>JAMXBC010000008.1:22340000-27340000 GCA_024138005.1 Lumnitzera racemosa
CAGACACCCTCTCGAACCCCTATTTCATGCCGACCTATTTAAGCTGAACCAAGGAGGCTATACTGAGCCAAGAATAGGAATGACTGACCTGATGATAGTTGAGTGAGCTAATAGGGTCAAGTAGGTCAACTAGGCCAAACCGAGGCTAGATTGACCTTGAGGACATATGAGAGAAGACAAACCTCTGGACAGAAGACCAGCAAATTGAAGTGATCTAAATGCTTAGGTTTCGAACAAATGACTGCCGAGTGTCCGAATTGGCATATCATGGTACTTCGAAAAGATGTAGTAGATAGCATCAATGAGAGCAAGCTCGATGATGGAAAGGATGTTGGAAAAGCTGAAGCTGAAAAGGAAGAGGAGACCTGTATCTATATCGATTAAGGAGAAGTGATTACCCTTGTCCTAAAACGAGTACTAAGTTTCTTGCTGAGTTTCAACGAAGACGGGAGGGAAAATTTATTCTATAACAAGTACACCATCAAAGGACAATTCTACACAATCATTATTGACAGAGGATGTTATACTAACGTAATAGTACAATCCTTTATGTAGAGGTTGGGTTTGCTAACCTCAAAACATTCCTAACCTTATAAGCTGCATTGACATCATGATAAGGGTACTTTACATGTGACTGAATAAGTGACCATACCATTTAGTGTTGGGAGAGTATACAGGGATGAAGTAGTTTGTGATGTCGTCCACATAGGAGCTTCACATTTGCTACTTGGACAACCTTAGTTATTCAACCGACGTATTACTTACAATTGATATAAAAACACATATGCCTTTGTCAAGGATGGAAAGAAGATTGTGTTGTTGTAGACTATGAACCCATCCCAAGTGAATGAGACCCATAATCAGCTCATTCGAGCCAGTAAGAAGAAGACCTTAGTGATGAGTTGAAGAGAGCTCCGAGTTGCTGAGAAGGCCGATGAGCCTATGTTCCTATTGATTAGAAGATTGTTAGAGATGAAATATTTAGAGGATGTTCCTAAAGAGATTTGAAGTCTACTAAATGAGTTTTCTAATCTGTTTCCCGAAGAATTGTCGAAAGGATTACCTCCAATTTGAGGCATATAGCACTGTATTGATCTATAGCCAGGCGTTACCTTGTGAAATCAACTTACATATAGAATGAACCCTGAGCAAATTGTTGAGCTGAAGAGATAAGTGGATGAACTCATAGAGCAAGGATATGTAAGGGAAAGCATGAGCCCCTGCGTAGTACCAACTCTGCTTGTCCCAAAAAAGGATGGTTCCTAGCGTATGTGCATTGACAACGGACCAATTAATCGAATTATTGTGAAATACAAATATCTAATACTGAGGCTTAATGACATGTTAGATAAAATCTATGGTTACCAAAATATTTTCAAAGATTGATCTGTGAAGTGGCTATTGCCAAATTCGTACGAGACTGGGTGATGAGTGGAAGACTGCCTTCAAAACTAGGCATTGACTCTACAAATGGTTAGTTATGCTGTTTGAGGTTACTAATGCACTAAGCACATTCATAAGGTTAATGAATCATGTGATGTGCCCCCTGATCAAAAGATGTGTAATTATGTACTTTGATAACATATTGGTATACAATACTGACCTAAGCTTCTATGTTCAACATCTCCAAGCAATATTTGACATTTTATGGTTGAGAAGTTATATGGGAATCTGAAGAAGTGCTTGTTCTACTAGGATGAAATGATTTTTCTTAGGTTTATAGTGTCAAGGGAAGGAATCCTAGTAGATGAATAAAAGTTTGAGCTGTCTTGGAATGGCCAGCCCTAAAAAATGCCACTAAAGTTCAAAGTTTCCATGGACTAGCTTCTTTCTATAGGCGGTTCATTAAAAACTTCAATACAATAGCGCCCCGTCGCCCTCCCCCCCCCTCTCCCCTAAACGAATTAACGAAGAAGGGTGATGGATTTCGGTAAAACGATTAAGTTAAATAGAGATTCAGATAGATCAAGGAGAAGCTTACCTTTGCCCCTATCCTCTCATTACCTTTGACAAGTTCTTTAAGTCATAACGTGATGCATATGAGTTGGAATTGGTGCTATCCTAATATAGGAGCGATGATCCGTCATCTACCATAGTGAGAAGCTTAGTAGTCCTGCCTTAAACAATTTTGTATACGAGAAAGAGTTATATTCTCTTTACTGAGCCCTTATTATTTGGCAACGCTATTTCCTGCCATGAGAGTTTGTTATTTATATAGACCGTGGGTCTTTGAAGAATCTTGGGAGTAAAAAAAAAAACTCTCAAAAAGATAAGCCAAATGGTTGGAGTTTATGGAAGGGTTTTTGTATTTCATCCAGTACAAGAAGGGAAGCGCAAATGTAGTTGCCGATGCCTTGTCGTAATGGCAAACCTTGCCGACCACTTTATAGATAAAATTATTAGGATTCTTACTCATTACTAAGCAATAAGCTCGTGATCCACATTTCGACCCTATCATAGAGCAGTGCAAGGATGGAATTGCTATTAAGGGATACTATCTTAAGGAAAGCTATTTGTTCTAAGATTGAAGGTTATGTATACCAAACTGTTCCACACATAAGTTGTTAGTCAAGGAAGCTCATAGTGGTGGGTTATCTAGTCATTTTTGAGAGACTAAAATAGAAAATTTGTTGAAGGAGAACTTTTATTGGCCTGGTTTGGCCAAGGATGCCCATAAGATAGTTAGTAGTTAGTAGTTGTAGAGTATGCAAGTGAGCTAAGGGGAAGAGAGAGCCCTATGGAGAATACATACCCCTACTAATGCCAACTTTACCTTAGATCAACCTTAGCATGGACTTTGTCCTAAGCTTGCCCTGGAAATCCAAAGGAAAAGATTTTATATTTGTTATAGTGTATCGCTTTAGCAAGATGGCACACTTTATTTTTGGCCATCGAATTAATGATGCTTTATACATTGTTGATATGTTTTTGTAGGAAGTAGTCCAACTACATGGAGTGTTGAAGACTATCGTTTCAGATTAGGATACAAAATTCTTGAGCTATTTTTAGAAGACTCTTTGAAAAACACTTGAAACTAGACTTATGTTCAGCTCCAATAGCTACCTTAGACTGATGACCAGACCGAAGTAGTGAACAGGATGCTAGGTAACTTACTTAGAGCTGTTATGGGAAAGAACTTGAGGGACTGGGATCTATGTCTACCAGTTGTGGAATTTGCATACAACTAAACTGTCTACAAAACTAATAGGAAGACCTTGTTCAAGGTCATCTATGGCCTTAATCCTACTATTCTCTTAGATATGATCAGAGCCCTAGCAACTGCCGAAGAGAGTCAACTGAGCCTAAGGATTGCAAACGCTAAACTAATCTATAACCAAGAAGATTGCTAAGTTCAATCAGAAAAAATATGGATTGGTAGCCGAATTGTCACTTTCCAGCCAGGAGACTTAGTATAAATTCACTTCAGCAAAGAGCGATTCCTACACTTGAGATGGAGTAAACTATCTCCTCAAGCCGATGGTCCGTTCAAGGTCCTAAAGAAAGTTAACTGCAGTGCCTACCAAATCAAGTTAATTAATGACTATGGTATGTCCCCTACTTTTAATGTATCCAATTTCATTCCTCACCAACCAATAAAAGAAGACCCTGTGAGTGCCCTGGAAGAAGGAGTAAAGACCACACTAGATTTGAGGACAAATCTTTTCGACCCCTAAGCAGATGATAGGAATAAGCTCCTTGAATCGATTACTCACAACCGAACTAGAGAACTCTAAGGACTCACTCGGAAGATACTAGCTCAAAACCATATCTGAGATAGGGACTCTTATTCTGACTTGATCCCCTACTGACCCAACTGCTAGACCCTTATGTATATTAGACTTACTCCTACTAAGAAATTGTGCTTTACCAGGATAGCCGAGAAGACACCCCCAAGATCATCTAAACTGAATTCCGGGGTTGACCATAAGCATCCAACCCCAACTCAAGCTGACTACTTTGTAGTAGGACTGCTTGGCCTCAAACCTAATCCAGATCAAGTTAGCCCCTGACTGCAAACACTTTTCTATTTCGCTTACTTTGTATCATATTTCTAATGTCTAGCCACAAAGTAACATATGTCTTCTAACACAACATTCCAGAATGATTCTTACTTTTCTATACTGAACATTCTTTGTCTCTTTTACCCCTTTTAATAAATTTTATGTAACCTAATTGTAAGAATACCCTTTTTTCTTTTCATATACGTAAAGTAACCCTAGTGGATGGGTAGATAAACCTCTACTAACTTGTACATAAACAATTAATCATCAATACAGAAATTATTCACATTTCCTTTGAGTAACCTTAGTGTTCTTATTAACCTTTAACTCTTATCTACTCCCTTTAGCAAAGAGTAATGGTAAGTGACCTTTCTGTTTGGACCGGTAAGTCACATCCGGTGAATTGTAGGCCGAATAGGATCAGGTGGTGTGTCATATCCATTCGGTAGTTGCCTAAACTTTGCTGGCTTTTCTTTTGTTTCTTTCAGTTCACTTCATCGTTGTGCTTCTCTATGTGTCTGACTTCGGAGATGCATAAGTAGGTTTCGAGAAATTGCTACCTGAAATCTACTTTATGACCCTTATTGATAAGGATCAAGGACTGATTACGTGCTCCTGAGCCCAAGGTCTTTGTCAAATGGTTTGCCAAGCTGTTCGAGGAGAGTTAAGCACTGAGGAACAGTGTTTTCCCTAGTCCAATCTACCAAGCTACTTCACTCTCCACACCATCCAGGAAGCTACTAAGGGAACTAGCCAATGTACCGAGCCAACCATACCGCTACACCATAGTCTAAGCACTAAATCTGGATATAGCCATCTCTACAGTGCTAAGGCTAAGCTAACAACTGTCGGGAGTTGACCATCTGAGGCCAATCCCAAGTTATTCTCCTTTTGTTTAGCCATTTCTATAATTTTCTATAATTTAAGACTTATCCTAATTGTGTACTATAAATACTCGCATAATATAATAGTCGCATCAACACATATGGAGAAAATACTAAACTTTTTACTCCCTCTTGAGCTAAGTGTCCTTTTGCTTACTCTTGAGCTACTCTTATCTAGCCCATTTGAGTGTAGACTAGTGGCAAGTGATCTTTGGCCATACTTGTACATCATATCAAGTATAACTCGAGCTCGTATGAGGTGTTGGTGCGTCATATCTATCATTGGTTCATGGGAACCCCTGCTTAACCTTCGACTATTATTTACTTTTCAAATCATCTTGCAGCCCAAACCCACCCTTTTGGTTACCCATGATATTGGGTCCATGTGTTCATCCACAGAATTTGTATCATCTTGGTATCAAAGCTTGGCTACGTTCGAAGCTATATTCTACTAATGTGTTCTTTAAGTGGTTTGTTACTACTCTCATGTGATATCGGTTCTATTGTTAACCTTAGAGTTTATAGTTGAGAAGTGTTTAGTGCTCTGTTTTCCCCTATTTCCAATACGTAAAATAGAGTATGGTTGACTATTCATTTATTGTGTAATTGTCATGGTGATTGGAGTATCGGTTATTGATCTTCAAGTGGTATTATTAGATGTCAATTTTTGTGAAGTAACCATCAATATCAAACTTAAGTGTTTAAGGAAATTTGGGAAACTAAGGAGGTAATACTTGACATGGCAGAGGGCAAGAAGGAAGCTTCATACCTTAGTTAATGGGTGATCGCTTATGTAAGCTTACCAACTTGGTAGCTAGTTTGATGATTATTATCTAAGAAGATAGGTAATGAGCTAGAAATATCCCTACTAGAGAACGTGAGTAGCAAGGGCGGGGCAATGGTTAGTTTGGCTAAGTTAATGACCCAACTCGGCTACCCCGAGCTAAAGGAGTTGGTAAGGATGCTAGACAAAGGCTAACACTTGAAGAGATTGAGGAAGAAGTAGAAGGAGATGTTGATATAGACGAGTACTACGAGGCTAAAAAAAGAAATGTGCAAGCCCTTAGAATCAAGGGATTGAGGATGTATATCTCGAGCTTTTCTACGAATGGTGATGCTGAAGACTACCTAGATTAGGCAAATGGAATTGAAAAGCAGTTTGAATGCCATGACATACCTGAAAATGCAAAGGTTACACTTATTGTGTTGGAGTTCACTAGCTATGCCATCTTATAGTGGAAGAACTTATAAGCCACCCGAAGAAGGGAAGGAGAATGAGAGATTAGGAGTTGGGATGAAATGAAGAGAATTATGCGGAGAAGATTTGTACCAAGCCATTATTTGCAGGATACTTTCAAAAGACTGCAAGAGCTAAGACAAGAAAGATTGAGTGTAGACATTTATGTTAAGGAGTCCCAAATGTTGATGATTCAATGTGAAGTCATAGAGCCAGCGGACAGAACTGTATCTCAATTCATTGGTGGATTGAAGTATGAGATTAGGGATGTCCTAGAAACCTTGGATATAAGAACACTTGATGATGCAATTCGAGCTGCCTAGAGGATAGAAAGACATCGAATAGGAAGATTCTAACCACTAGTTAGCCAACCAGGAAGTAATCGAACTGTTCTAAGTAGACCTATACGAACAGAACCAAGTAAGTTTGCTGAGACCTGATCCACTTGGACTACCCGAGCCGAAGAGAAGGAACCCTCGAAGAAGTTTGAGAAAGGCTAAAGTTCAGGAAGAAAGATGAGTAAGATAAAGTGTTTCAAATTCCAAGGATTTGGATACATGGCTGCTCAGCGTTCAAATAAGTGAACAATGGTGATCCAAGCTGAGGTGTCGAATGTTGACATCGACAGTACTAATGAGGAAGTAGAGTGTAAGCCCCAAAACTAGTAATCCGAGGTTTCGATTGGTTGAAAGACTCGATCGAGCCTAAATTATAAAGTAAAGCTCGAAATATTAGTAAACTGATCCCGTAAGTTTGAATTTAAGAAAATAAGTAATAAAATAGGAGACTACAAAATTTTCAAATTTTAAGTATATACCTCGGTATTTATCGAAAATGTGTAAAATGCATTCCGATACTTAACAAATTATTAGAGATAAATTATATGTATACTAAAAATTATAAAATAACCTAAATAATATTTAAGAATATTTATTTATACTATATATGAATTTACATGTAGGTATAAATATGCGTAATTACTTAAAATACGTGAAATGTGCTAAAATTATATTAAATAATTAAATAAAATTCATAATTAATTAAGAAAAAATCAAGAAAAATCAGAAAAAATCAAGAATGATCCAAATCAGGTCGTGGCAGGTTGGAATCCACAAAATAAAAATTAACCAATTAAAATTAGACAACACAAAAACCAAAAATCAAGGAAATTGGGCAAAGTCATGTCTAATTAATGCACAATAATTACACTAAAGCTCTATAAATAGCAAGAAAAATTCAGAAGCTCATTTGGACAGTTAGAAATCAGAAAAAATTAGGGAGAGGTGAAAATTAAGAGAAAAACAAAAAAAAAAAAAAACTGTGCAGTTAGGGCCACAAAGGAGAACCCAGACCCAACGGGAAGCTGGGAGTGGATGGCCACCACCACCACATAGTGGTGGTAGCACCCAGGCCGGCCGATAAGGCCACGGCGGCCGGCGGTGGCCGGAGCCACCCAGACTAGTGAGTTCGATTTCCAACTCGATTCTTGTATAATTTTTAAAAATAGTAAATAGTTTTAGAAAATTATGAAACTTGTTATTCTGAGGTTTTATTGTATGTAGATTTAGGAAAAAAATAGTGATTTAGTTTAATCACGTTTGAAAATATAGGGTCCTTAAGAAATCATGCAAAACCGAACATGATTAGAATGGAAAATAAATAGGGTTAGGAGTGTATTTTGGAGCTCAATTTTTTCTATAGGATGCTCATGTGATATAGAACAGTGCTATGAAACCATTTTTTTAAAATTAATTTTTGAAATTTTTAATTTAATTTTTAGCCCTAAAATGATGGAAAAATTGGGTAATTTGGGGTTAATTAGGTGATTAAATTATTAATTACTGATTTAGATAGTAATTAGATGTTTAGGGATGTTAATTTCTGATGTGGAATCCTAATCCTAACCTTTGGAGTATTAAGTATGGTTAATTTAGGAAATTAGGTAATTAATATAAGAAATTAGTAATATGTGAAATTGTAAATTAATAAATCTAAAAAATTAGGGTTATTTAGATAATATTAGAGTAAAAATCAGAATAATATTAAATCTGAATTAAGATTGAATTTTAGGTAATTATATAAAAAAGTAAAATTTTCTCACATCGAGGATAAATCTGATACCCTAATTAGGACTAGCGTGTATCGAATAGCTTAGAATACTAAATTAAGACCCAATAGGATATTTGAATACTCGAGCTTAATGTGATTAATTTCACATTAGGATTCAAGCATATTTAGGACTTAGAAATCGAACTAAAACCTAATTTAGAAATTGATGCGGAAATCGAACCCGAACCTAACCCCAAACCTAGAATAATTGTAAAAGACTTATGACCTAGATAATTAGGTATATTAAACCCTAAACAACACATAACAATATGCGTTATAGGATAAAACGAACCTATAACAGTTATATGAAAGATTAAAACCACGTTTGTGTTATAGGGATGATCGGCGATGGCCTGAGCAAGTCGGACCTCGAGTGAGTGAGCAAGGAGTCGAGGTAAGTTGGGATTAATATGATGTTGTATTTTGGAGGCTTAAGATTATCCTTGGTTGTGCTTGTTAGATAGTTGAATGTGTGCATGTGCTTGATTATGGGTGATGCTATGATTCTGTTTGTTGTTCTGGCATATATTGTATGATTTGTATGAAATAATTGATCACCCTAAACTGGACTTAATCAAATATACGACCAATAATCATAATCAAACATGCATGGCAACCCGTTAGGGGAACTTAGGACTCTCCGGCCAAATACCGACCCCTTCGAAAGGGATAGCGCAGGATTGCAAAATGGTCCCTTCTTTATCCTCAGTCGAACTAAGTGACAGGAGAAGAGGTCGTGGCAGGAGAAGAGGTCGTGGCGAGGGTGAAGACAGTGGTTCGAAGGTAGTTGCGGGAGGAGCAAGGTCTCCATTACACAAGCCTGGGTTTGGTAGGAAGCAGTTGCATTAACGGCAACTCCTCAACCCAAATTAGAGCGGGCGCAATTTCTCTAATCTCATGACGGGTCAGACAACATCGTGCGATGGCATTTGCTTGCATATGCATTGCACCTAATAAGTGATTGAAAACCTTGTTGTGTGTATGGTATAGTTTTAAGTCCTTCGTCCTAACTTACTGAGCTGTGGTTGCTCACATCCCTATAGACGTCGTATAGGTGCTGGCTAAGAAGCGGCAACAACTACTGTGAAGCTAACAACTGCTGGATCCTGGGGAGTGAGAAATAACATTGAAGAATCAACACATATGTTATTACTTTTCATTTATGAATAATGTAATAACTGAATTATAATGATTATATATAACTTTTCTCACTTTCTTAGGTAAATGAATTATTTAAATTACAAACTGTTTACTTCAAAGCAGGTTAGTCGTGGACGCCTTGTGTAAATCAGGTCTAAGATAGCGGTTGTAAGCCCAACTTCTATCTTAGGATGGTTTACACGGCGGGGCTGTTATGAGTCTGCCGCTTCAGGGCGTAACATAGAGGAGTTGAAGGAGGCCGGATAGACTAAACTATCTGATGAGGAAGTTATCTAGATAAGGAAGGCAACTTTTTGCTAACCACTTTAGTATTGAGAAGGACGATTAATGTCAATCTTGTGCCCAAAAACAAATAGAGGGAAAATCTCTTCTATATTAAATGTAAGGTGAATGAGTCCCTATATGTGTTGATTGTCGACAATAGGAGTTGCACCAATGTAACCTCTACATTTATGGTCCAGCAATTAAAATTGTTGACTAAGCCTCACTCGAAACCTTACAAGCTTCATTAGCTTAGTAATAAAGGAGCCCTATAAGTGAACAAACAATTGTCTGTACCAATCTGCATTGGCAAATATCGAGATGAAGTACTCTGTGATGTACTGCCCATGAGTGTGTCTTACATTCTACTTAGATAACCGTAGATGTTTGATCGAGCAGTTATATATGACGGAAGGAAGAATATATGTTCTATAGAACAAGAAGGTAGGAAGATGAAATTGAGTTCTATGATTGCCGAGTAGGTAAAGGTCATGCAGTCCAAGCTTAGCTTAACCTTGAAGAAAGAGGCTTTGGTGACAACTTGAGCCAAACCAAAAAGAGAAATGGAACTCAAAGGATCGACCTATCATTTTGTCCGAAGAATTCTGGAGATGAGGTACGAGGAGAGGGAGTAGCTTATCAAGGTAAAAACATTGCTAGAGGAATTTGCTGACTTGTTTCCAAAGGAGCTACCAAAAGGTCTACCCCAATCTGAAGCGTCAAGCATGCAATCAAATTGTAGCTAAGAGCCACATTGCCAAATAAGCTTGCTTATAGGTTGAATCTTGAACAAGCCGCCAAGCTGTAAAAGCAAGTAGATGAGCTAATGAAGAAGGGGTATGTGCATAAGTCCCTTAGCCCTTATGCTATTTCGGCCTTATTAGTACCAAAGAAGGATGGTTCTTGGAGGATGTATATAGATAGCTGAGAGATCATTCAAATCACCATCGAGTATAAGTATTCCATACCCATGCTTGATGACATGCTACATGAATTAACCGGAGTACAAGTGTTCTCTAAGATCGACCTTAAATCTGGGTACCATCAGATTCGAATACATGAGGGTGATGAATGGAAGATCACATTCAAGACACGACATGGTTTATATGAATGTCTTGTAATGTCATTTGGACTATCCAATGCATTGAGTACATTTATGCACCTGATAAATCATATGCTCAAAGAATTAATAAGAAGATTTGTTGTAGTTTATTTTAATGACATTTCGGTGTACATCCCCAACTTAAAAAATCACCAAGAACATCTTTGAAGAGTCTTTACAAAACTCCAAGTTGAACAGCTTTACACCAATTTGAAGAAATGTGATTTTTGCCGACTCAAGGTAATCTTCTTAGGGTTTGTTGTGAGTGCAAGTGGCATCCGAGTCAATGATGAGAAAATAAGGGTAATCATAGAATGGCCTGAGCCAACTTGTTATGCCAACGTAAGAAGTTTCCATGGCTTGGTATCATTTTATCGTAATTTATAAAGAATTTAAGTATGATTGTAGCCTCACTCATCGAACTCTCAAAGAAGAATGTTGAATTCAGATGGGGAGAGAAAAATTAGAGGAGTTTTGAGGAAGTGAAAGATAGGCTGACTATAGCCCTTATCTTAGCTCGGCCAAGCTTTGACAAAGTGCTCAAAGTAAAGTGTAATGCGTCCAGATTAGGCATAGGTGCTGTGCTGATACAAGAAGGCTGACCTATAGCTTACTTCAACAAGAAACTTCAAGGAGTTACACTTAACTATTTTATCTACGACAAGGAGTTCTACTCCTTAATCTAAGCCTTAACAGTATGGCAATACTATCTGTTGCCTAAGGAACTTGTGATTTACATTGATCATCAATCCTTGAGGTATCTAAAGAGTCAACCTAAGTTATCCCGGTGGTAAGCCAAATGGGTCGAGTTCATGGAGGGTTTTTATGTCGTAAAATACAAGAATAGAAGGAATAATGTAGTACCTAACGCTCTATCAAGACGATATGCCCTCTTGACCAAGCTGCAAATAAGATTACTTAGTTTTTTAACAATAAAGAATATGTATGCTGAGGATCCATACTTTGGTCCTATCTATGCTTAATGTAAGGAAGGAAGGACAGATACTAGATGACTATTATAGGGAAGACAGACACTTATTTAGGAAGAGGAGGCTATGTATCTCGACCTGTTCTATGAGAGAATTGCCTGTATACGAGGCATATAGGAAAGAATTGATTGAATACTTTAGCCAATGCCGAACCTATGAAGTACTATTTGTGAGATGCTTTTGGCCGAAAATGTTGAGAGATGTACAGTTTATGTTAGAAAAGTATATGACCTACCGAAAAGCAAAGAGCTAAGTTGAGAAAGGACATTATC
This sequence comes from Lumnitzera racemosa, assembly GCA_024138005.1. Classification (NCBI taxonomy): domain Eukaryota; kingdom Viridiplantae; phylum Streptophyta; class Magnoliopsida; order Myrtales; family Combretaceae; genus Lumnitzera; species Lumnitzera racemosa. The sequence goes on from JAMXBC010000008.1 coordinate 22,352,017, forward strand.
TACCCTTGCCCATCCTAACCAAATCGTAGTCTGAGCTAAGTATGGACTTCATGTTAGGATTGCTAAGGGCGTCCTAAGGGAAGGACTCCATCATGGTGGTTATGGATCGATTTAGCAAGATAGCACATTTCGTGCTTTATTCTAAAATTAACAATGCTTCAACTATCTCTTTTCTTTTCTTATAGGAAATAATCAAGCTTTACAGAGTTACCACAACCATTGTTTCGGATCAAAACCCCAAGTTCATGAGCCACTTTTGGAGGATGTTATGGAGGCGAATGGGAACCAAGCTATTGTACAGTACGTCCTGCTATCTACAGACTGAGGTTATCAATAGAATTGTAGGAACTTTGCTACAGGTTACTATCAGGTGAAACATGGCTGATTGGGATCTTTGTCTGCTAATCATTGAGTTTACCTACAATAGAACCGCTTACAGGGTAACAAGCATGTCTCCATTCGGGGCTGCCTATGGGTTTAACCCCATGCTCCTAATGGACCAAGCACCCTAACTGAAGCTTGATGATGATTAGTTAGCCGTTGAAAGAGTTGAGGCCATCAAAGCCATGCACCAAAAGGTTGTTAAGCAATTGAGCCGAGCTAATACTAAGCTCGAGAAGTGAAGCCCAGGATGAAGGAAGAGAGAATTTCAACCAGGTGATTTGGTCTAGATACATCTTAGTAAGGAACAATTCCTAAACTTAAGAAAGAGGAAGTTATCTCCCAGAGCTGACGAACCTTTCAAAGTGCTCAAAAAGGTCAATCCTAATGCCTACAGGATAGAATTACTTGAAGGATATGGAGTCTCAGACTCCTTTAACATTACCGATCTCCAACCTTACACTCTCGAGGATAAGCAACCATGAGTTGAATTAGATTTGATCATAAATCTTAAACAACTTAGTAGGGATGATAAGGATCAAGGATTGATCACGCACTTCTAAGCACGAGGTCTTTCTCAAATGGTTTGCCGAACTGTTCGAAGAGAGTTAAATGCTAAGGAGTAGTGCTTTCCCTTATCCGATTTGCCAAGCTACTTTACGGTTTACTCCATCTAGGAAGCTACCGAGGTAACCAGCTGACGTGTCGAGCCAATTACTCCAGAAACCCCAATCTAAGCACTAAATCTTGATATAGCCATCTCTACAGTATCGAGGCTAAGCTAACAACTGTCAGGAGCCAACCATTAAGGCCAATTCCCAGTATGAGTCATCCCTAAGCCAACCTTTGCCGACCATCAAGGCCAATTCCCAATATGAGTCATCCTTGAGCCAACCCTTAACCAGTCCTAGCAATCAAAGCCACCAAATTGTCGATGCCGACCAAACCTAATCAAAGCCGACTGCTATATAGCTTGTAGCGTTCTTGAGACTACAAAATGAGCAAAATTACGTATGCTTTGTCCTTTCTGATAAAGGATATTCTTTTTGCACAATTTCATGTTTTCCCTATAAATTATTCTCCTTTCATTTAGTCATTTCTATAATTTTGTGTAATTTAGGACTTATCCTAACTGGTATTATAAACACTCACATAATGTAATAACCGTATCAATACATACAAAAAATACTCTGAACTTTTACTCCCTCTTGAGCTAAGTATCCTTTTGCTTACTCTTGAACTACTCTTATCTAGCCTATTTGAGTGTGGACTAGTAGTAAGTGACCTTCAGCTATATTTGTGTGTCATATCAAGTGTGACCCAAGCTTATATGAGGCATTAGTGCGTTATATCCATCGTTGGTGTACAGAAACCCCTACTCAACCTCTGACTATCATTTACTTTTTGAGCCATCTCACGGCTTAGACGCACCCTTTTGGTTATGCGTAATATTGGGTTTGTGTGTTCATCCACAGAATTTGTATCACTTACTCCCCATCTGAAACCTAATTGATTGAGTTGGATATAAGTGGAAACCTTGTACAAGAAAGTTACCTACTCACCTTTACCAATAAACACATGTCATATTGAAAGACAACATTAATGTGGTAACTTTGCATGGTAAGGATATGAAAAGGTGATAGCAAAAAATAATAATAATAATAAAATTTTTTGAAATCATATCTATTATATAATATAGATAGCAAAATATAAATGAAAAGTTATTCTTCTAACATGCATAAGTAGTTACATTAGTTTGTAAAGAATTATTGTTTTATTTTGTAAATAAATTTTAAAACCAATTATGGCCTTTGAGAAAAAAAATAATAACCAAAAGTTAATATAAAATAAATACTGTTAAAAGAAGAAAGCAAATGTATAATAAAAAACAAAAAATAATATTGAAGAGGTATAAGGTAGCATAAAGAACTTTTATTCAAGAAATATGTCCTTTCATGTAAATTATGAAACTTTTTAAGTAATTACAACAATAGCCTAATTTGCTTGCCCCAACCTAAGCTAACCTCCCCTTATAAAAAAAAAAAAGAAAAAGAAAAAAAAAAGCTAATTCAATGCCAAATAATATAACTCTTTGCATCCATAATATTTCACTCATATATTTGAAAGTCATTCAATCTTTCGAGATAACATACCATTTCATGAAAAGCCATCAAGTATTTAAATAATAATACAATAAATTATATTTTTATTTAATGATACACTGCTAATATATTGTAGATGGTCATTTAGGTAATTGGGGGTTTGACCCAATTTAATGCTATGGACCAGTTTAATGGGTTAATGGTAGGGCTTAAGAGACTAAGCCAAATAGGGATGTTTTAGGGAGCTATGGCTTAGTAGGCTCAGTAGGCTCAGAATAGGGATCACTAGACTGGTTATTCTATTTTTAGCCTTACTCAGTTGACTTATGTGCAAATGGTTGGCTCAAAAGAGCTCTTTCTAGGCTCATTTTGACTTTGTTCACCCTCAAAAGGAGCTATTTGGACTTAAATAAGAGTTATAGGCTTATTTTATTATTAATGAGCTCATATTCTTTTATTATAAGTCATTGTGCCTATCTAGAGCCCATGGCCCAAGCCTATGGTCCATATGAAGGGAACGAGTGAGTCTTAACCACTAGACCATCTAAGGCCATCCAGTAGTTGCCGGTAGCACCAAATATCAACCATCCATCTTAGAATAATCTAACAAATGAAGCTTGCTTCTAAAATCTATAAATAAGAGGCTCCTCCTCTCATTTGGATCATATTAAGCATTGGTTAGCTTAAGATAAACGTGGAAGCTTTGTTGAAGTTACTCCACTAAATATCAAATAAGCACTTGGTGAAGAACAAATCAAGAACATTCGAAAAACATAAGGCTTCATCTTTGGTCACATGTATACAAGTTTGTCAAACCTTCTCCTACGGATAGCTCCATTCATCCATATATGTATCATTAGATTAAGTGATCTCCTATATCGACCATCATGTGTATAGTACGTGATCGATCGTTAATAGAAACCTCAGCTACATTATTTGGTGACTCCACTTGATGGGAATTAAGCTACTGGACCACTGACTTATAGTCGAGCCTAAGGACTGACAAGACGAATCCTTTCATTCTAACCGACCCCTATTAAAGTTGAGTACTTCCTTGCTGAGTTACCCTTCATACCAAGCTAAATGATTGTCCATCTCTTCATAGTACGCTGAATTGAAGAATACTTACTTGTGCTACAGCCTTCTAATGACTCGATATCTTCCTTGTTGAGAAGCCGAGATAGAGAGATTTCGAGTTAACTAAGCTACCCCTGCTTGGACAAGCAAGCTGTCCATATTTTTTATTCGCATCTCTAACAAGCTCGCCAATATAACATTGCCATGTATATAGTATCACGTGTAGAATCTGTTACACCAATGATTATTTTCCTTATATGTTCATTTTTACCCTTTTATATTTTTTTATTTTGTATATTACTTACTTAGGAAATGCCCTTTTTGTTTTTGCCCTTTTTGAACAAGTTGCCTTAACTTATGGGTATAAATATCCTTATACTTATAGCTAAAAGGAGAATTCAGATTACCAATAATATACTTTTTTGTTTTCTTCCTTACGTAAATATTCTGTTTACCCTTGGCATTACTCTTATCCTAACCCTTGAGTAAGGCTAGGTGGTGAGTAACTTCACTGGACCGATTCGTGCGTCGTATCAAATTGTGCTATGAGTCCTCAAAATTTCCATTAGTGCATCAGATCTTCTGGAGCTGTTCGTAGGTTTTGCTTACTTCTTTATTCGCATTCGTCCTATTTCGCACCATTCTCCATTATTTCTTTCGGGCTTTCTACAAGCTTAAACCCATCCAGCGACCGGCCTTGTATATTCTTGGTCATGATCTACATCATCTTAGTATTAGAGCCAGGTTTTGTTCGATTTGTTGGTTTCTTTAAAATTCTGTTTATACTCTGTTCTGCGTGTATAAAACAAAACAAGTTACTATGTTCATCTTAATTACTGAGTTTACTAGCTGTTGATTTTCTGGTTGGCGAGAATGTTTATTTGAACTTTGAATTAGTAAAGAAAATGACGGATCTAAGTGTACATGTTGGTGTTGGAGATAACAATAATGGAGTTATCAACTATGGATGATAATCATTGGAGATACTAAGAAGTACTGACGAGACTTAATGAGATGGTTAACCTCTCAGTAAATCTGACCCGAACTATTCATACGCTAACTTATATATTGAAGTTATGCAAAATACCCCACAAGTTGCTCAACTTGTTAGAGGTTAGAACCCAGCTCGACCAATTCGAGGTGGAGGAGTTAGTGGACGAGTAAGGCGAAGGATAGACTTAAGAGATCTTGATGAAGAAGATAAGGAAGAGTATTTGGAAGAAGAGCACATACAAGTGCCTAGAACATCTGACTATGTAAAGCTTAAAATTTCAAGCTTTAATGGATCTGGGAATACTGATGAATATTAGGAGTAGGAACAGAAGGTAGAGCATGTTTTTTATTATTATGATTATGAAGATTACGAGAAAGTGAGAACTGTTGCTATAGAGTTCTCCGAATATGCCGCCATGTAGTGGAAGAATTTCTAAGCCTTAAGGAGACAAAAGGGCTACCGAAAGATTAATAGTTGGCATGAGATAAAAAGAATACTCAGAAATAGATTCGTGCTGGAAACTTATCTACAAGATACTTTCACTTGGCTTCAAGAGTTGAGACAAGAAGGCCAGACTGTTGACGAATATGTTCAAGAATTTCAGATGCTTATGATCCGTTGTGAAGTGGAGAAACCACCAGCTTGAACAATCTCAAGATTCGTTACTAAGTTGAGAGGAGACATTCGAGACATTATGAAGCTCTAACAATTTAATACAATGGATAAAGCTATTAAGATTTCTTAGCGAGTAGAAAGATAAAGGAGGGGCTGACTAACGACCAAGATGCCGACTAGCTGACCTTGATAAGTAGGTTACCGAACTCAATTGAGTACCTAACCGAGTCGAAACATTGATGTCCAAGCTAAGCAGAAAGGCCAACTTGATGGTAAAGTGTTGACTTGAACTTATGAGATGGGGTAAGGGCTTGGCTAGAAAATGAGCTAGATCAAGTGTTTCAAGTCTCAAGGGTTCGAACATATGGTTGATTAGTGCCTGAACTGTAGGATAATGGTCATCAAAGGAGATGTTTTGAAGCTAGAAGTAGATAGTACAAATGGGGAACTCGAAGAGGAGAAGATCCCTACTGAGAAAGAGCTGATTGAGGAGGACGTGTTTGCTGAGGACTTGGGTAAGTTACTCATGATTGTTTGACGTACTATGAACATGAAACCTTTATAAGAAGAAGAGTAAAGAGAAAATTTATTCCATACCACTTATAAGGTAAATGATCAGGTGTACACCTTCATCATGGATAGTAGAAGCTACACTAATGTGGCATCAACAGAACTTGTTTCAAAACTAAAGTCGTCGACTGCTGTACATTTGAGGCTATACAAATTGTATTGGTTGAACAAAAAAGGAGCATTACATGTTACTTGGCAAATAATATTGTCGATCACTATAAGAAATTACTCAAACTAGATTCTCTACGACATGTTGCCCATGTGCGCTTCCTATGTATTACTAGGTAGATCGTGATTGTATGATAGAAGATTTATCTACGATGGCTATAAGAACACGTATATGTTTGAGAATGATGACCGGAAGATCACACTAAACCCGACACTGCCGAGAGAAGTTAATAAGTTATAGATAAAACTTGCTTATGGATCAAAGAGCTTTGGTGATAAGTAGAGTCGAGCTCTGAGAGGCCATCAATACTGACGAACCAACATTCATGTTAGCTAGGCGCTTATTAGAAATGAAGGAGCAAGGTGAACAACCCTAGGAAATCAAAGAGTTGTTGGACGAATATGTCAATCTATTTCCAAAGTAGTTACTTGAGGGGTTGCCTCTAATTTGAAGCATAGAGCACCTTATTGACTTAATACTGAATACTGTACTGCCAAATAAGTCAGCTTATTGGATGAATCTTGAACAAGCTATTGAGCTCCAACGATAAGTCAATAAGTTGCTAGAGGGAGGATATGCGAAGACTATGCTACACTTAACTAAGGAAATGACTTTACTTATACATATAGGATGATTAAGTGAGATAGGATAGAGAGGAGGAGTGGACAATCTTGGTAGACTTTAAGACGTAAGGTGATAGATAGAAAAGCGTGATGGCATCAAACTTCACAATTAATGAAGAACAGGGTAGTGTTCTTGAAGTGTTTAAATATTTAATCTTTAAGATAAGATTCTAGCAAAGTAATGGCATTAGTGGGAATTTGTCTCGTCCAAATGAGGAAGTGAAGAGGGTATTTATAGAAGATAGTAGGTAGGTTAGATCCATTGGATCATTATGTTGATCAACAGCTAGGATTAAAGCCTTTTACAAATGAATATCAAGTGGGTTTTTTTATGGGTTTAGACCCAAATAAAGAGTTTTATTATCTTTTAGTATAAGCCAAATCAGCATAGACTGGACCAAACGAACTGATCTAATAGGCCTTACTCCAAGTTTCCTATGTTAAAACTCCCTTGGTCATCCCGAGTTCTTATGGGCTTGATTTCAGGCCCTATCACCTCAGCCAAAAAAGTCAAATCCATGTTGTTATTGGGCTTGAAGCCTATGAATCAGATTTAGCCCTCGACACATACTAACTATGCGAGTTAACTAATATTAATAATGACTAACATAACTAATATTAAATAATGAATAACATATTATTAATACACTAATCATGCCAACTAAACAACTCACTATAGTAAGCTAGCCTTATTTTGCTTAATTAACATAAGTTTATTCAAGCATACGAACATAACTTATGATAATACTTATAATCATGCAAATTATTAATTTAATTAATCATGTAAAGAAATTTAAGTAATCAATTATCTAATAAACATATATTTTTTTAATTTTTTATTTTCCTCTCTTTTAATTTTTGAACTACAAATCAAAAGGAAAGGGATACTTACCTTTAACATGCGAACCAGTTCAAGTTCAGTTTAGGTTGGATTCGATTGATTCTCATATTAGGTAGCAGTTTTCAATTACCAACTCCTCGATCTTTGAAATTCCCCAATCAATTTCACCAAAACCAAAGTGTAAAAATCCCAATTTAATAATTAAAAAAAAAACTAAGTGGAGCCATGCATATAAACCTTAAAACATCTATTTTGATTCCAACTTAAATTAAAACAAATCAAAGTATTGTTAGATGAAATCAAGTATTGGGCTTTCTTTTGTAGAGAATGGAATCTCCCCCTATTTTGACTCTCTTCAATTTAATTTATAGTGAGAGAAATCAAAGAGAGAAAGTAAAAGCATGTAAGTGTGAAGCTAGAGAGAAAAAATGTATATTTCTTAAGATTAAGAGCTTGTCAATATTTTGTACATTTTTAAATGTGAAGATAGAACATGATACGGTTCAACGTAGATGAACACACAACATCCGGTATTGCTCGAACCAAAGGGGTAGATTTGAACCTCAAGACAATTTGAAAGGTAAATGAAAAGACGAAAGTTGAGCAGCGGTCCTCGAGCACCAATGATGAATATGATGCACCAATACCTCACGCGAGCTTGAGTCGTACTTGATATGATGCACAAGTGTAGTTGGAAGTTACTCACTACTAGTCCATACTTAATAGCCTATACAAGAGTAGTCGAGAGAAAGATATACTTAGCTTACAGAAATGTATCTGAATATCAGTGTCCCAATGATATTACTAGGTAGGCAGGGGCAAGTTCTAATCAAGTTAATTAGGTGTTGGCAGTTTGACAACCCAGACAGTTGAGACTAGAAAAGGGGTTGGTTTAGGGGCAACTTATTGTAGAGTCAGCCTCGAGAGGTCTACTCTAAGTAGCTGTCAACTCGACTTCAGCATGGATCAAGTCAATAATATTCTAACTCAATACTTAGACGGGTGTATTATAGAGAGGTTGGCTCAGCACGTCAACTGGTCACCTCGGCAGCTACTTAGATTATGTGGAGAATGAAGTAACTCAACAGGTCAGATTGAGGGATGCATTGCTCCTCGTCATTAGTTCACCTCTAATAGCTTAGCAAACCATCTATGCAAGTCTTTGAGCTTAAGAATGTATGATTGGTCCATTATCCCTATCATCTCCTTCGGGCTATTTGAGATTTAAGATCAAATATGGCTTTGCTCTATGTTGCTTGTCTTCGGGAGCATACAGGTAGATATCAGCAATGTTAAAAGGAGTCTGAAACTCCATACTCTTCAAGTAGTTCAATCCTATAGGCACTATGATGGATCTTTTTAAGCACATTGAAGGGTCCTTTACCCCTAAGAGATAACTTGCTCTTCCTCAAGTTAGGGAACTGCTTCTTGCTGAGGTGGATTTAGACTAGATCACCTAGTTGAAATTTTCTTTTCTTCATCCTTAACCTTATCTCTTGAGCTTGGTAGTAGCTCGACTTAATTGTTCTACAACAGCATATGGCTTCGATACCCTTGACTCTTTCTATAGCTATTTGGTCATCATTCAGGCTTCGAAAGGGTGTTTAGTCCATTGGGAGCTCAGGGGTAAACCCATAGGTAACCTCAAATGGAGACATGTTTATTACAGTATCCGATACCCTTGACTCTTTCTATAGCTAGTTGGTCATCATTTAGGCTTCGAAAGGGTGTTTAGTCCACTGGGAGCTCAAGGTTAAATCCATAGGTAACCTCAACTGGAGACATGTTTGTTACATTGTGAGCCATCCTATTGTTAGTGAACTCTATGATCGGCAGGTACAGATCCCAATCAGCTATGTTCCGACCAATAACAACCCATAGTAAGGTCCCTACTATTATGTTGATAACCCTGATCTATCCATCCGTTTATAGATGATAAGACATATTGTACAATAGCTTAGTCCCCATATACCTTCATAATGTTCTCTAGAAGTGGCTCATGAATTTTAGGTCTTAGTTTGAAACAATGGTTCTGGGTACTCCATGAAGCTTGACTACTTCCTATAAGAAAAGAAAGGAAATAGCAGAAGCATTCCTTCAACACTTTCTTACAAGTAAACTTTTTGTTATGGATTCTTTAATCCTTAACACCATCAAACAAAAGTCCAACGAGTAAATCAGGGATTACTTGGCCAGATTTATGGCTGAGATAGTTCAAATCCTAGAATTAGATATGAGTGTGGCTCTTAATGCTGTAATCGACGGAATCAAGCCCTATGGAGACTTTTTCAAATCTCTCACAAAGAATAAGCTAAAAAATTTCACTGAGTTTAAGAATAAAGCTACCTCATACATCCGTCGAGAAGACAACATAAAGGCATGGTGAGAAGCCGATCAGAGCATAGGAGATGGAAAGAATGAAAAGCGAAAAAATGCAAGGAATAGACTCGGTACGAACAATGACTATAGTTCAGATGTCGAGAGGAAGAGATCGAAGATCCCGACATACTCATCCTACATGCCTGTCAATTGTCTAATTTCGGACATTTTGATGGAGGTACGTAAGGGGGGAGAGACATCCTCCAGTGGCCAGAAAGAACAAGAGGGAACCCCTTAAGGAGAAACTCCAACAAATATTATGATTTCCACTATGATAAAGGTTACAATATACACGAGTGCATTCAATTCAAAAATGCAATTAGAGATGTGATCTAACGTAGACACTTACGCAAGTTTTTAGTGCATGATGCCGAGAATATCAAGAGACCATCTCAAAGGAGACGTGAGGAATAAGAGATTGGCACATAACCGGCAATAGCTGTAAGAGATACAAGGGATGTGAATTCTAGCGGAGCACCCAATAGAGTGATTAGCACCATTGTCGACGGACCTACTATAGGCCAATCGAGCTCTTCAAACTAGATTAACACTAAGAATTACGTTTGCAATATTCAAGGCAAAAAGGCTAGGATCAACAATACAATATCTTTCGGAGAGGAAGATTTTGAGGGCATCTAAAGGCTATACAATAATGCATTTGTCATCAATGCGAGAGTTGCCAACTTCAAAGTCAAGAAGATTCTTGTTGACATAGGAAGTTTGGCTGACATCATTTTTCAACATGCTTTTGACTAAATGAGGCTTAAGATCAAAGCACAGCTAAGATCTTACAAGTATGATCTCTATGCCTTTAATAATCAACTCGTCCATGTAGCCAAAGTTCTTTCCTTATCGATATAGACCGGCGATGACAAGCATGTTGCAAATGATAAAGTAGACTTTTTCGTCGTCAAATGTTGATCCCCTTACAATATGATAATGGGACAGCCATACCAACATCTATTCGGTATTGTCCCTTCAACTACACACCAAGTTTCCTACTCCCATGAGGGTGGGCATATGTAATAGGGATTAGCCATTGGCACGGTCCTTATACATAAGAGCCTTGAGATGAGAAGAAGTATTTCAAGTTGAAACCTACTTGGAAGGCAAGTCAGTCAGCATCAAGAATGCCAAGAGTGATACTGAGGAAATTCCTTTAGGGGACAACTCAGGGAAAACAACGAGAATCGAGAAACCCTTGAAAGTAGATACTGGGAAAATTTTGATCAACTTCTTACAAGCCAACCCTGATGTTTTTGCATGGTCTCCTTCAAATATACCGAGTATCCTGAGAGAAGTTATGGTGTACAAGCTCTAGATTGATCCGAACGTAAAGGTGGTCCAAAAAAACAAGAGGCATTTTGCACTAAAGCGACAAGAAGCAATAGAGGAAGAAGTCTAGAAGTTATTGAAGGTATGATTCATCTGGGAAGAGCCTTATCTAATTTAGCTAGCCAATTGTGTGCTAGTCAAAAAGTCTAATAGCAAGCAGAGAATATGCATAAACTTCATGGATCTTAACAAGGCCTATCCCAAGGACTGTTTCTTACTGCCAAAAATTGATTAAATGGTAAATGCAACCGTTGGACATGCCTTACTTTCTTTTATGGATGCTTTCTCTGGTTATAACTAGATCAAGATAGACAAGGAGGATGAAGTCTACATGCCTTTCGTTACTGACTTTGGAACATATTGTTACATGGTGATGCCCTTCGGGCTTAAGAACACCGGCATAACATACTAAAGACTTGTTACCAAGATTTTTAAACCCCAAATTCACAGAAACATTGAAGTATATGTCAACAACATGATTGTGAAGAATATAAAGGAAGATCCACATCTTACTGACTTGGAGGAGACATTTACCACATTGGGGAGGTACGACATGAAACTCAACCTACAGAAATGCATCTCTGGCGCAACATCAGGGAAATTTCTCGGATATATGGTTACTCCACGTAATATTAAGGCCAATCAGAGAAAGATTGAAGTCATAAGGAATATGAAATCACCTTGAATGGTTAAAGAAGTGCAAGAACTCACTGGGTGAATTGCCACCCTCAACAAATTCATGTCGAAATGTGCAGATAGGTGTACATAATTATTTAAAATTTTGAAGAACCTAAAAGAATTTAGCTGGACCAATGATTACGAAAGAGCTTTCAACGAGCTTAAGGAATTTCTTGTGTCACCCTCAATACTCTCGATACCCATTCTTAGAGAAAAGTTATATTTGTATCTGTCTTTCAGTTGATGAGCTCTTTCCTCTGTATTGGTTTGAATTGATGGCAAAGAACGTCGACCCGTTCATTACATGAGTCATGTTCTATAGGGGCCAGAGCTTTGGTATATAAAGATTGAAAAATTTATAATAGTAATGGTTCTCTTGACACGAAAGTTAAAGTCGTATTTTGAGGCACATCAAATCATTGTTCTTACCGATTAGCCATTACGACAAGTGATATGAGGTAAGTGCACTTATCGGTTTTAATATAGCGAATGTGAGTCTAAGTCGATCCTTCAAAGACCTTGAGTACTAATATTAACCTTAACTCTATTATCTAACCGGAAAATTGTAATGAGTTGAATGAATTAAAAATACTAAAATTAACAAACTAACCTAATTATGAGACTTGATTAAGCAATTTAGAAAGCGATAAAATTAAGAACGACTTTAAGAAGGCAAATAACGTATTTAGGAATTATTTCCCCTAGTGTTTAACATGTGACTGCTTAAAATGTATCTAATTCAATCTCTATTATTCTTGACCAGAGGGATTCGTAATTAAAGTTAACACCTTTCTCAAGTATATTAACCTTAATCCTAAATTATTTACCGGAATCTCTTCACTTAGTAATATAATTCAGAATCGCATTAATGTATAATAAATTCCCATACAAAAGAATAACTTTCCAGAAAAAACATGTATCTTATCTCTAAGTACACATGTCATTCTCTCCAATTATGTCAAGATCTCATTACACATGTGATTTCTCAATCATCATGTATAATATCATAGATTGATACCCAAAAAATATCAATTAATAATTAAAAAAACATAATTGAATCAAGAAAATATAGAAACTTATTGAAAATTATCAATAAATCTAATAGTCACATGAAACCCTAGGTTCCACAATCCTAAATATAAGAATCTTAAGCTATCATAATAAAACTAAAAACAAATTGCAACAAAATCAAGAAATAAAACATGAAAAACCCTTTTGTTGATGATAAATCTCTTCAATCTTGAAGTTGAGTTCAAGTCTCTTCTCTTTTGAATGTCTAAAGTTTTTGTGCAAAACCCTCATAAGTCCTTTTATAATGTATTTGGAAGTTTCTTTTTTTGTCACCAGACATAACTTGGAAAACAGTTATGTCCCCAGATTATGTAACTTTCTAACCTTAGACAAAAAAACTTCCTGGATGGACACAATTGTGTCTTAAATTGTGTAACTTTCTGACCAAAAATTGCTACTTTCTCCTATTGTTTATGTAATTTCATAACTCATTCATTTGAACTCCAAATTGAGTGAAACTTGATTCCTTTTCTTCGTTTTCAATTCGAGAACGCGTTCAAACCTTAAAATCAAAATTTTACTCAATTAAGTACCAATTTCTTTAAAGAAAACCAAAGATGTAAGGGAAATACTATAAAATCACTATGTGAAATGTATTTAAAATAAGAGTTATCAACAGGCATTGCAATGGCTTGATTCCTCGGGGAGGATGATGAAGTATGCCTAAGAGCTTAATGCCCATGGTATACAATATAAACCCAGAACAGCATTAAACGCTTAAGTATTAGCAGATTTTGTAGCTGAATTTACTGGTGAGGAAGATTGTGTGGAGATTCCTGAGAAGCCTATGCAGTCCCTTTATGTAGATGGTTCTTTGACGCAATAAGGAAGTGGTGCAGGCATAGTTCTTCAAGACCCCCATAATGTCAAAGTTCATTACGCTTTGAAATTTGGATTCCCAACCAGTAATAATGAAGCGGAGTATGAAGCTCTAATCGCTGAACTGAAACTGGCAAAAGAAATTGGCACCGAGAAACTCGAAGTGTACTCTGATTCCCAATTGGTGGTGAATCAGGTGATGGGAAGTTATGCGGCGAGGAAAGAAGAAATGAGCAAGTACCTATTAGTGGTACGAACCCTTGTAGAAAAATTCCAATCTTTCTCCATCCACAAAATTCCAAGAAGCAACAATATTGTGGTTGACAAGTTGTCGAAGTTGGCTAGTATGGCTCCTTGAATCGAGCGATAAAATTTTTGTTGACTTTCTTCTGTAGAAAAGTTTATCAACTCTCTCATAGAGCTGTAAGTTGGCTCTTTACTCAAGAGAAGAATCATGGATGAATCCCTTAGTAGATTATCTAAGAGATGGTATTCTCCTTAACAACAAGAAAGAAGCACGACGATTGGCATATCAGGTCGTGAACTATATACTGATTGATGGCCAGTTATATAAACGCAGCATATCATAATCCTATCTTCAATGCCTTTCTCTGAGAGACGCCCAAAGGGTGTTATCTGAACTGTATGGTGGAGTATGCAATAACCATGTAAAAGCGCAGATGTTATATGTCTGAGTATTGTAACTTAGCTATTACTGGCCAACTATGAGAGAAGATGCAAAGGAAGTTGTTCGATATTGCCCCTGGTGCCAAAAGCATAAGTCGCCAAGTCATGTGCCTGCAATTGAGTTATGTAGCCTAGCCAGCCTTTAGCCTATCACCTAGTAGGGCCTAAATAATCTTGGACCCTTTCCAAAGTCTACTGCACAACGATAATTCGTCATTGTCATTGTGGATTACTTTACCAAATAGGCAGAGGCCGAGGCTGTGGTGAAGATCACTAAGCATTCATCTTTTGCTCCAACATATTAAGATTCAAAGTTCCTTACATGATAATTATGGATAATGGCCTGCAGTTTGACAATAATAAGTTTTGAACATTTTATGAGAAGCATGACATTCACTTCAACCATATGTCTGTAGCGCACCCTTAGACAAATGGATAAGTTGAAGCCGTAAACAAGATCATACTACATAACCTAAGACAAAAAGTAGATCGAGCTAAGGGGAAATGGGCCGATGAACTAGCGAATGTTTTATGGGGGTACTAAACCACTCACAGAATTACAACAGTAGAGACACCATTCAAACTGGCATATGGTACGAAAGCCGCGTTGCTGATTGAACTGGACTTACCTAATCTGTGGATGCATAATTTTGATGTTATGCTTAATAAAGTTGGACTGACAGCAAATTTGGATACTATTGATGATATTCAAGATATTGCAAGAATTAGGGTCACGACATACCAGCATAGAGTAGTAAGGTATTATAATTAAAAAGTAAAGCACAAGGTTGTCCAACTTAGAGATCTGATTTGCTGTAAGATGAAAGTTATTGGCGTACGAGTGAGTTAAGGAAAGCTCAGTACGAATTGGGAGGATCCTATCAGGATCTAGGAAGTCGTTGGCAAAGGAGCCTATCAACTAGAAAAGTTAGGTGAATCTATCATCCCTCGAGCATGAAACGCCAAGGATCTGAAATTATATTTCAATTAATCTATCAAATGATTTTTATCACCACTCATTTGGCGACAGCCAACTTGTTTGTAAGATTAGAATACTTATTTATGAGAATTATGTTTGAAGTCTTATGTTTCTTATTCATCTTATTAAAGACGAGTCAATAAGATCTAGCCTATCGAAGCTAATGAACTGCATAAAGTAATTTTACTACTAAGTAATGCGGCTAGTCTACACCTCAAACGACTAACGGAGAACATCTATAAAGATGTAAAAATTAGGCATGTGAAACAAAACATGCTAAGAATAATTAAGTGTGTGAAATAAAACATGCTGCAAATAATGGGGCATATGAAATAAAACATACCAAAAATAATTGGTTATGTGAAATAAAACATGCTAAGAATAATTAGGCGTGTGAAAAAAAATACAGAGAATAATTGGTTATGTGAAATAAAACGTACCGAAAGACAATTTGCGTGTGAGTATAAACATGTTAACGAATAAGAATGTGTAAAATAGAATATAGGGAACTCTTGTTACGTGAACTAAAATGTACAGAAAAGGGTTATATGAAGGATATTTCATTTAACCAATATAGTTACAAAGGTACAAACAACACAAAAGAATCTTATGGCCTATTGTCAAAATTAGCAGAAGTAATTCTTGGCATTAATATTGGGGCTTTCGTCGAGCAAGTTACTTTCTTAGCACATGGTTATCATCTTCCTTTGGATCCCCGGCGTAAGCTATGCTATCATACTTATTAGGACTTTTGGCACCTTCCTCTTCGTCTTCGTCGGTACTACTGACTTTGTCATCGACGTTAGTGAAGTCAAGGCATGAGAGATCATAATTAGAATGAAGCTTCAGGATCTCCTCTCTCGCTACTTGAACCCCCTCCAACAACTTCTTCAATAGAAGCCTCTTGTATTACCTACTATGAGTGACTATATCGAGAGCCTCTTCAATTGATGGTCATTTCTTCACAATCTCCTCCAATTCAGTTACATGGCTCTGTAAGTTTGAGTTATTGACCTTTAAATCTTTAATTTGCATTCTGAGCTTATCTTCCTCTTCGCTCATCGTGCAAAGAGTTCGGTCGAAGCCCAATCACTCTTCTTTCTTCTTCTATAGCTCCTCTTTTAGGCCTTCAGACTCGTTGTACTACTCTTCGATTTCAACCTTCAAACTCGAGACTTCATCAGTGGCAAGGTCATGTGCCAACTTCTTGGCAGCAAGGTCTTCTTGGAGCTTTCTCTCCTCCATTTCAACCCTTATTCTCACATTCTCAACAGTAACAGTTTAGCCTTTCAATGCATTATATGCATCCTCAACTCTCTACAGTAAATTTATTTAACACAATCAAGAATGATTCGACATAACACATGGATACAACTGAAGATATTACCTTCTTCGCCTCTTTTTCGGCCTCGACCAAAGCCATCAGAATGTCATTGCTCATCTGAAAAAAGAAATGTATTAGTAACTCGAACAAATTCGATAATTAAAAGAAATGATTATAGATACTTACGTCAAACAATTTGGCCGTAATATGAGCCTTATTGCAACCGCCGACCCTATTGACATGCTTCTTGGCAATATCTCTATCTTTCAGAAGAATAATCCCTTCCATTAAAGCTAAAAATTTCGTCCTGTCTCTTAAGGCTGAGTTAGTATCCAAAATTTGGGGGCTCCAACAAGGGATGAAGTACTTGCCAACCTCATTGTTGGGGATGAATTCGGTACAACTAATGCCGAGAGCTTTTGACCGCATTGCATTTTTTGCCCTTTCGTCTAAGCTCTTGGATTTTTTGGTAGGTAGTTGGTCGATGAGTTCCTTCCCCTATCTTTTATCAGCACTTAGCGCTACCGCAATTGTCATTGATGTCCCTTTTGTGGTAGTAGTATTTTCATCCTCCTCGTTGGGATGTGTCTGTAAACGTTCATCATCCTTCAGCTCAATAGAAGTTTGATTAATCTCGACCAGAGGCTCCTTAGAATGAATAACCTTGGTCGGCAATGTCTTCTCACTCTCCTTCCACTTCTCGACAGGACAGGAGGACTTCTGTACTACTGCCTGCTTCGTTACAGCCTCCTTTGTCACCTTCTTTACAATAGCAAGCTAAATGATAGTTGTTGAGGTAATCACCCTCTTATTAGCCTTGGATTTCTTTGTCTTGGCTTAAGCTAGTAGCTTGGTAGGATTCACCTCACCAGCACCCATATCTGCGATACGAGTAAACAAATTAATATAAACATAGGAAAAAGATAAACTTACATTTTCCGTACCAAGCAAAGCTCGAAGGCTACAATTCTCTTCCTACGTCTAGAGAATGGCTTTCCTCTTATGGCTTTACTAAATACGGTGGTAACTCATTAGTGTACCTTCTTTTTTAAAGAAGATTGTGTCTCCATTTTCATAACACCATATAATTCCCTCGACATCTCAAAAAAACATTTTGTTCATCCTCTTTTCTTGAATTTTCATTGTTGCTGCTGCATTAATCGGCATCAAATCTGTATCTTTTGTATGGATCAACTCAGCCCATTAAGCCTAGAAGTCCAAGTTCTCATCAGACACTATTGATACGAATTTGTCATGCCACTTGTGGATCTTGGATTTTAACTCATCCATGAACTTACACCCATGCCTCGCAGTGGCAAAGTACCACCTATCGGGCTGCCTTCGAATAATGAAGAAAAACTAAAACAGTTGAAGCATAGCCTTGATCTCGACTTCTTCACAAACTATCTTAAAAGCTGCTAGAAGCCAATATGTGTTAGGTGAGAACATATTCAGTGCGACTCTAAGGTAATTGAAGAAGCCCCTAATGAAAGCCGAAAAATAGAAGCACAATCCAAAATTCAAATATTTCAAGTATATATGGAACTCGCACTCCCTTAGGAAGCATACCCCCTCCTTATCTTTTGGCCTCCTCAAGTTCTATGTTTTGGGAAGGTCTCACTAGTACTGATTGTACTTCGTAACAAGAACTCTGTTGACAGAACTAACTGTTCCATCTAGAGAGTCACGAAAGTATGCTATCGTGTTGTACAGATATCCTGTGAAGGACCTCCCTTCCTTATCCTTAGGATAATTATCCATAAGAAGTTCGTTACTAAACAAAACAAAATATTTTAATAAAAAAATAAAAAAAAAACTTAATGTTAAAATGGTTTTTCTTCTTTTACCTTTTTATAACTTGCCACAATAATGGTCTGATCTTCTTAATGTCTGTATGAATGGAAGATAATAGGTTCAATATGGAGGTGATGGATATGAATATTTGTGGTAAATGAACAATACACTATTATTACTTATAATGGCTTTAAAGGATAAAACAACAATGAAATCTCTTTGTAGTAGCAACGATCCAATGATGGTTACATATGATAAAGCATGCTATTTGGAATAGTATGTACATGACAAATATTCATGTTAAATAAATATTACACTATTGTTTGCTATGATAAATTGGTTATGGTGATAAAAGTACCTTCTCTTTTAAAAAAACAAGTGATTAATTCTCTTTTGTAGTCTCACAGATAAAAGGAAAACATGGTAATTAAGTTGTACAACGATAATGGAATATATTAAATGTATTAAAACCAATGATGCTTGAACCGAAAGGTTGACTTAAGAATAAGAAGGGATCAAGGGTCGAAAGGGTCAATTGGAGTCAAATTGGGAGTGAATCGGGGTTAATAAAAATATTATAATATAATTTGTATTTTCTTATAAAATAATAAAAATTATCTATATCCTTGAAAATTAAAAGTTGAGAGTTTTTTATAGTTTATTGTTTGTTTTTATTTTATCTACATTTATTTTTTTTAGTAAATTAGTATACTTTTTATAAAATATAAGAGTAATAATATATTTTGACTTAAAAAAATCCGATAGGTTCTTATAGAAACCAAGTTAGACTGGTCGAGTCAATAGAGTTGAATTGGAGTCATTGTAAATAAGGATCAAATGAGTGACTTGAATTGATTTTATGAAAAGGTTAGCTCCAACAGAGTTAGACCGAGCGGGTTAACTCGAGTTTGACAATATTGGTTAAAACTATAAGGTACCAAAAGTATTAGTTGTTGGCCATTAAAAAATGGTTTGGTCTTAATAGTATAGAATAGATAATGCATTGCCTTCTTTAAATAAGTAATTACACAATTATTATTATTAGTTACTATCCATAAGTATTTACGACTAAGATCATTTATAAAAGATAAATGATAATTGAATTTGTTTCTACTATCTTTTTTGTTTTTTTTAATAGTGAATTAATACAGTTAATAGGAATAACTTTCACTTTTTAAAGATAAAAAGTAAAATAAATAAAAAATAGTAAATGAAATTTAAAAAATAAACAAATATTAAAACTTTCATGAGTTAAAAATCCATATTATTAAAGCAAAAGATGAGGATATTTGGTGTCCTTTTTATATTCTTGAAATACCCTTAAAATATGTTAGACATACCTACTAAAATATATGGTATTAAAATTTAGGTTAATAATATCATGAATGAAGTTGTAATATTCCTAAATCTCTCTTTTTCTCTCCCATTTGTACCCTATTTAAAGTTTAAAATCTCTCAATTTGTATAATTTCTTTTCAAATTTGTGTTTTTTTTTGTGACTATTGCACTACTTCTTCCATTATTTAAACTCATTCCTCTTTTGGCAAAAAAAAAAAAAAAAAAACTCATTCCTCTTGATTATATTGCATTCAATTGATTACCATAAAAAAATATTTACTTTTGCAAATTGTCTCTTCATGTTATTTTTTATCTCTTACTTAATCACTCACTTATGTAAAATTTTTGTAAGGTAATAATCTATATAATTATAGCAACCTTAATAATTTTTTTTACCAAAATCTTAAATGCATTGATTTCATCACTTTTTCTACTCAACATTTATAATTTATTAATATCTTAATTTATGGTTATAAAAACTGTTCAATCACCATCATAATATTCCTCATATTTATATAAAATATTTATAAAATATTAATTATATATAATTGTAAACACTTTATTTTAACCCCCTATAGTTTTAGAAAAATTTTTTTTTTTAAGAATAGAGAAAAAGGGTCATAATTTAAAAAAAATTAAAAAATATAGAAAATTTCACAAAAGTGCCAAAGAAAAAAAAGAAATAAATAAATAAATAGGAGGATAGATCTTTTTTAGGAAAATAGTTTATAAGAAAAATAGGATTTTAGGATTTTGTTGAATCTTTAGATAGATTAACTTATTTAGGTAGTTTTTAGAATAAATCAAGCTGGTTTATGGGTTAAGTATTATTTAATTGCATAATTTAATAGGGTATGTGCTAACAACTTAAGTGGTAGAACACTTGGTCTTGATATGGCATTAAGTAAAAGGTCTTAGGTTTGATTTTTTCAATAAGCACTTTGTGCCTTTTTCTTTTACAATAACTAAGATACACATGTTGTAAGCCTGTTAGACCACATGTCTTCATTTGACACGTGACATGCATCCATTTGGTGATGTTGCGAATGTAGCACACTACATGGCTTATTTTGAATTGAATCCCAACTTGAGTCTAAATTCATGAATCTAAGGGATGAAATCTACTAGAAAAGAATGGAAAAATTTTGATTTCCAAATTTTCTTTCAACGCAGATTTTACTCGATTGAAGTTGATCATTCAATTTCAAGGCTTCCAATCATTGTTTCCCCAAAAAAAGAAAAAAAAACAATGGGGACATGCATTTGCCGAAAAATTTACACAAATTTATACTCAAATTCGAGAATCAAGCCTAGTTTTCCTCAATCCTTCATTCCAAAAATTCATTGCAATTCTAAGCTTTCTATACCTAATGAAGTTGCAACAAATATAAATAGAACTTCTTAGAGCTCTATGGATCACTCACCATCAATAACACTTGAATCACCCACATCCAAATCACTTTCTCTCAACCTGCGATCTCTCTTTCTCCCTCTCTAGGATGTTAAGATTGAAGAAAATCAAGCACAACTGACCCCATGGTTGAAAACCTTAGGCCCCAAGCTCTCAATCGCCCCTCGAACCATTCCCTACCGTGCCTTTAGTAACTCTAACCACCATAAAGGGTTTTGAAAACCTTAACCACCGTACTTACTCCTTAAACCACCATCTTAGCTACCCTCTCAAGTCAAAACAACTACATGACCAAACTTCCCATTCTCTAAAAGCTAGGAAGCGACACCACTTTAACCGCTAACAACCATCACACTAAGCCATGTACCCTCTTTCTCTCTTTAACCAATCGCCCAACTTCAACCAATGCCAAAACAGCTACCAAATACAATGTTAATGTTACAAAACCCCTGTTCATCAATCAAATTCACATGAATCAAATCCCACCTGCTCAAAAATTAGCTAAAAACTACCTTTATTGTGCCTACCGTGGTCATCACTGGCCTTCTCCTTCCTCTCATTATCTCTTGTATTGCTCACTTGATTAGGTCAGACTCAGATCTAACCTTGCTTCGTCCACGACCCGAGTGTTATGAACCTAGGTCCAACTCTTCTTTACTATTTTACTCTAGTTCCTTTTATAATTATTATTAACCTAAAAGAAAAAAAAAAGAAAAGAAAAGAGAAAGAAGAAAAGGGCTTTTAAAATAATTTTAAGTCCTTTTTAGTTCGTTTTATTTTTATTACAAAGTTTTTGAAAGCCTTTTATTTTCAATTTTTTTTTTCAATAAACACTAAAAATAAGAATAATAAACAAAAAGGGGATTTTATCACTTAGAAAAACGGTTTCTTGAATAAAAAATAGATTAATAAAATATTTTCAAAATTATGGCCTCTCTTAGATTTTCTTTACAATACTCCAAGTTAGGACCTTTTATTTTAGAATCTTTCTTAAATAAAATTAAATGGATAAAAAATATAAAACCAATTACTTTCCAAAATGAAAACGAACTAACAAATTAAAGTTTTATAAAACGAACTACAAAAATCTAATTTTAAATAACGGGTACATAGTCATTCATAGAAAAGTACTGGACGACTTAAAATATGGAAAAGTTTATTTTTCCACCTTTTGTAAATAATTGTTCGATTTATCTTTTTTATAGATTCAATCGAATTAACTTAGCTGCATGTGAATAAATATTATTTTTATAAGGGTATTATTAAAAGATAAGATTAATTTTGAAAAGTTAAAAGTGATACATGTTTAGAGTTTAATAAGTTAGCCCTCGAACTCAATTTCTTTGGTTTTAAAAAATCATTTTTCTAAAGTGATTTTATCTCAACCTAATAACTAAGTTATAACCAATTCACCTAATCAGTTATAACTTAACATTTTAGCCAACTCTAGTCATAGTGGTAGCTACAAACTTTCAAAAATAAAAAACTAAGTTTTTCTTAACTTTCAATTGAGAGTTAGTATTAAATCGGTTAAGGCTTAATACAATCGGGTTAAGGAAAATATTAAAAACCGAGAAAAATCCAAGGTCGACAATGAAACCATTGATGTTAAATTTGCACACGCATAATGGGTATTGTATCTGCTAATATTATAAAAAGAGAAAATAAAAACAACCTTTTAGATTTTTTTTTAATCACATTGCAATATGCTTTCTCTATGTATAAAGCTATTTATATCATACTCAGAAACAAATAACTCAATTCTAATTAGGGGTAAACGGGTATAGGGTGAATAAAGTACGAGACTTTATCCGTTTTCTACCCTTTAAGTACAAGTTCCCAAATTTTGCTATCTGTATCCTACCCTATGGCATTTTGGAGCCACCTTGTACCCTATAAAACTTGTAAATCTTTTTTTTTTCTTATAAATTTCAATATAGCTAGTTTCTTTTTTCTTTTTTTCCTTTCCTCCTAATTTCTTTCATTTATTTTTCCTTTTGATCATTTTTTTCACCTATCTTATTATACAAATATATGTAAAATCTAAATCTTGACTTTAATACTAAATAAATAATTGTAATGGGACTCATTTGGAGGGCTGACTTATTTTAGTGATAGGAATGTTCATATATTACAAATTATAATCTCTCAATTCATAATCGGTATCTACAATAATCCTTTATGCATCGCAATTACGAAATCCTAACTTATCACTAAATCCTTTTCAAACCTAGTACAAATCCTAATCTTGAATAAGGAAAAAAAAATAAAAGCACTAATCTCGACTAAATTTTGACTTAAACAAATTAAGAATTTATTATGAGATGTTTTTCAAACCTAATACAAAGAAATTATTTCATCAAAAGAAAATAAGTTAATAACATACTATATTTATGTAGCTTATAAGTTATTAACATACCTTGTTTAGATGGCTTCACAAGGTTTTTTTTTTTTTTTGTTACTTTAGTAGAGTTGGATTTAGTAAATGAAGAAAATGGAGTGAAAAGAAAATACAATTAAAAAAAAAAGACTAAGGAGGAAGAGATTGACATAGAGACATTAAGTTTAGTTTAGAGAACTTATGGGCTATGTTTTGTTTTTTTTTTTAAGCCCATATGTATGAAATAGTATTCTTTTTTATTTATTAATTTTATTTAATTATTATTATACCCTAGACCCTATATACTTCATAATACAAGTCTTAAAGTGAGTATAAGATATCCTAACCTTATAATCGTACCCTATTCTATAAGTACAAATTCCAAAAATTAGCATCCAGAGCCTATCCTATAACCTTAAATACCTCTCCAAAAGTTACCTGATTGAGTAAGATCCAAGTAAGTATTCTATTGTCCTACTAACCCCTAATTCTAATGCATAAATTTTAAACAATAGGTTGAGGAAAAGAAAAATTAAGAAAAAATGTGTTATGACAATATGTGTAATTGGCTATTGGAAAAAAATTATAAAGGCATATTAAATAATAGAAACTTAGCAAACATTCTTCATAGTCAAAATACTCTATCAACTATTTTTATGAGAAACCATAACCAGAATAGCTATTACTAAAATTTAAAAAAAAAAAATCTTCTTACACAAATGCTTCAAAAAAAATGATACATAGTAGATTTCTGTATAACATTATTGAATCATTTGAAAATTAAGAAATGTAAAAAATTAGCATAAAAATGGAATATAAAAAAAATGAATTAGGTATGGAAAGAAAAATATTTAAGTATAGGTAAAACTTTGAATAACAAAATTACTGTAAAAGAAAAAGACTACATTTTTGTAAAAAGAGCAATAAATAATATCGAAATTCTACATCAATATTTTTAATAGTTTCCATTACCCAATTCAAATTCATCTCTAGTTTCATACCTACAATTAAACATATTACTAATAAATAAACAATAGTTTCATTACTAATTACTTTTTATGGTAATCCTCTGTGGAATAAACTTTATATTGTGCGAAAATTTTGATAATCAAATAAACTATTTGTGAAAAAAGCATAATTAAATATGTCACTAAACAAATAAAAAATAATTTAATTATCAATAGTTTTTCTTCTGCTAAAATTTTAAAAGCAAATAAACTATTTGTGAAATGAACATAATTGAACATATCACTAAACAAATAATAAAACATTTTTAATATGTAAGAGATATGGATATTGTAAAAATTGGAAATTTCATAAAAGAATTATTGAGATTTATAAATATTGGAGTTATAACTGAAAACTATCATTTTGATAAAAAAAATTTAGTTTAAATACCCTTTTTTTGTTAAGAAGTTTTTATCGTAATAACTATATTGATGATACTTAGATTTGACTTTAATAATATGGATAACTAAGTCTACACCACCTAAGCTACCTGGATCCATTGTACTCACTCTACTTAGCCCACCAAATCATGATGGTAAGTAGATTGCTCTCTACTAAAGTAGCTTAACCCACCACTATTAGAACCAAGTTGCACGCTCAGGGTATCATAGTGAGTTAGAACACGTAGTTATATATAGCAATCCAGATCATTCAATAAGTGTGATAACATGGAATTGATCAAGCAAGTCTAATGGTCTTAGTTTTGTCTAAAGGGTCTAGTGGCTTGATGGTGGATGATAGACGGTGGATGGTGAGCTGAGCACAACTATCAATAAAAATAGTAGCATATATAAATATGGATTATAGTTTTTAAGAAACTACCCATTATTACCATTATATGTTTGAACTTTATTGATACTTATCTAATATACATGCACACGTGGCATGTAACATTTATGAAGTTGTTTCAAATCCTTGAATATATGGAAAGTTTTCTATAAAATAGAACGAAATAACTTTCTGTTTTTACTATTGGACCAAGAGATTTCGGACCATCTATAGTTAAGAATGGACCCAACCATTTTATCCCTGAAGTAAGCCCAAAACATAGATCTTC
Organism: Lumnitzera racemosa; assembly: GCA_024138005.1. Lineage (NCBI taxonomy): Eukaryota > Viridiplantae > Streptophyta > Magnoliopsida > Myrtales > Combretaceae > Lumnitzera > Lumnitzera racemosa. Next base: position 22,377,649 of record JAMXBC010000008.1, read on the forward strand.
AATAATTTCGAATTCTCTCCTATTGAACGTTAATAGTAATGAAAATGACCCTTCTTATTTTGCTCTAGATCAAAATTCGCAATAAATCTTCGCCCTTACTTTTGCACTTTAATTGAAATCCACGCATTTTTCTTATAAATAATACACAACTACTGACAAAATACATCACAAGAAATGAGGATGTAAAGTTTAATCCAAAAACGAACACATTACTTAAATAAAAACGGCTAACATGAAAACAGAAAAAATTGCTGTGCAATTGTGGAATGAGATCCCAAATTGAGATGATAAACAAAACCCCAAAAAAATAAATAAATAAATAAAAAGAATCTACGTCTAAAAATGTGACTCTCACGTGATTTTTATTCATTAATGGTGGAACGGTTGCAAAGCTCCAAGTTTAAATCAAGACGTCCTCTTACTGTAGCAATCACACAGCAAGAATAGCGTTTGTAGTGATTAAGTTAGGGTGGTCAGCCAAAATATAATGATCGTCGCCACTGTAATTTCTTACAGCAAAAATCCTTAGAAAGAGAAGGAGCCTACTTTATACCAAACTTAATCCTCAAAAGGATTGGTTGATTTAATGATCGGGTTTCCATATTGTTTAAGTTATCTTTGATTTTAAAGCAATGAGAACATAGTGGTTATCAAAATCAAAGGATGTGACATCGTGACCCTAGAAATATTGCTCACCAGTTCTCAATAAAGTTGCTTTTTAGCAGCTCGCTAAACGTGTATTCATATTTCCACGAATTACGTTTGTAAAAACAGTATCGATAAATGGTGGGGGTGAAAGGCAAGGAGTATGTCGACAGGAGAGTTCGTTATGCAGCTTACATGCTATTCCGCGCAAGCACAATTTTTTAAATTTTGGAATGGGAATGGGAAATTATTATTTAACTTATCAGTTTCTCCAAAAAAATCTATTTTTATAGAATCAATTAGTTATTTGATACTTTGTAGAATTATAAAAACTTACAATTGTTTCTATAATATAAAAAGTTATCGCAACTCTCTCTATATATATTCCAAAAAAAAAAAAAAAAAAGGATTTGCATATTGCAACAGCATATACTAAAAAGATAGTAATTTGTGAACTATAAAGTGTGAGAGTGCTTAAAAGTGAAAAAAAAAAAAAAACGAAAAAGACTTTCATTTCTTAACTGTTATAAAAATAGTTAGGGATGTGCAAAATGCAGTTAGATTTGAGCCCCAAATTGAACATGTACCATAATTAGTGTTCAATTTACAACCTCGCACCAAATCGAATTGCTTCAAATAGTTTAGGCATCGAATTAAAAAAAAAAAACAATGTATCTAAATAAAGTTGCTGATTTGATTACTATTTAGGCAACAATGTGTTTAGAAACAATTGGTTGAAAACCCCCTTCTCCTCTTTTTGAGTTGTTAATGTCCGATTCAATTGCTTCTTTGGCGAATGCTATACTTTTTGCGTTATTTTAATGATTCTCTCTTATTGTTGTGGCTAGTTATCAAACCAAAACGCTGACAACCCACATCACAGAGGACGAAGTTTCCAAAGTACCTTTGGCTTACGCTCGGTTCACATTGTTAGATTAGTTTTAGTTATGTTCATTGAAGAATCCTAGAAATAGATACCAAAATGGCTAATTTTTGTTATCAAGTAACTAGTTCAATATGAGCCAGATTATTTAGACGTTTACTACATTTGATTATATTTATTTGAGATTACAATGTGATTATAAAGTATCCTACATGAGGTAGCAAAATTTGCGGTTTTAAAACCTTGGAACCTTTTGTATATGTATAAATGGAACCGTAGTGGTTTGATAGAGGTAAGGTGATTGGGACCAAGTAATCAAACTTGTTACACACAACAAAGTTGGAGGGCTCCAAAGCCTTGTGTGACGTATTCTAGCTGACCAACTAGGCACAAGATAGGACCACATTCCTTTTTCGAGGTTTTTGTCATTTCCCCGAGCTGAGACAACTAGCATGCATCAAGGTCAAGACTCACCCTACCTACCTAGACCATCATCTAACCCGATGCTTGCTCTTCTGACTTGTTTTGTACAACATGATTGACCTGAATCAACTAGCCCTCTTTTTCACTCGTCTTATACAGTATCGGAAATATTTGAAGTTTCATCAATTCCAATAGCTCAAGGACAAAGCATGATTCTCCTTCATTTATCTTTTTGTTAGAAGCGCTGGTGCCCAGCCAACATAGATCCCTAACATTGATCTTGAAGAAGCTTCTTTTTCTAACATATTATCTTGTTTTTTCTCATTATTGCCCTTTGTAGTATATATTAAAACATGTATTTTTACCTTATTTGAATCTTTACCCTTTTATAATTTCATCTCATATATATTAGAGACTTACTATGAATAATCATTTTATGTAATCAATCGAATATAATATATTGAATATATAATTAAATTTTCTTAATAATTCTCTTGAACTTTCATTTACTCTTATCTAACTATTTTAGTAAGAGTTAATAATGAGTGACCTTAGGTTAGAGCTCATGCATACTATGAAGTTTTGATTTAGATAGTGTTGAACTTAGTGGCGTGTAATATTCATTAAGTTAATTGTAGTTTAGCTACCCGAAACCCACATCATTTCTCATTGATCCACCATTACAAGTACACATTCTTGATATTTTTGTGTATCTAAATCCTAAGATGTATCATAAGGGGCTCTAAATTGGATCTATACCATTTGCTAGAGCAAGTTCTCACAATTATAATTGAAATTTATCATCTAACATCTAGTTACCATTGTAGAGAGTATTTGGATACTATAGCTTCATAGCTCTCTAGTGCAGTAAGCCACCCCTAATCTTAGGAGAGCGAGTTGACCATAATGCTTCCAAAGGGTTTTAATTCTTTTTCTTTTTCAGATTTTCCCTCTTTCAAGTTTTGTAATTTCTATTATCTTTATAAAACTATTTAATTTGGCATATTTATTAAAAAAATTATTATAAGCCTATTAGAAGCCAATATGTTGGAGAACAATTATAATACAAAGGAGTAAATGTATTTTTCCCAAAATACTGTACCTCTAATTATATAAAATGATAGTTGGAATGTCTAGTAAATGGATAATCAATTCTTAATGTTCAAAAGGACTCTTATATAGGGCCATTTTAGCGAATTCCCAATGGGCATGTGAAGAAATCTTTTTACAAGTCATTTAATAACCAATTTTAATATCTAGGACGCCTTAATGGTATTATATACCTTGCATTTTTAATAATCTCAGAAATTTTAAATACCAAATATCTTGTAATATGCGCTATAGTTGTAATGAATAAAAAATGAAAAAGAAAAAGAAAAGTTAACACTTTTATTGGTTTCCTAATATGAACTTAATAATGAATAAGTCTAATACCCCCAATATCGTGATCAACCCGAATCGCATTTTCGTTGACCGGCCGGATCAATTATTGCCATATTCCATGTGCGACCTCAATTGATGGAACTAAATGCAAGGAATGGATGCCCAAAACTTCAGCACATGAAGAAAGTCCTCATTTACTGAAATTTATGCAACCTGCACACTTCACTCGCATGATCATTCAGAGTCACAGGGAGATGATAAGGCATTTTTATGCGTATGTACGCGGCCGGCCATGCCATACCGTCTATTGCGGTGTCGTGCCATCAAATATTATCCTAAACATTTTAACTATTCAAATAAGCCTAAATTGCAGCTTCAATATGGATGTACGTCCCCTGTGGCCCCCCCGCCCCCGAGAAGGGCAAGTGCTTGGTCATCCGACGGTCAAGCTGCCCATGAGGATTGGGGGCTTAAATGTCGACACCGACATCACATGCTTTTGTCTAAATTCCCAGGGCACATAGGTTTTGAGGTTTCTAGTTTATCGGGGAAAAACGGTTTTCTTCTTCTTCTTCTTTCCTACTTCATTATCCATCGCAATAAGTGGAGGGAATTAAACCTAAACAATTCTATTCGCACTAAATTACAAGGATTTAGCTCTCGGAAGAACAATTTATGAAATTATAAATTATTTAATTTTTGCTAATTAAAAACAATACTAACAATAAGACTGTATAGAAGTCCAATCAAAATGATATAGAATTGAATCAGAGCTCGATCTTAACTCGAAATCTCAAAACTAAAACTCAAACTCAACTTGAGCTCAATCAAACTTAAAAAATTAAGTTCATGTTCGACTTGACATGACAAATAACAAACTCAAGCTGAATTGGATTAAGCTCGCTTAAACTCAACTTAACTAAAAATGCATTTTCTCTAATTATAATTATATTAATATAAAAACTCAACTAATATTTATATAGAATTCGCGTTTTATTAGGCTCTTAAGTTAGTCAAGTTGAACACAATAAAACTCCAGCTCGATTGTATTTAACTATTCAAGTAACTTGAGTTCATTACTATCATGTTGAACATGAGTAAAGATCAAGCCGAACATAAGTAGTTAAAAAGTAAGTTGACTCGCTAGTAACTTTGCTTTGATGAAATAGACAAATTTTAAATACAAGAGTTCATTAGAAAGTGTTGAAGAATCAAGTTTTTTCTTCTTCTTCTTTTTTTTTCTTTCTAAACTATAGATAAAAGATAGTGGATAAGTATGAGGTGATTGTAGTGTTACACCATGGGATATGAGAAGCTAATAAGAATTGGAAAGTATAATTCCTACTAAAAATAGAAAAACAATCCACCAAAAATTTATATTATATAGTGCGAGTCAAATAGATGATTTTCGCATTACTTATATATAAACCTATATGAGGGCCAGTTTTGAACCTAAATCGACTTATGAACCGCTAGTCCTTAATCGGCTAAACCCGTCGAATAGGTGGGTTAGTAACCCAGTTAGCTAGGCTCGACTGGTCAACTTACCAATTCATGCTAATTTTCGTCCTTTAATATTAAAAAAAAAAATCTTACATGTTACATGTCTTCTTCTACAACTTTTCCCTTTTCTAACATATACCAAGTATTATCATAAATTATAATTAATAGTTAAGTTGTAATCTTGTTCTTCTCGTATTGACCAAGATTCGAATGAGAAACTCTCATCCTTTGCAGATTGCAAGTTCTCTCGTTTTGTTTAACCTTACTTAATATTTTAATATTAAAGTAATATCACGCTTACACGATCTAAATGAATTATTTTGGAATTAAATAAATTTGCAACTTCTGTCTCTTTACTTTATTCAATATAAAGTGTTACAATCATTTTTGGGAAAACATAGAAAATTGGAGTGAGTAAAAAATTATTTATAGTAATTCATAGGAATATGGCAATAAGATGTAACATCCTAGAACTTGAAATACTACAATCCGCCATGTGTCTCTAACCTCTATTGATACATTGGGTGTTTAGAAACATATAACTTGCATATGATTCACAAAATAATTACATAAAGTTTAGCAACTGAAAATTTAATAACCTCAAATCTGAATAACAGTGAAATGTCAACCACTTAATCTCTACATAGAATAATGATAAATGAAACCAACTGTTGTGAGTGAATGAACCGAACACGATATAACTCTAAGATAAACAACCTAAAGTCTTACAACTTCAACAAGTGATAACCAAATGAATATCAACTATAGGAGTCACAAGCAAATCTAGACAATCAACATAGTCTGTAAATATATACAAAATGGAATAATAACATATAGTCTCTAGCAGTACTCCTAATATCTAAACTACATTATCCCTACTCCATCTCTATAATAATAAAGGCCAACTTCCTTATCATAGTACAAATAATCATAATATGCATCCTCTATAGAATAACTACCATAAACCTCATACCTTAAACCTATAGTTGAAAAACAACAATTCCATCAAAGGCTGAGCTAACGCCTAATATAGGATACTATACACATGTGCATGAACAAACAAGTAACAGGCCAAGTACACATGAGTAACCATAATAAATACATCAAATAACAGTTTTTAATCCTTGCTATGTAAGTCTATAAGCAGCACAATCTCAACATCTTAAGACTTGAGATTTTTCATGACCCCTACACATATAATATAGATAATACATAGATATTGGTGTTAGGTCCTCTCTAAACACCTAAGTATCTAATAACCATCTTAGATTTACTTAGGTCCTTTCAGTGTGAGACTCAACTTGAGATAGTGTTACATAAAGATTGCCAAGTACCTCACCAAAACCACTAGACCCTACTGATGGGTAGTCAAAGCCAAGCATAAGTAACACATTCAATTTAAGTCTAGTTTAAAGTTCTAACTTAGCACACATACAACCAACAATCATGCATCCCATACCTAACTCCACAATGGTATTCAACATGTATCTAGGTATCTAACAACCTGATATAACACAAACAAGTAACTCAGCCTACAAACTCAAACACAAAAGCCACTACTCAAACCTTATACCCCAACCCCTCAATTAGGCTACAAGTTTCTACAAATAGTCTCTAATCGTTCCTTAGGAAAACAGAGCTAATCGTTGTTTTAATTCCAAAAACTTATTTAAAGACATGTTTAGAAGGTTTTAGAACAAGTTATAAAAGAGAAAAGCTTTAAGGAACGAAATTGAAACATATTGTAAACTGTTGTAGACATGGCATCCAAATGCCAGAGGGTCAGGTATCCAGACACCATGCAAAGAACCCAGGACCAAGCCCTAGCATCCGGATGCTAACTATAATCTGCAATTTTTTACAAACTGCAGTTCATGACTCCTCCCCTTTCTCAAACCCTCTCCAAACCCATAAGCCTAAATCCGATTCCTAGGTCTTTTCCTACTCTTATACATTCCTCCAAACACTACTCAACACCCTTCAAACACCTACAATAGAAATCACAACCTAAATCTCAGCCAACCCTCATAATCCATACAGCACAACAAGAACAAAACTTTGAATAAATTAGGGGTTCCAAGACAACTTACCCTCCATTTCTTAATGCAATAACACTTTAACCAGTGATTCTCACACTTTACCTTTGTAAAGACATGATTTGGCTTGAGTTTCCTTTGCTTAGCCAAGAAAAAACGAATTTCTACAAGGGACAAGGGGTAACTTACCCGATTTTGACAATCTCCTTGCAAAAACTTTAGTTTTGATTCAATTTACACTCCATAACTCCTTGAATCCAAACCCAAAAGGCTGTCTTGAGAGTTCTCCTTTGAGTTTTATAGTGTGGCACACAAAAGAACCATATTCTTAGTTATAGAATAATGGGGGGAAAAATAACGTAGGAGAAAGATATTAGTTTGAACTTTTCCTTAGATAAGTTTGCCTTCGATACTTAAAGTTATTTACATGCCATACCGATGATTGTAAATAAACCCTTTTATTTCCTTTAATTCCATTAATTACTCTATTTACTTAACTTGGGTTTTACAGAAGATTAAAAAAAAAAAAAAAACAAGCAACCAATTCAAGGATTAGCAAATCGGTACGGACCTATGCCCTCAAGGGTTAGGCCTGATTCAACCTTATGCCAGCTTGTGAACTAGCAACTTAGGGCTGGTTATGAGCCAGTTCAACCTAACACTCAAGTCTACTTATATGGATGATTTACCAAAAATCACAATCACAGATTATTGTAACAATTCATTTTTGTTAATTCAATGAAGTTGAAGATGACACTAATTTATTATTGATACAAGAGTAATAAGACTTCTTAACTATTTTCCTTTTAGGCTTTGAAATTGGAAAGAGTATGCTAAAGGCTCCTATCAAAATTCAATACAGTTTTCTATATGTTAATTGAATCATTTCAATTTAGTCAAATCTTTTTATGTTTAAGCAAGTCATATAAGTTTGTTATGATTAATATTCATGAATTTTAAATGGAAAAACTCTCGTGCTTTATTCATTATTATTAGAAAAATATATACAAGCTTTCATATACTTGATGACAAACCCAAATATAATATTTTAGCTTCCCAAGATAGCCACTACTTATTTGACTTTATCTCTTAGCACTTATCTAAGCTATCACTTGATATATCATCTATATCTATCCTCTAACTACCTAAACAACCAAGAATGATTTAAGAAACCAAAAAAAAAAAACAACAAAATAATAATAATAATAATAATGAACAAAATAGATAAAATAAAAAACATAACATGCATGATGACATAGTAATTGATTTTCTTCACTCCCGCTCAAGCTAAGGAATAGATGTCTATCATTCCTAGCTTAGAAACATTCTAGTTAAAGAGTTGCTTTGGAAGTGTCTTTATTAAAAAATCTACTTCTTGGTCTCTTGAGGCAACATATTCTAACTGCGTGCATCCATTCAACATTGTGAGAAATCATGTACAACATGAGAGAATCAAGTATGCTCGGCTTGATCAAAACTTCATAAAGTCGAAAATTGGAAATGGATGCTTGTAGTTAGAATATGTTACCTCAAGAGGCCAAGAAGCAAATGTTTTAGCAAAGACACTTCTAAAGCAACTCTTCAATAAGAATATTTCTAAGCTGGGGGGTATAGGGGTTTACATTTGAAGAAAATCAATTACTGTGTCGTTATTCATGTTATAGTTTTTATTTTATCTATTCTCATTACAAGTGTTCAATTCCTTAAATAACTTTAATGAGTTGCAAATGTGGTAAGATGCTTCAATATCTAATATCCAAACACCTTGACATAATTCATTCGAGGAGTTTATTGCATTACCTTTGTGGGCAATAACTACTATAAGATGCAATTCACTTTCATTGTTAGTGATAGGATTATCTAATTCTGACTTGAGAGTTTATGGAGTATGGCCAACTTCTCCATAGTTAAAGTTACTCTTGAATGCAAACTAAGGCTAGTCTCTTTTTCAACAACTTATCCCATTTTTGTATTAACAAGCTTTGTACTTTATAACCTTTTCTAATGCCTTGGTTTCTAACTCTTTAGTTTTCCATGCAACTTCTAGCAATCTCCATATGTGCGGTTAGGTTTTTTTGCAGTAAGTAATCACACAAAACCATCTCTTTCATTAGATTTCTACTAAGAAGTATTTTGTTTGTTAGCAGAGTCAAACCAGGACTTGGGTGTTTACGCATCGTCATTACCCATTGTCTACTTTCTTCCTTCTCACCTCCATTAAAGCTTCGTTCAAGCTTGGAAATGGTTGTTTGCCTAGTAGTCTCCCTCTCATTTCATCCAAATTAGGATTCAGTCCATACAAAAAAACAAATATAGGATCCTTCTCCAATAGAGAATTATACTTCTACCCATCTTCCACACACTTCTACTCAATTTCATAAAATAAATCCACTTCTCACTACAATTCTACTAAAGTGTTATAATACATGGTTACATTCATGTTTCCTTATGTTGTATTGTGAACTTTTGACCAAAGCTCAAATTGATGTGAGGAATTAGTTAAATTAGAGTAAATCTCCTATACATTTTCCTAGATTTCTCTTGTCGTCTTGTAGAAAAGGTAAGTTAGTCTAATATTTGGTTTCATCAAATTGATCAGTAAGCCATCACCATGGAGTTCTTTGACTCCTGCACTCTATATTTTTCCACGCTTATATCTAGAGCAATAATAGAACTAGTCAAATATCCTTAACTTTCCCTTTCTGTGGATTATAATCTTCACAAATTTGAATTATTCACGGAAATTAACTCTGCTTAATATGTGTTGTATAATATGGAGTAAATTGGAATCACTAACAAGATTAGGTTGGGTAATCAAGGAAGTAACCTTTAGATCATTCAAAGATCCAAATCACATTTTACTTTCAAGAGTGGTTTCTGATTTTCAGCTCATGGTGGTAAGTTAGTCAGGTTAATTTTAGATCGACTAATGCTCTAATACCATGAAGAATTTTGAATGAAAAAACTCTCTTACTTCATTCACTATTATTTGAAAAATATATACAAGCTATGATACATTTTTGGATAGACTAAAATATTGTATTTTAGCTCACCAAGAGAGCCGCTACTTATCTTACTCTATCTCTTAGCACTTATCTTTGCTATCACCTCATATATCATCTATATCCATGCTCTAACTGCCAAACAACCAAGAACCATTTAAGACACCCTAAGAAAACAACAAAAACTAAACAAAAAATTAGTAAACAAAATAGATAAAATAAAAACCATAACATGAATAACGACACAATAGTTTATTTTCTTTAAATATTAATGTATTAACTGAAATTCCTTTTTCTATATTATTTTCTATTAACTTCATTGTTAGATATCCATACAAATGAAGTAGACTTCATAAAAATAACACAATGAAACCCTCTATAATCCTCTTTGAAACCCTAAATAGAAAATCCAATTCTCAGTTGATCCGAAAAGGTAAATGTAAAAAATATTGATTTAACTATCTTAATAATACCACATTATCACTGCTGAGCCTAAAATCATTATTGATTTTGTGGGATGCAATCTTTGACTCAAATTGCACTTAATGGAGGACATTATCTGTAGGTAACTTTACCTTAGAGTTATTGTACTCATTAATAAAAGTTTATTCTATAATGAATATTTTTATATTACAATAAAAAAAGATCCATTTATAGAGTTCTTTGGCATATATCCTTTGACTAAGGGTTTGTTTATCAATTAGGTATATAAAGATATGCTCAATACCATATTAGCTAGCATTTTAAGTAACTTTCCTTTTTAAATAACTCTTGGTTTCATCAATGGTTACTTCACTAAAGTATTTAGCAATTTTTAAAAGTTTTTGTATGTCCCATATTATTATTTTTTTTTTCAAACAAATACATTAAATGTTTTTTTATTTTTATTTTTATTTTTTGAAATTCTTCAAGTGTCGATAATTACTTTTTAATGATGGTTAATGGCCAAGTATAACCAAGAGAGCCCGAACACATCTAATATCATTAGACTTAAAGCATTTAAAAAGAAAAAATAATTCACGAGTATCGGTACTTAGCTAAGTAATCGGCTTGTGTTAAGAACCGTGGGTTGCTAGCTTGATTTTCATCAATTAAAGTAAGGTGCTTAGCGCAGCTTTACAACGAAATATGTACCAAGTGTCACGGGCGGATTTCGTCACTCGACCCCGTGCGACACTTAGCGTTCCTGACCTCACTAAGGAAAGCTAAGTCAGCCTGTAACACACTCACAAAGTTTAGAGAGAGAAAGTACAGAGAGAAACTCTAAAACTATATTGTATTCACTTCAATAACTTAGTACTACAACTAAGGGGATCTCCCTTATATATACAAGAGACCTCTCAAGATGGAGGGCTAAGATCAATTCGATCTAACGGTTACAAATGAATCCCTACCTACCTTTACATTAAATGTATCTATCTACCTTACTTACCATCTATTCTAGAACCTTCTAGATCTTTTAGAATATTCTGGATTATTTCCTCTTGAGCTTGAATGAACCTCATGATTTTAGGCCCCTCTAAATCGTCCTATGACATTCTCCCCCACTCAATTTGGCGACATCCTCGTCGTATCTTCTTCGTGGAACTTCTGAATTTTGTTTGGAAAACTGCCATAGAGCTTTAGTAGGTTCCCGACTAGGCTTACTTTCTGGCTTTCCTTTCCAAACAACCATATACTTGTGCCTAGGGGAGTAGCTTCGTCTTCTCACATATCTGTCCATAATAATTTTTCCAACTTTTTTTTCGTATGATTCCTGAATTCCAACCGGAGCCCTCTATGATATTGTTCTATTAAGGTCATCCACATCCTTATGATATGGCTTAAGCATTGTAACATGAAATACTGAGTGGAATTTTAATCTTGGAGGTAACCCTAACTTATAAGATACTCGTCCTACTCGTTTTATGATGAGAAATGGCCCTTCATAACACCTCATTAGTCTTTTGTGCAATTGGCCCTTGGTCCACTGGATCAGGTGTAACTTCACAAGTACTTGATCCCCTACTGGATACTCTATTGGCCAACGCTTCTTACCTGTAACTTCCTTCAGTCTCTACATAGCCCTATCTAAGTAATTCAGAGCTAAGTCTTGGCCTTTTTGTCACTCTTTTGCAATTTTATATGCTAGAAACTAAACCCCATATATCCTGTGGTTGCCGTATTTAACGGCTATCTTCCTAAGACAACCTCAAATGGACTATATCCTGCTGATTCATTTTTCTGTAGATTGAAAGAGAGCTGTATGACATCCAATAACTTAGACCAATCCCACTAACTTGTACTTACAAGGTGCCTCTAAACTTGAAGGCAATGCACTACATCTGTCTTTTCCTTTTCATCTACTAGATATCGCCTCTCTATATCATTCAACGTTCGATTCTTAAAGGCTATTAGATGGTTTTCCTGCATCAAAACCTCACCAATGGCATAATCACTATCATCCATGCATACTTCAGATACTTCACCAAAATTAGAGAGCGTAAGAACTTGTTCTTTAATGACTGCTTCCTTCAGGGTATCAAATGTCTTCTGTCGATCTTCGTTCCATACCCATAGGACATCTTTCTTGAGTAAATCCGTTAAGGAGGTAACCATTCGAGAGTATCTACATATGAAACTTGTGTAATAACTTACTAAGCCAATAAATGACTTCAATTCGGTGGGCTTAGTAGGTTCTTTCCATTCTCGAATGGACTATATCTTCTCTTCATCCATTTTGATCTTCCCCTTTCCTACTACATACCCTAAAAAGGCCACTTCTTCCTTTGCAAAGGCACATTTCTCCAGCTTTACATATGACTCGTTTTCCCTTAAGGCTAAGCAATTTGTATGAAGATGCTCTAGGTACTCTAGGTGCTCTTCCATAGGCTTGCTATAATTCATGATGTTATCCAAGTAAACCATAACAAAATGATCCAAGAATGGTACTAATATCCTATTCATAAGACTACAAAAAGTAGCTGGGGCGTTTATGAGCCCAAATGGCATAACAAGAACCTTAAATGCATCATACCTTGTGACGCAAGTGTTTTTGGACTCATCTCCATCTGTTATCCGTACTTGATGAAATCTCAGTTGTAGCTCCAATTTTAAAAAGTGTCTTGCCTCTCCCCATTAATCGAATAAGTCTGATACCAAAGGAATAAGGTACTTATTCTTTTTAGGGACCTTATTCAAGGCTCTATAGTCAATATACACCTGGAGGGGCCTATCGTGTTTCTTCTAGAAGAGAACTGAAACTCCAAAAGGTGTCTTTGACGGTTGGATGAATCCAGCTTCCAACAACTCCTTCAATTGTCGCCTTAATTCTTCTAATTCTTTTGGGGGCATGCGATAAGAAACTGTAGCAGGGACCTTTGTACCTGGTTTTAGCTTAATCGCATGATCCACTTCCCTTCTTGGTGGTAGCTTCTTTGGCAATTCTTTAGGCATGATGTCTTTGAATTTTGTAGCAACTCCCCTACTCGATGTGGAATTACCTCTTGATCCCTCGTCTCTTCTTCCCCCTTCAATGTAGCTATGTATGTAACTTCGTTCTTCTTTAAGCCCTTCGCTAGTTGCATAGCGGAAAGGAATTTTGTGGCTTGACCAGCTTTCTTTGTAACAGGCACCACACATTGAGAGTTAGTCTCGAGTATACATATATAGTTTGCACGAGGAACAATAAGTGCATCGATATGATCTAAGAATTCCATCCCAATCACAAATTCAAAGTCATCCATAGGTACTACTTCGATGGTTTCTTTCCTTTTCCACCCTCCCATATGGAGCTCTATCTCCCCGGCAACTCCAGTAGTAAGGACTTCCTTTGAGTTTACTGTCTTGAGCCATGTCTTGGTTTTCTCCACCTCCATTCCAATCTTACTTGCTGCTACATCAGAGATGAACAGATGAGATGCCCCTGTATCAATAAGGGCATTTAACTTCTTGTCAGCAACTATCACCTCAGTGTACATTAACCCCTTTCGCTTCTCCTGCATCTTCATAGCACTAAGTAGTCGTATCGAACCCAGTTTGGCCTCATCCTCTTCATTGGAGCTTTCATCTGCCATAATTGCTGCCAACCGATCTTTCTTTGGGCATTCCCTAGCATAATGGGGCTCATTGCAAAAATAGTACTTCAATTCTCGAGGCTTCCATTGTTCCCCATCTTTTCCTTCATGAGTCTTTCCTCGATCATTATTTCTCTCTTCCATCTTAGGCTTCTCTCTTAAGGAACTCCCATTCCTTTCCTTCTCAACTCCCCCGTTCGACCTTCCTATTGGGATCTTATGTTCTATCTTGGTGAACTCCGTTAGGCCTTCAGCAACTACTATGGCCTTAGAGATGTCTTCTATTCCCCTTCAATCTAGCTCTAACTTTGTCCAAGGTTCCAGACCATCTAAAAACATCACTAGAGCGTTATCCTGGTTAAGGTATGGGATCTCCAACATTAGTTCTGAGAATTCCTTCACATATTGCTTGATGTCACCCTTATGAGTTAAGTGACGCAACTTCACCTTTGCTTCTTTAGCATCATTTTGGGGAAAGAACTGCCCATTGATCTCATGTATAAAGCTAGCCCAAGTATTGATTTCGTTTGCCCTCCTACGCCACCATACCATAGCAGAATCTTTTAAGTACATAGCAGCAGTACGTATCTTTTCGAGGTCATCCAAGATTTTTACAGCATTGAAATATTGTTCTATTCCCTAAAGGAAGTTGTCTACCTCCCGAGCGAATCGTATCCCATTGAAAGGTTCAAGCTTGGGGACATCAATCCTATGAGCAAACTGGATGGTCACTCCATTTACCACTACCGCCCGACATACTGCTAGTTGGTTCTTAAGTTCTTCAATCTCCTGGCGCATGGCCACCATTATAGCATCTATCTTGGCTTCATAACCTTCTTCCCTAGTTTCCAAAGCAATGACTTGAGCTTGGAGTAATTCATTCTTCCCCTTAATCGTCTCATCACGTTGCTTCAGCTCATCAATGGCTTGATTCAATGCTCCTTGCAACTTGCCTTAAAGTTCTTCCTCCATCTCTTCAAGGCTGCCTTGTGATTCATTGAATTGTTCCTTCGCTTCAGCAATGCTCAACTCTGCTCTATCCATCCTATTAAGGAGGGAGTTCAGCAAATCCCGAAACCTAGCCCTTTACCTGGTAACACGACGATCATCATGGTCACTCAACTCATCAACCATTGAAGTGTTGTTGTCTCCTTCGGATGACATTTTCTCCATAAGCAGTTCCTTTTTCAGGCTCTGATACCACTTGTCACGGGTGGATTCCGTCGCTTAACCCCATGCGGTACTTAGCGTTCCTGACCTCACTAAGGAAAGCTAAGTCAGCCTGTAACATACTCACAAAGTTTAGAGAGAGAAACTCTGAAAGTATATTGTATTCACTTTAATAACTTGTTGTTACAACTAAAGGGATCTTTCCTATATATACAAAAGGCTAAGATCAATTCGATCTAACTGTTACAAATGAATCCCTACCTACTTTTACATTAAATGCATCTATTTACCTTACCTTACCTACCATCTATTCTAAAACCTTTTAGATCTTCTAAAATATTCTGAATTATTTCCTCTTGGACCTGAATGAACCTCATGATTTTAGGCCCCTCTAAATTGTCCTGTGACACAAGTACCTTTGATGAACATTACCCTAAGGATGCTGTCAAGGCTTTGGGATGTGACGTGAACGGGTAACTTGAACAATATCTTGACTAAAAGTTGGAGGGGTGTATAGATGTGCTGGAATACAGCATGAATCATGATTATAATAAGGTTTTGAAGATGGATTCTCTCCTCGTTATCAGCCTATTTCCAGATCCATTTTGGCTAACACGTCTAGGTATCGAAACTATGTATGTGATATAGGTGATGATGTTGAAAACCCTAATTTTTGTGGTTGAATATCCGATAAATTAACTTTAGATTGGATTGAAGAAGGTAAGTACGTCAACTATGCTGACATCACGTAAAGACATTGGCTGAGATGTATTCTTGCTGAATATGGATTCCAAAACAGGTCCCATGAAGACATGGAGCGAAATGAGGAAAAGCCATGATTCTGATATTATTCTGTTCCAAATTATAAGCAAATTAAGGTTAGGATCGACATTTGGTCCTGGTGGAATTTGGAGGGAATTTTGATCGGTTGGATCTACTGAAAATTGTACTAGCTTTGATGGGACAAAACTTTCAGCTCATTTAGTTTTAGATTTATTATCGTATGTTTTGAAAAATTGACTTTTGAATACCATATGGAGGTGGACAATTGCCCATGTAGTAGAAATAACTAAAATATCACCAATTTTACATAAGAAGACATTTTATTCCTAAACTTTGTCATGGAGACAAGTGCGGTGTCAAAATAATAAATCATGTGCGATTAGTAATATATCTCTCCAACCATTTTTAGTAAAATTGCTAGGATATCTTTTATAATTCGCATATCTTTCAATAGCTTTTTTTCGGGCTACATAATTATAAATAAGTTCTTTATTATGATATGCAAGTGAAGTTTACCATCAATGTATATCAAGTTGAAGAGTTCTCTTCTTTCCTAGATTGAGATGCGTTTTCTTGGTGTGTAGCTTCAGGTTATGACTCCACGCTGTTCACACACTACGTTGCACTACAATTTAGCTCTCTCTATGTGTTTTATTTTACTTTTCTAGTATCAATATAGGTGTTAGGGCTTTCTAAGGCTAGGTTATTATTTTCAAAGACAACTGTAAGAAGAGACTTTATTATATTTCCTTTCCAGAAGTTTACTTCGTGTATAAAAACTATCTAACAATGAAGTTTGGTAGATTAAATTGTGCAGGCTTGTCTTAGATCCTCTGATGCAGTTTTTTTTTTTTCCCCCCTTTTTCTCTCCTATTCGTTCAAAGCATATTAAAAAAATTCATGTCTTATCTATATTATTTAAGCCCTAATTCAATTTAGTATCTTATATTTGAACAATTTAATTACATTTATTAAATGAATAAATTATTCATAATTACCGATTACTCTATTATTAAGTTATTCCACATTCATTAGAGTCTATATTATTTAAATCCCACTTCAATTCAATGTCTTATATTTAAGTAATTTAATTACATCTATCAAATAAATAAATTATTCATAATTTCCTATTACCCGATTTATAAGTTATTCCACATTCGTCCCCCGCTACACTAAACAACCACCCATTCCCTATCATTTACAATTTCATTTTATCCTCACCTTACAAAATAACATTGCAGCCTTTTGACTTTACTTTGGTTCATGCTTTTAATTCGTGTCAAATGTATGGCTTTTCTTTTTCCTTCTTTTTTTTTTTTTTCCTACATTTTGGGTTTCTTTGTTTACTGAAATTACATCATTTGTTTAACTTTTTTATGGTATAATTCTCTTAATCAATTTATTCATTATTATTTTTTCCAAGTTAGGAAAGGGTTTGATACGTTATGATTAGTAATATTACTTATACTCTTAAAAATTATTTTATTTATTGGGATTTTTTTTTTTTTAAGTACACATATTGCTTGTACATCGTCCACTAATAAAAAATGAAGCAAGAAACCTGAGTCCATGTTTTCTTTTTCTATGTTAATTTTCTTAACAGTATTAGCAACACTTTATGACAAAGCGGTAAAGCCTTCAAATATTGGTTTTTTTGGGCGAGCGTGGGGACTGGGGAGAACAAGGGACCTTTGAATGCATGTCTCGAAATTTGCAAATGCTATAATAATCCACATCGAATCGAGAAGCAAACAAATCACGATAAGCTGTAAAAAACGATTTTTCTTTTTATAGTTCATAATTCAATTCAAGGTTAAACCAAATTGAAAAATTAAAACTTGAACCAAATTACTTATTATATTAAAAAAATCTAATTATATAAATTACGTTTGATATTTTAGACTAACCTATTTATCTTTTTCCATTTTATTATCCCTCATCTCAATCTCATAATTCATTCATTTTTCTTAATTATCCTCTTTTATCTCTCAATTATACACGGACTCCTTCATAATCACCTAAAATGCAATGACACTATCAAATAATGTTAGCCTACTGCTTGCATGATATTGTTCAATTTTAACATCAATATTTTATTGAAAACTTAGATAACTATTAATATTATGAACTAACATTAGGTATTTTCAAAAGCAATTCGAACCAAATAGAATCAAAATGAACCTCATTTGAAGCGATTCAATTCAATATCTTGAACCATTAAAAACGGTTTAATTTATTAAAAACTTAAATTAAATTATTTTAAATATAGTCCAGATTAATTTAGTTTAACCCTTAAATAAAATTCGACCACGAACACCCTAATTCTAGCTTAAAAGTACCATTACAATCTAGATAGTACAAGTTAAGCCAAGATCATTGCAATAGCATGGATCACATTTGTTGGGTTTTGCTAATAGTTGCGGTAACTGGTTAAAGGGGAAAAAAAAAAAGTTGCAGGTCAAAGGTGAAGGCGCGTGATGATTTGGGAACCCTGTCCTTACACAACGGCGTCTTTGGAGATCCCATCACTTGGTTAGTTGGTACGAAACACTGCATGCACCACATGAAACTACATGAACGGCCCATCAAGAACACCTTTTGTTTATATTTTAACTTTTACAGAAACAACAATACTTGAAAAGGGTTGACTAATTGAAGAGGAGGGGAGGTGATGATTGAAAACTAGAATCTATAAATCAAACATTAAAAAAATATTATTATCTGATTGCCCCCTCCACGTGCCATGTTCCATCTTCACTCCTCACTTCCTATCCTTGATTTTCTCCCAAGTTTTATATATATATATATATATATATATAGATACTATATTTTTATGAAAAGAGCCAAAATGGAGGTGCCTTGTGCTTTAAAGCAAGCAACTCATTAGTTTCCTTAGCTTTGAATAAGGAGGATCTAGTTTCTTGTTCTTGGGAGTTTTTGAGCTTTTGTTTTTTCTATGAAGAGGAACTAGGAAATCGAAGATCATCCGAAAGAACATCATAAGAAGCAGGTTTGGAAGAGACGGTGACGCAAGAATGGACGGGTACGAGGGGGTGAAACATTTGGGAGCAGGCAACTTTGGAGTGGCCAAGCTGATGTGCCACAAAGAAACCAAGGAGTTCGTTGCCATGAAGTACATTGAGCGCGGCCACAAGGTCTGATATTTGTCATCAATTGGCATCTGTTAGTGCATTTTAGTTAATTATTGTTCTGTTGCTTGTTATATCTTAGCTCTTAAACTGAAACTGGAACCGCAGATTGATGAAAATGTGGCGAGAGAGATCATCAACCACAGATCGCTTCGACACCCCAACATTATCCGGTTTAAGGAGGCAAGATATAGAGAAGCCAATTGCTTCCTTCTAATTCTACTTACAGTTTCAGGAACTTGATATTGATTCCAAATCTTTTTGCGTTACCTGAATGAATCAAAATTGCTTTTGCCTTGCCAGGTGGTATTGACGCCCACGCATTTAGCCATTGTTATGGAGTATGCAGCCGGTGGAGAACTCTTTGACCGTATCTGTAGTGCTGGCAGATTCAGTGAAGATGAGGTTCTCTTTCTTTCTTCAGCATAGCCGATTAGCATCGTCCGCGTCACCTCTAAATTTAACATAACTGCTAAATTTTTGAGCTTGATGATCCAGGCTAGGTACTTCTTTCAGCAGCTCATATCTGGGGTCAATTACTGTCATTCAATGGTACGTTCGACATCAAAAGCTCTCATCACAATCTTTTCGTTCATATTTAAGTAGGCTTGATTCTGATTTGTATTGGGCACTTTTAAGCTGATTTGTTGACGAACGAATTTGGCATTGCAGCAAATATGTCATCGAGATCTGAAGCTGGAAAATACTCTGTTGGATGGAAGTCCTGCACCGCGCTTGAAAATATGCGATTTTGGTTACTCGAAGGTCGAATGAAGTATCACAGTGTAGATTCATCTTTACCTTAGTAGTGGACAAGTTATATCAATTTGTTAATTTCACTTGTTAAATGATTATGCAGTCGTCTCTGCTTCACTCCAGACCCAAATCTACCGTTGGAACTCCTGCATATATCGCACCGGAAGTCCTCTCTCGTCGAGAATATGATGGCAAGGTAACTTATATTTCTGAAAGAACCTTCCCAGAATAGTGCTTTTGAAATTGTGTAATCGAAAGTATAGTTCTCTGGAAATCACAGCTGCATATGATCATTTACTACTTTTTGCTCTTCTCATTTCGAACCTGCGTATCCTTCTAAATGGAGCAATACCTTTGATTGCAGTAATCTGGTTTCTCCGTAGTAAGGATCCTGCTATTTTGTATCCAGTTTTTTCATCTGTATAAGTTGTTTCGTGGAAAAAGCATCTTCAGATTGTGAACACCGTCAATTATTGCACGATCCTGATCCACAGCAGTGACAGGAAACATGCTGTTTACCGCTTCCATATGAAAGTTCATATTCAAACATAATATTAGAGGAGGAAACATATAAAAGATAGTGCAAGTCATGTTTTCATCAGGATGGGCTCTCACTTCGCATCCCTCTTGGAACTAAATGGAAAAATGAAAATTTGAATGAAAAAAAAAAAAAATTCCTTAACTTTTATCGCTTTCTATGTGTCTGCAGTTGGCCGATGTGTGGTCGTGTGGAGTAACCTTATACGTTATGCTGGTTGGAGCATACCCTTTTGAAGACCCACAAGACCCCAAGAATTTCAGGAAAACAATTCAGGTAAAAATTCTTTCCTTCATTACATCATGATAAAGTTGATTATACTACATATCTTGTCATGATTTAGGCTTCTGATCTCTCTTTCTCTGGTCTTTTAACAGAGGATCATGGCTGTTCAGTACAAAATTCCTGATTATGTGCACATATCACAAGACTGCAGACACCTGCTGTCTCGCATTTTTGTTGCAAATCCTGCTAAGGTGAGTAATTTCGTTGCTATTCCTGATTCTTCCTGGTCTTCTTCTAAATGTGTCAACCAAGTTGGTTTAAAAAGCCATATGTTGCATCAAACATCGGAAATAACTAGGATCCTACCATCAGCGATATTTTAATATGAAAAACAACTCTCATTTTCTAGGTATAGAGGTAGTGCATTGTATAAAGATATCACAATACACTACCATGTAGTTCATTCGCTTAGAAAATTAGATAAATTCAAGCATAGTTTGAGGCTCGATTTAAGTAAGAATCGATTTCGAACCGTGAACCGACCTGAAAATAAACGTACCAAACCACCTTGATAAATTATCAGGCTTTAAAGGCCTAAGCAGTTCAAAAGAGCGGAATCGCCCGATCCGTCAAGTCACGAACCGTCGAGCCAACCTGCTATTAAATCAATGAGTCAGCTCGGCTGATTCACTCTAAAAAAAAAAAGAAAGTAAAAAAAAAACCAAAGAGATTACTAAATCGAAAAAAATAATTCGATAATATTTAATAAATTATTGAATATCAAAACTATTTTATTTGCAATAATAAAAGACAATTTTTTAAAAAATAATATCATCAAATTAACGATAGATAACTAATTATAAATTAATTATATGTTAAGTACAAATAGAAAATTTAATTTCATTTAATATAAGTTATTTTTGTAAAACTTATCAAATGTTAAGGATTTGAATATGAGAAAAAAATAAAATTTAAGAGAGAAAAATAAAATAGTTAGGATCACATTAAATTTGAAATTAATAAAAAAATAGAAATTATTAATTATTAGTAAACTAAAAAAAAAAAAAGAAGATCACATTATTAAAAATTAGTAATGCATTAAAAAAATTAATAAAAAAATTAAATATTAAAAAAAAAAAGAACGATTCAAAAGCTTCAAACCAACCCTTGAAACTCTTGAACTGTCGGACCTAGTGAACTAGTTTGAAACCATCAACTCATGGGCCGATCACGGTTCATCGTCTCCACCCCATGAATTGGTGGCTCAAGGCCAGTTCAGCCCGGTGCCCACCACTAGAGGCAGTTCCAAAGTTTCTAGTCTTAGTTTTGCTCTAATCATCTTAAATAACTTGGAACTTAATTTTCATATAATGCGAAGAACATTAAATGCAAACAGATTTTACTCTGAGTTTTGCAGTAACAAATGTCCTGAAACTTCTTTTTTTCAAACCACCCCTAAAGTTTATATATTTGTTTTCCAACTGCAGAGAATCACCATCAAAGAAATTAAGAGCCACCCCTGGTTCCTGAAGAACTTGCCAAGGGAGCTGACGGAAGCAGATCAAGCTGTGTATTACCAGAGAGATGAGCACATCTATTCTTCACAAACAGTGGACGAGATAATGAAAATTGTGGAGGAAGCAAGAAAGCCACCTGCAACACCCAAGCCTTCTTCCAAAAGCTTTGGATGGGAAGCGGCCAACGATGACGAAGATGAAGATCTCGAGGAAGAGTTGGAAGAAGAAGAGGATGAGTATGACAAGAGGGTTAAAGAAGTTCATACTAGCGGGGAGTTTCAGATCATTTGAGCAGTCTGATCGCAGGCTAAATGCCCAAAGAGCACGGGAACTCCCAGAAATGCTCAAGTTGATTCTCCATGAATTCAAGGCAACCGGATCATTTACCTTTGCTCGTTGAAGAAAGAAAGGAGAAAAAATAACTGTATGCAACGCTTTAAATCAGTTTTCATTTGAATACTCATTCTTTGAATAACCTTAGAAATTACCTTCATTGTTGACTCTTGTGACCCTCATTAACCAGTACAAATGCATGCGAGAAACCAAACTGCCCAAAAAATATATATGAATAGCATCCAGTCTTGAATGTGAAGGTCGATAAGCTATGGGTACCAAAATATTTTTGACGATCAGAGCTATACTTCAATGCATGCAAAACCACAAAATTTCAGCATTCTCTACCCGGCCAAAGCTGATCATGGCTCCTTGGAAGACCTTGACAGCTTAGGCACTGCAATGTTTTAGCAGAAACATTTTTCGGGCTTAGAGCAGTTATCTTTCGAGCTACTTAGCTGCTGTTGTCAACATCTACAAGCCTAGAAAGTTAGCCGAAAGTTTACCAGTCATACCGGATTCAGCGGTAGGCCCTTCACCCTCCTGTCCTGCCCATTACTCATAATCATTCTGGTTCTTGTCAAAGACAAATGCATCCTGGAGACACTAATCAGCAAACTGCCAAGCAACTTATTCACAGACAACTATTAGGTCGACCTGAAAGTGAATTAATCAAATCAAGCCCATAAATTAAGGAAAGGCACACAACAAGAAGATTCTACCAAAACCCCAGTCATACATTTTGTTCAAGGTGCATCTCACGTCCCAAACACTGACAACATAACATTTGTGCAATAATGGTACTCAAAATCTTTTGCCAGAAAAATGTTTCCTAAGAAATGCTCTGCAAAGGGAAAATTTTACATCATACATACAACAAAATCTGCATGATCGCTAATATATTACATCTTTTAGTGGAAGGCAGCTCAAGTGCCTATAGCCCAAATTTGAACTTGCATATAATAAAGGAGACCTTTTCAAATCTTGGAGATAGAAATTTACAGTTGACGTCATTGTGGACAACATGGTGAGAGTAAATGTGGAATGTCTACACTCAGCGAAATAATGGCAATACACCCCACTGATGCAGAAAACCCTCGCCAGTGGTGACTTCTAAAACCAATAATACAAGCACAGCTAGCATGGCTGCTCTTCCATTCCAAGTTTCTGCGCTTTTTGTCCATCCCCATTCCCAGACTGTTACAGGTGGTGGCAGCTCTCTGCGCTGTGAATCATATACTGCCAGGAGCTCTTCTACACTACCAAGCGGAACAAGAGACTGCAAGTAACCAAATATTATTGGTCAAAAACAATAAATTCACACAGATTCCAAATATGCAGTATGTTGTTCATCAGAAACATCTCATCCATTGAGTTTTCAATTTTTCATCATCAGCCAAAGATTTGGAAGCAATTCTGAGTGCCTGTACAACAACTTCCGAAATATTAAGTAGCTACTCTAATCAGAGAGCAAAGAAGAAATGTTACTATCATGTTAGGAATATCTTTCACAATAGGAAATAACGATTATCTTGTTATGCCTAGCACTAACTTAACTAATTTCAGATTTTTCTCACTTGTATTATTATTGATCATAGTAGCACTCGTATATAAGTTTATTGATCCCCGTTATCCATAAATAATAGATACTAATAAATCTAACAATATCTCGTAAAATGCATGAAATAAGAAAAAAAATAACAAGATAGTCTTTATTTCCTATTACAAAAGAAATCCCTAAAATGTTCCCCCCTTCTGGACATCAAGCTTGTCCTAAAGCCCAAATAATCTCTTGATAAATTATCCCATACCCTCTTCTATCCAGTTCTTAGGAAAATCTAGGTTCTCACACAGAATCATATCACCATTATGCTAATCAGTCAATTACATACTCGAAATGTCAGTCGAACCTCCACTCAACATGCCGGGCTTGATAGCCCTCCAAATGTGGGTGTTCACAGTTGAGGATAGTGAGGTCTAAAAATGAAAAGGGTCAAGCTTAAGCTTTATGTTGTTTGATTCAATTAGATCGCGAAACTAATCGAACTCGTGTTGAGCTTAAATGTTAGTTCAATTCAAGTTAAGTTTAAATATCAATATTATTTTAATTAAATAGTTTTTTTTTTAAAAAAAAAGATTATCGAGTCGAAACAAGCTTAATTTGATCAAGCTTTAGCTTGTGGAATACTATTTCGAGTTGAATTCGATCTTAAAATTATAAGCTCAATTAAGTTCAAGCTTGACCTCAACTTTTAAAATTCCGAGTCGAGCTTGAGTTAAACTCAATCATCTCTAACTTCACTTGTGTACAACCTTAGATCGAGCGAAGGGTCACTTGTGAAGTGTTTGCCTCAATCACCATGGGTAAGGTTGTCATGGGCCAGCACAACCTGGGTCATGGGTGGCATGTGCACTAGGTCATGTGTTCAGTCAGGTCAGCCCAACCTGATACAAAGAGATTCTCCAATCTGAGTGGCTGCCAGTCTTCTGGAGTTGCAAGAGTATTGGGTCTTGTCCCCCCTACTCTGGCAACTTCTGGAAGCTCAGGGTTTACCCTGCCAACCACGCTAGTTCATGCATAACTCACCAATCTGACATTAATGGTGATCACCTTAAGCTCACAAGGCTAGGGCATGAAGCTCTTTTCGGCTGCTTTCTCTCACCTTTCAATCTCTTTCTTTCTGTCTTTGATTGAATCTTCACTATATTGTTTGATGAATGTAGCTAAGAGGTCTTTTGAATATATGAATCTTTCATGAGAGCTGGTTTTGATACCAAGCTGTTATGGGTCCAATAAAAGATGTATTTAGGGGAGATATTTGTATAAAGAGTTGATGGCTCGTTAAAGAGAACCCCCGATCCTTAGAGAAAACCCTCCAATCTCTCAAACTACTAACTTGGACTAATTTCAGAGTAAAATTTTACTGCTTGTATGATTCTTGACCATATTTATACAAACATCTAAATCCCTACTTTCCCTAAATAATAGATTGACAATAAATCTCAAATGTCTTCTAAGGTGCATCAAATCATAATACAAATAGCAAGATAATATTTAGCTCCTATTATAAATAATCCTAGATATTCCTAACATATCATCAGCACCACAACCAAAAAATTACATGTTTACAATGCTCATTTTCCTCAACCAAATACGTTTTTACTATGCTAATATAGAAAAAACATAATAGCTGCTGCAAAAGCTCCTGATTCAAATCTCAATACCCATGAAAGTTTTGGTTTCTTCACTACTATTCAACTAGTTTCAGGGATTTCCAGCCCAGTTCTCTTAGACATATATGGCATTTTTCTAATAGTAAATTTATTATGAATAATTTACCCAAAAAGGATAATTATGAATAACAGGTCTTTTCTTTTTTTCCCCCCATGATAGAATAAACCACATGTAAATCTCAAGTGTAGTTGTTTTCCCCAAAATCATACATAATTCATCTGACTGATCCATGAGACTTCTGCCTGAAGATGAGTCAATTTTCCAACTGCATAATATATAAATTGAGAAAGTGCACAGTTGTACGGCCTGTTTACGCTTATACTTCAGAAAGGGAGTTTTTGGAACTAAGAAACAAATAACTATCCTGTTCCACCTATTCAAACCATATCCAAGGAATTTCAATGTGTAATAAAAAATTAAAAAAATAAAAAGGTTTGACTAAATATATTGAGGAAGCAGTACCTGCCGAGCTTCAAGATTTGAAACTGCCATGGCACCAACATAAGGCAGGCTCTCAATCACAGCATCTGCCAAGTCTGAAATGAACGTTGGTTCACACCCTAAAGCAGGGACACGTCCCCAATTTTCTATGCCAGATTTAAGAGCCAGCTCTTTGTATTCTACATCAATTTCTTCAAGAGTTTCAATGTGTTCACTTACAAAACTGAGGATGCAAAATAGATGTATCAGATAATTCCCAGAAAAAGTCAGAATCTTTCCATTCAGGACATAAGTAAAAGCATCATTTACCTTATTGGGACAGCCAAAAGACTCTTCACTCCTTTCCGCCCAAGATCAATGATTGTATCGTCCGTATATGGTTTCAACCATTCCACAGGGCCAACTCTACTCTGTAAGAGGATTCAACAGTAAACCGTAAGTCACTACAAGGATAAGGAGTGCATAACACATGAGAAATCATTTGCTAGCTGGGAAGTCTTTTTTTCTTCCCCCCCAAATCTAGGGCAGCTTTATACCCCTACAGGTAACAAAAATATGTACATTAGAAAATCCTATTCTCCATAATTATTCTGGATCCTAACATACAACATAAATAAGCTATGCAACCAATAAACAAGAACAAGATGGCCAATGAAACTTCTTTTAAGATGTAAGATATTGGATGTTTGCATCATTAAGCACTACACCACACTGACCTTACAATTTATGCATCCTACACAATAAAACTTCATCAAGAATTTAATCCCAAGTTCCAGGTTAAGGTAAGATAATCAACTAAGGAAATATAGAAGATACAATGCCTAGTGTCCTATAATTCTGCAAATTCCTAGGTTGCCAGACTGGACCAAAGAGGCAACAGCAGGGAGGCCATGGGTATAACTTCTGAGCAAAATGAAAAATAATTGCTGCCACTCTAATTAATTTGGAAAATGCAAACATGAAATTTTCACTCAGGTTGAAGAACTTCTATAAGCATGCTTGAAGGCCTATCCCCTTCTAGTTGTCTAGACTGGTACAGTGCTATCAAACATAGGATTCTGAACAAGTAGAATTCCACAATATTAGCCTTGAAGCTGTTAAGACAAATGCACAGTTCTTATATTCGTTTTTCCTCTTTTATTCCCCCACTCGCTCTTAACATCTTTCCTTCTCTTAATTATAATTCAGCGATACAGATGTCTAATCCCTGCAATGCTTGACCAACAATATAGCTTAACCAAAAAAAAAAAAAGCTTAATCTAATAAACTACCATTAAGTTTTAAAAAAAAAAGTTAAATAGATAAATCACCAAAAATCACAGAGAATAGCTTCTCATTGACATAATAAAATCAAACTGGAACCAGTACCAAAAATAAGGTACATCAATGATCACTAAAGCTACACACAAAAAGAAGCACCTGGTAAGCCAGAGTGTAAGAATTGGTTATTCTCCTCTTTTCTAACTCCTCCAGGATTAGGTCCACACATTCCTCCATCTCCGCCTTGTATGGATCACCAGCCTCCTCCACATATGCAAGCGGCACCCCATGTGCACTGAAAAATATCACAACCTATTCCGCAAAGAATTAGAATGTGCTCATAGTATAAGAAAGAAACACAACAAAGTAAAAGAGATAGAGATTGAATTTCGATTACCATATAAGAATAAAACATCGCATAGTGAGAGAGTGAGAGAGAGAGAGAGAGAACACTAATGAACTAAAAGGAAAGGAAAAATTGCATCCCCAAGATCAAATCCCACCTAGGTCACCACTTGGACTATCTGTAAAGGAAACTGTAGATTAATCTAGTGTATGGATCTTATAGGTTTGTTCATCTGCCCGAAGATATCTGGTCCAATTAAAAACACAATACTCCATATACAAAGGAAAATTTCTGGTGGCTGAATTTCATCTCCCTTATAACACCCATGTGTTCCACATTTCATTTCTGAAAGTTTTCCACTTTCTTATTCATTCTGAAACACAATATAGGGTGCACCAGAATGGTGCCCACTGATAGAAGAAAGAGCCAACAGCTAAGCAAAATGAAAGCGTAAAATTTAAACAAAGTAACCGTATGGCATAAGAAGCTATTTCTCCATTTAAAAACAATGTTTTATAGGAGATTCAATGAACAGTACTTTCTCCATAGATAGAAAAGCGCAAATCAAAATGATTGATAGACTTACATGCATGTCAAAAGTCGATAAAAAAGAAAACAAAGAAACATTAGCAATACCTTCTCAGGATTATCAAAAGTTCTTAACTCCTTCTCAATCAAATTTGCCAGAGCCTTTATGTAACCATCACGCTGATACCAAGAAGGTATGACAGTGTGCTGCATGTTGACTAAATATTCATCTTCCCTGAGAGTAACAAAATTACTCAGTCAGGTAAATTGACATTGCCTGATCTTCAATAGTCAAAATGTAATTCATGACCACCTGAATATACTTTCCAGGAGTCGAAGGCTTGAACCACTTGTTGATATAGAAAATTGTGGATACAGTGGAAGCACAACTAGCTTTGTGATCCCATCTTTTTTTATCTGAGAGAATGAACAGAAGACGGAAAAACAAAAATTATCCAAAGAAAAAGAAAAAACAGTACGATCAAAATCAATGGTTTCATCTAAAAGGAACACATCAGCTTATTGCACAAAAAGCAAGCAAATTGCACATTAAACATTGTAAGTAGTGGATTAACTAGACCAATACAAACATCCTATGCAACAGCTTTTGCACAATGAACAGCATATAAAACAGGGCTTTATATCTGACAGAAATACTAAAATTACAAAGTTTTACTTTAACCATCTAATTTTGATTTAGGCCATTTTAGACAAGAATACCTTAATTACATAAAAGTCATGAATCCTCATACCGCTGAAGTTATAATTAAACCATGAAAACCTACCATTACATATGGAAAATGTAAGCTTAATATCATCCTGAAAATATGAAAAACCAGACTACAGATGTGGAAGAAAAAACCTCCTACTGCCAACATTAAGAGAATGAGTATATAAAAATGATATCAATCTCGAGATTAATATAAAACAGATAGACTATATACTTGTCCCAGTGGCCATAATAACAGAATTATCCAACTAAATCTTTGGAAGTCTAAGGTAGATGATGCTGCATTACTTTTTTTTTAAATCTGCTGTTCACAGGAGATAATAGAATAAAAGACATTGTACCTGTTCAATGGCTTCTTCAGTGAATGGGTGCCAGTATCGCATGCCAACATACACCTTAGCAGGAACATTCTTTTCCCAAAGGGATTTTCTTAACTCTTCAGCCTGGAAAATGAAACCAGTTATTATATGCAAATCCACAACTTATGAGAAAACCTTTCCAGATATGCTTGCTGAATAAACACCCATAATCACCCAATTTATGTCCGACAGTTAAAACCTCTGGCTAACCAGAGAGATCCAATATATTCTCCCAGCATGACACCATCAAAAAGATGGAACAGAATTACACAAAAGAAAAAGTTGGTAATTAAATCCATATCATCAAGTTTTACTACGAAAAGATTTAATCAAGCACTCAAAGCAAGAAACAGGTATTAGCTGTAATGAAACATGAGTGAAGAAACTCCTTATTTTTCATTATTTAAGAATTTTACCACCAGAAATTGTAGTAGTCATCAATGATGGTACTGTAAATTGAAAAGGGGAAGACAGCCTCATGGCTGCTAAAACAAGTTTTGTTGTTCACATCTTTCTGATGAAAACCTCTGAAAGCAAACAGAAGTGAAAGTCCTCCAAGAAAAGAAAATTGGAGACTGACCTTTTACAACTACACAAAAATATTAAATGCTAAAGCTATATGCACAATATAACATTTCTAAGTATAGCATAGACAACTGACATTTTAAAATATCATTATATCAAATCATCCACCCAACCAAAATTAAACCAAAAAATCATGCCTGTGCATCAGTCATTTGACGAAGAGGGGAACCGCCACCTATGGATGCATAACCTTCTTTGCTCTTAGGTGCTCTAACAATTGAAATAAATTGTGCCAAAGGCTTTTGGAGAAACTGAAACAACCTTGGCAATCGAATGATATCCTGGCCGATAGCATGAAGTCAGATGACTGAAATGACATCCTCAGATACAACAAACCAAATAAAAGAACTTTCAGGTATGTGCATGTGCAAGTAGTTGTGAGGCAGCTCGAGAGGAGAATACCGGATCAGCAAAAAGATTAAACAGGAAAGGCTGGACATCATCAAGAGTCTCTGGACCTCCAAGATTCAGCAACAAAACTCCAATCTTTTCATCGGCAACAATGGGTGAGGCAGGGATATTTTGTGTTTGTGAAGTGACTAGGGCTCCCAAGGGGGACAAGTACTTGTGTGGTCTAGATAATAAATGCTGGGATTCCATGCACACACTACCATATTTACCAACTAAACTTGAATTCTTTAGGGTATGAATGGATTCCACATGTATGCCTATACCCGAGCTCAAACATCGATTCGCCCTCTGGTTGCAATGTGGCTGAGGTTGGAGTCTCCTAGTACACATGAATTTATCATTCAGAAATAGATAAATCTTTTGAGATGATTGCACCAGAAGTCCTATTTCATACATCAAATTGATCTTAGTCCTACATGTTTTAAGTGAACGAAATAAGTCCTATAAGTGCTCTAATGGATCGTTTTCAGGAGCTATATAAGATTTTAAGAATCTACGAAAGTAATCCAGTCAATAACTTAAAAGCCTACGTCAGCACTCCCATAAAAATGTTTTTCGGTTAGGTTAAAACATTTGCCACTTAGCTGAACTAAAATTTAGGAATTTTTACACGAATATCAATTTTTCTTTTTCTCTTTTTTTTTCCTTTCATATTCCCCCCAACTTTCCCAAACTACACCAAAAATCCAATAGTGCAAGTGTCATGTTAAGCAAAATCCAAGGATATCAAATACACACACACACACACATGAATTGAACTGCAAGCATTTAAGAGTGAAACTACGCAAACAATGTAAGCACCATGTGATTCTAGTAATGGGTCTATGAGCAAACAGGAAAACGTAAGGAAAATCAAAGTTAAGAGCTTCAGTAAGTTGGGTTACGTACAGTGGGAAGAAATTGAGGTTGACTTTGGGATTATGAGACAGAGAGGATGAAGATGAAGAAGGAGAGCAGTTCATTACTTGACAATTCAAATTCATAGCTTCCAATCTCCGAAACCAAACCCTAACACTGCCTAATAGTTATTGCTACTGTTAGTATGGTATGCCGATAGAAGAGGAAGTTTTAGCAAATGAGAAGTGATTACTGAGGTTGGGATGATCCCAGCAGGTAGAGAGAGAGAGAAAGAGGTGGATGGTTGCTGCTAAACCATAAGTGTAAGTGGAAATGGAAGAGGTGGTGGTGGAAGGGGACGTATGAGAACTAAATTAACCCAACGAGGCTATCTTTCTCAGGCCTCATGCTTCCTAACTTTATCTTTATCTTCTGCCCTGCCTCATTTATTCTCACTTTTTCCTCCTTTTTAGTTGTTCTCTCTTATTTACTCTTTCTTGCGTTTATTGGCTTTTATCATACATGTTCACGTATGTATGTTGTGTATATTAAGTCATACTATGACATCTACTATCCACTCATACTTAATATATTTTTTCCATTAAAAATCATATATTACATTGCAAATTTATTGGATGATGTTTGTTTCATAGGCACAATTTTTGTTTCTAAAATTAAGCATTAAAAGGGTGCCTTTTTCTTGTAATTTTAGTTTGAATAATAAAATTGAAAGAAATAGTAAAATCAAGAGTAAAGAGCAACAAATTGGTGATCTAAAAATCCAAAAAGCAAATTTTTAAGAGGTTTGGATCTAAAAGCTTGATTGTAAAAATAAAGACTAGAGATATATTACAATTTCTCCTCCCATACGACGTCTAATGGATCTGCGATCACTTTGTCTTCTGTTAATTTGGACTCCACGAAACCTGGAATTGGCTAAAAAGACAAAAGCCGCATGACCATAATGTCTGGACCATCTCGTGATGCTTTTCCCCAAAAAGAGTGGGCAAGCGGCGTAACTTAGGAGGGTAAAATCAATTTTAGGCCCGCTTAAAAAAAAAAATTTAAAAAATTGATCATGAGTAATATAATATGTAAATATTAATTATATTTTTATATATTAAAATTTTATTAATATTTATATATTATTTATTGATTTATATAATATATTAATATTATAATATTAAAATTTTATTTATGCTTACTTTAATAATTTTGAACTCCTTTACCTTTACAAAATACAATATTATTTATCTAAACTTCTATAACTAAATGGTATGAGAAGTGCCACTCTTTTAGTAAAATAGATCGCGAATAATTCCCTCTTCCTATAAATGTTCATATAATATTCTAATCTTAAACATTTTTTTTTTCTTTTTTACATGTACATGTTTTCTGTTTTTATAGACCGGCTCTATAACTATATATCTACAGTATAAGAAGTTCTACTTAATCTGCTTCGTTACTATTGGCAAAAAGAAGAAAAAAAAACCCGCTTCGTTACTATATAGCGAAACCATATATATGTTGCGTGCCTCTTATAGCATCGATGTTATTAAGGTAACTGTGTTGTCTACTCCACAATATACTTTATTTAATCAACAAAAAGAAAAAATATTGAAAAAATATAAATGGGTTAGTGAAGAATAATGATAGTTTTTTAGTTACCATAGATTTTTATATTTTTGTAATTATATTTTATATTGTTTTCTCATTTTAAGATGCATAATGCCTATATATTTCTCCAATATTTCATAATATTAAATGGCACGGTAGACTAAGGTAAATAAATAAAAATTATATGTTAAAACATCCACAAAAAAGTTGATGACCTTAATCCACATGCCTCCATATCAATGATCAAGAGGCCTTTAAGCCTTCTTTAATACTGCTAAGGTTTTTATCGTAGTATTTAGTTACTTCAAAGCTTATTTGAGAGTGCTAAATTAGTTTTAACTTACAACACACACAATTTGAAGATAAGAAAATGGAGAGAGGTACCTCGGAAAAGTTTATTTCACTTAATGAACAGACGATTTACAACTTTTACAGAGCCACCTATATATACATGAAGCATCATCAAATGATTGGTTGTGATTATTTTGCTTTAATAATATAAATAAACAATTTTACCACCATAAATACATTTAGTAGGGCTTCAAGGTGGACCTTGATCTTGGGCCGTAAGTGACCAGGCCCATAGATTATAATATTCTTCCCCCCCTCCAACCAACATCTATTTTCTTCTTTATAGTAATGACATTTTCCAACAATTTTTCATCTCTATTGGATCAAATGTGATGCTTTGTTATATGTTCCTTTGTCATCTTCTCAAGATCTATTGGTTGTCCCAGTCTGTACTTCTCTTTGGTACTTTTACAATTGTTTCCTACTCCCACCGATTATTCAGCTGCTATTTATCCCTCATTAAAGGTGGAACCCCTACTAAATTCTCTTCTATTTTCCCTCCTTAAAGCGCACCAGTCAAGTTGTCTCGTCCTCCCCCATATTTTGCTCTATCGTAATAAACATTGTAATTTAATCTGTTTTCTTAGTCACCGGTATCATAGATTGGGACTTCTGGCAAATCATGCAAATGCAATTGGACTGAAGAATGATGGTGGCATCTATCCTATCTAACAAGACTATACTAATGACAAACTCAAAGTCATTGATAGAAGCTAACCTTATGATTTCTTTAGAGTTTATTGTCTTGAGTTAGGATCTACTCCTCTTCATTCTCAAATTAAACTTATCAGTAGCCTCCTTGAAAATGAATAAATACAGAACTCATATATCTACCTTGGCATTAATCTTCCTCTCATCCACCTTGACTTTAACATATATTAAGGCCTTGTGCTTTCAGGTCTGAGGTTTTATGGCATAGAGGAGATGAAATGTGCCAAGTCAAGCCTTTTCATTCCCATTGGGTTTATCCTCTACCATTAGAGCAACTATATACTGATTCTTTACATATTCTAAGGTATGGTAGAGTCTATCATAAAATCAATACCATAGGTCTTAAGTTTCTTCCTTTTAAATATCTTTTCTCTTATCTTGCCCTTTCTCCTCAGCTAACTTAGAGATTTATCACTCGTAATCCTCTCCTCCTCTTCTTATTATTCACTACCAAATTATCTTACTCCTATTTGTAGAATTCCACCAACCCTTTGCTAATGGCTTCCCCCCACCAATGTTATAGCTTTAATTGGGGCTATGGTTTCAATTCATTGCATGACGAGAGCATCACGTAAGTCGAGGTCTCGAATGTATAACATGAGCTCAAGCAATTATTTATGTGCTACTTTCTATCACTTTTCTAGGTAAGGGGGAATTTAATTTTAGTCTTCCTTTTGGCATTTCAAAAGAGAGAACTAATCCCTAGACTCTTACAAGAACTTTACCAAAGAGTTAATTTAACTTGGCCTTTTTCTCCACCATATTGTTATATCATCTTTCACGTTCAAGTCTATAATTTGTACTTTTGTTTTATTAAAAATTATCAAGTTTGAACTTGAACCAAGCTTTTATCAAACTTACAAATTGAAATTTGAGCTCAATTCATTTAAATAAATAAATTTTATCTTAAACTTGAACCCAACTCATTTACTAATCAAGTCCGATCCTCAAGTAAGTTAAGTCAAGCCCCACATGCAAATCTAAATATACAAAATGGAGAAACCTATAAATAAATAGATTAATAAATAGTGAATAAAGATTAAAATATATATTACATATTATCCTATAATATATTATATATTTTTATATATCATATAGATATTAATTTTTGAACTTTAATAATATAATATATATTATTTATAATATATACATATATAATTTATAAGTCTATTCATAAACCTAAACAAGCCAACTCACACCAAAACTTGAATCTAAACTCAACTCATTTTAGATAAATAAACTCTATCTTGAACCAATAACCTAAATAAAAGTTTTGTAGTATTAGATGAACGAAAGGGAGAAGTTTTGCTGATGGTTATTTTATATTTTGTAGACTCTCCAATAGCAACTGCATCACTGATCGTGTGTGCATATATATAAATGACACAGATCAAACAAAATAGATTTATGTATATTTTCATTTCGGCTGGTAATTGCTGACATGTCCCGATAAAACTAAATACAACACAAGATGATTATTTACACGATTAGACACGACACGATATACGATAGAAAACATGATTCGAACATAATTAAACACGATTATATTATAACTTAATTATTTATAATTTCTACTCAATTTCTTATGTTTTTAACATTGATTCGAATAGAGACATAGAATACAACCTGCTAATACTAATTACCAACCCTAATTTATACACACATATATAAGATCCATATAAAATATAAGGAAAAGACAATCAACCTTAAAGTACCATTTGATTATAAGGATTAAACTAAACAAAAAAAAATTGAACAGAATAAATATAAAAAAATTAAATAATACAAATTTATTATATCATATTTAATTTGTTTGATACTAAATATAAAATTTATATTAAAAAATTAATTATTGATTGTAAGAATTAAACTAAATAAAAAGAATTGAACATAACAAATATAAAAAAAATTGAATAATAAAAATTTATTATATTATATTTAATTTATTCGATATTGGATACAAAATTTCAATTAAAAAATTAATTATTTATATTATAAAATAAATAATTTTTTGTAATAATTAATAAAAACAATATTCATTAACTTAATATTATAAAATAGAAAAGTATTTTAAAAAATATAAAATATTTTTATTTTTATCTAACAAATTTTATTTTTATACCATAATATAATATAAATGAGACAAAATTTAATCATTCTACCTAGCTCATCAACTTAATTTTTGTTTAATCACCAAATAAATTTACAAACCGAACATGAAACAAAATTTTTTGTTCATTCCAGTACCAAGCAAAATACACAACCAAATGCTACCTAAGAATCTTACAAACTAAAGTAATGACGCACATACATTACACACATACATACGTACATATATACATACACACATATACATATATATATTAGGGACAAGAAGATCGTGATGAAATAGCCTTTCAGATAGGGACGACTAATCGTGATGATCATGTTCTTCAGTTCACTATTTAAGTAAATATTAACTTTCGCAAATACAACCAAAATTCATTGCCAGGAAAAGAAAAAAGCACAAAATAGGCTTATTCTTTCGGGCATGTCACATGCATCAGCAAAAGTTTCTGACTAGGACCATACAAAATCAAACTATGAAACCCACCACCGCACCCTTTAAGTCATTTCCCTAGCGACAAACAGCAGTAAAGATACAATACAAGCTTTCCTACATCTTTTGATTGACAACATGGTTGCAAACGACACCCTTCCAACACATTGCAACAACCTACTTATAAAATCAAACCTAAAAAATAAGTAAAAATGTTCCCCCCAACCCCTCTTTTCAAATTGACCCCATTTAAATCTACCAAAGACCTACCATCAGCAGCCACAGAAGATGGGCTACAATTTCTGGAAAAGCAATCATTTTCCCTCCTCAGACCCATCACCACTGGCATGCCCAGCTGCTGAGTTCCCTTGGGCATCTGTAGCTGCTGCCCCTGTTTCAGAATTGTCTTGCTTACTTCCTCCACGTACATCTCCCGAAGTTGGAGGGGGTCCTCCACTGCCACCACCACCCATATTGGTTTCAGCATGAAGTGATGGATGAAGCCCATTGTTTGGTGCAGTTGGTCGCAGGCCCATCTGCCCTTGGATGGCTTGTTGATGTTGCTGATGTAGTTGCTGTTGCTGCTCTTGTAACTGATGTGGATTGTTGAATTGCAGTGGCATTTTTGGAGCAAAAAGCCCTTGCTGTTGAGCCATTGCAGCAGCTTGAGGATGCTGCATGAAATACCCTCCTTGCTGCATTGCAGGATGTGCAGCCATCTATAGGTGGCTGACAAACAAATGAGGAAAGACTGGAGAGAGAAAATCAGCAAACTGCAGAAACAGTTTTACGTACCTGTGGAGGCATTGCTGGTGTTTGCGGTTGTGCATCAGCTATTGCAGCTAAATACATCAAATTCTTTTGCAGCTGAGCTTGGTACCTGAAAACCCAAACTTATCAGGTCTATTTTACAAGCAATGTCAAAGCATTCATATTAGCAGGCACATGCTCATATCTATCAACTACATACAATGCAGAGTGCCATTATTTTGAGATTAGTCATTTGCTGATCCTTATTATGAACAATTAAAAAGCCCCTCATAACTCATAAAAACCCAAATTTATCAGGTCTATTTATAAGCTATGTCAAAGCATGCACATAACCAAAGTGCAGGCACGTGCTCATACCTATTAACAACACCCGATGCCGAGTGCCATTATTTTGAGATTAGTCATTCTCTGATCCATATTATGAACTATAAAGAGCCACCTATAAGGCCATAACTCATTAAGCATGCTGTGTAATATGTTTTACTTGTAATTAATTTCACTGAGATGGAACAGGAAAACATGCAAGCACACTGTAGGAAACTCATATATCACCTGAGTAAAAATGCCTATAAACTCAAGCTTATCCAGAAGATAAAAATTAAGTCTCAATGTTTGTGATGCCATCATCCAGACAAAAGCAGGAAGAATTAGAACAGAAAGCAATCAAACAATTGCAGGATGAGCATGTTGGAGGAAAGAAAGGCAGGGAGGGAGACTTACTGTGCGCATTCAGCTAGCTTTCCAAGATTTTGATTGTCCAATATTGCTAGGATCAACTTTTTGTTTTCATCAAGGTACTGAATCATACAATTTTACATTCATTAGGCAGCTAAGAATAAAACAATCTTGAAGAATAGAGAGGAAAAAACAATGCTAAAATTGCAACTTTGCCATGTAACGAGCAAATGTGAAATGAGGATGATTATGCAGAGATGCAACATTTGGTGTTGACAAAGCTGGGTTAGGAATGAGCTGTTCTCAAGATTGTTGATAACTCAACTCATCTTGTATAATTGTGATAATATCACCATGCTATCATAAGCAACTTTTTTTTTTGTTTTCATAGAGCACATTAGATATGTATGAGGGGTTAAATCTTCTCCACACAATAAGCATAGTATTAAGTTGATAAATTCCAAAATTTTCCTCCATGGTTGTCAATTCCCAATCAGTTTAATTACCCTACATATTAAGGTAAAACAAGCTGAAAGGAAAATCAAGGTAATAATACTGACCTCACTAAGGTATAGGAAGATGCTTATGCTGTAGAACAGGTACTCTATTGAATACGCAATATTTGTTTCAGACTTTACACCTAAGCAAGCATATAAGCGGCCTGAATACTGCCAATATATCTAACTCATTAAATAATGAAAAGCTAACAACTAGCATTTACCAGCAGTTCACTACCACAAGGCCCGTCACTAAGCCAGAAAATCTTGCCCTAACTTACCTCCCATTTTTGGCTTCTTAGAGTAGGCATTTCAAAAAATATCAGATAACTTTACAGACTCTAATTAGATTAATTTCTTACAATGTAGTACACCCCACTATTTGACAAATACTGCAACATATCTAAACCATTACTCAGGTTCCATGCATCCATACTTTTGAAACAATTCTAATGTATAAGAATAATGAACAGACATACAAGCTGCCAAACTGGAACCTACAATTTCTTTCTTTTTTTTTTTCCCCAGTGATTACAACAGGGGAGAAGGGGATTCGAATCATGCCACTAGGCTATAAAGCCTTTGGCAACCTAAAATTACTTTGAATTGTTTCAATCACTTCTAGAGCACAAATAGATGGAAGTTTAGGAGAAATTGTTATTCATTCTTGATATACCTCCAAATATGACCAGATTTATCCATGTCACAGACAAAGCTCTCAATTGATCCATAACATTGCTAACTGTCCATTTCTGCTAATTGAAAAATTTCCAGTATTATAACTTAAAAATTCCTTTTCTTATGAGGACATAATATCTTATCACTTGACAAAGGAGTTTTTCTATGCAAAACCAAACAACGAGAAAGCAAGAAAAGTTTCACCTACCAACCATTAATTTCCCAATGACAAAGAGGGGTCTTTAGAGTCCAAACATTAATGGCTGGAGAAAACAAAATTTGTAGCGATTTTACAGCAAAGTTATGCTTACCCCTATAAGACTAAGTTCCTTATTTCCCTACTTGCATGTCCAGAATGCAGGACGATTCCATTCTATATCACTGAAAGTGATAGATATAAGGGAGGAAGAGAGAAGAAGAATCATTGATTAACATAAGTTATGGAGGGTGAGGGAGGGAAAGGAAAAAAAAAAGCCAATATGAAACAAAGATGCAGCATGCACTCCCAATATAACTATAAAATAAAATAACTCAGTGACACATGTA
This sequence comes from Lumnitzera racemosa, assembly GCA_024138005.1. Classification (NCBI taxonomy): domain Eukaryota; kingdom Viridiplantae; phylum Streptophyta; class Magnoliopsida; order Myrtales; family Combretaceae; genus Lumnitzera; species Lumnitzera racemosa. The sequence continues at coordinate 22,417,167 of JAMXBC010000008.1, forward strand.
TTTGGAATCTAGCGACATAACCTGTGCCACATACTGTATATATCCTTCCATAATCCAGGAAATTATGTACCAACCACATGTGTAAAGCCAAAAAAAAAAAAAAATGTCAACATTTAAGGACATAGAATTCTGCAAAGTGAAATATCCAACTTTATTACTCTTTTGATCTTATGCTCAATCAAAATCCACATACATGAAATGACATTTCCAAAAGAAGCAACTTTTCCTTGTGTTCACCTGATTAAGACATCACAATTGTGTCAATAATTCTTCAACGTGAATCATCTCTCCCACAAACTAAACTTTAGAAGAACTAGGTTCTCAAGCTATGTCTTCATTAGCTTAGGCAATCAACGTTATGTGGATATTATGCAAGAGATCATCCAATATGTCAAGCAAGCATCGTAACCATCATATTCAGAACAGGAATTCTCCACTATCATTAATCTTGTAACCTTTAAGACTAATGAGTTTCTCTATTCCATTACATATTGTACTGTCTTCTCCCAATTTATAAATAGCTCGTGTTACTCCTCAAGTCGGACAGGGCAAGGTGACTTGCCCTGATCCCTTCCCATGCCAACCTCAATTTCCTAGCAGCCAGGACCATCAACATATATCCCAGCACAATAAGAATTCATGTATATATTTCCTAAATGTTAACTTTCAACACAAAAGAAGCTGCCCTAGCATTCCCAATTCCTGATTGAAAATACCTAATTTCACTTCATCTTTATATTCGATCCTTTTTCAACCTAAAGTAGAAGTAGACCTATGTTTTTCGAGGTCCCTATCTCTGTCTATAGCATATGCAGCAGCTTCAACAGTATTTATTTCCTGAATATGAATAAAGAATACGTATAGATTGTACAAAACGCAAGGCATCGCTAGCGGAAGGAAAAAGCAGAAGAATATGGCGACAAATACCTTTTGAATCTGTTCGGTAGTGATGTTAGTTGGTGGAAATGAAGGCATAACAGGAACCATGTGCGGTGGCTGCTGCATCTCTTCCTCCCTCAATTCAACCACGCAAAACCCTAACCCTAGAACCCCCGAACGGTTGAGTTGCTGTAAGCACCCCGAATAGGAGTTGTATTAGACTAGAAGAGGGAGAGGAGATGGAGAGGGGAGTTGGAATTCAGAATGAGACAGAGAAGAGAGAGAGAGTGACCGGTTAGTGTAACGTCTTGTCCTGACCTTAAAGCTAAGCGAGTGAATTTAATTTTCAAGTAGCTGTAGATACTCTTTGTTAAGATGAACGACAACAGACAACGTTGGGGGCTTTTGGGACACTTTGACCGGCCGTATCTATGTCCCTGTAAGGTTTTGATCTTTGACCATGGGTGCAACGAGGTTCCCCACTTTATCAACCCAAAAAAAATGCTTTAGGTCTTAAATATTCTTTGTGACTTTAAAGGTTATATCATAATTTATATCTTAATTTTATTATTTTTTATAATTATATTTATAAATTTTTAATTTATCAAATTATATACCTAATTAAAGATCTAACTGTAATCATTATACATTTAACATAATAAGCCAAAGTGATAGTTACCTACAGTTTTAGGAGGGTCATGTGAACTTTTCAAGACCATCCGTAACTACCTACAGTCGCTGGTGAGTCTCATAAAACCCATTTTTTAAGTAGGTTGTAACCTACTGTTTTGTAATTAGTAGTTAGCGGCTACGTACGGGAAGTTATACGACTCCCCTAAGGCTATAGGCGGTCACCTTATTGATTGATTGTGCTGATTGGATTAATTATACAAATTAGAATTAGCTAAAGTATAGATAGTAACAACTAAATCTTCAATTGAATGTATAATTAAATAAGTTGAAATTTTAGATATATAATTATAAAAAGCGGTAAATTTAATATATAAATCATGATATTAACCCAAAAGTCTAATGTTATTTGAACTTAGATCAAGAATTTACTCAAATTTGGTCTTAAAACTATTTAGAGTGCTTATAAAGTTAGTCATAAGTTTTAACCTATTTGATTCGAGAAGATTGTAAAAATGTCCATTTCAAATTTTTATTGAAATTGAGCAATTTTTATTGAAATTGAGCCTTTTTTCAAACTTAAGAAATATATAGGTTTTTAAAATATTTAAATTTTTAAGTACCAATCTAACTCAAATTTTGAATTTTCAAATGAAGTTTGAGCTTAAACTCTCCAATGTTCAAGTTGATTTAGAGATCGTTGACTCCATATTGTGACCCCTCACAAGCATGTAATCTATATAGGAGCATGAAGTCAAGTATATAAAACTAGTACCATTTAACTTTATGGTTTTTCACTTTTTTTACTTTTGATGTAGTTAGTGTGCTGTTGTATGCTTTAAACATCCCTTAGGTTCTTTTTCATGCATGTGATTTGCTTTGTATGCATAAAGCTGATAGAAAAACTCTATCACTTGATCTTAAAATAAAGGAAATTATTAGAGCAATTTATGGACTTTGCATGAGTTTTAGAAAACTAAATAAAATGGATCCAACTAAAAGGTTTTATGCAATGGGAATTAAAGAAATGAGAATGGACATAATGGTAGATCCCTCAGAAATAACATCATGCATAACAGTAATGAGGCATGGGCTTATATAATAAGAGTAGTTGTAAATATCAACAATTTTGAACTAAAATTTAACTTAATATAACTAACTAGCCCAACAAGACCAATTTAAAGGAGTAATTAAACCATAATTTGCACTTTGGCCAATTATTCTAGTATTTGAGACATAATTAAAATCAATGGAACCAATAAAGATGCTGTTGTCTTTGGTTATTTCCATTTCACTTGTGACAAAGCCAAGACAAAGCTTAATTTCCAATGACCTACCAAATGTTTTCCTTACTAAATTCTTTCCTTCCTAAAGTATGAGATTTCATAACAACACCACAAGGTTTACTTAATGAAATGGCTATCCTTATATGAAGTTTGGATGCATTATAAAGAATCACAATGTCATTTTCCTTATAACAATTTATCAAATTAGGTTTTGGTTCAAACCTTTACATGGTTTAAACAATTCAATACAAACCATAATTGATGCAGTAAGAGAAATGCTAGCATGCATGTCTTAAGAGGAAGCATTTGTTTCCTTTAAAAAAGTGGTCACCCATAACAACAAATTAGCGAGTGAGAAAAATTTACCCAAAAGGGTGGAATTTATGGATTAGATACCTTGAACTTGTGTAATGCAAAATTAGATGACTTAGTTAAAGGATATAGCCATAAATGTCATAAGGTACAATTCTAGTGCTAATAATAAAGAACAATTTGATATGAGAGAGTAAAATGTGTTTTAGAGAATAAAGTAAGCTCAACCAATATCAAACTTCAATGCCTATCTCATTTTAACAATATGTCCTAAAGTACAGTCACTTGGTAATAATATTTGAGCATAGTTAAATGGTTAATAAAAATTACAAACAAGAAATATTTCATACCATATGATATTTAAAATAGCCAAATGAAAGCTGTAGCAATAACTTAGTTTTACCTTACCATACATAATAGCTATGCTTTTATAACATCTTATTTCTTTTCAATAAGCCATTTTTTTCCAACTAAAGCACTCTCAAAAGTTCCCTAACAATTAGCACATATATTAAAATTTGAAGATGAAATACATTCCTCTTAACTCGTATTCAAGCTAAGTTAGTAAAGAAAAGAGCAATAATTTGAGAGATATAAGTAGTAAGTTTATCCTTATACAGTATTAGCTAGTATTGATAACCTATCAAGATTAGATAGGTCACACCACTTTTTAATAATGGTCCATTTCAAGATTAGAGGATTCAAAAACTTGCTTTATCAAATCTAAAAGACTATAAATAGTAGTTTAAATAGTGAAGTCATTGTAAATTGATCTAAACATCAAATAAAGAGATTTTATAGTCATAGGTTAATTATTGATACATACTATGCCAGTCAAAATGAGACAATTAGGGTTCTTAAGCCGCAATCTGACAAATATGCAACTCTATATGCATAAAACACGCTTTCATGAATCGAGCATTTTACTTTGATCAGACTTCTTTAAAAAGAAAAAAAAATGAATAGCCCTTTTGTTACCATACTATGCATGATCAAGCTAATCTTTCACCAAAACTTAGTCATTGAACTCTATTCATAACACCACAAATATTTGAATTCAATTAAGATAAGCCTAGCCTAAGCTTTCACACAATAAGCAAACAATCTAAACTCTAACAAAGTCTTGTCAAACTCGAGTTAACCCTTATAATTTATCTCAATTCGACCTAACCATTTCATAAAGCCGATCCAATCTAACTGTGGTCCAACCCAGTTTATCCTTTAATCCTTAACCATTTTACATGTTTAGGACAACTATTCGAGCTTAGTCTAATAACCCTGCCAACAATTACATGAGTTGCTTAACTGAACTATGTAATGGTATTCAAATTTTAATCAGTAAAGTCATAGCCATACCATCATTAACCCACTAAAACACATAGTATAAGTATAAAACCTAACTTTTCTTGATTCAAAAGAAGATAACCTACTCTTCAAAAGTTGGATATCCTTCTCTCAAATCACCCATCAACGTACATATGTTCTTATATTTATTACTAAATTGTCCATTCATCTCATAATAGGTATAGCTTCCTCATTTTAAATCCAATTTTAGCGAATTTCATATTACGATTATTGTTCTAAGTCCTATAGAGTTGTATTAAGTTAAACTAACTTTGAGTAAATTTTGATCATCAAATTACCCATAGAAGTTAGGTCTTTCAAGTTAAGGTTCCTCTCTTCTTATACTCTTAAGGGGTTCCTAATAGGCTTCTAATATATGTAAGCCCTAAAGCCAAGCCAAATAACCGTAGGATTGAACTTAGAACCCAAGGTTTAGGGCGATCGGTTAAAGGATCCGATCAAACCCAAATTAGAAACTATTGAGAGGAATATTAGTAAAAATGACCCTGTAAACTTAAATTTAAGAAAGTAAGTAGTAAAATAGGAGACTATAAAATTTTTAAATTTTAAGTATAATAACTGCTAATTACCGAAAAGGCGAAAAGTGTCATGAAATAACTAAGAAATTACTAGAGATAAATTATATGTGTACTAAAAATTTTAGAATGACCAAAATAATATTTAGGAATGTTCACGTGTACCCTACATGTATTTACGTGTAGATAAAAATACGCGTAATTGCTAAAATAGGTCGAAAACTAAGTAAATAATTAAAGAAGAATACAAAATAATTATAAAAAAATCAGAAAAAATTAGGATAAGATAACTGCAACAAGGTCAGGTCGTGGACTGAAAAAAAAATTAACCAATAAGAATTTGACAAACTAAAAGCCTAAAATCAAGGAAATAGGGCAAAAATTCCATCAAATTAATGCACATTAATTACCACATTTGTCTATAAATAAGGAAAAAATTCTTAGAAGTCATTTGGCTAGTTTGTGATCTGAGAAAAATCGAAACACAACAAAAATCGAGAGAAATTCCAGAAAAAAAAAAAAAGAAAACTGTGCAGATTAGCAAGGTGAACTAAAACCACCACCCACCACCACCTGGGACCGAACCACCACCACCACCCTACAATAGACCCACCGCCTGGACCGGCCGACAACATTGGACCGGGTTTGGACGGCCCAAAAGCTTCGGACCGGTTAGTCATTTATTTACCCGATTTTTGTATAATTTTTTAAAATTATTTATTTTGTTCAGAAAATTATGAAACTTGTTGTTCTGAGGTTTTATTGTATGTATATTTAGGGAAAAATATTGGTTTAGTTTAATTAGATCTAAAAATATAGGGTCCCTAACAAATTGTTCAAAACCGAGCATTAGTAAACCGGAAAATAAATAGGCTTAGGGATGTAGTTTGGAGTTCAAAATTTTTCTGTAGGATGCTCATTTGATGTATAACAGTGCTATGAAGCCATTTTTTTAAAATTAATTTTTGAAATTTTTAAGTTAATTTTTAGCCCTAAAATGATGGTAAAATTGGGTGATTAAGGGTTAATTAAGTGATTAGGATGTTAATTACTGATTTGGATCTTAATTAGAGGTTTAGGGAAGTTAATCTCTGCAGTGGAACCTTAATCCTAGCCTTTAGGTATTGAGTATGGTTAATTAGGGCAATTAGGTAAGTAATATAATAAATTAGTAATATGTAAAAATGTAAATTAATAAATCTAAAAAAAAATAAGGTTATTAGATAATATTATAATTGAAATCAGAAAAATAATAAATCTGAAATAATATTTAATTTTAAGTAAATATCTTAAAATGTAAGATTTTTACACATCGGGAATAAATCCAATACCTCAATTAGGGTTAGCGTGTACCGAATAGTTAGAATACCAAAATTACGACCTAATAGAATATTTGAATACCTAAACATAATGTGATTAATATCACATTGGGATTCGAGCTTAATTACGACTTAGGAATTAAAACTAGAATCTAGTTTAGGAGCCGAACCCCGAAATAGAACACAACGAATCATTACTACGTGAATGACTTTGTGACCGATTGAATTGGTATGAACTTGTTGAACACCCTAACCGGCATTTAATCTCAGTCGACCCTAATAACCAAAAATGTCATGCATTGCAACCCGTTAGGGGATCATAGGACTCTCCAACCAAATACCGACCCCTTCGAAAGGGATAGCGCATGATTGCAAAACGGTTCCTTCTTCATCCTCAGTCGAACTAAGTGACAGGAGAGAAGGTCGCGGCGGGGATGGAGTCAATGGTTCGAAGGTAGTCGCGGGAGGAGCGAGGTCTCCATTGCACAAGCCTGGGTTTGGTTGTGAGCTGCTGCATAACATGGAACTCCTCAACCCGGATTGGAGCGGGTGAAATTTCTCTGATTTCACAACGGACCGGACTACGTTGTGCAATGACACTTGATTGTTGCATTACATGAAAATAATTGTTTGATAACTCTGTTTGTGCTTGTATGTATTCATGAGTCTCCAATTCAACTTACTGGGCTTTAGTTGCTCATACCCTTATAGATCCTTTTGCAGGTTCTGATTTGTGAACACTTCAAGTACTATGCCGCCCTATAATTATCCAGAGGTTAGTCTTTTTTGAAGCCAGAGGTGTGAGAATCAAGTTATTTCGCAAATGTGTAACTAGACTGACCTTGTAGTTAAAGGCTGAAGACTGTTAGTTATTCTGTAAATTAGTAAACTGTAGTTATTATATAAAACTTCCTGGGAAGCTCTGTGGACTTATTTATAATTATCTATGTTTTATAGAACTTTGTGATAATTATCATAATTGTAGTATAATTATTACTCGAACTGTTTACTTCAAAGCGAGGAGTCGTCGACGCCTTGTGTAGATTATCTCTATGGTAGGCACTGTGAGGCCAGTTACTATCATAGAATGGTTTACACGGCGGGACTGTTGCGACTTTGCGACTTCGGGACGTAACAATATAATTCGAACATCATTTTTCTTTATTGAAAAACTCATATAAGGCCAATATAAGATTGTCAACAATTTCAATAGGATTTTCTCAAGTTCTTTTATGGCATGCTCACTTAGGGGGAATAGAATTGCCATTCCCCCCCTTATTCTCTATTACTATGTTTAGTTTATCCTTAAACCTCATAATCATGATTTCTCTAAATTCCAATTCCTCAAAATCTCGCAATACGGATTCATAGAGGAGACCTAAGAACTGGGATTTGAATAATGTATTTTTGTTTTTCCCAAAAACAACCCCTTCCGTTGACTCTCTTTCCACCAACATGAATTGCCACCACCGCCATGAACTACCACTACTACCATGTACTACTACAAACACCATCCATCACTACCATGCATCAGTTGCCCTAATAACCTTGCCTCCTTTAATACTTTGATACAACACAAACTACCACAACATTTGAGGATTTGCACAACATCCAACGATTGTTGTCCTAAAAAAGGAACTACGCAAGTTCACCCAAGGTCCAAAAACCGCGACAAAGGGTAGAGGAAGAGCAAGAGGTGATAAAGGTGGAGTTAAGATGATTAGGGTTGAGAGAGAGAGAGAGAGAGAGCCAATTGTAAGAGATGGTGGAGATGGATAAATTGTATAGAGAGAAAGAGATTGGACAGAGAAGGAGAAAGTAGAGATGGAAAAAGGTGAGGGTAAATGTTTCCTAATATTTCTTATTATGAGTTTAATCTTATTGCTAATTTTTTTGAACTAAACAATATAATATATATTCTCCCTTCATTCCATTCCTAATGGATCCCAATTTTAATCCTACTCAATTTTATTTAGTGAACAAAATGAGCACTTAAGGTCTTCACTGGCTTAAACTTCATGCTTCCTCCGGTAGCTCCGATTTTAACCACAAACATTAATTTAGTATAGAAAGTTATGATTAGGAATAGAGGAACCTTTCTTTTTGTACGAGTTACTTCCAAACATTAATTTATCACATATAATTTCAAAAGCCTTTGCATTACAATACCTCATTGTATTTTCAAACGAGTACAACTCATTGTGGATATATTACATATTTATTATGCACTCTCTTGCAATATCTATTTCATCTTTTATTTATTTTTTCCTTCCTTTCACCTCTCTCTCTCTCTATCTCTCTGTCCAAATCAATCATTCTTTGTCCTTTTTTGCTACACTTAATCAAAATCTTCACCTAGTAATTTTTCATTGGGTAATTCTTCCATTTACAATCATATCATATTAGGTTTTAATTGAAGGCAAATGCTGCTCTCAAATTGCAATTCTCAATTGAGCTTTTGCAATACTCTTATTTGCTAGAATGGTTTGTTTATTTATCATTTTAATCTATAATACTTGATTTTTTTTGTTTACATATTCCATTAAGAGAGGTTATGCACAATAATAGTGTTGTCTTATGTAGTTAAATAGTATTGAGTATTAATATTTTCATTTTCAATGCAATCAAATTTAGCTTCAAATAAAAATAGAATTAGGAATGACATTATCTTTCTCCCGTTTTGTTTATTACATCCACTTCTCTCTCCCTCTCTTTTCCTAATTTTCTCTCAAGGGATGTGGCATTAGATTCTTTTTCTTTGTTTATCTATAACATTTATTGTTTCTATGAGTAAGTTTAATTTCAAATTCAACTTTATATATGTACTTAAATTTTGAGAATTTTATATGTAAAGATACGTACTTTATTATAGTTATCATATGCTAATACGTAGTATGTGTATAAGTTATTTATTAAGGAATTCCCTCATTTCATCGCTCTAAATCCTTGTACTAATTGTATCATGGAAATATATATGAGTTTTTCAATTCATTCTTTGTAGGTTTTTATGTGTAGCAATATCAAATGATCCTTGCACCTTTTGGATTTTTTTTTTCCTAATATAGTGTTCATGTTCTCAACTAGCCATTAATAATTATGTAGAGCAAATCCGTTTAAGGAAAATTAATTAGAAAGTTTCTAACTCGTGGTTCTTTTTTTTTTTTTTTTACCATTTCACCTATGCATTTTTGGGTAATTTCTTTACCAAATTTTCAAATATATCTATTTTCTTAAGAAAAATCTCAATAAAAATTAAAATAATCTAATAGTTCTATATAATATTTCGGCATGTCAAAATGTTTTTCTTTGGTGAATTAATATTTCATATATTTTCTATTTATAGTCACGTTGAAGTAGTTGATTTCAGGTTTTTGTTATTTTACCTCTTTGATTTATGACTCTTTTTTATTTCTTTTTCTTTTTCTTTTTCTTTTTTTTGGTACCTCTTCATTGTTAACCTTCAGTGTTAGAAGGTATTATTCTCTTTGTTAGCCTAAAACTATCAACAACCATAGTATTTGCACCAATTCTTGAAACATGTAAATGGCGAATAGCAATCAAATAGTTATATAGAACTACAATATGTATTATATTTATATAATTTAATATTCACACAAAATTTTCTACATGTATTATTAATATATTAATTGTAGTAATTTTTATATAAACAATAAAGATAAGATCTTTTTTTTTTTACGTGTATGTGTGTTTATTTAATCTTGACATTATATTATATTGGGTATGTACGAAAATGGTTGAACACTGTCTGTGAAAATAACTGATGCATCACTGCTTACTATTAACCAGCTGGATTATTCATCTGAGAGAGAGTGAAAATAAGATGCAAAGTCCATCATATGCTTTTGGAGCTTGGTGGAGAGACTGGAAGTTTGAAACCGTAATTACTTGTCAGAGATAAAAATATACCGGAAGCTCACCTAATGCGCTGATGTTGGCTTATAATATGAGTAAAAATAACAAATTTATTTGCAATACATCATAATTAATATATGTAGGTAGAGATGTTGTTGATGATTGATAACATATCATACGCACGATGGGTAAGTGATGACTGATCTAAGAGATTACTTGATTCAATGACACATGTATAGATGTAATGAAGAGACCATAGGAGGAGGAATAAGCAAACTCAATCACTTAGGCATGCGTAACAAAAGACGAGGCCTTGTGTTTTTTTTAATGTTCTTGATTTGTTCTTTATTGAGTGCTTATTTGATTTTTAGTGGAGTAACTTCAACAGAGTTTCTGCGTTTGTGCCAAGCTAATCATTACTTAGAATGACTTAAATAAGAGGAGGGGCCTCTTATTTATAGATTTTAAGGACAAGTTTTAGTTATTAGATTACTCTAAGATGGACAATAAAGATCTAGAGTTACTAGTAAGTATTAAATGGTCTTAAATAATCTAGTGGCTTAATTTACTCATTCTCTTTATATGGAATATGAGCTTAGGCCATGAGTTCTAGATTGGCCCAATGACCTATAATAAAAGAATATGAACTCATTAATAATAAAATAAGCCCATTACTCTTAGGCCAAATAACTCTTTTTGAGGTTGAACAAAGTTTAAATGGGCAAAGAGAGATCTCTTTCGAGCCAATTTTTCACACACAAGTTAATCAAAGTTGAAAGTAGAATAATCGGTTCAGCGATTCTTATTTCAAACTTATCAAACCATGTTTCCCTAAACATCCCTATTTGGTCTAATATCCTAAACCCTATCACTGACCCATTAAACTGGTTTATGGCATTAAATTAAGCCAAATGTCTAATCACCGAAATAACCATCTACATTTTACTCCCCAACCAAAAGTTTCTTTGGCAAAACCTAAGGATTTTGGACATTCTTCAGACTTATTGTATAGAGTATGAGCAAAACGCTAAGTTGTTGCTTTGATGACTCAACTCTTTCCAAATATTGTTGCTTGTCAAAGTAGTGTTCTCTTCTCAATGTGTAGTAATTTGGTCTAGTAGTTATTTTGCTACACCCAATGCTAGGTTGAACATTTGTAACATGATGCTGATGATACGAAGCTTCTTGGTGATTTCTTCTTTCACGTGTTCTTGTAGAAGTAAAATCGTCGAAGCATTTGCAGAGTTCCGTGGCTTTAAAGTTGATGAATGTCAACTAATGCATATGTTGAGTTTCATTTCGCATTTATTTTTTTTGACCTTTCAACAAAATTGGTTACGAAGTCATTATCAATACAAGTTCTCTTCTATTAGATGGTATTGATTAGTACTGCTAAAATGGAGAAATAGAATCACTCAACGACATATGAATCAAAATCCAAAATTAAACAAAACTTATTTGGCGGAAAAAGAATGATTAATTCATTACAAAAAATTGAATGAGTTTGATTCAAATTCATTAACGAATCAAAAATATAACTTTAAAAAATGCTATGGATATGACCTTTTCTCTTATAAATTTCTTAATTATAAAGATCAGAAAGATTTATATATTTATTTATCACCATTATGTGTAAATAAAAAAGAAGGGATTCCTTATAATTACAATATAGATAAACAAAAATTATTTCATATACCAGGAACTACCCGTAATAACCAACTTGCAAAATGAATCTGTTTATCATAAAGAGATTCGTTGTTCTTGATCCTACTTTACCTTAATTGTTATTTGAATAAGTAAAAGTTCTGTCTTGGTCCAAGTGGGGATAACATTTCTCTTCTGCATGTCCATCGAGTTTTGAAAATTCGAAACATCTCAGAGATAGATAGAAAGGTAGGAATTTATCGAATGAACAACACTCCTTCATATACATCAGGAGTCCATCGATGAGAAGGGGCTGGGGAAAGCTTGAATCCAATTCCTGCAATAATGAATATAAACACAATTGAAATTCCTGGGGAGTTATACATTTGTGTATTGATAAAACCATTCACTATTTCTTGAAGCTCGATTTCTCCCCCGAATGAATCATATAACCAAGAGAAACCATGAACCAGAATATAAGAGCTTGCGCCATCCATGAGTAAATAGTTCATAATAGCCTCATTAGACCGTAGCGATCTTTTCGTTTGTGGACTTGGTAGAGAAATATTCCGCATATCATTTAAATACTCTAGACTTCAAGAAATTCTTCGGTAGATGTTGCATGATGGATTCCATAGATTCCTTGTGTTTCTCTTGATTGGACGTTCATAAAATATCTATTTTATCTCTTCATATTTTCTTATCCTTTGACTTTGACTAATGTCCTTCAAACGAAATTGAAAGTGTTTAGGCATCAAATATATATAATATATGTATATATTAATGGCCCAATGAACTCCCTTCCAGCTATCATCTAACGTTCGCTGGTTTCTTTCTTTCTTTCTTTTTTTTTTTTTTTTTAAGATGCACATACTTTTTTCAATTTTACTTTTCTCCTCAACCTCCCCACATCCTTTTGCCATTTTCTACGTGGTGAACGATTATTTGCCCCTAACTTTACCAAACGTATAGACGTGCATACTTCATTTTCTATTTTAAAATTTAATTTGTTACCTTGCCTCTAATAACTTCACGTGGATGACATGATGTCTAGTCCGTTGTCCCTTTTTCTTATATCTTGTTGCCATTTCCCTTTATATAAATTCTACATTTGCGAGAAACACCATATAACAGAGGTAATTCCATCTATAAAGCCTACACAAAAAGATGAAATTTGAAAAACAGCTCCTCAACCGTTCTTGAATCTTGATACGCAAATCCACCTGTCTATGTCTACTTAAGTAGTAGATCAACTCTAATATACCCTTTTCCTATTTGATCAGCCAAAACCAAACCAAAAAGGAAGGAAACCAATTCCTTTTCATTATTTGACAGCCTATCACGGCAACTCCCATATGTGTGTCATTTTCCTTTTTCTTCGGTATGATTTCTTGCTTCAATTTCAAACAACTAAACACCGTGCTTCATGTACTAATATCTTCATGACTGTGAAATATCTGTTTTTTTATTTTCACATTGGCTTGTTCGCTCTGATTTTTTCTGTGTTGTTTGACGCAATCTGAAGCTTCAGTGCTTACATTTTACTGAGCAGTGACAACCAAGAAGTGGATGAGCTCTAGTGGAATTAAAACTAGTCTCCTTTATTGTTGGACAGAATGTTGTTGGCATGGATATGTTTTGCTGGCGTTGTTGAATATTTCTCATGATCTGAAATTCAAAACATGCTTGGACTATGATGACTGACACTTCATTAATTTCTTGGCATCGATTATATAGCTCACATGGATGACGAATCACGTAGCTATGTTTCATGCACTTTAATCCATTTTTATTTTTTGTTTTATAGAACCTTTGCTCGGAACGTTGACTTCATTCGATTTTTGGTCCACTCGCAAGATATGTCGTACCCTATCTCTGTCCCCCTTTTTTGGGAACAGATAATAATAATGATTCTATTTTTTTCTTTTTTTGGTTCAGGTCGCTCATGCGGACTTTCTTCCTCCCATGAATGTCAAGTTTTTCTAGGAAATTTCACATTTTCCTCTTGTAACAACCACACTCCATTGCTTGTAGAGTTTAAACATCATTAAGAGAATAAATTATTTGCATTAGTTAGTAGGCTTTGGTTAAGTGTCTTCGTATCAAGAGTAAGCTTCACACAACATTCAAGGATGCTTAAATGACCTCCTCCATATCAAGTTTAAACTTACTCTTTCCCAATTGATAACACGTCATTGTATGATGGGCAGCAACTTTTGTAAGTATTTGAAAGTCATTTTTGAATCTCATCTTATGAATTTGAATTTACTAGTGTAGTAGTGAAATCTTCAACTAGAATGCATCATAAAGTTGCTTCAATTCCCTTAAAGTTGATTGCATGTTTGGGGACTATGATTATCATAATCAAATGATAATAAGATGAAGTCATTGGAGTTGCTTTAAGTCTAGAAGTGGCTTTATCCTCGGAAGCATCATGGTTACGACCAAGTAGTCACATGTTAGATTCATTAGAGTCGCTTCAACTCCTAAAGATCAATTGTTGCTTAAGGTAATTGATCAAATTCACATAGAGCTATTTTGATTGGAGTCACTTCAATCTAGTTAATCATAGAAGTACCTTAATGAAAGTGTAGGACCACTATAATCTTCTCCTTTCAAAGGTGCATCTGTTGAGTCCATAACTCCTTATTAGGATATGATATCCTTTGAATATCACTAAATAGGTGTAAGATAAATGTTTTGATCGTTCGTAAAAGTTCACTTAGATCTTGTGATCAGATGGAGATTACTTTAGTCTTTACATGATGTAACATTGCGACTGCTAAGTCTACTATAGGATCACTTTGGTTCATTACAATTGAGATCGCTTCTATCTCTTGGACATTACCTTCTACATACTTAAGAGCGAATGATTTCATTAAGTGATAATAACTGGAAATATACAAGTGAACTTTGGCTAATGGGTCAGTCTATTTAACCCACTTTAAATGGGTATGTAGTAGGTAATCTCCGGTTTAGGATAAGGTTTTTAGTTCATTTAAAAAGTGAGCCAAAAGAACCTTGTATGTTTAACCTACAAGCTAAAGTGGGCTATTTGAGCTTATCCATTTAACATATTTATGTCTTTGGCTTGTGAACCAGCCTATTTAACTCGCTTTCTAAACCGATTAGAGCGGAGGTTTTTTTATCCGTTTAAAGGTAGACCAAATGAGTTTGACTTGTTTAACTTATGGACCGGGCTGGGTTAGCCCATTTAACTCACTTGCACACCCCTTTATACATGATTGCTTTGATCTTTGATGGATGGAGTTATTTTGACCTCAATTCTATAAAAGAGGCATTATGGCTGCTAAGCTTACTATGGAATCGCTCTAACTCATCACAACTAAGATCGCTTTGATCTTATAAATAATGTTCCAGAAATGAGCATTACATTCACCACGTGCTTAAGAGCAAATGCTTCTTCTAAGTGAGGACAACTATCATGATATGATTGCTTTAATCATACATAGATGAAGTCGCTTTAACCTTGATTCTACAGGAAGGCATTGTGGCTACCAAGCTTGCTATGGAGTCGCTTAGACTCATTACAGCTGATATCACTTCAATCTCATGAGTGATATGCAGAAATGGGCATTATACTCACCACATGCTTAAGAGAAAATGCTTTTACTAAGTGGCTATAACTACCATTATATGATCGCTTCAACCATACACAGATGAGGTCACTTTGACCTTGATTCTGCAAAAGAGGCATTGTGGTTGTCAAGCCTACTATCGAGTCGCTTCAACTCGTCACAACTAAGATCGTTTTTATCTCATGAATAAAGAACAATAGGTAATGATGTTAGCTATATCTATGTGCTTATGGATTGTAATAGTAATGTTAGCTATACTAGATCAAGTGGCAAACTTAACTACACCAATTTTCATTCACGAACAATTATCAATAAGGGATATCTGGTAATGATGTTAGCTACACCAGGATTTATTCAAGAGTAGAGTATCATGGTAATGATACAACTATACCATGTTAACCAACAAGTGCTTGTCAAGAGAAGCATTTCTATTATTGAATAATAAGGATGTTCATCGGTAATGTCAACTACACTTGTTGAAGCGAAATTATCACAAGATAAGTGTGAATGATCATAAGCAATAGGAGACATGGCATCACTTCTTGATTGAAATTACACAATTGATATAAGTAATAAGCAACTTTTACCTTTGATACATGCTAATTATGCACGTTTACAAAATTTTATTCACTATCAGAGTCTTCAGTCTCTAGCATCTTGACATTATTATTCTTGAGAACAAGTTCGCCATCTCATACTGTCTTTTGGAATATTTATCTCAAATTTTGACAATCCTTGAAGGCATGACTTATGATTCTATGATACCAACAATATTCAGGATCATTCTTGATGCATCTCCAAGGGCGAACACATGGAGAAGCACCACAACAAAGTGAACCGAAAGAAACAAAAGGAAAGTTAGCAAAGTATGAATAGCTACCAAATGAATATGATGCATTATTCAATCCTACTCGGCTTAGAATTCACTAGATGTGACTCATTGGTCTAAATTGAAAGCTTACTCGCTACTACTCTTTTCTAAAGGGAATTGATAAGAGTTGAAGGGTAATGAGAACATTAAGATTACTCAAAGGAAACGTAAATCATTTCTGTATTGATGATTAATTGTTTGTATACAAGTAAGTGGGGGTTTATATACCCCTCCACTATGGTTATTTTACATGTATGAAAAGACAAAAAGGTATTCTTACAATTAGGTTACATGAAATATACTAGAAGGGGTAAAAGAGATAGAATATTTAATACAAAAAAGTAAGAATCATTCTAGAATATTGTGTTAGAAGACACGTGTCGCTTGGTAGCTAGATATTAGAAATATGATACAAACTAAGCAAATATAGAAAAGCATTTGCAGTCAGGGGCCGACTTGATCTAGATCAAGCTAAGGGCCAGTTAATCCCGCTGTAGAGCAGTCAGCTTGAGTTGGGGTCGGATGCTTATGGTTGGCTCTGAAATTCAGCTCAAATGGCCTTAGGGCTGTCTTCTCGGCTATCTTGATAAAGCATAGCTACTTAATAGGAGTAGGTCTAACACATGCGAAGGTCTGGCAGTCAGGTCAATAAGGGATCAAGTTGAGATAAGAGTCCTTATCAATTCATCTCTTGTGTTATGGGTTCTTTATCATCTCTTGGAAATTTGATATTCTCATCCTTAATCCATTTATCGAAGATGACGCAAACCTTATCCATTGAACATAAGAATGGTAGAGCATCATTAGAAGTATCCCTCCTTATTCTTTTGTTATTACTATAACTTCTTCTACGTATAGATTTTGCAAAAGGTCTTCACTTCCTTTTGAGGTCACTTCTTTGTTTAGTAGTTGAGTTGTTAATCCCTTGATTATTTTTTACTAATGTTGCGAAGAAACTTATTGACAACTTTAAGATATCCATAAACATGCCCTAAATGCATATCTTAATAAGCTTTTTCTCATCACATATATCTTAAATGTCTAGTAAGCATTCTCTAAAGCGCTCAATTATAATCCACAAGGTCTTTCTTGGGGTATTGTTTGATGCACCTTATGTCCATGATATTAACACATTCTTATGTTTCAAAGAACTTCTTCGAGAAAAGCTTGTACATAGTCCCCGATGAATCTGTAAACTTGAGGGAAGGTTAATGTACCGAGTTTAGGCTTTCTCCATAAGAGATTTGGAGAATTCCTTTAATTTAAGATTATCATCAAGTTTGTAGACTTTGAGTATCTCAATGAATTTAAGAATGTGCTCCTTAAGACTCCCCTGTTTGTTGTTAAACTTCATAAACATAGGATTTGTATTGTCCTTAGGGTATGGTTTCTTAACAATCCTCTAGGGATATGATAGCTTCAAGTTACTGATTCCTATGGAAAAAGAGGTCTGAATTTACTTCAAATACTGATCAATATCTTCTCTTGTCACATAAGACAAAGAATCAAGAATAGGAGTAATTTCAGGTTGGAGTGTTAAGTAATATTGCATATTGCAACTAAACCTATAGTAGCAAGTTGGATATTGCACCTAGATGATGATAATCCTTCAGGTTAGGTTCTTGCATCTTCTGCTATCAGGAGATTTGGATCCACGAGAGTTAAAGGTAACATATGGTGCAATCCTTCATCCTACCACGTACTATCCTCTTATACGGGGATCTACAATGGTTAAACCTACTAAGTACCCTATTGTAGAGCAATTGGTATTACAACACCAGTAGCAGCAACAAAAGTAAGTCTATAGCTTGCGTGAATAATGTAGTGAGAACCACTACAAGTTGAACATCTATTAGGTTAATAATCACAGTTGCCATGCTAAGCAAAAATTAGGCAAAGGTAACCAAGAATTGGTTGAAAACATGAGTGTTCTCCTGCACAGTATGGACAATTAAGGATATCTCAACAATAGATCTTTGTTATATGTTTACAAGCGTTATGTTATCACTTGATGCTGAAGTTTGCTAAGTGATTGCAAGATCAATCTCCTAAACATTAGAACATTCCTCCTGTCCATTAGCTTGTAGCATTGTTGATTGCAAGTGATCTCTTTCCAGTAGTAATGCGAACCGTAACCAAGAACAAATAAGGTCGGTTGCTAGATGGGTTTAAGTATGCAGAAAACTTGAAAGATATAATGGGGAATGGTGTAAAATAAGACAAATGTGAATGAAGAAGTAAGCAAAACCTACAAATAGCTCCAGAGGATATGATGCACTGATGGAAATTTCAAGGACACATGGCACAATTCGATGTGATGTACGAATCAGTCCAATAAGGTTACTCACCACCTAGCCTTACTCAAGGGTTAGGATAAGAGTAATTCTGAGAGTAAACAGAATGTTTACGCAAGGAAGAAAACACAAAAGTGTATTATTGGTAATCTGAATTTTCCTTTTAGCTATAAGTACAAGGATATTTATACCCATAAGTTAAGGTAACTTGCTCAAAAAGGGAAAAGATAAAAAGGACATTTCCTAAGGAAGTAATATATAAAATACAAAAAGGTAAAAATGAACATATAAGGAAAATAATCATTGGTGTAACAGATTCTACACATGATACTGTATACGTGGCGATACTATATTGGCAAGCTTGTTAGAGATGCGAACAAAAAATATAGACAGCTTGCTTGTCCGAGCAAGGGTAGCTTAATTAGCCTGAAATCTCTCTATCTCGGCTTCTCGAAAAGGAAGATGCTGAGTCATTGGAAGGCTCTGGCACGAGTAAGTATTCTTCAATTCGATGCACTACGAAGAGATGGATAATCATTTAGCTCGGTATGAAGGGTGATTTGGCAATGAAGTACTCAACCTCGGCAATGGTCGGCTAAACAGGAAGATTCATCTTACCAATCCTTTTAATCCATAGGCTTGGCTGTAAGTCAATGGTCCGATAGCTTGATTCCCATAATTTCTTCTAGGTTGTTTTGGATTTAGGATTAAATTTGAATGGTCATCATCCAGTTCTCCATTAAGGTGATATAGACTAAAGTCAACAATATTGAAGGCGTCAACAACCCCATAGTCCTCGGGCAGTTCTAATTTGTAGGTATTATTATTGATTTTCTAGAGGATTCTGAAAGGTCCTTCAGCTCTTATAGATAATTTGTTCCTCCTCTTGTTCAGGAATCATTCCTTGCTGAGGTGAAGCCCTACTAAGTCTCTTGGATGGAATTGTCTAGCCGTCTTACCCTTTGTCTTCTTTCGTATTTTACAGGCTACTTAGTCAATGCACCGAGTGATTTTGTCATAAATGTGTTGAAGAGATTATATTCAAGCCCTTGTATCAGGGTCCTCTTGTACAAGTACAGGTGCAGGGGTATGATCGAGGAGCAATTAAGGATTGAAACCATAGAGTAATTCGAAGGGAGTCTGCTTAGTGGTGTCATGCACTATCTAGTTGTAGGCAAACTTGACCATTAGCAAGTATGCATCCCAATTAGTCAAGTTCTTTCCTGCTATAACTCAGAATAGTAATCCCAAAGTACAATTAACCACCTTTGTTTAGCTCTTAACTTGGGGGTGACAAGAAGTACTGAATAGTAATTTGGTCCCCATCCAATGCTACAAGATCCTTTAGAAGTGGCTTAAGAACTTTGGATCCTTGTTGGAGACTACACTTTTCGACACACCGTATAACCGCACAATCTCTTACAAGAAAAGAGAACCAATAGCCAAAGAGACATTAGTTTTTGAGTAGGGTATGGAGTGTGCCATTTTGTTCAACTGATCTACAATGACCATTATAAAATCTTTACCTCGGGTAGTTCATAGTAGTTCGAGAACAAATTTCATACTCAATTCGCTCTACGACTTTGTCAGAACTGGTAAAGGCATTACTTTATCTTGCTCGGCTCGACACTCAGCCCTCTTGTATACAGCATAGCTTTTGATAACTCGATGTACATATCTCCTTATTTTCAGCTAGAAGAAGCAATCATTCAACATTTCATAGGTCCTTCTTTCTCCAAAATGTTTAGAAAGTCCTCCATCGTAGGCTTCCCTAATAACTAGTTCTTGTAGTGAATAGCTCGACACGTATAATTTTCCACCTCAAAATAAGTAACCATCATTGACATGATACTCATCCAATGTCCTTCCACTAGCGCATCGCATGATTATAGGTCCAAAGTGTGGATCTTCATAATGCTGTTCTTTGATACTTGCAAACCTAAATAGTCTAGTCTGGAGTTCGGTTAAAAGCGCATGTCTCCTTGAAAGAGCATCTACAGCTACGTTGCTCTTTTCCTACTTATATTTAATTACAAAATTGAATCCTTCAAGGAATTCAACCCATTTCGCCTGTCGCTTCAACAACTTCGTCTAACTTTGGAGGTACCTTAGAGATTCATAGTAGTAAGATGATAAACTCTTCCGGCAGTAGATAATGTTACCATACATGCAGTACTCGAATCAATGCCAAGAGTTCTTTGTCATGCATGCAGTAATTTAACTATGGTCCTTTGAGCTTTTCACTGTGGCTCTACTCAATTCATCTAACATATCTTCCAACCTGGGGATAGGATACCTACACTTGATAGTAATCTTGTTCACGACGTAGCTGTCTACACGCATCCACTGGGTTCCATCCTTCTTCAACACTGGAAGGGCTGGTATAACATAAGGGCTAAGACTGTTTGACATGCAACATGAATGTGACCCTTTTAATTCGAACCCCACACATTTTCTTAGCGATTCTGCTAGGGAGAAAAGATTTGACATTCTCATCATGGTAACTTTACGAAGAAGGTTTGTTGATCCTACGAATAACAATGATTAAGAGCAAGATGGTACAATTGTTACTAACAATTAAAATTCACCTCCAATAGGATGTACAAATCAAGGAGATGGTACTCAAGAGGTTGTTCCTGATAATGCAAAACTAACATGAGAGCTATGACAAGCTAACCAAAATTTGAATGAACTTCGAGTGATGTTTGCCCAATGTGTACTTGTTTTGGCTACTTTTGTTGCTGCGCAACAAGGGAAAACTATTATAGGTCCCTCTAATGTGATGCAATAATATGTTACACAAGCCTCTTAGCCACTTAATGCCTTGATTACTAGCGAGCAAGACGTTCCCAAAGCTAAAGAGCAGCCTCCTACAGTGGAACCTATTCCTACATAGCATACTCCACTTGAAATGATAAATTAGGGAATTCAGATAGAAGTCCTGTCATCTTTACGTATCACTCTATGTGTTACAATTGTTGAATCTTTGCACCTTACCCCTATGAATTCAACTCCAACAAATTCTGTTCCTATGAACTTCACCAACCCTACTCTTGCAATGCCAGTAAGGATAGAAAAATCTACTCAAAAAGCTTCATTTGTGACTAAAGAGGATTTGGATGTGTACATAAGAGAAATACAGGCAAAATTCACATCAGCTATCTTAGAATTAAAGCTCCCATACCATTCACATAATGTTGTCAAGCCATACCTAAAGGACTACATGAGTTCAAAGTTTATGTTGTTTAATGGGAAGAAAGGGAGCACTAAAGAACACTCGTTGAAATTTATTGAGACCCTAGAAGTCTATGGTTTAGATGATGATCTGAAGTTAAAGGAATTCTCAAAATCCCTTATGGAAAAAGCTTATACTTGGTATGTCAATCTCTTACCAAGATCAGTTAATTCATGGGGTGGAATGTATGAGATGTTTTTAGAAAAATTATTCTCTACCAAAGAAAAGGTGACACTCATTGACATGGGACAAATTCACCAGAGGTCCAAGGAGGATCTCATGGACTATATTAAGCACTTTAGAAAACGTTCTTTAGATATACAAAATATCTGTGATGAAAGGGAGTTAGTTAAGATTTATATTCAAAGAATGTTTCTTACGTACATGGTCTATCTTGAAAATCTTTCGTTGGTTTCCTTTGCAGCATTAGTAAAAAATGTAAGAAGAACCCACAATTCAATGGCATGACAAATAAATGATATTACAAGATTTAACGAGAGCACACCTTCAATGAATTTAACCTAAGAGGAGAATCCTAAAGGAGTAAAGAAATCTAAAAGTGAGATGCTTATAAACACCAAATCATCTTTAGTATACCTATACTTAATGAGAAAAGTGCATGCACTACTCAATCAATGGCTATAAGATGGGAATATCAAATTTCTTAGAATTGAACGCTTACCAATAGATGAGGAAAAAAATAACCCAAAGTTTTGCAAGTTCCATAGGAGTGTAGGCCACTCTACAAAAGATTATTGGACACTAAAGAAAATATTTAATGAATGCATCTAGAATGGAGAATTGATTATTGAAGACAGTGATGTTAGAAATAATCCACTCCCAGGTCACAACACTCGACGTAGTGTTGTGAATATTATCATTCAAGACCCTACAAAGATGGAAAGTATGGACATAAAACTAGTCGAAATGCTTGAAGTTAAGCATGGAAGATCCGAGGTCAAGACAAGTAAAGATGACAACGTTATCCTCGCTTTGTTAAAAACTATTAATGTTAAGAATTTCTTTGATGAGAATGCTCGGTTTAAGGTAGTAACTATGCTCATGAGGATTGCGCAAGGTCAATACAAGCAACATACTACAAAACTTCCTGTAGAGAAAATGGTTTCAATGAATGAAAATGGAGTTATGTTTACCAATGCTAACATGTGTACAAGGAATCCTAATCACAATTGCCCTTTATATGTGGAAATCATACTCAACGGTTATCCTATCAAGAGGACTTTCGTTGACAATGGATCCTCACTCAATGTTATACTAATTTCTACTTTCAAAGCTACAAAGATAAACATTCAACACTTAGTAGGATAACCCATCTTGTTAAACGGCTTCTATGAATCTTTCATGAAGACAATAGAATGCGTCAAAGTAGATTTCAATGTTGGATCTATCTACACCCTACATGGTTCCATGCGATTGATGCGCTTACATCCTACTACCTCCTTATAAGAAGGACATGGTTGTATGATCATCATATGATACTCTTAACATGGAATCAATGTATTAAGGATCTTTGGAATGAAGAAAATGTCTTTATTCCCACAACAAAGGACCCATTTACACATGATAAACTTCACTTTGCTGAAGGATATTTCTTTAATGAACATGAAGAGGCGGCATTGCAAAATGTAAAAGAACCTCTTAACGCATCTCTTCCCATAGTGGAACAAGCTTAGGCACCAACATCTAACAAGAAAAGGATGCATGGTTGTCATAGAGGTGCAAAGAAACGCAAGCAACCAAATAGTATTATGGAAACCAAAGGTGCTTCATAAAAAGAGGTATGAAAACTATTAAGAGCAAAGGATGACTTTACTAATTTTCTCTCCTCTTTTCTTATTACTTATAAGTAAAGTGATAGTTACTTATTATCAATGAAAGAAGTTTCTTTCTCTATCACTAATATTATCTTATAGAACAAGATTATATCTGTTTGTACTTCTCTATTGCCATTGTTGCTGCTAAGTAAGAGCCTGCCCTCCTAAATGCGCAAAGCTTATCCTATAGAATGATTTACATCTCATTGGAGGCATTTAAACCCTCTTGATTGTTTAAAAGAAAATTGATGGAAAACATGACATTTGTTATACACATTATTGCCACTTAATAAAGAGCTTCGACTCTCAAGCATACAATAATGAACCTGGCTTACACATATGACCTGGTAAGAGAATTACCTCTTAGGTGCAAACAAGCTATGGCAATCTTGTACACTTATTATGTTACCTAGTTGGTTCGAATGTTTCTTATCATCAAGTAGTTGAGACTATCCCATTGATGAGCACATTGACATATTGACACCTTAATCTAAGTAATACCTGGTAAGCCATATTATATAATCAAGTAGTGGGGAATACCTTCTTGATTAATGAAAAAGAATTATTGATCCCAAGTAATTAGTACCACTATGGCTGTACATGCGCAATTGAACACTTCTTGAAAGGGATCTTCAATACAAGATAATGTGTGAGATCCCTTAGATTACTGAGTCTAAGCAATCTCACAACTATATATATCCTAAAAGAGATCCCCTTAAATCATTAAGTTTCAGCAGTCTCACAATTACATCTATTCTACAAGAGGCCCCTTAGATCAAAGAGTCTAAGTAGTATTGAAGTTATGTCAATCCAAAATTTGAAGTTCATGACTATTTAACACTAACGTGTCTAAGTAGAGCCTTTGTTCCTTATTGTGTAGTGTCGTTTTTAAGAAAAAAAAAAAAGGAGAGATAACAAGGTAATCTTACTACCTTACACTAAATGACATTGCTGCTTAATTGATGCATTACTCCTAAGTGCATGAAGTCTTTAAGAACAAAATATGCTCATATTTAAGTGAATGCTTTCTTTAGCAATTGTTACCCTTTATCATACTACCATTGGTAGATGCTTCTCACGGTCTATTAAGACTTTACAAGTTGCAACAAGAATCAAAGCAATCCTACTATACTATCTTTTAACATGCTGCTATCAAGTGAAAAGCTATAGCTCCTATGCATATGAAAATAAGATATAAAAGTAATGGAAGCATCGAAGAAATAAATATTACAAGAGGATGAATAGAGTTACAATTTTGTGATCTAGAAGATGACAATGAAAAGTAGGGTGCTTAAGTCAAAGCCCACTTCCACAAGTAGTTAAACACAAGTATACACTTACAGTCGATCTTCTAGCTTAATTGTAGCTATGGGAATAATGTGCCCCCTTAAAGTTGAGTAGACATGCTCTTTTTGAGGTGTTACAACTTGCATTGACTAAAGGATTAACAACACTTAGATTTCAATGATCACATAAGGGTGTAAGAACATTACAGTCAATAGATTGTTGGTTACGACTGATAATACCCTTGCTATTCCAAATGAGATGCAGTTATATGAAACAGTGTTAGCACATAGGTGAAATCCAAATCAATGAAGGCTTGGCTACTTGGTTTCCACATTAACGTATCCAATTGCAATCAATGAATTGGTAAACTCCGTAACCCATTACACACGTGTCAACCATGAGCGGTTCCCCAAAAGCCATACATGTAGCCTTCAATATGAAGTCGACAGCGAAGTCCGATATACGATCTTAGTCCACGTTCCATAATCTTCAAGTAAGCAACGGTTTTTATTAAAAGAGAGTCGTACACGTGAGAAGCTCTCCTTCATGACCATACTGATTTGTCTAATTTGTAAAGCAAATGTAAGAAACGTGTTCAAGCCTCCATGTAACCTGAAGCTCAACTTAACATGTTTGTCCATTTATAATGGCTTTGTTTTTTATTTATTTTTTATTTATTTTCCTTACCCCTAAGTTCTATTTTATTCCTTTTTCTTTATTTTGGACAAAAAAGGATAATATACATGCATCTACTAGGCCAACAATTTTCAAGCCTACCTAAAGTCCATTCAAGTTTAATTTGCATTTATAAAAAAGACAATACTCTCTCTCACTTCTACAACCTGACCTCTTTCTTTCAAAAATCAAGAACACAAAGTGTCCCTCCTTTTACAACTTCGTGTTTTCCGACAACACACAACCCCTTTCCCCTTTCAATAGTCGAAAGCCTAAATCCATCCTCTCTCTCGTTGTAAAGTTGGAAAAGTTCTCTTACTCTTATAAAAGCCAAACCTTCTTTCTCTTCACTTCAGATACTTTGAAAAGAAAAAAACTAAGCATATCTTCCCCTTGCTCTAAAGTTTTTCGGTGTAGATATCAAGCAACATCAACCTAAATGAAAGTTCTATTCCATGGAAACTTTGAAGAAGGCAGTTTGATACTTCCATTTGTACGTAAGAAGGGTGATGTGGATTTTGCACTTGAATTGTGTGGGAAAACGTTCGAGATAAATTGTCGATAATTTGGCAGTTGTATTTAGGATTGGGGAAGAAAAGAACCTTACATATTGAAACTGGTTGAAGGAGGAAGCGGACCATCAGGGATATTGCTGAAGGATTTGTCCTTAATGTTCTTAATTGTCGACATTTGGGAACAAGGTCGGTTCAGTTCGGGAAAAGTGTGAAGAAATGCAGCCAATGTGAGGAGATCAACTGCAGTTTATAATACTCGGATGAAGGTACGCGACATGCTGACTCATGGCAATTCATTTCTTGAATCACAGAGATGAATTTGAAGTTCTACCGATCCTTATACTGGAGCTCGAAACCGAATCTGGTTTCAAAAAGAGGAAGCTCTGCGGATTGGAACCTCAATCATGAGCTGGGATTCTGTTGAAGCTTTTTTTTCTTTTTCTTTTTTTTTTTTATTGAGGCGTGCTGCAATGTGCTTGGAAAGTTGGAAAGAAATGAGGACTCAGGGAAGCTTTTGACTACACTAACTGATTCTATTTTACGAACAGCAGTTTCATCATCTTTCTACCAATATCTATTCCCTTCATTTCCTATTTTGGATGTCGATGTCGAATAAGCTGATTTAACAAGTAAAGCGGTTTTCAGACCATTGCTTAAATATCTGCCTAGAGGATCATCTATGGTGGAGCATAGAATACCATCGAGGTTGTTATATTGGTACTTTGATCCGCTGCCTTTGAAAAATGACATCTCAGGAATTTTGCAAGAAACAATTAAGAGGCTTTTTCTTCCTCTAGTTAAGGAATTTCATGAGCATATCGAATGGCGGATGATCGTTATTTCCTTGGTGCTTTCTCCTAGAATGTTTTTGGAAACAAGAGCCATGTTACATAAATGGTTTTTAGAGACGGAGCTGACCATTATGCTGGAATTTATCAATGTAGTAGTCTCGGTGATATTAGATGCGATAGCTAGACCAACAAGGTTAGGGCCTATCAATGGAGACAGGATTAAAGAATGCCATTTTCTTATGCATATTTTCCTTTCAAGCATCATTTTCTGAGGATCCTCATTGGCCCAATCACACTAGCAAGTCTTCTATGGTTAGTTCATTCTATCACCGATGAGATAACCAAAAAAAAAAAAAAAAGAAAAGGATTTTATATGCTCTTGTTTAGTGGATTCTGTCAAAGATGGTGGTTCGTTCATTATTCCTATTGAAGCAGCGTGGCATCATCATGCAACCCTTGGAGCAATCATTCATTCTATTGGAGTCTTTAGCTCATAAGGATATGACTCAATTGAGAAGTCTACGGAGATAGTAATATTATGATACAACAGACCGTTCAAGACGCAGTATCACAAAGGAGGAAATAAGGAAAATGATTCAATTGAGAAGTCTACGGAGATAGTAATATTATGATACAACAGACCGTTCAAGACGCAGTATCACAAAGGAGGAAATAAGGACGTGTACAATACCAACTCTTATGTTTTCTCTTCTAGTTATATGCTAAGGTCTGCTTCCTTGCTCAATTCTACAACTCCAAGCCTGAAAGGGTCAAAAATAAAAAAAAAATAAAATTAAAATTTGAATAAGAGTCTACAGAATGGTATCAAAGGAGCAAGAAACAAGGCCAGAGGAAGATAGAGAAGAGTGTAAAAAGCGTAGAAGGTCAATAGATAAAGTAAGATATGTGCATACCAAGAAATGTACACAATGCGGAGCAGCTCAGGTATTTTTAACAGTTGTTGCTTTTATTTTACTCAATTCTCTCCGGCTCTTTGGTCTTCTTATCCTGATTATTGGCAACAAGTCCGCTTTGACGATTTCGGTCTTCGAGCTTCATTAGTTCTCCTACAAGCTTCAGTCTTCTTTAATAGTTGGTTTTTTCTTTTTCTCTTCGGTTTTGGCTTCGCTCTTCGGCTTCTAAGCAGCACTAATTTGTGCTGTGATAAAATTTGGTGATGTCGTCATTGCTGGTGTCTCCTATGATGGCAATTTCAACTATTGTGTGTCGGTCTTCAACAAGAGTAGCTTTAGCCTTCAATCTTCAGTTTTCGGTTAGTGGAACTGTCTTTAAAGGTGGCAACTAACTTTGACAAGTTTGAAGGCTGCAAATGTATGTAAAAAGAGAGAGAGAGAGAGAGAGAAGAAGGAAGAGTATTCGAGTAAATGAAATGAGAGTAAGAAAAAGAAAATGAAGTAAAAATGTGAATAAGTGTTTGGAGAATAAAATATATATATTGATGGTAAATTTTTGTTCAAAAAGTTTTTATCACCTAGATCTATCTCATAACAGTCATTTTCATTTGAATTTCTACTGTGATGAGATCTTGTATTTTTCAAAATAGAATATATATATATCTTCCCCTATAAATTGTATCTCAATCAGTCAATATTTCATTCTCATCTTTATTCCCTGCAACAATAATTCAAATATATTTCCTACCTATTATTTAGGGTAATTTCTCACCTAGGTGCTCTCTAATATCAAAACTAAGGAGAGAGTATATAGGTTTATAAGTTAATTTGTATTTTCTTAGTAAAATGATTTTCTTGGTAAAAGTCTATATGTTATATCCACTAATCACTTAGGATGAATCCTTAATATTTATAAGTTAATTTGTATTTTCTTAGTAAAATGATTTTCTTGGTAAAAGTATATATCTTATATCCACTAATCACTTAGGACGAATCCTTAATAGAGCATTCTAATATTGTGATAAGCCTACTAAGGTCTAGTGTAAATCCTGTTTTGAGTTTAAGAATAGAAAAAAGGTAATATATTGGAAATCACAACATTAGATTTAATTTAATCTTATGATTTAGATTTATAAAATTAGATAAATCGATCTCTTTTGAAAATATGAATTTACTTAGAAGAACTATATCCTCTTCTAGCTTTGCTTCATTTGAGAAATCAGAAGAATCTATGCTAAGTAATAAAAATGAAATACATATGAAAGATTTTGATAAAGTAATAGATAATTAGAAAATACCAAAAAACATCTTATGATCAAATATGTCAAACTGCTAAATGAAAATTTTTTAGGAAAAATGATTATGTGACAACCATTAAGGAAAAAGATATTCTTGTTTTGAATGGCTTAATAACAATAAGACTTTTGAATTCTGACTCAATTAAAAAATATGCAAGAGAATGGAATTACATGCATATAGGTTTAATCCAAGTAGGAGCAAAACCTCTTACTAAATTAGGATTAGATACTTCTGTCTTTATAGCCCTTAGAGATGCTAAGGAATTGGTTTATGAAAAATCAATACATGCAACAACATAAACCAGCCTTAATAATAGATTAATCCAATTTGAATGTCATCTAAATTCCACTCTTAGTCATAGAGACAAAAGAATAATGAATTCTTTAATTCTTCAAATAAAAACCCATAATTATCAAATGGTAGACAGAGCAATACCGATGGTTGTAATATACAAAATATATTTTAAATCAATGAAAACTACTTTTGGGTCTAAAGCTTATAAAATAGATAAAATAGGTCAAACTCTTCTTATCTAAACAGACTTAACTAAAGCCAATATAATGGAATCTATTCCAAACATATATGTCATGGTTCCTAATATGAGCCAAGTGCACCTATCAGTTTTAATATAGCGGATGTGAGTCCGAATCGATCCCTCAGAGACTTCGACTATTAATATTCACTTTAGCTTTATTATCTAACCGGAAAATTATGAAAGTTTGAATTAATTAAAAATACTAAAATTAACAAACTAACTTAATTATAAGACTTAATTAAGCAATTGAAAAAGCGATAAAATCAAGAACGACTTCAAGAAAGTAATAACGTATTTAGGAATTATTTCCCCTAGAGTTAATCATGTGATCACTTAAAATATATTCAATTCGGTTTTTATATTTCATAACCGGAGGGATTCACAACTAAATTTAATACCTTTCTCAAGCATATTAACCCTAATCCTAAATTATTTACCGGAATCTCTTCACTTAGTAATATAATTTAGAATTGTATTAATGTATAATGAATTCCCACACAATTAATTAATTTTTCGGAAGAAACATGTATCTTATCTCTAAGTATACATGTAATTCTCTTCAATTATGTAAAGATCTAATTACAAATGCAATTTCTCAATCAACATGCATAATATCATATATTGATACTCTAAAAATATCAATCAATAATTAAACGACATAATCAAATCAAGTAAAAATAGAAACTTCATTGAAATTTCCTAATTAATCCAAGAATCACATGAAACCCTAGGTTCCATAATCCTAAATACTCAAATTCTAAGCTATCATAATGAATCTAAAAACGAGTTTCATCAATAATATAAAATAAAACATGGAAACCCTTTTTGATTGATGAACAATCTCTCTAATCTTGAAGTTGATGTTGTTCCGCCTCTTTCTTGATGTCATTCCTCCTCTTTCTTGATGTCATTCCACCTCTTTCTTGATGTTGTTTCCTTAAGTCTCTTTCTTGATTGATGTTCTCCTTAAGTCTCTTTTTCTTCTCTTGTGTCTTTCTGTTTCTGTAATGTCTCTCATGTCTTTTGAAACCCTAAGATATCCTTTTATATGTGTATTACAAAGATTCTGTCTTCGTCACCAGACACGGCCTGAGACATGACCGTGTCTCCAGGTCGTGTAACTTTCTGCACTAAGGCAAAATTTTCTGCACAACTTCAAAACTTCATAACTTCTTCATTTAAACTCCGAATTGAGTGAAATTTGATTCCTTTTCTTCGTTTTCAATCAAAATTTTACTCAATTAAGTATCAATTTCTTTAAAGAAAACAAAAAATGTGAGGAAAATACTATAAAATCACCATATGAAATATGTTTAAAATCAGAGTTATCAGTTCCTTATCTCGACAGAGTACAAATATCTAAATTTGCTATTTTAAGATACTTTTTCAGACCTATTGTTAATACTAAGTAGCAATAAAAAATTTGTATCCATTTTTCATGATATTATGCATAGATCAGATACATCATGGTGAATTCTTCATAAAAAATTGTATCTTCCATAATGGAATCTGATAAGTGAGATTTCGAGTAAGTGTTTCCATAATCTTCTTCTGTCCAAAGAAATGATTCATCGAAATAATGAGTCACCATTGATATCGACCCATCTGAGATCTCCAAATGTTTGAGAGTTCCTTTATTCAATCCTTTTCCTTCTTCTTGTTGTTGCATATCTCGTTCGTATACATCTTCTCTTTGTTTCCCGAGCCTGTCCCTAGAATGATTGAATGGTCTCTGTTCAACCTACCTAAATATTGGAAAGTAGAAAATCCACTTTTAAAACCATTAGTTTACAATATTTAACCATCAAATGGTATTCGACACCTAGATGATAAAATCACCATCCAATTCAATAAGAGATATTTTGATCAACCTAAAAGACCTTTATAAATAAGGTCAATGTCGTCTTCCTCTCAGAGATCAGTAGACCTTCTAAATCCTTCACCAATAATCTATACACCCTTTAATGCTCAATCTAATACTTAACCAAATATATAACCCAATGTTCAAGATAGTCTATCCATTCTAGAATAGTTAATAGTAGGTCAAGTATAACTCAACTAATTTACCAACCAACCAATGAACCAAAACATGGAGAACCTTTACTTTCAAAGATAGGTGATCAAGAACTTAATATCTTAGAAAACCTTCCGAGCTCGATAGGATTCTCCTAAACAAAGAGTTTAATTCACTTAAAAATGAGAAAATGGTACTTTGAAACATTCAATGATGTTAAAATACAGATAAAAGATGAATATTATAACTTCATGAATGAAATAAGCTCTTAGATATATTTCTTCGAATGGTTTGAAGAATATTATCTGAAACCGAAAGAAATTAATGTGATAAATGAATTTTTTAAATGGAAATTAAATGACGGATAAATAATAGAATCAAATTATCCACCACTCAGCAATATAAAAACTACTTACAAAAATATAGAAATAACCCTTACACCTTTTAAAAATGCTACAGAAGAAGAAGGCTTAAGGATAAAAATAATAATAAATCAAAATAATTTCACAAACCAACATTTACACACCATAAGAAAACAATTGGATAGAATAGAAGATATAATTAGTAATGAGATAAATAAAATCAATGTTATCAATAAAATCAATGAAAATACACCTTTGTTTAAACTATTTGAAATGCTAAAAAATCTAAGTAATGAATTTTTAAAAGTTTTAGATGATAAGAAAAGAATGTTAAAAAATGAAATGGTAAAAGAAGAAACTTCAACTTCAAAACCAATTAATTTTTTGAATATGAACACACCAACTCCGATCAAGAAGGGTATTGTCATTGATGATACACCTTTAGAAAAAATTAATGTTTTAGATGAAACTAATAATAAATCAATAAATGATACAATATCTAATATTTCTTTAAAAGATTTAAATATTAATGAATCAAGTGATGAAATTAATAGAATTAATTGGAAAGAACCTAAAAAATTGTATTATCAAAGAGTAATACCTCCTAATATACTAATTGAAGAGAAGAATGATAATTATCAAAATAAGTATTCTATAAGATCCACATAAAAATAGAATATTGATGGGTACTCGAAACAAAAAATTCTTAATGTTTTTAATCAAATGATAATGTTTTCCAATACTAATAAAACTGTTCCAAATGTTACTCACTATTAAGTAGCACTCCTTTTTAATATCTGTTTTTACTGGACAATTAAAAGGTTAGTGGGTAACTATCTCACTGAAGAACAAAGAATCAATATTTTAACTTCATGTAAAATTGATGGAAATGATAGAAGAATCTTAAATGACAATGATAAACCAATTTAAGATATAGTCAATACTTTAATATACTCAATCAACTAACATTTCATAGGTGATCCTTCACACATTAGAGATAAAACCTTAGATCTATTATCCAATATAAAGTGTAAATCCTTAGGAGAATTTAAGCAATATAAAAATATTTTCTTTCAAAAATTTTCCTTAAAAATAATTGTAATCAGCCCTTTTGGAAGAAGAAATTTTTAATTGGTTTACCAAAATTAATAGGTAAATAAATTAGGAAAAAAATCAAAGAAGAAAATCATGACAAGATTCCCTATGATAATCTATCATATAGAGAATTAGCATGATATGTTAATAAAATTGAAACCAATTTGTGCACCACAATAAGATTGTAAAAACAATTAAAAAATGAACAGCGTTTAAAACATCAAAGCCTTGGCAATTTTTGTGCTCAATATGATCCTTCTTTTGTTAATAATAAGAAAATGAAAAATGAAAAATAAAAAATCTTCTTATTCATCTTCAAAATGTCCTTACTGTTCAAACAAAAAACCCTGAAGAAATTTTAATAAAAAATTTTCAAGGAAACCTGAAAAACTAGAAAAATTCAACAAAGAGAAAAAAAGATAAAAAAATATAAAAGAAAATCATATAAACAATTAAGATGTTACAAATATAAAAAAATTGGTTACACAGCAAATTTTTGTAAAATCAATAATAAACTGGATGAACTAAATCTTGATGAACAAATAATAGATAATATTTTGTGATAATGAACTTTCCTCATAAAAAAATGATAGTGATGATGGAATTCAAGTTAATGACATGGAATCCACGTCATCTTCATCATCAAAAGAAGATAATGAAATTAATATTTTAACAAATGAAATAGAAGAAATTTTTCACAATATTGATCAATTACCAAATAATAATGAAAAACTTAATTTCATGAAAAATGTTAATAAATCTAATTTAACTCTTATACTTAATTTACCTTATAATCTCAATGAAATCCTTGAAAGAGGTAAAAGGAAACAGAAAAAGGTCAATAATAATTTATGATTTGCACAATGAAATTAATACTCAAAAATATGAAATAAAAGATTTAAAAATAATGTAGATAAAACTTCAAAAAGATTTTCTTGAATTAAAACAAAAAATAATAACCGAAGAAAATAACCCTGAAATAATCAATGGAGAAAATTCAAATGTTTTACCAATTGTTGATAATTCTGATTATCTAATGCAACTTGTTGAAGTAATAACAAGGAAATGGATTATTAATAATACAATAAGAATTAATAATGAATTTATTTTGGAAACAACTACATTATTTGATACTAGTGAAGATTTAAATTGCATTAGAGAAGAGTTGATTCCTACAAAATATGTTGAGAAAACTACTTAATCTTTAAGTTCTGCATCTAGTTGCAAATTACGTATCAATTGTAAATTGTCCAATGCAATACTTCATATAAAACTTCTTTCATATTTATAAAAAATTTGAATAAAAATGTCATTTTAAGAACTCCTTTCATAAATTTAATCGAACCATTTTCTATAAATAAAAATGAAATTGAAACGTAATATTTCAATAAAAAAAATTGTATTCAATTTTATCACAAAACCACAAACCAATTAAATAAATGGATTAAAATATAATTCAATTTTTGAATTAAATTGTTTAATTCAATGCAAAGGAAATTATTTGATGTACTTAAAAAATGACCTTGAGTTTAAAAGAATTGAAACTCAACTTAATAATAAAAATTTGAAAATAAAAATCTCTAATTTGGAAACTAGAATAAAAAATTCAATTTGTCTAACACTTCCAAATATATTTTGGAATCATAAGTCACACATTGGGCACTTCCCATACGAAAATGATTTCATAAAGTTATTCTGTTTTTTAGTCAATAAAAATGTAGAAATAGAAAAAGATGTTCCAAGGTTAGTAATTAATTACAAGCCTTTGAATATTGCTCTAAAATGGATTAAATATCTAATACCTAATAAAGGAGATTTACTAAATAGACTAAATAATGCTAAAATATTCTCAAAATTGATATGAAATTTGGATTTTGGTAGATTTAGATTAAGAATAGTGATAAGTACAAAACTGCCTTCATAGTCCCTTTTAGTCAATATGAATGGAATGTCATGCCATTTGGATTAAAAAATACCCCCTCTGAATTCCAAAGAATAATAAATGAAATTTTTAATGACTTTGCTAATTTCATAATAATATATATCAATGATATTTTAATTTTTTCATCCAATATAAACTAGCATTTTAAGCATATAAAAATTTTCATTAATATAGTTAGACAAAATGGCCTAGTAGTTTCGCCTTCTAAGATTAATTTTTTCCAGACTAAAATTAGGTTTTTAGGCTTTAATATTCACAATGATACAACAATCCCGATTCAAAGATCAATTGAATTTGCAGATAAATTTTTTAATGAAATTAAGGATAAAAATCAACTCCAAAGATTTTTAGAAAGTTTAAACTATGCTGCAGATTTCTTTCCTAATCTCAATATCATCTGTAAACCCTTATATCAAAGATTAAGGAAAAAAAAAAAACCACCTTAATGGTCAAATGAGCATATAAATGCTGTCAAATTGATAAAATAAAAAATTAAGGAAATTCCTTATGTACACATTACTGATCCTTTTCTGCCAAAAGTGGTAAAAACTAATAATTCTAATTTGGGATTCGGAGGAATATTAAAATAGAAACAAAACAATAAAGAATATGTTATTCAATTTGTGTCAAAAAAAAAAATTAGAATGAATGTCAACGCAATTATTCCACAATTATAAAGGAAATTTTAGCAATTTTTTTAACAATTTCCAAATTTCAAGGAGATTTGTTAAATAAAAAATTTCTTTATGTATTGATTGCAAAGCTACTAAAAATGTTTTACTAAAAGATGTCCAGAACATTGCATCTAAACAAATTTTTGCCTAATGGCAATCAATTCTTTCTGTATTTGATTTTGAAATAGAACATATTAATGGATTTTCCAATTTTATTCCTGATTTCCTTACTCATGAATTCTTGCAAGGAGATGTCTCCCAAAAAAGAGAAGGATAAAGGAAAAGAAAAAGCTTCTTTACCCTCTAGCAAGGGGTTAACCAATATTAAACCTTGGTTAGATGTTTGTAAATCATTTAACAGCCCATTAATAATCGAAGAAGAATCCTCTTGAAGGACCTCTGAACCAATTTCTTCAAATAACCAATCTTCTTCCAATATCCAAACACAATCTAATGAAAACCTTTCCCAATTAGCCGATATGGCCGTCACTTAAGAATTACTAAAAACGATTTCAATAGCCTATAAGCAAAAAATGAAACCCTAATGCTTCTTGAAATTCCTCAACAAATGAATACCCAGAGGAAAAACCAAACTATTCAAATTACTGAAGTAACATCTTCAGTACCTTACACAATAATACGTGCAAATCAAAAGTCCGAATTCTTTCCAAAACCCATTTCAAGATATGTTTTCTTTATTGAAGAAAACTTATTTGAAAAGGATTCTTTTGAATTTGCTAGGAAAATTTTTACAAAAGATTTTTTTTATGTCCAGTATGATATTTACAAACCATTCTAGTTTTATAAAAAAAATTTGACTGAAACTGGATCAATAAAATTTAAATATTTTGAAAAGGAAGAAATGGTAAGTTACTCTACGGCTATAATCCTAAAGGTATTCAGTCTAAAGAATGATCAACCAATCCAATAACCCTAATAAAACTCAATATAGAACCTTTTTTTTGTCCAACTAAGTTATCGAGCCAGTTATAATTATTATGATTATGAATAGGCTTGGTGGAATGTTTTGTATTAAATGAATGCCAAAAGGTTACATACATGGCTAATATTTTTTTATAATTGTTCTTCCGAAACTCTTCCCAATTCGTTTGCATACTAATGGGAACAATTTGGAGCAATCCCTAAGATTGTTCATGAAAATGCCAAAAATGGTTTTGATACTTTATGAGAAATTATAACTCAACACCACATGAGAAAAACTTCCAGAAGGAAAAGCTTTATTTTCTACATATTGGTGTATCTTAGGTGATGGCATGGTGGTTCGATTACAAACGTAATCGAACTTCTAATACAACTAATTTGGTCAAAATGTCTAAAGTCAAATGGTAGGACAATTATAAAATGTGGAATAGACTTGAAGAAGATCCAATTCTAAATTGGATCAAGAACAATAATTCTTCAATTATTCTTACCAATAATTTAAATCATCTATTTCATAATAGAAGTTTTCTGATGTCCTCTTTAGCTAGTGCCAGTTCTTTACACCAAATGAAGCAAATCCTAAAAAGAGCATTGCCTAACATCAATGAATCGATTCAGGGGTCAACTTTAAAATCAACTTCTGAGTCAAGATCTTATCATAACAGAAATTAAAATGAAGATGACTTTTATGAGAGAGATCTAGGTGATCCTTGGATATTTGAATGTAATTTTGTCTTTCGATGTAATTTTGCACTGTAAAATATAGTAGAAATACAATATTTGCACACATGTATCGCAGTGTACAATATTGTCACCAATGACATCAAATATCACTTCTTGACATGGTATTGTTTATGTCTCTTGCTTTGTATTGTTCCTACAGTACTCTCTTCGCCACGACAACACTGTTCACAATAGTAACCGGTTGGTTTTCTCAATTATAAAATAAAGCCTCTTCTCATTCGAGGGGACAACCTCTCTCTTGCTCTCTCTCTCTCAAAACTTCTCTTACTTCTAGATCCTCCCCTCTTCTCTTACATATCTCTCACATACAACCTCTCATCTCTTACTTTCTCTTCTTACACATCTTTTCCTTATACACCTTTCGATCTTATTCCAAATAACCCATATAAACACCTTCCACTTTGAAGTATATTGTTTGCTTCAATTTTGAGATAGAATACAAATACCTCTCGATATTCTCATATCTCTTTCAAATATTTTCAATATTTTCTTTTCATTGATTTATATATGATATGCTCTTGTATTTTGTACAAATTGTTTTAAATCAATAAAATTCCAATTTGATTATCTCTCTTTTTATATTATATCTCGTGAGAGGAATCTCTAATTAATTTAGGTGTAATTCCACAAGATCTGTTAATTTATTATTATCTATTGGACCCCATAATTGGCTAGTATTACCGCCTTTAGAGGTTTCATATTTATACCCTTGCATATTTTTGTATAAAGCCTCACTAGTCTTAGCTCTGCCACCTATAATGGTTTTGTTTATTTGTCTAACATAAATATACGTTCATAATTTTGTCTATGTCACAATTTATTGTTCATATTTATGTTTATAATTATCTAGATAATGCAATAGAATTTCTTGAGTAGTATTATACTTCAATAATTAATAATGATTGGTATTAAACCCTATTTGCTGCCGATAGTAATATTGGACTGTGGCGGTTATAAGTTTTAAGGCATATTGATTGGAAAACGCAAACGTTACATACCTAGAATCAATACATACTAATTTATAGGATTCATGTCACAAATAGTTCATGACAGTAATGGTGATGATTTGTTTGAATTTTTTAATTATCTAGAGGATGCTATAACATTTTTAAAACATTTTCGCTTATATTATATTTAGTTACTTGGAAATGTTGAATATTTATTAGACCATTAAATAAAAATTTCTAAATAGTTCTTTAGTATATTGGCCGCAAACTGGAACTATCCAGATGAAAAGGCAAGGATTTTGTAGGCCTCCCATTGACCCAGCAAGATAACGCCACGTACTAAAAACAACAAAATGATAAATGTCTTAGAAGACTAAAGATAATGATGAAAATGATCTAATTGAATATAATCAATATTTGAATGATGCAATAGAATTTCTGCTATACATTTCCTTTGAACTTAATATACACCTATAAGTTAATTTGTATAGTGTTTAAAAATTGTACAAATTAGGAAAAACTTGAACTATTTGTGACATAAATCATTTCCTAACATAATACTGTTTAATTGTCCAAAAAGTTTTTATATAAGTTACAAAGGGTAGAAAGACATTCAAAACTATAAGTGTATAGGAAT
The DNA here is from genome assembly GCA_024138005.1 of Lumnitzera racemosa. Taxonomy (NCBI): domain Eukaryota; kingdom Viridiplantae; phylum Streptophyta; class Magnoliopsida; order Myrtales; family Combretaceae; genus Lumnitzera; species Lumnitzera racemosa. Next base: position 22,456,197 of record JAMXBC010000008.1, read on the forward strand.
TAATACATGGAAGTTGACGGATGATCAGTGAGATATGAGAAAAAAATTATTAGGAAATAGAGCAAGATGAGAAAATAGAAGAAAAATGATATGAAGATGTATATAGGTGTTTGGGAAATAGAACAAGATATAGCAAACTAAGAATTAGAAAAAAAAAAAAAAAGTGATGAGAATGAAGGAAAGATGGAAAGTTAGATGTGAGTAGAAGGGATCGAAGGAAATTAGATGTGAGTAGAAATGATTTTAAAGAAAAAAAAAAGGAATAATAATAAAAAGGGGATTATTCAAGAGTGGAAGTTGCTATGCTTTCATGGTAGCTTAATTAAGTGTCTATAAAAGGAGGATAATATGCTAATATGTGTAGTAAGAGCAATAATAGAAAAAAATATTCCCTATTTCTACTATCTCCCAATCAAATTGTGATATGTTATCTTGTGTCATGTGCTTGTATAATAAAGGATATCGATGTTTATCCATTGTGTAAATGAAGTTGTGAACTAAAAATGAAAGAGGAAGGTGTACTAGACATTAGCGGTGCTAGTGGTGAACAGATCTTGTGAGATGTGTTGAATAGAATGATAGTGAATTATACACTTGCCCAACATACAACAGAAGAAAAGGGATAAAAGAATATGCCATATTCCATCCTTATCTTTTACTTTGATGAGGTATATTGATGATAAGAACAGGTACACATATCCATTTTGTCGTTTAAATTTAATGAAGGGCAGGCACATTTGTGGCTGCATTAAAATGTGAGTAATGTTACAATGGCTCTTTAATATGATTACACTAACTTAGGTGAATAAATGTGCAGAAAATATATATATATATATATATATAGCTCCCCTTGATGGTAGCTGACGACGGTATCTATGCTTCTCTCCCCTGATATCATAATAGAGGTTTATAAAGGAATGTTGATATGAAAATAAAAAACATTCAAGTTCATCAAATTCAATTAAAGGGAACATCAAATACCTATGTAAAGGAATAAATTGCAAGGAACTCTTGGGAATACGAATCTACACAACGGAAAGAAGGAGTTAATAATGGAAATGGTGAAATTTAGTCCTACTAAAGAATTGATGGTTACAAAGAGAAAATCTAAATTTGGATAGGAAAGTTACAGTAGTTGAAGAACTTGTACTCAAGCAATAATGGTTAGCAATAGTAATCATGGAGCACGAAAGATTTCACCATTGCAATGGTTATTATGAAAACTTACATCTTTCGTTATGTTAATTTGAGCTTTCACATATCAATTTACAATGTTCCTAACATCATTAGAGAACCACTATTATGTTGTCAATCACTCAACTTTGAATAAACTTTCAAAAATCAAAAACAAAACAACAAGAAAGGAGGACAATTCCATTAAGACTTTGAAAACAATATCAACTACAATGAATTTGGTAATAATGCAACTATTCAAATAACGTACACATGTGAAGGTAATTGAAAAGCTTATTTGATGCCCGAACTCATTTGACCCCATCTGAAGAACTTTAGTCAGGATGCAAAATGTAGAGGATTAAATATGATTCATATGCTTTGAGCCTAATAATGACATTGATTTGACTTTTCAGGTTAATGTAACAAGGTTTAGAAGATGATCGAGAGAGTTTTGCATAATAGGCTTAGAGCAAAACCCCGTTGGATTGGTCTAATTTGTTTGGCTCACACTAAAAGATAATAAAGCCCTTTATTTAAGTCTTCTCGAGCTTGAATTTTCGGTTTTCTAATTATTTTAATTTGATTTCTCATTTTCCTAATTAATACTAAATCCTAACCTATTTAATATTAATCCTCAATTAAAAAAATTGAGAAATTCTAGTTAAAAAAAAAATTTAAGTCACTACCCAACTAGAGTTGAGACAAAGAAAAGAAATCGTAATGAAATTAGTGGATTGATTACAATTTAGCTGTCGGCCTTCGATTTCAACTTAAATGAAACAACTAGAGGGTTTTGAATTCAGAGGCTAACTTATTAAACCTTGTCAAGCCTGAATTTTCACTCATCCAGTTCTTTTATAAAAATAGGTCATTTTTAAACCGATCAGTATTAAACCGTACCCATTTAAAATTGCCTATTCGACTAGAGTTTAAAGACAACTGATCTTTTTTTATTATTATGAAAACAATTTTGGAGTCGCTACCTAACCGGAATTAGGAAAAATAGCTTAAGTTATAACCAATTAGGTAGATTAGTTATAGCTTAGCGACTAGTTTAACGAGAAAAACCAATTTTGTAAAACAATATTTCAAACTAAAGATCATGAATCCAATGGTTAGGAATTTTAAACCCTTACAAGTATTATTGACTTTTCAAATTTAACTTTAAATTTAAAAATCACCTTTTTATTTCATAAGATGGAAATCAATTAATTACTCTAATTAGACAACTTAAATAATCTAGGTAAAAGGAAAATTATGTTTTTTTTTTTTTATTTTCATCATCACCTCGTAGGTATTTACATACCTACTATTCAGGATCAGACGTACATAATTCTTTTAATGAAAACCTTAGTGGGTTAAATTAATTTTAATTGTGAAAACATATCGAATTTACGTTTTTAGTTCAATTCAATTTATTTGAGGAAAATTCTAAAAAATGAAAGTCCTAAATTGAAATTTTCATTTTTGGAAAATCTAGAAAGGGCCTTAATTTGAGAATTGGTTAATTTATTTTTATATATATTTTTATTTTTCTGGCAAATCAATTTTTCTAAGTGATAAAAATAATTATTTAGTCTTATTTTATTTATTTTTTCTTTATCCTATTTTATCACTTAATTATATATAAAATTATTTTTTCTTTTTTTTTCTTCTTTTCTTTTCTTCTTTTTTGTTTATTCTTCATTTTTTATTACATTTACATAAGTAAGTAAAACAAATAATTAAATAAATAAACAAAAAAAAAATAAGCTTCGAACGGATGCAGCTGGATGTGTGAGTTGGACCTAGGTCAGCTGGGTCGAGTTCAGGTTGCTGGCATGGATCCAGTTCGGGTCGCAGATGGAAGGAAAGCAACAACACACGATGAAGAAGATCCAGGAGTTTCCGACCACCTAAACAATGGGGAAAAGGAGCTTTAGTGAGTATTTTATTGCGTTTATGGAGGGTAAGCAAAGTGTTGAGACTAGTGGAGCTCAAGTTGGTAGTTTTCGGAAGTTAATCGGAGGTAGCGATAGTGGTTCGGCTATGTAAGGATTACTGGGTGTAACTGGTTGGTTAGGGTAGGGATTTTGGAGTGTGAGGAGTTCGATTATGTGGCTAGTTTGGGTTGAAGATGGTTAAGGGTAGTGGTTTGAGGAGAGAGAAGGGCAGCAATTAGGGTTTGATGGAGGGTTGCTTGAGGAAGCTACTTGGGGCTACGGCAGCGGTTGAAAGAGGTCGAGTTAGAGAGCCTAAGTTAATAGGAGCTTGGTTGTGGTGATGGTTGGGCTTAAGTTGGAGTGGAGAGAGTCTCAAAGAGGTAGAATGCAGCTAGAGAGAGAAACAACTGCAAGAGAGAGAGAGAGAGAGAGCTTGAGAGTTCCTCGTAAGTTGTTCTATATGATTTTGTCCTTGTGTGTGCTCCCTCAACACCCTTTTATACACAATTGATCCTAAAAACAAAGGAAAGCTCGGATCGAAGTTAATGGGGATAGCTAAAAAGAAAAAGTTCCAATTTTTGAAGTTCGGTTTGAATAGGTATTTGACTGAATCTGGACACCTTTTTTGTACCAATTCATAGTAAGCTATGCTTGATTTGCAATTTCGCCATTGATTTGACGAAATTTCAATAAGAAGAGGTTCAAAAATCGCATTGAAACTAGTTGTCCAAGGAGAAAAGTGCTGGAATTTTGGAGAAAAACAAAGGAACGAGAGGAAAACGAATGGAAAAGGAAAGAAAAAGAGGGAAAAATGGGCTGACGTGGCGCTACGTTAGCATATCGTCCGATCTCGACCTACCACGTATCAAGACACGTGGTGCAATTAAATCCTAATATGTAGCAGTCTCTAATGTAATGAAAAATAACAAGCTTTATATGCTCCCTCCAAGACTTGAACCCAAAACCTCATGCTCAATACCCAATCTAAGTCCATGTACTTATCTATTGGGTTATTGGCCTATGCGTTATCTATATATGTAACTAAATTGCATATATAAACTCGATTAACTTAGGTTATATTTAAATCTAAACCTAGGTTCAATGGCCCAACTTTTAAACTTAATAAAAAATCTAACCTAAAATGTTATTTTTAAAAATATTTCATTTTTTCAAATTTTCTAATTTTTTTGGAATTTTTTCAGTTTTCTAAACTTGTTATCTTTTAGGGTTTCTTTTTAAAATTTCTTGTTTTTTTTTGTGCTTTTTCTTAATTTTTATTTTTTTATTTCTCTATAATTCTTATTTTTCTTCTAAATTTCTTAATTTTTTTAGTTTTCTTTAATTTCTTGTTTTTTTGTGTTTTTCCCAATTTAAGACTTAAAAGAAAGAAAGACAGAAAAATATATATATAAATAAATAAAAGTAGATAAAAATAAAAGGGTAAAAATTGGATATCTACAAATCCAAAGGGGTACTACTATCTATTTTTCAAAATTAGGTTTATTATTCTAAATTATCCTTTTTGAAAGCTTTTAAGAAAAAAAAAAGTAAATTAAAAAAAAAACTAAGTTTTTACAAATTTCAATGTTGTTTCGAAGGTACTTATGTACTTTCAAGTCGAGATCAGATGACTGTAGTTTTTTCTAAAGACTTTTGTATATTAGTTTATTCTAATTTTCAAAAATTGATTAAGTTCCTAAATCATGGGTGTTTTTATTTTATAAAAAAAAAATACTCTCTAAAAATCATATATTTTTTTAAAGGAGTCTTTTCTTAAATTTTTTTTTTTAAAGTAACTTTCTATGTAAGGATTTCTAAAAATAAAGCTAAGCCTAAAAATTCCTGAGCTAAGATATACATACATATATATACATATATATATATATACTATTACTATCAAACAATCATCTACCTACATAAATAAATCATAATATATTTAATATAGGTATAAAGAAACTAATTCCAAAAGAATCTACTAAATTAATATATGTAACTACATCTAAATAACCAAGGATTTAATATAATATAATAATGATAAAAAAAATAAGATAATAATAATAATAACACTGGAAAAGAAACCGAACTCGAGTTTGTTGTTCGGCGAAGGAGTAGCGGTGTGTGGACAATGCATTTTGTATGTGTGTGTTGTGAACGTTGGTACAACATATTGGTCTGAAAGTGGCGACGGTGCTGCTGTTCGTATTTAGTGAGCGTTGGGGCTGATTGTGGAGGAGCTACTGAGCGACGTAAGTAGTGGATTGTAGTCGTATGTCTTGCTATTGTGGCGTTGGAGATAGTATATCAAGGTGTGTGGGATTGTATGTGTCAGGGTCTTGTGCGGTTGGGGATTTTTCGGTCAGAAGGCGAGTGAATAGTCGGGGGTGTTTATGTGTACAGTGAAGTGAGGGATGATTGGCTGTGTGGGGCAGTGGATGGTTTAGTGAAGTGAACGGCGTGCTCGATGCTGTTGTAAATGGGCTTGGCATGTTTCGTGTGTGTCAAGGTATTAGTGATCAGGGGATATGCATGTTGCTGATTGTAGATGTGTTTGGCTTCTGATTTGCATGGTGGAGCTATTGGCATTGATTACTACAATGGATGGTGGTCGTATGCTGTGTTGAAGTGTTGTAGTAGTGATAGAGAAGATAGTGGATGTTGCTGGATGAAGGATGGGTAGTGTGCAGCCATATGTGTTTACGGTAGAGTGAACCGTGCCGCAATAGATGGCGTGTACTATGTGGCTTGACACAATTGTGATGACGAAGGATGGGGTTCAGTTCCTGTGGAGCTTGGAAGTTGAAGACAGGACAGTGAAGGGGGTTCGTGTTTTATGGAGGATCAGGGATGGTGGTCTGGGTTGTAGGCGTGGTGTTGTTGTAAAGGAGATCGGTAGAGTGGCTGTAAAGCATAGTAGTCGTTGGTGGTCTATCAATTGTTATTAAGGATTCTGGGTTCGGTGAGGATGGTATGGACGATGGTTGATCGAGGGAGAAGGGTTGAGTGAAAGCGTGTTTATTGTCATGGTGGAGAGGGTCGTAAGTGTTTGGTCAGAGTAGGTTGTGTATTAATGGTATGATTGGGAGTTGTGAATTTGGATTTTCAATGTTTGTATTGGTGTGTGAGTGAACAGCGAAGATGAAATCGATTTTTTTTCTTTTTGCTCTTGTGTAATTGAATTATATCTTATGTCATACGATTCATATTTATAAAGTCCAGAAAATAAATTTTTAGAATCATATCAAATCAAATCTTTTATATCGTCTTAGATCTAATTTAATAAAAATTAGATTTAATTAAAATCATGTATATCGATTTAAACCCGATTTGAAAAAAAATCAAAGTGGATTTAAATCTTTTATAATAATTCAAAATTCAATTTGATAAAAATCAAATTAGATACGAACTTTTTAAATCTTTATCACATTAGATTAAAAAAAAAGTTAATAAAATTTAAAATTAGATTTAAATTCTAGACGTTCAACCGATTTTTACAAATGAAAGAAAGAAAAATAAAAAACACATAAACACATAATGCCTTGTAAGACTCAAATTCATAACCTCAAGCTAATCTAAGACCAATATTTAAATATTTATCCATTAAACTGTTGGTATGTGCCTTGATACTTAATAAAATTAAATTGTATTTAAACACCACGATTCTCTAATAATAAAATTATCCTATTCGAGCGAAAACTACTTAATCGACCCTTAACCATCTTCCCTTCTAGAAAATCTATTTACCTAAAACATATTTAAGATTTTTTTTTCCTTTTTTCATTTATTGGGATTTTTATCATTTCTCAATTTTTTTATTCATTATTATTATTATTATTGAATTAGGACCCTTTAAAAAAAAAAAAAAACAAAACAAAACTTAGAACTACTAAAGAGAGGGAGGGGGGTAAAGGGAGCGGTAATGAATGAGTGCAAAAATTAGGTGTTTATAGGTCTAAACCTTTGAAAAAAGCTCACTTAATATCCATTTATAAAATGTTTCAATTGTAGTTGTTGATCAATATAATGATCCAATGGATTTAACCCACCTACTATCTCCTATAAATACCTTATTAACTTCCTCATTTGAATAAATGATAAATTCCCATTAATGTCGTTACTATATTGGAATCCTATCTCAAAGATTGAACACTTCAAGATCACTACCCCATTATTCATCAATTGTACAGTTTAATGTTATCGTGCTTCCCTACCTGTTACCTTATATGTTAGAGCCTACTAAAATTGCCTTCTACTCTTCCCTATTATATTTCACTTAATCATCCCATACGTATAAGTGAAGTCATTTCCTTAGTTACCTATAGCACAGTCTAATACACAGTAAATACGTAACCCTTCCGATTTGAACCCTACACATTATGTTAATTTATTTTTATGCATAATTAGTATGCAGTATGTTTGCACCATCTTGCATGATAAATTTGATCTCACATGTCCTTTAATATATTAATTTGCATATCTTCCATAATATGTTGATATCGTGTTATGTTGGCTTCTGTATACATTTATTTGATTTAATGAATAATGAAATTCAAAATAAAATGGTCTTTTATCCAAAAGTGGTTTTCTCATAATAAACGGATTTTCCTTAAATTAAAATTTAATTATCCCTTTCAAAATTAATAAAACTTAATGATTTAAAGTGGTAAGAGCTTTCAATAAATAAAATTGGCCCCCACACTAAAGATTTCATGAATAAAGAGCTACATGGGCTTGATCTCATTTTATAGGTACATAGACACTTCAAGCAACTCAAAATAAATAAGAACCCACTTCCCTCCTTTTTCCAGATCCTTTTCATTTTTCAAATAAATGAAAACCTATTCTACTTGAATTTTCCCTTAATAAAATTAAAGGCCCATTTAATTATTTCATAAACTTCTTCTATGGAAATCTTCTAGTTTTAATAGATTAGCTTCTAAGCTCATTTGATCTCTAGTTTCTATTTTCAAAACAATTTTTATGAAAATTATAAATCAATAGCTAAAGTTAAGATTTCTCAACCCATGGTCCCTAATTTCACTCTTTTCCCGACTATGGTTGGATAGCGACTCCTTTCTCAAAAACTACTTTCATAAATTGTTTTTTTTTTTAAATTTAGTCAAGAGACTTATATTAAGTGAGCCAGGTTTAATGTAAATCAGGTTAAGAAAAGAGAGAAATTGAATTTTTAGCTCAACATATGTACAAAAAAAAAAAAAGAAAAGAAGGAGTTGGTATGCAGTGTACGAATGCCCACTTTTTTATGAAGAATTTTGAAAAATACAATAAAAAGAAAAGGGCGTTGCTAGTCACTTTGAGTGATTTAAACAAATCAAAGAATGAATCAAAGGATCCAACAAAAGATGAAGACGAGGTTAATCTATGTTTAATGACCATTTCCAAGGTAGATTCTAAATTTGGTGATGAAATACCTGAAAAGTGTATGTAAACAAATCAAAAAGCTATTAAAAGCACTTGAAAAGGCCAATGTAAGATTAACTAAAACTAGTTATGAAGTTAAGACCCTAAAGAATGAAAAAGAACAATTAATTCAAACTAATAACTTGCTACCAAAAGAGAATGATATAGTAAAAACTAATAAGGAAGTTTTCCAAATAGATAATGAAAATCTTCTATTAAATCAATACAATCTTTAAAAAAGAGAATCTTGTTTTGAGAGAAGAAATGACGTGCTTTGTAATTCAATTGATTCAACCTTCCATAAGTTCTTTAAAAGTGATAGAAAATTGCAAATGCTTATCTCCTCCTAACAAATAGGCAAATCTAAGGTCGGTTTAGGCTTTGGCTATGGTGAAACATCTAATTTGACTAAGAAGATAGTTTTTGTTAAAGGAAAAGAGGTTGGGAATAATCAGACAAGCAAAAATGACAAATTATATGAGAATACTAAACCTGTGATATAAGGTAGAAGGTATGTCAGAAAATAGCCTAACTAGCTAAAGAAGTGTCATGTCAAATGTCACGTCAAAGGATCAGTTAAAGGGTACATCAAAGGATACCTAAACCAAAACCAAAACCAAAGAAGACAAGCAATAAATATGTATAAAGTATCTAACCTTTATGCTTGCTTTTTCTATAATAAATTAGGGCATATAGAGAAATACAATTTTTACAGAAATGACAAGCTCACAAACAATAAGTAAAATTTCTTAACTTTATAAGCTTGAATTTCTAAGAGTACAAGCTTGAATGAGTTCTATTGATATGGCACTTTGGACATAGGCCCTATAGGCCCAACCGTATCTGACTCATCTCGAAGCTTAGGGTTCACCTTTTTAGGCTTAAGCCCAATGTTTGTATTGACCAAGCCTAGTAAGCTCTGTAACGACTAAAATGTACAAGATAAGGATCAATTAGTACAAAACAATTACGTCCAAAATAAGGAGGACACATTAGACCAATGGCCCCACTCTCCTATACTTGCGGGAAAATATCTCTCCCACTAACTAATCTTTAATTATTAACTCCACTCTATTATAAATACTAGGTTAATATACAACAATAAACCTCTTTAAACTCTGTACATCAAGCTTGCATATTATTCTATATTACTTCCTACTCTAAAAAGCCCCACTGCTAACTTAAGTATCAGAGTGGTCGCGCAAGACAATTCCTTGCTGTCTCCTCACTGTATATTGTTTTACAAGCCTCCCATATATTGAGCCCAAACATTTACCGGCAAAAACTCAAAGACAACAAGTTCTTAACTGAAATAATTACTTTTCTCATATTTGTAGGCATATGAGGCAAAGCGTAATTGGAGATAACACTTAATCAATAAAAGCCTAATCGAAAGTATGAGATTAGTAACATAAGTAGTTTGATAACCATATTCCAATCCATCTTACTTTGATTTGCTTTTCATGTTTAAATACACTTATGCTTTTTTATTTATCATAAAAAGAAAACAATTAGTATCATTTTGAGAGGGAACATATTTTCCAAAACATGAATTTAAAGAGGGAGAAAAGAAAGTTTTATTTTAATTATTTGAAAAATTGGTGATGGTTTATTTTATTAAGGGGGAGTAGTTTTTATCAAACAAATAGTAGGTATCATACAATTTTCAAAAAAAAAAAAAATGGGTACCTTTTTTTAAGGGGCATGGGAGAGATTTATACAAAAATATAATTTTAAGATTGTAAGATTACTTTTGATGATAATAGAAAGGGGGGCGAAGAAAGATATACAAAAAAATATGATATCAAAAAGGAATATAGTGCATATCATATTTAGATTCATTATATTGTCTACACGATGCTTTGTCATCGTAAAAAAGGGGGGAGAATATTAAATTTCTTAATTAGTTTTGATAATGACAAAATATGTGTTAAGTTTACTAATATATTTATCAAGTGTATAGGAAAATATTCAAAATAATATAAGTTTAGGATAAAAGAATAATTAGGTGTTTTATAAGGAAAGCTTACAATCAGAGGACAAACTAGAAGATAAATCTAAGGATTTGGTCAAAATCTAGGTAGAATGAAGTTTTTACATTTTTTTATAAAACAAGTATTGAGTTGAAATTTTTATGAATCAAAAGCCTAACTCTAATTATTGGATATATTTGGTAATACATCCAACATATTCCACTAAAGTGGAATAAAATCTATGGGTATTAAATCTTGAAAGTTAATTTATTAAATTGTTTAAGTAATTTTGAGTAGAATTTTTAAGTTGTTTTATTATTATAAGATTTGAAAATCTGGAAGAGTAGCTTGAGTGATTATTTTGATGAATTAAATGTGATATGCATTTGATATAAAAGGAAAATAGAAGATTTTTATGAAGAATTAATTAGATTTCACATTTTTAGAAAGATATGAATGGAATATATGGTAAAGAGAAAATCATATCACTAGAACACAATTTATATTATTCCATTTGATTAGTATTAGGACCAAATATGCAAGAATACTTTTAGAAAACTACATTTATATTAAATATGCATTCTTATCTAAAAAAAGCAAAAAGCTTTAACAGGTAATTTTTTTACAAGAATGGAAGCTTCACATGGTAATTTAAATCACAATATCTCCTAGCCAAATGACATTCAATTTTAAAAATTAAAGCTTAATAGAACAAGAATAAGGTACAAGAAGATAGCAACATTCATTAATTTTTTTAAAGATGCAAGGATCTTTTGTAGAAGGAAAAAAATATTTATTCTTAGGAAAAAGATCAGTAAGCAAGCAATAAGACATCATGGTTAGAAGTATGGAATCTTCATTTGTTTAAATTCAAATTTATGACAACCAATATGAGTTGAATCAAGCACAAAGATGACATACTTTTCATATTTACATAAGTCAAAGATTGTTGAGAACTTTCATAATTTTCTTCATCTAATCGTTATAAAGCAACTTATACAAGTCTGAAGGATTCAAAAATCAAAGAAAAAAAAATACTATAAAGATCTGCACTGAAAATTCGAAAAACTTTTCACATAAAAAAATGAGAGGATTATTTAAAAGATACACCTAGACTTACAAATTCCATATCGGTATTTTTATTTCGTGCTTATTGTTTAAGGATCTAATTGCACCATTTCTTCAATATTTTATTTAGTTTTTTGAGAGCTAATATTTATTGTTAATGAGCGGATTACACTCATATATTTGTAAATATGAGTTTAACCAAGGTTAGGCTAAGGAGTTAGAGTGGCAAAATTGATTATAATATCTTAAATTAATTTCCTTAATTCAAGTGGATAGTAGATTGACTCCTTATTCAATACCAAGTCTCCTATAGTGGAGTTAGAAGAGTACAATAGGTATAAGACCAAAACACTATAATTTGATTCGTTCAATCTTCTTTTCCCTCTCTCTTTATTTTTACACATTATATATTGTTATTGTTAATTTTTACTGAAAAATAATTTCACGCCACTTTGAAGTAATCAAAGGGATTTAAGTCTTGCAAAGTGATTTAAATTTTAACAATAATAACCAATTCATTGCCTCCCTCCCCTCCTCTTTGGTTACTTATCCAGGACCTAATAAGTATTGTAAAAAAATAAAACCTAAATCTTATTGTAATTGCTTTAACAACATGAGCCTATGTTTGCATGCACTCATTCCTTATTGATGCTCTATATCTCATAGCAAATGATGATAGTTAAATATATTGCTCTCCATTTATTCAAATATAATCAAAGAATAGTTGACATGAAGCATTTATGCTAATGAATCATCATTACAAAACTCTAGTTTGTCCACTTTTATCATACCAAGTAGTGATGCAAAAAGTGATGGAAATAGTGAATCATGAGAAATAACAAGGATTTTGATTCAGTCTTATGCAATGTACGAAAGAAATCAACACCATTTAAGATATGTGTAATTGTTTCCATGTTATAGGTTGGAAGTTGAAGGCACATACTTAAATCCATGGCAATAGCTTAAAAGATGAGAACAACAATTATTAAGAACCTTGGTGTAATATGTTGAAGACCCAACATATGAAGCTCTTTTGTAGAATCAAATGTTAGAATTACAAAAAGTTAAATCCCTACCACATACCTCCCTTGCCCTCTTCTCTTGCTCCCCTTCCCTCTCCCTTCTTCTAATCTCTTATCTCTTATCTCTTATCTCTTCCTCTCTCTTTCTTTGGGTTTAAAGGTTACCTACAATTCCAAGTAATATTATCTTTGTTAAAAATAGATTTATCTACTATCTCTTAAACACTTATGTTGTTTTTTTTTTCTTCTTCTTATTGTCTAATGGTTACAAAATTTATTTGAATAGAACAAAGTAGGTATAAGATGAATCTTGAGGATAATTTGAGAAGCTACTCTCTTTCTATGAAGAAAAAGGCATTGCATATTTCAAGGTTGTAAAGTTCTCCACTTTTTCCTTTGTATTTTCTATTGTACAATAATCATGAAGTTGGTAAATATTGTTTGTTACATGCCACCATTTTCCCTCTTAAAGTAGTTACATGATAGTACACTTGTATGTAGATATATTATTCTATTTTATTTTGTAACCAAATGTAATATCCTTTTTACCACGTTAATATTTTGATTTTTCCATGTTTTACTTATGTTGGCTTAATTGTTGACTCTAGTGGTAACATACTTCCTTATTGAAGGCAAAACAAATAATTAACACAAGTCACTAACTAAACATGAAGTTCTTAAGACTAATGGAGAGAAATTTTCTAAAAGGACCCATTTTTGTGTTTGAAGCCCATCCTCAAATCAAAATTTATTGGCCATGTTTCGGATTTTGCCTAATCTTTTAGGTTTTCTTTCAATTTAAATGTAAGAGAAATTCATTAACGCTTTTCCCTAATGATAGGAATCAGCTTTTAACCCCCTCTAAGCCTAAGCCAAATTGTTCTAATTGTTGCCGAGTTTATATAAGAAGGCTAATAAATGGGAGAAAACTTAAACACCAATATTGAGGAAGCAGAAGCCTTATTGAGCTTTAAGGGACTCAAAGTCCCACTAATTAAGGTTATAAGGTAAAAGGCTAGCTCAGCATTTCGGAGTTAAACCTTGTACCTGAACACCCACTTAAGCTAGATAAAGGTAAGTTAGACTTTAGTATAGGACAGGAATTCAAAGTGATAACCACTCCTCAACTTGGAACCTAATGCCAACCTATTCCCAAGCTAAACAATCATGGGTTGACCTTACGAGAAGCTTGGCCAAGTGTACCAGGACTTTAGTACTTTCCCTGCAAGCTCAAACATCCATTTGTCGACCTACTCCAGATGGGGCTCAACCTATTTCATTCCAACTCAAGTGAATTGTAAGTCAAACTTCCTCCTGCACACCATCTTATACATATATTATTTATTATCTCTTTTGTTTAGACTTTTAGGCCTACTTTTAGGGTTTAAAGCTTTCCAATTAGTTATTGTTTTGCCATTAGGGTTTAGGATTTCACTATAAATAGCAATGTTTTTTAATTAGTAGCCACTTTTTAGAAGATTAGTAAAGAATATACTTTTGCTTATCCTTCTCTATGAGCTTACTTCTATAACTATTCATGTTTGATTATTGAGTATTCCTATACTCTTTAATCCATAAGTGCTCTTATCAATCTTCTTCCTATGATTGTGGTAAATATCATTTGAGCAAATTAGTGAGTAACATTTAAGCCTCATTTAAACTCGAACGTTGGCTTAATATTCATGAGTCGCATTAAACCCTATATCATGCTCAAATCTCGTTTGTGCTAATGAAAGGTATGTAATATTCTTCACATTCACATTTAAACCCCTTATTTCACTATTCTCCCATCAAAACCCACTAAAAACCAATAAACCCCTTTGTATTCTTTGTGTTACTATGCAATCGTACTTTATCAACCTATAGCATAGCACATCATCTAAGGACTTACATAACATTTTGAGCTAAGTTTATGAATGCAAAATTTAGGTTTTATATAAAAAAAAAAAAGAGATGCTTAAATAAGCATCCTCTCTAATAAAGATTGATGTTTAACTTGATTTTTTGGTTAATGTCATATTTGATATATGAAATTTGCCCCTTTTTTTTACCATTAACTATCTAATGTTTGATGGTATCAATTTACCACCCACTACATTTCTAAGTCATTTATATAATACCTTGAATAGGTTGTTAGTGTAAATATACATAAAGTTCATGCAATTAATTGTAAAAAGGGATTAAATTTAGGTAGTTAATTGTGAAAAATTAGTAAAGTTTAGGTACCAAATTAACATTCTTAAACTTTAATTAGTTAATTGCAAGAATTGGTAAAATTCAAGTATCAAATGTGATATTCACCCTTAATTTATTTTCCTTTTTTGTCTAGCTATGACAAGTTAAAAACTCTAAAACTTTTGTTTCATGTTAATTACATTTATGTTCTTTTTTAAATATGAATCCCATAAGTAATATAACAAATCTTAAAAAAACAAAAAAAGGACTTTTAGATGAATTTCGTGAATGAAGTGAGAGGTTTCTAAAAAAGAAAGACTTGAGCAAATTTTATGGTGATGTTAATCAAAAGTGACTATATGATATAGTTATTTTTCTATTATTAGTGCTGTAGCTAATAGATCTTATTTTATAGTTATTTTGAGGTTGATTTAGATACAAATGAAACTATTTACAATTTTCAAGAAAGTTGTTGGCAACTTTTATGGAAGATGTTGATGGTGTTTTTTTTTTAATTCTTTTTTCTTTTCTTTTTTTTTGGTAATAAGCCTTACTTTTATTGTAATTCAAAGGATGTTACCATGATTGGGTTTGAGTATATCATATAGTCACTTTTACACTTAGTTTAGAAAGACAGAAGGAAAGTGAGAGGAAAGAATTAGAGAGGAAGAAAAAAAGATAAAAAGAAAACATTTACTTTTCTTATTTAGATTGAGAAAAAGAGGAGGGAATGGACGTGGAAATAAAGATTTTTAAGATAATATTTTAAATTATATAACGTTTATATTATCCCTTAAAAAAGGTCATAAAACTTTAGAAGTCAAGGCTATAAATGAAATTTCAAAAACTATTTTTTTTTAAATCACTCCATTTTCTAAAGGAAAATAAAAAAAAAAAAAAAAAACTGTGTGCTCTAAAAAAACTTTTCTTTCTAAGTCTATCATCTTCAACTTTTCTTTCATTTTCAGAAAAAAAAAGTTTTCTAAAATTCACACTCTCTCTTCACTTTCCTTTGTTTTCCTCCTAATTCTTTCTTTCTTTCTTTCCTTCCAAGTACAGTATTAGGAAAAATTTCCGAATTAAAAAGTGGTAGTGGTATGATCTGGAGAATCAAAAAGTTTAACGTGTAATTATGATACAATCCAAAAGTAAACAGTAATATTCCCTACTATTCCATATTTCAATTCAAACGCAAGATTTGTCGCGATTCCCTTGTGAAACTAGTAATTTATTTCAAATTGCAGATGCGCAGAGAGTGGAACAAACATGCATCGTAGATGAGTGCATGCGCTAGGGTTCTGCACCTGGCACGTGAATACAGTTCTTTTCTTACATCTATACTGTAACTCTCTGGCACTTGGGAAGTGGAAACAGGTGCAGCTACAAACTTCGAGCCTAAACGACAATCTAAAATGGAAAAACGATAAACAAGGTGACTTAGCTACGCATCAACACTTCATTATAATTACCTTAAAAAAAAAAAAAGAAAAAAGAAAAAACACTTCATTCATTATATAAGAGAATACCCGACATCCTTGCTTGTAGTGACATACAAGGTAGGAGATTAGACAGTGAGCGAGTAGAGAAGAGTGGCAAAGAGGGAGAGATGGAGAAGAGATACTTCGGGCTTTTTCTCTTGGTGCTCCTTGTGTTGGCTTCTCGTGAGTAAAATTTTTGACAATCACCTACACGGATTATTTTAGTTAAATATATTACAAGGAAAATATTAATAAGTGCCTCGTTGTTAGTCAGCAGTCGTTAACAGAAGCCCACGCATGCTATTAACGGATGATTAATGCACATGCACGTAGAGCGCTCAACTTTTGGGTCACCAATTCGTGACTCCAATTTTAAGCCCGTTAAAAATTTCGAACCGTAATATTTTAAGACTTGTGTATGTAGTTTGCACGCTTGCATTTGCATGCATGGTGACTGAAATGTAGTTTATTGATATGATGATGCAGAGGAAGGGGTGATCCCAGGAGCTGAAGCAAGGGTTTGCGAGTCAAAAAGCCATCACTTCCACGGGAGTTGCTTCAGCGACCACAACTGTGCACTGGTTTGCCGGAACGAGGGTTTCTCTGGTGGCCGATGCCGAGGTTTCCGCCGCCGTTGCTTCTGTACCAGGCTTTGTTAGTGAGTTAGTGAGTGAAATAATGAAAATGACCTTCACATTTCTGGATTTGTACTGTGTGGTGATGAACTTGCACAAGTGATGATGATCTTGCTGTTCTTCATTATTATTATTATCGTCGGTAACTACTTCATATGAAGTTAAGATGGTCAGATCTCGTCCAGATCGATTTCTTCTGTGCGACCTTGAAACATGGGAAATAAAATTAAATGTATGGTCTTTTCTTGTCCGACGTGGATTTATCTTAGTACTCACTTTTTCAATTGATAATTAATATTGTTCTTAAGACTAATTGGGAACTACATATTAGATTTGTTTTTCAAATATATGACGTGCCGAATCTCATACTGTGAAGAAAAACAGGCAAAACATTCTTTAATGGTTGGATAGGTGTATCAATAGAATTTTCCTAAGTATTGATAAGATTTTAGTATGTAAAGGACAAATTTATTATTATCAATATGACTTCCTCAACATTTATCAAAATGAGAGAATATTTTTATTCGCTTGACACATGGATGATCGTTTTGGTCGGCATATCTTGTTCGTATAAATGGCTTTGGGACCTTTTTCTGTTCAAATAGTTAGATGTAATGTGAATGACTTGACTTTTTCTTGAGTGGTCATTTTCCTTCGTTTTTGAACGTTAGTTTTTTTATTTGTTTTTTTTTTTAATGAGATGAGCTCAATCCGATCCTTCGTTTTACCCTTTATTTTATGGATACGAAATGAAGAATGAGATAGAAAGTTGAATAAACTTTCATTTAATCCTTTATTTTATCTTTTATTTTCCATTCGTTCAGATCTCACAAATACAAAATAAAAGATAAAAGATGAGATAAAACAAATACAAAATAAAAGATGAGATAAAAGATTAAATTAATCCCGTAAAAAAATATGGATTGGTAGAAATTGTATTAATGGTGTTATTTTATTTATTTTTGCTACATATCTAAGCTATAAAATACTCGGTTGTATGTTAACGGTTTTTCAATGGACATATTTTCTCACCAAGAGAATACGTCAAGATGTGTTTGTTTCTTTCGCCTCGTAAAAGCAGTTGATTGAATGTGAGGCTTTAGATCATACGTGCCTTTCATACACAATCATTCTTGTGTTCCATAGTTTTAGTCTTAAAAGGGCAATCACATCGCTTCACTAGGCGAAGGAACTGATGATGCTTCAGAGTGGATCATGTCCAGTTTCCATTTACTCATGCTTAATATATTCATCTAAATTGAACGTAGTTTCTAAGTAGTTATGATGATCACAATGATCTCCTGTGCATGTTCCCTTCAGTCACTTAATTAATCATGATTGTTTCTAATTAGCGTAATGTAATTAATTAATCATGATTGTTTCTAATTAGCATAATGCATGTGAAACTTGTATTGGCACAATTAAGTTCCCTAACCAATTTTGGGCGTTCGGAAAAATAATCCAATTAAGTTATAAAATTACGAGAGTTTCATAATATTAGTTAAGGAGTTATTACGAGAGTTTCATAATATTAGTTAAGGAGTTTTTATGAGCTCGTAATTTAAAAATATAATAAAATTTTAAAAATATAGTTATGAATTTACTATATTATTATATTCTTAGTAATGCGTAAATTAGGTTTTGAAAAATGATGAAAATTTAGAAATAGATTATAAAAGTAATATAATTAACATTGTACATAAAATAATATATAAAGGATATATATATACATCGAATATAATTAATATGTAAATATATGTATTTTTATTTATCGAAAATACCCGAAATTGGATAAAATACATTAAGTAAATATGTGAAAATTTATAAAAAATTTCTAGACAAGCAATGCCACATGTTGTTTGTGGCAAAGGGAGAAATGTAAGAAATTGTGAAAAGTCAACTTTTAAACACATAGTACAATTTACAAACACATGTTAATGAAGGATAAATAGAAATAAATAAAAAAAAAACTCCTAAGATGATATAAAATGTACCCTACGCTTCTGAATGAAACTTTTACCCATTTAGAGTTTGAAAAAAAAAATCTTGTAAGAGAGAGATTGAAAGAGAAAGGGAGAAAGGAAAATTAGAAACATAAATTGGAAAAAATAAGAAGTTATGGAGTACTCAAGGATTCTCACAATTTGGAAGAGAAAGGAAGTTGGTGCTTAAAGGAATGTGCCATGCCATAGTTGGCCAACAAACCCCCTTCCCCTGGTGGTGGTCAGAGCTTTACATTCTTAAGACTTTAGAACTTAAGGTGAGTTGAATTTTATATGAAGTAGTTGGATGTACTAGTAATAGTAAGGGTTGAAACTTTGTTAAAAAGTAAGTCAGAATATATCTCGTGTGAATATGTTAAATACATTAAGAAAATGGAATCTATACCTAAGAGTGATTTATATTTAGACTCTATCCTATTTCTTAAGACAAGTTATAAATAAAAAATTTCCTAAATAAGAATCTAACTCTGAACTAAGGGTTTAGAAAATTCATTAGAAGTCGAGTTAAAATGTCGTTTGGTGTTGGATATCCTTGACTACACGTAGAGTTCGACGGTAGATCAGTATTAATTTGTATATGAATTCTACACCTTTATCAAAGTCAAAACATGAGTCAAAAGTTACTTGGATAATAGCCCATATCAGAAGACTAGGTCAGAACCTAAGTTAAAACCTTAATTAAAAAGTAGTTTGATAGAAGATGCAAAATGTAAGAGCAATTAGAAGTTTGAAAATGATTGGTACTTAATATCAGATCATTGAAAGTCGGAGAGTAGATCAGAAAGTTGCTTGATTATACTCTCTAAGAATTTACTAAGCCAAAACATAGATTAGAAATTACTGGGCAATCATTTGTACCAGGTCAGAACCTTAGTTAGAAGGCATCCTATTTTACTAATATTTAATAAACATCTTAAAAAAACTTACCTAACACAATTGGAAATATACTTAAATGTCCACAATGATTGGTACTTAATATCAGATCATTGAAAGTCGGAGAGTAGATCAGAAAGTTGCTTGATTATACTCTCTAAGAATTTACTAAGCCAAAACATAGATTAGAAATTACTTGGCAATCATTTGTACCAGGTCAGAACCTTAGTTAGAAGGCATCCTATTTTACTAATATTTAATAAACATCTTAAAAAAACTTACCTAACACAATTGGAAATATACTTAAATGTCCACAATGAACACATATGTTAATATCTTAGACATAAACTAAAGATGTCATGTTAAATTTCAAGGATAATAAAGAAAGACGAGATGAGAACGATATATGAGAAGAATGAGCATTAAGATCCAAGTAAGTGGGATCGATGTTTCATCGCATTTTAAAATTTTTTTAAAAAATACTTAGAAACTTTAATATAAATCTTGTTTGTTGTTGTAAGTTAGTTGCTTGTATGCATGCAGCATGTGTGCTTGAATACTGTTATGTTATTTGAGTACTAGATTAATGTGTTAATTGCTTCATGATATTATATGTTTTGGATTGTTTAAATTTTCTTGATCACCCCAAAAGTAATCTAATACAAACTTGGCTTAACCACTAACCGAACTTGTATCGCAACCCACTAGGGGTAATGATTAGGAAGTGTGAGCCAAACATAGCCACTTTCATTGAGGATAACAGAATGGTTCTCTCCCTACCCTATGTCAAACTAACTGACAAAAGAAGGGGTTATGGCCAAGTTAAGGTCAGTAATTCTAAGGTAGTTTAGGGAGAAGCGTATTCTCCATTGCACAAGCTTCGATTCGATGACCAAATTCATAAGTGCATGGTGTTAAAATCCTTGAAACATGGATTAGAGTAGGTACAATTTTTTTTATCTCACAACGACTAGTTAATATCATGTAATGACATTTACTTGATCATGCATTACATCTAATTAAATTACTTAAAAAACCTTGATTGCTTAGTGTCAGATATGTGCTATTATCTCTACCTTAGTTACTGAGAAAGTTGTTGCTCATTCTTCTATAGTTATGTTGCAGGTTTCCTTAGTAGACTGACCAGAAGGCTAGAAAACGAGATCGGGGAGTGAGATTCAAGATTTACTTGATTGGATTTCTATTCGAATTATCAACTATACTTGCTTATAAGAAAACTAATAGGGTCTCTGCATGTGAACCCTCGTTTTCATTCAATGAAATTTATTCTATACTTTGCAAGCCTGTAGATTTTAGTGAAATTCTATTTGTAAAAAAATTATTTTTCAAAATCTATTTTTAAAAGTTACACCATAGGTTGACTCATACCAAGTACTAAAAAAAGAAGTTCCAAGTAATAGAGTGGTGAATACCTTGTGTAAGCTGTACTTACGTTTTAGCATAGGTTGGTTTATACAGTAGAGCTATTACAACTCTTTAATTTTAGACGTAACACATTACATATAATAAAAATATGCCCATCTGAATGAAAAACTCTTATGATACATTTAGTTTGCTGAATATAATAAGAGGGGAATGAAATTATAATTACTCAAGAGTGGAATAGATGTATAATAAGATGTGAATAGCTAATATGGTATTTACTTAAGCGTAATGAAATTAGTATTATACCATTCACATAGGAAAATCTAATGAGGAATAAGTATTGAGTGGAATGTAACATACCTAAATTACCCTTCGTTAAATAAGAGAATCAACAACATATGAATAAAAAAAGAAAACCAAAAACATAAATCACTTCTCACTTCATTTTATTAGTCTACATCCAAACTTCGAAACCCCAACCATAGAAAATGTGAAACAACAATTTAACAAAATTGGTGAGTCCTAAACCAAATCATCTATAATACGCCGTTAGATCTATCCTTCCACCTACTAGTCAAAGCCCTAACCTACAACAATACCAAATCAAAACCTTAGCTCAAACTTAGCTTCATATAGCACCCTTGAACAACCCCTTCCTTCCAACACCCAAACACTAGATCAAATAAATGCAATAAAGGGATCTGTAATGGAGGAAGGAGTTGGCGAAAAGGACACGAAAGGGAATTGGCTTGGACAAGACCTTTTGAAGGGAAGTTAGGGTTTATCGCGATCGGTTGAGGTATAAGATGTAGGAATGGAAGGTGTTGAAGTTTAAAGATATGTGATTAGTAGCTACTGGTTAGAAATTTGTTTAAGGGCAAAAATTTGTAATTTTCTGATTTTTATGAGGGCAAGATTGGAATAGTAAGGGTAGAGAAGGAAAGGAATTCGGATTCTTTCCTTTTTCAAAAGAATGTCAATGCAACCAACGAAAATAATAGGGTTTTTGATGAATTGGGATTATGAGATGGGAAAAATGACAACATAAGTTAATAAGGTTATGATAAGTAATAAGGGGGGAATGTATATTCCATTTCTCCCGAGTAATCATAATGTTTGTATATACAACATTACTGCATATACCAAAATTCTAAGTGCTAAGGTAGAGAACTTACTAAGAGTATATGTAGCATCATAGAGTAATCATAATGTTAGTATTGCATTGCATGTAAAGATGATCCCACCATGAGGTTTTAACGCTAAACTTAGTAATTGGGAGAACACTAAGAGTAATTAGACAACTTAGAGCAAGATAAGAAATGGATCAAGATGATCTTTGATCTTATAATACTACTAAAAACATGTCAGTGGTTTCATTTCCTCGCCTCTAATGGGTCCAAGACTAGTATAACAAGTGTGCAAATTAATGCTAATTATATGAAATTTTGAGCCAGTTTTATTATATACGAAGTATTCAATAAGGTTATTTAAATAAAAAGTAATTAAGCATCTTATCTTTAGTTTAACAAGTTTCCCTGAAAAGTAGGGATTAAATAAGGAGGGCTAAAAAGGAACCTAACTCTTTGATGTTTAGGGGGAAAAAATAATTATAAAGGAATAATGTATGTCATATATGTATATTTTATAAAATAAATCCTAACATTTTTCTAAATTTAGTCATCCTATTGCATAGTTATGCATTTGTCCCTATTGAAAATTGTGACACTATTAAACTGAATGGAAGAATTGACGATGCAGTAATGATGGAAATGAATCGTTCTCAATTTACTTTCTCTATATTTTCCTTAATTTACCCTTTTAAGATATTGTTATGTATAATTAACAGTTAAGATTATAAGAAAAAAAATAACATTATGATAATATAATAAGAGTGTTTCAAAATTTTAATCATTAATTTATAAATTAAAAAAAAAATTGTTAGATGAAAAATTGAGAATATTACATCCAATAATAACTCATCCCAATTTCTAGGAGATAAAGCATGCACATGCTTGATTGAATTAATTCGAATCATTAATGTACCTTACCAATTGGAAAGAGTTGTTACAAACTTTTCTCGAAAACATTTTCCGCCGACATGTCCGCCAAGTTTCTTAATAAAATTGAAAATTTTTCCTAATTTCAAAATAAATCACCTTAAAGTCATTGTTTGGATCGTGGTTTTACTCAAATGGTCTTGTGCCGATGTAAATAATTTGATAATACAAGCATGGACTAAGAAGCTAGAGGGATAAGCTGTAAAAGACTATTAAGATCTTCAAATGGGGAGTGGTCAGGAGAAGAGTAATGTGGCCACACGGAAAGCTACGTCCAAAACAAGTTTTCTATTAGAAGAAAATGGTGAAGAACTTAAATCACATCACAGTGTGTTTGTGTATATATATTCATATATACATATTACTTGATAATTCAATTTAAAAAATGCTATAATTTCTTATATGTGATAATTGTGATATATAATGATATTTTGAAAAATATTAACCTTTAAACGTGCAAAAGGATATTTATCGATCATATAGCTTTTTTGTTTTATATATATATTTTTTTCTATTAGAATTTGAAAAGATGTCTTACAATATGTTTCCTATTACCGTTTAGAATTTTGTATATAATTTGTCTTCCATGGGGTGTGAGTACGGATGTGAGAGTTACGTGCATGCCACAAATACAGTTGCATTATATATGACTAAGAAAATGACTTGAGTGACTCACACGAGATGATCGGGAAAGGAGTATATGGAGGAGTAGACGATCTTGATAAGGCTCTAACATATATGGTGACATGTGGAGGAGCGCGATGGCATCAAAATTCAAGATTAATGAAGAATGAGGTGGTGTTTTTGAAGTGTTTAAGTGTTTAATATTTGAGGCAAAGTTCCGGCAGAGTAACGATATTAATGGGGTTTTTTTCTCCTTTCAAATGAGGATGTGAATGAGGTATTTATAGGAAATGATAATTAATCACATCCATCAGATTATTATAGTGGTCAATGGTTAAAATTGAAACCCTTTATTAATGGATCTTAAGTGAGTTGTTTTTATGAGTTTAGGCCCAAATAAAAGCTGAGTTTAGGCCCAAATAAACTATTTCAGTATGAGCCAAACCAAGAAAAGTTGGATCGAACGGACAGATCCAACAAGCCCTACTCTAAGCTCACCATGCCAAATCTCTCTTGATCATCTCGATAATTTATGGGCTTAGCTCTTTGGGTCCTGTCACCTTAGCTTGATGAGTAAAATCCATTTAATTAATGGGCTTGAAACCTAATATTAAATTTGGCCCTCTACATTTTGCCCCCTAACCAAAGTCTTTCAGATGAAGTCGAAGGAGTTTGGGCATCGAATAAGCCTTTTAGATGACTCAAGGGCATGTGCATTATTAAACAATTGTGTCACTACCAAATTAATTTGATAACTGTCTTAATGCATGAATCCGTAACACCTCTTAATCGTGTGTTATGCCTCAGATGGATTAGGTCGTATACTACCCCTAAGATAACACTCTGAAATAAGTCTTCCATAAATTGTCTCTTCTTAAGTTAATTTGTCTCTTTGATGCAATCTTGATTTTCTTCTCGTATAAAAGCTTTCTTCTTGTAAGGTCTCTACATTTCATGTAAATGCTTTGTGCCAACCAAACTTTATTTGTTACACTAAATGAAATTTCAAATCTTTATTTAGGGATGTGCTTATTTCTTTTTTAATAACTCAAACAACATATGGGGCTCCATCTACGTAGACATAACTAGGTGAGTAGCATGTTGTGACCAATTCACTCATACACCTTAAAGAAAAATCCATAAAGTAGAGGCCCATGAATAATCAGCTTCCTGACTTGATTTAACGTATATTGAGGCTCAACATTTGAAATGTATGGCCCTTTTATTTTCTTTAGTAGTAACTTACAATAGATACAAGCCTTATTCATAGATTCACAGGGCTTAACATATTGGTCTTAAGGCTTGGTTCATCTTAAAACCCCTATCACAGTCATTGTTATTACCTATGCATAGCCGAACTCATTATATTTTAGAATCTTTCCAATTCTCTGTACTCGACATTAGCTTTCAACAAACCCTGACTTAGAATATCTCCCTATAGTACTGCTCTAGCTGTTGGAAGGAAACCATATCGCTGTAAGTGCAGTACCTTTGATGAACCAAACCATGACGAAGGAGACCATATTACTAAAATTGTAGTAAACTCGATGCACTGAACCACGACTAATCGACAAAGTTAGTCATTTCCTTACAAGTCATGGAAAGCCTTACAAATCCTTCTTCATCGATGGATTTTTTTTTTTTTTCCTGTCTTCTTCATATGTTTAGGCGTATGTGTCATTATACAGCACTCGCCTAAGTAGAGTAGTTGCTAGGCGTATGCTTAGGCAAAAAGCAGTAGAGAAGATGCTTTGCAATTGGTGCTTCGAAGGTTGTAAGTAGTGGGAAGCTTGTCTTGTTGTAATGACCAAATGCATAAACCATCTTTCTTTATTCATTGTCATTCCCCTAATTTAACATGTGGTATTCACGTAGTAGGTCTTCAGTCTTGCCTCTGGTATTCTCTAAAATGTCATTTTACTTTGCTTTGTTTGACATTTAGCTCTATTATCCATTAACTTTATTAATGGTATACATACTGTAACTATTAGTTGTATTCCAAATATTCGAACTTACATATGGAGACAAGGATTCAAGCATGGCTTCTGTCCCATCTTGAAATTGTCCCATCATTTGTATTCATTCGAGACAGAATTTGTGATAATGGTTTAAGGCCTTCTTCATGCAGCCACTCTTGCAAAGACCAATGATATGACTGTTGTAAATCACAATATCAAATGTCAAACCCCGATAGACCATATCCCTTAATAGCTCAAAAGCATCTTGTAGTTATTTCTCTAGACATTTTAATGGCTTCATAAATTTTGTTCTCCTTATAAAGGGAAACTATAAGAGAGTTATATTCAAATGTATTTAGATGGATTCCATTCTCTTTCATAATATTGATAACATATTCTACTTCTTTCAAGTGACCTTCCTTACATAATCCATCAATCAAAACCGTATATGTGATCACATTAGGCTCACAAGCTCTCATCTTCGCCTCATTAAACAAGCCAATGGTTGAGAATAAATGGTCTTCCTTATATAGTCCACAAATTAGTATACCGTAGGTAGAATCAAACCCATAGTGTCTTGAAATGTTATGATACGGAACCTTAGCTTCATTAAGCCATCCAGACATCATATATCCATTTAACATAGTATCAAAAAGAACAGGACTAAGGTTATGGATCTTGTCCCATGGAGTCCTTGCTTAATCAATCTTACGATGTCCTACTTTTATGGAACCTTCAAGTGTTTTCTTTTTTTTATTCATATTAGTCTCCATTTGCCTCAATGCCATTAATCCTTGCATCCCTCTCCTTCTTGTTTATTGTAAGACTAATATTTTTTCATTATCTATCTTCTCTAAGTAGTGTAATTAATACATAGGAGTTTACAATCACATTTTGAGTGGCTACTATCTCAAACTTGCCACAGTTAATAAATCGACTCAATTTAAAGAGGATCTCTTTATCACCCGGGCCACGGCTACTTATAACTGAGGGTTAAAAGTCTGTGATAATAACTTGAGGACCACATATCGAACTAGCAACACTCAACAAATCGGTACAGTTTAAAGAGGATAGACTCTTTATTACCTGGACCATGACTGTTTGCTAACCAAAGGTTAAAAGTTTGCAGTCGTAGCTTGAGGACTGGATCTCATCCTTGCACTAATTAACAAACCAGCATAATTTAAAGAGAGTAAACTCTTTACCACTCGAATTGTGACTCTTCGCAAACCTAAGGCCAACAAGGACTGATCTTCATCAACAGGTGACAATGAAGAGGTAAAATCCTTGGGTCATGTGTGGGCTCCTTTTCTAGTCTCCATAAAACCAATTACAACTTATAATATGAACTGAACATGAGTCCTGAATCATGATGGCATGCACACATGAGCACATAAGAGCCAAATGTAAGCTAAGTACATACGATTTGAACATTAATCTTGGATATGAGCATATGAGAGTAATATGCTTGAGTTGAACATAACCTCCCTTTAACATAAGTAATTGTTAGGTAATACGTGAAATGCCCTTTACTACCCCTCAATGCAAACACATACGGACTAATCAAGTGGAACAACTATGAGGCCTCCATATGGCCATAAAATGTGAATTTGAACATAAACCTTAAACATGAGTGTGTAAGAGTAAAGCATGAGTTTGTAAGCTCAACATACGTAAACAAGACATAAATCTTGTGCTTGAACACATGAGAATTGAACACTTCAATTCAGCATAATCTTTTTGGCACAAGCATATGTAGCCTTCTAACATGAACACTTTTAAACTTTCTATATGAGTACACGTGAGTTGAGTATGCAACTTAAGTATAGTACTTTTGATATTTGAACTAAAGATGAGTCTCATCATGTGCATCGAACATAAACCTTGATATGTGAGCTCTGATCATGAGTGAACATAAGGATTGCACTTGAGTATTAAATATGAGAGCGAACGCAAGTCTTGAACATTAAAGTTGAATATGAGTGAGCATAAGTATTGAGGATAAGCCCTACATATGAGCCTCAACTATGACGTGAACCTTGAAAGCAACATAATCCCAAAACATAACATGAGCCTTTAACATGATTCAACATCAAAATCAAACTTGAACCTTAAACATGATCATTAACGATGATGTGAGCCTTAAACTCGACATGAGTCTTAAACACAACATAATCTATGAGCATAACATGAACTTTGAATATGAAATGAGTTTTGAACATGTCACAAGTCCTGAGCATGATATGATGTAAAGCCTAAACATAACGCAAGGCCTGAACACGATGTGAAGTATGAACATGACGTAAGGCTTGAACATGACATAAATCCTTAGCACCACATAACCTTTGAACATAACATAAGGCTTGAATACAATGTAAGGTCTGAAAATAACCTGAGGCTTAAACATGATATGAGATCTGAAATGACATGAGGTTTAAATATGATGTAAGGCTTGAGTGTAACGTGAGGTCCCATTATACGAGTTGAACATGAGACATTGATCATTAATCTTATAACTTGGATATGTGTGCATAAATGAGTTCAGCATGTGAGTTGAGCATAAGTCTCTGATATGAACATAGGTAAGCCAAATATTCGAGTTAAGCATTAGTCCTCGATAAAGCTTCATTCTTTGTACTGCCTTTGTAATTTGTATGAATTTTATCCCATTTACACTCCGCTTCACTAACTCACTTACTTTCCTTAGTTTTCACATGTAGTCAACCCTTCTTCCTCCCCTAAGTGGTAGCCTTATGTATACAAGTAGCCTCATGTAATGAACAACTCCAATAATGTCATCCTTTACATCGGGCAAAGGAGATATTACAAATTAGCATAACGTATCAAATATTTAGAGTACCCATGTGTCAAGGTTGCATATGTACGCATGCTTTAAGCATCTCGAGCATGCATGCATAAAGTCTTACAAACACATGCACATCGAACATCGTGCATGAGGAGTGTTGCATAAAGCAAAAATAATGAGTAATGATAATCACTATGAAAGAATAACCTCTTCATATATCATATTCATTTATAATTTCCCTCACCTAGTTATTGACATATGCAGAAGGGATAATCATCTAGTCTTGATGCATTTTATTCCCTTATAACACCATTGAGGACCCAGCGTCGTATCATGGTGCACTAGTCTTTGAAGGTCATAATACCTTAAGGGGCATACAATGATTTAGCCTTATTCCATGTAATCTTCTTGTTCACTCGATTGTAGCCCTTATATTTCCTTATAAATATGAGTTGCAATAGAATATGTAGAATCACCAACAATGAAGTTCATTGATCAACTTTCATGCTTTTTTTATCTCTTTGGTGCTTTCATTAGCTTTTAAGAAGGTGCCTTATCATTATGCACTTAGAAGCGATAGCTCATTACTTAGCAATAGTGTGCTAGACAATAATGTATTAGGGTAGCTTCAATCCCCTTAATGACTTGCAATGTCTTGGCAGATTATGAAAAGCATATCTTAAGGACTTTAGGTGCTTAGGAGCAATGCCTCATCTAAGTAGGACTATTCTCTAGTATCAAGTAGTAAAATTGCTTTGTTATCTCTTCTTTCTTCTTAAAAACAACAGTATACAATAGGGAGCAAAGGCTCGACCTAATTACCCTAGTGTCAAGCAATCATGACCTTGAGATTGCTTAGACTCTTTAATCTAAGGGATCTTTTATACAATGGATATAATTATGAGACTCCTTAGACTCAATGATCTAAGGGATCTCACATGTTATCTCACATATTGAAGCAAGACTTTTGCTTGTTACTAATAATATATAAAAGATCCATTCTAAAAAGCATTTAATCGTGCATACATAGCAACAATGGAATTAACTGCCTAGAATCAATAATCTTTTATCATTAGTTAAGGGGGTATTTCCCACTATTTAACTACATAACATGGCTTACTGAGATATTACCTGGGTTTGAATGTCAATATGTTAAAGTACTCATCAATGGAATTATTTCCACTACTTGATAGCAAGAAACATAGAGATTAGATAACATAAAAGCTATACATGATTATCATGGTATGATGTATGTTTGGGAGCCAGTGCTCCTACCAGTCCACAACATACTATCTAAGCTCATCATCGTGCGCTTCGAAGACTAAGCTTTTACTAGCCAACAACGATGTGTAGTGTATATATTGTGTTAATATTACTTTATTTTGTTTAATCGAAGAGTTTAGTTTCCCCCATTTAGACATAAACCATTTTGTAAAATTAACTTTGCGTGCTAAGGAGATTAATCTCTTACTTTGCAACAATAATAGTAATAAAATGAAGATACTCAAACACTTATCATATTCTCATTAGAAAACATCAATGATGGGAAAAGGAACTTTCATTGATGAAGAGTAGTCATCACTGCGCTTACATATGAAATGACCTAAAAACTGGGATAAAACCAATGACAACACATCTTAACTACCAATAGTTCCCATACTTCTTAACTTATAGTGTGCCTTCTACCTTCATAACATCATTGGTTCACTTTCATTTCTCCATACCCTGCAACAAGCACACATCTTCTTCTTCTTAAATGATCAAATCTGAGTCTCTTACCCTATAGGTAGCTGTGCCTCGAAGGGTTTCACTAAGGGTGTCTCTCCTTTATTCATATGCTTATCAAAGAATGTTACTTCGATGTAGTGAGATTTATTACGTATGAATGGATTCTTTGTTGCAAGAATGAAGATGTCTTGCTCGTTCCAATAGCCCTTTATGCATTGATGCTAGGTTGAGGGTATCGTGTTGTGAACACATAACTATGTTCTTCCTATAAAGAGATGGTAAGATACAGGTGCATCAACCACATAGAACCATGTGGAGTTGTCAATAGGTCCAATTTTAAATTCTACTTCAATATTCCCCATGGTCTCCATAGAAGACTCGTAGAAGCTATTTAGTATGATTAGTTATCTCATTAAGTTTTGAATATCTATCTTTACAACATTAAAAGTTAACATTAGCATAACATTAAGTGAAGATACATTATCAGTAAATGTCCTCCTAATAGAATGACCATTGAGTACGCTTTCTACATATAGAGGGTGATTGTGGTTAGGATTCACTATAAAAATGTCAGCATTTGTAAATGTAATTGCCCCCTTATTTATTAAAACGATTCCCTTTGTAGAACATGCTATAAGATATTTCTTATATTGATCTTACAAAATACTTATTAATGCAATTGTTGCCTTGAGCCAAGCATCCTTGTCAAATCTGAGTAAATAAAAAAAATTCCTAACATTAACAATCTTTAATAAAGAAAGATCAGTGTTGTCATCTCCATTTGTCCTGATCTCAAATCCTTCATGCTTAACTTTATGCACCTGAATTGGCTGCACGTCCATACTTTCTATCTTTATGGGATCGTAAGTGATAACATTCATAACACCACGTTAAGTGTTATGAGCTAAGAGTAGGTTGTTCTCAACATCATTATCTTCGATGATTAATTCTCCATTTTGAACTCGCTCATTAAATATCTTCTTTAAAGTCCAATAATCCTTTGTAGGATGGCCTACATTCCTATGAAATCTGTAATACTTAGAGTCACTCTTCTCTTCATTTGTTGGTAAATGCTTAACCCTTAGGAATCTAATATTCCCATCATGTAAACATTGGTCAAAGAGTGTGTGCACTTTTCCCATTAAGCATGGGTATGTTAAAGATGGTTTAATGCTCATAAGCTTCTCACTTTTAAATTTCTTTGCTCTTCTTAGATCTTCTTCTTGAACTGAGTTCACTAATATTGTGCGCTTATTAAATCTTACGTTTTCACCTCTTTATCGTGCTACTGAATTGTTAATCCTTCGTATGTTCTCAACCAATATAGTGAAAGAAACCAATGAGAGGTTCTCAAGATGCATTGCATACTTACTAAACATCCCTTGAATGCAAATCTTAACCAACTCCTTCTCATCACAAACGTCTTGTATACCTAGTGAGTGCTCCCTAAAGCACTCTGTATAGTCCACAAGATCTTCTTTAGATTTCTGATAGATCCTTCCCATATCAATAAGGGTGACTCCCTCTTCTATGGAGAAAAACTAAAACTTCTCTAAGAACATCTTACACATATATCCCACGAATCTACTGACCTTAGAGGGAAGTTAATGTACTAAGTGTATGCCTTCTCAATGAGTGATTTAGAAAATTCTTTCAATTTTAAATCGTCGTTTAAACCATATACTTCTAATGCTTCGATGAATTTCAATAAATGTTCCTTAGCACTTCCCTTTTTGCCATTAAATAGCATGAACTTCGGACTAGCATAATCCTTATGGTACGACTTCACGACAATGCGTTGGTGACATGGAAGCTTGAATCTAGTATTCTGACTGTAAAGTTCACTTATATCTCCTTCAAATATATGTACAAATCTTCTTTGGTTACAAATGAAACTCTCTGAGTAAATGCTTTCGCCCTCAGTGACATCACAGGAGCAGGATGCATGGGTGCTAAATTCATAAGTATAGATCTTGCAGACATGGGATTCATTGGTGTTAGTTGTATAAAGTCAATAATTGTGACATGTAGTATAATACGTGAGGACGACAAGCCTTCAATCTGAACTCTTTGATTCCTTACTTTAGGTAATAAATCTTGCGTGGCTATAGGTTCCACAACAAGTTGTTCTCCAACCCTAGGAGCGGCATGCTCATTGACAAAAGGAAAGTTGGGTAGGGTGTGTTGTTGCACCACATTAAAAGAAATCGAGAAAGTTGCTCCTTGTTGTACAGCAAAGGCAGCTAAAGCAGGCGCACATTGAGTGAACATCACTATGAGTTCACCTAGATTGCAATTAGTCTTCTATAGCTCACGCGTTAATTGCGCATTATCAATGACACCTTCCTATGTACCATCACCTTGATTAGTATCTCCACTTGAGGGTGGATTTTGGTCGTTGGCCACAATAGCAGCATTTTAATCTTGACTAATTCTATCAGTAAAGTCAGGTTGATTTCTACTTGGAGGTACCATGATGTAAGTATCAAGTCTTTCCTCCCTAGTAAAGTCACTAGAAAAAAATGCAAAGGTATGGGTATGGGTACGGATACAAGAGTTATGTACATGCTACATGTGAAGTCGCACTATATATGATTAGGGAAATGACTTGAGTGACTCACATGAGATAATCATGAGTGGAGTGTAAGGAGGAGGAGTAGACAATCTTAGTAAGACTCTAACATGCATGGTGGTAGGTAGAGGAGCGGATGGAATTAAACTTTAAGATTAATGAAGAACGAGGTAGTGTTCTTGAAGTGTTTAAGTGTTTAATCCTTGAGGCAAAGTTTCAGCAAAGTAACGGCATTAATGGGGGGTTTTTCTCCTTTCAAATGAGGATGAGAATGAGATATTTATAGGAATTGGTAGTTGATCACATCCGTCAAATCATGATAGTGATCAATAATTAAAAGTAAAGTCCTTTATTAATGGATCTTAAGTGGGCTATTTTTATAAACTTAAGCCCAAGTAAAGACTTTATTTACTATTTTAATATGAGTCAAACCAAAAAAGGTTTGATCAGACGGACCGATCCAATAAGCCCTGCTCCAAACCCACTATGGCAAATCTCTCTTGATTATCCCCATAATTTATGACCTTGGCTTCTTAAACCCTGTTATTTTAACCCAATAAGCCAAATCTATTTAATTAATGAGTTTCAAACTTAATATTAAATTTGGTTCTCTACATCATTTTAATTATATCTTAAAAGAAGAAAATGATTTTTCATTTTCACATTACAACAGGATTGAAGAAGAATTATACTATTTATAAATATCTTAGGACTTTCATGTTAAGGATCTAAAAGGACAAAATAATTTTCCATATTAATAACATATTTAACAAAAGCATTGTTTATTTCGAATCTTAAAAAGTATCCTAAATCACATGTTATAGGATTTTTCTAATAATTGTCACGTTCTTATACATGTTTAAGTGGAAGCATACACCTGGTTTTGACCTTTCTAAATTTTGAACCCCAGGTGCTGTGGGCCTTGCGGCGATGTGGTGGGCTTAGTTGGACTGCTTTTTTTTTTGTACATGGGAATCAGAATTTGTACATGTGGTGCTCACGTATCTGCCCTCCGAACGTCTCCTTACCCGCGCACATATTTGAGAAAAAGATTATCGGGTGTTTATTAAGCTGTGAATAAAAGTGTCGAAGTCAGTTAAAGGGGTTAAATCAGCTCCGTTCATTTTAGTTTACAGATTAAATAAGTTAAGCTTATTTGGATCGTTTTCTAAACAAAAAAAAGATATTAATCTTAATTTATTTAAAAAACAAGTTAAACAAGTTAGTCCATTGACCAAAAGCATAAATGGGTTAAACGACGAACCTAAATCGATTCACTTTAATCAATAGATTAAATAGATTAAACTCATTTAGCCCGCTTTTAAACAGGTTAAAAAACCTTAACCTTAACTTATTTTAAAAGTAGATTAAATAGCCTAACTCGTTAGTCAAAACTCATTTGTATACTTTTAATTGTGAAACTCGACTTGCTTGTTTAATCCAAATATATAAAAGGATTTAAAATTAAAAGAATAAAATTAGATTTAACCATAATTCAATTGAAATTAGATTAGAATTAAATCAAATCAATTTTACGATCGAATTAAGTAAAATCTCATTGAATTATAAGAATCGATCCAACTGATTCTTAGACGCTTTACATATATATAAATCTAACATATAAGTAAATTTCTACATGTATAATAATAAAATAAATAATTTTTAAAATGACTATTATCCATATTTTATATAGTATATATGTGCATATATATATATAATTTATCAATATTTATAAACTACGTATGTAAAACAAGTCACGTTTAATATAGAATGAATCTTTTCTTTGCTTATTGACCCTATCGCCGTTAACACTTACTATTCCTCTTAATATTTACAATATATTTACTTAATTTCGTAATATAGTGTACCTTTCAGGCTTCATGCATGCCTGGTATATGTTTCTAGAAGCTCTTGTCATCATGCTTCAGGCGATGCCCCAGATACAAAAATATATTTATAAAAGTAAAACGTGGCCGGCCCAAAGTGACACTCTGACGTCCTCTGCTAGTAGTGTTAGGTAGATTTTGCTCCAATTAATTGTGAAAGCGACCACTATCACTGCCCCCAGTCCTTATTCATCTTTATCTTTACAATAATATTAAATAACGTAGGAGGATTCTCCATATATTTTAAATACCTAATATTTTGATCGATTTACTCTTTTTAATTACTACCATATATAGTTAATTATTAAGAAAATAATTTATAGTACAATATTATGATCTAGTGTAAAACTCTAAATAATATCATTTTATATTTATATAAATCGAGATGATAAAAATAAATAGAATCTATCTTTCATCGAATAACATTGTTTGATTAATGATTACGGATAAATTTAACAATTTATCTTCCCCAATATACAGTAGCCAACACGTAGTTAAATGATCAAAACTATATTCTACGACTTTGGTGTGAATCGTAAATTTGTAATGCAATCTGCGCTTTTCATTCGCTTGGAGGAGAAATTATATATCAAAAGATAAACATTTTGAATTAAGCTCAAATAACAAATAAAATTTTTAGTTATTTAAATAGAGGTTAAATGTTATGA
This sequence comes from Lumnitzera racemosa, assembly GCA_024138005.1. NCBI lineage: Eukaryota > Viridiplantae > Streptophyta > Magnoliopsida > Myrtales > Combretaceae > Lumnitzera > Lumnitzera racemosa. The sequence continues at coordinate 22,491,625 of JAMXBC010000008.1, forward strand.
AAAGCAATACAAATATATAATGATATAATGGATTCAATATAACGCATATCGATGTTCGTGATAATATATAAATATTCACTATCTAGTATGTAATTTTCATAAGCTACTTATATATGACACATAATAATTATCTTCTTTATCTTTATCTTCATAATAATATAAAAAATTAAAGCAGTTTGATTGATGTCTAAAGTTAAATTTTTACGATATATCTGCCCTAATAAACAGTACACCACTTGGAGATAAATGATCAAAACTATATTCTACGAGTTTGGTGTGAATCGTAATGCTTCCTGGATTTTTCGCCCAACTTGGTGTAAATAATTTTCTTTGTTTATCAAAAATGTGAATTTGATGTCGCTTTAAAAGTACGCGCTCGATGATTCATCCAAATCAACAAGTCGCACCTTCAGAATAATATTTGAGCATTTATCTGTATCTTGTTATCTGTCGCAAACTCCTACTTAATTTAGGATATTAAGTGAGCTTATTTGACACAAAATTTTACGACCATTTTCTTGATATTCATTACAAATTGAAACATTATAATGTTAACTTTTTTAAAGTAATATTAAAATATTATAACAACTAGTAACTTTTAGAAATAAGTGGTAGCAGCGATTGGTGATAAATAGTAATAACAAGCATTTTTAATATATAAAACAAATGATGATCAGTTTTTATAAAGTCGATTGTAATTAAATCTCTTATTGCTTTTATTATTAACATTTGTAATCTTCTGAAATTATGATAAGGTTTAATAATTGTAGAACTTCGTTGAAATCCCGCTAAACAGATACAACGATATAAATAAAAATTTGTCTATTATACTACTTGTTGATTAAGAGACTTTAAAGTAAATATCACAATCTTCTCATCAAATGTGTGAATTATGATTAAGTACCACCAAATTATATTGCAAATTCAATTTATTTCCACTACATTAATGTGGAAATATAATGATGAACACTTAGCAATGACAAGCTATATATAAAAATAGATATATTTTTCATTGATTATTTGATATATAAGAAAATGAAAATCAGATCCATATGTAGTCTCATTAGTCTATGTGTCAGCTTCAAAATCCTTTAAGATGCACTTCAAAATAAATACAAATGGTTGCACCAAACCTCATGGCTTGCTATAGATGCAAGCACGCAATATTCTTTGTGATACCGAAACTCCTTAAATTTCTTCCTAGCATTCATCACCATAATTACAGCAAAAATAATTTAAATTGACCCCGGTTTTTGATGTTGATACACGCAAAGAGTGAATTTAAAAAACGATAATGCTCTAATTAGAACGATAATTAAATATGTGAAAAGGCTATAAGTAGTGGGAAGTAGGGAAAGTTGGTTTATCTTCTTTTTTTTCATTTTTAATGTTGTATTGACTAATGTCCACAAGATTATTAAATTCAACTTCTGGATTTGACAAGAGTAGGTACGAGAAGTTGAGATATGGGTTCTAGAACCCACCCTTTATAATAAGGAAAAAACCAGAGCAAATAGCCGGAGGAAAGCAAAAAGAAAACAATGGAAGAAAGGTCAAAAGACTTGTGTGTTGCCTATCAAAAGCAAACGAAAGGGACGTTGTGTTTTGTGAGGCAATCCATCAAAATGTAGAGGAATTTTGCAACGAGGTGCCCAACAAATAGCTTTCTTGTCGATGTGCCCCAAAGAATATTTTATTCTTTCTGGTTTGACCATGTACTTTACCTAAATTTTACAAGTTTTTGTTGGGGGTCTTAAATTCCAGGGACACCCCTGCCCACTGTACGTAGTTAGGGTTTTCCTTCTTGCGGTCGGAAACTAGCATGTAACGGTACTAAGGTAATATTATGAGTTTTTATGATATATACATATCGTATGGTCGTCATCATAATCAAAATATAAACTAGTCAATAATAAATATTTAGTAGAGTGTAAAAAAAAAAAAAAAAAAAGGTTATAAGATATGACGTACTCTAATTAAGCTAATGTATATCCACTCGTCCATCTACAGAATAGAAAATTTGTAAAATAACAACATCAATTTATTGGGTGTGGTGGCTTGCATTCCTGTCAACAACGTAAGTGTTTTTTTTTTTTTTTTCTTCCTTAAATTGATTTGATTCTCCTACTATTTATTATCATTCTAAGAAACATATTATTCTTTGAGCCATAACAAACAAACTTACACTTCCTTTTGACGTTTTTTAATTTTGTGCTCTACTAATTTGAACACAAGATACACTAAGCATGTTTTTTTATGAAAAAAGAAAACAATAACTAAAATTTCTTGAAAATCATACGATGTAGGATAAATAAATCAACCGTGGAGTTTAAAAAGGAAGAAATATACAAATACCAGATTCTAGAGGCCCATTGTAGCAAAAAGTCAGAAACCAACACAGCAAGTGCGGGTCCAGCTAAATAAAAAAGGAAAAACCACATACATAAATTTTTTTTTTTTGATAAAAAAGTAAATTAAAAAAGTAAGTCGAAGAAAACGGACGAGAGCAATGTCCACCTACCTACCAAAACCAAATCCATCGTAATACATCTATGACCTATACCTATCTCATCTCATCTCATACTTAACTAATTAATTGCAACCACTCGTCCCTTCTCACCAACTCGGTCAAATTTCATCCCACCCTATTCCTTCGCACTCCCTAAACACCACCATATTTATACTCCCCCTAACAACTCCCTTACCACGACACCTCGGTAAAGTTGCAACCCTTTGCTTAAATTTCGAACTCGTTACGCAACACGATCCATAATATACCTTCTTGTGTTTTTTTTTTTCTTTTTGTTATACATAAGATTATAAATCATGGGAAGATCACCTTGTTGCGATAAGGAGCACATCAACAAAGGTGCCTGGACGAAAGAAGAAGACGACCGCCTCATTAGCTATATCAAACGACATGGAGAGGGTTCTTGGAGATCTCTCCCTAAAGCTGCTGGTCAGTACTTTGTTGAAATTTTTCTGTGCAATCATGGGGGCTATTGGTTTGCTTTCATTATTACAATAATTGTTGGCATTTATTACTGAGCTAAAAGGATGTTTTTCCCATCTGTGATTGTAGGTCTGCTTCGATGTGGGAAGAGTTGTCGGTTAAGGTGGATTAACTACCTTAGACCGGATCTCAAGAGAGGAAATTTCAGCGACGAAGAAGATGAACTCATCATTCACCTCCATAGCATACTGGGCAACAAGTATGTGATTGATTTCATATTCCCTCTATTTTATCAACACCTTTGCTTCGAGTCCTTTTCCATATTGATGCAACAATGGAGTCTTTAATCGAGGATTATGAATCGCACATACTCATATGAAATCGATGAATTAGTCGTGTATAAATAAAAACTAACATATGTGCGGCATATTCATACTAATGATCTTGTTTTTCCATTAAAACTTGTAAAAAACATAGATTAGTTCTAATCTTCATTATACTATTGTTTTCTAATGCATAAAAGGGTATTGTTGAAATCAGGTGGTCACTCATAGCGGCTCGCTTGCCAGGAAGGACTGACAATGAGATAAAGAATTACTGGAACACACACATCAGAAGGAAGCTTTTAAGCCAAGGAATCGACCCTCGCACCCATCAATCTGTTACTACAAATTCTACCGCTACTGCTGGTGTCATAACCATGGTCGGCGATAACCACGAAGGAAACAACATAAACAGGGGAATCAACATCAACAACGTTACCACCACCACCACCCACACCAGCGGCGGTAGCACCACTAATAGCAGTACGAGTAATGATTCTGCTGCGAAAGCGAACGGTGCTGCAGGCGATGATGGGGCTATCAGGATGATGCATATGAACACCGATTGTGCTGTATCCATGGAAGAATCAAGCTCTAGCTTCTCAAATAGCAATGTTATTTATCCTGTGGAGAGTGATTTAAACCTTGACCTCTCTATAGGCCTCTTTCCATGCTCATCACCTCAATCATCAAGTGGTAATAAGGAGGTTGATCGTAATCTGTTCAAGGAACAACAAAAGAACACAATTACGGCAGTTGTAACCAGCAGTCAGGACGGTGGTTTATGTCTGTGTTGTCGTCTAGGATTTCCTAATGGCCAACCTTGCGATTGTAAATCTACTGTAACCAACATTACACTTGACAACCCTTTTAGATTTTACATAAGTTAATCAAGGTGCTGAAAATGGAAAATAGTTATTTGGGGAAATACGTATCTTTTTTTAGCACTGCACATTATTATGCGCTGTATATGATTCTATATATCAATTCTGATGACAATAGTCATCCTTCAATATTCTGTGCCTCCTATTAATTCACATGCGAAAAAAAAAAAAAAAGAAGAAGAAGAAGAAGAAGAAGAAGAAACTCCCATATAAGGACACTCCCCTTCCTTCTTGGGTTCTTATTGAGGTTTCAGTACGGATCAAGGAAGAGGCCAACGGGTTAAGCATCTATGTCCGATCAAAGAATCCTTGACCTGTCATTTTATGTATTGGTTGCTAGTTTAATCACCTTTTAGTTTAATTACATCCTTGCAAGGCCTTTTAGTTTAAAGTTTGACATAACAGCTAATAGATTAAGTTGGTCTAGTTTAGATATCTAAAATCGTAATTAAGATTGGCATTTAATTAGATTAGGAAAAGAATCGATGCAGTAATAGTTAAATTAGTCCTGGATTAAGGCAAGGTTGCACTCTAAATGAAATGGGTTTATTAAATGGATTTTCATTACATAAAGATTTGAAAGTTTGATGAGCTAATCAATCCATTGAAAAAAAGTCTTAAAAGTAATAGTTTTAGAAAGCATTAACTAAAGTAAAAACTTACTACTGATGCTAATGGGAGGTTAAGGTATCAAATTGTGGATTTTCAAACCAAGAACTTGGATTTAAAATTTGGAAAACCAAGCTTCAGTCAATCGAAATCTAGTTCAATTAATCGATTGAATCCTAGTTCAGTCAATGAAACAAGGCAAAGAAAAGAGGGATTGGAGTCTATAAAGTTTGATTGACCATATTACAAGAATGATCAATAAATTTGATTGGAGTTGAACCTTGTTCTCCTGAAAATTTTCATTATTTGAATTAGGATAGTAATGAACTTTTTTTAAGTCCTCAAAGAGGTTAAGTAGAAAAAACCTTAACTTAGGTTAAGCAAGCCTCCTAATTTATGATTAAATATTTATTAATGCCTAATTAATTATAAGTGCTTCTAGATAGACTTAAAGTTTGATTGACACACACTAAGTAAGTAATCAATGCTCTTGAATTGATTTGTTGCTTATGTTTGCAGCTAAGACTTATTTACATATGCATTTTGTGTGAATGAAGTTTGAATTAAATTAGATTGGCTAATTATCGTGTACTAAGTGTACATATTGTGGCACGCTTATTCCTAATGTGGGATAAGGTAATGAATCATGTTCTAACTTATAATGGCTATTGTTAATTGGTTAGAAAGTTAAGTAGGGTTTAGATGTGGGATGTTTCTCTTAATGTGAAGTAGGATACATTAATTATGGATCGATTGATGATGGTTACTTAAATGGGGTTATGACATCACTATAAAGCCACTAAGTAAGACATAGAGCGCTAACCCTGATGTAAGGTAAAGAAAGAGGATCGTAAGTGGACCACATTGACCAATAAAGTGGGCTAAGAAGTTGGGACAAAGCAACTAAGAGTTATCATTCCAACTCCAAGGCCCGTATGAGAGAGGTAGGTCATCAACTAGCTATCACTGGTTGCTGTAGGCTAGAAAATTAGAAAGAAGTTAACAAGCATCTATCACCGCACTTGGGATAGATTGTGAAGTTACTAATTAACTATTGAAGGTTAGATCAAGTCAAAAAAGCAAAAGAAAACAGCTTTTGTTTACTAATGGAAATAAATAATAGTTATGAAATCTTGAACTAGAATATGAGTTTTATATTTGATTATCCATTTATCTTTTTCTAATAATTTAATTCATATGGCTTGAGAATATCAAGTGTATATAACATGTTACTTGTTGAGAAATATACCTGATTGAAAAATATTATTAAAAAGTGATTTGGGTTAAAAAGCACCGCGTACACGCCTTCATTGTTTTGAAATCTCAAAGAAAAAGGCGCAACACTTGTTGTACACCTTCGATTTTTTGGAAAAAGAAAAAATAGATGAAGCGCAACCAAGGAACGTCAACATAGAAGACTCATTGCACACCATAAACTTCCAAAGAAGAGTGGAGATAAACTAGGTGGCACAACATGTGCAATACATAACCGTTTGGTAGGATTAGCATGCTTGAGTCATGTAGATAGATGACTACATAAGATTCGAGTGTAAGTATAATTTGTGGTACAAGTACGTTTCATACCAATATTTAAGTCGTTTTAAAGCTTTACTTGGATAGTGGGTCTATACATTTTAACACTTACTAGCAATTAGATGAATTAGCTTATAATGACTTGTGTTATTCTCCTCCTTCTTGTAGGTTAAGGGGTTCCAATGAATCTTCATTTCTCTTGGCCATGCTGACTATGCTGTAACTCATGCCCAAGCTAATTAAGGTGTACAACTTTTACATAACTATACCTCATTGACTTTACATCGTGTACAACAAGCTGAAAAGCATGAAAAGGAGGAAGAGGAGGACATAGATCAGGCCAAGAACAATGCTCTAAAGCCACATAAGTGCAACAATTACACCAGGGTGAGGGGACTTACACAATTACAATAGTGGGCGGTCGCCATGATGATGATACTCCAATGCCATCTCATGCCCCAAGCTTATTTACACTCATAGATGTTAGTAGTGTACCAGGCTCTTCTCAAAGCTCATATGTGACTCCACTTATTAAGACTCAATTGTATTCTCTCTTTTACATGACCAATTCCTCATAAAATACGATCCATTTGAATCAAAAGGGATAGTCCTTCTCAAATATGTACAATAGCTCTTCTATACTTAAACGAGCCACCTTTGTAGTACATACCAATACAGGAGTCATAAGCTGCCATTATTGATGAAAGAAGGTCTAGAGAAGGGATAACATTATGAATGACACATGTCTTTACTAGGTTTAGGAGCAAGAGAAACTAGATGTATGGTTTCTTATTGTTATATGTACATATTGACTAAATACTATATTGAGATGCATTTTAATTGAAGTTAATTTATGGAAATTTCTTTCTATGTCTTGGTTATCTACTTATAATTGTGTGTGTTTAGTTAAGAACTTGTAGACTTTGTGTTTTGAGTTAAGAATATGATCTGGCATTGGGAATGTAACTTGGTTTTTCATTACTGAATATATGTTTTCTATTTGGAGTTGGGAATATGAGGTGGAGTTTATACTTGAAGGTTGTAAAGATCTAAATCCAAATTTGGTTTTGATCCCATTAATTAAAATGGATTCGACTCTTTAGGTCAAAGTGATAGCACTTAAAGAGTTAAGCCCATATATTTTTTGGATGATCAAAGGAGATTTGATATATTGAGCTTGAATTATGACCTGTTGGATTGACCTACCTAATACTAACATCTCTTAATTTAGCTCATATATCAAATAAGGCTGGTATTGGATGTAAAACCACAAAGGAAAGTCCATTTGAGGTTCATAAAGAAGGGATCAATTGTAGCCGTTGATCATCATCATGATCCAAATGAAGAAGTTGGGATCCAAATCCCTTCCTTTATTTGGATATAAGAGAATCTTATCCAATGGCATCGTATTGCTAAATTCCCTACTCAAAAGATTAAAAACTTAAATTGTCACGCTCCGAAGCGACTGAGTCGTAACAGTCCCGCCATGTAAACCATCCTAAGATAGAAGTTGGCCTTACAACCGCTATCTTAGACCTGATCTATACAAAGCGTCCACAACTAACCCGCTTTGAAGTATACAGTTTGTAATTTAAATAGATCATTTACCTAAGAAAGTGAGAAAATTTATATATATATATACACTTTAATTCAGTTACTACACTATTTAAAAATGAAAAATAATTCTAAAATAAAAACTTAGACCTTAAAATATGTGTGTTTATTCTTCAATGTTTTTCCTCACTCCCTAGGATCTAGTAGTTGCTAGCTTCAGAGTAGTTGTTTGCCACTTCTTAGCCAGCACCTGCACAACGTCTATAGGGATGTGAGCAACCACAGCTCAGTAAGTTAGGATGGAGGACTTAAAACTATACCATACACACAACAAGGTTTTCAATCACTTATTAGGTGCAATGCATGTGCAAGCAAATGCCGTCGCACGACGTTGTCCGGCCCGTCGTGAGATTAGAGAAATTGCGCCCGCTCTAATCTGGGTTGAGGAGTTGCCGTTAATGCAACAGCTCACGATCAAACCCAAGCTTGTGTAATGGAGACCTTACTCCTCCCGCGACTACCTTCGAACCACTCTCTTCACCCTCGCTACGACCTCCTCTCCTGTCACTTAATTTGACTGAGGATAAAAAAGGGACCATTTTGCAATCCTACGCTATCCCTTTCGAAGGGGTCGGTATTTGGCCGGAGAGTCCTAAGTTCCCCTAACGGGTTGCCATGCATGTCCGATTATGATTACTGGTCATATATTTGATTAAGTCTAGTTTAAGGTGATCAATCATTTCATGCAAATCATACAATACATGCTAGAGCAACAAACAGAATCATAGCATCACCCATAATCAAGCACATGCACACATCCAACTATCTAACAAGCACAACCAAGCATAATCTCAAGCCTCCCAAAATGCAGCATTGTATTAATCCCAACTTATCTCAACTCCTCGCTCACTCACTCGAGGTCCGACTTGCTCAGGCCATCGCCGATCATCCCTATAATACAAACGTGGTTTCAGTTTTCATATAATGATTATTGGTTCATTTTCTCCTATAACGCTTATTGCTATGTTTTATTTAGAGTTTAATATACGTAATTATCTAAGTCTTAAGTTTTTTATAATTATTCTAGGTTTGGGGTTAGGTTCGGGTTCGGTTTCCGCATCAATTTCTAAATTAGGTTTTAGTTCGATTTCTAAGTCTTAAACATGCTCGAATCCTAATGTGAAATTAATCACATTAAGCTCGAGTATTCAAATATCCTATTGAGTCTTAATTTAATATTCTAAGCTATTCGGTACACGCTAGTCCTAATTAAGATATCGGATTTATCCCTAATGTGAGAAAATCTTACTTTTTTATATAATTACCTAAAATTCAATCTTATTCAGCTGTAATATTATTCTGATTTTTACTCTAATATTATCTAAATAACCCTAATTTTTTAGATTTATTAATTTACAATTTCACATATTACTAATTTCTTATATTAATTACCTAATTTCCTAAATTAACCATACTTAATACTCCAAAGGTTAGGATTAGGGTTTCACATCAGAAATTAACATCCCTAAACATCTAATTACTATCTAAATCAGTAATTAATATCTTAATCACCTAATTAACCCCAAATTACCCAATTTTTCCATCATTTTAGGGCTAAAAATTAACTTAAAAATTTCAAAAATTAATTTTAAAAAGATGGCTTCATAGCACTGTTCCATATCACATGAGCATTCTATAGAAAAAAATTGAGCTCCAAACTACACTCCTAAGCCTATTTATTTTTCATTCTAATCATGCTCGGTTTTGCACGATTTCTTAAGGACCCTATATTTTCAGACGTGATTAAACTAAATCACTATTTTTAACTAAATCACTATTTTTTCCTAAATCTACATACAATAAAACCTCAGAATAACAAATTTCATAATTTTCTAAAACTATTTACTATTTTTACAAAATTACACAAGAATCGAGCTGGAAATCGGACTCACCAGTCTGGATGGCTCCGGCCACTGCCGGTCGCCGTGTCCTTGTCGGTTGGCCTAGGCGCTACTACCACCGTGTGGTGGTGGTGGCCATCCACTCCCAGCTGCCCGTCGGGTCTGGGTTCTCTTTTGTGGCCCTAACTGTACAGTTTTCCTTTCCTTTTTTTGGTTTTTCTCTCATTTTTTGCCTCTCCCTAATTTTTTCTGATTTCTAACTGTCCAAATGAGCTTCTAAATTTTTCTTGCTATTTATAGAGCTTTAGTGTAATTGTTGTGCATTAATTAGACATAACTTTGCTCAATTTCCTTGATTTTTGGTTTTTGTGTTGTCTAATTTTAATTGGTTAATTTTTATTTTGTGGATTCTGACCTGCCATGACCTAATTTGGATCATTATTGATTTTTTTTTATTTTTCTTGATTTTTTTCTTAATTAATTATGAATTTTCTTTAATTATTTAGTATAATTTTAGCATATCTCGCGTATTTTAAGTAATTACGCGTATTTATACCTACATATAAATTCATATATAGTACACATAAATATTTCTAAATATTATTTAGGTCATTTTATAATTTTTAGTATACATATAATTTATCTCTAGTAATTCGTTAAGTACCGGAATACATTTTCAATAAATAACGAGTTATATACTTAAAATTTTAAAATTTGAAAATTTTGTAGTCTCCTATTTTATTACTTATTTTCTTAAATTCAAACTTACGGGATCGGTTTACTAATTTTTTAACTTTACTAATATTTTTAACTTTACTAATATTTCTAGTTTTACTTTATAATTTAAACTCGATCGGGTCTTTCAACCGATCGAAACCTCTGATTGCTTAGTTGTGGGGCTTACATAAATTAGTGAAGAATATTAACCATATATATCACAAACAGTAGGGTTTGATGCTATTTAGTTTCTCTACTTGTTACATCCTATGTTAAAGCCTTATTAAAATTGCTTACTCATTTTCCCTACCATTCATCACTTCATTATCTAACAAGTACTATTGATAACTCTTATTTTAAATATATTTCACATGGTGATTTTATACTATTTCCCTTACATCTTTAGTTTTTTTTTAAATAAATTGATACTTAATTGAGTAAAATTTTGATTTCAAGGTTTGAACACATTCTAAGATTAAAAACGAAGAAAATGAATCAAGTTTCACTCAATTTGGAGTTCAAATGAATGAGTTATGAAGTTTTGAAGTTATATAAACAATAGGAAAAAACGGCAAATTTTGTTCCAAACTGTTTCTGGTGACGAAAAGAGAAACTTTACAATACATTACAAAAGGACATACTAGGGTTTCACAGATCACTTTGGACATTCAAAAGAGAAGAGACTTGAAGAGAAAAAAGAGCAAAAGGCTAAAGAGTAAAAGGCGAAAGCAACACCTAACTTTAAGATTGAAGAGATTTTTCATCAACAAAAGGAGTTTTTCATGTTTTATTTTTTTATTTTGTTACAATTCGTTTTTAGTTTCATTATGATAGCTTAAGATTCTTATATTTAGGATTGTGAAACCTAGGGTTTCATGTGACTATTAGATTTATTGATAATTTTCAATAAATTTTTTATCTTTTCTTGATTCAATTATGTTATTTAATTGTTAATTGATATTTTTAGGGTATCAATCTATAATATTATGCATAATGATTGAGAAATCACATGTGTAATAAGATCTTGACATAATTGGAGAGAATTAAATGTGTACTTAGAGATAAGATACATGTTTCTTCCGAAAAGTTGTTCTTTTGTGTGTGAATTCATTATACATTAATGCGATTCTGAATTATATTACTAAGTGAAGAGATTCCGGTAAATAATTTAGGATTAGGGTTAATATACTTGAGAAAGGTATTAACTTTAATTGTGAATCCCTCCGGTCAAGGATAATAGAGATTGAATTGGATACATTTTAAGCGGTCACATGTTAAATACTAGGGGAAATAATTCCTAAATACGTTATTTGCCTTCTTGAAGTCATTCTTAATTTTATCGCTTTCTAAATTACTTAATCAAGTCTCATAATTAAGTTAGTTTGTTAATTTTAGTCTTTTTAATTCATTCAACCCATTATAATTTTCCGTTTAGATAATAGAGCTAAGGTTAATATTAGTACTCGAGGTCTCTAAAAGATCAACTCGGATTCATATCTACTATATTAAAACTAATAAGTGCACTTACTTTATATAAACTATTTAACACAAGGTGTTTTCTTAGTTACATGTAGCACGATATTTACTTAATATACATAACCTTCACATTTGAACCCCTAAACCAATAAAGGCTTGGTTGGTCGAATTGTTTTATTTATATTTTAAGGTGTTACTATGCTACAAGTTGAGATTCCTTTTTGCAAGGGATTGTTACTGGTATGTTTTTGCTGTTGCAAGTGTTAATAGGGAAAACACAATCCTAATGAATACCTTCCTTTTTGTTAACGTTAAAGGTGCACATCTATTGTATGCCTTCACTTATTTATTTGTTTATTTTTTTGAAATTAAAGGCACACACCACACACCAGATGTGCACCTTCTTCTTCGACGAGTAAAAATGACTATGTGCGCTTTCACTTAGTTCGCTACACACCACTCAAATAATGTTGTTTGTTGGAGCTTTATTTTAATAATATTTTTTTAGCATCATTTATTATTACTTGTTAGGTTATATGTCTATTGTTTTGAGAGCTCTTTTTTTTTTTTTTTGTTGGTATTAGCTAATGATGAAAAGTGCAGGAATTGGATCATGTCGATGTTATAAGTCTTTCGTGCCCTTGCTTGTGGTAAGGACATATAATGATAGGGCTGATGATTCATATTATAATGTTATATCTCATATTCGTGCTTAAATGAGTTCGGTATCTATAAAATCTCAACTTATGACATAATCTATTTATTAATCATGTCTAAATATCTAAACCCATAACTCGGCTTATTCAATAAGTGTATCTCATATCTAGATTAAACTTGTTTATCGAGTAAAAGGTCATAAAAAAAAAAACCTATGAGATACTTGTATATGTAAGAGGTAATATATAATAATAATAATAATAATAATAATAATAATAATAATAATAATAATAATAATAATAATAATAATAATAATAATAATAATAATTAATTTTTACAAATACAAATGTCATAAATTTTTAGCGCTTAACATAAAATGATAACCCACATAAAATTTTTAGTGAAATAAAGTTTAATCAAATTATAAGAAATCACAAAATTTAACATCACCTTAATCACCTCACACATTTTAAGATGCATCAAAATCCTAATCATCAACATCTTATTGTCATAATTCTAGTATTTCTCACAAAACTTTGTACACCACAATTTAAGAATGATTAAATTCCTATATATAAAAAGGAACTATCATCTTCATAATTTTTTTTTTTTTTTTTTTGCATTAAAGATTACTTCAATAGACAATTATGATATAATACTATTTTACTATTTATAATAAGTTTTTCTCATAAGAAAAAAATATAATCGTAACGCATTATAAAGAATAGAAAAAAAAATAGAACGCATTATTTTCTTATAAAAAATTTCAATAAATAATTTCTCAATAAGGTTAAACGAGGTTCATTGGTTTAATACCTCACTATTGTGACACAATAAAAAGAGAAAAGAGAAGATTATAAAGATATAGAGAGGAACACACCATCTGACGTGATGAAAAAAAAAAAAAACAAAAGGAAGTATCTTACTATATGAAGAAGAAGATTTAAAACTTCATATTTGCTTTGATGGTTGAGAAAAAAATTCATACCAGAAAACTTAAAAGGAAGGAGAGAAAAAGAAAAAAAGCTAAATATAGAAAGAATCCTAATTATTAAAAAATGTTTACATTTAACTAATTTAATCGTATAAATTATCATGTTTAGTATGAATCAAATAACATCACGTATATTTTTGCTTTACTCTTTACTAGAAATAAGAGGAATAAAATAAAATATAAATTTATTTATAATAAATAAGTTTATGTGAATATATAATCTGTTTAATAAAGAGATTTATAAATAAGTATAGGATATTGACACAAATCTAAATACAAACTTTAATATATTTAAACGAGTCTAATTCATTTGAATTTTATATCATTTTTTTTTCATATTTAAGCCGATGTATATCATATCATAATACGATAGATTATCAGCCGGAGTAACCACGTCCTCCTCGGAGCTTTAGAATAATTTATATATATTTATAGAAATATACATGTATATTTTGGAATAATCATGCTGAGAAATAAAAATCTTGACTCAAAGTAGGTACCGTAAAAAGGACCGAAGTAGATGACGTGGGACTGCAACAAACCTAATTGCTGGTAGAGCGAAGTCGGCTGCATATGATCATGTTGTGTTGTCTGTTATTATGACGACCAGTACAGTCATAACCAAACTCATAAGACATGGTGTCCGTCTCAAATCTTGAAAGTTGAAGATTTAATCACGGGAAATTCAAAGCTATACGCAAAGATTTGAGGAAAGGGGCTGGAACTGTATCAACCTCCATCAAATTTACTGAACGTGTCAGGCTTTGCCTCGTGTGTGAGGGTGAACGATTTAATTTTTGCCCTAGAAATACGATAAACAACGTGCCGATTTTGGTGGCAAAATTACATGTACTTCACATGAACACGCTTGCAATTTGTGGATAAGAATTGAGATACTCATTGCGTGTTTGAGGGTCCGCTTCTGTTAATTAAAGCTCTATCTGATTATTATATTTATATATGTGTAATTTAATGCGTAGGAAATTACAATTAAATTTTAATGTAAATTTTCACTTGAAATTATTCACATGCTCGATAAGGATTGATATCGAAGAGGATTTATCGGAAAGCACTTTTACTAACAAGTTACTTAAAGAATTTTTTATATGAAATTCTCTCCACTAATGAACTCTCTTTTATTACTAAGTTTTATCAAGAGCGTTTTTCAATATTTTTGTAAAATTTTGATGTGTTTATTTTTTCTAATCAATGTGTAGGCTTTAATATCACACTTATTATGTAGGAATGAATTCACAATAGAAAGCAGAATATCCAGAAACATTGGATTGTAATCAATATCTTGAAGGAGAAATCCAATTCCATCCCTAAGATGATAAAATGGAGATTACATCACATCCTTATTGATTATTAATAATTAAAATTATTTATTTAATTTTTAAACTAATCGAAACATTTTATTATTAAAAACATTTTTAACAAAATCACATATGTATTCCATTCCATTAATTTTTTATTCATTTCTAAATCCAAGAAATGATTTACCATTTTAGCCCTCATCTTTTCTTTTTTATTCAATTTCAATTCATTTCATTTCAAATCATTCAAACATATTAAACAACTAAAAAAGCAAAAAAAAAAAAAAAACAAAAGGGGCTAAGCATCGTGCTTGAAGAGAAACCTTAACATAGGAAATTATGTCAAAGTCTCTTATTAATTAGTAAAAGCAGGTTCCTTGGCATAGAGTATCGTACTAAAAAACCTTGTTAAAGATGCTAAAATCGAAATTTCAATTACCTTTTCTCCTAAATCACTCTAGTTTTAAAAGCAAAATGTATAGTTTATAAAACAAAATCTTTTCCCTCTAAATCCATCAACGCTTTTTTTTTTCTTTTTTTTTCCTTTTCCATAGGCTGCTCAATTATTTCCTCCAACCATGATGCTATGGATTTATCAATAGGAGAAACAGGGGGTCCTGAGAAAACAAAAAATAAATTAATACAAGTGTAAATTTTGCAGGGCAATTAAAATAGCCAAAATGAGGGTCTTGGTGGTCATGTCTCACCATGTCACGAAGATGGGGAGGACAGCACAAAATATATGGTTTGGAGTTTTGCAGAAAAGAAGTGGGTGTGGGTTGCTGGGACAGAAACTAAAACAGAACATTAATGGATGATGTCAAACACCCACCTACCAACTCAACTTCCGCCACTTTTAAATAATTCCATGGGTGAAAATTCACCTTTTTGTTTACTTTTTCTTTAACTTTCTCTCTTGTCAAAATTTAGCGGTTTCATCCGCAAATCTTCCATTAAGTTATTTATAAACTTTTATACAATCATTTTGTTTTTAATTTTTATGTACCTTTGCTTTGAATTTTAGTATTTTTCATTATTTCATTAAAAAGTAATATAATATAAAAGAATTTAAAAACATCTCTACCGAATATTTAAAAATCTAAATGCTCGCATATACGACTCACTTTATCGCCATATCTCTTAGTCGGTTCCAAGGTGGTGTTGTCCGGACATGTTTGACGCTAACCCCAAAGAATGGCTATGATGACTCTTTTCTGTGTCTTTGTCTATACCTATCAATTACGTTAAATCTTTCACAATGTGATCGGGTGATCTGATGAGACTCTAATCCAACCTCTACCTAACCGTGCCCTGCCTAATCTCTTCTAGAAGGAGACGGGACCACATACGTGGAGGAATCATCTATACAACTGTGTGTACTTTTCTAAATTCCAGCACGTCAACCATTTACCATGTCGGGAGAAAAGAATCCTAAACTTCGGCTTCCTAAATCCTGTTCCCAGTACGAGTTTTCCCGTTGCTTTGCATGTTATTGCAAGGGGCACCAAAAAGATGTTTTCTATTTCATTTGTTGTGTTTTATTTGTTTGCATTGTATATAAGGGCTGCAAAGAGTGGAATAAAATTTATTCCATTCCTTCTATAAGAAGATTGTTCATATTGTACGTTTAATGTGGCGTTTGCAGCTTTAAAATTGAATAAATGGTACCAATCCCTCCTAGAAGTCCTTTAAACTACAGCCTTAACATGTATTGTTGACCCTCTTAATAATTTTCTAGGAGAGTTTTTTTTTAAAAAAAAAAATTATTACTAAAGGAGGAGGATTCAAATCTTAATTCATTTCAATAAAAAAATTAATAATGATACTATTAAACTACAATAATCTTAACAATTTCCTAAGAATGTTTAAACATTTTTAAATAATTTTTATAATTACATGGGACATCACTTAAAACTTTTTATAAAGGAAGACCTAATATGTGTTAAAAGTGTTTACCCATTAAAATTTGAAATGTTCATAGATACTATCTATGTAATTTACCCATTAAAATTTGATGCAACTATTTTATTGGTACTCTCCAAATTCCAACATTTGAACATTCCACCTCGAGTGAAATGATAGTTTGCATCAATTTCTCTCGATGTTTAATTTGACTCTATAACTATTTGATCTAAAATGTTAAGCATATTGATCGATATAGACTATCATAGTAGTAGTTTAACATTGTCCTTCACCTTGCGGTTAGGATGAAGATTTACTAATGCTCCTCACCTGGAAATGATCAATATGAACTCAAACGAGAATGTACCAAACTCCTACTTTAATGTTGTGTGAGTTTAATTCAACAATCAAATGATTTGACAAAGTTTTAAGTTATCATATGTAAGTTTTAGACATAATATTTAATGATTCAACTCATTCGTGAGTTAGACATTAACTATATAACACAGTAGAACTCGAGTAATTATAATCTACCATGTATCCTTATAATTTAATAACACGTTAAGTATCTATAATCAATATATTCACATCTCTACATACTTTAACAATCATCAATGACCTGTGATAACTTCAATACAATAATTCAAGGATGTCTTAACCATTCTCAATTCACCAATAATTACATTACATAAAGATAAATACTTAGAATTACTTTTTCAACGAAAATAGAGTTAAATTCAGAATTCAAATACAATTGTTTCAAAAACCTTATACCAAAACTCAAGCATCTTACGTTTACCGGATATGAAAGTTTAACAACTATCAAGGACTTAATTAGATAAGTCTCGAGTGACTTTTCATGACCCATATTGCAAAATAAAAGTAAATACAAACTGTTTAACAACATGGTCCAACAAAATTATCAATCCTATACCAACTACGCCATCTCCATAATCAAAATAATAATCATAATAATTAGCATCCTTGCCAAAATAGCCATACTCACTATAATATTCTTGGTACTCTAGATAACTTGTTCTTAAATCTAAAAATAAAAATCCCTAAAGGAGTGAGTAAAGTCTAATATAGGATAACAACCACAAATGCATGTTTACACAATAATACACAAGCACACACATTAACTAAATCAATATCTAAATTTTCAAATGAGACAGTAAAAAAATCTACGTGTGAATTTCACAACTTTTTGCCCATGTAAATTACGATACAACATTTGAAAAAAAAAAACAATGCAGTGAGAAAAATATATAAATTATTAAATTTAAGTTACATAACATCGCTATATTTAGTAGAAATACGACTTAAATGGATATTAATATTATTATAGTGTTAATTTCCAAATTTATCATATTATGTGTTGGATTCTCAAGTGAGATAGTTAAAAAATCTACACATGATCTTGTAATTATTTGTCTATTCAAACTATAATAAAGTAAGAAGAATATATAATTAAAAGTATCAAATCTTATAACTTTAATTAAGATTTTGACTTGGAAAGAGACGATTTGGCAATAAACTGCAAATATAAAAGAATATATAACATGTTTCATATCCGAGTGTAAGTGCTTGACTTGAACTCAGACACGAATTTAACTATATTTAAATAAGGTTAACCTATTTGTGTCTCATATCAATTTTTTCAATACACTAACCAGTTTAAATCGTATCATATTGTGTCTAAATTCCAAATTGCCAACCCTATTCTTAAATTCACTTCTACTAAGAAGATTATTCCATTATTTATTTACAGTTTGTACACATGCCTTTTTGGTAATAAGTCTTTATTATGAAATAACACAAAGCTTCTCCATTTATTCGATTACATGTAGATGCATGGGAATACTATTACTAACAAAAGAAAAAATAATGTCATGATTTTTTTTTTTTTACCAACTAATTACAACATTGGGAAGGGGAATTAAGACCTAGTCCATCCTATTGCTAAACTTGTATTCATGTCACTAGATTATAATATTCTTAACTTATAAATTAATAAGGTAATACAACTACCTTGCTTGAACTAATTAAGAAGTAATAACTAAAATGTTGAAGTTGTTGCAATTTCTTTTTTTTTTTTTAATGTTAATACTTCCTATACACTATAAAATTTTACAAGCAATCGTATAATTCGTGCTAAAATCATCATCATTGTCCTATTTTTCTAAAAATCTCAATCAAAACAGGTCATTAAAATCAAGTCGATTGCAAAAGTTAAGGATTTAGGAAAGCTTAAGAAGATGACTACTCTAATAACACACTAATTTCAATACAAGTGCCATAAAGTAGAACACACAAAATTATGGTCTAATTCATAAAAAGTATTCACAATTAAATAAGTATTACAAACAATATTGCCACATATTTTTGTAGTGCTTTTTGTATTTACTGACCTTAACTTCCATAAATTTTTCTCAACTACCTAATCATTCACTTCATGCTAAACATTTTTTTTTTCTCTTTTTGAATTTAGAATCAATCAAATATTTATTGACTGCTAGAAATGTTCAAAAAATTGTCTGACATTGAGCAAATTGGGGAATTAAAGAACATATGTGGAAGATGGGGACGACTATTATATACGTTTAAGAAATAGAATGAAGCCTCAAGGGGTAGAGAGAGAGAGAGAGATGGTATTTATTTGCAATACATGATTAGTTGTAAATATCTTTCATGCATTCGATTATAAACTTACATATTGCAACACCATTGTGAAATCAATGAATCATGAAAGCAGTTGTCTTTTACATCTCTCCTTAATTCTTTACTTATGTAATTGGCTTTACTTCAATTATCTATTTCAGCAACTTAAGATTTCAAGAAAGATGATATAAAAATACTACTTGAAATGCTAATGTCTATTTCAAGAAAGAGTACTTGTAAAACTCATTAATGAATGAAAATAATTTCAAAAGATAAACTAGGAAAGAGGAAAAAAAAATTCACAATCCTTATTACATAAGCAGCATACCATAACCAATGCATGTTGATATGTTTGTGCATTTATGTTTGTGCAAAAATACATGTGTATATGTGTGTGCACACATTAACGTATGTATGCATTTGTTTTGTGTTTACTAAAGTGAAATACTTAAACATTGAGAAACACATTGATAGACATTGATGACCAAGTTGTCTTGTCATTTTTTTTTTTTTGAGTTTATTATTAGCCTACCTATCTATTTACTATCAAGTTGCAAACAACCTCTACTCAATTTTAGATCCCCCACCTAGAGGACTAATTATATGTTGAGTCATGAATCCAATGCATAAATCTTAGTCTTGTAAACACTAAGAAACACATTGATAGACATTGATGATTGAGTTGTTTTGTCAATTTTTTTCTATTAGTTATCAACAAACCTATTTGTTTACTGTTAGGTTGCAAACCGGCCTCTAAGTCTACTAATGATGAGTCTTAAGCCATATGAATTTTATGTCGATTGAGTATTTACTTTTCTTTATGATATGAATCATTTTATTTATTACGTTATTATCGCCCTTTTAACATGATAAAGGATTTTTTGAATATTTATTCTTCCTTATGTCATTAAAATACTTGACTTAGTAGTAAAACCCTGAGGCATGAGAACATTATTCTAAATTATCTAAAGTCACTCATTATTTGGAAAAATAATGAATTAAGACTAGTATGTTAGCTAAATGATAGTCACATTTTATTAATTATAGATATGAGATATCAATTCAGCACATAGACATATATAGGAGTAAATTATATTAAATCGACCTACCATGAAAGTATTGCATTGATTAATTTGATAAGTACTACTCATTGCAATGTTATTTTAGTGCTTTGACTTGATGATACTATGGATTTCTACATAATAAGTTCCATATTTTTACTCAGTTCTTTATCATTTTTAATTAGATGATTATAAGATTATGATTGGATATAGAATAAATTATGTGGAGGAATATGAGTGTTCGTGAAATAATTTTTCCATCTCATTTGAGAAAGACAACTTTTAGGATCCTTAAAGAGTAAGGCTGAGAAAATGCATGGTTGTACTCAAATGAATTGATAAGTAGCTATAAATGTCATTTGTTTAAGTCAGTCAAACTCTAGATTTAAAAAACAAGTGATTAAACAATATAAGAGTATCTTGATTTACACCTTATGTTTAATCATTAGACATTATATAACAAAGGGACTTAATAACTTACTGTTTAATAGGTAGAGTCGAATCACCGATCTCAATCCACACCTTATGTTTAATCATTAGATATTATTTAACAAAGAGACTAAACATATTGTCTTGCTTAATGTCACTTATGTCTTGTAGGTCCAAAATGAGTTTTAGGCTTATT
This sequence comes from Lumnitzera racemosa, assembly GCA_024138005.1. Taxonomy (NCBI): domain Eukaryota; kingdom Viridiplantae; phylum Streptophyta; class Magnoliopsida; order Myrtales; family Combretaceae; genus Lumnitzera; species Lumnitzera racemosa. Next base: position 22,512,791 of record JAMXBC010000008.1, read on the forward strand.
ACCAACATTAAGTAAACCTATAGGGTCATACATAAAGAACAACCAAATGGGCTCTAGGTTTATTTTAGATAAACCTAAAAGAAATTATTGAAATATTTATTATTCTTAAATAATTTAAGAATGATAAATAATTACATTTATTATTTTTGAAAAAAAAAATAATGTATTAGATATTCTTCATAGTTTTAATATCTCGTACTATTTCTTAATATCTTTAAGAAGATATTATTGCTCAGTTATATATAGATAGAACTTTTCTCTATTAGGGTTACATTAATACTTGCTGCCAACATTAGACTTGTAAAGAAAGTCTGCAAACCTAAATAGAGAAAGAAAACATGAGTTATTGTGAGATTATTACTAGCACACTATTTCTTATTTCAATGTGTTCACTCGTGTGTAAATACTGGTAAAGGGTATTTACAATTTGCAACATCTGTTGATTTGCCAAACTAGAAGTTTGTAAGGCTTCAAATAAGGTAAAATTCGTAATCCCTTCTCAATTTAATCGATACGTACGGATCTTAAGGCGTTTAGGGTTAATAAGAATTAAAAAAAATTGCTATATATTTTGTGATTCACAACCTTAAAACCTAATAAAGTCGATCATAGGTCCCTAACCTAGTGGGCTAATTACGTTTCAAGTCATGAGGCCAATACACCTTTGATTAAATCCTTTATTAACTAAGGTGTCAATTGGATAGAGTTCAATTAAAATCCTAAACTACAACTATGGGGATGTTGCAGTATGAAATATTCAATTTAACGTCAAATCTAGAAGCTTAAATTTTGAATAAGTGGCTTTAGAGTTAAATATAACAAGATAATAGAACAAAAGTTAAAGATTTTGAATCCACAAACTATCATGTATCCTACATACATTTCGCTATTCATGTGATAAGATTGAGTAATGCACTTCAAATTGCTTTTGAAACGAAGGATGAAATGGAGAGGGATTAGAGAAAAGGAACAAACATTTTAAGTACTCTCACATCGTTGTGATAATTGACAAAGTCTAGTAAAGCCTGAACTTTTAAGTAATTTCCTGGTTGAATGTTAAATGATGTTACCTTATGAGAGGAACTAGTGTACATGGTAGGAATGCACTTAGGAAGAAGTGTATTAAGAGCAAGAGTGCAAAGGAGTCTTATTGAATATAGGATAGGCTTGAAAGTTCATAAAGGATTCTATTTAATACTAGTGCCTTTCTAAGAAAAATTAAAATTTATAAGTCAATCCTAAGGAGTCTTAGTCCAAGCCCACCAATCCAATGCTTATAAGATTATCCCAAATTATACCTAATTATATGGATCTTGTTGCTTATCCAAATAATTAATTATTCTTACAATAAGGGCTTTCTTTTTAGGCTTAACCCATTTGATTTGAGGCAATCGTGTTATGTATCTTATACAGTGATGTCACTATCTTTCACATCATGCTATAAAGTTGTTGTATCACTTTCTTATATGCCAACTTACTTTATAACTCAGTAAATAATAGTCATTTCAGTTTTTAAATTTTTAGCATCTATGTTGTGAACACAATACTCACAATTTACAATACCCTTTGTATATACATATCACTTAGGATTTATAAGAAATATGTTGCTCTCTTGTCAACACATCAAATAAATTTTCTTTAAATATTAGTTGAGTTTGTTGTAGTTAATTTGCATCCTCGATTTCATTCATGTAAATTATCATTCTTATTGAGTTGATTTTTGCGTATTGACTCCACTTCATTAATTTTGATTTGTTTCTCAATTTTCATCCGTTTAGATGAATATATAAAATTACATATCAAGCATAGACTTGTTTTAAAGGGTTAGTCTATTCAATTCAAACTTTGAATGGATGAAAATTGAATTTTGAACAAGACAAATATAAATAATATTTTTGAGAATGTATAAATCACTTTCATAAACTTCAAATTGATCAATAAATCATTCTCTTTTGAACTAAATTTCTATGGAATTCTACTTGAAAGGTCACAAAATCTCACGAATGTTGTTGATATCCTTTAAGAATAATCTTCGTTATAAAGTTTATAAGGCCAATGTTATAGTTTATATATCAACTTTACCACGTTTTATAATTATGCGCCTGAAATTTTGATTTATTTAACTATACTATTAATTGAAAATTTAGTTATCATTATCTACATTTTAGTTGATTTCAATTCACACCATTAATCCAATCAGTATCAATAAGGTGAATACCTACGATCTTAGGGGATGGTGCAACCCTCGTAAAATCTTGGGTCTTGCAACTCATATTTTTGAAATAGGTTGCAAGCCGTTATTTTGCAAGGAGTGGCCAAGTAGCCATCAATAAAGGGTCATATGATCTCTTTCAAATTTTGGATAATCACCTTATTGACTGACTATACTCATTAAACTAACAATGTAAATTAGAGCAAACTGAAGATAATAATAACTAAATCTTCAATTAAGTGTATAATTAAATAAATAAAAAAATTTAGGTATATAAATGCAAAATATGACAAAATTTAAGTGTAAATTGCAATATTAACTCAAGTTCCTAATTTATCCCTCCTTTTTCTCTGGTCTCTTATAAATATGCATATCATATACTAAATAGCCAAGTCATACTTATATCACAAAAATCCTATATGCTTTCCGCTTCTATTGAATGTATCATTTTGGATTTGATTTTTTATCTTAAAAATTACAACTTTTATTATATATCCTTCACCATATAGATATGTCGTCTCCATTTTGTTCTTTCCTGACCGCATATTTTCCTTTCAATTTTATAGTTTTCTTCTTTCATCATTTTGGTTTTATCACATTACATACACTATGTACATACCTTTCTCTATAACATAAACCAATATTCATTGCATACAACTTCTTATTTATTTATCTTTCTTGTTGTGTATATTATACAGAAAAAAAAAAAGAAAAAATACAATGCCAATTAAGATTTTACGATTTTTCATACCAACTCTGTACTTCTTTCTTCGATCCACTTTACGTTCTCTATTGCAAATTAATATTTTAAGAGTTAGAAATGAATTTCTTGTTGTTATTTATTTTAAGAAAATGGGCTAATTTATGATAAATTATAATTTTGTAATAGTATCACATGATAAATCAATTAATGTACTAATTATAAAATTGTGGAAACAATAATAGGTTATCAAAAAATTTAATAGAAAACTCAATATTATGAAAAGGTTATTGAAATTTTCTAGTTCGTATATAGGTTTTATAGGATATATATATAAAACCTATGGTGGTTCCTAAATATTATATAATAGGTTTTAGTATATACTTATACTAATAAAATTCCATATCTTACCCGCTTTTCAAAAGTTAAGCTGATGATGTTGCGTTTTAGGCTTAGCTCCTACTTGTCCTTTTTTAATTTTCTTTTTAGTTTTACTCCCATCGTCTAACTAGACAAAACCTTGAGCGGGAATCTATGATCATTTGAGCCACTTGTTTTTGAATTCCGCAGGCCTATTCTAATACGTTATACGGATGATCATTGCGAATAGGAACACAATTAAAGACCCTTTTCAAAGGGGAAACAAAAATGAAAATGACGCCAAATTCGTTGAAGGTATAAGAGTCGTAAGGGCTACGTCAACTCGTAAAGTCGTCACGACTCCAATGCTCTTATCCACAAGCATTGCATTTATCTCGTCACTTTTATGGCTAGCCAAATTATCCATCTAATGAAGTGAAAGCATCTTTTTTTAAAAAAAAACTATTATTGCAGTTGGTTTTTTTTTTCCAAATACTATTACAACAGGAAAAATTGAATCTAATACATCTAATTAGAAGATCATATTTATACTACTTGGTTATAAAATTTTTAACCTATTATGACATCACTTAAAAAGAAAATACGATATATTCAATTGAAATAAATTAATATTTATATTATTAGACTATAAAAGTTATAACAAAGCATCTATTTTACTCTTGTACTTTCTTTTTACGCTGACTATTATATTATAGCTTTAGAGAACAAGAAATTTGAAACCGATTTATTTTATTAGAAAATTAATATTTATACAGTTTGATTATAATGTCTTTGCTAATACCTAATTTTATTAAGATAACTTTACACAAATTGTCATTCTTTTATATGTATTTTCTTTGTTCTATCATGCTTTTTACCTTTTACAATTTGTTATCTTTTTTCATTTTATTATATTTTAGGATTATGTAAGTATGTGTTCTTATAGTTTAGGCATTTGTAACATGGGTGCATCTTTATCTTGTAATTACAAAGAAAAAAATATTGTTAGGTGCATCGAGTATTTGTTAAGATATGATATATATTTATTTTTTTTAACTATTGATATTTTCACAAAAACATAATTAATATTTTTCCCCTTTTAATATAAGAAAGCATTAAAATCTTCCTTTCTTAAACCCTTACCACTATGTTTGGGATAAGGGAAAGAAGTTGGCAGGAAAGAAAATGGAAAGAATACTTGCTTGGATTAAAAGAAAATATGAAGAAATGATTATGGATGAAAAGTGCATGGGAATTTTTTTTAAAAAAGAATTTGCTAAAGTACTAAAATATTCTTAAAATTTCAAGATATTCTTTTCGTAAAAGGGCATTTAAGTAAATATAAACAATTTTCTTGTAAATTCTCTCTAAGTTGAAGGAAAGATATTTGGCAAGGCCTATGGAAAATTTTGAATTAAAATTTTTCTTTTTTTTTTCCAAACAAGAACAAGAAATTAGAAGGAAAACGATTACTCCAATTCTTTCCTCAATAGTCTATTTTTCATAAGTATAAAAAAAGCTTCCTTTTTATTATTTTTTTTATAATACCGTTACAAAATATTCAGATTTGGATTTTGGGGAGACCAAAACTTGACGGGCCAATGAACATGAAAACAATATAGGTTAGCTTTAGCGGATAACCAAAATGAACAATGGTTTTCAACTACCGAAATAAAATAAAAGACAATGGCTTTAATGGGATTTTTTTTCAATAAATAAATACTTTCATTAACCAAAAACCAGAAATAACCAACCACAAAAAATCACAGTCGCAACTACATAAAGCATAATCCTCTCTAAACACTGTCCCGCTAGATAACTATTACTACAAAAGTTTTTATTTTTAGTGACTTTTATCTCATGTATTTAGTGACTACTAAAACCTTTAGGGGTGGTGTAAAACCACTACGAATACAAGAGTAGCAAAGTGACATTAGCGTCACTTTTTCTAATATAGATATATACAACACTATAGTGACAGTTTTTTAAAAATAAAGATATATGTATATTACAATAGCATTTATTAAAAGCTACTAAATTATTTATATAAAAACAACTTAAAACTATCACTAATGACATAATATAGAAGCTATTCTAATTCGCTACTATTCTCTATATTTAATGTCAATTTAAAACAGCTACTAATAACGTAAAATAATAGTTACTATAATCTACCACTATTTTTTTTCTCATCGAAAAGAAATGAAAAGCACATATATGTTTCTAGGATTACTAGTTATATATACTCCTTCTCATCTATAAATGATTTGTAGATTATTTAGAATAATAACACCTTGGAAATAATCTACTACTAAGATAGTATTTAATTTTATTTCCTATTAAAGAAAACATCATATTCTACATAAAACAAAGTTTGAATGCATATATGTCTCTTTATAATATTTCATACTCTAGAATGAGTTATGATAGCATTACAGTATCTAAAATGTAAAGATACAAGTAAATTGCAAAGAGTTTTATATTTGTTTTCATTACAATATCATATACCAATTAATACCCCCAATTATCCAATGAACTACTCTACAACAATCCATCTAGCCAATTTCATTCATACCCTCCTGGCTCCTAATAAGTCGATTACACTATATTTCATTATATAAAAACCCCATTTCATAAAAATCCAAAACAGTTTAGCACATATATTTATTAATAACTACAGTATCAAAGGGGAAATAAAAGGATCACTTACATGCAAATTTGATAAATAAAGCTAATTATCAAGTTAGAGACTCGTATGTGTAACTTGAAAACCAGTTTGCAATATAAGGAGTCTCAATTCCTTCATGGTGCTAAAGGATTCTCTTGAACTATATTAAGATTCATGTGCCATATCTTGATTAAACTTATAGTACAACAATGTGGATTTCTCAAACTGTTATCATAACTAAATTATTTTTATATGCATTATTTCAATCTAAAGATATGAAATGAATGAATATAATACCTTGCGTTCATTTAGAACACTTTATCACATTAGCTAAAGATGTACATACACCCTTTGCAAACATATATTAAAATATGGTTAGACTTTGATGACTTTTCGAAAAGGAGGGGGAAAAAAGAAAATGAAGAAAAATATGCGTATAGAAATCAAGATAGTGCCAAGTGCATCTTCTTATAGAAATCAAAATATTAATAAAGTAACATATAAAAATCTTAAGATTAAATTGTCAAAAACAATGAGAAACAGAACACAAGTAATATGTTGACATGGTTTAAAATATCTAAGTATATCTTCTTATTGTAGTAACTTTGAAAATTCTATAATTAATTATTTATTTCCTCTTTGGAAGCTATTAAAGTATCCCAAATGTGTCAAATTGGTTAACTCGGAAAAACTTAGAAGTGTACCCATTGAATCACCATGAAAACTTAAACATGTCTATGTACGAAGGAGGTTTGATAGTGTTGTAAGCTTTTGATAAATTAAGTGTAACGCTACAAGCCAAAAATAGTTAATAATTAAGCCAGCAAATGCTAATAGATTCATTTCAACCACTTGGCTCAAAAGTTTCAAGTTTGTGTTCATAAAGCGTTCACAACTATGGTCTTATAAACCATTACTATAACCTCCCACAATACATATAGGAAACTTAATCATGGGATCTCACAATCTCTCTCTCTTAAACATGTAACTTCTTTGCCTCAAGATCTTACAATTGGGCATAGATCTTCCTCTTTTTTAGTGTACGATTCAGTCCATCTATTACTTATAGGTCATTCTAGAAGCATGTAAAGAGTCATACCTCGGTAATACTCCCTACCCTCCTCGAACCTTTTCTCTAAACTGTGGATAAACTTAAATTAGTCACCTACTTGAAGATGGTCCACTCTAATACCATTTGTATTATGTCAGGCCAAAAGCAGTAAATAGCCAAGCTAACAAGCACTAATATACCCATTTTAGCCATTTGACCAAAATGTTTCAAACATATATTAATAAGATATTCACAATCATGATCTTATAAATTAGTACCATAATCTCTAATAATTCATGTGGGACACTTAATCTAAGGTCTTACATTAAATGTCTAGAGGCTTGAGAAGTTATGGATGCTTGCTAGTAAGTAAGAAATAACACTTCTTACTAAAGACAAATGTCATAGACATGTCAATTCACCAATATCAAGAACTTCTCTAATGTTATTTAGATAATTTTCACTTAATTTTTGTAGTTTCCTTAACTTTCCAATTGCAAGTGTTAACCTTTCTACATGGGTAGAGCTTATACCGAGCTCTTTTAAATTACTCAAATCTCCAATTGATTCAGGTAACTCCATTACCCTTGAATTTGATAAGTTAATCTTAGACAACACTCCTAACATTCCAATTGATTCAGAAATCTTTGTTAGTAACAATCACCAATTTTTACTATAACTAAAGCTCAGTGTCATGTCCAAATGGGTCTCTCACGATTTAATAAGCAAGTAAAATAAAATGATTATTATTTTAATATATGCTTTAAATAGGTCTTCAATGTTTCAAGTAAGTAAAAGAAACTATTAATACTTTGGCTTTTGCTAAGATGTATTGCTATAAAATTGTAACATTTTCAACATTACAAAGTTACCTCCAAGCAATTTTTGGATAGTAATATAGTGATGTTATCTATATGAAGCATCACCAAGACCTTAGTCCTTTACTAAACACACTTAAAATGAAGATGGCTTATTTAAATATGAACTCAAATTTTCACAATCTTCAAAAAATAAAAAATAAAAAGGATAAAATGAATGTGAGAAGAACGTGAAGGATATCAAGTAACAAAAGCATAATTTAAGGATCAAAGTGAAAACATATAGATCTTAGAAGTATATATATATGGCAGCATAACACAACACAAACAAGGGCATAGTAGTAATATAATAAGAGAATCTGAAGTTAAACAACAAAAGCTCCTAAAACAGCTTAAATCTCCAGCATCTAATGATTTTACAGATGCATCAAAACTTTTATAATACACAACAATCTACAATTTAGCAAAGAACAGGTTACTCACTCGCCAATAGTACCATCAACTCGAACTTTAGTTCCTAAGTATTTGTAATCATGGAAAGTGTCAACAGGATGTCTGTATTGACAAGGCAAAACTTTTTGTCAATATTTACAATACTTAGAAATTTGTGATGTCATTAATGAAACTATACAAGATTGTAAATGAGAAGTCATGTGCTTACATAAAATTATCACGCAATGTACCGATTTCAAGATTGTCAAGAAATCTACTAATGGGTTTTAAGGGGGAATGTGTTGATTCGTCATCATTGAACAATATATTAGAAATAAAGGGAAGAACTTAGAGAAAGCATAGAAAGTAAGAAGGACCTATATATGTTTCGCTTCCCAATTTTTAATTTCTCAAGAAGCACAACATTTTACCCTTGCTTTACTCATATTAGAATACCAACACAACAATCACTTACATGTTATGAAAAATAACCTCTTAAAAGCATTGCAATGTGAGAAAGAGAGAACCAAACAATTGAGTAGCTAACCATGGTGCTAAAGAAACTATGAGAAGGGCAAGCACCTAACATAGAATTTGTTGGCACTAAGAACAAAGAAGCTTTTATTAGGATGGACTAACTGGGTAACTTTCTAGAAATTTTCTATAAGCAATGAATAGAGATCTCTAAAGAAAAGGTCTATCAATAGCTCCAAACATTGCGCATTCTTTCAATTCCTACCTTAATGCAAATGTAATAATAAGAATCTAACAACCAAACATATATGGCTTATCATTTGAACATGGATCTTATTGGATAAATTAGTTTAGTAAATTTCATTATCCAGTTAACCTATAGCAAGGACAACAGAACTTTATTTTTTTTTATTTTCACCTTTTAGAAAGTAAAACTTTGCCAAATTCTTCCTCAATTCCTCTATTCCACTATTCCAGCTTAGCAATATTAACTCTCTCCTCATGAGCAAGAATTGACTTCTAATTTTGATATGTGAATTCAGGATACATTGCAATATTCCTACATTACTTTCTTAAAAATGAAGGACTACTAAGAGTTTCATCACAATCATGTGAATCAAATTTCTGAAAGGGAAAATGGCCAACTACAATACCAATACAAAATAAAGGATGTCGAGTAGCATAAATCAACACATAGAAAGAAGAATCCCTATCTCTTCAATTCCATATACCGTTGGGTCCAAACGCAATGTATACATACCATAACAAACAAAAGCAAACCTATGCTAAAAATCAATGGAAAAAACAACAAATCACAATAATTTGGTGGCTAAATTCATAAATCACTACATTAAACCCTAGAAAGTGCTTAAAATGAAATTAAGTAATTTAATGGCCAACCTTCCTAAATGTGGTGGTAAAGAAAGTGCAAATCAAAGAGATTCACCAAAGATGGACGAAGAAGATACTAGAGATGGAGTAAGAGCAAAGTGAGAGTGCTGTAAACTAAGATGAGATACAAGAGGGAGGGAGTTTTCAAAAATAAAAATTAAGAAAGGGAAAAAGTTTTTAGTTGAAAGTTAAAGCTTATGAGTTATGGCCAAAATTGTTCTTTTCAGCCTAAAAATGCTACTATTAATCATCTTTCTATAACATTTTTTAGAAATATTCTTATTACATAAGTTTATTAAGACAGTTAAACAAAGATGGCTACATTTAATTACTAGATTGTGACATTTTCTTAAAATTGCTACTAATTGTTAGTGCCTAATGCACTAAATTGTTTTAATGTAACTTGGAGCGTCTCTTTTTTAACAATATCAAAAATAAACTCAAGAACATTAGTCTCAAATACGATAAGGAGATATTCTTAAAGTCCTCTCTTTGCCAACATGTTAGCAATAGAGTTCTTCTTATGGCTGACCATATACAAACAAAAAGAATCAAAGAAAGATAAGTGAGAACAACTTGCAAACAAAGCTGAACAGCATAGGTTCATATCAACATGAGGATCCTGTAACCAATAAAAGGTTTTTTTGTGAATCTATCTCTACAACAAGATTCTTCTTTTTATGCTTCTCAACTAAGATTAGTCTATCATTTACTACCTATAACTCTCTTTCTAATGAGAAGCATTTCTTATGTGTTTATAGTGCACTCTCAAACATGATAGGGAGATATTCTTAAAGTCTTCTCTTCGCCAACATGTTATCAATAGAGTTTTTCTTATAACCGACCTTGTACAAATGAAAAGAATCAAAGAAAGATAGGTGAGAACAACCTGCCTTCATACCTTTCTCACTCAAGACTCCATTGCAATTAATGTTTATCTATCCCTTCTTAGGCTTCTCCCATGAACCTTCAAATTGTCTATCACTGGATCACAAGTGCTTTGCCTTGTTAACAACCCACCATTCATGTACTTCTGCTCGGATTCTTCCAGCACAATCTTCTACTATCTTTTCTAAGTCAAGCACATTTCTAATCCTCTCCTTGCAAATACCTCTTAGTGCAAACAAGACTAGGGATTCTACTGGCACACTCGACTAGTTCTAATTTTTCCTCTTTCATCTAGTAATCTTTTTAAAATTCACAAAGTCTATGATAGAAGGTCTCATTTCAATAACCAATCTATTCCAAACAAATTTGACTCAGTTGCAGTCACAAAAAATGTGTGGGATACTTTCTTCTTTAGCTGTACATAAAGGACATTTATCTCTAATGTTCATATTATGCCTAGCAAGATTATATTTAATAGCAAGCCCACTGTACAATATTTTCCATACTAACAAATTAATATATGGTATTGTAGGTGATATCAAGCTAAAAATTCAGTTTCTCTTTTTTCTTAACTTGATTTATATTAAGTCTAACCCACTTAATATAAATCTCTTGATGAAATCAAGAAAAGGTTGTATTTTTGGAAACAATTATAAAAGGAGTCATCACTTGACTAAAATGAGGAAATAGTGAAATTTAAGGCTCATTGGTGGATAAGCCCTAATTTTAACTATTAGCTTATTTTTTTAAAAAGATTAAAAAAAAATAGAAATCAAAGAAAATACAGACTTAGAGGCTACCTTATTAAAATCCAAAGATTTTGAAAAAAGAGACCAACAATAATTAAGTGAGCTTTTAATTTTATTTTCAAGTAAAATGGGTTTCTTATGTATGTATATATATATATATAATGAAAAGAATTTGGAAAAAAAAGGGTGAAAAATAAGTTTTATTTATTTTAGGTTGCCCTCACAAGAACAAGTTTATGTAGTTTTTAATTGACAAAAACTTTTGTTTGTAGGTTTATTTCAATTTCGAAAATTCTTTCACTTTGATTTATTACATTTTATTAATTTTGCAAAAGATGATTTTTTATCTTATTTTGGAAAAGCAAAGGAGACCCCCAATTTTGGAAAAGAGTAATAAATTTTATTTATGAAAAAACACTTTTTGTGTGAGCAAATCGGTTTTGGAAAAGCCCTTTTCACTTGCAAACTCCTTTAATCATGAAATTAAATGAACATGCAATATTTATTACAACACATAAGCAAACACGTAAACATTATAAGGTATAGAAACAACATATGCAAATAAACAAATTATCATGAGCAAAATTAACTAATTAATAGATCAATACCACCATGCTAATCATACAAATAAATTAATACTACTAATCCTGCAAATTATATCTAATTAACCATGATAAATCAATTATTAAAGTATACCAAACCTGCAAAACAAATTTATTCATGCAAATTATTCATATGAGTATATCAAATATTTTATTGAATCGTACATACATGCAATAACGTTTATTAATTAAATTATTTATTCATGCAAAAATATCTCCATATGCACAACTACCAAATTCTTACAAATATTTATTTTTGATTACTTTTATTTTCAAAATATAAAAGAAAAAGGGAAAAAAAAACTTACCTGTGTACGTGCAACGAATTAGAGGCCGATTCGAGTCGTTTCATGCTGGTTATCAATGTGGGTTTGGTGGCTTTAGACTCTTAGGAAAGTATTCTACAAAACCTCTAAGCTAATTTCTATTGAGCTTAAGCTTATCTCTTACAATTTCAACAAGAACTTCAAACTAGTTATGAACAAACTCTAAAAATACAATTCTTGATTCAAATCCAAATTAACTTGAATTCTAGCTTTGTTGGATACAATTAACTGCAGGCTTTTATCTATGAAGAATAAGGAATCTCTTACTATTTTTATTTCTCTTTGATTTACTTTATAATGAGAAAAATTGAAGAGAGATAGTAGTGTAATCGGTTTTGAGCTTGGAGATAGAAAGAGTATAGTTCTTGTAAATTGGAGCTTATCTTTGTTTGAATGCATAAAGGAGAGTCATATTTATAGTGTAGTATCGTGATTTCTCCTTAAGAAACTTCTATCTTGGCAAAAGATCAAATCTTTATTGACAATGGCAAGTTCTTGTATATATCCTAGTTTTCTTCATTTTTAGCTAAATTTGATCATCTTTTTGCAGCAAATTAATGGCATATAAATATGCACACATGTAATAGAAGATGTCTTTGCATCTTAAGATTAGGTATATCATGGCACCTTGCACGAATGTGCTTCAATTTATCCATATAAAACTCAAGTGTAAAATATTCAAATTTATTAGTTACAAGATTTTATCTTTTTTATTTTTCTTGTTTCCTTCAATAAAAATTTGAAATTTCAACATATCAAATTAGTACACTTCATGATCTTTCCATTTCCTATTTTTTTTAGAATTTTTTATGGCAAAACAAATGTCGAAATCGGGTAGAAATTATCCGAATACACTTACCTTTTTCAAACAAAAACAAAGCTTAAGTTACTTTGAGTGTCAACAATAAAGGGAAAAAGGGAAAGAGAGTTGACCAACTTAACCCTTGCACCGTATGTCACCACATAGTTGTATCATGTGACGCTAACATGGCAGCTACGTGGTGCACACATGATTGCCATGTGACAGCACCAAAACGAGCCTTATGGCATTCGATTCAAGGTGTTACATGGTACCATAAACTTTTGACACATGTCTTCATGTAATAGTGATACGTATCCTTTATTTTTTTCTTTCCTTTTTTTAAAAATTTTCTATTTTCTTTTCTCATTTTTCTCTCTTTGTCTTTTTTTTTTTCCATTTTCTCTTCTCGATCACTAATTCTTCCAATTTCCTTACCTCGACTCCTCACCTCTAAAATTTCATATTATGTATTTAAGAAAATGCTGAGTTTAATAAATATATGTTCAAAATTTATCAATTTGCCCAAATTAGGACTTTGATTTTTACTTACATTTGACTTTTATTCAAAATTTCAAAAGACTATAAAATACTCGTTTTAAGTTTGATTAATATATGGTTTGAGGCCATGAACTCCTACCAATGTGTACATTGAAAATATTTTGAAATAAGATAGTCGAAATGAGCTAGAAAAATTAATTTTCAATATGCATCCTTATCTGAAATTTCTAATTTAGTCAAATTGCATATATCTATTTTGACTCCAAAAGTTATATTTTGGACCTTAAAAGGTTATCTCTTCCCCATATCAATCTAAATGGACCACTACAACACATTTTTTATGATTTTTTTTTTAATTTTGAAATTTCTCTGCTTTCTTAGTTTTTTTTTTTTAATTTTTTATCTTTTCTTATTCTTAAAATTTTCATTTTTTATTTGTTTTCTTCATTGTTCATTTTTTTTGGGGAGGGGGGTTCAAAGTTTTTGGTATTTTTCTTTTTTTTTATAGGCTTTTTTTCGAAAAATAAGGATTTCTCTACTATAAGGAAAACTAAAGTGGGAAAAAATGAAATGTCTACATGTGTCTTCCATATCTAGCGCTAGTCTTCCTCCAAATGAATTGTAGTAACTTCCTAGCATATTTAGTCATAAGCTAATTTTAAAGTAAGCTCTCCATTAATTTCAAATGGCCAATGATGCATATCCATCGATTCCTCTGCTACTTCTAGTAACATAAGAACTAATTTTTCCTTAATCCCCTCATCAATAAGACACTTAATTATATCCTCATTCTACTCATTAGACTTAGCAAAACCTATTAAATTGAGAATAGCTCATTAAATTTGTTCAACAAACCATATAGCCAATTTGAAACACTACCTTCCTCTATCCAATTATCCATCCAAAATTTGGTATCCCTTCCATTCTTACGTTTACTAATAGCCTATCTTGCAACCTAAGAGTTAGCTTCCTTTAGTTCTTCAAAGTGCCTTAACCCTTTCAACACATTAGCTCTCCATTGGTCAAACTTATACTTTTGCTTGAATAGCTTTGTCTAAAGGAGACTTTTAGTCTTCAACTACCATGCTAGCCTTGCAAAGTTTGCTTGGTTTGTTCTTTGCATATCTAACACACCCAAGCCACCATTCCTATTTAAGGCTTTAACAATCTTCCATCTTACCTAGTGTGTTTTCTTCCTCACTTGTATTGTACCCCAAAGGAAACCTCCATACATCCTTCTTAGATTCTTTACGTTACCTGTTAAAATAAGGATGACTTGTGAACAATAGTTGGAGATACTTTCAAAAACTAAAGACACCAACAACTTTCATCTAGATAGGCTTAGCAATTTAGCCTTCCACTTAGTAAGCTTCTTCTATGTTTTTCCTAAGATAAAGTGGAGATCTTAACTCGCAACACACCTTCATGAGTGACTAGGATAACCAAGTATTTCCTCATATCAACATTCGATCGAATAACAAAAATCTCACATATCCCAGTTTTGACTTCATGATAACTTTAATTTTAAACATATTTCATAAGGTGATTTTATAGTATTTTCCTCACTTTTTTTATTTTCTTTAAAGAAATTGATACTTAATTGAGTAAAGTTTTGATTTCTAGGTTTGAACGCGTTCTATGATCGAAAACAAAGAAAAGGAATCAAGTTTCACTCAAATCAGAGTTCAAAAGAAGAAGTTATGAAATTTTAAAGTTGTACAGAAAATTTTGCCTTAGTGCAAAAAGTTACACGACCTGGGGACACAGCCGTGTCCCAGGCCGTGTCTAGTGACGAAAACAGAATCCTTTTGATACACTATAAAAGGACATATTAGGGTTTCAAAAGACATGAGAGACATTACAGAAACAGAGAGACACAAGAGAAGAGAAAGAGACTTAAGGAGAACATCAAGAAAGAGGCGGAACAACATTAAAAAAGAGGCAGAACAACATCAACTTCAAGATTAGAGAGATTGTTCATCAATAAAAAAAGGGTTTCCATGTTTTATTTTATATTATTGATGGAATTCGTTTTTAGATTCAGTATGATAGCTTAGAATTTGAGTATTTAGGATTATGGAACCTAGGGTTTCATGTGATTCTTGGATTAATTAGGAAATTTCAATGAAGTTTCTATTTTTACTTGATTCGATTATGTCGTTTAATTATTTATTAATATTTCTGGAGTATCAATATATGATATTATGCATGTTGATTGAGAAATTGCATGTGTAATTAGATCTTTACATAATTGAAGAGAATTATATGTATACTTAGAGATAAGATACATGTTTCTTTCGGAAAATTAATTAATTGTGTGGGAATTCATTATACATTAATGCAATTCTAAATTATATTACTAAGTAAAGAGATTTCGGTAAATAATTTAGGATTAGGGTTAATATGCTTGAGAAAGGTATTAAATTTAGTTGTGAATCCCTCCAGTCAAGAAATATAGAAACCGAATTGAATATATTTTAAGTGATCACATGATTAACTCTAGGGGAAATAATTCCTAAATACGTTATTACTTTCTTGAAGTCGTTGTTGATTTTATCGCTTTTTCAATTGCTTAATTAAGTCTTATAATTAAGTTAGTTTGTTAATTTTAGTATTTTTAATTAATTCAAACTTTCATAATTTTCCGGTTAGATAATAAAACTAAGGTTAATATTAATATTCGAAGTCTCTGAAGGATCGACTCGGACTCACATCCGCTATATTAAAACTGATAAGTGCACTTGCCTGATATCACTTCACTATTCATATTCCTTGAGAATAAAACATAAGATTTCTCAAAATTAACTTTTTTTCTTGACATTCGATAAGAACAACTTATTGCTTCCATCATTTCGCTTACATAAGAAGAAGGTCATCCACAAAGAATAAATGTAACAATTTTAGATAAGTTCCTCTAAAGTTTAGAGGAATCCATTTGCCTTTTGTTAATACCAAATGAATCAGACAACTCAAGGCTTCTATGGTGAGAATAAAGAAATATGAAGACTACGGGTGCCCTTACCTTAACCCTCTACTTGAGGAAATCTCCTCTAACATAGCTCTATGGAGCATGAGGTGATAATTTACTATCCCAAGGAAAGACCCAATAAATTTGATCTAGGCATCTAGAAAATTGAAACTCTTTAAAACCGCTTTAACAAAATCCCATTAAACTCTATCATTTGCTTTCTTAACGTCAAGATTTATCACCATTTAATTTTTCCTCCCATTTCTTTTGTTCGACATGTGTAAAACCTATTAGAAGATACTAATATTATCTCTTAAAGAATGCCCAAGTATAAAACTAAACTACTTTAAGCTTATCATATAGTTTTAGAAAAGGCTTTAGCTTATTAACAAGTAACTTGGATGCCATTTTCTAAGCAGAAGAACAATCAAAGTTTTGTTCAAATCTAAAGGCAATACACTTATGGATAGAATTTTTTTTTTTTTTTATGGTGTCACAAAAGGTCTTCCCTATAATGTCCCAATACTGCTTAAAAAATTCCATGTGGTATCTATTTATACCCAAGGATTTGTTGTTTCCAATACTCTATAAGGCATTCTTGATCTCTATATTCAACTAGCTTCTTTCTAGGGTCTATCTTTCATCCTCTTTAAGGAATCACCACCCACCATTCTAAGAAGGAACATTTAAATTACTAAACAATCTATCAATAGTATATAGTTCAACAGAAAACCACTTGAATAGACTACGACATCTTAGATATTAGTACCCCAATTTCTAGCAGCATCAAATAACCCTTTAATCCTAGATTTTAATCATCTTATCATAACACTAACATTAAAGAATCTAATGTTATGCCCCCCTTCTATGATCCAAGTTGATCTAAACTTAGCTACCCACAACTTCTCTTCTTGAGCTAAAACTCATTGCAATTCTTCTTGAAGGGCTAACTCTCTGTTAATTAAATTCTACAAAGGATTCTGGATTTCTTAATATTTGCTATGATATCCCTCTTCTTGATGAGTATAATACCAAATGTCTCCCTATTATAGGTCCTTAGAGCTACTATAAATTAATCCATATCTTCCTGAAATCTGAATCCTAGCTAAGTCTAATTATCAGCTATAAAATTTTTGAATTTAGGATGATCCAACCACAACAATTGAAATCCAAAGGGTCTTAGGTCTTTTAGCCCAGCTTGCACTTTCGAAAAGTATACAACAATATAGGAAGATGGTTGGAATGCCATGAACAAAGGTATAATACTTTTGATTTGAAAAACATCTTTCTCCAATCATAATTCCCCTCGACCCTGTTAAGACATATATGAATAAGATCATAGAAATTTTTCAATCTTTTTTACCAAGTAAATTTTGTCCCAATAAAGCCCAAAATCAATCATCCTATGCACGTTCACACAGTATTGATACTTGTTAGCTCGTGATTGACATATACTAATCCACCTCCACTTCTCTTCTTTACAAATTACTTCATTAAAGTCTCCGATCATCATCAAAGCCCCCCTTTATAACTCTTGCCCAACTTTCTAACTCCTCATATAAGCGGAGCCTTTCATTGAAATTAGGGCTAGCATAAATAGTAGATAAATGCCAATATAAGAAGAATGACATACCTGTACTTCCATGAGTATTTGTTGGCAAGAAATATGTCTTCCTCGAGTAGAGACTTCCTCAGCATTCCCTAACACTATAATTCCCCCCATTGAAGCCTTTCACTTCAGAACAAATCATCCAGTTAGAATCGTGGATATTCTTGCAACAGGTGCATAGTTGTAGTACCCATCTTAACCTCAGAAAAGATAACCATCTATAGATCATATTGCCTTATTAAGTCTTTAATAACTCTTTGTTTGCCTTTTGAGTTAACCCCTCTGGCATTTCATGCTAGCACCGTGAAAGGCCTTAGCCTCATGTCAGACTAAAATGTATTGTCCATATTCGAGTTCATTATTGTGAAGGAAAGGCTGTAATATTTATCATCTGTAAACGTTGGTGGAAATGTTCAATCTCCACCCCCCTATCAAAAGGGTCTAAAAGTTGCGTGGGTCACCAACATTTACATCTCTCATGCGGTAAAGTACTCGTTCCACCTAGTCTTCCATTAGGGACATGGTGTATAGCAATTGTCAGACATCCTCCGAAAGTACTATTCCTACCATCACGTTCTCCAACACTCCCCTACCCCCACCTTTTCGTTATGTCTATTGGCATTTTCACTACTAACATCCCTTCCATTGTTGTGAGAAACATTATTACCCCTTGGTGGTGTGATCCTCTAGGAAAGTTCGTCGGAATATTATCTCTAAAACTGTGTCCCTTTTCCATTTGACATCGGTCATTGCAATCCCTTGAAATTCTAATAGTACTCGCGTTAAAAAAAAAATTGTCTTCATTTCCCATACCCTCTAATTGAAATGTTCTTCTGGTGCTTGGGAAGAAGGGTGAACGATTTAGATGGCGATTTCCACTTCTAGAAGATGAACTATGTTGCCTAGCAATTTTTTTTTTTTTTCAACGAAACGAGGTTTTTACTAATCCTTCTACCAACCTGTATGTTCTCTTAGTAGTTTTTCGAAGAAGTTCTCTTTCTATTCCTCTCGGAATTAAAAGGACTCATCGCGCCCCTTGGTTTTTCAGCCAAGGTGTTATGCTTTCCTATTTTCGAACATGTCCTGGAGATTTCCTTGATGGTATCATTATGGTTATTAAGACCTTTGCTTGAATGCAGTTCATCCAAACTGCCCCGAGCCAGTTCTTGAGAGGATACGACCTTTCCTTTAATAAGTCCAACAGCCAAGTTGTTCATTTAGGTTTTTTATTTTCTTTTTTGAATTACTTTCTTATTTTGAACTTTGATCCACAAACCATAAAGGTTCACCCTCAAACTCCTACACTATATTCTCGTCAATCTTTTCTTAGGGTCTTCTACTATAATTCGTTGCACCCTTAGTCTCTTCACTGCCATAAGTAACTTCCAAACGTACTGTCTCATCTACCTCTTTGTCCCTATTCACCATCTTAGGAGAGTCATAATGTACACTTAGCATGTCACTCTCATTATTATGCACTTCAAATTCGTTTTCTTTATTCTCTTTAATTTCTAAGCAGGAAAATTTATTACAGTTGATCCTTCCATTGGATTCAAATAGATTTGAAAGCCCTTCATACAGAATTTTGTAATGGATTTTATTAATAACTGTATGTTTTAGAGATGTCTGCATATTCACTTGCACACAAATTCTCGCAAACCGCCCTCTTTCCAAGCTAATTGTGTACGAATCATAGCGTAACATCGGCTCAATTTTTTCTCTCCTATCCTTCGAATTGCAAGAGAGGAGAAATATTCAACTGTTAATCCAGTTATGTAGATCCACACTGCAACGGAATTAAACCCTGTTATTTTAGGTTGAAAATCATGATCTTATATTTTAAGAGCAAGGTAATACCCATTAATGAATCATGAAACATTTTCAATGATCCATTGAAAGTTCATCACGTTATCTAGTGAGATTAAATAAAAACCAAATCCAATGTAAATGAGCTTAAAAGAATTCAAATATCTCCAAATCCTCTTTAACTGCTAAGTGTCACTTTGTAACTAGGATTCGGTCAAATAATCTTAGCAATAAATGTATTTTGCCAAGGTGCATACAAAATATCCTTTTTGGATTTTGAGAAACTCATATGACAAATAACTACACCTGCATTCTCATTTAAAATCCATCCTTCCTCCTTTGTTGATTCCAAGTCATGATCCATACTCTCTCTGTTTTAATGGGATATTAACATAGATGCTTACCAAGGTTTTTAAAAATGACAAAAGGTATGTGAACTGTGATATGATAAATAAGAATAGATAAAAATTTAGTATGTATTGGTATTTATAACCATTTAAGATATTTATTTTTTCAAGATTAACGAAATATTAAACTTTTAGTTATTCTTACTTACTATAATACAATTCATTGTTTGATTGATATTCTTTTTCAATAAGGTGCAATGTAATGTAATGTGTAGGAGAATTAAGCAAGGTAAACATCCATAAAGCAATATCCTCTCCATAAAGGTGTTAAAAAGAAAAGCAATGGCATACGATTAAGCACCTGCTTAGATTTTTTTTTTTTTTTCCATATCTTAGCTATGTTTATTTTATGTTTGATTTATATTTGTTTGAAATTTGATATTTAAAAAATGTATTATCTATTTTTATTTAATAATTATAGTAAAAATGATAATTAGAGTATCGAAATTAAAAAATGAAAATTCGCGTACTTTTAAGAGAAAAGATTTAAAAATATATATGTTTTTTATGTTGGGGACTATTATTTTAATTGGGTTTTTTTATAAATATAAATAAAGTAAAGTATAGATAAATTTTTAATTTATTAGAATTTGTTAGGTATTTAATTTCAGAAAAGTAAAATATATAGAATTATATTTTTATCTTATTGGTATTTTATTTTTATCAAATACAAAATTTAAGTAGATACTAGAAAGAGACTGATAAAACGGTGAATTGAAAAGCAACCAAACGAAACCTTCTCATCGAGCACTAAGAAATGCCGAATTGAAAAAACTAATTCTATGCAACCAATGATTCTTTTGATTTCCGGAAGATGCTCTTAGCTTCATTTCTTATTTTTTGTAGGTAAAGTGCAGCATGGAAGTAATTCCTCCTTGTCTGGCCTCTCGGCTTTGCGTATTCATTACTATAGTTAAAAACATATTGCCTAACATATTGAAAATAGACTACTGATCAGTTTGAATTATCTCATTGTAGTTCAGTAAAATGTCATTAGATTATTATTTATTAGGAATACCGATATGTGAGATTGCTGCTCTTGTTATAATAGAATACATATGTTTCCAAAATTTACAAGACATTACTACCATTACATGAAAAAATAAAATAAAATAAATAACAAAGGAATATAACAGAGTCATTAAAATGTACATAATATCATCATTATAAATGTCAATATTTTCACATATTTAAAAAAAAAATTCTACAAGTTCTTCTTTAACTCATATTGCATTTAGAATTAGTATTCCTTTATATGGCACTACTCTTACCTATTAGATTAAAGTTATCAATCTTTTATCTTTCTTCAAATCTTGACATGTTAAAGTAGGAGATAGGAATGAAGAAGAATATAGAGTTAAAGAACTAGGGAGAGATATAGAGTTGATAAAGCAATTTCATTAATGTTTTGTTAATTGTAATACTAAGACAATAATATATTTCCAATTTTGAAAATAAATATGGAAAATTTTTAGAGTTAATTGGGTGTTGCAATAAATATTACTATCACTACTTAGATCTTCTCAACATCCTCAACTTGCAATGAACAATCTCCTATGTAATGTACTTCAATTCAATCGCTTGAACTTCAACAACAATTTTCTTAAGTGATATAGATATTCAACTAAGACACTACATTATTTGATTATTTAGCAAGTAATTCGTGTAATTTGAGAATATCAAAAACTCACACATAACTGATACAAGTAGCTTTGCAAAAATTGGCGCTCAAAATTATTATAATACTTATTTATTATTGAAAAAATTTTACGCATTTTTAAAATTTAAAAATATAGTATTTTGGCTGAAGTGAAATGAACAAAATATTAAAGTATTGCTTGTTTTAAAAAATGTTGAACCCTATTCCAATCACTTACTTCGTAAGCATATTATAAAAAATGCTAACGTTTATTATAAGGTATACCGTTGAAAATTTTAATAATATATGGAAATTTTAGTATAAGCGACATTTCAAGGTTGTGTGATTCAACCTCTGTAGATGTACTTTTAAAAATTTTCGAACCACTGTGTATGAAATCTCGTTAAAGGAACCATCACAATTAAATGATTGTTAATATTTAAAAGGAAAGAGATTAGAATAACCTTAGGGTTTAAAATGCATCGGGATGTCATCGACTGTGACAAGGATAAAGGCACTAAATTATATTTGTACAGTTTAGTGTCCCAACTTCTTTTTTTCTCCTATAATTTAGTATTTATATATTTTTTTTTAAAAAAAAGGCTCACCAAGTGCCAAAAGTACTAAATTATTAAAGAACGATAGTTTAGGTACTAAGCTATTCAAATCTTTAAGTACAGCCTACTATGGCATCTTACACTCCCTGCTAAAATCCCACTACTTGAATTTCAGCCTATCGGGTGCATTTCTCGAGTTCACCTCGGCCCGATCAACTCTCGTCCCCGATCTTGGATGCTTGACTCCACCCTTGGCATTCATTATGTAACTTAACCTTTATTATATGCTTTTTATTTTTTCCAATTGAAACCTGTCCGTCTGTATAATATTCAAGATTTTACAAGGCGGTGTTATTTCCATGATGACTATAACCATATGATTTTGAGATATGCTTGGTTTTAAAATTTTAGAATCTATATACTCTCACGAAGAATGAAACCAGGTAAGTCATGTTCACTTCCCTCGTATATGGACTGCTCCACCCTTTTAGTCAATGAAACAACTTTCAATGTTTTTATCAATAACTATTCGAGGAATTTATTAAATTTACACAATACAAGTACCATTCTTAAAAACATCAAATCACATAATTTACAAAAATAAAGAAAAGAAAGTTGTAAGTTTCAAAGAGTCATTTTAACCAAGCCTTTAGATTGTCCTTTTTGGTTGAGGGTAAAGCGAAACTGAGTATAAAGTTCGCCCCAAATTTGTTCCAGCGAAATTTCTACTAGGGTATAGATGTTACATTTATGTTAAAATTCAGAATGGTTCTTAATTTTATATCCTATACTTCATGGAGTTTTTGCAGGTAAATCACGAATACTTGCACTTGCTTTTGCTGGCTATTGCCGGAACTTTACTTATCTGCCGTTAGCATTTTTCATGATAGCTCACCATCATAACCATCGCCAATTTCTTGAAGCTGAGTAGTTATCACATTTTTTTAAATCGCCATGGCAATATCCAACTTATGCAAAGATTCGATAACAGGAAACAGTACAAAAATAGGTTCGATTATAAAAGACAATAGTAATAAATATGTTCAAGAAAAATAGTATTGTCCAACTCAGGTTCAACTGCACAGTGACCTAACCCAGCCGCAAAACCATTTTGATCCAATCCTAGTTTAACCTTCGGTTGAACTCGGGTCACATGTTCGGAACAACTACTTGAGCCAAATTTGACAACACCACTAAGAAAAACATGCTCCAGAGAGCCAATGCAACTTGTTTTAGCTGATAGCTGGTTGTGCAAAGTTTCATGATTTTTGGGTGTCACTTGAAATACTTATGGTTGGCCATCATGGGGCCTTACTAATGAGATGGAGTCAACCCCCTTATTGAGGCTTATCATGAAAAGAAGCCTACAAGATGCTTTTCTATATGCCTCATCCTGATAGCGTTCCGATGTATACGTTCACAATTATCACTACTAGCGCAATTTCACTGTGTGGATGCTTCTGTGAATAACTCTCGCTCAAGGTTCAGCCACAACAAGCTAGCATGTAGGGCGAGAGAATGGTTAGCCACAGGGAGACTGATTTATTTCCGACCACCACTACCATCTGTATCACTTGTGTCACCAGCATCACCTCGCTCACATAAACTCTCACAGCCTCACTAGTCATTACTGTCTCACCAAGATTGGTAGATGATTTTTCCTGTAAAATATTGTTGCAACTTACAGAGTCAACATCAAAAAGAAAGCTGCTGCATACTCCAGGACAGATATATCAAAACAGAATAAGACAATTGAATTAGTTACATCTATAACAACTAGCAACTGCAATTGAATCTCACTTTTTCAAATTCTAGGAATGAACTGCTGCTCGAGAACAAAAGAGAAAGATTGAGTATGTACCTTTGCTCAAATATTACCGTGGGAATCAACTTTGCACACAAAAAAGAGAGGAGAAACGTAAGTTGTCAGTACTTAACAGCATTGTTAATCTTCAGTCTGCTGCATATTCAATCGCTTTTCCCCTATCAAAGGAGATATCCACAGCCTTACTTAACCTTTTCAGCCAAATATCATAATCAACAGGATATGGTGTCCCACAAAGGCTATCCACATAATCTGCAAATGCCTTCAAAAGAGCTGACACCTCACCTAGGTGTGATTGTATTGACCGCCTTGTCCAGCTCCTTTCTCTCCATTGCAGGGCTGATTCAATGGAGTCCTGTAGCTGCATCGTCCCTCCACAAACAAAAAACAGGAGGTAAACAAGGCTCTCAGCATCGGAAGATGGACACATTTTCCCATGCTGTAGAGCATAACCAGATGAGAATTGCAAATTTATTGATGGACTATCTCTATCTTCCAAGACAGCACGTCCCCAAGAAGTCAGGACATTCAAGACAATTCCTGATCCTTGAGTGTCAGTGACACGCATTACATTCTCAGGACAAATATCACCGTGCTGGATATTAGCCATGCTTGCACTTCTGAGAGCAGCCAAACAGTCGCGACAGCAACGGATGGCTTCCTCAGCAGAAAAAGGACCATCTCGGGAAACAATGAAAGATAGGGGCTCCCCAATTGGGCGTGTTACGAGTATGGGAGTCCCACACCATGGGTGATCACAGCGTCCACCTGGACTTTGCTTTGTACAAGGTCCAGAATGCAAGATCCGACCAGATGCAACTATTTCCGGTAGGTACTTGCTAAAGACTCCCTGCAGCTTTAACGTGTTCAGTACTTTCGTCTGCCTCTGCACTTGGTACCACAAACTCATGTCCTCCCATGACGGTTCAAGTCTAGATGGATGAGCACCCACGTACAAGCACAGTAGCTCTGCAGGATAATCAATACAAATGGCAGTATAGAGAGAATAGTGGCCTCCAACAAGTGGTTCTTCTATCTGAAAACTTTTTGGCCCCTGCTCTTGATTGTCCAGAAGCAGTACCTCACCTCGGCTAAATTTTACACGTGATGTTTGCCTCCTTACAAAAGTATCATTGGTTTCTTCTACTCCAACAATTTCTCCATGATGACTAGCCGGTAGAAAAGGGACCAACGCTTTCTCATCATCCACACTGCACCACTCCATTCTTCGCTTCTGAATACGGAGACTATGTCCTGCAGCCAATGCATCAATCGACTTGCGTGGTGGTCCATTCCACTGTGCAATGGAGCAGAATGTTGCCATAATTAGCTGTAAAGTGCCAAAGTCTCCCCAGTTTGCATTTCCCAACTTGTTCCATATCTTATCAACTGGGGAAACACAAACTTCACAATGGTTTTTTATCCAGTCAGCCACAGCTTTGTATGGATCACTTGGGCTCAGTTCAAGTTTGCAAATGTCTCCCCCAAGCTTCACCACTCCTCCATAATTTGGGTCCAGAACTAAGATGAAAACATGATCTCTTTCTGCCAATGTGAACTTTTGCAGGTTCCTAGAAAGAAGTATGTGAAATGCATAAAAGAGGGCTTCACAGATGACAGTAGCAGATAATTTCATCTCCTCACCCAACAGTATATCTGACTTATATAGGACAAACTGCATAACTTGATTCCAGCGCACTTGTGAATCATGCCCAATCTTTGAAATCAAAGCTAAACCGCACCGTTCTTCAAGCTTTCCTCTAGAAATTGCCTTTTCGACAGTGTAAAACTTAGAGCCAGGACAACGAGGACAAGACACAACAAATGGCAATGGTCCATGTTTATGCCAAAACGTATGCCACAAACCACTTACTACAGCATGCAGAAAGTCTTCCAATGCAAGATATTGATCTTCCTTGAGGTCACTGGAAGGATCATTAGGTGAGTGTGGCATCCTCCATAGCTGTTGTAGCAACACTCCCTCCAGAGCTAGGTCAAGCTTGTGCAATTCATCAATCTGAAATGGGGATGGAAAGCACTTTTCTAGATCTTCCTGCTCTGCAACTGAGTTATCTACAACCCAATCTTCCAAAATCTCTGTAAATAAGTGAACATCAACAAGTAATTTTTTATAATGCTTTAGCCCCTCTAGCAGCTTCCTGGATGAAGGAAGAGATTTACTTGAACCCGAAATACCAGGTGAGCTATGATTTGAGATACCTGCATTACATATAAAACAATGATTAAAGGTTTATGATGCAAGAAGAAGACAGTTTATCCTTAGCAAAGAAATATCACATCCTGGAAATTGATCTTTGCTAGTAAGGTAAATGAAGGTCCTAGCAAGTTATGACAAAAGGGGCAGGGAAGATAATCAAACAGACAGTAGGCCCGTTTTACTTAAAACAGTGTTCACTGTTAGCTCACTTGTGTATTTATGTTCTAGTCACATAATTGCCATGGGGATACAAGTACAGTTTAAGATAAGATAGTAATTGGTCAGGCCAAAGATTCCTTTGTAGGTAAATAAGATTGCACGAAGATGACCAGCCCAGGGAAACCACTGGAAGTTGTAGGGAGAATAGAGTCAAACGTGTTGGAGTAAGTATTATTATCAAATTACTGTTCCCAACTCCAGCAAATGAAAAATATGTACAGAGCAAACACCTAACTGAGACTCCTAGGTTTCTTTCAAGGTTCTTATGTCTTTCCATTTAAGAAAATTCCATAATTATAGAGCAACGGGCATTATGAACAGAACCCATCTTTCTGATTTCCAATATTGCAGTGCTCTGGAGTATCTCATTTTTGTTATAAATTGTTCCCAAAACTAAAAGATGAACTTGAAATACATTAGTGTGTAGCAGGCCTGCCTTGACCAGAGACACACTGTACTTTGGGGAAGGGAAAGAAACTACCATCCAAAAGTTGGATAGGGCCTTACAACATTTTGTTCCCAAAATAACAGTAATTAAGCCAGCAGTAACCGGTCTCCTCTTTAACCAGTTTAATGTATTAGAAAGAAAAGGGGCCCTTCTAACATCTACCATAAAAGAATGTCCATGCAGGCAGAACAAGGCACATATGACATTTTTTCTTTTCATGTGAAAAGTGAATATTGCCCTAGATTAGTCCGTCATTCCCAATCCCATGATTCAACCTCTAAGAACCATGTGTACGTTAATTCAAGACTGACTACATGAAATTTGAGAAATAGCCACGATTGAAATCGCCACCACATCTCATACAATTTGTCGTGTTCATGCCCAGCCTCAAATCCAACAACTTGATATTAACCATTAGTCAAGTATGCAAAGCATTTCGCTTAATTCCACAGTAGTAAACTCAAAACAAGCTCTTCCAGAACTCAAAGCTAGTAAGAAGTAAACTTGTCAAGTTCGCTAAGATCACTCCTGGTAATATTGTCATCGTAATTATGACTGGTAAAGTAATACACAAATTTGACAAGTAAATATTCTCTAGAAAGCAAAATTCGTTAAAACGCAATAAAACAAGTGTCTAAAGGAAGCTACCGGAGTTGGACTTTCGGAAACTTCCTTCCAAACTTCTACCAGGAGATGTCCCCAACTGATTCTGGATGAAACCTGAAATCACAAAAATGCCAATATGGGTTCTTGTTAGACACCATCATGAACAATGAAGAAACAAAACAAAACATGAATTACCCACCTAATTTCATGGCTTGGTAAAACAAAGTAGCAACAATGCTGGACTAGGTATATTTGAAGATGGCATCATTTCACGACATTCTATGTTGCTGCATTGTACTGAAACAAGAAAATGTAAGTGCTAGAGTAAACGATATAACTGCAAACGCAAATTGTGGGTGTTGGGCAAGCGAAGCTGAAGAGAAACTAGAAAGAAACCCCATTTTCACTCTCTACAACAACGTCTTGTAGAAGTGGAAAAGACAATTCTTTTTTGGGAAAGAAAGCTGAAACCTAAGCCTAGAAGCTAAGAGGAAGAGAAGGTCGACATGGAAGAAAACGTAATAAAGCTGGAGAATAGAAGAGTGCAAAAGAAGAAAAGCAAACCCACAACACAAACAAAAGGCAACAACATGATACAACACAACACAGCACAAGATGGTCTCTGTCCAAAGATAAATTACTAATAAAAAAATAGAAAGAAAGAAAAAGAGCCGGAAGGAAAGGAACCCCACAAACCCACGCCAACATACACACCATCTTCTCAGTGACAATTTTACTGTCGGGGTCAGAACGCAGGATTGGTCCCATTTGACCATGAATATTGAATAATAAGTGTTTATGCATCATGTATTCTTACTTGGCAAATCGTAGAGCAGTTTGTGTTCGTATCTCCATTGTTATCTAATTACCATTAAAACTATATGAAATTAAGACTTTAAATAAAAAAAATACAATACAATGGTGTTTCTTTTTTTTTTGGTTAAATAAAAATGTCACCAATACCATCATGTTTATTTGTATTATAACTATATTTTCATATCATATTTCTTTAATATATTTTTTATTATTTCATCATCGCATCTATATTATCGTATTATGTCAATAATTAACAACTCTAAACAACATGATTTAAACACCATTATAAGAATAATATCAATTTAATCCGATACATGAGATAACAAATAGAATTATAATAAAATAAACTTGATTATAATATAAATAAATTATTTATAAAGCTTATTCAATTTTATATATTTACAAATCCGATGCAAATATATTATATTGATGCTATAGAGTACTAAAATTTTATATTATAATATGTTTAAGTGTTACCGTTTTGCTTTGTGCTTCTCCACTTTAACACTTTGTTGTTACAAGAAAAGAAATTGAAAGAGGAAAAAAATGTAGAGGGAATGAATTATGGGGATATTTTATTCTTTTTAACGTGTTTGAATTATGAAAAAAAAAAAAAGAAAATAAAAAGAATTTTAATCATTATTAAAGATAAAATAGGGTATAACTTAAAATTATCCATATACCAATTCCTCCCCCACCACACAACTCTGTAGGAAAAATAAACAATAAAATTGCATTTCATTTTCCCTATTTTTCTTCCCTTCCCTTTTCCCCAATCCCAAACATAGTGTAAGCCTTCGGTCTGATTTTGCATTATGCGTATGTCGAACCGGCGGGAAAAAGCCAATGACGTCCCACTTCAGATCCGCTTGGATGACTCTTTTAATACCAAATCATATGTTAAGATAACGAAGCTATCATTATCAAATATAATTAAAAAAAGGACAAAATTTAACTTTTCCATGACATGAACAATTTTTCTGAAACCATTTCTCTTAAAAAAAAAAAGAAAAAAGAAATGTATACTTTCTAAATATTCTGCTTCCCGATCACCATCACTAATATCACTTTAAATATTTTCATAACATTTAATTTAATTAATATGAGATACACGATGATATAAAATTATACCATAATTCAATTTATAAAAAGAAAAGAAAAAAGGAAGATCTGAATTGTAGGTTCGTTTTTCTTATTTTTAAGCATAAATTTAGCTATAGATCTCAGGAACGTAAAGCTTAGCTATAGATTAATGGAGTAAAATGCTTCTTCATTCCCGTCAGGTAAAAATATAACATGCAATGTGGGGCCAATTTGCTTCATTGCACAAATATAAGCATTAGATCTAGAAACTATAATTTTGTGAAACCCTTCTGATGGGAAGTATGGACTGATTTTTCAAGGGAAAAGGATAAATTATAAATACATATTTTGTATTTATATTAAATATGTTTAATTGTTATAATCCAATAGTATAAATATTAATTTTTCGATGAGATGAACCATATTCAATTGTCCTACTCTCTAAGTTATAATATATAATAAAGTTAGAAAAAAAAAAGAAAAGAAAAAACCTAATGGCCATCTCTTTCTAAAATAAAATAGAAAGGAAAATATAAAAATCATATCTAAAAAGTAACCATTTCTAGGAATCAGATAAGTTTTTCTATTTTTTTTTTTGATAATATAACTTGTATTAGAAAATCAAAACGATTAATTAAAAAAAAATTGATAGCATTGCTTCTTTGTTTGTGTCAATAGCTTTTAGAAACCAATAGCGAACAAATAACCCTTGGCTCAGACTTATTTTAAAAGCGAATTAAACATGTGATCCATGAGCTAAAACCTATTTACACACCTTTAATACACTTGTCAAAACCTATTTTTAGAAACAAGTGTTTATTCAATAAACATCATACTTGTATTGACCCTAAAAATTTGCTAGACCCAAGATGTAGCGACAGCAATTTGTGTCAACATGTCCTATTCACATGTTATTTTATGTTCAATTTGTGATAGTGCCAAAGTATATGAAACTACATAGAAATTAAAAATAATTAGTTTAACAATTTACTCATTTGCATCATAATTATGTTTTTTTTTTTAATTCAATGTTGTGTTTTAATTTCATATTTTCTCCAATTTTCAAAACTTTCTCCCATAACACAAGGTATGGGTTGGTTATCTATATGTTGTAGGCAATTTTAGTACATGAGTCCCAGTAAATATTCAATAAAAGTTTTTAAGAGATACATATCTAATTAGCTAGATACAATTACCTAATTTAAAGAGATTTAATTTCAAATAAACCAAAATACATTTTCCAAAAGTATCTTAGCCTTATTCCCAAGAAATAGCATATGAAGCCTTGAAAAGGTACTCTTTTCTCTCTTTTTTCCCGCTTTTCATTTTATACTATGTTAAGTATCAGAGTAGTTGTGCCAAAACTCTCTCCAATGCCCTACTAATCATGTTTTGTTTTGTAAGAGATTGCACGTGGAGCAAAAACACGATCAATAAAATTTCGATCCGTTATATTTAATGTTATTTCCTACCTCTCTTTTACATTTTTTTCCATTACTAACTTTTTTATCACCATAAAAAAAGGTATGTTTACTAACTTCTAATAAATATCCTTTGTATTTCAATTCACTTCTTGTACAAGTAGAGGCTTACAACTTCATATACATGTTTCTAGTGTAGTTTTCTTTCTTTCTTTTTTCTTTTTTTCTATTTTGCAAGTTTCTTAAGATAACCTATAGGTATTATTGGATACATGCTCTAAGATAGTTGTAATGAGTCACATGATAGGTTTCCATTTCAAAATTCAACAATCTATACCCATAAAATAAGGTATAATTAGTGTATTATCTCTTACCTATCCCACCCTAGAACTGCTCACCCTTATTAGTCCAGATAAAGTGGTTCCAATTTCAAATAATTTTAACTTATTATTACTATCATCTCAATTTTTCTTAATTTATAAATTAATGATTAAGATTATTTATAAAATTTAAATAATCTTATAAAGTAAATGCAACATCATCTACTTGATTATAACTAGCCTCAACCATCAATTACATATAATAATATCTTTATATTGAGAGAAATTGAGTGAATACAGATGATGAAGACCTAAATTTATTGTCATAAAGCAGGAAAAAGGGATACCACCTCTTACCCACTTTGGGAACCTACTTGAAAATATGTCCTCTTAGTATATATCATAATCTTACAATATATGCCAGGTACCATGAATATAAAATGTACAATATATCTAATACATATAACTTAATTTGATATATGTAATAGAAATTCAAAAAATGTTACCTTAGCATATAACCCATTATGTAAGGCCAATATCCAGTTAAATAGTCAAATTTATCTCAGTTTTTAACATATGATGGTTTATGTTATTTTATTTTTTTTATTATTCTATGTTTTCATTGAAATTCATCATATCGATATATGTTTATAATTTACCAAAACTTATACTAACTTCCAATTTAGATATCATGATTCAAAACATCAATGAGTGGTAATATTTTAAAATTAGTAAAGCTAAAAAAGAAAGGAAAAAAAAAAAACTTCACAAGTTTCACATTGTATTCTGAAACTCAGATTTTATAATGTATATATTCAAATGGTCACGTACAAGGTTTTGGTTTAAAATTTGTAAAACCGACGAAGTAAGGTACATAATAGAGATGCCTGCCCCATGATATCCACGCACCCCAACTATTATCGTTCTTTAAAAAGTACATGAAGGTATGGGACAAAATGCAGTATCCAAAGAGAAAATACGATTATAGAAAAATATGAGAAATCATGATTATTTGAATGTAAATGCATCTTTAGAGTACATGAAACATGACTTTTGTTGAGGAAAACTGTCAAGTTACTTGAAAGAAATGGTTAATGGTTAAAATGTAAATGAGATTGAAAATTTGACTACAATTTTCTATTTGATACAAAATAATATTTTAAGTGGGTATGGGGTAAGACTCCAAGTAAATGGTAGTACTTAAATAATATATAAATATATATATTATTAAAGCATTTAAAACCTTAAATAACTGTTAAAATAATATTTTGATTATTTTATTTATTTAACCTTTTAAATAAAATTTTGATTATTTATAAATAATTTTCTTTAATACATTTGATTATAGATTTAGGTTAATTTAATGATTTATATAATCCTTTTATATCTCTCTTTCCCTTTTGCAATATTTCTATTGCGCTCTCCCCCTCTCTCTCTCCTCTAACATTACCACTATTCCTTATTCCTCTCCTCACAATCTACGTCTCTCTATTTTCCTCATTTATTATTATCTTTTATCATTACTATAATATATTTAATTATATTACATAATTTTATTTATTTTATATACACACAACATAGATACATCATCTGCTAGTATATTATTAAAGCACTTAGAGGCTTAAGTAATAGTCAAAATAAGATCTTAATTATTTTTACTTATTTAACCTTTTAAATAAAATTTTAATTTTTGATAAATAATTTTTTTAATATATTTGATTATAAGCATAGGGCAATTTTAGAATTTTAAGAAAACATAACCCTTATCTCTCTCTCTTCCTTCCTCTTCCAATATTCCCACTATCCTCTATTCCTTTCCCCATAACCTCTATCTTTCTCTCTTCCTCATCTGTTATAATATCTTTTATTACACTATATAGTTTTATTCATTTTGTACACAAGCAACACAAGTGCGTCGATGCTAGTGTAACATCTATATTATTAAAAACTTAAGTAACCATCACATTTAAAATTATATATTTACCTTCTATTTAATACTATTTAACAAAAAAATCAACATTAAAATTATAAATAATGGTTAAATATGCATTTTTTTTTCTCTTTCATCTCAATCTTCCTTTCTCTCTCTCCCCTGATAGTCTCTTCCCCACTCCTAAGATTATTTAGTTTCATAATTGTTTTATATTTTTTACAAGCATATATTACAAGTATAATATCTTTTAATTATTTTTTATTAATGATTTCAAATATAATTATTGATACACCCATAACATAGGTGCATAATTTACTAGTATATATATATATGTATATATATATAGATACGTATACATATACATATTCACAGAAGGTGAAAAATCTTCCTAATATAAAGTGAAATTATTTTTGGTTAGATGGTGGGGGTAAAATAAATTATTCCTTGCTATTATAGAAAAACATTCACGGATGCCACGCATGCTTCAACGACAAGAGCACTTTTTAAACCGTTTCTCCATAAAGTTGAAATTTGTTAATAGTTTTAACCCCACTTTACCAATAAAATAGCTTTTTACCATCACTATTCCCAATCATTCAACTGCTGCTAGATGTTACACTTCTCGACCCTTTCACATGGAAAGCAATATCCGAACAAGTAATCAAAACTACATTCACATCCCCAACCACTCTTTATGATTTTCTTTATTTTGATGAAGTAGCTTCAGGATAACGAACATGGAGCACCGGCACGACGTCAACAATGTGCCACCAGGATGAATTATTACGTATTTTATTATTGTCCTATAAATGGAGTTTGATATGTGGGTTCACAGAACTTTGTCAAATATCGGACGCATCTGGACAGATTGGAACGTATAACTAGCCTTGTTAAATATGAAAATTTCCTTTTAAATTTGTCGATTAGTGTCTAAAGGTACTTAATGAACGAACTCTCGTATTATTCAAGCCAGAAATTTGCAGCGTTGTCTCGATTCGCTATGTATGATTCTGATCATTAATATATCAAACCATTGCTCTCCTACATTTGCTAATAATATAATACACTAGAACGGGAGAAGCCTCTTAACGTGACCAAAAAATTTATAGACATGACAAACTTTTATCTTATACTAAAGCATTTCGTGCACCTAACCACTTCTGCATGGGACAAAGTGGAATAGGATTATTATGACATTCGATAATATCACGTCCAATATTTATACAAGGTAGTAGATAGCAGACCTTCCACCGCTATTCTATGATGTTAAGTTGATCTTTGTCTACCTGCTTGACCCTTTTCTTATATCACGAGAGCTATCAAACAAAACTGTTGACATGTGCCTGTCGAACAACGCCGATAAAGGGAAAATATTCAATAATATTATCAATTTATTAATAATATAAAAGGTCAAAGTAATTGTAGTTTAATGGTATTGATATTGATTTTCTATCAGATATATTAAGATTCAAATTCATCTTCTCTTATATATGGAAAATGAAAAAAAAAAAAAAAAAGTTATAGAAGTACCGGTGAAATTTCAATACATAAAAATATAAATAGTAACTTTCTAAAAACTATATATTATTATTGATATTTATATATTATTTATTGAGACTCATGGTGTTTTAGTAAACTTAAATCTTTTTTATTATTATGAATATAGATTGCCAGCAGCTAAAGGAAAAACGTTAAATATGTATTGCATGCCATGTGTATATACATGTTATATATGTGCAAGTACCAAAGAAATTTTTATACATGTGGTAAAGGGATGACAATTTTTAAAATAATTATACTTAAATTTTCCAAGTATTACAGATCTTAAAATTTTATTGCTATTTACACATCACATGTATATGACACATGTTAACAATTTATATATCGTGACTTTTATGCCCCATTCACTTGGGGGAATTGAAATTTCATTCCCTTTATTTTTTATCTACAAATCGTAATTCTATATAAATCCTTATTACTTAATTTTAAGTAATAAAAATTTCTTAATTAAATCAAAGAGTCACAATTCCATGTAAAATTTCACATTTTTCTAAAAAAAATGATCCTATCCCAATTTAACAACCACTACCACAGCCACCGCTAACATCAACAACCAATGTTGTTGTCACTACCACTACCATGGCCGTTGCTACCACCGATCATTAGCGTTGCTACTACTGCCACCACTATTGCCGCTATCGCCACTACTAATCACTATCGCTATCGCTAACTCCTTCAACCATTGCCACCGTCGCCACCACCTAATATTTTACTTTATAGTTAGTGAAGAAAAAAGATGAACTAAGGATAATTTAATCATTACAGTTCTATTATGTGTCTATTATTAAGTTATCGATAAATCTAGCTAAATAAAATAATAGATGTTCTACCCTTATTATATTCATTAGGGATTCCGATTCCATTCCTCCGTCATTTCATTTAGTGATGTGAATGGGTCATTAGTGATTTCTCTCTCTCTATGTGCAAAAAGTTTCATCAATTTCATATTTGAATGTTTCAAGCACTTGTACCATAAAGTCCTTTTAACGAAGTATAGAATAGATGGATGCTATGTTTGGTGCTGAATCCATAAAGGATATGTAGAAAACATTGAAAGATAAATGAATAAAGAAAGTCCTAAAAATTTAAGGTAGTCTATAACGAAGGCTTTAAACTTCTAAGTTTAATAATTAAAAGTATTGAATAAACCAAACCAATAAATACAATTGAGTTTATTAACCATTTAGCCAAAAAGTTATAATCTAATGTTTATAAAATATTCACCGTTATAACCTTATAAACTAATATCTACAACCTCTCACAATCTATATGGAATATTTAACCATAAAGTATCATAATCTCTCCCCTTTAGGTCATCTTAGAAACATGCCAAAAGTCATACTCTAGTGACATTTTCCGCCCTCTTCACTAAATTGGAGCCAGAATGAATCATCATCTATGGTAGTGAGTTGACTCTAATATGACCCTAGGTAAAAAATAGTGAATAAATCAAGCCAATAAATACAACTAAGCCCATTAACCACTTAACTTAAAAGTTAAAACCTTTTGATAAGGAATTTATCATCATAGCTTTATAAAATAGTATTATAATCTTTTACAATTTATATGAGATACTTAATTGTGCAACACTTAATCATGAGATATCATATAAATAATTTCAAAACAAACTTGCTACATCCTATCTTACTTGAAAATGTTTATTACGTTTGTAGCAATTTCCTCATTTCTCAAATATTATGCAATTTTTTCTCTCTTCTCTTTTCTACATAAATTTTCTTAATTTTATCTCATTTAGCTCATGCTGGACCAGCCTTAAAGGGTGTCTAAGCCTTGAAAAAAATTTGATTATTAAAATTTATTAAGAAATCAAAGTATGAGTTGTATGTATATTTTAAAGAGTTAAACTTTAAAATGTTGCTGGATATAGTGAAGTAATTAGATGCATAGCCTTATAAGTTATAAGTATAAAGTCCTAGGTTCAATTCCCTATTAAAATCATTTTACTTTTTCAAATTATATTTATTTTTATATTGTTTAAATGTCACACACATTCATTCTCTCTCTCTCTCCCACACACACACATGTACGCGCGCAATATAAAATATTTGTAAGTGATAACAATCATATAGCTTGATATAATAACATATTTACACAATATTATGAAAACGAGTAAATGGGGGAAAACCTAGTAACTTATATTGAAAATGATACATTTTTCTAACATTGCTATCTTTATAACCTTTTAAAATCATCCTAAAAGGAAATTGTAGAATGCTTATATCCGTACTATATTGCTTCTTCTTGTTTGCTTATAATTTCCCTTATAAACATATGATGAGAACTATTATTGTTGATAAGAAATGTTACACAAATTCCATTCATTTTATTTTTCTTTAGAAAATTAATAATTAAATTTTAATTAATTATATGTCACAATAAAAAGCTATAATTTTTTATTCTTTTGGACTCACACGAAATCATTTTTAAGAAAAAAAATTAAAATCGCTTTCTTATTGAGTATTAAGAAGTCATATAAGTTCACTTGTTAAAAAAATCATTTATATATGTATTGCATTGTAATTGCAATAAAAAGCATATACATCTAAGTTTGTTACTAAGCTCATATATCCAAATGGAGCTCATATGCATTTCTTTTGTAGGAAAACAAATATTTTGCCAATTTCATTATAATTAAGTAATTCCATCTGTATATATATATATGTGTATGTAATAACAAGCATATACATCTAAGTTTGTTACCAAGCTCGTATATCCGAATGGAGCTCATATGCTTTTCTTTCAGAGGAAAACAAATATTTTACCGATTTCATTATAATGAGAGATGAACATGGTTTAGTTTAATATGATTCGTGCCCCTTTATCGAATCATTGAACCGAACCTAATATAACAGTTCAGTTATTTTTTTTAAATCAAACCTAATTACATGGTTCGATTCATAAATTTTTCGAACCTAATTAAAATTAGTTTAGTTAGATTCGATCTACGATTTGAACCGTTTATATCAAATTTTCACTAAATATTTTTATCTTAAATAAATATGAAATTTTAAATGGAATATACTCAACTTAATTTTAATAATTGATACAAAATTATGATAAAAAAATAATAAAATATGAAAAAATTGATAAAATTTATGAAGATTGATAGAAAAAATATAAAAATGACAAAATAATTGTATAATTTTTTTTATTTAACTAAACGATTCGATTCGATTCAATTCAAAATGGTTTTGTTCAATTTAGTTCCCTTCCTCGAATCGAACCGCAAACTGTTTATACACACCTAAATCAAACTGTAAACTAAACGGTTTATAAAAAAAAAAAAATCGATTTTTCGGTTCAGTTTGGTTCAATTCATGGTTCAATCCGCAGTTCACGATTTTTTTATCCAGCCCTAATTGTAACTAAGTAATTCCACATATATATATATATATATATAATGCATTGTAATTGTAATAACAAGCATATACATCTAAGTTTGTTACTAAGCTCATATATCTGAATGGAGCTCGTATGCATTTCTTTTGCAAGAAAGCGAATATCTTACTAATTTCATTATAACTAAATAATTCCATATATATACATATATACCATTTAATTACAATAGTCTTAATAGAGATTCAAATTTATTGTGATTTTTTAGTAATAGAACATCTTATCAGAAAAAATATAAAACGATTAAAAAAAACGCAAACTTTAAACAGATTTCGGTGTTTATCAAATTAAAAATATTATATTTTGTTATATTTAGTATTATTAGTTAAGAAATTTTATAGGATGAGAATATGGTATCTTAGAACTTGTATCATATTTCGGAATATTATACTTTATACTCCCTTGCTTATAAGCAAATTGTGGAAAATTGAAAGTAAAACTTCCTTTATAACTTTCAATGATCACTCATAGCTTATCTAATTATACAAAATAAAGTAAGTTCCAACATTTGATGGGACTACTGACTCATTCTTCGTATCAAGAGAGAGCTTTTCAAACGAAGAACCACAAAAAGTCAAGTTTACCAAGTAGCTATCATTGTTTTAGCTTGCATAGAAAAGATACTAAAAAAAATGAATAACATGATATCTAATTTTGAAAGGCCAAAAGCCTTTTCATCCTCTTAATAAGCT
Organism: Lumnitzera racemosa; assembly: GCA_024138005.1. Taxonomy (NCBI): domain Eukaryota; kingdom Viridiplantae; phylum Streptophyta; class Magnoliopsida; order Myrtales; family Combretaceae; genus Lumnitzera; species Lumnitzera racemosa. The sequence goes on from JAMXBC010000008.1 coordinate 22,551,806, forward strand.
TTTTTTCATAGCAAAATAATGGCTATCAGTCACCTTACTATAATTTAACTCTACCGAAGATTGCTACCAAAGCCAACAAGCAATAGATTGACTTCCATGAAAGCTCTACACAATGGTAAGCAAAACAGATTACAAGTATACGCAGAAGAAGTTAGTTTATTCAATATGGATGTGTAGTGTTTCTATACAAGCCCTGTGTAGTAACTAACATAACCGTTAGTTAAACTTAGCAAACTAATCGAACTAAGTCTACTAAGCCAATATAAAGAAAGAATATGTAAAGAATATTATGTATAAATATAAATATTAATACCTTCACTCCACAACCCCCCCTCCCCCCCCCCCCCCTAAATTGGATCTTCTTGAAGACCTAACTTCGCTAAAATGAATTGTAAAGTGTGTTGAGAAATAGGTTTGTAAGAAAATCTGTGAGTTGCAATCTAAAAGGAACATGGAGAATCCGAAGAAAACCAGCTACCACCTGCTCTATAGTGAAGTGAACATCAATATTGATATGTTTAGTTTTGCCATGGAGACATGGATTAAAGGCAATAAGTTAGGTAGCGCAGTTATCACAACACATAGTAATAAGTAAAGAAACATCAACACCCAAATCTTTAAGGATATAAGATACCCAAAACAATTCTTTAATAGAAGAGACCATTCGTTTATACTCAACTTCAACACTAGAGGTATAAACCGTTCTTTGTTTCTTGGTTTTCCAAGAAATCAAGGCTTTACCAAGCAATACATAGTATCTACTAATGAAATGTCTATCTATTGGGCATGGACCCCAATCAAAATTAGAATAACCCGACAAAGTAAATGAATTGTCAATAGGATAAAAGAGACCTAAGGAGATGGAGCCGTTCAAATAGTGCAACAAATGCAAAACAATATGAAGATGAGGCATACAAGGAGAAGACATAAACTAACTAAGACGATGGATGACAAAAGAAATATCAAGTATTGTCAAAGTGAAATAGAGAAGCCATCCAATCAATCATCAGTAAACACTAACATCAACCAATAAATCACCTGTATTATGATCAAGTTTGGTACCTAAGGGAAGAAGAGTAATAGCAGGTTTAGAAACAGTTAAACTAACATCCATCAAAAGATTTGATGCGTCTCCAGGGTCATACATACGAAGAAGCATTACAACAAACGAACAGAAAATGAAACAAAAAAGAAATTAGCAAAGCTCGAGCAGCTACCGATGTATATGACTTACCACTCGATCCTACTTAGCCGACAATTCGTCGATATGACATACCGGTCCGAACTGAAAAGCCACTTGTTACTATTCCTTGCCAAAGGGAATAGATAAGAGTTAAAAGATAACGAAAACACTAAGGTTACTTAAAATTAATAACTCTGAATTAGAAGATGAATCATGCTACAAGGAAAGTAGGAATTTATATACTCGTTCACTAAGGTTGCTTTACATGTATGAAAAAACAAAAGGGTGTTTTACACTAGGTTACATAAGACATACTAAAAAGGGTAAAAGGGACAAAGAATATTCGGTACAAAAAAAAAAAAAGGAATCACTATAGAACATTATGTCAAAAGACACATGTCGCTTGGTGATTGGACATTAGAGATATGAGACAACGTAGGCAGAAGCAGGAATTCATTATAGTCAGGGCCGACCCGATCTAGATCAGGTCAGGAGCCAATCATCCTAACAAAAAGGTCAGTTGTCTTAAAGTCAAACGCCAGTAGGTCAAGTCCGTAGCTTAACTCAACTAGTTCTAAGCCGTCTTCTAGATTAGGACTTCACTGTTAAGCAGGAACGTGTTGGATATATGTGAGGATCTGCGAGACAGGTCAGCAGGAGGCCAGATCAAGATAGAAGTCCCTATCTCGGCTATAACTTAGAGCTAGTATTTTCTGTGCGAGTCCTTGAAGTCCTCTAGTTGGACTTTTTGTGATTGTTCTAGGGGTTTGATTCCTATCAAGATTGAGCACAAACTTTTGTTGATGCATAAGGAGACCAATATGTCCAATAAAGTTCAAGTTCTAAGAAAAGACAAGCACGACCTATGTCTTTGATGGTGAATTTAGAATGTAAAGTAGCCTTCAAAATGGAAATAAAAGTTTTGCAAGTTCCTATTGACAACATATCATCAACATACAACAAAACCATAAGAAAAGAAGTCCTATTACCCTTGGTAAAAAGTGAATAAATAGTTTTAGATTGTGCAAAACCTTAATCAAGAAGAAAATTTAAGATTTTAATGTTCCATTCGTGAGAAACTTGCTTCAAGCCATATAAAGACTTATTGAGACAACAAACTTCATCAGGTCTTACTTTAGTATAACCTAAAGGAGGTTGCATGTAGATTTCTTCATTAATATGCCCATGAAGAAAGGCATTATTAATGTTTATTTGATTAATGGACCAACACTTAGCAATTGCAATGGCTAGTAAATATGAATAGTACCAAGCTTGGTTACTAGGGAGAATGTATCTGTATAATCTTCCCCTTCCACTTAAGTATACCCTTTGGTTACTAACCTAGCCTTATAATTATCAACTGTGCCATCTAGTTTATATTTCACTTTATACACCTACTTAGATCCAACAGCTTTCTTTCCAATAGAAAAAAAAGTAAGGTCCTAAGTACTATTTCTCACTAGAGCATCTAATTCAGCATTTATATCATCAATCTACTCTTTATGTTTAATTGCTTGTAAATAGCACAATGGTTCAGGAATAGGTAAAGACATTTGCCAAAGAAGCAACATAATTAGAGGGTAGATTATGAAAAGCATTTAGTGGAAAAAAGTAGGTATAAAGTTGAGTTAAACGAACTAACATTAGATGAATAGAAGGTTTGTGCATGAAGAACATAATCATTTAGCCACTTTGGAACATGTTGTGCTCTAATAGAATGCCTTATAGCCAATTGATGAGAATCATAAATATTAGGAGGAAAAGTATCAAACTCAACTATAGAAGAAGAATGTAGGGTAGAAACTGAATCAACAATATAAGCCCCACAATTAGCTATCGAGGTTCAGTTTGTAAAATTTGGAACAATCGAGCAAATTGTCTAATTTAGCCCAAATTTTACAATAAAATTAAAATTATTAGTAAAAATGATCCCTTAAATTTGAATTTAGGAAAATAAGTTATAAAATGATTAATTAATATAATATTGAATTTTATGAAAATTGTTCATTACTCATAAGAAACTCTTAGAACGAATTCCGATAACTAACGAATTAATAGAAATAAATTATATATATACTAAAAATCATAAAATAAATTAAATAATATTTAGAAATATTTATTTATACCATATATGTATTTACGTGTAGGTAGAAATACGCGAAATTACTTAAAATAAGCAAAATATGCAAAAAATAATGTTAATTAATTAAATAAAATACAAGAATAATTAAAGAAAAATATGGAATTGTCTAGAATTAAGGCATAATAGCTTAGAATTGAATAAATAAAAGCAACCGATTAAATTAAGACAAATAAAAAGTTAATTTGGAAGAGATAAAGCCCTTGTCAAGTCAAAATTAATGCACCAAAATTTCCTAAGACCTTTATAAATAGCTAAAATTTTTTAGAAGCTCCTTTGGACAGTTAGAAAGTAGAAAAAATAGAGAGGATCGAAATAAGAAAGTTAGGGTTTAGTTTTCAAAAATTACAAAAAATCTGTGTAGTAGAAACAATTGAATTGAACCCACGAACCAAACCGCCGCTAACACCACCACGCCGCACACCCACCACCTAGACCTTAGGCTGTTGCTGGTGGCCAGAAGTCCAAAAGTCCAATAAAGTCATAAATTTAGCTAGATTTTAGGTAATTTATTAAAATTATTAATTTTATCCAAAAAATTATGAATTTTATTAATTTAATGTTTTATTATATTTAAATTTAGAGAAAAATATTGATTGGGTTTAATTACATCTGGAAATATATATTGCTTAAGAAATCATGTAAAATTAACAATGTTTCACATTAGAAATAACTAACCTTAGGAATATAGTTTTAGGCTCAAAATTTTTGTATAGACTAGTTAAGGGTTAAACAGTAATGTTATGAATCCCTTTTTCAAAAATGAATTTTTTAAATTTTCAAATAATTTTTAAGCCTTAAAATGATACATAAAATAGGTAATTTAGGGGCTAATTAGGAATTAAATAGATAATTACTGATTTAGTACATAATAATATGTTTTAGGATATTGAAATCTACTGAAGTATGATATTTGTAGTATTTAAGGTGTTAGATGTGATTATTAGAGTACTATGTAGTATATATATAATAGGTAAAAATGGTAAATTTAAGTTAATTTTGTAATTTAGGGTAATTAGGTGTAAATTCTAATTTGGGAGGAATTTAGATATTTTGAGATGTTAGTTGATATTAAGAGATGATATTTGAAGTGATAGAAATATTAGACGTATATATTATGTTCATATTAGGCGATAATATATAATATGTAAGTAAAAGAAATTAATGAGTAGAAAAATGTTATGTTAAAATTGATATTATAATAATAATAATAGGAATATGTACAAAATCTGGAAGGAGACTCAAATTTTAGGTGTTTATATGAAATATGTAAAATTTTATCATATCGGAAGTAAATTCGGTAGTTAAATTAAGATTATGATGTATCGTATGTACTAGAACATTGGTTAAAGACTAAAATAATATTTAGGATACCCGAAAATAATGTGATTAATTTCACATTATGGGTTGGAATGATTTCCTAAGGTTTACATATAAAATCCTGAATCGAAAACTGAGTTAAAAACCTAACTTAGAAACCGGCTTCAAAACTAAATCAGATCTTAACCTAAATTACCTAAATTAGGAATCATTTTAAGAGACTTAAAAACTTGAATAATTAAGTATACTAAAAACCCTAAATTAAAGATAACATAAAAGAACTGCATAATAAAGTTTATATAAGATAGTTATATATACATACTAAAATAATATTTGTAATATAGGGATTATCAGTAATGGCCTAAGCGAGTCGCACCTTGAATGAGTAAGCAAGGAGTCTAGGTAAGTTAAAATTAATACGTTATTTTATTTGAAAATACTAAATTGCAGTACTTGAAGGCTTAAAATTGTATTTAATTGTGCTTATTAAATAGTTAGTTATGCGCATGTACTTGTTTTGAGCTGGTGATATGATTCTGATTTATTACTCAAGATTGTGAAATCACAATTCTACCTAGAATCGTTAGAAAGTATATGAAATCGAAATACAGAAATATAAGTTTTTACAACTTATAGAAAATATCTTTTAAAAATTATGGATATATTTATAGTAGTTATTCAAAACTCGAAATACATGATGAAAATAAAAAAAAAATAAGATATTAAGTTTTTCTTTTTCCATACAAATTCTTAATATATAATCTAACATATACAAAAGAAGGAAAAATAGAGTTAAAACTAAACATTTTTCCTTTTTTTAAAAAAAAAAAGCTATAAATTAAATAGAACCAAATATTTCAACTCATTTAAATTATTGATGGTATAAAATAAAATATATAGTTTTCTTTGTAAACTTTGTTATTTGAGTTGATACTTAAATAAAAGCTATGAACCTAAAATAAAATATTGGGAGAGGAAAAAAGAGGTAAAAAATTGGAATAAAATTGGATATATATTGTAATGTCTTAATAGTTGATCACTTATAGAAGGCTAATTGTATTCTTTTTCTTTAATTTTTAAGGATATTCAACTCAGATATGTAAAATCGGTAAACTCAGTAAAAAACATAAGTTTCTACCAAGTTTATATAAAAAGTTGGTTAAAAATGTAAGTTTTTATAAAAAATATATATGTATTTTACACCCAACTTAACTTAGAAAGGTTATCTAAAATCGCAAACTCGTAAAATCGCATGGGTAAAATCGCGATTTTGACAATTATGATTACTGGCTGGTATTTATGTGATTTGCTTGAAATTATTGAATACCTTAAACCGGATTTAATTGAATATTTGACTCATAAATTTAAACTGGGCTTGCATAACAACCCAGTAAAAGAACATTAGTATTCTGTGGTCAAATACTAACCCCTTCGAAAAAGATAACGCTAGATAACATAATTGATTCTTTCTTCATCTTTAGTCTAACTAAGTGACAAGTGAAGAGATTATGGTAAGGGTAAAGTCAATGATTCGAAGGTAGTCGTAAAAGAACCAATGTGTCTATTACACAAGCGTGAATTTAGTCATGAGCTATTGCATTAATGGAAACTCCTCAACACAGATTAAAGTGGGTGCAATTTCTCTATCTTACGACAAGTCGGATAATGTTATGCGATGATATTTGCTTGAATATACATTGCATCTAATTAATTTGGTTGATAATCTTATTTGTGTTTACTGTATAGTTTTAAGTCTCTATCCCAACTTACTGAGTTGTAGTTGTTCACATCCTCATAGACGTTATTGCAGGTGCTAGCTAGGAAACAGTTTATATCTATCCTAAAGCTAACAACTGTTGGATCTTGAGAGAGTGAAGATAATAACTAGAGGAGTAATTACATTTTCAAGTTTGGATTCTATATTTAAAGTTTTTAGTATTAATTTACGAATTACTCAAGTAGATTATATTAGGTTGCTAAATCTTGTAAACATACTCAGATTATTTTAATATAAATATGTATTTTTCTTAAGTTTATAAGTAAATAATTTATTTAATTTATGAACCGCTTACTTTAAAGAAGGTTAATCGTAGACGCTTTATGTAAACAGGTCTAAAATAGCGGTTGTATAGTCAGTTTCTATCTTAAAATGGTTTACATGATAGAACTGTTATGACTTTATCATTTTGGAGCGTGACAAACAAGAAAATAATTAATAGTACCAAGATCATGAGACATTGCTGAATCATCAAACAAAACAGGACATTGCTGCATTAGAGTATTGAAATTGGAATTACAAGAAGGCTATAAAGTCTCATTCTTAAATGGAAAGATTTTCTCATAAAATACAACATCTCAACTCATAAAGATACATTTGGAAGAAAGATCAAACAACTTATATCCATTTTATCCTTATACATAACCTAAGAGTATACATTTGGTACCTTTAGGGTCAAGCTTATCACAATGAGATGCGTGTTTGGTTGCAAAGCATAAGCATCATATGGTTCTTATATGTCTATAGTCAGGTTGTGTCCAAATAGCATCTCATAAAGAGTTTTCTACTTATTGTTTACTATAGGCATTCGATTTATAAGATAAGTGGTCGTTAGCTCACATTTACTTCAAAATTCTTTCAATAGATTAGCTTGTAATCTCAAGGGTCACGTAATTGTCAAGTAGATGGCAGTGTTTCTAGTCTACTCTTCAATTTTGTTTAGGTGTACAGGTCATGGTATGTTGATGTATAATTCTAAGATTATCGAGCAAGGACTTACAATTAAAAAATATAAATTCCAATCCATTATCAAAACGAACAAATTATTAAAATTCTATTGGTAAGTGCACTTTGCATTGAAAATGAGATAAGGTGAATTGTCAAAATCACCATTAGTTTCTGGCTTTTTGTTTTAATTTTACTTTCAGAGTAAAAAATTATTAAATACCATATCTACATGAACTTTTGTTCATCAAAAGTTTTAATTTGCTCAATATTGAATCTAACTATACTTTTAATCGTTAAATTTATTACCTTTTATGTGATACTGTGATAAATATCCAGTGATCAAAGAGTACAATTTAGAATTAAGATAATAAATTTGATAAATAAAAGTTTAATTAAGTATACCATTTATCAAAATCAAACATTCATATATAAAATTAAAACCAATCCAAAAAGAAAAAAATGCTTTCCTTGAAGAACGCATACCCTTCCCATGCTAACACAACTTAGGCCAGGAGTAACAAACTTCAAAAGCAATTACACAAACTGAAAAATTGTAATAATCGAATGATTGGATGACTAGCTTGTTGTAATTAAGCTTGAGTCGCATTGCAGATTGGCCATGTTTTCTTTACAATCTATTGAGTAGCTAGAGTATACTTTTGGCAAGAAAATTAAAAAACAGAAAAAATGAAAAAAGAGAGAAAAGAAAGCTTTAATGATATTACATGCCAAAGAAAGAATTAATAGTGGATCGAATGTTTGAATAAATAATACATAAAAATATGATTGATAGTTTTTTTAAAAAGTACCTATTACTATATTACCAGTATTCTATCATTCATACAAAAATATAACGTACTAATACAAAACAGTCCTTTTTTTCAGAGAAAGAGAGAGTGACGAAGAGAACGCATGGAAATACAAACTGATAATGGACGGCCACAATTAAGACACACAATATTATTTTGTAAACCATATGGGACTATACTTAGTAGGTGGGTGGGAAATGGGCGTCTACGGTTTAGGACAAAATGATAGGTAAGAAAAGTAAGGCAGGCACGTGGAGGGGTTGTCATCATAGTCCAAAGTTGTCCAGCCTGCCCGATGAATTTTTATAGTCTCCCACGGGAGCTGAAGGCTGGTCTTGTGCCATATCATATATCTCACACAAAGAGAGAGAAAAGAGAGATGCTTGTAAATGCAGCATGATGTTAGATGATTAATGTGGCTGGAGCTACCTTCAACTGCAAGATGCCATCGCCATTGTGTTGAACAGCAACTACCGTTTCCAATCAGCCGACAAGATGATAAAATATTCTATATATAATTTCATTTATGGTTAGTTAGTTGTACTTTTAATATAATTTTATTTATGGCTAGTTATTTTACCTTCTTAAGTAAGAAGATGAGTTTTGGAGCCCTTGTATTGGTTCCATGTCATGCTGAATCAAGGGGAATCAAGGATTGGCTCCTATCAAAAGAGAGGAAAAATATTAGATGGAAAAACCATAAAAGAAAAAACTGTTCAAGTGCACCCACAAGTTTGAGTTAAATTCAAGTTTTACTTTCTAGACCAATGTTTTCATTATTTTCTTTTTATTATTTTAAATATCCATATTGTCATTCTTAGAACATTATGCAGAATAGAGGATAAATGTTTATGGTCGATTAAAGTAGAGGATGAACACCCTGTAAAATAATGCAAATAGAGATTGACATTATGATTCCAGTATAGCAACATCAAATCTTGGTGGTAAAACATGTTAAAAACATATATTATTACTGCAGAGTAAAACTTTTAATTCTCTATTTAAACGTAATATCACCATTTTTTTTTTTTTGCACCATTTTGATAATTTCCATCATCTATTTAAACTAGTAAAAGATTTTATTCTCCATTCGAAGTTATACTCATACATATTAATTCTTTGGTTTATAATTTTCCCATTTTGTTTTTGATATTGTATACACTTATGTTTTTATTCCTATTTGTTATTATTAGTCTGCGTACATGTGCACCTTTTGATTAGTACATAACAACTCTTTTGATAAAATAATATTATTTAACATATTTAATTAAATGATATAATAAACATATGAAAAATAAAATATAAGTCTAAGAAAACTTAAATTCATAAGAGGGCGTGGCTAGCCATTTTAGTCACAAGGGATTGAATGGGTATGTCAAAAAATATTTGATAGTAGCAATCTGCCACTCTTGAAAATTAAAAAATATATAAATAAAAGAAACTTTGATAGAAAAACTTCACGGATTATAATTTAGTCATGCAATGTGACTATGACCCATTAGGTTTTTTATCGGTTTTTCTTCCCCCTTCCTTTATAACTTTTTACGATTGTGAATGGCTATCCACCATTCTAAGTCACTCCACCTAGTATTTGAGGTTGTTATCACCTTAAGATTAGGGATAAATGGGCATCATATGTATATGTGTGTGTATTTATATATATATATATATGTATGTATGTATGTATGTATGTATGTATAAAGGGTTGGGGAAGGGGGTATAACCCCCAGTTCATAGCTAGCTACTCCTTAGGGCTTTGATTTTTATCAAGCTCTTTTTTTCTCTTTCACAGCAAGAGTTAATTTATCTAATCAATTCTCCTCTAGAAAAAAATCCAAAACTATCCCACTGCTTTCTAATTTACCTTTCTAATAGACGCATTGATTTTTCATTATTATTTTTGTAGAGATATATACATATATTTATTTTTTTCTTTTGGCTAATTATTGTAACGATAGATAGAGTGGGGTTTTTTTTCGTTTATTTGCTTTTATTACTAGTTGTGATGTATTATCATATTATGTACATATTTAATATTTCAACTTCCTCTAGATTCAAACACTATAGTAGGATGGCATTAATAAGTAATACAATTTAGTCAATTGATAAACAAAATAGATAGCAAGCAACTACAAGATGTGCCTAATCCAACACATGCGAGCTCCTTAAGACTGATGAACCTTAATAGGCAATACAAGAGGAGATCCCTATAGAGAAGGGGTGTGTGTTCACCTATAGTGTGATCTCTAACCCCTAGAGTTAAGCTTGTAAAAATGTGAACCCTTAATGCACCATGGAGGCTATGTTTTTTTAAAATGTGGATTTGTTAGACCCTTACAATCTGGTTTTAAAAATGTGGAGTGAATTCCTAGAGTTTAAGTATTAAAAGTATGGGATGAATTCCTAGAGTTTGAGTTTTATAAGTTTATGATGGATCATCAAAGTCCAAATTTCATATGGTCTAAACTTTTAAAAGTGTAGAATAGGTTTCTAAAGTCCAAATTTCATATTAGTACATAATGGCTCCATAAGTTTTCACAAATATCATTTTTCCAAGCACAAGCATCAAACAGGTATTTAATTTAATAGTTAAATTGTTATTATTCAATTTTCATTCTAAACTTGGCTTGCACAATCCATAGTAATAGTAATCACATATTAAGTTTCCCTTAGTATTCCATAATTTAAATTTACTCCTAATTTGTAACTGAACATCAATTCGTATTGAATACACTATAAATTGTGCTTTAAGGCTTATTTTTTAGGTTTCTCTAATGTTCTATATTAGAAACATAACTTATTAAGTGAAAATATGCAATATTAAGGGTTACTCAATCGACTTTAGGGTTGATTAGCCTAACAAACTGGTTTCCTTGTTCTTCCTTAATGGCTCAATTAACCAAGCCTAAGCCTTTTGGTTGACCCTACTAAGTCCTATGTCCAAATTTTTACACTTTCTTTCACGCCAAAACCAAATCTTTCTCCATATTTCTACTTCATGTAGTTGTCAAGTTTCTAAGTTGAAATTTCAATTACTATTCCATAAATTTACCATCTTATAACTGTTATGTCATCAATAACCTACGTCAACTATGTTAATTGATTTCTTAAATAGCTCTATTTTACAAATTGATAGAAAACCTACTAGAATTAGGTTTTCTAGGCTTCATTAAGAAAGAAATGGTATGGGTGTCTAGCTTAGCATAGATTTGGAGAATCTCTAAAAGTTTTGTTGCTCAACACTTACTGGAATAACTTTTGTTTAGACTTACATTTGATGCAATATTAAAGAAACCAAGAACCTATTACTTGTGATTGTACACAATTAGGATGACATACTCTTATCTTACTATTTCTTATTTCTTAATACCATATTTGTAGTGGTTTCATTCCTTAAGATGGAAAGAAAGCAACTCATATTAAGCTCGTTAACTTCTTGATCAGTGAGTGAAGGAATAACAGAATTAGCTAAGATAAGATCACCAATTTACCTTTATCGGCGATGAATAGGAAGTGTCATAGGCCAATTCAGAAGGATCCAAACTCAGGAGGTTAATTCAAGCCCAAACCGAATAATCTAGAATATTCTAGAAGATCTAAAAAATTCCATAGTAAGTGGTAGGTGGATGCATTTAATGTAAAGGTAGTTAGGATTTAATTGTAACCATTAGATTGATTTGATCTTAGCCATTCATCTCAAGAGGCCTCTTATATATATAAGGGAGATCCCCTTAGTTGTAAACATTTAATCATTTGAGTGAATATTATTTACACTAGAGCTTCTCTCTTTAAACTCTATGAGTATGTTACAGGCTAATTTAGCCTTTCTTAATATGGTTGGAAACGCTAAGTACCGCATGAGTTCAAGTGAGGGAATCCACTCGTGATAGAAGCATGTGCAAAATGTCAATAAAGAGACAGGGTAACACCACCAAGGTTTATTAATGGGAAGAAGGGAGACTCACTTTCATTTCCTACAAATTTAGGGAAAGAAAGTTAGGTTTCTATTTATAAGGAAAGGGATCTAGGAAAAAATGTCATCATTGCCCTTAGGTTAAGAGGAATTTTCTTTTAGGTATTTCATTACCTATGTGATTCAAGTTTAGTTACAATTAGCATTTAATTTATTTTCTACTCTTTTTTATGGAAGTAAGCATCCTTAGGCACGTACTAATACTAGACACCAAGAACTACAATTTGTATATGTATACATATCTATATCTATATTATTAATGAAAAATATAAATTTTAATCTCCATATCTTTTAAGTACAATTTTGTCCCTAAAAATATTACCAAAGCAAGTAAAGCATGTATAATAATATAGTTGAGCTTAAAAATATCCAAGTTCAAAAAGTACAAACTTCACCGACATTCTCCTTTTCTCCGTCTTACTCACATCATGCCCATCGCCACCAAGTCTCATGCTCTAATACCCATAATTATAGGAAAAGATTATCTTCAAATCTTCAACCTCTAAAATTTACAATTCCGAAATTGTAAGTGCCTTATGTTCAGACATGGCTGTCAGCTTTGCACATTGTCTAGGATTAGAGAGAGGAGCGATTAGTTTTATTTCACCATTTAACTCTCTTCACGAGAATTTTTTTTCTAGGAAATGAGTAAAAAACTTTAATTGCTTTTTTTGGATAGTATAATGGTAAGAATAATGCTTTTCGAATGGTTTAATAGCTTTTACAATAAATGTAGACCATTAAGAAAAGGAAATTATTCTAAAGACATCACGGAAGATGGAGATTCTTAAGATTCTAGATTTTTAGAGCATACTTCAATTTTAGATTGTATTAGCATAGTGAATATGCATGACAATAGCATGTACGTTGCAACCATCATTTGATAGCATGAACTTTATATCGAGCTTCAGATTTTCTATTTTTCTTTTAACTAAAGAAATATCCTCATAAAATAACTTATTTGTGAAAAAGAGGGGAAAAAAAACATTGCTACCACCAACTTGATCAAGCATCCAATTGTTTAAACTTAATTTTCAATTAATGTCACTTTGGAGTTGTATAGCTAAATATCAAAATTACCATTTCTATCTAGGTGTATATTAATTTAAACCACACAAGTTCTTCCGTGTGAATGAACTATCGTCAAAATATACTAATAGTATGTTTCATGCAAAAATAGATAGTATAATTAGTTTTTATATGATTTAGGGATTTTTTACATGCAAAAATAGATAGTATAATTAGTTTTTATATGATTTAGGGATTTTTTACGATCTTATTCATATTTTTTATAACATCAGTTCCACTATTCGTTTGACCTTTGATCTCATACGTATTAAATATCAACCATTTAACTAATTGTGTTTTCAATGATTCAAACTAAATTGATTATAAATTAAAATTCATATGAAAAGCAAGATTGATAATTTTGATAGGATCGGTTTTGCTTTTCATTTGACCTTTGATTTCATACTTGTTAATCTATTTTCAATTATTCAAATTTAATTGGTTTAAATTTAATTTATTTTCAATGATTTAAATTTAACTGGTTTCGATTTAATTGATAATAAATTAAAATTCCGAAAAGCTAATAAATTAAAGGTCATGTGGTTCATGTGATGACCGGGACCGTAAAAGCTTAGATAGTACAATCTAATAGTAAGTTTTTTATTTCCAACCCCCAAATTAACCCTTTAGATGGATCAACAAAAAAATATCCTTTAATCTAATTTGGACATAAGCCCAAAAGTTGGCCCAATCGCTGCCAGTGAGGCTCATCGGTTACATGATAATGTCTAAAATCTAGGTGTCAAAGAACCGCTCCGCGTGTCACCTTTTGTAGTCACGAGTACTTCAAGGATTTTGCTAAATGACCAATGGGGGAGTCTAAAGACTCAAAATTCACCATATTGCAAGACTAACCCTATGTTTTGGATCGGTAGAAATTGTTTGAAATGGAAAGAAAACAGATGAAATTGACAGAAAAGAAGTGTTTTGCAACTTAAATGAAGGATGGAATTTATTTCACTTCTTTTCTCTCCAAAAGTGGAAAGAAATGAGTAGAAAATTATAAAAATTCAATATAATTATAGGATTGTCCCTAGTAAAAATATTCATTACTATAAAAGTAATGAGAATTTTACCTAATACTAACTATATATTTTTTTATTTCCTTTTTTAAGACAAATCAAACAAAGAAAACAGAAACAGAAATGAAAATATTTCCTTTCACTTTCTTTAAATGTTATTAAATATAAAATAAAAATTATACTTCATTTGGTTTCCATTCCTTTCTTTACTTTTACGTTCATTTCATCAAATTTCTTTTTTATTAGAAGTTGCCAAACATACCATAAAGAAACTTGAAAAGGAAAAAGGGTAAGGAAAAGCAAGTTGTGGTCTCTTTTTTAACGATAATGCAGAGGTACGTACAAGTCCTTTTCTATGTATTCCGCTTCACTCCAAAGGGAATTTAGGTACAAGATGGATCGAATTAATTCCAATAAGGGAACCGGTTTTTGTCATAAAATGGTCCAAAACATAAGAGAAAATCGTTTACAACAGGTTTACTACGGAAGGTAAAATAAAATCGAGTTTTAAGGAACATTTTCAAGTGGATTAATAACAAGTTTATGAGTATGACAGCTTTCGGCGCAATGTACGAAATCAAATGTGTTGCTTGCTGCACTTGCATTTCCATGCCCCTGAGGATTGCCAATTGAACTCAGACTGTGAACACATAACGATCAAAGTAGTGTAATTTACATACGTTTTAACTTTTCGAGTGAAAGTTGGTGTTGTTTCCACTTAAAGTGAACATTATTGACAAATGAACTATTTATTCTGTACGACGCTTCATGGCATGCTTTGGACTTTGTTCACTAAATAAAAATTTGAATTATCTTTAGCATAGTCTGATCACATGTCTTTTCCTCTTTTGTAGTTGTAATATAAAACACATTTTGATTTTTCATTGACCCGAGTTTTAACTATGGTTCTATCTCTTGATCTTTAACTTTCTCATATGTTCAAATTAACCTTTGGATTAAATTTAACAATCATAGTATTCCTTCTATTCGGTATATATTTATTCTATTATATAGGGAATAGAAAAAATTTAGCTATCAATATTTGTCGGTTTTCTATTTTAATTTTAAACCTTTTTTTTTTATTCGAGTTCTCAACATTTACAAAAATTTGCAATTAAATCATTTTATTAACACCATTATCTTTTCCATTAGAGAATGATGTAAGATGATCACGATTTTGAAATAATATAATTGCATATATAAGTATATCATAAAAATATATATACAAAATTCAAAAAATCAAAATAAAAAAAAAAGATAGCAAGAAAAAAGAAAAATAAAAATTATTTTCTACAATCCTAAAGGAAGGAGGTAGCTAGAAGGGGCACTTATAGTCGATCAAGTAGCAACCAATCGGCAATAGCGGGTAGCTACTCATCCTCAGCCATCATTTTAAGAAAAAAAAAATTAAGAGAAAACTTAATTAAGTTAATAACCTAATCAAGTTTTTGCTAATTTTTTTTTAATGGCAATGGGGTGGCCCTTCCCTAGAAGGACGGGTAGCTAATCCCCACCACTAGTAAATTATTACCTAATTGGCTCATAGTGGCCATTTCTTTTACCTCTACCATTCAGTAATTAGATTTCTATTTTTTTATATATTTTTTTAGTATTTGCCTTTGTTTCTTACTTCTTCTCAAGTTTTATTTTCTATTAATTTTATTTAATTTTTAAAAATTTATTATATTATTTAATTTTTATAATTACATGGACCAATAAAATTACGCCACATGTTATTCTCTAAAGAAATATTAACACCATTAATAAAAGATCTCGTTTGCAAATGTTAATTACTTGGAAGTATCTATTTGCTATCCAATTTAACTTTTCGAAGTCATCTATATTAACTCAGCTAACTCTATTAGCTGCCATTAGTATAGCAGAATTTTCAATGGCACGTGTCAAAAATAATATATTAAACTTTAAAATGACACTCATTTGCCAACTCAAATTTATACTTAAAAAATAAAAAAAAATGAAACAAATAAAATATTAATTAATACAAGGTATCCTATTAGAAAATAATTAAAGTTGAATAAATTAAACTAAAAAAAATAAAAATAGAGAATCTTCTTCTTGATGAAGGTCGGACAACCGACAAAAATGCAAAACCCATAATAAACGAAGAAAGAAAAAAGAAAAAAAAAAATCTATTCTTCAAACACAAATTCACAATACTAACTGATAATAAACATAAAATCTATTCTTCAAATCAACATTTCTTCATCAGGGTGCAATTTCACTTGAGACCCATCCTTGTGGATTTGCAAGGGACATGTTTCAAATCAAAGTTATCATCAAATATTGTACCTCTTCTTTTCCTTCAAACACAAAATTTCAATACTAGAAACCATCTTTACTTGAAGATGTTAAAGAAGAATGTTCATAAAAGTATCAATATTAGAAACCATTTTCAGAAGAATGATTCTATTCATTTGGTTTCGTATTTTCGTATATGGGTTTTCCAGATCTGGAAAAATGTCTCCATTTTCCCACTCAGTTGGAGACCTGGATTATCTTTTCCTTCATTTTTCAGTGTCTTATTTCCTACAGACCTTGATGCTTTAGACTTACGGAGTGTCTTACTTTTTAGTTTCCCTTAGCTCTGTTTTCTTATTTTTAAAAAAACAGGAGAATTTTGACTATCAGTTCAAGTCTTCAACCATTGAAGGTTCTTTTCAAGCGTGCCCTCCCCATTTTTATTATGTTTCCTTCTTTTTTTTAGGGGGGGGCTAAGTTTGTATTATCGATTAAGTTTGGTGCTTTCGAACTCGTGGGCTGCCTATCTAACTATAATTGAATTTATAGGCATGCCCCTTATCTCGTCTATCAAGGTTTCCAATCACCATGTGTTCCAATTTTTTTACTTAGCAGTTTCAAATAATAGTCTTCTTGTAGTGTTCATCTTTTCCTTGATGTAATCCTTTACCAATTAATGCAAAAGCCTGTTATAATGCTTCTATTCATTTCTTTGAGAACAAATTGAACTTATCTTTTTAAGAAATTTATCGATTTAAAGAAGTGTTTCAAGAAGTTTGCTTTTTATAGTTACATAGTATTTTATATATTAATTATATATCTTTCGCATCCACTGTATCGTGAATGCTTGTCCTCTAATATAAGTATGAGAACTTTCTCTAGGTAATGATTTATAAGTAACTAATTCATATTTTTGTCTTTCTAAAATCAAGTGAAACATAATACTTAGCCAAAAAAAAAGAAAAACTTCTAGATGGAATAAAAAAAAATGCTCGAAAAAAAAGTAAATAAGGGGATAAATTTTATTTTAGGATTTAGTCCCTTAGTATTGCCTCCAAATAAAAGGATCACTCGTTTAAAGACAGTAAAAAAATCGATATCCTAATCAATATTTGATTCATTCGATCAATTTTAACCTATTTTATTTTTTTGATTTTGCTCAGCGGTGACCCCTAAAAATACTTTTTCAAAAGAAAAAAATATTTTCCTTAATTTTAGTTGAACATCTTGTACTAAGTAGATCAAACTCCATATATACCAAGTGGTATAGATTCTAAAAAGAATGAGGCTTTGCACAAGTAAGTGAGCCTGCAAAATAGAGAGCAGTAAGAGGGCACTAAGGTGTTGTCCGGTATGACCATTCTGATACTCAAGTTTAGCATGTATTTGGAGAGAATAAGAGTACTCAAAGATAGTACGTAGGCTCAAGTGTGCAAAGTATCAAGTAGTTTACTGTTGGGTGATGGTCTTATATTTATAGAAGAGTAGCAGCAATGGTTAAAGAGGAGTTAGTGGGCATAAGCTACGTCCGCAAGCATTGAAGAGTGGAGTCATGATGTTTAACATGTTTCACAAATGTAGGAGACAGTTGTTTGATTTGGTCACCAAGCTTATCCGTGTTCTTCTAGCCATTGGTAATCATTTTAGTTGGGTAGATTACTTGATGAGCCTCTGCTGAGGTTGGCTACAAGGGGAAAGGCCAAGTCTTTAAGGAGCACAACCTATACCGTAAGCTTTATTAGGTCAGCATAGGCTTGAGAGTCCTATGTTCAAAAGGTCCTATCAATACTTACCTAATATATGTCGAAGAGCATAACCGTGTAACAGTTTATATCGAAGTCGGTGACAAATGAGATAAATACTTTGTTCTTCTAATCCATCCCTATCTAGTTGTAGCCTGAGAAGGTATCTATGAAGCTTAACAGGGCGTGTCTTAATGTGGAGTGAACCAGCCAGTTCATCCTAGCAAAAGGAAGTGGTCTTTCGGGTAAGCTTTGTTGAGGTCAATATAATCCTAAACTTCTTCTTGACCAGCACTACGTTTGCTAACTAGGTCAAGTACTTCTCTTCCCTTAGGAAGCTAAACTTAAGCAACTTCTACACTTCTTCCTCGATTGTGGCTTGTCTTTCTGATGCAAAATGTCTCTTCTTCTATTTGACAAGCCCCACAGTGGAGTCAATGTTGAGGCTATGGGTAACCAAGTTAGGGTAGATCCCGGGGCATATCCAATGCCAATAAGGTAAACCTATCTGCATTGGCCTGCAGGAAGACAACTATTTATTCCTTCACCTTAAAAGGGTTCTCGATCCCTACTTTGGTTATCTGGTCAAGAGAAGGGTCAATCTGTAGTTCTTCTGTTTTTCTGCCCACGTCATTTCTTCGAGCCAACGTCTTTTATGGGCCAGTCTCTAAAGCAAAGACCGTGTCTGCTCTGATGGCCTTAACATAATGCTATTGAGAGAGCTTCTGGTCGTATCTATAAATTCTTACCTTAGTGAGGGTTGGGAATTTGGCCTTCAGGTAAAGGGATGAAGTGATAACCTCAAATGTATTTAAGCTTAATCGTCCCAAGAGAGCATTATAGGGGGATGGATAATCGATTACAACAAACTCCACCAATCGTTACATGATGTTGTCATCATCACCAAGTTCCATGTCGAGGGTAATAATTCCCTTAGCTCGAACAGTGCTTCCATTGAAGCTAATGAGATTATGGTGATAAGGTTTTATCTTAACAAGCAACTTGCTCCTCATCTTTTCGCATGTATGTAGGAAGCAAATGTTAATGAAGCTGCCAGTATCTACCATAATCTTGAGAACCTCAAAGTTAGTAATCCCCGCCTCTACTACAAAGGCATCTTGATGAGGGGTGTTTATCCCCTAAGGCCTTCATTTAAGAAAGAGATTGACGTGTCAATCTTCTGTCTCTTTTCTCTGATAGCCAACACCTTAGACAAGTAGCTAGCTACCTAAGTATGCCCCCCTCCCCCCCAACAATTATGTTAATTACACCATTAGGGGCTTGGTCGTTACGACAGTCTTCATGCTGCTCTGCTTGTGTGCCTTCAATGTGCCCTATGTTCAGCGTCATTGAAATGATTATTGTTCCTCCACTCAGCCACGTATTTGCCAAAGAAGTCCCACTTAATAGCATACTCAATTGCATTCTTCAGCCAATAGCATTCATCAATGGTATGGACATAGTTGTCATTGAATTGGCAATACTTGTTCAAGTTTCAACAATTGGGGTTCCCCCTTATCTTAGGGGGTATTTATAGTATAAATTTGTCTCATAACTCGGCATAGACCTAGGTAATCGACCAATTCATAGTAGTATGCTACATGTAGATGGGAAGGGGAAGTGGGTCATGCTTGGCTCGACACTTCTTACTACTCAAGCTTTCCCCATCTACTCTGCTTGATGCCCTACCATCATACTAGTTAAGAGTAGAAAGCTTGCTCTTAAGAGGCAACATTTCATCTTAGACACCCTTGGTAAAAGGGGTTTTGTTGCTAGCGACTAGCCTAGCACCACCACTTGCTTTACTCCCTTGTTATTCAGAAGGCATCCTAACAATCATGCGAAGCTCATTAAGGTCGGTATCATCTATTAGATGAGCTTGGCACGTTGTAAAGTGTACTGGCACTCTGTGGGAGTCAGCCACTTGCTCATTGCTAGTTAAGGTGCAATCGCGGATGTCCTCATATTATACTAACTAGTCCTGCATTATGGGATTAGGCTAGTGATCCCTACCAATTTCTTGCTACTGCGGTTGGTTATTTTGCCTAATGTAGGCATTAAAAGCATCAAGCTAATGGGTATGAACACTATGCCTTTCTACCTCCTTAAGCAAGTGCTACAATCACTCTAGGCGCTACTTAAGTGTTTCCTTGGGTACTGTTTGGTTTTCAACAGGTTGATTTACTAACTGGTGGTTCTCTAGGTTGTCAATGTAAGACATATTGTTGCTTAAGGGTGGTGTTTAGGTAAATGTTTAGTGTATTTGGGTCAATTTCATATAGAAGATGCCAAATGTTGTTTCAAGATATTTGCTGGCACAGATTTTGGAAGAAATAGGGCTTCGAGCAAGTAAGTGAGCCTACAAAACAAAGAGTAGTGAAGGGGCGCCAAGGTGTTGTCTGATATAGCCACTCTAATGATTAAGTTAAGCATATATTTGTAGAGAGTAAGAGTACTTAAAACCAATACATAGGCTCAAGTGTATAAAGTATCAAGTGATTTATCATTAAGTGATGGTCTTGTATTTATAAAGGAGTGGTGCCGATAGTTAGAAAGAAGTCAGTAGACAGAAGCCACATCCGCAAGTATTAGAGAGTGGAGTCATGATGTTCGACATGTTCCACAAATGTAAGAGGTAATTGTTTAACTTAGTCACTGGCATTATTCATGTTCTTCTAGCTATTAGTGATCGTTTTAATTAGATAAGTCACCTGATGGGCCTAAGCTAAGGTTAGCCATAAGGGGGAAAGTTGAGTCTCTAAGGAGCACAAGCTTAAGGAGCTCATGTCCAAAAGGCTCTATCAACACTAAGATTTAAAAAATGGTAAATTTTTAATGTCAACAGTACACAAGCTTTGAATGGCTTCAATAGTTTAAAATTTATTTTATAGTTGATGATATTGTATTTTCATTTTAATTTTTTTTTCTTTACTAAATGCATTTGGATACGATGGACACATCGAGTTACTTAGGTTGCTATCCAACTACCCAAAAGAATCTGTTTTGATGAAACTCCAATTTCTAAGCACCAAGGTGAGTCCAAGTTCAACTTCTTCAGAATTCATCTCATCAACAAAACTTGCTAGCTTATAATGGCATATAATTCAATAAGGTGTCTAAGGAGGTATTTAAAGTATCATATCAGCATCTTGGACAATTCTAACTCTCCATTTTATCAATAAAGTACCTAACCAAAGTTACCTAGCAATCTTTTAAATCTTTTATAGGGCTCATGTTATTATTACTTTTCAAACCAATATATAAAATATTTTTTAAAAATTGTTGAAGTATGAATAATTATTTTATTATTACTACATATTATAATAGTTATATTTTATATATTTATTGTAGAAAAAAATTAAAAAAGGAAAAGAATTCACCTTAATATGTTTTAGCCAATGGTCAAATTCAGCATTCCGTCAAAGTCTCACAATGCCAACAAGAGGATCAAAAGTGAAATGCCCAAATTTTTGTTAAAAATCATATTTTATAAAATTAATTTACAGCCAAAGGTATTATTATAAATTCATTTTAGAGCGAAAGGCACTCATCTGTTATTCTTTTTTAAACTCTCTACTCATTTATCATTATATCACATTTTACTCAATTCCCCGTTTTGCTTTTCTTCTCTCATATTCCATTCTCAATCTTCCTCCCACCTTAGCACTCAAAATCAAGGTAAGTTAATGTTTTCTCAAAGTTTTCTTCAAGTTTCTATGGTTCTTGCTGCTAATTCAATTGTGATTTGGCCAAAAAACAGAAGTTACCTATGGTTTTAGTCTTGAAATCGGTTGAAAAGGAGTTTTCGTGGTAAGTTTGGGGTTTTATCAATGTCTTTTGCATGTCTCTTGTAAAAACAATTTAAGTATACATTCTTAGGGTTTAAATTCATTGGTTTTCTTAATTCTTGCGTTTAGAGAGCCCTATACAATCTTGCAAGTAAGTAAATATTTATTATCATGTTAAAGTTTTGTTCTTGTGGTTTTAAGCGAAAATTTAACAAGACGAGCCAAGTGTAATTGCAGTTGAGGGCTAAAGTTATGGAATGAATGTTAGATTGATGAGTTATATGGTTAAGGAAGTGATTGGAGATCATTCCACTATATACTCTTTTCTTATTAGCTTGTGTATTTTGTCGGCAGAGAGTTTCATGGTCACTTGCAACAGTTATGTACCTTTCATATATTTCTACAACCTCTCTTTTCTCTTCTTTTTTCAATTCCTTTACCTTCCAACGTGTTCCCACTTCTTTATCCAGTGTTTTATATTTGTTTATCACTTTTAAACACATTTAAAAAAGTTTTATTAAAGTTTAATATGCTCTTTTTTCAAGGGGAGTTGGAGTGAGAATATGGTTAACTATCTTAGGTTATGTGCTAAGTTAGCTTTTATTCTTACTGCCAAATTCCAGGACAGTTTTAATTTTATCTTCTAGTGTTGCAACTATTTTAGGTACGAGATACTAGCTTATACTTGATAAGCTAACTAATTAAATGGACCTAATTGAATATATGACTTTAATAAATGTGTATTGCATGTGTAGCTTTAACCAATATCTTGGGTCCCATTATATTGGCAAGGCATCTCAATGATCCTTACACGTTGTTGTCCTAAGTGAAGTCTCGTTTGAAAATGATCTGGGTAGATTTAGATTATCACTTGATTATTTGGCTACTTGGTTACTAGGGTTTTTTTTTTTTTATCTTATCACCAATACTATATGGTAAATATTTATGTAGGTACTAAGGTTGTGAGCACCCCAATTTTGCTTACTGAAGCAAAACAAAGATAATAAATGAGCTTTTGCTACATTTACTAATTCTTAAAATGTAAGTGAATTTAAGTTGCTTGTGCATGTACATGTGTTTATAGTATTCCATGTTGGGTAATAGCTCATTGTTTGGACACCTTTTTTGTTTTTTAGCTGTAGGTACAAGTGTTAGCGAGTGCTAGATGCCTATGAGGATTTTGGATATGACTATGTTTATGAGATGACAAACCATGAGGACTATGTAATGATCATGGATTCACTTAGGTTAAGATTTCCAAGATTTATATTTAGGAGCTAGACCCTATGAGAATGGTCGATGTTGGGTAATAGCTCATTGTTTGGACACCTTTTTTGTTTTTTAGCTGTAGGTACAAGTGTTAGCGAGTGCTAGATGCCTATGAGGATTTTGGATATGACTATGTTTATGAGATGACAAACCATGAGGACTATGTAATGATCATGGATTCACTTAGGTTAAGATTTCCAAGATTTATATTTAGGAGCTAGACCCTATGAGAATGGTCGTTGTCAAATGGTTATGTTAAAACTTGTTTTAACATAGGGGAGTCACCTCTGACTTTACTTATTATTGCTTTTCTACTTTAGTTGTTTTTAGAGCTTATAAGACCTCATTGGTTTGATCAGGTTCCAATTTTATTAGGATCATGTATTCAATGGATCAACTGGTATTCATGGAGCCACTAATTCGTGTGTTATTTATGGAGATTTATTTATGGGAATTGGTAGATGTATGTTCCATAGTATGGTTTTAGACGGGTTTATAGGTTTTAGATACCTTAATATGTCATTGCTTGGTGGTGAGCTATAGCACTTTAGGTTCTAGATCATTACAAAAAGAAAGAAAAAAATTACCATGCACCGATTCTATCTCAAGCAACTTAGGTCATTTAAGCACCAAATGGTGCTTCTACTTTATTTCCATACAAAGCCTCCTTAATAAATATGACCTAACAGATAAAGGCCTGGTGGCGACATTTATGATTTCGTAACAAGAAACAAATATCCTTAGCAAAAAGCATGATTAGGTAGAATATTTATTTGTTATTAATTAAGATTAGATTAATATTATCGAAACGAATAGTCATCCAAATTGTAATTGATGGTAGAGACAAATTCCAACTCAACTAGTTCGTAAATCTTGAAGACTAAGAAGAACCTAAGGCAATTTAGTTAATGGGATTTTCAAATGAAAAGAGCCTTCACTTCATTGTGTCCCAACTTAGTTAGAAAATTTAAAAGATAAATTATATCAATAATCATATTTATACTCCTTGATAAAAAAAAAAATTAACATTCAAATTCTTTTCTCTATTATTTTATATTAGCATACAATTTCAGTAATTTTCTAAAGGTAATCGATGACTCAATTTTATCTGTATTGACTTGCTTATTGTCAAGGTAATAATCAATCTAAAAGAATCATTATACATATATAATTATGTAAAGACTAACTTAAATTGCATCAATCTCAACACTTCATAAGTATATTAGATTTTTCTGTATTTTAACCTTATCAAATAGGTATCGATGTAATTTATTCAAAAGCTAAAAATGAAGGGAACCAAAACTGAAAAATACTAAAACCTTAGGTAAAGAAATAGCATAATCTTGGGTAAATTATAAAAAATTGATTTGTAGGTTAGATTGTTTACAAAAACATTACTTGTGTTTTATTTTTTCACTAAGTGACCTATATTGTTTAACTTTTTTTTTAATGCTAGATTTAAGGATACATGTCGACATTTGATTCATCCATAAAAAATTAATTAGATAAAATAATATTACAAAATATTTTATTTACATAAATTAACCAAAAAAAATAAAAATGTAGAAAATAAGAGAAAAAGGGAAGGAAAAAAAAAAGATTGTACATCCACTTATTGACCACAACCAACTTTTTTTTTTGTGGGGGGAAGGGTGTGTAGAGTAGGGTCAGCCTTTGTAACTGTTTTCCAATTACCTTAAGGTAATACCTTTAGTGGTCCCCTACCACCCCCCAACATTTAAGTGGCTAGCAACTAGCTATATAAACCATTTTTTCCTCTACTTTTGTCTTTTTTTTCTTTTAGTTTCTATAATTTTTTATCTTTTCGTAAATTATGTGAATAAAAATATTTAGTAATATTATTTATCTAATTAATTTTTTGTGGACGAATCCAATGTAAATATGTATCCAAATCTATAGTTAACAAGAATTAAATAATACAGGTCATCTCTCTGTCAAGAAACAAAACACAAGTAATGTTTTTGTAAATGATCCAAAACACAAGTCAATTTTTTATAATTGACCCCATAAATCTTAAGCCGTGAAAAAAGGCCATGACTCTGTCCTTGACAATTGTCTATTATATTCAATTAAAGGAATAAGAAAATAATCTATTACTCTATCAATAAAAATTATGTAGAATAATTAACTAATGTAAGTTCCATTACATATTTCATATAAGCATCTATTGTAAGGACTTTTTTTTTTATTTCATATCATTAGATGACAATAATAAATATGAAATAAAATGAAAATTATCAATATGATCATGTCTTACAGAATATATTACCAGCATTGCCACCATCGTTAATGCTACTACCCTAGTATTGCCATTACAATGACCAACACGATTATTTTAATCGCCACTGCCACCGGCACTGACACCGCCATCGCTACCACACCATCATCATTGATGCCACACCACCATCATCATTGTTATCATCACCACCTTTATGCTATTGTGGCTATTAAAATAATAATCATAATATTGGTAATGGTTATGGTTTTTATAGTGGTCATGTAAGGGTAATGGTGGTGGTGTGAGAGTGATAACAGCAATGCTAATGTAGAATGGTGGCGACAATGGTAGTGGTAAGAAGGTAATAATGTAGTGGTGGTAAGATATTATTAACTATGCTAATAATGGTGACAATTGTAGAAGTTATGGTATGGCATGGTAACAGTATAAGGTATAAGGCAACAACAACGGTCTAATAATGGTGGTACCAATATGAAACGACGAAGGTGGTGGTATTGTAATTGTAGTGATAGTAGTACACATGTAGTAGTATTGGTGATTAGTAGCATTAGTAGTGATGATGGTAATGGTACAATTGGTGGGTGAGATGATGGTGGTGTTGTAAGTTGAAAGGGGTAGTGTTTGTAGTGGTGGTGTAGTGTGGTAGTGGGTGATATAGTAGATAATGTTTATAAGTACTCTTGTTAAAAATATATTGAAGTGTAATTTTAATAATAATTTCTACAAGCATTTAACAATCAAACCATCATTAGTCAATTTTCATCTTGAAACCATCATGCACAATCAACAAACAACAATAATCACACACACCTGATTATCACTTAGCTCTTGAAAATTCAAATTAACTATAAAGCCCTAATTTAGAATTAATTACTATCATGTACATTTAGATCGTGCCTTTAAGGTGTATTTTTAGGTTTCTCTCTTGTTTTAGATTAGAGATTCAACTTACTAAAAAAGGGCATTATTTGTTCGACTTTGAGGTCAATTAACCAAGAAGTTAAGTCTCCTATAGTCCTACTCCATGGCTTAATTCGATTAGGCTTAGACCTTATTTAATCCTACCAAGTCCTAAGTTAAACTTTTCCTTCTTCTTTTATGCTAAAACCAAATCATTCAACTTAGTTCTATCTCTAAGTCTTAGTTATCAAGTTTTTAAGTTAAATTTTCACTTAATATTCCATAAATGTACTATCTTGGAAACTATGATGTCATCATTGACCTAAGTTAACTAAGTTGATTTATTTTTGGGATTATTCCAAAAATTAATATAAATCCTTTTAGATTAAGTTTTTCTAAGCTTTCACGAGAGCAGAAACGGTTATTTGATTTCACCCTTTCACTTTGTTCATAAGATTCTTTTTTTTTTTCTTAGGTAAAAAAGTTGAAATTATTAAATATCTTATGTAAAACTTATCAACTCATTAGTCCTTAATGGATTAGCAAACATAAAGTGGAAGGGAGAAAGTTTTATTTGTTAGCAGTATATATTTATAACGACTGTCTAATTTGTAGAAGCAAATATCTAAATTATATCCTCTTCATGTTAAAATTTCCACACTTAGATTTGGATAAGTAAATTACCACATATGTGTGCTTTCACCAACCATGAGCCTTGACCATAAGAGTTCTCATATGCATGAAAGAAATTGATTTTCTTGCCATATGCCATTATGGTTGCAAAAGTATGCCTTTATATCTTCATAATTAATTTAAAAAAAAACTATTACAAATGCATTTATTGGTTGAATATTTTAAAACCTTTTGTCATGAGTTGCTAATTGAAAATTTTGGCGTTATATTTTAAGGCAATAGAAAATTACGAAACTAATTTAAGGTTAAGAAATTATGGTTCAATATTTTAGTAATATTGATAAAAACTGCATCTAAGGGACTTCCCACAGGATCATATGTTGGTCTCATTAGTGATTAGATGTTAAGTTCTATGATTTTTAAACATTATTTGGTTGGCATATTTTTATGATATAATACTAGATAAATTCTTTAGTGCATTATTTGGTTTATATATTGACACAAGTTATTGACTAAATGGCTCTTGAGTACTAAACAAAAATTAAAAATTTTATACCATATATTTGGTGGTATAAAAATCTATTTTATAGTAGAAAATCAATATATCTTTAAAATTTCAAAAATAATGCTACACAAAGTATTGAACTTTATTGTTATTTATAATATCATAATTAATCTTTTGATTTTTCTTTTATTTACAAAAATTTATATTCAATACTATGTACACCAAACTAGATACAAGAGTATTGTTATATTATGTTCCTTATACTATACTATCCCGTTGTTTTTGTATTACCATATTCTACCAACCAAATGCTACATTAGATTATGCTATAGTAGATTATGCTACAACTAAATTACATAGCATATGATAAATATTTGCATCTAAATCCAAATGGAAGATAAGAATTTGGAAGTACAAATGAGAAATGAATGCTATTTTATTATAAAGCTATTATATGTTGCTAATGTGACACATTAAATGGTTAATGTGATGTTGAATAATGGATTTGCCAAAAAAATCATAAATAAATAAATAAGAATTCAACCTAAACCTAAATGAAATCCACCTAATCCCCACTCAATAAATTCTACACTAATGTTGTGCAAAGAGGGCGGGTCATATGAGCTAACCTATTTAATCCACAAAAAAAAAGTAAGTTAGGCTTAAAAATATCAACCTGCTTAAATGCAAACTTTTTTACCCGCCCCACTTAACCTATGTTCTAATTCTATTTAATTTCAAATTTTGTATGTAATAGTACATAGATATAGTAAATTAAATTTCACAAAATTTAGAAGTTGAATATGTTGAAGCTCTGATTTTTTGAATTTCAATTTGTTTTGTAGAATTACAAATGATGCAATATGTTTTGACATAACCATGTACATGCATGATTTTGTCATCATCCATATAAATATCACGTATCCCAACAAAGAATGCAAACATTCATGTAACAACAACTCCATAAAATAACATATAGATTGTTCACAAGCTCCAAATTAAATTATTAGGACACAAAAGAAAGGAGGCAATTCCAAAACTCCATGGTAACTGAGAGAATTTGTTAGAATTAAAAAGCAATAATCATGGAATGGCATTTTCAACTTAACTCTTACAAGCAGTTGCATTTGTTGTTGAAAGAAGAATCCTAGTGAAATATCATTAAATATTAAACAAGATAAATAATTATTTATGATTAAAGTGAGTCAACCCGTCAACTTACAACAAAGTGAGTGGGGCCAAAAAATCGAGCCTACATATACAAGCAAGCTAAAACAAGTCAACCCACTTAACTTGTAAGGTAATATGCGTTGACTAATTTATGCGTTGACCAATTTAACCTACTTATATAGACTTACTCTGCCCATTCTAAGCATATGTTCCGGAGGAAGGAAAGAATTAGGATAGAAAGAAAAGGAGAAAGAAAGTGGGATTTTTAATATATTTTCTCTTATTTGGAAAAGGAAGGGAAATTAAAAAGAATGATCTAGAAATGAGGAGCAAAAAGTTTGTTATGGCTCACCATTTTTTGTTCTCCTCCAAAAGGGAAGAAACTTATAAAAGTTATTTAAATTCTAATTTTACCCCTTCTTTACATTATTTTCTATTACCTTTTATTGGTATAATAATAATTTTATATTATAACTAAATTTATCTTTAACAATAATTAAAATATATTTTTTTTTTCTTTTCTCTTAATATCCAAACACAATAAAAAGAATCAAATATCCTCATAATTCCTTCTTTCTGTTTTTTTTTTTTCTTTGCATCCCGAACATTCAAAACAAAAATGTAATGACAATAGTCGATGCTGTGAAAGGTCAAAATAAAAAGATGGCTTTTTGGTAATGATGCTGTGAAGCATAAATTTGCCGTTAGTCAAGCTTACTTTGGTCTTCTCGAAATCACGTGAAACACAATAGTTGAGCCGAGACGAGCCGTATGAAAGGTGCCATCCCGCGATCACACCTCGTGTCATAGTCCCTATTAATACCGAACGAAAGCCAACGCCACCTACAAAGCAGACAAAACCTAATAGGCAGCTGACACACCCAGCCGACGGCGAAGCCCAAAAAAACCCTAGTCGTGTTTGCGTCTTAAAATCTTCTTGTCCTTCGTTTCCCTCTGTCAGACAGAACAGAGAGTAAAAAGGGGTCTCAACTTTGTCAAGCAAACACCCACATAATTCTCATCATTTTTGCGTGCAATGATCTTGAGCTGATACTAGATTTCACTTTCACAGTTCATCCTTTGGCTGCTGCTAATCGTGTTACAAAGTTTTCTTCAGTTCCTTAGATCATTCATGCAAAAATGGTGTGACTTATGAATCGGTGAACAACGTCTTCTTACACATATCTTACTGGGAAGCCTATGATTTTGTGTGTACGTATATAAACAGCATAAATTCCGTTAAAAATCGCATACCATATGAGCAGACGTATGATGTATCCTGCCTAATGAATCTTTTCTCAACATCTAATTTGGTTTTTATGCTCTGTGTGGACTGTGGACCTTCAATGATTATAGTTTCTTCATATTTCCTGCTCTTCCATGCCATTAATTAGGTCCGACTTTGGATTCATATTGACTAGCAAACTTTATGCAATAAAGGATTCTGATTATACAATTTTGCACTCAATTTCGTCGGATTCCTTAAACCATGTGAATGTTTTCCTTCCATTGCTTCCATTCATATACGTTGAATGGATTAACTCTCTGTCCTTGAGAATCGTTGTTCACTTTTCCAGGAACGGAGTAACGAGGAGGCTAGATAGGGCAGCCAGCTCCAACCGGCCACCCGCCCAGCACCCATCTCCTGTACAAACCGTCTTGCAATTTTTTTTATGAAGATAACCCTAGAATTTTCAAACTTTTTTTTTTTAATGAATTTTCTCAAAATTTCCCTTTATATTACATGTTGCCTCTTTTTTCCTCTTTGAAGAAATGTCAAAGCTACTTCTGCACCGAATGCTATAGAGGTGTCTATATACAGATAAAAAGAGGATTCGTTGAAAACGTGACACCACGTATTACACGTATCAAGATAAGACGATGTGCTTTTGGGTGGAGCTCGGCTACTTTACCCATGGGTAAGTTACACTATGTTTGGATTGAGGATTGAGGGATGGAATAAACAGAGGACGGAAAGAAAAATGAAAATTCTAAAAAAATATTTCATTATTTAGGATTATTCTCAATCAGAATTACATCAGCACTTTAAGGAACTTTTTCTCTTAAAAGAACTCTTCATTTTATCTTTAAGTTCTTTTTGGACAATTCCTTAACATCTTTTAAAGTTTTTGTCCGCACTCTAATTACTTTCAATTACATATTCAAAAAACATTGCAAGAATATGAGAGAGAGAAAATAGGAAAAAAGTTTTATAATGCCATTTGAATTTGCAATTAAGATAATTTAAATTTATTAATTAGTTAACATAAAAGGTGAAAGTATGAATAAATTTTCTAAATCAAGACAAGTTGAAGTATACAGTTAGAAATCACAAAAAAAAAAAAAAATAGATAAAACATAAACATCTAACACATAAATTAGAATTACCAGCTACTAAACATTAATTAGTAGTTTTGAAAGGCTACCAAATGTGTTCAATCAAGTTGGTTTATAGTTGATTGTGCTTTGCCCTATCACAAAGCCTAATATTATTCTAGATGTACATATTATAATTCGCAATATAGTTACAAGAGACGTAAGCTTCGAATAACTTGTATCCCCCAACACATAATATGAAGCTCCATATTCGAAGTTGTACCCATCTTGCTCATCCTCAACAATGCAAAATTATACATGCTTGCATTATTTGTCCTAATACCTTTTGATCTAAAAAAAGTGAAGGCCCATGAACTATATAAAAATGAGACTATAGTATTCCAAAAGCTTGTTTGACATCTTTCCTGTATGCTTCCTATTGATTAGCAAATAATTACTCCTTTGGACCATACAAATATGAAATAAATTTAACAAATATTGACCACTATTGATATATACTGTCTATTAGGTATTTTCCCATATCATAGCTTTTACCATTAACAATATAGTTGGTTTGAGGAGTTCAACCCTCCAAGACATCATCAAATACAATGAGCGTTCTAATACGTTAATATCATTATTTGAGCCGAAGACTCCAAAAAGTGCATGTTATATCTAAGTGTCACATAAAGCAATAGCTTCAAGTATAATTGTTGGACAACTATGATCACCTTGAATATACATTACATGCCGTGCAATTAGGCAGTTTTTTCACTCCCAATGCATATAATCTATACTCCTCAACTTACTAGGAAATCTATATTTCTTAGAAATAGCAAGTAAATACTAAATATCAATAGGATTTGGTTTACGTAAATACTCGTCAGCGAAGCAAGTTATGATGCCTTGAACAAAATGCTTGCCACACTCTACTATTATGCTTTCATCCATTCGCAAGTAGTCATCTAAAACATCTCCTGTTACTTCGTAAGCCAACATTTGAATAGTTACAGTACACTTTTTTCTAGTGGTGAAACAGTAAGCTTACCTATAGCATCTCTCCTTTGTTTGAAAAATGAAGAGTAATCTGATAGAGCTTATATGATGTAAAGGAAAATGGCTTTCCTTATTTGAAATCTTCTCGAAAATTGTTTATCGATATATACCTAATTTTTGAAGAAGTAGTTACTATATTAACAATTATGATCCTCAAGACGACTTTTATCAGTATATTTTCTCTTGCATCTTCTCGTAAAAGAGCTCTTACATAGCTTATGAAGCATCCGATACAAGGAATTCATTAGCTCTACCCATATATTGCTCATCTCTAATGCAATTAATTGCTTAGTTACCTCAAATGCACTTTTTTCCAACTTAGAATCGAAATTAGAGTTATTTGTTGACATGATACGTAAGGGTGGAGGGAGAAGCGTAGAAGGTTAATGGAAATGAGTAATATGAAAGTGAATGATGAAGGTGTGTTTTTATGCCTGTATTTATAAAATTTCAATGCCTACTTTACAATAGCTAGTTTTTTTAATTCGTTTTGATCGACATATGACAGTTACTTTACAACAGCTAATTTTTTTAATTCATTTTGATTGACAGATAACAACTATTTTATAATGGTTAGTTTTTGCAATGGTTACTTTTATAATGACTCATTTTATGAAACCAAAAATGCTAATGGAAATTTCAACAACGGCTTTGAATATTAGTTTAATTGACATGAATGGGAAGTTACACCATGGAACATTACAATAGCTAATTCTCTAACGAAACCATTACAAAGCAGAATACCATGTAAAAAAAAAAAAAGCAATACAATGACTAGTTGGAAAGATAACTAATTGTTGCCTCCTTTTTTTTTTTTTTTGCAATCTCCCTATGCATATCCTCAATCCATTACCTTTGTACTTCATCCATTGATGATGTATCAACAAAAATTATTGATTTCTTGAATTCTAACTACTTCTGGTATTCCTTCAATGCAATAACTTCATTAAATTTACATATTACCTCAACTCTCTTAAGCATCTTTCCATTAAACTCTTCTCACTTTTCAAACACTCCTTTTACCACCTCAATATTTTCTACTATTTCTTTTCCTTTCCTTTTAGCCACCACTATACCAGGTGGACGAATGACTTCTTTATGAGCCTCATCATTATAGTTGCATCACTATTCCAGGATGAATCGGTATATGCTCTAAACATACTCACCTTAGTTTACTTATTTTCACATTTTTTAACATCTCCAACTTAAGACCTTCATTTTAGTTCATTACGTAGCATCAACCATCATTGTTCAACTATACATTGTATTTCTTCATTTTGCTTAAAAAGATTATGAGCATCTTTTATGTAATCATGCTTACTCTTACCACTTTATGCTCATCGTTTTATTTGATTAAAGTAAACTCTAAATTTTATGACATCTTTTGAAATTTTACTCCATTATGGTTTGCAATATTGCCATGTTCTTTTTTGTACATTCTTCTCCTTTCTAAACGCTTTTCCTTCCTCATGCTTTGCAGGGATGTGTTGCTAAAAAGCCTGTAATGGTAGACTTTTTCTAGTAACAAAGTCTTTCCTAACCCCCAACCATAAAGCTTATTATTGTTTTACTTCCACTTTTTCCTACAACCATTATCTCCTTCATTTTCGTTATCATTCTCATTTAGTAAATTTTTTTTAGTAGAAAATTCTAAGTATTGCGAAATTGTGCTACTATGTGATTATAGTAAGTTGTCCAACATAGGATGAGAAGCATTTGGTTCAACCAGAGTATATCGTTGCATATCCTTGGATAAAAATTAAGGAGCATATGGAAAATATGGAGGCATTATGTTTCACAAGTATTGACTGAAGTTATATGATTGATTCAAATTTTATTGGTTGTGGTTCATAAATGGAAAACTTTGAGGATATTGCAAATTTGAAGGGTTTTGACAATATGAATTAAATAGAAAATAAGAGTTACCTTGCAAGTATGGAGTTATATGAAAATTTTGTGTTCTTTGTGTGCTCTCTTAGGTTTGCAAGTTTAGTAAGTTGTTGGGATACATGGGTTGTGTCCATTCTGAATTGGTACATATTTTTAAAGGAATGCAATTTGTGGTGAATAATTTAGAGTAAATTCCATACTTGTTTCAACGTATATTTGTAGAGAGAAAATTCACTAGTCAGTTTTCTATTGTTTTTAATTTTAGAAGGTTCACTTGATTCAGCAATACAAATTTACAGAACATTTACTTGATTTACCAACATAAAATTTCAAAAAGTTCACTTGATTTACCAACACCAAATTTCAGAAGGTACACCTTATTTGCCAACACAAATTTTCAAAAAGTTCAATTGATTTGCTAATACAAATTTTCAAAAAGTTCACTTAATTTGCTAACACAAATTTTTAGAAAGTTCACATGAGTTATTTTTTCTTCACATTGAGTTACTTTATCTTTTTCCTTCCTTTCTTCTTTATTTTTTCCATCTCTTTCTTCCTTTATTTTTTTTTCCTATTCCCCTCTTCCTTTGCACTATGTTTACTTAGGGGGAACGAAATTGCTAATCCTCCCTTATTCTTTATTATCTTGTTCGGTTTGCATTTAAGTCTCGTAATAACCATTCCTCTAAATCCTAGTTCCTCAAAATCTAAGAATCACAATTCTTTCCCTAAAGCTTAGAATCCTAATCTTGAGAAACTAAGAACTCATTACCCCTGTCCTTTTCTTTCCTCCAACATCGTATAGTAGACCACCTACCCACCGTTGTGACGACTAACATTTGACCCCTTTCTCCTCCAACAATAGCGACTCAACCTCCATTACCAACCAACCCTCCATTAATGACCAACGACTTACCATCCTTTTTTCTCTCTCTATCTTTTTCTCTCTTTAGCCCTCCTCTCTTTCCTTCTAATTACCCCCTCTCTTTTCATCTCATGATTTTTTCATCTTTAGCTTTGCCAAATACTCATCAAAACAGAGCTTTAAAATCTCATCTTAAATTTGACATTGTTTTTTTTTTTTCCCCTTCGATTGAACTTTCCGTTGCCAATAGACTTATTGACCTTCTTTGGATATCAACTAAAGAAGTAAAATTACAATCTTTTATTATCGACTTCATCACTTCACATTTCTAAAATTAGTCAAAACAAGTCAAAGATATGATCTTTTGTACCCATCAACATCCATATTGTTCTTAATCTATGGAGAAGCAGCCTATGCAAGTGAGAAATTAGAGTTATATAAACCAAACAGCGTAAGGTTTTTAGTGTTTGTAGTTTGTAAATCGTAAGTGACCTTAAAGAAAATAGGGAAGTAAGGGTAGAAGATAAGGGTTAAACGGTAATTTTATATTATATTACACATCTATTCTTATGTCTTTTTTTCAAAATGAACAATGTAAAAGGCATTACGGCCTAATTCAATTTTTAAAGAATCTTTATTCTATTACACATTTGTTCCATTTGATGAAGTGAACAGTTTGTTATTGTCTTCCTTTTCCCCTCCCTCCACCCGTTTCCTCCCTTTCTTCCTTTCTTTTAGTCTTTATTTCCCCCCCTTCCTTTGTCATTTTGCAGGTCTTATATTTAAAAAAAAAATAGCAAAGCTATGATGCCCTATGAAGATACATCCATTTCTCAAGGACCTCTTACTAACGCTAGGTATCTCAAATGGCATTCAGGCAAAAAATTGATCTCATTCACTTAAGTTACAAGATGAACGCTGATGTATCTTTGAACCCTGTATACACTGACTACTTAACTTATAAAGAAAAAATAGGCTCTCACCCATTAGCATCACCACTACTCATCTCTTCCTAAGTCGACAATAAATTCTTCTCATTAGGCATGATTATCATGGCTCTCGCTAAAGTTCTCATCTATATTCTCAACTACTAAGCTTTTCCTCTCTATATCCTGTACAAGATATCTTTAACATCACATATAGTTTCCTTCATGGCCTCTTTATCAGTCTTCACTTTCATTAAACTTTCACATTCTTCAATAGCCTCTAGTAGGGCCTCTAAAGCTCCATCTTCTTTTTTACTCTTGTGATTATCCTTTCCTTCATTTTTAGTTACCTTAGTTTCACAAACTTCCCCCCTACACTCTCTAACTACGAAATGTGAAGTCTCATCAATCCTAATCTTATTTGCACAAAATCATTTAGGTATATCTAATGAACCTTAAAGGATGTACTATTTTATGATGCTCATCTAATTGCAACTTAACTTCATTCATCGAAAGTTACTTACCTACTAATTCGTGTACTTCTTATATCTTTTTAAGTTTTGAATCAATTCCATGAGTGATTTTCAGATTTGTACTTTTATTAGCCGAAGTTGACTTGACTTTCAAAGGCATCAAAACATACTTCACCCGATTCTCCCTTATCCTATATGTATTATCATGACTCAAATATTGGGTATCAACATCATATTGCCAAGTTGTTTCGAATAATATTTGTAAGCACCCATATCATCTATATTACAATAAATATCATCATAGTACTTCCTAATAGAAAAATGTATTCTAAAACATTCGGTTACCTCTACCTTTCCTATATTGTTATCACAATCCATCCCAATAAGATGCTTCTTGTCATACCCCGAAGTGGTAGAGTCGTAACAGCCCCGCCGTGTAAACTATCCTAAGTTAGAAGTTGGCCTTACAATCGCTATCTTAGACCTGATCTACACAAGGCGTCTACGACTAACCTGCTTTGAAGTAAACAGTTTGTAATTTAAATAAATAATTTATCTAAAAAAGTGAGGAAATATATATATACACTATAATTCAGTTATTGCAATTAAAGTTTACAATATTTCTCCGTAATATATGTCCTAAAATAAAAACTTATACCTTAAAAATATGTATTTATTCTTCAATTTTTTTCCTCACACCCCAAGATCCAGCAGTTGTTAGCTTCAGAGTAGTTGTTTGCCGCTTCTTAGCCAGTACCTGCACGACATATATAGGGATGTGAGCAACCGCAACTCAGTAAGTTAGGATGGAGGACTTAAAACTATATCACAAACACAAAAAGATTTTCAATCAACTTATTAGGTGCAATGCATGTGCAAGAAAATGCCATCGCACGACGTTGTCTGGCCCGTCGTGAGATTAGAGAAATTGCGCCCGCTCTAATCTGGGTTGATGAGTTGCCATTAATGCAACAGCTCACGACCAAACCCAGGCTTGTGTAATGGAGACCTCGCTCCTCTCGCAACTACTTTCGAACCATTAACTTCACCCTCACTGCGACCTCCTCTCCTGTCACTTAGTTCGACTGAAGATGAAGAAGGGACCGATTGCAATCTTGCGCTATCCCTTTCGAAGGGGTCAATATTTGGCCGGAGAGTCCTAAGTTCCCCTAATGGGTTGCCATGTAGGTTCGATTATGATTATAGGTCGTATATTTAATTAGGTCCAGTTTAAGATGATCAACCATTTTATACAAACCATACAATACAAGCTAGGACAACAGATAGAATCATAGCATCATTCATAATCAAGCACATGCACACATCCAACTATCTAACAAGCAAAACCAAGCATAATCTTAAGCCTCCAAAATACAACAACGTATCAATCCTAACTTACCTCGACTCCTCGCTCACTCACTCGAGGTCCGACTTGCTCAGGCCATCGTCGATCATCCCTATAACACAAACGTGGTTTCAATTTTTCATATAATGATTATAAGTTCATTTTCTTCTATAACGCTTATTATTATGTTTTATTTAGGGTTTAATATACCTAATTATCTAGGTCTTAAGTCTTTTACAATTATTTTAGGTTTAGGGTTAGGTTCAGGTTTGGTTTCCGTGTCAATTTTTAAATTAGGTTCTAGTTCGATTTCTAAGTCCTAAATATGCTCGAATCCTAATGTAAAATTAATTACATTAAGCTCGAGTATTCAAATATCCTATTGGGTCTTAATTTAGTATTCTAAATTATTCGGTACATGTTATTCTTAATTGGGATATCGGATTTATCCCCGATGTGAGAAAATCTTACATTTTTATACAATTACCTAAAATTGAATCTTATTTCAGATTTAGTATTATTCTGATTTTTATTATAATATTATTTAAATAAACCTAATTTTTTTTAGATTTATTAATTTTCAATTCCATATAATATTAATTTCTTACAATAACTACCTAATTTCCTAAATTAACTATACTTAATACTCCAAAGGCTAGGATTAGGTTTCCACATCAAAGATTAACATCCCTAAACATCTAATTACTATCTAAATAAGAAAGTAGTATCTTAATCACCTAATTAACTCAAAATTACCCAATTTGTTCATCATTTTAGGGCTAAAAATTAACTTAAAAATTTCAAAAATTAATTTTAGAAAAATGGCTTCATAGTACCGTTCTATATTACATAAGCATTCTATAGAAAAAAATTGAGCTCCAAACTACACTCCTAAGCCTATTTATTTCTCGGTCTAATCATGCTCGGTTTTGCTCAATTTGTTAAGAACCCTATATTTTCAGATGTGATTAAACTAAATCACTATTTTTCCCTAAAAATACATACAATAAAACCTCAGAATAACAAGTTTCATAATTTTCTAATATTATTTACTATTTTTACAAAATTACACAAAATCGGGCTGGAAATCGAATTCACCGATTTGGGTGGCTCTGGCTACCGTCGATGGCCATGGGTGTATCGGCCCACCTGGGCACTGCCACCACCGTATGGTGGTGGTAGTCTTCCACTCCCAACTGCCCTTCGGGTCTGGATTTTCCTTTGTGGCCCTAACTGCACATTTTTCCTTTTCTTTTTTTTTTCTTTGGTTTTTCTCTCAATTTTTGCCTCTCCCTAATTTTTTCTGATTTCTAACTATCCAATCGAGCTTCTGAATTTTTCTTGCTATTTATAGGGCTTTGCGGTAATTAATGGGCATTAAATTGGACAAGACATTATCCAAATTCCTTAATTTTTATCTTTTGTGTTGTTCTAATTTAATTGGCTGATTTTTTTCTTATTTTTTCCGGCTGCCACGACCCAATTCTAGATCATTCCTTATTTTTTCCTCATTTTTCTTGATTTTTTCCTTAATTAATTGTGAATTTTTTTAAGTATTTCTTATTATTTCAGTACATTTCGCATATTTTAAGTAATTACGCGTATTTATACCTATATATAAATTCATATATAGTATAAATAAATATTTCTAAATATTCTTAGTGTCATTTTATGATTTTTAGTATACATATAATTTGTCTCTAACGATTCGTTAATTATCGAAATGCATTTTACGCATTTTCGATAAATAACGAGTTATATACTTAAAATTTGAAATTTTTATATTCTTTTATTTTATTACTTATTTTCTTAAATTTAAACTTACGGGATCATTTTCCTAATATTTCTAGCTGAACTTTATAATTTAGGCTCGATCGGGTCTTTCAACCAATCGAAACCTTAAATTGCTAGTTTTGGGGCTTACACTTCTCCACCGAGAGCTTTAATCTATTCACTAGGTTTCGTCAAATAATATTATCTCAACTTCAATTGTTTATAATGATTGTAAATGCCCTCTTGTTAATATTACACCTAGTTTTGAATAATGGGTTTTTGCCATCATCGTTGTAGGCTTACTGCCTACGAGCAGGTATAAATCTGTCAATAGCAGTTCCATGGGCGATATCTTACCATGGCCTACTATTGCCATCTTGAAACATTCTTTGAAACATCGTAATCAAAGATTTGTTTGTTACTCTAGATGCTACTCCAAACATTGCATGTAAGTTTAGTTTCATCCTCCTAAATCAAGACCTGAACCTCTTAAACATTGTCATGAGTGCCATAATTATTTCCATCTATTAGTTGATGTCCTTACTATGACATCAACTGACACAACGTATAGTATGATAAAAACAGAATGCGTTTATAAAATAAACTTTCAATCATTCATAAGATTCAATAATATATGGTATAACCTATTTATAGACAAGAAAAGATCTTAACAACTATGGAAAATACATTAAAAAAATATTGATATGATGTTATCTAAGAAAATAAATAAAAAGAAATATTCCTAATAATCTGATAAAATCTAATTTCCTTATTAAAAAAGATTACAATATATTTGAAATCCCTAATAAGAAAATATAAAATATAATGAATAAAGATGAATAATTTAGAAAGAAGAAAGTGTATTAAAGCGAGAGAATTACAACGGAGGGGATTAACATTTGAGAGTAAATTCAAATAGGGGATTAACGTTTCAAAAATTTTAAATAGGGAATCAACATTTCATAAAGTAATTCAAATAAGGGATCAACGTTTTATAAAGTTCAAATAAGAGATTAACGTTTTATAAAGTGATTCAAACAATTTTATGAATTGACTATTATGAATCTCCTGTTTAAATCACTTTGTGAAATATTAATCTCTTATTTGAACTTTTCAAAACATTGATTATTTATTTGAACTTTTCAAAACATCGATCCCTTAAATTTTAATTCTCCCGTATTAAAGCATAATCTCATAATCAAAAGTTGAACTGGA
The DNA here is from genome assembly GCA_024138005.1 of Lumnitzera racemosa. Classification (NCBI taxonomy): domain Eukaryota; kingdom Viridiplantae; phylum Streptophyta; class Magnoliopsida; order Myrtales; family Combretaceae; genus Lumnitzera; species Lumnitzera racemosa. The sequence continues at coordinate 22,592,431 of JAMXBC010000008.1, forward strand.
AAGTAGATTTGACTAGAAGCTTTAACAAATTAGGACCACAAATATTTAGAACCATAAGTTAAAAGAATCTTCTTTCAATGCAAATCAACAACTTCTATCTTTAGCCTTAGCCTATATTTTGATCTCACTATCTTGTACCATAGTAATAAAAGCACATGATATCTTACCTTTTGACTAGTAGTGACTGATATAGGATTCTAAAGGAAATAAAAATATAATGTATTTTCTAAAAACTGAAATATAAACAAATGAAATCTTAACTTACCTAAAATTGCAAAAGAAATACTTAACTACTAACATCATTCTAAAGAGATAACTAATAACTCGACAATAAAATAATAAAAATGGAAACTAATCAACTTAGAATAAAAATTATCATCCAAAACTAGAGGAATTAATGAGAAATAGAAAACCCAAAAGTGAATGCTTTTCGAAAGTGAATATCAAAGCATGGAGTCAAAAGCTTGTGAGTCAAAAACTTCTTCACTACAGTATAAAGCTTAGTTATGACACTAATGAATAGTGTAGGGTAGATAGTTAACTTTTATCGTGTGATTACCTACATCATTATGTATATTCTTAGATAATAAGATATCAATATATTTCTTTTATATATTTTTCATAGTTGCTAGATTCTTTCTTATTTGTAAATAGGCTATGTTAAGTATTATTGAATATTATTGAATCTTATGGATCATTGAAAGTTTATTTTCTAAACACATTGTGTGTCCATTAAGCTGTACGCTACATTAGTATTAGGTCAGCTTATAGGATTATTAGTTTTGGTTCTTTATGCATACATTCAATCAACAATGTACCCTTGATTCTTTATTTTATCCAATATAGATTCAATATGAAGGTAATATATATTTATTAGATATTTTACACTAGTACTAACGATCAAGCAATGATGTAGACTTAAACATACATGTTTTTGTTACTTATAGTGACTTTTAGATACTTAAATGAATTTGTAGCTAAGTGTATAAATTACCCTGTTATTCATGAATGGAAAATTAAAATATTTGTAACCGAAAGGAAAGCAGCGAATCAAATATAATTTTTTACATAAGCATATATTCAGATTAACTAAACTTGACTAGGTTGTCTGCATCATAATTGACCACCTTATTTAAGTAGGTACATCTAGGTCAATGTAAAAGTAGGCTTAAAGCAAGGAAGAGCTCATTCTCTCAGCTAACATTAAGTTAAATCGACTGGGTTGGTTCGGGTACACAAAATTGATAATTATAACTTACGTAATAATTATTGATGGACAAATAACGTGTTAAGAGAATTTCGTTTTGTTAATTGATACTTTTTTTATTAAACTCTTTCTAATAAATTTGTGGTATATATTGCCCAAACATTTGATTACCAATATCATTTAGAAAAATATATAAAAAGTATTTAAATTAATTATAACTTAAGAATAATTCAATAATGAAAAATAAAAGAGTAATAAAATAAAAGTAAAAATATGTTATTGGAAATTATATGAAAAGAAAAAAAAAATAGAGAAACAAAGAAGGTAAAGAAAAATAAAATGTAGTTTGTGAGAGTTGTACATGGAAAAATGAGTTTAATGTGATTTCAACCCTTAGTTTGAATGATATAAATGCAAGCATTAACCACTTAACTATATCTCCTTATATGTCATTTATTACTTTAAAGAATATAAATACGATACATCTTTTGTTATAAAGAGCTCAGATTTTGGAAAATTATGAAACAATGTTCTATGCATATCTATTATATAGGTTATAGAGAGAAGGACAACTAATGTTTCTTTAGGTGGTTCAATGTATATTCTCGGACGGTCTTATGAACGCCATAAATGAGCATCAATGGAGCGAGAGATGCCGTTATTAGGTGATGAAATGGTGTAGAGTTTGAATTATAAAACAATTAGTTCATGATAATAATTTCTGTCTTTAAGGTTATCTATCCATCTCTTGTGCCATACTTTTGTCGAGTGCTAGTTTCTACACTTTCATGGCAAATAGATAAGTAACATCATCACAATAGACACCATATCACACACATACCTTGTTACGCCCTGAAGTCGCAGAGTCGCAACAATCTCACCGTGTAAACCATTCTATGATAGTAACTAGCCTCACAGTGCCTACCATAGACATGACCTACACAAGGCGTCGACGACTCCTCGCTTTGAAGTAAACAGTCCGATTAACAATTAAACTACAATTATGATAAATAGTACAAATTTCTAATAACATGTCCAATATTATATATATATATGTCCACAGAGCTTTCCAGGAAGCTTTACATCACATAACAGTTTACTAGATTACAGAATAACTACCAGTCTTTCATTCTTAATTACATAGTCACTCTAGTTAAACACTATACTAAGTAACTTGATCCTCACACCCCTGGCTTCCAACAGACTAACCTCTGGGTAATTGTAGGGTGGCATAGTGCTTTGAGTGTTCAGAAATCAGAACCTGCAAAAGGATCTATAAGGGTATGAGCAACTACAGCTCAGTAAGTTGAATTGGAGACTCATGAATGCATACAAGCACAAATAGGGTTATCAAACAATTATTTTCATGCAATGCAACAATCAAGTGTCATCGCATAACGTAATCCGGTCTGTTGTGAAATTAGAGAAATTTCACCGGCTCCAATCTGGGTTGAGGAGTTCCAAGTTATGCAGCAGCTCACAACCAAACCCAGGCTTGTACAATGGAGACCTCGCTCCTCCCGTGACTACCTTCGAACCATTGACTTCACCCTCACCGCGACCTCTTCTCCTGTCACTTAGTTCGACTAAGGATGAAGAAGGGACCATTTTGCAATCCTGCACTATTCCTTCAAAGGGATCGGTATTTGGTTAAAGAATCGTATAATCCCCTAACGGGTTGCAATGCATGACATTATTTATTATTCAGGGTTGACTGATATTAAATTCCGTTTAGAATGTTCAAACAATTTCATACCAATTCAATCAGTCACAAAATCACTCACAATACAAATTCAGCACGAATCTAGATACATCAAATACATGGGTAAACTACTTACAATCACAATCATATACAAGCCTAAGTCTCCGAGTACTACAAAACTAGTACTCTATTACAATAAGCAATAACCCAACTTACTTGGATTTGCTCGATCGCTTGATCCCTTAATCGCAAGCTGATTTTATCTCTGGATGTCCTATAATACAAATAGGTCTTTTTAGTACTTAAAATTTACGGTTTCATATTCTAAGTTATATTTTAATTCATTTTTGTCCGTGTATGCCCATTACGTCCTAATGATTCGTGTATTCTATTTCGGTGTTCAAATCCTAAATGAGATTTTAAACTTTGATTTCTAAGCCTGAAATATGCTCGAATCCTAATGTGAAATTAATCACATTAAGCTCGAGTATCCAAATATCCTATTGGATCGTAATTTGGTATTCTAATCTATTTGGTACACGCTAACCCTAATCGCGGTATCGGATTTATTCTCGATGTGTAAAAATCTTACATTTTGAGACTTTTTCTTAAGATTAATTGTTATTTTCAGATTTATTATTTTTCTGATTTCTATTATAATATTATCTAAATAACTCTATTTTTTTAGATTTATTAATTTACAATATCACATATTACTAATTTCTTATATTACTTACCTAATTTCCCTAATTAACCATACTTAATACCTAAAGGCTAGGATTAGGGTTCCACTTTAGAGATTAACATCTTTAAACATATAATTAATATCCTAATCAGTAATTAACAGCTAATCACTTAATTAACCCTAAATCACCCAATTTTCCCATCATTATAAGGCTAAAAATTAACTTAAAAATTTCGAAAATTCATTTTTAAAAAATGGCTTCATAGCACTGTTCTGCATCATATGAGTATCCTACAGAAAAATTTTGAACTCCAAACTACACTTCTAAGCCTATTTATTTTCCGGTTTAGTCATGCTCGGTTTTGAGCAATTTGTTAAGGACCCTATAATTATAGATTTAATTAAACTAAATCAATATTTTTTCCTAAATCTATATACAATAAAACCTCAGGATAACAAGTTTCATAATTTTCTGGGCAAAATAACTAATTTTACAAAATTATTCAAAATCGGGTCATTGAAGAGACTAACCGGTCCAAAGCTTTCTGGCCGTCCAAGCCGGGTCTAAGGTTGTCGGCCGGTCCAGGCGGTGGTTCTAGTGTAGGGTGGTGGTGGTGGTTCGGTCCCAGGTGGTGGTGAGTGGTGGGTTTAGCTCACGTGCCTAATCTGCACAGTTTTCCTTTTTATTTATTTATTTTGGATTTTCTCTCGATTTTTTCAGTGCTCTGATTTTTTTCAAATGCTAAACTGACCAAATGATTTCTAGAAAATTTTCCCCTATTTATAGACATTTTTTGTAATTAATGTTCATTAATTTGACAAGATTTTGCCCATTTCCCTAAATTTTTGGCTTTTAAGTTGTCTCATTTTTATTGGCTAATTTTTTTTTTTTTTGCAGCTTTGGCCTGCCACAACCTGATCCTACTTCATCTTATCCTCTTCTGATTTTTTTCAAATTTTTTATAATTATTTTATAATTTTCTTTAATTATTTGCTTAGTTTTTGGCTAATTTAGGTAATTACGCGTATTTTTATCTACACGTAAATACATGTGGTGTACACGTAAACATTCCTAATTATTATTTTGGTCATTCTAAAATTTTTAGTATACATATACTCTATCTGTAGTAATTTATTAGTTATTTCATTACATTTTTCGCATTTTCGGTAATTAATACCTATTATGCTTAAAATTTGAAAATTTTATAGTCTCTTATTTTCTTACTTATTTTCATAAATTCAAGTTTACGGGGTCATTTTTACTAATATTCCTTTCAATAGTTTATAATTTGGGTTTGATCGGATCCTTTAACCGATCGCCTTAAACCTTGGGTTCTAAGTTCAACCCTACGGTTATTTGGCTTGGCTTGGCTTTAGGGCTTACATACCTCAAACATGTTTATTTATCGATACATCATAATCATCAATGAAGACATTTTTTCAAGTAGAAAAAAGATACAAAATCTAAATATATGATTGTATGAGCTTCATTGAAGTTAATTGTGAAGTAAACATATTTATGAATGGATATTATATTTATTTATAAAGTATATGTATTTTTGAGTTGTTTTGAGCTTCATTGAGGTTAATGTTAATTAAATACTTTCAAATAAATAAAAATTGTGAAATATTTTATTTCTTTTATTATTACCTTATGGGGTGTAGGAGTTAGTAACTCTTTAGTGCACATATGGGTTAGGATTTGTTGACTTCCAATTTTTTCCTTATTTTATAATTGAAAGTAGTGATAGTAGATATCACTATAGTGGTCTTTTAATGATCTCCTGGTGGTCTTTCGGTGGTAATGTAACTGCATATGATGGTGAACCTACAAGAAAGGCCCCTATAGCCATGCCAGCGAAGGCCATCCAATGCTAAAGTTAGTAAGAAGGGAAAAGAAGTGTTTAAGAGTGTTTAAAGTATATAAAGAGTGCTTAGGTTGTGATCTTTGTACCTATAGCTTGCCTTTTTATATGGTATGAAGCTTACCCATCAAAGATATATAGCCAACGAAGATCGACTCATATATGTTAAGATAGCTTCTTTTTGTCGGTTAATGGCTTTGGGGAAGAGAGTTTGTCACATCAGCTTAGGTAGTCGCCATAACCTAGATGGCTAAGCTAAGCACCTATGTCGTACAATAGGTTACTAGGTGGCATTAACTAAGGAGAGAGAAGAAGGATAAGTAAAATAGCTGTGATATCATGATCCTCGAGTTACATGTTAAGTAATTGGTGAGTGCTTAGGGCTAAGGTTGATGTAGGTATGCAGCGCTTTAGATTTGGTCGTCTTAAGGAATATGGAGTCTTCAAGGTCTTAAGTACCAAGGAGTCAAGCACCTGAAAACATTGATTAAGGCTTCCAAGGTCTTCGTTTAGTTAGATTCGGAGAGGTGTTTGGGGGTAACCTGAGTGGGTTACACTATCGGTAGGCATGGCGATCGTCCGGCTATACTTGAGCAAAGGTCAAGCTGTTCAAGGGGAGGCCGAACCATTTGTCTTGTTAAAGGGGGTTGAACTCTTAGCCCAGAAAGGGTGATTAGAAGGACCCGAGCATGCTAAAATGCTTATGCCTAGGCCTTTGGAGATTAGGCCCAAAATGTCGTATCAATAGGAAATGATTGAGTTGGCTTATTTTAATTGAAGAAGATTAACAATTCGTTTAATTTGCTAAATGAGATATGAGAGGAATGGAATTCTAATTACAAGGGAATCTCAATTACCACGGAATAGAATAAATGTGTAATAAGTAGGGAATGTATATTATGATGTTTAGGTAGGTGTAATTGAATTACTATTACATTGTTCACTTCATGGTATTTAAGAGGAAATAAGACATGAGTAGAAAATGAAATGCTTGAAATACCCTTATTTAATTAAATAATAAAAAATTAAATTAGACCCAATACATGAAATTCTTGTTCTTCTTGAAAACATTATCTTCTTATTGGAAATATCTTTTCTTAGGGGAAAAAAAAAACATAGAAAGATGGAGAGAAAAAGCGTTGTCTTCTTCCTGAAGAACAATAAAAAAGATGATGATGAAACAACAATCAAGAAGTTCATCTTGAAAACCCCAAATCTAAATTAAAAACCCCAATTGCATTATCTTCATCTTCAATAGTAGATATAATGACAAGACAATGACTTAAATCAAAACCTTAACTCTAAATCAAAAAGAAAAAGATGATGAAATTTGTTTGAAATAGAAAAATTAATCCTAATTTGGCCTAATCTACTTAAATAAAAAAGAAATGCTAACCCTAATTTGACTTAAATTGAGAAGAAACCCCAACCCTCCCTTTAGTTTTCCCTTTAACAAATGATGACGAGATTAAGAGGAGGATAAACCGTTGATATGATGAGGAGGTGATGATGTTGACATCATCAAGAGATTAAGATGAAGATGTTGAGATCATCAGGAGATGAACAATAAAGATATACAATAAAGATGCTAATGTTGAGATCTTTAAGAGGAGATCATATCAAGATGATGATGTTGAGTTCAAGTTTAAGAGGAGATGAGTGATAGAGATGATTTGATTCTATTATTCATTAGGGTAAACAATAGAGATTATTTGTGTTTAAATAAGGGTATATTGGGAATAAAGGGGAGAAAACTAGTTAAGAACTACAATTTATAAGGTGGACCTAAGGATGGAAATTATAAGATTTCTATGGATCGAGATTCAACTAAATTGCAATTCTAATGAGCAAAAATGAAGTAAAAGTTATAATAAAAGCAATAGTAAAAGCTATGTAAGGAATAAGGGGGAAATGGAAATTTTCATTCCCCTAAGTGAACATGTTGTAAGTGTCCATGTGTACTATCTATGTGTATCATCATGCAATCTTCTTAGAGCATACGTATCTCGTAGAAACTCATTATATGTCCCCAGGTGTTAAATCAATATTTTAAGAAACTTTTTTCCTTAAAAAACCCACAACTTTATTCTTAGATTCCTTTACAAAAGTTTCTTAACATTTTTTTTTTTAGTTTTCGTGGGTCCCGATAAATACATTTAACTACTCAAAACTTAAACATGAAAAAAAAAAAGAAAAAAAATACAGAAAGCTGTTGCTTGTTAGAGAAACTTTTCACAGCCAATAAACTCTATGTTAGAGATTATTATTGCTGAAGGAACATAGAGGGGTTGCTCCACCCTAGAAAGCCACGCCAAACAACTAGAAATAAACTTGCTCATATGTTTGAATCACCATAAACTAACATTTGTTTTTTGTTCCAGTTAATGGAGATTCTAAGTTGCTACATTTTAAATAGTTATGGTACTCAAATAAAGAGAAGTTAAATTTAGGTACTAAGATGTAACAATTTAGAGTTTCATTTAGATTCAGGTACTAAATAAACATTTCTAATGGATGAAGTAACATGAATTCCTTAGTTATTGGCTCAAATCAACCTTTCAAGAATGCCAGTTCCAACTTAGTTTACCAATTAATAAATAAGTCTAAACCATGTGTGATTAATGATTATTGGGGTTCATTTCCCATCCATTTTCAAGTATCTAGGTGTTGGAGCTTGATAATATTAAAGCTAGAGTTAAGTGAAGTTGAGGCTAAGATAGGTACAAACAATTGGTGTCTACGTTATGTTTGCAAATTATGTTGATATTGTCCAAAATACAATTTAAACGATAGGCTAAATAATGAGGATTATAAAGGGGGAGTTACATAAACAGAGAACACTAATATGAAATCATAAAGAGCAAGTAATATAATGTTAATAAACTATCAAGTAACTAATAGCCTTATTAATGGAAAGGCCTCACCCAACCAAACCAATACTTAAACTCAAAAAACGTTAAATGATTGAACAAACACTACAACTCTAAAGTGAAAAACACTTAGCGAAACTTAAAAAGGAGGGGTAATTTGAGTACTAGGACAATATGCAATTCTTTTTCGATATATCTAATTAAATGCAATAATAAGAGTAATCAAAACAACAATAAACAATAATAAGTACAGAAATTAAAGAAGATAAGGATAGAGAAATTCAAGCCCGAATATAATATGAAGTTCGAACTGCCCCTTAGTCTCCATAGACTCATAATGTCTTCAACTAAGGACTTCACTTCATTTTATTAATTTCTCAATACAATACTCCAAGAGCTTACATAAGCTTATACACAATCATTATTTCACACAACAACCTTTAGTGTAGTGCTCTTCTTTCACTCAAGATTACAAAATATATCAACATTAAAGTACTACACACTAGGTCTCTTTTGTTTGATTGCCAGTAAGGCGTACAAGAGACAATTTATAAGTAATGAGACTAAAGAATGTAAAGGAATGTCTTTTGATTGCAGTAGAATATCGGATCTTAATTGCCTTTGGTCGGGTTATTGAGCATTTATATCAACTCATTATATTCTTCCTGTTATCACACATTAAATACTTCAACAGTTACTTAGATTAGACTTACTGGCATGCCAATACCTTACCCTTACCGGCAAGCCGGTGATAAATTGCATTACCGACATGAACACTAGTAAGTAAACCGGCATGCTGGCTCTTTCAAGCCAGTAAGTTTTTCTTTGTGCTTTTCATAGCTTTACACCATCAGCCTGATTATTTCTTGAGTTGATCATGCTAGTTACCCAAATAACACTTAAAAATACTTTTGACAACCAATAAACAATTATACTTTGCAATCTATTTTCAAGATCATTTGATCACCACTCAAGGATTAAATTTCTTGTGGAGATAATCAATATACTTAATTATTAAGTAAATTAATTGATCTTATTCAATTATCTTAATATAATCAAATAGAACTTAGTTTTAATCGTTCACTTTTATTTTGTTCTTATCAAAATCAATTAATGAACCTTAGGTTCAACATAAAGGTATGATGTTCCTCTACTATTTCTTGCCTCTTTGTCTCTCTAATCTAGGGTTACTTCTTCTTGTAATTTCTTTCAATACAAAGCTAAACCTTTTAGTGTAACTTTCTTCTATTGATTGAGATTTATTGATTAATGGTACTAATGCAATGTTTGTATATTTTGTGTTGGGCTTATGAAAGAAGGAAATGTGAATGCAATGTCTCCAAAGTTCAAGTCTCAAAGGAACTCTTAAAGTTAACAGCTTTTTTTGGGTAAAAAGGGACAATGATGATCCCTCTCTTTTTTATTATTTTATTTTTATATTGAGTAATCGATTACAGTTCTATTTATTAATTCAATTGTACATGATTATTGCTTGTAACAACTCCAACAATTTCTAGTTGTAATCTTCTATATATGTTGACTCCTCATACATAGTCTCTTAAACACCAAATTTTCCCGATGTTCCTTTTCCTCTGTTTTCTTCTAAAATAGTACTATTCCTAATTGGTCATATCATTTTGCCCCCTTGTTCAGAGAATAACCTTATCTCTAAGTTAAAATCAAGGTAATTAAGTGTAAACTTAAATAGATTTAGCCAAGTAGAAACTTCTAAGTCCAATAATTCTCATTAGACCAACACTTATGTTACTTCGCTCCTTATTTGCATATATCTCTTACATTTATAATAGGAAGGGTTTCACTACAATATGATTAGTGAAAGTCTTTTCTAATAGTGATCTTAATGTCTCCTTATTACCCTTAACTTTTTTCAACAAAGAAATATGGAACATCAGGTGTACTTAAAATCCTTTTAGTAAATATAATTTATATGCAACAAGTTCTATTCTTTCTCTAATAAAAAATGAACCATAATGCTGTCTACAAAGCTTATAAGATTGATGATTAGGCAAGGTAGGTTGTCTATATAAATTTATATAAGGCTAGGTTCATTAGTGGAGATTTTGTTGGGTTAATTGTCCATTTCCTTTACGTTATGTGTCATTGTATCTTAACTAATTGGAGTTTATCCATCTTAAGTTAGTTTCTAGCTTTACCAAGCACGATTCCATAGAATTCTTTATTGCCACCTTGGTATTATTTATTTACCATTTTTCTTAATTATTTTAGCATTTTATGTGTATATTTATACTTTTAATTAGTTATAAATATATATTTATACATATAAAATATATTCAATGTACACACATCTTAAAGATTATTTCATATCCTTTTGTAAATTTTATTAATTGTACTTATAATTTATCTCTAAGTATCCGTTGATTATCAAAACTTAAATCGTATGTTTTGATGAATAATGAATAATATAATTAAAATTAGCTTTCTAACTATATCGTTATTCTCTCTCTCTCTCTCTCTCTCTCTCTCTCTCTCTCTCTCTCTCTCTCTCTCTCTCTCTCTCTCTCTCTCTCTCTCTCTCTCTCTCTCTCTTTCACTTAGAAAAAGATTTTTTTTTAATAATAATAATAGACCCTCTTCCCAAGTTTAGGGTTCTTTTTTTTTTAATTTTTCAAATAAATCAAATTAGGAGCATTTCTTTTAGAATTTTTCTTAAATAAAATCAAATGGATTGAAAAAAAAAATGTAAACCCGATTGTTTTCCAAAATGAAACAACATACTTAAGTTTTTCAAAAAATAAATCATAAAAGTCTGACCTCGAATAGTGAGTACTTAGTTACTCGTACACAATTACGAGATGACTTAAAATACACAAAAATTTATCTTTCTACTTTGTAAATAATTAGATTTTTTATTATTATTCTTTTGTAAAAAAAATAATTTGCTAATTCTTTTTTTCTTATAGAATAGAAATTGTTCTTTCAATTTAAAAGGGTATATTGAAAAATAAATTGAAATTTAAAAGGCTTAGGTGATACCCTTTTATGATTTAATAGGTTAGTCCTTAGATAAAAAAAAACTCTGGTTTTCAAAATCGGTTTTTACGCTATCCAGTAGTTAAGTTATAACCGATCTATCTAATTAGTTATAATTTAGCTTTGTCTCAATTGACTCCTACTTTTTCTTAAAGTCAAAAGAAAACCCAGTTTCCTTAGTTTCAATAGAGAATTAATATTAAATGGGTAAAATTTAATATTAATCAAATTGAGGAAATGAAAAAACCGAAAAATTCAAGCTTAACAGCTAGGTGACTCCATTGGAAGCATCAAGAGGGCTAGCCACTCAAACCTTCTAAAATTAAATTTCCTTTTCAAAGTAACCATGTTATTTTTGTGATTCTTTTCTTGTAAATATTCTTTGTTTCAATTGTTATTTTCACTTTTGCGTTCAACATACTTGGGATATTAGGCGATGATTGTATTAAGGATGTAAGGTAGATATGGTCAAACCTAAGTTATCTTAGGATCCTAAGATTGGGAGCCATTATGTAGGTTTTGGGTATTATAGGGTAACCATCGCTTAATGCTAATTAATTTATCCCACTTAAGCTTTGATATGACCAATGAACCGTTTCTTAAAAAACGTGTAAGGTCATAAAGCTTAAGGACTTTTAGAACCCACCTTAGTTGCATGTATTTTCATTAAACCATGAGCTAATACACCTATCCTAAAAAGTTGCAACCCCACTAATATAGTCAATTTTTTTGTACCATTGTAGTATTTACCAAACTTATGTAGTTCAAGACAAGCACAATCTCCTTAGCTTATCAAGGTAGCCAGCCCAAAACACTTGGCCCGTTATGGCAACCCATCTAAATACATGCCTTTGGCCCATTAAGGTAGCTAACCTAAAACACTTAGCCTATTAAGGTCGCCAACCTAAAACACTTGGCTCATTAAGGTAACTAAACTAAATTAGGAAGCCAAGCCCAAATATGAACCATCGATCTATAAAGGTAGATATAATCTCAGTCTCATCACGCAAGGAAGCCCCAATTCTAGAAAACTCCTCTATGTAACTCACTTGACCTAAAAAAATTAAGCCCAAACTCATAAATAGACTTGAAACCCAAGAAGCACTTGGCCTGTAAGTCTAGGGCAGTTATCTACTTAGGCCATTAACAACACAAAAGGTTTTGGGACATTTGGTCTTTGAAATGTTGAACTCAAATCAAACGAAAAGTGTATTTTCACAAAGACATGTTTTAAGGAGTGTTTTAAGAAATAAGGGGCAAAGTTAATTTCTACCTTAGGGCAAATCAATATAAACTTGTGCCTTAGAGAAATGGTAACTCACTTTTAAAAAATTCAAAATGAAATGAAGCAAATTATATCCCATACACTAACTCTTAAACACTTTGAGAGATTGAGTGACATCACTACAAGGATTTTTTAGACTTATTCCTTAAATGAGATCCATTTTAAATTTGATACATAGATCGAAATGAAGTTTGGCAATTATTTCTAAAGTTCCAAACACAAATATTCCTTTATTAACCTCATTGAGCCAATTTAAAGTGTCTTCAAATTTAAACTCTGTCAAGAACTACCCCACATTAGAGTAATTTAGAGATCAAAGTCATCACATTAGGAGAAAATGACAAAAACCGGTTTGTGCTTGCCTTAGTAACAACAATTCAATGATAACTTTTGTTTTTGATAATTTGTTTCCTTTGAGATGAACGGGAGTCAACACTTTTCCAAAACACCTCAAGCTTACACATATTTCACCTAAGTCTAAACACTTAAGGTCTTGAATATCTTAAAGATAAAGACTTAACTATAGAGGTAATTATTTCTTAGCTAAAGAAAAGAGCAAAGGGAAGAAATAACAAGGGGGGGGGGGGGGGGGGGGGGGGGTGGAAGAGAGAAAAGAAGAAAAAGAGAGGCTTGAAAATTAGGCTAGTATGCAAGAGAAAAGCCCTAAAGGTACATCTATCTCTTCCTAAGTCACAAACACAAGGACTTTCTACTCATAATACCACCTACACTCAATAAAATCTCTTCTAATCATAGGGAATGAGTTACCTTAAATAAAAATTATTTTTGGAACTGGAGTAAGCACGCTTCTAATTCTTCCTAAAAGGTTCTTGTCTTATAAACCTAGGTCGAATAAGGAATTCTTTTAAATAAGCCCTCTCATTAATCCCTCTTAAAACCATTTCACCAAAAGTCTAATTTATAATATTGAATCGAAAAAGACCTAACATATTGATCAAGGCATATCACCTACAAATTGAACCATAATTTTTACGATGGTAGTCAATGGTGAAAGTTAAAACTGAGAGTATGTAAGGAAGTCTTATTTGACTTGACTGATTAGTGTCAAGCCCTATTTCATTCTCTTTAATTTAACATATATTAAGTCCAGCTCGCTTAATATAAATTACTCAACATTAAATTAAGGAAACATTTTTCTTTAAAAAATTAGAAAAAATGGAGTTACCAATTAGTTAAACTGGTAAAAATGAAATTAGGGTTTTTGGGCCACTAGTCATGAATATTCTAAAAAAATTAATTTTTCGGAAAATTTAATAAAAAAATCTGAATTCAATGGTTAACCTATTAAGACAAAAATCATCATATAAAAATTTAGGAACTTAATTAATAGGCTTTTATTTTTGGAATTTTTCATAACATATGAAAATATACAAAAATACACAAAAATGAATTTTTTAATTATTTTTTATTACTAATTTTCCTTAAAAAATGAGAAGAAAATAAATCATGTTACAAATTTTATGATTGTCCCGAAGGTACTTACATACTCGCTAATCGGGATTAAACCGGCCATAGTTTTTTTTTATTAGAAAACTTTAGTGTATTGGTTTATTTTAATTTCTAAAAATCGTTAACTTTACCATTTTAATTCACTTATTATTATTTTATTTCAAAGGAAATTCTAAAAGGGCCCTAACTCTTAAGTAAAAACAAATAAATTCTAAAACATCCTAGTTTCTAAAAATAAAGTTTATTATATTTTTATTTTTTTTTTAAAAAAACAAAAATTTTCCTAAAGACCTAATTAAAAAAAAAAAAAAAACCTCCTAACCTAAGACACATTTTCTTTAACAACTACTAGTTAAATCAATAAATAAAAATAATAATGATAACAATAATAACCGAAACTAAAAGAAAAAGATTGAACCATGATAAGGGTTACGCTAAACTTGGATCGAATCGAGACTAGTGCAGATTATAGCAGTATGCACATCGAAGAGGATGATGCTAGAGCGAAGAAGGAACGATTAGTTAGGCGACTTAGGCTTAACAATGTATAGATGCTTGGTAAGGACAGCAGCAAGCCATCGTAGATTTGGAGGCGTCGGGTGGTGCTGTACTGTAGCGTGGGACATGGCATAGGGGTAACACAAGGGTTATTGTCGTGTGTTATTGTAGTCAATTGTATAGTTTGTGTTATCAGGGAATTGTGAAGCGTCATCGATGCTGGTTGTATGTACTACAATATCCGTGGAGGCTAGACTTACATGCTTAGGTGTGCCCATGGCCTGCAGTGATTGGTAAAGTGCATGTGAAGTGCAGGGCATGGAAGTGAGCTATGTGTATGGGTGCTTCGATCTGACATTGGTTAGTAGATAAAGTTGCAATCAGACGTATTAGGTGTAGCAGTGTGTTCATTGGCTTCGATGTGTAGTAATGTATCGGTGCAATAGTGTGTTTCGTAAGGGAAAGAGTATATGCGTGTAATGTATGCAGGCAGTAGAGTGCAATGTGCTTGTAGGCAAGTGTATCAGTGCATCGATGTGTGTGGGGGGGATGGTGATCAATGATCTCCTCTAAACTAAGTTTTACAATTTATAAACCTATATTATATCTTTAACTCAGTTCGATAAGTAAGTGTATCTATTGTTTTATAGCATGGATGAGTGTAGGGTTGTCTCCACTGGGAAAATGACTCAAAGTTAACTAAACTACACTAATCTACAATCTAAAGTGATTAATACAATGATTACAAGAACAATTACGAAAATACACTTAACATGCAGGCTTGCTTCATCATTTAGTATAATCTTACCAAAATACTTTTCATCCTAATAATTATTAACTATAGGAAATTACAATATATAAGCATTCTTCTTAGAACTACTTACTTCTAATCTTAATTATATCTATTGGAATCTCTCCCTAATTAACAACCAACTAAGATTGCATTAATGTCATGTTAATGTATCGATTTCCCTAAGGATGTAGTAACTTTCTTAATAATATCTCTATTATCAGGAGTAAGTTGTTCCAATGAACTAGATCTATTCAATAGAATTGTCTCTCGACATATTCTATTGAAATCCGTCCTAAGTAAATGTCATGCACTACACTATACTTAGATTCATTAAATGCCATTCATTAGAATTAACAAACATCAGGAAATTACTTTTTTTTTTTTCTCAAGCATTTGATCATACTAATTGATGAAGCAAGCCCTAATGAATTACTCACATATGATAAAACAACGATACAAACTAACAGGAAACATAATTAAACAGAAATAAAACATAGAATAATTAAAGTAAAACCCCCTTTTTTATTCCATTGAAGAAGTTTGATAAATATACGAACAACGAATTTCCGTCGGGTCTCTCTAGAGTGATTTTAGGAAAAATACAATACACACTTCGAAAATGATACAGGATACAAACTGGTATAAGGATGAGTAAAAATGTATATGTATGTAGGCAAGTGGTGTGTGTTGTTAGTGAATTTTGGGATAAGGAAAAATCTTGCAAAAGAAAGTGAAATACTTGGTATCGGGGCCAGTTCGATACGGCCAGTTTGATGCCCAAGTTAGTAAGGTAACTTAGAAAAGTAAGTATGTGAATAAAAAGTATTAAGGTCCCTTACAAAGTTTCTTTTCGGTATTTATAAATGGTTGTAGTGTCTAAGGCAATTGTCGGGATAACTGTTAAGACACGTAGAAGCTTCTTAACTTGACATCTCTCCTCATACATAGGATTAACAGGCAGTTAAGTAATATAACCATGCTTATGATAACTATTTGTGCCAGATTTAAATTCAAATCAGGAGTGCTTCTTATACTTGGCATAAATGCTGTACATCATCTAGGCGGTGCGAATGCCAAGAAAGTTGGTCACGTGACTTCTCGATAGATAAAAGGCTAAGTGTTAGATAAATGAAAACTGAGTATTAATAGTGTGTTGTTTTCAATGATATCTAAAATTGATATCTAAAAAGAATCCTCCCTCAACAACTTGCGGTAGCTTTTTATATTCTCCTCGTCAAAAGACTCGAATTTACCCCTTTACAGCACCACTTAACATTTCCTATGTATTGGTTCACATGAAAAGGTTGAAAAGAATAGTTATGCCCCTTCTTATCATGCCCATGACTTAGGGCGTGATAGTCTTGAAAAAAATTATTCTTGATTAATCATAGCTGTTATTGAGGCTGTAAACTCCGCGTCGCATTATTAGATCTCATCACACCCATGACCATGGTCGTGATCATCCTTCTGCTATTTAATCACAGCCGCTATTGACAGGAGGATTGATAAAACTTCCCTTGATCACAGCCATGGTTAAGGGCATGGCTAAGGTGGATTCTTCATTATCAAGCCCATGATTGATTCTTCTACACTTATTTCTTCTCCTTCGCGGCCATGACTAACTTGAAAGTTGTTATTCTTATGTATACTTCCTTCCTTTGCTTGTGATTTACCTGAAATCATTATTTTATTCAGTTAAATACCTAATCTAAAGAATTAAATCACATTTATAATCAATTCTATGCTTATACATGCTTTGGAAGTGTAAAGTAATTTACACTTATCAATTAGTATGCCAATGTGTAGTGTATAGGTAAAAGCTGACTTCGGTGAGTAAGTGTTGTGTGATTGTGTGTAGTGTATAGATTGCATCAATAAAGTGTGTGTTGACTTTGTACGTCTGCTGTTGGCAAGTTGGAGATTGTGTTGTGTAGCTTGGACAGGGAGTGCTGTTGGACATTGGAGTACAGTGCTACTGTGTCGTCATGGATCATAACTAGATGAAAGAGATCAGATTGGATTGGATTATATTGTTTGATATTAGTCAAGGGATAAGGATGTTGATGAACAATGTTTTTTATTTTTTGTGTTTTAGCGAATGTAATTGTGAGAACATCTCTAATTTTCACCATCAAATTCCTATTTATAAGCTAGGCAACCGAATCTTTGATATCTTTTTAGATATAGATTTGATTTCAACAAATTCTAGATATGGTAACAATTTCTAAATACGTAAGATACAATTTAGATTCTTTGAAGATTCAACCTAGTTTCTAAAAATCCTATTTTCAGGCCCGACTACGTCCAACTTAATTCAGCCCAAAAACTCACTTAATAAATTCTAATTCTATTTTAGCCTATATAAATTAGATAAAAATCTATTTTATATTGAGCTGGACTAAAAAATTTTAATGAAGCTTGATCCTTTAATGACTTTAGAATTTATTAAATTAAATGTACACCATTATCCAATTCGACCCTAAATGACTTGACTTGATTCGACTATACTCGATATGACTTGATACTTTATTTTTTTTCTTTTTCTTTAACTTAGCTCAATAAAACGGCAAAAATGAGGTGCCTATAATCAAGAGTTACTATTTCTCTAAGTAATGTTCAAAGTAACAAAAGGCCTACAAGGAAGGTCGACATGCTATTGGATTAACCTTGATATTGTTGGGACATAAGATATTTTCGGAGGTTGAGAAGGGTATAAAACGCCCTACATGATCCTTAAGGAAAGGAATTGTTAAATATAGGGCTCTTGCTTCTTAATGAGACTTTGTAACTGTTAACAAACTTGAAAAAATAAAAAAAAAAGAGAAAAAAAGAGAGAAGAAAGAGAGAGAGAAAGTAAAGGCATTCTACAAGTTTCTCCATTCATTCTTCAAATCCATGTCAGCCTTAATGGCCAAGCTTTCAAATCACGTTGTCTACTTTCTTCCAATGGGATTATACCTTTTAAAATTGACCATAATAGTTTAAGTCATTCTTCTTGATATAGTTTTCTTTATGATTGACGTCCACTAACCTTTTTTTTTTAAATCAAGGGACCTTATCCTTAATATCTGTTCTATTATAAATAGCTTTCAATTCCTTTTTATGAACATCCAAGTCACAAAGTTTTCTGAAAGGATTACATCACCTTTGTTGTTACTTCTTATTCTTTAGGTTTTTAAGCTAACTTAAAGGCTATTTTCCTTTTATCAACCTATCTTTTAGGATTCTAGCCAGCTCATAAAGTGGTATCTCATCTTTAATTGTCTTTAGGGTTTTAAGCTAGCCTAAAGGGCGCTTCCCTTCTTCAATTATCTTTTAGGGTCCTAGCAAGGTCATAGAGCGTTATCCTGGGTTTTAAGCTTACTTATAAGATGCTTTCCCATTTTTCAATCATTTTTTATGGTCTTAGCCAGCTCATAGAGCATTGTCTCGTCATCATTTCTTTTAGGGTTTTAAGCTACCTTATAGGGTACTTTCCTATTTTTCAATTAGTTTTCAAGGGTCCTAACCAACTCGTAGAATATTATCCTGTCATTGTTTCCTTTAGGGTTTGAAGCTAGCCTATAAAGTACTTTCCCATTTTTTAATCAGTTTTTAGGGGTCCTAACCAACTGATAAAGCGTTATCCCATCATCATTTCTTTTAGGGTTTTAAGCTAACCAATAAGGCGCTTTCCCATTTTTCAATCGATTTTTAGAGTCTTATCCAGCTCGTAGAACGCTATTTTGTCATCATTTCTTTTAAGGTTTTAAGCTAACTTATAATGTGCTTTCCCATTTTTCAATATGCTTTTAAATGTCTTAGCCAGCTCGTAAAGTAATGTCCTATCATTACTTCCTTTAGTTATGAAGCTAGCCTATAGGGTATTCTCCTATTTTCAACTAGTTTTTAGGGGTAGACAACTAGTAAAGCATTGTCCTATCATTATTTCCTTTAAGGTTTAAAGCTAGCCCATAAGGTATGTTCCCATTTTTCAACTAGTTTTTAGGGTCCTTATCAGCTCATAAAGTGTCGTCTCATCTTACATCTCTCTTTGGATTTTAGCTAGCTTATAAATGCTTCCCCTTAACCAATTTTTCTTAAGGTCTTAGCCAGCTCATAGAGCGGTTCCCTTTCACTTAAGGGTTTTAGCTAGCCCACAAGGTGCTATTCCCTTCGTATATCTCTCTTAGGATCTTAACCAGCTCATAGAGTGTTATCCCGTGTTACATTTCTCTTAAAGTTTTAGCTAGTTAAAGGAGTGTTTTATCGGCTCATTTAAGTTAGTCAGCTTAGAAGGCCACTACTAGGTTTTAAATCGATTTCTCATTTAAGGTTATTAGTCTTTTAGCGAGCTCCTGCCTAATTTAGTTAACTTAAAGGAACACCATTAGGTTTCAAGTTAATTTAACATTTAGGGTTGTTAGTCCCCTAGAGATGTTCCCACCTAGATTAGTAAATTTAGAGGAGCACTAATAGGTTTCAAGTCAATTTATCATTTAAGGTTGCTAGTCCTTTAAAGATGCTCTTACCTAGATTAATCAGCTTAGAAGGGTACTGCTAAGTTTCAAATCAATTTCACATTTAGGTTTATAAGTATTTTGTTGACATTTCCACCTCAATTATTTAACTTAGAAGGGTATTACTAGGCTTGAAATCAATTTTTCATCTAAGGTTGTTAGTCTTTTGGCGATACTCTTATGTGATTAGTTAGCTCAGATGAGCATTACCAAGTTTCAAGTCAATTTAACTTTTAGGGTTGCTAATCTTTTGGTGATGCTCTCACCTTAGTCATTCAACTTAGAGGAATATGACCAAACTTTAAATCGATTTCTCATTTAAGGTTGTTATTCTTTTAAAGACGCTCCTGCCTAGGTTAGTTAGCTTAGAAGGGAACTACTAGGCTTCAAATCAGTTTCTTATTTAGGGTTGCTAGTCTTTTAGTGACACTTCTACCTCGGCTAGTCAATTCAGAAGCGTATGGCCAGGTTTCAAATTGATTTCTCAGTTAAGGTTTCTAGTCTTTTAATGATGCTTCCACCTTGGTTAGTTAAGTTAAAGGAGCACAACCAGGTTTCATTTAGGGTTGCCAATCTTTTAATAACACTCCTGCCTTAGTTAGTCAACTCAAAGGAGTACAACTAGGTTTCATTTAGGGTTATTAGTCTTTTAGTGATTTTACCACTTAGGATAGTCAACTTAAAAGGAACACGACCAAGTTTTAAATTGATTCTCTATTCATTATCATTTTAGGGTTCTTACTAGCTTTTGGGGCACTACCCTCCATTCTTTACCATTTTTAACGTTTTTACTTGCCTATAAGGGCGTTACTTTCCATTTTATAATATTTTAGGGTTCTTGTGAACTCTTAGGGTGTTACCTTGCATTCATTACCATTTTTCGGGTTCTTATCAACCTATAGGGGTGTTCCCCTCCATTTAGTATTATTTTAGGATCCTTGCTAGCCTATAGGGGCACTACCTTCCATTCATTATCATTTTAGGGTTCTTGCTAACTCTTGGGGTGCTACCATCCTTTCATTACCATTTTTAGGGTTCTTGCGAGCTTATAAGGGTGCTACCCTTCATTCAGTATTATTTTAGGGTTCTTGTGGGCCCATAGGGGCTCTACCCTCCATTCATTAATATTTTAGGGTTCTTACCAGCTCTTGGGGCACTACATTCCATTCACTACCATTTTTAGGGTTATTGCCAGCTTATAGGGGCGTTACCTTCCATTTAGTATTATTTTAGGGTTTTTGCCAACACATTGGGGCATTACCTTTAGCTCATTATCATTTTAGGATTCTTGTTAGCCTACAGGGACATTACCTTCCTTTCCATAGCATTTTAGGGCCCTTGCCAGTTCTTAGAGCACTACCCTTCAGTCAATGTCACTTTTAGTATCTTATTAACTTTGAAAGCGCTTCCTTTTCTTCAAGTTATAGCCAGGTCTTAGGGTACTACACCTTTTTGAAA
Organism: Lumnitzera racemosa; assembly: GCA_024138005.1. Classification (NCBI taxonomy): domain Eukaryota; kingdom Viridiplantae; phylum Streptophyta; class Magnoliopsida; order Myrtales; family Combretaceae; genus Lumnitzera; species Lumnitzera racemosa. The sequence goes on from JAMXBC010000008.1 coordinate 22,613,775, forward strand.
AACTCATTCTCATATTTCAACTAACTCCTAAAATGCCATCTGTTTTTTTCAAATCCCTAGCAAATCAGGCCTGCGATAGTTAACTAATTGTAACACTTCTTAGGACAAATTTATCTATAGGGTAAAAAAGGTGTCTCTTTTATCTTTGTGATAAAGTTTTATTCAAACTTCACTATAAAAAGAGATAGCGTTAGATACCCTATTTTTATCCCTTGTAATTTTAGATTTTTTTTTGTTATTATTTTTATGAAAAAAGGGTCTTAATTGAAAAAAAATACATAAAAACACAAAAAAATAGAAATTTTAAAAAATAAAATAAGAAATAAGAAAGAAAAAAAAATTTAACACCTATAAAAAAAGGGGGAAAAAGCCTTTAGGTTGGTTTAGTGTTACGTTTCGAATAAGAGGAGTCATAATAGTTCCATTGTATAAACTAATCTAAGATAAAAGTTGAACTTATAGTTGTTATTGTAGATATAGTCCATACAAAACATATACAACTCAACTAGCTTGAAGCATCCATTCTGATACCTGTGAATAATGAAACCTGCAGTATAGCTTTACAAAATATCAATTTTATATAACCTATTGTCTTATAACATAACAGTACTTACATAAACGTTTCACATCTAGAGTTATAGTTTACAATAAGAGTTTACCAAAAACTACAGATTTTGTAGACTATTTACAATAAGCTAGGAAACTAACGGATATCCCAAGGAATTCCCAGTTGGTTTCCTCACAAGTCAAAACCTCAGGTTCAGTTAATTTTTCGTTTCTTACTTTCCCAGTTAACAGCACACTAACCTGGGGGTAGTCGTATCTGAACATCCTGGTCTTCACTTAGTAACTACAAAAGAGTTTTATGGAGATGTGAACATAACCAGCTTAGTAAGCGGGACGAAGTTAGAAGAGTACTAAACAATCACAAGTAAAGTTGTTAATTATGATAAAATATAATACAATCGATCATATAAAACATCACACAATGTTATCCGGTCCATTGTGAGATTAGAGAAATTAAATCTGCTCTAACCTAAATTGATGAGTTTTTTCACTACTCAAATTAGACCAAACCTGAGTTTATGCAATGAAGAACACCCTCCTCCTATAACCACCTTCGAACTACAGCCCCTACCCTTACCGCGACCTCCTTGCTTGTCAATTAGTTCGACTAAGGTTGGGGAAAGTATCATTTCAGCTATCCTCATCGAAAGAAGTCAGTATTTGACCTGACACTCTTAATCATTCCCTTAACAGGTGTTATGCACATCCAATGTCATTGTGGTTGAATCTTTATTAGTTGTAATTAAGAATGACCAAATAAGTTCATACAATACCAAAACAATGCGATCATGTTGAATAGCATACTAAGGAGTTCAACTCCTATCATAATTGAATACTAAACATACACATAGCACGTGCATAAACAACTAATTACAAACACAAACTACAGTATTCTTAAGCCTCCAAATGCTTTAATATAATATCCCAACAAGTGATAACACTACAATCCCAACTTACATGTTCAGTTGCTCACAACGGAAGACTCGGGTTATCAACGATTTGACCACAGAGGAGTCCCATATACATAAAAACCCAAATTTAGTTTTCGTAATAGTTACAAAAACATTAAGGTTTTATCTAAAATGGTTATATATTTATATATATATATATCTAAAATATATTATCATAATAATATATAGTTTTATTATATATATGCATATTGAGTTAAGTTATTAATTATGAATAAAATATGTAATTATATTATTACGTATAATATATCGTTTCAATCGCATTGAAACACACTTTTAATCAGTTAAGTTACGTTTTAATTCTAGTAAGGTTATCATAATACGTACATTATGATAATATTATAGAGTTATAAGTTATATTACCTAAGATCGTTCGATTTTAGTAAAAATAGTATCGTTGGGTTTATATAAACCAACTACACGTATTACGGGTTCTATTTCTAAAGATGATTTTTAAAAGGTAATTCGAGTTTTTAATACAATTATAGGTATCTAAATGAATATTATCGTAATATATGTATTTTATGTTATTTAACTATATTTTGCCTCATATATCAATATATCTCTAAAATAGGGGTATTATCTAATCTTAATACACTTATAACATATCTCAGTTATTAAAATATCATTAAATATATTAAAAATATACTTTTTATCCAATCTGACTAGTACACATATAGATAGTTTTTGTTTAACCTTTTATCATATTTTAACATATTATTGCTAAAAATACGTCTCGAGTCGTGAATTAATCCATTTTACTAAGTAAATTCGTAGTAAATATCTCGGGTTATCAAATAATTCCTTGAAAATTTCTATAGACTTCAAAAAATATGGAGAATTTAGTCATCCCTTAGTTTCAAGTTTTCGACTTATCGCCTATATATTCGAAATTATAATTTTGCCTTTAAATTATACTTAATTACCCTAATATGATTCCTTTTGCACAATATTATTTTTAACCTATCATAACATTATTATACTTCACTAGAAATCAGTATAAGTCAATTTCACTATTTAATTTCATAAATCCTATTTATTTCATATTTTAACTCTAATTTCCAGCTATTTTTAGGCCAAAAAATACAATAAATATTAAAAATACTCAAATAAAAAATCGGGATACATAGTAATTATCTATATGTCATGTATATCCTACACAAAAATTTTGAGTTAGAAACAACATCATTTGATATATTTATTTTGAAAGTCAAAATTCGGATGAATAGTGACTTTATTAAGTAAATATATTAAATATTCTAAATTTTTCAAAAATAAAAATATCACATGAAAGCATGTATGAAATAATCTAAATATGATTTTTTTTTTTTCAAAATTTTCTAGGTGGAGTTGCTATTTTTTTTTAAATTATTAAAAAACAAGGTAAAAGTTTGACATTTTGTATTCTTGGGTGCTCTGAAGGCCGTAAAGTAATGAGGGGTTATCGAACGGCTAATGTACAGTAAGGATTGGTGGTGGACGGTCAGGTTCTATAGCAGACTCACTTTTAAGTTGGGTTTTAGTCTAGTACACCTTTTGGTCTGTTTTTTTTTTTTGAACAATTTTTTTAATTTTTTCTATTTTTTAGATTTTTTTCCCCTCAATTCTAGGTTCTAATTTGCTAAACTAAGATTAGTCTATTGGGGTTTGCTATTTATATGGGGATTTTCTACCACATAGGATTTTTTTTTTCCTTCCTTCTAACCTAAGCTTAAGGTGTCAATCTCTTCTTTATCCATTATGGAATCATCATTCAAAATCAACAAGAGAAAGTCATGGTGAAATCTAGCGTTTCCAGCAAATTTCTAGTCATGTTGAAGCTATTTGGATAAGCTTTTGTAGATATTTTGGTTAAATATTATTAATTTATTTATTATATTAATATTTAGTTATTTATTTATATACGAGTATATATCCTATGTATATATCACGTATAGTATATAACTATACTTGTGTAATTATGTTTCTAACATATATTCTATTTTTAAGATATATTTCTTAATTATTTTCATGAATTCAACACATAATACATATAATTAAGTAATTTGAGGTTAATTTAGAAGTATAATTATTATTTATACCGGGTTTACTCATAAAAAATTTGTGCATATTCATATAAAAAATTATACTATATTATTTCATTTTATAGCATAATGAACTTATATGTAAGTTCTTATCACATTTCGAGTTAAACTTTATGGGTTTCAAGCAATTTGACACTATATTAAATAATCATACTACTAGGGGCAAAATTGAGATTTTGGATTGGTATTTTTAAAATCTAATTTCACTGAGTTATTTCGACTAACTTTTCTTTTCTAGTCATAAAGTTTAGGCTCAATTGAATAATTTTTCCCCAAATGCTTCAAATTTAAGCTCAATTGTCCTAATCACAATTTTAGAGGTTCACATTTGGATCCTATTTAAATTTGAATTAAGTCAGATTAATAGCCCTTTTATGTATATTATTTGCAAAAAATGTCAAGGCATGGGGCTAACTGGCTATTAGTTAAGCATTTGAACTCATTAGTAAGAGGAGGCAAAAGTTAGAGGCATAAATCTTCTAAGGCACATGTTGTGCTTTTTATTTCTTTTTTACACGTAGTAGGTCTTTATTAGATCACATATTTTCTTAAACACGTGCCTTATGAAGATTGGTCCATATGGTTAACATGGCATTACGTCAGCAATCAGTTTCCTTCCTTTTCCATCAATTTCCCTCGGTTTCTCGCATACACCCTCCTTGATCCTCTTACTTTACCTTAATTTTTCATGCAATTTTCACGTACAAATACACCAATTAATGGATGATTCTTGTTCTCCATATGGCCTATTTTGAATCAAATCCTAAATTGAGTCTAGATTCATGCATCTAAGGGACAAAATTGACCAAGGATAATTGGAAAAGACTTGTTACCTAAATTTCTAATTGATGTTGATTTACTCGAATTACACTTCAATAATGAATTTCAAAGCTTTTACTTAATGAATTTGGCAAAAACAAATAATAAGGACACATATTTAACCTACAATTAATGCAAAATCGTAAGAAATCGAGTTCAAATCAGATCAAAATCCTTTTACTCAATGTCTTCAAATTTGATCCAATTTTCAACCTTCCATAGTTAATTGAGTTACTTTGAGTATAAAAGGGACCTCAGGGATTCGTTCTGAATATAAGTGGTCACTTAAATCTACTAAAATCACAAGCTTCCATTCTTTCTTTCTTTAAGTATTTTGGCTCTCTCTCTATCTCTAATGCTACTTGCGTATGGTGGTTTTCAAACAAAACCACCACTATAGTTAAGTTCCGAGGTTGCTAGGACCCGATCCTAACTAGTTTCATCAACCATCATAGCCTCTAACCACCTCTATAATGCCCTTAGTTGCCAAGCTCTAGTTGCTATTACCATCCTTTGAATGCTACCACTGTTCACCCCCATGTGAAAACAACTACACCACAAACCGAGTCTCCCTAAAAAACCCTGTCTCAACACCTTGGTTAGTCCCAATCACCACCAAATTAGGCCATGTATAACCTTCTCTCTCTACCCCAAACGCCCAACATTGAACAACTATCAAATAGCTACCAAACTTACTGGCACTTGTCACAAACCCACATTCTCTAATAAAAAAACTCATGAAAATGCTTTTACCTGCTAAAAAGTTAGCCAAAAAACTATCGTGGACTACCCTTGTTGTCACTATCTTTCCCCTTCGCCAACATTATGTGCATTGTACATAATCAAGTTAGATGAACAAAAGTTTGATATGGCACTGACTTGGATTCGCCCTAACCAACTCGCATGTTCTGCCTATATGCTTAGGTTTGGCCCATCTTCCTTTCTTCTTCTCATTTTGTTTAGTTTAGTTTTTTTTTTTTAATTTTTCTTTTTCATTTACAAAAAGAGAAGAAAAACCTAAAAAAATAAAGTGTAAATAGGTAAAATTAAATAAGACAAAATGAATAACATATATATATTTTTTCCCTCGTTTATGAAAATTTTATTTTTTATTTAGAAAAAAAACTTGTTTTTTAAGGAAAAAAAAAGTATATAGAAATAAATGTTTTCCCACTTTAGATAGATAAATAAAATGCTTTCTCTCTTACACTTAGAAAAAGATTTTTTTTATAGACCATTTTCTAAAGTTTAGGGTTCTTTTTAAAAATTTTCAAAATAAATCGTATTAGGACCATTTCTTTTAGAATTTTTCTTAAATAAAAGTAAATGGATTTAAAAAAAAAAAGTAAACCTAATTGTTTTCTAAAATAAACCAACACACTTAAGTTTTTCAAAGAGTAAATTGCAGAAATTTGATCTCGAATAGCAGGTATGTAGTTACTCATATACAATTATAGGGCAACTTAAAATACATAAAATTTTGTCTTTCCACTTTGTAAATAGTTAAAAATTTTATTATTATTCTTTTGTAAACAAATATAATATGCTAATTCTTTATTTCTAGAATAAAAATCATTCTTTCAATTTAAAAGGGTATATTGAAATATAAATTTAAATTTGGAAGGTTAAGGTAGTATCGGTTTAAAGTTTAATGGGTTAGTCTCTAGATCTAAAAGCTTTGGTTTTCGAAATCGGTTTTAAAATCAATTTTTACGTGGTTCAATGGCGAAGTAATAACTAATCTATCCAATTGGTCATAACTTAACTTTTTGCCAACCTTGGTAAAGTAGCAAGTCCAATTTTTTTTTTCAAAAACAAAATGCAACTCGACTTCTTTAATTCTTAGTTAAAGGTTAATATTAGATAAGCAAGATTTAATGTTAATCGAATTAAGGAAACGAAAATCGAAAAATTTAAGCTTGATATTACGCAACTTGGGTCGTAATTAGGGTAGTTGATCATAATCTCCTCTTAAGCAAGATTTACCTCGTCTAGTACATTTTTAGCCATAAGAATAATATACTCTTAGCTCTCCTAAACGTCCTCAAAGGCCTTCTTATAGGCCATGTCATAATCTAAACCTTGCCCCTCTCGTGGTCAACTATTTTGTTTCTTAACTCATCACACATGCCTTATAAGTGGCCAATTTCTTTAGTATATTTTCCTTTAAGGCTTTCCACTTCGTTTTGTCCCTCCTACAGGTTAGAGATGAGTTGACAATTCTTTTTCTACTCTTCAGTTAAAGCAACATCATTTCTTCCTAAAGCTTAGCCTCCTGGTCTACTTTATCTTTCAAATTTTTCACTTCATCCTCCAACTTTATTTTCTCCTCCCCCTATTTCTGCTAGAGCTTTAAGTGCTTAGCTCCAAGACTGGCAATTTCATCTTTACAATTTTTAGCAATCTGAAACAAGATACATAATATCATAAGTTGAAGCAAATTAGAGAGTGATAAAAGACCATAATATCAGTAAGTCAGACGGAGTCAGAAGAGTACCATACAATTACAAGTAAAGTTATTAATTATGATGAAATGAAATGCATTCAATCAAATGAAAACATTACACAATGTTATCGGGTCCACTATAAGGTTAAAGAAATTACATCCGCTCCGATCTGGATTGAGAAGTTTCATCGCTACTCAAGTCAAACTAAACTTGGGCTTGTACAATGGGGAAAACTCTCATCCCATGACCGCCTTCAAACCACGGTCTCTACCCTTGTCATAACCTTATCGCCTGCCACTTAGTTCGATAAAAGATAGGGAAATGACCATTTCAACTATTCTCATCAAAGGAAGTTGATATTTGGCTTGACACTCTCAATCGTTTCTTTTAATGGGTGTTATGCATAACCAATTTCATTTTAGTCGAATAGATGTTAGTTTTAATCAAAGATGGCCAAACAAGTTCATATAGTACATAAACAATGCAAACTTGCAAAACAACACACCAAGGAGTTTAACTTCTGTCACAACTAAATATCATACACACAAATGGCATGCGTATAACCAACTAACGACAAAAATAGCTAGAAGTACTCTTAGGTCTCCGGATACTTTAAAACAGTATCCCACAAGTTGTGAAGCCACAATCCTAACTTACTTGTTTAAACGCTCACTATTACTAACTCAAATTGTCAACTGTCTTTGTATTGGAAGATCTTATTTACATAAAAGACCCAAATTCAGCTTTCGTAATAATTACGAAAACATTAGGATTTAATCTAAAACGGTTATATATATATATATTATTGCCATAATATATGGTTATATTATCACTATATATCGAATTAAGTTATTAATTGTTGATATTGTACGTCATCTAAATTATTACGTATTATATATCATTTCAATTATATTGAAATGTACTTTTAATTTATTAATTCACATTTTAATTCCAGTAGGGTTATCGAAATACGAACGTTTTAGAATATGAAAAGTTATAAGTTATATTACTTAAGGTTATCCGATTTTAACAAAATTAATGTCGTTGAGTTCCTGTAGATCTAACGACACGTTTTACAAGTCTTGATCCTAGAGACGACTTTTAACGGGTAATTTGAGTTTTTAATATTTTATACGTGTCATAGGAATATTATCATATTATACATAATTTACATTATTAAATTGCATTTTACTTAATTTATCCATATATCATTACAATATGAGTATTATCCAACCCTAATATACCTAAAGTGTATTATGATAAGATAATATCCATAAATATAATAAAAATACTAATTTAATCCCAACTGATCAACAATCACGCACATAGTTTTTATTTAACTATTTAATTCATTTTAACTTATTATTATTAAAAATATGCCTTGACTTGTAATTTAAGTCATTTTATTAGCTAAATTCATAATAAATAGTCTGGGTTACCAAATAATTTCCCAAAAATTTCTATAAACTCTTAAAAATATAGGGAATTTAGTTATCACTTAGTTTTAAGTTTTCAACTTATCGCCTATATACTTGCATTTACAATTTTATCCTTAAATTATCCTAAATTACTCAATTATGATTTTTTTTACACTAAATTAATTTCAATCCGACCAAATAGTGTTATTATTCACTATATATCATTACATGTCCATTTCATCAATTAATTTCATAATTAACAGTATATTTCTAAATTTAAATTAACAATAGATTTCTTAAGAAAGTATATTAAATATTATAATTTTTTCAAAAATAAAAATATCACGTTAAATTATATTCAAAATAACTTAAGTAAATTTTTTTTTTCATAATTTTTTAGCTAGATTTGATATTTTTTACAAATTATTGAAAAATAAGGCAAAGAATTTACCTTCGTGTTCTTGGACTCTCTGGTAGCCGACGGTAATTGGGGGTGTGTTGGATGGCTTACGTGGTAGGTGGACTGTGTAGGATTGGCTAGGTTTCATAGTAGAATCAGGATAGGTTCCGGTTTTGTCCTAGCATGAAATTGGCTCTATTTTTGTATTTATTTCTGAAAAGTTCTAATTTCTCTAAATTTTTCATCTGATATTTTTTTTAAGTGTCTCAAGTCCTAAAGTGTTTAATTTATGCCCTATATCTACTTTTATACTAGCTTAGGAAATTTCTAGCAATTTTTTTTCCATAAATGCATGCTTATCCTCTTGATTTTATTAGCATGTGGTGTCATCCTCTTAAGGAATTAGCTTTTGAGTCATCAATTGCAATTGATTTGATTTTTATCAGCCCCAATCCAGACATTCTTCAGCCAAAAGATAAGCTTTTGTCCTTATTTTAGTTAAATAATATATGTATATTATGTCCACATTAGTTATTTGTTAATATACGGGTATGTATCCCTTGTATATATCATGTGTAATATTTAAATATACTCATATAATGAAGTTTTTTACATATCTTTTATTTTTAGGATGTGTTCTCTTAATTAATTTCATGAATTTAACACAATATATATATAATTAAGTAATTTATGGTTAATTTATGAGTATAATTATTATTTATACCAAGTATACTCATAAAAATACGCATATATTTATATGGTATCTTATACTATATTATCTCATTTTGGAGTTTAATTAACTTATCTCTAAGTTCTCGTCGTAATTTGAGCTCGATTTTAAAGGCTCCAAGTATTTTAGTACTATATTGAATAATCTTACTTCTAAGGGAAAAATTGAAATTTTGACTCATTATTTCTAAAATCCAACTTTACTATGTCGTTCCGCGTAACTTTTTTATCTTAGTCGTAAAGTTTAGGCTTAATCGGTTAAGTTTCCTTAAGGGTCCTAAATCTAGGCTCGATCGTTCTAAACTCAATTTTTAAGGGCCTACAGTTTCCATGATCATCATCAAATATTAAGAGCTCCGAAAAACAAAAGCAAAGTTAGGAGAAAGTATAAAAACCTTATGTGTAAGCAATTGTTAGAGTCCTTACATCATAAATTTTCAAGGCAACCAACCATAACAAACTATTAGAACCTAAATTTTGACAAAACTTAAAAGCATTTGTTAAAGGACTAACATCTTCTAGAAGATGAATTTCTCTCACCAATTATAGAGTAACTTTCTAATTTCCATGTGTGTGATCAGCAATGGAAAATTCCAGTAAGGGAAAAATTGTAAGACCTCCTCATTCTCTTTCTTAGAAGGAGCCATAGATTTTGGTAGAGTAACAAGGACTTCCTTGGAACTACCAGCAACTTTGTTATCTTTCTTCTAACTTTCCTTCGAACTATTCCCTTTAGTCAGCTCCCTTTTTAAGGGTAAACAATCATGCACATTGAGTTGCTTCCTCAATTCAATAACCTTTGCGGCCTTCCATTTCAAAGTAACCTTTGTTGGTTTTGTCTTCTTAACAACCTTGGTAGTGGTGGACTTCATAGGTTGCTTCATAAGGACCTTACTGGCATCTTATTTCTTCCCTATAGTGCTAGCTTTCAGCTGAGCAAACAAATCCTTTGAGCTATAGTCCTTTAGATCCATATCTGCAAAGAAATATTAAGGATTAGGTTAGGAAAATATTAAAATGCAAGCAAAACAACTTACAAACGTTGTACCTAATATGAGTAAAGAAGATTGCTCAACTCCCGAAGTAGATATGAAGGTCCCTCCTCTTGCAACCCCATTTAGCATGACAAAATTGTAAATAACTTATACCTTGCTTAATAATTATACCTTCATTCATACCCTCAATATCTTCACCTTGAGTAGCATTAGTACCCTTAGGAGCTCTTATTTCATCCCTAAGAAAGATTGAAGTACAACAAGAATACTTGTCTATGATGATGTTTGCATCCTAAAGAAATTGGTTGTTGTTATAAGCCTCCATGATGGTGTCATGAGCCTTTTTATCATTGGGGAGCAATTTCTTTATATCAGACTATCTAATTGGGTGACTCAAAATCATAAGGAAATCTAGGTTGGTTTCAAAGCTAACTACTACCTACATTTTCTTCCAATCATGAAGGGATGATTCTAGTCTTACAAAATCTTCCTATGAGGTTGGGCACAAATGTAAAACCATTCATCACCCTATGGTGAAAAAATAACAAAATGAAGTTATAGTAGCCTTAATTGCTAGGTCCTCATAAATGCATTCAAAAGCAACCATTAATCTATAAGAATTTGGAGTCAACATGTTCAGGCAAATATGGTGGTGTGTAAAGTAAGATTTCTAGAAAAGGGAGAACAAAAATCTTAGATCGACCTCAAAGTATTTCTTAAAAAGAGCAAACTCACGATTGCTACGTAAAGTGATGTACTCGTACAACTAAGGCCTCTCTATTTTCCAACTTCGGACGGTAGATCGGAAATTAAGTTTTAGAGTGGTGAACTCTTTCTTTATCATCATATTGGCAACTTTGTTAGGGCTCATGTTGTACTCAATGCCTAAATACAGTGGAATTGCTTAGGTGTTGCCCTCATTATCCATTGCGTAATCATTGAATAGAAGTTTTCTAATCCTCCATAACCTAAGGACATTAACTTTAACCAAACCCGTATGTCCTAATAAATCCTATGGGCAATTACTATTAGTAGTCGCAATATTGGTGGGTTCTTCCTAAGGGGGGAATCACTTACCCTACACATAGTGGTCAGTTCTTGGGTTCGTTGTTGGGTATGAGTTGAGTTGTTTGATTGCATTAAAGACATAATCATCTTGATCGAACAGGAAAATGTAAATTAGGGAGACAATATGAAAAGTAGGACTCGCTGAATTAAAGGAAATAAGAAGAAAATTATGAATATGAAATGCTATAAGAGGCAAAATGCAAGAAAGGAACAAAAGAGAAGAAGATGCAGGAATAAGTGATGAATTGCCGACCATCGGTTCCATTACTCATGCACAGCTCTAAGGACTCCAATCCCTCACTCGAAGAATCATCTCTCGGCAATCTATTGATGATGAGAAACTTTACACTGAAGGAAGGTGGTTGAACTCCTTGAGCTCTCCGTATTGTTATACGATGATTTATACTCTTGGTAGTTATGTTGTCGACCATTCCCTTACTAAGGCCCCTATGCCGAGTAATCCGACCAACTATTGCTAAAAGGTTCTTGTTAAGTGACAAGATACTTACTTACTAACCAGAGACTCACTTACCAGTTGAGTAGTTTTCTCTCAACATGCTACCATCTCTCTCATTCTGGCCCTTTTATTGCCACAACATCTTGATCCCTCTTGCTTGCTATGTTCAGAGAATTTTTGTATAGGACCAATGTTGCACTGTCACCTATTAACCTCATCTAACATTGTGTTACCTTTCCATTTTTGGATTTTTTCCTTTTTACCCCTTTTTGTATGTACTAGGAATCCCCTTTTTATATATACTTTTTTGTAATTTCTTTATTTGTAATGTTGCTCCATGGACTTACTATAAATAGTCTATTTCCCTTGCAAGCCGCAAATAACTTACAATTAAGATTGAATATTTTGTTCTTGTGAGACAACCCTCTTCAAGTCCATCTTTCATACACTCTTATCTACTCTTATAGAGTAGTTCAAGATTAGTGGTAGGTGGACCTTGACATCAACTTATACATTATATCAAGTAAGGTATTAAGTTGTATTGTGTTAGTTGATGAGTCACATCCTCCAACCAACTTCACATCAGCTACTCTTGTTTGCTTGTATACCATTTCCCTCTAATTTCTTTTACATTTCGGAGGACCCATTTTAGTTCAAATTTGCTATGGTAAGTTCTAGTGATAACTAAGCTCCTCGGCACACCATATAATCCCGGTATCAAAGATTGAGGTTGAGACTAAGAGCTGTATAGTGATAGTTAGTTTGCTGTTTGAGATACTTATGTATGTGTTAAAGGCATCCGTGTGAAGTATATTTACTGAAGCTTTGGGTTGATAATGTTGAACCTTAGTGTATGGGGAGAGATTAGTGATGCCAAAAGTGATGCTCATGGTCATGGTTGAGTTACCTAACAAATACCACGTACTACTAATAAGCAGATACAAGATCTTATTACTATTGTGGCCAACTTAGCTGCCTCAATAAACAGAGTACTAAAGCTCGGATCATATGAGAGAGTTGCTAAGCAGGGCTGAAAGAAGAGAGATAAGCTGAGAAGGAAAATGAAAGAGTAAGCTCCAGAAGCCTTTCTAGTGAACCAAGCACCACTACGACGTGTCAATAGAGTCCCGAGAAGGAGGTTGGAGTTGGATAAAGTGGAAGAGTACGAAGAAGAAGAAGATTATTATGTTGGGATTGATGAGCACGAGTTTAGAGCACGAAGGCATGCCAAACATCTTAAGGTACAGATTTCAAGCTTCAATGGGTTTAGTAGTGCTAATGACTATCTGGATTGGGAAGAAAAATATCGAAAACATATTCGACTTCTATGATTATGAAGATGTTATCCGCTTTCAAGTGGTCGCGTTAGAATTTTCTAGGTATGCAGTAATGTGATGGAAGAAACTATAGAATGTTTGCCTGAGGGTTGGATGCAAAGTTCGAACATGGAACAAGATGAAGACAGTTCTTAGAAGTAGGTTTGTTCTTGAACACTACGAACAAGACACTTTTCGATGACTTTAAGACTTAAAGTAAGGTAATAGACCCATAGACGTTTATGTCTGAGAGTTTCAATTGCTTATGATAAGATGCGATGTTGACAAACCTGAGACCCGAACTATAGCACGATTCATCTTTAGACTATGGGCTGAGATTGGTAACATTGTGGAACTACAGAACCTCATAACTCTGGATGAAACCATCCGTATGGCCTAGAAAGTTGAAAGGCAATGGCAGAACCATGTTAGTTGATGTTTAGTAGCCAAACACTGGTATCGAATAGGAGTGGCCTGCTAAGTTAACTAGTGGATGACAGAGCATCAAACAATTACAAAGTGGAATGCCGAGGTCAGATGCTAAGTCAACCAGAAGAAGGTTAAGGCAAGAACAAAATAGAGGAGCTTGAGATCCGAAGAGATTTAGGTCAAAGTTCCGAAAGAAAAACCCGAATGTTTTAAATGCCTTAGCTATGGACACATGACTAGTTAATATTTGAACCGTTGAGTCATGTCCATAAAGGGAGACAAGCCCCAGTTTGAAGTAGAAAGTGTAAGTGAAAGAGAGGAAGAAATGGCAACCGATCAAATGTAGGAAGAATTTTAGGAAGACCTTAACGTCGAGATACCTCTTGAAAGCGGAGTCGAATATTGCTTTGTTGTTTGATGATCTCTCGGTGCTTTTATGGTTAACAAGAATGAGCAAAGAGAGAACCTCTTCCATATTAATTACCAAGTGAATAGCAAGCTATGCACTGTAATCATTAACAGAGGGAGCTGTACCAACGTCATCCTGCAAGGGGTAGTTAAGGCCATGAATTTGCTAACCCTTTCACACCCCAAGCTATACAAAATTCACTGGCTAAACGAGAAAGGAGGACTGCATGTTGCCGAGTAAGTTAGAGTGCTAATTACCATTGGTGATAAGTACAGGGACGAGGTACTATGTGATGTCCTTTCCATGTGTGCATCTCACATATTATTCGACCGATCATGGCTATTTGACTTGAGATTGTTTTACGATGGGTATAGAAACACCTACATATTCTAGAAGGACAAGAAGAAAATTATATTGACACCTATGAGTCCTAAGGAAGTGCAAGAATCCTAAGAAAAGGTTGCTAAATCTCTATAGTGGAAGTCCTTAGTGATTTCCTGAGCTTAGTTTACTCGAGAACTCAAGGCTGAAGACTATGTGCTCTTTTTAGTTAGGAGATTCTAAAGGGTTAGGGGGGCTAAGAACTTAACTACCGAAGTATAGCAGATAGTTCAGGAATTTACCTACCTATTCCTTATTGAGATGCCAAAAGATTTACCTCCCTTGAGAGGTATTGAGCATTGCATCGACCTCCAACCGGGGGCTACTTTACCAAACCGACCCACTTATAAGCTCAATGTAGAGTAGGCAACTAAATTGAAGAAACAGGTAGATGAGTTAATGGATTACGGATATGTCCGTGAGAGTATGAGTCTTTGTGCTATACCCGCTATGCTCGTGCCAAAAAAGGATGAAACATGGTGAATATACATTGATAGCCGAGCTATTAATAAAATCACTATCAAATACTGATACCCAATTCCGTAGCTTGATGATATGCTTGATGGGTTACATGGCGTCGGCATCTTTTTTGAGATTGACTTGAAGAGTGGCTACTACTAGATATGAATGAGACCTGGGGATGAATAGAAGATGACCTTTAAGATAAGGAATGGTCTGTTTGAATGGTTGGTGATGCCGTTTGGTATAACTAATACGTCAAGTATGTTTATGCGGCTAATGAATCATGTACTCAGATTGTTGATTGGCAAATGCATTGTTGTTTATTTTGACGATATTCTGGTCTATAGCGCTAACCTCCTTGTTCATGTCTAACATACCGTCACTCCCCGAAGTGGCAGAGTCGTAACAGTCCTATCGTGTAAACCATTATAAGATAGAAGTTGGCCTTACAACCACTATTTTAGACCTGATCTGCACAAGGCGTCTACGACTAACCTGCTTTGAAGTAAACAATTTGTAATTTAAATAAATTATTTACCTAAGAAAGTGAGAAAATATATATATACACTGAAATTCAGTTATTACAATTAACGTTTACAATATTTCACCGTAATATATTTCCTAGTTATTACATTATTCAAAAATGAAAAATTCTAAAATAAAAGCTTAAACGTTAAAAATATATGTTTGTTCTTCAAATTTTTTTCTTCACTTTGCTAGGATTCAACGGTTGCTAACTTCAGAGTAGTTGTATTCCGCTTCTTAGCCAGCACCTGCACGACGTCTATAGGGATGTGAGTAACCATAGCTCAGTAAGTTAGGATGGAGGATTTAAAACTATATCATAAATATAACAAGGTTATCAACTAACTTATTAGGCGCAATGCATGTTCAAGCAAATGTCATCACACAACGTTGCCTGACCCGTTGTGAGATTAGAGAAATTGCGCCCGCTCTAATCTGAGTTGAAGAGTTGCCGTTAATGTAACAGTTCAAAACCAAACCCAGGCTTGTATAATGGAGACACCACTTCTCCCACGACTACCTTCGGACCATTGACTTCATCTTCGCCGCGACCTCCTCTCCCGTTACTTAGTTCGACTAAGAATGAAGAAGGGACCATTATATAATCCTGCGTTATCTCTTTCAAAGAGGTTGGTATTTAGCTAGAGAATCCTAAGTTTCCCCTAATGGGTTGCCATGCAGGTTCAATTATGATTATAGGTTGTATATTTGATTAAGTTCAGTTTAGGGTGATCAATTATATCATACAAATCATATAATATAAGCTAGAACAACAAACAGAATCATAGTATCACTTATAATCAAGCACATGCACACAACCAACTATCTAATAAGCACAACCAAGCATAATCTCAAGCCTCCAAAATACAGCAACGTATTAATCTCAACTTATCTGGACTCCTCGCTCACTCACTCTAAGTTCAACTCGCTCAAGCCATCGCCAATCATCCCTATAATACAAACGTGGGTTCAGCTTTTCATATAACTATTATAGGTTGGTTTTATCCTATAACGTATATTGTTATGTTTTGTTTAGGGTTTAATATATCCAGTTATCTAAGTTCTCAAATTTTTTACAATTATTTTAGGTTTGGGGTTAGGTTCGAGTTCAGTTTCCGCATCAATTTCTAAATTAAGTTTTAGTTCGATTTCTAAATACTGTTTTATACTCGAACCGTAGAAATTCGTTTCAACTCATACTGTGAAATTAATCACATTACTTCCAAATATCTTAAATACCATCATCACCCCTAGTCAGTATTTTATTCCACTCGATATACTTAAATCCTTATTAGTGTACCGAATTTACTTCTAATGTGAGAAATTTTTACATTTTTCATATAATTACATAAATTTAAGTTTTCTATTAGATTTATCATATATCTCTATTATTTATATAATATCAATTTTTATTCTAATATCTTCTATTTATTATATTTCTAATAATTGTATATTATGTACTATTACTTATTTATACATAATACATATTTAATATTTTTATTATTCTAATTACCATCTCCCAACATCAATTATCATTTCAAAATATCTAAATTTATCCTAAATCATATTTTACACTTAATTACCCTAATTTACAAAATTAACTTTAAATTTATTATTTTTCCCATTACTTATTTACTACATAATTAACTTAATAATTACATCTAACTACCAAAATGCTACAAGTATCATACTTCATTAGATTTCAACATTTTAAAACATATAATTATTCATTAAATCAGTAATTAACTATTTAATTACTTAATTAACCATAAATTACCCATTTTATACCTCATTTTAAGGCCCAAAAATTATCTAAAGATTTTGAAAATTAATTTTTGAAAATGGGCTTCATAGCACTGTTCTCTATCATCTAAGTAGTCTACACAAAAATTTTGGCCTTAAAACTACATTCCTAAGGTCATTTATTTCTAGACCGAAATATGTTTGGTTTTGCATGATTTCTTAAGGACCATATATCACGGGACATATTTTCATCAAAATAATATTTTTCCTAAAAACTACATACAAAAAATATTTCAGAATAACAAAATTCATAATTTTATAAGAATATTTACTATTTTTACAAAATTACACAAAATCGGATTGGAAATAGAATTCACCGATTTGGGTAGCTCCGGCCACTGTCGGTGGCCATAGGTGTGTCGGCCCACCTAGGCATTGCCACCACCATATGTTGGTGGTGGCTGTCTACTCCCAACTGCTCATCAGGTTTGGGTTCTTTTTACAAGCCTCAATTGTTCAGATTTTTGCTAAATTTTTGTAAAACCTTAATTTTCTCTCAATTTCACCTCTCTCTATTTTTCTAAACTTCCTAACATCGAAAATGAGCTTCTGAAAAATTTGGAGTATTTATAGAGCTTTAGAGAAATTATTGTGCTTTAATTTGATTAGATAATTGCCTTATCTTCTTCCAATTTGACTTTTGTGTTGTTCTAATTTAATTGGCTAATTTTTTTCTTATTTTCCCCAGCTGCTACGACCTAATTCTAGATCATTCCTTATTTTTTTATAATTTTTATTTATTTTTCATTAATTAATTATGAATTTTTTTAATTATTTAGTATTATTTTAGCACATTTCGCGTATTTTAAGTAATTACGCGTATTTCTACCTACATGTAAATTCATATATAGTACAAATAAACATTCCTAAATATTATTTAGGTCATTCTATGATTTTTAGTATACATATAATTTATCTCTAGCGATTCGTTAATTATCGGAATGCATTTTACATATTTTCGATAAATAACGAGTTATATACTTAAAATTTAAAAATTTTATATTTTTTATTTAATTGCTTATTTTCTTAAATTTGAACTTACAGGATCATTTTTACTAATATTTCTGACTTTACTTATAATTTAGGCCTGATCGGATCTTTCAGCCAATCGAAACCCTAAGTGACTAGTTGTGGGACTTATACATACTTCGCGCCAAGAAATTATTTGATAACTTGAAGAAATACGTGTTCTGTTAAAGTGAGATTATATTCCTTGGATATGTCATTTCAGGGAGGGGTGTTTGAGTTGATGAAGAAAAAGTTAAAGCTATTAATGAATGGCCTATGTCGACTAGTATTGCCAAAGTTAGCAGCTTTCATGGTCTAGCCTCATTCTACTGGAGATTTATTCGGAACTTCGATTTCATAACGGTGTCATTGACTAAATTAACCAAGAAAAACGTTGAGTTTAGATGGACAAAAAAGGCTTAAAAGAGTTTTGAAGACATAAAGTCTAAGCTGACGCCTGCTTTAGTACTCACCCTACCAGATTTGGAGAAGGTTTTTGAGATTAAATGTGATGCGTCTAGTGTCGGTATTGGTGTTGTCCTTATGTAGGAGTGCCGACACATTGCTTACTTCAGCGAAAAACTTCGAGGTGCTATCTTGAATTACTCAGCCTACGGCAAGGAGTTCTATGCCTTCATTTATACACTCCAGAACTGGTAGCATTATCTATTGCTGAGAGAATTCATCATCTATTCGGATTATGAATCTCTCAAGCATCTTTGCCGGCAGCAGAAGATTTCTCGGTGTCACGCCAAGTGGGTCGAGTTTTTGGAGACCTTTTCTTATGTCATCAAATATAAGAAGGGAAACACTAATAAAGTGGTTGACGCACTTTCTTGTTGTCATACCTTCATCACAACATTACAAGCTAAGGTACTTGGATTTGGCACTTTACTTGATCGGTATGAGCATGGCCTACATTTTAGGCCTTTAGTAGTAAGGTATAGTGCTAGAGGAGCTGTGGAAGGGTTCTACTTGAGTGAAGCGTTCTTGATGAAGGGCAAGCAGGTGTGTGTACCGAGTGGTTCTGCAAGGGAACTACTCATTTGAGAAGCTCATGCCGGGGGTCCAACCTACCATTTTGGGGAAAAAAAAGACAATTAAGATATTGAACGAACATTTTTACTAGCCCTTGATGATGAAGGATGTACACTCAACACTTGAGAGGTACGGGGTGTGTAAATATGCTATGAGGATGAGAGAGCCCTATGGAGAATATACACTACTACCAATCCTAGAGCGGCTGTAGACCGATTTAAGCATGTATTTCATGCTCAGCCTTCCCCACACGTAGAGAAGACATGACTCAATCATGGTGGTGGTCGATCGATTCAATAAGATAGGCTACTTCATTTCTTACCACAGAACTAATGATGCCTTATTCATCGTTAACCTCTTTTTGCAGGAAATTGTACGACTACACGGAGTACCAAGGAGTATTGTGTTTGACCGTGATTTGAAATTCATGAGCTTCCTTTGGAAGACCTTATGGAGGAAGCTCGACACTAAGCTCTTGTTCAGTACCTCTTGTCACCCTTAGACAGATGGCCAAATTGAAGTAGTGAGCAGAACCGTCGATAACCTCTTGCGTGCCACTGTTGAAAATAACTCTTGTGGCTGAGATCTATGTCTGCCTATCATTGAATTTGCCTATAATGACTCAACTTACAGCTTAACCGGAACATCACCATTTGAGGTTATTTATGGACTTAACTTGAACCTATTGTTAGATTTAATTAACAATTCGACTATATAAGGGGAAAATCAATCCGGTCTACAGTGTGCCAAGGAGTTCCAAAGGTTACATCGGAAGATTGCGGAACAATTGGCCAAAACTGTAATTGAATAGAAGGAAGTGAGAAATCGTGGAAGGCGGTAAGTCATTTATACCTTTGGGGACCTTGTTTGGGTCCATCTTAGAAAGGAACGCTTCCCTAACAAAATGACCAATAAACTATCTCCCATAATGGATGGACCTTATAGGATCCTAAGGTACATTAATGATAACACCTATGAGATTAAGTTATTTGAAGGTTTCGACGTGTCTACCATATTCAACATTATCGATCTGACTCCTTATGTGCTCGATGATGATGAAGACTAAGATTTGAAGGCAAATCTTCTACAACCCTGGGAAACTGATGAACTATTAGCCATCGGTCCCATTATTCACGCATGACTCCAAGGACTCTAATCCTTTACCCGAAGAATCTTCTCTCGACAACCTATTAATGACGAGAAACTTTACACCAAAGGAAGGTGGTTGAACTCTCCGTATTGTTATACAATGATCTATACTCTCAGTAGTGATGTTGCTAACCATTCCCTTACCGAGGACTCTGTGTTTGAGTAATCCAATCAATTGCTACCGAAAGGTTCTTGCCGAGTGATGAGAGACTCACTTATCGGCTAAGTAGTTTTTTCTCAACATGCTATCATTTCTTTCGTCTCGGCGCCTTTATTGCCGCAACTTCTTGATTCCTCTCGCTTACTGTATTTAGAGAATTTTCATATGAAACCAATGTTGTATTGCCACCTATCTACTTCATTTGACATTGTATTACCTTTCTATTTTTGTCTTTTGTCTTTTGTCCTTTTACTCCTTTTCGTATGTACTAGGAATCTCCTTTTATATATACTTTTTTGTAATTTCTTTATTTGTAATGTTGCCTTATGGATTTACTATAAATAGTCATTTTCCCTTGTAAGCTACAGATAACTTATAATTAAGATTGAATATTCTATTCTTGTGAGACAACCTTTTTCAAGTTTATCTTTTATACACTCTTATCTAATCTTATATAGTAGCTTAGGATTAGTGGCAGGTAGACCTTGATATCAATTTTTACGTCATATCAAGTAAGGTGTCAAGTCGTGTTGTTTTAGTTGGTGAGTCACATCCTCCAAGCAACTTCACGTCAGCTACTCTTGTTTGCCTGTGGACAATTTCCCTTTAATTTCTTCGATATTTTGAAGGACTTATTTTAGTTTAGATTTGCCACGGTAGGTCCTAGTGACAATTAAGCTCCTAGGCACACCAATAGGAGAATAAAAAAATGACAAGGGGTTTAAAGAAAGATTTTGGGATTCATGTAAAATGTAGTTACAAACTATTTCTAGCCATTCGTTTATATAAACTCGACAAAAATTAAATGACAGTACTGAGGGTACATGTGGGCTTTGACACGATTATGCATTTTTCGATTGTGGAAATATCAAACGTCATTTAGTAAGCACCAAACTTCCCTGATAAGTCAAGGGAGAGATAGCTTCACTTTGATAAAAAATGTCATGACCTTATTAATAAGGTTGGAACAATTAGCTCGAATGTGAGAAAGGTTGAATGCCCTAAAATCACCATTTATGTTGAGAAAGAGATCCACATTGAAAGATTGCACCAATGAAAGCTCTTCCTTCCCTTGATGAAATTCATTAAGGAGGGTCGGGGGGCAAATGTTGATAAGGAATTTTCTCTAAGACATATAAGAGCTGAATCAACCTAAAGTGAAACACATTTGACTTATTGATTTACTTTCAGCACCTTTTGAGTCACACTCTTGACCTCTTGGTCTTTTGCAGCTCAATTCTTAAGAGCTAATCAACTTAGGAAGCCTGAAGTAGGTTGGATCAAACAAGTCAGATTATCATTTGTTAGCTTGGATAAGTGACATATAGCTCGTGAAGACCTAATCAACTAGGAGGAGTTCAAATTAGAATAAGGGGTGCGAATAGTTAATTTGTAAGAATAACCACCAATTAGTCGCTAGAATGCCATCTATGTTCTTAAAAATCAAGAAGTAGTATTAAATTCGAAAAGGACATATGTGGGTATTTTGGAGGCAACAATCATTGAACAATGGTAATCATTAAGTATAAATGCAACTCGACATGTATTCATAAGCTTCTTTTAGACACTCATACTTTTACTTACTTTCTTTTGCTTTTCTTCCCAATCTACAATATTCTTACATAAGCATTAGAATGACTACATCGAAGTTGTCTCAGCACTGTATTAGCCTGATTTCCTTTTTTTTTTTTTAAGTAGAATTCTTGTTTGATAAGTATCCTGAGACTTTATAACACTAATTCTTACCATCAACACCTATAATAGAGCAAATGTAAGCTTAAGAGGCTGTCAAAGAGTATCTCAACATAGCTATTTTGATACTTAAGTTAATTGAGTGTTTAGAGAGACTAAAGGAACGTCATGTAAACTAAGTATGTGAAAAGTGGGAGAGTTACCGGGATGCCTTATCCTTTATTTATAGAAAATGAGGCTAAGCTATTTTAGGCATGCTTTGAGATGTGCTTTGGATTTTGTGGAAGTAGGTTGGATATAGTTATTCACCTTCAATTTCTACTGAAATGTTCCCATATGTCGTATTCAAACTTCATGGGTTGGGCTTGGCTAACTTAGACCTGGAGGTCTCCTTCTAATCAGGTTAGAGTTAGTGCTATCAACTCAAGGAAGATTAGTAAAGCTCTTTTGTTACTTCGCATTAACTTTATAGAGGATACCCAAGCTACTAGGAGCACAACCTAAGTAAGGAGGTCGAATTGAGACTTTGAAGCTTAAGCTATACCTTAAGCAAGTTGGTGTGAACCTATGGGCTTATGCCCATAATGACATATCAAAACATTCAAATTAACAACATCTTGAATTAGTGATTTTTTTTATTTTGCATTAGTAAATGAAAGGTTGTAATTCATTAAACAAAGGTTGTAGCCTATACCAATTTTCATATGACATGTCCCTTGGTATATGATTAAAAAAAATGCTTCAATTAGCGAAAAGATGTATATGATAAAATGAAATAAATAGCTAAAAGTAAAATTACTAAACTATTACAAATGTAAAAAAATTATGGTATTATATGTAAATGATTAGAAAAATATGCGTAAACCCTTAATAATTTAGAAGAAAATTCTTTTATTGTTTTTAGGGATTTAAGATGAAGAAGTTATATTTTAAGGATGTAACATATGCCTATAAATTTTAGAAAAAAATTACATAATTAAAAATTATACAAAAAAATTATTAAAATATTGTTATTATGTCGCATCTTGCTATTTGTGCTAATACGATATT
This sequence comes from Lumnitzera racemosa, assembly GCA_024138005.1. Taxonomy (NCBI): domain Eukaryota; kingdom Viridiplantae; phylum Streptophyta; class Magnoliopsida; order Myrtales; family Combretaceae; genus Lumnitzera; species Lumnitzera racemosa. The sequence continues at coordinate 22,637,149 of JAMXBC010000008.1, forward strand.
AATATTTATGTAATGTGACTATATCACATGTTTAGGTATAAATGTACTAATATTGCATTTTAAAGATGTGATATAAGTATAAATGTTCTAATATTACATTTTGAAGTTGCCGTATAGTTTCAATACGTAATATAGTAATAGTATCTTGGTAATATTTTTTATTAAATTTTTACTTGCCTAATATTTATTAATTTTGATAGTGGAAATGCAAATTTCCCTCTATTTTAGGTTGTTACGATACATTAGTGCATTAATGGGAACACAATTTGACCAAGTTGGTAAGGATTTATCTTGGTCTTTTAGAGGAGTAAGGTTCGAATTCTACTATTAATGTAAAGGTTGTATTGGTGGGTAATTTGTAAGTACTTTCATAAGCGGCTTGTGGTTTTACAAATGAGTTTTATACAAATACAAGCCTCTTTTAGAAAAATAAGACCGAAAAAATGGCCCATACCATTTAATATTACGAAAGTAGTATAGTGCATTTTGAAATAAATTGAAGGTGCATATAATAAGTGGTCTACTTGATTGTTTTTGCTGTATTGTTTGTAGGGAAAGTGTATTGCGTATGCTATTGGATTATTCTATATGTATTTTATAATGAAGACATGGAAAGCACATCAAGTAGCCACGCCTTTAGTTTATTTTTCTTACATTATTCTCATCATTTATCAAAACACAGAGAAAAATCAAAGAAAATTATAGTTGGAGTACCTAACCATTTCCTAAGTGCATGAGATGAACATCTAATGGTTATATGAGTTGAATAGAAAAAAAAAGTAATTGTAAATTGTAAAATTAGGATAAATAAACAATACATTGAATGTAAAATATGATGAAAAGTGAAATATATTTCGAATAATCGGTATATACACAAAATTTATAATTAGTCAATGACAACATTAGTACAATGGAAAAATAAAAAAGACAACAAAATTAATAGACTAAACATATCTACTGATGCCTACGCTGTATAAAGGTCCTCATGGTATGGGAAAGAAGTGAATGCCTCCGTCTATTGTATGTCTAAATAGGCTTAATTGGTGGATCGTCGAGCTCAAGTTCCTTAGGAGGAATTGGGTCGGCTGGATGGTCCAAATGTAGCTAAGTGACGCCTTTACCCATAGATGATTGTGTGGGTATAGAACATTGTTTTTGAGAAGCTGGTGGAGTAGTGAAGTCAATATGTTGCTTGACCTCGGAGTCACGTATGCGCTAGATCCAAGCCTAAAGTTGGATTCGACTCTCGAAGTGGAGGCAACACCTGACTTAGGGTATGCATTATATCTTCTACTGATATGCCCTAGGTCTATAGAATGGCGGGTATGTGGTAAGATATCGTCTTCGAAGTCTGCCCGATGATGTACCACTTGAGCCTTGCCTCTTCAAACTTTAAATCTATCCTTAGGTGGTGCATGAGGAGTTAGCATCTCCTTGTCAATAGGTGATCTTGATTCCTACCGTGGTCCATATGGAGTGGCTCATGTACACCCCATAATTGTGGATAGAGGATAAAGTTACTGTATTGCTTAACGAAGTCAAGTGCCCCATCTGCAATACCCAACTAGTCTGACACTCCTAAATGAGTCCACCTGAAATAAGTAAAGAAAATAGATGTTGGTACATATGATAGCAAAGATTAAATGAGTGAAAAATAAAATAATTGGCGATTTTAGATGTACGTACCAATTGACCAATGACAGCTCATGGTGTGTAATATAACATCGAGTTATCTATCTATATTACGGTCAGTGGCTCTTATCGACTTCTCGAGGACCCTGGACGTGTACTAGGAAATAGTTTGATATTCCAGCTATAGTTTTCTTTAATTTTTTTTCTATATTTTGAAAATTTTAGAAACTGATATAACTAGAAATGAACTCTGATCGCGCGAATTAGGCTACATATAAGTGATATACTGAAGGCCCCTTCATTGCATGATAACATACCAAAGGCATATAAAGTGAATATATTTTCAGTATATTATATTTATAATTTTTTTTAAAAGAATCCTTTTTCGTAATATTAAAAAAAAAGACCATATTAGTATAAAACTACTTTCACTCGTTATGGCGGTGAGAGTTGAAGCCGATGCCTAGCCTAAACATTTTATTTAGCTGAAAGAAAGAAAAGATAAATCCGAAAAAATAAAAAAGAGAAAGTAACAGTAGCCTTGAACAAAAGCGAACAGTGCTCGTTTCTAGTATCTTGCCGTCGCTTTCGATTATTGTTCCTGTGACTCTAATGCTATATTTCTCTTTATTAATCTCCTAATCCAAATTCTAATACGCGTTTCAACCTTTTGTTTCCTTCAAGCTATACCCTAGGGTTCGTGATCTTCCCCAATTTTGACCAGGTATGCGATTTCGCACTTCCGATCTCTCTCTCTCTCTCTCTTCATTCACCTCTTTCTTCCTCGATTTTAACTTTCGATTTCAATCCATCGATTCTGTTCAAATTTCATCCGAAATTCACTATTGAATTTTCAACTGTCTTATTAGGTCCCGCACGCGCAGCAGCGGGAGAGAGGGAGAGAGATGGTGAGATTCCGTGTGGGCGGCAAAGTTGTGGATAGTGTTGATCTATTGAGGAAGAAGCACTGGACATGGCGATTCAATGCGTGGCCTTTTGCAATCTTATATGCTGTCTGGATGTTTACGGTTTTGCCTAGTATTGATTTCGTAGATGCTGTCATTGTGCTCGGCGGTCTTGTTGCTTTGCATATTCTAGTTTGGCTCTTCACTGTGTGGTCTGTGGATTTCAAATGCTTCGTCCAGTTTAGCAAGGTCAGTAGCCGGTGCCCTCTTTCTGTCTTCGGTATGTGTGGAGCTACTCTGTTTTGGTTTCTTGTATGTGTATATATCCCATTTGTCCATTTAGTATATTTTTGTTAGAAAAGATAGTAGGTTTGGAGAAAGTAAATTGCTGAATTGTCTCAAATATTTGATTCGTCCTCAGAATGTGAGTTAATTCTATGGCATTACTTTATTTCCAAGTGTATTAAATGGACATTGTCCATTTAGTATTATTTTTGTTAGAAAGGATAGGAAGTTTGGAGAAAATAAATTGCTAAATTGTCTCAAATATCGGGTTCGTCCTGGGAGTGTGAGTTAATTCCATGGAATTACTTTATTTCCAAATGTATTAAATGGAGATATTCTTCATATGGAAGAACTTTTGTTTCACTGTAATTTGCCCCCTGGTTATACTCCTTAAATAGGTGTCTTGTGCTTTTTATTGGTGGAGCTCTTGCATGGTGTTATATCTTTCCTTTTATATTAGCATGAAGCATTTGGTTGCGAGTTTGTATCTCTCTGCAAGCCTTTTATTGCTATATCTAGTGCATTTCAAATATGCAAAGAAAGTGCAACCAGGCTAGGATCTGTTAGGGGAGGACTTAGTTTTATCAACTCGAAGGTTCACCCTTTCAAGTTTGGATATGGTTTTGCAAAGTCAGGAGATTCTTCTACTTTTTGTGTGCCTTCAATTGGTAATTTTGGATAGAGAGAAATTATGGGCTTTGAAAAAACATTAAGTCTTCGGATTTCTTCATGGCAGTTTTGGTGGTGCTGTGGCTTGTAGCATTTATTCTTATCTTTAGCATGTGGATGTATTTAGCTATCCATGAAAGATGAAATCGGACGCTCTTCTTTGGGAGCAAGGAATTTCTGTATTTTTTACTTTTTGGGAAAACAATATCCCAAAATAGAATATAAAAAAAAGACAAAAGTAAAACGTTTTTTCATGTTCTGAGTGATTGCTCTCCCCTTTCCCCATGATGCATGGTCTGCTGTTTTGGCAGCACTGTATTTATGTATGTAGGGTGATACTCATCTTCATAGATGCTTCTTGTTGTTGCACAGGTCACTGATATTCACCATGCAGATGCCTGCAAAATCACTCCGGCGAAATTTTCAGGTTCTAAAGAAGTTGTGCCCCTTAACTTTCGCAAACTGGTATGTTATTTCATGTTAGTTGTTGTATAGGAGTATTATATGCTGTTGTGTATCTCATCTTATTGTATCTGTGACCCGGCAATAGTCAAATCCAGACGCATTAATTGAGAGAGTATAGTTTCTCACCGTTGATTGGAAGGAGCCAGAGAGATTGCAACAGTTGAGCCTTATGTGCAGGAGTCCCTACTATAGGGGCGAAAGCATCCAGGAAGAAGATTTGATTTGCTGCAGGAGAATACAGAGACTCTTATCTAGTGCTCGAAAGCCATCAAGCTGCTCCTTGCTTGTCTACTATTTTGGGCTTTCGAAAGTGCTCATTATCAATAATAGCAGCTCCACAATTGCGAAAGCGATAAAGAACAGAGAAATGCTCTAGAAAAATCAATAAAAAATAGATTTTCAAGGGAGCGCTGCCTTTCTAGCATTCCATGTTTATCTGTAGTTTAATCCACCTTTTATGTTGCAACTTATTAACTTGCATTTTTTGTGAGCTTGCTTTCTGAAAGATGAGAAAATATGGAGATACTGTATAAATTTGGAAAGTAGAATGTATCAATTCTTACATCTTCTCAGGTTGGGGCAGTATTAAGTGAAGAAAATTTGGTCCAATTACTTTTATTTTTGTAGCTACTGAAGCAGGAAGCAGGGTTAGAAGTGGATTACAAAATAGTCCAATGATCATTGTATATGGAGATAATCATCTGCATGCAGCATATTGTTGATTAAGTTCATGTCTCTCAAGCCCCATGTATAGTTCCCTTTATAGATTTATATAATATAGTGAATTTTAATTTGATTTGAGCAGGTTGCAGGTTCATCTTCTTCTGTGGATGTGGAAGAAATTTATTTTGATTTCAGAAAGCAGCGGTTTATGTATTCAAAGGAAAAGGATACCTTTTGTAAGCTTCCCTTCCCCACAAAGGAAACATTTGGCTACTACCTAAAAAACACTGGGTATGGAACTGAAGCTAAGGTTTTGGCGGCCACTGAAAAATGGGGACGCAATGTGTGAGTTCCTATTCTTTATGCATTTACATATCTCCATCTGATTATGTGTTTTCTTTCTTTCTTTTTTTTTTTTTGGCTTTATGCTCTATTTGTTTTCTGGGGTTAAGTTGCTGCTTGCTATTTCATTGAGAATTAGAAGACTGCAACACATTATGTCCCTGCTGGGTGTGTGTCAGCCATCTGTCTTTCACTGGTTGATTCTTCCTTTGTTACCCATCATCCACTGGTGATTTATGAGAAAAAACAATACAGGGATGAAATTTTCCTTCTTCACATGAACACAAATAGTAACTGGTAGTTTCACCTAGTTATATTTCATGAAAACAGCATCTGAGCTGATAACACAATTTTCATTGTTGTTTCCTTTTTATTTATTTATTTTTTTGGTTAAGAATTTTTATCATTGTTTCCTTGATATATTTGACCATAGAATGTGTCTGCGCCCTTATTTTATTTCTACTTTTATCTATAACTGGTTCTGCTTGTCAACTTCACATGAAAGAAGTATTTGCACAAGTTCAGGTGCACTTTTTGCTGTTGATGTCATTCTTATTGTAATGCAAGTGGAATCCTTATATCTTTTAAATATGGATCAGCTTATTTCCTTGAATTATTCTCTTTTTGCATTTCTTGATGTAGATTTGACTATCCTCAGCCGACATTTCAGAAATTAATGAAAGAGAACTGTATGGAACCATTCTTTGTATTTCAGGTCAGATTCTAGGATATAATCATTTTATCGTCAGGAAAATTTTCTTTCATATTTAGTTAGTTTTAGAATTCTTGGTAGGTAATTACATTAACTTTTTATGCTGTTTTGTTGTAGGTTTTCTGTGTGGGTCTCTGGTGTATTGACGAATATTGGTATTACAGTTTGTTCACCCTGTTTATGTTGTTTATGTTTGAGTCCACAATGGCAAAGAGTCGGCTGAAAACTTTGACAGAGCTTAGACGGGTCAGAGTGGACAATGAAACCTTACTGGTACATCGATGTGGCAAGTGCGTTACTTGAACATTCACTTATCCTTCTTCATGGGCTTTTATAGAAACTGATATGTTGTGCTACAGATGGGTAAAACTCTCTGGTACTGAGCTGTTGCCTGGTGACATTGTCTCCATTGGCCGTTCGTCGAGCCAGACTGGAGAAGACAAATCTGTTCCAGCAGACATGCTTATACTGGCTGGCAGTGCTATTGTAAATGAGGCAATTCTAACTGGAGAATCTACTCCGCAGTGGAAGGTAGTGATGATTACTTTTCTTACCTTTGCATCTCTTGTAGATTATAGAGGTCTTGTGCTGTTGCTAAGTATGCCACGTGCCTTTATCTAGTGGTTACGATTTCCTGTGTTGTATTTTCTTCCTTCCTTTTATGCTTTATTTGGTCTTCAATAATATATACATTGCTTTGCTTTTTATTGGAGTACTAGTTGTCCACTCTTGATACATGGCAAAAAGTATATTGGTAGAATTTATTGCCCAAAGGAAATATTGTTGGAACTTTATTGGGTTAATTATAGAAATCATAACAGTTTTTTCATACTTTTGTACTTTCATACTTGTGTTTTATTTTTTTACATTTTGCTTTGTGTGACTAGAAAAGCATTACTTGGCCATTAGATACACCTGAGCTCTTGTTTTTGGCATTTCTCTAACTTTTTAACATTGTATAAAGGGTAAAAACTTGTGCTTTTTTTTTTTTTTTTCTTTTTTTCCTTCGGGCAGCTCTATGGTCCTGTCTTTTGTTTTGATGAAATTGGTATGGACCTCCATTCCACCTTTTATTTATATCAATTAAATTTGAACCATTGAAAACACAATTAATTTAACGGTTTAGATTTAATGGATATAAAATCAAAAGTGGGATTGAGAGCTGGATCAGTCCCGTCAAAAACACCAATGGGACTGTAGAAAAATCTTTTTTATTTTTTTTTTGTAATGAACTCTATTTTGTTGGGTGCAAGTATTGAAATATTGTAGAACATGATATAATTTATATGGATGCTATTTTATCCTTGCACTCTATGGTAAACCATGTTCTTGCTAATATCTAAGTATGTCATATCTTACCAGAAAAAAGATTATCATGTAAATGCAGTATGCAATCTATGTGGTTCCTCTTTTTGTAAGTGAGATGTTGATGATGTTTTTTCCTTTTTCAATTCTTGCTTCTTCTTCTTCTTCCTTTTTAGGTTGTGTTTTTTTTTTTTGTTTTTTTTGTTTTTTGGGGGGTGGGGGGGTGGGGGGTGGGTGGTGGGGGGTGTTGTGGGTGAAGAAGATCCTAATCCTTCAATTTCATTTTCGGTGTCCTTAGAAGCACCCCTCCCTCCCTTCTCCCTACCAAAAAAACCAGGGGCGGAAAAAATAAAGAAGGGCAAAAAAGCTAAAATTAGAAGAAGTAATATATTGATCTCATTTAGAGAGCTTGTTTATTTGCTTTTATACTTTTGGCTAATCATTTTCATGATTTTTTTTTCTCTATAGATTATACTTGGAATTTTCTTGATTATTATGTGTTTGAACTATTGTTGTTTTACGAGATTTCTGTGGCTTGATTAACCAGGTTGCAGTAACAGGCAGGGGAGTTGAGGAGAAACTGTCTGTCAAGTGTGATAAAAGCCATGTTTTATTTGGTGGGACTAAGATATTGCAACATACTCCAGATAAGGTTGGTCTATCTGGAAGTTTATGTCAAAGTGTCCCTCCTGTTTACTCGGTTTTAGCTCTTTCATTGTTATTTGAATTTCATATGGTGCCTTTCAATGTGATCATTGACATGTTGCGTGATGCTGTTGAGTGCTGGTATGGAGTCATTACTGCCTATAACTTTCTTTTGATTTTTCTTGGATCAGAATTTTCCACTGAGAACTCCTGATGGGGGTTGTTTGGCTGTTGTTTTGAGGACTGGATTTGAGACAAGCCAAGGAAAACTGATGCGTACCATCTTGTTCTCCACAGAAAGGGTAATTTGTTGCCATTCTCTTCTGGAGCTGATGTTCTTTTTCATGTGCATCTGAGATATTCTCAAATGATTGGAGATGTGTACTAAACCTGTGCATTCTGTAGGTAACTGCTAACAGCTGGGAAAGTGGGTTGTTCATATTATTCTTGGTTATATTTGCTATAATTGCTGCTGGTTATGTTCTAAAGAAGGTAAGTCAGTAATATTTTTTGAGTGCTCGAATGAAGTATGTCTCTGACTTATTCCATTACTTTGATATAGGGGCTAGAGGACCCCACAAGGAGCAGATACAAGCTTCTTCTAAGTTGTTCACTTATCATTACTTCCGTGATTCCTCCGGAGCTGCCAATGGAGTTGTCAATAGCAGTTAACACATCTCTGATTGCACTGGCACGCCGTGGAATATATTGTACGGAACCCTTTCGCATTCCATTTGCTGGAAAGGTTAGTTTGGTTGTATTGGTGGATCTTTTTTAACTGCATGATTTATTTGAGTTTGCTATGATTTCTTCATTTGGGTCATCATTATCAATCTGAAATTTCCCAATTTTGCTGTCTCAAGAATGTAATACCATTTACTTAGATATTTAAATAGACAACAAACTTTGAAATATGTAGAATAAATCTTGGCCAATTATTGCACATAACTGTTCAAATTGCAGCCCTAAATTTGTCTGAAAAGAGACAATACTCCTGAAATTTGGCCAATAATTGCACATAATTGTCAAATTGCAGCGCTGATTTTCTGTATTGTTTATCCCATGACTTATCAATTGATATCTATCTAAGGAGAATTTTCATCATGTTCTTATTTTGCAGGTTGATATATGTTGTTTTGATAAAACTGGCACACTTACATCAGACGACATGGTATTTTATTCTGACATCGGGCACTTATTAGTTGGTTTAACATGCTTGTGTGGCTCTTTTTGTATTTCTTCATTTGTTATTTGTTATTTCAGGAATTTTCTGGAGTTGTTGGGGTGAATAGCAGTATGGATTTAGAATCTGATACGTCTAAAGTTCCAACGCGCACTCTTGAAATCCTTGCTTCCTGTCATGCTTTAGTTTTTGTGGACAACAAGCTGGTAAGATGTTGTTTGAAAGGGAAAGGCAGAAGCATCAAATAATATTCTGAAACTTCCCTTGTGTATAAACATGAACCATGTGTTTGGAAAAGGGTCAATGGGATATGAAATTCAATAGGAAAGAAAGCAGTGGTGATGTGAAATTTGCTTATGTTTGAGAGTTCAAGTGAATTATGCAGGGATGAAAAACGAGAAGAGTCAAGCTCAAGTTGTAAAATTACAGTTTTGTCCTTTCTTTTGACTGTGAATATGTATGTGAAATGATATCTTTGGTGATTCATAATTGATATTATTTGTTTTCATCAATTAGTTTTCTGTTCCACCATTAACTTCCCATAATTATACCAAGAGGAGAATCTCCCATTGGAACCTTTCTACTAATAAAAAATGCCTTCAATAATTGCTGTAGGTTGGAGATCCTCTTGAGAAGGCTGCGCTAAAAGGAATTGATTGGAGTTATAAATCTGATGAGAAAGCTATGCCCAAAAGGTAAGCTCATTTGAGTCATAATCTTGATCATGTACCACTCCTGGTACCATTGTACCATTGTTAAAATTACTTAAGCTGTGCCTCGAACTTTTGCGCCTGTGTTTGTCACATGGGATGACATTCTGGTGTGACAACATGGACACTATCTTGGGATTTGTTGTTGCAATATATGTTTGCTAAGGCTATTTTCTTATTTAAATATTCAGGGGAAGTGGGAATCCTGTGCAAATTGTTCAGAGATATCACTTTGCTTCTCACCTAAAGCGAATGGCTGTTGTTGTTCGCATAGAAGAGCAATTTTTTGCTTTTGTAAAGGTTTGTTGTTTTTATGTTTCATTGTTTTGTTACTGAGATAAATATTTCAGAACTGCAAGATGTGGTTGTCAAAACTAGAATTATATTTCTTCAGTAGTTGGCTTCAAATGCTTGATTGTGGACTATGTAGATGAGTGCTGAAATGGGTGCAAGTAGTGCATATCTGGTGAAATTGCGAATTGCTGCTTGTATTTTTGGGCTTCCTGGTATCGCTTTTTCTTATGTTGAGTGGGAGAATAACATTGAGAGTTATGTCATGAGAATGCTGCCAAATTTTTGGAAATGATAAAATTTAACTTTTCCAACAGCACTAAAACTTCAAGCTATGCTAAATTGTTTTGATTCTGTTTGCACTAGCATCATCTGAAAAGTAATAGAGCGGCATTATAGTGATACTAAGTAGAGGTTAAGCAAGGGAAAGCATACAACAAAATGAGATAAGTACTGTCTATAAATAAAACCTACTTAAGTTCTGTTTTATTCTGAGAATTTTTTTATACAAACCAGTTTTGTCCTATCTACAGGCTTACACTGAAAAGAGTGCTATTTTATGTTAAATAAATTAAAATTATCCTATCTTGACCTTTATATAGGTTTCAAATATGTGAATGAAACAAAATGTTAAATAGAATGCTTGGGAGATTTTTCTTTCCTGTCAGCCACATAAATGTCTGAATTGGCTTCATGTCTCATTTTAACAGCCTTTCTTTTGAACTTGCTATTTTGATCACCACTTCATGTATCTAGTTCTTGCCATTTCACTTGGCGCTTGCATCATAATGATGGGGCTAATAACTACTCCGAAATTGTGCCACCCTACTATTCTTGTTGATTTTATACATATTGAGCTTGGGGCTGAAGTTGGTGATGGAAAGAAGAAATACTGCAATGAAGTTCAGGCAACTTATTTGTTAATTTTCTTGAGAAAAGAATTTAACCATTTTTTACTTGGTGAAATAATTAGGTGGTCGTCGTTATTAGGGCGACTTATTCTCAAAATAATCACTTGGTCTTTCCTTTGCTCTGGCTGTTTTGTTTTTTGGGTAAGGTTAGTAGATGTGTTAATAAAAAGTAAGAATATCCAGCAAGGATAGATAAGAAAAAGCCAAGTTTGTTATCCACATCATACAAAAAGCAAAAGAATGTGGATGATGAACTTGGACAGCACTATAAGCTTATAACTATAGATCTAGGTAAGACAAAATAGCCCTAGCTAAATCGGCTGTTGGAGTAGGAGTGCCTCCTATTTGTTTGGAATTTCTTTCCGTCCAAATGAGATAGAACACAACTGATGGAATCTTCCTCCCTTTTTGTGATTGTATCTTTTTGAACTTCTTCACAAAAGAGGGCATAGAGCTTGCCAGAAGATGGTCCACGAAGGGAAAAATTGCTGTTGGATTTCTGCCTAAATGCACCTTGTAAATTCACACTGGATAAAGAGATGGTGGTTTTCTTCTTCCGTTGCACATGGGTTACAGTGATTTTGAGATAGAATACCCCACTCAAGCAATTTGTTTTGAGTTAGAAGTCTTTCTTTGATTGCAAGCCATAGAATGAAGAATTGTCAAGGAATGTTGGTCTTGGTTGATATAATTGTGTGTCATGAAGTGATTTGGTGTTTCCTTCTCATATAGTTATAAGTTGATTTAATAGTAAAACCCTTTCTAGGTTCAGCAATCCATGTAAAGGCATCTTCAACTCCCACCTTGGGTAAAATATGATGGGGTAAGCCAGATCTAATGGCATCCTAAATTTCCCCTTCCAACCATCATCTTGGTCCATCAACAATGTCACATGGCTTAGTTTTTTTACTCCAATTCATGGTGTAGATGTTTCTTTCGCCTATCTAATTGGCAATTGGATCATTTGGATGCCATGAATCGTACAAAAGGGATATATTCTTCCCATCCCCAATATTCCAGGAGAGTAGATGACTTGCCCAACTTTTAGCTTAGAGGATTTTGTGCCAAGACCAAGAGCTTTTTGCTAGATTTGAGATGGACCAGAAATTTCTACCCTTTAAGATTTTGTCCCTTACCCAACTTTGCCAAAAGCCATTAGTGTCAACATTTAAGTGTTAAATATGTTTCAATTGGGCAACCTTCTTCCAAAGAATGATGTCTATAATTCCCAAGCCACATTCGTTATTTGGAAAGCATAAATCATCCTAAGAAACCTTAGCTCTAGCTTTGGTCTTGTCTGCTCTATTCCATAAGAACAGCATCATCTTGGTTTTTAGCTCTTTTAGATTTTCTTCGAGAGGATGAAAATGGGTGCCCAGTAGACTTGTAATAAGAATAGAATACTCTTGACTAATTGATTTTGACCTGCGTAAGATAAATATTTAGTGGACCAACTATTAATCCTAGCAGCAAACCTTTTTACTAGGATGTGGTAATGTGCTTGGTTGATCTAGTTAAGATGAGAGGAACCCCTAAGTATTTAACTGGTAGCTAACCTTCTTCGAATCTAGTGATTGACAAGATTTGAGACTTAACCGTCAGATTAACTTTACCAAAAAATATATTGCTCTTGGTTGCATTGGCTTAGAGACCCAAGAGAGTTGCAAAGGACTGTAAACACTAGTTAATCAAAGTAATTGAGGCCAAATCACCCCTAGAAAAGATTAGGATGTCATCAGCAAAATAGAGATGATTAAGTTTTCCTTTTTTACAATGTTAGTGGTGTTTGAATCCTTGATTGGTGCTCACTTTTCGTAGGAGACTTGATAAGATTTCCTACTAGAACAAATAGGAAAGGGGAAATAGGATCTCCTTATCTTAATCTTAGATTGCTAGTAAAGAAGTGTACTAATTCTCCATTTAAACAGATAGAAATGATAAGATTTCCTACTAGAACAAATAGGAAAGGGGAAATAGGATCTCCTTATCTTAATCTTAGATTGCCAGCAAAGAAGTGTACTAATTCTCCATTTAAACAGATAGAAAATCTTGAGGCTAGCAAAGAAGTGCTCTGATTCTCCATTTAAATAGATAGACAATCTTGAGGAAAATACGCATGCTATGATTTAATAAATAAAATTTTTTTTTGGGGGGGGGGGGGGGGGATTTAGAGCACATAAGAGATGCTCCGGAAATACCTAATTTACGTGATTATAAGCCTTCATTTTGTTAATCTTCATTTCACATTTAGCACCATGAGCATCCTTGTTGTACCCATACATTAGTTCTTGTGCTATAAGGATGCTATCAACAATCCTCCTTTTAATGAATGCAGATTGCTCTTTGCCAATAAGCTTTGTTAGTACACTTTGGATATGGTTTGCAAGGATTTTAGAGATGCACTTATGAAAAACATTGTAACATGAAATGGGTCTAAAATCTACAAAAGACTTGGGGGTATTCACCTTAGGAATCAACGCAAGGTAGGTGGAGTTGATAAATTTCAAGAGTCCACCTGAGGCAAAAAAATCTTTGATAGCTAAGCAAACTTTCTCTTCAATAATATGCTAAGTCAGTAGAAAGAAATTAGCATTGTACCCATCCGGCCCCTGCACTTTGTCTTTAGGATTAGACCGCAATGCTTCCTTCACTTATTGTCAACTGGTCTAGTACGATGCTGCCTTTCCTCAAAGGAGACTGTTCTTTCCAATAAAGAAGATATGGAGTTGCTTTGGCTGTTTGACTTACCTGTAGAGCAATTCTGTGTTTTTGAGAGGAAAGAGTGCTGCCATGGTACTTGAAAGCTAATGTTTTAAACTGCTTCCTCTACTTTTAATTCTTTGGTCAGTTGGATTGATTTTCATTTCGTAAATGTTTACCATTTTTTCTTCAGGGTGCGCCTGAGACAATTCAGGACAGGCTCATCGATTTGCCATCATTGTATGTGGAGACATACAAGAAGTACACACGTCAGGGTTCTCGTGTTCTGGCCCTTGCTTTCAAATCCCTCCCAGATATGACGGTAGGGTGTCTCTTGTTTTATTATGCTTTTCAATGTCTTTTACCTGCCCAACAATACTGTTTTGTTGTATGTTAATATCTTATTTATACAATGAACTTGTTCTTTGTCAAGATTGAAGACCCTTTGATTGGACTTTTGTGACTTTCTTAGTTAATTTATTTTGGTGTTGGAATGCTTTATGTATGCACATCTCAAACTGAGCTACTGGAAAAATTTAATCCTTTAGGTAATAGCTTTCCAGAGAAACTCTTTAAATTGAAATTCTTCACGTGCTACTCCCTGGTGATCATCATTTTGGATGTACTTTTTCTTTATTTGCTTAATAATGAATGGTGCATGTTTAATTCCTCTCTTCTTAATGAAGGTTAGTGAAGCTCGAAGCCTGGAGAGGGATATGGTGGAGAGTGGCCTTACTTTTGGTGGTTTTGCTGTAAGGAGTAGATGTTTTGTATTTATGTTTATACATATTTCATATGTTTATGCTTTTCCTCAGTTCTTCTTTTGTGAACAGGTATTCAACTGTCCTATCAGGGGAGACTCAGCTACAGTACTGGCTGAGCTGAAAGGATCTTCGCAGGACTTGGTAAGAAGTGTACTTATATATTGATTGGTTCAATATTGCAATTTAGCCTGAAGTCCTTATTGATAATAGATAGGGTGCAATAGTACATGGTCATCCTTTAAATACAAGGTCTGACAGTAGGTGGTAGGTTGACTCCTTGATGCACAAATTGTGAGGGATCTAGTCACTTATTTTTGTTTTGTTATTGTTACACATTCCTTTTTTGGGAAGTGTTACACATCCTTGTTTATGTGTATCTCTGGTCTATTTGAACAACTGTCTTCTACAGGACACCATAAAGATAAAATTCTTAATGGGACAAGGGTTTTTGTTCTTAATAGCATAAGGGTTTTTTCTCCCCTATATGCGGCTGGGTTATGATTTCACTGTTTATGCTCTTGCTAGTCTTTCGTTTCCTTTCACCTCTTGACCTCTGGAGAGATCATTTTAGTCTGTCATGTTGCTTACCAGAATGAAGCAACCAAAAACCTTGCTACCTTCCACTCCCCCTTCCTTTAATCTCTAAATATTTTGGGGCTTCCAATTTCAGGCTTCATATACTGCACAGCAATAGGTTATTGTCAGGGATATGCTGAAGATGGGCTGACAGCATGGGCAATTTTAGGGATAAGAATGGGGGTGTAGGAAGGATTCCAGATGTATCTTTATTTTGGGTAAGATTTAAGTATATTTCATTCCAAAATGTACATGGGAGATGTATGATTGAGAACACATGATGAAACCTACACAATCGAACAAAGTATCATATGAACAAAAGGATAATTGGTTCGATTATATGGCCATTTGAATCTAAAGTGTTCATAAACATCAAAAGATGCAACAAAAAATAGTTCTTAAAATAGATTCAAAAGAGTTTGGTGCTTCTGCCAATCGTATCCTATTTCTTTCTTTCCATAAATAATAGCACCCAACTGCAAAGGATTTTCTATGAATAACCTTCATAGAACTAACAGCAGAAGTAGCCAGAAGGTGTAAAAGGCATGAAATATCTGATGGCTTGTGTTGTCTCCAGATAGTAGCATCTTCAATTCTTTTTGAAAAGTTTTTTGTGAAGGAACATTCCGAGATAAGGTGATTATGACTTTCTCCTCCATTTTGCAATAAATAGCAACTGTTGTTGGTAATGAAACCCCAAGAGAGCAACTTGTCCATAATGAAAGTTTTTTCTGTACAATAAGCCATAAAATGAGTGCATGTCTTGGAGGAATAGCTTTATGCCATACTAATCACTGCCAATCAGTCATAGGCTCACTATTCCTAGCGAAAATATAGGCATTTTTTATGGTGAGGCTTTTGGATAGAGCTGATTTCCATACAAGCAGATCCGAAGCATTTCCAACAGGTTTTAGACCTCCTAATCCAACAATAACTAGCTTCCATCTATCTCCTCTTGGCCTATTCCATTCATTTCCATTGATAAAGTTACATAGAAGAGAGTATTATTTAGGACAACCTAGTGAAATACCAGCTTGTTCCCCCATCCATTCAACTAGGGGTACTTGGGGATGCCAATTGTCAAACCAAAGGGATATTGAAGATCCATCCCCAATCTTTCAAATTAATAGGTAAGTGGCAAAGGATCTAGCTTGTAGGATCTTTCTCCATCCCCAAGAGGCATCATTTGGAATTTTAACATGCTAGAATTCTTCCCTTGAATAATTCTGATTTACACTAGCTTGGCCATAAGTAGGATCCTTTATCCGTACATAAAGTTCATATGCGCTTAAGCCGTGCAACTCTATTCCAAAGTTTGATATCTAGAACTCTCAAGCCGCCTTCCTTTTTCAGTTTGTAGAGGTCCTTCCACTTGATTTTTTTCTTTGCCTTACATTCTCCATTACCATTTCAAAAAAATCTTTTCAACTTGGTTCCAATTTGATGAAGGACCTGCATAGGTAGTACAAAGATGGTAGACCAGTCTACCTGCAATGAAAAAAGAATACTCTTGACAAGTTGTAGTCGTTCCACATATGAAAGTGATTTGTTAGTCCAGTGGTTTATACAAGCTGTGTATTTTGCCACTAAGTCCTTATAATCTGACTTGGAGATACTTGAAGAGGACAAAGGGACTCCCAAGGTATCAGATTGGAAGGGTACCCACTTTAAAACCAAGCATGCTTACAATCTGCTCTCCTTCTCTATAATCCACTCCATTGAGGAAAATACGACTTTTCCTTAGATTTGCTTTCAAGCCTGAAAGATCATAAAACTCCATTAGCCCATCCTTAATATGCTTAATTGTACAAGGATCACCTATAGTAAAGATGAGTGTGTCATTAGTAGAGCAAAGGTGTGAAAGTTTCTCTTTCTTGCATCTTTGATGAAACTAGAAGTCATCCATCTGTCCTTTCTCCTTTAAAATTTAAGAGAAAACTTCCATAACAAGAATAAATAAGTAAGGAGAAATAGGGTGTCCTTGCCTCAGGCCTTTGGACACTTGGAAGTATCCAACAAGTTTGCCATTCATGTTGATGGAGAACATAGGAGTAGAAACACAAGTCATAAGCCAATAATAATCTTCAACAATTGTTCCAAGAAAGACTGCCTAACATTATCATAAGCTTTTATATGATCTATCTTTAGAGCACTTCTCTTTCCTTTATAATTGTTGTGGTAGCCCCTAAGGAGTTCTTGAGAGCAATGCATTGTGATAAAATATGGAGACATCTATTGGTGGAACCATCTATGGTTAGGTTCTTGCACAGTTGCATGTACTTATGATGAACATATGTATTTGTAAGGTATCACATGAGCTCACAAAATCCCTAGGAAAATGAATGTAGATGTCTTTTTGCAGGAGCTGGTTCTCATAACTTAATGATGGACTTGTTTTACTGATATGTTTATATTTTTAATTTGTCGTATTATGAAACTCTGACCAATTATTTTGATCTTTGCGCTGTCTAATTTAGGACAAAAAGAAAAAGAATTATTAGTACAGAGTGAAACTCTAATTACATTGAATGACTACTTATGAAGAAATTGATTTTAAATTGAAAAAGCTTCAATTGTATGTTGCATGATTTGAACAGTGGATCTGGAGCAAGGGACATTATTTGTTGTGCCTTTTCTGTTTCCCTTCCTTTTCTCTCTTTTTTGGCTGATTTGGAATCTTCCATTGGCGATTTGAGGACAACTGCAGTGTTACTCATAATAGATTTCATAGGAAGTAAATCTTTTGTCACAAATTTTATCATGCTTGGTAAATGAAAATTGTCAACAGGACTTATGAACATTGCATTGCTGATGGGAAGGGGTACAACAACTATGCGGGAAGCAAGAAGTTGCCTGTGATTAAAAATTAACCATACTGCGAAAAATATACTAGATGTGACTGGAGAAGTGTTTCTCTATTATTTGCTTTGAAATGGTGGACTTACGGGACAGATTGTTTTGGGAGAAAAATGCAAGATCTCCTATCATTTAATTGGGGGTGGGGGTTCTCTAACGTGGATCTGGCAAATAGTTTTCACTTGGTACAGAAAGTAGCCCACGATTTACTCCCAGAAGGGTAAAGGGCTAGGAAGTAGCTGTGACTTGTTTATTGTTCTGCCTTTCTTTTAAAGAAGAAGACGTGGCATGGATGATTTATATTGATTCTATAGCTGTAGCTTTTCTAAAGGCAGTTTGTAATTAACTTCTGTTGAAGATTATAATGTATTTTGATAATCTAAAGTAGAGAAAGAGGATTCAGGTACTCTATGGTAATTGATGATCCTGATCCCTAACAATAGAAATAATGATGTTGTGTACATTTTTGCCTTTGCTTCAGACAAAGTTGTGTGCTTGGTTGCATAGGATGCCAACTTTATGTTAAAGCTGAAATTAAAACTCATCTTATCTATTTTTGCACTCACTGCTGTATAACTAACTAGTTCTTCACTTTAGGTAATGATCACAGGTGACCAAGCCTTGACTGCTTGCCATGTTGCTAGCCAAGTTTATATAATCTCAAAACCTGCATTAATTTTGAGCCCAGCAAGGAGTGGTGCTGGTTATGAGTGGATTTCTCCTGATGAGAAGGAAACATATCCCTACAGGTAGGTTGCTCGTTAAAATTCTCCAATCTGTCTTGACCAATTCAAAATGTGAGTAAATGTTGCAGCTCTCTAGTGTATGGGGTCTATGATTGTGTATTCTGTATTATGTCATAATATTCTCTCAAGGGGGTTGATGAGGTTCTTTTCAGCCAAAAGGTTTCTTGTTATGGCCATACAATTGATTTTGATGTGTCAAACTGCCTGATTTTCAATATTCAAGCAGCCAGTGCGGTTGTTGTCCAGGGATGGTATATGATTTTGCTTTTCATATCATACACAAGACTTGGTAGAACCAGCTTGAGATTGTATTCTGGTAAGGCCAGAGGTGGGATAATATCTTTTTTGTAGAAGTTATTGCTAATGGCGTTTTTTTTCCCACCTTCCCTCCTGGTAATTGTTAGTTCTGTTTACATATTATCAGGGAGATGAACTGAGTGTTAGAATTACCCGATTGGATTCTTTAATAATTAGCCATCAAAGAATCATTTTTAAGTGACTTTCTCTCTGGATTTGTTTTGAAACACGGGAATCCATCGCGATTTTACTCTCTGCATGCTATATATCAGGGCTTTTCCTTTGAATAAGAGAACCTGATAAAGTGAGGATATCTTAGTTGTAGGAAATGGCAAGTGAGAAGTGGATACAGCCATTACAATTCCTCTCTCCAAATTTGAGACTTTACTTTTGTGTTCTGCAAACTATAACGCTGTTGGTATTGGAGTTGGAATATTTTCTGGAAAATAAATGTTGGACTGCTCCCACTCACACCATTTTCCAGACCACAAGCTGAGTAATGGCTGAAATAGATAAGCTGTGGTGCACCCGATACTTGTATAAATTTCTTGAAGTGAGTTTCTTCCTCTTGTGCAACCAAAGTAGTGTTTGGTTGCGCAATTTTTGTAGTACTGGATTGGATAAGAAAATTTGTCTTATGTTTGATTTGTAACTTTTCTTAGTGACTAAATAAAAAATTGGGTTGATGAATTGAACAAAAGGTATAAATTTTGTTTTATCTACACTATAATACAAAAATAAAATTTATTGGACAAGAAAATAAAAATATTTACATTTTTAAAAATATCTCTCTATATTATAAAATTGAATTAATTAATATTATTTTTATTAAATATTTAAAAAAATTATTTATTTTATAATATAAATAATTAATTTTTTAATATAAATTTTGTGTTATGTATTGTGAAAATCAAACATAATATAATAAGTTTGTTTTATTTACTCCTCTATATTTGTCCAATTCTTTCTGTCTAGATCAGTTTTTACAATCAAATGCTACCTAAAACATATAAAAGATTAAGCTTATAGAATTACCCAAAAAAGATTAAGCTTATAGGTATGTGTATGGCTTTATATCCATATTCAGTAGCCTCTTTACTTCTGCATTTGAATATTAGATATGGTCTATCATGTGGAACTAGTTGAACGAGGAGTTACAGGATAATGTGAAATTTGTATTTCCTGAACGCATATCCTATAAAATTTTTGGATGAACTGCAATTCGCTTATTTAAAAGGTTTTTAAAGATATGCAGTTTTCATTATATGCCAACAATTTTCTGTTTGTGTTTCTTTTGGCAAGTAAACTTTCTTTGGAGGGATGGTGCCTGGGTGGGATTGGGGTGGATGAAGCTTCTTGTGTGCAAGCTTTTCTGTCAAGTTTCTGAATTACCTACTTATTTGCATCGTGTCTTTTCAAGTTCCTGGTGTGATTTTTCTTGGTTCGGTTGCCAATATTTGAATGGGATGGACAAATAAGTTGGCATTTATTCTTGTTTTCCATTTGTCATATGCAACTGCAAACCTGGCTTCCCTTTTCCTCCCTGAACTAACAAAATGCTTTGCTTCAGTGAGATTGAGGTGGACTCATTGTCAGAGACCCATGATCTCTGTATCGGTGGTGACAGTGTTGAAATGTTACAACGGACATCAGCTGTTTTGCAAGTCATTCCTTACGTGAAGGTTGTCCCTTGTTATTTTTCTTTCAGTCCTTTCGCCTGCATGTCTTATCCTCATCTGCATTAGAAACTGTTCTCAGGTTTTTGCTAGAGTTGCTCCTCAGCAGAAAGAACTCATCATGACTACATTCAAGTCTGTGGGAAGAATAACGCTGATGTGTGGAGATGGGACCAATGATGTTGGAGCACTGAAGCAGGTATCATTATTTAGCTTGTTAATTCTTAGCGTACTTCTGTTGATAATGCGATTATGTTCCAAAATGTTGGTCATGTAGAAATTCCTGGAACTGTTGGTTCATTCTCAGTGTCCTTCTGTTGTATTGCAATCCTCATTGAAATTTCCTGTTAAATCATACTCAGTTATGAAATTTGTGCTACATTGCTAACTTAGATACTCAAAAGCGTCTCTCTCCATACCGTTTGAACCAGGCTAATGTAGGAGTTGCTCTGCTGAATGCTGTACCCCCTCAAAGTGGGAGTTCATCATCAGAAAAATCAAAAGATGAAGCAGCAAAGTCTGGCAAATCTAAGAAATCCAAGTCTTTACTGGAATCATCATCCAAAGCTACTGGTATGAATGGAGAACTTTCAAAAAGTAAAGCAGTTACAAAATCAGAATCCACAAGCCACACAGCAGCAAGTCGACATTTGACAGCTGCTGAGGCACAAAGGCAAAAACTGAAGAAGATGATGGATGAAATGAATGATGAAGCAGATGGCCGCTCAGCCCCCATCGTCAAACTTGGGGATGCTTCAATGGCATCACCTTTTACTGCAAAGCATGCATCCGTTGCTCCTACCACTGACATAATTCGTCAAGGTCGAAGTACTCTTGTCACCACTCTGCAGATGTTCAAGATACTTGGTCTGAACTGTCTTGCAACTGCATATGTGTTGAGTGTTATGAATCTAGATGGTGTCAAGCTGGGTGATGTACAGGCTACTATCAGTGGTGTGTTCACCGCCGCCTTTTTTCTGTTTATCTCTCATGCGAGGCCTCTTCCTACACTTTCAGCTGCCAGACCCCACCCTAATGTTTTTTGCTCTTACGTTTTCCTCTCCCTCCTTGGGCAGTTTGCAATCCACCTGTTTTTCTTGATTTATTCAGTGAAGGAGGCTGAGAAACACATGCCAGAAGAATGCATCGAGCCAGATTCTGAATTCCATCCTAATCTAGTAAACACAGTTTCTTACATGGTTAGCATGATGCTTCAGGTTGCTACCTTTGCTGTGAACTATATGGGGCATCCATTCAACCAGAGCATTCCTGAAAACAAACCCTTCTTGTATGCGCTTGTGGCTGCTGCTGGTTTTTTCACTGTCATTACTTCTGATCTATTCAGGGACTTGAATGACTGGTTAAAGTTGGTTCCTTTGCCACCTGGAATGAGGGATAAGCTGTTAATATGGGCTGTTCTTATGTTTTTGAGTTGCTATTCTTGGGAGAGGTTGTTGAGATGGGCTTTCCCTGGTAAGATTCCCGCTTGGAAGAAAAGGCAAAGGCAGGTTGCTGCCAGTGTTGAGAAAAAGAAGAAGCTTTAGATCAATAAAGAAGGTGGAAAGGCACAAACTAGATGAAGCACCATGGTAGAGGCTCGGTGGTAGGTTATATACGGTGACTGCTTAAAGGGGCATTTCCATAAGCTCTGTGCAGTCTGGTGACAGGCTATTTGACTTGTTCATGCTGAGGAGAACACTCTTGAAATATGCAGATTTTTGTCGATTTCAAGAAAGACCTTTTCCGTGTGACGGTATTGAACCATCTTCAATTATTTTTCTCTTAGGATGGGTTACAGTGGAGAAGGTTAGCCTGTGAGCTGTAATATTCCATTTTGTAATAGATCAATTTGTTAGACTTAGAGATTGAATATCTCTCTTTCTTTATTTTTTTGGTTGTCGCATTTACTTCTTTTATTCATTTCAGGAATTTCCCTGTACTCTTAACGTTCCATTGTGGAGGAATTCCTATTTGGAAACTTGGCTGGAAGCTCACAAAGTTCCTAGGAATTTTCTGGACTTCTTAGACTTGACTATTGACATATTGAACAGTTGTCGTTGTGTTTGCCGGTAGATAGAAACTGTCGTAGTTATTGTCAATAGTAAATTCTGAAAAGATCTTCATTGGCATCTCTCCAAGTGAAATACATTCCAAGCGTGACATTCTACAATGTTCGTTTTCTTTTGGGGTAAGGACCTTTTTTTTTTTTTATTAACTTTTTTGCATTAATTAAAAAAGACAGTACGAGAAAAGGGGAATATTCCAATAAACAATCAAAAGTGATAAAAAAAGAAAAAGAAAAAGAAAAAGCTAAACGGAAAGCTCAAAAGAATAAATAGGGGCAAGTAGAAAGATTCAAAACCAGAAGCTAGACTAGAGCAAAGGAAACTTGTGAACACCACAAGCTAACTATTTAGGTCCTTCGATTTTTGCCCTTCTTCTTCTTCTTCTTGGAACCAGCAAATTGAGAAGGCAATTTATTTGTCATTCGCCAAGTTAGAGGAAGAAGAGGCAACTTTGTCATTAATGAAATCAATCACGCCGAGGCCCGTAGCTTCACCTTCAAGTTGGTGCTTATCACTTTGTCATAATAGAGGTATACATAAAGGATCTCACTTCACCTAAAATCTTAGAACCATGTTCAAATTCTCAATAGAGGGATCAACCTTAGTCATTTTCACATTTGTGATTTGAGGAGCACTGGTTCATCTTCTTTCAAAGAACAAGCATTCACATCATGACAAAAAATATACAATGAAGGTAACTAAGAGCTTCTACTAGTATTCAATTTCTACGGAAACCTTTCTACCATCTATATAACGAATTAAGAGTAAATTTACAAAGTCATTATTGGCTTGTATCTCAACGTGTACTCGAGCAAAACTTGGTCTTTCCTCCCTGGTAGTGATAATGGTTTACCAAGTCTAATTGTTACATAGCTAATGCCCTTTTTATGAAAAAACTCCATAGGAACATTTCAAAGCTTAACCTATATGCGTAGAGTTGGGAGCTTTACTTGCAAATGACATATCCATATCCCAATGTTGAAGGATAAGGTATTAACTTGCCAAGTACTAAAGGGTTTTAAGAACTTTCATTACTTGTCCTTTGCTTTAAAACTTAAAAGAGAAAAGTATCCCTTTTGTTATTAAAAACCTTAATCAAACCCAAACAATTCCATATTGCACTAGCAATGTTTTCTACTATTAGGAAAGGAAGGTTTTTTTCTTTTAAAAAAGGCCAACAATCATATTTTTCTAAAGACGAGCTTCAAATTCTACCACTTGTTTTGGTGGAGCCACAACAAACTCTTCCCCATCTATGACAAGAGGGTAATAATTAAGAGATTGTTTCAAGAATGTTTATGATTTTTTTTTTTAAAATTTTTTTCCAACATTTGCCAGATAGAGACGTTAAAAAGTTTTACAATAGTATGTCATTGTAATAAAAATGACTCTTAGGAGCATTTATAGGAGGCCTACATTCACAAGATCCCTATGAGAAACTGGAGTCAACTGTCGGTGGCTGGAACTAGGTGACTCCCTCCCTCATGCTAGAACCCTAGGATAAACTAGTACGCCACTTCCAAGGAGTTCCAGGTGAGGTTGGGATAGCAGAGTGAAGTAAGAGCTAGGACTACTCCAAAGCTGCTGGCTAGGTCGTCTAAGTCTACGGAATGGCGCAACCTGGGTGGCATCTCCTCCTCACGGACATGTGTTGCCTCCTCCACATGGCGTGGCTCCTACTCAACCTAAGGAAACAAAATTAAGCTACTGCGATAATCTATGAATAGGAGGCCTACATTCACAAGATCATGTGTGGTTGAGATGTCATCTATCATCGAAATGTATGGACTTGCACATATGGCTAAGGTGAAAACATTTAGTGTGCGTTGTGAAGCAGAACATATTACAAATATTAACACTATACCTTGGGTGATGTACCGGCCGGTGATGTCCTGTTACCGTGCTAAGTATTCGGGATCACAAATGGCGGTTAACGAAGACTGAATGTAATAGGCATGCTCTCTCTCCAGTTGATATCGACACTTCCCCTCAGGTCGATTTGGTATAGGTGTTCACTCGTATCTACAAGCTTTAGCATATTTTGGAACCACCCAAACTATCATATGACGCGGTTTGGGAAGCACTGCTCAATAAGGTGGAAATATATCAGTGGGATCTGAGTCATCCAAGCATGTTGCCTGGCTCTATAGGGGGGGAGGGAGGGTTAAGTAAGATGGCCTATACAATCATTGTTGATTGAATTTGTGCTATAGTACAATATGAAGTATTTTCCTGAAATATGGTCTGTTTAGCCTAAACACTTAACTGCCCACAACTCCTAACGTATATTTTCTGAATGCAATCTTTCCCAAATGTTTCATCCATATTAATGAAATTTCCAAGATCATCGTTATTCCTAATAGTCATCGTATACCACACTACCACACCCCACCTTGATAATGAGAAGGATGCTTATATATGATCTTAACACTAGTTGGATTAATTCCAACATTCGTAGAAATCCTTTGCAAAAAATGGTTGTAGTTGGTATCTTTCCTCATTTTCAGTTTCTTAACGAGCTCCTTGTCATTACTTTGATTCTATAGTGTTATTTATATTGTTTTGATGTGCAAAAACAATAATTTTCACATAATCAGCCATTTTTAGCCTAATAATTTCACGGAGAATCATTAGGTTAGAGTCAACAATGCTCAATAACAAACTTCCCACTTTAACAATCCAATTTTCAAAAGCATTAAGCTATTCATTCTTATCAAATCTTAAGGGGAATTTCATTGAACATGTAATTCACATTATGATTTAACAATTATTGTATGATGAAATCTAACAAATTACACACCACATTAGTATTTTAATACACAACAAACACACATATATTAAAAAAAGAAAAACAAACAATTTTTGCAAGCCATTATAGAAACCTAAGATTTCTAGGCACAAAGATAAAATAGAAACTTTTGGAGTAAAAAAATAAAGTAATCTAGCAAATAGATTGAGGAAAACTTACCAATAAGTAAAGATTTGAGAGTTTCGAAAGTGGTTTTGAGTAGGTATTTGCAAGTTTCTAGTTGTCTGAGTAAAAATTTGAGAGAGTGTGTGAATTTGAAATTGAAATTGTAAGTGTTTTGTATGTGATCGGGTATGGTGCATTTAGATTATTTTTCCTTAAAAGAAAATTACAAAGTGAAGGAGCATGCAAACTATTTAAAAATTGATGCACAGTGAAAGTGCACGTGGTCCATATTCAGAATATGTTTATCGGAGGTCCTTTGTTTGTACTATTTTTCCAAAATAAAATAGGGCCATTTTAGTACAGCACCGGATATTGTTAAATTGAACATCGATTAGTCTACTGCATAAAATATCGAAATATCACAATTTACCATGTATATGAAAGAGCTCCCTTCAAAAATTACAATTTGTTATGATTACTGACAATGGATTAAGTAATTAGCGATGACAACTATAGTAGTTCGAATGGCGGAACAAGCATAATAGGACATGGTGCAGGTTCTTGGTTATGTTACAAGGCTACATAATGTGGGAATGCCATGTAGCAATCTGTGAGCATGATGACAAGGGATTACAGAATGGCTTGGACAACTACATTTGATGACATTTAAGAAGGTTCCAACTATGTTATGATTGGAACAGGAGGAAGCTTTTGAATTACATCTAGCAAAAGAAATAGATCCTTTATAGCAAACTAGCTAGATATTAGGCATATAAAGAAACATGGACATGGCAGCCTTCTTCAATTGAAGTCTAATAGTAATTAACTTGGAAAAAATCAAACCAAACCTAATAGACTTGTTTGAAGCCATATAGGATTTTCTGCGTTGTCATATATGTTGAAGGTACTTGAAGTCAATAAATATAGGAGGATGTCTCATCAGTACATGCTCAGTTAGGTGTCCATAAAAGGAGCCATTCTTGATATCAAGCTGATGAATGACCAAGTCAAAGGAAACTACACGAGATAGAATAAAGAGGATTGTAATAGGTTTAACAACAGAGTTAGGGTCTTAGAGTCAATGCCTTCATCGTGGACAAACTAGTGCATGAAGAGGAATGCCACATAACATGTTATATGACTATTATTATTATAATAATTAAGACGGTAATTCCAACATCCCTATATTTTTATTTACATGGATTGGTACATGCATTCAAGTTTTGTTTTTGAGGAGTGATATCACAAGGCCACTATGTAGTGATAGGCTTAGTGGTTGGCTTATATATGGAGATTATTTTCTTTCTTGGTTCACTTTTTGGAGAGTGATAATGGGATAGGTGTTGGTAGAGGTAAAATTAGATGTAGGAGGTAGTTTAGGGAGAAGTGGTATTGCATAGATAAGAGAGCTCACATTGATAGAATTGGGACTTGGGTAGGATGGTTGTGAAGACGGTAAAGACCAAGTGGGAGAAGAGTTAATTTAGGGGCATGGGATGATAATTGAATCACATAGTACTATTAAATTTAGTAGAAGAGATAATACTAGCAAAGGTAGACCATGTAAGGGTAGAAGAAGAGGGTATATAATATTTGATGGGGATTTAAGGGGTGAGTAACAAGAACGGGAGGAGTTGTAAGAGTAACAAATGGGAAGATAAATTCATAGAGGACAATATTGTGACATATGTGAACATCATCAATTTGGGGATTTATCAATCGTATCCCTAGTACAATATAGGGTGGTGATGTGCCTCAATTCAACAACTAATCAAAACACAATCAAGAATCAAAATGAAAGTGAACGATTCTTCTTAGGATTTTTATTCAATAGGGATATGTACAACTCTTTGTAATATAATGCACCTATAAAGATTGTACTATTGCTCATTTAAGTTAACATGATGCAAGAATTAAGTAAATGGGTTGGCTAAATGATTGAAAAAGACCCATTATTTTTCTTTACCAAATTGTTAAATTAATTAAATGTTTAGTTTACTTAATGCTTAACTTCCATGCATTCTCTTATATTAAGTCTATTTATTAGTGTATAAAAGATCATAAATTTATAAAATCTTATAAAGTTCCCTACTCATAAGTTTGCAAAAGATCATAAATCTATAAAGTTTCATAAATTTTGGAGAAGGACCTGAGTACTTTGTAAGTTAATTTTATAGTTGTTAACTAAAGTCTATGTTTGTAAGGTTTATCTAGTTTGTATAAATTCACATAATCATCTTAAAATCTCAACATATGTTGTAAACGCTGAATTTCATAGTTTTACTTATTTTATACTTTTTTATTTTTTTTGTTTGTATTTCTTTGTATTTTGTATATTATTATTATTTTTTATTTGTACCCATTTAAAATTTAGTATTTGGAAAACTATCTTATCTACAATTTATCTATTTTGTTTCATAATTACGGTGAGGATAGTGATTAAAGTATGAGAATTGAGAAGTGAAAATTTAAGTACTTTTAAGAGACAATATCTAAAGTTATATATTTTATGCGGGAGTAAAATATTTTGGTTGGTATTTTTATAAAAATGAATAATGTAAATAGTACATAAGTTCAGCTTTGTAGGGACTTACTAGATATTTAATTTTAGAAGCGAAATATATATGTAATTATATTTTCATTTTTTGGTATTTTATTCTTATTAAATTCGAGATTTGGATAAATGCCAAAAGCAACTAAAAGATGAACTGATGTTCATAACATCTTTGAAAATTTGTAATTTCATCTTAAGTTCGTAGAGATACTAAAGAAAAGTGACTTTACTCATATGTTCATAACATTGATTTGTTATAAACATATAAGCAATTTGTCATGCGCCCAGAGTAGCAAAATCATAACAGTGCTGCCATATACACTGACTTACAATAGTAGTTAACCACTCAACTGCTATCAGCTTGGCATTTGTAATGTACATATGACTATACTACTTTGAAGCATCTATGTTTTAACAAATATAAACAACTGGCAAATGTTTTATGTAATAAGGTATAGATTTGCACAAGATATTATACATAAAACTTGTAAGGGAAATCTATGTTACTGTTATAGATTAAATTGTGACGTAGATAGGTTACTAGAGAAGCTTAGCTAACTCTAAAAAAAAAATGCCGTAAAAGAATATTCTAGCTCCAATTATTCCTCACTCATGACCCTAAGTTCATCTTCTTTATGTGTTGAGGGTTAATAGAATATGTTATACTTACTAGTACCTACAAAAGAAATATATGGGAAAGTGAGCAACCACCGCTCAATAAAAGGGATAATGGTAGAAACATGCATACACAATAAAGCAAGTAGGATTATCAATCAATTTAGTAGATGCAATGTATGGTTAAATGCCATTGCATGATGTTGTCTGATCCGTCATGAAATTATGCCTACCTTTAATCTAAGTTTGATAAGTTTCTAGTGTTTGATGCGATGCCTTACTTTAAGGTCAACCTAAACTTGTGTAATGGAAATAATGCTCCTCCTACGACAACTTTCAAACCGGCCTTCGACTTTGTTGTTATCTCTTCTTCTATCACCTAGTTTGAGTAAGGGAGGGGGAAGATACCATATCTACTATCTCTATCGAACTAGGTTGGTATTTGGTCAATGAATCTTAATTATTCCCTAGTAGGTTACAATACATGTCAAGTTAAGATTTAGGCTAAGTTTGGATTAAGTCAGGTTTAAGGGTGATCGACTAAATCTAGACATTTTAGTACAAAGTAGTGTTTATAAAAACAATCATAACAGAAAGCTTAGCTTTCACAATAGCATAACAATATCCAATCACACGCACTATGTACACACATACAACTATTTATAATCACAAGCAAATACATACTTAAGTCTCCAAATACTTCAAAATAGTATTTTGAAAAACAGTATTTTGAAAAACAGTAAAGCATTAATCCCAACTTACCTAGAAATTCTGTTACTCACGTTAGTTGTAGATGTCAAACTCCTTTCTTAAGAAATTCCTATATTACAATTAATGGTTTCAAGTTTCATACAAAGTATGACATAACAATAGTTTATTTATCATATTTTATATTAAGTTTATTACTTTTATTCTTACGAATACTGATATAAGGCAAGTGCACCTATCAGTTTTAATATAGCGGATGTGAGTTCGAGTCGATCCCTTAGAGACTTCGAGTACTAATATTAACTTTAACTTTATTATTAACCGGAAAATTATGAAAGTTTGAATTAATTAAAAATACTAAAATTAACAAACTAACTTATTTATAAGACTTGATTAAGCAATTGAAAAAGCGATAAAATTAAGAACGATTTCAAGAAAGTAATAACGTATTTAGGATAATTTCTGTTTTTACTAAATATAAAGTATATGAATTCTTTTTAATGTTTCATATATATTTTTTTATTTAGTTTGAATAGGTTTATTAAGTTTTCGATTAAGTTTTAGCTTGTTATTGAAATCGTTGAGTAACGTTCTAAACAACTGTCTTAATATAGTTTTTATTTTGGAACCTCCTAAAGAAGTATCTAAAAGCAACTTTACTAATTAGGAACTATTTGATCAACATTATGATGTTATACTAATTAAGTTGTTCATACTAGCCACCCTTCTGATTAAGTCTCTAAACCTAGGATTGAGTCCTTCTTTTACTAAATAAGCCTTTTAAAGAACCTTTTAAATAGATTCATCTTATAAGTTCACTCTAAATGACTCGTTCCAACACCTTATTTCAAAATGTGTACATGTTAAAGTATGATCATACATTAGGTTCATTATGTTAAGTGACATTATACTACTAAAACTTCCAAATTCTTATATTCACATTTTAATGCATTAAGCTTAAAACTACTAGCTTGTGCACATTTCAACTTCAATTGAATCCACTTAACTCCAGACTACTTTATAGAAGAATATAACACAAATAAACTTTAGAATTGATACAAATTGGTTTCCTCAAAGTTAATTACACAAAATTTTGGAAAAATAACATTTTTCTCTTAATTCAATGGTTAAAAAATTCCTAAAAATCATAGAAAATATTTTTTTCCAAAAACTCTTCATAGCATTCTTATATGCAATATTGGGATGTTGAAGAAAAAAATTTGGTTTTGAAGCTACATCAATAGAGTCATTTAAAATAACTTTGAAAATTGCTTGGTTTTGGGAGATTTTTTAAGGAGGTCACATATTCGTTTGAAAATTTTACAAAATGATATTTTTCTCAAAAAGTATATGTAAAAATATTTTAGAATAATTTTTTTCAATATTTTAGAATAATTTTTTTTTCAAAATTTTTGGAGTTGAATTAATATTTTTACAAATTTTTTCGGGTAAAAATTTGACTTACCATCTATATCGACCACCCTTATATCACTACTATTGGGTAGTGGTGTTGGTTCGCACCTAATATCCTTCTTAACTAGTGTTCATAGAAATAGCTTGGCTTGCATGGTTCCTCTTCTTATTTTTCCAAAATATTTCCTTTCTTGTTCTTCCTCCTAAAAATTTTTCCAAAATCCTAAATCACCTAAGAATCTTCAAAGAGCTCTTGGTGAAATTTCCTAGGTTGCTTAGTGTAAAATGAGAGTTTTTCTCTCTCTCCTTTAGGTTTATATATCCTTAATTCATGCATGTTTAGCTGTCCATAAGATCAATACTCTAATCAATAGCCATCAAATGCTTAAGCCACGCTTAAAATTAGTCAATTTTACAAGTTTGGTGATTTTTTTAATTAATTTTAATTATTTTTCTCATAAATTTTGAGCTAATTATGTATATTATTAAGAATTTTAAGTATTTATAGGTATATATATTTATATATAATAACTACAGATGAAGTACGCATACTATTTTTACATATTATTTTATATCATTTTATAATTTTATAGTGCAAATAATTTATCTTTAAAGTTTACTTAATTTCCATTACCTAAATTACGTGTTTATGCGTATAATGTACAATGTAGTATAATTAAAATTAGCTATTATTGGCTATAATATTATTATTTTATTATATTTCTATATTCTAGACTTATGGGGTCCCTTGGTCTAACTTTAGGACTCTATCGTGAAGTATCAACTCAATCGAGCTATTTTCATGTACGCCCTAAGTCACTTGGTCATAATATGACACGTAAGATTGTGGGGCTCACATTTCCACCCTCTTTCAAAAAATTTTTGTTCTCAAAATTTTTATTATCTCCTTACCTAATACCATGTCTAAACACTCCAACATTTATCTAGTTATCATTAATCAAGATAAGAAGATCTACTAACTTAGTCTTTTGAACAACCATAAGTATTTCTTCTACATCACCGCCTTTGGTTCCTAAGTTAATTCTGCTCGAGGGCACCTCCCCAACATGCTTTACTTATTCTATGTCTCAGTTTCATAGTCTCAAAACTTGTTTATCAAGCATCTAAATGGATTAGTCTTCCATTGTATAGTCCTTTCGTAAGCCTATTAGCTTTATCCTTACTATTGCATTCGAATTTTTCACAAACTTCCTTAATATAGATACATGAAACATGTCATGGTATCTTGATAGATTGGGGGTTAGGGCGAGTTGATATACTGCATTTCCAACTCTTTTTAGTTCCTCAAAGGGTCTAATATAATGTGGACTTAACTTCCTAAGTGTACCAAACCATTTAAATGCTCGAAATGGACTAATCTTCACATATACATGGTCTCCAACTTGAAATTCCAAAAGTCTTTGCTTCAAATGGGCCCAACTCTTATAACGATCCTGAGTTGCTTTCATTCTTTACTGAATTATCTTTACTTTATCATTGGTTTGTTAAATCAACTCAAGTCTTATCTTGCATGCTCTTCACTATGTTAATATAGTGGTAATCGACACTTCCTTTCGTATAAGCTTTAAATGGGGCCATTTGTATGGTTGCTCGATAACTATTGTTATAAACAAACTTCGTTAGTGGAAAATATCGATCCCAATCTCTTCTAAAGTCCAATATACAGCCTTTAAGCATATCTTCTGGTATTTGAATTGTCATCTCCAATTGACCATCTATTTGTAGGTGATAAGCTGTATTAAACTGTAACTTTGGTCCTAAAGATTGGTGTAAGCTTGCTCACAACTTTGATATAATATCAGCTGTCTCCATTGGAAACGATACTCCTTGGTATGCCATGCAATTGACGATTTCACATATATATAGCTTAGCTAACTTCTCCATTAATTTACCTGTTCAATAAGCTAAGAAGTGTGTGCTTTTTGTTAGCCTTAGTTCTTAGAAGTCCTATCATAAAATCCATTGTCAACATTCTACTGGGTCTTTGATGTTTGGCATTTACTTATTGACACTTAATACAACTTGTTACATATTGAATTAGATCCTTCTTCATTCCTTTTCACTAGTACATGGTTTTCAAGTCTTTATACATTTTATTTCTCTAAAATCTAGGGTATAATGCATATCTAGCAACATGTACCTCATCTAAAATCTCTTGCTTTAGATGTACATTGTTAGGCATACAAGCTTAGTTTTTAAATCTTAGTATCCCTTTCTCATCAACATGAAAGTCCAGCACTTCCTCTAAAATCAACTTTTCTTTCATTATTTCAAACTTGGGTCTTCTTCTTATTGTAACTTAATTGTTTCCACTAAGGTCAGTTGAACAACTAAGTTCATCAATTGCACATCAATATCGGGCCACTTAAATTCAATCTTTAGTTTCTCAAATTCTCGGATCAAATCCTTTTGAGTGGACAGAAGTGAAGCCACTTGCTCATGATTTCTAATACTTAAAGCATCTGCCACAACATTAACTTTGCTGGGGTGATAATTAATAATCAGATCATAATCCTCAATCAGTTCTTACCATCGCCTTTGCCTCAAATTCAATTCCTTTTGAGTGAAGAAATATTTTAAACTCTTGTGATCAGTATAAATCTCACAATGTTGACCGTACAAATAATGTCTCCATATCTTTAAACCAAATACAACAGCCGTTAACTCCAGATCATGTGTTAGCTAGTTCTTCTCTTAAGGCCTTAACTGCCTACAAGCATATGCAATCACTTTGCCATCTTGCATCAAAACATATCATAACCCGTTTCGAAAGGCATTACTATAAACATAGTAAGGCTTACTCGAATCAGGTAAGGTAAGTATTAGAGCTAAAATTAAGCAATCCTTTAACTCTTAGAAACTTCATTCTCACTCCTTAGTCCATTCAAACTTAGCATTTTTCTGAGTTAGTTGAGTCAAAGGTAATGTTATCTTTAAAAAATCCTTGATAATTTTTCTATAGTATCTTGCTATCCCTAAAAAACTTCTTACTTTTGTAACTGTAGTAGATTGTTTCCAATCAGCCACAACCTTAACTTTTTCAGGATCTACCGAAATCCCTTCACAAGATATTATATGACCCAAGAACGCTATTTCTCCAATAGAAATCACTTTTGCTTAGCTTTGCATATAACTTATTATCTCTTAACTTTTGCAACGCTAATCACAAATGATTAGCATGTTCCTCCTTCGTTCTCCAATAAATCAAAATATCATCAATAAATACTACTACAAATTTATCTAAATAAGGTTGATAAATTAGATTTCAATTTATTAAATCCATGAATATTGTGAGTGCGTTTGTTAAACCAAACGGCATCACTACAAATTCATAATGTCTATATCATGTGCGGAATGCCATCTTAGGTATGTCTTCCGACTTAATCTACAGTCGATGGTATCTTGATTTCAAGTCAATTCTTGAAAATACCATTGATCCATGTAACTGATCGAATAAATCATTAATACTTGGCAAGGGATATTTATTCTTAATTGTCACTTGACTAACTTCTCTATAATCAATATACAATTTCATTGTTCCATCCTTATTCTTCACAAACAGTATAGGGGCTCCCTATGGTGATACACTTGGCCTAATAAATCCTTTACCCAAAAGTTCGTGTAATTATTTCTTTAACTCCTATAACTCTATTGATGACATCTTATTAGGAGATTTAGATTCCGGTTCAATTTTAGGAACTAGTTTAATGGTAAAGTCTAATTCTCTATGTAGTGCTAAGCTAGTCAAGTCATTTGGAAATTCATTGGGAACTTCACAAACTATAAGTATTTCTGACACATTTGTTGTTTCCTTCTTCCCTTCCATGGCAAATATTAAACAATATTGCCACTTCTCATTATTGGCTTTAATTTCCTCAGTTACTTCAATAACAGCCAATTTTACACCATAACTCTTAGTTTTACTAGTGAATACGATGTTTTGATGATCTAATATTACAAACTTATTCCGAAAACTACTTTCACCTTACACTATCGGTTTAATTGGAAATTCTTTTTCCTAAATCATTACTCACC
Organism: Lumnitzera racemosa; assembly: GCA_024138005.1. Taxonomy (NCBI): domain Eukaryota; kingdom Viridiplantae; phylum Streptophyta; class Magnoliopsida; order Myrtales; family Combretaceae; genus Lumnitzera; species Lumnitzera racemosa. The sequence goes on from JAMXBC010000008.1 coordinate 22,671,808, forward strand.
CTTCACTTACTACTTTTGGAGTCGATAAATGCTCTCCCATAGGAATTCTTATTCTATAGGTAACCTTTGCCAAGATTACTTCAATTCCATTGTTCGACACAAAATCCTTACTAATGAATGAGTGAGAAGCTTCGTATCAAATAATGCATACTTGATTCATCCGTTTATGTTCACACGACCAATATTAATTGCTACTATTGTTATTTACAAGTTTCAAGGACTTACTGCATTTCAACTAATTACTATACTATTTAACGCATATAGTTACTTTATTAGGCATAAGTTATATTGTAACTCTTGATTAGTAGTTAATGTTAACATACGTACCTATTATTAAGCCAAGTTCACTACCATTGGCTCTACTATCATTGTCATCCAAACCTTCACAAAAATATTCCTGCATCCATTCATCAAACTCTTTGGCGTCCTCATCCATGCTTTCCAATGCAAAGATATGTGCAGGTAGCATTGTAGTATCCACTCCTTTAGTATTCTTAGCTCCAAGTCTAAACTGCATATAGTATCTTGAAAAGTGTCCTGCTTGACTATAATGATAACATTTCACATTCTTCCTCTTGAGCCACTCTCTAGATACAAGGTTTTGGTTTTTACATAGATAATAGTTTCCTTTCAATTGCACACATTGGTAGGGATAGTGTTGGCCTTAACAGGTCAAACATTTAATATTCCAGTCCTTATCATAGGAACTAAATCCTTTATTCGATTACGTTGGATCACCAATCATCACAGCCAACTTCTTTCCTTTTTGACCTATGCTACTACTTCCAACACTAGAGAAGGATCTCTTGAAAGTGGGTCTAAATCAGTTCTCCCTTCTCAACTTCTTGCTCCAATCAAACTGCATTGCTATCCAATTATTTTTGAGCTGGCACGCCTTATCTACTATTTTATTATAAGTAGTAAAACCTTAATCCATAAGTTTGCACCTCATCATTGGTTCAAATCCCTTGAGAAAAAGATCTTTCTTAAGCTTCGAGTTATCTCGATTCGATTGCAGTAGTATGCAATTCATATTGCACCATATTCATTGTACCTTTCTTCAAATCCATCAAATTTTTAGTCATCTGATTCTACACACTTACAGGGAAATACTCCTTAAGCTCTTCTCTAAATGTTTGCCATGTAAGTGGTCTTGGCAAAGTCCTTGCTTTTGAGTCCCATAATTTCCATGCTCCCGACTTCATCAAGAAATTTCCATATGAGACCTTTTGCGCTTCTAGTACCCAAAAGGCTTCAAAACTTTGCTCGATTTAAGCTAACCAATCATTAGTCAAGGTTGGTTTCTCTATCTCTCCTTCAAAATACCAATTTCTTTAATAAATTTTGTATGCTTACTAACTTCTAGTAATCGATGTTCTCTTTGCTTTACTTTGGGTTGCCTATGGCCTGAAACATTTCCACTCACTATAAGATGCTAAATTAAAGCTCCTTATTATTGGATCGTAGTGTGCATAACCACCATCATCTATCCAAATTAAGTAGGATTCAATACATTAAGAATAGGTACAGGTAGTGGTAAATAATTTCTTGGTGGATCTTATTATGCAGGCAGAACTCGAGATGGTACTCCATTTCTAAGTTGTCTATCAACATTCTTATTTCTTTCTTCTGCCATATTCCTTAATTACCATAAGGATTCACTTAAACTTGTACTCGAAGTCCATTTAACTTATTTGCTAGCATGAATTTTTTAAGTCTCTAAACAATTTTTTGAATGCGCATTTTCTATTCATTTAACACCATATGATTCGAACTATACATCTTCCAATAACCATTCATATTGACAAATTGTCTAAATTAAGCACATCTTGTATATACATAACAACATAGAAATAATTCCCTATAATAACTAAGTCTTTGGTAAATGAAAACAGTATTGAGTTAACATTTATAGATACCATATCACCTATATAAATTTATATACTATAACAACACTTGTAATATCTTGATTAGATAATAATAATGAAGAATAATTTGTCACAAATCATATTCACATACTGGTTTCCTTGTAATTACCTTGCTTATTCAGATTTCCACACACACACACACACACACACACACACACACACACACACACACACACACACACACACACACACACACACACACACACACATATATATATTATCACATCCCAAACTCAAGGAGTCGCAACAATTCCACTATGTAAACCAACTTAAATTAGAAGCTACCTTCTCAGCTATTAAAATATGTATAGTTCACACAAGGAAAAGGGTGACTCAACCAGTTTTGACGTTGTTAGATGGGTACTTGTAGTATATAAAATATGTGGAGTAACACCTTATAACATAGATTTTTATACTATTAGATAGATTGGTTCATTATTTAACCTTATATATGTCAAAAGTTCCAATTTTCTCAAAAGAAACTTTACATCTTCATAATCAAACTACATTATATATGTATATGTGTATTGAAGCATCTTTGGTGCTATTTTGTACCTGCAAAATCATCTATTGGGATAAGAGCTCAACTGGCTCAGTAAGAAGGGATGAAGTCATAAGGGTACATTAATAAGCATGGTTAATCAATCATTAATTTAAATGCATAAGCAATAGACAAATAACATAACATTTCCCAATGTTTACTCAGTTCATTATGAAGTTAAAGTAATTCTGTCTAACCTGGATTTTGAGGAGTTTCAATGCAATACTATTAGACTAAATCTGGGCTTGTACAATGGAGACACTTCTCCTCCCTAGACAACGTTCAAACCACAATTCCCAATCTTGTCGTGGCCTTCTCTTTTGTCACTTCATTTGACTAAGGATGGGAAAAATATTATTTCTACTGTCCTCATCAAAGTATCAGTATTCAACAACAACAAAGTACATAATATAAGTCACTTGATCCGAAAGTTGTAGGAGTAGTTAGAATTTTAATTACATTAGTCCACCAAAAGAACTACTTTAATGCAAAATCTTTCCAACTCCTAAATACTGGTTTCCCTATCCATTCGACCAGTCTAAATATACAACACCTTGTAAAGGAAATAAAATTTTTGAAGCATTTAAGTTTATATTCTCATGTCCTAACTCTGAGTCAAAGCTATATACGTAGGCGTTTCAAGGACATATACCTGATCGAAATTAGGCCACCGACCCTTGACCCAAGCTCAAGCCCAAGGACTAAAAAGCATGGCTAAGTGAGTTCTCTCTTTATGTACTACATTTGAGGAATACAAACTGCTGCAGTCTACCGACTTGATACCCTAGCTAAACTGAACCCTCTTGTACTTATCAATACTCTCCAATTGTCGACCTAAGACACATCTGGACAACAGCTTAGCCCATTCAACCAGCTACTTAATCGACTTGAATCCAAGTTGTACCCAATACTTCCGAGCTAAATTCACCTAAAAAAAGTCACCTAATCAACTTAGCACTGCTAAACTATCACCTCGACTCGGTATCATCACTCAATAGCACCCAAGTTAGCCAAATAGTTGTCCATCTTTTTGCTAAGCACATAGCCATTAGTCACCTACTACGTATCCGAGGACCCATATGATAGAATCTTTCGTAGATGATACACATTTTGTTGTATTTTCAATTATACCCCTTCGATATTTCTTATAACATACTTATTTTAGAAATTACCTTTGTCTTCTTTTCCATTTTGGATAGGATGTCCTAACTTTTCAGGTATAAATACCTACTATACATGTAGCTGCAAATCATCTTACATTCTATAATATTGAATATACTCCCTTTCGTGAACATTGCTCACAACTTATTTGCTTACTTCATTCTTATCCTAATCATTGAGCAAGCTAAGTGGTGAGTACCCTCATTAGACTAGCTCTTTCGTTACATCGAGTTAAGTTATGAGTCCTTGGAAGTTCCTTAGTATGTCATATCCTTAGAGCTATTTGAGGGTTGCTTGTTTACTTTCCTATTCTTTGTGCATTTCCTATCACGTGTTCAAGCTTTCAACAAGCTTGGATTTACCCTTGATATGATTGCCCTTATTAGTCCTTAGCCACGACCTATCATATACCACTTCCTAGACATCCTTGTTAACTCCATTTGCTAATATAAACTCTTCATTTTGATTCACTTTTTGTTCTTCATTAACTTCTAATTGAATTCCAACTTACCCTTGTGAATTAGCTAACGCCTCTGTTTCAACTTCCTCCTTGATCTCATTTTCTCCTACTTCTACATTCAAAATTTCATTTCCTGCTTTAGTTTGAGCTATTACAACTTCTAGGTTATACTCAAGATCTTCGTCTTCTACATTCTCACCTATATTTTCTTATGGAACTAGAAATGGACTTTTATGAGATTTTACATATGGTTTAGGCTCATGAGATTACAATGATACTTTAATACCTATATTCTCAGTAAATGAAAATCTTATAAACCAATCTATGATTCTGGAAGGATACTCTTTAGTTATAAGTAGGGTTCCTATAGGTGCCTAATCAAAATTGGGGAGATAATTCTTACCTAGTACAACATCAAAAACATCATAGATACAATGACATTATCATGTGTATATTTCTTCTCAAAAGCTATGCGGGTAGTATATTTATTATATAAGGGACCTAACTCCTCCTCCATAACTTCCAGCCATCCTTCATACTTTATGAGCCCCTAAAATCGCATTTAGGGGAACCATACCTGAATTTAGGGCATTTGAAAGAAACTTATCTCATTGAGCTCAAACTTTACAACTAAATTAAAAAAGTTAGTTGAAATGATGTAGTGAAGTTAGATTGTAAAAATAAGGACCCGAAATCCTAATTTTAGTCTTAAAAGTATAATTATATAACATAGTGTGAAACTTGTTGGAATTCATAAAACCAAACTGCGATGAAGACTTAGAGATAAGTTAATTAAATTATTAAAAAAAATAATATAGCATAATATGCTATATGAATATACATTTATTTTTATGATTATACTCATTATATATAATAATTATACCCATAAATTAATCTAAAAACTTAAAATTATATAAAATAAGTGATAAAATCACAAAATTAAATAGAAAATATATAATAAATATAAAAAGGCATGATAGAAACGTAATCATATGAGTATTCTTATACATTACATGTATCAATTACATAGAATATATACATTTATATTAGCAAAATTATCAAATATTAATATAATATACTTAAAATATCAATATTTTGCTAAAAAAAAAAGATTATCAAGATCACTTGGGAAATATTTGGAATAAGTCGTGGCAGCCCAAAAACAACTAAATGGACGAATCAAAAGTAAAAACGAATTGGACCCAAAACCTTATGCGGGAAATATTTAGAACAAGTTGTGGCAGCCCAAAAACAACTAAATGGACGAATCAAAAGTAAAAACAAATTGGATCCAAAACCTTATGCTTAGGAAAAGGGGAAAGAAAAAGTAAAAGTAAAAAAAAAAACTATTACAAAAATTTGAAGGAAAATTTGATCAAACCAAAATAGTATATATATGACTCTTGACATCATTCTGGACATTTTAGAAACTAGATCATTTAAAGCTAAATTTGTGAGAGAAAATAGAAAAAATAGGAAAATTTTGAAAAAAACAGAGCACCTACGCCCTACCTTAGTCCCCTAATCCCCTGGTGATCTACCATTGAACCTCATTGGTCACCACTAGTCTTCCCCATACACCGCTCGTCCGACATACCCCCATTGACTGATGGTGATTGGAGCTTTGATGAACATAAGGTTTTGATTTCTGCCTTGTTTTTTCTCTAATTTCTAAAAATATTAAATTAATTTAGAAAATTATGAAAAAAATTTATGTATAGGTTATTTTAAATATATTTTCATGTTGTAATTTTATTTTTGTAAAATTATGAATATTTTATATATTTGCTTAATAAAGTTATTGTTTACCCAAAATTTCAAATGCAAAATAAATATATTAAATGATGTTGTTTTGAAGTGAAATTTTTTTTTATAGAATACATGTTATACCTAGTCAATCTCTATGTAGCCCAATTTTTAATTCAAGTGTGTTTAGTAATTATTGACCCTAAAGATAGTTAGAAATAAGGCAAATTGTGAGATAAATTGATTTTTTGAAAAATTAATTATATGAATATAGGTGAAATTTATAATAATGTCAAGACATATTAAAAATAATTTTGTATAAAAATGATGATATTTGTTTAATTAAATACAATTTAGGGGTAAAAACGTAATTATATGTATATAGGCAATAAACTCAATAACATGAAACCATTTATTGATTGAATTGCCTATATTTTTATGATTCTATAGAAATTTTCGTAGAATTAATTAGTGACCTGAGCTATTTATTATGAATTTTAGTAGTAAAATGACATAATTTACTAACTGAGGTATGTTAGTTAGTAATATTAGGCTAGATTATAAGAAATATTTGAATGGAACCTATACATATTCCTATTGATCAGATCTAATTTAGATGAATTCCATCGTATTTTGCACTAATTACAAGACTCGCGCTATGATATATGCATATTAAGATTAAATATTACATATATTACCAAGCTATTTTAGGAAATTATATGAAATATAACTTATATATGTAATATGAATATAATATGATAAAGCTTGTTAAAGGAGCATATATATATATATATAGATATATATATAATAGAAAATAAAAGACCTTTTAGAAGTCATATCTCGAGATAGAACCCGTAGTACATATTGTCAAGTTTGTACGAACCCAATGACACCACTTTTACTAAATTTGGATAATCCTAAGTAATATAATGTATATTTCTATAATATTATGAAAATTTATGTACTATGATAACCATATTGTAACTGAAATGTAACTTAACTGATTAAAAATACATTTTGATACAATTAAAACAACATATTATAGGCAATAATATAACTACATATATTATCGATACTCATTAACTTAATATAACTTATATAATAGAACTATAATAAATATATATTTAAATAAGACTATATTACCTCATATAAAAATAATAATATATTTTAAATATATATAAAATCTTAATGATTTCATAACTCTTATTAAAACTAAATTTGGGTTTTATTTACATATAGGGTCTCCTAGTGAGTGGAGCGTTGACGATATAGTCCTTTCGCGGTAGCATCAATACAGGTAAGTTAGGATCATGCCTTTACCACTTATTGAGAAACTATATCAAAGTATCTAAGAACCTTAAGAGTAATTATGCTTATGGATTTAAATTAACTGTCTATGCACATACTATGTATGTGATTAGTATTTAGTTTGTGATAGGAGTTGAACTCCTTAGCGTGTTATTTTGCATGATTTCATAAATTTGTATTATGTAAACTTGTCTAGCCTCCCCTAAATAGAACTAATAGTGATTTGACCGCTAATATAATTGGATATGCATAGCAACTGTTGAGGGAATTATTAGGAGTGTTAGACCAAATATCGACTTCCTTCAATGGAGAGAGCTGAAATGGTCATTTCCCATCCTTAATCGAACTAAATGATAGGCAAGGAGGTCATGGCAAGGGTGGGGGCTATAGTTCAAAGGTAATTACGAATGAGGGTGTTCTTTATTGCACAAGCTTATTTTTGGTTTGATTTTGAGTCGTGGTAAACTTCTTAACTAGGTTAGAGTGGATGCAATTTCTCAAACCTCATAATGAACTTGATAACATTGTGTGATATTTCAACTGATTTATTGCATTGCATTTTATTATGATTGATAACCTTGTTTGTGAATGTATGGTACTCTTTTGACTCTATCTTACTAACTGAGCTAGTTATGCTCACATTTTTATAGATTCTTTTGTAGGTGACAAGTGAAAGTTTAAGATGTATAAATATCACCACTTATATGTTAGTGCACAGTTGGCTAAGAAATTGAGAAAAGGAGAATCCATTGAATCTAAGTTTTTAGCTCTTTTTTTTCTTTTTTTTTTTTCTAGTTTTGAGGAAAATAATTAGGAACTCCTTGAGATGTTAACTAGTTTCCTATCTTATTGTAAACAAACTTTAAGACTTGTAGTTTTTGTAAACTCTTAGTGTAAATTATAACTCTACGTGAAATGCTTATATAAGTACTGTTACATTATCAAACAATAGGTTGTCTTGAATGAGTACTTTTGAAGAACTATACCGCAGGTTTAATTATTAACAAGTGTTAGACTGGATGTTTCAAGTTGGTTAAGTTGTATACGCCTTGTGTAGATTATATTTACAATAGTAGCTGTGAGGTCAACTTCTATCATAGATTAGTTTAAAGCATTTAATTAGAATGAGTAGACAACAGGTTCACTGAGAATGAGGTTTATAACGGAATGTAAAAGACTTAGATTTATAAGATTATATATATAACTTATATATATATATATATGTAAAAAGGGTTATAAAGTAATAACAGTAAGTACTATATGACATAAACTAAGTTCTAACTTGATTGTTTTTAAATCTGTAGGAATGATCTTATATATGCATGGTGGCATTTTGAATGGGAAGGGGATGAGACACTTATGGAATATAAGATTTGGATGTCGAAGTTATTATTAGATATGGCTGATTGGAGGGTGTTTTATACCATCGACATGATTATTAATAATTATAAGCATGAAATTATTTATAGTATGTAGGATGATTAGAGGATAATGGGGGATAAATTAGTACCTGTATATAATGAATACACTGTCATAGCCACCTATGAGAAGTACTACTTATAAGAAAAAGGAATTTTATCTGTAATGATTCATGTATTATATTTCCGTACTATTGTAGAGGCAGATTAGAATTACCCCCCAAGTTTTGATCAGGTACTCTTAGGTGTCTCACATATCCTTAGAAATTATCCCCTTGGTGTGGTCAACTGGTTTCTTAGACATAATTGAGACTGCAGAAATGGAAGTACCATTACAATCTTAGGAACCTGAGCCACTTGTGATGCCATCTAAGAATCCACCTCTGAGCGCTTAGCCAAACGTAGGGTTGATGATGATGAGGATCTCGAGGAGCATCCGAAAGAGGATTTTGAAGTAAAGACTGAAGTAAAGGCTAAAGTAGAGGCTGAAGCAAAAGCTATTCTTGAAGATGAAGCATGGGATAATGGGAGTGAAGTACAGGAGGTAATTGTGATGCCAAACACTCTTGTAGTACTAGAATTAAGTTTAGATTCTAAAGAGAATGGAGAGGATGATTGGTTTCCCTTAGAAGATTTGGCAACTTTGGAAAGCTCGAGTAACTAAAAGTGTGAGAAGATAGTGAAAAGATAGGTTTAAGGCTTTTGATAATATCTGACCTAATTGTTTTGATGTACTTAGTTTCCTTAGTGACTTTTGACGTATTTTTGATCTTTTGAATGTAATTTTTGTACTTTTGATGTTTTGGTTATTGAGAATGTAATTAAACTTTTATACATATGAAAGTAATGTAAATGGGTGATTGGATGAGTAATCTTAGGTTGTAAATAAAGTGATGTAATCTTTTGAATGAAAAGTTCCAATTACCCTATGTACTAATATAAAGTAAATATAATTATGAAAGAGTGCAACATATCTTTATTCCCAGTATTTGTATGAGATACAAACATGAGTAGTGATTACAAGGAGTGAAGTCAAATGATGATATAATACTTACAGGTGAAGTTTATATAAGCTCATCATGTACAGTTGTATTTGATCACATTATGGTATGTATAACAAGTGATGTATGAATATCATTGCTTTATACATAGGGATGAAATATTACAGGTCTTGTGTTAATTGATATCCTTATTAAGGAATCTATAGTTGTGTATTACATATACAGGGAATAATTGATCTATATGTGAATGTGAGTTGCTTAGATCATATACTAAGTTCCAGTATACATATTGTAAGTGTAGGATTGATATGTTGCACCAAAATCACCTAGAAATGATGTACCATTACCTGCTCCAAACATGTTGGACCCAACTTAGTTTGGCCAAATGTTAGCTAATTGTCGAGCTCTATTTTGATTTTTCTTATTTCGATTTTTCTTAATTCAATCTATATTAAGCACAACTCGCTTAATATAAATTACTTGACATTAGATAAGGAAAAACATTTTTCTTTAAAAAAAATTGGAGTTGCTAATCAATTAAATTGGTAAAAAAGTCAAATTAGTAAAAAAGTCAAATTAGAGTTTTTGAGTAGAAAAATCCTAATTTAACCATTGGTCTGCAAACATTCTAGAAAAATAATTTTTAGAAAATATAATAAAAAAACTAAGCTCGGAGGTTAACCTATTAAGACTAAATTACGATATAAAATAAAAAAATTATTGGGCTTTTATTTTTTATGATTTTTCTAAAAATGCTAAGCTATGTGAAATATATAGAAAATGTAACTAAATGAATTTTTTATATTTTTTATTACGAATTTTCAAATTTTTTTGTATGGTTGCTTTAGAGGTACCTATGTACCCATTAGTTGGGATTAAACCAACGTATTTTTATTTTTTAAAAAAATATTTTGTGAGTTGATTTTATTCGAAAAATTGAGTTAGATTTACATTATGTAACTATTTATTATTTAAAAAAAATCATAGAAAGATCTAATATGATGAATCTATTAAAAAAAAACTAACTAAATAAATCTTTTGAAAAGACTTCAATTAATATTTTTATTAAAAAACCCACTATGTGCCAAAAATTGATTTTTTTAAAACCTTACATGTAAGATTTATATGAATCTACGATTTAAATATGTAATTTAGATATATATCTTCATCAAAGATATGAATCTTAGATAAGATATACAACTACATATAAAAAAAATGCAATTTTATAAAAAAGATATAAAATACAATTTAAATATATATCTTCACCAAAGATATGAATTTCGAAGAAGATATGTAACTATGTTTAAAAGGTACAATTTTATGAAAAAAACATAAGATGTAATTTAGATACATATCTTTACCAAAGATATGAATCTTGAAGAAGATATGTAATTATATAAAAAAAAAATGCAATTTTGATGAAAAAAAATGTAAGATGCAATTTAGATGCATATTTTCATCAAAGATATGAATCTCGAAGAAGATATGTAATTATATAAAAAAAAAATGCAATTTTGATGAAAAAGATGTGAGATGTAATTTAGATACATATTTCATCAAAGATATGAATCTCGAAGAAGATATTTAATTATATCTAAAAAAATGCAATTTAACTAAAAACAAGAAATTTATCTAAAAAAATACAATTTATCTAAAAATTTACAAATTTATCTAATTAAAATGCATGACATACGTTAAAATTATTAAACAACTTGTACTAAAAAAAAGACAATTTAGTAAAATAAAGTTATTAAAAACAAAATGAATAAATGACTAAAACAATTTACCTAATTACCTAAACGGATTGGATCACTACAATTGAGTTGTGTGCGTATGACTTGAATCTTCAATTGGACTGCGCACTTAAGTGAAACTGCAAATGGAATTATGCGCACGTGTGGATTGTAGTCTATTGGAGGACATGGATGTGCAGTGAAGTGTATGTGTGTATGCTGGACACGTGATCGTATGGTGAGTTGTACATGTATGTGCTGGACGCTTGAATAGTGCAATGAGTTGTGTGTATGTAGTGCTAACGTAAATGTGGTCTAGGTAAGTAAGTGTGAGTTGGGTCTGGGGATGAGTATAACGTGTGTGAGTGGAAATTGTGTAGTGTGTAATTGTGTGTAGGGACAAATGTGTATGTAAGGGCTGATGTGAATAGTGCAGGAGATGTGTGTGTAGAAACTATGAATAATGGCGTGTGAGTGATTGTGAATATTGTGTAATTTATGAAAATGTGTGTTTTTTCATAGCCAAATGTCCACTAATTATAGACCATAAACTTGAATATTTTAGATCTTGTTGTTGTAAAGATTGAAGCTTAACAAATTCAATATTCATAAGATACGATGATACTCAATTTAGATTTGTTAATTCTATTCAAGATTCAATCCAATCCATTTACAAGATCAAGTTTCTAGAAACCTCATATTTTATTTGGGCTTTCTATCTTGCATTAAACTTAGTCCTAACTTAATTAATCACAATCCATAGCTTATTTAACAAATCTTAAGCCTATTTAGTCCAGTATAAATTAAATAAAAGTTCTCTTTATATTTCATTGGACTATTTTAAAAACGAAGCCTAATTATTTAAAAACTTAGAATTTATTAAATTGAATGTATATCTTCAACTATTGTCTAATTTGACCTTAAATTGACTGATGAAGTGACTTGACTTGGATATTTTATATATTTTTACTTTTTAAATCTTTTTATCATCATTTTTTAATTTTTCAAGTTTTTCAAGTTTTATTTTATTTTTCAATTTTTTTTTTGTAAACCTAGCTTAAAAATAAAAAGAAACTCAAATTAAAATAAAGAGTGACAAAAATGGAATGTCTATAGCTGCCTTTCTTTGTAATAAAGTTTGTATAAACTTTGCTACAAAGACAAAAGAGACATACTCATTTTTGTCAGGTCCTAGCTTGAATTTGACAGGATAAGGACTTTGAATGTCAAATAAATGGCTTCCTGACTTGAAAGGTCGGGTATCCTTAAGAGAATAGGTTTCTTTAAGGATTTATTGCTCAAAAGGATAGATATTTCAAAGGTAAGATATGATGACACTTTATTAAAGATAAAAATAGGACAACGCTGTATGAGCAGGTGATCCGATAACATATAAGATGGTGCTCCACTAAGCAAGCGATCCTAAAAAGGACTGGATGTCGCTTTACTGAGCAAGCAGTCCTAAAAATGATAGGATGGTGTTCTACTGAGCAAGCGATCCTACAAAGGACTGGATGGTGCTCTTATGAGTAGGCATTCTAAAAAATGATTGCACTAGATAAGATAGTGCTCTTTTGAGCAAGGGATGCTAGAAATGACAGGATAATGCTCTACTAAGTAGGTGACCCAAGATCACTTTAAGAAATACAACGGATAGGATATCACTCCTATAATCAGGTGATCCTAGAATGAACTGGATGACATTCCATTAAGCAAGTGATCTAACTAAGGATAGGACAGTGCTCCTTTGAGCAGGCAATCCGATAACATATAAGATGGCGCTCCACTAAGCAAGTGATCTTAACTACAGATAGGATAACACTCCTTTGAGTAAGTGATCCTATAAAGGATTAGATGATGCTTCAATAGGCAGGTAACCTAATTAAAGGATAGGACAATGCTTCTTTGAGTAAGCAATCCTAGAAAGGACTAGCTAGGATAGTGCTCCTTTGAGCAAGCAATCTTAGAAAAGACTGGATAGCACTCCATTAAGTAAGCTGATAAGGATTTTGTGGGTAGACACATGAACCCGGTATCACACGTAACCAAAAGATGAGTTTGGGCCGTGAGATGATCCAAAAAGTAAATGGAAGTTGATGGTTTAGTAGTCTTGCACATTAACTCTACGAATATGACATACTATAGAACTACATACGAACCTAAGCTAGTACTTGATATGACGCATAAACACTAGGCTTAGGGTTGCTTGCCACAATCCTTGCTAAAGGGATCAATAAGAGCGGGTAGAGAAAAGCTTTCTAAGGGAAAAAACTCAAAGGTTTTTCATTAATATCTCAAGTCTGTTTAAAACCCTATACAAGTGTTCTATTTATACAAAGTGGTAAAGTTGTAAATAAAATGACTAAAGGATACCCTAGTGGCATTCGAATAATTACAAATAAAACATAGAGACAACTTAAGGAAAATACAAGAAGTAGGAAATTTAAATAACATAAGTAAAATAGATAGCCAAATGAGATTTTCAGGTGAGCGGTTGATGTTTTGATTCTAAAGAGCTATTGGAGACCTTGGAACTTGATATGGGTGGACTTGAGCTTTTGAATGATTTATCTTGTTCGAAGCCACTCTAATATGACTGTAGTCAACCTAACATGGCCATGGTCGACCTTGCATGGTTGGGCCGATCTGATGCGGCAGTGGCCTACCTCGTATGGTAGGGCCGATCTGACATGGACATGGTTGACTTATTTGATATGACTCGGTATGACTGAGCTAATATGGAATAGCTAAGCAGTTTCGACATGACCGAACAGATCTTGGGCGATCATATTGATCTTGGCAAAGTAGAGCAGACGGGTAGGGCAGGACAATCTTGTAGAGTGGAATAAGTTGATAGCACAAAGGATGTTAGTAGAGCAGGACATACTTGTTTAGGCCAGAATAGAGCACATCTAGCTAATAAGAGTCAACCTAGAAGGGTAGAGCAGAGCCGACTATAGTAGGGCGGAGTGGACCTAATATAGTAAGGAAGACCTGGCAATGTGAGGAAATCATAAACGATCCATCCTTAGTTTATAAGCCAAGAACCTAGGATATGAATCACAAACAAGATATGTAACTATATTTAAAAAATGCAATTTTATGAAAAAAATATAAGATGCAATTTAGATACATATTTTTACTAAAAATATGAATCTCAAAGAAGATATGTAACTATATCTAAAAAAATGTAATTTTATGAAAAAGACGTAAGATGCAATTTGGTTACATATCTTCACCAAAGATATGAATCTCGAAGAAGATATGTAACTATATCTAAAGAAAATGCAATTTTGATGAAAAAGATGTGAGATGAAATTTAGATCTTTTTGTTGTGAAGATTCATAAGATATGATGAATATCCGATTTAGATTTGTTAATTTCATTCAAGATTTAATCTAATCCATTTTCAAGATCAAGTTTCTAGAAACCCCATATTTTATTTGGGTTTTCTATCTTGGGCCGGACTCAGCTTAACTTAATTAATCATAGCCCATAGCTCATTTAATAAATCATAAGTCTATTTAGCCCAATATAAATTAGATAAAAATCCACTTTATATTTCATTAGACTATTTGAAAAATAAAGCCCAATTATTTAAAGACTCGAAATTTATTAAATTGAATGTACATTTTCAACTATTGTCTTATCTAACCCTAATTTGACTTGGATAATTTATATATTTTTACTTTTTTAATTTTTTCATCATCAATTTTAATTTTTATTTATTTATTTTATCTTTCAAGTTTTTTATTTTTATTTTTTATTCAATTTTCAATTTTTTTTGTAAACTTGGCTTAAAAGTAAAAGGTAACCAAAATTAAAAAAAAGGGTGGCAAATAGAGGTATGCAAACAGGTTTTGGCCCATAGGCTAACCCATTTAACCTACTTTTAAAGTGGGTTTAGGTTGGATTTTTTTAGCCCATAAAAGCGGGCCATTTTGGTCTAAACTATTTAACATACGGGTTCTAGTGGGCTAACCTGTAACGAGTCAGGTTGGCCTACTTTTTATTAAAAAAAAAGATATTTGGATTTGAGTATTTGACACATTAACACTACACTACACGTTAACACTACTTACAGATGGGACTGCTACACTACATAGCTACTACTTAATGCCTAAACCACATAGACTAGACCATAGTGTGTACTACGTAGTGACTGACTAGTGACATAGAATAGAAGAATCAATCACTTTCTTCTCTTTTTCTCAAACCCTAACCTTCAGTAGCTCACTCTTCCAGTCTTCCTCTCTTCTCCTCAATCAATCGAAAATTTGGAACAATTACATTGCCCAATTGTCATTGTATTGTATCTAAAGGCCACAACACAATCCTACTCACCAACAAGGCAATGCCGGTATAGTACATCTCTCGCACGATGGTCATGCTTGTGTCTGCTATCAACTGTCATACGTAACTACGTCTCTCGTACGGCGGTCATGCTTGTGTCTGCTGTCAACTGTCGTACGTAACTCGTAAGATCCTCTCTCTTTTATTAAGACTTAAGATTAAATCCTTTTATGGGTACTGTTGTGCGTATGTTTGCTGTCGACTATTGTGCGTATGTGTGCTGTAGGCAATTGCCATTCGTGTTTGTACTACTATGTATTGTTGTTGGCGTTACATTATGAACGTGTGTATATTGTTTTGTTTTGTGTGTGTATGCGCTATTGTTGGGGTTATGTCGCTTGTATGTTTGATGTCATGCGTATCATGTATGTGTGCTGTTGTCTTACATGTGTGTGTTGACTGCTAAGTGCTGAGTCATGGGTCTGATTGACTTTATGTGTTGTACCTTGTGCATAGTCGCGGACTAGTCATGAGCATGGGTTAGGGGGTTGGGTAGTCGTGTTTGTGTTTATGTTGTGGGTCCATACTGCTGTATGCTGTCATTGGGGTTGTGTGTTGTGTGTGTGTGTATCGTTCTATTTTGTATGCGTATGTGGTATTTTCCTTTTTATTTGATTGATTTGGGTTGTCACTATAATTAGGAAGATTGAAATTGTACTACGAAATTAATCTATTAGCATTAGTTGTTTAAGGTCTCATGTTAATGGGGTCCCTAGTTTCTGGACGATAGCTTAGACTTTTGAAGTTGCTTGAGTTGAATATGTCATGGGCTAGATTCTTAAGTTGTTGTTGCTAGCATATTTCAAGATAAAATTGGATTATAGATTTTTGGATTCACAAAGAAAATAGGAAGGGCAGATATACATATACTATCGATCAAGCTTTGTCCTATATACTGTAGTTTAAGATTTATAAAATTTCTTTATCTATCTAAACTTGTTGCATCTTGAAAGGAACTTATAACCCACTTTAAAATATTTTGCATATTTTATTAGCTAACAGAGGCTAATCAGATAGCAGATGCCATAGCCAATTTTAGAAGCACAATGGAGGTCGATGAATTCTAAGCTTTTATAATGCATTGCATTTTGTTACAAGGGCCTCCTCTTTTTGTGTATCGACAGAATGTAATGGATGCAGGATGATCTAGCTTGAATTGTCTTTTATTTCAGTTGTCAAAACATAATTCTACTGTATGTACATACATTTCTTTGTTCAATGAAAGCATTCTTAGTTTGATCGAAAAAATAAAGACACAACTTAGATAGTTGAAACACTTGGGAAAACTTAGTTTAATCCTTTTTACTACTGTACTAGATTTTGAGTTGGTTAGATTAGCAATTTAATTATACTTAAAGATTTGAAAAATAATTTGGCTTTTGTGTTTTATTTTTAGAATGGATCAAAATATCGATACCACTAATGATACAACCATCCAACATATCAATGTGGATGATGAGTCAGAAGCATAAGCACCTGGAAATGATGTTAGCAATCCATCTAATGCTACTACTACTAGAACGTCTCAAGGTTTTATAAAACCTCAAGGTAAGAGACTTAGAGCAAATACTTCTCTTGTTTGGAAAGCATTTACAAAGATAGGAAAAGAAAAAGATGGTAAAGAAAGGGTTAGATGTAATGGATGTAAGAATGAATATGTTGTTGGTGGGTCTAAGTACAGGACATTTACTTTAATTCGACATATTGAAAAGTGTCATTTGCTTCCTAAGTATCATGATGTAGGTGAAATGATCATTGATCAATCTAGAAAATTAAAGTCAAGAAAAGTGGACTATAAAGTTGCTTGTGAAATTTTGTCAATGGCAATAATTGAACACAGTCTTCCTTTTTCATTTATTGAATATAGGAGGATTGTGCAACTCATAAAGCATTTCAATCCTAATTATATGCCTTTCTCTAGGAAAACAACCACATCTGATATGTGGAGATTATACTTTAATGAGAAGGAGAAGTTGATTTGGAGAAAGTTCCCAGTAGAGCATGTTTAACCTCGGACTTATCGACAACTTGCACTAGTGAGGGTTATATGTGTTCAACTATTCATTTTGTAGATGAAAATTTGAAGCTAAGTAATAAAATTCTTTCCTTTTGTTACATGCCCCCTTCTTCACTCAAGACTTGAGTTATCAAAGAAAATGTTTGATTTTTTGAAAGATTGGGGCATTGATAGGAAAATTTTTTCTCTTACCTTGGACAATGCATCTACTAATGGTTGCATGCAAGATTTCTTAAAAGATCAGCTTAATTTACAAGGTAGTTTGTTGTGTGGGGGTGAATTTTTTCGTATTAGGTGTTGTGCCTACATTCTTCACCTGATTGTTAATGATAGTTTGACAATAGCTAGTGAGGCTTTGCATAAGATAAGAGAGAGTGTAAAGTATATAAAGGGGTTTGAAAGTCAAATGAAATAGTTTTGGAAGTGTGTTAATGAAGTTGGCATTGGTGATGCTAGCATTGGTTTGCGTTTGGATGTACAAACTAGATGGAACTTAACTTATCTTATGCTTGAGAGTGCTTTAAAGAATTAGTACGCCTTTTTATACTTTCAATTGAATGATTCTCATTATAAATATTGTCCATCAGTGAAGGAGTGGGAAAGAGCACAAAAATTGTGCAAAATTTTTAGTCCTTTTTATACAGTTACAAACTTAACGTCTAAGTCCTCTTATCCGACTTCAAATCTATATATTTTGCAAATATGGAGGATCGAGTGTTTACTGAATCAGAACTTAACAAGTGAGGATTTTGTTATAGGGGATATGTGTGTTAAGATGAAGCAAAAATTTGATATATATTGGAGAGAATATAACATCATCCTTACACTTGGAGCAATTTTTGATCCTCAGATGAAGTTCAATTTTTTGAAGTTTTTCTTTAATAAAATTGATTCACTTAGCTGTGAAGAGAAATTGGATAAAATAAAGACTAAGTTGTATAGGCTATTTGAAGAGTATGACGGCAGTAAGTGAAGAAATACAATATGTAGTAGTTCTCATGTTGAATCTTCTCAAATACTTGCATGTAGAGGTAAAGGGAAAGGACTTATAGGGAACACTAGGCTCAGAAAAAGTTTGGGTATTAACTTTGCTACTCTTGATGTAAGTTCAACCAATCTAGTCATTTATTTACTTATTTTGTAATAATGCTGGGATGCATGCTTAATGAATAATGATTAATGATAGTTACCTTTTTTTTTTTTCCTTTTTTTCCTTTATGATGTAGGAGTATTGTCAAATTGAGGTACATACTACCGGTAAGTCTTTCTTAGATCTTTATTTGGAAGAATCGGTAATGGATATGACTTACTCAGAATTGGATGTATTAGAATATTAGAAAACTCAACGTCAAAGGTATCTCGATTAATGTATAATGGCTTTCGATGTTCTTAGCATTCCAATAACTACAGTTGCTTCTGAGTTTGCTTTTAGTATTGGTGCTTGTATTCTTGCCAAGTATCGTAGTACCATGCTTCCTGACAATGTGGAAGCTTTAGTTTGCACACGTAATTGGTTACAAGGATTCAATTGGGAAGATAGTTTTTCATTTAAATGAAATGTAATCTTCATTTCTGTTTTTTAAATATTTCCATCTAATTATTTGCCATTTTGTGTATTGTAGATGAAGGTGAAAAAGGACTTGAAACAACATTGTCAATGGAGGATTCAAATGTGATCATTAATGACGAATGATTTATCTTAGAAATTTATCTTCTGGATGATTAAAACTAAACCAATTAGTTGAAGGCATGAACTGTATGAAATTTGGCCTATGATATTTTGTATATTTGACTTTAAAAAGATAGATTGTTTCTTCTTTTACTAGCTATTGCAGTCTTTGAAGTTGATGATGTTTTGTGTTTTAGTCCTCTTACTTCTATGCACCAACCTTTTGATTAAGGACTTATGTTATGTACATATTAGGGAGTCTAGCACTCCTTTTTCTTTTCTTCTTTTTTTTTTTTTTTTTTAGTTTGATAGCACTCCTCTTGTTTATGTTGCGGTTATGCGGTCTTTTGTGTACTCTATAAATTGGGCTCTTGTTTCATAAATGCATATCCCTAGTTTTTACCTGGAAAAGGGGGTAGGGGGGTGGGGAAAGAAGGAAGGTAGAAACATTGGATGTGGAATTGTGGATAGGTAAAAATCTATCTATTTTTCAAAGTTTGATGAAGAGGTCATTATCAATATAGTAGTCATAACTCATAAAAGTCAATGTAGTTGTCTCGCTTTTGACATGACTAGTATGTTAGTGAATGTTAGTCTTTTAGACTAGTTGAGGTATGGAACAAGCATTAGTTTGTTTATGACAATAGTCTTCTCTAGTTTTAAAATAAAAGTAATCTATTGTTTTTTTTTTGTGGATTTATAAGCATGTGCTTTGTGTTACATGTCTTAATTTGATTATGACATAATCGAACAAGATAAGCTAATTGATTTTTTACAATTTATTTTTAATTTATTAATTCCATTAAAAAGTTAATGGGTTGGCCTGTTTAACTTATCGGCCAAAGTGAGCTAGGTTGGGCTAGTAAAATTTTAGCTCTTTTATAAAGTGAGCTAGAATTAGTTGACCCATTTAACTTGCGAGTCAAAGTGGGCTGAGATTGGTTGGCCCATTTAACCCACTTGCACACCTCTAGTGGCAAAAATAGGGTATCTACACTAATATGAATACTATGATCCAACAACAAGAAACTTAATTCAACATCAAATTATAAGTCAAAATATGGTGAACCAAAGGCCACTAAAGGTTGAACACGGGGGAATTCGACCTTAAGAGGTGAGTTGACTTCTCGTGTTTATGAAAGCAAACTAGTATTTTGAAGGAGAAATGGGTAAGCCTACCTTGGCCGATGATTAGTTAGTGTAAATCAAGCATAGTTTTGTAGCGTTTGAAATTCGAAACAATAAAAAAGTCTCTTATGGTACTTTCTTGTTAAAGATGGGAGCATGAGTTTAGTGGGACTAAATAGCATTAACAATTATTAGCCCAATTACATGGCAAGTATTTTGGGAGGCATTTAAAGGGGAATACTATTATGACTTGAGGGGTAGCCTAGTTGTGGTGGGTCATTGTATATCGTACAAAAAACTGTAGATTGATTTTCCTTCTAATTAACGATCTTTTATACAACATACAAAGATACTATTACAACTAGTTACCTAAGAGTTATGCAGGCAAATATAATATCATAACATATACATATTAATGTAAAATTTCATAAGGTAACATCATCATATAGTAATACGGTATCTTTAATCTCAAAATACTAGTAATAAAGAGAGTTACTCTACATAACAACTGAATATCATGCTACAAAATATTGAAGAAGTTCTAACTGAGAGTTTGATACATATATTCACTTAGCTCTCTTCTTCTGCACACATAATCCTAGAGGTCCTAAACTAACCTCGAGTATGTCTCGGCTAGATACTGTAAATAAGTCCTCCGAATTTAAAAGTCTATAAGGGTGTAAGCTAAAAAGTATAGTAAGTTATCCCTCAATACAAATAAACAAGTTATTCAACCATTAATTACAAACATTTGAATTCATGGTCAAGTGGAATGCCACACAAATACATACAGTGGATCGAGTATTGTATGTAACTTAGATTTAACGCCCTTCAAAATCAGGGTTAGAGAATACATGACACCAGTTAAATCCATATATCATATCTAGACTGACATCACTACGAAACTTTACGTTTCGTATTCAAGGAAAATTTATAGTCGATTATGAGTAAGCTCTCATAGTTTACACTCACTCCTAAACAGAGGCCTTTAAACTTGACTCTTAGCCAAGCAGTTGGCATCTCCAACGCCTAGTAATTTTGTCGGCTAAGCTAAGGTCATGTTGTATGTATGCATTGTAGTAAAACACTTAATTCTAAATATACAGATATCAACCCTGACATAGCCTCTCATTACCTCTATATGATGTGATGGCTAGAATAATTATAATGTGATGCATGTATATGTATGATTCAATTTAATTTAATAAGGTCAAATATACTTAAGTCCAGTTATTAAGTGACTGGCCAATATTGTAAACAATTAAATTTTCTACAGATATCTATAATGTAACAAACATTTCATTATCATAATTTATGGAATTTTCACATTACAAACAAACAACAATCACATGCAATTCCTAACCTAATAGGAACCAATTCTTTAGACCTATCATGCATAGCAGAGCTAAAGAACTTTAAGAACTCATGAGAAGAATAATAGCTCGTAGCCCCATCGAAGACAAGAATTCCTATTCTGACCTCCATGATGCACTTTACTGTCGACCTGAGTACTAAGCTCTCTTGTACACCAACATTGTCTCCGGAGTTACTGAGTAGATGTACTAACCCTCTAAGCAAGTGTGCGTACTTGCTAAGCCACCATACCATAATCCTAACAACATTCTAGCATACATACCTCAATAACTATCCGAAGCTAAACTCTCGAACTGACCACGATCGGACCCCAATCCAAGGCAAATATTCATTAGTGACTGATTAGCGAAGGATCGACCTAATCTAGATCAGGTTAGCTTTGATCGCATACCCTCTTTTTCTTCATTTCATCTAAATTGTACTATATTTCAGAGCAACCAATGACTAGCCATCATGCAACATGTATCTTTTAGCACAACATTCTAGAAGGATTCTTTACTTTTCCACACTAAATATTCTTTATCTCTTTTATCCTTTTTAGTATATCACATGTATTCCAATTGTAAATTATGCTTTTCATCTTTTTATATGTGCTTGTAACCTTAATGGGGCTAGTATATAAACCCCCCTTCATTTTGTATACAAACATTAATCACTTCATTATCGGATTATTACGAGTTTCCCTTTTAATCAACCTTAGTGTTCTCATTATCCTTTTACTTTTATCTATTTCCTTTAGTAGGAAGTAGTTGCGAGTAACCTTATAATTCAGACCGGTAAGTCATATATGGTGGATTTTAGGTTAAGTATGATCAATTGGTGTATAATATACAATTCTCTTTGTTGTAATGCTCCTTCATGTGTACAATCCTAAAGACACATCACAATCCCACACATAAATCAATTTATCAATAATATTTAAATATCAGTATTTACAACCACAAATAAGTATGGAATCATCAAGATTACTCACTCAGCCATAGTAAAGCTCAATGATCGTAGAAGTCAACGAGGTGATCAGTATTTTTGTTGGGATCACCTAATAATTAGGAAATATAAAAGATAATAAGTATATATGTGGAATAACTGTTCTATGTAAATATTTATCTAAAAGTTTACTTAAGTTTTCTATGTATCTTACATAATTTCTCGGTTCAAGTTTTTTGTTTAATCGTGTGTAACTTCTTTGTTTTAACTAAGATTTTTATGAACTTATAGTCGATTTTTATCGCTTTCGGACGTACCTTCATATACTAAAGTCTGTTTGGGATATTGGAACTCACATTTTTCATTATGAGCTTAAAATATTGTGAATTTATTTATTTTGGCCAAGATGTTTTTATCTATCATTTTAAGCTTTTCTTTATTGATTTTATAACTTAATCAATTCTAAATTTTACATTTTGAAATATTTTTATTTTTGGGTTCATTTTGTAACATTTTTTATATTTCACCATTTTAAGCTTAAATTACTAATTGTATTAATTTTTATTATAATTTTAATTTTCTAATTTATTTATTATTATTATTTTCTTATTATTTTGATAATTTACGGTTTTTTCATTAGAAAATTAAGAAAGTTGGCATGATGGCTTCCTATTGGTCTAGGTGGTAATTTTCTTAATTCTTCTAATTTTTACAATTTTTACAATTTTTCCAATTTGTAATATTAATATATACATATATTACATCCTAAAATAATTAATATTAGAAAAAAAATCGTTTCCATTTCCTTATGATGTTCACGTCCAACACATGTATATATATATGTATGTATGTATGTGTGTATTTATTAACTTATTTTAAGAAATTAAGGTATAATTATAGATATACTTGTATCTTCAGGTATGTATATGCACTTATGCTTGTATTATACTATATATATACTTATTTAAATCTTAGATAAAGAGAGTATATATATATATATATATACATATTCATACATATGGGTACATATACCCATAATTACTACTTATGCATATATATATATATATATATATGTATTTGTACCATTTCATATTATATTTTACATATGTATATGATAAAGTAACTATATTTAATATTATATGCATGTACATGTACTATATATGTAACCCGTATATATATACATAACTAAATGAATATAACAGTATATATATAGTTGAGTATATTTAAGTACATACATATATAAATACATAAATATAAATAAGAGAAATTGTACATATACATACAACCAAATACATATTCCTCTAATTTTCATGACAAGATGCTAAAATACATATATTTTCTAAACAAATCCTCAAATACATAAGGTGTTAAACAACATGTTGACTTAAGAGATAAACAAACTAATATTACAAAAAAAAAAAAAGAATAACATAATAGAACTTTGAATAGTTGATCTTGTAATTCTTGAAATGGAGGTTTCTTATTCCCTCTTGAAAATAATATTAAGATGATAATGGAATTGAAATAAGTTATGGAAGTTACATTTGAATGGTAGTTGGAGAAAATGAAGAAAAACAAAAGAAAAAAGATTAGAAGGAAAGAGAATGGTTGTCAGTTGAAAAAAAAAAAAGAAAGAAAAGAGTCTTGACTTTGTATTTAAATTTTGAAGGAAAAAGAAAGAAGATTATGGAGGGTTCTAGGGGAACATGTGGCTAACATGAAGGGAAAGAGAAAAAGAAAAAAAAAGAAAAGAAAGGAAAAGATAAAAAGATAAGATAAATTGAAAGTGACAATAGCTGAGAATACATCCAAATTTATTCACATGTGATCACATAAGAATTCATGTTAGCCAAAAGAGGAAAGAGGATAAAGAGAAAGGAAAAGAAAAGAAAGAAGGAAAAGAAAGAAAGAAAGAAAGAAAAACTTACTCTTTGACTTTTCTAAAAGTGTTTTCAACTTTTAAGTGGTATTTGGAACAATATATAATGTAATTATGGAAGGAAATATGGAATGTAAAATTAATGTACACTTTTCAATATATAAACATAAAATATGTAGTAAAAATTAAATCAAAATAATTGGATCAATATAAAACTAGCACACATAGACACATATATAAAAACACAAATAATCATAAGATAATATTCGTTGTCTTGTTAATTTAGTTAATTAATATATTATTCTTTATGTTTGTTAGTATTTATGAGTTATCTCTATTCTTTCATTAATGATTTTACACTATTATGAGTATCGGTTGATATTTGTAGCCAATGAGGGCTTTATCACCATTAGGGTAAATTTGTGTATTTTATAAACTTAGAGTTTTAGTTTTAGCGTATTTATCTAATTCGGGTTCAATCTCTTCTACTTCTCTATAGGTGTGTAAAATTAGATGACTTAGCAGTTGATAGAGATAAAGAAGGGCATCATAAGTGTAGCTCAAGACGAGAATGAATTTAATAAGCTGTCGCAATTTGCACTTGAATCATATAGAGATAATCAAGTACTAAACAAGGATATTTTCCTTAACAGGTTTAACTCAACGATGCAATGTAAGTTGATGGATTATGGATTCACCACTTATCATTAAATTGTGGACAAGGTACATCAACTATAGAATAATCGAATAATTATGCAAAATGAATGGAGTAAGAAACTAAAGGGAGTTTATTGGTATATACCTATCTTTAAGAGGACATTCTCAGGTGCAAATAGTAACTCGAGCCGGAAAGGAAAGAAGTCGGCAGCTGTAATTAGTGGTCCTACTTCAAACATGTGGGACATAGTTTCTATGATGAGGTGAGGAATATGAGATGCTGGAAGTGTGGAGTACAGCATTTTTTATGTGCCTAAAAGCTCAATTATCACTAGGGCTTACCATAGGAGATAAAAACCAAATCGGTCCTTCAAAATATCAAAGAAAATGGAATGGGAAGGTCGGCAAACTGAATACATTAGTTGACGTGAAGATGCTTAAAGGATATGACTCATTTATGAACACAACACGACTTGGCACTTTACTTAATGAAATGCATAAGCTAATGCCAAGGTCTACCCATTACTAATCTTGAGTTACTAGCAAAACTAAATAGGAGTGTATAAAAGTGGACTTGGATAAGAATATCTGACAAGGATCGAGAATATTCAATATCTATAAGTAATAATGTCTAACACTACACTACAAAGAGAATGAGCTATTTATAGTAAGTCCCTAAGGCAATAATATAAGTAAGGAAAATTATAATAAGTCACACATGAAAAGAAGATTCCTAGTACATACAAAAAAAGGGTAAAAAGGACAATGGACAAAAGACAAAATGAATAACAGTACAGTGTTAAGTTAAAAGGACATGTGATAACATTTAATGGTTCCGTACAAAGGAATCTATAAGCACAGCAATTGAGTTGGATCATGAAGTGGCAACCTCAAGGGTTGATGAGAAGAGTAAGAGATGCTGTAAGTATTAGTAGGAGGCCAAAAGAGAAGTACTTGACTAGCAATAGCCTATGCCTCAGCACTTGGTAGGAAGCTCTTAGTAATTGAAGGTCTGAGTAGAATTTGATGTGTGGGGCCTTAGTTCTTATCACTCGGCAAGAGAGTAGTCAACGTCAATACAAGGATAGAGCAGAGTAAGGTATACCCACCCAAAGCTCTCAAGGAGTTCAACCACTATTCTTTTATGTATGGTTTCTCGTCTTCGACAAGTTGACAAGAGATAATTCTCCTGATGATGGACTAGAGGCCTTTGAAGCGTATGTAAGTAAGTGGATGAGAGGTCGGTAATCCACCAACTCCTTAGGGTTGAAGATTTGTCCTCAAATCATGGTCTTCATTTGCGTTAGGCACATAAGGTGTCAGGTTGGCAACATTAAATGTAGCAGATATGCTGTACCCTTCAGGCAACTCAACCTCATAGGTATTGTCATTGATATACTTAAGGATCCTGTAAGGTCCATCTACTTTGGGGGATAGTTTGTTTATCTTCTTGCTAGGGAATCGTTCTTTACTAAGGTGGATCCAGATAAGGTATCTGGGGTATAAATGACTCGCCTCCTTCTTCAACTTCCTTACTCCTTCTATTAAGCCATAGTCTTAGCTAGTTGTTCGACAACCTTTTGATGCAACTTCTAGAACTCCTTGGTATGTTATAGGTTGGATTGGCTTTCCCCTTGTGTGGTTAGGCTGATAATTAGATCCAAGGGTAAGTTTAGGTTAAGTCGATAAATGACCTCAAACGATGATCTTCTAGTCGAGCTATGAACTAAGCGATTGTAAGCAAGCTCAATGACAAGTAAGCATAAATCCCAGTCATGTGAATTCTTCCTAACAACTACTTATAGGAAGTTGCCGACTATCCTATTCACAACTTTGGTCTGGCTGTTTGTCTAGGAATGGCAAGAAGTATTGAACACAAGCCTATTTCCAAGCCTATTTCATAGGGTCCTCTAAAAGAAACTCATGAACTTTAAGTTACGATCAAACACAATACTTCTTGGCACTCCATGCAATCGCACAATTTCCTACAGGAAGAGGTTAACGATAAGTAAAGCATCATTAGTTTTATGGTAGGAAATGAAGTGCCTTATCTTGTCGAAATGATTGATCACCACCATAATTGAGTCATGTCTTCTCAGTGTTCAAGGAAGGTTGAGCATGAAATCTATGCTTAGGTTAGTCCATGGGCACTTAGGTATGGGCAGGGGTATTTACTCTTCATATGGCTCTCTCCTTCCTTTCGCATGTTTCTACACCTCACACCTCTCAAGAATTCAACGCATATCATTTATTACCCCAAGCTAGTAGAAATGTTCTTTCAATATTCTAGTCATCCTCTTTTCTCCAAAATAGCCAACTAAGCCTCTAACATGAGCTTCTTGAACGAGTAGCTCTGTACCTGATCCACTTGGCACACAAACCTACTTGCCCTTCATTAGGAACCTTTGACTTAAGTAGAACCCATCTACAAACCCTCTAATGTTGCACTTGGTCACTAAGGGCCCAAAATACGGATTACGATGATACTGATCGTACTGGGTACCAAATCTAAGTACCTTAGCTTGCATTGTTGTAATGAGGGTATGACAATGAGAAAGGGCATCAACTACAGTGTTAGTACTCCCTTTCTTATCCCAGATGATGTAGCAGAAGGACTCCAAGAATTCAACCCATTTGGCATGACACTGAGAAAGTTTTTGTTGCCCTTAGAGATGTTTGAGAGATTCATGATCTGAGTAGATGAAAAATTCTCTTAGTAACAAGTAATGCTGTCAACCCTGTAGTGTCCGGACAAGGGCATACTCTTCTAAGCTTTCTTTGACTACTACATAAGGACAATACCAATGCTAACTCTAGATGAGTCACATTTTACCCTAAAAAATTTCTCAAAATCTGGCAAGAGAAGTACTGAAGCAGATGTCAATTTAGACTTTACATCTTCAAAACTCTTCTAAGCTTTCTTTGACTACCTAAACTAAGAGTTCTTCTTGGTCAATTTGGTTAATGGTGCCATTATGAAACTAAAGTTTTGAATGAATCTTCGATAGAATGAATCTTCGATAGAATGAAGTCAAACCATGAAAGCTCCAGACTTCGACAGCATTAGTTAGCATGAGCCACTCAAGAATAGCTTTAACTTTCTCGTCATCAACTTTGATTCCTTCCTCTAAAACAACATACTCGAGGAATGCAACCTCACTTTGGCAAAACATGCATTTCTTAAAATCGCCGAATAATCTCTCAATATGGAGCATGTCGAATACCTATCTTAAATGATCAACATGGGCGATGAGGTCTGCATTGTAAACTAGAATGTCATTGAAATAAACCACAACACATTTACTAATCAATGCCCTTTGTACATGATTCATGAGCCATATAAAGGTACTCGAGGCATTCGTCAGACCAAACGACATCACCATCCATTCGACCAAATCATCTCCAAGTCTCATTTGTACTTGGTGGTAGCCACTCTTTAGATCAATCTTTGAAAAGATGTGGGTTCCATGCAACTCATCGAGTATATTATCTAATTGTGGGATCGGAAATTGGTACTTAATAGTAATTTTGTTGATGGCATGGCTATCAATGCACATTATCCACAACCTGTCTTTCTTTGTTACTAGTACGGCTAATACGACACATAAGCTCATGCTCTCTCGGACATATTTACGATTCACCAACTCATCTACTTATTTCTTCAGCTCGACTGCCTACTCGGGATTGAGCCTATAGGCAGGTTGGTTCGGTAAAGCAGCTTTAGGCTAAAGGTCAATGCAATGTTCAATGCCTCTTAAGGGTTGTAAATCTTTTAACATCTCGGCAAGAAATAGGTCAGCATACTCTTATAATAATGTTTACACCTTGGCAAGTAGGCTTTCAGCTTCTCTAAACTCCAGTAGTTTCCTGACTAAAAGGAGCATACGGTCCTCGGCCTTGACTTCTCAAAAAAATTGAACTCAGGAAATCGCTAAGGACTTCTACTGTAGTGATCTGGCAACCTTCTCTCATGACTCCTACACTTCCTTAGGACTCATGGGGGTCAGTATAACCTTCTTCTTGCCTTTCTGGAACATGTAGGTATTCTTATACCCATCGCGTAATATTCTCAAGTCAAACAACTAGGGTCGGCTGAATAAGATGTATGAAGTGCACATGGGAAGGGTGCCATGCAACACCTCATCCTTGTATCTATCACCAATGGTAATTGGTACTCTAACCTGCTTGACAATGGGTAAACCTCGTTTCTCATTTAGCCAGTGAATCTTGTACAGCTTAGTATGTAGAAGGGTTAGTAATTTCATGGCCTTAACTACCCCTTACACTATGACATTAGTATAGCTTCCCCCATCAATGATCAAGGCGCATAGCTTGCCATCCACTTGGCAATTCGTATGGAAGAGATTCTCCCTCTGTGCATTCTTGTTGGCTACAAAAGTACTAAGAGATCGTCATACAACAAAATGGTACTTCGGATCATTCTCAGGTGATGTTATGACATCAAGGTCTTCCTAAAACTCTTCTAGCATCAATTCAACTCCCATCTCTTCCTCTCCTTCACTCACACTCTCCGCTTCGAACTAGGGCTTGTCTGCCTTTATGGTTATGACTTTCCGGTTTAGATATTGACTAGCTATATACCTATAACTGAGACATTTAAAGAAATTGATCTCTTAAGTCTTCCTTCTTGAGCTCTAACCTTAGTCCCTTCAGACCTTGGTCTCCTCGACCTTGCCTTTACCTCAACCTTCTTTAAGTTTATTCGGCACTTGTCCTTGGTGGTTCACCTCGGAACTATTTGGTGCTTGGCCATGATCTAATCGGCTCGGCATACTACTTCAATTCGGCAATCCTGGTTGGCTAATCTAGCTTTGTCTCTACCTCTTAACCTTCTACGCCACTTAGATGGCCTCATTTAGATTTCCAAATCTCTGTAACTCCACAATATGACCAATCTCAATTCTAAGCCTAGAAATGAATCGAGTTATAGTTCGAGTTTCAGGTTTGTTGACATTACATCGGATCATCAGAATCCAGAATTCCTGTACATACTTATCTATTGACTTGCCGCCTTATTTCAAATCCTAGAGGCATTAGAAGGTATCTTGTTCATAGTATTCAAGCATGAACCTATTTCGCATAACTCTATTCATTTCATTCCACTTTCGAATCTCACATCATGCTTTCTAGCGCACGTTCTGCAACTTTTTTCATTACATTGTTGCATATCTAGAAATTTCTAATGCAGCTTGATAACTCTAATTTTAAACATATTTCATAGGGTGATTTTATAGTATTTTCCGTACATTTTTTGTTTTCCTTAAAGAAATTGATACTTAATTGAGTAAAATGTTGATTTCAGGGTTTAAACGCGTTCTAGGTTCGAAAATGAAGAAAAGGAATCAAGTTTCACTCAATTCCGAGTTCAAACAAAGAAGTTATGAATTTTTGAAGTTGTGCAGAAAATTTGCCTAAGTGCATAAAGTTACACGACCTGGGGACACGGTTGTGTCCCAGGCCATGTTGGGTGACGAAAACAAAATCTTTTTGATACACTATAAAAAGACATATTAGGATTTCAAAAGAAAAAGGAAAGACATTACAGAAACAAAAAGACACAAGAGACAAGAAGAGATTTAAGAACAACATCAAGAAAGAGGCGGAACAACATCAAGAAAGACGGAAACAACATCGATTTCAAGATTAGAGAGATTGTTCATCAAATCAAGAGGGGTTTTTATGCTTTATTTTACGTTTTTGATGAAACTCGTTTTTAGATTCGTTATAATAGCTTAGAATTAGAGTATTTAGGATTATGGAACCTAGGGTTTCATGTAACCCTTGGATTGAATTATAATTTCAATAAAGTTTCTACCTTTTCTTGATTCAATTATGTCGTTAATTATGGATTGATAATTCTAGAGTGTCAATATATGATATTATGCATGTTAATTGAGAAATTGCATGTGTAATTAGATCTAGGCATAATTGAAGAGAATTACATGTATACTTAGAGATAAGATACATGTTTATTCTAGAAAGTTGATTGTTTGCATGGGAATTCATTACACGCTAATGCAATTCTAAATTATATTACTAAGTGAAGAGGTTCCGGTAAATAATTTAGGATTAGGGTTAATATGCTTGAGAAAGATATTAGTTTTAATTGTGAATCCCTCCGGTCAAGAATAATAGAAATTGAATTGGATATATTTTAAAAAGGTTACATGTTAAACACTAGGGGAAATAATTCCTAAATACATTATTGCATACTTGAAGTCGTTCGTAATTTATTGCTTCCTAATTTGCATAATTAAGTCTCATAAGTAGTTTAGTTGTTATTTCAGTATTTTTAATTCATTCAATTTATCACAATTTTTCGGTTAGATAATAAAGCTAAAGTTAATATTAGTACTCAAAATCTCTGAGGGATCGACTCGGACTCACATCCGCTATATTAAAACTGATAGGTGCGCTTGCCTCATATCACAGCTACCATAATACGAATAGCATCCTCATAGTCATAGAAGTCATATACCTTTTCAATCTCTTCCTCCTAATGTAAGTAGTCATCAGCATAACCAGACCCATTAAAGATTGGAATCTGCAATTTGAGATGCTCAACTCCTCGAGGCGCCCTCAGGGTACGCTCCTTAATAAAATCATATGGTTCCTCCTCCTTATACTCCTCTACTTCGACTAGCTTGAGTCTCCTTCTGACAACTTTGTTGACATGTTGGGGTAGTAGTTGGTTGATACGAATTGGCTCAGGGGCTCGTTGCCCATCCGTCTACCTTCTCAACCTATCTCTCATTTCTCGACCCTATTCAGCAACAATTCTCTCTTGGGGCCTTCTCTCTAAGACTTTTTATACCAATACAACTAGATTGGCTATAATAGCGGCAAGGTCCTGTATTTACTCATCAGTAGTACGTGGTGTTTGTTAGGTAACATGACCACGGCTACAAGCATCACTTTTAGCATCGTTAATCTCTCCTTGAACACTAGGATTTAACATTCTCAATACAAAGCTTCAGAAGACACTTTTTACACAAGAACCTCTTACACACATAGAAAATACCAAACAAACAATGGACTACGAACTTGCTATGTTCTTCCAAATGCGAACAGAGTATAACAAACAGTAGACTATTAGGAACTATGACAACACAACTCTCGGTTACAATTTTAACCTTTAATACTAAGATTATACAATGTGCCTAGGAGCTTAGTTATTACTAGGGCTTACTGTAGGAGATGAGAACTAAATGGGTCCTTTGAAATATTGAAGAAAATAGAATGAGAAGGTTGGCAAACTGAATACAGTAGCTGATGTAAAGCTGCTTGAAGGATATGACTCATCTACGAACACAACATGACTTGGCACTTCACTTGATGTAGCACAAGCTAATGCTAAGGTCCACCTGCTACTAATCCTAAGTTATTCGGCAAGATTAGATAAGAATATATAAAAGTGGACTTAGAGAGGAATATCTCGTAAGGACCAAGAGTATTTAATATTTATAAGGGATAATGTTTAATTCTACAGTTACAAAGAGAAGGGGCTATTTATAGTAAGTCCTTAAGGCAACAATATAAATAAGGGAAATTACAATAAGGCATATATGAAAAGGAGATTTCTAGTATATACGAAAAAAGGTAAAAATGACAAAAGAAAAAAAGAAAAAAAAGTACAGCATCAAGTTAAAAGGATAGGTGGTAGCTCGTCAATGGTTCTGTACAAAGGAACTTATGGGCATAGCAGCTGAGCTGGATTATAATGTAGTGTCCTTAAGGGTTGCTGAGGTGAGTAAGGGATGCTGTAAGTATTAGTAGAAGGCTAAAAGAGAAGTACTCAGCCAATAAGAGCCTATGCCTCAACATTTAGCAAGAAGCTCTTGGCAATTGAAAGTCCGAGGATTTGATGTGTGGGGCCTTGGTTCTCATCACTAGGCAAAGAGGCCTCAGCAAGAGAATAATTGGTGTCAGCACAAAGGATAGAGCAAAGCAGTATGTACCTACCTAGAGCTCCAAGGAGTTTAACCACCATTCTTTTGTGTATGGTTAATAAGAGAAAATTCTCCTGGTAAGGGATTGGATGCCTTTGATGTGTGCGCAAGTAATTGAGCCTGAGGTCGGTAACCTATCAATTTCCCCTAGCAATGTCCTCAGTAAAGAGGCAAATGTTTTTTATGTGGTAACTCAAATCATATTTTGATGAATTGTCCAAATATGAAAGCAATGAAGTGTTACAGTTGTGGAATGTCGGGACACATCTCAAGATTTTGTGGTCATGTAAGACAAAGGACTAAGAAATCTAGAAGAGTAAAGATAACTGTTGTACCAGCTTAGGTGATTGCAATTGAGGGTATAGAAGAGGATATTATAGGCAATTTATAAAATATTTTTCTAAAATCACAAAGCCTTTAACTTGGCTGATGCAAAAGGATGTTAAGTTTGAATGAAGTAACGAATATGAACAAAGTTTCTAAGAGTTAAAAGATCATTTACTTTTGGCACCAATACTTGTTTTGGCAGATCCAAGTAAATCCTATTATGTATATTGTGATGCTTCCAGGAATGGACTAAGATACGTATTGATGTAGGATAGGAAAGTAGTAGCATATGCATCTAGGCAATTAAGGCCTTATGAGAGGAATTATCCAATTATTGATTTAGAGTTGGCAATGTAGTATTTGCTTCGAAGATTTGGAGACATTATCTATATAGACAACATTGTGAGATATACACGGATCATAAAATCTTGAAGTATTTCTTTACTCAAAAGGAATTGAACTTGAGACAAAGGTGTTGTTTGGAATTAATTAGGGATTATGATTTAACTATAAACTATCATCCTAACAAGGCCAATGTTGTAGTAGATGCGTTAAGTCATAAGAATTATGAAAAAGCAGCTTCGTTAGTCACTACCCAAAGTGAATTGATTAAGGAATTTGAAAAGTTAGAGATTGAATTCAGATGGCATGAGACTAATGTATAGTTGATGAATTTAGTAGTACAACCAATTGTGATAAAGTGGATTAAGCTTCAATAAGATGAGGATTAGAAATTGAAGGAAATTAAGGAAAAAATGAGTATAGGTGATATATCTGTCTTCAAAATTGATACTGAAGGTGTGTTAAGATATAAAAATAGAGTTTACATGCCTAACGACTCAAAGCTAAAGGATGAGATAATGGCTAAAGTGTATAACATAGTTTATACATTGCATCCTGGTGGAAATAAGATGTACCATAATTTGAAATCATTGTTTTGATTGAAAGGCATGAAAAAGAATTTGGCATAATATGTAACCGGGTGTAATACATGTTAACAGGTAAAAATGGAACATCAAAGGCCTAGTGGTTTACTACAACCATTAGAAACACCGCCATGGAAGTGAGATCACATTACAATGGATTTAGTAATAGGACTCCTAGGGACAAGATCAAGTTACTATTCAATATGAGTTGTAGTAGACAAGTTGACGAAGTGTGCTCATTTCTCACCTTACTGGAGTAGCGATTCAATGGAGAAGCTGGCAAGACCGTATATAAGAGAGATCGTTAGACTATATGGTATGCTAATAAGAATTGTGTTAGATAGGGATAATTGATTTGTATCAAAATTATGGGAAAGCTTATCAATATGGCTTATCATCCCCAAACAAATGGATAGTCGGAAGGAATTATTCAAATACTTAAGGATATGTTGAGAGGATGTATTTTGGACTTTGGTGGTGATTGGGATCAATATTTACTATTGGTGGAGTTTTCTTATAATAATAGTTATCAAGCAACTTTCCAAATGGCACCATATGAAGCATTATATGGGAGAAACTACTAATCACCACTATATTGGGATAATGATGAATATGCGATGATAGGAGTTGATATGATCAAATCGATGAATGATAAAGTAAAAATAATATGATAGAGGATGAAAGCAATATAGGATTAATACAAAAGTTAGGTAGATCCAAAAAGGAAACTTATAGAATTTGCAATAGGGGATCATGCATATGTTAAGATAAGTCCATTTAAAGGATTTAAGCGCTTCAATGCTACAAGAAAGCTAAGTACCCGATACATCGGACCTTTTGAAATCTTAGAAAGAATTGAAAATGTAGTGTACTAAATTACTCTACCACTAAGTTTAACTGGATACCATGATGTGTTCCATGTGTCCATGTTATGGAAGTTTGTGAAGAACCCAAATGCAATTGTAAAGTTGAAAGTAGTAGACTTACAAAAGGATTATATAGTTAAAGAAAAGCTGATTAAGATCTTAGAGAAATGAATTCAAAAGTTAAGAAATTGTGAAATTGAATATAAGAAAGTTCAATGGGGTAGTGGTCCTAGAGTAAAATTAACTTGGGGAACCGAAGAAGGCCGATGAAGAATCGTTAACCGGAACTCTTCAAAGGAAAAGGTAATTGATAGGTTTTTCATTAGAAAATAAGTAGCTATTATGTTTATACTAAAAGCTTTGAGAACAAAACTTTCTTAAGGAAAGTAGAAATGTGAGTCCCAAAAATTGCATTTAGAGCAACCAGTACTTGGATTTTGGGCATTCGAGAAAAACTTATCACATTGAGTCTAAACTTTACAACTAAATTAGAAAAATTAGTTGAAATGACTCAGTGAAGTTAGATTGAAAAAATAAGAACTCAAAATCCCAATTTTAGTCTTAGTAGTGTAATTATATAATAGATTGTAAAACTCATTGGAACTTCTAAAACCAAGCTTAAAATGCGACGAAAACTTATATATAAGTTAATTAAGTTATAAGAGGAAATAACATAGCATAATATGTTGTATGAATATACGTGTATTTTTATAATTATACCAATATATATAATAATTATCCCCGTAAATTAATCTGAAAACTTAAAATTACATTAAATAAGCAATAAAATTGCAAAATTAAATAGAAAATATATAATAAAAATAAAAGATATAATACAAAATATAGACTTCTAATTTTTGCCCCTCATAGTCCTAATTTTTTTTTTCTTAAAAGGGTCCAAATTCAGAAAAATAAAAAAAAAATTGACAAATGATGAAAATATAAAAAAATGAGAAAAGGAAAAAA
The DNA here is from genome assembly GCA_024138005.1 of Lumnitzera racemosa. Taxonomy (NCBI): domain Eukaryota; kingdom Viridiplantae; phylum Streptophyta; class Magnoliopsida; order Myrtales; family Combretaceae; genus Lumnitzera; species Lumnitzera racemosa. Next base: position 22,708,163 of record JAMXBC010000008.1, read on the forward strand.
TTATAAAGACTTTTAGATTTTTTAGGAAGTAAATTATTTTAGGATCAATAGTTTTAGTTTTAGTCTAGTTCAAATTATTATTTTAGAGAGTCGCATGATTTAAGTGCAATTCAGTTATATTAAAAATTAAGGTGCAGGTTAATGGCCTAACGGATAAGCATTGAATTGGATTTAGTTTAAAGTCATGATTTCAAATCTTGTTAGGTATTTATATGTCTTTTATTTTTATGACTTTCATTTTACGAAAATCGGTTGGGTATACGGGATTCAGATTTAATCTTATTAAATATTTTGAATTTGATGCGATAAAGATTTATGAGATTTTTAATCTAATTTAATTTTTATCAAATCAGAGTTAAGTCAATGTAAATATTTAAATTTAATTTGATTTTTGTTAAATCAAATTTGAGGCGATACAAAAGATTCGATTTTATATGGTTTAAAAGATTTAATTCTAGACTTTATAAATACAAATCACGCGATACGGAAAAAAAAAAAAAAAGAGACTGGTTATAAGGAACGGCACATCCTGCTTCACAACTTAGTCCATCCTTGAGTTCAAACACATTCGCACATTGAAGCTCACATTTTGATCTCACAAACACTTCCATGAATCCACATTGCTGCACCCTGTCTCGCTCATCAGCAAAACACATCCATGCCTTAAATCCAAAGCCAAACCATAGCTGCACGAACAGCGCTGCACGAAGGCTTAACGCCAACTTAGGAATCCCCATCCAATAATGTAGCAGTCAACACACGCACGTCCAGCAGCCACGACGCACGATCAGTACAGCTTCATCCTCACCGCTGACAAAACACTGAAGCAGTCCACTCACACATGACTGCAGTCAAGGTCAACACGTTCCAGCAGCCGCAATAATGTCACTTCGCATACAGCAGTCGCTACACCACCACCATCCCTCAACTGCACCAATCAACACTCCATCAGCAGCTCAGCAACATATCCACGATTGTGCCACAACTACAACATTATACCGTTGCAGCTTCACGATCAGCACTCCATCACGGCAGCACTTAAGCTACGCTTCGCACATAGCAACCAACTTCGCGACACGATTAACGCCAGACCCAACAATGTCTACTATACCTCTCCTTATCAGGGAAACACATCCAATAGTCAATGGACTTCATGGCTTATCCCTATGTTCGTTGTGGCTAATATTGCTGTTTTCGTTAAGTACATCAACAACTGCCCAAAGAACAACATCGGATTATATGGAGAGTGTATTGCTAAATTCCTGGGAAGACTGTTGTTTCAGCCCCTAAAAGAGAATCCTCTCTTCGGTCCTTCTTCTTCCACGTAAGTGACGGGTTTTCAGTTTCTAGTTGTGTTTAACGTTTGAGTCTTGAGGTTGATTTAGCAATGAAGTTGTGAACTTTTTGGTAAATTGTTGAATTTGGTACTAACGCTTTTGTTAGAATGATTAGTTAATTATCAAAAAGAGGAGTGAATCTGGCCAATTTGAGAAGTTTTGATTAATTTGGTCACTATGGATCTTTGTATTTGAGTTTTGAATTCTGGTTTTTTGGGAATTACATGTTTTCCTTTTAATGAGAATTATGATTTTTTGGAGTTGATTTTTGAGTTTTTTTAAGTATATTTATTGTAAATTCGAGTCGACCTTGTAAGGAAGGATTTTTAAGAAACAAGAACAGTTACTGGGAAAAGTTTCTAGTGTTTTAAAAAGATAAAATCCTTTTTATAATGGAATTGGAAGTTAAAGATTAATTTAATTTTTTTTTTTTATTGTGCCAATTTTTCATTAGCTCATTGTTATGGATTTCGAAGCTTTTAAGCAAAAGGTTTTTTTTTTTTTTAATAGCATAATTCACTGTCCCTTACTTGCACAAGGATGTCAAATCTAAGCAAGTATACTGTTGTAGATGTAAGTTGGTGTAAGTATGTTTTATGGAGAAATTTGTAACTATGTTGTGATTTGTGATAGTTTTCTAAAAGATGAATCGGCTTTTCCCTTGAGATTATCTATAAATTTGTCTCATTTGATTTATAGTTTTTGATGTCTTCTTTCGTTTCGATGAAACTATTGTACATAAGAGGATTTCTTGTTTGAGAATTGGCTTATAATAATTTAAAGATTGTTGCGGATTTCATGAATTGTTATATTCGTTTAGTTATTTGTTTTGATTGGTTTAGATAATCGTTTTAACATATGAAAAGAAAAATATATATTAGTTTAGGAAATCTTTTTAGCCTTAGTTTTTCTCATTTTTAAAAATATTTTTTTAGAAATAAAAATATTAATAACAAACCCTTTTAAAAAAAAAAACTAGGACATTTTAGAGGCTTTTTTTTATACAAATAAAAAAAAACTCAAGAATTAGGACTCTTTAGATTTTTTTTTTTTTATAAACTAGATTGATAACAATATGAACTTGGTTAATTTTTAATAATTAAAATCAACTAACACACTAATATTTTTTTGGAAAGAACTACGATCGTCTAATCTTGGCTAGTAGATACGTAGGCACTTTCGGAGTGCCAATAAAATTTGTAGAAACTTAGGTTTTTTTTTTTTAGTTTTTTTTTTCTTAAAAATATAAAAAGGGATAATTTAGAAGAATAAACCAAATTTTGATAAATAGATAATGGTACTCATTAAGGTTTAATAGATTAGCCTCCAAATTCGAAATCCTCTAGTTTGTGTGAAATTAGAATCGAAGACCGATACTCAAATCGTAGTCAATCAACCTAATTGATTATAATTTCTATATTTCCTGACTCCGGTCGAGTGGTGACTTCAAAAATTTTCTAAATAAAAAATGAAAAATTTTCAATTTCTTTAGTCGAGGATTAATATTAAATGGGTTAGGATTTAGTATTAATCGAAAAGGGGGAACTAAATTAAATGAAAACAAAAAACAAAAAATCAGGCTCGACAGATACATAATTATATGAGTAATATACACATTACATGTATAAATTACATTAGATATATACATATATATTAGCAAAATTATCAAATATTAATATAATATACTTAAAATATCAATATTTTGCTAAAAAAAAGATAGATGATCAAGATCACTTGGGAAATATTTGGAACAAGTTGTGACAACCCAAAAGCAATTGAATGGATGAATCAAAAGTAAAAAATAATTGGATCCAACACCTCATGCTTAGGAAAGGGGGAAAGAAAAAGTAAAAGTTATAAAAAAAAAAATATTACAAAAATTTGAAGGAAAATTGCATTAGACCAAAATAGTATATATATATGACTCCTAACATCTTTCTAGACATTTTAGAAACCAAATCATTTAAAGCCAAATTCATGAGAGAAAAAAATAGGAAAATTTTGAAAAAAATAGAGCACCCCCACCCGACCTCAATTCCCCAATCCCCTGGTGATCTGCTATTGAACCTTGCTAGCCATCGCTAGTCTACCCCATGCATTGCTAGTCCAACACACCCCTACCGACCAATGGTGGTTGTAGTTTCAATGAACATACGGTTCGAATTTTTGCATTGTTTTTCCTTTAATTTCTAAAAATATTAAATTAATCCAAAAAATTATTTCTACGTTACTTTAGATATATTTTCATGCTATAATTTTATTTTTTTAAATTATGAATATTTTATATACTTGTTGAGTGAAGTTAATGTTGATCCAAAACTTTAAATCCAAAATAAATATATTGAATGATATTGTTTTGAAGTGAAAATTTTTCTATAGAATACATGCTATACCTAGTCAATTGCTATATAGCTTGATTTTTAATTCAAATATGTTTAGTACTTATTGTAATTTTTTACTCTAAAAATAGCCAAAAATAGGGCAAATTGTGAGATAAATTGATTTTTGCAAAATTAATTGATGAAATCAATATCTACTAACTTTTTGAGATATATAATAATGTCAAGACATGTTAGAATTTTGTATAAAAATGATAATATTTGTTTAATTAAATGCAATTTATGGGAAAAAACATAATTATGTGTATATAAGCGACAAACCTGATAACATGAAATCATTTGTTTATTGAATTCTTTATATTTTTAGGAGTCTATAGAAATTTTTATAGAATTAATTGGTGACCTAAGCTATATATTTTGAATTTTAGTGGTAAAATAACTTAATTTATGAACCAAGGTATGTTATTTAACAATATTAGACTAGATTATAAAAAACATTGGAATGGAACCTATACATATTCCTACTTATCAGATTTGATTTAGATGAATTCCATCGTATTTTGCGCTAATTACATGACTCAAGATATAATATATGCGTATTGGGATTAAATATTACATGTATTACTAAGCTATTTTAAGAAATTATATGAAATATATCTTATATATATAATATGAATATAATATGACAAAGCTTATTACAGGAGCATATAGGTGTAATAGAAAATAAAAATACCCTTTAAAAGTCATCTCTCAAGATAGAATTTGTAATATGTATTGTTAAGTTCATATAAATCAATGACACTACTTTTATTAAAATTGGATAATCCTAAGTAATATAACGCATATTTTTATAATATTATGAAAATTTGTGTACTACAATAACTCTATCGTAACTGAAACATAACTTGACTGATTAAAAATACATTTCGATATGATTAAAATGATATATTATCGATATTCAAAACTTAATATGACTTATATAATATAACTATAATAAATATATATTTAAATAAAACTATATTCCGTCACATAAAAATAATAATATATTTTAAATATATATAAAACCCGAATGTTTTTGTAACTTTTACGAAAACTAAATTTGAGTTTTGTATACATATAGGGTCTCCCAATGATAGAGTATCAACGATACAAGCCTTCCACGGTACTGTCAATATAGGTAAGTTGAGATCATAGCTTTATAACTTGTTAAGATACTATATTAAATTATCTGGAGGCTTAAGAATACTTCTACTTGTAGATGTAAATTAGCTATTTGTATGCATGCCATATGTATGATTCATATTTTGTTTGTGACAAGAGTTGAACTCCTTAGCGTACTGTTTTATATGATTTCACAAATTTGTATTATGTAAACTTATCTGGCAATCCCTAAGTGGAACTAATAGTGATCTGATTACTAACATATTCGGACATGCATAGCAACTATTAGGAGAATGATTAAGAGTATTAGATCAAACATCAACTCCCTTTGATGGAGATAGCTGAAATGGTCATTTCCCTATCCTTAGTCGAACTAAGTAACAGGCGAGGAGGTTACAATATGGGTGGAGGCCATGGTTCAAAGGTGGTCATGGGAGGAGGTGTTTTCCATTGCACAAGTCTAAGTTTAATATAATTTTAAGTCACGATAACTCTTTAATCCAGGTTGGAGTGGATATAATTTCTCTGATTTTACAATAAACCAAATAACATCATATGATATTTTAAGTGATTAATTACATTGCATTTCATTATGATTAATAACCTTATTATTGATTGTATGGTGCTTTTCTAACTCTGTCCTACTTTTTAAAATTGTTACACTCACATCCCCATAGACTCTTTTGCAAATGACTAGTAAAAGTTCAAGATATGCAAATATCACCACCCTTAGGTTAGTGCGCAGTTGGTTAGGAAAGTAAAGAAAGGAGAATTCATTGAATCTAGACTTTTGACTTTTCTTTCTGATTTTGAGGAAATTAACTAGAAATTCCTTGGGATGCCAACTAATTTCCTATCCTATTGTAAATAGACTTTAAGACCTATAACTTTTGTAAACTCTTAGTGTAAATTATAACTCTATTAATGAAATGCTTATATAAGCGTTGTTGTATTATCAAACAACAAGTGGTCTTAAACAAGTATTTTTAAAAATCTATACCATAGGTTTGGTTCTTGATAGATGTCAGATTAGATGCTTTAAGTTGGTTCAGTCATGTAAGTCTTATGTGGACTATACCTACTATAATAGTTGTGAGGTTAGTTTCTATCTTACGTTAGTTTATACGACAGGACTGTTATGACTTCTCCTATTCAAGGCATAACATACTCTGACAAACCTCTCTTTTAAGTAGTTATGATCTCATATATATTATAAAACATCATCCAATCAACTAATTCCAATAATGAATTTTGCAATCAAATTTGATAATTGATAAGGGACGCATCTCCTTCTTAACCAAAATGTAACCAAGCATAGATAAGCTAATGTTTCCAAATCTGAAAATAAGTAAGGCATAAGTTAGATTAATATTATCTATTACTTGTTATTATTTTATACCATATAGGATCTTATACATATATAGCTTATATATATACCCACAAGTCTGTCTTTTAGGTCCTTCTTAATGTTCCCAACCTCAGTGTTCCTAATGTCTAGTTTATTTTAATTAGATACTTCAAAGCCAAGTTCTTTAAGAACCATGCTTTAATACCGCTCAGAACTATTATGCCCCAAACCCAAAAAGTCGTAATAGCCCTGCCTTGTAAACCAACCTAAACTAAAAGTTAGCCACCTTAGCTATTAATGTAGGTATAGTCTACATAAGGCGATCACAACTCAACTTGCTTTGAAGCAATTAAGTAGGCACCTATAATATTTGGTACCAACTCTTTATGAAAACATGGTTCCGTATATTATAGATAGTTTAGCTCTCTTTTTTTATTTTTGGTAACATAACTTTATATACATCAAAAGCTCAAAAAGTTAAGGAGGACTGTACAACTCCATATGAAGACTTAATTACATGTACTTAATATATGAGCAAGACAATGAAAACTATAGGGTTTCCTAGGAAGACCTTCGTGGTTTTCCTAGAAAAATAAACAAAAATAAAAGGAAAAGCGTGATTGGTTCATTAGTCTTTGCATCTTCACTCCCTAGCCCATTGTAACTAACTTGTGGGTAATTATAATGCAACATCTTTAGGTACTAATCAACACCTGCAAAATAGTTTATTGGAATGTAAGCACAATTAGCTCAATAAGATAAGGGGTCATAAGAGTACATCAACAATAATGGTTATCAAATTATTAGTTAGATGCAAATACAATAGGCAAATGGTAATTCATCACACAATGTTTAACCATTCCGTTGTGAAGTTAGAGTTGTTGTGTCCACTCTAACATGGATTGAAGAGTTATTATTAGACCAAATCCGAGCTTGTGCAATGATGAACACTCTCCTCCCTAGACAATATTCGAACTACTGTTCTCAACCTTACAGCGACCTCCTCTTCTATCACTTAGTTTGAATAAAGTTGAAAAAACGACCATTTCTGATAGCTTCATTGAAGTGTCAGTATTTGGTCTAACATTCCAATCGTTACCCCTATTGGGTTGTCATGAATGTTCAGTTAGTATTTAGTCCAATTTTTAAGGTAGGTAGCCAAGTTCAAAACATGTTGAACATGATATACTCAATTAAAAAAAAAAAAAAAAAGAGCACTTGAAGATCATCTCCCATTCATAATTAGTATCACAAGTACACACATAGGATACACATATAATATAGTTACAACCACAAACAAGCATGCTTAATCCTCTAAGTATCTTAAAATGATACTTCCACAGGCTACGAAGTACCTATCCTAACGTACTTGATGTCGATGCAAGTTAACCTTATTTTTCGTGCTCAATCCTTTCACAAGTCCCTAAATAATCAACATAAATATTTCGGTTTTTGCTAAATATAAAGTATATGAATTTTTTAATGTTTCATATAAGTTTTGATTTTGTTTGGATAGGTTTGTTAAGTCTTTGGTTAAGTTTTAACTTGTTAACGAAGTCTTTGAGTAAGATTTTATACAATAATCTTAATATAGTCTTTATTTTGGAACCCTTTAAAGAAATATCTGAAAACAGCTTTACTAACTATGAACTTGCTTATCAACATTCTGATGTTATACTAATTAAGTTACTCATAGTAACCAACCTTCTAATCAAGTCTCTAAACCTAGGGATGAGTCCTTCTTTTACCAGATTAGCCCTTTGATGAACCCTCTAAACAAATTCATCTTATAAGTTCACGTTAAGCAGCTCGTTCTAGCACCCTATTTCAGATTGTACACATGCTAAAGCATGATCAAACATTAGGTTCACATTATACTACTAAAACTTCCAAATTTTCATATTCACATTTTAATGCATTAATCCTATAACTACTAACTAGTGCATATATTAACTTCAATTTAATTCACTCAACTTTAGACCACTCTCCATAGTAGAATATAATGCAAATAAACTCCAAATTTAATACAAATTGGTTTCCTCAAAGTTAATTACTCAAAATTTCCAAAAAATAGCATTTTTCTCTTTATTCAAATGTTCAAAAATTCCTAAAAATCATTGAAAATATTTATGTCCAAAAAATCTTCATAGTATTCTTACATGCAATATAGGGATGTTCCAAAAAAAATTTGATTTCAAAACTACATCAATAAGGTCATTTAAAATAACTTCAAAAATTACAAACTAGTATTTTTCTCAAAAATGTACATATAAAAATATTTCAAAATGATCTTTTTTTTCATAATTTTTGGAGTTAAATTAATATTTTTACAAAATTTAAGAAATTCGACTAAAAATTTGACTCGTTAGAAAAATGAACTTCCAATTACCCGTATGTCAGCCCCTTTAGGCGTTGCCACTATCGTTAGGTAGTGATGGTGGTTCACACCCAATATCCCTTCTAACCAGTGTTCATGGAAATATCTCAATTTGCATGGTTCCTCTTCTTATTTTTCTAGAATTTTTCCTTTATTATTCTTCCTCCTAAAAATTTTTCCAAAATCCTAAATCACCTAAGAATCCTTAGGTAGCTTAATGTAACATGAGAGTTTTTCTCTCTCCTTTAGTTTTATATATCCCTAATCTATACATGTTTTAGTGTCCATAAGATTAGTACTCTAGTCTATAGTTGTCAAATGACTATGCTATGCCTAAAACTTTGAATTCTATTAGTTTGGTAATTTTTATTATTTTTCCTATAAATTTTGAGCTAATTATGTATATTATTAGGTATTTTAAGCATTTACATATATATTTATATACAATAATTATGGCCAAGGTGCGTATACTATTTTTACATATTATTTTATCTCATTTTATAATTTTATAATGCAAATAATTTATCTCTAAAGTTTACTTAACTTCTATTACCTAATCGCTTATTTACATCGTGTAATATACAAGATAATATAATTTAATAAAATTAGATATTATTGGCTATAATATTATTATTTTATTATATTTTCACATTTCGGACTTAAGGAGTGTCCTGGTTTAACTCTTACGACTCTCTTGTGAAGTATCGACTCAATCAAGCTACTTTCGCATATGCTCTAAATCACTTACTCAAAGTCTAACATGTATGATCGTAGGGTCACACTACTAATATCTTTTTCCTTGAATACCATTTGTACGAGCTACTTTGCAACCTTATGATGCAGTCTCTTAAACTCTTCTACTTGAGGTACTCCTTTTGAACTCTTTATCTTGGTGGGTAGACAAATACTAATCCCATTGGTACGGTCAAGTTCATGCTATACATGACCTTTAATAGGGACTAAAGGAGAACCATAGGTAGACTTATTGTACGTAAACTCCATAATGGGTAGACAAAGATCTTAGTCGTACAAGTTCTTGCTTACTATAGCATAGAGTAATGACCCTACTATTTTATTCACTACCGTTTATCCATTGGTCTAAGGGTGGCAAGAAGTATCAAACATCAGGTTTGTCCCCAGTCTCCACCATTATATCTTCCTAAAGAAACTAACAAACTTCAAATCTTGGTCTAAGACAATATTGTATGGAACTCCATGCAACTGCATGATTTCCTATAAAGAAAAGGTTAGGAATATAAAAAGCACCATTTGTCTTTTGGCAAGGGATGAAATAGGCCATTTTGCTAAACTGTTCTACCACGACCATGATGGAATCATGTTGTCGAGTGGTCCATGGTAGTCTAAGCATGAAGTTTATATGCTCAGGTCAGTCTATGGTTGGCTTAGTATCAGTAGAGATAAGTATTCCTAATAAGGCTCCTTTACTTTATCTTTCTGACAATCTGAGCATCATTCCAATACATGGCAGACGTTCTTCATCATCTTAAGCTAAAAGAAATGCTCCTTAAACAGTTTATAAGTCCTTTTTCTCCCTAAAATGGCCTATTAGTCCTCTAACATGGGCCTCTCAAACCAGAAATTCGTGTACCAAACTAGCTGAAATGCATAGTCGTTCTCTCTTATATAAGTACCCATCAACTTGATAGTACCCATTTATGACCTTCCCATCCATACAATTGGCTACAATAGGACCAAAATTCTCATCCTGTTCATAAAGCTTGGTCAACATCCCAAAACCAAGTATCTTAGCCTACACTTAGGTGATCATATGTATTACCGTGATAAAGCATTAGCTACAAAATCAGCATTGCTCTTCTCATACTTGTTCACATATGATAAGGTTTCAAGAAACTCAACCCATTTAGCTTATCACCAAGAAAGCTTCGTGTAGAGGTACCTTAAGGACTTATGATCCATGTAAATTACAAATTCCTGAAGCAACAAATGGTGTTGCCATATAGTAAGAGCTCAGTTGAGGGAATATAATTCCTTCTTGTCTATAAAGTAGTTCAAAGCAGCATGCCCGAGCTTCTCACCAAAAAATGCAATGGGCCTATGTTCCTACATGAGTATGGCTTCAATCCCCTCTCCAAAAGCATCACATTCAATTTCAAACACCTTCTCATAGCTCGACAAGGAAAGCATGGGTGCAATAGTCAACTTTCTCTTAATTTCATCAAAGCTTTAAAGTTCGATTCGTCCATTTAAACTTTACACCCTTCCGGATCAGCTTGATCAGAAGGGAGACAATGTTGCTAAAATTGCAGATAAACCATCGAAAAACGAATGCCAACCTATGGAAATTTTTTATTGCCCTATAACATTTTTGCTTGGAGTGCGTTAGGTACTTCTTAGAGGTATTCAACATGCTTAAGAAGGTTCTTGTTGTAGATTAGTATGTCGTTAAAATAGATAATAACACAACTATTGATTGATTGCACAATACATGATTCATCTATTGCATAAAGTATTCAGCGTGTTAATCAGTCCAAATGGCATGATAGTCTACTCATATAATCTGTGTCATGTTTTGAAGGAAGTCTTCCATTTATCTCCTTCCTTCATTCTAATCTAATGATTCCCACTCTTTAAGTTTGTCTTTGAAAACATTCGGTCTCCATGTAGCTTATCCAACACGTCATCCAGCTAAGGAATTTAATACCTATATTTCACAGTGATCTTATTAACAGCCCAACCATCTACATACATTTGCCACATGTCATCCTTCTTTGGTATAAAGAAGGCTAGGACGGTACATGGGCTAGCACTCTATCTTAGAAACCCCTTCTCAATCAGCTCATCTACTTGTCACTTTAATTGTTTAACTTCATTAGGATTCATGTGGTAAGCAGATTGGTTTAGTAAGCTTGCACAAGGTAACAAATCTATAGTGTACTTAATTTTGCATAAGGGTGGCAACTCCTTAGGTAGTTCATCTGAGGACACATTGACATATTATTCCGATAGAGCTCAAACCTTTGCTAAAATCGAATCCAGGTCGGTAACCTTTAATGGTTACTTAACTATCAACAAGTACACTGGGTTAGCCTTCTTCATCTCTTGCTTCAATTCTCCTTGGCTAATGTATAAGGTCCTCTTCTTCTTGCTCAACTAAGGTTAGTCTAAGTCTCATGCACTTCTTAAAGTATCATTAAGTAGAACATTACCCTTCTTTCGTTCTTCTGAAACAGGTAGGTATTCTTATAACCATCATGTATTACTTATTGGTCAAACATCTAAGGTCGGCCGAGTAACATAAGGAATGAACACATCAACACTACATTACGAAGGAACTCATCTTTATACCTCTCCAGTGGAGATCGACACAAGAGCTCGCTGAGTCACGTACAAGGTAACCTTTTCGTTCAACTAGTGGAACTTATAAGGTTAAGGATAGGGACAAGTTGGCAACCCAAGTTGCATGACTAAGTTAGCTGTAGCCACATTCATGCAACTCCCTCCATTGATGATCAACATACATAGATTCCCTTTCACTTTACACCCAATATGGAAAATGTTCTCCTTCTATGCCTCTTCCTTAATAGGATCTACACTTAAAGCTTGGTACACAACCATGTTCATGAATTTCACTTTTTCTATATGTACAATGGCTTCTTCATCTTGATAGAACTCATCAAAAAGTCCTTCACCAATATCCTTACCATCTAACTCTTCTTCATCTACAATCTTTAAATTGTCTCCCTTCAAAACCATCACCCACTTATTCAAACATTGTGATGTTATGTGTTCAATACTAAGACATATAAAGCACTTTATTTCTCGAGTCTTCCTTCTTAAGCTTTGTCTGACATCTCTCTTCACCTCAACCTCTATGTTCTTAGCCTTACCTTTACTATCCTCATGGTCAATTAGAGGTCAGATTGCATCATTACATGTGTCGGCTATGCCCAAGTTGGTTACATGAGGTCAACTTTAAGGTATAATTCGATTAACAGAGCGCAACTGAGCAATATAAGCCTTTGCCACTCGACCTTTTGTGCAATTTGTATAGTTTCATCCAAGGAACCTATCTTTTCAACTTCAATAATGTTTCTAATGTCAAAACTTAAGCTAAAGAAGAATCGAAAGATGGTCCTCACTTTAAGCTCAATCATATCATATCAAATCATCAACATCTAGAATTCTTAGAGATAATCATCTACACTCTTCATCCCTTATTTTAGTTCTTCGAGCCTCTTGAACGTATCCTACTCATGATGCGAGGTGAATTTGCATCACTCACTTCATCTCATTCTATGTTCTCCCTTCACATTGGCCATCTTACCTTCTCATGACTTTCACCACATAACCATATACCCTATCCATTCTAACTCGATCTATTTTGTTATATTCATAATAGTTAAAGATCTTCTCAATCTTCTCCCCCCCCCCCCCGACTCTATTAAAATTTGATATTTATACCTTGACATTATCTATGCCTCTAGGAACTTAACTATGGGGCTCCTCAAATTCCCAAAAGTTGTTGTCCTCCTCTTCTTTAACAACATCATTTATCTCATTCCCCTCCTATCTTATTATCCATTTTTACCTACTTCTCTAGTTCGATGCAGAGCTAGCTAATGTTGCTCTTCATTTTCCACTGTCTAAAGTTTCCTCTTGCTAACCTAGAACAGGTTAGGCTTTGATAACAATAGGTCTGTGACCAGCTTGGTTGGCATCAACTGGTTAGACATTATCTTATATTTCCCTAGCACGACGATTGCCAATAATTTAGTGCATGAAGGTCATCATTTCCACCATAATTGAGACTAAGTCATCTATCTTCTCTTTTGTAGTGCAAGGAGTCTAGTTCCCTTCACAACTACATCCTGGAACATTACTCTTAGCTTCCACTATGCCACAGTATATACGTGGTGTTGAGATATCACTTCTCTAACTTAAAGTCCACTACTATCCAATAACACTTATAAACCCGATTCACAACTATTGCCACCAACTCAATACACCTTTCTACCACCCAACTACTCCCCACAAACCACACTCCAACACTAATAATTTTGAAAAATGAAGTCATACAACACATTGCCTAGAACCTCACAATACACTTAACTTTGTTTTTAGAGTGTAAAATAGGGTACAATAGAGTGCTTTAGAATACCTATCATAAATAGGTGATGCTTTTAGTATTACTCATGGTAGTGCAACTTGTCAAGCTTGAATTTTCAATTTTCTTATTTTAATTTGATTTAATTTCCCATTTTTCGATTAATATTAAACCTTAATCCATTTAATATTAATCCTTAATTAGAGAAATTAGGAAATTCTAGTTTTTTATTAAAAAAAAAAATTAGAGTTGCCACTTGACCGTAGTTGAGAAAAAAAATCGTAATTAATTGGGTGGATTGATTATAATTTAGCTACCGGTCTTTAATTTTAATTTAATAAAAACTAGAGAATTCTAAATTCAAGAGCTAACCTATTAAACCCTAATGAGTACCAATATTTATTTTCCGAAATTAGGCGTATTCATAAAAAAATTGTCCTTTTCTAATATATTTAAGGAAAATGAAAACCAAAAGAAAAAAAAAACCCTAAATTTCTATAAATTTTAACGTTACCTCAAAGGTGTCTACGTATCCACTAGTCAAGATCAGACGTCTATAGTTTTTTCGAAAACTTTAATGTAGGGGTTTATTTTAATTTCAAAAAACTAACTAAGTTTACGTGTTTAATTGATTTAGTTTATTAAAAAAATTAAAGAAGTCCTAACTCTCGAGTAATTGTATTTTATAAAAACTCTCTAAAAGTCCCATTATTTTTAAAAAAAGTGTTCTTTATTAATTTTTATTTTTTAAAAAAAAAATAATTTTTTATGTGAGAAGTTCTAAAAACCTAATCCTAAAAATTCCTAAACTAAATATATATATATATATATATATATCTATTTACATATTATACAGTCAACATAAATTAGTAACTAATAATAATAATAATAATAATAAATTGAGAATCCGAACCTGAACTGTTGTTATGTAATGGGGACAGTGGCTATGGCATGTTTATGCAGTCGGCGTGAGTTGCTATTGCTGGTGTGTAGTCGATGTTGGCTATCGTGTGGCTGTGCAGTGCTCGGTCGTACGCACGACAATGGATGGTGTGTTGCTGCTATTCGACTGCAGTTGTTGTTGCTTGGTGTTGATTTGAAGTGTCAGTTAGTGGACAGCATGCAAACTGATCGGGATTTATTCGCGTTGTGGGGCTGAGGATGGGCGTGCGATTTGCCTGTGGCTGATCGGAAGTGATCCACGTACACTGTTCAGGATGGGCATACAGTTCGTATGTTCAGCTATTGATGGAGTTTGGTCACTGTTTGTCGATAGTCAGTGGGTCGAGGACTGCTACTGTCCATGGAGTTTGTGGCGTGGCAGATTTGTGTTCAACAGTCGTGAAATTGTCGTTGCGTGGGTTGGTTAAAGTATGTGGCCGCTATCAGTGAAGTTTCCACTGAGTATGATACGTGACTGTTTGAGCTTGCCGATCAATGCGATCTAGTTAGTCGTGTTTAATATCCGTCAATGCTGTGAGTAAACCAATAGATGTTGTTGTGGATGATGACGGAGCGCGGCTCAGTATGTGGCTGTTTGAGCAATGATCTGTGTGAAAAATTCTAGTCGGTAGATAGTGGCATTGGTGGCTTGTGTGTGTTCAACGTGTGTGAGCGTATCTGCTGACCATGTGTTGGTCTATTGTTGGGGCGAGCGTGTGGCTGAAACTAGGCTGTCGCGGAGAGTAGATTTGTGCATAAGCGTGTCTGCTGACTGTACATTGGGTTGCTGTTGGGGCATGGCTAATGAATCACAATGGATGGCCAATTGTGAATGTGAGGGTGAAGAAAAGGAATTACGATTCTTTTAGGAGTGTGTAATTTTTTTTTCTTTTATGCCTAGGGATCCAGTATTTATGAAGTCCAAAACTAAATTTTTAAAATCATATAAAATTGAATCTTTTGTATCGATTCAGATCTAATTTGATAAAAATCAAATTAAATTTAAATTATTTATATTGATATAAACTCAATTTGATAAAAATCAAATTAGATTTAAATTATTTATATTGATTCAAACTCGATTTGATAAAAATCAAATTAGATTTAAATTTTTTATATCAATTCAAATCCAATTTGATAAAAATCAAATTGGATTTGAATCTCATAAATATTTATCTTATTAGATTCAAAAAATTTAATTAGATTCGAATTTTGTATGCTCAACCGACATTCGTAAAATGAGAAAAAGAAAAATAAAAGGCAAATATGTACCTAATGAGAGTTGAACCAATAACCTTAAGCTATCCTTATCCCAATACCAATACTTTAATGCTTATCTATTAGGTCTTGACCTATATCTTAATATTTAGTATAATTAAATTATACTTAAACTATGTAACTCTCTAAAACTATTTGAATCAAGCTAAAATCAATTGACCTTATACCATTTTTTTCTTTCTAAAAATCTACTTTCCTAAAAAAGTCTTTATAATTTTTCTTTTTTCCATTTTTTTGAATTTTTATTATTTTTCCAATTTATTTATTTTCTATTATTTTTTATTTTTATTTTGAATTAGGTCCCTACAAAAAATTATAACTACAAGGGAGGTGAGAACAAAAATTAGGTGTCTACACAACTCTACACTTAAAAACACAACACAACACACCACACCACACCACATTATACTACTTCTCAACACTCTAATCAATAAAAACATAACTTGCACAACCTTCAATCAAAACTTGGAATTCTATTACTAGAATGAAAGTTGGTGTAAAGCAAACCTCAACCACTAGGGAATACCCTAAGCTCAACTGCAAGCTAAGATAAGGATGTGACTCACCAAGGTTTGCGAGATAGACTCACACCACATACTCAACATAAATCAAGAACAATGGTAATGAGCGTACTTGCCATTAATTCCTAGCAAGAATAGGAACTAGATAAGAGTAATAAGGAAAACCAAAGCACACAAGCTTAACGAGAGAATATATTCAATAGTAATTCAATATTTGTAGTTGTTGCCTCTTATAAGGGTTTATATGCTTACAAATTAGGGCTACTTGATGAATAAGGAAAAGACTAAATGGGTACAATCCAAAATGAGCAAAATGTAAGAAATATTCAAGGGGACAAACGGAAACTTGGGAAAGGAAGATTCACCAGGCAGATTCTTTCTCATTTTAGGTGGGATACACAATAGTTTTGTAATGGACAAGCACTTAGAAGAAGAGACAAATCATTAGGAATCAAGCTACTGGGTGCTGAGCTATCCTAGTCTTTATTCCTTGTAAGGTCGACAACAGGTGGCCTCAAACCTCGGTTCAGACCTCAAGGCAGGTGGCTAAGAATCTTAGAGGCCTTTGATGATGGTACAATAATTTGGCACATAATGAGCTTGGAATCCTTCGATGTACTTAAGCTCATCCTCATCTATCTAGCCTTCGAATACTCAACTGATTATGTTTTGGAGGCCCCTTAATTGGTCACGAGTTAAGGGACTCAAGGTTGGTAGCTTTGATTTTATGGATGGTGAACTCTCGAAAGAGGTCAGTACATCGTACGTATAGGTCAACATGGAAAACCTTAACCTTAGATTCCCATCACCATCATTACTCTATGTGGGGGTGTGGATACGAATGTAAGGGTCACGTGTGTGATGTATGTGAAATTGCACTACACATGATTAGGAAAATGACTTGAATGACTCATGTAAGATGATTAAGAGAAAAATATAGGAAGAAGGAGTAGGCAATCTTTGTAAAACTCTAATACATATGGTAACAAGTGAAACAGTGTAGTGTTATTAAACTCCACAATTGATCAATAATGGGGTAAAGTTCTTAAGGTATTTAAATGTTTAATTTTTGAGACAAAATTCTGACAAAGTAATGGTGTTAATGAGGGTTTTTCTTTTCTCCAATGAGGATGTGAATAGGGTATTTATAGGAAATGATAATTAATCTTATCTGTCAAATTATGATGGTGATCAATAGTTAAAATGAAAGTCTTTTATTAATACATCTCGAGTGAGCTATTTTTATTAGTTTAGACCTAGATAGGAACTTTATTTATTATTTTATTGTGAGTTAAACTAAAAAAGGTTAAATCGGATAGATCAATTCAACGGGCCCTACTCAAAACACACTATACTAAATCTTTTTTTATCATTTCGAATATTAAGACTCACCCTTTTGGGTTTCGTCACCTCTGCCTAAATAGTCAAACCCAATTAATTAATAGGTTTAAAATCTAAACTTAAATTTCACTCTCTACACTTTATCAAACCTTATGACAAATATTCAATTTGAATTCAAGCTAACATGACCTAAGTTATGGTTTCATAAGAAGGTTAGTACATACTATTATATACAATAGCAGGCCAATGCAGTACACACATATATAATATACTTTACATAAACTTATCATACAATAGGCATATATGTTTATAAGAAGTTGATATTCGTTCGTACCCCTTGTGGATAAAATAAACTGGCGAAGTATGACATACTTTTAAATTGTACGTACGTATATATATATATATATATATATATGTGCACAAAATATATAATTTATATTACAGAAAAGAAAAGTTATATCTTAAGTCATCCTTTCTACAATTTCCAAATATGACACAAGATATACTACTGTATTTGTACGTAGTGTACATTTTATATATAAAGTGACGTTTTAGTTTCGAAGAAATCCAGGTAAGACGACATCCTCCATAAATGTGAGAAGTTATTTGTTTTATTATATAATTATCCAAAACTAATCACGTCAGTACTATTGGATTAGCAACAACATTCCACAACATATGAGCTCGAATATCCCTTTATTTTGAAAAGATGAACACGGTTCAGCCAAAAGGATTTCATATGTATTCCCATTTCAATTTCAATAACAATTATGTTAGACATGAAATTTCTTACAAAGGACAAAATAATTACACCCATTTACAGAATAATTTATCTTCTCGCCATCTATATATAAATATACATATACATATATATATATAGATACATGCATATATATACATCATTAAGTAACAATCTACTCCATTTTGGCGACAGTAGTAGAGAAGGTTAGCAAAATACTAAACAAAATATAATTTATCAGTATTATTGTAAGTTCTCATTATCATTTGGGTCATCTGACATGTTAAATCCTCGTAATAATTAGCACGATCATCCATGAGAACGACAAGAATTACTAATCTCTAGAAATAGAGTAGAGATAGGAGTCGTGAATTTTTTTTCAAAAAGAAACTGTCAAATAACTCAGTGATTACTATTTGTCTGATTCATTACACTTTGTCACTTACATGAATGAGCATTTACATTTCCAATACATTCGATATAATTTCGTAACTTTTATTTTAATTTTATTTATCAATTTCCCTAGAAATAAAGTAATACTTACCTTGAATCTTTAGCAATTAATATCGTTGACCTGATATTTTAAATCAAACCTTCCCTTCCAGCATAGTTCTCGTGGAACTCTGAATACCATAATATTGCCAACCGTCTTCTTTTGATACCAAATAACATCGTGTATGTGGTAATATTATGGATTGAGATGTTATGATGTACGACTTGTTTGGGAATTTTGTTCCAAGTCGCACAGTTGCATATTTATATTAATTGTAGAATTAGCAGGCCTTCTTCCATGTATAAAGGAAAAATACTTGGTCAAATCTCTAGTCGATAGGTCATGTACAGGAGTCTAAAGCTTAATTTAACGTCTACCTACTTACATGCTATTAACTAAATGATGTCAATTTTCCGGTGAAGTACGAATTTTAATTGGTCATGTTCATTTCTACCGTTACAGGTGGTCATATTTAGTGGAGATAACCATTGGTTATTTGTTTGTTGCAACCTAATTATGCCACCATTTCCTTTGTAGTATTTTAATTACTATCAGCTACTTGAATTACTCCAAAATGATATGTAAATTTCTTTTATATGTGCAAGAAAAATTACTAAAAGAGGCACATAATTATATTGATCTATCATAATATTTCATATATATATATATATATATATATATATATAGTAACGCCCGAGAATCAAAAGGTGTCACAATCCACCACATGTCACTAGTTTTTTAATAACACATTAAAACTTTAAAACTAACTACAGCATCCAAAATCATATTTAGTAATTGTCATTAGTATAATAAAACAAATTTCTATAATTTAAACAACCTACAACAACCTAAACAACACATAGGTGAGTCATCTCTATAATAACCATAACCTAAAAACATTATTATCCTCTTATATAAAAATAGAGCCTAACAATAGATTTAAATCACATATTAACATTATGCTCTAGCAATCATCCATAAGTCACCAATACAAAATTATAAACGCTTATCAAACCCAACCTGCTAGTAGTAGTCCCCACCATAATGTAAGCAATAAACTTTGTCTTAATACCTGTAGCTGTAAAAATAAAAGAATAAGCTGAAGGCTAGTATCTGATGCACAAGCATACACGGATATCAAGTTAAGTTATACACACGCATATAATGCAATTATACCAAGTATAAAACAAATAACAAATTAATTATCTTTAGTTTAGGCTAGCAACCAACAAAGGCATACTCACGATCATGTTACACTTTGATCTTTGTCTACAAATATAGGTGGATATAAATATACATTTTCCTTTAACTTCTTTACGTTCAAGTCTAGAGTCTAGAGACTATAAACCCTAGAATTCTAGCTCCATCGTCTCGTATAAAAATCTATTAAGAAGTCTTTACATATGATCAACAGTTGCTCCTTTAGGAATCTGCCACTTCAGGCTCCTAAAGCAAGTAAGTCAAGCACAACTAACAACTAAGTTTAATTAGACTTGATATAAGTTAGTCCAATTTGCTTATTAAGTCCTAACAAATATAAGCAAACAATTAAGCACCTCGTACTTAGAAAGCCAAATCCAAACCAAATATAAAGCATCAATAAAAAATGAACCTAAATCTAACAACTTGGTAGTTAAAACAATAAACTTTTCATAATCTTTTATTCTAAACAATCCAATTTAAACATCTTAAACAAGCTAACTCATCTTTGGATAACACCACATAAAGGTTCCCTAAACTCACATCTTATTTTAGGATTTTAAGAGTAACTATAGTTAAATTAAAGGGTAAAGATTAGCCTTTGGCTTAGGAAGGGAATGATTAAAATACTTTGAATGAGGATTTGGAGGTTTTAAGGAAGAAAACTAAAAAAAAAAAGTTTAATTCTTTGTTAAACATGTTTGTAAATAAGTTATAATAATTAGAATGTTTCAAAATGATTTCAAAAGATAAAATATGTTTTAGGAAATAGGTTAGGACACAAAGAAACTGGTTAAAGAATAAAAAACAAAAAGAAACTTAGTTCAATCTTTTATTAAGAACCAACCGAACGGTTCAAGGGAAACCAGTCAGCTGGTCCTTAATAGACCAGAAGACTAGTTACAACCAATCTCATGGTTCCACTAGAACCGTACCCATGATTCGAGCTAGAACAGCAGCAAAACTTTGAACTGTATCCTTAAACCAACTCAAATCTAAATTTTCTTCAAACTTACTTCAAATACACCTTGAATACTCATCGATCCATCAATATAAACGCTTTATGCCATCTAAACTACAAAATTCCAAATCAAACACCAACTTAAAACCCCAAATCTATCAACAAACTTCAAGAAACCAACTTTAATCTAAAGAATAAGAGTAAAGATGAAGGGAATTTACTTGAAATGTAAGAGCACAAGTTGGAAATCCAAAAGCAAGTTTAACTCGAAAGATTAAATTGAAAACTCGAGTACACAAATTAAAATGTCAAGGGATTAGCTAAGAAAACTTATTGAAATGGATGATTTTTAGGGAAACAAACTAAAAAGTGAGGTCTAAACACTTAATCTTACCTTAAGATTGATTTTGCATGAATTTTTCTTCAGAAAATGGAGGCTCAAATGCCTTGTATGTTTTAGAGGGAATTTAAAGAAGAGGAGAAGGAGAGGGGTTAATAGCTACATGAAGGTTTAGGGTTTAAGAGAAAAAGATAAAAAAGATATACAAGGAAAGGAAGTGGGATTAAGAGAGAGTTTATTTACTAAAAGGAGTAGGGTTTTTAGCTATAAGCTGCCTTAAGGATAGGTATGGTTTTAGAAACCTTAAGAAAAGTAAAAAATATCCTTGTGTTTGAAAATATTTTTCTTTAGCATTACATATGTATATTTATATTTACATACCAATAATGGTGATAAATTTTGTTGAGAAACTTTGTTGAGAATTTTAAATGAACCAATAATATTTTCTAAATTTTATCATCTAAACAACCTAAGGACAAGTGGACCAGTTTTTAATAAACACATAATTTTCAACAAAGTTTCCTAATAAAGTTTCTAACCGTATATATATATTTGTATATATCATGTTATTTCTATAGAAAAATAGAGCCTACCTTAACAAATTTTATAAATGGAAAATTAGAAGACTACTTTAAAATTTTTAGTGATGCATTATGAAGTTCGAGATGCTTAATTTTTTTATATTAACATTTTATTAATCTGTTTTAGAATTTCACACGCATAAGGTCACTGCAACCATCCTTTTTGGCCTTACCATAAATTTTAAGCTTAAAAAGAGGACATTTTCAAACTCCTTAAATTTAGATGTTGAAACCCTAATAGCTAATTTATGGAGTCTCACACAATTTATAAACTTAGCTGTTCATAAAATCTCTCTATGTTTCCTAAATTCATTTACTCAAATGTTTGTAAAAACCACATAAAACTTCGTTAATCCACTCTCATTGGTAAAATTACTCACTCAAGAGTTTTTAACAAATGCATCTACAGTTCCACATCGGGAAAACTAAAAGCCTCCATTTAAGGATTCCCATCTTGAAAGAAAAAGAAAGACGTCCTAATAGTACCATTAAGGAGGAAGCACTGACGAAAAATTGGAATACGAATACTTATAATCATCTTATCATATATAACTCATTTCTTTCTTTCTTCTGATGACACCAATTTTTCTTTTTTTCTTTTTTCCTTTTATTAACAATATTACGTCTTATAATTTCAAGGATGAGGGATTTGAATTTAGCCCATCTTATTAGGAAATCATTATTATATCACTAAATCATAATGACCTATGCAAATAATTTCACAAAGAATAATTAAAATGTTATAATTAGCTATAAGACTAAATAAGAGTGAGAATTGATCAGCTTGCAGAAGGTGAATTTATCACAAGGAAGAACAATTCGGCCATTACTTTTATATCCATATTCATCTGCTGCCTCCTCGCGGAGAAGCCGGAAAGTTGGGCAATCAACAGAAGGATAAATATTTGGACACCTTCACCTGATACACCACGAAATGACCCTTTGGAGCTGTACTTTATGAGGCCATCCTCATCCCTGGTTTCTTAGCACACGTTTTTAGACACAAAGGACCTTTGCTCCACCATTGGTCAAAGTTTCTTCAAGTAGATGGGATTCTTTGTGAAGGACCTTGTAATTTATCTTTTTTTTTTTTTTTACTTT
The DNA here is from genome assembly GCA_024138005.1 of Lumnitzera racemosa. Taxonomy (NCBI): domain Eukaryota; kingdom Viridiplantae; phylum Streptophyta; class Magnoliopsida; order Myrtales; family Combretaceae; genus Lumnitzera; species Lumnitzera racemosa. Next base: position 22,731,308 of record JAMXBC010000008.1, read on the forward strand.
AAATTCTGACATTTGTCGAAAAATATATATCCAGCAAGTGTTTTTTGAAGAAAAAAATTAAAAATATAGTGCGGAACCCATAAAAAATTTTGGGAAAATGTTAAAGGAATTTTCATAAAGGAACTTGGAGATAAAGTGTTGAGTTCCTTAACAATAAGAGTTCCTTAAAAAGTTAGATGTGTAACTCATGGACTTTAAATGGGTACCTTAGCATTAAGGATGGTTTCATACCTTTAATCTCTTAGTTCTACATTTATTTATTATTATTATTTGGTTGTACAAAATTTATGAAACCTATTGTTTAATATTTGGTTTGAAACTTTAACTTAGTTACTAGATAAAAAAAGTTTGAAGAATGAGAACAAAATGTTTAAAATTTATCTTATTTAAAATACAATACAAAAATTAACTTCACTTGTTAAGTATAAGTATTGAAGATATAAATGTAACTAAAAATATTAGACAATATTTAAACTTTATATTTTTTAAATAATATAAAATTGTAATTAAGTAAATATTAGACACTATTGAGGATATAAATATTAAATACAGTATCGAGTTAAATACTTATATATACTAAGTAAGGAATATGAGAAGAATTTTTATCCAATGTTATGTAATCTAAATATGGTACAACGGGTTGTATTATTCGATATTTCTTTGTATTGTTCAGTTTACCGCTTTTCTTTAGTCTATTCGGTTCTAGTAATTGAATGCCATCTTAGGCATTTTTCGCAGTGTATAGTTTTTACTTCTCTTGCTAGATGAACACAACTGCGTAACTCTTAACGAGAAGCAAAGGGCTGAAAGTTTAGTTTTGGTTATGGAGACGCACATTCAAATCTATATACAGGAGGAAGCAGGCAAGAACTAATTAAATAGATTGAAAAAGGAAGACCAAATACAGAAAAGAAGACAAGATGAACATGCACGTATTATTAAAATACTGTAGTTTTCTCAGACGGTCAATATTTGGACTTGGGCATATATGCAATATGTTGGATGAAGAAAAGCTATGAAGATGCAAATGGTTAGGCGCAAACAGAACCTAAACTAAGAAATACTTTGGTCCACCTGAGGAACGTCAACGTAGTAGTACATTCTCGTTTCTCGCATTTTAACTCTGTCCGTCATATTGATGCAGTGTGATCGAAGGAAAAAATTCAACCAGTCGTTGTCATCTGCGAGTTTTTATTTTGTGTGAAATTGATAACTAACTCTCCCAATCTAGCTCCCATCACCGAGACATTGTAATTAAGTTACTATATGAACATATTTAATGAGCTATAAAGGGAAACGTTTGTTAATGGTGCTTATTTTCATAAAACCAATACATATATAAATTTATTGGTTTATAAAGTAATGATATGTAACTCATAAAAAGATTTAAAATTTTGCTAAGCGACTTTAATTAGGTGCAAAATAATAAAGCATAGTGTTTTGAAGAAAAAGAAATTATTTAATATGTTGACGTGACATCCTAACTAATGTACCCACAGACAAATATGCTCTAAGGCATTTACTAATTTTGACCGTTTTTACATTACCTAACATAAATTGTAAAAATATTAAAGCCACTTATTAACATGAGAACTGAGGAGATTTAAGCAACTTAGAGCAACTTTACGGGCAGGGGGAAAAAAAAAATCTTTTCCAAACATAAAAATAATTACAAACATATATGTATTGCAATATGATAGCAAAAAAACAGATATTACTTCGCCAAACTAAAGATACATTTTAATGTTAATTTCAATGGTGGCGTTTGCAATAATCATATGTAAGAATTCATGTGCATGGAAACAGAGAAATTACATTTGTAATTGAAATAGTTAAAAACCCTGAAAGAAATAACAATTGCGTAGTAATTGAAATAATTAACATTAATGATCATACATTTCTGTATATGTACTTGTATTATCCTTTCTAATTATCATCACCTTGAAGTCACTCAACAATGGCTGCTCGAACATTTTTATTTTCTTTTTTAGCTAATAGTAAGGAGAGGATTCTGCAATGAGGTTGAGGAAAGTGAATTCATCACAAGGAAGAACAATACTGTCGTTGCTGTTATATCCGTACTCATCCGCCGCCATTTCCAGGAGTAGCTTGAAAGCTGGAGTTTGTAAGTAAGAGAGTGGGACGATGAATCTTTGAAGACCTTCACTTAAGTATACCACGAAATGACCCTTTGGAGCTCTACTTCTTGATGATGATCCTCTTAATTTTTTCATTATATTTTTTGGCATGTTTTTTTATTTCCCAGTGTATACTTTGGCGCTTCTTCAGTTAAATGGATGTAAGTAGAGAGAACAAAAGACAGAAAAATGTTTTTATCTTTCGCTATACCCCTCTACAGAAACACGTTTTACACTATATATATATGTATATATATAAGCAGCTGTTGCTTTCATTAAATATATAAATATAAATGACGTAATGAATTGTCGAAAAGTCTCAAGCTACATTAGCGCATCCGCCTGTCGTTGTTACAACGTTAGCATACACTAACAATTAGGTATAGATTAACTGTTAGGCGCATATGTAGGCTGTACACTGAACCATGTAGTATAAGAAGATAAGTCACACGTTTTAATTATGTTATCGATGAAGTTTCCGGTGGAAACAGCATTCAAACGTAGGTTGCAAATCTCTGAATTTTGCAAGTTTGATTTAACTTCTCTATTACCTAGGTTACTTAGCTGGCTTGCTCCTATAAGGACACAATTTACGAATGCCTTAATAAACCCACACAACTAGTTCAATGCATGGTGTCCATGACACACCAACTTTGCATGACTCGGACACTTGTTCACCATGGTACGAAAATCACGAGTTCCTGTGGATACCCTATAATATATCCTGTAGTTACAAACCTTGGTTGGTATTCCTATATTTGATAGGTTCCGACCACTTATCGTACTAGCTCTTACCCAATTTCCAAATACTTGAATTTGAATTGCCACATTATATGATAAGTTAGGTATTTGGATTTTGAATCGTTCACAATCAACTAACTTGAACATTTCAACCGCCAATTCTACTACCCAATTGAACTTAGTAGGTATCATTATTACTACCAACTTTAACTCCCCGAGTTTCATAATGTGGGATTTACAACCATTTCATGAGTGATACATGTAGTCATCCACTAAAAAATCTAATAAAAGCCCACTCATTAAAAAACTAAGACACTTAAATATTAGCAAATAAAGTCCAATTCCATACCTATTACCAAGTGAAACCCTAATCGACAATGGCCACTCTTGATATACTATTGGCCTTATAGTTAAAGCTACAACCACTACTTCTCTTAATTAAAAGCAGTCATTGATCCAATCCTAACTAAAACCCCAAGCTGCTACCATCTCCAATGCCTTAAATCTCACCTTTAGTAGTCACTGAATGAACCCTAACTAAAACCCCAAGTTGCTACCATCTATAATGTCTTAAATCTCACATTTACCAGCCTTTACCTATAAATCTCAACTCGAAATAATGGATTTTTCTGGGGTTGAACAACAAAGTGGCTAAGTGTTTGCTAATATGAAAGTGGATTTAAGTGTACAAACTTGCTAAGTTTGATAAGAAAATGAGTTTTATGAAGATAAAGGTTAAGGTGAGTGATGGAGGGTTAGATTTATTTGCTTCTAAAACCCATCATTATAGTTATAAATTGGGCACCCTTGGTCGTTGTGAATTTGGCTAAAGTAGATCTACTGGTCTAACTAATGGTAGTTTATAAATATCATAGATGGAGTGGCTGGTAGCAAACTATATGCCACTCACTTAAAGGAAAAGTGGACCAATGGATAGGGGTTAACCAAGATAAGACATCCATGAGTTCTCTATGCAAACGTGTCTAACATCAGCTAATGGAGTTATCTTAGGTACTAATTTTAACAACTTAAAGTTTAGTTGGATACTAAGATAGACACTCAAAAAATTTAGTTTGTTAATTGTAAAATGACTTAACTTAAAAGTACCAAATTTGATGTTAACTTATATACACACATACATACATACATAAATAAATAAATATATATATATATTCCCTGCTGAAGCTATATTTTTTCTTTAACCAATGCTAACATATCACTTTAGTATAATCATGGTTATTAAAATCACAATTATATTCACACGAATCTATAAATTTATAAGTCTAAGAGTTTTTTTGAAGTTAAATCGTTTATAAAATTGCTTTTATATAAATTCATGGTAAAATCATGATTTTAGATATATGATTCTATGAGTTTATGATTTTACTGATTATATATGATTTCACACGATTCTACTTGATTTATGTCTAATAAACCATCAAAACTAAGAAAAGAACTAGGCCTTATGATTTAAAGTAAGCAATTGAAACTGTGAATGGAATGATATCATGTTTACTTATTTTACACAAATTGATTACATTACTAGCTTTATTGTTGAAGATCTCCCATTGAATATAAAGAAATAATTGAGAAAGAAAGTATATTTAATTTATTTAACTATGATTAATTAATGATCCTTTTTGGTAAAAGAGGTGGAAAAAAAAAAGATGAACACAATATCATGCAAAAAGTTGATTCCCTTATAGTATGGAGAATCAAGCCCCATAAAATAGAACCGAAGATGATTTGAAGATTTTATGACATCAGTTTTATTGAAGATGGAGTATAAAGCAATGCATAAGGGATTTAAATTATGAAGATATGGATATTATTAGCAATAATACCAATGGCAGGTTAGCACTGATAATAATGATGATGATTATGATTATAAGAGTTTGTAGCAATTTTGATTATTGCAAGGCAGTTGATCCTTATAAAATATCATAATTTCTACTATTTTCCATGAACTCTTGTTAGAAAATGTAACTGTTTTTATATAATGTATTTAGAAAAAAAACTAGTAGACCTCCAAATATTCATAATTATGCTGTGAAAATGCAAAAGCTCTATATATCTTTAAATTTTACCTTGTCTTTTAGTTCTCGAATCTATTTCAAATTGTGTAATTCTTTATATCTCGCAGTTGTGCTCTAAATGCTATCGTGCCTAATAAAATTGCTTAATTTATTTTATAGTTTTCCCGCAATTATGATCGTACCTGGTAAAAAATTACGAAAAAAATATCAAAACACCACTTTTAGATACAAGCCATCCTAAAATCTCACAAGGAAACTATTAGTTTCATTTTATTTTAGTCCAAATAAAATGGATAAACTTATAACTCAATTGACATTAGCTACATTCATTTCATATTATTCTTAAATCGAAAACAACTTTTATTTTTTTGCTTTCGATGATCCAAGCGAGCTTGATTGGTACATCAGAAGCAATTTGTATTGTTAATGAAGCTATTGGGCAAAAAGGAAAAATAAATAAAGGAAAAATCAATCCCGCTAATCAATTAATTATATCTACCACAAAATTGTCTAAGCAATTATACATGCATTACGATACAATAACGCCAAATTAAAAGATGAATTTGAATATCGATTTCAATTGTAGCTTTTGCAATAAATATATAAATCGATTTATGTGAATGGGAAACATAGAAATAATTACGAAATATTCAAAACCCTAAAAGGAACAATCTTATTGTAGTAATTGAAATAATTACATTAATGATCATACATATTTCCATAAATGTACTTGTATTATCCTTTCTTATCATCACCTTCAAGTCGCTCAACAATGGCGGCTGCTCGAACTCTTTTATCTCCTCTTCTCTTTTTCTTTTCTTTTTTTTTTAATTATTATCTAATAGTATCAAGAAGTTGACGATGAAGATGAAGGTGAGGACTCGGCAACGAGCTTGCAGAAAGTGAATTCATCGCAAGGAAGAACAATACTGCCGTTGCTGCTATATCCATACTCATCCGCCGCCGTCTCCAGGAGAAGCTTGAAAGCCGGAGTTCGCAAGTAAGGTAGTGGGACAATGAATCTTCGAAGACCTTCACTTAAGTATACCACGAAATGACCCTTTGGAGCTCTGCTTCTTCTTGATGATGATGATGATGATGATGATGATCCTCTTGATTTTTTCATGATATTTTTAGGCATGCTTTAATTTCCTAGTGTATGCTTTGTTCTTCTTCTAGACGAATAGACAAGTAGAGAGAACAAAGGCTGAAGTTTTTATTTTGGGCTATACCCCTCTAAAGGCACATATATATATATATATATATATATGAGCAGCTTTTTCTTTAATTAAATATTAAATATAAATATACCAATGAATGGTGTCAAAAAATGTCAAAGTATGTTAGCACATGCACATTTGCCTATCGTTGTTCCAATGTTAGCATACACTAAGGGTTAGGTATGGATTAACGGTTAGGCGCATATATAGGCTGTACACTGAACCAGGAACAACACTGTTTGCACTCCCAGGGGTACTTATTACGTTTTCAATGACGTTGAGGTGCAGATTATCAGGTTGATATGAAAAAAAAAAAAAAAAAAAAATCAATGATACTAACGTATTATTAACATGTATATATCAACTATATTTAAACATTTAAAAATAAAGAAATGAATATTTTAAAAAACATACCAATTATATCACACATTTTAACGATCATGAATTAAAAGATCAACCACATGTTTTAATTGTGTTATTTGATGGTGAAGTTTCCTGTGGTAACATCATTAGAAACAGCATTCAAACCTAGGAGTGCAAATCTCTGAGTTTTGCTCGTTTAATTTTCCTTCCTGATTACCTCTAGACAGGCTAGCTGGTTAGCTCCTATAACGACACATTTTAGGAATGCCCCAAACCCTCACAACTAGTTCAATGCATGGTTTACACAGCATACCAACTTTGCACGACTCGGACACCTGTTCACCATGGTACGAAAATCAGGAGTTCCTGTGGATACCCTATAATATAATCCTATAATTTCAAAGTAGTTTGTATCCTATATTTGATAGGTTTGGACCACTCATTTAACTACCTCTTACACAATTTAGAAATACATGAAGTTAAATTGTAACATTATATATAAATATATAAACAAATTCCATACCTGAATTTTGAATTGTTCACAATTACCTAATTTCACTACTCAATGGAACTTACTAAGTATTAGTATTTAGTACTACCACTTTTAGCTCCGCAAGTTTACTAATTTGGGATTTACAAACAATCCTTATCTGTTAAAAATCTAAATAAAATTCTACTCACTAAAAAAAATTAACAAGGAACTTAAAGTTCAGTCCAACTACCTATCGATAGCCTTATGCCAAGTGAAACCCTAATCAATAATGGCCACTCTTAACATACTATTGGCCTTATGTTTAAAGCCATGACCACCATTTGTCCTAATTAAAAGCAGTTGCTACCTCAGCTCTGGCTATAACCCCAAGCAGCAACCATTTCCAATGTCTTAACTCTCACCTTTATGGGCCTTTCCCTACAAATCCCTACCTACAATCATGGATTTTTCTGGGGTTGAACAAAGAAGTGGTCGAGTGGTAGAGGTTTAGGTTTCGTTGTGTTAAATTTGCTTCTAAAACCCATCTTTATAGTTGCAAATCAGGTGCTCTTCGTGTTTGTGAATTTGACTATCGTAGATCTAGTGACCTAACTGACGTTGGGTTTTAAGGGTCACAAAAGTAGTGGTTCATCACAAATTGTATGCTGCTCACTTGAAGGAGAAATGGAGTCGACGGTGGTGGTAGTAGGTGGGTTCAGCCAAGATAGGACATCCATGAGTTCTCTATGCAAATGTGTCTAACATCAGCAATAAAGCATAAATATACCTAATTTATATGTTAATTTTATTAAGCTTCTATAGATTTTTTAGTTATTTTTTTGTGAATTTGATACTTAATTTTTCTTTTTATTTTCATTTTTAGGACTTAGACATTAATCTTTGCACAAATTAGAAATTTATTTAGAGGATCTGCGAAAGAAAGGACTCAAGCTTTATTGGTGAGCATAGCCGTGTTCGTAGTCGCCGTGCTACTTTCCATACTGGAAGTCATGATGTGTTATTTTGTGTGAGATTTGCAGTTTCATCCAAAAAAAAAGTTGCATAGGAAATAAGCATGACCATGTTTAAGTTTATGTTATTATTAAAATCCTATGAGATTCTTTAGACTATAAATAGCTTTAGCTTATAAGGACTTGTAAAAAAGAGAGTTATTCATTATTTTCATTCATTCAATTAAAACTAAGATTTAGAAGAAAAGAAGAAAAACTTTTAGAATAGTTTATTTTCTTTATGGGATTCAATCTCAACGATGATAAGAAGCGATATTTTAGCATGAATTAAGCTATAGTGACCTATTTTAAGGTTGCTTTCATTCCTTTTGACATATTCATGTTTTGCATATCATTTAGCCTATTAATTCTTCTATGTTTAATTAAGATTGTGAATCAAATATTTGGATTAATAGTTAATGTGTGGTTTTATTTTTATTTGATTATTTCTTAGGTGCTCCTAATGGGTATAAATTCGACCATCATAGATCCAGTGGCCTAACTACAAATTATATGCTACTCACTAAGGAGAGTAGCAACCGACCCACTATCAAATACAACTTACGATGAACCAGTCCTTTGTGATACTTACAACCTATTATTAGTCAGGCTACTAGATCTATGATAATTGAATCGCATTAATTCTTCTAGTTATTTCTTGAATCTTTAATTTCATAATCGTTGAGCATATATATTTTGATTCATTAGAATATATGTGAGATTAAAATTGAGTTTTAGAAAACCTTTTCCTAATTAACTCCTATGATTTGGCTCATTTGGATTAAAGAGAAGATATAGATGGATACACTTTAATTCGTGTAGGGTTTAAGAGCTCAAAACGATTAATTGATTTATTTACTGTCTAGAGATAGAAAGAGTTAGAATTGATTAATTTAGAATACTTATTCGCTTTGAAAAAAAGGAGATTTTACCTAATACTTCACTATCTTGAGACTAAACCAATTAAAAATTTGGCAAGGAAAATTCATATGTGTGTAACATTATCATTAATTGGCTTTCCATTTATCAGGTTCACGATGATTAGAGATGTTAAATATCCTAATTTTATAAAGTAGATTAGTTGCATCGCTAGGTTTTTTTTCATAGAAATTAAAAATAGTGTCCTTTGTTTAATTTGCCTAGCTATAGAGTATTCCTTGTGTGTTCAATCTTGTCTTCACCACTATTATAATATATATGCAACTTAGTGTATAATAACTTGAATTTTTTTAGTGTCTATTTTATCATCCAACTAAGCTTTAAGTTGTTGAAATTAGTACCTAAGATAAATCCATTTTCTAGTAAAATACGCTTTAGTTATAAAGTAAAATTAGGTTCGGTGTATTAGTCAAATAATGGATTTATCTTAGGTACTAATTTCAACAACTTAAAGCTTAGTTGGATGAAAAAATAGACACTCAAAAAATTCAAGTTATTAATTGCAAAATCATTACCAAATTTGATATTAACCTATACACACATATATAAAAACATATTTATGTATTCTCTACTAAAGCTATATTTTTCTTTAACTAATGCTAACATGTTACTTTAGTATGATCATAGTTGTCAAAATTTTAATTCTATTTGTATGATTTTATGAGTTTATGATTTTAGAAGTTGTTTTCAAGTTAAAATCGTGTATAAAATCCTTTTTATATAAATTCATGATAAAGTCATGATTTTAAATATACGATTCTATGAATTTATAATTCAATTAGATTATATGCTATTCTATACCATTTTATGTGCTTTCAATTGATGTAGGTTTAATGAATTATTAACATTAAGAAAAAGAACTAAGCTTCTCTAATTTACAGCAAGCCAATCATATTATGAATGGAGTGGTACTAGATTTGCTTCTTTTAACTTATATTGATTACATTAGTAGTTTCACTTTAAAGATCTCCTACATAAGATAAAGAAATAATTGAGGAAGAAGATGTATTTAATTTGTGGAAGATGAATAAACAATTAAAGATGAATTAGAGAATTATGACATTACTACTATTAAAGATGGAGTATAAAGCAATACTTCAAGGGACTTAGAATAAAAAAAATGTGGATATTATTGGTAATATTACCAATGACAGGTTAGCAATGATGGCAATGATAATGATAATTATTATTATGATTGTGAGAGTTTTTAGTGGTTTTGATGATGTTAAGATAATTGATGATTAATGTTTTATTTTAGTTTAGTATTTTTATCATAATTATTTATGTTGTTATGTAATTTGTATCAATACTTATATTTATACTCTAGTTTTGTGCATTAGCATAATGATTTATATTTTATTTATTTATACAACTTATTTTGACCAAAGTTTATGTTGAATTTTTTTATTTACATAATATATTTTAATTCTTTATGACTTTATCGGTATATTTGTAATTTTTAAAAGCTAATTTATAGATCATAGAAATTTATATTCCTACATTTTAAATACAACTACGAATTTGACAACTTTATATGTAATATGAGAAAGGAATATCTTCAGTGAGATATTAAAAGAAAAGCTTTTGTATGTCAAGATGAATTTTTGTACCTTTTACTAGGATTTGTAAGCAATTAGTTTCTCTATGGTATCAAAAAGTATAGTAACCACTAAAAGTTTTCTTCTTTTTTTTTTTTTATCAACAACCACTAAAGATTTTCTGAATAGTGGATTTTACCCTATTCGATGTAAGGCCAGCAAAAAGACGAGTGGACAAGGACAATCGATCGAACTCGTATACATCGTTGTGTTATTTTTTTCTCCCTATTCAGTTTATCTTATCTCGTAACTTACTATTGTTATTTGTTATTCTGCACTCATATTTTAGCTTCTTCCAATATACTAATAAGAGAAGAAGATGATTTAAAAGTTTGTAAAATCTACTGAACCTTTCTAATAAAACTTACAAGTTCTTTTTCAACTTTTACTTAAAAATACTTACAATGGTTCATGAAGGTCCCAATATGTTGTAAAAGTCCATAAGATTGTTGGTAATTTGATATTTAACTGTCACTTGACGGAATTCATATTTCTACTTCAAACTGTGCGAATCTTGCTTATTCATTCGTATATCCGTGATTCTACTTTGAAAAAATGTGATTGTTCGTATATAATATGAAAGAATTTAGTGATGATAATATATTACGTAAATTGATAAATACATGTCAATATCAATATAAATTTAACACACGAAATATAATGGATATTTTTTAAAGCACATTACCGTATCAATTTTTTATTACTGTTTACAAGCAATTTATTGATCTACGTGGCTATGTTATACTATTGATTCTTTTTTCATGCATAATATGCAGTTATTTTTATAAGAATTTGTAACCTCACCTATTTTCTATAACTATTCATAGGAAGATGTAATTTCTCTATAATCAACAGAATTTTTTCTACAAAATTATATGTCCAAATATTCATAATTCTACCAAAGTAATGTAAAAATTAATTAATTTCTGGTAATTTTATTTTCGCCATGATTGCTTCGCATAATCATAAATCTATTCAAATTTTGTGATTTGTTAGCTCTCATAATTATGCTGTAAAACTGTAATTATACTCAGAAGCTCATAACACAAATGTTTATAGCATAATCTTAAGATAATCAACCCTTCAAATCCATAGTTATGCTTCTGTATGTAATTTTCTTTATTATTCCTCGATTGTGGTAACACCTAGTAAAAATGCTTGAGAATCACGAGAAATTATCAAGGCACCATCTTCAAAATGGATGCTGGGCTTCTTATGATCCCATAAAGGAAAACAATTTTCCTTTATTATACTATAAATAAAAATAGCATGGAGTCTAAGTCGATCGGCATTAGTTAAATTCTCTAACATGATTCTAATCGATATAAGCTTTTATAAATTCCAATGATCCGAGTATGATCTAACTTATTTAAACAATGTGGCTATAAATCTCCATAAATGAGGAAGTTGTATTGTTAGCAAGCTCTTATTGTCGAAATAATATATATATTATAACATGCTATTTAATTACTTATCTAGCTCACATTTTTCTACAATATATGTAGATATATATATACATATATATGTGATAAAGATCTTATAAAGTATTTTAGCTAAATTTATAAAATCAATGTTTGAGATTGCCTTGATTTTTAAAATATTACATGACATTGTTATAATATTAATTTTTTTTCTTTTAATACCAATCATTAATTAAACGTAACTGTATCTTAAAGGAATAATTTTAGAAAAAAATTAAGAAAGTAATTTCATAGAACCCATATCCATAAATAATATGATAATTCTTCAAAAGCAAGATACATTTAAATATCAAATGGAAATATAGCATTAGATTTTTGTATAAGATTACTTAATCTTGTCAAGTTAAGGTTGTTATGTTGTCGATATAGATATTAATTATTTCAATATAAACGGGAAGAGAGATAATATATTTATATTTTTTTTTATTTTTCCAGCATATATATATATATATATGGAATATTGAGAGAGTATTATGGAAAATAGTGTAAATAGTCAAATCTTAACAGAAACAAGCATTGGGTGGTAATTGAAATAATTACAATAATGATCATACATGTTTCCATTAATGTACTTGTGTTCACGTTTCTTATCATCAACTTGAAGTCGCTCAACAATGGCTGCTCAAACATGTTTATTTTCTCCTTTGGCCTTACAAAGGCTATTCAGATAAAGTAACTCATGTCAGCTCGAACGACTTTCAATAAAAGAGTACCTCTCAATTTTTCCATATTATATTTTATGGCGTGTTTTAATATTCCCAGTATATATACTTTGGCGCTTCTTTCGTCAAATGGATAAGCAGATAGAACAAAAAGGCTGAAAATTTTTTTTTTTCTTTTCGTTATACCCCTCTAGGGCAACACGTTTTACACTTAATAGAGCAGAAGCACATTTTCGCTTTAACTAAATATAAATATGAGAGACTAAATAAATGAATGTCGACAAAGCTAGTAGAAAAAAAAAAAAAAATAGTTAAATACAGTAACCAATATATGTTGACATAATACATTTAGCAATTAGGTATACATTAACGGTTAGGGTTAGGCGCCTATATATAGCTAGGTTGCTGTAAACACTGAACCGTAAGCCACAGTTTGGACAAGGTAATTAACGACAGCTTCAACGATAACTAAAATATATCAGGTTAAATGACCCTATGGAAGATAAGTCGCACATTTTAATTATCCTATGCAAAAATGGTATTAATACATTCACTGTCTTAATGAATCATTGGTAAATAATAATATAATTCTAATACATGAAAATATTAACCTACTATCATTGATATATATCTTAATTTATTATTGATATTTTCTTACCGCTAATTAAAATATATTACGTATTGGTATCAATCGAATTTCTTTTGGCAAATCTTAAGTTTTGCTTGGTTGATTTTCCTTCCTTATGACCTAGCTAGCTAGCTGCTATAACAATACATTTTAAAAATGCCCGAAACCAACAACCTTTACAACTTGTTCAATGCATGGTGTTTCATTATGCAACAACTGACTTTTGCATGAAGGCTACGACTTTTTAACTATCTCTTGAATTATTGATGGTGTAAATTAAAATAAATAGATATTCTTATTAACTTTACAAATGGACCTAGAATTTGGATAAAGGCTACAAATATTGAATAAGGGACAAGGGAGAGAGAGAAAGAGGAAACAAAATTATAATGAGATGATGTATGTAGGGATGAGAGTTCAAGTATGAGGGTCATGTGCGTAATGCATAACAGATCATGCTACATATAATTAAGAAAATAACTTAACTTACACATGTAGGATGATAAGGAGAGATAAGATAGGCAAGAAAAGTAGATAATTTTGGTAAGGCTCTAATAAGTATAGTGATAAGTGGAGGAGCATAATGCCATTGAACTCCACAATCGAAGAAAAATAAAGTAATGTTCTTGAGATGTTTAAGTGTTTAAGTATTTAATCTTTGAAACAGGATTTCAATAGAATAATAGCATTAGTTGGAATTTCTCCTTCATCCTAATGAAGAAGTGAATATGGTATTTATAAAAAAAAAAAATAGTAATTGATTTCATTCGTTGGATCATGATGGTAATCAATTGTTCAGATTGTATCGCTCTTTTAATGGACTTAAGATAGACCCCATTTATGAATTTAGGCCCAATTGGCTTTATTTTATTAGTGTAAGCTAAACGAAAAAATGTTCGATTGGATAGATTAATTTAACAACTTTACACCAAATCTATTATACTAAATCTCCTTTGATTATTCCAAAGATTTATAGGCTTGATTCTTTAAGCCTTATCACCTTAATCCAATGAGTCAAATCCATTTTAATTACTAGGCTTAAAACCCAGATTCTACAATGTAGTACCTTAATAGTAATCACACTTATCAAAAAACCTAGTTTTGAATTTTATATTATAATTCATTTCACTCAAATAGGTAGAATTACTAAACTTGCTTAAAAATATAAATTTTCACTAAGTTTAATATGCAGATCGGTGAAACTACCTAAACCTATATGAAAATAACTCTATACCCGAATTAACTAGGAAAAGTCACTCAAAATTAAAAGCTTGTAAAATTATGATGTTGACAACCTATTTCTCTATATATAGATAAATAAATAGATAGGTATATAATGATATAATAGCTACAGATTGATATTTAGGCATCATCACCAAACTAAGATATGTTTGAATATCAATTGCATGTACATCATTCACGAAAGAAATAGTAAAGGTAAAATGGTGTATGTTTTTGGGAATTTAATAGATGTGCATATTGAAAAGGTGTAGTATGTTTTGGAAATCAGATAAATGTCACTTTGAATACATAAACTTTACTCACACTGTAATTAACAAGTAAGTTTTAAAATGTCAACTTGGTACTTGAGTTTTGCAGATTTTTGCAATTAACTACTAGTCCAAATACCCCAAACGACCTCGAAATATGTATAAATAATAAATTGACACTTTTAAATGCTGAGTTATTAATCGATGAAAAAGAGATGAAAGTTTAGTCACCAAATGCAAATTACAAGAAGTATAAATTTATAATCTCACTCTCAGCCCCCTGTTCAATAATGGATTAATCATAACAACAGCCGTCGGAATTTTAGCATATGATGTGCAATAATTTAGCAGGGTTACTTTCCAGTTCTTGTATAACTTATATTTGCACAGAAACTAATACGGTAAGTGATTTTTATCTAATAAGGATCGTTTTTGCCACTGTTTAGTTTTATTTTAGCAAATATTATAGGTGTAAACAATTTTTGTATGAGATTACTTAATCTTGTCAAATTAAGGGTTTCGTGTTGTCCCATCTAGTCACAAATTTCTTAAGGTTAGGTGGTCTATGTTTTCCTGGAGATATTCGGGTGCTTAAAGGGTAAGAAGAAAGAGAAACGTAGCATATACAATACTTCCCGAAACGATTTTCATGTAAATGGTAAGAGAGAAAATACAAAATGTATTTGGAATACAGAGAGAATATTTATCATATGTGAGAGATAATGTAAATAGTCAAATCATAACAGAAACAAGAAGCGAGTAGGTTTTTTTTTTTTTTTTTTTCTTTTTTTTGCCAATTAGTAATGATTGAAATATAATTCCATCTATCTATCTATCTATCTATTTATATATATATGGGTGTGTACTTGTACTGAACCTTTCTTATCATCGCCTTAAAGTCCCTCAACAATGGCGGCTGAGACAGGTTTATTTTCTCCTATTCAGCTGCTGAAGTAACTCATGCCATAGTTATAGTAAAAGCTTGAACAACTTTCAACAGAAGGGTACCGTTTACGGTTAGCATATTGTTAGCTAATAGTCTAAACGAGACGATGAAAGTATCTATATTTTTAGGATAAATGCAATATAAAAGGCATTTTTTTTTTAAATAGGTAATTAAGGTTTGTTTTTATTAGAAAAGAATGACTTAAGAATCTTTGCTATATCATTGTCATTATTATAGTCAGACTATTGAGGAGTTTTACACCAAAATCGCGATGTTTTTTAAGAATAGTACGGAAACGGGGTATTCAGAATATAAAGGAGAGAAAAGTACGTGCAAGTTTGGAATTCTTTTGAAAGATTCTACATTCAAAACACATGGCTTACTTGAGCCTTCAATTATGATGTTTTGTGAACTAAAAGGATCATATTTGGCATGTGCCTTTCAGCAAATACCTGCAATGATGAATGTACCTATATACATGATAATACCTATGATAGCCATGAATAAGTATTTACAAGCACACATATAAGAAAATGTCATAATATAATCCAATCCATCGATGTCTAACACAAAGTCCAATCCACTACTCCTCGAGCAATTGATGTGAAAAACAAAAAACATAGGACAGAAAGAGAAAGTGTTCAAACATGTTGAGACCGTGTAAAAATCCATGCAGTTTATACAAAAACCCTATTTACTACAATCTCTATCCTGCTTCTTCTCGTGTCTTTGAAAGTATTTACCATATCGAGAGAGTATTAAAAGCCGCCCTCCTAATGGACCCCCAGATGACTCGAATGGTGTCTCCTCGAGATCCCTAGGAGGCATTGCCGTCAATTATGATGATGGCTATAGGAGTGTAACACGTTCCCCCATGGTCGAAGCTCGGGATGAGCCTGTATGCCGCTTTCGAGGAGCTAGTGGTGTCGGTTGAAGTTCCATGTGAGGCTCGGATAGCAAAGTAAAGTAAGATCACCAGAGCTGCTTCCCACATCACCTAAGTCTATGGAATGGCATAATCCAGATGACATGTCCACCTCATGGCGGCGACCCTGGCAATACATCAATCATGCTCTACCTCCTGTAACTCTGTCTCTGATTGGAGGCTCAAGAGGCAATTTCGGCTCCGAGTCATGTGCTGCCTCCTCCATGTATGGCGGTTCCTAGTCAAGATGAGCAAACAATACCAATCCACCGTGGTCCTCTATGAATTAGAGGCCTCCATCAATAAGAGCATGTGCAGTTGGGATGTCATCTTTTGACCATACAAATCGAAGTGTATCAACCTACATCAAACGGACAAGATGAAAACAGTTAAGTCTATGTTGCCAATAAAACATAATACAATTATAGACTTTTGACTTACTAAGTGTTCTAACATAGCTCTAGTTTGGGTGATGTATTAGTATGTAGTGTCTTTATACCATGGGAATGGGATCGATGCCAACGTAGAGTTGAACCACCACCAACCACATATGGCGGTTAGCCCAAGACTGTATGCAATGGACATGTTGCTTTAATACCACCAAGACCAATCAGGCTGTTTATTAGCATTGCACAACTGGTTAAATATATGGTCTTTTGTCGATTTTAGAGTGTAATAACAACAAAAAAAAAAAAAGAAAAAGAAAAAAAAATCGGTTTTTTTATTTTATTTTAGGTAATGGAAAATAAAGGATATGAACGAATATTGAATCAAACATAACTTACCTATCCAATAATCGAACTAATTTTTTTATTAAATTCCTAGAATTAATATGATTTATAGAATTATAAAACAATTGAACCGATATTTTAATATAATATCACTCATAAGATTACAATAATAGGATTTTTGAATTACACATTTGATATAACATAAATAAACAAGGGTTTATTGTTTCCACAATCAATATCAATCAATAAGACAAGGAATTGAGAAAAAACTCTTAGGATTGTAATTTCATTAACAAAGACTTTGATATTACAATGGGGATATTATAAGTCTATTTATAGAGCTAGTTATGGTAAAATGTAAATAAAGAAATATTACAACGTAAAGAAATACTATTCCTCCCAATACACACCATGTCATGATATTCTGACAAGAATTCTTTAAGCAATACACGCTATGCAATGCTTTCTTCTAAAACCAACACACGCCTTGTCATGATTTATTAAATTTATGTAGATATATCTATTTGAAATTTTGAATAAAAAATTGAATAAATTACAAATAGATCGCCTATATTTGCATTATGCCAACATAGGCCATCATTTTTTTTTTTTTGGTCAATTGTCATATTATAACTTTAAGAAAAGTGGACCAAACATAATCTATTTTATTAGAAAATCAATGTTCATATTGAACTCTAATGGTCTTAAGCCCTTATTTTAAGTTTAAACTACCTTAAATTTTTTTAGAAAGCTTACACTCTTACATGCATTCTTCTTCTTCTTCTTTTTTCCCCTCCTATTTATGAAGCTAAATGGTGGTTAAAATGTTGTTTTGAGGGTTGGAGCAAATAGAAAAAGATAGGCTACTTCATATTATAATATAGTGTGTCAAAAGATCCTTCCTTTTTTATATTCCATCTATTTATGTTATCATTTATTTATTTGTTTTGTAGGTAGATAAATATAGAAATTTATTTATGTATTCTATGATTTAAGTTAGTAAGATTGAATTCCCTTTTAATAGTGAAGTTGTATAAATATTATTGTAATACTATATGATTCCGTTATAATTTAAACTGTTTTTTTAAATTTATATTTTTTGTTGTAATAGAGTGATATGAATCCGACTATAACATTATAAGAATTCCATTGTAATCTATATTATGATAGTTGCTTTTTTTTTTTTTTTTTTGCTCCCTCATAGTTTTAACTTTTATTTTTAAAGGGTCCTAATTCAAAAAATTAAAAAAATGATAAAAAGACAAAAAAATAGAAAATTTTTAAAGAAATAAATAAATAAATAATGAAAAAATTTCAGAATAATTAATCGAATCGAGTTATTATTATTTTAAATGGATTTAATAGATCACAACTAAATAATTATTGAAAAACACAAATCTAAAATGATAATATAAATCTATTAAGATAAAGATTTAGATAGATTTAAATCTAGATTGGTATTTATCAGTTTAGATTTGAAGTGATCCAAGAGATTCATTTTTAAGTTGTACAAATAAGGATCAAGTAGCGAAAGAGAGAGGATCACAAAAAAAAAAAAAACAAAAGAAACACACCATCATCCCCTTCATGATCAATTTGAACTCACCCAATCTCCATCCACCATCTACCCTTGTCCATTAAACTAACACCATCGGAATAGCAAGCACATGACAGTAGTCCCTTCTCTCTTCACACTAGCCATACACGATTGAACTCGTTGAGTCAGCTACTAATAACCCAATACATGCTACTATACCCCCAAAGCCAGCACACTCCCTCTCCCGCCCAGTCTTCAACCAACGTCCTCATCCATCCAAAGCTCTGCTAGATTATCCTTGCAAGTACACCCCACTAATCAACCCTCTCTCTCGAGCACATCAAGTCCCTTACCGCACTTCACTACAACAAAACTCCCCCACACTCCATCATTGCCTAAACAATCGAACCTATCCTTTCTTCATCCCCTAACTACATTTTACGCAGCAACACAACTCCACAGTCCATTCCACCAGTTCAAACTAGAAAATACCCCATCCACACGAGCGAGCACTAACGCCATAGCTTGATGACCAATCTTCGAGCAACCACGCGCGAATACAACAATGCTCTTAGCCCACTTTCCCTCTCACCTGACCATCCGTGCAACTACACTTTACGCCAAACACCAACGAACCTAACATCAAACTCCACAGTAGCACCTAATTCCAATCGCTCCATCCTCACACAACGTACTGATACATGCATAGCCCCAAAATCTACAAGCAATCCTCTCGCATCAATGAACAACAACAAAAAACGGTATGTGAAGTACAATGATCTACTCTATCTCGCGTATGATCAAGTAAGCTAAGTTGTTTATTTTTTTTTTATCTATTTATCTTTTCTTTTGGTTTATTTACTTGTCATAGGTTTAGTTAATAATTTGTAGTTATCTTTAAGATATGTAAAAAGAAAAAATATTTTAACTTAGGAAATTATGCCTTTTCTAATTTTTTTTTTTTAAATCATTAGGTCTTTGGAATTGTTGACTTAGAAAAATTGCTCTTCAAAAAAAAAATAATTAATTAACTCATTTTTTTTTAACTAAGGCTTTCCTTTAGAAAATTTTCCACAAGATAAAATTTCAAATTAGGATCCTTTTATAAGCACTACGGAGGTGATGTAAAATTTATAAAAACTTTCATTTTCATTTTTGTAAATTATTACTCCAATTCCCCATTTATTTTGTAAGACAAAAACAATTAAATTTATTTACTGGTGATTAAGCTTTGTTTTAAAAAAGGGTAAATTTTGAAAATTAAATTAAATTTTGAAAAATTAAAATAGTGCCCAGAAGGATTTAATAGGGTCACCCCACAACTTAAGAAATCTAGTTTCTTAAATTCTTTTTAAATAGTTTTCAAAACGCAAACTAGTGACTGAATTAGAATCAATCTGTCTAATCAATTCTAATTTAATCATTTTTCCTAATCTTACTAGGTAACGACTCCAAATTTTTCAAAATAAAGAAATCAAATTTCATTTAACTTTAGTCAATGGTTTAAACTAAACAGTCATGGGATTTAGTTCAAATCAAGTTAAAGGAAATAGAATTAAAATAAAAAAAATGAAAAAATAAAGCTTAATACCCATGCAGTTATTAATAAATCAATTTTTTTTTTATTGTAGTGTAAACAAAATGTTAAATGGGTAAGATTTTCATGATGTCCCATTTATTTCTTTCATTTATTTATTATATATTCTATGTCATAATCGGTTGGAAATGATTATACATTTTTCCACCAATGTCTAGCTACTTTAAGAAAATTGTTAGTTGTGTGATTTACTTTTGTTCAATAAGTTTATTTGTTTTATGGCCGTTTGGGTTTTGTATTTCGTTTTTATTAAGTATTACATTCTCATCCTTTCCTTGCAAGTTACTATTATAAGGACATAAAACATACAAAATTTGCTAGCAATTTGTATTGAATCTAATTATTTCCTCTCATAAGTAAAACTAAATGACTTTAAAAAATAAAATTCCAAACTTTTTTATACTCATTTATTTTTTATATCTGTTGGCTATGCTGTTAACTTATCTAAATAGGTTAGTATAAATTAATGTTACATTTATATTTATATAAATTCCACTTTCTATGTATATATGTCTTAGTTTAATAGATAAAAATGTTTAGTTTTAAAATATCCTATAAGGAAAGGATAATTTTGGAAAGTTATGAAATGTGAAGAAAATTTTTTATACGAACATGAAAGAGAAATATAAGTGATTGAAATTTTTCCTTTCTCAAAATTCCAGAAGGTAATTATGTTGCTTTCTTTTGTATATGTTTGATAAAGTGATTTTATGTTTATTTCGTAGTATGAGTACTATAGTAAAAATTTTATTTTTTAGTGCATTATGGTTTGTATAGTAGTTGTAACGTAAATGAATAAATTATTTATCCAACAATCAACTGTCACTAATGATTTCCTATTTTAAGTTCCATTACCCTTTATACTTAATTTGCTCCTAAATTTGTAGCTCTTTTGGCCATCTTATTTACCAACAAGTATAATTGAGGATGTCGCAAGAAGCTAAAACATAAGCTTAATTAAAGCTAAGTTGATTTCCCATTTTTTCCATTGACTTAAATCTAAACTTAAAATCCTATTTTGGTGGCCTTAAGCTTGATTGAAACTCCAAATTTAAATTTTAAAATCTATTTTTTGTACTTTTTTTTATTGAGTGATGAGCTTATTAAAGTATCTTTTTTATTTCTTAAAAAATCAACATATAGCATGTTTTGTATTGCTTTTCCCTTTTATGATTACTACATAATCATATAGTCAAATCATATAAATATTTAGACATTTTAATTCGAATCATGCTGAAAGGTTTATATTAATATAGTTAAGCTAGATTAATATGTATTACTACAATTAAACTGTATTAACATAAATTAACACGATAATAATAACAGTTAAACTATATTAATAAATATCAATATAGAAAAACGATCTTAATATATATTAATAAACATTAATATAAGTGATAATAATGGTCAAACAATATGATACGTGTGAATATAGTAATAATGATTGTCAAACAATTAGAACATTATAAACTATATCAATATATATTTAAATAGATAAACTATATTAATACATACTAATATGAAATAGCAATAGTTAAATAATATTAGTTTAGTAATAGCGATGGTTAAATTATTTTAATACATATTATTGTAGTCCTATGTGGTTAAACTATATTAATTTATTAATTATATTGTTAAAGCGTAGGGAAAAAATTTTGTTATATTTTCTTGTCTGTCCATTGTCCTTAAAATATAGATATTTTAATTTCATTTACTATATGTAAATTTAAATAGTGCCATTTCATCAAGGCTATAAATATCAAACACCTTTTAAAAGTTTTTAACTCTTCATTTTCTTCCTTTTGAGCAGTTACTTTTTTTTTATGTTATTATTAAATTTATCTAAATTCTACCTTCAAATGATATGATAATCATTAAATTGAATTATGGCAATTTACAACTATGCAATTGAATTATGATCATTAAAATTGCTATCATCTATGACGTACATTTTTTCAAATGTTTAGTAAAGTTCATACTAATTATTAATGTTATTATGTTTTTCCCTCTATAAGTACTACCTACCTTGATTTTTCAAATGTATAGTGAGTAATGGATTAATTATTTAATGCAACAATTCAATTAGATACCACGTGTTATATTTTAAATTTTATTGAACTGTTGTATTTAATTTTACACACATATCGCGGGTGCGCACTTGCTAGTTTAAATATTAAACTTAAAAATCAAAGAACAAAGGGGGAGAGAGAGAGAAAAAGAAAGAGTTTCGTGCAACTTTTAGATAGTAAATGCATCAAATAACTAATACTTTTTAGGACAATTTAATCGAATTGGATTTAGCCAAAAATAAAAGAAAAATTAAATTGGAAAAGCTACCACAATGCTCTTTTGAGCTACAATAACATAGATGATAAGGACGCACCTCCCATGCGTCTATTTTGAAATTGAAAAATAATAAAAAATAAATACATAAACTACACTTTGAATATTGATATTCATATTGAACTACATTTCTAATAATACGTCCCTTAATAATTTTTTTTTTTTTTTGTATACTATATCTTTACATTTCACAAAAATTTACAACCTTAATATACCCACAATTGGACCCTACGAAGAAAAATTCTAATTACTTCCCATTCTTTTAAATAGTTAATTTGAAATGATAGCAAGATATGTAAAGAGATTATACATAAGAGGGGAAGAATGGGAATATCAATAAAGAGTGAGTATGTGCAGGGCAAACAGCACGGGCAAGCAACACCTTGTATAGGATTCCAACCTTATCTTACTCCTATATTATTAATGGTAAGAAAGGAGCAATTCACACCTATATTTTGATAAACTTGTTCGTGAACCTATTTATTAAATAAGTCCTATAAACATATCACAGGTTAAACTCATGAATCTATTTAGGTTTAAAATAACCGATATTTTGATAATTAGAAGAGCATTACTCTCTTTTTTTATGAATACGTGCAAAATAATAGAACAAGTCCACATATTAGTAACAAAATCTTAAGATTGTATTAATGATAAATAGGCAAATGACTTTACCTTTTTTTTTATTTTGGGTAAGAAAGTAACTTTACCTTGAACAAGTACATATATTATTTTTTTTATTATGATACTTATAATCCTTATTGGAAATTTAATCATTTAAAAGTATGCGAACAAAGTGACAATAATTTTGAATCAAAACTATATTTATATAAAGAGTGACATAAAATGGATGAATCAAGTATTTTGAGTCATAGAGATACTAATCAATCTCAATATTCTCAAGTTATATAAATGGCATATGATATCTAAGTATATTAATATTTACAATAGCTTCACAATCAGCATTTATTACACAATTATATTCTCCATCAATATAGTAACTCATTAAAATTAGAAGCTATGGAAATTCTTTTATGTATAATATATTGGTTTTATAGAGAATATAATAAATAAAATTATTTTTATAAATGAAAGTCAACATTATTTATTTTCTATTAACACAACTTTTTTTTCTTTTTTCAAATTCTTTGAATGTCGCTCTAAAAAAATTTCCACTAATAATAACATACTCTTGGGACATAGCAAAACTAAGATGTTATACAATCAATCAATGTTTAGATTTATTATATTTTATTGGAGTTCATTAAACTTTTATTGGATTGTAATTTTACATATAATTGTGTGTGGTTTTTACTTACAAAATTTCAATTTTATGATCATCATTTCCTCCTATAAGTTTCTAACTATCTTATAAATTTAATTGCAACTCTTTAATTGATAAATAAGTCCAACCCATATGAATTAGGTTATAAATTTAAGTTTACATACACAATTAATAACCGAATCAAATTATAACTTAAGGTTCCTTAAACACACTCATTTAAACAAATAAAAGAGAGAGAGAGAGAGAGAGAGAGAGATGATACGAACTGCCAACCTAATTGTAGCTATTTAGCACGCTAGCCTCTTTTCCAACTAGTAAAAGGACTGCTAGTTGTAGCATGCAGTGTACTAGTGAATAGGAGAGGCCAAAGTCAAATATATGTATAGAAAGTATGCGCCTTCTTTTATGGTTATCGAAACACATTCTTCACATACAAAGCAACAAAATTGAAAACCCATGTATTAGATGAGTTCTCCTTATTTATTCTCCTAAATAGTAAATGCTTCCGATAATTGTTCCTTAAATCATTTCTTTTCTCAAAAGTACAGCAGATAGTACATTCAGCAATAAGTTTTGCAACCTTAGATATCTTCAATTGAACAACTGAGTGAATAAATCATATTAAGAGGGATACAGAAAAATTACCTATGCTAATTTAAATGGAACCTAAAAAGAAATTTTCATTATTTTCCTTTCTTTCTTCTAAATAGTAGTTACCATATTAACAAGGGTAGCAAGAGATGCAAAAAGACGATACATTTGAGAGGGGAAAGGACATTAACATGGCCTCACCAATTACAAGTTGAGGCAGATCATTCACGCGAAGGAAGCTCAAGCTCGAAGTAGTTTGGCTTCAAGGCATGGTGCGGGAGTTCCTTATCTTTTGGACATCTTCGGAGCAAGATTGGAGATCCCTGTACTCTTCCATATCGGCGAAATTCTCTTTGGCCTGAGATGATGATAGGATTTTTATTTTAATTTTCTTTTCTTTTTTTTCTTTTTGGGTCAGTAAAACTGAAAGTAAATAATTAAAGAAAGATGATAAATAATCTACTACCACAATATTCCCAATGGAAATTGCCAAGTTATCTTGCCTGTTTAAGAAGGCTATTTAACTCCATCCGAGCACTAAGGATTTCTCCGCAGCTTCCTGTAGACCTTGCAATTTCCATGTAAACCTTGCATAGTTCCAAGAAGGCGCGTGCATACCTTCTAAATTGCTCTTTGTCCTTCGATATATTACTACTCTGCAAAAACCATTCTCCTTTAAGCAAGCGTTCGTGTGAAGGACAAAAAAATCATTTACAAAAACAATGAAAAGAGATTGCAAGGCTTTTCCAACGGCCTAATACTTGTTTTCAGAGAATAACCCCAAAAAGTGTTAATACCTTTGACTGCACAGGATATGTCAACTTCCAACAGGAAAGAATAGCACAGGTCTGAAGTAAACATGACTGAAATATATCAACTTCTCAGTGTGACGACTTGGATTTCAAAGATCATGGGAAAAGTTAACTAAAGAAACAATTGAACACAGATGGACATTGAGGAGCAAGAACACCAAGATTGGCGCTTCCCAATTAGGGTTGCCAAACACACTAGATATGAAGTGCAACCCTTTGCCTCTTCTCAACGAGAATTAACAAATGAAATAACTCACTACATACTCTTCCCTCCCTCTATTTATATTTCCTATGCTACAATTACTAATCTACCCTTGTACAACTCCCACAATTACAATAGCTTCCTTTATACAATACGTAATACCAGTACATTACTACAACACACAACACTACACTGCCCCTACAATACCGAACACACTCTCAACTACACACACTGCAACTAGGCATAAAACAAACTTACAACACAAGCACGCACACACACACACACACAAACACACATAACTGGATTGTATCGCTTAGTAGGTAAGGTTAAGGCAATCTGACTTCTGGGAGGATGTAAAGTGCAGTGTCCCTCTTTCCATAGATTTTGCAAAGCTCTACTGGGGACAGCTGGTAGGACAATACTGTCCCTTGGCATCCCAGATGTTTTGCAATGAAGCAGGGATGAAATAGGAGCCTACAGTTGTAAAGGAAATTCTCCACTGGGGTTTGGATTCATGGCTAACCTGCTTGAAGTCTTTGATGTGAGGAAACAAGGTTTAATGACCCAGATAAGGCAGTTTGGTATCCTTAGTGACCTCAGAAAGCTTGAATGCTTCATATGCAAGAATCAACCAGGTTGAGTTTGCTGGCAACAGCTAACAAGGTGGGGACAAAGATGAGATAAAGCCATAGGCCATACCTTCCTTGCAATGAAAATTCATTTCACTTAGCTAATCCTCTTTTATTATTCATTTATTGGTCATAACCCATTTTAGTTTATTTAGCTGAAAAGAATGACAGGGCTCTTAATAAGATAATTAAAAAAAAATTTCAACTTTTATCAATTTACATTAACTAGTGTATTTCATGCACACCCACCCTACGCCCAACACCCTCCCCCACACCCCACACCAACCACCCCACCACCACCCCCCCCAACAACCAAAACACCCAAAAACTTATCTTCACCCTGTTATATGTCCCCAGGCATCCCACCCCAATGGCAGTGATTAAGCCAAAATTTTACCCCTGGCACTCCAACCCATAAAGCTTGGCCGTAACTCTTTTTAACAAAGAACAACCCTCACTTTCTGAAGCTAACGTTGAGATTCAAAACCACAAAGCTTTTGAAAATATTTCCTCCTTTGGAAATACAAGCTTGGAAATAACCAACAAGAGAACACGAAAAGATAAAACCACCATCCAAAACCAGTTGTTCCTCCTCCCACCAAATCCTTTTGTAGATGTATGTACCTGCTGATGCCCCCTTGCACTGCGAGTATAATCTCCACAACATGCCCAGACAGGGTCTACTTCCAAAGTTAAACCTCCTAATCAAGTAGAAGAGGGTACCAAATATTGGAATTTCAGCCTAGTAGGTGATTTTCTGGGGTGTAAAATCCCCTTTTCCCTAATCCAATCTACCACTCCAAGAGTTTGGAAAGACTATGAAATTGACATTGTTCTAGGAAACAAGGAGGGCTTCTTCTATTTCCAATTTGCTAGAAACAAGGACTCAACCCCTATACTTGAAAAACCCTTGGTAATTTGCCCAAAGACTAACATATAGAGATGTGTCTCACCAAACCTCAAACCAGGAATATCTCAATTTGTTGTAGTAGTTTTTTTCTTTTAAATTTGTGGTAAGTCAGTTAGCCTTTATTGATTTATTATCTTGCATCACTCACAAATTCTTGGATCTTGAAGGTATCATTTACATTGCCAGCAAACTAGGAGTTCCTCTTCAAGCTAATTCAGTAGCAGCTATTTGAGAACAAACAAACCAAGATAGAGTGCTTGTAGAATCAGATGTCATGAAAGATCTTGTTTTGTAAGTTGAAGTAGAGAGGGTTGATGGGATTAGCACAATTCCAAGTGGAGTACAAATTGGTGCCCCCTAGATGCACTACTAGTTTGGCCACCCATGCCATTGTCAAACCCATAAAAACCCAAGTGCCATCTCTCACAAAAAATGTAGGAAATGAAGATTGGACAAGTCTTTAGCAAAAGGAAAAGGGCCTATTGCATGAAAGGGAATGGGTCCATTGCATGAAAATGAGGACAAAATGAGTCAGAACCATCCTCTTGCTACACCAAAACTGAACTTATTGAAGTGAATAAGGAAGTTCTACTGCCTAAAAAAGGTGGCAAGTTGAGGAAATCACCTAAAATATGAGAACGAAGTTGTAGTTGAAGACAACAGCAATCCCTCCCCATCAGAGGCCCAAGGTACAAAAGAAGAGTGAAACTTCTTAGATCTCTCTTAATTCTCATGTTTCTAAATTGCCTGTTCAAAAGATGATGAAGCCTTACCCCCAACAATACACTGACGAGCCTAAGAAGGAATTATCCCAAGAAGATCAATAAGAAGTCGACCACCCTACAAATTATAAAGTCTTAGGGAAAGTATATGGAAGAAGATCAAGGGTAGACAAAGCTTTGTTAATGGAAGAATCTCAACTTACTTTGCAAGCTTAGAAAGAAATTCTTCAAACATAGAAAGTTCAATTGAACCTTCTAGAATGCTACTACTTTTTGTATTGTGCTGATGAATATGGAAAATTGCAATGTTGTCTTCACAACCCAAATAAGAGAGCTAACAAAGAGAAGGTTTGCATGGAAAAAGAGATTTTCTTCTTAAGGTAGTTGGAAATTAGAGCAAATGTATCAAATGACCATCTAGTGGAGCAAAGAATTGATTCAAACTAGCACTTCACCATTAACGCAATAGAGAGGAAAAGAACTTGGCTAGGATCGGATCTAAGAGTTTGGAGTATACAAATAAAGTTAGAGCACAATCAATTTACCTTAGAACCAACTCAACTTTCATTGTGACCTTCGATTATGGTGCAAATTGTAAGTCCCGTAGATGAATGCTATGGGAACTAACACTCTTCTTTAACCATTCTCTTCCTAATAGACCTTAGTTAGTAATTGGGGATTTTTTTTTTTTTTTTCTTGTAAATGAGATCATTTCATTTCTTAAAAAATGTACATAAGAGATGTATAAGAAACACACAAAAACTGCTGTTCGAAACCAGTATCAGGCTATACTGGTCAAAAGGACACTAGGATAAAATAGAAGAAACATGTATAAGCTTTACAAAATGCACACAAAAGCTAATCTAAGGATGGATTTGCTATTGTTTGCAATCCCATTCACCCTTCCATGGTGCCTTTCTTTCCAGATGTAGTAACAATACACTGCTAAAGCCTTCTTTTTATTGTCAAGCTTAGTCGACATCGCTAAATCTAAAACTTCTTGTAACATGTCAAAGTCCTATTTTTGTAACACACTTGTATTAACAAGAACCTATCCTTTTGTACATATAATATAAAAGAGGACTTTTTTTTATTTTAGCTAGGGCTTTAGTATTATCGGTAATTTTCACTTTGAAAAGATTATGTTATTTTATCAATTTTAATGTTTACTTCTATCAAACCCATAAAACTCTTTATTGAAATATAAGTATACTTCTGAATTAAAACTCTTACTCATCAATTTGATTGATCACAACTAAAAACATTCTATTATATACACATAACCTTTATATACACACATTTTATCCTTATAATACTTTGGAATTAATAAAAGTATGTTATTCATTTTACAATTCTTACATATATCCTTTATATTTACTATTGGCTTTCTATCTTGTTCATATTGCTTACAAGTTTAGGCCTTGTTAGCCAGTATTACATGCAAATTAGACTTGCTTATTACTATAAAAGTAAAACAATAAGTGTTGTATGATCCATTTCTATGCTAAAATCATGATAGTTAATATTAAAACCTAGATTATTCTAGCAGGAACAATCACGACACAACAAGAGAAAATGAGCAAAAGATTAGATAGTGTAAAAAAAATACTCAAGAGTGTAAGCAAGCAAATGGATGATTTGGCCGTATTATTGGTGAGAATGGCTAAAGTTAGGGCCAATAATCAAAATATGAATACTAAAATAACTGAAATGGTTGAGAATTTTGGTATCACAATGCAAACACTCAGTGAGGAAATATGTGTGACAATCGACAATGCGAGATGACAATTGGGAACTCAAGTGGAAGACTTGAAAAGATAGGTTAATACCCATATCTCAAACGAGTCTATTGAAAAGTTGAGGGCATAAATAACTATTTTAACTCGAGCTATAAGGAATGGTCATGCTCCTTCCTTTACCCCCATACAAACTCTTGTTCGTGTAAGATATCTTAAAATACTTAAGCCTAAGGTAGTCACTGACGTAAGAGATGCTAAGTAATTAGAGAATTTTCAACTCAATATAAAGCAAAATTTTATCGCTATAAGGACAAATGACAAGAATAAAGGTCACTATGGTTGCAATGTACTTAACTGGTAATACTAAGTTATGATAATACACCAAGTATGAGGAGATGTAGAATGGTATTGCTCATATAAATACGTAGGCTAGGTTGTAGGCTTAGTTTTTCCCTAAGAATATTAAATACAATGCTCCAAAGACATTGAAGGAACTTCAACAAGGCAATGACATCCGAAAGTATATTCGTAAGTTCTTGACCATGATGTTAGACGTTAAGAGCATGACCAAAGATAGTAAGCTATTCTATTTCATGAAAGGATTGAAGCCTTATGTTAAGAAGTTGTAGCGGCAATAAGTTACAAATATTGCTACAGCGCAAATAGTAACTAAACGCTTAACTAACTATACTCATGACAACAAAAGGGAAGAATGAGACGATAATAACACTGAAGCAGATCAGAAAAAATCCTACAACTCTCACAAGTTTGGAAAGAGTAGGGTAATCAGTAGAAGTAAGAAACCCTCATTCTCATGTTTCCTATGTAACAATCCATACAAAGTAGCTGAATGTTCACATAAAGCTATACTCAATACTATGGCACGAAAGGCAGAAGGTATATGCCAAGACAAAGAGTTGAGAAGCGATGGTAAGGAACAACTTCGAATGAGCGCATTACACATGTTAGTTGCTAAGAGTTCCTTAATGGGACATAAGCCCAAGACCAACAATGAATTGATGTATGTTCAGTTGAACATCAATGGCAAGAGTACCAACGCAATAGTAGACTCCAGTGTTACACACAACTTCATTGATGTACTTAAAGAGAAAAGTTGGGGTTAGTGCTTACTAAAAACACTAGCTAGATTAAAGTCATCAACTCCAAGGTCTGCCATGTTTGAGGACTTACAAAAGGAGTGAAGGCGAGGGTTGGGAATTGTAGTGGATATCTCAATTTGCATTGCTAAGGGTGATGAACCCAATATGACGTGAGTAGCTCGGTATGGTGCTTATGAGTTCTTAGTGATGCCCTTTGATTTCATCAATATTCTTACAACATTTTATACTTTAATGAACAATGTATTTTTTAAATATCTAAACAAATTTATAGTTGTCTACCTAAATGACATTGTAGTATATAATAGGACATTGTAAGACTGTAAAGCACTTACGAACGGTTTTCCAAAAGCTACAGGAGAATCATTTATATGTGAAGCGCGAAAAATATGCCTTTGCCCAAAAGTGCATCAATTTCTTAGGTCATGATATCAAATATGGGTGAATCCAAATGGATATGGCCAAAGTGAAAGTAATTAGGCAGTAGCTAATGCCCAAAAGAGTAGGTTGCTATCCTTTCTTGAACTTGCTAATTATACAAAAGATTTGTTAAGGGATATTCTCGTTAAGTTGCACCCCTTACAAATCTGTTAAAAGAAAAACCGAGCATGGTCTTGGGATGAGAAATGTTAAAATGCTTTTGAAAAGTTGAAGTATGTAGTGATGAAGGATCTAATCCCCACACTTCTTGATATTTCTAAGCCTTTTAAAGTCCACACAAATGCCTCAAACATTGCACTAGGTGGAGTGTTGATAAGAGAGAATCATCTAATGGTATACAAATGTAGGAAACCGAATCAAACAAAGCACGATTACTCATCCTAAGATGAGTTACTTACAATCGTTTACTATCTAAAGACTTAGAAACAGTATTTACTAAGATCAAAGTTTCTACGGACAATTTTGCTGCCAATTATATATTGACTCAACTTAACCTCTCAGCTAAGTAACCTAGATGACAAAAGTTTCTTACAGAGCTTGATATAGAGACTAAGATTGCAGTAGACGAACTAATCGGTTGGTAAATGCTTTGAGCAAGAGAGTCGATTTAGCTTCCTCGGCATAGATTGTACACCAATTGGCAAGTCAAATCTTAGCCTTAATTTAAGAGTAGATCAAGCAGCATTTAAGTCAAGACCTATTGGCCAAGAATCTCAAGTAGTTTGTTGAAAAAGGAAAGACTCATAGATTTTAGGTAAAACATGACCTTATCTACATAAAAGGGTACCATTGTATGTTCCAAATACGGGTCACTTGAAAACCCATGAGAGTGCCATGATATTCTATGGGCTGGACATTCCAGCTGGCATAAGACACCGATCTCATTGAAGCAAGGCTATTATTGGCCGAATATGAAAAAGAATGTAATGAATTATACAAAAACTTACTTAACATGCCAACAAGATAAAGTTGAAAAGCAGAAGATGGTAAGCCTGTTGGAACCACTTCTAATGCCATCTCACTCATGAGAGAGCGTCTCTACAGATTTTATCACTTCCCTACCAAAAGTTGGAAAGCAATCATCTTTTTTTTTTTTTTTTTTGTTGATAGGTTCTCTAAATATACCACATTCATTCCCACCACAAAGAACTCGAGTGCAGAAAAGACAACCCTTCTATAATCATACTATAAAAGTCTTAGAGAGTACCCTAGAATGTTATGAGTGATAGGGACACCAAGTTCATAGGAAAATTTTGGACATAATTGTTCCACCTCCTAAGTTCCAAACTAAGTATAACCTACAGCTATCATCCGCAAAGTAACAAGTAAATAGAGATTCAATAATTTGCTGGAGAAACACCTTTGATGCTTTGTCAGTGCCAACCAAAGAACTGGGTTGACTTGTTGGATATTGCCCAATCTAGTTTCAACATCCAACGAAGCTCTTCCTCTAATAAAGCCCTATAAAGATTGTCACGAGTTAGCAACTACTGTGGCTACACCATATACTGAGAGATGCCTAAGAGTTTATCAGTTTACTAAAGATTGGAAGCAAAGTTCAAAAGTAACGAAGGTGTATCTTGAGAAAGCTTCCAAAAGAATGAAGAAATGAGTAGATCAAAACTGCAGGCCTAAAGTGTACAATGTTGATGATCAAGTCCTCATAAAGTTTCTTCCGGAATAGGTCAAATCATTGTGAAACAAGGATAGAAGATTGATCCAAACGTATATTGATCCAATTCCTATCATCTCAAATATTGGAAGAGCTGCCTCCAAGGTCGAGCCTCCTACACGATTGAAGGTCCATCAGGTTTTTCATGTTAATATCTTGAAGTCATATTATCCAGATATAAAAAACACATTTAATAAATTGTCCAAGCGATCACACATCAAGATCAAATTCATCTTCAAGTCAAACTATGGAAGACACCCATTGTAGAGCAAAAAGTTAAAGATCTCGCCACTTAAGAAGAACATATAGAATATTAAGTCAAGTGAAGAGATCGAGAAAAAGAAAGTAACTAGTTGAGAGACTAAAAAGGATCTTAAGCCCTTATTTGAGAGAGAGTTAGTCTTACTAGCCAAAAGATATCCACCACCAAATCCAAGCTCTAACATATATTGCCGAGGACATTAATAAAAATAAGTGGGAGAAAATGTCAAGGTACTATTTTCGTAATGCACTTGTACTAATATGGGCCTATTTTTTTTCTACATATTGTAACATAGAATAAGACTTTTTTTTCATTTTAGCTAAAGCTATCCTATTATTAATAATTTCTATTTTAAGAAAATGGTGTCATTTTACTAATTTTAATCTCTCTTCTTGCCAGGCTTAAAAATGACCATAAAACTCTTTACAAGAGTAGCATACTCTTTTGTATTAAAACTCTTTACCACTTTGGTTTATCATAACCAAAGGCATCCTATTATATATACATAACCCCAGTGCAAACGCATTATAACTTTATAACAACACCAGAATTAATAAAAATATACTATTCATTTTTCGATTCTTATCTTTGTCCCTTGTATTTATTGTTGGCTTTCTATCTTATTCATGTTATTTACAAGTTTAGGCCTTATTGACTAATATTGCATGCAAGTTAGATTTACTTACTACTACAGAGATAGGACAATAAGCATTGTACAGTCTATTTGTGTATTAGAGAAAGCCTCAAACTGTGACATAAAGTATTTGCATCGGATGGTTTAATGTTTCTCCAATTTAAAGCCTACTCTAAACTTTTCCAAACTGATTTAGCAAAAGTACATTCAAAGAACAAATGATCATGTAATTCCCCCCTTTCTTAACATAGATAACATATGTTTTCTTTAATGACGCCCCATGCAACTAGCTTATCCAACATCAGCAATTTTTGTTGAATTACCATCATAGGATCATGGAGTGTCTAGGAGTAGCATCCTTATTCTAAACAATCGCTACCCATTGCTTCTCCGCCTCTTTGCTCTTAGCCAACAAATAATCTTTCCTAATAGAGAGGGCTTTGGATTCCACCCCTATCCAAACCATCTTGTCCATAACTGACCTAATAAGTGTTAATTGAGTTATGCCTGAAGTGATAGTGCTCCATCCATGTCCCTTAAGCCATCTCCAACAACCATCCTCTATAAAAGAGCAAAGAAGGGTCTCTTTTAGGCAACCAAATGTTGTTGTAGCTTGCTCATCTATCCATTCAACTATGGGACCCTTATTGTACCAGTTGTCATACCAAAATGAGGTGAGCTTGCCATCTCCTATGTTCCACTTAAGAATTTTTCTGGCTAAAGGTTTAGCTTAGAAAATCCTTCTCCATGATCAAGAAGCATTATTTGGAAATTTGATGTTCCAAAAATTCCTTCCTATTAGGATCTCATTTTTAATCCAACTAAGCCAAAGGGTAAAGCATCATTTTCACAAAGGACCCAAATGTGCTTAAGTTGATCAACTTTGTTCCAACATCTAATATCAATTACACCCAGGCCACCCTCCCTCTTTAGTTAACAAATTTCCTTCCATTTCACTTTTGCTCTTGCTCTAATTTCATCATTCCCATTCCAAAATAGAAAAAAAAAAAACTTTTCATTTTTCTTTCTATTTGGTCTAGGATGGAAGCTGGTAGAATGAAATTCATAGCCCAAAATACTCAAAGAGAAAAAAAAGCATACTTTTGATGGGTTGGGCTCTCTCTGCATAGGAGAGGAATTTAGAGAATCAATGGTTAATACAAGAGGAGAATTTATCTATCAAGGCTGCACAATCTGCTTTTGATAGTTTTGAAGAAGATAGAAGGACTCCAAGGTAGTGAATAGGAAGAGATCTAACCACAAACCCCAACAGCCTAATAATTTCCTCTCTTACCTCCAGCATCACTCTACAAAAAAATAAGTGACTTTCATAGAATTAGCTTGTAACGCCAACAGAACTTGGAATTCGTTAAGCTCCTCCTTCACGTACTTGGGGATTTCAATATCACTATGAACAACTTCTAAGAATAGAAGGGGAAATACAAGATTAATCTTGGCCATGAAAGATTTCAACAAATTTCTAGGCCTACCTACACTAGAAGGCCTACCTTTTGTAGGTATTGGATCAAGTTCTGTCAACCTACCTTGGATGACAAATTATCCTATCCCCTATCTTCTCTAATCACTCTCTTGGCATGGTTCACATGGATTTTAGGCTCCAAGAGTAGAAACTTTTCTTTAAATTTTTTGAAACCTGAGCTATGCAAGATGAAGGGACTTTGAGCATTGAATAAAGCTAGGTTTTCTCATCTTTTTGGGCTTTAAGTATCAACTATTTAATTAGCTATCCAAACAAGAGGGGAGGCACTACCTTCTTTGCTAAAGAAAAGAAGGCTTACAAAGAGTATTATTTGCTCAGGGATCTACCATTTCTACTAACAATAATCAAATCAAGAGTTGAATGGTTACATAGATAACAAGAAACACAACTTTGTTTCTCTTGCAACGTCATATGTAAGCACAATTCATTCTTTTTAAAGGGATATATGACTTAAGCTAAAGGCAACGATAAAGTGTGGGATAAGTCCATTAATTATTCTTTCAACTTTTTAATGAAAAATAAGCAAACTAAGTGAAGCCTCAACTATGTGAAGTTGAAGAATTCATAATATGGAAGTTCTGGGACAACTAAGTTGACTTCCAAATGTGTCCTTTGCTGACAAAGAAATCAAGTCAGCTTTATGATTATAAGCCATTGAATTAATTGTTTTTTAGTTATGTTCTTTCAAGTATCTTAGAAGTTGAAGCTGATATAATTTAGGCCATCAATGAAATCTTAACTTAGAGCTTCCTAATCCAGGAGGCAAACAATGCTATATTAAACCCTATCCCCAAGTAGCTCATCCATAGTCTTGTATAAAGCTACCATCCCATGCTTGAAAGAAGCTTTGCCCTCCCTTGTTGGTAAGGAGCAATCAGATTTTATCTCAAGCAAGATAATCGCTGATAGTATCCTAATTGCCCAAAAATTAATGTTCTGTTATCATGCTAATAGGTGTCCCCATAAGAGTGCTCTAAAAGTTGATATTCTGAAAGCCTATGACACCATAAATTGAAGCTTCCTACAGCGAGTTATCCTTTGTATGCAGTTTCCTCCTCATTCTTGACAACTAATTTCTCAATGCCTTACACCACTCCTAAGTTTTCTCTCAACATCAGTGGCAAGCTAGTTTGATTTCTCTCTTTGTTCTAGAGGTCTTAAGTAAGGTAACCTGATTTCTCCCTATCATCCCATTTTTAAGATGGAAGTTTTGTTTGGCATGCTTAACTTCACCCTTTATTTTGTTTCATTGGAGATGTGTAGAGGAGAGTATTACATATTTGTCATTCATTAACATGTGATGATCTTTCTTAAAGGAAATATCCCCTCTGTTAACTTGGTTTGTTAAGGTCTAGAAAATTTTTAGAAAGTTTCTTCCCTCCAAGCAAATGATGGGAAAAGTCAAGTTTTCTTTGGAAATTTCATGACCCTCATGAGGAGGCAATAATGATATTGTGTGTGTATACAGGAGGGAAACTCACCTTTACCGAATCTGGCTGTATTCCTTATCTCATCAAAACTTCATAAAGAGGAGAGCAGCCAAGATATAGTTGGACTTTTGACAACAAAGGTCAATAAATATGCAGGGCACATACTACTCATCAAGTCAATCATCTTCTCCATGCAAGTTTATTGGCCTACATCTTCATTCTACCCTAGTTTGTCATCCAAAAAATAGTGTGACTAATGAGAAATTTCCTTTGGAATGGTTGCCCAATATTTCTTCGAAGGCAAAAGTCAAATTGGAAATTGTTTGCACCTCAGTTACAGAAGGATGCTTGGGTATCCCAAGACTAGAAATGCAAAATAAGGCAGCCCAACTCGAGCACATTTGGCGCCTATCAAAGGGGGCTTTAGAGAACATTGGGCTGATTGGATTCATGTAACTTTCCTAAAGGTAAACAGTTTTTGGTCTGTACATGTCCATCCCTATGTTCTTGGGATTGGTGAAAGCTTCTAAAGCTCGAACATCTAGCTCATTCATGTTTCATGTGGAAGGTGAGAAATGACATTTAATCTCTCTTTGATTGGACTTTTGGCTCTTGGCAGGATCTCTTAAT
The DNA here is from genome assembly GCA_024138005.1 of Lumnitzera racemosa. Classification (NCBI taxonomy): domain Eukaryota; kingdom Viridiplantae; phylum Streptophyta; class Magnoliopsida; order Myrtales; family Combretaceae; genus Lumnitzera; species Lumnitzera racemosa. Next base: position 22,768,743 of record JAMXBC010000008.1, read on the forward strand.
GTGGTGTACTGTGCAAAAGACAGCAAACCTAGGCATCCTAGAAATGACTTTGTACAATCATACCATGTTACGGTTAAGAGTTTGCCCCAAGGCACTTTTTAGGAAAACTGTCAGATCCTCCACCGTTCAACTGAACTCTCAACAAACAAATTTACTCGAATGGACAAATTCTTCCTCTTGAGTGTTTTCCATCAAGGCCACCTACAGGTTTTTTACTATCGAGGACAAAGAATGCCTAAGGAAAGAGTGCTGTGCTGCCAAAAGCCTGTCCCCAAGCATGCTTTTATCCTTTGGCTTGCCTAGCTTAAGAAGCTTCACACTAAAACTTCTGCTTTAGGATGTTACAACTTCCACAAGTTACTCTTCATGCACTTATGACATTGAAGATCATAAACACCTTTTTCCTTGCATATACTCATTACAAGTATGGCGACTCCTACTTCTCTTGGCTTGGTGCAACTTTTAGGTGTAGTTGCAAAACTACCTTATCCATGGCTCTAAAAATCCACTCCAAGATAGTCACCTTAGCAGAAACAACTTACTAAATTCGGAGGCTTCAAAAGTCAGTTTGGCTTGGCAAACCCACTACCCAGCCCAAGTTTTTAGCTGGTCAGATTCTTGCTTACACTAAGCTTCAATACTCAATTTAAGATAAACTTACTCTAGTTGACCCACAGTGTTTTTAAAACTTCGATAATAGAACAGAGTTGTTGTACTACCCCATCCCTGTCACACTGATGGGTTGCAAATTCTCTTCCTTGAACTGAAATTTTTACTTACTTGGAGGGGGAAAAAATATGTTTCATTTACAATTGCACATAATACAGAAAATCTGCATACACATCTAACTTTGTTTCAGCAAAGAAGAAAATTAATTAAGTCTATAGGCAGAATGACTACCTAAGAATTCAACATTGAAATGGTTAGATGAAGAGCAACAATTGTTTATGAGATTTTAGGGAACAAAACAATGTACCTTGTATGATCTAACTTGCTTCAAAAGGGCTTCAGCACACATTTTAAGATCACCCTTCATCCTATGCCACCTTGCATATAATCCCCACACGTCCGTTGCAGACCCTTTTTTAACTATCTATAAGGAAAAGAAACGATAACCAGGAAAGTTTGGAATTACCTAACAAGTTAGGGTGTGTGCCTCATATGATCATAATAATAATAATAATAACAACAATGACAACAACAGAAGAAGCATTCATTTTGTCAGGATGAGTGTGAAGAAAATTTTTTTTGGGTAAATAATTTTTTCCTTTTGGGTAAATGAACTTTCTTCAGCTAAATAATTTTTTTTTTTGCGTAGGACTTAAGGAGAATGACATCAGGAAAATGAGATGAGAGAAGCAGGAAATCTTGTTCAGTCTCTAACTATGCAAGAAAGCAGAAAGTAACACTGACTAAAAAAATACATGCAGTTACAGAACAAATATTCAAAATGACCATCCAAATCCTGGTATGAGGCATGGAATGAAATCTCTTCTTTTTTTTTTTCCTTTTGTTTGGGAGGAGGAAAGGAGGTGGTGGTGGTAGTGGTGTGGTGGATGGTGTAAATGGAATGAATTAATTACCAATGTCTTCTAAGCTCTCAGCCAACAAGGGATGCAGATCAATTTTAGTGTCTGCTGTGTCTGACGCAGGAAATGAAAGAAACTCCAGAAGATAGAATATAATCTCCCCATGCACTTATCCCAACGAGCTTTATTTTATATCAAGCAGTCACCTAATTGACTGAATTTCATGAGTTCCAACTGTAAGTCCAAATAGTATCTTTTGCACTCTCATGTGCTGGTAACTGTGCTATGCTTATATCTTACGGCCTCTGCCTTCAGGCAATTTTTTCATCTTGTATATGATCTTCCGCTTTTAACAAAACAACAATGCTCAAGCCTTATAGGTGTGTCTATCTTCCTCAACTAATATATTACATTCAATTAACAAGTAAAGAAAAATAACAAGTCTTGAAATTTCACCTCCAAATGGCAGAAAAGAAGCAAAATCTGACGTAACACGTCACAATCCTCAATATTATTATCATCAATAAGGAAACTTTTTGGCTTGTTATCCAGTGTCATGATATAAACAAGAACATAATTAAATAAAGAGGAAACCACTAACCTCTTTAAGTGTTTCTCCAAAAATATTTACTAAGCCATCACCCTCCTGCAATCTTGCAGATGCATGCTCTGAAGATGTCCGTTCACTAAAAGAATCTGGATCTCGAACTGTGGATATACTTTCATTTCTAGAACCCTGAGCCCTTCTTTCCAACTCTGACATAATTTTCTCTATCAGATCAGTATCAACTCTTCTACCACCTGACATATTCAACACCATCTGTATAGCTTCCAAAGCCTAAGCCCACAAAAAAGATAAAATCAGAATTGTGCAAATGAAGAAGCAATGCTGCCAACGATCTGTCCAGAGGTATAACCAGAGATGAATTTCATAAATAGTAACACATGTAGAAGCTGGGCAGATGGCATTAAGGAGAAATTACATTGACAAAGACAGAATATAGGGAAAATGTACATCACAGTAAGAAGGATATTACTAAAAGTCCATCATAACAGGGTCCAGAAACCTATTTCCATAACACCTAAGTATTAGGAAAAGAAAGAACATAGGTTAATGTCAATATTACTGCTTTAACTTTGCATTTTTTTTTTTAATTTTGCACCCGATGATTAAAGTTGTTAAATATCAAATACAAACAAACTTTTATGTGCCAATATTATACTTGAAGTTTAAAGTCGTTAAACGTCATACTTAATTTAACTTTAACTTGTCAAATTTACTACATCAGTCATCACTAAACAAATGATGTGGCAAATAATTATTGGTCAAAAAATACAATTGTAAGTAAGATAGTAAATCTAATAAGCAAAAGTTTGATTGGCATGAGATCTAACCAAATTTCAGCTGTAAAATTGGAAAAAACACATAAAGTCCAGATACTAATTTTGATATTGTCTAAAAGAACATACAAGTTAAAGGTTTCTTTGCTAGTGCGGTCACCATCCACTAAGTATGATTTCTTTCGCTCTCAAGATTAGAGTAGAATTGCATCATTAAAACTACTAAATTTAAATATTGAAAGAAAGAAAAAAGGTCAGGTCTCCAGAACCCAACTGAAGGTGACAACCCATTTAAATTGTCTTCCAGAAGCAATAAAAGTTAATCAGAATAAGGTTCAAAAACCTGTGACAAACTTTTTCATGAATAAAACCAATGGCCAAGTTATCAAAATGAGGTCAAGATAAGACAGATGAGAACAATTTATATTTCATGTTGAAAAAGACATTTTTTATAAAAGAAAGGAGTTCAAACCAGAAGAAAAGTTCAAACCAGAAGAAGCAATGTACCTGACTTATATTACCGACCTCTACAGCAACTTGAGCATAGTTTTCCCACAGCTGCCAGCTGCTTCGTCTGTCAATTAATTTGTCATTAATAATGCAAAATTTATCATAAATTAAGCAAAGCAGAAGCATCTCTATGGATACTCTATGCAGGGGCAGCAGCTTTCAGTAATACTAGTTCAATATAGTTTAGTTAGAGGAAAAGGTCTTCACTTGAACTTTAAAGCTTCCTTGAATGCAATAAAGGCTTCTTTGCTTCTTTTTCTGACCATATGCCTGCACAAGACAGTGAAATGTAAGTTTACTAACATGTATAAGGTATTCGTATCAGGACTCATCAACCAGAAAATTAACTTTCACTCATCACACAAATTTGATAAGAAATGAAAGCTAATAAACTGAACAACGTTATAAAGAAACCATCTGAGCTGAAATAAGAAAAAGAAAAAACAAATAATAGGCCAACTACACATTCATTCCCCACTCCCCCCCCCCCCAATTCCTTTGAAATCATGTCTGTTTAACATGATATGAGCCGCCTTCCATCTTTCTTTTTTTGGGTGAAATGTCATGTTTCATTAATTTTACTGATGCAAATATCTCTTATCTTGGACATACAACAACAATCCAATCCAGCAATCCCCATTCTCATCATATTATCATCTATAGCCATGCTGCTAAATATAGTCCCCCATGAAAAGGGGCCATGCATTGCAATGTAAGTTTGCAAGCTCCAAGGGAATGTAAAAATTAGTTTGATTCAACTTCTAAATAGAATGACTGCGATGGTAGGATTTAGTTCCTCGCTTTGCATCGTCAATCTCTACAGCAGCAGCAGCAGCTCATGAGATAACCATGTCCCACAAGAATTGATGAGGTTCTCCCTCAGCTCTGTAACATTTTTATCAACTGATAAAACGAGCCAGCCAAATTGTTTGTGATGGGAAATCATTCACCATAAACTATACCAGAATCTCACTCTTCTTACTCATTGCAAAATACAAGGGCCATTCCATTTGCATCCTTTTACTGAGCATTCAACAACATTCATATAACTTTTTATAGCTCAAAAACTTTCCAAGCCTCAACACTTCTGCCGCAAAGAGTGCTTTTTTTTTTTCTCAATTTTTCGTAATTCTGTAAATTTTATTGAAAAACAAAAGGTATGTACAAGGTGAGAAGGATACAGGAAAGACATCAGAAGTACAACATACGGAGTAATAAAGGCCTCCCTAATCAGCATAGGAAACTATACACTCATCTAGAAGCTAAAATAAGCATAGGATTTTCATAATTTGCATCTGAGCACCAGACTTATTTTGAGTGTAAGCATTCAAAAAGCAGGTGTTAATGGGTTCCTTCTCACATGAGAATAAATAACAGACATTGGAGGAAACAACTCCCCATATCAATAATTTATCCATAGTCAAAAGTCCTCCTTAGAACACAAACCACGGAATGAAACCATATCCAGCACATGCTCCTTAAACCACACGCAAAAAGCCCACCGTAATTTCAAAGTTTCATAGGCCAGCTTAATAGGGAATAGGGCAGATGGTCTAGGTATCCACACCAATCTGTCCACCTGATTCATCCTTGCAGAACTAGAGGCAGAGGAGAGGAGGGGGGTTCCAACAAATATTGATCTCTCCCAAAATCGAGTAAAGTAACATGATGTCTAAATGGGAAAATCTCATGTGAAGGGGCCTTAGGGAGTGCCACCAATCAAACTCAATGGGAGATCTCCTAGCCATTGCTTTCTTCCCATCCAAACAAAGACTTAAACATGGGACCAAGCAGGAGCAATTTCCTCTATATACCCAAGAGCAGTTCAAAGGAGCCTTAGCTGAGAAAATCATTTTCCTTCATTAAAGAAGATTGTATCCAACAAGCCCATAAGCCACCATCAAAATCTTCGCAAAAATTCCAAATGTGGAGTTAGGCAGACTTGTTCCTAACAACCAAGTCCAACACATAAAGATCCCCTTCCTTCATAGGACAGCAAATTATATCCCCTTTCCTCAAGGCACCTCATGATCTCCCTAACTACTCCTTTAGGCATCAAGAAGTAAGCTCAATAAACTCTAATGGAGAAGGCCATTGACTTTGTGAGCTGAACTATTCCTGCATAGAAGAACAACTTACTAAAGCATAGAGTAACTCTTCTAGTGATCAAATCACAAACTCAGATCAATTGGATTTAAAGAACTTGGAAGAGATAAGAGGCACATCTAGAAAGCAGACAGAAACTGAGATATTCATAATTATATTCTTTTCAACATATTCTATCAGGGAACAGTAATTTCTATTTTTCTGCTTCATGTTGTACAAGTGTCTAGCTGATTTGTCAGCATCGGGTCTAAGTTTAATATGTACTTGTGTGTTTGTGATGAGCATAAGCATGCTGTCAAACTTGCTGTAGTGTGTGGTGTTTATGTACTATTATGTGCAGTGGATGATCAGTAGTTCAGTAGTGTGTATGTCATGTTACTAGCAGTTTTAGGAAGTGGTCTTTACATGGGAGTGAGAGTCATAAAGTGTGTTTGTTAGTAACCGTCACTCTTTGATTTTAAATTGAAGAAAAATGAATCAAGAAAGAAAGCCTATTTTTCCCCTCAAAAAATTTCCAGAAATTAAAGAGTTTAAGAGATCATTGGGCTCTCTCTCTAATCAATGCCAAAAAATAAGAAATAGTAGGGTTCTATCCAAACAAGCCCTAAACCTAGTTATGGGATTGAATAAACTAGGTTTCCAGCTTGTTTGGGGAACACCTACAATCCTTGTTTTTGGACTCAATAAGAGAGAGAACTCTACAATCTCTTAGATTCATTTCTTAAAGTTTTTTTGGAGAAAAATAGGCTTTCTTTCTCAATTATTTTTCTGCAAACACCCCACTTTCCTATTTTCGTTACCCAAACAATGACTTCTTCCAAAAACTGCTAGTAACACACACACTACTGCACTACCTGACCATACACCCTAGATAATAGTACACGAACACCACATGCTACAGCAAGTTTGCCCTCATCACAAACACACAAATACATGTCAAACACTTAAGCTGACACATCAGCCATATACATGTACAACATAAAACAGGAAAACAGAGACTGCTGCTACATCTATTATTCCCCAACATATTCACACAGAGAAGAACATTCTGCTTTTACTTGGGGTTTGTTGCAGTGCAGAGAGCAGATAAAGGACAAAGAAAAGGTCACCAGACACCATGTATGATGATCCCCAACATATGTGGAATAACTCTTATTGGCAAGTGAAGGAACATAAGAACACTAAATAGAAGATACAAATGCATACGAAAATACAAAAAAGAAACAGACTAAAGTGAAAGAGGAAAAAGTAAGAGCAGAGTAACAATACATGAAAGAACACAGAGAGAAAATAATAGGGATGAAGCTTACAAGCAAGCAATGTTATTCCAAGCTTCCCCATTCTCAGGGTCAAGTTGAACAGCACGAGTAAACCCATCAAGAGCCTTTTCAATGTTTCTAGCCTACATGATGGTGATGAGCAGTATAATTACATATTTAAAAAATAATGAGAAAATAGTGATGAAAAAAATCATGATTTTTATAGAAAACGATCAGTTTATAAGAATAAGAATTGGAGGAAAGGAATGGAGAAGGGGTGGTGTGGGGTGGGGAAGGGGAGGGGGATAAATTATTTACCTTCAAAGCAGCAGCACCCAAGGCAAACCAACCATCAGGATACAAAGAATTCAAGGCCATTGCTGATTCCCTGTGATGAACGATGAGTCAATCCATGTTGCTCCACCATCAATATAATTAGAGGACAGGACCAAATCCTTGTATAGGACATTAAATTTATCTCCATGACCAATTCCTTTAAAAATTTATGCATGCAGATCGGATTTAGAGTTTATATTTTAATTTGAGAAAACTACGCTTTTACTCCTTGAACTTTATTACTTTTTCTAATTGAGTCCTTCAAATTTTGTTTTTTCTATTTCAGTTCTCAAACTATCTAAAAGTTTGCAAAAGAATCTTCTGTCAATGATCCGTTAGTTTTTTCATTAAAAAAAAGACTCTTTTGTTAACTTTTAGAAAGTTTGAAAACTAAAATAGAAAAAACGAAAGTTAAAGAACTCAATTAGAAAAAGCATCAAAGTTCGAGGACTAAAAGAAATTTTCCCTCTTTTTCTTTTAAGATCTATATATTTATTTGTGTTTTAATTTACAACTTATGCTTATATATATACATATATATACATACATACATATTTGTTCTTTTGGAACGTAATTTTTAATGGTATTTATAAAGTAAAAAAACAAAAATATTGTCCATTTTTAAGAATTTAAATCTTGAAATGAAGAAAAAAATGAAAATATAAAATCCTAAAACAAAAATATAGAAAAAAAATTTTGGCCCTCTTGATGTACTTTTTCCATTTTGATTGATAAATATTTCAAACAATCAATGATCCGATTTTATATTCTTAATAGAATCAAATCACATTTAATTTTATAATTTGTTAAATTTATATATAACAATAGTTTTTTTTTTTTCCTTGGCAACTACATTACATATCACAACAATTTAAGTAGGAAGAATTCGAATTAGGTCCATCTCTTTGAAAGACTAGTATTAGCAAAGTAACTATATAAATTATTTGATACTTACTATAATTATTAAATTATATAAACAATAGCAATCACAAATAATTATCCAATTTAATTTAATGATACTAAGTAAAGTTAGTTAAAATATCATTATATATTTGTATATAGAAATATATAAATAATGATTATATTTATGATAAGATAAATAATTTTTTTTACCAATATTTTATCTAACAACACAATTAACTATTTTAATTCATTAGGTTATAACTACTTTATTCCTTTTTTTTTTTTGGGTAGAAAAATTAACAAAGGATGAAAAGGAAAAAAAATGAAAAATTGCACTTTTAGTCCTTGAACTTTACTACTTTTTCTAATTGAGTCATCGAACTTAAATTTTTTCTATTTTAGTTCTCAAAATTCGAGAACTAAAAGTATAATTTTCTCTTTAAATTTTGAATGCTATGTTGCATGAGGTCCAAATTATTGATTGAGGCCCCCTATGAAAAATTATCAAATGAAGTGGGAATAAAGCCAAGGTTTTAAACACATGCCACCAGCTCTAATAATATAACTTTAATTTTACAATCAACAGAGCTAAAATTTAATCTTCTAGCTAGTGTTGTCTCACAAAGGATAAAAAAGAAAAGATAAGAGAATATGTCCAAACCAAAGCATCATGGAACTCTCGTACTCCCCTCTATTGTAGGCATTGCGGGCAAGGGAGCGCTGCATACCAGAAAAAACATAAGCCAACGAAAATTATATGGATAGAAGGCTGCAGAGTATTTCAAAAGCAAGCCAATAGATGAAATTTCAGCATCAGGTACAACAATTGAAATGTATTAGTTGGCAATTGGACAGTGTGAGTAAAAAAAGAAACCCAAACTTAATAATTATAAGCACAGTCACATCTTCTCATGGTCAACAGGCACTAAAACAAGATGCACTGAAATAATGATGACAATTGCACCCAACATAATTGATAACTGAAAAACTATGCCCATGTACAAGGTTTGCCATATACAAATGAATAATTAACATAAATATTCCAACCTCAAAAAGATGATCAATTGTCACAATCATCAAGTTCGAGTTGAGAGTAATTGGCACATGTCTTAAATAAACCTTTCTAAAAGCTCTAGATCTCAGAAATATTGGATAGCATTTTGACAAAGAAAATTAAAATGGTTGCATGAAGATTATCCATAAAAGTTTTAAATGGGGAAAAATACAAAATTACTCCACCTTTCATTGTTTTTTTTAATATTTAAATCCTTCAACTTCTAAAATATCTATTAAATTCCTCTAACTTGTGAGATGAATCATAGAAGTCCTTTTTTGACAGGGTTTTTTCTTTGATGTAGAGTTCTGATCTTTTTATTCCAAGGTATCCTTTTCTATGAACTACATAAGGGGGAGAATCGCAATACATTCCCTGCTCTGAATCAGTTAATTATGACTTGCCCAAAAAAAGTCGTCCATTTTATTTTCTGTTAGCAACTGCAACTTTTTCTACTGAGACTTCATTAACAATATACACATGGTGGTGCCACACTGTGTATTCTGAGAGAAGAAGAATTAGCCCTTCAACTTTTCTATTCAAATCCTCCAACTTTCTAAAGTTTAATAAAGGTTAAGGGATGGTGACAAAAATTGCAATGATTTATGTAATTCATTTCAAAAAATTGGGCACTCAAATAAAGAGTTTGAAAGTTGGGGACATATATAGAAAAGCACTAAATAGGTGAAAGCCAACTTTTGCACTTCTCTTTCTAAAATCCAAGTAAACGTCATTTTTAGAGTATGAGAACACTATTGCTTAGTCCAGTGTCATCTGCACGCATTTTATAAAAAACCATAGAGCATGAGAAAGTTGTTTGTTCTTGTACATTTTCAAGAGCACCTTTTAACCAAATTAAAAATTAATAAATAAATAAAAGAAAAGAAAAGAAGACCTCAAATATAAGTGGAGGCAGATTTTTCCATGCACTAGTTGACTTAAAGCACAGAACTCTTCTGTCATTCCAACTTGAGTTCTTCATAGCTTAAAATGTTTAGTGTCTTGAATATAAACGAATAGTATCTTAAATGTCTACTGTTAGATTATGATTTCCAAAAAACTTCATTATGGCTTCAATGCCCTTCATTATGAGTAGAACAATAACAACATTTTCATTAACGTAGCCATAAAAGATCCTTGGGAAATACACTTCATGCCTGAGATATATACTGAAAAACAGTAGAAGTTATCTTTTAGATGATTAGATAAGAAATCAAAATCAACAGTGCACGAGTTATGAGTTACCTTTGCACGTGCAGACCTATTATCTGAAACTTCCAAGGCCTTTTTATAGCAAGCATCATCATTAGTGACATCACCCAATGAGCACCTACAAGGAAGAAAAATTTGCATGAGAGATCAAATGCACTCGTTGCCTCATTTTAATTCATCCAAATTGATTGTCTACTCTAATTGGCACGACTGCATAACAACAGATTAAGATGGAGTTGGATTAGCTGTGGGTTGAACTTGTTCTTGGGAATCAAATTGCATGGAAATACACGGTCAATAGATTAAGTCTTGCTTCTTCTACCATACTTTTCCACCAATATTCTTAAGAGGTGTATACCTTCTATAGTCAATCAAATTGAGTCCCTTGCTTTCTCTGCATATTCTTCTTTCAGTCTCAAAGTTTCTTGGTGTGCTCATTCGTTTATCGCTTACTATAATTTGCACATTTTTATATATCTCATTTATCTTTACATAAAAGAAACAAAATACTTTTCTCTCATTGGTAAAGCAAATTTTGAGGTTTCAAAACATGTTAAAGAGACACGTGAGCTATGTTACACCTTTTTTCCAAAGGGATTTACCTTTCACCTGGAACTTCATCTAGTCCAATTCACATTTTTTAATGCATTTTTGACCTCATAACCTCATTCTATAACAAATGATAAGCATCTCATTCATAGACTTTCGCTCCAAATCATCTACCAACACCTCATATTTTCATTTTCAATGCCTTTAACTAGAGCTAGATCCTTGGTCTTCCTCTCTCTTGTTCAAGCAATTACTCAGCTTTTTTGGTCTCATGCTAGTTGCCACTAATAAAACCTTGAAAAGCCTTAGTTTTTGCTTCACTCAATGCTTTCTTGCATTGAAACCAAAGAAGGAAAACCAGTTCATTTTGCACCATAGATATACCTCAATGGAACCTACACAAAACCAAAGTTTTGGACTACATCATGCAATCTGCTAATTGCACGCTCTTCAACCGATAATGCACTAACTCTATGCAATAGCCTTCAAAATTGTGGCGGAGAGCTCATAACATATATAGGAGGGTTTTATAAGAGCTAATAACTCAAATCAGAAAATAAACAAGAAATGATGAAGAAGATTGTCCAACAGAGTTATCTGCATACCATAGTCTAGGGTCATTGGGCAAGATGGAGAGTCGGTTTTTAATGAGCTCGACAGCTGCTGCCTTCTTTTCCAACAAACTGCATCCAAATTAGCATGAAGAACACTAAGTTGAATTTATGGGATGAAATCACTCCAAAAGGACCCACCACACCTACCGATAGCAAAAAATGAGATTATCCCATAACTCCAGTTCTTCAAAAATCTTGACTGCTTCTCCAATCAAACGACACCGAATCAATAGTTCACCATATTCCCTAATGAAAATTAGAAAAAGGGAGAAAAAAAAAAAGGAAACTGAACAACTACAATGGAAGTATATTTAGTTGAAGGAGCATTTCCTACAATCGCTAAGGACCAATTAGCTCAAATTGATTACATCTCCCTTCTATCGTATAAGGAATATATATGCACAAGGTGGATATATTGACAGGCATGTGCATCTGTTTTCATAATGAATCAATTCCATGCTTGTGTGTATGCAATTTAGATGACTATGTGGCAGAGAATTTGTCATGCCCACCCAAATGTTTAGGCCTACTCATGCTGGCTTGGAGACTAGACAACTTAATTATAGCAATGTATGAACAAAAGAGTTGTAGATAGACAGATAGATATTTTTATTAAAAGAATAAAAGAAAAAGGTTACTTCCGAAGGGCAGGTATAGTTGGGATATGTAGTCCAAAGCTGCATAACATCCTTTGAGGCACTGCAGGAGAAACTTCATAGACACCCTCCACCTGAATCATCGCACAAAGGCCTGTTGTGAGATCTGCACAGCTAACAAGAAGGAAGAGAAATGGAGAAGGAAAGAACAAAAGAGGTAACTAAAGTACAATATCATGAAAGTGATAGGTTTTGATTGAAGAGATACAAATACAAGGAAAACACTTGTCTCTCAACACATTGACAGCCTGAAATCAGTGGCTCAGTGTGATTAACACCAGTCTTAAAGCAGCTGTATAAAGCTCACGTACCAAACTTGAATAGGATGGTACAATAGCATAAACTCATGTTGCTTTAAACTATGCATAGCATAAAGAATCCACCCATCTTGTTGAAGAATCAATACTAAATATGAAAATTTTCATTTTTGAGTACCACTCAACTCACAATTATAACAGTTCTATCATTTGTTAAGACTAAAAAAAAAAATGTCAGAAATTCACAAACTTGAGGTAATATTCAAGATTAGTTTATGACTTCTTAATTTTCCAAAAAAGAAAAGGGCCGATTATATCACTGGGGCTGCTTTGATCATTCTCATAACAACACAAGGTAGGTAATTTCATAGCAAGAAAAGATTCTCTTCCAAATTGGGGCAATGCATTTCTCAAAGGAACTTAGATACAATCAAATTAAAGAATCAGAGAAGAAATTGAGAAACTCTAATTTTTTATGAGTAATAGATCCAAAGCAAGGATAAAAGCACAAGTCTACAACAACAACTAGTAGGGCAAATAAAAGACAAATAAACCAATACCCCCCCTTCTTACCAAATTATCCATCATCATCAAAGCACGCTCCTTAGTTCGGCTGCGAGTAGACTCCCATCGAGTGCGTAATATGTCACAGAATTTTTGTATCTGAAACAACCAAAGTCAAAAAAGAGACAGAAAAGAATTAGACCTGCAATAATTGCTAAACAGAAAATTGGGTGCAATGGCTCAAAAAATTCAATTCAAATGAACAAACTCAAGGTGTGGCATGAAGATATACTTTAAGCACAGAGCTCTAGCAAAATTTTTTCATGCAATCAGCTTTGCGTTAATCAATCAAGCAATAATCACATTTGAGGTTAATGTAAATTGTATATCATTTTTCAAAGAACAAAACCAAGTTCTTCTTCCATATGCAAAGACAGATATACCAACTAAAAATTTGACTACTTACAGAAAAGTGCACAGACTGTTGGGAATCAATTGCTTCTATGTATGGAGCCATGTCCCATCCTGAAAATTTTTGAAAAGTCAAACAAAATACACAAAAGATTTGATTATATAAACTTAATTGATGTATTTTGAAAGGGGAAAAATCATGGAACAAGCATTTTCTTCCGGTTGGGGGCCCTCCTAAAAGCTCTATGAAGCTTCTAGATGTTTACTAATCATATCTCATCTTTTGCTTCTAATTTTTCCAAATTCCAACATTTGACAACTTCTTTTGTTGTTCTACAAAATTTCAATATTTGAAATCATATCAAAGAACAGCATATCCACAGAGCTTAACCCTATATCAAGTAAATTGTCCCCATATAGTCTCAACTATCTCTTCATGAAATATTCACTCTGAAAGTTCACACATGAAATCATCCAAGAGTCCTTATAACTTTTGTGCCCTATAAATATTACCTTCCACTCTCACCAAGGATACTTTGTACATTTTCTAAATTGTGCCCTCTCAATTCTCACTCACTAAATCTTCAAAACTTCTCCACACACATCTCACATTAATCTTACTTTTTCTCCCCCTTAAACAGAGCATTTAACAATTTCTCTTAGATTTATTAGTCTAAGCAGGAGACATAATACTTTGACAAAAGTGATTATTTTTCATGTTGATATAGCTTTTCCCCATAGCATAAGTTCAAAAATCAAAGCTCTATTCTATCATAAGGGAATTCTCGATCTAATGATTCTAATTAATAGATTATCTCAAGAATTGCATTTAAAAAGATGAAAACAGCCTCTAGGGTCGAGGAAGTTGCATGCATACGAATTCATAACAAATTGATATGATTCAAATCACAATCTATATGAGTTTTCCAAAGCTATTAATAGAAAGCAAAATTTAATGTGCTACACCGTATCAAAACATCAATCCAAGTGAGAATTTCCACCATGTCTAAATTATTCACCTCCAAGCATGAAACCCTACAACGTCATCACTCTTCCACTTTTTGTTCCCCTCAAACTCATGGTGTGAATGTAGATATCATCATAGTGCAATGCTAGGCCATCCAAAAATACAACAAATTAAGCTCTCAATCCTCCAAGCACTCTACAACTTAATGGATAACCTTTATAAAAAGAGAGGGGGAAGAAAGGGAGAGATTAATTGGTTTTTCCTTAGGCCAATCAAGTTTTCCATGAATATGCTACTTTAACAGTTCTCTATGCTATAGCACTCTATCAAATCTACACCTCAAGGTTCAAACAGAAGTTTTACTTTTGGGCCATTAACCCACAATCTAGGATGGTATTTTGAGTAAATTCATGACCAAACCTTCAATAAGATGTAAGAAGCTTATTGTGCTTGATTTTTTGTGAAATACTGAGCAGTTTAGAAATTTATAACACCCATCAAGCATCATGAACGATTAATTTGTTTTAATATTATGTTTATTCCTATAATATCAGAAATAAATGAATCACTGCATGCCATGTTGTCTTAGAAGCCATGTTTCAATTTAACCAAGTTTCAAGTCATATCATCTTATTACAACAAAAATTAGCATGCATTAAAAAACACATATAAGAACCATGTAGAAATGGCATGACATGTGACTTGTCTGAAAGAAGCTAAAACATTACAATTGCCTACTAAAACAGCTGGTATATTTAGTATCATTAAGTTTGTTTGCTATTTAAAATAGGGGATGATTCAGAAATAATTTATAAATAGTGATTTGATTTTTATTTCCATTTCATAAGATGTATCACATCCTTCCCTGATCTCGCAGGATGCAACTTAAAGCATTTCCATGGTGTCAAAACTCAACTGATCCCCAAACATCTGAGGGGACAGACAATCACATGGGTAACAAGTCAGTCCTCTCAAACAACCCCATGTACCAAACTTAAGTTTGTCACGTTAGACCCGCAGATCACATCTAAAACAACTCCAGCAGCAAATCTATCACTGATAGGCGATGATCATAATTTTCACACAACAAGGGACAAGGTGTAGTGTGCGTATGAACTTAACTTTGAAATAGGAATGCAACTAGGTGGGTCCTTATAGGGTACCCAACCCACTCAACTGATGGTTACTCTATAGGGTTCAGTACAATTTTTTGGTTTTTCCTAAAAATCCTAAAGGGTCGGGTCAGTTTTCAGGATGTATCTTGAAACTTCTGAGAAACCCGAACCCAATAAAATTTAATGACATATATGACATACCAAGCTATATAGATAATTTTAAATATATAAAAAATTGAAATATCTTTTCTTTTTTACTTTTAATTTATCGTTTCTCTGTCATCTGCCTCCTCTCAGGTAAGGTCTCATGTCCTTACTCAATTACTCCAATGGACCAATAGGTAACCATAATCCCAACTCTTGCAGAACTTTATCCTTGTACATCTAGATATCAAGCACTTAAGTTTCATGGGACTGCAAAGAGTATAGAAGGTAAGGTCAAAGTAAAAAGAAACTTCAAGAAAGTAACAAAGCTAAAGGATATGTTTGAGCCAAAAAGGCAACAAAGAAAAGGGAAAAAAAAAAGCTTAGAATTTGATGTGGCCTCAATAAAGTCTCAGTTCAAAGAGATTGTAACTCTACAATTCTGAATATTTGGCTTTTGACATAAGTAAAACATAACATTTGGTCAATACTAGATGCAAAATGTACTCAAGAGACTTCAAAAGGTCAACAGTTCCACTTATGGATCTGCTCTCAATAAAATATACAGCCACAAATTTTAATATAAATTTTGAGAGTAATGATAAATGATGAGAACATTTATTGAGAAACTTTGTTGAGAATTTGAAAAGAACTAATAACATATATAGATTCTATCATCCAATTAGTGTAAGAACAAGTGGCTCAATCTTTATCAAATGCATAATTCTGAACAAAGTTTCCTAACAATCTTTCTCACTATTTATCATTTTTCAAATTTTAAAAAATAAATAAATAAGTAAAAATTTAGATATAGAACACATTATGAGGGATTCTCCAAGCATATATAAAACACAGATCTGGATTGCCCTTAAAGGTGTGACGCACCATTCCAAGCATAGATCCAAAATGCAAGCACATGATAGGGCTAACTAAAAATAAATAAAACAAAGAAAGCTAATGATAAATGAGCAAATTGTATACTAAGCCAACTTACTTTGCATTTCATCCTGCCGAGAGCTTTTCTCAATAAAAAGGCAACTAGCTAGAACCACCATTTGTTGGATTGGTGTCAAAGTAGCAGTAGAACCAACATTTGAAGTATTATCAGCTTTACTATCATCGTTCTCTAACAATCTTGGAGTCATTAATATCTCAGAGGCCTCATGAGTTGAATGTTGGGGGCAATGCAACTTCTTATCACAGATATTGGAATCACAAGTACTATTAACACTAGTAATTGACGAACCTTGGCCTGTAACAAGCACAAGTTGTGCTTTTGCATCAACCTAAATCAACATAAAATTTTCAACACTGTGCTATAATCCAAAAGACCCAAAACCATGTAAAGTAGGCAGACCAATGAATGGACAACAATGCCAACAATGCCCTTCTCATTGCCTTACTTGAATCTCAATACAGTAATTCAAGTCCCATTCATTGATACAAAGCATCTCAAATGTGAGATTAGATAAGAATACCGAGAAACTTTGAACTATTCACCTGATGTACTGTACGGAAGCCTAGAACCCCAGTAACAGAAAGCTGAAGCCCAGCAGCCAATTCAGCTGATTCAAAATGCCGCCTGGAATAAATGAAAGGATATTGTCAACTTGCAAGATAGAAATGATCTGATAGAAAAGGAGAATGCACAAAGGAAACTTGATACATTACACAACAGTCCAGAAACAATTGCAAGGACTTTCACAGACCACAAAAATTGTCTCACCAAATGGAATCATGTAAAACAGAGTAGTTGATACTTGATGACATGCATGGAGAAAGATTTTCCAACCTCATCTCAAACATAAGCCTTTCCACACAGTGTTGCATTTACTGCTCTATAATCTATTTGATAATTCCATATGGCATTTCCTTATGCAAAGCAAAATAATTATTAAATAGTTTATTTATAATGAAAGGACATAAAAATACTTCAAGGCTGACCAGTTACAAGAGATTCAGTGACCATGAGAACTATTAATCCACACACCATGGATCATGCTCTCTTGAAAGTATACATCCTTCACAAAAAATCACTTAAAAGTTTCCTTAGTCCACAATACTAGGGTCTCTGCTTGCATCTTCAAATCAAGAAGATTCAGTGACCATATAAAGACTTTCCTTGAGCTACAACAAGGAAGATAAACTATACAATAAATCCTCCAACCACAGCTGGACAATGAATTAATAAATGGGACATCCACCTGGCACATTGATAAGGTTACTAAGTTTTCACCTTACCCAAAAAAAAGGTTGCTAAGTTTTCTTCATCATTGACAGTATTTAATGAGGAGATTACATGATATATTTTTCAGAATACAAATATGCAAAAATTATATGAAAGAGAACCAAGGGATTGTACGCCTAATGGTTAAGGCCCAAGAGATCTCTTTGCATGAGGTCTTGAGTTCAAATTCCACTTAAGATACTTGTTGGAGTTACCTAAATAGCATAAGCTACACTACTATACGTAACTGGTGCACAAGTCTTGTAAAATGGTTCATGTACAAGAGGTAGCCCTCATCCACCTACTGGCTTGCCCCTCCATTGATTAAAAACAAATTAATGAATAAAATGAAATAGGAACTCACCTGCAAGAATCAATTCTTCCATAGTAATAATCCATAGTGCCTGCTTCTATATGAATCATTGAAATAATGGTCGGAGCTTCTCCTTCACAAAGCATGTCACCCCAGTAAGCTGACACTTGCTCCAAAGAGCCAAATCTTTGCAACGTTTCACCAAAGCAGACTTGCAATTGATCAAATAAAGAAGAAGACCGTTCATCTAATATTCTCTGTTGAAGAAATAGGATTCTAGCCAGCCACCAAGATATGGTCCGTATTTCCCTAACTGAAGTTCGTTCATGAAATAACAAATCTTTTGTCCCCGTAAGCAACATCTTTGCAAAAGGAATATACTAGGAGGAGAAAAGGATAAAACTCCAAGTCAAGACAACAGCCTCTAACTACCCATAACAGCAATCCAACAACCAGCAATAAATGCACACCTATGGCATGCTTAAAATGGAACAGGTAAATTATCCCACCCAAAAGAAAAAGAAAAAAAAGAGATGCATAAAACAGTATACATAAAGAGTAGAAAAGATTGAAACTGCACGGATGCACCTATCTATAAAATCCTAGACTTTAAACATCATTTGATGATTTAAAAAATGAGAAGGGATAATGTCATTTCAAGCACCTGAAGATGAGTGAATTTGGCAAGCAAATCCGAGCCTGCAGACATAATCTCCTTCCAAGCCCAATTATCCCACTCCACCATATACTCCTTTCCATCTTTGTCCGTACTGAACTTTATTGGTAAAGGCAAAGGGCACAAGGGCAGCTCTTTCACCGGCCTGCATGCGAACAAAACAAGAAAAAAACGCGAAATCTAACTTCGCGGAAATGGTAGCAGAAAAAGAAAACCAGGCAATAAATTGCGCGATAATCTTCAAATCCTCCCACATGAGTTGTATAATCATATGTTTTGTTCCTCTTTAATAATGGCCATTGCCAAAAGTAGCCACATTTAGTTCCTTTTTTTTTTTTTTCTGCAAGTTCACTCACAGTTTAAAAATATAAAATCATTCGCACTCACGAGTAATTTTTGTTTTTCATGATAAATTTGTGTTACAATTCGAGATACATTTCGGTTTCCACCCCTACAATTGAACACGAACTGTTTGGTGTTACTGCATTGCGTCAGTGATTGTCTACTGAGAAACAAATTGGTGAGCAAACATACCCCGTAATGTTGCATTGAACGAAGCCAAAAAGCGCGGCAACAGCAATACACATGACAATGAACGCCCTAAAGGACGTATCGGCTCGGTCTACAGCTTCATCCAGGATGAAAGAGCTGAGTCGGGGAAGCAACTGAGAGTAGACATGGTTTGCGGAAGCCTCGTGATCAGTGTGAAAGAAGAGACGCGCGACGTCGGACCTTAGGGCTTTGGAGTAGTCTCCGGACTCGATGGAAAAGAGAAGGTCGTGGATATGGTGGTGAAGGTTGGAGAGAGAATTAGATGTTGAAGGAAGAGGAATAGGAGGAGGAGGGGGGGAAGAAGCAGATGGATGGGTGCAGCGAAGAAGACGAAGCTCGTAATCACGAAGGAAGTCGAGGGGTTCATGCTCGCTTGATCTTCCACTTGCAGACATTGTAGAGAGAAAGGAAATAGATACGGTGCTGTCTAGGGTTTAAGAGAGGTTTCTGTAGAGCTGGAATGCACGAAAAAAGATTGAAAAAGGAAATCGTGGAATAAATAATACACATATATAACAGTGAGGGCTCTTTTGATAAGGTGCTTTCCATTTGTGTTAATTTTGTACTAAGGTACCTTTGAAAGACAATTTTTACTGTGCATATGAACAACAAAAAGCATGATCGGAATCATTTTATCACGTGAATTCCTCCCTCTTCCTCGTTTCTCTCTAGAAAAAAATCACTCTATCTCTAAATCTATTCACTCAAATTCCTTTTTTTTTTTCGAAAACTTCTCCAATAAATAAAGGTAAATATCTTAAACACTTAATCTATGTAAATTTAATAAAGTTCATGAATCATTTATATTTGTTTTTTATAATTTCTCATGCGAAACCTTAGTTTTAGATATATGTTTATTTTACTAATTTAGGATGTATAAATGTTTTGTTTGCATATCAATATGTATTCTATATTGTATTTTAGCAATATATTTAAAGGATTTGTACATTGGTGTATTGATTTTGTGTTATAGAATTATAGTTTTATTGTTTTGAAATGTGCACGCTAAGTGTTTGGTGAAATATCCATTAGAAAGTTGCGTAGTTTAGGAATTAAAATAAAACATGCAGTCCCATTGAATGGCAAGACATCAATTATATGCTAATTGAAACGATAATTACCTTGTAAATAGGCTGAAAATGATAAGCATCTGTGAAATTTATAATTTTTTCCCATGAAAACATTTTAAGAAGAAGTTCGAGGCTGGAATATAACCTTAACCCAATGAAGTCGTTAAAATTGAGAAGTAATGGAAATTTCACAAATCTCTTCAAAAGGGTTTGTTGGGGTGTTAGAGTAGATCCAAGTGCTGAGGTTAAGATTTTATACAAACATCCGAATGCTTACTCGAGTCTTATTAATTATTTGTTTGTTGTATGATGACATCGAGAATCTCTTTGAGATAGTGGAGGCATTCGAGCAAACCCATATCTACCAATTGTATGTTAAGATTGAAGGAGCAAAAAGAGCACCCCTTACATAAGAAATGTACATGGCTTCTATAAAAGAGAACGAAGGGGTAGAACCAATCAAAGAGAATGAACAAATAACATATGACTATGAGCTATTGCCCATATCTGCGCCCATGTGGGACAATGATAATGCGGTAGATGAGGTGATAAGATCAATTTTCTAAAAAGAAGTTTCACATGATCACATAGTTTAGCAAATGGGGGGCTTACTTGGAGATGATGATGATTACAAGCCTAAGAAAGAAGAGGAAGATGGCTATGATGGCGATGATGGTAATGAGATGCCTTTTGCACCTCCTATTGTGCTTAAAGTACCTGTCATTTGAAACTTTCAGACAAAGATGATTGACGTATACACATTCATTTCAGGTTTAAGTTCAATGGCTCCAACACAAGCTTCGATGTAGACTTTAGAGTTAGATGCAACAATTAAGGGATGCGATTCCCTTTTACAATAAGGGTAGAGAGCATGGTTACCTGAACTTCAAACAAGAGGTGAACAAAGAGATCAGCAACTTGCAAGCTAGTTAAGATCTTAGTATAGGTATGAGATTCAACATAAAGGAAGAACACATAAGAATTGTTTAGCATTACCATGTCAAACATCACGCTGACTTTGGGTCCCTGGAATCAAAGTCAAGTATTCCATCCTCTGTACTAAGCATGAAAATGGCTGCTAGTAGAGACTGCATGATTGTAAGAAGAAACTAGAGGGTGTATTTGTGATTATAAGATTAGTGGAGCCCCACACATCTATCAATCCCATAATAAATCAAGATCACTTGTAGTTAGACAGCAACACCATGGCAAAGGAGTTCTTCAATGTCATTGAAAAGATCTCGACATAAAGATTTCCTAACTCTGTAGCATTGTTGAGAAGTAGTTTAGGAATAGGCTAGAAAGATGAAAGCAATTGAAGCCATATACAGAAATTAGGATGGGTCATACAATGATTTGCCTCGACTACTCAATGTAATCTAAATTACTAACCCCAGCACTAAGTTGGAGTAGATGTAGAACCAATTAACTCGGTTAAGGATAATAAAGCTGAAGTGGAATACATGGTGTGTTAGGAATTAGGTTAGTCATAAAAGGGTACAGGCTAGAAAGATGAAAGCAATTGAAGTTGTATATGAAAATTGGGATGGTTCATATAATGATTTGCCTCGACTGCTCAATGCAATCCAAATTACTAACCCCAACACTAAGTTGGAGTGGATGTAGAACCAATCAACTCGGTTAAGGATGACACAGCTGAAATAGAATATATGGTGTACCTAGGAGCTCAGTTATCATTAGGACTTATCAAAGCAGGTTTGAATTGAAATTGGTCCTTCAAGATATCGAAGAAAATTTTAGGGAAATGGTTCACAACCAAACAAGAGTTGCTGATGTGAAGCTATTCAAAGGATATAACTCACCAGCAAACACAACACGACTTGAGACCACACTTGATATGATACATAAGTTGATGTTAAGGTCCACCTGCCATTAATTCCAAGCTACTCGACAAAATTAGATAAGAGTGTATGAAATATGGACTTGGAGAGAGTTGTCTCACAAGAACAAAATATCTAATATTAAAGTATAAGTTATTCGTGGCTTATAAAAGAAAATGACTATTTATAGTAAGTCTCTAGGATAGCATTACAAATAATGAAAAAACAAGAAAGTATATACAAAGGGGGAATTCTTAATACATACCAAAAAGAGTAAAAAGGATAAAAGACTAAAAATGGAAAAGTAGTTCAATATTAGATGAGGTGGACAGGAAGTAGTGCAACATTGTCTCATACAAATATTCTCTGAGCACAACAAGTGAAAAGAATCAAAATGTCGTGGCAATAAAGGGCTGAGATGAAAGAGATGGCAACATGTCGAGAGAAAACAATTCGGCTGTTTAAGTGAGTCTCTCGCCACTCAGCAGGAACTTTTCGACAGTGTTCGATCGAATTACTCAGCAAGTAAATGGTCAACATCATTATTACCAAGTGTACAGATCAACGTACAACAATTAGGGGATCTCAAGGAGTTCGATCACATTCCTTCAACATAAATTTTCTCATCATCAGTAAGTTACTAAAAGAGAATTCGTCATGTGAAGGATTGGAGTCCTCAGAGCCTTCAAAGCCATTACAAGTAATGGGGCCATTGGTCAGCAGTTCATCAGTTCCCTGGGGTTGTTGAAGATTTGCCCTCAAATCTTGGTCTTCGTCATCTTCGAGCACATATGGAGTTAAGTCGGCGATGTTGAATACGATAAACACGCCAAGACCTTCGGGTAGCTAAATCCCATAAGCATTATCATTAATGCACCTGAGGATCTTGTAGGGGTCATCCACTCTAGGAGATAGTTTATTTGTCCTCTTGCTAAGGAAGCATTCCTTACTAAGATAGATCTAGATAAGGTCCCTAGGGGCATAAATGATTCGTTTCCTTCCGTGGCTTCCCAATTCCTTCTGTCAAGCTACAATTTTGGCCAGTTACTTGGCAATTCTTTGATGTAACTTGTGAAATTCCTTGGCACTCTATAGGCTAGATTAACTCTCCCCTTGTGTAGTCAAATTATTAACTAAGTTCAAGGTTAGGTTTGGGTTAAGTCCATAAATAACTTCAAATGATGATGTTCCAGTGGAGTGATTGTAGGCAAATTCAATTATGGGCAGGCATAAATCCTAGTTACAAGAGTTCTTTCCAACAATGACATGTAGGAGATTACCGACGGTTCTGTTAACTACTTCAATTTGGCCATCTGTCTGGGGGTGGCAAGAGGTACTAAATAGGAGCTTAGTGCCGAGTTTCCTTCATAAAGTCTTTCAAAAGAAGCTCATGAATTTGGAATCGCAGTCGAACACAATATTCGTTAGTACTCCATACAGTCACATAATTTCTTGCAAAAAAAGGTTAGTGATGAATAACGCATCATTAGTTCTGTGGCAGGGATGAAGTAGCCTATCTTGTTGAACCAATCGACTACTACTATGATTGAATTGTATCTTCTCAGCGTATAGGGAAAGCCAAGCATAAAATCCATACTTAAATCGGTCCACGGCCGCTTAAGAATTGGTAGGGGTGTATATTTTCCATAGGGCTCTCTTCTCTCTTTTGCAAACTTACATACCTTTCACCTCAAGTACTCGGTACACATCCCTTATCATTTCAGGCCAGTAAAAGTGTTCCTTCAATATTTTAATCGTCCTCTTTTTCCCAAAATAGCCAACCAGACCCCTAACATAAGCTTCTCGAACTAGTAGTTCCTTTACAAAATTACTCGGCACATAAATCTGCTTTCCCTTCATTAAGAACCCTTCACTCAAGTAGAATCCGTCTACAGCTCCTCTATCACTACACTTGGTTGCTAAAGGCCCAAAATGTGGGTTATGTTCATATTGATCGGGTAAAGTGCCAAATCCAAGCATTTTAGCTTACAATGTCGTAATAAGGTATGACGGCGAGAAAGTGCATTAGCCACTGTGTTGGTGCTTCCCTTCTTATGCCTGATGACATAACAAAAGGTCACTAAGAACTCGACCCACTTATCATGACGCCAAGAAAGCTTCTGCTGCCTAGGAAGATATTTGAGAGATTCATGATCTGAATAAATAATAAATTCTCTCAGCAATAGATAATATTGCCAGTTTTAAAGTGTACGAACAAGGGCATAGAACTCCTTGTCGTAGGTTGAATAATTCAAGGCAGCACCTTAGAGTTTTTCACTAAAGTAAGCAATGAGTTGGCGTTCCTGCATAAGGACAACACCAATGCTGACATCAGACGCATCACATTTAACTTCAAAAACCTTCTCAAAATCTAGTAAGGTGAGTACTGAAGCAGACGTCAACTTACACTTCACATATTCAAAACTCCTCTCGGCCTTTTCTATCCATTTAAACTCAATGTTCTTCTTGGTCAATTCAGTTAACAGCGTAGTTATGGGGCTAAAGTTTCGATAAATCTTCGGTAAAACAAGGCTAGGCCGTGGAAGCTCCTAACTTCGGCTGCACTTATCAACGTAGGCCACTCATTAATAGCCTTGACCTTTTCTTCATCAACTCGAACTCCACTCCGTAAAATGACATATCCAAGGAATACAACCTCGGTTTGACAGAAAGTGCATTTCTTTAGGTTATTGAATAATTTCTCAGTATGTAGTACGTTAAACACTAATCTCAAATGTTTGACATGAACGAGAAGGTCAGCATTGTAAACCAGAATATTGTTAAAATATACCATAATACATTTGCCTGTCAATGTTCTAAGTACATGATTCATGAGCCTCATGAATGTACTCAGCGCGTTAATTAAACCAAATGGCATAATCATCCACTCAAATAGACTATCCCGAGTCTTAAAGGTTGTTTTCCATTTATCTTTCGATCCCATTCATATTTAATGATACCTACTCTTGAGATCTATCTTCGAAAAGATACGTTCACCACGCAACTCATTGAGCATGTCATCCAATTGCGGGATTGGGTATCAGTACTTAACAGTAATCTTATTAATAGCATGGCTGTCAATGAACATCTTCCATGATCTATCTTTCTTTCGTACTAGCACTGTTGGGACTACACGTAAGTTCATGCTCTCACGGACATATTCGCGCTCTACCAACTCATCAACTTGCTTCTTCAGCTCAACTGCCTATTCAGGATTGAGTCTATAGGCGAGTCAACTCAGCAGGGCTGCTCTAAGTTGAAGATCGATGAAATGCTCAATTCCTCTCAAAGGAAATAATTCTTTCAGTATCTCGGCAAGGAAAAGCTTAGTAAATTCCTGAAGTAACTGCTGCACTTCAACAGATAAGTTCTTGGCCTCTTTAACATCTAAGAGTCTCTTGACCAAGAGGAGTACATAGTCTTCATCCTTGACCTCTTGTGCAAACTAAGCTTAGGAAATTACCAAGGACTTCTGCTGTAAAGATCTAACAACCTTTTCCTAGGCTTCTTGCACTTCCTTAAGACTCATAGGTGTTAATATAACCTTATTCCAGTTCTTTTGAAACATGCAGGTGTTTCTATACCTATCGTGTAACACTCTTAGGTCAAATAGCTACGGTCGGTCGAATAATATGTAAGATGCACACATGAGGAGGACATCATACATCACCTCATCCTTGCACCTATCACCAATAGTAATCGGCATTCTAACTTACTGAAAAATGTGTAATCTTCCTTTCTCGTTCAACCAATGAATCTTACACGACTTGGGGTGTGGAAAAGTTGGCAATTTTATAACTTTAACTACCCCTTATGCGGCGGCATTAGTACAACCCCTACCATCAATGATCACGGCACATTACTTATTATTCACTCAGCAATTCGTATGAAAGAGGTTCTCTCTTTGCTCATTTTTATTAGCTACAAAAGTACTGAAAGATCACCGAACAACAACATAATATTCGGCTCCACCCTTAGGGGGTATCTTGGCCTCTTGATCTTCCTTAAATTCTTCTAACATCCGATCGATTGCTACTTCTTCCTCTCCTTTACTTGTCCTTTCTACTTCAAACTAGGGTTTGTCTCCCTTTATAGTCATGACTCGGTGGTGCGAACATTGACTAGCCACGTATCCATAGCCAAGGCATTTAAAACATTTAATTTCTCGAGTTTTCCTCCCTGAACTCCGACCTTGGTCTCTTTGGATCTCAGGTTCCTTGGTCTTGCTTTTACCTCAACCCTTGTCTGATTGGCTTGATACATCACTTTGGCATTCCATCTCGAAACTGTTTGATGCCTTGTCATTCCCTGGTCTACTCGGCAGGCCAGTCCTATTCGGTATCATGGTTCATTACTCGGCATTCAGCTAGCTTGGTTCAGCCATTGCCTTTCAACTCTCTAAGCTACATAGATGGTTTTATCCAAAGTTGTAAGGCTTTGTAATTCTATAACGTAACAAATCTCAGCTCGGAGTCCCGAGATGAACTGTACTATAGTTCAGATCTCAAGCTCATAAACATCACATTATATCATGAACAACCGAAACTCTCGAACATAGCCATCTACGAACTTGCTACTTTGCCTTAAAGTCTTGGAATCATTGGAAAGTGTCATATTCGTAGTGTTCGGGAGCGAATATATTTCTTAAAACTCTCTTCATCTTGTTCCATGTTTGGACCTCATGTCGAGTCCTCAAGCGAACGTTTTGTAACTTCTTCCACCACATTACCCCATACTTAGAAAATTCTGATG
This sequence comes from Lumnitzera racemosa, assembly GCA_024138005.1. Classification (NCBI taxonomy): domain Eukaryota; kingdom Viridiplantae; phylum Streptophyta; class Magnoliopsida; order Myrtales; family Combretaceae; genus Lumnitzera; species Lumnitzera racemosa. The sequence goes on from JAMXBC010000008.1 coordinate 22,795,641, forward strand.
CGGCCACTCTAATGCAAACAGTATCTTCATAATCATAGAAGTCAAAGATCTTTTCGATCTTCTCTTCTCGGTCCAGGTAGTCATTAGCATTACCAAACTCGTTGAAGTTCAGAATCTGTACCTTAAGATGTTCAACATCCCTTGGCACTCGAAACTCCCGCTTATTAATCCCAACATACCGGTCTTCTTCTTCTTCACACTCTTCTACTTTATCCAACTCTAACCTTCTCCCCATAACTTTGTCGATATGTTGTAGTGGTACATGGTTTACTGGAAAGGCTTTCGGAACTCACTTATTCATTTGCCTCTTTAGCCTATCTTTCATTTCTTAGCTCTGCTCAGCAATTCTCTCAAGTGGTTCATTCTTCTAAGACCCTCTTTACTGAAATAGCTAAATTAACCACAACAATAGTAAGATCTTATATTTGTTCATCAGTAGTATATGGTGTTTGTTGGGTAATTCAACCACAACCATGAGCATTACTTTCGACATCATGAATCTCTCTCTATACACTAGGGTTGGACATTCTTAATACAAAATTTCAATAACTACCCTTTACTCGAATGGCTACAATCACATATAATATCTTTAACAACAGACTAACTATTACTACACAACTTTCAATCTCAACCTTAACCTCAAGCTCTGATACCAGGAATATATGGTGTACTTAAGAGCTCAGTTATCACTAGGACTTACCAAAGTAGGTTTGAACTGAAATGGGTTCTTTAAGATATCGAAGAAAATTTGAGGGAAATGGTTTACAACCGAACAAAAGCAGCTAACGTGAAGTTGTTTGGAGGATGTGATTCACCAGTGAATACAACACTACTTGACACCACATTTGATGATTTTATGGACACTCTCTCATCAAATATGCAATGGAAACCTTTTAAAACCTTCGCTTGGCTAAGGGAGCAAACTCTAATTGTAGATGTTTGGATATAAAGGAGTTGGTTCAACGATATAAGCTATAAGCGCTAATAATATCCGAGACTAAGATAGGGCGTTAGGCTTCCATAAAGCTGCAACGATATCTAAGGTTTGATCATTTCCTATGCTCAGAAGTAGGAGGCTTTAGCGGTTGTATTTTGATGTGTTGGAACAGGGAAGATGCAACCATTCACCCCCTACAAATTTCCCACCAACAAATCCTTATGGAAATATAGGTACATGAATCTAACTCACCTTAGTTTCTTTTAGTAAGTTATGCTTCTCTAATTTAGGAAACTAAAAGAGTTTTGTGGAATGAATTATGTGACTGGGCTAGTAAACTTAATGGACCTTGGCTTTTATTAGGAAACTTTAATGAAATCCTTTTTAGAGAGGAAAAATGGGATGGAGTGGAACTTAACCAATTGAAAGTCTTGGCTTATTAACAGTGTATGAGCATATATGGGATGGTAGATCTTAGATTTGTTGGACCAAAATTTACTTGGTCCAAGAGATCCAATTATATTAGTGAACCTATCCAAACCTATCTTGATCGTGCTTAGGGAAATGTTGAGTGGAGATGTCTTTTTCTTGAGGCTAAGCTTTATTACTTAGCCTCATATCAATTTGACCATTTGCCTGTCTTGCTTAACTCTTGTCCAAGTACTTGTGGAGGTCCAAAACCCCTAAGACCTTTCTGCTTTTAGCCTATGTGGCTAACCTATCCATCATTCTAAGATTTTGTAGCTAATAATTGGGTTTATCCCATTTTTAACATTCTGAAAGACCTTTAGAAGTTTATAGACAAGATGTGAACTTGGAATGGAGGTTTTTGACTTATTACTTACAAGAAGGAAATCCATCTTAAGGCTGCTACACAAAGTATGGAAGGTAATGCTTGACTTTTTGAACCAACACCTTATCTTGAGAGAGAGACAATTGCAAGATGAATTAAGATTGATTAAGAAATAGGAAGAACTTCTCTAGCCATCAAAAGTGTAGTTGAAGTAGATTATCAATGGTAAAAGAAACACTAACTTCTTCCATACAAGTGTTATTACACGAAGATCCAAAGCCCGTATTTATGGCCTTTTTAACTTAGTTGGAAATTAGATTACTAAGGAAAAGGATTTAGAAAATTTACTAATGAGCTACTATAGAGGATTGTTGAGTATCGATAGAGTAGATATTCACTTTTGGCCATATAGGTAGAGAAGTAGTCAAAGAGAACTTTGTGAGGGGGAAATTAAAAATTTGGAGAAGCCCTAGACAAATGAGGAGATAAAGAAAGGACTTTGGTGTATTAGTAATCATAAGTCGTCAGGGGTTGATGGCCTCCATGCAAAATTCTATAAATCCTATCAGGATACAACTGGGAGTACCATTTGCAATATAGTGAAGGAAGTTTTATCTAAGGGAGAAGTGCGAGAGGAATTAAATATGACTCTCATTGTCCTAATCCCTAATCTCCTTAGGACAAATAAAGTTAAGGATTTTGACCCATTAACTTATGTACCACTTTGTATAAAGTGGTGACAAAATGTTTAGTGAATCGACTTCGACCAATGCTAAACACACTCATAAGTCCTATACAAGCAAGTTTCATACTTGGCCGAGCAACATAAGATAATTTTTTTGGTTTTTAATGAAGTCTTCCATTCACTGGGGAAGAGGAATGCAAAAAAATGTTTCATGGTTATAAAACTGGACTTAGAGAAGGTGTATGATAGATTAGAATGGGACTTCATTCATTGCGCTCTTTAAAGTTTAAGTTCTCCTAATAGCTAGTTGAAACTCATCACCTCCAAATTCCAAATCTTGTTCAATGGGGCAATGATGGAGTCCTTCCCATCAAGTAAAGGTCTAAGATAAGGAGATCCTTTATCCCCATATTTGTTTATCTTGGCTAAGGAAATGATAAGTAGAATGATCCATCTCAAAGTAGCAAATGACAGCTGGAAATCGTTAAAGCTGTGGGTTACAAATTTAAATTTGTCTCACTTATTCTTTGTAGATGATCTTTTGCTCATGGGAGAAGCCTCGATAGAAAATGACAATCAAATGAAAGAAACTAAGGATTTTTTCTGTAAATTGTCTAGACAACGTATCAACTATGAGAATTCTTACATCATCTTCATGCGCATCCCGAAAGGATCAATTAAGCAAAGCATTGTAGATATCTTCAGAATTTACCTGAATGCGAATCTAAGAAAGTACCTTAGTATTAATGTAAAAGAAGATGGGAAGCTTAAACCTTCTGACTTAAACTTTATTCTTGACAAGTTGAGAGTGAAATTGTTAAGATGGAAAGCCCGATTGCTCGGCACAGCTGAGAGGAAACGTCTAGCCTCAACATCTATGGAAAGTATAGTTAATTACTATTCTCAAGTAGTTCCTCTACCAAAGATTTTTACTAAAAAAACAGAGAGAATTGGTTGTAATTTCCTTTGGGGATCAGCATAGAATGGAAGAAAGATTCATTGGGTTAATTGGCCAAAGAACATGGAGGACTCAGAATGATGGATTTGCATAGAAGAAATAAAGCAAATTTCCCAAAGTTAGACTAACATCTAAAGACTAAGAAACTCATATGGACGAAACACTTTAAACAAAATTACAAATTTAACAATCTTAGGAGAAGATTGAAAATATGTTCATACCTTTATAGGAAAGTCTGTAACATAACTTGTTAGAGGACCAGGTGCATATGAAGGCAAAGAATGGGAAAAACACTAGATTTTGGTATTATATCTAGGATGAAAGAGCACCTATGAATAGCTGGTTGCATAGGCCTCTCGCTAAGCACAGTAATAAGATACTATTGTGTTAAGCATGGAGCAACAACTATGAATAGAATGAAGAAGTCATAAGGTACCCACTTGACAATGAAATTCAAGCCAAGCTAGGAAACCTTGCTTTGGAAAGTGATAGCAATTCTCTTTATTGCTACAAATGGCCTTACAAAATTAATGGATAATTCATAACAAAATTAACTTATATGTAGTTGGGTAAGGGAAATGTAGAAGAATTAGGAATGGGGGGTTAAAGTTAGATTTGGAAAGCTCCTGATCCTTTAAATACCCAAAATTTGATTTGGAGACATTGCCATCGTAGCCTTGCCATAAAGGATAACTTGATTTGTAAAGGAATTTAGATTGATCAACTATGCCATCTTTGTAACTTGGAAAGCGAAATTATGGAACATGTTTTCGTTAGCTGTCCTTAGTTTAAGAGGATTTGGGAAAACTTAGGGTTTTCATTACTAAGTGGATAGGTAACAATTGAGAATCTTATCGATTGGATAAAGAGATGGTGTAAGAAATTTAAAAAGAATTAGGAGTCTCTTTTAACTCTAATGGAAGTTTTGCTATGTTATGTTTTGAAGAACATAAAATTTTTAGAACATCCTAAAATGACCCAATCCAACCACCTATGATCAAGAGGGAAGCAAATTAATGGTGATGTTTTTTATAAAAAGAAAAGTTATGGGAACCAAATGTTGCAAATTTTCTACAGCCATTGAAGATTAGAGAAGATTAAATTATGATCAATATTGATAGAGCATTTTCTCAATACAAAGGTAATAGGAGTAGGAGTAATTTGTAGAAATTTTCAAGGTTTAGTCTTAAGAGGAGCCTATAAATCTTAGGAAAATCTTTTACCCCTTGAAGCCAAGCTACATACATTTAAAGAAGGATTGCTTTTAGCCCAACAACTAGGGGAAATGGATATTTTATGCAAGACTGACCCCTAATAATTGGTCCATTGGATACAAAATCTTGATGTGAATTTGAATGTTTGCCATCTTGTTCTTGCTGAACATATACGTCTTCCAACTTTTTTTGCACATGTTGAAATTTACAGGGTCGATAGGAGAATGAATACTGTAGCTGACAAACTTGCAAAAGAAACCTAACATAAGAAGATTGATTTTGTGTTTGTTGATTTTGTTCTATTGTTTTTGTTGAAGTTTTGTTCTTTGAACTTTATTTCTAGTTTTTGTGTTGGGATGCTTATAGCCAACAATTTCGGAATGGGATTCCTTTCCTTTAGTATCTAAACTTTTTCTTTGGCCTAATAATTTTTTTGCTTTCACCAATAAAAAAAAAAAGAACTTGTATGGAAATTTATGATTATCATGATGTGTATATAGTTGGACGAAGGATGATAACTTTCTTTCTTTTTTTTTTTTTCTGGGGATGTTTTATTAGGTGTTAGGATGACAACCATAATTAAATGGATACATGTACTAAAATTAGCAATTGCACATTTTTAAAGAACATCACATATTAAAAAGAAAGATAGCCTATATAAAAATATTAGAAATATATAGACCATAACCCAATGAAAAATTAGTGAAGTATGTATTAGAAAATAATATGTCAATGGAACATATTTTATTTTTTCTTTATTTAAACTTTTCGTTGATGTGTTAAAAGATATTTTATACATTATTAAATATAATTTTGCATTGAAATTTTTTTTATAAAAGTAAATTAATATGTATTTTAAATAAGTTCGTAATCGTTATATATATTGTTTAATATAGAATATTTTTCTTAACTTTTATTATTAGAATTTTATATTATATGAAACCGGTGCATTGCATGTATGTGAAACTAGTAATATATAATTTTGAAAGTATTTTGTTATTTTACTACTTTTAATCTTACATTTTCACGTTCTCACACTTTTTAAAAAGCCACCAAGTTAACGATAATTATCAATATAGCATAATTCTTTACTTAATTATTATTTTTACATTTTTATTCTTTTTTAAGATACTTTTATCTTTTATTAGTAATATTCTTTATTGTTTTGTTATCGATACTTTTTCTTCTATCTATAGACATATCCGTTTATATACGAAAAAAGGTATTTGTAGAATAATTATAACCTTTACATAAGTACGAGAAAAATAATGTAACTCTTGATATTGTTTTTTCATGAATTAAAGAATTATAACATTTCTAAATATTATAGCTATCATAACTTGAATAGTATAATTGTCGTAGTAGATTATCGTACATCGTACAAAGATTTTCAATCAACCTTCTTGTTAATCATAGGCTTTCTATATGATACATAAGACTCTTTTCACTCTAAGTTACTATCAAACATGTAGACGAGTAATATCAAGCATATTAACTATAACTACTAATTAATTATGTAAATTATTGAAAATAAAGCGTGGAACATAGGATTCTACGACAAAAATATTATAGTACAAAAATTAAACTATGCAAAAGAAATACACAATTCTTAGCTAGGACTATAAATTCCTTCTTTCGCTTTCTTAAGCACATAGTCCTATCTCGGTACGAGACTTGCCATGGGTATTCCGCAACTCAAATTAGTAAAGAGGTAGCCCTGCATTAAAAGAAATCTATTGGGAGTATAAGCTTATACTTAGTGAGCTAATCTCTTCATCATACCATATAAATAATTTATTTAAATGCATAATTAAATGTATACATGAAACACTCAAAATGCCAAACCATATATGCAAAGACCTAGGAACTGCATGAAACTCAAAATTACACCCCTTATAATCGAGGTTGGAGATAATTGATCGATACAAACCATCAATTAGGTTTTAGCACCGGGATTTTTGTTCTACTTACACCAAGATGCTCAAATCAAGCCATACATAAATATATAACATGTACAAACATTACTTTTCATACGTAAAATGCACTTTTCTTTTCAAATCAAAATCTCAAGTCTAGCGGTGTAGTAGCCTCTATAATCCACATCATACGTCCAAATCGAAAGTTGCAAGACATGACCTTTTGTTAACGGTTAGCGTCTCTTGACGCTTAGTAAGGCCGAAAGCCACGATAAGGACTTAATAATATATAAGTGGCATAACTGTTGCCTAATTCCTATAGGAGCCCTCACTCTTGTAAGTCCCTTCCTACCTTTCGCATGATGTGACGGTTGGTATAGTTATGATGCAAACATGAGAAATGCGTAACTTATTGAATTCCTTAATCGAATAATTCTTTAATCCAATTTTCATTGTGATTAGGCAATTGCATTCCATAACAATAATACATATTTATCATTATAAATAACTTCGTTTATTATCTGATTAGTAAATCATGGAGTTCAATCATGATACCACACACATGCATTTCCCATATCTCACATGTATTCAAGTTTATTATAGAAATTTAAGTGCATCCACACTACAAATAAAACCAAGCATGAAATCATCAGGGAATCACTCACTCGGCCATAGCTGATCGATCATAGTAGTCAGGAGATAAGTTATCTCCAATAGGAGGATCCCATGAACATCGTAAATATGATACCATAAGAATTTGAAATGAAATAGAATACTAACTCAAAATCCTTTAAGTTATACTTTTGACTTAGTCATATATTTTTCTTTATTATACTAAATCTTCAATTACGCATAACTTAATCATTTTAAATCCGATTTTGATGATCTTATAATTAATTTTCATCTTTTTAAAGTGTTCTTTCATATAGCATAGTTAGATTTTTGAGATGGGGCTTACAGTTTTTCCTACCGATCAAAATAGTAGCATCCCCTAGGTTTTGGTCTTCTTTCGAGCTTGAAAATTGTGGTTGGGCTTTTTGTTAATTTGTGTAGTAATTTGGGCTTGGGCTTGGGCTTATGCTTGAAACTTTGTTTAGGGCTTAATACTCCCATCAAGGTTAGATTCTCATCCCTTATTGATGACCTTGGTATTATCTTAATTTTCTTAGATTCCTAAGTAGGCTTATATGGTCAATTAGGCTTATTTTTGTACAAGTCAATGGTTATGACTTCGTTAGGTTTAGGGAACTTTACGTGGACTTCTTATAAGTCTCATAACACTTTTTATTTAGGAGTTAAGGTGTTAGTCAGAAATTTCATGAAGGCCCAATGAAAAGTTTTGGATTTGTTTTGAGTGTTTTAAGCTTAGTTCTAAGTTTTAGGCTTTTAACCCTTATTTTACTAACCTTGTTTGATTTTTTCACTTTATTTACTTTATTTTATTGTGTTGTTAAGTGCATTTTTCCTTTGGTTCCAGATTTGGTTGGTTTGGTTTGGGTAACTTCTAACTTTCTTTTCCATTTAATTCATCTTTCTCTTAAGTCTAACTGACAAATCAAAGGTTTACACTACTTGTATTCTAATTCTAACTTAACTTTTTCTTAGGATGAGGATTATTTTGTCATAGTACTAAGTGAAGTTTATAGATCATATACTTATTATAGGCGTTATACCTTGTTTTAGGTCCTTAGGAGTTGATTTTTATACCAAAGTTTCATGTAGTGATTTTTCCTTTACCTAAAACTAAATTTAAGTATGCAAAGTAAATTGAAGTGAAAATAACACTTGGGTATACTTCAAACATGTCACATCCAGCATGCTCCCAAGTTGGCGATGAACTTATTTTATTATTTTCTCAAGTCATTCACTTCTACTCTAAGTAATAGGCAAATATTTTACAAAACACTAAATCTAGAATACTCATTTTCCAACATTCATGTGAAAGATTCATAAAACTTAGTACTTAGTATAGACTAATTAGGACATCATCTTATGTACATAATAACATCCTTAAGAATATGTATAATCTCCTAGGCATGGTATTTTAAAGGTACTCATATTTACAATTACTTCTTTCAAAGTGTAGTGGACAATGGACTTTTGCTTTTAGATGTCCTCCTTAGTTTCTTGTTTTTCCTTTCCTTTTGTGTACTCTTTGAGTTCTTAAAGCTTAAGTGTTTGAGAGTGATTTTTTAGGTATTCTAAAATTTTCACGAATGGAGTTATACAAGTTTCCTAAAGTTGCTCTTTGTATGGACTAAAGTGAAGGCAACAAAATGGACTGTTTGTACTGCATGTGTAGGTGCTTGTGTAGTAGAAATGAAGGGGGGGGGGGGGGGGGAAGTAAGCTTGGTTTTTCTTTTGTTTCTAAACTAAATGGGTTTGAAGAGAGAGAGAGAGAGAATGAGAGGATTTTGGGAGTGAGATGGCTGGTTGAGAAAGTATAGAAATGCATCTCAAAACAATGCCTTTTTGTTGCTTCTAAATTAGTGTTGCAATGATTGAATGATGTAAGCATAATGGGACAAATAGTGATTATGAAAAACAATTGAATGGGTGTTTCAATGATAAGACATGACTTGCTTTTCTTCTCTTCCAAATTGCCATTACTTATATCCTTTAGGGTATGGTCTTATCAAATCTATCTCATTTTGATATAATATTTTTTGTGATTTGTTGAACCACTTATCAATAAGTAATATTGATTAAATGAAGAGAAATGAATTGTCTTATCTTAAATCCATAAGAAGTTATTATATAATAAGTCAATCTAATTCTTATGATTATCTTTAGTTCTAATTGATTCCAAATTGAAATATAATTGGTTGATTAGAAGGCTTAGATGAGCAGTCTTTTTAAGGTTTGGTTCTTGGAGTAATTCATATATTTTGATTTGCTTTTAAAAAAAAAATTATAGTTTTCTAAAGTTAAGTAAAATTTGGTTAAACTCGAGTTTCTAATTATTTATTTAGGGTTTCAATAGTCTCATGTATATTTAACTATTTTTAAGGTTTTGGATGATTTAGGTTTTGTTGTTTTTGTATTAAGGTTTTTAGTAGTTTAAGTCGAGAATTCATCTTACTTATGATGACTTTTAGAGTTTTTAAATATTTTGAAATTTTTGAATTGAGAAATTAAATTCATTTTTTAAATATAAACTTAAATTTTTAGTTTAGATAATCCTTAAAAATGATAAAAAGTACTTTTGATTGTTTGAATATTACTTAAGGTAGTGGGGTTTATAATAGTATTTTATTTAATTATAAAGTAATATCTAAAATATATTTATATAATTAAATAATTGTGTTTATATGATTATTTGAATATTACTTAAGGAATGAAACCGGATATGGCGTAGGGCTTTAATTCTATAGATAAGTATAATTTTTCTTAGAGATTTATTAATCTATTGCACATTAAAGCACAGCTAAAACTAAAACCCTACCAACTTCTTTCCGGCTAGAACCGCTACCTGACTTCCGGCATCCGTCACCGTGGTGGCCGTCATCCGCAGCTGGAGGAGAAACACAATTCCCTGGACAGAGGTTTGCTTTTTGTTTCCATTTTTCTCCACTTCTTCCATTCTCCAATCTCGATATATCTCCAACTAATACTGGGGTCCGTCAACATGACGCCTCCTAGGGCATAGACCGTGAAACAGTACAAAGATTTTGAAGCAGAGGGTTTCACATTCACTCCAATCCGATTACTTGCTGGCAAACCGGTGTCCTCTGATCAGATTCTCGTCCCTTTTCTCTCGCTTCTGGTACAGTAGACTTTTGCTCTTCTCCACCTGTCTGTGGTCCTTAACGATCCTTTTATATTAAATTTTACAGTATTATTCATATCTTGTTTTGTGTTTTTATGTTTTACCCGTCACTACTGATCCTGAATTCTAGGATTAAAATGTGATTGTTCTAAGTGAGAATATTTTAAGTTGAACCTAGTACACAGCGCAAGCCTTGCTGGTTCATATACTTCTCCATTGACATAAGGAAGAGAAAGAGGGCCTTGTTTGTTGTATTATAGATGTTATTGTTCATACGCAATTTCATTATAGCACATATCTTTGAAGATAGGTAGCATCTTCGTAATCAAGCAAAAATTTTGAAAATTTGTAAAATCAACACATATTGGAATTTGATGTAGTTGATGTGACAAGGGCAATTTGATTATTCTGTGCTTTGTACTGCCATAGAATGTGTATGGTTATCTTCTTGTCCCTCTTCATATATATATATATATATATATATATTAGATGAAGGAGGAGCAATTGAATTACAAAACACCCAGTGTAGGTTTTTGTCAAACCTTGCTTCATTAGAATGCACGCAATACGTGCATTCTCTGATGTTATCGTCAAAGATGAGCTGTGGTTATTTAGTGAAATGGGTTTTGGTTGAGCCATGGTTAAGTTTTCTTGCTATATACTTAGGACGATTTCAGCTTAGCATCTTTGGGTATCCAACTATACTGTGCATATGTGACTCAAGTATGGTTGCACCAGTTTGTTGTTGAAAAGGACTGGTTGTTAATTTGGTCTGCAAACTCAATAGGACAATTTTGTTGAACTCATGGGATGATGATTCTTTATATTAACATGAAGGTAATATCCTTGTCCACATGGACAAACAACAAGAAAAACCTCTCTTCAGGAGATGTAGAATGCATGTGGATCCATTTTGTACTGGTGTAGTGTTCAAAGTTTTTGCATAACTTGAGCTAATAGTGTTTGAATATAATCACCATTCTTTGTGATAACACTCACTTCTTTAAAGGAGAGAATCACAGATAGAGGACCAATTATAATGTGATGGGAATTTTTGATATTGAAAACAACATATTGTGTGAAATTGATCCAATAATCCAGTATACCAATTATGCTGACATGCATGGAAAAAATTATTGCTGATGAGAAATATCAGTCTGCCAGACAGACCTATTCTGTTTAACGTTCAAGCCACTATGGTCTTTTGGGAAAAAGGCAAATGATTTATGTGTACCCTGTCATAATTGGTCCAGTACTATAATCTTTTGTACATCAAATGAGAAATCATGATTAAATTACCTGTTGAGTACATTGGGGGTTTAGAATAAGTAAGGGGATGTGTAAAATTTTTTCGAATCTTACTCCCTTTACAGATTTCAAATATAATCGCGGCAATCAAAGGTAGCTAGTTACTAATAGATTCTAGTAGTAGGTGTTAAGAGGCAAGGGTAACTGCACTTGTAGTGGAATACTCACAGAAAAGGAAGCATCACTGGGCACTAAAAGCTACTATTTACCCCAAAAATTTGAGATTATTAAATTAAAGTTGATTAGAACAGATGCCGAAGAATGTCTTAAAAACACATTTTGTGAAACAGCATACCCAATAATTTGTTTCACTTTTCTCTTTTTCTTACCATTTCAAAAAGAAATTTTGGATAACGATTTATGACAGTGAGTTACTTCTTTTGTCTATGCATTGCTTTATTTTTGTCTGTTACCCTGCCAATAAGAACTTTTAATAATTAGTTTGAATTTGTGATTATCCAGAGAAAGGAACATATTCCTGCTTTATATCCATGGAGTTCTGTCCAACATGTGGAACCTTATTGCAATATGAGTTGCCTCAAGGGGGTCATGCTTCTAGATTTTTCTGTCCCACATGTCCATACATATGCTACTTGGAGAACAGGGTATGGTTTCTGCATGGAACTCCAATTAACATTGCATTGCTTTGTTATATCTTGCCCTAAGACTAGTTTATTGCTTTTCTATGCAGGTAAAGATAAAAAGGAAGCAACATCTTGTTCAGAAGAAGATAGAGCCTGTCTTTTCCGAAGAGGATAGGAAAAATGGACCTCAAACGGATGGAGGTATGGCTTATGTCTTCCTGCTTCACTGTCTTCTCTTAGCAGTGACGATGACAAGAGAACATAAAACAAGGGCAAAAAGACACAACATAACTATCATATCTGACCTCATATGGTTTATTAGTGGGACCTGTGTCTTTGCTTTTAGCTACTTATGCTATGATTTGCTTTTCATATAGTTTCTTTGTTATGAAAGGGATGCTTTCCAAGAAAGAACTATGTCATTTGGCATGCTGCATTAGCAGCAATAATGCATAAGTAGAAGAACTATGCTGCATTTGGCATTTCTCACAATTTTGTTCGAGTTGGAAACACTGCCCATCAACCTGCAGCACTCACTAGAAGGATCCTATACTACATTTTGCATTAATACACTCCTATAGCTTGGTCCATCCCAGTATCTGTAATTCTCAGTTTACATTATTGTTTTATTTCCCTCCTTGTTTTGTATGGTAAATCTGTAGTGAGGTTGGTTTTTGTTTTTGTTTTGCACTCAATGCTTCCCCTTGCCTCATAGCAATGGTTTTTGAAATTTGTTCCTATCAATACAAATTTAAGTTACTTGAGCAAAATGTAATTTGTTGCTTGAAATTAATATGGACAATGTACCTTTGAGAGGAATATGCTGTTGGTCAGCAGCTGTAGTTTAGATGTGGAATATAATTCTTCTCCTAATTATCGTGTTAAAACAAGATATGGGAGGGTTCTTTTTTTTTTCTTTGTTTGCCTTTGTAGAGTATGTAGTTGAACTAAAAATTTTTGTTAATTGCCATGATTCATAACTTATGACTATCATCATTTGATTTCAAGATAGAAAAGACTAGTTTGTTGTGACTCATTAGTTTACCTATATTTTTCGATTCTCAAGCGATTATTTGGAAATAGCTGTTAAAATTATGATTTTATTATTCATTTGAATGCATAAAATCAGTAAAATTATATAGAATCATATCAAATTGGCAAAATTATATATTTGTAAAATCGTAAATAAAAGTTTATAATTTTATTAAAAATCTATATATAAACAATTTTACATTCATTTTAATTAAGAAAAACATTATAAAATCATAAATTCATAAAATAGTAACTTTGATTTGCAATTTTAATAACTACTTAATGATTAGTAGCTTTATCATTTTACGTTTGCACTCATAAGATCTGGTGTGCATTGTTTACTTTTGGACTTTCTCTTTCCTTTTTAAAGGTGCTTTCTTGATGCAAATTGATTGCAAGATGCATCTATCTTTGTTTTTTTTTTTTTTTTTTGTACTTAAGAAGGTATCATTGGGCATTTCATTCTGCTTACTTTTTGTTATTGAACTGTATTTTGGGTCTAATTTTGATTTTCTCCTTTCAGTAACATGCCCACACTGTGGCCATGGAAAGGCCATTTATCATCAAGCACAGATTCGGTCTGCAGATGAACCAATGACAACATTTTACTGGTGTCTGAATGAGAGATGTGGGAAGAACTGGAGAGAAGACTGAGCACAACCCACCTATGATTTAATGGATGCTGCCTGTTGGACCCAAAGAAAGCAGGAAAAGTAAACTTGTATAGGAGTTTTGCTCCTATTTTCTGTAATGGCATTGTCCCAACAGTTGAAAACTTGATGAGTTAAATGAGTTGCAGTCTGCATCTCTGCTTGCAGCTGCCCGGCATCTCAGTTTTTGATGGTAGACAAAGTTCTTTTTAGGCACATATAATTAAGTTTGATTAATAAATCCAATTTAATTAAGATAGTGATGCTAATTAATTGCTAGCATATTAGCTTTCTTTGAGGAAAGCATGCCTATGCTTCAATGATGTATGACTGGGGTGTGTTTATATCTGGATAATGTTATATAGACGTGTTAACACTTGCTACAATCTAATATGTAGTGGCACAGCCGTGGCCGACCCTAGCGATTGACATCTTCTGTTCTTTGCTAAAATACTGCAAGAGTGTAGGGTGATCATATAACGTTTTTTACGAACATTTCCAAGAATTGCTGAAAAGATTTTAACTTCTGAAGTGGAAACTATATTTCTAACTTGAATATTTTTCACTTTAGGCTATAATCGTTGCCAGCCTCATGCTGTTGCCTATACTCCTACTATTATTTGGATCAAAAGCCATGATTAAGCACCAATGTATACATTACAATTACTCACCCTAGATTGTATCAAACACAAAGTTCAGAAAAATGTTTTTCATGAAGCAATGGTCACGACAGAAGTACGTATCTGTGAAGGTGTTGACGATGGCAATAATTGAATGGAGAAGATGGAAAGGGAGAAACGGAGGGGAAAAGGCTGAAAGAAGAGGAAAGGCTGAAGACACAGCAGAGAGTAGAGGGGAAGTGGCAGCCATGGAGTCCATGCAGCCCATTTTTGCCCCATCCTAGTTTGACCAGTATTTTAAATTAGCTAATCCTTCTTATGATTATACTGAGCTCAATCCTATATTTACTGGAGCCCAACCCAATTATAATCAAGTTCAAATTAGAGCTATTCGACTAATTATTAAACAAATCTTCAGTTTTAACCCATTCAGCTTAACGAGTCTTAAGGGCGACAGGATTACAGCTCCTCAACACTTGCACATGCACATGCTGATGCTAAATGTTCGAAGAATAACAAAATATTCCAATTTCAAAGTTCAAATTCCTTACGCACCAAGATGGCATAATTCAGGACAAACTATAGGTATTGCAAAGTGAACAGTTCAAATTTCCGGGACTTCCTTTCCGGAAGTAATTATATATAATGGAACAAATTCTCATTGCAGATTTACACTCCATCTTGCAGGTCTCAAGAATTAGTATCATTACAGCCAGCCATAGTAGAAATTACAGGGACTCATGAGATGCATCTGAATACATGTTGGCTCTTGCCATTTTCACATAATATGATCAATGCGAACATGTGAAAAATCAAAACTATTTCTACAATACTGTGATTAAAAAGATACACTTTAAAGGAGCTTGTATAGCCAAAAGCTAAAAGGCAACACATG
This sequence comes from Lumnitzera racemosa, assembly GCA_024138005.1. Lineage (NCBI taxonomy): Eukaryota > Viridiplantae > Streptophyta > Magnoliopsida > Myrtales > Combretaceae > Lumnitzera > Lumnitzera racemosa. The sequence continues at coordinate 22,811,002 of JAMXBC010000008.1, forward strand.
GCTTCACAATTTACTAGAGGCTGGCAGGTACTTGGTATGACGACCCTGTGCGAAAATCTTTCCAGTACTCTTCTTCCTAAACTCAACACTAACAACAGCTACTGCCTTCCCAACACGTAATGACTTAGCATCAATCTCAATTTCCTCCTGGGTAAACAGCAATATCAAACTTTCCATATTCATAAAAAGATAGGAAAACATAATAATGAGGGAGGAAATTAGCATGCTTTCATTAATAAAGTGCATGAGTTATTGCACATAACCATCGAAAAGATTGACCGTCTAAAGAAGCCTCCCCAATGTGAGGAGAGATTTTCACTTTTTGCTTTAACCTGTCATGCTTTTAAGTTTTAAGACAAGTCCCAACTGTCCCTCCCTATCTTCCTGAAAGCTTAACTTATTCTTGAAACTCATGGATTCTATCCAGTTAAACTGGTAGCAGTAATTCATACTTGATCAGTCTTTTCCATTCGTGTGATTTGAAAACAAATGCAACCTACTGTTTCATTAAGACACTATTTATTTTGAGATCTGTTTTTGATTATCTCACATTCATTTGTATCTTATATTTGTGTTATTGGAATGTACCATCCAGAGTGCTTCTAACAATTGTCTGCAGATTTTTTAAGTTTTATGTGTATATCTTATGTGCATCTTACTTCGATGACCAGGAGAAAATAAGACACTATAAAGGTTTTCAAAGTCAGCCTTGCCACAGCCATAATCAAATAACAAAGAACAAACAATGAGCGTGCATGGACACAAGTGCAAACTTCATGATACATTAACAAAGTGACCGGTCAATTATGCCATTGAGTTTGTGAAATAGATTTAGTAAACAAGAGCTGATTAAACCCAAAAGTAAAAGGTCATGCAAGGGCCTTACACCTTGATTCGAGTATTTATCACATAACACGTTTTATATCTACTCTTCTGTAAAAGTATTGTTGTGTCTCTCATCCCTAAGACCTCAATTCTTTATCTTAAATGAGAAAAGAACATTGACTGTTGTAAGGATGAATAATCAAGGTTTCTGCATCGATCAATCTCATTAATTAGATCAAAAGTTTCTTCTTTTGCATTATATGACAGCATTTCTAGGATGTGGAAATCATCAGACATATATTGCCCGGTCCATCAAAAGAGAAAGAAGGGAATAAGACATACATCAAGATAAGCAGCATCAAAGTAGGATGAGTTAATCTCCACAGACACCCCAGAAAACGGAGACCCTAAACTGTAGATAACAGCAGAGCCCACTACATCCACCAGCATTGTGATGATACCAGTGTGCAAGTAATTATGTCCATCCTATACCATAAAACGCCATGAACAAGATAAGTGGGCAAGTAAAATGAAAGATACCCAATTATAATATAATCCTCTATCTAGCATTTTTCCTTCTCTTCTGCAAGCAAAATCATTGGCCAGTCCTCACTATGCTCAAGCAGACAAATGCTAAATATAACATTTCAAGTACACATTAGGGAAGAGTTATAGATCAACAATAGTTTTATGTTCTGGGTCAAGTTCAATTAAGTCATTAAACATTTCAAGAGAGCCAAATGAACCATGTACACTTACGATTAGATCGACTCACTTGAAACTCAACCCCAACGCACTTTCTATTGAGTTCACCTAAAAGCTATCTTCGGAGTGCCTATTTGAATTAGATTGCAAAAATGGTGTAGTCACTCTAGCTATAAATAATTATCACTTTTCACCCCCCAAATAATGGTTTAATTTAACATTAGTTGCTTATGAAAACTCCAACTTGACATTTTTTATGGTACAACAGTTTCTCCTTATAGAACAAACACAGCGATGTATTATATTATACTCTTTCGCTTCTGTTGAAAGAAGATACAACAATGTATAGGGCTGGAAATTCTCACAGAGAGAGAGAGAGAGGAATACCAGCAAACGAGGAGAAAGCTTGAGAGAAGAGACGACACGACCCGGTTCAATCGCATCGATTACAAGGCCCTGCATAACGAATGTTTCCAGGAATTGAGGAGGGAGACGCGCAATATCTCCTTCTCCTTCTCCATTTCCATCGTCTCCCGCTTCCTTCTCCATTCGCCTCGATCACCTTCTCCCCCACCAAACTCTTTCCACTTGGGTTGGTCTCCCCCTTAACTAGCGCGTTCGGCTAGTGTTGTTTCTCTTCAATTTCCACTAAGGAAGTTCTTTGATTCTCAAAATGACACGTGTATCACACCGCTTTTTCTTTTTTAAAATTATTTAGCATATGTTTTAATTTCTATTTAGATTTAATTATAAAAATTGAACTGAATAATATAATTTTATTAAACTATATTTAATTTATATAATATTGAATATAAAATTTATATTAAAAAATTATTTATTTATATTATAAAATAAATAATTTTTTATCATATTTAATAAAAATAATATTAATTAACTCAATATTATAACTTAATTTTTATTCGATGATCAAGTAAAATTACAAATTAAATATAGGATAAAATTTTTTATATAGTTTAATACCACAAAAATTATTCAACTAAATACTATCTTAACCTTGAAAATTGAAACAATCAAATCAAAACAATTTAGGCAATTTTCATGTAAGCATTTTAAAAAGAGAAACGTTTATTGGGAAAAAAAAGAAGAAGAAGAAGCCATAAGGTAGTTTATGGATCTAAATAACACTAACTATGGATTCGAGAATAAATGTAAACTAACCTTTTGTTTGGGCTTGAAGTAATTAAAATGGAGAGAAATTGAGAATTAAGAGTGAAGAAAGCTAATGGAAAAATTATAAATTAGGAAAAAAATAGAAAGAAAATTTATGATATAATTTTTTTAATTAAAACACTATAAAACCCTTATCCTTTAATCTTATCTCTTTATTTTAAGGATAAATTTATAACATCATTATAATTCCCTTTCAATTTTCTCCAAATTGGAGAGGGTTTTTTTATGTAGGCTAGGCAAGCTTTCTTTCTCAACTTCATCCCCTTCCCTTTTATATTTATTTTTCAAACAAGAGAATTATATTATCTTTCCGTCAAATTTCTCTCCTCCTTTCTTCTTTCCTTAATCCAAACATAGTGTAACAGAGTAGGAAGAGAGATGGTTCATTTTGAAGAATCTATGCCTACTTAATAAGGATGTATGCATATGGAATTAGAGGTATGTAAGCAGATTAAACAGGTCAATCCAATTTTACTTACTTTAGCCTGCAAGTCAAATGAGTTAAGCTTATTTGGTTTGTTTTTAAACAGGCTAAAATATCTTGTTTTTAACCTGTTTAAAAAACGGGTTAAACAAATCAGCCAACGGGTTAAAAACGTAAATATATTAAATTGGCCAATTCAAATTAGCTTACTTTGGCTCATGAGTTAAACAACCTAAACTCATTTAACTTACTTTTAAATAGGTAAAAAAAAAAAAAACCTTAATCCAAACTCGTTTAAAAATCTGGTTAAATGAGCCAATTCGTAGGTCAAAATCTACTTACATACCTTTATATGGGATCACAACAAATACATGATCAAGTCAAAACTTATTAACATAATAGGTAATTTTCTATAGATTTGGGATGGATTTCGAGAAAATTATTGAAATTTTATATAATACTGAGGTCAGATTTCGAGAAAATTCTAATGCTAAATAGAATATTCGAACTCAATAAAAACTCTAAGCTCAATGTATATTGATAATTCATGTTTGTTGTATTTTGTTGGATATGAGTTAGTTTACTTGTATAGTTGTTCAAATCATTTGTTTTTGAGATAATGTTAAAATAATTGTGGATGTCATTCTAATTTTCCGTAGGAAGTTTGACACTACTAAATGCATATAATTGAACTTTTGCTCGTTTTGTTACCTTATTTCTTATCGTTTACATTTATATTCTCCTATTAGCGAGTGTTTACTATGTTATTCCATTTAAAAAAAAAAAAATAGTGGAGGTAGTAAATTCAAATAGATTAAGTTTAATTGGGTATAATATGGAAGAACTTTAAAATTCATACAAATTTTGATAAATAAAAGTTTGATTAGGTATGCCATTTACTTATTGAAAATATGAATGCAAGTGAATTTTGAAATTATCCCTCAAATTAAGGATATTCACATAATTATGTTTTTCCAAAGTGTTAAATTGAATTGACTTATTGGTGGGGTTTTTTTTTTTCCATAAGGGTACTAGTAAGGACCATGGACCTCTAAAAACTCTTCCAAGACGGTTATATTTTATATTATCTTGTATTCTCTGAGGGATCAATAGCCCATCTTCAATTAAGGCCAGTCTGGCAAATACAAGGGCTTGAACTTGGGCTCAAAATAAATAAATAAATAAATAAATAAATAAAGAGGGCTCAACACATTGAATAATGTAAAGGTAAGGTTATTAATAAGATGTGGATGCGTTTGTAAAATATATGAATGGTAGGTTTAAAATAGCCAAGTATAATAACTATCATTTATTGAAGATTTATGCATGATGTAGATTCATGGCTATTTTGTCTAGCCCTCATCCATACATGCAGCATACCATTATCAATAAACCTTTTTTTTTTTTTTGCAGCGAAGCAGACTGACAGCAAAACTAGATCCCCCTGGATTTTCATGCCTAGAATGGACCCGGGAAAAAACAAAAAAAAAGGCTAATGTTGCCTGGTCTGGCACCTAATATTCAAAGCAATATCAATTAGGGGAGAGTGGAATCCTTCACCTGTGGTTGTTGAGAATAAGTGATTTCTTTTTAAAGTTTACAAGACCCTAGTTTCATCGTTCTCATTAGCAATGGAACCAACTATACAGCACTAACAGCAAGAACACGAATGTTTTATCTACACTGACACACATTGTGGTGAAAAAATGTTGTAACTATTGAGTTCCTTTATGGCAATCAAATTCATTTCGGAACTGTTATTTACTAAGACATTAATGCGTTTGCATTGATACAATCAACAAAAGGAATCCTGAGACCTGGTACCTCAGCTGGATGTCTCCATCCGCTGTATTGGAGAAAAACATCAACGAAGAGGGATTTCACATTGATCATACCAGAATAAGCGATCACAAAGCTAAGCTCATAATGAGGTACATTAAGCTGCCAACTTGGGTACAACTTTACATCTTACTAGGAACTATGCGCAACGTATGACGCCCCATAGCAATAGCCTTTTTGGTCTTCTTTTCTCTCAATTCAATGCTAGCAACATCCATACCCCTCCCAATGTGCAACATCTCAGCTTCTATCTCAATCTCATCCTGCACAAACCATTATATGGAAATTCATGATATACAGTTCTTTACGCACATTATATCCATATAACAAAGATCTGCATGCACCCAGATTGAATGGGCAGAAAATAACAAAAATCACCATTCTCATTGTTGTGTACAACCAAATGACGACTGAATGCCAGTAGCCATTGGTTTCCAACCAAACCAATAGTTCCCTTCAATTACCGTTCACCAAAAATTATCTAAGCCAATTTTCGGTTAGAAGAATCAGCTGTGGTATGTTCGTCTCTAAAGTGCATTTTAGATTTGGTTTTGATGAATAAAAAAATTTCATGAAGGTCTTCCACACCATATCAGATAAGCCAAGCACATAATGTTGAAGCAACTGTCTAATTTATAATGATGCCATTTCCTGGAGTAGTTTTTCAGGGAAAAGAGCACGGTTCAGAATAAAAGACATAGCATATTACCTGGAATGGGTTGAGGGTGTCTGGAAAGTAGTGCAACAACAAAAATAAGAGATGAAAACAAACGTGTAGGGGTCTGGTGACATAATTTAAGGATTTGTGATTACCACAAGCCATTCTATCTTAATTGCAACATTATCAGCAGACAGAATTGACCAGAGCGGTGATTGGTGCCAACCCACAAGCAAAACCGGAACAGTGATTGGTTCCAAACCACAAGCAAAAGTCGTCAAAGAAGAATGTGCTCAAAGATCTCTCAAGATAATTAAGCACTTTTGTTTAACATGACTTGAGTTAAACAAACAGAATAATCCATTCCACATATGTATAACCATTATAGGATTGGTTTGTTCATCACATCCTTTCCAGAGATATACAGGAAAACATCAATACCAATCAGCCATTCCTAACTTCTTTTTAAGCACTCTTTGATATTTCCTGAATCATAGACAGGAAGAGAAAAGAATAAAAAGATGCAACTGAGTGTTCATAGGTCTTTAGATCTACGAATTTTCAATTACTTGTGGAATTAACACAAAAAATCCATCTTGAAAGGTCTCATTGTGCATCATAATTAAGAAAACAATATTTCTGCAGACTCAACAGCTGGATGGACATTATAATTTTTAGATCCACAACTAGCCAAGCCAAAAGCTTAAACCTGTGGATCAAGTAACTTCACAACCAACTGATCTGAAAGTTTAAACTTAGTAGATCTAGTACAATTTTATATGTACCAGTTAACAGGACAAACTATCACTAGGCCAGTTCAAGTCATAGTCCTTTAAGAGGATGATGGAGGACTTCAATCCAGAGTTTGAAGTATCTATAGATACTCAAGTGAGTCATGAAGTCTGCAAAGCTTGACATCTGGTTCTTTCCAGCTGACCATGTTATTCTATGGCCAGGCCAATGGCTACTTTGTTCATTATATGCTGTTTGACCTATTTCAGCTCAATTAGAGGGATATGCAAAGATAAGCTGTACAATCTTCACAGTATTTATCAGCTCAAGATCACATCAAGCCCCAATCTTAGCATGTAGATATTAGTTGATGTTAGAAAATCATATGAAATGGCAACCTACAAGCCCCTTGAACAAACTCTTTTGAGTGCTCTTACAGGGAATAATGAGTATAATGGCCCTTTCTTAACATTCACATCCATTTATATGATCATTGGATCGAATCATAATTGCTTAATTACCTACCTATCTCTGGTTTTTAAGATAGATGATCTCCGAAGTTGATAAAGAACATGAGTATAGCATGTGAAACGAAATCGAGTTTCTTGATTTTCTTCGAAAAAATTAAACTTCTTCAATGTGGAACCTATTCTGCTGAATCAATCAGACAGAAGTCCATGATAGCTCATCAAAGTTTCTGCATTTATCTAAATCAACTACTACTCTATTACTATGACCACAATAAGCATTCAAGTTTATAAACAAGCACCAAGATTTCCAATCCAACTCTGTCCATCGAAAATTCATTAAGGAATACAATTTTGCTCATATGAGTCGGCAATAATTCTATCCTAATTTTTCACACAAATGATAGATATAATTTCACATTCCCTTTAGTTTTTGGGCATATCAAATTATGGACGAGCAAGGCAAATTGAGAGAGTAGTTTGGGGAAATGTTAATAAGTAGTCAGGATAAAATGGATACTAACATGAAGACAAGCATGCTGAAAGAAGGAAAGATTGGTCTCCACTGAAACCCTGACACCGGGAACTCCGGTAGCAGTGTTGTGTACGAGAAAGGATGACACCATATCCACCAGCATTGTAATCGCACCTCCATGCATCACATTATCTGCATTCTATTACACACAAGTCATGTTTCATATGTGTTTAAGAAAAACACAAAAACCGAAAAAACACAAACAAACGATAAAGTTTCCTCTTGCATATACTCCGCATGCTACCCTATACGAAGAATATTCTTCGATGCAGGCCCCAATTTCAGGTATCATAGCAAGACATAATTGACGTGGCATGGATAATTATTATCCGTGTATACCATTAACCCGTCTTATCACTCTAAAATTAGTAGTAAAGATGATTACTTTTGATGCAGAAATTAATTAAAAAAGGGGAGAAAGAGAGAGAAGAGAGATACTACCTACCACTAAGCGAGGTGAAACAGTGAAGGAGCAGAGAAAGCTACGAGGTTTGAGATGATGAAAGCGAAGACCTTGCATGATCAAATACACCAAGAATTTAGAAGGGAGGCTCTGGACATTATCCTTATTATCGTATTCTTCTAGGTCGTTGTCTTCAACCCCAAGGTATCTCTTAACTGCATCTAAGTCTGCCATGTTCTTCTATCTATCTATCTATCTAAAATCAGAATTCTATCTGCAGAAAGTGTGATGAGGAAAAGACACCGGGATAGCCGAATATTCAACTCCTTTTGACTCCTCCGCTCCACCGTGAAGCACTGGACAACTGTGTTAATTCCACTTTAGCCCTTCTTTGGTCTAGCCCATGCCAATTATCGTATCCGTAGTCCGCAGGTTCACCATGGGAAATTCTAGCTAGAACAGGACAGGAGGCCGGTATCCGCGGGGCAGCATTTAAGCCGGTAAATTTTAGGAGAGATGGAATAAATAGATTGAAAAAGAAAAAAATTATTATTATTATTATTATTTTCTCTTTAGATATTTAAGAAGTAAGGTAAAGAAGATAAAAAAAAAAGCCAGTTTCATAGATTATAGTATCTATATTGTTATTTACTAAACTTAGAAAGCAAAAGTGTTTATATAATTTTAACTATTTTTCATCATTTTTCACTACTTTCTTTCTAATTTTAGAAAGAAATTAAATAATTTTAAAAGTAAAAAAATTTCTACTCTATTCCATTTATTTCCTTAAGATTTTTATTTTTATTTTATATTGCTATACACAAATTTTCCTCACTTTTCCTTTAATTTCTATCAATCCAAACACAATCTAATCAAAACTCAAAAAATTTAAGTGATACATATCGAGCTTAAATTTTAATTTTCTTATTTAAATTTAATTTCCTACTTTCTGATTAATATTAAACCCAAACTCATTTAATATTAATCTTCGACTAAAAAAAATTTGAATTTTTTTTTTAAAAATTTAAAGTCACCACCCAATCGGAATTGAGAAAAGAAAAGGAACTATAATCAATTGAGTAAATTAACTACGATTTGGCTACCAGTATTCGATTTCAATTTAATAAAAATTAAAGTTTTGAATTTGGAGGCCAATATATTAAACCCTAACATGTAACACTATTTATTTATCGAAATTAGGTTTATTCTTCAAATTATAATATTTTTTAAGAAAAAACAAAAACTAAAAGAAAAAAAAACTTAAGTTCTTGCTATTTTTATTGTTACCTTGAAAGTAACTATGTACCCATTAGTTAGGATCAAATGATCGTTACTCTTTCCGAAAGTCTTAATATGTTAGTCGATTTTAATATTTTTTTTTAAAAAAAACAATTGAGTTTACGTTGTTAATTGATTTAGTTAATTTAAAAAATCCATAAGGTCTTAACTCATGAGTGATAAAAAAAAAAAACTCTCTAAAACATCCTAAAAATCCCATTGATTTTTTTTTATTAATTTTTACTTCTAAAAAAATTGATTTTCTAAATGAGAAATCCTAAAAAAGATTCCTAGACTAATATATATATATATATACATATTATTACTCTTAAATAGACATTTCTTAAATCAATACCTAATCTATAAGAAAACTAATGCTAAAAAGAACGCTTAAGTTAATATATATATATATATATCTATATCTATATATATATTTTTACTTATTAAACAATCCTCTACCTAAATAAAATTATATTATATAATATACTTGATATATATAAGAAAACCAATACTAAAAAAATTTCTTAATATATACATATCTTATATATGTTATGTTATATGACCAAGGATAATAATAATATAATATGATTACAATAATGATAAACTATATGAATAAAATAATAATAAATAAACAAATAAGTTGAAGAAACTGAACCTTAGTCGTTTTGTTCAGTGAGGAGCTACAATGGAATGTTCGGTGGCCTTTAGGTGTTGTAAAGTCAGCTTATACGTGCAGTTGATTGGTGCAGTGGGTAGCGCGGGTCATAAACAATAGTGGTGAAGCGTGATGGGTGACTGCTATTCAACTTGCTGTTCTTTGAGTGCTATAGTGGAGGTTGTTGTTAATGCTGTATAAGGTGGACTTTGTTGGTGCTGTGTTTGGGATTGTTGCTTGTGGATCAAGCCTTGGTGATATGCATTGAAGTATGGGCCTATTGAAGCATGTTGTGTTGAACTTGCAACTGTATGTTTGACATTAGGTTAATGTCTAGCATTGAAGCTTAAAGAATCGTAGTGTCGTGATTGTATTGGAGGCATAGACGTGTTCACTATTGCAAGCTCCAATTGGATGCCGTGGCTGTGTTTAATATTGGACAGGAGGGTTGTTAGCTTGTGGTTGTATGCAATACTAGTGCTGTAGAGATCAGTATACTGTATTGCTATGACTATTTTTGCTCTCATGCTACGCAAGGGAGTCTAGTCGTGTGTGCAGCAGTAGATGTGTGTAAAGTGATACGGTAGTGTCAGATTGGTGATAGTGCTGCTGTATTTTAGGTGGTGGACAATGGCGCATTGCTTGTTATTCGTGTGGTTGTCGGTGAAATGCAAGCAGTGACTAAAGAGTAGCGTGTAGTGGAGTGCAGACTGTAATGTGTGGTTGTATGGATGAGTCACACGGCTGTTGTACTGAAGTGTGCGTGGAGTATGGGTTGTTCATTGGTGATCTTAGGGCATTGGCTAAGCATTGTTGCAACTGTTGTGTGGAGTTTGTTTGGTGCTTAAATTTTTAGGTCGGCTACTGTATGGATGTTGGGGGTTGCAGTTTGCAGAAAGGAAGGTTGATTGATGTTTGATCCATGTATTGTTCACTATTGAAGATAGTGGTTGTATTATGGTTTTAGATCATTGTTTGATAATTAATTTTTTTCAAGAGAGTATCCCTTTTGTTTTACGCCACTCAATCAATATTTAAAAAGAGTCTTAAACAAGATCTTAAATCATATCAAATCGTATCTATTATATTAATCTCAATTTGATTTGATAAAAACCAAATTAAATTTAAATCGTTTATATTAATTTAAATCCCATTTGATATAAATCAAATTAGATTTGAATTTCACAAAAGATTAAAAGATTTAGGTTTGAAACCCATTCACTTAATTTAAATCGCTTAAATGCTTATCCGTTAAGTTGTTTATCTGTGCCTTAATATTTAATATAATCAAATTATACTTAAACTACATGACTCTCTAAAATAATTATTTAAATTGAGTCTAAACTAAAATTATTGACCCTAAAATAAATTATTTTCTAAAAATCTAAAAATTTTTACAATTTTTTCTTTTCTCGTTTTTTGTTTTTTTTTTTATTATTTTCATCATTTTTCAATTTTATTATTTTTATATTTTTTCTTATTTTTGAGTTAGGACACTTTAAAAAAAAAAAACTATAATTATAACTACTAAAGGCAAAAATCGAATATTTACAATTGCTCCTTTTATGGTGAAATTTGAGTAAAACTTTACCACAAAAACAAAAGAAACACCATTTTTGTCTCGAAATGACTCTATCTTAAGACAATAAGCTTAAAACGAAGAATAGTGAGGGTAGTGCCCCTGTGGGCTGATAAGAACCTTATAGAGAATAATGAGAACCCGATCGTGCCCTCTTAATAGGTTGACTAACTAAGGTGGTCAAAATACTCCTTAAGTTAACTAAGACCTAAAGATAAGAGAATTTGGTCGTGCTTTAATGAGCTGACTAACTAAAGTGGGTAAGTGCTCTTTGAGCTGGCTAAGGCCCTGAATTGAATTGAGAAAGCTTGGTCGTACCCTAATGAGTTGATTAACCAAGGAGGTTAAAGTGATTCTTGAGCTGGCCAAAACCCAAAGATAAGAGAAAGCTTAGTCGTGCCCTAATAAATTGACTAACCAAGGTAGCCAAAGCACTCCTTGAGTTGATTAAGACCTAAAGATAACAAAACTTAATCGTACTCCAATGAGTTGACTAATAAAGGGAAGCAAAGTGCTCCTTGAGCTGCCTAAGCCCTAAAGATCTGAGAATAAGAATTGGGGTAGTACTCCATGAGCTAGCTACATCCTTAAAAAGGAATGTGAGTCGGGCGACTAGAAGCTTAAGAAACTCTAGATTGGGACTGCGCTCTATGAGTTGGCTAGCTCCCTAAGAGATTATGAATTAGGATTGTGCTCTATTAGCAAGTAGTCCCAAGAGTTTTTAAGAATTAAATGTTTTTTAGAAGTCAAATTATCATCCTTAAGGAGAGACTAATACAAATGCAATGTTTTGTAAAGCTTAGAACCACTTACATAGTTCTATTGATAGTTCCCAAACAATCAAATTTTTCCTTGAGCAATCCGATTAGAAACAACAATTTTGACCATTTCTTCTTCCTCGTCTTCTTCTTGCTCTCCTTCTATCTTCTTCTCTTCTTCTACCTTTTTTTTTTTGGTATGTAATTTAAGCCTGAGACGAATGCATGTATGCTATACTTGAAGATACATTCAAGAAGGCAATTTTAACAAATGAAACATTTTCATCTCTTGAGCAAAGATGTCACATCTTGAATTTCTGACCTAACTTAATCGGTTTTCCATATATACCTCAAACCTTCAAGCAAGTTGCTATTTATTTGCCACCTATTACTCTTTCTGAATATGGCCTTATCCTGAAAAATAGAAAATAAATCTCTCCTTTTAGGGGTAAACTGTAATAAAGTATTAAGAGAATTTTTATCAATTGACATCGTTCCAAATTAAGTGTTTATTTTTCTTGTATATAGGGTTTATTTAGATAGAGTGAGGCATGGAAACTTTTAGTGGAACGAGAAAGGGGTTAGAGATATTACCCGATGTTGACTACCACTAAGAGTATTAAGTTTGCTTGTAAAAAATGAAAATGAGACCACAATGATATTAAGATTGTTTGCATTTCATAATCTGAGCAAAAATTTTATTGATCTTTCAAGGGTAATACATTTTCAACGAGTCAATGTTCACTAGGTCTTTCAAATCTGGACCATCCATTTAAGATAAGATCATAGCTCCCCTGAGCAATACTTTCTTCACAATATAAGACCTTCTATAGTTCGGAGCAAACTTCCCTCTCGAATCATATGTATTAGGTAAAGTCTTCCTCAGCACCATGTGTCCCTCCTCAAAACTTTGGGGTCGCACTTTCTTGTTAAAAGCCTTAACCATTTGTTGTTGATAGCAAATGTTGTGGCACGAAACTACTAATCTCTTCTCATTAATCAGATTCAACTACTCGATTCATTTTTTGATCCAAACAGCCTCGTCCAACTGGGTTTCTGATAATACCTTGAGAGATGGGATTTTGACTTCGACTGGTAGTACAACCTCCATCTCATATACCAACGGGTAGGAGGTTACCCTTATCGATGTTTTGATAGAAGTTTGATAGGCCATGAGTGCAAACGGTAATATTTCATGCCAATTTTGATACATGACAATCATCATCTCAATGATTCTTTTGATATTCATGCTGGCTACTTCCACCACTTCATTCATCTAAGGCCCATAAGGAGTAGAATTTCTATGAATGATCTTAAACTACCGGTACAACTTTGACATCAATTTATTATTTAAGTTTGTACCATTGTCGGTAATAATTGTTTTTGATATACCATACCGAGCCAGTATATCTCTCTTAATGAACTTGACCACTACTCTCTTCGTCACACTAAAGTAGGATGAGGTTTTAACCTACTTAGTGAAATAATCAATAGCTACCAATATAAATTGGTTTCCATTAGACGCCTTTAGAGTGATTGGGCCAATGATGTTTATTCCTTACATCGAAAAAGGCCATGGTACAGATAATGTATGTAATTCTTAAGGTGAAGCATTTACTTTGTTCACATAGATCTGGTACAAATGGCAGTATCTAACATGTTTGATGCAATCTCCTTTTATGGTCAACCAATCAAATCACATCCTTATGATTTTCTTAGCAAGCATGTAGCCATTCATATGGGGACAACATACTCTTTCGTGTACTTCTTTCATTAGCAACTCTATTTCTTTCTCATTTATACACCATAAGAGCGTACCGTCAAATGCTCATCGATACCATGTAGACTCACTTATGAAGTACGAGTGGCTAATCTTCTTATCATTTTCTTATACCTCTTATAGACCTCTTCGGGATATGTTCCATTTTGCGAAAATGTTTTGATGTCATAATACCAAGGTTTTTTATCACATGAACTTTCTATTGCCAAATAGAAAGCAGACTTTTCTTCAACTTCAATCTTAAGTGGCCGAATCTCTACTCCTTCCGATATCTGGATCATGGATGCCAGAGTTGTGAGACCATCGGCGAATTGGTTTTGAACCCTTGGCACATACATGAATGTAATCTTTTCAAACTTAGCTATCAACTCGGCCAAGTGTTGGTGGTAAGGTAATAATTTGGGGTCTTTCGTCTTATACTTACTTCGAGCCTAGCTTATGATTAATGAAGAATTTTCATATACCTTTAATTCCAGTATCTCCTTAAATAGTGCAATTTTGAGTCCCAAAATACATGTCTCGTATTTTGCAATATTATTAGTATACGGGAAAGCCAGTCTCACAGCCATCGAAAATTATGTACCTTCAGGGAATATCAGAATTACCCTAACTTTACATCTTGACACATTAGGTACTCCATCAAAAAACATTTTCCAACTTGAAAATTTCTTAACTACTTCATTATCAAAATCATTTTCTACGGCTAAGATACTTTCATTAAGAAACTCAACTTGTGCTTCTTAAGGGATATCTTTAAAGGGACTTTTGCTAATTGATTTACCAAGGCCTACCGCTTGACTGAGCTTTGGCTCACATACTTGATATCAAATTCTGTCAGTAACATCTGCCACTTTGAAACTTTTCCAATGAAGGCTAGTTTTTCTACTAAATACTTTAAGGGGTCATGTTGTGTTATTAACTTGATTTGGTAATAAAGTGTGTATTGTTTGAGTCAATGCATGACCTAAACCAATGCATAACAGGTTCTTTTGGTTTTTGAGTATTTTTGCTCCCCTTCTATGACTTCTTACTCAAATAATAAACGGCCTACTCCTTCCCTTCTTTATCCTTTTGACCAAGTATGGACCCCATGGATTCGGGCAATATGGTCAGGTATAAGAATAATGGCTTTCTAAGCTTAAGAGCCACCGACACTGGTGGATTCATGAGGTATTCTTTAATTTTTGTGGAAGCCTCTTCGCATTCCCCGTCTCAATTGATCCTTGCATTCTTTTTCAATAGCTTAAAAAGAGGGTGGCATTTATCTGTTAGCTACGATATGAATCTAGTTATATAATTTAAACACCTCAGCAACCCTCTTACTTTCTTGAGTATGCGTAGAGGAGGCATGTCAATTATAGCCTTGGCTTTATTAGGATCGACTTCGATACTCCTTTGGCTAATTATGAAACCCGAAAATTTTCCTGATGTCACTCTAAAAGTACACTTCTTCGGATTTAACTTCAACTAGAACTTCCTCAATTTGTTAAACAACTTTCTTAGGTTTTCTAAGTGATCTTCCTCTTCCCTAGATTTTGGCAATCATATCATCAACATACACTTCTATTTCATTGTGCATCATATCATGAAAGATTACAACCATGGCCCTCTAATACATTGCCCCCGCATTTTTTTAGCCCAAACTGCATCACTTTATAGCAAAATGTACCCCAAATTGTAACAAAAGTTGTCTTAGTCTTATCCTCTTTGGACATTCAAATCTGATTGCATTCTGAAAAACCATCTATGAATGAGAATAGATGATTTTCGGCCTTGTTATTTACCAAGACATTAATGTGAGGTAATGGAAAGTTATTTTTTGGTGTTAGTTAAGATCTTGAAAGTCTACACACATTTTGACTTTCCCATTTTTCTTCATCACTGGAACAATATTGGCTACCTATTCCGAGTGATCGGACACTTCAATGAATCTAACTTCTAATAGTTTCTTAACTTTTTCTTTGATTTTCAATAGGATGTTAGGTCGAAATCTCCTTAACTTTTGCTTTTTTAGCTTAGCATCTTCTTACGTGGGTAAACAGTGGACCACGATCGATGGGTCCAACCTTAACATATCCTCATATGACCAAGCAAACACGTCTTGATATTCAGATAGTAATGTAATCATTTCTGTTTCTTGTTTCTTTTTTAGATCCGATTTTTAAATTTTTAGGATTATTTTCATCCCCTACATTGACTTTTTCAATCAGTTTATCGATAGTAATTTTACCTAATTCATGTTTTTGTCATTACTCTTGTATATTACTGTAGTCATTGACATCGTTCTCAACAACTAACTTAGTAGGGCCAGCAGCAATATTGATATTCTCATTTTCTACCTACATAAGGTATTCTTGATTTTCGCTTGGTTCATTAGATTTGGGCAAAGCGCATAATGAAGAGTGTATGTAAGCCAAAGAGAACTGAAACACAACAAAGGAAAGAAACAAACTAAGATTTTATTGAATGAATGGAAGTGAATCACGAATGAGATAAAGGCTTAATTAATTTTTTTTAACGAAAGGTTTAACGATACATTCAAAACAATGACTATTAAAAATAAAAATTCAAAATATACCGACTAAGGGCTATCCTTTACCTTAGGGAAGACTTGTTGCCTTTCGCCAGGATAGATAACCAGTTATTCAAATGGTGTAGGAACTTATGTGGCAAGATTGTTGATCCTTCATTGATAGATTCTAAGGCTTAAGTCTCTACCCATATGAAGGTCTTAGCTAGTAGTAGAAAGGTCATGAAGACATGATATAATATGTCGCCTCTCTTGCCTTTCCCTTGTTTCTTCTAGAATTCTTCTGTTGAGGTGGGGTTGTAGTCAAGGCCATAGGTGCCAATTTAGCCTTCCTTGAATTCTATTCTTCTATCTTCTTCTCTCTTGGGACCAGTAATCATGCTTACTTCCTCAAACAACTGCAAGCCCAAATCTTCTTGCCCTTTGCTTCCTATATAAGGTATGGCTGTTTCCTTGTAAATTTCATAATCTTGATCTCCCAAAATAGTAATCACCTGACTATTTGAGATAAACTTCAACTTTTGGTGGAAGCTCGAAGGTATGGTCTTTGCTGTGTGAATCTAAGGTCTTCTTAAAAGTAAATTAAAACATCTTGGAATGTCTATGACTTGGAATTGAATAGTGAATTGTTGAGGGCCAATACTTACAGATAAATATATCTCCCCTATAATCTCTCTTTTAGAACCATCAAAAGCCCTAATTGGTGTAGAAGAAGGCCTAATTGCAGATGTGTCAATACTCAACAAATTTAAGTTGGCGAGTAGACAGACATTCAATGATGATTCGTTGTCAATGAGTACTCTGGCAATGATTATATCATTACTCCTGACCATGATGAAAAGTGGTTTGGTGTGCTTATTCCCTTCTTCGCCTAACTCTTTTGTTGAAAAAGAAATTTGATCCATGGCAAAGACAAAATTAGTGACCAGTCCCACTTCTCAGTTGAAATTTCACGAGGGACCTTTACCTTCTTTAAAGTACGAAACAAAGCTTCCTTGTGTGGTTCAGATGTAATCAATAAGGTCATCAATGATATTTGTGCTGGAGTCCTATTGAGTTGGTCTATGATCTTATACTTACTTGACTTAATCATCTTAGTAAAGGCTAATAGCCCTTCAATGTATTCGGTCGTCGTTTTATCATTTGATTCGCCTAGTATAGCCTTCCTCTCATGCCCTTCTCTTGGGTGGTAAATTCTTCTCGATTGAGTAATCCCCCCTTACCAAAGCCCTAGTTTCTCCCTATTTACCATATGATAGTTAAATGGAGTAGCCTTGTAATTTTCTAGTGCTAACGGTATGTGAAATGTATACCTCTTTGCTTTTGGGGCCTGCTTGCTCGTATAGAACTCAAAAACCAGATATTTGATCCATGACGAGGACAGAATTAGTGACCAGTCCCACTTCTCAGTTGAAATTTCATGAGGGACCTTCACCTCCTTTAAAGTGCAAAACAAAGCTTCCTCGTGTGGTTTAGATGTGATCAATAAGCTCATCAATGATATCTGTGTTGGAGTCTTACTAAGTTAGCCTATGATCTTGTACTCACTTAACTTAATCATCTTAGTAAAGGCCGATAGCCCTTCAATGTATTCGGCCGTCATTTTATCATTTGATTCGCCTAATATAGCCTTCCTCTCATACTCTTCTCTTAGGTGGTAAATTCTTCCCAATTGTGTAATCCCCCCTATCAAAGGCCCTTGTTTCTCCTGATTTACCATGTGATAGTTAAATGGAGTAGCCTTAATTGACCCGTATTTCGGTAGGGGATTATTGTTAATGTTCGAAGTTGGGGCTTTTACAAAATCTAACTGCACTGTCCCTTCATCTATTAGGTCTTGAATCCTATTCCTTAATCTCCAGCATGAATTAGTCAAATGCCCTACTTGCCCACAATGGTATTCACATTTCATCGTAGGGTAAAAGATTCTTGGCTTATACTAGTCACTAGGAAGTTCATACCATATCAGATTATCTTTTCCCAACTTCTCGAAGACTTAACTTAAGGGAATTGGTATTTTGGTAAACTGTTTAAAAGTCCTGTTAGCCTGAGGTTGGTCTCTAAATTGTTGTTGAATCGAAGAAGGATTCGTTTTGAAAGTGACTTAAGTTTTTAGTTTGACATTTGAGTTTACTATGCCAATCGTAGATTCTTTGGGCTTATTGCCCGCTAGTCTAGGACCAGAAGACGAAACCAATGGCCTTCTCTCTGCTAGCTCTTGAAGCTTGCCAGAAGAGACAGCACTTTCAATCTTGTACCCTACTGCAACCATTTCAGCAAAATTGGACGAGGCATGTCCGACGAGATAGGAGAAATAAGGCCTTTCCAAGGTGTTAATGAAAGCTGATGTGAGTGCCTTCTCGGTAGTAGGAGTAGATATTCTTGCAGCTAAGAACCTTTACCTTTGAGCATATTCTTTAAATGATTCATTATTCTTTTTCTACAAGGCAACTAAATCCATCATGGTCGGGGCTACTTCTACATTGAACTTATATTGCTCATAAAATGACCTAACAAGTTTATCCCATGTATTTATCTGGTTTAGGTCGAGTTGGGCGTACCAAGTTAAGGTTGGTCCCATCAAACTATCTTGGAATATCTATACCATAAGTGAATCATAATGGACATATTTACCCATCTTCCTGATGTACAACCTGATATGGAGCTTGCAACATCTGTTATACTTTTCAAACTCTGGTATCTTAAACTTCTCAAGGTAAGCTCCACCTGCCTGTTGAAATCCATCATACCCTGTAAGTAATTTCATCTTTTTAGCTATCTATTGCATCAGTTTCTTTTCTAATTCTTTCAAGCTGTCTGTGCTAGGCCCTTGGTCAGTTGGTCTTAGGGCTACATACATGTCAGTTTCGAAGGTCAAGTTAACTTTTGGGTAAACTCTTTCTGACTCAAATGAGTCTTCTAGATATTTACACTCTGCTTTAGGAGCTTACGTATTCTTCCCATAACAATCCTTGAAGCTTTCTTCATTAGCTGGTGCTGTGGCTCGCAACAAAGTAATGCTATTTGCTAAGAAGCTCAATTGTTTTGCCATCTTCTCCATAGCCCTTTCTATGGATCGGAACCTTAGCTCGGAGGGATCATTGATCTTAGGTTGTCCGTAATCTCCTTGAGTAGTAATGATCCTAGTTTGGGAACGTGTTCTAATCAGACTTTTTTGAAAGACTTGACATTTGAGAGCTATCTTGAGTTTTAATTGGTGAAAACTCAATAAAGGGTTAGCATATGTTACATTTTTCTAAGAATAGGTTATTAAATATACAAATGCAGGATATACGACACACGAATGCGATAAAGATTAAGAATTAGCAAGAGACCTTTGATGTGGCAAAACCTAACTAATTTTTATTAATTTTTGCAAATGTGAAGCTTTACATCACTTATTTTGTTCGAAAAAGGAATCCTAAAGAAAGAAAACATTCAAAGAGCCTAAAATCTAAATTTTAATCTTCCTATGGCTAGTAAGCTCGTCTTGAGTCTTTTTCCTCTTTCGAATCTTAAGAGATTCCTCTTCTTTACCATTGATCATTTTCAATTGTGCTTCTAATGCCCTTATCTTCTGATGTATTCCCCACAGCGGTTCTCCAACTCTTGCTCTCTTTTACTTGCTTTCTCGAGTTCAACTTCGATTTGGACTTCTTCCTTCTCTTTGTCTTCTTCCATATCTTTTAGTTTCTTCAACTGGCGATAAAGAAGTCCTTTAGTTGTCTGGCTCTTGCCTACTATCCCCTTAGTGGTAGGGGTGGGCTTTCTTGTGCACCAAAGAGCTCGGATGCTTAGGAGCTTGGCTACTTTGTTAGCCACCAACATGCTGGGGTTATGAAAGCCTAATGAGATGGCTTCTAATGATGGTTTGAGGATCATGTTTTCAACAAGTCTATTGGTTGGGATATATTTGGTACAGAGGTTGAAGCTGATCAAGGGTATTGCCTTGAAAATTTCACATCCTTTTATCATCTCCTTGCTTGTAAACCACCTGGGTATTAATAGTAATTCTTCAGCTTTCATACTCTGAAAGTATTAGACCCAATAACTGGCAGCTATATTTTCTTGCAGCTTAATTCTTTCTTTAAAAGACTCGATGATATCATATTGCTGGGTAAACTTAGCCCAATTGAAATTAAGTTGGTAACTTCTCATGTGGTTGACAAACTAGATTATAAGTAGACCCATATTAGTTTTCGGATCTCTTTGTTTCTTCTTTTTGAGATAATCCGGTAACCGGATTATCTCAGCCAGGAAAGCCGGGACATATGATTTCTCTTCAAGAAATTGGGTTACGATTTCTACAACTCTGAAGTGGACTTGGTGTCTATCATCAGGGAACAATATGGTGTTGAAGACCACCAAAATAAAGGCTTCGACTCAGTGCTGGTGCCATGCTTCCAAGTTTACACAAAAACATCCCATTTGTCTCTATGCTTCAATTCAGTAGAAAACTAGTCTATGACATCCTCCAACCGAATGGTCTTTTCTTGATTTAGAACCCGGTTTGTCTTGGTTTTTCTAATTCCTAACAACTTGCTGAAGATCTTTAGTGTTCAGCTTCTAAGTCCGAGACGTAGACATCATCTATGATAGCAGGGGCCCACAACAATTGAGAGTATTCTTCTAAGGGTGGGCTTAGCATATGCGGGCCTAAACAGCAATTGACGAACTCGGGCTCTCATAGGTGAACTAAGGCCTGTACTAAAGTGATGTTCATAGGGATCTTCTATAGAGAGAGGATAGGCCCAATCTTGTTCTTGATAAACTCCTGCTTATCTAGGCTAAAGAGTCGAAACCACATCTGAAACAATCTTTAAAGCCAACGTGGTAGGTGGACATGAATTTCTTTAAAGGGCTCTTGACTTGATCTAGCCATACTTATGTAAAAAAAAAAAAAAAAAAAACTTACAATCACAACCTATTATAAACTTTACACAAAATCATTACAAATTATTTACAGGAAAATATTATGACTACAACTTTGTAACTACCCTTATTCGTTTCGGTTTACCACATTATGGGTTCTTGTGATTTTTGAAAAAAGGTTTTCATGTGATGCAACAGGTGGGTTCTAAAGGTTTTCAAGTTTTGTAACCACCGCGTTTTTTCAAAAGAACGATTTTATGGTCATATCTGAACTTAAGTGGGGTAGCTTAATCGGCCCCGAAAGATGGTTACCCCATAACATTTGAAGCTTACATAATGGTCCCACTCAAAAGGTCTTAAGATGGCCTGGTTTTGACCGTATCTATCATGCATTTATGATTTATAAAATAAAATAAGATAAAACACACTCCTAAAACTATCCCCCTAAATTAATTGTAACAAAAAAAATGTTAGTATAAAAAAAAGAAATAAAATAAACAAAATAATATACTTAGGTGTTCTTTTCCTTTATATTTTTTATTTTTTATCTCTTTATTATTATTTTTTTGAAAAATAATCTTATTTTCAATAAATTCTAGTGGCTTCTAGTGGCTAGCCTTATAGGCATCCCCAGTGGAGTTGCTAAATTATCGAGCTTAAATTTTGTTTTTTTTTTATTTAAATTTAATTTCCCAATTTCTAATTAATACTAAACCCAAACCCATTTAATATTAATCATCGACTAAATAAATTAATAAATTGGGAAATTTCAATTCCTTTTAAAAAAAACTTTTGAAGTTGTCACCTAACTGAAGTTAGAAAAAGAAAAGAAATCATAATCAATTGAGTGGATTAACTACGATTTGGCTACCGGTATTTGATTTCAATTTAATAAAAACTAGAGAGTTTTGAATTCGAGGCCAACATATTAAATCTTAATGGGTACCACTATCTATTTATCAAAATTAGGTTTATTCTTCAAATTACAATATTTTTTAAGAAAAAATAAAAACTAAAAGAAAAAAGAAAACCTAAGTTTTTACAGATTTTATCGTCTCTCTGAAGGTACCTACATACTTGCTAATTAGGATCAGACGATCGTAGTTCTTTCCGAAAGTTTTAATGTGTTGGTTGATTTTAATTTTTTGAGAAAACTGATCGAGTTTAAAATCATATTAATTTTTTTATTAATTTTTACTTCTAAAAAAATTGATTTTCTAAGTAAGAAATTCTAAAAAACTAATCCTAAAAAGAATTCCTAGACTATATTATATATATATATATATATACATATTACTAGTCTGAAATAGACATTTCTTAAATCAATACTTAATCTATAAGAAAACTAATGCTAAAAAGAAGACCTAAGTTAATATATATATATATATCTACTTATTAAACAATCATCTACCTAAATAAAATCATATTATATAATATACTTGATATAAGTAAAAAAACTAATACTAAAAAAGTCTCTTAATATATACATATCTTATATAGATTATGTTATATGACCAAGGATAATAATAATATAATATGATTATTATAATAATAATAAATAATAATAATAATAATAATAATAATAATAATAATAATAATAATAATAATAATAATAATAATAATAATAATAATAATAATAATAATAATAATAATAATAATAATAAGTTGAAGAAATCGAACCTTAGTCGTTTTGTTCAGTGAAGAGTTGTAGTGGACTGTTTAGCAACCTCTAAGTGTTGTGGAGTCGGCTTGCACGTACAGTTGATCGGTGTAGTGGGTAGCGCACGTCGTAAACAAGAGTGGTGAAGCACGATGGGTAAACACTGTTCAACTTGCTATTCTTCGAGTACTACAGTGGAGGTCGTTGTCAATGCTGCGTGTGGTGGACTTCATCAGTGTTGTGCCTAAAATTACTGCTTATGGATCAAGCATTGGTGATATGCAGTGGAGCGTAGGGTTGTTGAAGCGTATTGTATTGAACTTGTGGCTATGTGTTTGACGTTGGGTTGGTGTCCAACATTGAAGCTTAGAGAATTGTGGCGTCGTGATCGTATTGGAGATACAGACGTATTTACTACTGTAAGCTCCGGTTGGATGCCGTAGCTGTGTTTTGATATTGGATAAGGGTTGTCAGCTTGTGGTTGTATGCGATAGCAATGCTGTGGGGATCGATACATTGCATTGCTGCGTTGACTTGTGCCTTGATATTTAGTATAATCAAATTGTATTTAAATAATGCGACTCTCTAAAATAATTATTTGAACCGAGACTAAATTAAAACTATTGACCCTAAAATAAATTATTTTCTAAAAATCTAAAAATTTTTACAATTTTTTCTTTTCTCATTTTTTTTATTATTTTCATCTTTTTTCAATTTTTGTTATTTTGTTATTTTTGAGTTAGGACCCTTTTTTTAAAAACAAACAAAAAAAAAAAGCTATAACTATAACTATTAGAGATAAAAATCGAGTGTCTACAATACATAATATGCATCTCGCATGAATAGGCTTAGGCATAGGTGCCTGTTTCAACCGACATAGCTATAAACCTTAGGTTATGGGTTGACTAAAGAGTGAATTGGTATTGGCATTAGTATTGGCTTGAGGCTTCTGGTTGGTCTATGGAAAATATAATAAAATGATATTGTATATCATATTAAAAATATATAATCCATTAGCTTGAATTATCTCTTTAAAGTTAAAAAGTTTCATTATGTTGCTACTTAAATATCGTAAATAGATGAGGATATTACATCCTATATGAAGATGAACGCAAAATCATATAATTGGAGGGTAAGGAGGAAGGAGAAAAGTGGTATTAGCATTACTTTTAGAAAAAGTTTCGCTTATTATTGTAATTATATTTATATATGTAAAAAGATTTTACTAGTAATTATACTCACAATATTTTCTATAACTTAATAGAATAGGAGAATTCCTTTTGAAAATGATTGAAGGTACTCAATGTATTCGTAAGAGGATGAAAGAACAAACTTTTTACGTTTTCGTTATACTATATGTATTAATTGAAATCTAATTATCAATTTGTAAAAATACACATGCACACGTGCACACACATGCATTCGCATATACATACAAAACTTGTGTAAGTTTTGTGTTAAACATAAATAAATAAAAGAAATTTAATAGGAAATTGTAGGAAAGGCTTAAAAAAAAACACGTACACACTTACACATGCACACACGTGCATACAGACACACACACATAGACATACAAAACTTACTAAGATTGCCTACATAAAAATCAAACCTTAAAGCTTATTGGATTAAGGAACGAGGAATTAATAAAAATGCAATCATACCCCTACTCCTTTTTGAAGTTTTATTTATTTTAAGAAAATTGATTGAGGCACTAAGAGTGATCTAGTAGTTTCCATAGTTGGTTTATGTAATCAAATGGAATGCAAAACTAATCAATTTGTAAATTTTATGTATACTTTCAAGTTTTCCATCAAAGGATGTGATTTGCAAACTCATTTTACAAGGTTTTTCAAAAAGGAGTTAATGTACAATTATATGAATTTGATGGAAATGCAAGTACTCAATTGGACTCTTTAAAGCTATATAGTTGGGTTTGCCTTGTGTGAAATAGATTTATAATAGCTGCTCTTATTTTATATTAGCTTATACGGTGAGATTGTTACGGTGAGATTGTTGCGGCTTTATCGCTTGAAGTGTGACATGATATATTATATAGTATAGTGTATGGACATTGATAGATATAGATTATATGTATATTGATTATATGTAGGTTTGTATATGAATTATAAATATACACTAATTATAACTGTGTATGCATTATGCAGAATATTTTTCATAATTTATATGAATTATGATTCAATATTATACATTGTATGACATATTAACAATAATACGTCTAGATTACATCTATACAAATTATATATAAGGATTAGATAATATAACTTTTGTTTTATATGAATCACGATTCAAGAATATAGATAGTATTATATATAGATAACAACATGTACGATTTTGTGTGTATGAATCAGATGTGTAAATTATAAATATATACGAATTATTTATTATAGGATTTTTATTAATCACAAAAGCAATATATGGTGTAATGAACATTGATAGCATGCGAACAATGTAGAAATTATTTTAAAGCTAAAGTAATTGTTTGAAATATTTATTTTTGGTATATATGAATTGAATATAAATAATTGAAATAATATGTTATGACTTAACATTTGAGACATATTAGGGTACAGAGAAATTAGCGAAGACCGAGTTTCTTAAGGGATTATATAGAGGCTTAAGCATACAAATAGATAAATTACATTAGTGAATAACAGATTGCATAACCAAAATAACAAATCTGGAGGAAAACAATCAATTTCTAATAGATCCAATAATAGAGAACATTATACATATGAAATTAGAGGAGGATGTAAAAAGGAAATAGAATACTGAAGAGGGTATCAAATACCCATTGAATTTCTTTCCATACTTCTTTCTTTCATTCTTAGAATTGCTCTGAAACTCAAATATCAGAGAGTATCTTTGCCAACGTTTGCCTTGCAAATCACAAAATACTTTCGTTAAGTCATAGTATACATTTAGCACAAGATTACATGTAAGAAAAATCAAAGACTAAATTGAAAAACAAGAAGAGTTTATAGAATCCCTAAGAGAGTCAGAGAGCAAGAAGAAGAGAGAGTAAAGTTACCTTGTAGAGTATTCGGTGAAAAGGGAGAGAGAATTGAGATATTTCATATGTATGCTATTGGATAATTTGTGGGCTGGGCTTGAAAGTGTAATATAATAGGAGGAGAAATAATTAACTAAAGAATATGAATCATAAAAGCAATATACAAAGTAATGTAAGTTAGTAATGAACAATGATATCATGTGGATAATGTCGAAATTATTTTGTCCATAGACTGATTGAATAAAATATTTATTTTTAGTTTACGTGAATTGTATATAAATAAATTAATTCTCAAACTAAAGAAAAATTAATTAAAGAATACTTTAAAAGAAATAAATATTAGGAGAATATATTGTAAAAAGGGAAAGAGAGAAAAATAGTATTAATAAAGAAAGAGGAATATTATTAAAGAGAGGAGGGGAAGGAGTGACCTATTCTAAATTTGAACATATATTATGGACATCAAATAGTTCAATAATAAAACTTTAATACGTAGATATAAATGTGTTTATAAAATATGAATAGTAGGTTATAATAACTATCACTTATTGAAGATTCATTGGTACTTTGTTATTACTCATCTATATGCATGGTATAGATTCATAGATATTTTTGTCTATTACTCATTCATGCACGCTGTGTGCCATTATCAATGAACTTTTTTGCAGCGAAGCAGACCGACAGCAAAACTAGATCCTACTTGATTTTCATGCCCAGAATGGACTAGGGGCAAAAAAAAAAAAAAAAAAAAAGGAGAGAAAGAAAAGCTTATGTTTGCCTGGTCTAGCTCTAGCACCTAATATTTAAAGCAATATCAATTAGGGGTGTGTGTGGAATCCTTCACCTGTGGTTGTTGAGAAGAACTGATTTTTCTTTTTGAGTTTTTCAAGATCAAGACCTTAGTTTCATCGTTCTGATTAGTAATGAGAACCAACTATACAGCACCAACATCCAGAAAAAAAAAAAAAAAATTTCAAGAACTCGAATATTGTATCTATACTGATACAGATTGTGGTGAAAAGATCTCTTCAGTTTACATTTCAAGGAGATGATTGTTTTGCAAATGCAGTAACTATGAATTCCTTTATGGCAATCAACTTCATTTCAGAACTGTTATTTACCAAGACGTTGATGTGTTGGTTGCATTGATACAATCAACAAAAGGAATCCTGAGACCTGGTACCCTCAGCTGGATATGTCTACCCACTATCTTCGAGAAAAACACCATAAAATAGGGATTTCACATTGATCATACCACAATAAGTGATCACAAGGTTAAACTCATAATAAGATACATTAAGCTGCCAACCTGGGTACAACTTTATATTTTACTAGGAATTATGCACATCGTATTACGCCCCCTAGAAATAGTCTTTTTGGTCTTCTTTTCTCTCAATTCAATGCTAACAACATCCATATCCCTCCCAATATGCAACATTTCAGCTTCTATCTCAACTTCATCCTGAATAAAACCATTATACAAAACTTCATGATATACAGTCCTTTACACACATTATATACATATAACAAAGATCCGCATGCACTCAGATCGAGTGGGTAGAAACAGAAGCAGAAAATAACAAAAGTCACCAGTCTCTTTTTTGTGTAGAACCAAATGACGAGTGAATTCCAATAGGTATTAGGTTCCAGCCAAACTTATAGTTCCCTTAAATCGGCATTCACCGAAAGATATTCTAGCAAATCTTCAGATAGAAGAATCAGCTGTGCTATATTTGTCTCTAGAAGTGCATTTCAAAGTTGGTTCGGATTTAATGAAGTAAATAATTTCACGAAGGCCTTTCACATTAAGTAATTTAGAAATGAAACATTTCTTTTCTCTTCCATTCCCTCATTATATCATAATGATGATAACAAAATCTATCTATCCTTCATGTGCTAAAGAGTAAAGATGTCCTCCTAGAAGAAAAAGATTTCCCTTGGACCATTGTGCGCACAAGTTGACCATTCACGGTCTTGACAAATTAGAGGGATTGTGGACTTCATAAGTTACACACAAGCTACGGCGTCACATCACCTTTGCTTTGGAGGACCATTACCTCTAGCTTAGGCTAATCTTCTCATTCAAAATAAAAGAATAAATAATATGACTAATTTACCCTTTGTACAATCAACAGGGCTTTTTTACGATCTAGGATTTAATAAATTACCCTCATTTATTATAGATCATGCCCATTCACTATAAAAATAGAACTGTCAACGTTAAAAATAAAATTGCCAATAGTTTTTATGGAAGCTAGTAATAATTTTTATAAAAGTTATTGACACATTCTATAAGATTGTCGATATCTTCTTTTTACTGTTGATGGATACTATTTTACAGTAAATTATTACAATTTATTGAATTCAACTGTAATCATATCATATAATCACTTTTGAATGATTATACAGTAGAATTTTCCGTCTTGCAATAATGAGTTTGTAAATGTAAGAGTTCGATTAGAGTAGTTACGTGCGTACTACATGAGTAACACGCTATACGTGGTTTCTAAGAAGTGAAGCGAGACTGTTACTTGAAGGGATGATTAAGTGAGAACAAAGTAGGGAAGAAAAACATGCAATTTCAGTATCTTGAATGGACAAGTGATAAACAAGGCAGTCTTAGGGGATTTCAGGTGTTTACCTTGTAGCTTGAGTGAATAAGATCAATTCTTACTTAAATCGATTATTTGATCTTAGAGAGCAGAAGTTTTATAAAACAATTTTGTTACTCTACTCTCTCCAAAAATTCTAAATGAGGAGAAAATAGTGAGTTTTTATAGGCTTTTAGGTAAGATAGTATCCATCAGATTATCTCGATAATCAACAGATGAGATGGAGTTTGCTCAATTCATGGTTATTCAGAATAAGCTAGCTAATGGACTCAAGGCTAATAAATTTCTTTTTAAATGCATGAACTTACCTAAAAAAGGTTGGAGACGGATGAACCAATCCAATAATTCCTATTCCAAGCTTACTAAACCAAATCTACCTGAATCATCCTAATATATGGATCGAACTCCTTAGATCTTGTCACCTAACTTAAGGAGTCAAACCTAAATAAATAATGAGCCTAATCCAATAACTAAAACAGCAATTTTTAATCATTTATAAAATCTAATAGGAGATACTTTTTGTCCATAAAAAAAGTTGCTGGAACATGAAATACAATTTTTTCCCCAAATTATAGCTATATAATATTAAATTGAGAAGCTCCACTTTCGTTTCTTTATTACTTTCACTTTTTAGACTCTACTCTCTTGTAAGCTAGTTCTATTTTACAATGCATAAAAATAAAAAGTTAAGCATGCATGTATATACTATATAGTGATTACCTGTAACTTTTTTAAATGAAACACACACCCACTTCCCTTTTTCTAGAGTCTGTCCTGTGATATATGCAAATGGATAGATTTATTTGTGAGACTTCTCTTTCTAATTGTTGAAAAATTAAAATTATTATCTTAGGTGACAAATTAAATCAAAGTGGGATTTCTTGTTTCCATTCCATGTTAAAAGCAGCAATGATGCCAATCAAATATGAATTAAAGTAGCTGGAGACAACAAAGATAAACAAAAAAAAAAAAAAACCTAAACCCTATAACCAATCTTTTTACACATGAAAAAATTGCAATCAAAATTGAATTCAAACTATTAGTACTAAATTAATTGAATTTAAGGTCTACCTTCATTGAATAAGAATTAGCTAAGAATATTAAACCTATATCCGTCCTTTTTCTAATAACTACAGATTCTAAGTCTCCGATTAACTTTTTGGCTAGAATCAGCCTTTAAAAGCTAAAAAAAGTCTAGAAGCTATGGTTATAGGTTTTGATTAACTAGATCCATATTAAAATGTGAGTGTGAATATTCCAAATTTAATCTATTGGATGGGGTTTAGAAAAAAAAAAATGTTTGATGGGTCATCCTATGGTAGTAAATGAGTTGGGGGTTGAAATGATATAGTATTATGTTCGAACTTGAGTTTAACAAATAAACTCAAAGCTTAATTTTAAGATTTTGAACTTAAATTTAATTCAAAATAACAATTAATAAAATTGAGCTCAAAATCAATTTAGCTTATCCAATCTTGTTTATATCGTTTCCTTTTAACTTAAGTATTATTGATATTTTAACTCAACTCAAACTTAACATTACTAAAACTCACCTTAAATTTGACTAGAATCTCAATCTAATTGAATCAGATACGATCAAACTTCGAGATCCACTTGATAAAGTATATGAGTAACTTGAGTTTAACTTAGATTATAATCCAATCAAATTCAAATAAGTATTGAGTTAAGCACAGAGAGATTATCATGTATAGATTTTGCTTCATTTAAACCCTCTACTTGTATAATAGAGCACCTTACTTGGCTTGTATAATAATTTAAATTTTATCTCAAAAGAGTTGCGTTTTTAAACATGCTAAATTCTTTAACAAATGAACGTGTTTGACTTTTTCACATGATGTAAATATAACATATGCATTTTGTAGGAAAAAAATATATTATAAATATGATTTGTTTGCTATTAGTAAATTTTCAACACAAAATAAAGACACTAAATTTTTTGAATTACAAATATACCCTCTACACCATTGGTGGGCATGGATAGAGTTCCAAACTTACAAAATCATATGTCACCTCTCAGAAATCTTAAAAATATGCATATAACTATACCTTTTGATGGAATCCTAAAACCATAAAAATTAATAACTCTACTCATTGATAGGATTAAAATTCTTCAGGAATAGAATAGAAAAACAATAATGATCCCTTATAGCTATTTTCATGTTCCATAAATAGTTATGAAAATATATTGTAAAAAATAAAAAAAAAATAGCTATTACCTTGGTTTTATAAACGGTTACAATTCCTTATTTTTTAGTAATAATAATTTCGTGGAATAATTATTCTACTAATCAAATACAACAATAGGTTAATAGTTGAGAAATAACTAGTTTATTCCACCTCGTGAAGTCAATCAAGTGGTGATTAGGGTTTCAAAGATTGTTTAAGGTGTCATAGGAAGAAAGAAACTAACGTTCACTCATGTCTAGTTGATAATTTAAGTGATGTATAGCCAATTTGGGCTCCCCTTAGCTTAAAAT
The DNA here is from genome assembly GCA_024138005.1 of Lumnitzera racemosa. Classification (NCBI taxonomy): domain Eukaryota; kingdom Viridiplantae; phylum Streptophyta; class Magnoliopsida; order Myrtales; family Combretaceae; genus Lumnitzera; species Lumnitzera racemosa. Next base: position 22,842,034 of record JAMXBC010000008.1, read on the forward strand.
TAACCTAGGAAAGCTCATATTTAAATCTGAACAAAAGAAAGGAGAAGAGGAAAAGGAAAAGAATTGTATTAGCAAAAGGAAAGGTGAATTTTAAATGCAAAGAACGAGTCAAGTCAATTAGAATCAGTATTATTTGGTAGGGAAAAAACTTAGGATGGTGTATGTTCTGTCAAAATTCATAATCAATGGAAAACAACAGAAGAAAAGGCAAAGAACATGTTCTTTGTTTATATATTAGTGAACATCGGTGCTAAATTATTGAATGTGTTGTGATGTTAGTATACATCTAGTTTCCGCCTAGAAAAACAAAACGAAGAAATGAAAATTTTATTCTAAACAATGAAAAATGGATACAGAGTGGATCAGATAGAAAGGTCTATCACGAAGATAAAACATTTCAATGTCAAAACTTACTAACTATATACGTATTGGACCGGCATGAAAATTTTCGCTTATAAAGTAAACGGGCTCGAAATTACTTTATGATGAAACCTGTAGGATTGTTAAGTTAAGGTAGGTTGAAAGTTTGATACATGCCTTTATTTTTACTAGTTTTCACCTTCCGTATTTATTTTCCGATTTTTTTTTTTTTAATACTTCGCTTACTTGTATCGTCTTTCATTCAGATAACTTTAGTTAAAGGTTCAAAATAGGTATGTGGAATGAATGTGAAAATTGGAATAAAAACAAAGAAGACACATAGGTATGCCAAGTGATAGAGAAACAAAAGATAAATACACAAAAATGAGAAACATGAAGACACAAATATGTTTCATGTAATTAACCTTTTATAGATTTATCGCAGACACATTAATATTCGAATATTATAATTTATAGCATCCAAAACCTTGATATCCAAAATTCAACACAAACATTGCCTGTAGATAAACACATTCCAGTTCTGGCATATGCAACTAGGATTAGCTAGAAAAGAAGTAATTCTTAAATTACAATATTGATTTGAGTTGGAGTGTGACTCTTAAGTTTTAGGAGTTATAAATTTAATTGTTTGATCGATAAGGACATAGAATAATAGGCTTTGTAAGTCATTATTCAGATCCCTATAAAATTTGTCTAGGTCTAATTATATTTATTAGCTAGATATTAGAAGATTAAAAAGAGTACCTTGTCTATCTCATAGTATATAGGGTATGGGTTTTGTGATAGATAAAAACATCCAGTCTACATCAAATGTTACTAAATTTCAAAAACTTTAACCAAACCCTATTGTTTGACATTAAATACGTACCACAAACCTACTAAACGGTATAAACTTTTGATAAGTTTTAGGTTTTAATGGTTATTCCTAGTCCCAAAAGGAGGTTGATTAGTCCTTTGTAATAAATCACTTGGTTTGTTCAACCATTGTAGATCCATAAATCCACCGCTAGAGATCTCAACGATAAAAGATTGAAAATTGGATACTTAGCCATTTTTAGCGCATTAGGTCCATGAACATTACATATTTGCATTTCTCATCTGTTATTATATATCTAATGAGTCCGCTAGTTGACTTTACAATGGCATTTAAATAAGATGTAAATGAAAATACTAGTGATAAAATTTTTTATCTTCTTTAAATTTTAACCAATAAATGCAGCTAGATATGATGCCTAGATAATAAAATAATAATAATAAGTACATAAATAAAAAATGAAAGATAGGGAAAGAGAAGATCAAGTCTTGATATAACATAGAATTCAAACTATCTCATACTCTTTAGGACACCAATCGCCTCCAATCGAGGACTTAATGCAATTTTATTAATCACTAGCAACACAATGCTCAATATGAGCCTACACCAACTCTCATGTACATCGCAATTGCTCAACACCATTTAAACTCAATTTCAATCTCTCTAATGTAGTGCTTATGTTTGGTAATATTGCAAGTAATGAAACCTTAGCACTATATTATCAATTTTCTCTCCAAAAAGATGGTAAGATAAAGCTCAATCACAAGAGTCCAAGAATGAAAGAGAACGTAAGGAAATTGCAAAAGAATTTCAATTTTCTAATGCTCTTTAATGGGTATTGGAGAATATATATGCGTGGAGAAGTTTCTTTTATTACTGCATTAAATGCTACTAAAGGTTAGTTTCTATGTCCTATTTATTGATCAATACGCAAGCTACCAATCAATCTATAGTATAAAGATACTAGTATTGAAACTCTATTGATATGTCATCAGACGCATCGCCATGCATCAGAATGTCCACAAAATGCTCCAGATTGTGATGTAGGCTACCAATCAATCGCCAAGAATGCTATTAATCAATCGATAATACAAAAACAATAGCGTTGTCTCTTCAATGATTGATTGCTTGGCTTGACACTAAACTTTGTGATAGCACAAAAGGTTCTAAGGGCTGAGACAGGCTACCAATCGATCGCTAATCAAGCCATTGATTGATCAGTAAGCCTTATTGTTGCTAATCTCCTTCTGATCTTCTTTGCTGCAAATAGCAACACCAAATACAAAATAATGCAGAACTAATAACCATCTATTTTACCAAAAATTTGTCCTCAAAGCACTTCATAGTATTGAAATCTTCAATTTAATACTTAGCTAAGTAAATTCCATTACAAAGTTATCAAGATAATTTACATAATAATGGTTTTAATTCTAATTAAGTTTTTTCTCATTGAAATCATGTAAATCAATATGTTCAACAAATGAGTCGCAATGAATTAACTAGAATGCATTTAGAAGTTACATACCTACACTTGATGTAAGGTGGAATAAGCAATCTAAGGATTGATTATTGATAGCCATTTAAATGAGTTAAAACATTAGATGAAGTGGCTTGATGAAATAAGGGATGCTTACTAGATACAGATCATTGAGAAGGGAACACATGACGTCTAATATCACGTGAACCAAATGTAGGTTCGAACTATAAGATGGTCTGAAAACTAAATGGTAATCGAAAGTTGAGCAGGGATTCTTATGTACTGACGATGGATATAATATACCAACGCTTCATACGAGCTCAGGTTTCACTTAATATTATGCACAAATATAGCTGGAGGCACTCACTGTTAATCCACGCTCACAGTAGACTAGATAAGAGTAATTGTTATTAACTATTGTGGCTATTACGATTTATAAGTATTTGTAGGATCCAATTAGGATAAGTCTTAGGTTAGCTCAAATTACAAAAAGATTCTTACTAGAAAAGGAAAAAAATGAATAATTTATAAGGGTAGAGTTATAATCAAACAAAAAAATATTTAGTTACAAAAAGGATAGTATCGATGTCAGAAGAGTAAGGTACGTGTCAGTTGAATAAAGTACGTATCAGTTGTCTGTTTTGCGATCCTAATGACGTTGTTTGCTGAGTAGAGTAGGTTTTGAGCAAGTCAGGTTAGAGTTGGCAGCTTAGTATCTTAGAGTAGAGTACTGAGTTGGCTTGTTTTGACCTATGAATTAAGCGGGGCGGGTTATAAAAGCCAGCAAGTCAAATTTTTTAGCTTGCTTAATGTGTTTTTGTAGATTATGCGGATTGGCTTGCGTAACCTTTCTCACTTGTACAACTCTAATAAGGCCCATTATGAACTACCCATATATAAACAAAGAAACCTAGTTACAAGTAGATTGTTAGTATGGTATAATAGAGGCCATTCTTGGAAAATGTTAAAGCACTATAAGTTTATAGGGATTGCATTTTGAACTTTAGCACCTATATATATAAACAGTATATCTCGTAAGGATGAAGTTTTAGCTTAAATGATGTCTTTCTCCATTTATCCTTTAATTACATCTTATCATATATTAAAAAAGAAAAAATGATATGCATCTTACTTTTTTGTTTTTGGTTCCTTGTAAATCATAACGTGTAAGTTGTGAGTTGTGACTGAATGCAATGTGGGTCTAGATGCTTGGAGTTGGAGCATAATGATCGAAGTTCATAGAAAAATCATTCCTATCAATGAGGCAACTAAAGAGTTTATGTGTAATGTATGGGTCAACTGTAAAAAAGTCTTAAAGATTAGAAATGAACCCCGGAATAAATTTTCTTCTCCCTTTAGGATTAGAAATGGATCGACTTTTTGTTTATTTTTTGTCTCATGTTGTTAGAGAAAACCTTAGTAATCTCCATAGAAATGGTTTTGCAAGTACCTTCAAAATTAATAAATATCATATAAATATAAATTAGATAAAAATATTACTAAAATACATTTATTGTATCGTATTTTAAAGATACAATATATCTATTTATACTAATATCACATTTTAAAGATATGATGCGACATTAATAATATTGCGTCTTTAAGATTCGATATAGTAACGGTATTTTAGTAATTTTTTATATAATTTATAATATAATTTTTTTTTAAATTGATTGACATGTGTTGTAGCTTAATTTTATCCTCCTAATGCAAATGTTGTGTACCTGGAGGACTCGTACAGCTAGCCTTCGGAAGTTGGCTGTATTTTGGTTTATTTCTAGTTTATAATAATTTAGTTCATCCAAAAAAAAAAAATGTGCTTACTAAATCTACTCAATATTTGGGTTTGTATCTTATTGAGAAGGACACCTATAATTGGACATAAAACTTTAGTTAGTATTTTAAACTTGAAACATTATCAAAGATAAACCTTAAAACTATCTAAGCTACATGACAGTTATAAATGGCATCACCACATCATGCTTAGGGTAAGTTAGAGAAATTTATGGTTTACCATCAAAATTAATAAATATTATATAATTACAAATTATATAAAATAATTATCAAAATATTGTTATTATATCATATTTAGAAAATGCAGCATTACTATTTACATTTATGTTACATCTTTAAGATATGGTATTAATATATTTATACCTAATGTTACATCTTGGCATTTGTATTTATATTGTAGTTTAGAGATACAACATAAATACATTTATGAGTATGTTGTATCTTAAAGATTTGATATAGGGATTAAGGATAGTAATACAAACATAAAATCGTATCTAGAAGATGTGAAATATTTAATAGATATGTTATTGCATTTTAAAGATGCAACTTAGCCTTAATATTTAGGTAATTATTTTTATCTAATTTATATTTATGTAATTTCTTTTAAAGTTTAATAAACATGTATTACATCCAAATAAGTTGACGTACAAACTTTTGGAAAAAATAATTTCTCAAAAAATGAAAGACAACTAACCAAAAACCTTACCATTGGGTGGCCCAAACTTTAGCATATGCATATGGGTTGAAGTGGGTTGTGATTCACTTTAGAGTTTTTTTTTTTTTTTCTTAATTTTTTCGATATTTTATTATTTAATAATTACATATAGAACAAAGCACGGGTGAAGAAGATAAACTAGCACATCCTAGAGATGCCAGACGTGGTCCTGTTTTGTTTTGCGCTAAGAGGAATCTGGAGAAAGGGAAAATAATATACTTTTTGGTAGGACTCACGAAGAGATCAACTGGGTTGATAGAATTAGAGCTGAAGCAAAGGAATAGTGGCAAACAATGAGAAGGGAAAAAATCCAAGTGGAACTGTTCTCCAAGGAAAATCAAATGGGAAAAGTTGGAGTTGGGCTGGATTAAGGTTTCAAGCGAGGGAATGGTGTAAAAAAACCAAAGATGGAGTCACAGGAGTTGGGGCTATTTGAAGGGACTATGAAGGAAAAGTTTTAGGAGGCTTGAGTGAAAGGACAGGTAAAGCAATGCCAATTAAAGTTGAAATCGGGGCAATATATCATGGAATCAGATTGGTAAAGGAGTTAAAAGATTAATAGGATCATCATTGAGACAAATTCGGAGGAAGCTTATAAGTTAATTTCGGAAGCACAATCCTTGGGATCAAGTAGAGCTATAGCCATTTCTTCCATTATCTCTGAGTTGCAATCTTTTCATTCCTTCTCTTTTCCCATGTTGTCGCGTGAAGTAAATCAGGTGGCTAACTGGCTGGCGAGAAGAGCTCTATCTTTCCCCCTACTGCTTTCATTCTCAAGCGCACAACTTAGCTGTTTGTTTTAGGATTGTCCTGATCATATTTCATCTTTAGGTTTTTTTTTTTTTTAATTTAATTTATTTTATTTTTTTTATGATCCGGACCGATGTTGCTTTGTAATCTTATATCTTAAACGTTTTTATCTATTGGAGTTACCCGAAAAAGAAATATTACCTCTGGACCAATCATACACTTCCACTTCCACGTGTCCTTATTAACGAAATTAATAAAAGGATTTATTTAATAAAAGTTGAAAACATTAAAGACTAAAATATAAAATAGAAAGGATACGAGGCAAACGTTGATAACTATTTTATATATTTTATAATGATAATTTGATACCATTAATTAAAAAGATTAATTTACAAATTTTTGCAAACAATAAGGTTTCAAATGAAAATTTTAAAATGTTACTGAAATAAAAAAAAAAAAAGAAGAAGACATAAACGTTAAAGATTCTTTCATACTTTTCGCATTTGGATTTATGTTTTCTCAATTTTTTTTATTCAATTTTTCTCTTAATTTGTAAATCATCGATTGAAATGGATTTTTGGAATACATGCTATCATGGTAATGGCATAATATTTTTCCTTATTAAACGTGGTAACATTTTAACGGTAAATTAAAGATAATTAAGAGAGAATTGACACATCCATATTTCTATGGCTTCTACCCATTTTCATCACTTTTTTTTTTTTAAATTGAAGAAAAAATATAGTGGCTCTAAACAAACTTTCTGCTCTTTTCTGTTCACTTTTTTTTTTTTTTTTTTTAAGATTTCTACTTTTGTTTTAAATTCAGAAAATACAAACTTTTCATTCTTTTTCATTGATTTCATTTGATTTTTTATCAATCCAACCGTAGTGTTAGTCAACACGAAAAAAATTAGGATAAGACATAATATGCATCACGGACATAAACACTTCGGCATAGATACCCGATTCGAACGACATAGCTGGAACCAGCGGGCCATGAGTTCACCAATGGTTGAACCGGGATTGGCCTGAGGCTCCCGGTTACGTGCAGGTCTCTGAAACTAGTGGGTTAGTCGTGAATTGGCATAATTAAATCTTTTTCCATTTTTTCCTGAAAAATTAAAGTATCTCACACGATTCGATTTATATAATCGTTGCCTAAATGTAATGCTTATTACATAGTTTATTAAAAAGGCAATACCGGGGTGGGGTTGTTCAGCATTGAGTGAGTGTTTATTACGTAATCCATTCGCATTAGTTCATCCAAATTTGTTTACCTTCTGCATGAATTATTTTGAAAGCGATATTCTTATCAAGGTTAAGGAGTCACGGAATTGAATGCCTAAACCGAATCAGAGTTCATGCCGCTATGGGTGCCACCATTTTCCTATTCTTTCTTGCTCTAAAGAGAATGTGGCAAAGCTTTCCCGACGAAAAGGACAACCTGCTTTCTTATCATTGAAAGCCTTTACTGTAACTGAGTGGAGTCTCGCCTAACAGGTATTTCGGATGCTTAATACATTCCTTCTTATTCCAGAATGAAATTGAAGATGAAAGCGAGAATACAAAATTCTTTTATCTTCTTTTTGTTCTTTCAATATTGGAGGAATACAATAATACAACCATGATAAATAATTAATATAGTTTAAAATGAATAATAGATTACTTGCTTCGGTTGTCGATTATTAAGTTTCGCACGCCAGTTTTGAACAGATTCAATACTACCAGCGAGTCATAAAAGCAGAAGTGAGCGACGGTATCATTATTGAGACAAGGTGCATCTATATATACAGTATATGATAATTTTATAATAACTTCACCTTACGTGAGAATTATATCTAATATATATACCAAGGTCTTTATTATTATGAATCCTTCACTAATGATTTTATTTATACAAATCTTATTAATCCATGCGTCCCTACTCAAGATATCGATAACTTCTTTTACTTGTTCTATCACAATAATAACTATCTTAAGTCATGTGACCTTCTTATAGATTTTAAGAATTCACTTTCATCCAGATGGATTGCTAAATCTGGGGTGATGAACGGGACAACATGGTATTAGAATCCTTTATGAAAAATATTCCACTTATTATTATAATTATACTATATCTTATTTATATATATACATATATATATAAGGATTTTATTAATAATTATACTTGTAATATTTTTTAAAACTTGATGAGATGGGAAAATTTATGTAGAAAATGATTAATGGTGCTTAATGCACTCGAGAGAGGTTGAAAGAATTAATTTTTTACCTTTTTCATTATAGCAAATTTAACTATCAATTTATAATATATATATATATAACTTGTATAAGTCTTGTGCTCAATAAAAATAGATAAAAAAAATATATTTTAAAAAATACAAGAAAAGTAAAAAGAGCAAATTGACATAATTATAAGTCTTTCACAATTTATTTTCACAACGTTGCTAAATTTTTTTATTAGCAATGTTAAAAAAAATATCATTTTGAATATAAATTATTATTTAATCAATTGTTTAGTAATTCATATTTTTTCATAATATTATTTGTAAAAAAGAAAAAGCTAGTAAATCAAATCATATAATTGGTATCACTTACTAATAAGTTGTGTGGTAAGAAAGAAAAAATTGTAATATGATAAATACAATTATTATTTATATCTATTACTTATAAAAGCAGCCCAACAAAATTTATTTATTAAATATAATTTTATTACGAGCTATTGTGTAAAAGGGAAAAAAAAAAAAACAAAGGAATGCTATTTAAACAATAAATGCATCTTGAAAAATAAAATTAAAGATCTCTATTTTGTAACAAGAGATGATACAACAATGGACATCGGTATTCCTCTTCTTCTTCTTTAGACTATAAAATTGATTTAGCTACTTATTCTAACTTAAAAAGTTGATTTAGCAAGTGCATCTAGAGCTTTAATTTTATTCAAAGAAAGAGCACATGTCACATATTTATTGATTCGGAATACCGGCTAATTAAATAAACGAAGTTTAGCTCAAAGTGGTAACTAGAACCTTGATTTTATTTTAAGAAGAAAGAAAAGAGCACAAGTCATGAATTTATCAGTTCAAAAATACCAGCTAATCAGATGAAGCTAATGGAGTTGGCCTTTTACAACAAAAGGTTCAATTGGGCGGTTAAATTAAAAACTAAAAAGTTTAGATCGTGTGATTGTAAAATAATCAAAGTTCGCCTACATTAACCTAATGTAAGCATGTATCAGATCAACACAAAGCTACCATACATCTAACAAGCCAAAAGTTGCAAGTAGCATGAAAATAAGCATTATTGCCTGCCTTGTGTCTTCATCCTAGTTCAGCTTTCAAGGAGAAGAATGTTCAAAATTACAAAAGGAGAAACAGGAGAGACTGGTCGATATGGGCAATTTCGTTGACCAGCACATTATGATTTCATGTGTTTAAACCTGAAAGAGAAATCAAGAGTGGAGAACTTGAGATTAAACTCTTATTCCAATAATTTGCACTCCACAAAAATGTCCAACAGGATCAAATTGTTTCTGGAGCTTATTCCGGCAAGGTCCAGAGTCTGTCCAGCCATTTCAGGGTAGATACTGGAATCAGATGGGACTTAAAAGACTTTGCTTGCTGCAATAGGCATTTACATTGACAGATACTAACAGCAAGGTGCTGCTCTTTTCTATGCTGGTGACTGTTTCTGCTCCTTCCTTCCGTAACAAGGTTCTGGAGGGGGAAAAAAGACTCCCTTGACAATGGCAAATAATTTCGTGAGACAACAGTGACGATTTGTTCCGTAACTGTGCACCAAACTGACCAAATTAGTTCCAATAATTGTGAAATCTGGAGAAGAAACTACTCCACCTTTGAATCCGGAAATGAGCCATGCAGTTCCAGAACCTAAATCTTTTTCTGCGAAAACAGAACACTTTTCTTTTTCAGTTTATTAAATAAAATGCTATTACAACAAATATATCATAATTGGTCAGCCATCTAAAGAAGAGTTCATCAAATGATTATGAAGATTTAAGCATGAGATATGCAAAACATGACAGCTAATTTTCCTGAAAACATACATACTAGATCAAGTTGCATCATACAGTCTTTGTTCAGAATTTGAAATTTGTCAACACATATGGCTGGCCTAATTGTTTTGCTGTATTTCAATCAGATGAGATTCTGTTTTGATTCTGAGTGCATCATACGATACGAAACTCTAACATAGCTTGTATTATCGTGATGTGCAAATGGAAAATTTCTATTTCTCCAATCAGTCTCACACAAATGCTACTGACAAACTTAAAGTCACCCTCCTTAATATACATAAATCCTTGCACTATCCTGAGTACTTTGCAGTAGAATACGTTAAATTGATGGAAACACACAAAAAACGCTTCTGTTGCATCACCTTAGAAAGAACTACAAGGAGAATATCACCTTTGCACAATCTGCTAATAAGCTGCATGCTGGGAACTGCTCACAATTTGCTAGGGACTGCAGGGTGTGTTGTCATATGTCCCCGAGCTATAACTTTCCCGGTTTTCTTGTTTCTGAACTCAATACTGGCAACATCCAGTCCGTTCCCAACACACAATGCCTCAGCCTCGATTTCGATTTCCTCCTGAGTAAACGACATTGAACTTAAGAATGTGTCTTGACAAAGCACCATTATTAAGGATACTGATTAGGAAATAAGTATAAATGATTATTTCATTGCTTTTATTTTAGGCAGATTTTCATTATTGAGTCATCTAGACTATTACTATGTGTCTCTTAGTAGATATTATTAGAAAATTATCTCTTATTTTTAGAAATTATTATAGGAACTCTTAGCACAGTATCCTTTTATTTTTTGACGTTATTGGCCCTAAGCTTGTATAAATAAGTGATTTCACAAGAGATATAAACAAGCCAATTGTATTGAGTTATTTTATTTTTATTTATCTTTTGTTTATGAGATTGGAGTGTTCTATCTAACGAGCCCATAAAGATTGAAGATACACCTGTAACTAGGTTTATTATCAGGCCCATATCAGACACAGTAAGAGAAATCACAAACAATCAAAAGAATTTCAAGGTCCCTTCCCTGTATATTAGGCGGGTGGATTATATGAGCACTTCCCTCCTTAATATGTATTATCAGAAAACAAGATCATGTGTCATAAAAGCTAGATCGACCCATGCAGAAAGGAGAGTATTCAAGTTGACCATTGAATAAAAAACAAATAAAATCTCGTCAGCAAATTCCATCATTTAATCATGCTCTGCTTTATCAGCAAGATTGAAAACCCATGATCCACTCAAAATTACCAGTAAAATGGTTTGACAGCAGTACATGTAATGGTTTACTTGAAAGGTCCCCATCTGTATATTTTCATTTTTGGCCTTTTATAATCTGATAAAGAGTGGTGCTATGAAAAAAGACTAGATCCTTCCAAATACATATATCCAAAAATTATCACAAAATAAAAGGTAAATTTCATTCTTGGGATTAAAGAATGCTCAAAACTAATATATATCTGTCCGACTTCATATGCTATCAATTCAATTATTAAAGCACAGCACACTGAGGGACAATACTCTGTTTCTTCATAATAGTTTAGCTTTCAAGGAGACAAGTATCCAAGATGACAAAAGAAAAATGCAGAAAAAGTAGTTGAAAATATTGGCTTGTGTCAGCAATTTCATATAGCTGCATAAGCTAACTTTTATCAAAAGACATAGCCCCCAACATTAGGTGATCTATTGTATGGCAGTTCTCCAAAAGCATAAACAAGCATAGATGTTCAATGTCCAAGAACAGGGAAGAAAAACCACAAAAAGAAACTTGAAGACAAACACTAAATGCGGGATAGTAATATCTAAACCGAGGACTTGAACGCTGATACCATGTTGGATAACCATTTGTGACAAAGTTAAGCCGGTTATCTAGATAGCAACAGGTGGAGGTGACTCAGAAAGAGGCAGCAACGAGAAGGTTTTATGGAGTTGTAGTGTGTAGAGTACAGATAATATGGAACTATGAATGGTATGCAACAGGCCTTATCAGAAAATCTTGAATTTTATTAAAGAGCAAAATGTTGCAATTGTATGTTACTCTTTTCCTAATAATCAGGAAATGCGTGACTTTATCCAGTACTTCAGACCTCTATGCATGTATTGAGAAGAAAACTGGTTCAGGAGCCAATTGATTAAGCCAGAAGAGGACAAGAGACAGTTTATCCATTTGGGTAAAGCAGCTAGTGAAGTTGGTTCAGTGTTCTCTTTGTTGCTGAAGTTGTGAGCATAGGTCATAACGGCAAGTTGCACCTCTTTTATGTTTTCTGCACATTCAATGTACTGAAGAAAGACCTCCTCAAGAAACATGTCGGTTTATAAGTGAAAACAATTCTTGACACATTGATCAACACATGAAAGAGATGATCCATCCCTATCTTGCCTGGTTTAGGATAGCTAACTTGAACCAAACTGGCCAAATTAGTTCCAAGAATTTTTAACATGTACTAAAAATTATTATACATTGCGGCTGATCTAAAAAACCTCTTGCCTAGTTCTAACTCAAGGTTACTCTGTGTGCGGCATGAACATTTTACTTTGTACTAATGTGGAAGAACATAACAAAAGCAGAGGTTCGAAATTTGATTCAGGCCCTTCTATTGTTAAGAATCACAAAATAGAATTTCCATTTTAGTTCATAAGGAAATATCAATCAAATCTAGGAAGCTCATTTACTGAATGAGTGACTAATTAATCATGCATGAAAACACATACAATTATCTCTTTACCAAGTGAAGACCAACGGACCCCTTACTTGGAAACCAATCTCAGTTACAAACTGTCACCCCACACTTTCCATCATAACAATATTTTGAGACAATCCAAACAAAGATGTAAATATATCTCTAACAAATCAAATCCACCACAACTTAACTAAATACAAATAAAAAGAAAAGAAACAAAAGATGCACACTAGCCAAAAGTTAAGATGACTCACACCAAGAAAAGCAGAATCAAAGCAGGATATACTAATATCCACAGTAACTCTGGGGGCATAGTCTCCTGTAGAATTGATTGTTATCGCAGACACCATGTCAACCATCATTGCAAGAGCACCCGTATGGGTAAAACCATCTGCATTCTATACCATCAAATGATCAAACCCTAGGAGGACAAAAAACCATTCATGTGATATGTACAAGCAGTAATTGACACACTTTCTCAACTAAATGTCCCATATCCACAATATGTTTTCACTTCATAATCTGAGAAATCACAATGAGTTTCCTTAATTTTAAATTTTGTTTCATTTTAGTGGAAGGCAAGACAAAATCAACAGTCAGGACAGCAGCCTCTGCTATTCTAACCAAGGTTATGTTTGGCCATATGTACTAAATATTGCATTAATCTCTCCTCTTTTCATGTCTACTTAACAATTAAGACCGATGGGCATAGAATTAACATTCTTCCATTTCTATAAATTGAAACTCACCTTGTATCATGGTTACCTTAGAGATGACCAACCTACTTATAAATTACAACATATAACAAAAATTTACAGTATGGATAACAACGGTATGGATATGTGGGTTTGGATAGGTGAAGGTTGGTGGAAATGGAAGGAAATATTAACTTAAAAGAAAGACTGGAAATAGGTGTAAGTAGAAAGAAAATGAGTGGAAACACTTATCTTTTCTTTTTTCCAAAATTGGATAAAAACTGGAATAGATAAAAATGAGGAAAAAAATTATCCCTCATAAGTTATGACAATGTCCATCGATATAAACAATGGATAACTTTATCAAATACTAATCTTATGCCTCTTCATTACTAACTAGACAAAGGAAATTGAATTCTCTATTTCCTTTTGTAACACAGAGCGGAAAAGTTTATCCATTTTCGCTTCTTTCTCTCCAATTCCACTTGTTTCTGCCTATTTCAACAATTGCCAAACATAGTTAGTTCATTCAAGGAAAAGCTGCCTTTTTCTTCCAAAAAAGCAATGGATTATGCTCAAGCTTAAAGGTAGCTAAATCTACACTATCAAGGAACAGCCATTTCTAAGTTTTAGTATTTCCAAAAAACAATAGTTACATCAGAATGTAAGAAACCTTATTATAATTCCTTGTAATCACAAACATATGTACATGGCAGCAGTAAGGAGACCGGCTTCATTCACATTAATGGATCCAATCATGCTAGTGTCTTTAGTGGGATTTGAACCCAATCGTTCGTACATGTAACGGGAGTTCTTTAAGCCATAACCACTAAACTAACTCCAGGACACCAATCATTACGTGTACAAAATTGCCATGAAGTAAACAAGAGAAAAGAAGTGGGACTTCGTGAAATACGAAGAACAATACAATGTATACGTACCGACAAGCGAAGTGGAGGTGTGAAAGTAGAGACGATTCGACCAGGTTGGACAGAATCAATATGAAGACCTTGCATGATCAAGTCAACGAAGAAAGCGTGACGAAGATGATGGATGGATTCGGGTGTTTTTGAATCGATCTCTTCATTTTCAAGGTATCTCTTTATTGCTTCTTTATCCATGATTTCCGAGTTTTGTTTAGATTCTTCGTCTTCCTCCATTGCCCATTTCTCGCCAAACATATAAAGAATAAGACCATGAAAGAACGACAAAGGGAGAAAAAATGGGTAGTTGAGATCTCACTGTTGGGAGCTAGGAGGTGGGTTTCATACTAAAGGGGCCTTTTTAATATTAATTACTACCAGACGTGTAGGTGCAATGCAAAAATTAGTGAGATAATAAAATTATTAATATAATAAAACAATTAAATTAATTTTTTTTTATCAAATTATAGAGGAGATTTTGTCTTTAGAATAAACACAAAATGGTTCTATACTTAGATTGCATGATTTCATATAGCTACACTATATATATATATATATATTTTGCCAACATATAGCTACACTATTTAATCCACCAACACGTAGCTGCTTCTATTAGTTTTTTCCTTTATTAAAATCTAAGCATATAAAACTCCAAGAACCTCATTGGATATATTAAAGACTATAAAACAAACCTTTTTTACCCTTGTTATTTGATTCTATACATTTTTTGAACGAACACTAATTCCCCTCTTTTGCTCATAAAATGGATATCTTTAAATCACTTAAAAAAAATATTTTTATATCCCTAGAGAAATTGTATGAGCTTTAGTATGAAATGTAAAAAGAGTTAAAAGAAATTTTCTTAATAAAATAAATGCAAGACACGCCATTAGTGTCTTATATAAGGGGAAGAGGAGCTT
Source organism: Lumnitzera racemosa (assembly GCA_024138005.1). Taxonomy (NCBI): domain Eukaryota; kingdom Viridiplantae; phylum Streptophyta; class Magnoliopsida; order Myrtales; family Combretaceae; genus Lumnitzera; species Lumnitzera racemosa. The sequence continues at coordinate 22,857,232 of JAMXBC010000008.1, forward strand.
CCTTTGATACCATCACCCAAAGTGGCAGTATTTATAGTACCTATCAATCATTTTGATTTATGATAAATTATCCGTAACTTTAGTAATTCATGTTTATCATCAATAAAAATAAAATCATCAATAATAAAAAATGAGGTTGCCAATATCTTTTATTTTGCTGTTCATGAGTACAAATTACTAAAATTGACGATGATTTACTATAAATCAAAGCTATCAACAAGTGATTGTATGCTAGCATCACTTTGAATGATTGGATCATACCATACCATAGAATTTCTCTAGATAAGTCAGTTAGTTAGTAGGGATAATAATTGATAATCGGTTCCTTAAATGAATTAACTTTAATATTCTTTTTAATTTGTTTGTTTGATAAATTTTTTTGAAAATCTTAAGTAAATTAATTACGGTATTAGATTATTGAATAGATGTAAGTTACTAAAAAGGAGTCGTTTTGTTATAACTAAGGGAAGAGTAATGCAATAACTACAGTAGAGAAATGAGTATAGCACATGATTGTACATTTTAGTTCTAGGAATTTTAACAAACATAACAAAACTAACTAAATCTAGTACTGAAACTACTACTAAAACAAAATAATGAACAGAAAATAGCAAGGAGATAACAAATTTGTTACAAGTATACAAGTAAATGTAAATAAAAGAAAAGGGTTATTAAAAACCCTCATGAGAATCTACTCTTGTGCCTTCATTCCTTTCTCTTCTACCTTTTAGAGTCCGGTGAACTCGAATCACCATTGTACCTCACATAGAAACCAGATCAAAGTTAGTAACTAAGCTTTAGTGAAAGATTTGATAAAAAAGAACAAAGTAGACACTTAAAAAAACATGAAAGAACTTGTGAGGAGTTAGGGTTTCGCACAGCACTCTGCTAGAAAACCCTAAGAGAGAGATATATTGGAGAGAGTAATGGAGAGTTTGAGAGAGGAGAGGATAGAGTACGTCATAGTGCCTTTGGTGTACTATCTATTTACCCTAGTGTAAGTAAGGGAATTGTAGGCTAAGTCTAACTTTAGTGCTCTCGTCATGTCAAATTCAATAAGGACTTAGCTTCTTGATGAAAAGATTGAAGCTTTGAATGCTAAGCAACTAACAATGCAACAAGAGATGAATGATAAACTATATGCACTCTTACAGCAATTAGAATGGTTACAAATTGTACTCATGAAGAAACAAGAGGTGAATCATAGTCTATTATTGGAGTCTTCATTGGTTACTTCGAATGCATCATCTTCCCAAGGTCAGAATTTTCTTAAGGGAATTAAGTTGGAGGTGCCAAAATTTAACAGTGATGATCTAATTGCTTGGATCTTCAAATCCAATCAATTCTTTGATTTTAATTAGATTCCTTATGAACAAAGGCTAACAATTGCCTTTTTTGCAACGGAAGATAGAGCATTATGATGGTACCAATGGATGCATCGTAATCACCAACTTAGGTCATGGTAAAGATTCATTGAAGCGTTGGAGAGACATTTTGGTCCATTTAAATTTGAGGATGTTCAGGGCTTATTAGTTAAGCTTACTTAACAAACTTTGGTAAAGGAGTATTAATCTTAGTTTGAGGTTCTACTAAACAGAGTAACTGGCTTATCTAATATTTTTCTTACTAATTACTTTATCTCTAAATTGAAGATGAGTATTTGAAAGAATGTTCTTTTAGCTAAGCTTAAGTCATTTGCTTAAGTTGTTTCTGTTGCCAAAATGCTTGCAGCTAAACTTTTTTACCATATTTTCTTTAAGAAATCATTCATTCCTAGTTCCAAATCTTCTACCTTGCAATTTTCTGAGCCTTCATTTCATTCTCCCTCTCTTACATCATCTTCTTCCACTACTTCGCTTCCTTCTCTACCTCCTTTTTTGCCTACACTTAAACTAACCTTACCTATTAAATGAATGACTTAAGAGGAATTACAAGCACGACTTGATAAGGGCTTATGCTACAAATGTGATGAAAAGCATCACAAAGGATACAAGTGTAAAGCCAAGTTTATATTGGTAGTGCAAGAAGAAGAGGAAGACTCTAAGGTTTTACAAGAAGATCAAGTCAAAGTTACAGATCACGAGTTTATGGATGGGCAAGAGTCACTTTCCATAAGTTATCATGCTCTTTCTAGTGATATGGTACCTAAAACTTTGAAATTTCAAGGTCTTCTTAATAAACATTAGGTTCATATATTAATTGATTCTAGCAGTGCTTACAATTTTGTGCAATGATGGCTAGTGAAGTATCTAAGTTTAACTATTAAATCATCTCCTAAGTTCCAAGTGATGATTGGAAATGGTTAGAAATTAGTTTGTAAAGGGTATTGTGTGGATGTTCCTTTACTTATTCAAGTAGTGGAATTTGTTGAAATTTTTTGTCTTACCTATTCAGGGGGTGAATTTGGTTTTGGATGTGCAATGGCTTCAATAGTTAAGCCCTATTACAATTGATTACTCCAAATTGTCTTTACAATTTTGGAAACGCGATTCTTTTATCATGTTGAATGGGGAACCTATCCTTAAGAATTCTCCCATTTCGTTTAGCCAATTGAAGCATTTGCTTAAGACTGATGATATTGCATATTGTTTTCAATTAAAGGCTTAGATGGTGACTTCTACTTTTACTCAATCCACTTGAAGTATGGCTATAAAGCAAGTATTGGGCAAATTTGCCCATATCTTTGAGGCACCTTCATAATTGCCTCCTTTACAAGATGTTTAGCATATAATTCACCTCAAGGATAACAAGGCCATCAATGTTAAGCCTTATCGATACCATCATTTTTAGAAGAAGGAAATTGAGTAGTTAGTAGCAGATATGTTGAAGCAAGTAGTTATTCAATATAACACTAGTCTATATTCTTTTCCAATACTCTTGGTTAAGAAGAAAGACGGTATGTAGCCTTTTTGTGTAGACAATAGAGCTTTGAATCATGCTACTATTAAAGATGAGTTTCATATTCCCACTATTGATGAATTACCTGATGAATTGCATGGTAACTCTATTTTTTCCAAATTAGACTTAAGGGCCGGTTATCATCAAATTCGGATGCATCCTAATGATGTTGAAAAGGCTGTTTTTTATACTTATGAGGAGCATTATGGATTTTTAGTAATGTCCTTTGGGTTAAGTAATGCCCCTACTACTTTCCAAGCTATCATGAACAAGATATTTCAACCTTACTTGAGAAAGTTTGTGATTGTGTTTTTCAATAATATTTTGGTTTGTAGTAAGTCATTAGACCGATATGTATAGCATTTGACTATAGTGTTACAAATATTATCTGACAACATTATGTTTTTGAAGAAAACTAAGTGCACTTTTGGTTAAACTACTATAGATTACCTAGGGCATGTTGTTTTGTAGATGGGGTGCAACTAGACCCTTTAAAGGTGCAAGTTATTGGTGAGTAGCCTTTACCATAGAATTTGAAGCAATTACGAGCTTTCGTGGGACTCTCTCACTATTAGAGAAGATTTATTAGAAGGTATGTTGCCATTGCTTCTCCACTTATGGATATGTTGCAGCGAGTTAATTTTAAGTGAATTGAGTTAGCTAAGGAAGCTTTTGAGAAGTTGAAGCAAGCTTTAATATCTACTTTAATTCTTACTTTACCTGATTTTTCTAAAGAGTTTACGATGGAGACTATGCATCATCCATAAGAATAGTGGTTGTTTTGTTACTAAAAGGTTACCCTATTGCATATTTCAGTAATAAAATGCCTTCTCATCTTACGAAAGCCCCGACTTATGTTTGAGAGTTGCATGTTATGGTGGAGGCCATATAGAAATGGCGATAATATTTGCTAAGGGCGTACTTCATTATTAAAACAAACCATATAAGTTTAAAGAAACTCTTAAATTAGGTTATTTAAACTCCAAAACAACATAAATATTTAGCTAAATTGCTTGGTTATGACTACACTATAGTTTATAAATCAGGCTAAGACAATAAAGTAGCTAATTCTCTCTCAAAGCAGCATGATATGGCCTATATGGCTTATTATATCCCTCGCTTTCATTTGTTAGCAAAATTACAAGAAGAGTATCCTCGTCTACCAATTTTCAAGCAAGTAATTGGTAATTTGCAAAGTGGCAAACAACTAAAATGGGAGTTGCATTGGAGGAATGGAATTCTATATTTCAAAGACATGGTTTTTTTAATGCTTACTTTGAAGCATATACTAAAGCTTCTTTATAAATTCCATTATGTTCGTATGGTTGGGCATTTTGGAGTACTCGAGATGTATAAATGTCTTCCTTTTGAGTTTTATTAGGAGGGCATGAGAACTAATATTGAAGCTTATGTTAAAACATGCCCTATTTATCAACAAATTAAATACAATACAAGGATTCTACAATGCTTATTATCCCCTTTACCAGTACCTAATCAAATATGGGAGGATGTTTCAATGGATTTTGTGACTTTACTACCTTAGTCACATGGATATACGGTTATTTGTGACTTTATCATCAAGGTGCCTCTATCACCCCTTTTGAGGTGGTATATCGTAGGAAAGCTCCTAGTGTTTCTTCGTATATTAAAGGTACTATCAAAGTAGAAGTAATAGAGCAAGAATTATTGGATAGGGAAGCAATGACATGCTTATTAAGGGAGAATCTTGTGAAGGCTCAACAGTGTATGAAGTCTTACGCTGACAAGCATAGAATTAATGTTTCCTTTAGCATAGAATTAATGTTTCCTTTAACATAGAAGACTTGGTTTATGTAAAGCTTCAACCCTATAAACAGCTTTCTCTTTCTCAAGGGTTTCGTAAACTTTCACAGAAATATTATGGTCCTTTTCCGATCACTAAGAAAGTGGGTGTATGTGCTTATGAACTAGCATTACCAACTTCGACCAAGATATATAATATCTTTCATGTTTCCCTCTTGAAAGTAGCTAAGGGTTCTACTATTCTCTTTTTAGTTCTTCCCTTGACTTTGTCACAAGGAGATCCAATTCTCGAGCTATTTTCAATAATGGGAACTAAACACATATAGAGACAAGGTCAGTAGTTGCCTTAGATTTTGGTTTAGTGGCAGGGCTTACTACTAAAGGACATATCTTGCGAAGATCTGAACATGTTCAAACAAACTTATTTGACATATGACTTTAGGGACAAGGTCACTTTTTAAAGGAAGGGGGAAATTGTTACAACCAAGGGAAGAGTAGTGCAAGATCCATGATGGAGAAATGAGTATAACACATGATTGTCCATTTCAATTTTTGAAATCATAAAAAACTTAACAAATCTAATTAGATTTGGTACTGAAACTACCATTAGAACAAAGTAATGAACAAAAAATGGTAAGGAGATAATAGATTTGTAATAAGTGTATAAGAAAACATAAAGAAAAGAAAAACGATATCAAAAACCCTTATGAGAATCTATTCTTGTTCATTCTTTCCTTTCTCTTCCACCTTGTAGAGTCTGAAGAACTTGAATCACCGTTGTACCTCACATAGAAACTAGATCAAAGTTAGTAATTGAACTTTAATGAAAAATCTGATAAAAAATAGCAAAGTAAACACTTAAACAAACACGAGAAGACCTGTAAGGAGGTAGGGTTTTGGCATAGCTCTCTGCTAGCAAACCCTAAGAGAGAGATATATTAGAGAGAGTAATAGAGAGTTCGAGAGAGGAGAGGATAAAGTACGTCATAGTACCTTTGGGGTGCTATCTGTTTACCCTAGTGTAAGTAAGGGAACTATAGGCTGGGCCTAACACATTCTCTTTAATGATATAGAGAGATATATCCTCCAAGAGAATGCGTATAATAAATGGATTTGATATCTAAACATGATAAATAAATGGTTAACGTGTACTTTAGGAATAGTTATTAAAAGATCGAATGAAGAAAATTTTTTACTTTTTTTTTTTGTATTTACTTTTCATATAAAGTATATAATCAATATTTAGAAATATAGAAAAGTTTCCTTTTCCAATGTTTCAAGGGATGCAATTTATGGAATGCACAACTAATAGAAGCAAAATCGAAGTTTGGTTTAGTAGTAACAATTAGGCCACGTATGGTGCTATATGCACGGGTTAATGACATTTGGTGGTTGGTGTTATTTAGGTTAACACATTCTTCTGTGGATTTTCTTGATAGTTTATCCTAGATATGGCTAATGGTGATTGTTTTCTCTCAAGGTAAATTATGACATTAAATTTATGCAAGAGTTAAAATCTAGCTTACCATCTACAATGTAGCCTCAAATTAGAGGAAAAAACTATATAAACTATTTAATCTTAACTATAAAATCTAGTATAATTTCTTGAAAGATAGTGAGAAAAAATAAAATAATATTTGAAGATTTTGTGTTACTCTCTATTTGTTTACTTATCAATAGTATCTAAACTATGAAATCTTGTTTTCATTAGTTAACATATTTAAAATGCTTTAGAAAAACAATTAGAAACTTGCAAAGCTTAAAGTATAGATTGGGGAGACACCTTTGATTTTGTTTCGAAAGGAAAGCAAAATAAAGTTTACATGAATAAATCACATTTAAAAAGATAAGAGTAAAACAATTGCATAATGTGTATGAAAATTTTCTATAAGAATGATGATAACATAGATGTAAAAGTAAAACAATTTAATTCCTAGTAAGAGATGCGCTGAAAGAACCTATCAAACCATAAATAAAAAGAAGTAAACTTAGAAGAAGCGTTAGAGATTATATATTCGTCATTACATTGCATATTGAAAGAAAACAATGACGAAGAAAAAGAACCAAGTAACAATAATATATCATGAATTTTGGGAAGAGAAAGCTAATTCCTTATTTGGATAGCTCGATCACTTATTCTAGTTTGAGATGTATGAAAATTCCTATGGCAGCAATCCTATAGAGAGTTCTTAGCTACTTTCTCATCTCATTTAAAAAATTTCCATTTTTCGATATTCATACCAACATAAATTAATCAATTAAAACATACATATATTAGACAATAAAAAATTACATCCAATAACTCTGTCATATATAATCAATAGTACGCATTATTTTTTAGAAAAAAAGTTCTAAAATAAAAGAAACTATCATGTAACAATGTCAATTAATCATAAACAATAGCCTATGTGAAACACAGTAGCATACATAGATATGTTGTAGAAACTTCCTTAAATGGTTTAAACTCTATCTCTCTTACAAATGAACAATTTAGATGCCTAACTTGTTGTTACGCTTTCTCTCCTGCCTTAAGAATGATAGCCTTGACGCTAATTACGCTTGATAACATTAGTAAAAGGTGCTGAAGATTGAAAAGTAGAGGGCGATAAACACTAAACACTTGAAGATTAAGCCACATGCAAGTACTTTTTGTTTTGAAGCAATTTTTTTAGACTACATAGCTTGATAAATTCTTGAGAGAAATCAACACATTGGAGGTTTTTACTGCCACCACCCCCACAACAAATTTAATGCAACCGATGGAAGACGTGAATAGAACATGTCTACACTTCACTTCCTTCTTACATCTCAATGCAATTGTAGTTATAAACTCCATAGCTAAGATCGCAGAATGATGAGATCATTCAATGCAAGCAAATTAAAGTACAATAAGTTGTTAAAATTATCAAAAGAAGCATTTAAAGACACCTATAGAAAGTTTAAGAAAACTAGCATAACCTATAATGATTATGAAATTTTAAAGAACTGATGAAATAGAAAGTTTGCACCATATTTTCCCAAAGAAGTTTATGAGCTTGATTTAATCAGTGTCTTACAGTTTTTTTCTTCTCATATTGTGTGAACTTTTAAATGGAAAAAAAAAAATACGGAGCTAGAAGAATTTTTCTCCCCTTATTTTAAGTCATTTGCCCATAAACTTAAATAAATATGATTTAACATACTAAGTGATAACCATTAATAGAGATTGTCACATCTAATTGAACTTCTCCAGTAATTCATCAACAATTAATAGTGATAACCACATCCTAGCACTTCATATTTACAGAATGCACATACTAATGCTTATCTTTCCTATATAAATGAAACTTTGTACTAAGTTATCAACAATTAAGATATTTCTAACGTCTAAACCATAAACTTAATTGCAATACCACTATCAAGGTGTCTTGATTCCATATTAAATGAAAAGATTTTTAAAAATTCCATCAACTTCTTCATATATTCCAAATACTTTAGTTGTAGTCTAATTTCACATAACATTGATTTATTAAATTGTTAATCTTGCTTAAAGGCCCTCAAATTATTTGTCAAAATCCTTGACATCTTCAAAATTTCATTTAAGAGACAAAACATGCAACAATAGCTAAGTACCCAATAATAGAAGCATAGGCAATATCAATACATGAATGAACTTTTTCATTTCAAAAATGTTCTCTCAAATAAATTATATCAAACAAAAGGAACCTAAGTTTTTAATCACATTCCAAAAGAAAAAGATAAAGTTTTGAACTTTGCGTAATTTATGCAACAATTTATAGCATTTACACAAAACCATCCATTTCTTTTTGCATTTTACATGTGATTGTCAGCAAAAGGAGAAAAAATGAAAACCCATTCAGAAAAATACATAATGATAGGATCCTTATCAATTCAAAAGTTTAATTTTTCAAAAAAAAAAAAAGATCAATTTCCTTTTATGAAAAAATAGATAAGTTGTTAGATTCAAAATAGCACTAATTCAGTTTCTTAATAAAAGTTACGGTGTTTAATGTAAAAATGTGAATGCATTTGATTCCATTTCCATAGCAACATTAAATTGATTCATGAACTAACATCACTCGTTGTTTATTGGGCAATATAACAGCTAGAATAGTCCTCAACAATGACTAGATAAGCTTTTCTGAAAATCCTTATCACTAAAGAAAACAAAATTTAAAATAATAGTTACGTACAAATCCTAAGAAAATCCCTAGAAGCTTAAAAAAAATATTGTCTCTTACCTCTTCATTGTTAGTGGTGATTCATATGCTATTATGGATAAAGACATGAAGTAGTGTCATGCATAATACAATAAGATGGGTCTAACCAAGTTACAACCCAAAATAGGAATGCGAAATGAACGAAGGTTAGGTCAACTCATGCGCAACTTGTTAATATGATGCATTATAAGCTCACACGAAGTTATATATCACTTGATATGACACATAAGTAATGTATAAGATTATTGTAGAGGGTTAAAAATTGTTATATTAGTTATTAAGATAATTTAGGGAGATTTGGCTTAGTGGACTTGGAACAAGGATCGTTGGACCATTCCATTCGTCTCCAACCTTTCTTAAGCAGACTCATGTACTTATAAGGAAAGCTACTGGCTTTGGGCCTATTAGTTAGCCCATTCTAGATAACCATGAATCAAACAAGCTCTATCTCATTCATTAATCATCTACATAATCCGACGGATGCTACCATGCCTAAGAGATTATAAATATCCAGTATTTCCTCATGCATTTAGAACTCTTAGAGAGAGATTGGAAAAACGGTATTCCACTATGAAAACTTTACTCTCTAAGATCAAATAGCGTTTGGGTAAAGAATTGATTTCATTCGTTCAAGTTACAAGGTGAACGCCTGAGGTTCCTTATGGCTGCCTTGTCTGTCACTTATGTATTTGAGACATTGAGATTGCTTGTTCCTTCTCTTTACCTTATTCTCACCTAATCGTTCCTTTAGGTGACAATCTCGCATCATATTTTTTAAGCCACATTTAGTATGCCACGCAGTATGCACATGATCACTCCAATCGAACCCCTACTAATACAATTACTCGCCACAAACCTTACATAAGAGTTTGATAAGAGTAGATAAGAATGAACTTGAAAAGTTATGCTTATCAAGAACAAAGTTTTGAAATGAAAAGAGGAATATTTGCTAGCTACAGATTCCGACTATGTATAAGGTACCCTCATATATGAGTCATCGAAGGCTATAACCATAAATGGAAAAATACAAAAATAGTCATGCTAAAATAATTGACCTTAAACTTTACAAAAGGAAAAAATTAGACAACAGCAAAAAGAATATAGGCTAATAAATAGTACAATATCAAAGGCATGTATCAATGGACAACTGGTTGTTTTTCTAGCATGACATAATAGCTTCTGTATAGAGAGGTGTCAAGTCGGATGTCTATAAATAGCTTGGTGGATGGTATGGGGAGCTGAGAAACATCTCAATTAAGATGATGATATGAAGGTGCTTGATGCATTATGTGCGCATCTAGTGGAACACTAGCATAAAACATAGAAACATCAATAGCATCTACCTGGAGAAAAAAAAAAAAGCATTCAAATTTACTAACATTGTAAAATGCTTATCAGAATTACAAAACTCCAATAAGTAGATAAGTTAAAATGCATTTATTCCTATGGATGGGGAATAAAATACTTAATCTTTCACAAGCTAACAACTATTCTCTCTAAAGAGAGAATAGAAAAGTCATAAGAATAAAAATTTACAAACCAAATTTCAAATAAACAAGGTATTGATACCCATTTTTGCTTAGCTCACAAGAGGGCCTAAGATAGCCTAGAGGATCGCAGACAGGCCAACACTCTAGTCCCTTTAAGCACTACCGATCTACTCGTGTCACTCTTTGCGAGCACTCGAATGAGCACTAAGCCATCCTTACCTAAACTCAGTCGCAGTGGTTTCAACAAGCACCCCTAAAGCTTAGCTTATCCTTAAACGATCACTTGCTTACTCCTTTAACATCCTTGCTCCTCCTCTGTCTCTAGCGCTAGCACTCGGCCAAGGTTCATTAATTACCTTCTAACACCCATAGTATGGCTAGCACACTCGATAGCCCCTGATGATGTCAAACTCATAGATCACAAATGTAGCTGCCAGTTTGGCCTTGATCAACCGTCCTCTAGAGCTACCTTATCAACCATGCATCACATGTCTCTTACCACTTATCGATATGAGCAAACTCCGAACCTCCACATATCCAAATAACCGTACCTTTACTGCATTATAAATAATGTAAGAGGCTATCGAGTAAGAAGATTGAAACCTTCTCTCAAACTAAGAACACCTCTCCATACAATCTCAACGAGAAAGCCTTACTTGGGTTTCAATGCTCGCTCACCTTGATCCCTTCTCTCCTTATCTCCTTGCCTCCTTTGTTGACTTGAGCATCGAAAGACTCTTATGAACATACCTACAGAAGGCTTTCTTGTAAGTCCTTAGGAGTAAGGAGTCTATTGAGCCTAGCCTCTATCAAGGTCCATCCAATACTCTCTAATTTCTCCTTGGAGTTGATCATTACACGATCAACACAAGGTAATAGAGGTAAGAATAATTATTCCATTCCATCACTATTACCTCTAAGTTAATAAACCGTGAAAGTTGTAAGTTGCATTAAGATAGATAAGAATACTATTACTTGCCTTGTGTTTTCAAACTAATTCGACTTTCAAAGAGAATAATGTTTAAGACTAAAAAAGGAAGAGTAAGAGAGACAAGTTGATATGAGCAATTTTATCTAGTGGTGGTGTAGGGTTTATTTGATTGTTACTTTAAAATTTTCACATTTCTTAGTGTTCAAAATTATCACGAAATACTAGACTTATTTTCACCTTTTGATATAAAAAACTTAGACAAACTTAAATTGACGATTTGCATATGAAATGTCTTAATATCATATGATCTTTCCCATGATTATCTTGTTTCTTACTTAATTCTTGATTCAATACTTAATTTGATTACGTATATATGTCAACATAAACTATCGATATATCAAATAGATATGATATGGTCATTGTCCAAATGTATAGGGTTATAGGCAGCTGCTCTGAGTGATTGATTGTATTTGTTGTATTAATGGTGTGAACTAGATTTTATTGTAGTATAGATAATAATAATTAAATTTTTAATTAGGTTTATTAGAATTCTTAATTCTCTACGCCCTTTAGTGAATAAAAATGTTTCAGGAACAAACAAATATTAATGTATCTCACACGACTCGATTTTCATTTTTGTTGCCAATATATAATATATTTATTACAAAACATACTAAAAGGACATAATGTAACATATTAAAAATATAAACGGAGAAACTCGAATTATACATAAAAATTTTTATCTTATCATTATTCGAATGCCGCCAATATACTGGGATGCTACTCCCTGTCTAGGGATGGACGTAGAATCATGAAATCCACTTATTATTATATTTATATTTATAAAGGGATTTTATCAATATTTCCTAAAACTTAATCAGATGAGAAGATTCTTCTAAAAAATAATTAAGGGTACTCATGATTGAATTATTTGTGGGAAAAAAAAATCCACCTATTATTGCAATTATATTGTATTTATATGTATAAAAGGATTTTGCCAATATTTTCTAAAACTTAATAAGATAGAAAGATTCTTATGAAAAATAACTAAGAGTGCTTGATGCATTCCTTAAAAGGTTGAAAGGGTAAATTTTTTATCTTTTCATTGTGGCATCAATATTGATTGAAATATAACTATCAATTTATAAAACAAAAAGTATAAAATTTATGTAAGTTTTATGTTCAACAAAAAATTGATTAGAAAAAAATATTTGAAGAGGAAATTGGAAGAAGAATAAAAGGAGCAAATTCACGTAATTATAAACATTTTATAGTTTATTATGATAACTTTGCAAGTTTTTTTTACTAGCAATGTTAAAAAAATATCTTTTTAAATGTAAATCATTATGCAATCAATCATTTTATAATCTATATTTGGTCATAATAATTAATTATAAAAGAAAACACGACTAGACCAAATTAGATAATTGGTGCGATTATTTACTATTAATTTATGCAATAAGATTGGAAAAATTCTAATATAATCAATGTAATTATTATTTATGGTGTATTACTAATAAAAAATTAATTTAATGGAATTTTTTTATTAAATATAATTTTTTAATAAATAAATTTAGTGTTATTAGCTATACTTAAAAAAAAAACTAAAAATAAAAAATAAAAAAGAATATCATTTATATAATAAATGCATCTTAGAAAAGTAAAACTAGATACTTCTATATATTCTAATAATAAATGATGTAGCAATTGACATTGTTTTATTATTATTATTATCATTATCTTCTTCTTCTTCTTTTTAAACTAAAAAGTTAATTTAGAAAGTGCATCTAAAGCTTAAATTTCATCATAAAAAGAAAGAACATGTATCACATACTTATTGGTTCAAAATATAGGCTAATTTGAACAAAGTTAATGGAGTTAGCTCAAGTAGTAATTAGAGCTTCAATTTTATTTTAAGAAGAAAGAATATTTGTCACATATTTATCAACTCATAATACTAGCTAATTAAATAAAGCTAATGGAGATAGCTCAAGCACTAATGCTAACAACAAAAAGTTCAATTAAATGTTTAAGCTAACATTTAAAAAAGTTTAGATCGTTTAATTAGATAACAATAAAATTTAGTTGACATAAACCTGTTGTAAGCATATATAGATCAATACGAAGTTAAATACTTTTGACAAGCTCAAATTTGCAAGTTGTATTAAAATGAATCAATATTATAGTTTATACCTCAACTTTACCACCTTTTATAATTATACACCTAAAATGTTAACTTATCTAATTATACACCTAATTAAATATTTAATTATTATGATATACATCTCAATTAACTTTAATTCATATCATTAACCTATTTGACACAATTAGCTAACGGAATGACTGTTTACAATCTTAAGAGACTTATCCGATCTCTTATAGGTGGTTGGTTGGCTAGCTGGTTGGCTAGCTGGCTGCCAACAACTTCCTTCAAAACTGTAAATCACAACTCACTTAAAAAATGTAGGTCACATGATCCACTATCAGCCATCTATAACCATTTACAATTCTATGAGAGTTGCATGAATCCTCTAAAATCGTAGGTAACCATCCCTTTAATAAATTGTGCCGATTGAACTAATGGTATAAATTAAAATTAATTAAGGTGTAGATTGTAACAATCAAATTTTTAATTAAGTATATAATTAGACAAATTAAAACTTTAGATGTATAATTATAAAAAATAACAAAATTAAAGTATATACTGTAACATTACCCCATTAAAATAGATAAGAGCATTATTGCTTGCCTTGTCTCTTCATACTAATTAGGCTTTGAAGGAGAAGAACGTTCAAAATTAAAAAAAAAAAAGAAATTAGTTAATATAAGTAATTTTGTATAGTGACACATGATAATTTCCTATGCTCAAGCTTAATAATAATAATAGCCTCCTTATTAGTAAAAGGTTGATAGATAAGAGTTTTATCTATTTTAGTAACACGCTACATTGAAAAGGATGCCACATAAGAAAGCAATCCCATATGTGCCTAATTTTTGATGTATTATACCCTTCAATAAAGGTGTTACTAAAAATAGGTCGGCAACATCTGTCACTCTCCATTATCATGTATTCTTTCTTTAACATATCCAATAGTAGGATTCATTACTGTCGGTTGACAATTTTCCAGAGCATGAATCGTTGGGATGGAACCCAACAAGGCATAGGAAGCACTCTTAGCACCAAATGCATCTCGGAAACAGTGTAACGACGGATACATACCTACCATCCCCATTGTCTTGTCTCAATATTGTTCTCAGCAGTTGCGGCAATTCACCCAATGGGACATTGATCAGTGGGTACAAGGTAAAAAACAAGGGGACAATATATATCCATCCACTAGACTTGAAAGAGAAATCACAAGCAGAGTAACTTGATATTAAGCACTTATTCCAATAGTTCAGACTCCACAAAAATGTCCACAGGAGCAAATTGTTTCTGGAACCTATCCGGTTAAGCTCAGAGTCTATTCAGCCATTTCAGTATAGATACTGGATACAGATTGGACTTAAGACTTTGCTTGCTGCAGTAGCCGATGGGGATTTACATTGATAGATATAACAGCAAGGTGCTGCTCTTTCCATGCTGGTGACTGCTTCTGTTCCTATCTTTTAACGGTGTGGGTGGGACAAGAGGCATTCAGCACGCGGATTATGAGAAATTTTGTGACACAATAGCAGTGATTTGTTCCAAATTTGCAACCTGAAACTAAACTGACCTAATTAGTTCCAATAATTGTGAAATCTGGAGATAAAACTACTTCACTTTTGAACCGATCAGGAAATAAGCCCTGCAGTGCCATGTTGGTCCAGAACCTAAACCTTTATTCTGCAAGAGCAGAAAACACTTCTCTTTTCTTTTTCAGTTTATTAAAGAAAATGCTACTAACAACAAATATATAATAACTGGTATGGGAAGAGTTTATCAAATGACTATGAAGATTTAAGTGCAAGATATGCAAAACATGACAGCTAATTTTCCTGAAACCATACACAACTCTACATTAAACTGCATTGTACAATTTGTGTTTAGAATTTGAAAATTTTCATCACATATGCCTGGCCTAACCATTTTTCTGTATTTCAATCAGATGAGCTTCTGTTTTATTTCTCAAGCGTATTATGCAATATGAAACCCTAACATAGCCTGTGTTCTCATGATGTGGAAGTGGAAATTTCTATATCACCAATCAGTCTTACCCATATACTACTAAAACACTTAAACTCATCCTCTTCGTTTAAATATATCCTTGCAGCATCTGCATAATTTGTGGTAGAAATATCTTAAATTGATAGAACATACAAAAAAATGCTTCTATTGCATCACCTCAGAAAGAACAACTACAAAGAAAAAATCACCTTGCATTATCTGCTAATAAGCTGCACACTAGGGAACTGCTCACAATTTGCTAGGGACTGCAAGGTGTGTAGTCAGACGTCCCCAAGCTATAACTTTCCTGGTTTTCTTGTTTCTAAATTCAATACTAGCAACATCCAGTCCACTCCCAATACGTAATGCCTCAGCCTCGATTTCAATTTCCTCCTGGGTAAACAACATCGAACTTAAGAATGTGTCTTGACACAACACCATTATTAAGGATACCGATTAGGAAATAAATATAAATGATTATCTTATTGCTTTTATTTTAGGTAGATTATCATTACTGAGTCTTTTAGACTATTACTAAATATGTGTCTCTTAGTAGATATCATTAGAAAGATACCTTTTATTTTCAGAAATTAATATACAAATTCTTAGCAGATAACTTTTCATTTTTTGATGTCATTGGTCCTAAGCATGTATAAATAAGTGATTTCACAGGAGATATAAACAAGCCAATAGTAGTGAGTTGTTTTATTTTTATTTATCTTGTGTTTATGAGATTGGAGTGCTCTTTAACAAGCCCATAAAAATTATAGATACAAAGTTCTCTCTTAGGAGACCTCAACTGCCTTTTTTACTTACTTCACACATGACTAGATTCATTATCATGCTCGTATCAGACATGATAAGAGAAATCACAAACAACCAAAAGAATTTCAAAGTCCCTTCCCTTGATATTAGGCACGTAGGTGATACAAACACTCCCCTTGTCAATATATTATCAAAAAACAAAAGATCACTTGTTGTAAAAGCTAGATTGACCAATGCAGCAAGGAGAGTATTCAAGTTGACCATAATAAAGAACAAATAAAATCTTGTCAGCAAATAGCATCATTTAATCAAGCTATGCTTTATCAGCATCGATTGAAAACCCATAATCAACTCGAAATTACCTGTAAAATGGTTTGACAACAATACATGTAACAATTTACTTGAAAGGACCCCATTTGTATCTTTTCATTTTTGGCCTTTTATAATCTTATAAAGAATGGTGGTAGGACAAAAGAGTAGATCCTTCTAAATTCATATGTTGAAAAATTATCACAAAATAAAAGCTAAATTTCATTCATAAGATTAAAGAATGCTCAAAACCAATCTCTGTCTGTTCAATTTAATATGCTATCAATTCAAATATTAAAGCATAGCATATACTGAGGGAGAATACCATGTTTCATCATAATAGTCTGGCTTTCAAGGAGACGAGTGTCCAAGATGACAAAAGAAAAAAGGAGAAAAAGTAGTTTAAAAGATTGGCATGTCAGCAATGTCATATAGCTGCAAGGGATAACTTTTATCAAAAGACCAAACCCCATCATTAGATGGTCAATGTCCTTGACATGGGAAGAGAAACAAGAAGAAGAAAACTTGAAGATAAACACCGAATGCAGGATAACAACATCTAAACCATGGACTTGAACTTTGGTACCATGCTGGATAACCATTTGTACCAAAGTTACGCTAGTTATCTAGATAGCCACAGGTGGAGCTGACTCGGAAAGAGACAGCAAAGAGAAGGCTTCATGGAGATGTAGAGTATAAATTAAGGGAAATATGAAACTTTGGGCCCTTACAAATGGTCTGTAGCAGGCATTATCAAAAAACATTGAATTTTGTTGATGAACATAATGTTGCAAGTGTTGTGCAGTTAGTGTGTAGTCCATCTAAGACAACTGTGTTACTCTTTTTCCTCATAATCAGGAAATGCATGACTCTAACCAGTACTTCAGATCTCAGCACATGTATTGAGAAGCAAACAGATTTAGGAAGCAATTGGTTAAGCTTGAAGAGGACAAGAGACTGTTTATCCATTCGGGTAAAGCAGCTAGTGGAGTCAGTTAAATCTTCTCTTGGTTGCTGAAGTTATCAGTGTTTTCTTCATAGGTTGTAATGGCAAGTTGCAGCTCTTTTATGTTTCCTTCACATTCAGTGTTCTAAAGAAAAACTTCCTTAAGAAACATATCTGTATATAAGTGATATCAATTCTTGACCCAATGATCAACACATGAAAGAGATGATCCATCCCTATCTTGCTTGGTTCTAGGATAATTAACTTGAACCAAACTGACCAGATTAATTCCAAGAAATTTTTTAACATGGACTAGAAATTGTTCTGCATTGTGGGTGATCTAAAAGATGCTTGCCAGGTTCTAACTCAGAATTACACTGTATGCAGCATAACATTTTACCTTGTACTATTGTGGAAGGACAGAAAGAAAGAAGAGGATTTGAAATTTGATTGAGGCCTTTCTATCATTGAGAATCACAAATTAGGATTTGCATTTCATAAGGAAATATCAATCAAATCTAGAAGGCTTATTTACTGAATGAGTGACTAATTAAGCATGCAAGAAAACAGATGCTATTATCTCTTCAACAAGGCAGACAAATGAACTCCTAACTCGAGAACCAATCTTAGTTACAAACTGTCACCCCACGACTTCCATCACAACAACTGATTGAGACAAGCCAGACAAAGATGGGTCAACATCTCTAACAAATCAAATCCACCACAACTTCACAAAATACAAACAAAAAGAAAAGAAACAAAAGATGCATATAAACCAAAAGTTAAGATATCTTACATTAAGAAAAGCAGAATCAAAGCAGGACATGCTCATATTTACAGTAACTCTGGAGGCATTGTCTCCAGTTGAATGGATTGTCGCTACAGCCACCAAGTCAAAAATCATTCCAAGAGCACCTGTATGGATAAAACCATCTGCATTCTACACCATGAAATGATCAAAGCATATGAGGACAAACAACCATTCATGTGATATTTACAAACAGTAAAGATAGACTTCCTTAACTAAAACTCCCATCTGCACAATATGCTTTCACTACTTTATCTTAGAAATATAAAATGAGTTTCCTTAATTTCTACATTTTGTTTCGTTTTCATGAAACACAAGACAAAAATTAACAGATAGGACAGTTGCATTCCTGCTATTCTAACCACGGTTATTTTGGCTGCAAACACTAAATATTGCATTAACCTCCTCTTTCCTTCAAAATAGTTGGATTCTCTTCTTCTCTTTGTCTACTTAACAATTAAAATCCATGAGCATAAAAATTAGCAGCATAGTCAAATACAAGAAAAATGGTTAACAGAGAGATTTTTTATGTCTTCTCTTGAAGAACATGAATTCTTCCATTTCCATGAATTCAACTCATATCGTGTGTATCTAAAAGATGACCAATTTACTCACAAACAACAAGATATAACAAAAATTACAATATGGTTAACAATGATTATAAATATGGAAGTATGGATAGGCAAAGGTTAGTGGAAGTAGAAGGAAATATTAACTCAGAAAAAAGGAGTGGAAATGGGTGGAAGTGGAAGGAAATGAGTGAAAACACTTATCTTTCCTTCCAAAATTGGATGGAAATTGGGATAGATAAAAATGAGGCAAAATTACAAAATTATCCATTCTAACAATGCTCGTCAATATAAATTATGGCTAACTTTATCAAATACCAATCTTAAACTTCTTCATTCCCTTTTTGTAATACCAACCAGACAATGGAAATAGAAAAATTTTTCTTCATTTCCTTTTATAACAAAAAGTGGTAAAGGAAAATATAATTATTTTCATTTTCACTCATTTTCCCCTCATTTCCACTCGTTTCTGCCTTCTTTTCTATCGACGATTGCCATACATGGTTCATTCAAGCAAAAGCTGCCTTTTTCTTTTTCCCCCCAGAAAAGCAATGGATGACGCTCATGTTTAAAAGTAGCTATATCTACACTATCAAAGAGCAGGCATTTATAAGATTTCCAAAAAGAATATTTACATGAGAGTGTAAGAAAAATTGTTATAATTCCTTATAATCACAAACCTATGTACATGATATCAGTAAGTGGACAGGGTACACTTTATGGACATAAATCTTATCATGCTACATAAAGCAAAAGAAGTGTCTTTAGTGGGATTAAAACCGATTCATATGTACATCGTCACGAGAGTTCTTTAAGCTAAACCCAGTACACTAATCATATATATATATTCCACGTTACATATATACGTACCAATAAGCGAAGTGGAGGTATGAAAGTACAGAGGATTCGACCAGGTCGGACAGAGTCAATACGAAGGCCTTGCATGATTAAGTAAGTGAAAATTTTACGAGGAAGATGATGAACGGAATTGGGTGTGTTTGAATCGATATCGTCACTTTCAATGTATCTCTTTATTGCTTCTTTATCCATGATTCCTCAGATTTGTTTAAGATTCTTCGTCTTCCTCCATCGACATTTCTTGCCAAACATAAATGGAGAACATATACACGGGTGAGGTTAGTTGGGAGTTGGACCTTACACTCTGGTTGGGAAGCAACTACTGCGGAAAGGGAAAGAAATGGATGCTGAAAATAGACAACTTATTAAATTTATGTGTTTATCATAAAAATTAATAAATATAAATTAAATAAAAATATTATCAAAATATTAATATTATGTTGTATTTTTAAAATATAATATTAATACAATACCTATATGTTTACTAAAGATATAATATTAGTGCATTATACGTATGTTATATTTTTAAAATACGACATTAGTATATTTATAATTAGCTTATCATCAAAATTAATAAATATTACCTAAATAAAATTAAATAAAAAATATTACTAAAATACTAATGTTATATTATATTTTCAAAATACAACATTAATACAATACTTATATTGTATTTTAAAGATATAGTATTAGCACATTTATATATGTGTTGTATCTTTAAAATGCGACATTAGTATATTTGTAACTACAAATATAGATATAGTATACAAATGTAATGTGACATTAATATAAATAATAATGTAACATCTTTAAAATGTAATATAGTAACTTATTTTGGTAATTTTTTTATATATAATTTACAATTATATAATTTCTTTTAAAATTGAGAAACATGTATTGCACCTTAATAACATACATATAGGATGTCAAATAGAAATGAATGGAATTAGATGAAAATATTTCGATTTTAGATTCACTTCTTTTCTCTCTAACATTGGAGAGAAATTAATGGAAATGGGAGGAAGTGAGAGTAAATTACAAAAATATCTTTTGTAATACTATTTCTCGAAATAAAAGTGAGGGTAATTTCGTCTTATATTAACTCAATTTTCGTTTATTTTTATTTTTAAAATAAATCAAATAAAAGAATTGAAAATCTTTATTTCCAATTCCTTCCATTTCTTTTATATATTACCAAATACAAAATTAAAATCACATTATATTTTATTTTCACTCATTTCTTTTTTTTTATTCAATTCTGTTAAATTCTCTTTTATCAAGAATGATAAAACACAGTGTTAGTTTCAAGAGTAGAAATTGAGGGCATTTTTACTTCTTAGTTTTCATGGTGTGCTTTTAACTTTTGCTACTCGTAATATAATTATAAAATTACAAAAACATAAGATGATATGTGTAGAGTTATAAAAATAATCATTATTTTATAAAACAATATTGTTAAATAAATTTAATTTGTAAATGATATGATAAACAATGATTTTTTTTTAACAAAGTTATAAACTTTAAGGAAGAAAAATTTAAACCTTGATCTATCCTTATAAAAAGGAAGTGATGATACCACTAGGCTACGATAGTCTTAGAGATAAACAATAATTAAAAAGTATAAAGGATAGAAAATGAACTAGGAGAGAGAGAGAGAAAGACTAATCAAATATAAAAAAATCCCACACGTTAGTCATTGATACCTCTCTTCTTCGGCTGTCTATTGGCCACCCATTATTATGTTGAGTTTTGTATGAATATGAATAAAAATTTAAAGTAATTTGAACAGAGAAAAGATTGATTTTACAGTTGTTACACAAATAGAATAGGAAACATGCATATAGAGTATACTCTTTCCCCTTCGCCTAACCCCAAATTTTAAATTAAAGGCATATAATAATTATACTCTTTGAGTTTAAATTATGGTGAGAATTGAAGGGGCATCTTAGGGATGCCCTTTCATTTAAATGGCATGATAATTAAAGGTGTAAGTTAGGTTTGCGCCTTCAACTATAATACCATTTACTAAAGGCACAACTTTAGATTGCACCTTCAATTTACCTTAGGTAATAAGCAAGACATCAAAGAATACATACTTAAACAAAACACAAAAGGCACACAATTTTCCTTATTTTTTTTCTTTTGTATGTGACTCTTTGTACACTTTTTGCTCAACAATTCACTTGAATCAAGTTTTAATCCACTCTATTCCACTTAGATTAGTATCTAATCTTCTTCTTCTTCTTTTTTTTCCTTGAAAAAAAAAAACTTTTCATCATGTTCTTCTAATTATAATATTGCAAAATCCTATTTTCACTAATATTTTGTAATTGTTATTGTTTTTTTCAAGTATATGTTAGTTTCTATTAATAGTTAACTTAGTGATGACTATATGTTAGATTATAGAGCAACATATTACTTCGAATGATTATAAATGTAGTGTTCAAATTTTATGCACACTAGGTGTTTGTTAAAAAATTTCTTTAAATTAACTAACTTAGTGTTTTAAAATGGAGATATATTTAATTAAGTAAGTTTTTTATTAAGTTTCATATATTTTAACTTATTGGTTAGTTATGATATGTTAGGTCGTAAATGGTTGGTTTTTATAAAACTTATTGTATATGCTCATGAAATGTAATATGGGGCTAAAGTACCATAGGGATTCGATTAAAAAGTTAAAGATGAAGAAGGATATCAATTACGGTTATCTTTTGCAAAGGATTTGTTGGAGCATCATAATTGATTTGACTCATGTTGAGATAAAAAATAGTCATCCCTTTTATTATCGAATTGGAGTTATGTATAGATTGATGACTATCAAAGATGATGATGATGTTGAAAATCTTATTAAGATAGATGAAGCATTTAGGGAAGATCGTATTCAGGAATTATACATTAAGAATCATAAGCAGTTAAGTGTTTAACACGAACAATGTACATTCAAAGCCAAAAACTTCTAATATTGCAACACCATAACTATAATTTATGATGATTGATTTGCTAAAGCGTCATGCAAACCAGCTGATGCTTGCATCTAAAACTATCTTTGATAATGAAGATGTACTTGATGAATAGTTTGTTTGATTTTGCTAGATTCGACTTTCAATGATCCTGATGAGGAGCATAATATAATAGGTGTAAAGAATGAGAATGAAGGAGAGGATAGAGAAGTTTTGAGACTGTTGCTAGTAATATGCATGTGGTAGATTCTCTAGTAACAATGCATACCATAAAAATATAAGAACATCATTGTTAGTATAGGTAGTGGATAGGGAAATCCATCTTTGTTGACAAATCTAGTAGCCTTGTATATTTGATATTTTTGCCTCTCTTATAAGACTTCATTGTTGTCAACCAATATGGTTGGGGTTTGAAAAATTTGGCTTTATTATACTAACCGCTATGTGTTGCATCATTCCCCACTACACATGAGATGAGAGGGCTAGCAATCCTTCTCCAAGTTTAAGTTTGGATAGATTTCCTCATATAGCCCATTTAAGTTGACATGGTGTTATTATACTTGTAAAGACAATCCTTGCATCCGAAGGGAAGGTAGAGTGTAACAAGTAACAACATACATCATCCTATACATATTTTCAAGGATTATCAGGATGCATTGGATGGGTTGACTCGACATCAGGTATGATATATCCCCTGTTAACAATCTTATGATTCTATATATCTTAGTACTATATGCTATTTGATATACATTAGGTTATGTAAGAACATTACCCAAAGGAATTGATTTAACTCTTCCCTACCTCAATAGTATCGAGAGATAGATTTAGATAGCTTAAATCCTATTCTTATGCTTCTATGTAGTTGACTTGTGCTTTCCTTCCTGCTTTATGCATCAATTTGATGGTTTCTAGCAAGTTCCATAATATGTGGATATAGAGAATCAGTTACACTAGATTATCTTGTAAGGGAAGGACAACATTGACTGGATATAATTGCATACACCTTATATACGCTTATAGGATGGGTGCTACGCTCAATTGGTATAGGTAGAGCATAACTTCATAGTCCACTTGGATTGCATTTGATGGTATAGGTGCATCACTCACCGATACATTGGGCATACTGGAGCTATACTTAGAAACTCGGTAAGTGAAACGTATATATTTATATTATATCCTAATAACATAACATTAAATAACTCCTTTTTACTATATTTCTTTATGTAAGCTAATGTGCTTTGTAGCATTCGTTTAGTGCCCAATTTGCTAGCTATAGTTACTCTTGCTAATGGAGGTATCTAGCTTTTAAAGGATTGTGGTAAGATGATATTATTCCCCAAAGTTCAGCCAAAGCCACCACATCACTAAAAGTTGATACATGAGGAGGAGCTAGGAAAGCACTATGGGCCCATACCACCTCTTTTTCCTTAAGCCTAAGATAAAGTTGAATCTAGAGGGGGAAAAGGAAGAGGCGGAATATGACGAATCCATGGTTGAGGTGACTATCAGGTAGATATGTCATCTATTTCATGCAATTCTATCAATTTAGGTGATATGGTAAGTAGCTTGACAATTGGTTTTAACTCCTTTATGAATCCCCTTTTCTAACCTCACATAAACCCTCTCTTGACTCCACTAACCCCTCGAAAAAGACATTTAGCCTTATCAAAAACGTCATTTATAGGAGAAGGTATCATGCAACTGTATCCATCTTCATAATTGACTCTGGTACCCCCTTAGGAGCTTAACAAGACACCTATACAGTCATCATAAGCTCCATCCAAAGAGTAGTGGCGAATAGTTTCATCGATACGAAAGGAAATAGTGTGTGTGTGTGTGTTCACTTCACTTTAAAACCTATAATAGGAGCTCCATAAGGAATTTCAATTCCTTGTTTTACTAAATTAGGATTCTTAGGTTGGAACCATAGTTTATCCAAAAAAATAAAATAAAAAGGACTCCTATGCCTTATCTTCTTCATCATTTCCCTAAATAAGAGACTTTATCAACATACTAAGACATCACCACTACCAAACCTACCAATTACCATGCAACCCATCACCATCACTAACATTAGACCACCATGTAACCTACCACCACCATTAAACCATCACACTAATTAATTCAAGACAAAGATTTGACCTTTTATTAAAGGATATAAGTAAATCAAAATAATTCATAGATGAGATAGTTAGCAATTTTGGAATCATGTTGGATATGTTTCCCTATACAATAGACTGTACACTATGAAATATGACTAATTTCTATGAACCTTAGGACTTTATAAAAACTAGAGTCATTAATAGTGTACTCCATTAATCTTTGTTTTCTATTGAAATTTCAAGTGAATTAAGACGACATGTCGATTTGTCATCTAAGAGAGTGATGAGAAGATGGTGAAATGGGAGATATCCACTTTAAGAAAGGGATAGGTGGTTAAAAAAAGTTTTTAGAGAAAGAGAGATAGAGAAGGATAATGGTTGAAAACAAGGACAATATAGTATTTTTAATTATATTATGAGCTTATTCTTTATGTGTCCTTTTCTTTGAAGTGAACAAAGTAATAGGCATTACGGGCTGATTCACTTCCTAATGAGTAAGAATTTATTACACGTTTATTCCATTCAGTAAAATGAACAGGGCGTTTGTGATTTATTGTAAACAAACATTATATATAATTTTTGATACATTTTAATGAATTTTTATATGTTTGTACTTTTGCTCTTACTAATGTACCTTTAGGTTCAATTTTTGTCAAAATTTGAGGAAAAGCTTGTAGTTTGTATATGTTAGTGTAGGGAATTGGAGTTTATGTTACTTAGTGTTAAGGATAGCAATCTTTGGACTTTGGAGTTTTTCTTCTTTTTTTTTTTTAAAAAAAATTTTGTCATATGGTTTTTGCAAATACTAACTTATGTATGCTCATATTGTAATACCCCACGGCAAAAGTAATTAATAACCAAACTAACTAACACTAATGGATTAACAACTTAACTCAAAAGTTTTAACTAGTATTGTCATGTTTTCACTATTTAGCTTTTATAAACCAATCTAATTCTTTCATATAACTCACGAAGGACTACACTTCATAAGGTATTACAATCTTCACCCCTCAAACAGGTAATACCTCGTCATAAGGCCTTATAATTGGGTGCAGGTCTTTCCCCCTTTTGGATACATAATCTGGTTTGTTACTACCACCCTTAACCTATAGACCATCTTGGAAGCATACTAGAAGTTATACTTAGGTGACACTCCTCACCCTTTTCTAACTTCTTCTTTAAATTAGGTTTCACAGTTTTTGAATTGTCTACTTACCGGTAAGGGTTTCTAATACCATTTGTAATGCCTTAAACGAAAAATAGTTAAAGCAAAGTCAACAAACACTAATAAGTCCATTTTAACTACTTAGCCTAAAAGCCTCTAACTAGTTTTGTCATGTTATTCACTATTTAGTTTTTATAAACCAATACCGATTCCTTCATATAACTCATGTAGGACTACACTTCACGGGGTATCACACATATATGTACGCTGAAATATAATTACAAATTGTAGGTATACTCATAAGTGTTTATATGCATGTGTAAGCATATACGTACATGCAGACATCTACGTATTGATATATATGTGTGTTACGGGTGTTGAACTAAAAGAGCAAACTAGCTATATACCTTTAATTCATTTTGGAATTCAAGTAAGGCAGTAAAGCATTCATCTTAGAAATTGAACTAAAGATACAAATCAGACATGTACATTCACATGATTTTATTAAAGGCACATGATCATTGTGTGCCTTCAGTTTAGACTTAGGTATGGGCAAAGGTGCATATCCTATATATGCCTTCTCTATCTTACTTACTAAGTTTACAACCAATTTTTTTTTCTAATTATTTAATAATCTAGCCCCATACCCATATAAAACTCTCATTGTATGGGTCACTTAATCTACTTATACTGGGGATCACTATCCAATGTTATGAAAATTTAAAAAAAAATAAGGCTTAAATTTCTTCAATTCAAGCAATGAAAAATAAAAGCTTCTTTCTTTCTTTTTTTTTTTTAATTTTAATTTTTATGCTAGTGGGCATCATCTTAAGTGGGACCATTACGCTAAATCTTATTACCGCTTTTGTCCTACAATTTTTAGTTATTTCTTATTATATTGTTTAATTAAATTTAGGGGGTAATATAAATAACCCCCATAAACTTTGACTTAAGTGCGGATTGACCTTTTAAATTTTTAAAATGTGATTTTTGGTCCCTATGTGAGCCCTTAAAATCGTATTTAAGGTAATCATACTAAAATTTAGAGATTTTGGTAATAATTTATCTAATTGAGCTCAAACTTTATGACTAGGATAGAAAAGTTAGTTAAAATGATAAAGTAAAGTTAGATTGCAAAAATAATGACGAAAAATCCTAATTTTAGTATTAGAAGTGTGATTATTTAATATAACATAAAACTCATCGAAATCCCTAAAATTAGGCTTATAATATAATAAGAATTTAGAGATAAGTTAATTAAACTATAAAAAGAAATAATATAGTATAATATATTATATTAATATACGCGTGTTTTTATTAATATACCCGGTATGTATAATAATTATACTAGTAATTTAACTCAAAATTAAATAATTATGATATTTACTAAGCTCATAAAAATAAATAAGAAATATGTATTAAAAATAAAAGACATGGTAGAAAGATAATTATTTGTGTATAATTACACATTACATGTACTATATATATAGGATATATATATGTATATTAGTAAGTATACTAAATATTAACATAATATATATAATACTAATAATTTATTTAAAAATCCAACAAAACTTAATAAAACAGCTAAATTTAATCTAGAATCAGCTGGACATCACCATGGCATGCTCTAAACATTAAGACTTAATGAATCAAAAGTATAATTAACAAAACACAAACACCTCCTACTTAGTAAAAAGGGGGGAAAAAAGATTTAGTTAACACAATTGCTATAAAAATGCAATTGACTCCGAACATGTTCCATTTAGCAATCTGAAATTTAAGGGAGTGATAGAAAAATTGGAAAATTTAGAAAAAAATAAAAAAAAAAACAAAGGAGCTATTGGCCTACGTTGGAACCTAACCTAATTAAGTATCTATTGTAGAACCCCACTAGCCATACCAGTGCACCCACTGCCTAAGCCATCCAACAATCGCCCATTGATCGCCGGTTATCGAAGCTCTAATGAACAAGTGCTTCAATATTCTGTCTTTTTTTTTCTTTATTTTCTAAAAATATTAAAATTATCCCAAAAATAATGAAAAAAATTATTTTAATGTTATTTTAGATATACTTTCGTGTGGTATTTTTATTTTTGTAAAATTTTGAATATTTTATATATATTTGCTTAAATAAGTCACTATTCATCCCATTTTTGAAATCCAAAAATAAATGTACTAAATAATTTTGTTTCTAGCTTAAAATTTTTCTATAGAATACATATGATATGTAGTTAATTGCTATGTATCCATATTTTTAATTTAAGTATGTATAATATTTATTGTAATTTTTTACCTTAAAAATAGTTAGAAATGTGGCGAAATTATGAAATAAATATATTTTTTATAAAATTAATTGATGGAATGGATGTTCATTGACTTTTGGTGATTCATAATAATGTTAGGATATATTGAAAGTAATTTTTTACAAAAATGATAATATTTGCTTAATTAAATGTAATTTATAGGTAAAAAGGTAATTATGTGTATATATGCAATAAACCCGATAGCATGAAACCATATACTAATTGAATTCTCCATATTTTTAGGAGTCTATAGGAATTTTTAAGGAATTATTTGATGACTTGACCTATTTATTATGAATTTACTTAGAAAAATGACTTAATTTACTAATCGGGGCACATTTTTAGTAATAATAAGCTAAAATGGGATAAATATCGAAATAGAACCTATATATGTACATGCTAGTCAGATCTAGTGAAAATAAATTTTTAATTTATTTAGTGATAATTATGTGACCGAGTTATGATATACACATATTAGAGTTAGATATTACAGAAATTATTAAGTTATATCAGTTAATCATCTAAAATATAGTCCATTTACATAAAATGAATATAATATGATAATACTTATTATAGGAGCATATAGGTATATTAGAAACTAAAATGCTCTATAGAACTTATATCTTAAAATATAACCCATAATACGGATTGCTAAGTTCGTACGAACTCAATAATGCTACTTTTACTAAAATTGGACAATCCTAGATAACATAATTCATATCTCTATAGTATTACGAGAATTTACATATTATGATAACCTTATTGTAATTGAAACGTAAGTTGATTAATTAAAAATACGTTTTAATATTATTGAAATGATATATTATAAGCAATAGTAAAACTATGTATATTATCAATACTTTATAACATAACATAATTTATATAATATAACTATATTTCATTATATAAGGAAAATAATAGTGCACTTTAGATATTTATATTTATATAAATAACTTCAAAATGAAATAAAAGAGTAGATAAAATCTTAACGTTTTTGTAACTCGTACGAAACTAAATTTGAGTTTTGTATATATAAGATCTCCTAGTGAGCAAAGTATTAGTGATATAGATCTTCCACAATGAGTCAGGA
Source organism: Lumnitzera racemosa (assembly GCA_024138005.1). Classification (NCBI taxonomy): domain Eukaryota; kingdom Viridiplantae; phylum Streptophyta; class Magnoliopsida; order Myrtales; family Combretaceae; genus Lumnitzera; species Lumnitzera racemosa. The sequence goes on from JAMXBC010000008.1 coordinate 22,886,581, forward strand.
TAAGTAAGTTATGATCATGGCTTTACTGCTTGTTGAGATACCATATCAAAGTATCTAGAGGTTTAAAAATACTTTTTCTTGTGGTTGTAAATTAACTGTTTATGCGTATGCCATATATGTGGTTGGTCTTTTGCTTGTGATAGAAGTTGAACTCCTTAGTGTGTTGTTCTGCATGGTTACTTTATTTTTTATTGTGTGAACTTATCTGGCCATCCCTGAATAGAATTAATAATGATTTGACTGTTAACATAATTGGCCATGCATAGCAACCGATAGGGGAAAGATTAGGAGTATCAGACTAAATATTGACTCTTTTCGATGAAGATAGCTAAAATGGTCTTTTCCTCATCCTTAATTAAACTAAGTTATAGGTGAGGACATTAAGGCAAGGAGGTCGTAGTAAGGGTGAGAGCCATGGTTCAAAGGTGGTAATGAGAGGAGGGTGTTCTCTATAACACAAGCTTAGATTTGGTTTGATTTTGAGTTGTGATAAACTCGTCAATTCAAGTTGGAGCGAATACAATTTCTTTGACCTCATAATGGACAACATAATATTGTACAATGTTTCAAGTAATTGATTGCATTGCATTTCGTTATAATTAATAACCTTATTTGTGATTGTATATTACTCTTCTAACTTCATCCCACTTATTGATCTAGTCGTGTTCACGTTCCTATGGACTTTTTTACATGTAAGGAGTGAAAGTACAAGATGTATAGATATCACCACCCTCAGGTTAGTGCATAGTTGGTTAGGAAAGCGAGGAAAGAAGAATCAATCGAATCTAGGCTTTTGACTTGTCTTTTGGTCTTAGGTAAACTAACTAGGAACTCCTTATGATGCCTACTAGTTTTCTATCTTACTATAAATAGACTTTAAGACCTGTAGCTTTTGTAAACTCTTAATGTAAATTATAACTCTATATGTGGAAATATAGCATAAGTATTATTGTATTATCGAATAACAGGTTGTTGTAAATAAGTATTTCAAAAAGCTATACCATAAATTTGATTATAGATAGGTATCAAATTAGATGCTTCAAGTTGGTTGAGTCAAGTATGCTTTGTGTAGACTATATTTATGATAGTAGCTATAAGATTAGCTTCTATCTTAGGTTAGTTTACATGATGGGACTATTATGGCTTCTTTTGTTCGGAGTATGATAGCTCTAAATTGATATCTAAGCATAATTCTAAAAGAACCAAGCTTTGAAGCTTCAATAGACTCACTGTGAGTAAGGTTGATAATGGGATGTAAAAGACTTAGATTCATAGCATTATATATATTACTTATATATGTAAAAAGGGTCATAAATTAACTACTAACTTGATTATTTTCAAATTCATAGGAATGGTCTTATATATGCATTTAAATGGAAAGGAGATGAAACACCTATCGAGTATAGGATTTTGATGTAGAAGTTCTTACTAGATATGGCTGATTGGAGAATGTTTTATACCATTGATAAAATCATTACGAATTATAAGCATGAAATGTCTTTTAGTATGTAGGAAAATTAGAGGATAATGAGGGATGAATTAGAACCTGTATATAATGAATATACTGTCATAACTGCTTATGAGAAAAAGTATTTGGAGGAAAAATGGATTTTATTTGCAATGATTCCTATACTATACTTTCATGCTATTGTAAAGGCAAATAAGAATTACTTACTAGGTTTTGATTAGGTATCCCTAATTGTCTCACATATCCCTAGAAATTATTCTCTTAGTGTGGTTGACTAATTTCCTAAATATCTTATAGTTGAGACTACAAGTATAAAAGTACTCTTACAATCCGATGAACTTGAACCCCCAATGATGCCACTTGAGAATCCATCTCGGAACGCTCAACCAAATGTAGGGTTTGACGATAATAAGGATACTAAAGAACTAGAAGATGAGTTTGAAGTTGAGGTTGAAGCAAAAGCTATTCCTAAAAATGAAGAACAGGATAGTGGGAGTGATGTACAGGAGGTAGTTGTGGTACTAAACACCATGTAATAGTAGAGATAAGTTTAGATTTCGAAGAGAATGGAGAGCATGACTGATTCTCCCTTGAAGATGTGGTAACTTCAAAAAGCTCGAGTAACTAAAAGTGTGAGAAAATAATGAGAAGAGATGTTGGGGCTTTTAATATCATCTGACCTAATTGTTTTAATGTACCTAGATCTCTTAGTGATTTTTGATGTACTTTTGACCTTTTGAATGTAACTTTTGGTGCTTTTGATGTTTTGGTTACTAAGAATGTAAATAATGTAAATAGACTTTTATATAGGTGAAAGTAATGTAATCTTTTGAACGTAAAGTTTCAACTATCTTATGTACTAATATAAACATGAAAGGGTATAGCATATCCTTATTTTCTAATATTTGTAAGAGATATAAATATGAGTAGTGATTACAGGGAATGAAACAAATAGATGATATAATGTTATGGGTAAAAATTATATGAGCTCATGATTTACAGGTATATTTGATCACATATGGAGTGTGTAATAAGTGATATATGAATATCATTGCTTATTATACAGGGATGAAATATTATAAGTCTTGCGTTGATTAAAATCCTTGTTGAGGAATCTATAGCTGTATACATATATATATATATATATATATATATATATATAAGAAATATTTGATCTATATGTGAATACGAGCTACTTAGATTAGATACTAACTTTCAGTACACATATTGTAAGTTCAGGGTTGATAGTTAGTGATTATGAATCTAAATATGGCAGAGGAGGCAAATAGAAATGGAAACAGAAACTAAAACTGAAATTGACCTAAAGGAGTAATATCACCTCCTAACCCTCTTAATCCACCAGAACCATTTAGAAATAATGTGCCACCACCTACTCTAAACATGATGGACCCAGTTTAATTTGGGCAAATGTTGGCTAATATGAATACCGTGATCCAATAGTAAGGAGCTTTAATTCAACATCTGATTATAAATGGAAATGTAGTGAACCAAAGGCCACTAGAGGTTAAACCTAAAGAAATTCAATCTCAAGATGCAAATCAACTTCCTCAGTTTATCAAAGCAAACTGGTATTTTGAAGGAGAAATGGGTAAGCCTACCTTAGTTAATGATTGGTTAGTGCAAATCGAGCACAGTTTTGAGGCATTTAAAACTTTAGACAATTAAAAAGTATCTTAAGGTACTTTCTTACTAAAAATAGGAGCACGAGTCTGGTAGGACTTGACAGCACGAACAATTATTGGCCTATTACATGGAAAGTGTTTCGAGAGGCATTTAGGAGAGAATATTTCCTTATAAGTGTACAAAATCAAATGGCTCGACAGTTAATGGAGATAAAGAAGGCCACTATGAGTGTGGTGCAATACGAGAATGAATTTAATTATTGCAATATGTGCCTGAGTCGTATAGGGATAATCAGAAGCTGAAGAAGGATTTTTTCCTTAATGAGTTTGACTTAATGATGCGATGCGATGCAAGTTGATGGATTATGAATTCACCACTTATCATCAAATTATGGATAAGGTATACCAACTGGAGAATAATTAACTAACCATGCAAAATGAGTAGAGTAAGAAATTGAAGAGACTTAATCAATATAAACCTATCTTTAAGAGAACAATCCTAGGTGCAAGTAGAAATTCAAGCTGAAAAGTAAAGAAGTTAGCAGTTGTGACTAGTAGCCTCGCCTCAAACAAGACAGGATTTAGTTTTTATAATGAGGTGTGAAATGTGAGATGATGGAAGTGTAGTGCACAGCATTTTCCTTGGCAATGTCTTTAGTTAAGAGGCAAATGTTTTATGTGTGGTGATTCGAATCATATGACAAGAGAGTGTTGAAAGATGAAAGTAGTGAAGTGTTACAAATGTGGAATGGCAGGACACTTCTCAAGATATTGTAGTTAGGTAGGGCAAAGGACTAAGAAATCCATAAGAGTAGAGACAATTGCTATACCAGCTCAAGTGTTTGCCATCAAGGGTATAGAAGAAGATACTAAGGATTTTGATGAATGGATGGAGGAATACTTTCATGATGGCTCGGATGAAAAAATAGATACTGATGGAACTAACCAAGGCTTACTGACAGGTATGTAAACTAACTAGTAACTTTACTTACCCGTAAGTTGATCGCAAATACTGTATGCATAGACAGTGTTAAAAACTATGAAAATACATAATCTAAGTATAGTAAACAAACTATAGATAACTATAATAATAGTAATTATTTCAAGAAACATCCTTATAAATGGGTAAATTGCTTATACATTGTTTGATACTGGAGCATGACATTCGTTTAGTAGTCAAGAGTTTTTTTACGGAAATGGCATTAAGATGAATGAAGTTAAATCCACTTATAGAGTGAGAACACCTGTAGGAGAGCAAGTGTTAACCAGAGAAGTAGTAGATAATGGACAATTGCAAATTCAAGGAAAGGAATTCAGAATAAAACTAATAGTTCTACTAATTAAAGGGTATGATTTTATTGTGAGAATAGATTAGTTGTCCAAATAAAGAGCCAAAGTATATTGTTAAAATAAGAATATGATCTTAGATGAAGGTAAGGTGATATTTTAGGGAAAAGACGGGTGAGTGAAGCCTAAATTATCGATAATTGAAGTAAGCGAAGAAATGAATGAAGTTGTTGAAGAATGGCAGCTCTGTTAGATATTTGCTATAGAAGGGAAGAAGGAAACCCCAAAAATGTCGAAATTACCTGTATTAAGTGAATTTCTTGATATCTTTCTAGAAGATTTACTTAGGTTTGCACCACATCGAGAATTAGATTTTACTATAAAGTTAGTACTAGGGATTGAACCGATGTCAAAAGCTTCGATATCGAATGTCACTAATAGAACTTTAAGAGTTAAAGAAGTAACTTTAGGAGCCAATGGACAAAGGATTCATACAACTTAGTGTGTCTTTTTAGGGAGTGCTAGTGTTGTTTGTGAAAAAGAAAGATGGAACCATGAGGTTGTGTATTGATTAACGAGAGATAAATAAGTTCACTATTAAAAATAAATATTTACTAACTAGGATTGATGATTTATTTGATCAACTGCATGGTACTGTAAGCCCTAAAGTTAAGCCAAGTGACCATAGGATTAAATTTAGAACACAAAGTTTAGGACGATCGGTTAAAAGATTCGATCAAACCTAAATTATAAACTATGGATAGAAATATTAGTAAAAATCACTCTATAAACTAGAATTTAAGAAAATAAGTAATAAAATAAGAGATTATAAAATTTTCAAATTTTAAGTATAATAATTGTTAATTATGAAAAGGAAAAAAGTGTAATATAATAATTAATAAATTAGTAGAGATAGATTATATGTATACTAAAAATCATAGAATGACTTAAATAATAATTAGGAACGTTCATATGTACCCCACATGCATTTACATGTAGATAACAATACACGAAATTACTTAAATTGTCTAAAAACTTATTAAATAATTAAAGAAAATTATTAATTAATTAAGAAAAAATCATTAAAAAATCAGAGGAATTAGGAATGAGGTGGATTTGGTCATGGTAAGTCAGGAAGTGAAGAATAAAAATTACCTAATCAAAATCAAGTAACACAAAAGGCAAAAATTAAGTAATTTAGGTAATGTCTTGTTCAATTAAATACACATTAATTACCAAAAAGCTCTATAAATAGGAAAAAAAATCATAGAGCTCCTTTAAACAGTTAGAAATTAGAAAAAAATAGAGAGCATTGAAAATTCAAGAGAAAAATTAGGGTTAAAAAAAAAGAAGGAAATCTGTATAGTAGAAGCTAACACGTCAAACCCACAAGCTAACACTACCTAAGACCAAGCCACCACTACCACCCCACTTTAGACCCACGGCCTGGATCGACCGACATACCTGGACCGGTATTGGAAGGCCAAAAGTCATCGGACCGGGTGAGTCACTCATCTGCTCCGATTTCGTAAAATTATTTATTATGCCTAGAAAATTATGAGATTTATTATTTTGAGGTTTTATTGTATATAGATTTAGGAAAAAATAGTGATCAAGTGTAATCACGTTTGAAAATATAGGGTTTTTAAGAAATTAAGCAAAACCGAGCATGATTAAGATTAGAAATAAATAGGCTTAGGAGTGTAGTTTGGAACTCAAATTTTTTCTATAGAATGTTTAAGTGATATAGAACAGTGCTATAAAGCCATTTTTTTAAATTTAATTTTTAAAATTTTAGGTAAATTATTAGCCCTAAAATGATAGAAAAATTGGGTAATTTTAGATTAATTAGGTGATTAAGATATTAATTAATAATTTAGATAGTAATTAGATGGTTAGGGATGCTAATATTTGATGTGGAAACCTAATCTTAGCCTTTGGAATATTAAGTATAATTAATAAAGGAATTATGTGGTAATTGTAGGAAATTAGGAATATGTAGAATTGGAAATTTAATAAATATGAAAAATTAGATTTAATTAGATAATATAATAATAAAAATCAGAATATAGTAAATCTGAAACAAAATTTAATTTTAGGTAATTGTATAAAAAGTGTAAGATTTTCTTATATCGAGAATAAATCCGATACCCCAATTAGGATTAGCGTATACTGAACAGTTTAAAACACTAAATTAAGACCTAATATGATATTAGAATACTTGAGTTTAATATGATTAATTTCACATTAGAATTCAAGCATATTTAAGATTCCATAATCAAAACTAGAATCTAATTTAAAAATTGAACCCTGAAATAAGGTAGAATTAATCATTAGTAAATAATAGGTATATATGGAAAAATGAGCTAAATTATAACTTAAAATATGAATCATTAAAGTATAAGTATTAAAAAGACCTATTTGTATTATAGAATATTCAGAGACGAATCGGCTTGCAATTAAGTGATTGGGCAACTGAGAAATTCCAAGTAAGTTGGGTTATTACTTATTGTATTATAATACTATTTTATGGTACTCGGAGACTTAACATTGTATATGGTTATGATTGTAAGTAATTTATGCATGTGTTTGATGTATCTGAATTCATGCTGAAATTTGTAATATGATTGATTTTGTGTTATGATTGAATTGGTGTGAAATTATTTGAACACCCTAAATGAAATTTAATCTTATTTGACCAAAAATGTCATGCATTATAACCCATTAGGGAATCATTAGGATTCTCCAACCAAATACCAATCCCTTCAAAAGGGATAGTGCAAGATTGTATAATGGTCCCTTCTTCATCCTTAGTCAAACTAAGTGACAGAAGAGGAGGTCGCGATGAAAGTGAAGTCAATGGTTCAAAGGTAGTCGTGGGAAGAGCGGTGTTTCCATTGCACAAGCTTGGGTTTGGTTGTGAGCTGCTGCTGCATAACATGAAAACTCCTCAGCCTGGATTAGAGTGGGTGAAATTTCTCTAATTTCGCAACGGACTAGACTATGTTGTGTGATGACACTTGATTGTTGCATTGCATTAAATAATTGCTTGATAATCTTGTTTGTGTTTGTGTTTGTGTTTGTATACTTTCATGTGTCTCCAATTCAACTTACTGAGTTGCAGTTACTCATACCCTTATAGATCCTTTTGCAGGTCTTGATTTCTGAATACTTCAAGTATTATGCCGCCTTACAATTATCCAGAGATTAGTTCTTCTGAAGCCAGGGGTGTGAGGATAAATTTGCTTAGTAGTGGATATGTAGCTAGAGTGTCTTTTAAAGTTTAAAACTGAAAGACTGATAATTGTTATGTAAATTAATGAACCGTTATGTTTATGTAGAGTTTCCTGGGAAGTTCTGTGGACTATGTATATAATTATGTATGTTTATTAAAAATTTGTGATAATTACTATATTTGTAACTAAACACTTAAATGGGACTGTTTACTTCAAAGCAAGGAGTTGTCGATACCTTGTGTAGACTATGTCTATAGTAGGTACTGTGAGACCAGTTACTATCGTAGAATAGTTTACACGGCGGGATTGTTACAACTCTGTAACTTCAAGGCGTAACAGGTGCTACGTATTTTCATGAATTGATTTAAGATCTAGATACTATTAGTTACAAATTAAGCTAGAGGATATACCAAAGACGGCTTTTCGAACCAAATATAGGCACTGGAGTTTTTAGTGATGCTTTTTGGTTTGACGAACGCACTGGCTGCATTTATGGGCTCGATGAATCAAATCTATCAACCTTACTTTGATAAATTTGTTGTAGTATTCATTTATGATATTTCAATTTATTCCAAGACTAAAAAGGATTATGCTAATCATTTGCATTTGCATTTGGCCTTACAAAAGTTGGGAGACAATCAACTGTATGCTAAGTTAAGTGTGATTTTTTGCTAGATAAAATCTGGTTTTTGGGACAAATTGTGTCAAGCGAAGCAATTTCAATAGATCCCAAAAAAGTCAAAGTAGCGGCTTAATGGAAATAGCCAACTATTGTAACAGAAGTAAGAAGTTTTATTGGAATGGCAAGATATTACATGCGATTTATAAAGGATTTTTCTAAAATCGCAAAGCCTTTAACTTAATTGACGCAAAAGGATGTTAATTTTGAATGTAGTGACAAATGTGAACAAAGTTTCCAAGAATTAAAGGATCATTTGATTTTGGTGCCATTACTTATTTTGCCATATCCAAATAAATCTTATTATGTATATGGTGATGCTTTCAAGAATGGATTGGGATGAGTATTGATGTGGGATAGAAAAGTAATAGCATATGCATCTAAGCAATTGAGGTCTCATGAGAGGAATTATCCAACTCATGATTTAGAGTTAGTGGCCGTAGCATTTGTATTAAAGATTTAGAGACATTAGCTATATGGATAACATTATGAAATATACATAGATCATAAAAGTTTGAACTATTTCTTTACTCAAAAGGAATTGAACATAAGACAAAGGTGTTGATTAGAATTAATCAAGGATTATGAAATGACCACAAACTATCATCCTAGCAAAGTTAATATTGTAGTAGATGCATTAAGTCGTAGAAACCATACATAAGTAGCTTCGTTACTCACTACTCAACATAAACCGATTAAAGAATTTAAAAAGTTGGAGATTAAATTTAGATGGCATGATCCTGATGTGCAGTTGATGAATTTAGTAGTACAAAAAATCCCGATAGAAAGAATTAAGCTTCAATAATATGAGGATCAGAGATTAAAGGAAATTATGGAAAAGTTAAGTATAGGTAATGTACTTGACTTCAATATTAATACTGAAGGTGTGTTAAGATATAAGAATAGAGTTTGTGTACCTAGTGCTCAAAGTTAAAAGATGAAATAATGGTTGAAGTGCATGACACTGGTTATACATTATATCCTAGTGGAAATAAAATGTACCGTAATTTGAAATTATTGTTTTGGTGGAGAGGCATGAAAAAGGATGTAGCACAATATGTTGCTAGGTGTAACACATGCCAACAGGTGAAGGTAGAACATCAAAGACCTAATGGTTTACTGCAACAATTAGAAATTCCTCAATGGAAGTAAGATCACAGTATCATGGATTTTGTAATAGGACTCTCGAAGATGAGGTTAGGTTATGATTCAATTTGAGTTGTAGTAGACAAGTTGACGAAGTGCACTCATTTCTTACCTTATTGGGCCGATAATTCAATGAAAAAGTTGACACGATTATATACAAGAGAGATTGTTAGATTGCATGGTGTGCTGATAAGTATTATGATAAATAAGGATAGTTGATTTGTATCGAAATTCTGGAAGAGCTTACATTGATCTTTAAGAACTAAATTGCAATTCAACATAGCTTACCATGCCCAGACAAATGGACAATCGAAAAGAATTATTCAAATACTTAAGGATATGTTGAGAGATTGTATTTTAGACTTTAGTAGTGATTAGGATCAATACTTACCATTGGTGGAGTTTGCTTATAATAATAGTTATCAAGCGACAATCGAAATGGCACCATATGAAGCTTTGTATGAAAGAAAATGTTGATCACCATTGTATTGGGGAAATGATGAATATACAATGATAGAACTTGATTTGATAGGACAAATGAATGATAAAGTAAAGATAATACAACAAAAGATGAAATTAGCACAAGATCGATACAAAAGTTAGGTAGAAATCGTAGAGTTCGCGATAGGAGATCATTATATATTAAGATAAATCTATTTAAAGGATTTAAGCGCTTTGGTACTATAGGAAAATTGAGTCCCCGATACATAGGACCTTTTGAAATTTTGGAAAGAATCGGAAATATAGCACACCGAATTGCTTTATCGCCAAGTTTAGCTAGATACCATGATGTATTCCATGTGTCTGTGTTATGGAAGTTCATGAAGAACCTAGATGCAATTGTAGAGTTAAAACTAATAGACTTATAAGAGGATTATATAGTCAAAGAAATACCAATTAAGATCTTGGAGAATCGGATTCAAAAGTTAAGAAATAGAGAAGTTAAATATGTGAAAGCTCAATATGGTAGCAATCCAAGAGCATAATTGACTTAGGAACTAAAGATGGCAATGAGGAATCGTTACCTAAAACTCTACAAGTAAAAAGGTAAGTAATTGGTTTTATTAAAAAAATAAGTAGTTATTATGTCTAGAATAAAAGTTTTGAGGACAAAACTTTCGAGGACAAAACTTTCTTAAGAAAGGTGGAAATGTGAGTCTTTAAAATCGTATTTATAGCAATCGTACCCGGATTTAGGGCCTTTAGAAAGAACTTATTTGATCTAGTCCAAACTTTATGACTATGATAGAAAAGTTAGTTAAAGTGATATAGTGAAGTTTGATTGCAAAAATAATGACCTAAAATCCCAATTTTACCCTTAGAAATATGATTATTTAATATAGCGTAAAACTTGTCGCAATCCCTAAAACTGAGTTCGGAATGCGATGAGGACTTAGAAATAAGTTAATTAAGCTATAAAAGAAAATAATATAGCATAATATAATAAATGAATATATACGCATTTTATGAATATGCTTATATATAATAATTATACTAGTAATTTAACTCGAAATTATATAATTATATATAATATGTACTAAACTTATAAAAAAAATAAGAAATATGTGTTAAAAGTAAAAAACATGGTAGAAACATAATTATGTGTGTATAGTTGCACATTACATATACCATATATATATAGGATAAATATACATATATTAGTAAGTATATTAAATATTAACATAATATACATAATACTAATAATTTAACTAAAAATCCAAAAAAACTTATCAAAACAGCCAAATTTAATCTATAATCAGTTGGACATCATCGTGGCATGCTCCAAACACCAAGACTTGATGAATTAAAAATATAATTAATGAAAAACAAACACCTCCTACTTAGTAAGAAGGGAAAAAAAAAGTTTTGGTTGATACAATTGCTATAAAAATGCAATTGACTCTAGAAATGTTTCATTTAGCAATCTAAAATCTAAGGGAGTGATAGAAAAATTCTAGAAAATTAGAAGAAAATTTAGAAATAAATAAATAAAATAGGGGAACTACTGGCCTATGTTGGAACCTAACCCAATTAATTGTCTGTTATGGAACTCCACCAGCCACCATCAATCTACCTATCGCCTAAGCCATTCGATAAGCACCCATTAGCTTCTAATATAAGCTCTATAATTAGGTGTTCGAGGTTTGGTACGCAAAATTAGGGCAATTAGGTAAGTTTCCAATCAAGCCCAAATTTTACTATGAAACTAAGAGTGTTAGTAAAAGCGATCATGCGAATTTTGTATTTAGGAAAATAAATAATAAAATAATTAATAATTATAATATTGAATTACATATATATTACTTATTATTTATTGGAAACGCGTAAAACAAGTTTTGATAATTAACAAATCAATAGAAATAAATTATATACACACTAAAAATTATAAAATAACTTAAAAAATATTTCGATTTATTTATTTGTATCATATGTTTATTTATGTGTATGTAAAAATACGCAAAATTACTTAAAGTACCTATAATATATTGAAATAATTCTAATTAATTAAGGAAAATTCATAAAAATTAAGAAAAAATCAAGAAAACTTCAAGGGAAGTGTAGAATGGTTTAGAAATAGGCATGGCATGCTGAGATTTGAAGAAGAAAAATTAACCAATAATAATAAGCCATTTAAAAAGTGGAAAAGAAGAGGATAATGGATAAATGTTACAAGAAAAATTAAAGAAAAAAAAACCTAACCCATACTATAAATTAAGACGCACTCTTCGAAAATTCATTTTGAACAGTTGGGGAGTTTAAAAAAATTAGAGAGAACTTAAGAAGAGAGAAGAAGATATTTTTACAAAAAAAGAAAAAACAAAATAGTATGCATTTAAGGGTTATAAGGTGAACACATACTCAACGATCACCTAGAGAGAAACAATTATCACTACCTGATAGCAAATCCATCACTTGGTGGTATCGATAAAGGTGGAGCCACCGATGGTAGCTGGAAGCCCTTCAATCAGTGAGTCATATTTCCCTTCCGAATTTATTTAATTTAGTAAAAATATCAAATATGTATGAAAATTTAGTATTCTCAAAATATTTTTATATGTGGATTGAGGAAAAAAATCAATTTAATAAAATTAGATCTCGGGATATACTGCTCTTAAGAAGTTATTAACCTTAAGTTAGTTTTCGATTTCAATTTAAATAACCTTAGTGATGTAGTTTTAAACTCAAAATTTTTGTGTAGAGTAATTAGAATATATATAACAATGCTGTGAAATTTTTTTTGAAAATTTATTTCCTAAAATTTTATTTAATTATTAAGCCTTAAAATCAAGCATAAAAGGTAATTTGTGGGCTTACTTTTATAATTTAATGTTAATTTAACAGAAAGTCTGATCTATTATGTCATTAGGTATCCTTAGATGTTGGTCTTTGATGTAGGATAGTATTTTTATAGTTTGAGGTGTTAGTTATATATAATATGCATTTTATGTAGTAAATATGTGGGTAAAAGGAAATATTTAAATCAATTTTGTGATTTAAGGTTAATTAGGTATAAATGTGATTTAGGATATAATTAGATATCTTTATATATTATTGGATGATAAAGGATGATATTTGTAGTGTTAGAAATGTTAGATAAGTGTTTAAGGGTAAATTATGTAATAATACATAATATGGGTATATAAGAAATTAAATAAGTAAGAAATACTAAGAATATGGGTATATAGGAAATTAAATAAGTATGAAATACTAAGTTAAAATTTATAAAATTATTATATTATGAATATTCTATAAATCTCATTTGGATTATGAGTTTAGGAATTTATATGAAAATGTAGGTTATTCTTATATCAGAAGCTAAAATGAATTTTTAGGATACTTAATTATAGTTAGAATTTCACATATTAGTTTGGGAGGAATTCTTAGTGTTTATAAATAAAAACGGTTGCTGAAAGCTAAAATAGAACCTAATTTAGAAACTATATTAGAAACTAATTTAGAATTAACTTGATTATAGGAAATATAGACTTGAATAATTGAGTAAGACTGTTAGTTTAAACTAAAACTAAGGATTTAACCTAAATGTAGTAAGACCCTAAAGTAAAGATAATAATCATCTAAATTACAAAATAAAATCTAATTAAGGTAGTTATATGAGAACTAAAACAATATTTTTCTTATAGGAATTATCAATGACAATCTGCTGCAAGTTGCACCTTGAATGAGCAAACAGAAAGTCTAGGTAAGTTATGATTAATATGTTACTGTATTTCAGAGTACTGTTTTATAATACTCGAAGGCTTGAGATTATAGTTGGTTGCGTTTGTTAGATAATTGATTATGTGTATGCCTATGTGTATGTGTTTCTAAGTTTGATTATATGATTCTAGTTTGATGTTTTAGATTGTAATTATGTGATTTGTGTGAAATGATTGAACACCTTAAATTGGACCTAATTAAATATATGATTAGTAAGTCTAAAACGGACTTATACAGCAACTTATTAGGGGAAATGTTTAGGGTTCTCCAGCCAAATACCAACCCTCTTCGAAAGGGATGACATTCTTCTTTGAAAGGGATGACAATCGATAGCATAATTGGTACATTTTTCATCCTTAGTTGAACTAAGTGATAAGAAAGGAGATCATGGCAAGAATCAAGTTAATGGTTCAAAGATAGTCGCGGGAGAAGCAGTGTCTTCATTGCACAAGTTTGGATTTGATCGTGAGCTATTAAAATATGCGCTAAACTCCTCAACTTAGATTAGAGCAGGTGAATTTATCTAATCTCATAATGGATTTGATAACATTATACAGTGACATTTGCTTGTACATGTATGGCATTTGATTAATTTGGTTGATAACTTTGTTTGTGTTTGATATATAGTTTTAAGTCTCTGTCCCAATTTATTGAGTGGTTGGTTGCTTACATTCTTATAGATATTATTGCAGTTGTTAGCTTAGAAGTAGCATCATGTTTATCTTGAAGCTAGTTATTGTTGGATCTTAGAAAGTGAGAAAATAAAAAATGAAGAACAAATACATTTTTAAGGTTTTAGTTCTTAATTTAGAATATTCAATTGTTATGTAAGCTATTACTTAGGTAAGATTATGTTATGAACTCATTGTAATATTTGATTTTTTTTATATATTTTTCATATTTTCTTAGATAAAAATCCTGTTTAATTTGTAAACTATTTACTTTAAAGTGATTTAAGTGTGGAAGCCTTGTGTAAATTATGTATACGATAGCGGTTGTAAGGTCAATTTCTATCTTAGAATGGTTTGCATGGTAGGACTATTATGATTTTATTACTTCAGAGAGTAACAATTGGTCACCGAAGCTATAAATAGGTACTTCAATATTTTTCCTTGTTTATCCTTTATTTTCTAAAAATATTAAAATTATCTAGAAAATTATGAAAAAAATTATTTTTAAGTTATTTTAGATATACTTTCATGTGGCATTTTTTTTTTAAATTTTGAATATTTTATATACTTTCTTAAATAATTCACTATCCATTCAATTTTTAAAATCCAAAAATATGTACTAAATGATGTTGTTTTTAGTTTAAAACTTTTGTATATAATACATATGACATGTAGTTAATTGTTATGTAGCCAGATTTTTAATTTAAGTATGTGTAATATTTATTGTAATTTTTTTACCCCTAAAATAGTCAGAAATATGGCAAAATTATGAAATAAATAGATTTTTATAAAATTAATTGCTGGAATGAATGTCTATTAACTTTTGGTGATTCATAATAATGTCACGATATATTGAAAGTACTTTTATACAAAAAAAGAGAAGATAATATTTACTTAATTAAATATAATTCAAGGGTAAAAAAGTGATTATGTGTTTATAGGCAATACACCCGATAACTTGAAACCATATATTGATTGAATTTCCCATATTTTTAGGAGTCTTTAGAAATTTTTGAGAAATTATTTAGTGACTTAAGCTATTTATTACAAATTTAGTTAGTAAAATGACTTAATTTACCAATTGTGGCATATTTTTAGTAATAATAGACTAAAATGTGATAAAAATCGTAATAGAACCTATACATGTACATGCTAGTTAGAAATTGTGAAAATGAATTTTTAACTTATTTAGTAATAATTATATGACAAGGCTATGATATACACAAATTAAGGTTAGTTATTACATATATTATTAAATTATATTAATAAATTATATAAAATATGGTCCATTTACATAAAATGAATATAATATGATAGTACTTACTATAGGAGTATATAAGTATATTGGAAAATAAAATAATTTGTAGAAATAATCTTTTGAAATAGAACCATAGTATAGATCACTAAGTTCGAACGAACCCAATGCATTACTTTAATTAAAATTGAACAATCCTAAGTAATATAATTCATATCTCTATAATATTACAAGAATTTATGTACTATAATAGCCTTATTGTAATTGGAATGTAAGTTAATTGATTAAAAGTACATTTCGACATAATAGAAACAATATGTTATAAGTAATAGTAAAACTACGTATATTATCGATATTTAACAACTTAACATAATTTATATAATAAAACTATATTTCATTATATAAGGAAAATAATAATAAACTTTACATATACATATACATATATATATAACTTTGGAATGAAATAAAAGAGTAGATAAAATCTTAACGTATTCGTACCTTATACGAAAATTAAATTTGGATTTTGTATATATAGGATCTCCCAGTAAGTGAAGCATCAAGATATAAATCTTCCACAATGAGTGTCAAGACAAGTAAGTTAGGATCATGATTTTACTGCTTGTTGAGGTACTGTATCAAAGTATCTATAGACTTAAGAGTACTTCTACTAGTAGTTGTAAATTTGTTGTATGTGTACATACCATGTGTGTGGTTGGTATTCTGTTTGTGACAAGAGTTGAACTCCTTGACATGTTGTTCTGCATGATTACTTCGTTTTGTATTGTGTGAACTTATTTGGCTATCCTTGAATGGAATTAATAATGATTTGACTATTCACATAATTAGACATACATAGCAATCAATAAGGAAATGATTAGAAGTGACCAAATACTAACTCCCTTTGATGAAGATAGCTGAAATAGTCTTTTCTCCATCTTTAATTGAACTAAGTGATAGGTGAGGAGGTTGCAGTAAGGTAGGTGTCGTGGTTCGAAGGCGGTTATGGGAGGATGGTGTTCTCTATTATATAAGCTCAGGTTTGCTTTGATTTTGAGTCATGATAAACTCCTCAATTTGGGTTGTAGCGGATCCAATTTCTCTAACCTCACAATGGACTAGATCACAATGTGTGAAATTTCAAGTGATTGATTGCATTGTATTTCATTATAATTAATAACCTTGTTTGTGATTATATGGTACTCTTCTGACTTTATCTCATTTATTGAGCTAGTTGTGCTTACATCCTTATAGACTCTTGTATAGGTGAGGAGTGAAAGTACAAGATATACAGATATCACTACCTTAGGTTAATATGCAGTTGGTTGGAAAAGTGAGGAAAGAAAAATCTACTAAATTTAGTTTTCTGACTTATCTTTTGGTTTTGAGAAAACTAACTAGGAAGTCCCTCGGATGGCCGCTAGTTTTTTTATTTTGTTATAAATAAGCTTTAAGACTTGTAACTTTTATAAGTTTTTAATGTAAATCATAACTCTATGTGATGAGAATCAGGCTACCAAACCTCTGACCCGCAATCGAGCCCTAAGACTAGAGAGGCCGATACAACGAATCCTTTTGTTCTAACTGACCCCTATCGAGGCTGAATACTTCCTTGTCGAGTCACCCTTTGTACCAAACCATTTGATTGCTTATTTTTCTATAGTATGTTGAATGGATGATTATTCACTAGCGCCAAGCATACCAATTACTCGACATCTTTTTTACCGAGAAGTTGAGAGAGAGACCTTGGACTGACTAAGCTATGCTTACTCAAATAAACCATCTATTTGTACTTTTTGTCCTTATCTTCTAATGACCTCGCCAATATAGCATCACCACGTAGACAATATTATGTGCATAATTCGTTGTACCAATGATTGTTTTTCTTGTATATTCGTTTTTGCCCTTTTGCATTTTCTACATTACTTCCTTAAAAAATGTCTTTTTATCTTTTCCTTTTTAGGCAAGTTGCCCTAACTTATGGATATAAATATACTTATACTTGTAGGTGAAAAACATCGAATCATTCTTAATACATTTTTTTAGCACTTTTCTTCCTTGCATATATACTATTTGTTTACGCTCAGTAATACTCTTATCCTTTCCCTTAAGTAAGATTAGGTGGTGAGTACCTCATTAGACCAATTCGTACATCATATCGAATTGTGCAGTAGTCCTTAGAAGTTCCATTGGTAAGTTATATCCTCTGGAGCTGTTCGTAGGTTTTGCTTACTGTTTCATTCTTTCATTTTTCCCTTTCATACTTTCCCTATTAATCCTTTTTTAAGCTTTTTACGAGCTTGGACTCATCCAACAATCGACCTTATTTATTCTTAATCACGGTTCACAATATCTTAGTATCAGAGCGGAGGTTTTATGTGAACTATAGTTAGTTCTTCTTGAAGTTTTGTTATATTTTGTTTTGCGTATGTGAAACAGAGCAAGTTACTGTGTTCATTTGACTGCTGTATTGTTAACTGTTAATTTCCTAAAGTGTTTGTTTGAGTTTTGAATCTGTGAGGAAAAATGACAAACCCAAGTATAAATGTTGGTACTGGTGATGACAGTGGAGTTGTTTACTATGGACGACAATCTTAGGGAACCCCGAAAAATACTGATGAAAGGTTTGATGAGGTAGCCAACCTTTTAATAGATCTGATCTAAGTTGTTCATGCATTGTCTGGTCGACCTGTTGAGGTTGTGCAAAACACTCTATAAGCTACTCGACCTATTAGAGGTCAAAACTCAGCTCGAACTGTTCGAAGTAGAGGAGATGGTAGACAAGTGAGGCGAAGAATAGACCTAAGAGAGCTTGATGAAGAGGAAGAAGAGTATTTTGAAGAAAAGCGTATACAAAACTCTAGAGCATCCGATCATGTGAATTTTATATTCCGAGTTTCAATGGATTTAGGAATGCTGATGAGTATCTGTAGTAGGAAGAGAAAGTGGAGCGTGTATTTGGTTACTATCAATATGGGGATTATAAGAAAGTGAGAACTGCTGTTGTTGAATTCTTCTGACATGTCATCATGTAGTGGAAGAATTTTCAGGCCATGAGAAGACGAAAGGGCTACCAAGAGATTAACACTTGGCCTGAGATGAAGAGAATGCTCAGAACCAAGTTTGTGTCGGAAACTTATCTCTAAGATACTTTTACTCGGCTTTAGGAGCTGAGATAAGAAGGCTGAAATATTGACGAATATGTTCAGGAGTTTCAAATACTCATGATCCGTTGCGAAATAGAGGAACCACTAGCTTGAACAGTCTCAAGGCTTGTTATTAGGTTAAGAGAAGATATTCGAGGTGTTGTAGAGTTCTAACGATTTGATACTATGAATGAGGCTATTAAAATTGTCCAGCGAATATAGAGGCAAAAAAAGAGTCGAGAAACCAACCTTATTTGTTCTTAGTCACAATTCACAACACTATGTGTGGAAATGCTGCATAAGTACCTTTTCCTAACTTTTTTCCCTTCATAATAAGAAAATAACCAATTAATGATGTAAATGGACTTATTTCAAAATTTAAAATGAATTCAACCACTAAAGATTTATAAAAAAACATAATTGTAGCGGTTTGATTTCCAATAGTGAATACATAGGCATTTGTGAAGTGATCATAAAAAAAAAAATTATATTCCCTTTCTTTTCTTAGAAAACAAAAGATTTTGAAAAATTAAAAAATAATTAAATAAATGAAAAAAAAAGAAAAAAAATGGTTCCTTTAAGTTTAAGGGTGTTTTACAAGTCAAGACTCAACTTAATATTTCAAAT
Organism: Lumnitzera racemosa; assembly: GCA_024138005.1. Classification (NCBI taxonomy): domain Eukaryota; kingdom Viridiplantae; phylum Streptophyta; class Magnoliopsida; order Myrtales; family Combretaceae; genus Lumnitzera; species Lumnitzera racemosa. The sequence continues at coordinate 22,905,954 of JAMXBC010000008.1, forward strand.
GTGATAACCTTTAGGTTTCAATAAGCTTGTCTCGAATTTAGTTACCTCTGATTTCTTTGAAACTCTTTTCAAAAAGATTTTCAAAACGCATGCTATTAGCTAACTCAAGCCGATTTATTTAATTGGTTATAACTTACTCGTTTTTCCTAATTAAATCTGATGGTGACTCCAATTTTACAAAACCAAAAGAAACTGTTTTTTCTTAACTTTCATCAAGAGTTTAAATTAAATAGGCACATGGTTTAATTTAATTTAAAGCAAGTTGAGAAAAATAGAAAACCAAATTTCAAGTTCCACATATATGTCTAAGTTAAATCGAAAATTTATAACTCAACTACATTAATTTTTTTTACGGAACATAATTGTAAAACGATTATGTACATACTATATAATGCAATTCATAATCTTAGAATTGCATATGTAGAATATATATAACCACATAACGTGTATGGCATGTATAATTCAGAAGCATTCGGCCACATGAATAGTTCGAATCGAATGCAATTATTTAGCATGTACAATATGTCGTAAAACTGTTACGTTTTTAACTGAAACGATACATTTTTCATTATTATGTAATATCATAACTTTTAAAAAAATTAAAGATTTATATTTAATTATACAATTATATTATATTTTTAGCCACTCTTATTTTCGGTGTGTCACCTCTAGTATGCATCATATATCGTTGTAATACATCCATCTAAAATGCGATTTCGCTTTGTTTTGGGTTTGAACCGAAAACAAACCAACATATATATGTGTGTGTAATTTTGTTTTGTTTACACTTGAACCATATAATTTGGCTAGCTTACTCTCGTGCCACCTTAGTAAGAGTCACTGTAAAATCATTCCTTGAGAAATTTATAGTGACGTTTTTGTAATAACTAGTACAGGGCTAAGGCTTTGATGCTTGTGAATGCCTAAAGCAATCTCTACTTGTCGTATAGGTAACATATAAAATATTTTAGAAAAATCAATTCCTTGATGTGCTATGACGCGTCCAAAACATTATCCATTACAAACCAATTTACTTCCATTTCCTTATCATCACATGGAAATGTGGAGATGGTATCACCATTAAGCTAAAATGCTTAACTAAATGGCTTTGCGTAAAGTTGTGCGTACATCCTAAATCCACTAGTTGACACAAAATGGTTATTTACGTGCACTTGAAATAAAATATTGCGTGATATAATAGACCCTGGTAGGGCTTGATAGCTTAAAGCTACACAATCTTCAATATTGTTATCATTATGATCTATTGGTGCATTACTCTCGTCTACCATCTGCATCCTCATCTTCATTTTTAAACAAAAATAGTAAAAATTTGGCATTTGTAAAGTTTGTGATATTTTTCATCAAAGTTATAATATGACCCTTACTTACAACATCATTGCGGCAATAAGACGTTTTGATAGGTAGTATTTTAGTATGTTACAATTTTGGGTTGGTGAAATCTAGTTACTTGATGTATTTATACTCTTGAGGAATTATAGGAAATTGCAGGTTATGTATGTGGTGAAGTACAAGAAGTAGATGGCATGGCAAATTGTAAAGGGAAGTTTACATGTAGTGTATGGGGTAAATTGTGCAAATCTAAGGTCATCAGGTTGCTAAAAAAATTTTGTTTCTTGTGTGTTTGCTAGTGAAGTTGCATTTGGTTTAGCAAGTTTTACTTCTCTTTATATCATGGGTCTTAAACTTGAAATAAAGAAACTCATCAGAAAAATTTCAAATAACCTTACCGTTGATAGATTATTTTGAACTTAGCTCCCTTATGCCTAGACTAACCTGTCTAAAGCTTGCACCAAGCTGTTGTGGCTCAATCTGACCTACTTTTCCAAGTTGACCGACATCTAGATAGGGATTCTCTATAGAAGCAAGGCCAAGCCACGAAGGAGCCACACTAACCTCCTCCGAGTCTTCAGCTCGAGCTCTAACTTAGTTCATTTATGGAAGGTCTCCAAGCTACTGGCGATTTGGGTCCCTAAGCCCAAGTGGGGATGATTACCGAAAGTGATGACTTGTTAATTATCTCTAACCACTCTCCATAAAATTTGGAGCATGCCCATTAATGCATAGATCTGCTTTCTATTTTGGTTCAACCTCATCCTTTAGAAATTGAGGATTGGGGCAATCGGTAACTTACCTTCACTTTTTCGTACTTCACTTAAACTATTGCTTTTTTGAGTTTCTTGCACTCCTTCCCTCCTATATTTAGTTACTTAAGTATCGGAGTGACTTCAACGAAAAACACATCGATTGTTCTACTCGCTCTTGTTTTATCTTACATGCGTTAAAGCATTTGCACAAAGCTATCAACCACCCTCTCCTAAATCTGCTTACAACACTTACTATAATGTTTCAAAGTCAAATTGATAATTAACCACTAACCTCGCTTTTGTCAATTTTGACAAGTTGCCTTACTTGGTCTTGTATTCGGATGTTCTAGAGTACATCTTCAATGCATGAATAAAGTCTTTCCATGAATTATGTTGCTTATTGTTTTAAAACTATTGGTACTATTGTAAGGGTGTCATCCACTGCAAATGAAGCAATTGCAACTCATTAGATATATTCTAAAAGTTAAAAGATTGTTCAACTTTGAAAATCCATCCACATCCATCATAACTAGAAAATTTGGGAACGTCTAATTTGATCCCTTTAAAGATTGTTTCTAAAGAGTAAGATGAATAGAAATCCATATAAAATGATGACTCTTTTCTTGATGCTAATTAAGAGTTTATAAGGATTTCTCATCAGTTGTAGGGTTTGGTGAATCAAAATTGACTTTTTTTCTGAGAAAGTTCTAATCGATCTATCTTGCTTGTTAATGATTACATAGTTATAGTTTACATGGTTTAACTGTTATATAGCCATCAATATAGATTTAATCACGTATCTTTGAGATGCTTGCATGGAAGTTCTAGTTCCTATAAGGACAAGAGCACTAATTGTTATGTAATATCATGACTCCCTTAATAAAATTGGTCCCTCAACAAAGTATAAACCCTAACTTGTACGAATACTCTAGGTCTTAGTGTCTTAGTACATAAATCAAATGTTCTCTCTCTCTCTCTCAAATGCAGTCAATGTAGAACTTTTCAGTCTAATTTGCCCTAATGCTTGCGTTTGTGTGTTTCCCTGAATTAGTTTACTGATCTATAAACCTAATCTATGTTTGTAACTTTTTCTAGGTTGATGTCAGACGGGGATGGAGGCTTTTTCGTTAGCCCACACTCCAAGAAATAGAGAAGACGGAAAGAAAGACATAACTTGTTTTTAAGGATGTAATGTGTCCAGTTTTGCTTTATAATTCCCTTTTTATACTCCTTGTAGCAACGTATACAGTAAGATTTTCTTTTTATTCGTAATTGTTTGAAAGTATATTTCTCACCTATTACAAGTTCGTAGGCTATTGCTGACTACTTTTTATAAGAAGCATCATGTATTTACAATTCCTTTTTATATTTTTATTTTTTTCATGCTATCATGTAGTCCATTGTGCCAAATAAACAATGTTACTTCTCATTTCTATCAAGTTGTAACACACCATCACACCACTAATGCATTGCAGTCTATGAGAAATTTATGCTTTTCTTTGAAAGAATTGGCGCTTTTTTTTTTTTTTGAAAAAAAAAAAATCGACTGTACATGTAATTATAAATGCTTATTTTAAAATGGGGGAAAATCATTAGACGTTAATAAAACATGTATTTATTGGACTTGTATAAAACTCAAGAATATCAACTATGTTTTTATGGTAAAACACAAAATTTAACTTGAGTTTTTCTTTAGGTTTTTAAATAAAAATGTATATAATCAATTGATAAGAATACTTATAGCTTAGCAAGTTAGCATCATGTAATATTGATGTTGTCAAGGTCCTTATAACTTAGCAGCATAATTATTGATCTTTTGATTATATGCATCGGGTTTAATCCTCAAATCCTAATAATTAAAATAACAATTGGCCAGAAAAAAATAATATTGATATCTATTATCACTCACTCTTGAAAAAAAAAAAAAAACAAAAACAAAATGATAATCGAAAGGGCAACAAAAATACAAAGAATATCAATACAATAGGAAAAGGAACAAACAAAACTTGAGTAGGAAGTTGTTTTCAAGACTAGATTCTTATTATGATCCTTAGCAAAAATTAACTTATTTTAAGTTGTTGTGAGGCTCCAGGTGATTTAAAGGCTCCATGATTTGCCCACGTGCCAGTTGGCTTAGTTAGAGCTAAGCTGTTTTTTTAATAAAAATTTCAGTCTTTCATCTGCAGTTCTTTTTAATTACAGCTTATAATAACTGGTGCTATAGGAATTTTTACATTTTATATTGTCTTTTGCGAAGGATGTCTGAAATATTTACTCGATCACAAGTGAAGAGACATCTTTCACCATATAAGAAATCTCATTGAGTATTAAAGCAATTAGCAGAAAAAGTGAAAAAACTCGTTTCATCCTCCTATTGAAGCATCTTTAATTTAAAGCATCCACCGGAGGTTTTAGGGTGCCATAGGAATATTTATTCTTTCGAAACCGTTGTATATCATATCTAAGATTCTTTAAAAAAAAAAAAAAAAAAAAGAGATTTTTTAATATAATTTATGGGTCTCATATTACATATACTAATAGATATACCTCCGTGATGTATATGTAATAATTAAATATAATGATATAATCAAATTTACAATATAAAACAACAATCGATATATTTTTTTAGACTCTAAGAATATGTGATCTTACGTTCAATTATTTTTTTTCCTTAAATCATGCTTATCTTACCGAGAACTAGTAACATGAGCCTCACTTTATTGTGTAGATATATGGTTTATATTCGAATTCAGTATCATTTTATCTTATAAGTTGTTAATATCCAATTTATAGATGATGAAGAGTTTGATAACACCTTTGGTCTTAGCATAAATCTGAAAAATGACAATTTGCATTCAAATAATATAAGTGATATGGATATGTTCTAATTGAATTTAGCATAAATTTTAAGGACATTTTTTTCGTGTTATTGTGCAGATTAATGTAGTAATCGTAAAGCTACAAAGAACAAATAATTGACTTCTAACATTAAAACGCAAATACTTGTGGAATGTATTGACCAAAGTGTTACACTTTCTTGCTAGAAAAATAGTGGTTTAATAAGAAAGCAAAACTCAAGAAGACTACTTGAAAAATAATCCTTAATAATCCTTTTTTTTTAAAAAAAAAAAGTAGGTAGAACGCGGAAAGTGGATGTGACTACATGGTCAAACTAAAAATCGGTGAATAAAGTAAAAAAATAAAAAATAAAAAAAGGAAGAAGAAGAAGAAGAAGAAGAAGCGAAATGAGTAACTTCCATAAAGTAAAAATTATTTTCCGATAGTACCATATATAGAAACTTTCACGAAATTAAAAATAATGTGTACCACAATGGCACAATCGAAATAACATTTACTAGTCGTAGTAGGCAGAAGGTGCAAAGCAGACAAGACCACATGTTCAAACTGAAAATCAATGGATAAAATGAAAATAGAACAAAAAAGTAAATTTAGTAACTTCAACCAACGATCAAGATAAAGTTTACAAAGGTTGTGAGTTCATGATAGAGGGACAATGCGCACCTTATTTGTTTGTGCGTGATGCCAGTTAATACAATTAACAGAAAACGGAGGGAAAGGATGCGAGTTGAATGGATAAATTGGAAAGAAGAAAATGCTAGAAAATGGAAAGGAGAAGATGCCAAGAAATGCGTGAATGTGGAAATCGGAAACTGATCGCGGAAAGAGAAGATTAAAATTAAATAACTACAATTGAATGGGCATGGGTAGAAATTGAACATGGGAAATATTATAAGACAATATTTTAACTAATGTGAACGTGGAAATATTAGGTAAGTGGTATATATGGTAATTGATGTAAGAGTTGGAAAAAATCGATACATCACTTATTTCGGAAAATTAAACTGTAATTATTAAATAGCAATTACACAAAACTTTTGGATTTAATAATATAGGTAAATACATTTATTAAAAACTTTGAAATAACGTTGGCCAACAAGGTGAATAGCAACTTAAAAGTTGCGTTTTTCCTGAATTCGGTGAGAAACTGAAGAGGAATAAAAAAAAAAAAGGAAAAAAAAAAATCATTGTCAAGGATCTAATTCTTCATTAAAAACTATCTTTATTACTAACGACCTTTATGGAGATCCATCCTTAACTTCGACTCTTATGCGTGATAAAAATAGTTTTGTATACAAGCAATTTCTCTGTAACTTACATGTAATGTAATACAAGCATTAAAAAGATATGATCAAGCAAAAGGAATTTCTTTTATAAACCTTAAACAAACTTGACAATTCGAGTTCAATTTTTTTACAATTTATTTTATTTTTATTTATTTTGGCAATTTGGGTTTTAACGTGACTAAATGGAAATATCATTCATTCAACAGCTTTTTACATGTGGTCACTAATATGAACTATCATATGGAATTTTTTATTTCTATGAATGTTCCAAATAACTATTCTTATTCTAAAGGCACGCAATACTGGTTTAACCAGTGATGTATCTGTTTCCAAGAGGTATAATTTTACCTATTAAGCTCAAATATGAATTAAGAAGTTAGTTTATCTAAACTAGGATTATTAAGATCAAGAATAAAGGAAGTTCGACATATGGAATAGGTTAACAGCATGTTTAGTAGTAAGTTTTTGTATAAGTCTTTTCAAGCAACGTCACAAGAGATTGTTGTGTTACATTATGTAAAATAGAAACCAAACTGCATGCATGAATGATGAAAACCCAGGTTGTAAAGTGATACGTAAGCATAGAGTATGCTATGATGCAACAAGCTTATGACTTTAAGAGTTATGAATTTATGCTTCTATCATTTAGATTTATGCCGGGATGGATTCTAAATTGTGAATTGATCTATTAGACCATTGAACTAAATCGGGCCTATCTTAAATGAGCCTGAATTTGAGTTTTAAGGGTTTGGACGGTTCAATTATGACAAGTCATCAAGTTAGTGAGTCATTAAATCAGTAAGTTAAACTGTTCTTGAATTGGTAGTTTGTCTCGACAGTTCAAGATTGAATCAATCTTGAAAATTAAAAAAATATGTAAATAATATATAATATACTATATTTATACTATATATATAATCCAAACATAATATATATTATATAAACTATATTATATGATACAAACAAGTATATAACATATGCAATATACAATAATTAATATACTGCATATATTTTATATTTTATATTATATATAATATTACATCATATATTCATGCTCACACATTATAAATAAATTATTTTGGAATATAAAATAAAATTTTTTATTCATACGCAATAGTCTAAATTTTTAGATTTAATTGGAAAAAAAAACAAATAATTCAAAAATTATTTATAATAATTAAGAAAAATTAAAAAAAAAATGAAAAAAAAAATTCTACAATTCAAATGTCTTTTAACCAAATCCACCCGGACCTATCCCCTTAAGGGTAGGGCTCGATTAACTCTTTTGCTAGTCCATAAATCGACAATTTAAGGCCGGTTTCAAGCCAACTTAGCCTGCTGAACACTTGTAACGCCTTCTAATAAATAATATTGACATCTTGTGGATTTTAATGAAACAAAACAATTTCAAGAAAGTGGAAGTCATAACGTTCCATCTTCAAGGCACAAGATCTTGGTACAAGTTAAACAAAAGATCACAAGGTGGGACGTTAAGGCTTTAGGGTTTTGTTTAGCCACGTATAGGGTATGTAAATATTTTTAAAATGTTGTAGCTGGTAAAAATCACGCTTAAAAGAACTTAAGGAGTTTATATTCACACTCTATAAATAGTTTTAAGCATTTATATGCCAATAGCCCTAAATTTTTTCTACTTGCATTTGTGCCTCTTGTTATATTCTATTGAAATGGTATACATATACTATGAAATATGGGTACAGTTTCCATAGTAACAAATAGAGAGACACCCTGCCCTAAATATTTGGTGAAATCATGGCGCCTATGAACATTCTGGTATCGATCCATTTGTGAAACCGTGGGAGTTATTAATGATAAGAGTACGATGGTTCTGGTCATACTGAATTGCCGTTTATAGTAAAGAAACATGTGGAAAAGAGACCATTCTTGAGGTTGCCTTTGCTTATGTCCTAACTGACCTTTTGAGTGCACGCAAAGAGCCTTTTTCTGCCTTATTTTTGGTCAGTCGTGATTTGTATCAAAACCATGACGACCGCATTTTACCCTCTTTAGTCCTCATTCTCATTCTCATTCTCATTCTCATTCTCAGGTTTCTTATTCCACTTTATCTTGACAACAACATTCCTTGTTCAAACTTCCAAGGGGGAATGTATGTTGCATTCTCTTGCTTCCTTTTAGGTAAGTCCAGATGGTTTCCTTGTCCTGTCATCTTTCTAGCTTATTTTCTATATAGGAATCACTTCTCATGACAGAAGCATGTCAACCCAATAATGTCACACCCTATTCGGCCTCCCTGTGTGTTCAATAAATATACATTGACACAAGTACTCCTAGTATATAGGAAAGAAAATTTCATAGTATGCATGTACCGTATGTCTTACGCATTCATTTCACTGGCTATAAAGTAGAGCAAAGGAGAGATTGACAGAGTTACAACAAAATACAACGTTGCAAACCATTCAGAAATTTACCAAAAACAAGTCCTAAAGCAAATGTCCTTTGCATAGTTCTTTCCCAGTAGCTCATTCACTTTTATGGATCACTGCAGTTCTACGAAATTCTGAATCCACAGGAGCTATATGCTATCAAGTTACAGCAGATAAATCTTTTATTGTCCTACTCCTGTCTGGTTACTCTTCCCCCACACCCCCCCCCCTCTTTTTCTGGTAATAAAATTCTAGTTCTTACCCTTTTAGCTATCTTCCTAATCCAGCTAGACTCTTGGACAGGATTGGATGCTTTTAGAAGGTTGATCTCAAATTCATTCGATTTTCAGGAAGCACACTAATGTTTATGGTAAGTTTTTCCATCATTACAATACATAGGATCGGAACAAATTAAAGGGTCCTAAAATTGAATAAGGACAGCAGCTAGTTAAATAAGCAAAGGTTTCCACCAAGTTTACGTCAATCTTGCATTATCCTGACATGCCCCGAGACAGCTGATAGATTCCATGCACTCAAGATTTTAGAATATATTTTGGTATAGATTATCGAAGAGCAGTTCCTAATTTCCTATGGTTTCTCCTAAGCATCATCGCTGAAAGTTTTCATCCATGATGGACTAGATAGATAGTTACACTATCTAAACAACCATGCACCCTGTATTGTGATCAACTTAACTGCTGCATATATTCATGCCCTTATTAATCCATAACTAAACACAATTGAGAAAATTAAAAATAAAAGACAGGGGTGAGGAAACTAGAAGAATAGGGAATAGGTGACGGCAACATTGACATCCTGTAGTGTGAAGTTCAATTTCTGTTTTGTACTGAAATCACGATATCAAATCAGATGATGTTATGCATCTGATGAGATAAGACAGCGCCGCTCATTCTATGGTTGATACGTGAGGCGACTTCAAAGCATATCTGTTTTTCCCGATAAAAGAGAAAAAAAAAAAATTCTGGCAAACATTAACACAAATTTACTTTTTTGAAAATCCCCAGTATTTAGATTCACGTATATTCCACAATGGTTGAGTTAGATGCGACCCAGAGAGGAATAACTAATAAAGTTTCTAACCACTTTTTAAAAGGAAAGTTGCAGATCAAGGAGCGACTGACTGGAAATAGGTGATTTATGAGGATAATACATCATGGACAAGGTCTCAGACAAGGACACATATGGTTGTACACACTTAACGACATTTGTGAAGACCGACACCAACACTTTCCAAGAGATCGTGCAGCGCTTGACAGGTCCATCAGGAAGTGAGGCTTCACAAGCAGTTCAAAATGTTGCAGGTAGTGCAAAGAGGCCAACATATGCTCCGTATGAAAGAAGACGTTACATGAAGAAAAAGCTTGCGATTTATAAACCCGGTTCACACTTCACGCTCAGCTCATCATCGGATTTCCAATCTTTTGCTGCCTCAAACTTGAACAACTCAAATAGTTTTTCAACTTCCAAGGGAAACCCCATTTCAAGATTTTCAAAGCTAGCTACTCCTAAAGAAAAGAATAGTGATCAAGATTTCCAAGACTTGAATACTCAAGAAGAAGAAAAGGCCATAAAAGAAAGGCGGTTTCATTTGCATCCATCGCCTCGCTATAAGTTGGGATTCACTGAACCAGAGTTGCTCACTCTCTTTCCCCTGACATCTCTACACAAAACTGATGGTAATCAATTTCAGTAGCCATAGAATTCATGATGGGATATAGATATAATTGCCCATGGAATATTTAGGTGTAAACTAGTCTAATTCAGAAAATATTTCCAGTACAGTGTTGCTAAAATTTCCACATATACCCAAAGTTTCCAAAGCATATGAATGAATTTGCGAGCAAGGTTACCTTACTAATATTCATTGATGTGGATTATGCACAATGTATCTAGAGATAACTACCAGGTTGCCAATAAAGTCAACCAGTAGAGATATCTAATAAAGTCAAATATATTTACCCGGTTACCTTGACTAAGAAGCCTATGTCTTTGTTTGATTGATAAAAGAATTGTCAAATCTGTATTCACATGCACATGGAACATATAACTATCTAAATTTGTTCAAATATGAAGGCATATATATATATATATATATCTCACTAAAAAGCAGAACATTAAAAGAATCAATGAACTGAAAGGAAACAACATTGCAGCTACAACTCCAACAATAAGTCTTTGCGTATGACTTTTTTGCAGCAAACAAACTGAAAGTGAATTCCCACATACAGGGATAAGAGTCAGGAATACTGACCTTGGTGAACTTCATTCGTGGAAGATGTCCTTGAGAAAACAAGACAACAGTGACGTTGAATGTTAAGCAGGTGACCATATGAGAACCCTAAGGAACTTGCCGCTAATATTTGTTCAATGCTCTAAGGGAAAAGGAGAGAATTTCTTGCATAGAGGAAGGTGAAAATATTGGCACTGCAGTTCTGTCTCGATAATTTCTTGGGTTACCTCAGATAGCAGTCAATTGCTTCAATGATGCTTTTGCGGGATCATTTAGCAAGACATATAACAGAACAGACGTATATACATATAAAAGCTGATAATACTGTGTACTCAACTTATGAACAGAAAATGACAAGACGCTTGTTGAATGGAACTGGTAGATGGTAAGCTTCTGGAGTCACTCACGACCAAAATGCTCATGAAAAAATTTCACAGCAAGGGAATCATGAGATATTGGCAGTGTAATTAAAATCAACGCACCATAACCAGATAAGATGTAAGGGTTAAAGGCACATCCTGAGGAATAGATCCTCCGCCCTCCCCTCACAAAAAGAGAAGGAAAAAAGAAACAAAACTCTTCCACAAACAGTTCATAATGCATTGTGGCTCTTGCTGTACAAAAATGGTCCCTTTTCAAATGAACTGTTGAGAGTCTGTTTGAGCTGTAAATTTCAGTTCAATGTCTCTTTTCAGAATCAAATTAATGTCGATAAGAACTCTGCTAGAAAAGATTAATAGTAGCCAAAACTCAACATGAAACATTTATATCCCAAAATAAACAAGCATGTATGTGCATGTGACCTCAAATGCTGTTTAATCTTACATTGCTTCTACAGAAACTGAACCATCATATAACCACTCATTTACATGCGCAAATACAATCTTGGATGCCTGCTATAGCTCTGAAAATGCTCATGCAAAGGAGAATCAATAGACTACCTTTAATGCCCTCATAGGTATATGTTAATGGTGAACAGAACTAATGAGGCACAATAAAATCCCATACATGGCCATATTTATTCTTTTGCATTTGAAGGTGGTATAACTCTTTTATGTCATATATTTTATATAATACATGCAAAATGATAGCTAAAACCTTCATCCATTTACTAGGATAAGTCGCACATAATCCAATAACTCTGATCATAGAGCTTCAAAATGACAGTGCATATGATCTGAAATGGTCCTAAAGCTCTAGTTTCTTGTTTTATACCAGTCCACATAAATCCTAGACATGCAAGGATCAAAGAATGGAAATAATGAGTAGGAAAAGATAAAAAGATTTTACATTAAACTGCATTCAAATGCTAATTTCAATGTCATCCACAATTGGAAGAAAATAAGTATATATGTACCTAGAAAAAAATAAAATAAAATAATTGAGACATAAATAAGCAAACAAGAAAACCATTTTATTAACTATGTAATCATTAAATGGTGATGCACACAACTTACTTCACTGCAGCTGCTGGATTTCTTAACTCTGATATTGTGCAAATTGCAGCACGTGTTTAAAGTACAGATCCCTAACCGTTGTTCTTTATATAGCAACAAAAACATCTGAATATGGTTTGGACATTCGAAGATGGAAGTTACAGGCTATAAATCCTAACGACTACAGTAATGATAGTACCTATTATGCTTTCATGCATTCGAGAGAGCATGCAAATAGTTTGCACTAACTATCACATAAAATGACGAAAAGATAAGTGATGAAAAAAAAAATTAACTAAAGCAATGCACACATCTGGAATAAACCTAATAACTTTAAGAAGCCTAACAAACTTCTCTTCATTGTACTATTTATATGAATCACCATTCGGTAAATGTTCAAACATAAGCAAATAGAGTGATATTTTTGGGCAAACATCATGGTATGTCACAATTCATGCAAATCTGGTACAACAGCATGACATTCTGGGCTCTTATTCACCCCAGTCTGCAATGGTTTCCTCCATCTCAAAAAGAAAGAAAAAGAACTGGGAGAAAAGAAAAACCCTAACAATAGTCTCACACTTCAGGTCTCTAGATCATCCATATTATCAAACAAAAAGTGAACACTCAAGTTTCTCTTTGAGGCCACTATATACTCGTTATCAATCACAAGCTGTATATCAACCATTTTCATTCCATGCACTAGATTTAGGTATATATTTTTACTCTGAACTATGAAATTCAAAGGATCCACTAATATGCTTATTAAGACATATTAACATTGCCATTCTATGACACGTTATGGAGAAATATAAGAAATCGAGAACATATTGTATGATATATCTAACCGGTATACAAAAATCGTTGGAGGATCTGTGATGCAGTTTTATTTGGCATCTCTAAATGAATCTAATCTGAGTTTTCTTACAAGTTTTCTATGGAGAAGACTGAAGTTGCACATTTGCTAATAGTCTGGTTATCTTGCTTAGGGTTTCACGAGTGGATACAGTGATTGGGTGATCTTCACCACATATTGATGTTCGAATAAAAATGGCCTTTCGTATTAAATCATCTCCTATGTCAAACTGTCCCCCTCTCAGCATTAGTTTGGTTCGAGTTTCTAGAATAGTGGCTCTTAATAGAGCTAGCTCCTGCCAAAGACAAGGGTTAAGCTGAGCCTTGGTTCGAATAGGTCTCCAGCAAAGTGACTTATCTATCAACTTCTCAACAGGTGTTACGAATGCTTGATCAGCTGCTTCCAAAGCATCTGTGCACAGGCGTAGGAGCTCAAGAGCTGCTCTACACCGTGAAAATGTGAGGAACGTTCGGACTGCAAGGGGAAGAACTAACCCCTTGATCAGATGTACCATATCTGACACCTTGATCTCAACTGCCACAGGATCAGTACCAAACCCGAAAAGCAAGAAGCATGCAGCCCACAAATGGTTCCAATGTTCATACGCAGAGCCACGATATATTACAGCTTGAACCATTGCTTGAGAAGCTCCTATTACTCCTCTTTTCCGTGCATAAAGTTTGACAAGATCATTGAAATGGACACAACCCGGCTTGGTGCTACTCCTAGCAATATTGAACCTCAACAGCATGGATGTCGCCTCTGCTTCTGATCTTTTGGCATATGATGAACCACATCCACAAAAGGAGCACAAAACCTTTCTCCAGAGCCACTTACTTGGACACTTTTCAGGTAACTTATGAGCTGCTGCAGCTAATAAGGAAACTGGAACCACACCAGGAGCAAACCAACCACTCACTTGAACCATTCTGGTAGCCAAGCTCCTTGCACCTTCTGCATGGTCAAAAATTGAGAAACATACCTCAAAGAGTTGTAATAGGAAAGTGTTCTGCCTAAATGGATGAATCTCCCTGCCATTCCAAGTTAAATCTCTCAAGGGCATCCGATTTATAGTGTCCAACAGCCTGCTTGGGTTTATTGGAAGCTCCGATAAGATAGCTCTCACAATTGCAAGCCCTAGCGTAAGCCGTCCAACTTTCTCCTCGATCACCCTAAGCGCATCAATTTCAGTCATTGAATGATCTTTGGCACTTCCCTGCATTAATAACATTGCCTCAACAGCTGATAAGTAAGAAAGCTTTAAAGGCTCCAAATTCATGACACACGGAAGGCACGTGGATATTATTATGTGGGTCTCTCCACCAAATCGAGGAAGTAGATCCATAATAAGTTTGCGATCCCACCAATCCTTTTCATTTTCTAAATTATCAATAACAACTAAATATGGGATATTTCTCATCAGTTCTCTACGAACTCTAGAGACAGCACCCTCTTCATGCTCTTCGAAACTTTTGATCCTGCTCTTCTCTAAACTGTTCTCAATCCCAACATCAACTTCTAAATACGACCAAAGGTTTAAATAATTCTGCTTAATGTACCTGCTCTCCCCCCCAATCCACAATACCATCTTGTACCTCTGGTGGTATCTGTAAGCAAATTCCAGGAGCAGCTCTGTCTTGCCAATTCCGGAGTCACCGGAAACACAAGCTATTCCCTTACCATACAAAATTTTTGTAGATTTCCGCCTTCTGCCATACTTTCCAGCAGGTTTTTGCTTTGCTTGGTGATAGCGTTGTAAGGAGTCTGTGCTTTCCATCTCGATTTCCTTTTCTGATTCCTTCCACACAACGGGCTCTTTTCCCTTTGCTCTATAATCCACTATCTGATGGGCTTTCCGTCCTTCCTCTTTTGAGTTGCCCCTATTCCACCCAATTGTGAGATTCTTCCTTCTTGGTCTCGCTTTAAGCTCAAAATAATCCCTTTCCAGATCACCACTGATGTCACCAAAGAGAATAAATTCTAGTTCAGAAAGTTCTTTTTTCCTGCCAATGAAATTCTCATTTCGTGGGTAAGGGAACTCCTCCTTCTCTACCTTTTCTCTCCACTTACCCAACCGCTCAACAACACTTCTCCTTCCTAACTTCATAGCTAGTAATGTGACGGTCCTTAAAATGCAGTCTCTCCAATTACCATCTTGAGCTTCAAGTTTCCATTCATCAACTCGTGAAAGGCCATTGACTGCTTCTTTCCACTCGTTCTCTAATCCTCCATAGTGCATCCATAGTTCGCCTCCATGCTGCTCCCACAATTCTCCCCTCTTCTCAACCATATCCCTTACTACACAGTCACTTGGAACCAAGTCAAAAAATATAGGGACCAGATTCTGCTTGCTAGAGAAAAAGCGTAACTCTTCAACAGTATAAGAATTCCTAAATGACTTCCTAGTCAAGACTATGACTCCGAATGTTGCTATGTCCATAGCCCTCTCAACCATCCCATGTTTACGGGAATTTCTACATCGAGCTCTGTCTGATGCAAAGCAACTAATTCCTTGAATCTCTAACTCTGCCCTCAACCAATCCACAAATCTCAGCAATGAAGGTTTGCGACCATGAAGACCTATAAAGACATCACAACTCCGGATTCTATTAGAAGAAAGAGAGACCGAACCTGGTGTCACAGGGATCCTATAGCCTCTCCCATGCCTCTTTGGTCTTGCTAGGTTCTCAAGGTATATGTCATCATTCTCATGACTGAAGTTAGAGAGAGTACTATTTGATATGCCTGTTGATGTAGATGCATGATCAAACTTCTGGGAATTGTTTGTACCATGAACAGCAGCTGTAGCTGATGATGTTTCTGACAGGATATACCTCACATCTATTTGTAGAGCTTCAGGGTCAGGAATTCCCATGATGGGATTCCGGCTTTCAACAGGCAAACCCTCACTGGAAAATGGGAGATCAAACCCTGCCAAATTGGACATTTGACGCGTAGGAGAACTTGGAGAGAAAAATGGAGACTGATTTGCTGAAAAGTATGCCGATGATGAAGATGACATGTTCCTTGAGGTCGTTGTCGGTAATGACCCCATCCTTGCATTATCCTCTCGCACTTCCATGATTCCAACGTATTCTTCCTTCAATATGATGAATGCGCACCCATTAAAGCTCTCCAGATGTGGAAAGACAGTCTGGAAGATGAAAAGAAAAGGGCAAGTAGTACTTCAGCATGGTAATTGACTAATTGTTTGTGCCTTCCCCATCAAAACCAAAGTGAATTCGACAGTGACAAAAACCGCATTCAATATGCTTTCCAATTGCCAAACATTCTTATCATATGAAAGTAACACCGACATTCAATTCCAATATACACTAACTGATATGAAAATGTAGGAAAATATACAACAAAAAACCCAGGTTAATTAAAAAAAAAAAAAGAAAAAGAAAAAGCTAATTGATATATATTCTCTTCAAAGGAAAAATCAAACTTTAAATTCAAAAACTAAACGTACACTGAACAAAGAGATACATCAATAATTAAATGAAGACAAAACCAATCATAACGTTATTTCAAATGCATAAATTACCCAACAAGCTAGAGAAAAAGGAAATCAATTGGTTTTCCCATTTTAGTTTCTGACATGACAGAAGCCGACCGTATCTAAAAGGAGGAAATGGGCATCCACAAAATGAAGATTTTGAGCTCCATTTTTCTAAGATCTTTCACATTAACATACAAATATTAGTGACAACACCTGGAGAGCATAATACAACCAAGAGCATGGCCAACCTAGATCTGAGTGCCATAGCAGGACTGAAACAGAAAAACACACACGCACATATACAGAGAGAGAGAGAGAGAGAGAGAGAGTCTTACAAGGAATAACGTGGTAAAGGTAGACTTTAGTTTCTAGTTGTGAAGAGTTTTGGGCTCTGAAACTCAAGTTTGCGGACACTTTGTGTAAGAGGAAGTAGAAGAAGGAACCAAAAGACTGCAATTGCGATACAACAAAACGAAACAAGACAAACCCAATTCCACTTTCATCAGTAATACAAGAAAAAAAAAAAACAAAATGAAATTCAAAAAACAAATGAAGAAAAATTGAAAAGGAAAAGAAATCCGGGGTTTTCTCTCTCAGTCTCAGTCCGTCATATCGCATACACACATGCACACATACACAGAACACAAGCTGTCACCTTTCTTTTTTTTTTCTCCTTTTTTATTCGTTTCAATAAAAAATTTAAAAAAGAACACCCTTTTCAATATAATTATTATAGTACTAACTTTAAAACAAGCTTACCTTCTAATTTATTTCTCTCCCCAATGTCTTAATGGTCTGTCTGCCTGTCTCTTCCTCTCTCTCTCTCTCTCTCTCTCTGTCTTCCTCCTTCCTTCTATCTCTCTTGTGGGCATATCTTGTAATAGATTTTCCTTTCCTGTGTGCTGCAAGGAAAAATATATGTATATATGTTTATCTATATAATGGTAAAAGAGAAAATACAAAAAATGTTTTTTTTTTTTTGTCAAAGCTGAACTGACTGATGAGGGAAGAAAGGGGGCATGATGGAAGAGGAAAACGAGATGGGTCCCATTACCAGTACTGGTCGGATCTGAAAAATTAAAAGAAAAGAGAAAATTAAATCTGAAGGAAGAGATGGTGATTTTGACACTGACTGTGACTGCGACTGCGACTGCGACTGCGACTGGTTGTGGGCTAAAATTAAAACAACCGAACATTTACATTCACACTCCCTACTCTACTGTACTTCACTCCTTGCAAACATAACACTGCCCTTTTTTATAAGAGGACTCCACGCACTAGCCATCACAAGTCCCATGTTCTTTTATTTTCTTTTTTCTTTAATTTTAATTTTAATTGTCGTACCACTTGATGGTTCTTGTTCCGTGAGTTACAGTCATCCTAGCTTCTACACAAAATCCACTAAAAGTCAACCTCACTTAATGTGTACTTATCTTTGTGGATTTTCCTAGGGTTTGGTTTCCTTCCCCACCCCACTATTCTAGAATGTTTGTATTTTCAATTATGATTTTATAACATTTATGAATTTGCATTCAAAAGCATGACATATGTGAAAATGTTATTTTGAATTAGAAATTAAAAAGGAAACTCATCGAAAAGGTTTTGGGACATATTAAAATATAAAACTACTTGAGTGAAGTACTTGAAATAGTCATGAAGATGATAATTTTCCTATACAGAAAAGGTGATAATGGCGAAACATGATTTCCAATTTCCGTCTCTACTATTGTTGGGATGGGTTAGTAATATTTTGTGACTACTACTACTATTAATAATAATAATAATGTAGGAAACTCGAAATATATACAATAATATCAAATTTATGGTAGTCATGCTAAAAGTATATTGTGGATATCATAATTTCCTTATACTATGTAGAGATTCTAATAACTTGTATAAAACCATTGCATGCTAGGTTTTCTTGTTTGCTAATTGTTTTAAGAGTTCATCAAAGTGACTTTATTCTACACAAATCTATTTGTATCATCAAATTTTAAGTATATTAATTATTCATGTCTACTTAATTTTATTATGATTTGTAATAACTCCACCACTATTTAAATAATCCATAACTAAGTTATGCCATGGGGATTTACATCGTAACCCTAGATTTGATCCCCATGAAACCATCATGAAGACTTGCCATGAGTATTTTCGATGCGGCTCTTGAGTCTTTAGTCATATGACTACCACTTTAACTAAATCACATCAAAATGTTGGAGATGCATGGTAATTTACATCATTAGTTAGAAAAAAAATTTAATGAATTCTAATTCTCAAAATATCAAAGAAAAACATGTACTTTCTACAAACGTGACATGGTGGTGAATATATGATGCTCTCTACAAGAAATATATGTTTTCCTTTTAAGA
Source organism: Lumnitzera racemosa (assembly GCA_024138005.1). Lineage (NCBI taxonomy): Eukaryota > Viridiplantae > Streptophyta > Magnoliopsida > Myrtales > Combretaceae > Lumnitzera > Lumnitzera racemosa. Next base: position 22,925,026 of record JAMXBC010000008.1, read on the forward strand.
TTAAAATATAATCCAACAGTTTGCTCTTTTAAGAGTATAGACAGACAACTTGAAGAAAAAAGTTAGAGAATATATCAGTGGAAGGGAAAAAAAAAATAAATAGATTGGTGCATAAGTGGGTTACACGTATTTGACCGTTTATATAGTTAATTTATTGAACTTACCATTAAGAAGAGAGTGAATATCAAATAACTAGTAGTAACGGAATGGAACAAGTTTTATGCCACGAATGATGTAAGGAAATAAAGTACAAAAGGGATTGTGACTCAATTAATTTTACTTTTTCACTTATACAATTTTTTTTTATTATTATTTGCAATTTCTATCTTGTTTATTGACATTTTAATATTTCGTGAGATATTCCGTATCTTAGTATTATTACGGCTATCAGTTCTATAACGGAATATATAACCCTAAATAATTAATGGAATAATATGATAAAAATGTGTGCAAAATTGTATCGGTTTAATATTAGTAGAAAAAACATAGGGATATATGTGGGCCCAAAAGGAATTCCGACACAACCCTCCGAATTTTCAACTGACGAACCAACGAAGGTTCAAAGTGCAAGGCAAAATTAAAGTAGCCACTCATAAAAGTACAAGCTATTTTCGATGTTACTCGTAAGCCTTTGATTATTAAAAAAAAAAAAAAAGTGCTTCTTCCTTGATGATTGTTTCATCGAATGATTACCAGTTTTATCGAATGCATGCAAAACACTGGAGATGGGAATTTATAAGCGTGGATCCTAAAGGTAAATCATACGCTAAGAAAAAGTTTGATATAATTTAGTTCTCAAAATATGGAAAAAGTTAAAAGACTTCCGCAAATGGGACGTAGTCTTGAACTCATGATGCTTTCTACACGAAAAATATGGTCGTGACAGGCTTTGATTGTGTAATAAAGATCTAATAAATGGATTCTCATCTGCCACTATTATTCTCTCGATAATCCTAGTAACATTTCATGGACGAAAACAATAATAAAGAAATATAGCGATTTGTAATTTTTTTTTATTTATTTAGAATCTCACGTGGTCTAAACCTTTCATAATTTTTATACTCATCAAATTTAAAGTCCCTTTTTGTTAGCCATAAACATAAACCATATTATGAACTTTAAGATTCATTTTTAAGTATACATGATGTTAAATTATGTGAAAATAAATAGAAGTATCTCGTTTAATCTTTTCTATCTTTTAGATGGATTAGTAATATTTCATGATCAATAATAATAATATAAGAATCTTGAAATTCATAAAACCTTTTGAGATGATCGATTTAAAAAAATTTATTCAACCTTATCAAACTGAAAATAGTTATCCTTATGATTTCCATATTAATTGCATAGGGACTCTTTATACCCCCAAAAAACAACAAATATGAGCTGTCATTACCCAACTTTTCAAGAGCTCATGAAAGTGATTTTATTTGAGAAAATTTATTTGGTACTATCAAATTATAAATGTCTATTGTTAACATCTACTTAATTTTTATTACCTATAACTCCACCATCGCCTAAGTAACCCACAGTTAGTTATGCTATGGTAATGTGTAATGTAGACCTAGGTTTAATCCATGCAAACATTAAGGAGGTTTGACATGGGAATTATGGATGTGATGCATATGCCTTTCGTTATTGCAAAAGAATGTGCTTCCTCGTTGGTGGTTGTTTTATCTTGTGACTACCACTTAACTCAATTACATGTAAAACTTCGGAGATGGTAATATATTAGCATAAACCCTAAAGATAAATCATTCATTAGAAAAAGTTATAATGAATTTTGGTTCTTAAAACATATAAAGAAAAAAAAAATAGAAACATTTTGCAAATGGGATATAGTCATGAACTTATGATGCTTTTTGCAGAAAAAATGTAGCAACAACAGAATTTCATCATAGAAAGTTCTGATAAATGGACAAAAGATTCCCATCTACCACTTTTATTCTTCAGTAACAATTCATGGCCAACAACAATAATATGCGATCTAGACAGCTAGAACTTTCCTATTTAGACTCCCATGAAATTAATTTTTTCGATCTTCGTTATTGTCAAATTTACGGTACCTTGTTACTATCATGAGCGCAAATCATATTATAGACGCCTAGATTGAGTTTTAAGTATACATGTTGTGAAATTGTGTGAAAAGTAAGTAAAAGTATCTTGTCGTTAGTCTCTATTATTATTATAGGTAATAATATTCATGACTGATAATAATAATATAGGAATTTTGAAATTTTTAGTTTACTATTTAAGATGCTTTAACTTAATTTTACGTAACTTATCCTGTAACATCAAATTTAGAGTAGTCATGTTAAAAGTATACTATAAACATTAAAATTCTTATATTTACATAGAGATTTCAATAACTTATAAAACCATCAAAATAAGTTGCACGATAAGTATTAATGTTTTTTTATTTTTCTTTTGGTTTGGTGGCATTATGCATTAGGAAGGGAAATATATACAATAATTTAACATTAAGCTATATACAAAATTTGGAGCTTAATGCTCCGCAAGTCCTGTCATGGCTAGCAAAATAGGAATCAATAGGAGTTCTAATCTCCTTGTACAACCCCAAAGAAACAAAGGTTTTTTTCCTTTCTTTTTTAACATAAATAAACAAAAGCTAGGAGGAAAAGAAAACACAATATCAACATGATCACCTTCTTAAGCCCAACCAGCAAGGGCATTAGTAATAAAATTGAATTTTCTTGGTATGACTTCAATTTTCCACCTCCGAAAGAGGAAAAGCTTTCACCTGCATGCATTAACAATATTATGATATAAAAAAATGATCATGAGCATGCTCTCTTAATAGACTTCCTACACTAAAGAATCAAGGTGAATTTCTACATCAATAAGTTTAATTTAAAGAAAAAATGAAGTCCCCAAAACAGTGCCAATAATTCATTTGATAAGATATCAATTGAACTAACTTTTTTAGTAAAAACATAGATTCACTTTCCATTTGAATCCCTTAAGACTCTTCCTATAGTTGCTTGGTTCTTAGATGCAAGGAAACATTCATTTGTGTTTAATCTAATCCAACCCCATTGTAGAGATCTCTAAGAAAGATATACAAGTATTCAATATTGTTGAGCTTCCCTGAAGCTTTTAAATGTACCCAATGCTTATGGGAAGTTGCTTGAATAAATTGATTGATATTCTTTTGGATATTTTTATAGTTGAACAAAATTTGGTGTCTCTGTTGCCCAACTTTCCATAACATGATAGTAAAGGTAAAGGAAGGGGAAAGATGTTGGTTTACCAGATCTTTTTTCCTTAAATGATAATTGAATTTAATCCAATGTAAGAAAGATTTCTTAGAGATTGGATGTTAGCAAGGAGCAGTTGCCATAAATTAGTGATGTCAATTATATATGGGCATAGCAAAAAAACATGAATGTGAGTTTCATTATGCTAGACATGAAGCCAATTAGGCTATGCTTCTAGAGGATAAGTTAGAAGCAGTTGATAGAGCAAAGTTTACTAACCTTCGTAAGAAGATCTTAACCTTTGGAGGGAAGCTTGTTTTCAAAATCCATTTGCAATTGGTGTTTGATTTTCACTTGGGACTTAAGGCATAAGTATTAATGTTAAATAGTTGGCATGTCAACTTAATTTTATTATTATAATTTCAGCACTATGCAAAGTGGTCCATTACTAGTAATTCCATTACAATAGATAATGTAGACCTATAGGTTTAATCGATGAAACCACTATAGAGGTTTGCCATGATTATCTTCTATGCAACTCGTGAATCTCTAGTTATTGAAAAGAAGGTGCTTCCTTGTTGGTGGTCATTTCATCAAGTGACTACCGCTTACTCCTTTTATGCAAAACATAAGAGATGGTAATCTATAAGCATGAACCATAAATATAAATAATTTTTTTTTTTTGAAATGGTTTGATCAATTCTGATTCTCAAAGTATTCATAAAAATAAAGACTTTCATATGTAGAACATAATCGTGAACTTATGATGCTTTATGCAGGAAAAACGATGTAGTGACAAGAGTGGTCATCTAAACCTTTAACAAATAGACAAGTGCTTCTTGTTTACTATTATTATTCTCTTGACACTCTTAGTAACATTTTATGGCCAACAACAATAAAATAGGAATCTAGAGATCCTTAATTTTCCTATTGGAATCTCATGCGAATGATCTTTTATGATATTTATACTCATCAAATTCAAAGTTCTTCGTTATAATAATTATGTGCTTAAATTATATTATAAATGTCAAGATTCACTCTTAAATATGCTTATTGATAAATTCTTTTAATAGTAAGTAAAATGCGTATTTAAGACATTGAACAACTTTACTTGTATCATATACATATTGCGATTTAAGTAAAACAAAATTAAGATCCCTTCACTTTGTAAGTACCCATTTTATGTTATTCAAAATTCAAAAGAAAAAAAAAATCCCCATCTCGACATGATTATGCAAATGGATCTCGAAATTTATTCTATTATATCATCAAGGTAATTTTTGTTGTTGTTAAATAGTATATAAGGTTATAGAAATAATTTTATTTATAATTAAGGTAACTATGTTAAACCCAAGTGTTTGGTAAAAAACTTTATGATAGGATTAGACCTAAAATATAAAGGATCTTATTATAGAAAAAATGATTTTTAGCTTAGAGTAAGTTAACTATGCGAAACAATCTACAAAACATATTGAAATTTTTGTAATCAAAAGTATATGCTAAGTTTAACCAATAAGTGGAAGACTTAGTAATTAGTATGTCTTAAACATTAATATACTTAATTTTCATCAAACAAGTCGTATTTCAATAAATACGTAGTTAGTTGTATATATATATATTACCCCATATTAATAAATCTTTTCTAATATGTTAATAATAATATAATTTTACATTAGCATATATATATATATATGCTTAATGTACATCTATCCCTAGCCACTATTCCAATTCCCATCACTATTACTATTACCACTACCCCCTTCTTTTAACTATGATTGCCCTCATGTCATTATCTTTTTCTTCTTCTTTCTTTGTAAGGTCATATTTTATACTAAATGCACTAGAAAATTAACTAAATTATTCTTACTTGAAATTCAACATATAATTGGGTTCTCTTTTGAATCAAAAGCATATCAGTGTAGTTTTAAGTTTAATTTAGTTTGTAATAGTTTCCATTAGTTCATAAATGGTCTTGAGTAAAGGATTTGCAGGGTAGGTTTACATGTACTTTCTTAAATTAAATAAATTTTATACTCACTAGAATGATTTTATGTGGTTGTATGTTAATCCTAATAGGATCTTATAGTACTTTTACTTTACTTGTAGTCGTCATATATACCCAAACTTAAACAAGCAAACTTATTTTAATAATACTCTTACTAAATATTATAATAATGTAAGATTTTACACTAATTTAAAGTACTTATAGTAAGTATAGTTGTATAATTATGTATATTGTTTACTATAATTTGTGTCTTATAGATACAACTAACAAATGAACATGATGATTGAAAACTATTATAATTAAAGGTGCACAGACTATTAGAATGTATTGTATTATTTGTAGCTATTAGATTAGGCTTACAATGATAATTAATGAAATGAATTGCTATCATATATTTTGGCTAATACATTGATATACCATGTCTTTATAAGATAATTATGTTGGTTTATATGAATGAATGACGGTTATCGTGTAATATTTTTACATGGTTACGTATAAATGAACTAATAACCATTCTACTATGTTAATAGTATGATATTCATTGTATTTATGCTTAATTTTCATAATACAATAAATTACATGGGAATGAGAGAGGTGGCATGTTGATGCTTAACATGCTCCTAACTATAGAACAAACTAAGTGACTTAAATAATTGTATAGTGGTTAAGTGCAAATCAATATTATCATTGAGTGTCACAAATCTTAGACTTTTAGGAGGTTAGAGATGGCATAGTGAGTGTTAGTGACTAAAGAAATGAAAAGGGCTGCTTATTGTTTTTCCTTGGTTTGGTGGTAATAGTATAATGTAACCTAACTCTTATACTTCAACCTAGGTTAAAATGGGATTAATTTCCTTAAATTAATAGTAGCAATGTATAGTCAATATGTGAATGCCTTTATTCATATAATTTCTCATATATGAGATGCTAACTAATGATATATAAATTGTTGGTACATGCAATATCAAGTTACCCATATAATCATTGAGTTGTTAATTTGGTCATATCTATATAGTACTTCTATCTTTTTAAGTGAAGTATTAAACATGCCTCTTAAAAGGTCTCATCAACATATTCATGATTTGAGAGCTAAACTCAGATTAAGTGTTTGTTGAGATCTATTGAAGGATAACTAAATGATCTCTTAATAATGCCATTTTCCTTATATTTATGCATTGCACCCTTTGAGACAAGGGATTAAGGTGTTGATGAGGTTCTATTTTACTTATTACCATCTCATATGAGACATAATTTTGATATTTTGAGCTAATGAGTTTGCTAGTAATATTTTATATATTCTTTACTACTATTATCTTTGTATATTTACATCAGAGGCTGAACCATCTTTATGTAGATTGACATGTGAATAGTGACTCAACAATATATGTTTGTGTCTTCTATATACTAAATTAGGAATAATTATAGGTCATTTTGATAGTTTAGATGTATGGTGTATGTTATAAGAAAATTACAGCATAAATGGATATCCAATCTCCTTATTACGTAGTAAACTATTATACTTGGAATGTATACTAAGGGTAGTGATATATAACATGGGCTTAAGTTTGATCAAAACTACCATGGAAGTTCAATGTAAAAAAATTATTTTTAAGCGTGCTTTATGAGTCACTAAATATTGGTAAGACAGTGATTGCTCATCGATAGATGTTTTATTGGCTTGATACCAATTAATGTCTATTACAATTTATATGAAAAATAGGAAAAACAAAAATATAAAAGCATAAAATGTAAGCATGAGATAAAAAAAGTTTTAGATGAATTAACTCCTGAAATAGCATGAAGATTAAAGCTATAATGTGAAAGAGGCATTCTTATGAAATTATGATGTTTTTCTGCATGAAAAAAAAAATGTGATAATGGTAATACAAACATTAAGTGCTTGTGCAAGTAAAGGGATGAATTTCCTTTCACTCTTAATAGATTAGTAACATTTTATGACCAATAATAATGGCAAGAATCTAAAGATCAATCCATAATTTTCAACTCTCATGATATTAATCATTAAGGTTATCTACCTGATAGATTTAAAGTAACCTAATAATAGTTAAATGCCATATAGGAACCTTATAGACATTTTGATTCAATATTGTAAGAAGTAATTAAAGGACTTTTTCCTTTTGTAGAACTTTAAGAGATAACGTTAGATAACTATACTTATTTTTCCATTTCCATAGTTTAATCAAGTCACTGGAAAATAAAAAACAAGTATCCATCTTTTAGTTTCTTAAAGCATGAGCAACATAAAAGTAAATAAAAAACCACAACCCATTTTAAAAATTTATTTTATAATATTGTCTTTATAATATCATATCCTAATGAAACTATGTCATCACGACTATTATTGTATTGCTATTATGCCACCACTACTATACCTTATAACCTTACACATTGTTAGCACTATCTCATCACTACAAATGGTACACCAATCACATCAAACCACCGCTTATGCAACTGCAAAATACCTCCACAACTATACCATCACATCATCACCATTGCACCATTACTGCTCTACCATTAATTTAACCGATGTATATTTGCTATTATCAGTATGTTCATTGTGACCAATATAAGGAAAAGACATTAGAAGCATTTAATTCCTTTTTTTTTTTTTAAGTTTTTGTAATAGCTAAGTGTAAAAAACTACTCCAAAATGTAAAGCATGTAATCAAATTGTAAATGTCCATTTATTGTTAATATGATATTTTAGTAATTCCTCATCTAGTAATATTAACTATGTAAAAAGGAATGATAACATTTCATTACAAATAGAAATTTTAGTACTTGATTATATGTGTTTAACATGAAAGTTTCAGAACTTATGATAGAAACCGTAAAAGGTTTAGTTGAAAATGTATAAAACCCCTCTAAACTTTGACTCAAGTACGAATTTTCTCTCTAAATTTTCAAAGTGTGGTTTTTTTATCCCTTAAATTTTCATAAATTAGCAAATAACTTAAACTTTAATTTTGATATGTAAACACTCCTTAAACTTTGATTTCGGTACATAAACATCTCGTAGACTTTAATTTTGTTATATAATACATACCAAAATCAAAGTTTAGGGGTTATTATCAACCTAGATGATTGTTTACCAATTTATAAAAATTTAGGGATAAAAAATTACACTTTAAAAGTTTAGGGTAGCAATCCATACCTGAGTCAAAATTTAGGAGGGTTTTATACAATTTTCCCAAAATTTATGCATTGATTGTTAAATTTGAATTTTATAACTTCATTCAAAACTAAGGACTTTTAATGCATTTTCCAACAGTTTTAATAGGGTGACAATAACTATAACAGTAATGACAATAACAAAGATGGTGATGGTGATGGTGATGATATACAATATGTTATCTTTATTTTGATATAATTATCTAAAAATTAAATAGGACAAATGGTATTCATGTTGTCTTACTTAGTATTTTACAAAGCAGGTATTCTTGAAAATTACTTTTGTTATTAAATATTATACAAGCGAGTTGAGACATGACTTCTCACGAAAGGTAAGAAAGTTAAAAAATAACTACTTTTTAAAATATTTTTATTCTTTTATAATTTATTGCAAGAAGTTAAATAAGTATAGAATATAGTAAATTATGTGATAAAAAAAAAAGTAAGAAGAGAAGCTGATGCATGTGTAATGAAGTTGAATAGTCATTGCTAACTTTCCACTTTTTAGCCATATATCTAGTTAAGTATCATCCACTATTCTAATGTTATACAAAAGTAAGATCCTCTAACAGCTTAGGGAAGTTATAAGTAATGTTCTTGATTTCTCATGGAAAATGTCTCTTCTAAACCTCAAAGAAGCCTTTTCTTATCATTTGGAACTCTTAGAGAGATAAGAGAAACTGTGTTCCATTATGCAAAACTCTGTTCTCTAAGATCAAATAATGTTTAGGCAAAGAATTGATCTCATTCGCTTAAGTTACAAGGTGGATACCCGAAGTCTCTTAAGGCTGCCTTGTTTGTCACTTATACATTTAAGATAATGAGATTGCATGTTCCTCTTCCTTACCCTGTTCTCACTTAATCATCTCTTCAAGTAACAGTTTCGTGTCATTTCTTTAAAGTCATACGCGACATGCTACTTATGCAGTACACACGTAACCACTCCAATCGAACCTTTACATCTACATTTTGGCGACTTCGATGGGGAGAGTGATTGTAGAGACATGGCACCTCCCAAGAAGAAAGCAACTAGTATGTCTGATACCACGTCCCAAGAGCTCAACACTAATGTTGAGCTTATTAAGCAGATTCTACTCACACCGCCTGAGAATACTAGCTAGGACCATTCAGTGCTTGAGGCTCCTCTAGATCCCATACAGACGATGTGGACAATGCAGGAAGCCACCAAGGCTTTAAATTAGTTCATAGCTATGTTCCAACCTATCTTTATTGGGATGGCTACTACCGCTGCTGCGCAACAAGGTATGGCTTTGCCAAACCTTATGGTTGCTACTCGACTAAGCGTTACTACCTCAGCTCAATTAATTAATCCTGCAACCTCCATCAAGGAAGATCTCCATCATCCTTATAGGCTTGATGAGGACCTAAATCTTAGAGAATTCTTTAAATTACTGACGGAAAGAGCATACACCTTGTATGTCAACCTTCCCTCAAGATCGATTGATTCATAGGGAACAACTATGTGTAAGCTCTTCCTAGAGAAATTCTTCTCTACTTAAGAATGGGCCACAATTATAGATATGGGAAGAATGCGATAAAACCTGAAGGAAGATTTGATGAATTACATAGAGTGCTTCAGAAAATGTACCCTAAACATCTAAGATGTGTATGATGAAAAGGAATTAGTGAAGATTTGCATTCAAGAGATGTTCACTAAGTATGCTGTCCACTTAAGAAACCTTAACTTATGTTCTTTCTCCACACTCGTCAAGACTGCAAGAAGAACGAACAATTCCATTACGCGACAACGGATAGAAGGTGGAAGATTTAGAAAACGAGCAACCTTTGTTAGCTCAACCTGAGGAGAAAGTTTTAGAGACAATAAGAAGCCAAGGAGTAATAGTGCACAAGGCTCTCCATCAACTATATCATTCTTGTACTCAATGGGTAAGGTACATGCAGTACTTGACTAGTAGTTATGGGATAGGAACATAAAGCTCCTAAGGGTAGAGTGTTTACTGACTGCAAACGAGAAGAATGACCCTAAATTCTATAGATATCACAAAACTATGGGTCATCTAATTAAAGAGTGCTGGACATTGAAGAAGATATTTAATGATAGGGTCTATAATGGGGAACTTGTCATAGAAAATAATGACAAATGCGGTAATCCGCTTCCGGCACATAATGCCTAACGTGGTACTACAAATGTTATTAGTCACGATCCGGGACATGAAGAAGGAGATGTGCTACAGGCTACGATACATAAAGAGAAGGAAGTAGTAATAGAAACCAACCAAGGCACATACCTATCAGTGGTTACCACTTTAATGAAAACCTCTAACTTCAGGAGGTTTTTCGATTTATTGGGATTCAATGAAGACGCATGGCTTGCAACAGTGACTGTACTTACCCAAATTTTTGCAAGACAATATGGGGAGTGTGACGCAACACAGCCAGTACGAAAGATAGCCAACGCACATGAGAATGCGATACTCTTTACTGATGCAGACATTTACGTAAAGAACCCTAATCATAATTGTCCTCTTTATGTGGAAAGTACGCTCAACGAACATCCCATTAAGAGGACATTCATCAATAATGGCTCTTTTATAAACATTATGCCAACGTCTACATTCAAAGCTATAAGGATAGACAATCAATGCCTAGTGAAGTAGTCTATTGCAATAAATAGCTTTACCGAAACAAGTACAGACACAGAAGGCTATGTTAACGTGGACTTTAAAGTTAGACCCATACGAGGATCTACGTGATCGACGTACTTGTATCTTACTATCTTTTGGTTAGGAGGAAGTGGCTGCACGATCACAACCTCATACCTTCAACATGGCACTAGTGCATTAAGGGCTATTGGAAGGATAAAGATGTCTTTATTCCAACTATGAAGAACCCATTTGAACATAATGAGTCTTATGTAGCTGACGCAAGGTTCTTTGATGATTACGTTGAAGATGGAGAGCCATTGCTAAACCCTTTAGAACACCATTGCCTACATGGGAGGAGACCTAAGATAAACAAAAGAAGAAGAGGAGAATGCAAGGCTCGAGTAAGGGTAAGAAGAAGCAAAGAAAAGATGAAGTCATAGAAAGTTTCGTTAGAAAAGATGGGCAAATGGTATATTGCTTATGATAGTCTTTGGGATCCCAAGAGGCCTTTTTATCCTCCTTAGATCCCATACCGGTGCAAGAAACCTAACTCGCCCCTCCTTAAATGCAAAACCAAATGAAACTTTAAGTCGAAGAGATTAAGGAATTGAACTTGGCAAGATCAAGGGAGTCCCCACCACTTATCTTCATTAGGAAGAATCTGTTGCAATAAATTAAGGTCCACTTAATAAAGTTGTTGAAGGAATACAAGGATACATTTGCTTAGACATATGATAAAATGCCAAGATTGGACCCCAGTCTAATGTTGCATAGATTGAACATCATGCCTGGTGTTAAGCCAATAAATTAGGGAAAACAAATTTTTCATCTTGAAGTTGAAGTATAAATAAAAGAAGAGATTGAAACGTTGCTCCAAGCTGGCTTCATTAAGCCAATCGAATACCCTACTTGGTTGGTTAATATCATGCCAGTAAAAAAGAAAAATGGACAGATACGCATTTGCATGGACTTTCGTAATTTTAACAAGGCTTGCCCAAAAGATGATTTCCTACTGCCAAATATTGACACATTGGTAAATGCCATAGCTGGACAGGAATTATTCTCATCCATGGATGGCTTCAGTGGCTACAACCAAATAAAGATGGCTCCTAGAGATGCTAAATGCACTACTTTCAGAACACTAGTGGGAAACTTCCACTATACAGTCATGCCATTTAGACTTAAGAATGCAGGAGCTATCTACCAGAGGGTAATGACTACCAAATTTCATGACATGATGCATAACTTCATGGAAGACTATGTTGATGACATAGTTGTTAAGTCAAGACAGGCACTTGATCATTTAACTCATCTATGAAGGGTCTTTGAACGATGTCGTCTATTTAAATTGCGTATCAATCCCTTGAAGTATGTCTTTGGGATAGCTTCTAGTAAATTCCTTAGATTCATTGTTCATAGAAAAGGAATTGATGTATATCCAGCAAATGTGTAAGCCATAAGTTTCATGCCTTTACCTATTAGTCCGAGGGAATTAAAGATCTTCATGGGGAAAGTCTTCTATATTAGGCGATTTATCTTTGTACAAGCAGAAATTTCTCATCCATTATAACAGCTTATGAAAAAGGGAACCACATTTGAATGGGGATAACCTCACAATGAAGCCATAAAAAAGATTAAGGGGATACTTACCTTGCCAACAACAATGATAATGTTTGTTAAAGGGGTGCTAATGATTCTTTATTTGATAACCACTGATAAGCCTATTGGGGTTTTGCTAGTTTAAGAATTAGATGGTGGTGAATGAACGGTCTACTACTTGAGTAGGTCACTTTAAGGAAGTGAGGTGAAATACTCAGCTTGCAAAAAGCAATACCTTACGCTAATATTTACCATGCAAAAGTTGCACCACTATTTTCTAGCTCATAGGGTTAATCTTGTCACTCATTCAGATCTATTACAATACTTATTGTCACGACCATCTCTTTCAAGAAAGATTGCAAAATGGTTGCTTCTCTTATCAGAATTTGACATTACGGTCGTGCCACCTAAGGATATTAAGTCTTAGGCTTTGATAGACCTTTTGGCTCAGTTTCTTATGACACAAGGGGCTTTTGTTGTAGATACAATCCCTGTATGAAGACTTTATGAGAGCAGAACTAAATGGAGAGTGGCAAGTGCAATTTGATGGCTCCTCTAGTAGCATTAGATAAGGAGCTGTGTAGATCTTAACATCTCTAGAAGACCAAGAGATACCTTTAGCTTTTAAGCTGGACTTCCCCTGTGCTAATAATGTGGCTGAGTATAAAGCTCTCCTGCTTGGTCTTATTTCTACTCAAAATACCAAAGCATCTAACTTATGCATTTGTGGTGACTCGAGCCTAATCATCAAGCAGGAAAATGGATAATTTGCTCTCAAAGAACCAGCATTAGTGCCCTATAGGACTGCAGTACAGTCTTTGGTTAGCAAATTCAAATCCGTGAGGTGCGAGCATGCCAAACGATCTACCAACTGCTATACAGACGCCCTAGCAACATTAGCTTCCAAAGTTCCCATTCAAACTACACAAAATAATTTGAACGTATAAGTTATCAAGAAATCCATCCCATGTATGGCTCTACAATTAGTAGACAAGGATGAAGAAGTGCAGGATGACTGGCACAGTCCCATCAAGGCACAGTTAGCGCATACAAATGCAACTTTTGTGACAACTTTGAAAAACTTCACTTTATTAATGGCGTCTTGTATTTTAAGGGACCAGAAGGTGTCTTGTCTCGATGTATTTGTGTAAAGCAAGCTTGTTTGAAGTTAGATAAATACTATAAGATTTGGTGCGGAGAAGAAGGGCTACCCTTGTATTGCCACATTTAATGCACAAGGTATTACTGGCCAACAATGTCTAAAGATGCATCCTAACTATAAATGAGTTGCCTAAAGTGTGCTGAACTCCTTGACTAAGGCAAATGCAACTTTGTAGTAAGTGCAGGTGATAGGAGGCGCTCTTATATTGATTACTTGAAAAATAATGTTTTACCTATGAATAGCACAAATGCCAAATTTGTGAAGCATAAAGCAAGAAAGTATCTTATACAAGAGAGCGAGTTGTACAGGGTACCATTCACGAGAAAGGCTCTTCGATGTATAGCACCTCCTAAAATAGAAACAATATTGTCTAAAGCGTACTCCAAAGATGGTAGAGAACATCAAGGGAGAAGGAAGTTATACCACCATTTACTTCATATGGGATACTATTAGCCTACTTGGACATTTGACTTAATTGGTCCTATAAACCCATCATCTAAAAGGTGCATATGGATCCTTAGTAGGACTGAATGTTTTACCAAGTGGGTTAAGGCGATCCCCCTTAAGAATGTAACAGGACCTATCGTAGTAAATTTCATAAAGGAGCATATTGTTTGTTGTTTTGGGATCCCAAAGCGCATCCTTTCAAATAATGGCACCCCTTTCATCAACTCACATGTATGACAATTGCTAGCTTCTTACAATATTAATCATGTGAAATCCATACCATATTATTTGAAGGGAAATGGTCAAGCAGAGGCGACAAACAAAGCTTTCCTGAAGATGCTTAGTCAAATGGTTCATGAAAATCTCAAAGAATGGAATGACAAACTACCATTGTCACTATGAGCTTATAGAACTTCTAAACGAGGTCTTACTTAAGTGATACCTTTCTCTTGGTCTATGGGTTTGAGGTAGTGATGCCTATTGAAATCTTGGTTCCTTCTGTATGCTTGGCTCTCAACGCTGAATTAGAACCAAACAACTTACGTATACTAGATCTTGAAGCCTTAGAAAAAAGGCAAGACAATGCAAGCATAACCTTGCTAATTACCAAAGACGACTTAGTGTTACTTATGATTGCTTGGTCAAGAAAAGATCTTTTTAGCAAGGTGATGTTGTACTTCACGCGGCATAGCATGTGTGGTGAGGGATTCCAGTGCCAAAGTTTACATCGAAGTGGGAAGGTCTTTTTATAATTCATGAGGTCTATGATAGTGGCTACTGCAAGCTCTTTAATCTTAAAACTGATGCAATAACTCCACCCATTAACTTTCAATAAGTTAGAAAATTTCATTTGTAGATCTAACAATGTATCTGCAATTCACACGAATGAAACATTCAACTTCCATTACTCTATTTCTTTATGTTCTTTTACTGTCTTTTACCTTGTTGTTGTTGTCAAGTTAGAGACTTATCTCTTTAGCGCAAAGTTTTAATCTTGGCTCCTTACTACTGTAAAGTTAGAGATACGTCTTCTTAACGCATAAAGCTAATACATGAATAAGTAAAGAGAAAGCGATATGAGGTCAAGTATTGAGAAATACCCTCTTAACCATTGATAATATGATTGGCACATGTTACTATTGTTGCTCAAGCGTGATCGACTATTTTATCTTATGTATTGTTGCTAACAAATGAGAGCCACCCTCTAATGTGCAACACTATCCTTTAGGCTTCATAAGCTTTATGAACAAATCCTATTATTATGGCATTTCTTTTACAATGTCACCGCTAAGTGAGGTACTACCTCCTAAAACGCACAATGACCCCCTACAAGTTTTAGTAGCATAGGCTGCCTCTAGGCTGAGAAGCCTTGTTATTTGATATAACAAATCAATTGAAATAAATAAAGAACAGAAAGATAAGAGGAAAGCAATCAAATATCATTCAATCAATAAGTTCTATTAGAAAGTGTTGAAAGTAACTTGAATACCAAAAAAAAAAAAGAGGGAAGAGTGAACGTTAGCAAAATAAATGAATATAGCCAAACTCTACTAAGAGTGGCAATCTAAACCAATTGTAGATTCAAGGTCCATATCGCCTAATAAATCTTTTGCTTCACGATCTATCATTACTAGCTCACTTCGGCTTCTCATAGTGGCACGATAACTCAGTAATCTCTTAACTTTGGCAGCAATGGGCTCTAGATTGCTAACCTTGAATTTTAAAAGATGAGCTCCTTTAACACAGCTAATCAGTTGCTGTAACTTATCATCCGAGAAAGACCTCCAAGACTTCTTAAGTAGTGATACAGCTTCTCCTAACATTTTCATCATGGTATTTCCTAACTTAGTCCTTAACATAGGAGACTCACTCCAAAAATCTTGATCCATAGCGTAAAGTCTCTTTAATGGTTGCAGTAGATAAGAAGGAATGTGAAATCCATGAAAGGATATTATCTCCCTTGGGACATCTTTTAGAGTTGCTTTCATGTCTCTACAAGATAAGTTAGCAATTGGGGGTGGAGAGACATCAATAGATGCTGCATATACTTCACTTCTATGAGTCCTTGAATGTAGCAATGCATCTGCATAAGTATTGCCATTACCTGCCTTGTTGATTGACAAGGTAATGTCTTGTGCTTCAAGGGAATTATTCAACTCCCTAATTCCATTATCATCTGCAACATCCTTATATTGGATTGGAGATTCACCATAATCTACTAAGTCCTCATCATCATTATCTAAAGCTACCACTGGTGTAACAGGATTATCTAGATGAACCTTAGAGCTCAAGATAGCAGCATCGTCCTTCTTGTGAATTGCAATAGGAAAGCCTACCTCAACCTACAAGAACAAAGAAATAAAATGAAAAAAAAAATTACATATAAAATAGCATGTGCATTTAATAAAGTTAGCTCCTAAATAAATGCTTGCTTGGTTTGTCTCAAATTCACTAATGGAGACGAGGGGTGGTTATTCTTAAACTTTAAAGAAGGGTTCACCCCTGTTGTCCTACTAGGACATTCTGATTGTTTAGTAATAGCCCCTCGTGCATCTCCACTACCTTGAGACTTGGGCCTTGGGAGTTTAAAAAAGAATTCATAACAATATATAGTAGATGCATTAAGTGTATCACCTACTGATGCAAAGGCATAAGCCTAAAACACATCAAGGCAGTTTGTCCAACGTGTCAGCCATCTAGGGGAAGTAACTTCAATCAAACCCCCACATCTACAAAGAGATTCTTGAATTAAAATGTAAATTAAAAGGATATTATTTGAAAAACCCCATAACATATCTAGATTAGTTAAAGTGAGATAAAATCTTTAATGTAAGGAAATTATCTTTGGAAAAATTACTTGTATTTTAGAACATGAGATTTTTATTTCTTTTCACATAACTCAATCAATAATACTTATTTTAGTACTTAGTTTAGATGCTTAAAATTTGAATTTCAAAGTTTCATAAACTCAAACTTCTTAACTGCATTTTCCATAAATAACCATTGAATTTCTACCTAAACTTATAAGCAAATTTTTATTTTAGATATCATCTAACTTTAGTACATGACTTTTTTTTTTCTTTTTCTTTTTACAATAATAGGGTATGAAATAATTATTGTATAAGTTTTCTTAATATTTTTTAAGTTAGGTCTTCAAGAATAATTTGCTTATGAAGATTATCGCAAATAATTAACATTCATTAGCAAATAAAAGAAGATTTTTCATTATCACCATCGGGAAAAAGATCCATTACAAGGTCCTACTACCCATCTTCTCTAATGCCTTAAGTAATTTAAGTGATTTGGTTTTGCAATTCATCATTAGAATATACTAATTGCTAATATAGATCACATAACAACTTAATAATAGATTGATTTATGAGCTACCCCCTTCCCTCCTATCTTATAGATAATAGTTTGACAATTGATAATGACTTAGAGGTATCATTAAATCGCTTTCCTTAAGGATTTATGCCCTTCCATATAATTTGTTATGAGAGTCATTATGTAAAATTCTCTTAAAACATTATTTTTGAGAGTTGGTTACTTAGATAACAAAAACCAAGGATCAAACCACACTTGAATGTAGAGAAGATATTTATTTTTGTGTAATTCTAAAGGAGGAAGATTTTAAAAAATATCAGTTAAAATTAAAGGTGTAAATGAGACGAGCCCATTCACAAGCTACTCAAGTTCGACTCGGTATTTACTTGAATTCGACTCATTCACAATCAAGTTGAGTTCGAGCTCAAGCTACTCGAGTAGCTTACCAAGTTGAGCTCGAGCTTTATGATATTCAACTCGATAAGCTCACGAGCCTCATCGAACTTAAGTTAAGTTTGAGCCAAGTTTAAATATTATTATTATTTTAATCAAATTTATGACATCTATTAATATTATTGAGTCTAAACAAGCTTAATCGAATCGAGTCGAGTTTGAGCTTATCAAGTTTCATTTCGAGCAGAGCTCGAGCTTTATAAATTAAAGTTCGATCGAGTTCAAGTTTCGAGTTGAATTTGAGCTAAGTACTGTATCGTCTCAACTTGGCTCATTTACAACCTTAGTTAAAATTCTTGCTACAAAGGAATTATCCAAATTAGAGTTATGAGTTATAACACTTTCATATAAGACTCAACTTAAAAGGTAACAACCATTCATCAAGAGTAATATTGATCTAATAGTTAAATTTCATCTGTTGGATTAAGTTTAGATCAAATATAAATACATTTAAACCCTCAATCACGACTTGTTACAACTCTTACAATTAAGACTCTTGAAATTTGATCAAAAGTTGCAACAACTTTAGTAAACATGTTCTTTAGTTTTGTTGTCACAAAGATTACAACCAGGTTCACGGCCATGCTTCTTGGTTATGAACCTTACAAATCTTCTTTAATAATTATGATTTGAGAAACATGAGTAAGTTTACGGTTATGAACCTCACTTGTTACTATATTCAATTGTTTACACTTTTTAAATGTACACAGTCAAGAAAATGCATATATTCATACTCATGTGTCTCACAAAGTACCATAAATCTCCATCTTTTGTTCATATGTAACATAAGTACTAACTTAGTTAATCATTAAGTATCTTATAGACATAATTTACATGCTTCAAAACACACAATTGATAATATGTTTCTATATTTTCCTATTAGATTATTGATTATCTACAATAAACTTATTGATTATTCATAAAGAATAGTATCGTTACATATGAATTACTCCTTAGCATAAGCTATTAAAATTGCAATAAGGTGAGATGTGACGTGTTACTTTTACCAAGCATCTTATTAGCATAATTTACATACTTCAAAACCCACAAGTGACAATCTATTTCTATATTTTCCTACTAGATTGTTGAATATCTAAACATAAACTCCTTATTGATTATTCATAAAGAATAATATTGTTACATATGAACTATGCCTTAGCATAATTTATTAAAATTGCAACAAGCTAGCAATAAGGTAAGGCGTAGCTTATTACTTTTACAAACTTAGTTAATCATTGAGCATCTTATAAACATAATTTACATACTTCAAAACACACAATTGACAATTTGTTTTGATATTTTCCTCCTAGATTATCAATTATTTAAACATAAACTCCTTATCAATTATTCATAAAGAATAGCATCGTTACATATGAAGTATTCCTTAACATAAGTTATTAAAGTTACAACAAGGTGACATAACTTATTACTTTGAACTTTCACACTATTGGTTATACTAGAGAATTTATATACATTATTATTTTATATTTAATTAGTGGATTTCATAGTCGCATGATTATGGCCATGCATTCATCATAATTTTGTTGAACATTTATAGAAGTAAATTATTTTACTTTTGTAAGGAGTTTTTATATTCAATTAGATGAACTCCATCAAAGTTATTGACTTAGATTCAACATCCATCCAATAAAAGATAATTATTTTATAATATATGATTCTTTTTTAACTAATAGTACATAGTTAATAGTGATTTGTTTTTACACTTTGAATCTTGGAACTAGTTATATGCTAGAATAAGGTAGGGTTTCCCTCACAACTACCTATAGAAGTTTGAGAATCATCTTAGTAGAGAAAATTGTTATAAGATCTCTAGGGAATTCTTTTGTTAAAGAATTTGCAAAGTAATTATTGATCTTAACATAAGTGATTGTAATAACTCAGTATCTTATTAACTCCTTAGCATATTCATATTTTAGCCCTATATATTTAAACTTTCCATCATATATTTTACCATAATCTCTAGACAAAGTTACTTTACTATCACAAAAGATTGAAATGATTGAAATAGGTTATAGCTAAAGTTCTACTTCTATGAGTCAGTTTCTTAGCCATTTTGCTTCTTTAACAGTTGCAGTAAGTATTATAGGGCTCTATCATTGAATGCATTATATAGGTTTATTTCTTAGAATCCAAAATTATGGCACCACACATGAGGTAAATACTCATCTAGAGATTAAACTTCTATTACTAACACTTGCTATCCAATTCACATTCGAATATCCCTCTAATACAACAGGAAAGTCACCAAAAAATATTATGAGAAGTAATTAGATGCTCTAGATATAGCTTTCCAGTGCTAAGATTTCTAGTGTATCTTCACAATTCGCACACAACATGTGCAATATCAAGTTTAGTACAATGTGAAGCATATGCCAAACTCCCTACACACTAGCATATTCTAATCATGCTATCACTCTTCTTAAATTCTTTTTTATTTAATACAAAGGTCATAACAAGTAGTATTTCATTCTTTACTAAGTATTTATACTTTTCAAGAATTCTTTCTGTATAAAGTGATAGACTTAACATAATGCCCCTACTTTGTTTCAATACTTTAATACCTAATATTGTATCTACCTCATTCAAATCTTTCAATTTAAACTTTATGGTATGGTATTTCTTTGTTTCACTAATAAAAATCATGCTCGTTCCAAACATTAACAAATCATCAACATATAATCAAACTATAGCATCATATTCACCATTGAACTATGAGTACATACTTTTATCAGTAGACCATGTTTTGAACCATTTGTCAAGATCAAGTATCGAATTTCTCATGTCATTATTTTAGGGTTTACCTGTGTCAATACAATGATTTAACTAATTTGCAAATTTTCTTTTCATTTCTCGATAACTTAAAGCCCTTTGGTTGTTCCATGTATATTTCTTCTTTAAGGTCACCATATAGGATGCTTATTTTAACATCTATTTGATGTTCATGAAGTTTGAAGATAGATGCAAAGGTTAACAATACCTTAACTGAAATAATCTTGCAATTGAAGCATAAGTGTCAAAATAGTTTATTCCCTCTCATTGCTTAAATTCGACCATTAACCTTACCTTAAGAGTTTGCAAATAACTATTTGAATTATATTTTCTTCTAAAAGCCCACCTACAGGCAAATGCCTTAGATCCTCGAGGTAAATTAATTAGAATCCAAATATTATTAGATAATTCAGATTCTATCTCATCATTTATTACCTCTTTCTAAAGTGTTGCATCTATAGAAGTCATTGCTTTACTATAAGTTTTAAGATCGCTATGTGTACTAAGAATTAAGGAGATTTACTAATAATTTAATCTCTATTTCCTTTTGCTAAGAAGCTAAGAGTTTGTGAATAAATGAATCATGGTTCTAGATTCTTGCTTGTCTTTAACCCTCTTACTTTTTTCAAGATCTATAGTAGATTCAACAATTGTTTCTTCATTTTAATTCTCATTAGAATCCCTTCATTCTACTTCTCATTGTGTGATAGGACATATTTTCTTTTCAACTAGATCATGAAAGAATTTATTTCACAAAAATTCTATATCTTTAGGTTCAACAGTAATATTAGATTCTAAATTTAATATTCTATAATCTTATGAATTTTAAGTATAACCAACAAAAACTCCTTTCAAGGTCCTAGCACTAAGCTTTGCACTTTTAAGATTATCAAATGCTCTATTGTTACACTCCAAAGAGGCAGAGTCATAATAGTCCTGTTATGTAAACTACCCTAAGATAGAAGTTGGCCTTTCGGTTGCTGTCGTAAACTTGATCTATATAAAGTATCCACAACCAATCTATTTTAAAGTAAACAGTTCACATGAAGATAATATGATTTTGCTTACAAAAGTCTTTAAACATACTTCAAAAATTCAGGTAATTCAAGTATTATTTACAAGACCTAATAACCTAGTTTGTTTAATACGTACATAGCTCAATATCATATAAAGGCTTCAGAAGTTTAACTGTTCTTTAGTTTTAATCCTTACTCCCCAAGATCCCTCCGTCATTAGTTTCAGGGTAGTTATGGCACGACTCCTCATTTAGTACTTATAAGAATATCTATAGGGATATAAGTAACTAACCACTTAGTAAGCTAAGACGAGGACATAAGACTATATATCAAGCATAAACAGAGTTATCAAATAGTTATTTAAATGCAATACATGAAACAAACACTATTGCATGATGTTGTTTGGTTTGTTATCAGATTATAGAAATTTCTCTTATTTTAATTTGGGTTTGAGGAGTTTCACGCATTTGTAATTGCTTATGACTAAGCTTAGGCCCTTGCAATGGAGACATCCCTCCTTTAGCGACTAACCTTCAAATGACTGCCTTCATCCTTGCTATGACTTTATCTTTTGTCATTTAGTTCGACCAAGGATGAAGAATGAACCACTATGCTACATGGCTATCCCTTTCAAAGGTATTTGTATTTGGTCGAAGAATCTTAAGCATCCCCTATTAGGTTGCAATGCATGTCTAGTTAAGATTTTAAGTCTAATATAGTTAAATTCAGTTACAAGTGATCAATCATAGCATTGCAATACAAATAATCGCAATTTAGAGTAGCAAGCTAATAGTATACAATCAAGCATAGATATACATACACAAACATGTACACATTCAAGCTATTTACAAACACAACTAAGTATAATCTTAAGCCTCTAAATACTGTAAAATAGTACTTTGAAATACAATTACATATTGATCCCAAACTTACCTAGACTTCCCACTTGCTCATTTGGGTATAACTTGTGAGGTAGTGATACTACTAGTCCTTAAAATACAAATATCATTTCAGTGCTCATATAATTACTATATAAAGGATTTATTATGTAACTAAAGTATTGCCTTTAGTTTAGGGTTTTAATATACTTAATTTTTCAGGTTTTAAGTCTCTTGTGATTAGTCTCATACTTAACTAGTTCTAATTCAACTCCTAATTTAGTCTTCAATTCAGTTTCTAATTCAGCTTCTAGTCACAATTTACTCTTAAGTCTCAAGATTACCCTCTGTCCTATTTTATGGAGTTTAACTAACTTCGCTAAGGTGTATATAGTCTCTAATTTAATTTTGATCAATATCCTAGTTAGCTTTTATTAACCCTGTCTTTGATCTAACTTTTGAATCAACTTCTAACCCAAATGTATTTTATACTTTAGCATAATTTCCCACTTAAGACCAAAATTAAAATACACTATATAGCCTATCATCACTTCAGTTTGGATCAATTACACTTGACTCCACTATTTGAACACTTCACACATATCCCAAATATCAACACCAATTCTTCAACTTGCAAATCTAACACTGCTAGGACTATAAATTTAATCCTTCAACATCATTCAACATTATTATATATTAGAATACTCGCAAAATCAAATTCTAGGTCAATTGCTTGGAAAATCATTAAGTGCATTTAGAAAAATAATCATTTAATAGGATCTCTAAGGTAAAAAAATGAGATAAAATTTTACAAAATAATTTGCATGAAAAATTTTCATAATAATTTAATACACATAATAGATGTTTCATAGAAAAATTTTGGAGCCGAAACAACGTTAATAAGATTGTTAAAAACAAAAGTGAAATCAACTCAGATATAGTGACTTCTTAATAATGATATATTTTGGAACTTAATTCTAGCAAAATAACATTTTTCCTAAAATTTCCTACAAAAAAAGGCATGAATACAAGTTTTCAAAATTTTTGGACAAATATTACTATTTTTAGTAATTTTATGAAAATCAAAGCTAATTAGAGCACCCATTGGAAATTGCCATACTAGCCACTCTAAGCTTGTTGGCCCCACTAGGTTGGTGTTTCTCCTTATGATGGTGGTGGTCGTTCACTGTTAGGTCTTGGTTTAATATACGTACTCCATTTTAGCCCTAAATACAGTATTTTTTATTAAGTTTTCCTAAATAATTCTATGGTTGATCTCTTGACTCCCCCATTTTCCCCATATTCCTAACTTTTTAAAATGTCTTCTGAAGCTGGGTGTGGTGTTTTATAGCAAAGTTTGGGTTGGTCAAGAGGAATGAAAAGTGATAAGTGTCTTAACTTTGGTTATTTCCTAAAGTCAAAATGTCTTTAACCCATCTCAATTCTTCCAATTCTTTATATTAAGGTTGCTAAGTCTATGCCAGCAAATTTCCCATTGCCACACCATATTACTATTTTTTAATTAATTTTTATTAATTATTTTAATATATTTTGATTTATTTTAGGGATTCTAGGTAATTTTGAGTATATTTCCATACCCATAAATTCATATCTAATACAAATAAATACCCTTACATATTATTTGTAATATTTTATGATTTTTTATATGCTTATAATTTATCTCTAGTAATTCGTTAATTATTAAAACTTGTTTTACACATTTTCGATAAAATAACGAGGAAAATACATATATTTTATAAATTTAATATTTAATCATTTTGCTATCTTATTTCCTTAAATCCAAACTTGTGGGCTACTTTTATTAACATTTTTAACTTCGTTGTAAAATTTGAATTCAATATGTCAATATACATAATCGCCCTAAATTTTACGTACCGTTTCCAAACCGACTGATTGTGAGTCGATAACTAATTTGCGGAGTCTCACATCTTTTATAAGATATGCAACCTTACATTTAAAAATATGGTGAATTTGGTTTCTTTCCATTTCTTCTTTCATATGGAACGAAACTTAAAGATTTTGATGGAATTCTATTCAAAATATAACATGAAGTTAATAGGGTCTCTCCCTTAAATTGAATGAAATTTTGCATTTAAAATTAGCACATTAACCATATTCACTAAAGTCTAATTTTTATGTTCTCCTAATCCATTATCATGTGGAGTATATGTATTCCATTTTTCTTCATAAAGTTAGTGAAGTTCATTTGAGAGATATTCACCTTATTTATCTTTATGCAACCAATTAATTGTCTATAATGTAAATATACATTAATGTATATCCTAATTTAATAGATTAGAATTGTGATATCATAATTTAGCATGCCATAAAAAATAAGAAACAATAATGTAAACAAAAACATCCATGTTCATATCAATACTAAGTGTGAACATGCAATCATAAGTATATCCCTTCCCTACATATAGATCCCTTTTCATGAGTATAGATTTGTCGAACTTTATTACAACTTTGAATCATTTCTTATAGAAAAGTCTTATGAAACTAGATTCTTCTTTATATTTGGAACATACAACACATTCATTAAACACAATTTCTTCCTAAATCTGAATTGAGGATCATCGACTCCTATGCCTTTTATAATATCTTAATTTCCATTTCGCTTAAAACCTTTACAGTCTTCAACATCCTTGAAACTCTTGAACTGGTGTTAGTTGTGGCATACATGAATAGTTGCTCCAAAATCAAGGCACCAATGATCACATTTGGCCATTGTATCCTTATTCAACTCGGTTACCTTACCAATTTAGAGTGCCTTGAATCCATTAGTGACCATAGCTAAAAATTCTTGATCTTCTACTTAGTTTGTAGAATTTGTGGTTAATTCATTCTTAGCCTTCTTTAATGATCGACATTCCTTAACATAGTACCCCTTCTTATTATAGCACGGTTGAATTCTCTTCTTGGCATTAGGTTATTTGGCTTTTCTTTTTTTGTTGAGTTTCTTATTTTCTTCATCTTTTACATAATTCGCTCTAGAAACATGTAGAAGATTCACTACAGTACACTTTTTCGAGTCTCTTCTTCTATGCATATATGTTGAAGAATCTATTTGATGGAAAAATCTCCTTCCATGTAAAGGATAGTTATTCCAATTGAGACAATTTAAATTAAAATGCCCCTCATTTGAAGAGACTCAAGAACCATATACATGTCACATAGACAATTGAAAAGAATTTAACTTGTCTTTTGATGTTATACTTTTCTTCTAATGCCTTCCATATCTCTATTGGTGACTTGGTTATCATACAAAAATAATATAGATTGTGATATTCCCAATGACCTTTGACTCGTTCCCAAACTAAAGGACTCACTAACATGGTATATCAAATACTTAGCCATCACCTAAGGTCAAAAGAATCCAACCTGTTATGCCGAGCTGATCTAATCATGTACCCAAATTGTAGTAAGTGGGGAGTCATCTTAACATAAGAGCAAGGTTAGTCCAAATTGTTCAAGAACTCCAAAGTCTTACCATTGACTTGTTTTGGAGACCACTTTATCCAGCAAGCCAAAAATTGCCAAGGTACAAATGCCGAGCTTTTTAGAGATCCCATTGCTACTGACCTTATCTAGATAGTTCAGAGACCGTTATGTAATGAATCTTCGGGCCTCTCTTTGAATGACATATATCCCACTAATTGAGTTGTACAATGTCACCAGAATGTTCTTTTAGTATGACTATAGATATATCCATTTCTTTTGTAATAAATTATGTTACGCCCCGAAGTCACAAAGTCGCAACAGTTCCGCCGTGTAAACCATTCTATGATAGTAACTGGCTCACAGTGCCTACCATAGAGATAATCTATACAAGGCGTCGACGACTCCTCGCTTTGAAGTAAACAGTTCGATTAATGATTATACAACAATTATGATAATTATCACAAAGTTCTATAAAACATAGATATTTATAATAATGTCTACAGAGCTTCCCAGGAAGTTTTACATAGTAACTACAGTTTACTAATTTACAGAATAACTAACAGTCTTCAGCCTTTAACTACAAGGTCAGTCTAGTTACACATTTGCTAAATAACTTGATTCTCACACCCCTGGCTTCAAAAGGCCTAACCTCTGGATAATTGTAGGGCGGCATAGTACTTGAAGAGATTACAAATCAGAACCTGCAAAAGGATCTATAAAGGTATGAGCAACTACAGCTCAGTAAGTTGAATTGGAGACTCGTGAATGCATACAAGCACAAACAGGGTTATCAAACAATTATTTCATGCAATGCAACAATCAAGTGTCATCGCACAACGTAGTCCGATCCATTGTGAAATTTCACCCGCTCCAATCCGGGTTGAGGAGTTCCATGTTATGCATCAGCTCACAACCAAACCTAGGCTTGTGCAATGGAGACCTCGCTCCTCCCGTGACTACCTTCGAACCATTGACTTCACCCCCGCTGCGACCTCCTCTCCTGTCACTTAGTTCGACTGAGGATGAAGAAGGGACCATTTTGCAATCCTGCGCTATCCCTTTCGAAGGGGTCGGTATTTGGTTGGAGAGTCCTATGATCCCCTAACGGGTTGCAATGCATGACGTTTTCGGTTATTAGGGTCGACTAAGATTAAATGCCGGTTAGGGTGTTCAACAAGTTCATACCAATTCAATCAGTCACAAAGTCATTCACAGTACAAATTCTAGCACGAATTCAGATACATCAAGCACATGCGCAAACTATTTACAATCACAATCATATACAAGCCTAAGTCTCTAAGTACTACGAAACTAGTACTCTATTACAATAAGCAATAACCCAACTTACTTGAATTTGCTCGATCGCTCGATCCTCTAGTTGCGAGCTGATTTGTTTCTGGGTGTCCTATAATACAAATAGGTTCTTTTAGTACTTATATTTTATGGATTATTATTCTAACTCATAATATAACTCATTTTCCTCATGTATACCTATAACGTAGTAATGATTCGTTGTGTTCTATTTCGGGGTTCGGCTCCTAAACTAAATTCTAATTTTAATTCCTAAGTTGTAATTAAGCTCGAATCCCAATGTGATATTAATCACATTATGTTCGGGTATTCAAATATCTTATTGGGTCGTAATTTTTGTATTCTAAACTATCCGGTACACGCTAACCCTAATTGAGGTATCGAATTTATTCCCGGTGTATAAAACTCTTACATTTTGAGATATTTACTTAAAATTAAATGTCATTTCAGATTTATTATTTTTCTGATTTCTATTATAATATTATCTAAATAACCTTATTTTTTTAAATTTATTAATTTACATTTTCACATATTACTAATTTATTATATTACTTACCTAATTTCTCTAATTAACCATACTTAGTACCTAAAGGATAGGATTAAGGTTCCACTGCAGAGATTAACTTCCCTAAACCTCTAATTAAGATTCAAATCAGTAATTAACATCCTAATCACTTAATTAACCCTTAATCATCCAATTTTACCATCATTTTAGGGCTAAAAATTAACTTAAAAATTTCAAAAATTAATTTTAAAAAAATGGCTTCATAGCACTGTTATACATCAAATGAGCATCCTACAGAAAAATTTTGAACTCCAAACTACATCCCTAAGCCTATTTATTTTCTGGTTTACTAATGCTCGGTTTTGAACAATTTGTTAGGGACCCTATATTTCCAGATATAATTAAACTAAATAATTATTTTTCCCTAAATCTACATACAATAAAACATCATAATAACAAGTTTCATAATTTTCTGGGCAAAATAAATAATTTTACAAAATTATACAAAAATCGGGTGAATAAATGACTAACCGGTCCGAAACTTTTGGGCCGTCCAAACCCGGTCCGATGTTGTCGGCCGGTCCAGGCGGTAGGTCTACTGTAGGGTGGTGGTGGTGGTTCGGTCCCAGGTGGTGGTGATTCGGTCCCAGGTAGTGGTGGGTGGTGGTTTTAGTTCACCTTGCTAATCTGCACGGTTTTCTTTTTTTTTTTTCTGTAATTTCTCTCGAATTTTTTTGTGTTTCGATTTTTCTCAGATCACAAACTAGCCAAATGACTTCTGAGAATTTTTTCCTTATTTATAGACAAATGTAGTAATTAATGTGCATTAATTTGATGGGATTTTGCCCCATTTCCTTGATTTTAGGCTTTTTGTTTGTCCAATTCCTATTGGTTAATTTTTTTCTTTTTAGTCCACGACCTGATCTTGTTGCAGTTATCCTCTTCTGATTTTTTTATAATTATTTTGTATTTTTCTTTAATTATTTACTTAGTTTTCGGACAATTTTAGTAATTACGCGTATTTTTATCTACACGTAAATACATGTAGGATATACGTAAACATTCCTAATTATTATTTTGGTCATTCTAAAATTTTTAGTATACATATAATTTATCTCTAATATTTTATTAGTTATTATATAACACTTTTTGCCCTTTCGGTAATTAGCAGTTATTATGCTCAAAATTTGAAAATTTTATAGTCTCTTATTTTATTACTTATTTTCTTAAATTCAAGTTTACGGGGTCATTTTTACTAATATTCCTCTCAATAGTTTCTAATTTGGGTTTGATCGGATCCTTTATCCGATCGCCCTAAACCTTGGGTTCTAAGTTCAACCCTACGGTTACTTGGCTTGGTTTTAGGGCTTACAAATTATACACATGAATTTACCCTTTTATTGTAAATATTAATTGTATCATGTAATCCTAGCAAATTCGAGGCAGGAAAGATCGTAATCAGGGTGAAGCTTCAGGATCTCCTCTCTTGTCACTTAGACCCCCTCCAACAAATTTTTCCATAAAAGTCTCTCAAACTACTGACTAAGAGTGATTATATTGAGAGCTTCTTCAACTAATGGTCCTCGCCTCATAGTCTCCTCCAATTCAGTAAGATGACTTTGTAAGTTCGAGTTGTTGTTCTCTAACTCTTTAATCTACATTCTGAGCTTATCTTCCTTATCACTCATCGTACAAAGAGTTTGACCCAGGCCCCATCACTTTTCTTTCTTCTTTTGCAACTCCTCCTTTAGGCTTTTAGGCCTTCATACTCCTTATACTACTCTTCTATTTTGGCCTTTAGGCTTGATACTTCATCGATAGTAAGGTTATGTGCTAGCTTTTCGGTAGCAAGATTTTCTTAGAGCTTTGTCGCCTCTAACTCAGCTCTTATCCTTGCATTCTTGATAGTAGCAGTTTGGGCTTTAGATGCATATTATGCATCCTCAATTTTTTGCAATAATTTCATTTAATATGATGAGTACCGAAAATAACTTAATAGAATACATGAAGACTACTATGGATTTCACCTTCTTAGTTTGATTATTGGCCTAATCCCCATTATAGAGATTGTTGTAATTAGAATCCTCTTTCAATATTAATGAAATACTGAACTTTACCCCTCTATAAGAATCCTAAACCCCTTTTAGGCTCTTATCAAAACCTTAAGTAAGGACCATGGCAAATAACTTAAAGTGATGCATCACATCTAATAAGTTGTTGGTTGTATTGTGTTTGAGTGGTGCGTAACATCTATTTAAGCAACTCACAGATTGCTTAACCCCCTTTTATCCTCAAAACTCATCCAACCCATTATATTTTCTTTGATATCTTCGAAGAACACATGTATGTTACAATAAGACCTAGTCATAGGCATGTTTACATGCATTTGGTACTCTTGTACCATGTCATCTTTGTTATAGATTATAATAAAAATAGAAAGCATCAAATGAGATCATTATAGAAATAGAAAGTATCAAATAATTACTTTATGTATTTATTTACTTTCCTATTTTAGATTGTCGAGATTTGTATATATACATGTATCATGTTTCTCAAAGTAATGAATATAGAATTCAATTCCTTTCACAAATAACATGGTATCGGAGAGGGACATAGTATAGATTTAATTAAAAAAAAAAAAGTAATGAACAGTGAAACCCTAGATTGGTTAGGTTAGAAATCTCTTCTAGGGTTGGATTCTTTTCTCACCGCCACTATAGAAACATAGATCATCCTAATATCTACTGGCCACAAGACTTCGGTGACCATTTGCGCATGAAGCTCACATGCCGCTTAAAGCACATCCGAAATTAAAAGGACCTCGAATTGACAACTTGTAGCCATCTAATCAATGAACATCTTTCCTCTTGAGATCTATACATCAATTTGAGGGTGTTAGGGTTACCCATCATCCTCTTAAGTAGTTTATTCATCAATGGCTATTGATTTGGGTATTTTTAGTGATGTTTCTTCTCTAATCTGGTTTGTTGCAACAATTTGAATCAGGTTTTTTATAACTTCTTGATTTCCTCAATCTACGCATGTCACCTTATTATCGTTAAAATTATTTTATGGCGGAGTAGTTTATTTGGTTGATGCAATTCTCGGGTTGAGATCAGATTTCTATTTTTGTTTTAATATTTCTTAGCTTAATTATCATGGGTGAGGGGCAAAAACCTGTAATTGTATCTAATGTGATTTCTGTAATATCAAAAATTGCAAAACATAAACTTAATAGATTTAATTACTTAGATTGGAGTAAGACTATTAGGATTTATTTACGGAGTATTGACAAGGATGATCATTGAACTAACGACCCACCTAATAATGATTTAACACAAATGTGGTTAAGGGAGGATGCTCAGTTATTTTTGCAAATAAGAAATTCCATTGATAATGAGGTGATTGGTTTAATCAATCATTATGAATACGTTAAGGAATTGATGGAGTATTTAGATTTCTTGTATTCTAAGAAAGGGAGTGTTTCTCACGTTTATGAGGTATGTAATGCTTTTATCGTACAGAGAAATAAGATAGGCTACTTACAAGCTGCTTCATGGATTTCAAGAAAACTTATGAAGAGCTCAACATGTTATTGCTCTTCAGTCCTGATGTAAAGGTTTTATAAGCTCAGAGAGAACAAATGTTTTTTATGAGTTTTCTAGCTAGTCTTCCTTTTGAATTTGAAATAGCTAAATCACATATTTTCCCTATTTCTAAAATCTCTTCCTTACAAGATACATTTAGTTAAATACTTCGTATAGAGAATTCCTAATCCATCCAGCATAGCAATGCTTTTATAAGTTGATATAATGGCTCTGAAATTGGAAGACAGTAATACTGAAGTGGTGGTAGAGGAGTTAACACTCAGGGATAGAACTCTGGAGTAGTTGTATGACATTATTGTCATAAACTAGGACACATGAAGCATGGCTGCAGGAAATTACAGATGAGGAATCAATGAATTCAATGAGGAGCATCGGCACATATTACCTCCTCTAGTGATGCAATTGAAAAATCCTTTATGATATCTATAGATGAATATGTAAAATTCTCTCAGTATTAAGAATCACTAAAGTCTTCATCCACTTTAATATCTGCTATTACTGAGTCAGGTAAACTAAACATGTGTCTTGTTTCTTCATCTTCCGAATAGGTCATTGATTTTGGTGCTACAGATCATATGACGGGTAATTCTAGTATATTTTCTACTTATAAATCGCATCAATCTCCTTCTCCTATTATATTTGTTGATGGATCAAAATCTCATGTTCTTGGATCTGGCACTATTAATCTAACTCCACTAATTCATTTGTCATTCATCTTAAGTTTACCTGATTTGTACTTTAATTTAATATTCATTAGTAAACTTTCACGTACACTTAATTGTTGTATCTCATTCTTTCCTAATCAATGTTTGTTCTAAGATCTTACGACGAAGCAAATTATTGGTAAAGAACATGAATTTGGGAGTCTCTACATCCTGGAAATAGAGGTGCCTAAGTTTATTGCTTGCCTTGAAATTGTTTCCCCCTTTGAAGCACATTGTCAATTAGGTCATCCATCTCTTCCTTTATTAAAGAAAATGCATCCTGAATTTCATAGCATAGATTTGTTAAGTTGCGAGTCCTATCAGTATGCCTAATATCATCATATTAGTTTAAGTCCTTGACTTAATAAGTGAGCATACGCTCCTTTTAAGTTAGTTCATTCAGATGTATGAGGTCCTTATTTGGTTATCTCTAAACCGAGATTTAAATATTTTGTCTCTTTTGTTGATGATTACTCTCATATAACTTAGTTGTATTTCATGAAAAGTCGATTTGAATTATCTTCTCATTTCTGTGCTAAAGTTAAAACTTAGTTTAATGTCTCAGTACAAATTTTGCAAAGTGATAATGCCAAATAATACGATTTAAATCCTTTCAATCTTATATCGTTAAAAATGGTATTCTTCACCAAACCTCTTGTATTGATACACCATCCCAAAATGGGGTTGCTGAGAGAAAAAATAGACATTTGCCTGAGATTGCTAAAGCATTATTATTTCAAATGCATGTTCCTAAACACTTTTTTGCTGATGCAGTATCCATAGCTTGTTTTTTATTAATCGAATGCCTTCGCCTGTTCTTAATAGTGAGACTACTTATCATATACTTTTTCCCAATAACTTTTTTTTTCCTATTAAGCAAAAAAAAAAAAAAAAATTTGTACTTGTTTTGTTTAGGATGTTTACCCTCATGTTACCAAACTTGATCCAAAATCATTGAAATGTGTTTTTCTTGGATATTCTTGTGTTCAAAAGGGATATAGATGCTATTGTCCCCATCTTGATACATATCTTGTATCTATTGATGTCACTTTCCTTGAAGATATACCTTTCCCTTCGTCTTCTACTAATGCAAGTCAAGGAGAGGATGATGATAGTTCATTTATACTGTTACATCTCTTATTTTTGCACTTAAACCTCCCCTTTAGGTTTATTCTCACCGACAACACACCTTTACTCCAGCTACTAATGAATATCTTAAACTAGCTTCTTCGTCATCAGATCCCGCCTCAAACAATGATCTTGATCTTCTTATTGCACTTCATAAAGGTAAGCATCAGTACACCTACCCTATCTCTTCTTTTATGTCCTATAATCAATTGTTAACTTCTTCTCATTCTTTTATAGCATCTCTTGACACTATCTCTATTCCTAAAATTGTCCATAAAGTATTAGCCCATCCTAAATGGCGTAATGCAATAATAGAGGAGATGAATGCTTTAGAGGATAACAGTACTTGGGATTTGGTAAATTTACCTATAGCAAAGAAAGCTATTGGGTGCAAATGGGTTTTTACAATCAAGGTAAACCTTGATGGGTCCATTGCTAGATTGAAAGCCCATCTTGTTGCTAGAGGTTATGCCCAGACTTATGTAGTAGATTACTTTGACTCGTTTTCTCTTTTTGCTAAGTTAACATCTATCAGGTTATTTATTTCCATAGCAACTATTCATAATTGGCCTCTGTATCAATTAGACATCAGGAATGCTTTTTCGCATGGTGATCTTCAAGATGAAGTTTATATGGAGTAACACCCAGGATTTGTTGCTTAGGGGGGAGTTTATAAGAGTTTGTCATATTCATAAATCTTTGTATAGCTTAAAGCAAAGCCTTTGGGCTTGGTTTGGAATGTTTAGCCAAGCAATTGAAGGATTTAGGATGCAAAAAAGCAAGTTTGATAATTTTGTTTTTATAAACACTCTGAGGTTGGTATTTGTTCTACTAGTAGTATATGTGGATAACATTGTTATTACTGGCAATGATATTGCAGCTATTTTAACCCTTAAATTCTTTCTTCAGAGCCAATGTCAAACAAAGGATTTAGGAATGTTAAAATCATTTCTAGGTATTAAGGTTATGAGAAGTAAGAAAGGAATTTTTCTTTCTCAAAGGACATATGTGCTTTATTTATTGTCTGAAATAGGGAAATTAAGAGCTAAACCATGTAGTGCTCCAATGATTCCTAATTTGAAACTTACAAAAAATGGTGAATTGTTTGAAGACCCAGAGAGATATAGGAGATTGGTTAGAAAGCTAAATTATCTTATAGTTACTGATCCCGATATTACATATTCAGTCAATACATTTTTTCCCCAACAGTTGATCATTGGGCAGCTATATAACAAATCTTATGCCATCTAAAAGGAGCTCTAAAACGAGGTATTCTGTATAAGAATCATGGTCATATTGGCATTGAATGCTTTTCAGATGTTGATTGGGCAGGATCTAAGGAAGGTAGGAGATCTACCTCTAGATATTGTGTTTTTATTGGAGGAAATCCGATTTCATGAAAAAGCAATAAACAGAATGTTGCATTGCAATCGAGTGCTGAATTAGAGTGTGGAGCTATGGCACAATCGGTATGTGAAGTAATGTGGGTACATAAGCTTTTAAGTGAAGTAGGCTTGAAAACCTCACTACTTGCAAAATTGTGGTATGATAACCAGGTTGCTCTTCATATTGCATTGAATGTAGTATTTCATGAATGAACAAAACACATTGAAATGGATTGCCATTTTGTTCGTTAGAAAATTCAACAAGGATTAATTTCCACAAGATTTGTGAAGACTAGAGAACAATTAGGAGATCTTTTTACAAAGGCTTTGAATAGGGTTTGAGTTAATTATCTTTATAACAAGCTGGGCATGATTAACATCTATGCTTCAACTTGAAGGGGAGTGTTATAGATTATAATAGAAATAGAAAGTATTAAATAGTTATTATATGTATTTATTTACTTTCCTATTTTACATTGTCTAGATTTGTATATATATATATGTATCATGTTTCTCAAAGTAATGAATATAGAATTAAATTCCTCTTACAAATAACAATCTTGGTATTAGAGCACATGGTTTTTAGTATGGTAATGTGGTCTTAATTTGTGTTATGTGTGTATGTAGTTTGAAGATATGGTTGTTGGTTTAAAGTTTTGACCATTGTGTAATGTTGTGTTTGTGCTCTATTTTCACCTTTGAAACAAAGTAGGGAGATGTGGTGTTGAGAAGTCATGAAAGACTGTAGTTGAGGTGTCATGTATGTGCATTTGTTTTACAAATGTAATGGTAGCGATGGTTGTTAGAGTTATTGGTAGGAAGAGAGCTATGTATCATACTAGTGAATGAAACATGATAGACCTTAGCATGAATGTGGTAGTTAGTGATAATGAAAGTGATGCACTAGGAAGGGGATGCCATATAGCATAGACTACCAGGTTAATAGATAAATGGATATGCTGACTTATTGAGCTCCTAGAAAATATGTTAGTCGTTATGTAAGGAGAAGTTGAAGGTTAAATTGACAGAGTTCATTGAGTTAATGAACACATCAATGAAATAGTCCGTGAGGAACCTTGAGTTAAGTACAGAGTTGGTTGACTTGTTAATGAAGTTTCACACAAACAGGAATTCTACTTAGCTCACCATGTTCCAGTTAGAGGAGTCAACTAAAGGATTAATAGGTGGATAGAAATGGTAGAAGTAGAACAAAATGATGGCGAAGACTTCTTAAAGGCCAATGAAAGACTTGGAAAAGCCTTACAATGTAAAAGGTATGATGTCCAACCTAGAAAGGATATGTATCCTACTTGGCATGCTTGTTGAGGTAGATTAGGGTGACTAACTTGTCATCGAATTGTTCTTGATGATGTCCATGATGAGTTAGATGAAAAGGACTATTATGAGGAAGAAGAACGTAGTGTCTAAGTTGGTCGAGGTATTGACAATGTTAAGGTCCAAATTTCGAGCTTCTTTGGAAAAGAAAGTGCTGAAGAGTGTTTATATTGGGAAGAAAGGGTAGAGAAGTTGTATAAATACTATTGATATATCGAAGAAGACATAGTTCAGCTTGCCAACCTAGAATTTACTAGGGATGCTACTATACGGTAGAAGAAGTTACACACTATACAAAGAAGAGATGGACGATGAGATGTCAGGATATGGAAAGAACTAAAGAGGATAATGTATGGAAGGTTCATTCTTAACTCTTATTTTCAAGATATGTTTGCCAAGTTGGAAGAGCTTAGGCATGGGAACCAAACTATCCATTAGTAAATGCGAGAATTTCAAATGGTTATAATCCGATGTAATATGGATGAACTCAAAGCTCAAACTATCACTAGATTTATTGCTGATTTGAGGTATGAACTTAGAGACATTGTTGAAGTATAGTCCTTTGATACTCTAAAGGCATTATTATGGTAACCTAGTGAGTTGAGAGGCATAGAAGGAGCTGACCTTATCGAGCCCAACCAGTTTGACCTGTTTAATTGGTCCAACTTGTTCAAGGAAGTGTTAGGAAGCCTAGTAGCTCTATGTCGAGCAAAAAAGAATGACAAATAATACAAACTAAAGAAGTTAGGACGAAGCAAGAAGGGAAAGAGAGAGAGTTCATAAAGGAATAACCATCAAGAAGGAAGACCAATGAAATTAAGTGCTTTAAATGTAAGGGATTTGGGCACATGGATGCTTAATATCTGAACTGACAAATTTGGTGATCAAGGGAATGACTTTTGAAGTATACGATACTAATGAAGAAGTTTGTGAAGTCCTAAAAGAACTAGAAGATGAAGTAAAGTTGGACGTTTCGAGGAGATAACATTTATCTAGAGGAAGGAGACATGTTAGGATTAGTTGTTTATTGACCAATGAGCTTAGAAACTAATAACGAGAATGAGTAGCGAGAGAACTTATTGTACACTACATGTGAGGTAAGGGATCAATTGTATACGTTAATAGTTGATAGTAGAAGTTGTACGAATACTGCATCTACTAGCCTAGTTGAGCAATTACAATTGCTAACCTCCTTATACCTAAGTCATACAAATTACATTGGTTAAATGAGAAGGGTTCATTGCATGTCTTACACTAAGTATTATTAACCATCTCAATTTGAAGTTGTCGAGCCTAATTTTTTTCCTCCCGGTTTTTATAAATAAGTCTTCTTTAAATTAATCAATATTAAACCTTTCCTGTTTAATATTGACCTTGGATTAAAGCTTAAAGAAAACCAATTCTTTTAACTTTGAAAACCTATTGGAGTCATCACCCGATTGGAATTAGGAAAATAAGTTAAGTTATAGCTAATTTGGTGGATTGATTATAACTTAACTATTGATCTTTTGATAAAACTGATTTTTTGTTAAAATGATTTTTGAAAAGCAAATATTTGGATTTAGCAGCTAATCTTTTAAACCCTAAACAAGTGCCACTTTTTAATTTTTTCGAATTTAAATTTATCTTTTAATATACCCTTATAATGACATTTATTTACAAGCTATAATTGAAATTATGTCTATATACAAAAAATAAAGATTTAAAGAATTAACTACTAAAGGGGGGAAATATATTTTTTTCATTTTTTAAGTAATCACATACATACGAGTGCTTACATATCCACTATTCAGGACCTCCCTAGTTCATTCCAAAAATATTAGCAGGTTAATTGATTTTAAATTTGGAAAGTGGTCAAGTTTACGACTCTTAGCCATTTTATTTTATTTAAGAAAAACACTTAAGAGAAAAAGGTCTTAATTTGGTGATTTTATTTTTAAAAAAATTCTAAGATATCCTAATTTTTTTAAAAAGGTCTATTTATTTTTATTTATTTAGAAAAAAAAATCTAGGTGATAAAACTTTTTAGGAAAATCCTAAAGGATCTAAATGCAACTTTTCATGAAATATGTAATTACCATAACTAATTAGCCTAACCATGGAAAATATGTCTAAATCATATAAAACGTATCTAAAAGAAAAAGAATTATACAAAAATCCTTAAATTTGAGAAGAGTTTATTTATTTTATTGGAAAAATGATTTTTTCTAAGTGATAAATTTTTTGTTTTTATTATTTATTTTTATGATTATTTTATTTATTTATTTTTGTTCTATAAATAAATAAACTACGCCTCTTTATCCTTTTTCTCTTTCTTTCTTTTCCTCTTTCTTTTCTTTTTCTTTTTTTTTTCTTTTTACAATTGCAAATAGAATACAATCATAATAATAATAACAATAACAATAACAAAAAAAGAAAAAGAAAAGGTACAATATTACAAAAATAAATAAAAATAGTGCAAAATACGGAGAACAAAACACAAATCAAAACTAAAGCAAAGCTAAATCAAGCTAGAGTTCATACAGGTTGGAGTTGGGTGCTAGAGTAGTCAGGTTACATTCTAAAGCTCTTGTCGTGGGGGAGTTTCTAACACAACTTATCCTAACTCGAATCCTAGAGCGAGAAAAATGGGTTATATAGAGAGAGAGAGTGGTGTTGCGAATGAATTTAAGTGATTATAAGTGATGAGTTGATGGTTTATAGTTAAATGGAATATTTTATTTATACGTATCATGGTTGAGTTTAGGATGAAAAATATTAAATATAATATGATTTTCTTTCATGTTGAGGTTAAGTGAACTTGGACAATATATGATAATAAATACAAAGCGTGCCCAATACGTGTAAGAGTGTGCTTATCACACTTAAAAGTAAGTTGGTAAATGATATGGCGATAACATAGTGATGAAGTCAAAAAAGAAAATAAAAGATGCATTTTACATCTTCAATGGATTGAACATAGGATCTGTAAGTCATATGCAATATCAAGTTCGAGTACTTATCTAAATAGATTACTGATTTTTCCTTATTCATATGTGCAATGAACGAAGTTAACCTAATACAGATTTAAATCTAAGCTTAGGCCCAATGCCATCTCTTTATTTTATTATATGCTACAAAACTATCTATAAGATTTTTTTTTCTAAATCGTCTATTTTTTGTATTTTTCTCAATTTCTTATTTTTTGGGTTTTTTATTTTTTTTTCATCTTTCCTAATTTAAGACCCTATTCTAAAAAATTTTGAAAAATAAAGTATTTATAGAATTTATAAGGATGAGATCTTATGTGATGTATTACCGATGTATGCTTTGCATATCCTACTAGGTTTACCCTAATTGCTTAATTGAATGGTCATACATGATGGGCTTTAGGTCACTTGTGCATTAAAAAAAAAATGGTTGAAGGATTACCCTCAATCCAATGACGCTTAGCTAGGTTAGCAATATTCAATCTAAGATAGGTCGACGGACTAAGAAAACCTTAATAATAAGCTAATCTGAATTAAGGGGAATCATAAAGTCTGTTAAGTCAACCTTCCTGATGATTCCAAGGTTACTGCAATTAAGGGAACAAAGTAACTTGCCAGAAGAGCTCAAGAAGTTTTTAGAAGAGTTTGTTAACCTATTTCTCAAAGAGTTACGAAGAGGCTTACCCCCATTATGTAGGATAGAGCACTGTATTGATTTACAACTCAGAGTTACCCTATTGAATCAACCAGCCTATAGGTGAATCCTAAACAAGTTGCTAAGCTGTAGAGGTAGGTGGAGCTCATTGAGTAAGGTTACATTAGAGAGAGTTTAAGCCCATGTGTTGTACTTATATTTTTAGTGCCAGCGAAGGATGGAACTTCGAGAATTTGTATAGACAGTCGAGCTATCAACAAAATTACCATCAAGTA
Organism: Lumnitzera racemosa; assembly: GCA_024138005.1. Lineage (NCBI taxonomy): Eukaryota > Viridiplantae > Streptophyta > Magnoliopsida > Myrtales > Combretaceae > Lumnitzera > Lumnitzera racemosa. The sequence goes on from JAMXBC010000008.1 coordinate 22,965,077, forward strand.
CAGGTACCTAATCCCTAGACCAGATATCATGTTCGACAAGTTACATGGAGCCAAGTTGTTCTTAGACATTGATTTTAAGTCAAGGTATCATCAAATTTGCATGAGATCGAGCAATGAATGGAAAACTTCCTTCAAGACTAGGCATGGATTATATGAATGGTTAGGCATGTCTTTTAGATTATCAAATGCTCCTAGTACATTTATAACAATGATGCATCATGTGTTGAGGAATCAAATAGGAAAGTTTAGTCTATTTTGATAATGTTCTAATATATGGTCTTGATCTATTAAGCCATATAGATCATCTTCAAGCCATTTTTAAGGTGATATAAGCCAAGAGGTTATTTAGTAACCTGAAGAAGTGTTGCTTCTACCAAAAAGAGCTAGTATTTCTAGGTTATGTTGTTAGTAAAGGAGGTGTAAGGGAAGATGAAGAAAAGATCCAAGCAATTGTAGAATGGCTTATCTTGACCTTATGTGCTAACATGAGAATTTTCCATAGCTCAGCATCCTTTTACCAGAGGTTTATCCAAAACTTTAGTACTGTTACAACACCTTTAACCAAGCTGACCAAGAAGAAAATTGAATTTTGATGGGGAGGTAAGGAGGAAGAGAGCTTTGTTAAGCTAAAGAGAAGGTTAACTTCGGCCCTAATTCTAACTTTACCCAATTTCAACAAGGTTTTTGAATTGGAGTACAACAGTTTTAGTATTGACCTTAGATTTATTCTCATGTAAGACTGCTAACCTATTGCTTATTTTAGTGAGAAACTTAAGGGCGTTACCTTAAACTACTCTATGTACGAGAAGGAATTGTATGCATTGATCTGAGCTCTACAAATATGGTAGGATTACCTGTTACCTAAAGAGTTTATGATATATATTGATCATTGAACATTAGGATATCTGAGGAACTAACCTAAGTTGTCTAATCGACAAGGCAAATGTATTAAGTTCCTAAAAGGATTTTCATTTGTGATCAAATATTAGTGAGGTAGTAATTAACGCCTTATCCTGACAACATGTGATGTTTTCTAACTTATAGATGAAACTGATGGGATTTGCTAGCGCTAGAGAGTAATTCCCTTGGGACCTTTGTTTTGGTCCAATTTATGCTTGATGCATTAAAGGAAGAGCAATGGATGACTACTTCACTGAAAAAGGCTATTTATTTCAAGCTAGAAAACTATATGTGTAAGTTTATTCTATCCAAGAGTTGCTTATGAAGGAGGTACATAACAGAGGATTATCTAGTCATTTTAGAGAAAGAAGAGCATACGAGTTGTTGAAATCAAGATTCCATTGGCCAAGGATGTTAATTGATATGAATTTGTAAATGAACATACAAACCTAATATTACGCGTAACCAAAGGAATGGGTCCAAGCCATAATATGGCTTGAAAAGTAAATGATAGTTGAAGGTGAGCAGGGATTCTCATGTATCGATGAAGGATATGTCGCACCTACGCTTTACACAAGCTTAAGTCACACTTGATATGATGTACAAGTATGGCCGAAGGTTACTCGCCACTAGTCTACGTTCGAATGAGCTAAATAAGTCAAGAGTAAGCAAGAAGACACTTAGCTCAAGAGAGGGTAAAAAGTTCAATGTATCATTCTGTATGTCTCGTGGTTGTTACATTATGTGATCATTAATATTACCTTGTTAGGATAAGTTTTACATCACAAATAATTATAAAAAAATGAATTCTTGTTTGCTGAAAAAAAAAGGAAAATACTTTACAAGGAGCCACGAAATCATGCGCAGCGAACATCATTTGTTAGAAAGGACAGTATGGTTGTTAGTAAGGACAGTGCGCATGTGGTTTTACTGTAATTTTAACAATGTTGTGATCTGAGAAGGGTGGGCCCCTATTTAGGTCTGTTCGGCATCAGAAGGGGCTGGACTAGGGTTAGCTTAGGGACGACTCATGATGGGGTCGACCTTTGATGGTTGGCTCTTAACAATTATCAGCTCGACCTTGATACCGTGGAGATTGTTGTATTTAGATTTTGTGCTTGGATTAGTGCACAACGGAGGGTTCGGTTTGGCATGACGGTTAGTCACCTCGGCAACGCCTTGGATAGCTTGGAAAATGAAGTAGTTCGATAGATTGGATTAGGGCAAGCACTATTCCTTGGCACTTAACTCCCCTCGAACAGCTCAGCCAACTACTTGCAAGAGCCCTAGGGTTAGAAGCTTGTAATCGATCCTTAATCCCTATCATTAATGGATGTCTACAAAGGAGGCTAAAAGCCTAGTTGTGTAAGGACAAGCCATGCCATTACCTATTCCATCTAAACCTAAGGTTAAGTTGAGCATGTATTTTGTTCTTGGCTTACTTAGAAAGGCATATAAGAAGGATGCCATTATGGTGGTGGTCGATAAATTTAGCAAGATGGCACACTTTGTGCCTTGTAACAAAACTAATGATGCTTTGGCTTTTTTATTTTCCTTTCTTTTCTCTTCTTTTCTTACAGGAGATCGTGAAGCTACATGAAGTACCTTGGAGTATTTTTTTTTTTTGAAAGAGACCCAAAATTTTTAAGTTGCTTTCAGAAGACCCTATGGTGGTGATTAAGATCTAAGTTGCTAGTCAATTCATCATCATGCCATTATAAGCTGATGGTCAAATAGAGGTCATTAACAGAACATTAGGTTCATTACTCTAAGTTGTTATTGGAAAGAATCTATCCAATTAGGATACGTACCTACTTATGGTGGAGTTTTCTTAAAACTAATCTGTCCACAATATCATAAGCAAGACCCCTTTCGAGATTATCTATGGCTTCAACCTTGAGTTACCTCTTGACTAAGCACCAATACCTAGAGTTGAGGAAGGTGACCTCGACGTTGAAGATCAAGCTAGAACTTTGTAACAAATCTACCAAATGGTAGTTGAATGATTGATACAAATTGTTAAGAAATTGGAACAAGGAAGTTAAGGACGAAGGAAGAAGAAGTTGTTTCAACTTGGAGATCTTGTGTAGCTACTGTCACGCCCCGAAGCGGCAAAGTCGTAACAGCCCCGCCGTGTAAACCATCCTAAGATAGAAGTTGGCCTTACAACCGCTATCTTAGACCTGATCTATACAAGGCGTCCACAACTAACCTGCTTTGAAGTAGATAGTTTGTAATTTAAATAAATCATTTACCTATAAAAGTGAGGAATTATATATATGTTATAATTCAGTTATTGCAGTTAAAGTTTACAATATTTTTCTATAGTACTTTTCTATATCATTACATCATTCAGAAATGAAAAATAATAAAAACTTAGACCCTAAAAGATGTGTTTATTCTTCAATGTTTTTCCTCACTCCCCAGGATCCAGCAGTTGCTAGCTTCAGAGGAATTGGTTGCCGCTTCTTAGCCAGCACCTGCACGACGTCTATAGGGATGTGAGCAACCACAGCTCAGTAAGTTAGGACGGAGGACTTAAAACTATACCATACACACAACAAGGTTTTCAATCACTTATTAGGTGCAATGCATGTGCAAGCAAATGCCATCGCACGACGTTGTCCGGTCCGTCGTGAAATTAGAGAAATTACGCCCGCTCTAATCTGGGTTAAGGAGTTGCCGTTAATGCAACAGCTCACGACCAAACCCAGGCTTGTATAATGGAGACCTTGCTCCTCCCGTGACTACCTTCGAACCACTGTCTTCACCCTCGCCGCGACCTCCTCTCCTGTCACTTAGTTCGACTGAGGATGAAGAAGGGACCATTTTGCAATCCAGTGCTATCCCTTCCGAAGGGGTCGGTATTTAGCCGGAGAGTCCTAAGTTCCCCTAACGGGTTGCCATGCATGTCCGATTATGATTACTGGTCGGATATTTAATTAAGTCCAGTTTAGGGTGATCAATCCTTTCATACAAGTCATACAATATGTGCCAAAGCAACAAACAGAATCATAGTATCACTCATAATCAAGCACATGCACACATTCTCTATCTAACAAGCACAACCAAGCATAATCTTAAGTCTCCAAAATACAGCATCGTATTAATCCCAACTTACCTTGACTCCTCGCTCACTCACTCGAGGTCCGATTTGCTCAGGCCATTGCCGATCATCCCTATAATACGAACGTGGTTTCAGTATTTCACATAATATTATAAGTTCATTTTATCCGATAACGCTTATTGTTAGGTTTTTTTTAAGGTTAAATATACCTAATTATCTAGGTATTAAGTCTTTTATAATTATTTTAGGTTTGGGGTTAGGTTCTGGTTCGGTTTTCGCATCGATTTCTAAATTAGGTTTTTAGTTCGATTTCTAAGTAATGTTTTAGATTCCAACCCTAGAAATCCGTTTCAACCTATAATGTGAATTAATCACATTACTTTCCGATCTCCTAAATACGATTACTACCCCTAGTCAGCATTTTATTCCATCCGGTACACTTAAATCCGTATTAGTGTACCGAATTTACTCATGTTGTGAGAAATTTTTACATTTTTCATATAATTACCTAAAATTGAATTTTTTTTCAGATTTGTGATGTTTTGACTTTCATTATTTTATTATCTAATTAAACCTAATTTTTCCATATTTATTAATTTTTAATTCTACATATTCCTAATTTTCTACATTTACCACATAACACCTTCATTACTTATACTTAACACTCCATACACTAGGATCAGGTTTCCACATCAGAGATTAACATCCCTAAACATCTAATTACTATCTAAATCAGTACTTAATATCCTAATCACCTAATTAACTCCAAATTACATAATTTTTCCATCATTTTAGGGCTAAAAATTAACTTAAAAATTTCGAAAATTAAATTTAAAAAAATGACTTCATAGCACTGTTCTATATTTCATGAGAATCCTACAGAAAAAAATTGAGCTCCAAACTACACTCCTAAGGTCATTTATTTCTAAATCGAAATGTGCTCGGTTTTGCATGATTTCTTAAGGACCCTATATTACGGGATATGTTTTCATCTAAATAATATTTTTCCTACAAACTACATATAAAAATATCCCAGAATAACAAAATTCATAATTTTATAATTATGTTTACTATTTTTACAAAAATTCACAAGATTCGGGTTGGAAATCGGACTCACCGATTTGGGTGGCTCCGGCCACCGCGGGCCGTCGTGGCCTTGTCGGCCAGCCTGGGCGCTGCCACCAACGTGTGGCGGTGGTGGTCGTCCACTTCCAGCTCCTCTTCTGGTGTGGGTTCCTTTTAAAACCCTTAACTGCACAGTTTTTCTTTTTTTTTTTTTGGATTTTCTCTCGAATTTTCAACTCTCCCTAATTTTCTTACTTTCCAAACTGTCCAAATGAGCTCTGTAAATTTTTTCCCTATTTATAGACATTTGCTGTAATTAATATGCATTAGTTTGACAAGACCTTGTCCAAATTCCTTAATTTTTGGCTTTTGTGTTGTTCAATTTTTATTGGCTAATTTTTATTTTGCAGCTTTGGACCTGCGACGACCTTATCTTGATTCATCTTATCATCTTCTAATTTTTTCTTATTTTTCCATAATTATTTTATATTTTTCTTTAATTATTTGTTTAGTTTTCGGCCAATTTTAGTAATTACGCGTATTTTTATCTACATGTAAATATATGTAGGGTATACGTGACCATTCCTAAATATTATTTTGGTCATTCTAAAATTCTTAGTATACATATAATCTATCTCTAATAATTTATTGGTTATTATATTACACTTTTTGCCTTTTCGGTAATTAGCAATTATTATGCTTAAAATTTGAAAATTTTATAGTCTCCTATTTTGCTATTTATTTTCTTAAATTTAAGTTTACGGGGTCATTTTTACTAATATTTCTCTCAATAGTTTATAATTTGGGTATGATCGGATCCTTTAGCCGATCGCCCTAAACCTTGGGTTCTAAATTCAATCCTACGGTTATTTGGCTGAACTTTGGGGCTTACAGCTACACCTTAGTAAGTTGAGGTTTTTGAGTACAAGGAAAAACAAGCCCTTGCCTTAAGCTGAAGGACTATTTAAAGTGCTTCAAATGATCAATGATAATACCTATAAGCTAGAGTTGCCAAAAGAGTATAGTGTCTTTGATGTCTTCAACATTGCCAATCTGAGTCCATATTTACTCGAGAAGAAGTGCCAATAGAGAACTATGTAGATTTGATCTCAAATTCGAAACAACTCAAAGGAATAATAGGACTTCCTTCCTAAGGATCCCTTGCTCATCCTTAAGCTAAAGGACTCACCAACATGATCTATCGAATTCTCAGCCATGACTAAGTTCAAAAGAAGCTAACTTGTTATGTCAAGTTGATCTTATCATGAACCCAAGTTGTGATAAATGGGGAGTCATCTTTATACAAAAGTAAGGTCAGTCTTAATTGGTCAGGAACTCTCAAGTCTTATTGTCGACCTACTATGGAGATTACTTTACCTAGTAGTCCCAGAACTGTGAAGGTACAAATGTCGAGTTGCTTAAAGATCCCATCACTGCTGACCTTATCCAAATAGTTCAAATACCGTTATGCAACGAATCTTCAATTCTCTCTCCAAATGATACATGTCCTACTACTTGAGTCGTATACTGCCACCATAGTGTTCTTTTAGTGTGATTAAGGATTTGGCCTTTACTTTTGTAACAAATTCTATACATGAATTTATTCTTTTCAGTAAATATTAATTGTATCAGATAACCTTAGCAATGAGGGTATAAATACCCCAATATAGAGACTGCTGTAATCAGACTCATCTTCTAATACTAATGAAATACTGAACTTTCACTCCTTTATGAGAAACCTTAAAACCTTTTAGACTTTTATCAATCCCTTAAAGTAAGGATTGTGGCAAGTAAGCCATTGACTTAGAGTGGTGTGTCACATTTGACAAGTTATTGACCATGTTGTGTTTGAGTAGTGCGTAACATCCATTTAAGTAGCTCACAGATTGTTTAACCCAATTTTATTCGCAAAACCCATCCAATCCATTACATTTTCTTTAATAGCTTGCTATGGTAAAACCTAGTCATAAGCATGCTTACATGCATTCGGTACCCTTGTGCCACATCAAATTATTTGATAAAGTGTTGAGAATATGGCCTCTACATGCAAATTCATCATTTACTCTTGCATTATTCACTTGTCTTTCTCTTATAGACCTACACCTTTCTTCTAATCTTCAATAGGTTATGTTTTTCAATTTAAAATACATGCAATATTGAGCATTGGCAGTAGAAAGAGCATATTATCCTTCTAATGGTTGAAGTTTGTTCCATTAAATCGGTCCAACTTGACAAATTCTTGATTCATAACTCTTAATTTCACATTCATTTTACTTTCCATGATGATAAATTCTCTAAGGTATTTTCGGAATTAATAATGACTTAAAGGATTGACTAGATTGCTTTCTTAAGGGAATTTATGCCTCTTCACCGAGCTTGATATTAGAGTTGTTATGTGAAATTCTCATAGAATACAACTTAGTCTTGATACTTAGATAACAAAAATCAAGTATCACTTAAATGTAGAAAAAGTGTTTATTTTTGTTTAGTTTTAAAGGAAAAGATTTTTAGAAAAGTCAATTAAAAATTCATGTTAAAAGGAAATTATCCAAATCAAAGTTATAACACTTCCATATAAGACTCAACTTGAAAGGTAACAACCTTTCATCAAGAGTCATATTGGGCTAATGTTATGCCCCAAAAAGGTGGAGTCGTAGCAGTCTCATCGTGTGAGCCATCCTAAGATAGAAATTGACCTTACAGTTGCTATTTTAGACTTAGTTCATATCAGGCATACTTGACTCTATCCTTTTGAAGCATCCGATTCAATACCTGTTTATTAGGTGAAATAATCTTTTGAAATAATTTATTAAAAATAAACTTGCAATTTGACTTTACAAAAGAGTAGTAGTAAATCTCATAGGTACCTAAATTAGAATATTGAAAACTATTAAGCCCCTTAAAGAGTCTTATATATTTTCCTTAAAAGTTAGGAAAACTAGCACTAAAAACAATAACTAGCCATTTTTTGTTAAGCCTCACTCCCAGCTCCAGTTTGCTAGTATTTGGCTTTGAATAGGTATTGGTAATCCATTTGAAACTTGCAAAAAAAAACTATAGGAGAATGAGCAACAACTTACTTAGTAAGCGAGCTGGAGATAAAAGTATACATTCAGCACATTACAAGTAAGGTTTTCAACCAAGTTAGTTAGATATAGTGTGTATACAAAAAAATGCCATTACATGATTTTATTTAGCTTGTCGTGAGATTAAAGAAATTGTACTCACTCTTATTTGAATTGAGAAGTTTAACATCATATACTTTTGAATTGAAACCAAATCGAGGCTTGTGCAATGGAGAACACCCTCCTCTAATTACCACCTTCGAACTACGATGCCTAACCTTATTGCTTTCTCCTCCTTCAACTAAGGTAGAGAAAGAACCATTTCAGCTATCCTCATCAAAGGGAGTCTATGTTTGGCCTAAGAATTCTAGTTGTTACCCTTAGTGGGTTACGATGCATGTTAGGTTAGATGTAAAGCTAAGTTTGAGTTAATTTATTTTTAAGATGATTAACTAAGCTTAGACAATTTAAGTATAATAATATTCACAGAACAACCATAACATAGAGCTAAGCTCCCATCATAGTAAATGGAATCTTAAACACAAGTGCTATACACATACAAACAACTAACTACAAGATAGGTAAATACATACCGAAGTCTCTAAATATTCTAAAATAATACTTTAAAATGATGTTAAGCATTGATCCTATTTATTTGTACTGTTGCTCACTCTGGTAAATTTGTGCTATCAACATTTTGCTCCTTTTAGAAATCCTATATATATATATATATATATACACACACACATACAAAACTTATATTTAGTTTTTGTAAGATTTATGAAAACATTAAGGTTTTATCTAACTCTTTGTATTATTGTATAACTTGGTTAAAATATTATTTATGAAGTTATATACATAAATATATTAAAGCATATTATTCATAAATGGTGAAATATAGTTATATTTATATATGTACTTCATTATTATAATTTTATTATATAAGTTATATCGAATTTGTGAATATTAACGATATACATAGTTGCAATCTTATTTATAATATATTGTTTTGGTCATATCAAAATATTCATCTCATCGATCAAATTATATTTCAATTACGGAAAAGTCGTTGGAGGAAAATAATTTCCATAATATTATGAAGTACCCACTTTATTACTTAGAATTATTCAATCTTAGTAAAATTAATATCATTAGTTTCATATAAACTCGATGATATATGATATGTGTTTCATTTCAAAAAGACAAATTTTTAAGTGATGTTTTTAATTCTAATATACATGTCTACTCATATCATCAGTAATATCATATTATAAAAAAAAAAGTATAGTTTTATAAAACTTTTAAGTAAAATGTGATAAAACCAATATTTTCCTATCCCTAACTCATATACATCATAACCCGGTTCATATAATATATTATTATAAAATATAACATAAATAACTAGTGATCACACTTGACTAGATTACATATATTTAGGTTTAGTCAGTTAATTATCACCTTTTATTCTAATATTACTAAAAATATATCCCGATTAATAAATTGAGTCATTTCAATAGGAAAATTCACAATAATTAGCTAGGATCACTAAGTAAATCCACAAAAAATTCTATAAACTAGAAAAAAATATAGGGAATTTAAATAGTAGCTTGGTTCATGCAATCGAGTTTATTGCCTATATATGTAAAATTATAAATTTACCCCTAAATCATCATTAATTAAGTAGAGAATACGATTTTTACACCACATTAATTCTAACATGTCCTAACATTGTTTTGAATAACCAAAATTAATTAGATTCTAATTTCATAAATCAATTTAATTGACAAACTACCCTATTTTTTCCATTTTTAGGGCCTAAAAATGAAATAAATACTAACTATGTATAAAATCAAAATCGGGCTATATAGCAATAAACTAAATGTAATATGTATTCTATAGAAAACTTTTGAGCTTGAAACAATATCATTTAGTATATTTATTTTGAATTTCAAAATTCAGATGTATAATGCATTTGTTAAGCAAGGATATAAAATATTCATAATTTTGCAAAAACAAATTTACAGCATGAAAGTGCATCTAAAATAACCTAAGAATAAATATTCTCAAAATTTCTAAAATCATTTGATATTTTAGTAAATATGTGAAAAATAGAGCGGATTTTTAAACCTAATATTTGTTAGAGCTTTAGCTACTAGATGACGGTATGGGAATGTCGATGGAGATAGATGGTTGGTGCTCTAATGATGGTTGGTCGGGTGCAATAGCAAGTCTTAGTTTGGTGTGGAACCATCTTAGATAAGTGAATTCCCGTATTTTTTTTCTACTTTTTTCCCTTATTTTCTATTAATTTTATTTGATTTTTCTTTAGGTACCTTAGGTTCCTAAAATGTGTAATTAGAAGTCAGAGGGTCCTATTTATATTAGATTTAGGTGGCAAGAATTTAGGCAATTTAATTTTTATATTTTCCTTTGAAAAAGTGCTAGTAGGAGGTGTCCTTACTTGATGGAATTAGCTTTTGACTCATCCAAACTTTATTATTGATGCTGCTATAGTGATTCCAACTTGAATCCAAGTTGTTCTTCATGTTTTGGATAGGTTTTGATTTAGTTTTAGTGTAATTTTAGTTAAATTTGCATAATTTAAGTATACTTAGTTATTTTGTTAATATACGTGTATATATCATATATATATATATTACATGTAATGAATAATTACATATATATAATCATGTTTCTTACATGTATTATTTCCTATTTAATCTTGTGAATTTATGGCTTATTATATATAGTTATATAATTTCGAGTTAATTTATGAGTATATTTATTATATATATCAGATATATTCATAAAAATACATATATATATTCATCTAGTATACTTTGCTATATTATTTATTTTTACAGCTTATATAATTTATCTCTAAGTCTGTATTGCATTTTAGGTTAGGTTTTAGGTGTTCTGATGAGTTTTATGTTATATCTAATAATTATATTTCTAAGGTAGGTTTTTAGGATATTATTTTTAAAATCTAACTTCATTAAGTCATTTCAACTAACTTTTCTAATCTAGTAGTAAAATTTGGACTCAATTAGATAAGATTTCCAAAAGCCCTAAATCCGAGTACAATTGCCCTAAGTATAACTTTAGGGGCTCATATAAAATAAGTTCTCATGATTTTTATTGTGTTCTTGATATTTTATTATATTGTTTACTTCCACGCCTACAAGAATTCCTTGATTAGGGTTACTAAATTCCTTGTAAATTTCTAGCTTAATTGAGTTATTTTTTTGAATGCCTTAAATCAACTATCAACCCTAGTTGTACAAAAATGGGGCTTTACTCTAATATTTAGATGTTTGTATCCTAATTGCTAATTTGGGGATATCACATCCAATAATTAAATTCCATTCATTGGATTGAGTTTAGATTAGTTATAAATCCATATAAACCTTAAGTCATGAATTGTTGCAATTCTTATAATTGAGACTCATGAAATTTGATTAAAAGTCACAACTCCTTTAGGAAATACGTTCTTCAGTTTTGCTATCACAAAGATCATGGTCAGGTTTGCAATCGTTCTTCTTGGTTGTTATGTTTCCTTTCTAATAATTGCAATTTGACTAACATGAGTAGGTTTACAATATTGTTCCTTGGTTGTGAACCTTATGTAATTTACAATTACCTTTTTGAGAAATATGAGTAGGCTCATGCCTATGAATCTCACTTTTTGCTATATTCAATTGTTTACACTTTTCCAAGATGTACGTGGTTAAGAACACACCTATATTCTTGTCCATACATCTCATTGAATACTACAAATCTCCCACTTTTGCTTATGTTTTGATATAGGTACCAAATTTTGTTAATCAATGAACATCTTACATACATAATTTACATACTTGAAAAAAACATAATTAGCAATCTATTTTTACAATAGTATTTATGGCACTAAGTCACAATAGCTTAGACATGATTTTGTGACACTTAACTTGATTGAAGATTTATTGATGCATTACGTGGTCCTTAGGTTTGGTTTATTAGAGCAACTATAAATTCAATAATAAGTTGTGTTATAATCTAGTTTACAACGATGAAACTATTTTAAAGTTTAGCTTACAATGATTGGTATATGGAAAGCTTGTTATGTAATTAATTATTTTAGTAAATAAACATGTTTTTGTTATTTATTTATTACATTTTTACTTTTGATTTATTTATGATAGTCCATAGACTGACAAATGACATTAGTACTTTAGTATACTTGGTCATCTATGGGGGTTTAATGATTGACATCAATCTTAAGAAGTCTATGATCGAAAGAGTACCTAAAGGGGATAGGGACATGAGATGAGTTTGTCTATTAATCCTAGGTCATATTTATCGTTTGGAGAATTTAGTCTAAGATAGTTATATATAAGGAAGGGTATAGTATAATACACAACCTTCCATATTGAGGGAATATCGCATTAAGCATCATTGACTGTTTTCCCATATGAACTACTATAAGTGAGCTTTAAACTTGAGATCTTTATGTACTAAGTATACGTAGAATGACACACTTTCATATTGGCAAACATATCTCCTCCATAGGCCATTATTAATCCAGATATCGGCATGACCTAAAATCATAGCTATCAAAATCGTGATTCTATGAATTTATAATTTTTAAGAGTTTTTTTTTAGTTAAATGGGTATAAAATAATTTTGATGTAGACATATGGTGGAATCATAAGTTTATAGGTAAACTCAGTAAAAACATACATTATTAATTAAGTATATAAAAAAGTAAAATATAAAACTAGAATTGGTACTTTAAAAGATTTCAAATTAGAAGATATATATATATATATATATAATTGGTCATACTAATAATAATGATGCCACCAAACTGTGAAGATGATAACAATAATAATGATTGTGATGGGAGAGCTAACAGTAGTTTTGATTATGAAATGGTAATTGATGATTTGTTTTAGTTTTGTGTTTTATTGTAATAGTTTTTGTTGCAATGCATTTTGTATTTTCGCCTTAGTGCATGTGAATCGCACTGTAGTCATATGTGAGTCATGTTGTGGTGAGACATAAGCTAATCAAATTTTCAAACCTCTATTTATATCATTTCAACTTAAGGCTATATTGTAGAAGGTTATATAAGTTCAATGGTAAAAAATGGAGGTTAGTTAAAAAGTTGACCTTGAATCTCAAAGGCAATTTTCGGTGGTTTATAGGCCTACTTAAAACTCGTAATCAATTGGTTTTGGTTATCATCATTGGAAGCAAATTACATTATTTATGGATCTTGGACCTATTAAGGAAACCTTGTAACAATGTTTCCCTAATTCATAACTTTAGAGGTTATGAACTCAATTAAAATAGTGAGAGGCCCATTAGAAGGAACTTTAATCGAAATCAAACTTAAGGACTAAAACTCTATTTTTATCTTATGTAAATTCTTAAACTCTTATGCTCCCTCATTAAGAATAATTTTCAACTAAAAGAACCTCTTAAATGGTATGAACTTGTGAAAATTTTACCACCATATAAGCATTATCTTAAGGAATAAAAAGAAGATTTACATTCTTGAGAATGAATCTATAATAGGTCCCATTTTAGATAATCCTTATGCAAAGAAGCGAGCCTATGTTAACTATGAGCTTGATTGCTTAGCATTATGTATTTTTAACTTACTTCCATGGTAGAAGCAAAATGCAATCAACAAGTGAGATTAGATTGTGGTTCAACAAAATCTATTATAGAAATACAAAGGAAGAATGTCTTTGGAACTTTTAAAGTCTTGTTTACTTATAAGATGCTAAAAGGATCACATGTAATACCCCATTTATTAAGTTGTGATGTTACACCTTCTGTCTAGAAAAACAAAGATCTAAGTTAGAGGACAATGCACAATTGATCTCATTCTAATGTCTTTACTGAAGTCACGATCCTCTTCTCTAATGTTAAATACTACATATATAAGATTTTAATAGGTTAGTAAGGCATGCATTGCACAACTAGGATGGACCTTAAATGGATAATGGGGTCTTTTAATTCTAGATTTGAAATTGGTAAGACCAACAAGAAAAGATAACAAAGGTAACTTCTGAATTAGTAAGAGATGATGGAATTGTAAGTAAGTTGAGTTCTGAAATTGTTAATAAATAACCATTCGAAGGAAATAGGAGGCTATATGCTCCTAGTAAAATAAATAAGGGTTATGAAGAAAAGAAGACTTAGTCCAAGAGATAAATACAAAATGGTGGTTTCATCTAGTAGATTATGAGACTCAAGTGTCTTTTACAAGACCATAACCTTGGTGTTTAAAAAAGGACAATCTTGGTAATTAATCTCAGCTCAAACTAATGTTTTTCATGAAAGGTTATCACTCTAGATCATTTTAATGGCATTTTGACAATAAAATACTTTTAAAATACAACTTTTATTATTATCAATTTTAAAGAGATGGCTTTCTTCTTAAATTTTTTTAGTTCTTTTCAATCAATATCAATTATGGTGAACTAGATGTTCTTACAATATCATTGAGATTGTGCTACGCAATTGTCGATTGAGATCCATGTGTTATATCATATCCATTTTCATGAATTATGTGTTATACAACTTATGATTTAATCAACCTTAACTTAATTTGACATTGTGAATCATATCCAATCTTAATTCATCATCATGTATATTTTATACGAAATATTATGTTCATTGTTGTAAACCCTAGATCTTAGCTAACTTATTGCATAATTACGCGTGGGTTCATTTCACAAACTTTAATTTACATCACTATTGGATAGTTTTATCTAAACAAAGTAATAACACTTAAATGTTTAGATGGATTTTGAGTCTTTTTTTCATTTCCTTAACAATGACATGGACTAATTTATCTCAAGCCATTCTCTTACTAAGATAATTGACAAGACTTTAAGAGGTACCTATGGGCCTAGCATCTCTAAGAGTTAAATTATAAAGGTATGTACATTATCTTAAGGAGATTATGACATCTTGGAGACGTAATGTGAACGCAAATTTAGACTCGAAGAGATAAACTTGATGGAATATAGTTAAAGCCATAAGAAAATAAGATTACAAGGATGTCTTATAAAAAGAAGATTAACTTGGATGGTAGGATTACTTATAAAACATAATCTAAAATGAAAGATTTCACTCAAAGTCATAAGCAATGAGAAAATCATTTCATTCAAGGACTTTATGGAAGTTTCATGATCTTATTTGCACGTTTGTCTTTTTCTCATAAAAATTTAAGATTTGACTAATGAAGGTCGACCCTATTCTTTAAAATTGGTTGAAAAATGCAATATCTTGGTTTCATAGAACCCATAAGTGTAAATCAGAAAGTTTGAAAATCCAAGAGATCTTTGGACTTATGTGAACCCTAATAAGTTTGATTTTAAGGATTGTCCAATTTGTAGAACTATGATAGTGTTAAGCCTTACAGTAACCTAGAAATATAAGACCATTATTCGGAGGTAACAAGTTATCTCCATATGTCTTAGCAATTAGAACTCTAAACTTTGATAGGTATCCTACTAAATAAAGACTCGAGTGAATTTCTATACTAAGATTAGAGCACACATATTGATGAAGAAATTCTATCAAAATTCTTACTTGTGCTACATAGTAGGTGACTCTTTTCTTACTTATGCTACTTATATAGTACGTGCCTCTTTAAGAGAGCATGCATGATTTTGGTCCCAACAATTAGACAATGAATAATGTAAACATATGCAACTTATGGTATAAAAAGCTTCGAGCTTTATAAATAGTGGTTGAGTTGATCCACATAAAAGTAAAGAATTGTGCCAAACTTAAGAGAAATAGAAATGTTGTTGGTATTAGATTAGGATCCTTTATTAATTATTAATCTATCTTCATGCATTTCCATAATTACTTAGAATCATTTGTAAATCATTTTTATGGTAGCTAAGGAAATATGAAACAAAAGTAGTAATTCCATAAATAAAAATCATTAATAACTTAAGTATTAAGATTGTATATGTACCATTATCTATTTAAAAAGTTTTTACTCTCAACATATGTTATAGGATTTCCTATGATACTTTTTATCAAATCATTCCAATGAACTTAATTGGGAATGAGATCACTACTTTATTCAAGAGTAAATATACTAATATTTTTGCTTCATTAATATCCTTTTCTTAATAAATCTAGAGTCAACAATTTTGGTAACTATATACCATATGATCTTATGATTATAATCACTTTATAATTCATAATGCACTATTGAATAGTTTTAAGGAATTTATCATATTGATACAAAATTTAACTAAATTAGATAAAATGAATAAATATGATAAATAAATGCCTCTGTGAATATAATAGATACATAGTTAAGAGGTATACAAATTATCACTTGATTGATTCTATAACACCTTTTCTAACAAGTAGTAATAAGTTGTGCTTCATAATGGTTTATTTGGTGAACTCAAAAAGGATACATTGACAATTTCAATAAGATAAACTAGACTAAAGATTTAACTAACAATTGAAGGACCATAATTTGTGGAATAAAACCCTAGTCATGACTTAGCACTTAATAAGTTTGTTGTAGGTTCTCCTACATTGAAGAAAAATTTTATAAAGTTAGTTTAATCATTATAAAAAACACACCATTCTCTTTAGGGATATAGAGAGCCTATTTACTCTATCAACCATCTAAAAATGATTATTGATGAAAAAAAGGATATCCACTAATGGCCTGTTCACTTCGCCAAATAGAACGATGGGATGATGGAATTGGGATTCTTATGGAATAGAGTAAGGGGGGAATTGATATTACATTGTTTAATTGGAAAAAAAAAACGACAACAAGGAATAAACATGTAATTGAAGTGAAAAGACTATACTACCCTTTATTTTCTTCTTCTCCCTCTTGTCTCAATTCCCATAATTAAACAACAAAACATAAACCCAAAATTATAAAAGATTTCTAAAAAAAAAAAGAACAATTATAAAACCAAGAAAATGGAAAGGGTGACTATGAAGGGTAGATAACATCAAATGAAGTTGACTATAAAGTATACAAGAATCATGATCAATTTTTTAGATTTAGGCACTCAAATTTAGTTGAAAGGATGCTCAAGAGAATAGGGGTAGTCCTATCCTTGTTAAGCGACAAGTTGTAAGTGTGTGTTTATTATGATTTTGAAGGGAAGATGTGAACAGTTTGGGCCAATTATCTTTTAGGTCATAAAGTGGTGGATTAATTGAAGAAAGGTGTAGTGAAGTGTTGTGTAAGTATCGTGAAGATATTGTAGCTAAGTGGTGGTTTTGTTGTTGAACATGAGTTGTAGATCGTAGCTAGGTTATGGCATGTGGATAATAGTTGCTTCCAGTTGCGGATTATAGTGGGTTGCAATGACCTTACAGTATTACGTGTGTACATTTTGTTGCAATGACAATGGTAAGTATGTGTTCCTTCCCCCAAAAAACCCTAATCTCTCTTTCCCTCCACTAACCCCTTTCATGCTATAGTGACAATAGTAGAAGCAGTGGTTTAACAATGGTGGTGGTAGATTACATGGTGATAGGTGTGTTTAAGGGTAGTAATGGTGGGTATTGTGGTGTCCAATGAAGTTTACTATTTGGGAAATAGATGAAGATGACAAGGGCACATAAATGTTTTTCTTTTTCTTTTTTTTTTGAATTGGGATTCTTAGGTACAACTTAAAGTCCCAATTTAACAAAATAGGAATCGAATTTTCTCATGGAATTTCTATTATTAGGTCAACATGAGATGACACCGTAGTATTAATAGAAATTTATGAGAAATAAGGGGTAATGGCTATTCCATTTCTTACGAGTGAATCAACAGTAAGTCTTTACAGATAATAGATTACATATATTTGCTTCGGATTCTCGTTAAGTGTAACATATATCACTAATTGTGGTAGCCCAACAATTGTATCTTGTTATTAATTAATGAATCAATTAATGCAACTAGAGTACTAAGTTCTGGGAAATGATTTGTATCTTTAAAGTTATTTTTCTTAAAATTATACTTCAAAATATTGTTATATATAATTAGTGATTAAAATTATCAAAATATTTTTAAAATCTTGTTACGTAGCTTTGAGAATATCAAACGAATTGATTAAAATTCCAGAATCTTCAGGATAAATGTATCAATTTGACTTGAAAATATAGATTCATTTGACATGATTTTACATTCGCTATTTTTCTCTTTTATTCTTTTTTTTTTCCTTGCTTTTCCTTTGTTTTGTTTTTTTTTTTTTCTTCCTCTTTCATTTTCTATTTTTAATAAGTTTTTTGGGAGATTATCACTATACATGTATCATCATCATCATAACGTGGCTACCTTATGTGCTTCATATATATAAAATAATCATTATAATATAACTATTGAATTTATTAACGATTGCTGTAGACTAGATTGAATTTTTTTTCTCGGATATATATCTTTTCATATATGTGTCATTGATTTTTCCAATTGATTATCCATTAGCAATATATACACAGAAAAATTAAACATGTGGTATGATGTATTATTTACACCATAAGAGTGTATACAACCTAACTAGAGCTGAAGTCAGGTCTCTATTAACTCGGAACCATCGGATCACGGTTATATAGCTGTTGGATCGTGACCTCGTGATTGGCGCACTTAGGATCGATTCCAAGTTGGTTCTTCAAGCTGGTGCATCGGATCCCAAATAATTTCTCTTTTTTTTTTTCTTTTATAATGTGCAATATATATATATATATATGAATGTAAAATATGTACATTATATTATACATTTATTATACTACATATAATATTGATAATATAACGTATAATATACTATATCTATTAATATGTATAATATATAAAATATGTATAAATATATATAAGTTAGTACATTATATATGCAATATATATGTAATATATATATATTAATATAATATATATGTGGAATAATATAAATACATAAATTACAAAAGAAAAAAAGATCCAATTAAGATCTACTAATTTAAGTGGATTAAAGAGCTTGAACCTCTTAGGTCTACATAAATTGGCGAGTCTTTGATATGTTCAAGATCCCACAAATAGGCCTATTCCAATCTATTGAATTGATGGACTTGTTTCATATTGGTTCACGATTCGGAATCAATTGTTTTCTTATCTAAACCAAACATAAATTAGTGAAAATATCTACAATTATGATAATTAAGATTTATAAATTATTATATATTATAAATATTTTATGTCATTCATTTCTTACTTTTTCTACATTATGTTGGGACAAGTAGATTACCAACCGTACTGTCCGTAGAAATATCGATTTCATGTTATATATATGTGTATGTGTACTTTAAAAAGAGTGGAAGAGAGATATATAAGAGGTAAAAAAAAACGAGAAGAAAAGAGAGAGAGAATGAGGGGAGGCCTACGGGAAGAGAGAAAGGAAAAGACGGCGAAAAAGAAAGGAAAAAAAGAGGTAGAGAAAGAAAGAAAGATAAAAGGAGTACAAGAATGAGAGAAAATAAAATAAAAATAATTCGCATAAGTTGTGGAGAATATCTTTAAAAATATTTATAATTATATATTTTTAAAATTAAGCACTTACACTCCATGAAAATAGAGCCTACTCAATTTACACTTTTACCTATTACAAATAACAATTTTATGTCAAAATCCTATATATTTATATGATTTATCACTACTCAATCTATTCCATACATGTTTTTTATAAAATCATTTTTGAAGTATTTTCTCCACCCATTTTCCATGAGATGAAATGATTATTTAGGCATATCAACTAAAGGTAGTACTCCTACTACTGCAAGAATCTGTGAAATAAATGACGAGAAACTATTGTGCAAAGGATTACAAAGTTCTTCCGAATAGTGCCAAGAATTATAAAGGTAATCTCAACCAAGAAATAAGAAGAAAATGAGTTACTGGAAATTGATAAACATCTAAGAAAACACATATGGCCCTGATTCGAGAATCCAGTCCAGATCAATTATTGCATATCACAAACAAGCAAGTGGAAGAGACAAATGGCATCCATGGATTTGACATAAAATTTAAAAAATATCAAGGACCAAAATCAGGAAATGAGATTGGAAACCAATCCATAATAGTCGCCATCAAATCGAATCGGTCCTGAACTATTGGTTTACGGATTAATAATACAATGAATCATGATCGATCCATTAGTTAATAATTCTGGACAGATTTACTAGGCCTAGCGGTTGAAAGGCTGGTTTAAGGTATTTGAATTATTATTTTTTTCAATATTTGATGTTTTACTAATTTTTTTAATACATCAATTTTTTTTTTTTATAAAGTGATCTTTTTTCGCTCTTTTTTTTTAGTTTACTAATAATTAATAATTTATAATTTTTTAATTAATTTTTTGACTTAATACGATTCTAACTTTTTTTATTTTTTTCCCTCAAATTTTTTTGTTTCATATTCAAATCTTTAATATTTGATAAGTTTTATAAAAATGACTTATATTAACTGAAATTGAATTTTCTATCTATTCTTAATATATAATTAACTTATAATTAGTCATTCATAATTAATTTGATGATATTATTTTTAAAAGAATTGTTTTTCACTATTATAAATAAAATAACTTTAATATATAATGACTTATTGAATATTATTAAATTATTTTTTTCGATTTAGTAACCTCTCTGTTCTCTTTCTCTTTCTTCTTTTGTTTTTTAAGAGGGTGAACCAGTTGGGCCGACCCACTAGTTCGATGGTAGATTGTCCCGGCAATTCGTAACTCATTGAGCCAGGAGATTCCACCCTCTTAAACCGCTTAGGCCCTTAAAACCCAATGATTTGCTAAGGCGGTTTGGCCTGCTCACTTCTAGGCCAGGTCGATTCAAGGCTTGCTCGGGTTGGTTTACGATTCAGAATCGACCTTTACTTAGGTCTACCAACGCATAAGTCTCAAAATTATCAGCTGCCTCTTCATCTATACTTCTTCTTTTCTTTTCCTTAAAACCAAAAAAAAAAAACGACTCTTTTTTATAGAAACCCAACCGTTATCATCCACTATAGATGATGAAGAACTAATTGGTAAATCCACTAAGAGTAGCTTTTGTTCTCCTCATAAAAGAAGAGTAATAGATAAGTAAACTAGCAGTATCCTCCATTCAAAGTACAACATATAAGATTAGTAGGACTGCATAAGCAATAGTACAATCCTATTTATTCTATATGTTACATTCTTACTGAAAGGTATTGCTAAAATTGAATAGATTAGCAATCCATGCTACCCAATTTGCCATGTAATTTGCATTTCTCCTTACAAAACTAAATACAAAGGAAACATTAGAAAGTCTGTTAAGTTCATTTTGGGCTTCCAAAAAAAAAGGCATTGAATCCTAACTCATGGCCTTGCTTTTGCTCAATGTACCATGTAAAGTAATTGATAGTCAGTTTAAAAAATGACTTTGCTCCAACCACTTTCTTTAACCAGTTGTACAGCAAGTCTAGAGGCACAACACTGAGTTGCTTCTATAGGACTAGTGCCAACTCAAATCTTCCTACAATTAAGGCTCTTGAATGGTCATGAACTGCTATAGCCAAGCCCGCCTGTAACCATTAACAAACCCAGGATTCATATTAATTAATTTTCACATGACTTAACGGTGGATCCATCCAATGGTCAATACCACTCATAGAACCATCTGTACACTTACTTTCCATAATATCAATTTCCATATAGCTCATTCTAAGAAAATTATTGTCTTTCTTAATAGTTCCTTTATGACTATTCACCCTTTTGTCTAATAGTTTTATACCTTTACTACATACACCATTGCAGTCCAACATCAGAGCTTTACCTTTACCTCTTCTTTTTATTTTGAAATTTAAATTTGTTTCAAAACATCCTCATTTTGTGTAGACTCATAAAATAACCTCAATACCTTTTTAATACCATCTTTTAGGGAAACCACTTTATGTTCATAGAAGGCAACACTGTGTTCACACTAAACACACTAGCATACTATTGTGATATTGGCTTCAAAACTCTCCCTTTCCTCCTTCCTTCTCATTGTTGATAACTTAACACACTCTTCCCATCAATTGACTAAATCAGTTACTTCTAATCTCATTACTTTCAAACCCAATGTTCCAAACTAAACATTCTTTATCCAAGCATAAGTCAATAAAGCAGGTTCAATCATCTCCTCTTCACCATAAAAGCAGCAAAGTGAAGAAGTTGAGATGTACCTTCATGCCAAATTTGACATGGTAAGATTTATATTATTAAACGCTCTCTACAAAAATCATTCGATTTTTGGTAAGGTTTTCAACATCCATAGCTTTTTCTAGACTTAGAGGTGAAATCCTAAAAGATAATTCTGGTTTTTTGCAAATGATAGAAACTTGATTATGAATCTTATAGTAAACAAATTTGGTAGTGCAACTGCCTCTTTTCTCGAATGAACAAAACTCTTTGATTCAAACGGAAGCATCTAATAGCTGCATTTCTTTAATAGTTAAAAATCTTCTTATCTAACTCAAATCACATTACCTATCTCTTTATCAATTAAAGAACTGACCTTTTAGCTTATTAATTTCCTTAGGTAAGACAGAGTTAATGCTTCTATTCTCTAAAGTTGGTACCTACATCTTATGACCAATATTAACTCTTTCTCTATTACCAATTTGTCAAATAACATGTTGAAGCAAAATTTCTTTCTCCTCCAAAATGCTAGTCCAAGCTCAAAAGTCTCTACATCCTCTTTTAGCTTCTTTTTGGGAAATATAATCCTTTAAGAACTCAACCCTATAGTGAATTGGGATTATTCTCTATCCTCTAAGCCATCTTAGGTTAAAGTGGGTTAGATCCTTAAAACCCATACCTCCATCACCATACTTTGAGACAATTTTTCTCAACTTATCCAATGGACTTTTCTCTCTTCCTTCCTTTTAACTCTACTAGAATTTTACAATGAGTTTATTCACTTCTCGACAATGGGAATTTAAAGCATCCCATTGAATATGTTTGCATAACCATAGCTATTGCTTCAATAAGAAATTCTTTACCCGCTTCGTTCAATACGTACTGCTTCTAACCTTGTAATCTCTTCAATACCTTTTCTTTGACAAAACTTAGCACCTCAGCTTTAGACTTACCCCATATATTAGGTAAGCCTAAGTATTTACTCATATCCAAAACAACTAGAATATTAAGGATAGTAGCAACTCGATCTTTCACTTCTCTTAGAGTATTAGCACTGAAGAACAAGCTTGACTTATTTGGGTTTCCCGATTGCCTAAAAGCTTGATAGTAAACCGATAGGATTCTTTTCATCTTTGCCACCTCACCTACATTTGCTTCAATAAAGAAAAGTAAGTCATCTACATAAAGAAGGTGAGTTAGTATGGGATAAGACTTTTTCATTCTAATACCCTTTAAATCACTACTATCTTTCATTCTATGAAGCCCTTTAGATAAGACATCAGCAACAACGATGAAAAGATAACGTGAAACTGAATTGCCTTGTCTAATGCCTCTCTTAGGAATAATTTGTCCTACTTACTTCCCATTTAAAATGATGTTATAGGATGCTAATCTAACACATTCCGTGATCATCCACATTAAACCTAACTGAACACCGTCCTAAGCAATATAGCTTCAAGAAAATCTCACTTAACTCTATTGTAGGTTTTGTTCATGTCTACTTTCACAACACAGTAGCATTTTTTACCTTCTCTCTTATTCCTAAAAAAAATATAATATCTTATACGTAATTGCAATATTATCTTGCATCAATTGTCCTAACAGAATGGCACTTCGATCATTTGATACAAAATCTCCTAAAAAAGGTTTAAGCCTATTGGCTAGAATATCAGTAATAATTTTCAAGACATTGTACAGACTTATAGGATGGAACTCAGACACATTATATGGGTTAGGAACCTTACGATTCAAAATAAGATTAGTTTTGTTCAAATAAGGAAGGAAAATTCCTGATAGGAAGAATGATTTAATGGCCCTTGTAATATAATCTCCTATTATGTCCTAAAAGTGTTGATAAAACACACTTGAAAGCCATATAGACCTGGAGCTTTGAGAGCCTCTAACTGGAAAATGGCTTCTTTCACCTCCTTAACCTTCACTTCCCCATAAAGTACTCCATTAATCTCATCCAAAAATCCATACTATTTATACATTGAAGAAAAAATAACCAAATTTTAAGTTTATCTGCTTCAAAGAGATCACCAAAATAATTCATTTTTTTATCTTTTATTATTGGGAGATGTGTTCTTATCACCATACTTTAACCAGCTAATCCATGATATTTGGTGCCAAAATATTTCATCCTTCTTTCTATAACTATAAACTTCACCAAGGAGTTCTTCTTCATCCCCTAACTCGTCATCCCTTTCACTTGAATTTCAGCAAGCTTTGCAAAAAAATTTTCCATTTCTTTCTTATTATTGGGAAAGACAATTTTACTTCACCCTTGGAAAACATTCTTTTGAACAATATCAAGCCTATTTTCCTCAATGCTGCATTCCTAACTATCCACCACATCATTTTTACAAGTAAACTCTGTTAGCCACATGTTTTCAAAATGGAATCTCTTAGGGATTTTTTTTTTTTTAAACCTTGAAAGTAGAGGTTAATCAAGAGGGAGTGTGGTTAGAACCTATAGCCAGTCAATGAAACACTTAAGCATTTGGAAAGCTTCCAAACCATTCATACAAAACAAATGCTCTATCAATGCGCTCTTTCACCTTAACTCCATCATATCTCTTGTTAGACTAAGTGAATCTTAAGCCTTTGAAACCAAGATCTTATAGATTATAATCAAATGCAAAGTATCTAAAACCATGAATTTGTTTAGCATCCCTTCTTCTTCCCCTACTGATATAAGCTAGACAAAAATTTCACGAGAACAAAGTAGATAGTAACACTTACTTTCACTTCCAATTGTCCATTTGTGAAGCAAATCACCAAATTTGGTACTTCGTAATCCACTATAGTAGAATATAAGGAGAGATCTCTTCCCTACTGCTCAAGTCCTCTATTTCAGAAATTTACCATTTATCTAACCAACTAACTGACTGACTCTCTTATCCTATTTATACTTTTCCACATATGCCTCACAATTAAAACATTACCTTCATAAATCTTACAGAATACTACTTTTTACTCATAATTACTTGACTACTATTTACAACACAGCAACTACAGCACAAACTACACCATCACACCAAATACAATGCAACTCACATGGACTCACACAAACTACTCCACCGCACCAATACACACATACATAAATTACATAATACATAACAACACACTCTTATGCGCGCGCGCGCGCACACACACACACATACTACCTTCTTTTATAAATATGAAGTAAAGGCTTATGCATCATAGGAGTCGTATCGATATGCTCCTCTTGAAAATTATCCTTGTCCCTAAGGACAAAATCCGGATATTACAATATGAAATCTGAAGTATCCATCCAGGTTGCATCCTTTGTTGGCAACTCCTCCCACTGTACTAAAACTTGTGGAATTTCCATACCATCCTAAACAACAAAGCGGTAGCCTAAAATTTTGTGTGGTGTGGAGAATACCAATCGACCAAGTAATCAATAGTTAACTCCTTTGGAAGATTAGACAAAACTGGAAAAGAGCCGTAGGATTACTTAAGTAGGGACACTTGGAACATTGGATGAATGCGACAATTTAGAGGAAGTTCCAACTGGTAAGCCACATTACTTAGGAAAGGACCATAAAATTGTAGGGCTAACTTAGAAGTAGTCTTTATCCCTATCTTAGAAGAAAGGGCAGGGTAGAGACGTAAGAACGTCCAGTCCCTGATAGCATAACTAACATCTCGTTGATGCCGATTAGCCACAATGCAATTGCGAAGCTATGTGTGCTCTAGATTATGGCATAAATGAACCAAAATGTTGTTGCAGGCAACTAACGTTGCTTGGACTAAAGGATTTTAGATTTCTATTGAGAGATAAATTGGAATTGCATGTGAAAGCCTCCCATAAACAACCTCAAAAGGTGTCATTCCAGTAGATGAATGATAGCTTATATTGTAAGAAAACTCGATCTAAGAAATCCAAGTGGCCTAAGTATTAGGTTGTTCTAAAGTAAAGCATTGAAGATAGCATTCCAAACTTTGGTTTAAGAATTTCGTTTGACCATCCATTTCCATATGACATGCAGTGCTAAAGTTTAAGCGAGTTCCTTGGAGATTAAACAACTACGTCTAAATAGAACTACTAAAAAGCGGATCTCTATCCGATATAATGGTGTGAGGAAAACTCAGCAAATGTACCACTTCTCGCACAAAAAGGTCCGTAACCATTTTAGCATTATGAGGGTGCTTTAGTAACAAGAAGTGCCCATATTTAAAGAATCGATCCACAACAACTAGAATAGTATCAAAGCCCTTAGATTTAAGAAGCCAAGTGATGAAATCTAATGAAATGTCCTCCTAAACAGCTTTAGGAATAGGCAAAGGATTAAGTAATCCAGCCAGGGATAAATTTTATACCTTATTGCGTTGACATACCGCACAAGAAGCCACAAAGTTAGCTACATCCTTCTTCATACCAACCCAAAACAATTAGGCAGCCAACCTTCAATAGGTCCTTACATAACCTACATGGTCGCCCACGATGGATGAATGAAACTCATTCATAAAAAGTTGAGGCCAAGAAGATTTAGAAGGTATCACTAAACACCCTTTGTAATGCAATATATCATTCAAGAGATGAAATCTTGAATTCGCATCCTTCCCTTCCTTAAGTTGATGAATCTTTTGAGCCAAAGAAGGGTCCTTAAGGACATCGTTTAATGGTGGAAATGTCTATCCAAATAGGCCTTGAAATGGCCATTAAATCAGCTTCATTAAACATCCATGAAGGTGCATCAGTTGTCCCATTATCCTTCTTGGCTTTGTACTGTATATCAAACTCATAACCAAGAAGTTTTGCCAACTAATGCTACAGATTAGGATTGGTAATTTACTATTAAAGTAGATGGTGTAAGCATTTTTGGTCAGTACGGACTATGAAGCACTAACCAAGTAAATAAGGGTGCCAATGATTGATCACAAGCACTAAGACCATTAATTCTTTTTCATAAGTAGATTTGGTAAGTGTTTTGGCAGATAAAGCCTTACTAAAGTAGGCAATTAGCCGAAAGTCTTGCATCAAAACCATACCCAAACCAAGTCCAGAGGCATCGTACTTAACGACAAATGACTACTGGAAATTAGGCATAGCTAATATTGGTGCTTGGGTCAAAGCATGATTCAAGAGCTTAAAGGCCAAATTAGCATCCTCATTCCATTCAAAAGCATCCTTCTTCAAAAGATTGGTTAATGGCCTAGCTATCTTGCCATAATCCTTAATAAATTTTCAATAATAGCTACATAACTCAAGAAAACCATGTAAAGCTTTTAAAGAAGATGGGATAAGCCAATTCAAAACACCTTGAACCTTACTAGGTTCCATTGCTACCCCATTGGTTGAAATAATATGGCCTAGATATTCCAATGATAATTATCCAAACACATACTTCTTCCTATTAGCCAAGAATTGATGTTCTTGAAGCAATTGTAAGACTATTTGTAAGTAGCCTATATGATCTTATATTGTAGAACTATAAATGAGAATATCATTAAAAAAAAAAGAAATACAAATTTACGCAAGTATGGCTGAAAGACCTCATTTATAGTAGATTAGAATGTTGCGGGGGCATTAGTAAGCCTAAATGGAATGACTAAAAATTCGTAATGCTCGTGACGAGTTTGAAAGGCCGTTCTAGGAATATCATCAACATGTACTCTTATTTGGTGAAAACCTAAATGAAGATCAATTTTTGAAAATATAGAAGCACTAAACAACTCCTCTAATAATTCCTTAATTATAGGAATAGGAAACTTATATGGAATAGTCACATTGTTAAGAGCGTGATAATCAAGACAAAAACGCCATGAGCCTTCCTTCTTCTTCACCAAAATTACAGGACTCGAAAATGGACTAACACTTGGTTGTATGATTCCAGCCTTAAACATATCCGCTACCATCTTTTCCATTTCATCTTTTTTCACTTAAGCATAACAATATGGACAAACATTTGCTGGACCAACCCCTTCCCTCAAAGGAATTTTGTGATCAGTATCTCAAATAGGGGGTAAGGAATTTGGTTCTACAAAAACGTCTTAAAGTCAGTCAAAATAATGAGCACGTCAAGGGGTATTTCAACTGAAGTTACCATCATACTCCCCATTCTAATCAGAACAATAACATTGTAATATTCCCGCTCTTCTAAACTGTGTAAATTCTTGTAAGAGACAAGAGATTTGGATGATGGAGGATCACCTCATAACATATGTTCTTACTGGTTCTTAAAAATTTTCATGCACATCTTACGCCAATTAACCTTAATTTCTCCTAGCGACTAAAGCTAGGCTACCTTAAATATAAGATCAACAACCCCTAATTTAAATACATAGCAGTCTACGGCGATATCCAAAGTGCCAACCTTCATTTGCAACTGGTGACACATTCCCATAGAATCAACCACTCGACCATCTCCTTACTTTATAGCAAAAGTTAGGGTAGAGTCGACTCGTGGACGCAACTGCTCTACCAGTCATAGGGAGATAAAGTTGTGACTCACCCCCGCTGTCTACCAGGATTGATACCTACTGTCTACTCAATTCTCCCTTGAACTTAAGTGTGCTAGGTCCATTAAAAGCATTAATAGCTAAAAGAGAGAGTTCGGACTCCACTTGAGACTTGTCCGAATTCTTGGTGGTGGTCGAAGGCTCTTAAAACTCAACCCAATGTTCTTCCATCTGATCCTCATCCTCTTTAAGAATTAAAAACTCTCAAGGTTTTATTAGGATACTTATGGCCTGGCTGAATAGGCAATTCACATTTGAAACATAATCCTTTATTTTTACGGTCTAAGTATTCATCATAAGTCATCTGTTTTAGACCTTTTGGAAGGTGCTGAGGATCATTTCCTAAACTAGTAGTTGAATTAGATGCTAAGTATTCAACATAAGTCATCTGCTTAGATTGCACTTGTTGAGTCAATTATGTTGGGGTACCATTAAAATTCTTACCTAACGGCTTCAATGGCGAACTCATATGTGGAGAAGCATATGTAGAAACTGATCCATAGTTTATACGCTTGTGGCTATACGAAGTCATAGAAGACATACCCTTCTTACTTCCCAATGACAGAAAGATACCATGCTCAAATTCTTGTTCCATGCTAAAAGCTAATTCAACTGCATCAGCTTAAGATACTGGCCTCAATGTTTGAACTCGTAACTGAATATCCTCTCTTAATCCCCCTAAAAAAATACCCAAGCATCTGCATCTTAGCAATGTCTAGAATTTAGGAAGTTCGGGTGTAAAAAAACTCCAAGTACTCCTGAACTGAAGAATTTTGTCTTAATGTTGAAATCATTATAAATGGATTTCCCATTGATAATCCAACATATCTAGTAAAAAATTCTTGTTTAAAGTTGTCCTAATTATGCATCGGTAATCTTCTTTTTAGCATCTTTAACCAATAGATAATTTGACCTTTCAAGCCCATTGCTGCTACCTCTACCTTCGTATCCTCCTTTACATGTTGTACTTCAAAGTATTACTCCAACAAAGTCAACCAATGCATAGGATCCTCCCTTTCGGATGTTGGAACATGACTACATTCATCATTCTAGATCATAAATCATCATCTGAATCTCCTAACTGGAAGTTCTCTACCTCGTCAACCTCTCACTTTGTTCTAATTCGGATTCTCGAAGTAGAATCCATCTTTCCTTTCAATTTCTCACTTATGCTCAATTTTTGCCCTAGGTCTTGCAAGTTAGATTAGATTGAAGCTAATGTTGCTTCGATTCTAGTGATTGAAGCCTTCATCGATGTGATATTGGAGGTAGCATTTTTGTCTATCATAGCAATCTGGTGTTGCAACTCATGCAAACTTCTATTCAATTCATCTCTAATTGATTTCACACTATGATCCAAAGATCCAAGACTTTACTCTAAATTATTAACCCTAGATTCCATCCTAGTCATCTCTAATCTCACACGAAAAGAGATTTCCCATAGATGGGGCCAATTAATACAAGTTAGGGTTCAATGACAAAAATTGCACAAGAACAAAGTATATAGGAACACTTACTTGCACTTCTGATTATCCACATACGAAGCAAATCACCAAATTTGGTACTTTACAATCCACTCCAATAGAATACAGGGAGAGATCTCCTCCTTCCTGCTCAAGTCCTCTATTTTTTAAATTTACCAATTTTCTAACCAACTAACCGATTGACTCTCTTATCCTATTTATACTTTTCTACGTATGCCTCACAATTACAACACTACCCTCATAAATCTTACAGAATACTACTCTTTCTCATAACTACTCGACTACTACTTACAATACTGCAACCATAGCATAAACTACACAATCACACCAAATACAATGTACGCTAACACGAACTCACATGGACTACTCAATCACGCCAATACACATACATACAAACCATACAACACATAACAACACACTATCATACACACGTACATACACTACCTTCTTTTATAAACATGAAGTAAAGGTTTATGTGCCTTAGGAGTCATATCACCTACATTTTTTCCACTCTTCAAGGATCTTATTGAAATCACCTTAAAATAACCATGGGAAAGAAATATAATGAGAACTAAGCCTCATCTTATCTCATAACTTTTGCTTCTATATAAAATTAGATGGCACATACACCCAACTAGTATACAGTGAGCCACCATTAGCAAGGGATACTACAACTTCCATAAAATTTTGGTTAGCTTCTATAATGTTTAGACCCAACTTTAGTGTCCTCCACAAACATAATCCTCCAAATAAACCAGTGGGAGGAATATAGCAACAATTTAAAAATCCTACTATACTTCTTATTCTCTTTATATTTTTTTTTTCATTATAAAGACCAAATTAGGTTTATGTTTATTAATGAGCTCTTTTAAGTTGTCAACTGTCTCAGGAGGCTCTAACCATTGATAGTTCCAACTCAATATGATCATGGCTTCCTTATGGCTGTTGATGGCCAGCCTCTATTGCTTGAGTTATTAAACTCAAAATCTAAGATGCCTACTAGCATATTACTACCAACTCATTCTACATCAATAGGTTTAAATTTCTTTGAAGCTTTTTGTTATCTTCAACTTTCTCCTTGCATCTTTATTTTCATTTTCTCCAAAGTTGTTATAATTTTTAGAACATCTTCAAATTCTTTTACTAAAACCAGATCCTCTGATACTGGTAGCACCTCTTATTAAGCAGTTGCTATAGACTTCACCTTCATGTTCACTAACAAAGCTTTACAATATGAAGGAACTTACATGAAGATTATAGCCTTTGATACAAGTACCTTACTGTCCTTATCTTTTAAATTAGGCTAACGTGTAGAAGGGTGATGTGTGAAAGTATTTTTAGGGATGGATGGAGTTGGTTTAAGGCCTTGTGGGTTGCATTTAGGATCTAAATTTTTTCCATCAGTTTCTCAACATGGTTAAATCTATATCAATCCATAGAATTAAGGCATCTGACACTATTATCACCATCTTTACTTCTCAATCTTTCTTTAAAGTTAAATTTCATGAATAATTTTGGAAATATTCATAATTTAGGTAAGCCCTTCCTCATTCAAGGTGTAAGTGCTAAATTTTAAAAGTGAGAGGTGGAGATGCAATTACGGATATTTTTAAGGGTTGTCCGCATAATTTACCTAAATAATTGTATTATAAAAAGGATATGTTATCATTTCATTGTTATTTGCTTTCATCTAAAAAATTAAAGCATGTTAATAAAAATTAATTTTTTCTTTTCTAGAGTGTGTTTGAACTTTTATGTTATCTAAAAATCATATTATTTTTCCTAGATAATTAATTTGTTTTCTTATCTTTTTGAAACAAAGAAATAAGATGGCGTATTACATCAAAGTAAGTTGCTTTTCCACTTTCCTTTCTTATATTTGAAATATCAACATATGTTTTCAAAATGCATTTAATGGAATATTTGAGTTATATATAAGCTACTAAAAATTGTTTCTAGTCTTTTAATAATCAATTTATTTCAATTAATGTTATACATATCATGTTCCAATCATATATAGATTAATTGCAATGTATTACGTCCATTTTGAAAGTGACATAATCAAGTCACATAGTTTAGCTTTCTTTTTCTTTCTCTATTTAACTTATTAAAGGAAAAAGAAAAAAGATTTTGTGTGGTTCTTTTAAATGTGATATGAACCATTTTGGCTTTATATTAAAATCTATGATATAGTTCATTTATTTCAATTGATGAAATAATTATTTATTGATCTTATTTGTTCATGGCATACTTGGTCATCTACAGATAATTCTATAACAGTTATGGTTTTCCATTTAAAGTAAATTTGTTTATATTATTGATTATTAGTGTTATAAAGATATAAAAGCATCATTATTAGATAAGAAAAGGCAATAAGCACTCTAAGTCTTCCATATTTTCCCTCTTAACATCATCTATGCCTATAAATCATAAGTTTAGCCATGATTGTGAAATTATCTTGGAAAGGGAAAGAAGAAAAGAGAAATGATGATGAAGGCATTGAGGTAAGTCCCTATTGTAATTTTTGTTTTAATAATTATCATAGCAAATGTAGCTTGAGTTGTATTAGGTGACGATAATGATCCAATTCTGGGGGATAAGTCTAAATTAAATGCATGGTTTGAAAATAACATAAAGCCATTGGCATCTCATAAAGGCAAGATAGACCCAACCCTTGAGGCAACTGAATCCAATACAACCATGATTAAGGTTGCAAAAGATGGAAGTGGCAAATTCAAAACCCTCACAAAAGTCATTAATAGCATTCTTACTGGGAATAACAAACGAGTAATTGTGCACATTGGCCTTAGAGAATATGTTGAGAAGGTCAAAATTGATTGAACCAAGCCTTTTATCACCCTTTATGGATCACCCAACAATATGCCAAACCTTACATTCCATGGTATTGCTCTTGAATATGGAACTGTTTATAGTACTACTTTGATTGTCGATTCTAATTATTTCAAAGCGGCCAACATTGTTGTTAAGGTGTTTATCTTTAACTTCTTTCATTAAATTTCTCTAATAAGAAAAAGTTTATTCTTCTTAACTTACATGTATATTGTCAGATTTTAGAATTCCACACCTAAACCGAGTGGCAAGAAACCTAATGAGCAAGCGGTTGCCATTAGAGTTTCAAATGATAGATCTTTCTTTCTACAATTGCAAATTCATTAGCTTCCAAGATACTCTCTTAGATGATAGAGGATTCCATTTCTTCAAGGATTGCTACATTAAAGGCACGGTAGATATTGTGGACTGTAACTAAGAACAAACAAGGCCAGTCACTGAATGGGTCCAAGCTTGTAGAAGCTTGAAAAAAGGATTAATGAGGAAAGTACGAAAAGGGAAAAATGAAGAATGAAACAGTAAGAAAAAAACCCATGAATAGCTCCAAAGGATATGACACACCAACAGAACTTCCAAAGACTCATTATACAATTCGATATGATGCACGAATCGGTCCGGTGAGGTTACTCGCCACCTAACCTTGCTTAAGAGAAAGGATAAGAGTGATGCTAAGAGTAAACAAACAATGCTTACATAAAGAAGAAAAAGTACTCAAAGAGTGTATTAAGAATGGCCTAATCTCTATTACAAGTACAAGGGTATTTATACCCATAAGTTAGGGCAACTTGCCTAAAATGGAAAAGACAAAAAGGGCATTTCTTAAGGAAGTAATGTATAAAATACAAAAGGGTAAAAATGAATATATAAGAAAAATAACCATTGGTGCAATGGATTTTGCACATGATACTGTACACATGGCGATGTTACATTAGCGAGGTTGTTAGAAGATGCGAACAAAAAGTGTAGACAGATGAGCTTGTCCGAGTAAGGATGGTTTAGTTAATCCAGACTCTCTCTCTCAGCTTCTCGGGAAGGAAGATGTTGAGTAATTGGTCAGCTTGGTACTAGAGAATAATCATCAACTCAGCATTATGCAAAAACATGGGCTACGGTATGGTATGAAGGGTGACTTGGCAAGGAAGTACTCAACCTTGGTAGTACTCGGTCTCAGTAAAGGTTAGTTAAAACAAAAGAATTTGTCATGCCAACCCTTCTATTCCTCAGGCTCGGCTGCGGGTCAAAGGTCCAATAACCTGATTCCCGTCATTCCTTCCAGGTTGTTTTAGATTTGGGATCAAATTCGAATGGTGTTCGCTCAGTTCTCCGTTTAGGTGATATGGACGGAAGTTGGCAAAGTTAAAGGTGTCGAAAACCCTATAGTCCTCAAGTAATTCCAACTCGTAGGCATTGTCATTGATTTTCCAGAGGATTCTGAAAAGTCTTTCCGCTCTTGCAAATAATTTGTTCTTCCTCTTGTTTAGGAACCATTCATTGCTGAGGTGTAGCCATACCAAGTCTCCTAGCTGAAATTGCTTAACTGTTTTACCCTTGGTTTTTTCTCACATTCTTCTAGTAGCTTGGTTGATTTGCCAAGTAACCTTATCATAGATGTATCGAGGGATTGTGCTCTAGCCATTGCGTTAAGGTCTTCTTACGCAGGTATTGGTATAGGGCGTGGTCGATGGGCAACTTGGGATTGAATTCATAGACCACCTTGAAGGGAGTTTTCTTAGTGGTGTCATATACTATACGGTTATAGGCGAACTTAGCCACTAACAGGCAGACGTCTCAATCAGCTAAGTTTTTACCTACTGTAGCTTGGAGCAATGACCCCAAAGTACGATTAACTACTTCTATTTAGCCGTCAGTTTGGGGGTGACATAAGGTATTGAAGAGTAATTTGGTTCCTAGCCAACACCACATGGTTCTCCAGAAATGGCTCAAGAACTTCGAATCTCTGTTGAAGACTACATTTCCTGGCATGCTGTATATTTGCACAATCTCTTGCAAGAAAAGAGAAGTAATAGCCGAAGCGTTGTTAGTTTTGGTGTAGAGCACGAAGTATGCCATCTTATTGAACCAATCTACGATGACCATTACAGAATCTTTGCCTTGGGTGGTTCACGACAGTTTGAGAACAAAGTCCATGCTCAATTCAGTCCACAACTTCGTCGAAATAGGTAACGGCATTGCTTTCCCTTGCTCGGCTTAGTACTTAGCCTTTTTGCACACGATACAACTTTCGATAACTTGGTGCACATCTTTCCTTATTCCCGGCCAAAAGAATCGACCATTTATCAATTTACAAGTCTTCCTTTCCCCAAAATGTCTAGAGAGACCTCTACCATGGGCTTTCCTGACTAGTAGCTCCTGTAGTAAACAAGTTAGCATACATAATTTTCCACCTCGAAACAAGTAGCCATCCTCCACATGATACTCATCCACTGTTCTTCCATCCATGCATCGCAAAATTATGGGTCCAAAGTGTAGATCCTCGAAGTACTATTCTTTGATACTTGCAAACCTAAATAGCCTGGTCTACAGTTCTAATAAAAGTGCATATCTCCTCGAAAGAGCATTTACAACTATGTTGCTCTTTCCTTGCTTGTACTTTATCACAAAATTGAATCTTTTAAGGAATTCAATACATCTCACTTGTCATTTCGACAACTTGGTTTGACTTTAGAGATACCTTAGGGATTCATGGTCAATATATATGACAAATTCTCTTGGCAGTAAATAATGTTGCCATACTTACATTGCTTGGATCAGTACCAAAAGTTCCTTATCATACACAGAATAATTCAATTAGGGTCCTTGGAGCTTCTCATGTAGAAGGCAATTAGTCAGCCTTCTTACATTAAGATAACACCTATCCCAATGCTTGATGCGTTGCATTCCAGCTCAAAATTCTTATCAAAGTCGGGTAGTACTAACATCAGGGAGGAGGTCAATCTTTCTTTTATCTCGGCAAAACTCCTCTCTACCTTTTTTCCCCATCGGAAGTCAATGTTCTTCTTTGTTAACTCGGTAAGTGGTGCGGTAAGGGTGCTGAAATTCTTAATAAATCTTCTATAAAACAAAGCTAGTCCGTGGAAACTTCTCACGTCAGCATAAGTAGTAGGAGTCGACCATTCGAAAATTGCTCAAATATTCTCATCGTCAACTCGCAAGCCTCCTCCGCTGACTACATAGCCTAAGAATACTACTTCCTCCTGGTAAAAACAATATTTCTTTAAATTTCCAAATAATCTTTTAGTATGGAGGATACTAGGACTGCTCTGATGCATTTACAATGACCTGACATGTCAGCACTGTAGATTAAGATATCATCAAAATATACTACGACACACTTCCTTATGAGATGTCTCGATACGTGGTTCATTAGTCTCATGAGAGTACTCGGGGTATTCGATAAGTCGAAGGGCATGACTATCGACTCGTAAAGTCCATGTCAAGTCTTGAATGCAGTCTTTCATTTGTTGCCTGGTCCCATGCAGATTTGATGGTAGCTAAATTTAAGATTAATCTTGCTAAAAATCTTAGCTCCACTCAATTTATCCAACATATCTTCTAGCCTTGGGATCATATACTTGTATTTGATCGTGATTTTGTTCACAATTAAGCAGCCTATACACATCCACTAGGTTCCATCGTTTTTTGGCACTAGAAATGCAGGCATAACACAAGGGTTGAGACTCTCTCTTACATAGCCTTTCTCTAGTAACTCATTAACTTGATATTAGAGTTCAGAAGCCTACTCAAGATTCATCTGATAAGTTAGCTTATTCGGCAATGTAATGTCGGGTACTAAGTCAATACAATACTCTATACCTCAAGTTGGGGGCAACCTCTCAAGTAACTGTTTTAGGAATAAGTCGGTATATCCATCTAACAATTCCTTGACCTCCTAAGGTAACTCACCCTACTCCTTCATTTCCGATAGTCGCCTGACCAATATAAGGGTCAACTCATTAGCATTGTTAGCCTCTTTGAACGTGGATCTACTCATTACTAGAGCTTTCTTTGATCCATGAGTAAGTTTTCTCTGTAACTTATTAACTTATCTCAACGGCATCGGATTCAGCATGATCTTTCGATCATCCTTCTTGAACATATATGTGTTCCTGTAGCTGTTATGTATTACTCTCCTGTTAAACAACCACGACCTACCCAACAACGCATGGGAAGCCTACATAGGTAGTACCTATGTGAAACATGTAACTTGTACGGCTTTGGATGTGAAATAGTCGGCAACTTCAGTTTTCAAACAAGATTGGTTGATGCCATATTGGTATATCTTCCACTATCTACGATGAGGGCGTACATTTGATCATTCACCTTACAGATGGTATGAAACAAATTCTCTCTCCGCTCTTCCTTGCGTGAGGGTTTCATGTTCATAGTATATCTGACAATCATGAGTAATTGATTTAAGTCATCAAGAAACACATCCTCCTTAATCAGCTCTTTTTTAGCAGGAACCTCTTCCTCCTTGGGCTCTTCATTTGTACTCTTTACTTCGAGTTTCGGAATGTCTCCCTTGATGACCATCGTTCATCGATTTAGGCACTAAACAGCCATGTATCTGAACCCCTAGCACTTGAAGCAATTGATCTAACTGATCCTCTTGCTAGACCTTTGCCCCTTCTTATACGTTCGAGTCGGCAATACATCTTCAGATTAGCCTTTCTACTCGACTTGGGCATCAACCTTTTTGCTTGGCTCGGTACTCAATAGAGTTCGGTGACTTACCTGTCTGGGTTAGCTAGTCAGCATTCTCACTAATACTCAGCTCCTTCTTTACCTCTCTACTCATTGGGCAATCCTAACAGCCTCATCCATGGTATCAAATCGTTGGAGCTCTAAGATATCCTGAATGTCTCCTTTCAACCCAAAAATAAATCTTGAGACTGTTCGAGCTGGTGGCTCCTCCACTTCGCAATGTATCATAAGCATTTGAAAGTCTTGAACATACTCATCAACTATTCAATCTCCTTGTCTCGACTCCTGAAGCCAAGTGAAAGTGTCTTAGAGATAGATTTTCGGTATGAATTTGTTTCTAAGTATCTTTTTCATCTCCAGCCAAGTATTAATCTTTAGATACCCCTCTCGTCTCCTTATGGCCTGAAAATTCTTCCACCACATGGCGGCATATCCAGAGAACTCAATAGCAGCAATTATCGCCTTCTCATAATCCTCGTACTGATAATAATCAAACATATACTCCACCTTCTCTTCTAATCCAGCTACTCATCAATATTCCCAGATCCATTGAAACTCAGAATCCGAAGTTTCACATGGTTAAATGCTCTAAGAATTCGTACACGCTCTTCTTCAAAATACTCTTCTTCCTCTTCATTAAGCTCTCTCAGGTATATCCTTCGCCCCACTTATCCACCAACTCCTCCACCTCGAATGGGTTGAGCTAAGTTCTGACCTCAATAGGTTGAGCAGCTTGTAGAGTGTTTTATGTGGCCTTAGTGGGTCGACAAGATAGCACATGAATAGCTCATTTTAGATCTACTAAGAGGTTAGTTACCTCATCAAGTCTTTCGTTAGTGCTTTTAGGAGTTCCCTAAGATTGTCGTCTATAGTAGACAACTCTACCGTCATTACAAGTACCGACATTCATATTTAGATCTTTCATTTTTTCTCACAGATTCAAACTCAAACAAACACTTTGGGAAGTTAACAATTAACAACACAACAGTTAAAAGAACACAATAACTTGCTCTGTTTCACACACGCATAACAAAGTATAACAGAACTTCAAAAAGAGCAACTACAATTCATATAAAATGTCCGCTTTGATACTAAGATGTTGTGGACTGTGATCAAGAATAGATAAGGCCGGTCGCTGGATGGGTCCAAGCTTGCAAAAAGCTTGAAAACGAATTGATGGGGAAAGTGCGTAAAGGGCAAAATGAACAATGAAACAATAAGCAAAAACCCATGAATAACTCCAAAGGATATGACGCACTAATGGAACTTTTGAAAACTCACTGCATAATTCAATATAACGTACGAATCAGTCCAATGAGGTTACTTGCTACCTAACCTTACTTAAGAGAAAAGAGAAAAGTGATAGCAAGAGTAAACAAATAGTGCTTATGCAAAGAAGAAAAATACTCAAAAAGTGTATTAAGAATAATCTGATCTCTATTATAAGTATAAGGGTATTTATAACCACAAGTTAGGGCAACTTACCTAAAAAGGAAAAGACAAAAATGGTATTTCCTAAGAAAATAATATACAAGATACAAAAAAGTAAAAATGAATATACGAGAAAAATAATCATTAGTACAACGGATTCTATACATGATACTGTACACATAGTGATGTTACATTGGTGAAGTCATTAGAAAATGCGAACAAAAAGCACGAACAGATAGGCTTATCCAAGCAAGGATACCGTAGTTAGTCTGAACTCTCTCTCTCAGTTTTTTGGCAACGAAAATGTCGAGGAATTGGTCGGCTTAGCACTAAAGAGTAATCATCAACTGGCATACTATAGAAAAATGAGCGGTTATATGACACAACATGAAAGGTGACTCGACAAGGAAGTACTCGACCTTGGTAGGGGTTGGTTAAAATAGAAGAATTCGTTGTGCTAGCCCCTCTAGTCCTTGAGCTTGACTGCGAGTCAGAAGTTTAGTAACTTGATTCCTATTAATAGATTTCATATTTGGATTTGGCAAATCACTTTATGTGGTATGTTATCTTTTGTGTGTATGTGTGCAAATGTGTACGTATGCGTGTGTACCTATGTGTGTGTGTGTACGTGCACGTGTGTGTGTGCGTACATGTGTGCATGTGTGCACTTGTGTATGTGTGTGTGTGTGTGTGTGTGTGCGCGCGCGCGCTTGGGTGTACATGCGTTGTTAGAATGGAAGGATTCGTCGTACTAGGCCCACTAGTCCTCGGGCTAGATTACGGGTCAAAAGTTAAATAACTTGATTCCCATTAGTAGATTTCATATTTGGATTTGGCAAATCACTTTATGTGGTATGTTATCTTTTGTGTGTGTATATGTGTATGTGTGCGCGCCCGCGTACGTACGTACATGTGTTTGTGTGTGTACGCACGTGCGCACGCGTGTGTATGTGTATGTGTACGTATATATGTACATGTGTGCATATGGGTGTACGTGTATGCGTGTGGGTGTGTGGGTGTATGCATGTGTGTGTGTGTGTGCGTGTGTACGTGCGTGCATGTGTGTGTGTATGTGCGCGCACTTTGTGTATGTATGAGTGTGTGCGCGTGCGTGTACGCGTGCGTGCGCGAGTGCATACGTATGTGTATGTGTGTATGTATTCTAGAGATCTGCTATATCTGATGAGATAAGTGAACATACAAAATACAATTGCAACTATCACTAATCATTGATATGATAATGTG
The DNA here is from genome assembly GCA_024138005.1 of Lumnitzera racemosa. NCBI lineage: Eukaryota > Viridiplantae > Streptophyta > Magnoliopsida > Myrtales > Combretaceae > Lumnitzera > Lumnitzera racemosa. The sequence continues at coordinate 23,005,566 of JAMXBC010000008.1, forward strand.
AAATTATATAGAACACTTAGCTAAATGTTCTTGGAGATCATGGATATACATATATAATAGGACAAGTAAGGGAGAGCAATAAAGATGACACAAGCTTTTCGTTGGTATAGTGCAACATATTTGGAACTGGTAATCATACATACCTAAGAAGAGCCTAGAAGCCTAGTCCAATAGTAGTCTTTGCATATATTGATATGACCTCAATCATTGTCCTCACTAGATATTTAGATAACAATAAGCTAAATCATGTTATAGATTTTGGTGAATATAAAAATACAAGAGCATGATCCAAACTAGAGGGGTAGGTCAAGTTTGCAAAGCAACTAACAGATGTAGAGGCTAGACCTTTCCTTACCTTGTCTTACATAAGAGGTTCTAAGTGGCTACTCCCACCCCCTAAAATTTAAGTGAATAAAGACTAAGGCTAAGATTGAAGCTAATGCTGAGGTTGATGACATAACTAAAAACGATGAAAATTCCTCCTTTTATAAAAGTCTCCTTAGTGCAAGGATAACGAAAGTGGATACGTTTAATTCTTGCTTTTCCATAAGCTATTATACTAGTGCAAATAAATGGTGTAATATAGGAGATTCATTAATTAGATTGGGTGAGGACTCTAACCATATTTGACTAATATGGTCAAGTCAATTTTCAACACTCATGGAACTTCTTCACATTTCCAATCTTTATAATCTTTTTTGTTACATAAGTTGATGTGGATGTAGCAATTGTCAAGACATATATTTTTGTCAATATCTATTATTAATGGAAAGAAGAACTTATTGCTACTTGTATATATTTTTTTTTCTCATATATATACTATTAAAATATAAATGAAATGTAACCCATAAGTGTATGAGAGCATGAAAATGAAACCCTTAAGACTAATTAAAATATGTGTTAAATGATAATATAGCACATATAGGAGTCTTATACTCTCTAGAAGAGGGGTTATGACTGGAGTAGTCTTGTACGAATGACACATGTATCACGTTATACGTAGCTTCGGAGCAGTGATATGGAGATGACACTTAGTGGGATTATTGGAGAGGGAATGGCAAGGATGAGGAACAAGTAATCCTAGAGTCTCAAATGCACAAGTGACAGGTAACGGAGCCTAAAGAACCTAGGACATTAACCTTGTAGTTCTTAAGCAATTAAGACCGTTCTTTGCTTAAATGCTATTTGATCTTAAAGAGTATAAATTTTACAATAGAATACTGTTTCTTCAATCTCTCTAAGAGTTCTAAATGATAAGGACATACTGGGTATTTAAAAGCTCTTAAGTATGATGACATCCATTAGATCATCCAGGTGATCAACGAATGAGACAGAGCATGCTCAATTCATGGTTATCTAAAATAAGCTAGCTAATGAGTTAGCTAATGAGCCCAAAGTCAATAATTTTCCTTATAAGTGCATGAGCTTACCTAAGAAATGTTGGAGGTGGACAAACCGATCTAATGATCATTGTTTCAAGCCCACCAAGCCAAGTCTCCTTAAATCATCCCAAGTTTGAACTAGACTCTTTAGTTCTTATTAACTAGACCAAGTAGTCAAGTCCAAATAAATAATATAGCAATTTTTAGCCCTCTAAATACTTTAATATATCTGATAAATTTAAATTATTTTTTGGGGTAAATGGTTAATTAGACTATGAAATACATAGAATGATTGAAGTCATTCTCATTATATATAAAGATTATCTAAAACATACAACTGGATGGACAAAGTACCTTCTAAATTTGTGAATATAAATTGTGAATAAAGTAAAGATTGATCGTTGCCTATGTGCCATTCATCTTTAAAAAAAATTAATTAAGTAGAATATATTTAGAATAGTAATTACTAATAAGACATAATATTACTAAGAAATCAAGTATAGATGTTCCACTCTCTTATAGTATAATTGGTCAAATAAATGTTTGAAAAGAATACCAATATTTAGATCAATACATCGTATGATTTACATCTTTCCTAGTGAATGGAGGGATGGATATCTTAACCATATCAGTAACTACATAAAGTAAATTTGTATGGAGGACTTAGAGCTTCCAATCAATTAGGTATTCAATATTAATCGTAACATTTTTAGTCACTCATATGCATAAATAAACTCTAGATATGAGACTTAGATTTCACATATTATTACATGACATATTGGGTCTTGCTAACATGTAGCTTTATATAAGACTACAATTCATAAGACTATTAGGTAATAAAGCAATAGATAGGATAAAATGAGTCATTAATTGCTCTATTAAAGCAAAATTTCATGGTTGCTTAATTGAGATAGAAAATAACTTGTAAGTTCCTATCATCATGTAACTTAATGAATAGATTTTATCCTACAATTGAGTTGGTCGATTGGATTATAACAACTTAACCTATAATGAGCCAATCGAAATATTATAAATGAAGGGATTGGTGAGAAACCCTTAGCTTAGGAGTAAATTAAAAAATATATAATAAAAAGGGATTAGGTAAGTAAAATAAGAATAAAGATTAAAGCTTAGAATAAATAATTAATAAACTATGATTGCAACTTTAATATGAAGCCATAATAGTGTCACAAGATAATTCGAAAATCTAAATAATTACGGTCATTAATTTATAATTTGAGAATTTTTTATGGAAATAATAGCATAGAAAATTCAAATAAGTATTTTTTTTTTTTTAAAGAGGATGGAAACATAAAACATTTAAAACGCACAATAATTGGCTCTTGGGAGAGATTATGTCGATATAAGCATATCAAGTCACACCCATGAGTGTCCAGATCTTTTTTTTTTTTTTTTTTGGGGTATCCTGGACATTCATTAGATGATTAAGTACAAACAACATGGGCAGAAACAGCACAATCGGCTTCTAAAGGAGCCTGCCCTAAGTCCAACAAAGCAGCTCTCCGAAAGGATCAAAAGATCGCACTTTAGTCTTTCTAGTACAATCAAATCCACAAACATCATTCAACAAAATATTCAGAGAGTCCAAATATTGTTTCATTGATAACCACGTCATTCGACTTTAGAACTTCACTATAAATATTGAACCTGCTAGATGCATACAAAGATTATATACAAGGACCTCCCTAGCTATCAGTGCTCTAAAATGAATGATCCACCTCGATATACAAAGGCCATATAACCCATAGGGTTAGGCTTGATTAAACACAAAATATGTGGTCGACCTATAGCAAGAGTCCTAAACATTCCTTTGGCAGTAGTACTGATGTGCACACATGCGATCATGTGATTTTTGAGCCAATCCTTACCGTCGTTTACGACTAATGGTCTTTTACTTCTACACATGATTTCTTCTGTAATTAATAATCATTGGGTGAGGAGGACAACTCAAATAACAGAAAAAAAAATGCATTAACATTAACACATCACATGTACAAATAATAATAATAATAATAGTGAATAGTTTTTAAAAAATTATTACTGATATACTCCAAATAATATTCTCTGGAAATCCTAGAATTTAAACAGTATGAAGGTCTTATATTGGAGTAGAGAGAGAGGGAGAGAGAGAGAGAGTCAATCCAATTATGAGTAGGAGTACTACTAATGATAAAATATATGAATTTGTATATTTACATATATTTTTATGGTTAGATTATTATTAGATGCTTGCATGTTTTTCACATCCGAGGTGGACCCGGATAAGATCGTCCTAAATATGATCAATCAAATCCGGATGATGGGCTCTTGCCTTGTCTAGTTTCAACGAACAAAACATGACATCATAAATTTCGTATTTTGTCCGGGAAGTTGGAAGCCAAAAGGAAATTCGGCTCTCTCGCTCTCTCTCTATATAGAATCATTATCTTTTCCTTCAATGAATGGATCGAGTAGATAAAGTATTACCAAAGATTGAAATTAACATCCCAAGTTTATCCTACATATCTTATAACCGAAATGTGGTAGCTTTGAAATAGATTAAAAATAAAATTTTAACTCCTTCTCCATTTCATTCAATTCAATTCAATAGTTTGTTAACGAAAACATATGTTAGATTTAACCACATAAAAAATCCATATTCTTTAAAATTTAAGAAAAGTTATCCATTTCTTTCCCTATTATATTTTATTTTATCTATATTTAAGTGCTCTATATGAATATTAATTTTAGCAATATTATCAGACTCGGCCCTAGGATTTAACCTAAACATGTTATAGGATCAAGGGTCCAAGGATAAACCAGGGTGAATAAATAAAAATAAAAATATAGGTCTTGATTTAAAAAAAAATGAAATAACATCAAATTATAAATAAGTTCGAATAAAGTAAAACTTACATATATACTCTAATTAAAACATATAATTATTTTCTTATCTTGAATATGGATTCAATATTTACATATAAAATATAGATAATTCATCCATACGAGTTACCATTTTGATTCACTTTCATACTTATTAAAGTCTTTGTTAAAATAATTCCATGGTTTACAGTAACAATGTTCCACAAATGAAACCGTTAAATTTTGAATATCATATAAATCAAATTAATATTCCAATATCTAGAATTTTTTTTCTTTTAGTAAGAGTTCAATGAATTTCCCCATACATTTTTTTTATCAATGGATTTTTAATAAGACTTTGTTTTCTTTTTCTTTTTTTCTTGTGATAATTTTCAAATTATCAAATAAGATGTAAAGATCCAAGGGGAATAAAAAAGACAAAGATGAGATAATATTTTTATTACTCCATGATGACAATGGTGGGGTTATCTTGTATTGCTTTCACAAAGTGATAAAATGGAGAGCGGCATGGTTTAATTTCGCTTAAATTGTCAGCATGCAAAAGCTCATCTATACAAAGAATTAAGCTAGATCAAAGTTTTCAATAAGACACTAAATTGTGATAAATGGAGGAGATGTCATGTCATACTTGAGTGGTTGATAATCCTCAAGATTCTTTTTTTTTTTTCTCGTTTTTAAAAAAGAATTAGATTAAATATGTCTACAAAGAATAATAAACACAAAATTGATGCGAATTTAGCATTAGTAAATAATCAAGGCCTTACGATCCAATCATTTTTAAGTTTTAGTAACAAAAATAAATGAATAAATAAAACTTGAAAAGAAATTGAAAATGTGAATTAAAAATTTATCATGTCATTTTGTTTGCTATTTTTGTGACCATAAACTAGATTGACATTCTTAAATTATTTGTTGTTCCCTCCCCCAGCTTGCATGCTTCGACGCGGAAGTTTGAATTCCAGCTTATATTCTGTTCTAAGTCCAACATCGAACAGGTAAAGACCGCTATAAATATGCCACTGCAAATGTTCCTAGCTTAGAAGTTTATGCTGGCTATGTCGTTGAGACTCCTGGTAGGCTGATCCTACTCCGTTATAGAATAAGATTTTGTTAATTCAACAGGCCCACCCGGGCAGGCGGTTCAGTTTGGTCCATCATTCAGGACTGGCCCGTCTTTGTAGCTGGTTCAAGCTGAACCGGGCTTTTACTACATTGAGTTTTAGTAGAACCTTTTGGAGTTTAGATATTTTCAGTCAAAACACTGATTTCTATAGTTAAATTGGGGCCTATATAGATTGTGGAAAACTCTTAGTTCTATGCTAGTATAGTTTTCTATATGCAACTAAATGATGAAGTATATAACATAAACACATATATCATGTTTAGTACATGGAAATAGATTGGAAAGGAATCATAATTCCAAATTCTTTTGCTCATGTTCGGAAGTGCATTTAGAATGGCTTTAAGAAGAAATAATCCATCTTTGAGATGATGGAATCACTATCTGATTTTTCATTCATTAAGTATTATTGATTAAAATATTTATTTAACATTCAAATAGATTGTAACATGTAACAATTAAGGGTTTTTTTTTCTTTTACATTTTGACGCATTTATATCACGTTTACTAAAAAAATGGTTTATAATGGAATGTAAGGAAGATTAGAATAGGGAGTTGATAGGAATCCATCGGTCAGACCGCTAACTCGTGCTTGAGCCTAAGGACTAAAGAGCATAGTCAACACATCCTCACTTTTTGGCCTAGTGCCGAGGAATTTGAGGTGTTAACTAAACTTAACCTTCCCCACTTACCTAACTACTCTAGATCGTACACCCTGACCTCAGTCATGGAGTGCCAACCTAAAGGAGATTTAGCTAACCCGTTCAATATAAGACTCACATTTAGCTATTTGGAGTTTGGTTCATAAAATTTAGGATGATTGAGCAAACTGTCCGATTTAACCCAAAATCTACGGCGAAATTTAGAATATTAGTAAAGATAATTTGGTAAGTTCGAATTTAAAAAAATAAGTAATAAAACAAAATACTATAAAATTTCTAAATTGTAAGTATATTACTCGTTATTTATCGAAAATGTGTAAAATGTATTTTGATAATTAACAAATCACTAAAGATAAATTATATGCATACTAAAAATCATAAAATAACTTAAATAATATATAGGAGTATTTATTTATACCATATATGAGTTTACATGTAGGTAGAAATACGCGTAATTATTTAAAATGCATAAAATATGTTAAAATAAGGTTAATTAATTAAAGAAAATTCATAAATAATTAAGGAAAAATAAAGAAAATGCAAAAAAAAATATTGAAATGTTTAGAAGAGGGACGTGGCATGCTGAGAAAAAAGAAAAAAAAACAATTAGATTAAAACAATAAAAAAGATAATTTAAAAGAGGATAAGGCTAATGTCACCTTAATTTAATGCATTAAAATTGCTTTATGCCTCTATAAATAGTCAAAAAAATTTAAAAGCTTATTTGGATGTTTGGAATTGTAGAAAATTAGAGAGAGGCAAAATTGAAAGGAAATTAAAGTTTTTACAAAAAATTACAAAAAACTGTATAGTTGGAGCTTCTAAGAAGAACCTAAACCCGACGAGCAGTTGGGAGTAGACGGCCACCAGCACCACACGGTGGTGGCAACGCCTAGATGGGTCAATACACTCATGGCCACCGACGGTGGCTGTAGCCACCAGTTCTGGTGAGTTCCGATTTCTTTTAAATTGTTAAAAATATAAAAATTAGTTGGAAAATTAGGAAATATGTTATTCTAGAATATTTTTGTGCCTAGTTTTTAAGAAATATTATTTTGATGAAAATATTTCTCATGATATATGATCTGTAAGAAGTCATGCAAAATCAAGTATGTTTCGGTTTAGAAATAAATAACCTTAGGAGTATAGTTTGAGCCCAAAACTTTTGTATACACTATTTAGGGGTTATAAAATAGTGCTATGAAACCCTTTTTCAAAAATGAAATTTTGAAATTTTTAGATAATTTTTAGACCTCAAAATGATGTATAAAATGGGTTATTTTTTGTTAATTACTTATTTAGTATATAATTATATGTTTTAGGATGTTCAAATCTGATGAAGCATGATATTTACAGCATTTAGGGTATTAGATGTAATTATTAGGATATTCTGTAATATATACATAATAAGTAAAAATGGTGTATTTTAAGATAATTTTGTAAATTAAAGTAATTAGGAGTAAAATATGATTTAGGATGAAATTATATATTTAGAAATGTTAATTAGTGTTGAGAGATGATAATCAGAGTGATAGAAATATTAGATATGTATTATATACATAATAGATAATAATATATAATATGCAAAAATTGGATATACAATAAATAGAAGTATTAGAATAAAAATTGATATTATACTAATAATAGGAATATATAATAAATCTGATAGAAAACTTAAATTTAGGTAATCATAGGAAAAATGTAAAAATTTCTCATATAGGGAGTAAATTCGATATACTAATAAAGATTTAAGTGTATCGGATAGAATAAAATACTGATTAGGGATAATTATGGTATTTAGGATACTTGAGAGTAATGTGATTAATTTCACATTATAGGTTGAAACTAGTTTTTAGGGTTTGTATATAAAACTGTATTTAGAAACTAAACTAGAACCTAATTTAAAAATCGGTACGAAAACTGAACTAGAACCTAACCCCAAACCAATAATAATTGTAAAAGATTTGAGAACTTAGATTATTGAACATATTAAACCCTAAACCAAAAATAATAATAAGTGTTATAGGATAAAATAAACCTATAACAATTATATAAAAACTAAGACCACATTGGTATTATAGAGATCATTGGCGATGGATTGAATGAGTCCCACCTTGAGTGAGCAAGCAAGGAGTTAAGGTAAGTTAGGATTAATATAGTGTTGTATTTTGGAGGCTTGAAATTATACTTGATTGTGCTAGTTCTAAGTTGATGATATGATTTTGATTTATTGCTTAGCGTGTATTATATGATTTATATGAAATGATTAATCATCCTAGACTGGACCTACTCAAAAATACGAACTGTAAACATAAATCGGACCTACATAGCAACTCATTAGGGGAAACCTAAGATTCTCCAGCTAAATACTAACCCTTTTGAAAAGGATAGTATTGGATAGCATAATTGGTTCCTTATTCATCCTTAGTTGAACTAAGTAACAAATGAAGAGGTCACGGCAAGGGTAAAGTCTTCAAAGGTAGTCGCGAGAGAAGCGGTGTCTCCATTACATAAGCTTAGGTTTGGTCATGAACTATTACATTAACGGCAATTCTTCAACTTGGATTAGAGAATGCGCAATTTTTCTAATCTCACAACAAGTCGGACAACGTCATACGATGGTATTTACTTGAACATGCATTGCACCTAATAATTTAGTTGATAATCTTGTTTATGTTTGTAGTTGTGGTATAGTTTTAAGTCTCTATCCCAACTTACTAAACTGTGGTTGCTTACATCCTTATAGACGTTATTGCAGGTGCTAATTAAGAAGTGGCTTATATCAATCCTGAAGCTAGTAATTGCGGAATCTTAGGAAGTGAGGATGTAAACTAAAGACCAAATACACTTTCTAGTTAGATTTATTTTAAAGCTTTTAGCATTAGTTTACAAATTACTCAATTAAATTGTAGCTAGATTTCTAAATCTTATAAGATATTCAGATTATTTTAATGTAACTATGTACTTTTCTTAAGTTCATAAGTAAATAACTTATTTAAACTATGAACTATTTACTTCAAAGCGAGTTAGTCATGAACGCCTTGTGTAAATCAGGTTTAAGATAACGACCGTATGACCAACTTCTATCTTAGAATGATTTGTACTACTGGACTGTTACGATCTTGCTGCTTCGAGGCGTGGCATCCAATAGTATAGCAAACTTGCCCAACAACTTAGCCGCCCTAACTGCAAGCTGTCTACCATGGTTCAATCACAATATTGATTTCTATAGCATCTAATTAAATTGGGGGCTATATAGATTGTAGAAAACTCTTATTTCTATGCTAACATTGTTTCTTTTATTTTTTTTAAGATATATACGATTCTATATGCAACTAAATGATGAAGTACATAATGCAAACACATATATTACATTTGGTATGTGGGGATAGACTGAAAAGGAATCACAATTCCGAATTCCTTTTCTCATGTTGAGAAGTGCATTTAGAATGGCTTTAAACAAGAATGATCCATCTTTGAGATGATGGAATCACTACCTAATTCCCCATTCATTAGTTATTATTGATTAAAATACTTGTTTAACCTACAAATAAATTATGATATGTAACAATTAAGAGTTTTTTTTTAACATTTTTACGCATTTATGTCTCATTTCGTACAAAAAAAAAAAAAATGGTTTGCAATGGAATGTAATGAGGATCAAAATGGGAAGTTAATGGGAATCCATCGACTGGACCCTTGACTCGAGCTCAAGCCTAAGGACTAAAGAGCATGGCTTAACATATCCTCACTTTTTAGCTTAGTGTCAAGGAGTTGGAGGTGTTGATTGTACCTAACCTTCCCTACTTGCCTAACTACTTTAGATCCTATACCCCAACTTTAGTCACATAGTGCCAACTTAAAGGAGATTTAGGCGACCCCTCCAATAGCTTGGCAAACTTACCCAACAACTTAGCTACCCTGACTCCAGGCTATGTTTACCAAGGTTTGAGGTGCTAACCATGTGCCAACATATTCTAGGAAACCATTCAGTGACAGTCGATTACTTACATGACTGACAACTGAAGTCCTCATGCTAAGCTGCTTAGGAGCTACCAACTAGGCTGACTTTAGTTTTACCCAATGAAGCCACATCCACTCAAGCCACAGTACGCATCCATTAGCATCCGTACTTATATGGATGCAAGCCACATATTCCCCTTATATATTATGGATTTATCCCTTTCACTACATCTTGAATTTAGTATTTTACTATTTTGGAAAGTATATCTATTTTTGTAAATTATCTTAACTTGAAGATTAGCTTAAAATTTTGGATATAAATACTCAAATACATTATAGCCATATCGATTTAATATCCATACAATATTGCATTCTCCTTCTTAAGCTTGTTCATATGTAAGTTTACACTATTTTTATCCAAACGCTTAAGCAATACTTAGTGGCAAGTAACCTAACTAACCTAATCATACATCATATCAACTAGCTTAATTGGTCAATGGAGGTTCCTTGGTAATATCCATAAAACGGTTCATGGTTTTGCTTAACTTTACTTCATTTACCATCCACCATTTTCAACCCTTTTATAGGTTCAGACCCATACCGATATCGGCCCCTAACATGGCATATCAAGACCAAAATGAGGTTAGACATGCCTACATAGTAAAACAGAATAGAATAACATTAAATATGCAAAAAAAAATTATTTATCAAAATGCCCTTAATTATTACATGTCATAATTTATTTAAAGGTTAACTAAATAATTTCAATTAATCTTAATTAATGAAAGAGGGATGGAATCGTGATTTTTCATGCTCAAACGTTGAATAGAATTTCTCCTTCAAGTCGAAATCGCTAATTTCGCATAATCATGATTTTATTTTCTAAATGTACTTCTAAGCATAAGGAAAAAGGAATTGAATAAGAAATCGTGATACCAAATGCGACATTTATGTCATTACATTTCATTTTCATGAGCATCTGCAAATATAAGAAAAAAATTCTCATTTTATTCCATTTCATACTAATCCATTCCTTTCCATTTCATTCCAATCCATTCTTTCATATCAAAAGTGACAATACAGAAATTGAAACATACCTAGATAATATAATCAACATGATTACTTCCTTACCATAGGGAACATTATGCATTTAAATTTAATTGGAATATTATTTGATGAAGAGATTTAATTACATAATAATTAATTCATAGTAGTTACTCGTTCACAATTTTTTCTATTACATTGGATGACCAATAACTCTTATTAGACAATCACATTAGTTTATATTCAAATAGACACTATCTTTGTATATAGAAACCTAGAAATTCATATGCTATAGCACAATTAACGAAATAAAACAATTTATTAGCAATTTAAGTGGATGCTGAAACAATGTCAATGTTTTGAAGTTAGAATAAATTGGTACGAAATAATAAATTAAAAGCAATTTGTATTAATTTTTATTTTTTATTTTTTTCCATAAAATATATTTGCAGTGAAGTACCTTTTTAAAGGCTATGTATTTTTATTGTTGCTTTTTTGTGTAAAAGTATATGGAATTCATTAATTTCATTTTCAATTGTTATGAAATTGGAAAGTTATAATAATGAAAAGGCTGTTCGCCATTACTTCCATATTCAATTGTTATGCAATTGAACAGCTATGGCAAATGAAAGGTTCATAGAGTGAAAGACCTCTTTCATTGATTTTAGTTAATGTAATAAAGTATTTTAAAAAGGAGAAGGATAAATAAAAGAGTTTTATAATTTTCTATTCAAAGATATACCAACGAAAAGGTAATAAAGGGAATATAACATCTCTCTTCTTAGAACTTTAATTCTAATCCTTGTTCTTATTAACACGTGTGTTGATACTGTTAGAAGGATTATATTTTGAGTCCTTATAATGAACAAATTTGAAAATAATACATCGATATTTTATATTATAATTGAACTTTATCCTCAAGAAAAGATAGTATTTTCATTAAAAGAAAAGATAATTTTATAATCTTTAGTTGACATATAATTTTAGTTTACATGTTTGCATAAATCCTAAGATAAGTTGTATAGTAAGTTTTTTCCACTACAATTTTTTTTTTATCAATAAGATATGCAATATAACCAAAATATCATACATTTCTCAAAGTATTAGCTGCTCTCTTAACAAAGTAAGAGTGGTTTAATTTAAGATTGTAAGGCTTTAAAACAAAACACAATCATAAGTAAGGATGGAAAAAAAAAAAAAAAAACCTACCAAATGAACTAATTTGCAAAGTAAATCAAACCAAAAATATGATTTTTCCTATAATTTAGTTTAAAAATCTCCTAATTTGAACTAAACCAAAAATTTATTATTGATTTAGAAAAATAAATTAAACTAATCCGCAAAACTAAATTAAACAGTTTTATAAAAAATGTAATAATATTTTACTTTAACTTAAAAATCTCTTATTATAATGTGACATTCAAAATAATTTTTTATTTACATTTATTGAAACGCATATGTATTAAAATTTTAATCATCATAATATATAAATTATATATATAGATCAACTCGAAATTTATACTATATGCAATTTTTATAAATTAAACATAGTTATTATTAAATCTTTAGTCACATAAATATTAATTTCATCAACCTCTATTATAGTAATAATCATTATGTTTAAATTAATTCGATACATTTTACATGAGATTACATGTTATATAAATATAATTTTTTAAATTATAAAATATGGTTGAATCTGTAAACCAACAGAAATTTAAATGGTTTGAAAAAATTCTCAATCCAAATCATACGATTTAATTCAAAATTATAAGAAATCAAACTGAATTGTATTTGTAAAGTTCAATTTCGTTTAAAAAAAAAAAAAACCAAGTCAAATGGATCCATTCCCATCCCTAATCATAAGATCTTCCACTAATGATAATACTCGTTAGATGGTAAGGGTACCAGTTCCATGTGCAGTTATCACAGTGCTTATTCACGCATAAAAGAATTCTAAAATAAATCCGAGGTAAAAATTGATGAATTGGCATCGTGCAAAATTTATTTAAATTTTATTTTCCAGCTTAAGGTATTATAGATAGTTAAAAAATTCTACTAGGCTAACCAATTAATTTCCTATTGTAAGAGTGACTAAACATGACATTGTAAGAGTGGCTAAACATGACATACAATAAGAAATTAAATAAATTAGGCCTATCAAATTCAGGATGGTCCAACGGGTTTTGTATTTACAGGCCAAGAGAAACACCGGTTTTCTTAGGTGTAAAAACAAATCAAATTACTCAGTGAGATATTTAAGTTTAACTAAACATTTACTCTAATTTAACTTAAAAGAAAAATCAATTGAAGCTTAAGCTTATTATCCATAACTCAATTGGCTCGTAAGCCCAATCTAACTCAAATTGAATATAAATATAAATCTAATTTAAACCGAGTTTTAACACTAATATTACTATCCCTAAAAAGTACATAATTTTTTTCAAACAAATCAAGCTACAAAGAGCTTGATCAAGTTGAGCACAATCTTACAAAGAGCCTGATCAAGCTGAGCACAATCTTACTGGGTGTCACTTCGAATCAAACTCAAGCTTATAATTCTAGAGTCTACTAATTAAGCTTAGTTTTAAAACTTTTAATTATCAATTTTCAAGACGAAAAAAATATAAGTGAGCGAAAAAAAATTTGAAGAAATCAAAGATTATTTTGAGAAGATAATGTGCATAGAATAATTAGTAGAGGTGCGATTAATGATGCAGGATAATCACGAGGTAATCCTAAATTAAACAAACATAAGAAAGGTTCCTAAATGCTTAGGCACAACATAAACCTTCCAAATTTTAACTTGAAACGATAGATGAAAACCTACCAGCACCAAGGCAAGCACACTTCCAGAATTCGGGAAAGTCTGCTTTCCCTGGCTGCTACGAATAGGGTTACCAAAACTAATTACTATACGATTTTACTGCTTTCAGGAGAAAATACTAGAAATAAGTTTCTAAATTTTCAAAGAGAACATAAAACGGAGTTCAGAGATCTCGCTAAGTACCACCAGCATTCAGCATTCACAGATTATAAATGGACTACTCAACCCACCACCACACAATCCCCTCCACCACCACCCCCCACCCCCCCCTGGAGGTGTTCAGTTTACGAAAGGAAACATGAAAAAAGACCATTTTAACACGAAATGTAAAGCTTCCCTAAGAAAGAGTTTGACACACTCCACTCACTTTCACTAGTGAATCAACTCCCATTAGAAACAGTGGACTTAGTAGTATAGTTCTCCAAGAGTGCAGACATCCCAGCATCAAACTCCTCCTCTAAATCCAACTCCTCCTGCCAATGTCTTCGTTTCATGGCAGCCACCTTCACTTCATGTTCCTTTGTCAACTTGTCCCGCTTCACCAAAAATTCCTCAATTTCTGCAGTCTGCGACTGGATGAACTTCTCAATTTCGGCCAATCTACAGACCAAAAGGAAACAGAGTTACCGGGTTCAGACAGCAGAAAAATACAAAAGCACACCCATACTATTTGCAGCACTGCAAGACCTCAGTACCTGCGCCTCTTATCCTCAGCATCATGGGAGTGGGAATTAGCTTGCTTCACCTTCTCTCTCTTTTCCTGCTGTTGCTGCTCAAACTCCTCTTCTTTTGCAGCTGTCTTTTCATGTATGAGCGCTATTTGATTCTTAAAAAATTGTTCTTGATAGTCCATCTAATGTGCCACAAAGCCAGTATTAGCAAAGGAACAGAATGGAAATAGAAACCATCCTAGTGAAACCCTATTCTAGGACAAAAATAATACTGACATTATGGTGTACAAGGTAGTCAACAACAATGGATCCTCAAAATTTACTATCACATATTTAAGAGGCTGAATTAGATGGCACCACAAAAAATTAGGAAAATGGCAAGATGTGGCCACCTGTTGCACAAAAATATGTTCATCTCTATATCAGTGATAATTCAGAAGACCCCTTTGATATTAGCAAATGCAGGACATGAAGTACAAGTACATATTAAGCTCAACATCTTATGCACCCACTGGGTCAACTGCGCTTTTCAAAGAATAGACAAAAATTTTGCCAATATGTGATGGTTATCATCTTAAATGAGAAAAATCAAGCCACAAACGACATGGAAACATATAATTCATTCCCTATTGAAACGGACTGCATAACTCTTAAGTTAAAAAGTAGACAGTCAACACATGTTGTCAGATCAAAGTACCGCTTATAAGCCAGCATTGAAGGTTTATATATTCCTACTTAATAATGATACCTCCAGCAACCCATAAAATAATAGCATATGGAGTCTCACCGTATGGCCCAAAAAAACTTTGGTCTCATCACTGCTGGAGCAAGTCCAGCAGCAGTCTTTTCTACGGTAAGCTGGTAACATTGCATGAGTTAAGACATCTCATGCCAAAAGTCCCTCAATAGTATTTATGGAAAAATCACTTAACAGCATAAAAGACCTAGTAGTAGGCATGAACACAACCAGGGCAACAACAAGAACACTTCCCATTTGTTGTCAACTGGTAATAAGAGTTTTTCTGCAAATCGCACCTCTTCTTTGTTTTGTTCAAAATGATCTTTGTTCCTCTGTCGAACTATTCTACTTTCCTCTGTTACTTTCCAAAGCTGTTTGCTCAATGTTACAACAGACTCTTCAAGTACTTGTTTCTGCCTTTTCTCCTCAGAAGCCTTGTTTTTATACCAGTTCAGCTGTTGATTGTCCTCATTCATCTGCCTAAGTTGGCTGTAAACCATCTCATGGTGTGATCTCATTTCAAATTTAAGCTTGGATTTACCTGATGTATAAACATAAGACAAATGTTCATTGACGCAACACCATAAAAACAACACTAATCATGCTAGCAAGCCAAAGAACAGAAATTCACTGCTATCTGTTATTTTGTGTTTCTGCATGCGAGCACACATGAGAGAGAGAGAGAGAGAGAGAGAGAGAGAGAGAGAGAGAGAGAGAGAGAGAGAGAGAGACCCGGAGAATGCTGATTAAAATTGTCCAAGTCTTCTTTCAGGGCCATGAAACCATAAAGTTGACGTTTGCCACCATGATGGTAAAGTTTTGGCCTATATTCCCATGCAGTCCTATCAGTTCCTTGCTCCACGAAATGCTTGTGCAGACGTTCAGCCTCGTAATACCCAGTAGGTGAGGCCTCAAAAATTAGAACACTCAATCCCCGATGACCTTGAGGGCCATAGGAATGGCGAGCTCTTACAGCAGCATAGTTATGGAAATAGTCCAGCAGTTCCTGGTTTCCCATGCCAATCCACTGCACTCAAATTAAACGAATCAGTATTGAAACTTCATATGACATAAGACAATCATTCAAAGTACTTCCCAATAAATCCCAGTAACTCAAGATATTGAATATGAGGAAAAAGGAAAACAGTTGCCATGTTCTACAAGCTGCAATCATGGATGAGGTTACTCTACAGGTTATACTTATACCTTGTCATTGTCATCCTTTTCCAATCTTGTATTCATGACTATAACCATTGGAGGCCAGACTATTTCATAGTCCTTTTCCCCATCCTTCAGACCCTTCCATTTACCAAAAGCTTCAGAAGGGATCAATTGAGTTCCTCTGATCTTTAGCTCTGCTTCCAAAACTTCAGAAAATTCTCGATGAAGTTTAACCCTTTTTGCTCCAATGGTTTTGGCATGGGTCATCAGAGGAAGCAGACCACGGTACCAGTCAATGGCACCAGGCCCACCTCGACATGCAGGACAATGCCACTGTCTTTCCAGCTCATTTATCTCATCGTCAGTCAAAGATGCAAGTATATCAAAGAATTTCTTGAACCACCTATTTTTCTTGCGGTCTTCATGGGACAGTTGTCCAACATCTGAGTCAAAATCATCACTCATTAAATCATCATCAGAATCATCAAGGACATCAGAGTCATCGTCTTCAAGATTTTCATCATCCCCATCCTTATCAGCCTCAATCTCATCTTCGGCATTCAGATATGGGGGCAATGTAACTCCAGCCTGGTTGGCAGTTGAAGACTTAGACTGAGAAGATCCGGTCCTAGCTTGCCAATTCCATCCATGCTCAAGAGGTGCAGCAATTACAGGCTGTGGAGCCATGTAACTATGTTCTGGTACCCTATTCGATGATGGAAACCTTGCAACCCCTCTGCCTGCAGGTCCTCTGGAATCAGCAGTTTGGGTTGCCCAGTTATTCGCAGGAGCTCTTGCAGAGCCACCAGCACTGCGATTGCCATGCCTCTGACTCATGTCCTGATGGCCCACCCATGTCCTTGAATTGGTGTTCTGAGAACTCCAGGTTTTCCCAGCACTGCCTCCGGTTTTACTCTTCGATTTCCTAGCATAAACCTCCCACTCGCCACCATCATCTTGGGCATCCAGGCTAGCCACTGCTACACCCTGACTAAGCTGCTGACTTTCAGCACCTGTTGCAGATAAATTTCCATTCCCTCTCCTGGAACTCATCTTTGCTTAAGAGTCCTAATTAAAAGACGATTTCATGAGAAAACACAAAAACCAGCCACCAACATAACAAGAAATTAAAAATAGGTGAACCAACGATCCAGCAACAGATTATAAGCCCTAATTTAATGGACTGAAAGAAAGAAAAGAATCCCAATTCTACTGACCCAAGTTAATAACAATTGAGATAGTCATTGAGATATCAACAATGCCACTCTAGCCCGGAATGGGCAAAGATTTAGCTGGAAAAAGGAAAAGAAAACCCTCAAACACAGATGGACCCGATCTTTTTTCCACCCAACCACATTTTCAAGTGAATTTCCACAGGTTCAATTTGTTAAAAGTTATGTATACCATGTGACAACCTTCTTCCAGATTAATCTTCTCAAAACTAGCTTAGCCTCTTAAAAACCAAACCAAAGCCTGACAGCATTAAATAAAGTAGGTAAGTAGGTTAATCAAAGGAAAAAAAAAAAAAAGAACTGCAATATGAAAATAATTTCATAATTCATACACATGTTTTGGCAGGAATTGGACTAAACACAGCTTATCTATGGCAAACCATCTTCCTCAATGAACTTTCTAGGTATGGTACTAGTAAGGAGGCATGTACAATTAATTTAGTTTGTGTGCTATCATCTGTTGAGTTGATAAAACAATCAGATTTGATGTGTATAAAGTTGTTTAGTTTAGAGGGGGGAAAAACACAAATAAAATAAAAATGAAAAACAAGAAAAATGAGAGGGAATTCAGGAAAATTCTTTTCCTTTTTTAGCATTTATCCTTAAAAAAAGTCATGGGAATAAGAATTTATGAGAAATTTTACAACTTTGTTAGTAAGTTGGATGTTATGTTAGCTGCCAAAACATATCAAATTTTTAGGTGTAAAACCTAATGTCATATCATCAACCAAACTCATTTTACACAAGAACGCTAACAGTATCTTCTTTCTAATGAGATTTCCAACGATCTCACACTGCAAGTGGCAAGACAACAACTTTCAAATCCATGTAAAAATCCGATACCTTATAATACTAGATGTAGGCAACAATATTTTCACCAAGATGGTATCAACATTACTTTGTCTAAAAATAGTATTAACCTTCAATACTCAAAAAGAATAGTAACTTCTAAGGTTCCATTGACAGACCTTCGAAAAAATCATCCGATGGTTATAGGAGTAAATGCAATGGGGGACATCAACAATACAGGATGATCCGTCTAAAATTTACCCAAAAAAAAACTTGTATCAGATAAAAGTAAAATTAAATCCTTGGACCTGACTGTCGTATTAACAAACACGAAAGACAGTCTCAGAGCGGAATCCAACTAAAATGGACCGGAAAAATTAAAGGATAATAAACTAACGCTAGAAGCAATAGAAATGATGAATGACTTTAGAGAGAGAGAGAGAGAGAGAGATCGGAGATTACAGTGATGATCACCGGCGACAAGGTAAACCCGCCACACAGAGAGTATGGTCAACAGCAACTCCAGTGAGAGCGTAATAGAGCGAGAGTGAAGCGGCCGTAAGGTATAGAGAGAGAGAGAGAGAGAGAGAGAGAGAGTGGGAGAAGAGGAATGTTAAAAGTGTGACGGTGAGAAGATAAAATTTATAGCGGACTTGAAAGAGGTTTACGAAATTTAGCATATAAAATGATTTTCGGATTTCATATATTATCCGTATAAATACCTGTTGTCTCAAATATCTCTATTTTTTTTATAAAACATCTATCCTATAAATTATATATGCATATAAGAATAAATAGAATCAATGTTTATAATTATATATTAATATTTTATATAAATATATATATGATTGATTTTTTCCCCAATTATTATATATATAATTTTGGATAAAAAAATCAAATTTATTCATTTTATTAATTTTATTTAAAAAATTAATATTTATATCATTATCCTATAACAATCTTAATATATATGGATATATATAATTTATTGGAAAACTTTGAAAGGAAGATTTCACTTTCTTTCTTTCCTTTTTTGTTTTTTTTTTTTTTTTTTCCCTGGGGATGAGGTGCTGGTGGTGCTTGGAAGAGTGGGATGCGGGCCCGGAGCAACGGGAAGTTGAGTCCTCCTATTGCCCACCATTTCATTTTCCAGCGTAGATGTCTTTTACTTTATACGAGTCGAGTAAGCAAGAATTGACCTGGTATTTATTGGATGGAAAAGTTTTTACGTCTTATTCCTAGTATCCTATTTATGCTTTTACATTTTTAATATAGATTTTTTATTTTATTATAAAAGCATGATGTGTACATCTAACTATCGGCAATCCTTAAAAATACTTACGCGTCGTGAATTCTTAAAAACTCCATCACGATCTTACTTCAAAAATCAAAACTATATAAATCAACATATTTTCTTTACTCCGAAATCAAAAAGTTCTCCGATGTGTTGCTCTAATTGATTGTAAAATTTTAAGCACATATGAATGATTTAGAATTTCATTCAAGGATATATATGTGTCTCGTACCGGTTTTAACTATAGACCGATATTTGTTGATTGAAAACTATATAAGTTAGACATTTATAAAAAGGAAATACGGACTAATAAAATGCAAATTTGTAAAAAAAAAAAAAAAGAAAGAAAGAATTCTGTTCTTGTAATTTTACTTTAAATTATATGTAAAAACAATAAAATTATATAAAAATCTCCCTATCCATATCCGTATTAGAAAAACAAGAATATTATGTACTCTCATTATAAAATTTCTATATCTAATATCAAGATGATTATAGTCCAACAGTATTGATACTAGTGTCTTAAATAGGATAGATTAGATTTAATTTTCTCCTCCTTCCCTCCTCAATCCTTCCAAAAGCTATAAGTATATCAGTTGGTTAAAAAAAAAAATTACATCTAACAACTAGTTCGTCGTAAGAGAAGAAAGTTTATAAATAAATTTTGGTATAACATTCCAATTAGAGTCAGCAATTAAAGGGTATAAAATTCGATGCTATGAGTGCTATTAATTCTCAAATTTTAAAATCAAAGTTATTAAATTTGTGAAACCGTTTATTACATTTTTGGAATATAAATATTTTTAGGTAAGAATCACATATTCACCATAAAAGTACACATAATGAATCCAACAACATTACTCTAAATAATTTACAAAATATATATACCACAAATTGAAACCTATTATAAGGTATAAATCCACTTGTTTAAAGTAAAAAAAAAAACATCAAATCCATTATTGTATTTTTTTAATACAAAAATATCTTACAAAAAATATAATGTAACCAAATAATTCAAGCTTCCAACAACTTAGACTTAGAATACAGTCATTCTTCTCCAATCAACATCCATAACATCTTTTCAATAATGCAAGTCACCTCTCCGCTCAAATCAATATCAGCAATGAGTTCAACAATGAACTTGTCTCTACAAAATGAGATAAACAATGAAATTAAAAGTTCGCAAGCATTTTTCCAAGGAAATTGGTTTTAAACTATTTCTTAACCAAGTTTTCCTTTTTTCTCTTTTTTTTTTTTTTTGGCACAAATGAGTATTGAAAACTCTCTGTGTCAAAGAGCAATAAAATGGATCCAAAACATGATCAAAGGTGCCAGTATAGACTTTGATGCAACAGCTGATACAATAATAGGCAGATAGGCTTGATCATCAAATATAAATTGAGTTAAATATATTATTATATTTTCCATATTATATATTATTAATTAAGAATTTCTATAGAATTATTTGTTGACCCCTAATTCTAAGCTAGTTTCTATAGAAATGATATAATAATAAATTACTACCCACGAGTTGTATGTTCCTTTTTGCAATTTATTTAACATAATATACACAAAACTAAAAGTGAAATACGGAGCGGAGGAATGCTTGTGAATCGATAGTCAACATCTTCAAATTATATAGCGGAACATCCTTAACCTAAAAGGTATAGATTCGTAACATGAAAATACAGATGTAAATGAAGCATTATACTGATAAATAAATAATTCTAATAAAGTGTGAAAATTTATAAAACTTAATAGGACTGTTAAATAATAAATTTACATAAGATTCCATGAGGCCTCGACTCAATTGCCAATTCTCGAATAATATGGTAATCTAATTTCCAGTATACATTTAAAAAAAAAATGGTATGCTGAATTAGTGTAAGGAAAATACATATTTAAATTCGATGGAAGTCTAACGTCAGCACGAGAATATGTTTTTACGTTTGAACGATGCTTTTGTCGACAAGAAGAAAGTGTGCATTTCCAATAATGTGTATGTGGGTGTGTTTTCTTCTTCTTCTCTTTTTTTTCTTTCCAAATTCCAATAATGTGTTTTTTAAATGATTTATTCCTTTGCAATAAAGAAGGTGATTGCTAATATGACATAGAAGGGTATTATATAATCTTATGCATTATACCAAAAAAGTCACGATACCCGAGTATTATGTAAAGGGTTAGAGACATATGGTAGATAGGTTATAAAACCTTATTAATATTTTATCGTATAAGTATAGGTTATAACATTTTGGAATTGAGAACATATCTTATAATATTTAAAAACTATCTAAAAATCTATATGTACAAAATATGTAAAATTTTTTACAATATTATTATAAGATAAATTCCTTAAAGTAAGTTACTTATAACTTATTAATATTTTCATGAATTTACCGATAGTAAATGTATCAATAAGGAAATCTCCAATAATTTAATCATATATTTTTTAACTATCTATTTCTCATGGAAGCATATGTCATGGCTAATAATATAACTTCAAACGGTTCATCACTAATGACATGTTAACATGGGGGAATGATTCCCCCCTTATTTTTTAATACTATGTTTACTTCGTATTTGATTATCAAATTTCATTTTCCTCCTTATTTCTTATTACTACATTTACTTCGTCTTTTATCATTGAATCACAATTTAGTGGAAATCCATATTACTTAATAGGGATTCCTTCCATAAAGTAAGGAATTGGCATTTAACAACAAGAAGACATATTTTATCCTTATGTTCTTCACCTCTTCTACACGTACTGAACTACCCACCACCACTACATCTATGCACCATTACCCTTTTTCTTCATCTTCTTCACTCAATGCCACTTACCACCACTGTCCTTTGCATGCATAGTTGTTCTACAGGAGACCATCAATGCACATTGCACTTCTTAACGGTAGCCATCATGGCACATCAAGTAATGCTTCGACCTCTTTATCAAAAGAAATAATTGAAAGGATAAGAAATTGGTTTGCCACAACCTAAGTAGCATGTCTAATCCTCTAGCTAGGGAGATAAGACTTGGTTTATTTACATCACTTAGATAACTCTCCTTGTGCTTCAAGTGCTGATGAAAGTAGAGGGACAATTGTTGATACTTGATTCTCACTTAGTCTAAGGCTCAAGACTGGAGCCTATCACAAGGCATACACCAATAAGCAACTGAGTAACCAATAACTCCTTACGTCACATCACAACTTCCCCTTTAGTTCGTGAGCCTGCACTAATGAAGAATGTCAAGCTAGGGCAAACTGATTACCCCACATTATGACATGCCCGATAAGCCACATGATGAATGATCGAATATATCAGTCCTGGACCAATGAATGAATACCCATCAATCATTTAGTGTAAGCCCGAAGCTTGACCCCTTTCATTAAGCATCGACCAACCATTGATGAGCGCCTCAGCTTAGTTTTTGTCTTCGACGACTACAACTTACTACAACTCATTAGTAAGCATTTGACATCCATAGTACGTTCGATACGTTGGATGCTTTTATCCCTACCAGGTCACTAAACTGCAGATTTTTATGGTTCGGTTGGCCTTAGTATACCTCCTGCAGTAAAGCTCTATCACCTACCGCGAAGCATGCTATCTGCCGATAACCAATATGAACGAACCCTCGATTGCCATATGTTTAGGTAAATTGCATAAAAGGCACCGGCAAGAAAAACAGGGGACGATATCTAGCTCCTCTAAATTCCTTCTTTCAGTCTATCACTCTCAAACTTCATCCCCCTTTTACTACACAACAAATTAGCACTTACACATCAAGCGAGCACGACCTACTTGGTCTCCAATGTTCACCTTCCCCTCTTTCGGTTCTCTTTGCTAAGTTAAGGGTCAGGGACCTCTGTGGCTTCGCCCATAGGGGGATTTTTTGTAGGTATCGAGGAGTAAGAGGTGAAGCCCATGCGACCCGATATTACTTCTTAATTGATCTTCCTTACAATCAACATTTTGGTGCCCACCAATTCAAGCCACCACCACGACAATGGCTAAAAGTAAAAACAATAACCCACAACAGGCTTCCCATGTGGAAGACTCTCATACTTCCTAGCAAAAAGGAGGCAATCAACCCCCTCCATCTCAAAATGAAAACATTGAGGTCTAAGAGCTTAGGCTACCTGTCCAACAAATGCTAAAAGAAAATGGAAAGTACCACAAATCTACTGTAGCTCTGTACAAAGATGTAATACTACTTAAGAATGCATCTCAAAAGCGTCCAAACGGGGAGGCCACACTTGAGTCTTCTTACAGTCGAATGATAATGACGAACAGCGCCATGCTTGCTCGACGTGCTCACACAGCCACCTTTAGTAGGATCACCAACAATACAAAGACCTTTGGGACTAACCAATCACAACCATAGTAAAACATATGTGAATGGCGAGTGCTCAACAACAAGTAAACAAGCCCATAGCTTATCATAGAGGCCATTACCAAAAGACTACAAAGATATGAACATGGATGAGCTCAATAAGCACATCCGCTACGCTTCCAACATATGTGATCAAAAGAAGGTCAAATCATTTGCACGACCATCGCGTTTTATGCCAACAAAGAGCCTTTTCATATCCTCAATCCTTAAGGAAATGCTCTCTATCGATGTGAGACTACCACATCTCAACACCTACGATGGTACTATCGATTCAAACGACTATATTGTCTACTTTCGAATAATGATGAGCCTCCACAACTTCTCAAATGCCATCATGTGCAATGCCTTTCCCAGTACACTAACGAAAGCTACTTGCTTTAGTTTAACACCCTTCTCAAAGCACCAATCACTTCATTTAATGACTTAGGAAGCAAGTTTCAGCAACACTTCCTTAGCTCCTAAAGCCCATGACGAGATTCATCCATCCTTTATAAAGTTAAATAGCACCACAATGAAAACTTGCGCATGTATCTCAAGCGCTTCAATTGAACAAAGTTGCTAGTTTCCAAGCTAAACATTGGGATGGCCCTATAAGTACTCTTAACAGGTATAGATCTAAACGAATGGCTCTTCAACGCTGTATCTTTAGATGAGCTTGACTCCTTAGATGAATTCATAAGAGTCGCTAAGAAATACATACTTAAGAAGGTGCCATTAGAGCCCCAGTTGAGGTAGAAAATAACACCTACATTTCAACGAAAGATCATTTAGGACCTTGAGACCCCAAACAACAGTCACCTTCACAAGAAAAGCATGATAAGCAAAGGCATAAATTCCAACGCTACATCTTTTACACCCCCTTAAGACCACTTGACGAAATCATGTACAAGGTTTAAGGGAAACTTCTACGACTACTAAGCATCTGCGAAACACCAACAGTAGCAAACTTGGGGCAAATACCGTAACTAGCACAGAGTACATGGACACAACACTAACGAGTACTACTACCTCAAGAATGCTATCGAAGGCCTTATTCGTAATGGCCACATTAACCACTTCGCTACAGGCAAGAAGAACAAAATCTAATGGCCCACCCAAAACATTACTAAGTAGATAACCAACAGCATCCCCATCATCAATAAGCTAATCTCCCTATAGATGAAGAGAACCAAAGGGGTCAATATTATTAGGTCAATGCCATATCCGGTGGACCTGGCCTCTTTTCAGCCAACACCACTCTCATTCCCAAGCATGAGGTGTGCATTGTTTAAAGTAAGAGGCTAAAGATTAACACAACAATAACCTTTACCCACGAAGACGAGTAGGATATCAACTTAGCCTATGGCAATGTGCTCAAGTGCCAAAATTGGGTATTTCAATGACCTAAAGACATTTGTCAATAGTGAGAGTTCAACAGACATATTCTTTTATAACGCCTTTGAGTAAATGAAAGAATAGCTCAACGAATCCCTTCAGCCATATAAACACAACCTCACTAAGTTTGAAGGAGATAATATAGTACCAACAAAAGGGATCATCACTATCACGCTCCAAAGCGGCAGAGTCGTAACAGCCCCACCGTGTAAACCATCCTAAGATAGAAGTTAGCCTTACAACCGCTATCTTAGATCTAATCTACACAAGGCGTCCACGACTAACCCGCTTTGAAGTAAATAATTTGTAATTTAAATAAATCATTTACCTAAAAAAGTAAGAAAATTTATATATATACACTATAATTCAGTTATTACATTATTCAAAAATGAAAAATTCTAAATAAAACAAAACTTAGACCTTAAGAATATATGTTCGTTCTTCAAATATTTTTCCTTGCTTCCCAGGATCCAGCAGTTGCTAGCTTCAGAGTAGTTGTTTGCCGCTTCTTAGCTAGTACTTGCACTACGTCTATAGGGATGTGAGCAACCACAGCTCAGTAAGTTAGAATAAAGGACTTAAAACTATACCATAAACACAACAAGGTTATCAACCAACGTATTAAGTACAATGCATGTTCAAGCAAATGCCATTGCACGACGTTATCAGGCCAGTCGTAAGATTAGAGAAATTGCACCCGCTCTAATCCGAGTTGAGGAGTTGCCATTAATACAACAGCTCACAACCAAACCTAGGCTTGTAAAATGGAGACCTCGCTCCTCCTACGACTACCTTCGAACCATTGACTTCACCCTCGCCGTGACCTCCTCTCCTGTCATTTAGTTCGACTAAAGATGAAGAAGGGACCATTTTTCAATCCTACGCTATCCCTTTCGAAAGGGTCGGTATTTAATCGGAGAGTCTTAAGTTCTCCTAATGGGTTGCTATGTAGGTCCGATTATGATTATAGGTCGTATATTTGATTAGGTCCAGTTCAGGGTAATCAATCATTTCATACAAAGCACATGCATACATCCAACTATCTAACAAGCACAACCAAGCATAATCTTAAGCCTCTAAATACAGCAATGTATTAATCCTAACTTACCTCGACTCCTCGCTCACTCACTCGAGGTTCAATTTGCTCAAGCCATCGCCAATCATCCCTATAACACAAACGTGGATTCAGTTTTTTATATAACTATTATAAGTTCATTTCATCCTATAACGCTTATTGTTATGTTTTGTTTAGGGTTTAATATACCTAATAATCTAAGTCTTAAGTCTTTTACAATTATTCTAGGTTTGGGTTCGGTTTCCGTATCGATTTCTAAATTAATTTCTAGTTCGATTTTTAAGTATTGTTTTATACTCGAATCTTAGAAATTCATTTCAACTCATAATGTGAAATTAATTACATTACTTCCCGATCTCCTAAATATTATCATTACCCTTAGTCAGTATTTTATTTCACCCGGTACACTTAAATCCGTATTAGTGTACCGAATTCACTTCTGATGTGAGAAATTTTTTACATTTTTCATATAATTACAAAAATTCAAGTTTCCTATTAGATTTATTGTATATTTTTATTCTTATCATAATATCAATTTTTATTCTAATATTTTCTATTTATTATATTTCTAATAATTATGTATTATGTATTATCACCTATTATGTACATAATACACAACTAATATTTTTATTACTCTAATTACTATCTCCCAACATCAATTATCATTTCAAAATGTCTAAATTCATCCTAAATCAGATTTTACACCTAATTACCTTAATTTACAAAATTAACTTAAAATGTACTATTTTTCCATATTACTTATTTACTACATAATTAACCTAATAATTACATCTAACACCCTAAATGCTACAAGTATCATTCTCCATCAGATTTCAACATCCTAAAACATATACTTATTCACTAAATTAGTAATTAACCATTTAATTACTTAATTAACCCTAAATACCCATTTTATGCCTCATTTTAAAGCCTAAAAATTATCTAAAATTTTAGAAAATTAATTTTTAAAAACTGGCTTCATAGCACTGTTCTATATCATCTAAATAATCTACACAAAAATTTTGAGTTTAAAACTACACTACTGAGGTCATTTATTTCTAAATTGAAACATGCTTGGTTTTGCACGATTTCTCAAGGACCCTATATCACAAGACATATTTTCATCAAAATAATATTTTTCCTAAAAACTACATACAAAAATATTCTAAAATACCAAAATTCATAATTTTATAATAATATTTACTATTTTTACAAAATTATACAAAATCGGGCTGGAAATCGAACTCACCGATTTGGGTGGCTCCGGCTACCGTCAGTAACCATAGGTGTATCAGCCCACCTGGGCGCTGCCACCACCGTGTTATGGTGGTGGCCGTCCACTCCTAGCTGCTAGTCGGATTTAGGTTCTCTTTTGTGGCTCTAACTGCACAATTTTCCTTTTATTTTTTTTTCTTTGGTTTTTCTCTTGAATTTTCGAAGCTCTCTATTTTTCTCACTCTTCAAACTGCCCAAATGAGCTTTTGAAAAATTTGGGGTATTTATAGAGCTTTGTGGTAATTAATGTGCATTAAATTGGATAAGACATTATCCAAATTCCTTAATTTTTGGCTTTTGTGTTGCTCTAATTTAATTGGCTGATTTTTTTCTTATTTTCCCCAGCTGCCACAACCCAATTCTAGATCATTCCTTATTTTCTATATTTTTTCTGATTTTTTCTTAATTAATTATGAATTTTATTTAATTATTTCTTATTATTTTAGTACATTTCGCGTATTTTAAGTAATTACGCGTATTTCACATACATGTAAATTCATATATAGTACAAATAAATATTCCTAAATATTATTTAGGTCATTTTATGATTTTTAGTATATATATTATTTATCTCTAGCGATTCATTAATTATCGGAATGCATTTTACGAATTTTCGATAAATAACGAGTTATATACTTAAAATTTGGAATTTTTATATTCTTTTGTTTTATTGCTTATTTTCTTAAATTCAAAGTTACGGGATTATTTTACTAATATTTTTAACTTTACTTTATAATTTAGGCTCAATCTGGTCTTTCAACCAATCGAAACCTTGAATAGCTAGTTTTGGGGCTTACAATCACCCTACCTGTTTAACTAGGTGACGATGAACATGTCGCTACTCAGTCCATCGATTTTGTCATTGTTGACATTTGGTAGCGATACAATTCCATGCTTGGTCTATCCTTAATAAACCAAGCATAACTAAATCTAACGTGCTCATTAGTTAGAAATGTCCCAAGGCGAAGTTCATGACCTCGATTGGAGTTGGCAAGGCTAGAGGCAATCAGGCTTTATTTAGGATGCTCTACCTAAAAGCACAATCCAGAAACGTCATGAACATTGAGTCCACTAGCTCCCTTACTTTAGCACTACATGGAGAACCAGCAAAAAAGATCATCTAAGACCAAATTTCTAACACCCCAAGAATGATCACTAAGATTAGGGTCAAATTGCCAAATGAAGATAAGCTCAAGCTATCAGAGTTCCTTAAGCAAAATTTAGACGTCTTTGCATCAACCACAAAAGGACATGATGCATTTGCATACTCGAGGTAACCCACCACCTCAATGTTAACTTAATCATGTGACCTATCAAGCAAAAGAAGCAATATGTCATACTTGAACGACAAGCCGCAATTAAGGAGGAAGTATAGAAGCTAGGCTTTGCAGGATTCATCCAAAATGAGAGGTACCCAACTTGGCTTGCCAACATGGTGCTCGTTAAGAAACCAAATGAGAAATGGTGCATGTGCATTAACTATATCGACCTTACTAAGGGTTACCCAAAGGACTGCTTTTCTTTACCATAAATAGACTAACTTGTTGACTCAACAGCAGGCCATGCACTCCTCAATTTCATAGGCACCTACTCTGAATATAACCAAATCTAAATGGCCCTTGAAGACAAAGTCCACATCCTTTGTTATAGACTTCGAGACTTACTATTACATAGTCATGCCTTTAGGCTTAAAGAACGTTGGAGCACATAGCAAAGGATGTTGACTCATATCTTCAAGTGACAAATAGGAGGGAACCTTGAAGTTTATGTCGATGATATAATCGCTAAGAGCAAAACCAGAAGAGACCATATCAACGACCTCCAAGAAACCTTCCAAACCCTTCGATAGTTCCAAATGAAACTTAACCCTCAAAAGTATGTCTTCGAGGTCGTTTTGGGTAGGTTCCTTGGTTTCATGGTCATGGGGTGCGAGATCGAAGCCAATCCTAATAAAATCAAGGTAATCCAAGACATGCAAGCACCAACCAAAGTAAAGGAGGTCCAGCAACCAATGGGAAGGATAGCCACCTTTAACTACTTTGTTTCTTGAAGTGCAGACAAGTGTGTAGAATTTTTCCATTTGCTCAAACACCCCGTCGAATTTAAATGGACCCTAATATGCTTCGTTCTAAGACCTAAAGAACTTCTTGGCTACCCTACCTATACTCTCCAAACTTATTCTTGGAGAGGAATTATTCTGATACCTTGTAGTCAGTGATAAAGCATTATTGTCTATACTTGCTTGAGGCAATGGTAAGGAACATCGCTCAATCTACTATGTTAGCCATATCTTGCAAGGATTCGAGCTTTGATAAACTACGATAGAAATGTTTGCCTTCACAGTAGTTATCACTACTCGAAAGCTCTAGCCATACTTTTCAATCACATCTGATCATCATATTGATGGATGTACCACTCCGAACAACCCTGCAAAGGCCCAACACTTTTAGGCAACTAATGAACTTCTCCCTTGAGCTTAGCACCTAGGAAATCCAATTCCACCCAAGACAAGCAATCAAAGCGCAGGTTCTCACTGATTTCATAGTAGAGTACACTGGAGTGAACAAACCTCAACTAGAGCTTGCCATACTATTCTAAACGTTACATATCGATAGCTCCTCCAACAAGGGGGAAGTAGGGCTGATATCATTCTACAAGGCCCATACAGAACAAAGATTCTCTATGTCCTAAAGTTTGAGCTCCCAACAAGCAACAATGAAGTCGAATATGAAGCATTCATTGCCGACTTGAAAAACCAATAGTGTTAGAGCAGAAAAACTTAACATACATTCAAACTCCATGTTGGTCATACATCAAGTCAAGGGAAAATATGAGACTAAGGGTGAAACAATTGCTAAGTACTTGCATCTAGTGTGAGACCTGCTTGCGGAATTCACTTATTGGGAGGTTAACAAAATTCTCCAAGTAAAAAATGTAGAAGTAGATAGGCTATTCAGAATAACTTCATCTACCATCCCCACATCCCATGATTGTAACAAGCCACTCTTTATAGAATAACTCCCCAAAAAAAGTACAGAAGTATACTGACAAGAGGTTGTCGAAATGATAGAGTTAATTGCATAGCTTTCCTGAATAGACTCCTTAATACAGTACCTTAAAACTGGTGCGCTACTCGAATAACAATTTGAAGGCGAATAAGCTAGCTTATGCTGCAACCATCTATATATTGATAAATGATGTACTCTATAGATGAGGACATAGTGCTTCACTCCTCAAATGCCTCCGAATAAAGGAAATCACTCGAGGTACTCGAGGATCTCAATGTAAGGATTTATAGCAACTACGTCCAATCAGAAGCATTGTACCTCCGAACATTCAGGTTAGGTTACTACTGGCCCATAATGAAGAGAAACGCTAAAGCCATGGTCTAAAGGTGCTACTCTTACCAAACGCATGCATTGATTACCTACGCCCCTAGCTTAGAGTTACACCCTATGACTAGCCAATGGCTATTCATACAATGGGGACTCGACATCCCCGGCCCTTTCCCTAAAGCATTGATCGGCCGATAGTTCATCATGGTGGCAGTAAACTACTTCACCAAGTAGGCAGAAGCATAAACTATTGCAACTATCATGGCCCGAGCTGCCAAAGGCTTCATGCTCACATACATATTATCCCTTTTCGAGGTACCATACAAACTAATCACTAATAATGGAAGGCAATTCGATAGCGACCATTTTAAGGACTTCTATAACAAGCATGACATCAGGTTACATTACACCTTGGTTGCCCACCCTCAAACCAATAGTCAGGTTGAAGCTAGTAACAAGATAATCCTCAACAACCTTAAGAAGAGGGTGGAACAAGTAGGAGGCGAATGGGCTAATGAGCTCCTTAACATATTTTAAGGTTATCATACAATGCACAGAATGTTGACCAGAGAGAGTCCATTCCATCTTGTGGTTGGAACCAAAGCCATCCTTTTTATTGAATTAGAGCTATCTACCAGCATGGGTACAACACTTTGATGTAAACACTAATCATATGGCCCTATGTGTAAGGCTCAATACTATCAACGAAGTCTAAGATGTTGTACGAGCACACACTATAGCATATTAGCAATGAGCTACCCAATAATATAACCACAACATCTAACATAAGGTTTTCTACCCTAATAAGTTAATGGATTTCAATTAATTATCTTCTAAAAGGTACTTTACCTGAAGCTCTCCATCTATTATAAGAACACACTACCCAAAATGAACTATATGGGATGGATAACGCGTGTCAAAAAGAAATTTGCCTTGTCAAAATCCCCTTACCAAGGAGATTCTATGACATCATGGCAAGATTTACTCTCAAATGCTCGCCTCTACTCGACATGAACCTTTACAAGAACCCCAATAACAAATGTCTGTTCAGAAGAAAGGGACATTGTGACTTAGTAAGCATCATAGGAAAACAAGAGTACTTAGGCGAAATCAAGGAAAAGTGCTAAGTGCTAGCACACAGGGAAAACTAGTAAGTCCCCAAGGTGCAATAAGCTAGCACCAACTTAAGGAGACAAGGCTCGACTAATCTTGAGATCCAATAGAACAATATATGGGGTTTTCAGCTCAATGAAGACCCTTTCCAACAAAAAGACTTACTAAAAAAACAATTCAAATTCTAACATACAAATACAAAATGAAGGCGAAAAACCATGACCGTGAAAAAGGCAAGTACGAGTTCAAAGAATGACAACAAAATTTCATTCATAGGTTCAAGAAATTACATAAACAAGGGCCGATATCTCGACCACCCACCAAAAGAAACATAATAGAAGTTTACAATAAAGGGTACATATTGCTTGAGCTAACTACAAAAATTAAAACACAAGGATACTCCTAAGTGCCCTTGACTTGCTGTTGTCACTGTTGTTGTTGTTGCTACTCTTGCTACCCCTTCGACTCTTGCCCGACCTCGCCATCACTACCCATTTGCCCAAGGTCTACATTAGAGTTACTGTTGGAAGTTCCCGATGAGTTACCATATGACTTGCCACCCAACCCATTCCCAGCAGCAACCTTGAGTTCATTTAACCAATATATAAAGGATAAGTCTACATTTGGCACATTTAACCAGACTTGCTTCCTTACCTCCTCTGCCATGGCATAGCCAACCTTGGTGACATCCTTCTTAATTAAGGGGTCCTCTAATGTCACAATACAAATCTCATGCTAAACTTCATCGGAAATTCTTCCACCCCTTAAAAGCTTAGCTTCCCTTACGCCAAAGTTAACTTACACCTTCTCCAATTCTTTACCCTTAACCCTTAGCTCAGTAGCTAACCTACCCTTTATGGTCTTACTAGACTCTTCAGATTTCCTCAACTCATTCTTCAGTCTATCTACATTGAGTACCTCCCTATACCGGCACTCCTAGTCTTTGAGCGTAGCAGCTAAGTCACTATGTGCTTTTTCCTTTTCCTCCAATGCCTTACAAAGCCTCTCCACCTCAACCCTCACCTTCTCTCCCTTAGATAAAAGAACTAAGTAGTTGTAGGCCATAATGAAGTCTAGTAAGTTGTAAATCTACAAAGATAATCAACGATCAGTGATCTGGTTAATAACAAGTAATCCAATGAAAGTACGTAAGCAACTTACCTCGTTGTACCTCTTTAACACTACCATGGAGGCCTCTAATTAGTCGTAACCTACAATGAGTTGCCCAAACCATGTACGAAGCTACTCGAACCTTTGAGTAGGTTAATCTACAGATTGTTCAGGAGTCGCTCACTTATTCCGACAAACCAAATGTTCGACATTCTTGTCTTGGGATCTCAATAGCTATTAGGGTAGCGATTTCAAGTATTCGCTTCAAGCTTGCTTAATCAACTTCCACTCGAGCAACCACCGTCATAAGACTCGACTCGACTTTGATGACCTCAACTTATGCTCCCACAATGGCCCCTCCACTGAACGCCCTCAAATTAACCACCTCCATACCCATAGACACTCCTATCAACACATCACCTCTCACCTACTTGACAACTTCAGGAAGACGTTGCTACTTGCCCCCCTTCTTCTTAGAATTCTTTAAAGGACGACGTTAGGTTTGCCCTTCCCCTTCCCCTTCCCTTCGAGCCTCCTCCTCTTCTCAAGCCTTACAGCACTTTCCATCCATCTAATCTATACAACTAGCATTTTAGCCATCAACTTCTCAAACACTAACTTTGTAGTGGCAAAACAACAAGCGAACTACCTACAAAAACAAGCAAAAACTAAGACAAGAAACTTATGATGCCAAGGACAAGCAGCTCGATGTCCCCTACTCTAACAATAAGGTAATGCAACAGAGTAGACAGATAACTAACTAGCCTTCCTTAATTGAACAGAATAAGTACCTATCTCCATTGAAAATAACGGACCTCTGCTCTTATACCTTTTACATATCAATAAGGGTTTAAGCTCCTTCTAGCTCGCTAAATTTAGTAACTTGATGCTACCCACTGAATCTTCTTCCTCTAACTCCTTTAGTGTCATACCCTTAATCAGCTACCTCCACTCAGTCAGGAATACGAGAGGCTCCAAGGCATGAATATAGTAGAAGAATTCCTTCTACCCTCCATCTTATTACGAGGCTTATCCATGATACTCAACTTCATGCCTCGAGTAACAATGTAAACACACCTATTAGGGAACTTCCTCACATAAAAGAAATGCCTAAAAAGCTGTATAGTCAGTAGTCATAATTGCCAAATGGACAGTACTTCAAAAGCAAGCAGTCGAAACCATGCGTTTGTGTTCAAGCTACCTAGAGCAACCTTGAAATACTAGAAGAACTTGACAAAAAACTTAGAAAAAGGAAGCTACAGACTAAACTCAAATGACTTCACATACATCGTAAAAGGTTAGGCATCCCTTATCTTACATGCCCTTTGCCCTTCCTGTGGCTCTCTCACTTGCTACCCAAGTACTGCTTCTACTACTTAGCAAACCAACGTCAATTTCTTCTTATTTAGTGTGTATAAAACACGAGCACATGCATTATCATTTGTATCTATCGTCTACAACAACTCACTAACATCGGCCTCTTCTCCATCTAATGGGTATGTGTCGAGGCAATGCCCCCACACATACTCCCTCCTCTCTTCCTAAAAGATTATTACCGACTCATCTTTTGTAATC
This sequence comes from Lumnitzera racemosa, assembly GCA_024138005.1. NCBI lineage: Eukaryota > Viridiplantae > Streptophyta > Magnoliopsida > Myrtales > Combretaceae > Lumnitzera > Lumnitzera racemosa. Next base: position 23,040,586 of record JAMXBC010000008.1, read on the forward strand.
ACTGCCGTCGCTACCGTCGTTTCATGGGGAGTAAGGCTAGCACCTCCCATTTAGGATGAGCTATTGCAACCCTTAAGTACTTCCCCTAATATAGAAGGATAAGATGACTCACCCCAACTACTAGTTATGCTCTGATCAACTATTATAAGAAATTCAAAATGAACAAAGAGGAAGTTGTATTTGCCTCAAGAGACAAAATTTTAGTAGAGTCTCTCCCAAGTGAATAAGATAAGTAAAAAGTGAAGGCCTAGGCCACCCTCTATATAAACAACCAGGAAGGCGAACGATTTTCTCCACTCTTGGAGCACAAACCCATAATAGGACGTACATTATGCCCCAACTGTCTATGTATCCCACTCCTTTAGCCAAAAGCCTCAATTGATCCCAGCATACGGATCTAAGACATAGCCTAATGGTGGGTCACTTTATACATGCAACCATTTGACGAGAGACAATCAATACACGTCACATTTCCCAATAACAACCATCATGGCCCCTCGAACAGTATAATGGTCACTTCATCAAAAGCAGTAAATGGAAGGACAAGAACTTAGTTTGCTACGACCCAATTAGTATGATCAATCCTCTAGATAGGGATATAGGCCTTGGTCCACTCACATTGCTTGGATTACTCTCTTCATGGTTTGAGCGCCAATGAAAGTGGGTGGGGGACAAGTGTTGATACTCAATTCTCACTTAACCTAAGGCCCAACGATTAGAGCCCATCACAAGGCACATACTATTGAGCACTTAAGCAGCCAATAGCTCTACTCGCCGTACCACAACTCCTCTTCTAGTCCGTAGGCTTATGTTAATGAAGAATGCTAAGTTAGGTCGAGTTAATTCCCCTTTGTTACAATGTACCTTGCAAACCACATGACAAATGACCAAACAGATTAATCCTTGACCAATGAGTAGCCACCCATCAACCGTCTTTAGCGGCTACAACCTACTGCAACTCATTAATAAATTTCTCACATCTGTAGTATAGTTGACGCATCGAATAAGTCTATACCTCCCAGGTCACCGAATTGTAGATTTGGTGGTTTGGTTGACCATGGCATGCCGCCAATAATAAAGCTTTATCACCTACCATAGAGAATGCTATCTACTAACAACCAGTACAAGTGAACCTTCGGTTACCATGTGTTCAAGTAAATTGCATAAAAGGTACCAAGTGCCAACAAGAAAAGGGAGACAATATCTAGCTCCCCTAGGTTTTTCTTTCAATCAATCACTCATGAACTTCATCCCCCTTTTACAGTACAATAGAAGTAACATTCATACATCAGGCAAGCAGAGTCCACCTAGTCTCTAATGCTCACCTTCTTCTCTTTGGGTCCTCCTTGCTAACTTGAGTATCCATAACCTCACTCATAGGAGGCTTTTTTGCAGGTATTGAGGAGTAGGAGATAAAGCCTACGTGATCCGACCTTACTTCTTAATTAGTCTTCCATACAATCACCACTTACAATAACTAATAAAATTAAATTCCATTAATAAAAAAATGATAGTTAATTAAATAAATTTTCATTAAATAGTATTTATTCACCAATAACTCTACCATAAATAATAATTACATTGTCAATTGTAGAAGTCTTTTGATGAAGTTGTTATAAAGAGATAATTGAGTACCATTCCTTATATTATGTTACCCTTTCTGCTATACTTGTAATTTTTTGTATAAATACTTCTTACAAGTTATTTTTCTTAATAACCTAATTTACACTAGTTTTGTGTACTGATTTTGTTTTCTTATAAATTGATAATTTTATTGTAATTGATATTTATGCAGCAAAAAATAAATAAATAAATAAATAAAAGGTTATTCTTCTAACCTTTAACAAAGTAAGCAAAGTACCAATAATCAATTCATAAAAGGATTTAGATATTTTATATTCAACATTAAATTGCTGTGGGGTGCACTTTTTTAATAAAATCCCTTTGTATATATAAGATACTTTGAAATTATAATAATGAGTAGATTTTTCTCACCTAAAATTCTTATATTAATTTGAATAATGTGAGTATAGCTACCCTATGTCTCACAGCTTTATGTGCATCCATGAATCTATCATAAATCTAACATGATAATGTAAGTCCTAACAATATGTCACAAAATGCTATCACAATATTGTAACTTGTCATAAACTCTAAGGTCACTTATTTAACATAAATAATAACACCAAGTACATTACTATATTTTTACTAATCCAAGATCCTCTTGTTGATGGCTCATATCGATCATAGGCAACCCTTAAGCTATTAGAGTTGGCCTTCCATGTACATTCAATCGCCTAGGTAAAGAAGACAAGAGGGGACAAATGGCGCATGCTACTAGAAGCAAGTTAACCTTTAACCTATAGGGATTTGCTATTAGAGATGCTAACACTTACAAGGGGTCAATTGGTAGGAGTTCATCAATCACAACCCTTTTGCCTTTCCTTTTTAAGCCCCTAGACATCTTTTGGTATGGGGTTAAGAGAACTTTCTTCCTCCCATCTTGTAGAAAGTTGGTGGTATGTTCTCTTTTTCTTAGCTAACTTCAATACTTCGGGGTAGCCATATTGGAGAAACTTCCAATGTCCCTCTTAGCTCCCATGTACTTCTTGTGTAGACCTTTTCTAGCTCACCAATTAATGACATGCTATGGGCTAGGCTTAAAGCTCATATGATGAGAATTTACCACTAACACCATCAATATTAAAAAAACAAAAAAGAAAAAAAAAAGAGAGATAATAATAATGCAACTAAAAAGTTTCAAGCAGTTTCAACTCAACCACTTTGATAGATAAATGGGCTTAAACCTCGAGTGTGTCTTAATTTAAAAATATTATATGTTTAGTAGTATCAATCATGAAGTTTTGTAGGGTAGATACAAGATGTGTTCTAGAAGTTATATCTTATATATTTTAGAGTATAAGTTTAATTGTAGGTATAAAAATAAAGGTGTTTTTTTTTTCTTATATATTGTAAGTGTAAATTTCGGAAAATTAGAACCAAATCTATTGTGTTACTCTCAATTCTTACCAGAAACTTATTCAACCATGTGGGACAAAGTAAGTTTTGAAGTTTTGGATATATTATTTATGATTCTATACAAAACCATATCGACTAAACCATTTTTTTAAAAGAAAAACATTTGATTTTTATTTTTGAATAGTTTCGATTCAAAATGATGTTCACATACTCAATTGAGCTTGGTCAATAATTTCTCGTTCAAAGTAAACATATGGTTCCATTTGAGCCAAAAATAAATCCTACCTATCTCTATAACTTAGGTACCTCAAACAACAAACTATATAGCCCAATAATGTCATTCCATTTTGGTCTACACCCTTCACGTAATTGTCAATGCAATTAATTGGGTCTGTGGACCACCGTCATTTACTTGTCCTTGTCATTTATCAAATTTTAGTTTCCATAGGTGGATCATAAAGATGAAAATATGCAATTACGCATTTTTTTAATCTATAATCTCATAATATATATATATATATTTGCGAGAATTCAAGATAATAAATTGATATCTATCTACTTTTGACATAGATAATATGTGCAGCTACGTCAAATAATTTCTCATTAATCAAAATTACACGAGGATTGAACATTTTATTTATATACTTATTTATTTAGATATATTTTCTTTTGGGGGTAATATTTAGATACATGATTATGAGGAGAATGAAACGAACTTCCTGGTTAAGTTAATGTAACCGTTGGCGGCAAACCCCTGTTCAAAGGAAGTGATGACTTTTAGGTCCACAAGTGGGGTTTAGTCATCTATGAGCAAGAAAAGTACTTGGGAATCTCTTGACCAACCCAACTACGTTTGGATTAAGGAAAGTAATTAAAAGCAAAGCCAATGAGAAGCAATATATATATATATATATATAAATATATATAATGAAACAAAATGACAATGTCATAATTAATTTCAAAAATCGAGATAGTTTTAGTTATTAATTTTGTAATGTTACTTTTAGAATCTATTTATAATATATATATATATATAAATTATTTGAAAAGAAAAGGAATGGCAACAAACCATTATGGGAGAAAAGTTAAATATATGTTTTTAAATTTATTAGAGCAAAAAAAAAAAATCTTAAGTTTTTAAAATATTTTTTTACTTAAAGGATATTTAATGTATTTTATAAACTACCTCTACATTCCTTCTATCAGGGAGAGATTTATCTCTATGGATTCTAAGAAAAACTTTCTTTTGAATATTCACTCCCTCTCTCCTAGTTTCACATGCTTTTTTATGGAAAACGTGATACGCGGATCCTTGAATCATTTTTCTGGAGACACGATCGACGAGGCGTAGCAACCAACAAATTTATGAACTTACGAATTTTAGGGTTTTTATATAAAGAAATACTAATAGTAATTGCAACAAGGTATTCTTCAAGATGTTTGTAAAATTTTATAACGTTTGGAAAATATTAATATTATAAAATTGAAAAAACCTATATATTCTAGTGACTTTGTTGCATTCCATTGTTAATTTTTCATGTAGGAATAGTTATAATAATTTGTTTATTTTCGACATATTTGCATTTCGTTGTAAACGGAGTATGTATTTGTACTTTCATAAAAATTGATGGAATCAACCATTATTAAACTTGAATGAGACAATTATAATTAATCAATAGTCTTATTTTAATTTATTACGCACTGTGATATTTCACAATTAAACAATAGCTAAAAGCACCAGACGCGCCTCCAGACACATATAAACCACCAAGATTATAGACCCAACACCAAGCTGGCCCTGCATGTGGCTCGTTGTTTGTAGAATGGACCTCACAACTTGCTATTATATATTATACATGGTTTATTTTCTTTCTATTATCTTTGCTTTTTTTTTTTTTAACTCCATATATAATTCCATATTGTGAAAAAAAATTGTTTTTCCTCTATTCTCAGTTTCACAACTTTCTTTTTCCCATTAAAAGAATCATCTTCCAAAGATTCCCAAAGTTCCATCGGCCAACTTTTTCCTAAAGCAAATACTTCTTCAGTAGGTATCCCTTGCCTTCCAAAAAAATATCTCCTGCCATATAAAGATTTTAAATTCGTTACTTGACAGGCTTACAAAATTCTTTTCTTAGAAACATTACAAACCTCTCGTGGTCCTTTTCTTAGATATTAAGTAAATATATTTCTTTTAGACTGTACACCTAATGTCATGTTTAATATGAATAAATCGTTTGGAATAAAATGAAATTGATTGAAATGAAATAAAGACTATAATGAGAAATATTTTTTATGATTAAAGATGATCGTGAAATAGAATGGAATAAAATTAAATTTTTATGTATAATTATTTATTAAAAATACCGTTAATTATTACATATTATAATTTCTTTTAATGTTAAAAAAATAATTTTAACTAATCATAATAAATGAGTCAACATAGAATCGTCAATATATACTTTCATTTCTGCCTACTATAGGTGACATAATTGCTCTCACTCAAATAAAATAAAATGGTATTTGATGCCCTTATCTCTCTCTTTTTCATTTTCCCATTCTTTTTTCTGATTTTCTTAGGCTGTGAGAAGATGAGTCGATGACGATTTGATTATTATTTATTATTGTTGCTATTGATCAGGATAAGAAGTCATTTTTTTCATAAAAAAAATTGCCAAGCATAGTTTTTCTGTTTTCAATTATTAGTTATATAACTTTATAAAAGAGGGAATCAAGTATGTTCCACTATATTTAGAAGATTGTTCTTACCATTACGTTTTCATGATTTTCACTCGAAATATAGCTTTTAAGAGTAAAATTATTCAGTGAGAGATAAGAATGAGAATTGGGTTTCGTTGCTGACCAGAGAGGAACAACCACATTTTGGTCACAATTGTTATTAATCACCAACTTAAAGCAAAATCCAATTTCTTTATCGTGATTCCACAAGAATGCTGAAGCACGTGTTTCTGCATGAGTACGAACGGCATTTTTGTTTTTTTTTTTTTTCTTTTAAAACTCTAAAATCAGAGTTTCTATAGCATCACATGTATTTTATCTCGGCATTTGATTCACCTTATTGATAATTGTCGTCTATGAGTTTATGTCAGTAGGCGTAAAGGCTTCGCACGTAGAAGATCTATAAAATAATACATTGCAAAGGAACAGTGAAAAGTTGTCTAATGTAATCATTCCGATTCTTAAATTAACAGCGAGACTTTAGAGAGCAAGAAGTGATTTGGAACAATAAATAAACTCAGAGCGCAAAGTTTAGAGAGTTTTACCATTAGGTAATAACCCAATATTTATAGGGAAGTGAAGTTAGCTATTAGAAGTTAGTTGGTGGGAGATATCTTCTCTTACAAGTATAGAAGAGTGAAGTCGTTAGGTCTGACGTGTCCCACTTATTTCAAAATGACTGTTTCACATTATCTGTTCCTTATCTTGGCCAATATAAGCCTAAGGCTCAAGCCTATGGGGGCAAACTCCAGGCCATGAGACACGTCAATTCTGGTTGAGCTTGAGGAGCCTATATCCAAAGTGTCTTGTTAATACTTACCCTTTTGCAATCTCATTATCGAGACGAAAGTAAGGAGAAGAGATATATGGGCTGCTCAGGCATGATTGATCTAACTCTAAGAGGTCCAATTTGGCGCTATGGTACCAACGTGCTAAGAGTGTAGGTTCAAACTAAAAGCAGGCCAAGGTGGAGATGTCTGAGGTGAGATGGACTAAAGTAGACAACTGTCGTCCCAAAGTAGAGTGTCGAAGACCCCGATGAGGCTGAGCCTTGGTTGGAGTATTAGAGTAGGGCATCCTCGCAACTTACTAGGCAAGCGTTTCAAGAATATGAATCGGTCCATTCGAATAGTGCTTGCTACGGACTAAGCAAACACGACTACACCATGTTTTTATCATACCAACTAGGTGGAAGTTAGACAAGCCCTAAAGAAACTCCTTGTTGAAGGAACTTTTTCAAAATGTGATCTTTGTTCGCCTACATTCCATGCATTAAATGCGACATGACAGGTATTATGTTGAAGCATGCTTGTGTGCAGCTACATGCACTTTGCTTTTTAAAAGTGATCATCTAATCAAAACACTTTCTATGTGTATGGTACACAGTATTCCAAGGGATTTGTGCTTATACGAATCCCTATAACCACCTATATAGCTTCTCAAATGATTCACCTATAAATAGCAGGAATACAATGAGAGACCACTTTTCTGTAATCTCAATGTTCAGCCATTGCAATTTCTGTGTTTGCATCAAACTTTCAAACTTTCTTGAAAATTTTCTTAAGCTTTTTTTCCTTCTTCGCATATTACAACCATGTCAATTAACAGAGGTGAGACTGATTCACCTTCGTCACTGCATATCTATGGCTCCAATTCCATAAGGAGTGACCTTACCCCTACCCTCCCTTCAATACGGGAGGACGAGGTCTCGTCGCTAGCATAACTTGATGAACCTACTAGGATGGCCGTAGAGACATTAGACAGGGCCATGATCATCAATGACATCCCCAGGGATGTATATGCGTACGCTACCCTGCCCTACTCGAAGGATTTGTTCAATGCTCTTAAGACTCGCAATGGGCTCAGCGATCAAGCGAACAAAAGTAAGCAATCCACCTCGAGTTGGATCATAAGTAACTTTGTTGTAGGGGTAATCCTTGGGTAGCAAATAAGGTTTCCAAGTAAGGATGAACAGGTGGCCCTATTGTCGAGGAAGCGCTTCGTGGTATTTGAGAAGTATCTAGAGTTTAAGCAACGCCTACCTTTGAGTTGCTTTAAGAAAGAGTTTTTTAATTACCACTGATGCAGTCCATCACAAGTTCCTCCCAATGGGTGGAGGGTGTTGAAGGCTTTTCAGGTGCTTTATGAGTACTTGGTGGTAAAGGCTACTCCTAAGCTTTTTGATCACTTCTACATGTCGAAAAGCGTGGGGGGATGGCCTTACCTCTAGCTATGCTTAAGAAAGAAGCTATTTTGCAGCCTTATGGATTCAGTGAAGGGCTAATAGGATGAATATGTAGTAGTTGAGTTGCTCAAAGAGGCAAATTTCTAGATACGGTGGACCGGGATAGTTCGAACTAGGAGTAAGAAAGGGCTTGGTCCTAATGATATCGAAGCCGCCCAAGAGATCCTGGCCTTCATGGTGTTGAGAGATGGCTAGGAGCCAAAGGTGTGGTGAAGAAAGCTATGGTGAAGAAATGAGCCAAAGGTGCAGGTTTATTCTACACGCCTACATAGACACTCAGCTACCAAGCATCTATGGGTCTTACATGTCCAGTAACTAGGTTATCTTCGAAGGGCTTTCCAAGGAAGGTGGGGACGACCCCATGGAGATAGTAGGCCACATGAGCATGCTAATGCAGCAGGTATGTCTTTGTTACTCCTGCATTGAAGTTCTTTACTTATCATTGCATTAATGGTGGCCTTCATTTTCAATTTACAGTACTACAACCAGGTGCTACTTCAATTAAACAAGTTTAAAGGTGCCTAGAGAGAGGTAAATGGCTTTAAAGAGGTGTCATGCCAGTAGAGGAAGTATTTGCGGGAGGCAGAAACTTCTACTAATAAGTATTTGAGAAAATTCTCTAAGGCTAATAAGCGCTTACGTCTTTCTTATGTGTAGGTGGCGGGGCTTTAAGCGAGGCTTAATGATGTAAAGCGGGAGAGGAATAAAGTTGAGAATGTGGCTAAGAAGGCCGACAACCTAAGGGCTTGCCTCTCTCAAAGGTTAGACGATGAGGGTGAAGCTATGGCTCAACTCGAAAAGGAGAGTGCCAAGCTGAGGGCATCAGTAGCTAGGTTGCAAACCGAGCTAGCAATGAAAGTGTCCGAATGTGAAAGTGTTAAAGCCACTTCGTAGAGCTAGCCGGTTTAAAGGTTGGGTTAGAGTAGTAGGTCCAGAAGCTACGAAAGAAGGTTTTGGAGATAGAGGACATCATCTCCAAAATTGCCATCGCTAAAAAGGCGATCATCGACTATTGAAAAACCAAGGAGTAGTTAAATGAGCTTAAAGACCTGACTGCAAACTTCACGCGTTACACGAGGAAGGAGGTTCTCTCTCATTATTTGAACCTTCATCTAAGCTTCCTCGACTTTCCAGATTCCCCAACCTTCAACGAGAAGAGGGAAGCTCTAGTAACGAGGAGAAGGTCATCTAAGCGACCAAAGAGATTGTAGGCATTCCCTCTATTGTTGGGGTCGAGCAAGGTACTTCCACATCCACTTCTACCCTAATGACCCAGCAAGAGGTCAACCCTACAGCCGTTCCTCAAGGTAACCCATCTTCAAGCCATCCTCTTACTACTCTTAGTTCATATCCTTCAACCCCTGTTCTAAGTCTAAGTATGCTACCTGAAGCACTAACAGATCAGCACTTTGAACAAATCAAAGCCTTGGACTTTTCTAAGTTGTCGGAGTTGGCTAATAAAAGGAGATAGCATGTTTATCTCCCTCCCTCCCCCTTTTTTTTCTAAACATGTGTAAGTCAGGCCGAAATGACAGCCTTCGTTGTATAATCTAACAATCAATGAATGAATGAATTTTTTTACAATGTCCTCTTTATGCACCTGCTTTTCTTTTGTCTTCTAAGTATATTTGCATAAGAATTCCTTTGCGCAGGGAGTTTTCCCTTGCTATGGTTAACAACGGGGGACTAAGTTGGTGGTGTTCTGACCTGCCCAATAAAGGGGAGTTCCTCTATGCTAGGGGTGTTTCCCTTTGGCAAGGTTACCCGAGGGGGGGTGGAGGGGTTAGGTTGGTGGCATTTTAACTTGCCCGATGAAGGAGAGTTCCATTGTACGAGGGGTGTTTCCCCTTGGCGAGGTTACTTGAGGAGGGGGGGGGGGGGGGGGGGGAGAGGTCAGGTCAGTAGCATTCCAACCTATTTGATGAAGGATCCATGTACCTCTACAGAAAGAAAGGGAGCGGGGAGCGAGAGAGACAGGTAGACAATCAATTATAAAACTAACTTCTTTTTTTTTTTTATTTCATCATTCTGGAGGAAAAAGTGTACATAACAGAATGATAATCAAAATAAAGCCAAAGATTATCGGCATTCTATGTGCATGAAATGAGCTTACCATCCATTCTTTCTAGTTTATACACTCCATTGCCTAATCTTTCCTTGATTCTAACCGGGTCTTCCTAATTGGGAGCCAACTTACCTTGCCCTTCGTGCAAACTTGTGGCTTTTAGTTTTTGGCAGACTAGGTAACTAACTTTGAATTCTTTGTGTTTGACCTTTTGATCATAATATCGAGAGGCCCGATGTTGGCATGCGGTTACTTAAGCAGTAGTAAGGTCTTTAATTTCTTCGATAGTATTAACGCTAGCTTGTAACAATAACTCATTAAGGGCAGTATAAAAAATTCAAGTCCAAATATTAGGAAGCTCAAGTTTGATGGGGAAGACTACTTCCTACCTGAAAGCTAAGTAGAAGGGGGTCTCGCTTGTAAGAGTATGGTAGGTGGTCTTATATCCCCACAAGATATTAGGTAGTTCATTGACCTAGACACCCTGACATTGTTCCATGCGCTTCTTTAGGCTATCCATGATTATCCAATTGGTTGCCTTTACCTATCCATTTGATTGGGGGTAGGCAACCGAGGTAAAGTATGGGGTGATGTAGTGCTTGGCATAGAACTCCCTGAATTTGAGGTTATCAAATTGTTGACTATTATCCATGGTGAGAGTATAAGGGACCCTGAATCAGGAGAGAATATTGTTTCTAATGAAATATTCAACACTTCTCCTTATGATCCTGGCTACCGCTTTGGCCTACATCCACTTTGTAAAGTAATTAACAACAACAATTATGAACTACCGCCCTCCCGAGGCTTTTAGGAAAGTGACGAAAATATCAATCCCCCATTACGCAAATAGCCATGGGCTTATTAAGGGTTAGGGGGTGGTGCTTGGTAAATTACTTATTGGGGTGTGCTTCTGGTATTACGGACACTTTTGGGTAATGGCTTTTGCGACCAACCTCATGGTGGGCCAGTAATACCCAAGCCCTAACGCCAAAAGGTAAAGGGCTTAGGATTTAATGTGATTGCTACACACTCCAGGGTACAGTTCTTCCATGATACGCAACCCTTCCCCTTCTTGAAGGCATCAGAGTTGGGGGAGGTTAACTCCTATACAATATAAGACGTTGTCGACAAACATATATAGTTAGTGGTGCAATACCGAAGCTTCTTTGCCTTCCTCTTATCTTCTAGGAGTGTGCTCTGCTCCAAATCACTCCTGATGGGATCCATCCAGCTCGGCCCTAATATTGCTGTCCCTTACCTTAGGCTTCCATATACTAGTGGAGGCGAGCTTAGATAGCTAATCTACCATTGAATTCTCCAATTGGGGGATTTTCCTAATGTCCTACGAAGGGAATTACGCTAAGAGGCTCTTTACTTTTTTAAGGTACCTAGCCATGGTGTCTTTCCTAGCCTCATATTCGCTTTGAACTTGTTAGACGACAAGCATAGAGTCCGAGAAGATCTGGAAATGCTTGGCGCCGATCTCTTTAACTAGCTAAAAACCAACAATAAACACCTCGCATTCGAATTCATTGCTAGTATCAAATCCGAACTTAAGGGTGTAGTAGATGGTGACCTTATGTGGGTTGGTTAGAATAAAGCCCATACCTCTACCCCCGAGGTAAAGGATCCATCGACGTAAAGAGTCCACACCAATTTGTCATCACTCGATCTGGGGCTTAAACAATTTTGTTACTATTTATCGGTACGCAGCCCTGACGTTTTTTAGTCCAAATGGCATCATGGTATAGTAATATGTGCCGTAATCTTATTGTACCTTGAGAAGGCGTCCATAAAGCTTAGCAAGGCATGTCCCAATGTAGAATTGATGAGCTAGTCGATCCTCAAGAGGGGGAAACAATCTTTAAGGCAAGCTTTGTTAAGGTTGGTGTAATTGACGCATATTCACCACTTCTCATTTTTCTTCTTTACCAATACCACATTGGCTGGCCATTCGGGTACTTTTCTTCCCTCACAAAGCCGACCTTAAGTAGTTTTTACACTTCCTCCTTGATTGTAGCTTACCATTCTAGAGTGAAGTGCCATTTCTTCTGCTTGACAGGTCATGCTATAGTGTTGATCTTGACATTATAAGTCGTTAAGTTGAAGGAGATTCCAGGCATGTCTAATGCCAACTAAGCGAACCTATCCGAATTGGCCCCTAGTAAGGTGATGATTTGTCATTCACTTCAACTGGAATCTCAATCTCAACTTTTGTGGTCTGCTCAAGAGAGGTTCCAATCTAGACGTCTTTTGTTTTCTCTCCAGGCTCACCCTTCTCAGCCAGCTTCTCTTACAAGACGAAGACGTCGTCTCCTTTGGCCGCCCTGACATATAGCTCTCATGAGAGCTTTTGATCACATTTGCAAACTTCCACTTCGGTTGGGGTAGGAAATTTAACCTTCAGATGAAGAGAGGATGTAATTACCTCGAACACATTTAAGCTGAATCTTCCCAAGAGCGCATTGTAAGTGGAGAGACAATCGATCACAATGAACTCTACGAGTCATTGTGTCATGTGGTCATCATTGTTGAGTTCCATATCAAATGTGATGATACCTTTAGCTCGGACCATACTTCGATTGAAGTCGATTAGATTATGGTGATACAACTTTATTTTTATCGACAACTTTTACCTCATCCTCTTATATGTATGGAGAAAGAGTATGTTAGTGGAGTTGTCGGTATCCACCACAATCTTTAGGACCTCAAATTTTGAGATCCTCACCCCTATCACCAGGGTATCTTGATGGGTGTATCAACCCTTTCAAGGTCTTTGTCGGAGAAAGAGATGAAAGTGTCTAACTTCTGTCTCTTCTCCCTTATGGCCAGTACTTCTAACAGGACTTAACCAAGCTGTTAGTACTCGGTTGGCTCCTAAGGTATGCCTCCCCCCCTCCCCCTCCCTCCATGATTACGTTAATGACACCATTGGAGGGTGTGGTCATTGTGACAGTCATTGTTCTAATCGGCATAGGCATTCTCGGTCCATCGCCTCTGAGGTGCCCTATCTCCATAATTGTCTAAACAGTTATTATTCCTCCCATAGGCTATATATTCGTTGAAGAAACCGCGTTGAATAGCATTTTCAAGGGTGTTCTTCGACTGGAAGCACTCATCGGTGGTGTAGCCATGGTCGTCATAGAACCAATAGTATTTGTTCGAGTTCCGATGACTAAGGTTGCTCCACATCCTAGGTGGGCTGTAAAGTAAATTCCAGTGCTTTACTTTGGAGTAAACCTGAGTAATGGACCTATTTAGAGGTATGTACTAGGTGTAGATAGGAGGGGGGAGAGGATTGTGCTCGGCCCGATGCTTCTTCTTCCTAGAACTATCCCCTTCTGATTTGTTCGACACCTTATTGCTAAGGAGATCCTTCATAAACAATTTTTCTTTGCCTTGCTTTCCACTCAACTTTTCTCGATCAGCATCGCACCTAACACGAATGTTGTCCTCTTGGTCGATGTACTTTTGAGCTTTGTTCCAAAAGCCAACTAGGGTCTTTAGCTTACTCTTCGCAAACAATAAGAAGAAATCTCCCGAATGTCAGATGTCGAGCTAGGCAACATAGACAGCATTTCCCTCGTTTAGCTAAGGGATTTCGACCATGGCAACTGGGCCACGTCGTCGAGTAGAGACTTTCCTTCACCTTGCCTTATAAGGTATAACGATGACGTGTCATTAGATAAAGGCTTACTATCCTTGAAGTGGAGACTAAATCTCCGTGCCAACTCATTAAAGGAGCTAATGGAATTATTGAGAAGGCGATTAAAATACATCAAAGCTACCTTCCTCAGGGTACTTAAGAAGGCCTTATAATTATAGCATCTGATAACTCTTATTTTAAATGCATTTCACATGGTGATTTTATAGTATTTCCCTTATATTTTTAGTATTTTTTATAAATAAATTGATACTTAATTGATTAAAATTTTAATTTCAAGGTTTGAACAAGTTCTTAGATTGAAAATGAAGAAAAGAAATCAAGTTTGACTCAATTTTTTTAGTTTAAATAAATGAGTTATAAAATTATATAAACAATAAGCTAAAGTAGCAATTTTTTGTCAGAAAGTTACACAGTTTAAGACATAACTGTGTTCTTAGGTTGTATCCATACAGGATGATTTTTGTGCTAAGATCAATAAGAAACCTGGGGACATAATTGTATCGCAAGCTATGTCTGGTGACAAAAAAAAAAAAAAGAAACTTTATAATACATTATATAGAGACTTGTGAGGGTTTTGCAAAGGACTTTTAACATTCAAAAGACGAGAGACTTAAAGAGAAGAAGGAGAAAAATGTAGAAGTAACTTCTAACTTCAAGATTGAGGAGATTTCTTATTGACAAAATAGGTTTTTCATGTTTTATTTTTTGATTTTGCTACAATTTTCTTTTAATTTCATCATGATAGCTTAAGATTCCTGTATTTAGGATTGTAGAACCTAGGATTTCGTATAACTATTGGATTTATTGATAATTTTTAATAAAGTTTATATCTTTCTTGATTCAATTATGTGTTTTTATTGTTAATTGATATTTCTAGAGTATTAATTTATGATATTATACATGATAATTAAGAAATCACATGAGTAATGAGATCTCAACATAATTGGAGAGAATCACATGTGTACGTAGAAACAAGATACATGATTCATGATTCTTTTGGAAAGTTATTATTTTTTATATGGGAATTCATTATATATTAATGTGATTCTAAATTATATTATAAACTAAAGAGATTCCGGTGAATAATTTAGGATTAGGGTTAATATGCTTGAGAAAGGTGTTAACTTTAATTATGAATCTCTTCGATCAAGAATAAAAAAGATTAAATTAAATACATTTTAAGCGGTTACATGTTAAATACTAGGGAAAACAATTTCTAAATACATTATTTACTTTTTTGAAGTTGTTCTTAATTTTATCACTTCCTAAATTGCTTAGTCAAGTCTCATAATTAAATTAATTTGTTAATTTTAGTATTTTTAATTCATTCAACCTATTATAATTTTTTGATTAGATAATAGAGTTAAGGTTAGTATTAATACTTGAGGCCTTTAAGGGATCAATTCAGACTCACATCCACTATATTAAAATTGATAGGCATACTTACCTCGTATCAATATACTCATGACCGTGAAGGTTCAGGAGGGTACGAAAGTGGAGAAGATAGTGGTCAAGATTACCCATGTCATCATACTTGTCCAAGGACAGAAGTTTAACATTAGGGGCCAACACTTCATCTTGAAGGCCCTTAGTGAACGGGTTCTTATTGCTGGCGACTAGCCTGGCATCGCCAGCAGCCTTACTCCCCTACTACTCAAAGAGCCATCTTACTATGGCACAGAGCTCGTTTAGGTCAGCATCATTTACTAGGTGAGCTTAGCGTATGGCTGAGTGAGCGTACACTCCCTGCTAGTTGGCTTCTTGCTTGTTCCCAACCAGAACTCGATTACAGGTAGCCGCAAACCTTACTAGCTATTGATGTAAGGGCAGATTAGACTACCGATCCCTCCTGTTCTGTTGCTGAACGTTGTTCTGCCCAGTGCAGGCATCCAAAGATTTGAGGGGGTGGGTTTGTGTATTCTACCGCTTCGCTTCTTCTAGGCGAGTGCGGAATAGCCTATTTTGCGTGCTATATTCTTCAACCAAGCATTCCATGCACTCCAAGCGCTTCTCCAGTACAGCCTTAGAAGGGCTAATTGCCCCTAGGTTGGTTATTTACCAACTGTTGGTTCTCTTACTTGTTGTGGCAAGACATGATGTCCAAGGAATTGTTTATAAGGTATGTGTTTAATGTGTTTGAGGTTTCAGGGGTAAGAATTCAGGTTCCCACAGACAACGCCAAATGTCGTCTCTAAGTTTATGTTAGTAGGTATGAAGGCTGCGCACATAAAAGGCCTACAAAACAATATACCGTGATGAGACGCTGGGAGGTTGTTCGGTGTGGCCACTTCGATGCTTAAGTTAACAATAAGGCTTTAGAGAGTAGGAAGTGATTTAGAACAATAAGCAAGTTTGGAGTACGGAGTCTAAAGAGATTTACCATTGGTTAGTGATCCAGTATTTATAAAAGAGTGAAGCTGACAGTTGGAAGTCAGTTGGTAAGAGATATTTTTTCCCATAAATATGGAAGAGTGGAGTCGTTGGGGCCAACATGTCCCATTTATTCCAAACATTGCTATTCGATACTATCTGTTCCTTATCTTGTACATTGTAGCCATTGCAGAACTTACTAGGCTTGGCTAATATAGGCCTAGAGCTCAAACCTATGGAAGCGAGTCTCAAGCCACAAGATGTGTTAGATCCAGTCGGGCCTGAGGGGCTTATGTCACATCTAAAGTGCCCTGTCAATAATAATGTATATGGCATTTTCTCCACTTAAATTCAGCAAAACTTTGCAATTCAATTTTTGCTTGCTCTTTTCATAAAAAATTTCTAGATGTATGCTATGGCTTATATATATATATATATATATATTTCCTCTCTTTCTCTTAGCATGTATCTATTTTTGGCAAAGACATATCTATCTTATGTGCTTGGCTTTTTTTATTAAATCTCATTTGAGTATTGCTAATAAAATTGTAATTTACTTCTAGCATGATTATGAAGAATCAACAAATTCCATCAAATATGTGATTGCACTATCTATGTTATTATTAAATAATTTTTACATTTAATTTATGTAATAAATATTTTTATACTTAGTATACTCAACGATTATTTTATATTTTAAGTTGATTATACTGTATTTTATTTTTGCATACACACCATAGGTGTGCATTTACTAATGTGTATGTTTACACACACATATATATATATATATATATTGAAAGCTAATGAAAAAATAATATAAATACCTATGGAGACAAAGAAATTTTGTAAAATTTTCTCAAGTACACAAGGATTGCAGAGAGCAAAATTGTGCACCGGACAAAATAATGCAGTAATCTCCCTTTCTTCAAAATATATATTGACACATTCCTTTCTTTAATCTCTTTCAAAAGCTTTGTTTTCTATATTTATTTGAATAAATTAAGTACATCTCTTTACATTTACTTCATGCTTCTCTTTATAAATTGAACATTTACACATCAAATCCTAAAAGGAAGTACATTTAGACTTCTAATAATTGTATTACCCTTGATTTATATATATATATATATAATTTTCTTTATTTCTTATTATTATGTCCACGAGCAAAATTGTAAAAGAGGATAAAGAGCACGTTTTCAAAGTACTCAATTTCAAATACAGGGGATTAAGTAAACATGAAGCAAGCATAAAGGAACATTTTTACAATTTAACCAATTTATTTTCTCAAAAATTTTAGCAAAAAGCATTGATGTTGTGATATGTAAAAATGAATTACATTGGAAAAGAAAAGGATCAAATAATTTTTAAAGGAAAACTTTCACGGGTTTTCTGGGGCATTCATTAAGATCATAAATAAAGAGTATTTCACCATTTTATATATTTATTTTTTCTTTATGTAATTAGTGTTGGAAAAATATGAAAAAAAAAAATTCATTAAGCGGTCAATTAGACTCCATGGGGCATCCATCATTAGGGTTCATTTGAAAATATCCAGTATGAGTGCTGTATATTTTGACTGACGGCTGAAGTGGGAGGTCTCGCTTCAGATTTGGCCATACCTCAGTACGACTTTAGAGCATACAATGATATATCACAAAGATATTAAAACTTAATTCAAAAATCAAACCTGGATCCGAAGATCAACAAATAAGGGCAAAAACACAAACATGTAATATAGCATCTGTATTAAAAATAAGATTGCAATTGATGGCAATTTTTAAGTATGGTAGATTTTTCTTAATGATAAAAAGTATTGCTGGTTTTGATCTACTACGGATCAGGATGAACTACGGGATGTATGCTAGCTAGAGTTGTATCATCTGCTTTACATTAATGGGGTAACAAGTAGCCGTCGATCCCGTGTAGGCTCTTTCAGCAATTATTTTGTTGACTGCTTCTGTTGGGTGGAATGCATCCCAAAATACATATTCATCTCTCCTCAAGCATGGAAATTCCAAGGGGAGACAAGTTATTTGTCC
Source organism: Lumnitzera racemosa (assembly GCA_024138005.1). Lineage (NCBI taxonomy): Eukaryota > Viridiplantae > Streptophyta > Magnoliopsida > Myrtales > Combretaceae > Lumnitzera > Lumnitzera racemosa. The sequence goes on from JAMXBC010000008.1 coordinate 23,058,690, forward strand.
TTGATTCCTTCCAATTCCACAACACCCCTTTTCCACAACCCTAAACCCTGCAAAATCATCCCCACATCTTTGTTAGACTTTTACATAGAGCAAAATGTTAATAGATGTTTCAGAATATTTTTTTAATAGGGTCTTATTATTAACTCGTAAAGTGGGAAAAAAAAAAAAAAGATATATGGAAGAGGAGCAAGTTATTCAAAAAGTGAGGACTTTTAGATAAAGTTAATGGTCGTCCTTTTGACTCGTCGTTTTAAACTTTCTATAATGGTTTTAGTATTGTTTTACAATCAAGCCTTTGGATAATAAGGATGATGAAAAGAATAGAAGGGCAACTACATTTCAACAGAAACAAAAATAATCCCTATAGTGAAAAAATGTATTCGAAGAACCTAAACTGTTCCTATTCTTTTATTCGAAGGCTTAAATGTATGTTTCAACATTTTCATTCAGAATTAAGTTTTAAAAAACGAGTTAAAAAAAAAAAAAGGTTTTCATCACTTTCTGTTTTAAGTATTGACAATGTTATGTCTTAAAATATATATATATATATATATATATATAAACTAGAACAGAAATGGAAGACCGAAAATTTTCATTTCATGGCTTATAACTTTTTTAATATTTTATTTTAGGACTTATTTTTTTTCCCCCCAAATTTCAGAACCTAACTTTTAATAACGCTTGTAATGGATGGTAAAAAAGATCCCCTTTTTTTGACAATTTTTGAAAAAATAGATATACATGTCATAGATCCTAAAACGGAAAAGTAGATAAATAAGGTCCTCCTAATATATTTTCCCAGATATATACGGATATAAAATGGATACAACAAGGTTTGAAATGAACCCGCACTAAAAGAATCAAACAATGTCGTACTTAAGACTTATTTACGAAGCTATAAATTTTGGTACTATATTAAAAAAACTCACCATAGGTAGAGGCATTTCTTATAATGTCGTTGAAAAGCCCGAAAGTGTTGCCGTACACGAAGATTGATGAATAGTAATACTTGTTCAACTGATCAACCAAGATTCTTAATCGCACATTGAACAATTCGACCATGTTATTAACAGAACCAACGCACTCTCCCGCCGGTGCATCCCCGTTGGCTATTTGGTTTGGCATGCAACCCAGTGGACCGATACCGGCTACCAAAAACTTCCTCAACCCTAGGTTACGTAACGTCTGCAAAACAAACAATCTTTCGGGTAAATCGCTAGTACATCTCCCAAAAATACTGATCGGGTAGGGAGAGATTTCTTAAAACTTTCAAAACGCAATTTCACTTTACATTAACTTTTGAGAATGTACATTTAGGCTGTGCTTATGACTTTTTTGAGGTCATCCACAAAATTTTACAAATTATGAAGAGGTGAAATCGTACCTGCACGTAGCTAATAGTATTAAGGTTATAAAATTAGGGAAGGGGCAAAAAAAAAAAAAAAAAAAAGAAAGGAAAACGTAATCTTCTTATCTTACCAATATGTGTCTTGTGTAGTTTTGGACAAGAAGATTAGCAAAGGCAGTAGGGTTATAAGTGGACCTTGTAGGATATAGTGAAGGCATAAGATAGTTGTTGAGATAATCATTGTTGCCAAGGTTCATCACTACTAGTGACTTTGCCAGATATCGTGTCAATTCGTTCCCGTCCATTTGATTTTTCAATTTACTCAGTGTGATCTTGAAATTCTCCACCTGTTGACGTAGATTGAAACGATCTCCCTGAAATTTTATTCATAAATTAATAAACAGGCGAGGGTATCCGGAGAAAAGTTTATTTTACGTCTTACACACGGAATTAGTTTGAAAAATAAAATTGATTACTAGTTCCCTTCCCGAACTGTCAAGAATTCCTGCAGCCGCGGATGCGAAATTGACTCCGCTCAAGATGCTTTTGTCATCCATGAACAATGTATTTGAATAAGCTGGAAGGAATGGAAGCCCGAGCAAATCTCCTGAGACAAAAGTTGTGTAATTAAGCAAGGCATTATCATAGGGATTCACAACCTTTTGTAGCTAAGTTAGAAGTCACGGGCATCATTAGATTCGTGACTGAAATTGTTTGAGTTTAGATTTATGAATTCTAGTGTTTCGGTGAATTTCTTTTTTGTTTTTCGGTTTTCTTTTTGTCAGTTTTTGGCTCACTATTGCTAGCGTGAATAAGTCAAACTTATTTATAAACTATTTGAGTTTAAGTCCGCGTTTTTGTTTGAATTCAGTTCGGATTTAATTTGAGAAAAGTTAAATTGTGTTCAAATTTGAGCTATTCAAATAACTTACTATATTGAGTTTGAATTTCATATTATTTATCTTGACTACTTTGCAAGTCCCGTCAAATTTAAATATTAACTAAGCTCAATCTAAAACCATTATAACTTAATAGTATAAACAAAGGTCTTTTAACATGATGGACCAAATTTGAAACCCCTTCTCTCCCAATTGTAATGTATGTAATAATTGGTTTGTAAAAAAATGGTCAAGTTTGTATACTAATATTATTTTAAATAGAAGAAAAATACCTCTTTTTTGAGAAAAATCAAACACCAACAAGCTTATTAAAATCTAATTTAAGCTTAAAATTCTAAAGTTTATAGGATTCAAGTCAAATTCGAGCTTTTAAATTTTGAGTATTAAATCGACCTAACTCAACTCATTTACAACATAGTTCTAGGAATGATAAGAAAGTTATGTTTTTGAAAGTTTAAAAAACCTATCAATAGTCGTTTATTAACTTTAGAAATATATTTACACTTTTATTTTTATTTTTTTTAGGATACATGATATTAATTCATGCCATTTTCATGTACTTGATTTATATGAGTATCAATACAATTTTTTTTTTTACCAACTATATTGCAATTTAAAGGCAGGAAAATTCGAACCTAATCAATCCCTTTAAAAAGCCGATATTTATGCCAATATATTATAATGTCCTTAGCAATATAAATGGTTAAATAAAAGTTTTTATTTTACATGCATAAGGTACTAAATGACCGATCTTTTACACTATATTTAGATAGAAGGAAGGAAAAAGGAGAGGAATAAAATAAATTTTTATTTCTTCATTTAGTAAAGTGGGGGAAGTAAAAACCCTTGTGTTAAAAAGTAACCTGAAAATTTTAGAGAGCATTTAACAAGTTTTTTTCTACCTAAAGAAATATTTTATCTTTTCTCTATTTAATTCCTTTCAATTTCTTTCCTTTTAAATTCTTTCTTTCATCTCAAATACAGTGTTAGTATATATAAAAAAATATGCTGAGCAAAGCGGTGGAAAATTCTCAAGTTTTTTCACGTTGGCCATGTCCATATGTCGTTTTGAGCATGTCACTTCAATTATTATCATAAATATATTGCAATCATATAATTACCTCCTTTTTATAGTAAAAAAAAAAATATAACTTTTTTCTTGTGGATTAAAATGAGAACAACAAAAAGATAAACGAAGCTCGTCAATAATTTCAGTTTGAGCCATAATACTAGCACATAAACTATAGGAATCATGTAAGAGGATTGATATTAAAGAAGATGGTGGTTTGGAAATCCAATCTAAAGGATATATTTAATTTCTGATATGAGCAGGGAACCCAATCCGCGGATATGTTTTAATAGGACTTGTGAATTTTCGAATATATGATGAAGACTTTCGGTCTCAAGGTCTCCCCCTAAGACTATGATATCATTTCTAGGTTTACGTGCTTATCTTCTGGTCTTCCCAAAGAAGAAAAAAGCTCGATTATTTTCCTCATAGGAAGGTTCGTGGATGTTACATCACATGGTGACCACGTCATCGATACTTATTGGGTGGTTAAAGAATAAGTGAATAACCAATCTCGTGGTCCTTTTTCCACAAGGAACTGAATCAGGTCTTGACTTTTGCAAATACTACTGCATAGCACATGATGACTAGTAGGTAATTTACGATGAATTTCGTTTCTTGAACAAAATACCAAATTACGGCATGAACCAAAAGACGCATTAACTCCATATGTTGATGATAAATATATATATATATATATATATATAAAATTTTCCTTGCTTTTTAATGTTTAGTGTATTAGAGTGGATATATGTGTGTATATATATAAATATATATTTATATGTATACATGATGCGGTGGTTGTAGAGGCTAAACAACAACAAATAAAAAATACTAACTTTGGAGGTCTTTCATAAACAATAATAACGTGCACATGAAGTGGTTTTCGATATGTCTAACATCCTACTTTAGTTTTCAACCTCAATTACTGGTAGGTTGAGGGAGTGGCGAGTGTCATGGTAGGTTGAATGTGTCATCTCAGAATTTTAATCATAAACTTTTAGAATTATCATAAAATATATACAGGTGAAACTTGGAAGTTATAGGCAAGGATGGCTTCAGGTAAGGGCGAAAAGGGGGCTCTCGCTTCCCCAAACTTGGAAAAAAAAAAAAAAAATTCAACTGCAGAGAAGGAATGTAAATATTATATATGTATTTTATAAAACAAATTTTAACAAGATTTTAAATTTAGCTACCCAACATGGTTTTACAGTGAAAATTTTCATTTGTTCTTTTATAATATAATAATGTGCTGCTATCATTAAGGAAAAGAATGCTTGAAAACCAGAATCGCTTCTATGCTTGAACCTAATAAAAATCATAATATAAATTGGGCATCATTGATTAAAAATAAATTAAACTTTCAAATTTATAAATTATGAACGACAATGAGCAACTAAAATGCGGTTACTTTTTCTCCATCGACTAGGTTAGTAAATGTGAATTGAATTGACATAATGGTTTAGAACCGGAAGCTATTCTATAATATCTAATAATTAGCATGTCCCAATGTTGCTATTATAGAAAGAAAAGACAAAATCAAACGACAAATGATTAGTAATTAGGTAAGGATGGTGTGATTTACCTAAGAAGTCGACTATTGTTCTTCCATTGCAGAATCTACCGGTAGGACGACCACCATAAAAATCGATTCCATAAGGGAAATAATTTGCTTTTGCAAAAGAGCTTATCAAATTGTTGTTATTGCCATCATCAAGCAGAGAATCCCCAAACACGAACATGGCTGGGACTTGAGGTGACCCTACAACCTCATTATCCATACCAAGCATCAACAATAATATTGTCAATTCGTACAAGGGTTTGCCCATTTTTATATTATCTGCGACAGACAGAGATGGCAGATTTGGTTTCATATGCGTATAATATATAATGTAATGGTTTTAGCTTGAAACGGACGGTGATTTTTCACATGAGCAAAGTGGAACAGAAAACGTTTCCTGGAAAGACCCAACGATCCATATATTCTTGCCTTTTACCTCCTCATATTTCTCGATGTTTGACATGCAGATGACCGTGTTATCTTGCTTTTTGTGAAGCTTAACGGTAATTTCATGTGTTGTTTGCCGCAAGGTCCATCGTCTTAACCCGATTCCTTTTAGGACAGACAATTTTCAACATGGGATGATATATACCAGATGCAAATCGGGTAAAATTAGGATTACAGTTAGAAGATAAAACATAAAATTTACTACTTAATGATATGAAATATACGATTGTAATATAAATAAACAAGATTATATATAAATTATTTATATGATCTTTATTCATATTTATGGATTGGATTTTTTGCTTCTGATTAGAATTCAACAGATACATAAATTCGTTTTGCCAACTCGAATTGTCGTATCTGGCATTTTCCCCGTTTCCGTTAAAAAAAAAAAAAAGAAAAAATAAAAAAGGGTAGAAAAAAATTACCAGTAGGTCCGCTTGCTATCTGTAAACCATCCTTCCATTTTCTCTTGTACATACCAATATCTGGTTATTTATGATAGGCAGATGGCTGGCTGCTTTAAGGACAATCAAATATTTGAATTGCCCTGCAATACGAAATAGTGAAAGACAATGACAACTCAAGAGATCACTGGTTTATCCAAAGTGCAAGGTTATGATCCAATATTTGGAAGATATCTATAGTTAAATATGTGCTGTAAATATTTTAACCATCTTTTTGTTTTTGCACTCCATTAATTCGGTTGTGCATGGTCTGTCGGCCTTATTTTCCATATGAAGTTATATATTAATGTGAAATAGTACAAATATGATCTTGTTTGAATTGTTCATACATATATATATATATATATATATAATCATGTTTGAAATCAGGTATTTCAAAAATCATCTCATTTGTATTTTATCTATTTTTATTTTATAATTATGATAAAGATACTTATTAAAGTATGAAATTAGGAAGTGAAAACCCACATAAAATTAAAATATATTAAAAATATATATTTTATATATTGGAAAAGGATATTTGAATTTATATCTGTGTAAACTAAATATAGTAAATAATAGATAAATTTAAATTTATAGGGTTTCGTTAGGTATTCAATCTTTACAATAAGAATATATATATATGTAATTATCTTTTATTTTTTTGGTATCTTATTCTTAATAAATGCAAGATTTGAATAAATGTAAAAAAGACACAAAAAAAAAAAGATAAGAAAATTATGAACCAAACATATCTTATATTCATTTATTCAATGACATGTACATATATGGGAGCACTTCTATTGTTATAAGATATTACAATACTAGGAATAAACAAAGCAATACTACTATGCTTACATGAAATAATTGAAAAGTAACATAAGAAAAAACTAAAATGTACCTTCCAGTGTTGTTAATGTAAATATTTTTTACAAACTATAAAATTTTACAAGTATTCCTACAACTTGTATTGCAACCATGTAATTGTGTCTGCTAAAAATCTTCAGCTATTAGAAGAAGTGATTAGATAAGCTAATTCACAAAAAGTCAAGAATTAAGCAAAGATAAAGAGGAAGACTAATTTAATGCGACACTGAGCTTAATATCGACATGGTAAAATAAAACAAATAAAACTATGGTCTAATGCATGAAAAATATTCTTAGTTAAATAAGTGTTGCTCACATTGTTGCCATCTACTTTTATAGTACTTCTTGTATCGATTCCATGAAAGTATTTATTGTCCCCATTTTCTATAAAAAAAAATTCTTCTTTCTAATCTGCTTTATGTCAACTACTTTTTTTTGAATTTTGGCATTAATGAAGTCTTTCTAAATGATACAAAAATTCAAAAACTCTTTTGCATGGAGTAGGTTAGGGAATTGGAGAAAATATATGGAAGATAGGGCCACTAAACACTTGCACATAAGTGATACGATGGAGTGTCAAAAAGGATGGTTACACTTGGTAAAATATATTTAACTATGAATATTTTCCAATGCACTTCACCCATACTCTTACACATACAATGTAATGGATAGTGAAATTTCATCACAATAGTTGACTTATGCCTCTCTCTTTAATTCCCAACTTCTATGGTTAGATTTATTCCAATCACTTGTTCTAGAAAGGTGTTCCAAAACGTACCAATACTAATGCTATAAAGAACTTTTAAAACTTCTAAATGTATGAAAAATTATCATAGATGAGATATTTTTTAAGAAAAATTGGACAAATATTTGCAATTTTTATTTCAAATGTTGTATACCACAACCTCTGTATGTATCTTTATGTTTATGAAAATTAGGTATACATGTATGTTTATGTATGTGTGCATAGGGGGGTAGTAGGCATATGTATGTGTTTGCATTTATGTTTATGATGATGTGATGATAGAGGGTAAGAGAATATAGAAGACGAGATTGAAGAAAATAGCAAAGAAGAAATGAGGCAGATTGAGAATAGATAAATTATGTTTTCTTTCTACTTATCAATTATCTTTAGGTTTAGTCATACAGTGTTAGTGTAGGCCATGTTTCAATTGGTCCATTTTTAAAATGATTGGATAAACTCATCTCTAACCCTTTTCTTAGTGGGTGAAACAAGCCAGTTCATTATATCCAATCCATTTGCATAGCTCCATTGGCAACTTTAAAATCAAACAATCGAGTTGGTTCGAATCATGATTTTGATGACAACCGTGCTTTGCTATAGGCACATGTGGGATTGCCTTAAACCTAAGGTTGAAATTAAGTTATCAAAAGCAAACTTTGTTCTTTCTTTTGTTAAGGATTGCACTAGAAACGTTTACTATTGCCTTAGGCAATTGAACAACAATAAAACTATTAGAAAATAAGTAATAATATTAGGCAATTGAACAACGATAAAACTATTAGAAAACATGTAATAATATTAGTTAAGTAATTAGTAAATACTTTTACAAGTTAGTTAGTTAGTTGATCAAAAAGCCTTACGCTATAATAATATAATTAAATATTCTCTTGTCATACAAGTCAAGAATTTATACATTCACAATCAATAATACGAATCTTGCTCTTAGAGTCTCTTTTATCTTTTCTCTTCACCCTCCTATTTCCATAACACTCTTTAAGAAATCACCTTATTCCTAACTAAGGTTAATAATCATAAAAGTTCATATGATAGTATTATACTAAACAAGCTATGGACCTTTACTAGATGGATTGTAAAATTTAACAAGAGCAAAAGTGGGCATTCATATGTTAGTGATCATATAAAAAATGAGCTTATGAATTACATACATGTATTCAATGCAAGCAAAATTTTAAATAAAAAATATTAGCTAAATTACAAAAGTCCATTGATCTACAACTAAGTAGAGTATTTTTTAGCAAAATTGTTCTTGTTGTTATGCATCCATACTTTGAGGACCCTTCTTTGGATTCCAATCTCCTGACAAAATTGTTGTATTTGTGACTCCTCTAGCTTTTGTATCTTCCACCCAATACTCTCTGCAAATTCTAACATCTTTTGTTTCTGGTTGTGTGTGAATTTCGTTCGAAATCTTTTCTTTACTGGGTTTTCATGGTTGCCATTACCTTCTGATGTTGCAAGAGTGAACATAGTCATCTTCCTATCTTCAACTTCATTGTACTTGTCTTCAAATTCTAAAGGATTATTTGATCCATTTAGGCCACTTTTATGATTTCCATCCAAATTACTTGATGACTTTAACAAGCATAATGTACCTAGTCAACAAACACTTTATTATCATTCTTTTTAATTGAGAGCTTTATATCATAAAAGCAATATATACGCATGTACGCGTGTACGTCCGCACACATGCACACACATACAAACTTATATGTATGTATGTATATATTGTAAATAATTAAGGAATACGTATTAACTTATAATTATGTTTTATCTCTTAAGATGCTGAATGGCCATCCACCGCCATACATGAGCTGCATGGCACACTGTAGCGTTTTACCATTTTTCGATTATTTCAAGGTCTAGGGATGGTTGACTATCACCTTAAAGGGACATCCAACAATATCTGTAAATCTATTGGATATTGATGCAAACATGCAGCAGCATAAGTTTCTATATGCAACTTCACTGTTTCAAACTCTAATGAATATTAAATTTTTCCTATGAAATATATCCAAAATAATTATATTTAAATCAAGGATAAATGGTTAGTTTACCATTTTAACTAAGGGTCATTTTACCATCTACAACCCTAAGGGGATGAATACTAAGCCTAATTTCTCATTAACTTTTGCACTTTAAGCTATACTTAGGTTTTTACAGTTATCTCCATCAAAGATAGGAGGTTAAGTGGAAATCATGCTCTTACTAAGGTACTAACCCATGAATACTTCTCTCTCGTTTGATTAATGTTGTTTCTTAATTATTAATCTTAGCTTAAATTGAAGTAACCTAAAAAAGCCTAATTAAGCTATAAATTGATCAACCAAATAGTGGTGATTTAGCCAGTGAAATAAATTAAGTAAATCATTAAAATTATATGATGATTAACTTAGATTTAGAAATATATAAAGTATCAACCAATTTGAAACGAACTTAGAGAATGTTAAAATCTGAGTTGAAATGATAAGTTGTAGTTATATGTGTATTTGGCAAGTAAAAATATGAGTAATGGCTTATAAAATGACATTTTTAATGCAAAAGATGGACTGAAAGTAGGTTTGAGGAATAATAATTTGACCAAAGACCAATTATTAAATGAAATAGGAAATTAAGGAATAAAAAAATGAGGATTTTTGAGTTTAAAGAACTTAAAGGTGAAATATGGAAAACCTAAATTCTTTAATTGAGATAGATTATGGTTCAAATCCTCCCTCTTCCATAGTTGGTAGGAAAAATAAACAAAAAAAGAAGAAGAAGATTTAGAGTCTAAAGTAACTCTATTAACCTAATCGCAAGAATAGTTGAGTAAACTATGGACCTGTCAATGAAACTCAACTGTAATAGCATCCTCCTCTTTTTAACTTAGTTTGGTATATAAAATCTCAATTAATTGATTAAAATGGGCCCTGAACGTATTCTTAAACCCCTAAGGTTCTAGTAGAACTTCAAGTTAGGCTAGTTGAACTTCTTGTTTTAAAGTAAATCTTTAAATTAGTCTTTAATTGATAATAAATAATTGGAGATGGGGTTAATGCTTGGATGACCCATTCGAAAGGAGTGATCGATGCCTTCCCAACTACTTGTTCTTGTTTTTGTTATTTGTATAGGGAAGTGTTCATTTCATATGCTTACGTGTTGTGAAATGGATTAAACATGGTTTAGGCATGAATTATGCATGCAACTTTGCTGATTACTAGTTAGTCATGCATGTCGAGGGGATGCCTCTCCTAATGTAGATAGGATATATAGATTATGGATTAATTTAAATTATATTCTAGAGTCAGATGGAAAGTAAAAATAAAGTGACTAATTGGATTTAGACATGGGTTTTAGTATAGTGGGTTCAATATTAGGACAAAGTGGCCCGTAGGATGTGGCACTCTACTCATAATGTAGGATAAGGTATGCGGGTAAAGGACTGATCAATATGGTGTTTATATAAGTGGGAGGATGTAGCACTACACCCTTAATGAAGTGTCTTTGACAAACACTTTCCACCTCATGCAATAGATTCATCCTAAAGTCTCTCGGCTAAGATTTGGATAAACTCATGCATTCTAGAACTCTCTCCTCTAGGCATCACTTCATCCGAATGTTCACTCCAAGTGATTTTAGAAGAAATGACCACAAAATCCTTATTTTATCAGTTAGATGTTCAAGCTCAAAATTCAACACTATACCACTCTAGTTAAAATTTGAGCTTCTTAAACACTTAGTCAAAATTTCAAACATATTATTAGCAATCTATTTCAACTGACTACCTATTTTTGTGTGTGTGTGTGTGTTTTCTTTCTTTTTTTTTTTTTTTTTTTTGTTTCCTATATAATTATCTTTACTATGCATAAGATTTTAGTGTTATAGTTTTTATATATGCTTACAATTGTATATGACTTCTTAGGTACTTAGTTGTGGGATTTGTGCTTTACAAGATTGTATGACAACCGTTGTACAGTCGTTGTAACACTAATGAATCTATTTAGCAGCTTACCATAGTTTTTATCTCCGTTATTGTGGGCTTTTCCAAGTAAATTATGTTTGCCGATTTCTTTTGTTCTTTAGTTGTTTCTTCTCAAACTATCCGGATCCAGTCCAACACTTTATTATATATACTAATAAGTTTTCTCAAAAATGTTTTCGACGAAACAAAGGCTCCCAGGAAGCCACTTTGATTTTCCAAAGAAAACTTTTTATTAGCAACCAAACATGTTTCTTACATGTTTTAGTTTCCGTAATTTCTCTTCTACGTCTGTAAATTCTTTCAAGAATAAAAAAAATAATAATAAAAAGGCATTTTTCTTAGTGTTCGATTAAGAAAAAGTTAATATCGGAGTACCACCCATGCGATAATATTTTATCAGACGTCCGATGACAGCCAATGAAACTAAGCACATATCGAAAACATATAAATATAACGAACGAAATCTATCCATTGATTCTAATACTCAACATGGGCGATGCATAGACATACATACATACCATTACCTTCCACCTTCTTTCGATGAAAGTTTCTATGGCAACCGCAGGCAGAACACTTGAGGGCTTCCGGGCTTCCTTCTTCTCCACTCGGCATGAACTCTCCACAACCGTCCGTTGCATTGCCTCCGATTGCCGCAGCATGGTTCTTCCGGCATTCCTTGTATCTCACCACGGTTGAGTAATTCGAGTTCGAGCTACTTAATTCATGAGGGGCAACTGCAGATACCACAGCAAGGAATGATTTAGTCGGAGAAGTTGACAAGGAGGGATTAATTTGTACATGTTGTTTGTCGTCAATAGAGCTCATCTTTATTTTGTGCTAGTGTTGGGTCTCACAACTTTTGTGTTTTCTCATTAGTCATGAAAATGGAGAGACGTACGGGTGATTAAGGATAAAGAAGCATCTCATTAACAAATATAAATAGAGTTTGGTGCTTGCTTAGCTTATAATGTCAATTATAAAAAAGGGATGGGTAATATTTCATTATTAATAGATATATTACAAAAGTAATGAAAACTTAACTACTCTTAACCCCTTTTTGTTAAGTATAGTGGCTTTTACGCTTAGGGTACTCATGCGTATTTACATTTAAAAACTAAAAAGAAAGCCAAGTAGGTGCTGGTACTCATGGAGACTAGAGCAAGAAAAAGTTTCCTAGGTTGGTAAGTGGATGTGTATGTATAGGATTAAGGATTTGTTAAAGTATACTTGGCCTATATGAATGGTAGTAGAATGAATAGTTTTTAAAATAATTACTACCCATAATTTATACACACTATATATATATTATATAAACATCCAATGAATCTTTTCCTCGTATTTTGAGACATAATAAGTCTAATGGGGAAAGCCCTAGGAAACGAAATGCTAATAAACTTAGAAAATAGGAAAAAGAAAATTGAATTTCTCATCTCAGGTATCCTACATTATATGAGTCCATTTTTGTAATGAGTTGAGAGCAAACGATTATCAAGCAATTCTAATTGGTGTTTTTTTTTTTTTTTTTTTTTTTTCAGAATGGTAACTAGTCGTATGTTTATATTCATTTCAATTGCCGACACAAAACACCTTATACCAATTTAGGAAAAAGAAAAACAAAAGAAGGCAGAAAAGGTCATGATGGATTCCTCTTTACCATTATGGCTCGCTAAACTTTAAATTTAGTGCAAATAAATTTTTAATGCTGCTAATGAAATAGCCCTGGTAATTAACTAAGAAAACAAGGGTAAAGTGGTAAAAAGCCATTAGGTTATTCTTCACATATGAAGACTAATTTCTTTTCCCTCCTTACTTTTCCTCTTAGAGATAGATATATAAAGTCCCTTTAAGCAAAATCCCTAGGCACAGTATCTTAATCAAGAATCTCCTTTTTGAGCTTTTTTTTTTTTTAATGAAATGTCCTTAATCAAAGGAGAGGTCCTTAGCTTTTTTGGGGTTAAAAAGGATTATTTTATTATTTTATTGCTTTTAGTGTTATATTAATTTAAATTTGTACCTTCCGGGTTCTATAGACAATATAAATAATGTTAAGACATCTGTTTAAAAATTTTACAAATAAAATTGAGAGGTTTTTAAATTATTGATATAGCATCTAAAAATTTTAAATGGAGTCCTTATGGATGAGAATGTTCTAATAGGCAAGGAAAGTTGTGAATTTTTATTTTGAGAGAGGTTTTGAGTCGGGCAAATTGCGCAAACCATCTTGAAAACTTTGAAAGTGCACAAATTTTCAGCATTTTCAAAAGTCTACACTTACTACTCTTGAAACAAGCACAACCCCCTTTTTTTTCCCTAATAACACTACCATATATATGAGTAAGCTTATATAGACACTTACATTGCATTTTCTAGTCAATTTAATTAAATATTTCCATATATTTATATTAACAAAAACTTTTTCTAGTTATCTTTTATTTTCAATTAATTTAATTAATTAAATTTATGGATAAATTGTCATGTAAATATTCAAAAAAACTTATTTTACACATAGCAACCTAGTTAGTAGAAAAAAGGGGTAGCCTATGCTTGTTTCTAAGGTGATAAATACTAATTTTTGAAAAAGTTAGAAATTCACGCAATTTTCAAAGTTTTTGAGAGTAGTCTACACAATTTACCCTTTTTCAAGACGTCTATGTTCAAAGATCCCAGAGATTAGATTTAATGTGAAAATTAATTATATGTCATCATGAATTTATTGGATCATATTAGAGTTTTGTATGAGAGAAAAAGAAATCTTAGATTTATAAATTAGTGAAATTAATATTGCTTAAAATTATAATTTTAGAATGAGAACACTATAAAAAAATAAAAGATTTTTTTTTTAAATTAAAATTACTTATGATTGATTTTTGATGGATTGAGGCAAAAGTTTGAATTCTTTAGGATTTAGGATAGTTTCAAGTAATGCTAACTATGTCAAGCTCAAAAATTGGCCCTAGTTTGACTTTGATTCATATCAAAATTTTCTCATTCCATATGAATCACTCAACTATAAAAGAAAGGTTTTATTTTTAATAATCAACTTTTTATAGGAGCCACCGATAGGGATGCAATTAGAACGAGTTTGGGAATCTCAGTACATGTCCCATTATTTATAAGGTATCCTAAAATCCTATAGGGTTTTAAAATTATTACTCGAAACCCACCTAAAAAGCTCATTGGGGAACTTGATTCCTCTACCTATTTTCCGCTAATGTAAATTTAATTGCATAAATTAAATAGGTATAGATTGTAAAAATTAAGAAAAGCAAAGCACTGAAAATTTGTACATGCAAAATAGTATTATGATTTGTAAACCGAATTGATCGATGTTTAAGATTTTAAGGAAGAAGATAGAATAGAGACTTAAACAGGAGAAATCTTAGTAATCGTAAGAAGAAGAATGAAGAAAGAAAGTCACAGTGTATATTTAAGAAAATGGAATTGAGTTACTGTACTGCCTTTCGTGTCTAAGGTAATTTGATATTTTATTTTTTTTTCTAACTAATAGTTTTTATTTTATATAATATATATTACTTAAGTTATTTTTTATCGAATAGTGGGTTTCGTAATGGGTTTACGGAGAAACCCAAAATCTATCCCAAAATCTTATAGGATTTTTAGGTATTTCCCAAAATCCATCCAAAAACCCTATTAAAACCCTGTTAAGAAACACCTATAAGGTTTTTAGCGGGTCAAAAACCCTATTATGACCCATTCAGTTGCATCTTTAGCTACCAACTAAATGAAATTGGTAAAAAGTGATAAGTTAGAAATCGAGTGAGTAAGTTGACTTCCAACCTAGCCACTAATCTAACTAAAAGATAAAAAAATCTGGGTTCGAGTACTTAAATTTTAAAACTTGAAATTGAGTTATTAAAAAATAATTTTTGGAAATAGAAGGGCTTTATTATAATTTTCATGAATAATAAATTTCAAAGAAAAATTTCATTTCTTTGAGAAAACATTTTGTATTTTTATTATTTTTTATTATTTTCCTTTTTGAAACAAGTACTTTTTTATTTTTATATGAACATCCCTTAAGTACCTATGTATCTACTAGATGGAATCAGACTTTTATAATTCATTTTTTATTTTATAAAACTTTAGTGTATTGATCCTTTTTTACTTTAGAAAATCATTCAACTTTAAGTTTTCATCTTTTTTATTTCTTTTCATTTTTTCCTCTTTTATTTATGAAAAATCTTTTAATGTCTAAAATTTAGGAAAGGTCCTAAGTTGGAAAAATACCAATTTATGAATTTCTATGAAATTGTGTGAAAGACTCAAAAGTTCATTACCCAAAAAAAGACTCAAAAGCTTTTATTGAAAATGCTTATTTTAAAAAAATTATTTGGAAAGCTTTTGAAATCAAACATTTTAGCTATTATTACCATCATTTATTTATTTTCTCATTATTATTATTATTATTATTATTATTATTATTATTATTATTATTATTATTATTTTGAATGTTATTTACGGAGATAAGTTCATAAAATACCTATATGTATATATTTTAAATATATGAAAGAAAAGAAGAAGAAGAAAAAGTAGGCTTAGACTACCTATGAGTATGCAACGAGTTGTTCAACTTGAGTCTAGGTTGAGGATGGCTAAATAGGTCATGGAAGGAGCAATAAATAATGGTGACTAGAGCAACTCCCTCAAGTGAGTTTTGATAACCGTTAGTCTAAGGAGATGTATCGATCCACCTTAGCTTGCTATACTCTATCACTTGGTGGTGGTCACTCAACAATAGATTTGGTAGACAAAACTTAGCAACTAGCGAAAGTGCTTGGGCGTTTGATCATAGGCATGTTGAGGAGGTTCTTGACTAAAAGGTGATGAGTTTGGGTTGAAAGGAGGTATAGTCATGTAGAAGATAGTAATGTTGGTGTTCTAGGTTAAGATTAGGTGGTTTAGCTCCAAAAACTAAGGAAAGAGAGCGGTGGTTTTAGCTAACTTAAGGAGAGGGAAATGAGAAATTCCAAGCTTGTTTTAGTTGGTTAAGGAAAATAAAGGTGCTTTCTAAATGTTTTTGAGGATAGGAGAGTTAATAAGGGTGCTACTCTTTTGTTTTTCTTTTTTTTTTCTTTTCACTTTTAGGTAGTTGGTGGTAGTTTTTAGAGAAAGAAAGTGCCACTAGAGTTCAAGCTTTTTGAGAGAGAGAGCTTATGTTTTAGCTTATTTTTATGAAATTTAAGGAAAATTATTGATGGAAATGAGTGTCAGGAGTTCGCTATTTGTAGATTGATGCTTAAAAGGAGTCAAGAAGACATAGAAGATGAAGAATCAAAGACATTAAAATGAACATGTTAGGCTTCAATTTGATTTGATTTTGTCATTTTTATTTAATTTCTAGGAGGAATATCTTAAGCCTTTATAAGGAGGCCCAACCCACTACTTTACAAAATATCAGACTCTTTTCCTTTCTCTCTCTCTCTATGATAAATGAAAACAAATTAGGTATGTTTCTTCTTTTCTTTAACTCTCTCGAATGTTCTTTCCTTTTGCTCTTCAATTAGGGTTTTAATCTAAGGCAAATAAGAGCTTGAATAAAAATCTACTTTCAAATTATTAATCTCTAGACTCTCATCTCTCTATTGATACTTATGGAACTATATATTTCTATGTTTTGCAAAGGTTACAAAAAGGGCTATGAAAGAGAAAGATCCTCTTTCTTCTAGTGGCCAGTGACTCCTAAGTATTGCAAAGCAATTTTCATAGAAGGAGTCTTCTATCTTCCTTTCTGTTGTATTAATATTTATATTTTTCTTTTTTGTTTTATTGTAGTGTAGTTACAATTTGTTATAATACCCATAGATCTATTATGTATCAAATATGTAACTATCTCTATTGTAACAAACAACTCTATTAAATAAGAGACTCCTTGTACTTAATCTTTCCTTCAATTATCAATATAAATCATTGAGGTGTCTCAAACATCGAATGTTTCCTTTTGATCTCCTTATGTTTTGTCCCTCCTTATACTCTATCATAACATTTCCCCCCATCAATGTAAGATTAACCTTGTCCTCAAGTTTAAAATGGGGAAAATCTCTTCGACACTTCAATATTTTACCCTAGTAGCATCTAAAGGGTTTAGTGACTCCTATTGAACCAACAATTGAGAGATCTTTTGCCCTTGTTTCATCACCTCTCATGTATCTAAAATAGCTAGAGGCCTTACTATAGGGTTATTTGTAATGGCTTCTGGTGTTAGGACTCTTGGAACATCCATAGTACCCTCGACTTTCTTAAGTAATGATACATGAAAAACCAAATGTATCCAAGAGTTTTTGGTAAAGTAAGTCTATAATCTACCTATTATATCCTTTCCAATACTTCAAAAGGACCATAATATCTTCAAGATAGCTTATAAGACAAATTGTTGGCTAAGGAAGTCTGCCTATAAGGCTGTAACTTCGCATAAACGATATCTCTAACGTGAAATTCTATATTGGTTAGCTAAAGTCTTCATCCTTTATTAGCTTTTAGTAAAATTCTATTTCAATACTTATATAATGTCAACTCTCTCTATCAATTCATGATCCACATCTTTTATTAAAGTAAGGCCTAAAATGTAATCAGGCAACTTAAGCAACTCCTCTCCATATAGTGCCTAAAATGGTGTCATTTTAGAGTTAGTATGAAAACTGGTATTGAAATAGTATTATACCTATGGTAAATACTTAGGATATTCCTTGGGTTCATCTACAACAAAGATCATAGATAATGCTCCAAAAATCTATTTACGACCTCAATTTGGCCATCTGTTTGAGGATGATAGGCTAAACTCATCTTCAATGTAGTCCCACTAAGCTCAAAAAGCTCTTGCCAAAAGTGACTCATGAATATTTTATCCCTATCACAAACTATTAATTTGGTTATCCTATGCAATGTTGTAGTAGCTGTATAAGCTGTTATAAGTGGCCCAAAATGACAGTACTTGGTTAATCTGTCTACTATCACCAATATAACTGAATAACCTTTAGAAAGTGGTAGGTTAACTGTAAAATCCATTTAGATATCCTCAAAAAGTCTTTAAGGAATAAGTAATGTTTGAAGAAGCCAACTGGATTAGTGGTTAAGTATCTAACTTATTAGCACATGTGCTACCTCTTTACAAAGTCCTCTACATCTTTTCTCATTCCCTTTCAATAAAAAAAAAGAACTCAATCTCTTAAATGTCTTCAATATGACCACCAATAGGGGTAACATGAAACTAGAATAACAATGTAGGAATTATAGAAGATGAAGAGGGCAATAATATCTTATTTCCTACATAAAGTAATTCGTCTTTGAAACCTAATGGTAGTGAAGTTGACTCCCCTTTCTTACACTACAATTTTAGAGTTAGCTACTCCTTATCCTTTGATAACTCTTGTATAAGCATTGTGATGAAATCAAATGACGATATTGATAAAGCCAACATTTGAAATTCATCACTAAATTGCCTCGATAAAGCATCTACTATCTTATTATCAACACTGGGTTTATATTCTACATGATAATCATACCCCATCAATTTCACCAAGTACTGTTATCGTGCCATTCTAGTGGTTTTATCACCTGATTCATTATCTCCTTTAAACTTTTCTAGTCAATCCGAATAATAAAATGACACCCAAGCAAATATCGATGTTGCTTCCTTACTGTCTCCACTACAAACACTAGTTCTCTTACATACACACCAGCTTTCTATAGTCTTAAGCTGAACTTCTTGCTAAAATATGTGATAAGATTGGCACCTTGGGGCAATAGTACACCCATCCCTATACCTAAAGCACCTGTCTCCTCTATAAACGTTTTTGGAAAATCTAGAAGTGATAGTACTGATACTGTTATTAAAGCATTCTTTAATGTTGAAAAAGCTATTATAGCTTCTCCATTCCAATCGAAAGCCTCCTCTTTTTAACAAGTTTGTCAAAAGGGGAGTAAGTTTCTCATAATTGTGAACAAAACGTAAATAGTATCCTGAAATTCCCAAAAATCCTCTAAATTGTTTCACAATAGTAAGTTGTGGCTACTCATTAATAACTCTTAATTTTTCTAAATTTAGCTTTAATCCTTCATATGAAACAATATGGCCACGATACTCAATACTTAGCTAACCAAAGAAACACTTTGATTTCTTCAAATAAAGAGTGTGTTCCTTTAGACAAGTTAGAGCTTTTTCTAAATTTAATAAATGTTCTTCCAAAGATTTGCTGTAAACTAGGATATCATATAAAAGAACACAATAAATTTGCGCAAATATGGCCAAATTTTGTTGTTCATCACTTCTTGAAATGTAGAAGGTTCATTAGACAATCCAAATGACATTACTAAGAATTCATAATGCCCTTCATGTGTACGAAATGTAGTCCTATGTACATCCTCCAAATACATTCTAATTCAATGATAATTATGTCCATCTTAGAAAATATAGTGGCTCCTCCTGATTCATCAAACAATTCATCTATGGTAAGAGTAGGGAACTTATCCCTTATTATAGCTTGATTTAAAGCACTATAATCAACATAAAATCTCTAAAAACCGTCTTTCTTCTTTACTAGTAATACTAGTGAAGAAAAAGCATTGGTACTTATTCTAGTAATGGTAATTGGTTTATTCAATAACTATGATGAAAATGTAGGCAACGTGGGTTTATGGAAAGATTGTTGGTTGTACGATTTTAAAATGAAAGGTGTTTTGATTGAAAAAGATGATTGATGTTGAGTTTTATTGAAAGAAAACTTATTACTCATTAATTTCTATAGCTTAGAGTCATGAAGTTTGGCTAAGTGTATTCTTTTAAGTAAGAAGAAGGTCTAGCTGAAATTACCTCTACCTAAATAGTAGACTAAAGGCTTAAAATGAAGCAACTCTAAATAAAACTTTCAAACAACCGCAAAATGTGATTGATTAAGCTCTCAAACTCATTCTAATAGTCTAGTATTGTACTTGTTTGCACTAATTTTGACAACTTGCTTTGATAGGCTTCAAAAATAGAAGGGCCAAATCTTGTTTTGATCGCTTTTGCAAAGGCTGACTATGTAGTTAACAAACCATTCTTTGTTAACAGCTATAAAGCTTCTTTTTCCATAGCAAATGATGCCATCTTTAATCTTTTTGATGGAGGGACTTCATGAAACTCAAAAATCCAATATTCTGGGTCTTGTCCTAAGAATTTGGGTAAATCCAATTTGATAGTTCTGTAATATTGACTCCCTATCATTATGTGAACATGATGATGAGAATTTGTCTAATTCATTTCTTGTGGCTAAAAAGTTTTCATAAAGTTTATGAAATTGTTTGTTATCTATATCATATGGGTTTCAAATGTATCCATTCTTGATTCCAATGTTACAAATCTAGCATCATGCTTCTAAAATTCTTCTTGCAAACTAGAAATTCCTCATGTATTGTTGGCCATGGCCGATTCTTGAAATCAATAAGAGCAATAATGTTAGGCCTTTACAAGGAGACCCGGCCCACTACTTTAGAAGATATCAAAGACTCTTTTCCTTTCTCTCTCTCTATGTCGAATGAAAAAAAATTAAGTACGTCTCTTCTCTTCTTTAACTCTCTTGAATGTTCTTTACTTTTATTCTTCAATTAGGGTTTTAGATATAAGGCAAATACTAGCTTAAATTGAAAATCTACTTTCAAATTATTAATCTCTAGACTCTCCTCTCCCCATTAATATTAATGGAAGTATATGTTTTTGTGTTTTGAGAGCGTTATGAAAGAGAAAAATCCTAGTTCTCCGAGTGACTAGTGACTCCCAAGGATTGCAAAGCAATTTCATAGAAGGAACCTCTTATCTTTCTTTTTGTTGTATTACTATTTATATATATTTTTCTATTGTAATACAATTATAATACCTATAGATCTTTTATCTATCAAATATGTAACTAACTCTATTGTAATAAACAACTCCTTATACTAAATATTTTCTTTAGTTACTAATGTAATCATTAAGATGTCTCAAACGTCAAATGTTTCTTTTTGATCTCCTTGTGTTCTATGCCTCCTTATACTTTATCATTCGATCTCTTCATGTTCTTGATAAAAAAAACTAAAGGATTTAAGCGAAATAACGTTAGCTGAAAGCTTCCATCTTCTCTTCAAATAGGGGATAGCTTATGAGGAAGAAGATGGACAACCATGTGCATTATGCACTTTATCGTCTTTCAAACATGAGTTATCGCATCCTCTTCACTTGTGCACCACTATGGGATTTTTTTTTAATTTTATAATTTTTTAATTTATTATTATTTAATGTTATTACTTTTATTATTATTTTCATTATTTTTTTTTTTAAAATAGAAAGGAAACAAAATAAAGATGAAAAACCAATTTCTAGTTAGAAAAAGGGGAATTAACTTATTTTGCCTAGCTTGGGCTACTTAAGCTTAAAAAGATTTTTGGGCAATAATTGACCAAGTCTTATTTATTAAAAAAAAAAATTGAGCCTAATATGTACATTTAAAAAACTCTATCTTTGAAATTAATACAATTTAACAAAATATCAAACCTTAGTTTGTTGCTAGTTCGATTAGTCCTAAAACTTCAAATTATACTTTTTAACCAATTTAAGGCCAAATGAGACCCTATTCGAACCTATATTTCACTTAAATTGTCTTACTTATGCAGTTAAATAATTGGACCAACTTAATTGAAAATTTTATTGTTTTTATATAATAAAGCTCTTTGTAATAACTCCCAGTTTTTATCAAATTAAAATTCATTCTAAGGCTAAAAAATCCATCATTGGGTCAATAAAGTGCAAGGTTTTATTTTTGTTTTCCAAATTTTCTTTTTTTTTTCCTTTTCTAAGATTTTTAATTTTAAGGGATTTTTACAATTGATTTTTTTTTTTTTGCATTTTTATGATTTTTTTATCGAAAGGATTTTTCTATTTTTGTTCTTTCCCTATATATTCTATTTTTAGGGTCTTTTCTTACTTTTTCTATTTTATTTATTATTTTTCAATTATTTTTTCAAATTTTTTTTTTCTTTCATCAAGCTTTCCACTTGTTCTAAAATTTTTTATACATTTTTAATTTTCCAATCTTTTTTTTTATTTTTATGTTTTACTTATTTTTTATATGTTCTAATTCTTATATTTTTCAAAGGGGACGAAAATGAGTTGTCAACACTAATCATACACTCTTTATCGAGAAAGAAGTTTAGTGTTTTGAGAGGTAATTGATTGCCCCATATGACAATTATTCACCACTTTTAGGCTCGAGAAAGAAGTTTAGTATTTTTTATCCACTTTGTGCGTTTATGTGTAGTTATTTTAGCACTTCACTTACTGCATATCATTATTCACCACTTTCAGGTTTTGAAAATTTTAGGTACAAATGGTATGAGAATGATGATTACTCTCATTTGGGATAAGATATGTGATCAAAGAGGGCTATGATGACAATTTATTAAAGAATCCAAGATATTAGAAGAAACTAATAAACCATTTATTTTTGCAATATGTGATCAAATTTTCTAGTTTATAATCTTTAGAGAAATATGAATTTATTTTGGTTTTAACCTTTAGTATGTTGAAGACTATATTTACAAGTGTTGAGCAAATAATTTATTTGAAGTTATTATTGATTATTATGGTTTTAGTGACAAGACTCTATAACCATGCTTGTTTTACTTTGTCATACAAGAGTATGCATTAGAGTTAGCATATTCTAGTGATTTAAGGACATAATGGCTTTAGATGGTATTGGAGAATAGGTTTGTAATCTTTAAGATGGTGAAAACAAGTATAAATAAAAAATGGATTAAGTGGTTGATTTTTAACAAGCCTAATTTTTTTTAAAGTATAGTGCTTTGGAATGATATATTTGTTAAATCAAGCATTGCATTATAATTTTATTGTTGTTTTTTTTTTCCTTTAAGTGTTGAATACTCATGGAGACTTTATGATGTCGGAAAGCCAACAACAACCTACTTATAATCATAAGTTACTCAAATGTTGCTATTTTTTTTGGTTTTTAATGGAATTTTATGCTCATGACTAATCCTATTTATTGATATTACTCAATAGGAATAAAATTAGGTTAGGATTATCTAAATTGATATGACTCATAAGTGTGTAATGTTTTGTAATTCAAAGATAACAAGGCCCTTAATACAATCTAAATTTTAATAAAGACAAAATGATTTATTTATGTGAGTAAAACATGGAGAAACAAAGTGTAAGGAAATGGAGAGTTGTTCAAAAGCTTAAGTCATGTGGACAATATTAAATTGTCTTCTATGGTTAGTATGTCTAGTGCTCTCATTCAAGCGCCTACCTTATGCCAACTAAACAAACAAGCTTACTATTTAAATACCTCAAGCCTATGGTTTACATGAGAACCTACATCTCTTTGATTAGTGAGTCCTTACTCATTGTCAACATGTTTATGACCTACCAACTGAACATATCTCCCCAAAATGTCTGGTAGTCAGATGGTTAGGTAGTATCATCTTAATGGCATAATTTGTAGCTATCGGTCGACTATGCTAAGATATTGACGAAACCATTTACATGCATGTGTATGCTAAAAATAAAGTAAATGAAAAAAAAAACCTTCTATAGGATGTAATATATTGTTGAACATTCTCCTTCACTCCCTACAGTAGTAACAAGATTGCTCCTCCTTAATCACTAAGTGTCTTAAGCCCTAAGAACACTAAATTCAAACAGCCCTTACCTCTAGCTCAAGTCATAGGATTGAAGTTTACAAGATGCCTATCATTACCTCAGGATACCTAGAGATTTACCCATAAATCTTCATCTACTATTACAAAAAGTGAAAGATTTGTAATGTTAAAAGGTTGTAGATAGCCTAAAATCTCTTGGTTGCTCCAACTTATAAGCATTATCATTAACTCATCTAAGATCTTGAGCAATCTATTAGTCATTGGTGCTAACTCATATCCTTTTTACTTTAGAAACCACCCATTACTTAAATGTAAAAACACATGATCTCGTAACTAAAAAATCACTTCTTCTTCTTTTTTCCATCTATTGCCTTGCTTAATGCACTTTTCTATATGCTTGATCAACTATTCTTGTACTTTTTAGTAAAGATCTTGAATCTCTTCGACTTTATCACTCCCACTCATGCTATGTTCCTTAAAAATCGAATATGAAAACAACTCCATAAGAGTGGTTGGATTGCAGCCATAAACCACTTTAATAGGTATTTTACTTAGAGCACTGTATACGAATCAATTGTAAGCTAACTTCATTATTATAAGTTATAAGTCCTAATACTTAAGGTTTTTCTTAACCATAGGTATGAGTAATACCCTTAGGTCTTGTTAACCACTTTTATTACGACATCTATCTAGGAGATTTAAGGTAAAGAGATAACTAATTTCATACTAACTGTATAATATAAGAAAAGATACGTGCTATCATTATTGCCGAGGTAGTTGTACAAATCTTGTTTCATCTAATTTCATTGGAAAACTTAGGCTTTAGATTGCTACTTATCCAAAGCCTTATAGTTGACATTGATTCAATGATCAAGAAGCAATGCAAGTTCACAAGTAGGTTTGTATTATATTTATTATTGGGAATTACACCAATGAGGTGATATGTGGTGTAGATCATATAAATGCAACAAATGTGCTTTAAAAGAGGCCATGACAATATAATAAATAGACAATATGTGATGAATTTAAAGGACTTACTCATTCCAAAAAAATGGGCCATAACTTACATTATTGTACAAGATTTTAAAGCAGGTCAACAAAATCAATTTTTCTTAGGTAAATATAAAAAGGAAACAAGGAGCTTGCTCATAAATCATAGCAGGCTTATTAGGATTTTAAAGCAAAAATGAGCATACTATTCAAAGGAAAATCTTCAATGATCCAAGAAAAATGATGGGAATCTAACCCAAATAATTGAGTCAAGGTAGGATCAACCCCAACTCGAGACTCAATGAGAAAAGTTGATAAATTAGACAGAAAGTTAAGGAACTGCAGAGTTGTAGTGAATTATCCCAATGGCAATACTAAGCATCCAAATTGCTACATAAATGCTTTGTACATTAGAGAGCATGTATGTATCATTTGAGTAACTTAAAAGGCTTTTGAATATCTCCTTTAAGCACAAATCAACCTTAGTTTTAGCTTTATTATTTTATTTAATATTTTCTTATTTCATGTGTTACCCTCAAAATTGCTTAAGGTTGTATATGAGCATAGTTTGATCATTGCTTTTATCATTATTATTGTGTCTTGAAAAACATTAGGTCTTGAGATTTCTTATAAAATATTGAGAGTTAATCTTTATTCATAATTAGATTTTTATCAATCCTAAATGATAATGAGTTGTGTTATTTATATTTTGTGCATCATACCGACTTCCACTAACAAACATTATTATTTCAATGATCCTATCACATTATGTTCGGTTCACTAAAATGGCATAAGGTTAGAAAGGTATAATTTTTCCTTTGTTGTTATTTTATTTTATGATCAAGGATATTTTTTATATAAAAATTAGATTTTGTAAAGAATAGTTATTTCTCAAGTGAAGGGAAGAAATAGAAGTTCTTTATCTACTCCATATTACACAGAATAAACATTGCTTATGATATAACTTTATGCAAATCAAACAAGGAAATAGTTATTTCACAAACCAAACACAATATTAATCTTCGATTTAATTTAAACCTACTTCGTCTTGAGAGAACTAAATAATATCAATTTTTTATTCGTTCATACCCTTTCATTTTAGTCATGTAGACACAAGAATCTATAAATTATCATTTTTATTAACTATTTGTCCAAAGATTCAATTGTAATATTTTTTGCTATTTTGGTTGCACATAAAGATTCTTTAATTCGCTTCAAGGATTTTGGTAACATCATAATTTGGTACTAAGGTGATATAAGATCATATTGTTAAATCTATTTTGCAAGTAAGATTAACCCAATCATAGCTTAGGTTTAGAGGTAAATTCAATTAACATTTGAGATTAGTTGCTAGATGTAAGCAATAGTCAAGGGATGGTGGTTTGTGAAATAGTAAGTGAAACATCATGACAAGATGCATCATCAATTTAAAGAAATGAGACTTATGATGGCAGGATGTTCAAACTATATGATCAGACTTGCCAATTTGAAGATAAATAAAAGCAAATTATTGCTATATATTGCTTTACCAAGAAGGTGAGGATGTTCTGTTGTGGACGATAACAAGTGAGTTTCTAACCAATGAGTAGATGATTTAATTGGGTAATTCATACAACACATGTTCCAAATAAGATTGATTCACCACATACAAGTTAGTTCAAGGTGGACGTATTAAAATGGGAGACAATACAAATGTAGG
Source organism: Lumnitzera racemosa (assembly GCA_024138005.1). Taxonomy (NCBI): domain Eukaryota; kingdom Viridiplantae; phylum Streptophyta; class Magnoliopsida; order Myrtales; family Combretaceae; genus Lumnitzera; species Lumnitzera racemosa. Next base: position 23,085,388 of record JAMXBC010000008.1, read on the forward strand.
ACAGTTAGTATCTATATGGTGAAACTTAGGATGAAAGACCTATAAAAATAATATCATTAGATTTGAGGAGAAATCTTATAGTACTTAACTTTTTTTTTTATGTTGGTTATAAATTTATTATTATAGTGAGAAGATCTTATTTGAGCTTATTATGATGAAAGGCACTAAAACTAAAAATTCAATTATTTATAGGGACCCATTATAACAAGTGCAATAGTAGTTTCTTTTGCCATGTTAAAGGTAGACACAATAATAATGTGACACATACAGCATAGATATATGCATGAGAAGGCAAGTCACTACTAAGCAACAAAAGATTGTTTTTTAGTCAAAAAGTTCGTAAGTTATATGATTGTAAACATTGGGTTTTTTTCTTTTTCTTTTTCTTTTTTTTTTCCAATTATAAACATTATGTATTAGGAAAGCAAAAAACAATATACTTTATGTGGCAGTTCACATGACAAAAAGGATATTGGATATGTCTTAGCATATGTATTGAGTATTACTAAGATAACTTATAACGGTAGCTTTAGGAATCTTTCATGTTTATTGATAAGTTCTCTAGGGTGCATTAGGTTTGTTTTATTTTATTATTATCTTTTTTTTTTATTTATTTTTGAATGATAAGAGTGACATGTCTATGAAACTTAAACATTAGAAAAGTGAATTTGGGAAATTTATCGATAAGATGTACACTATAAACTTTAAAGCATTAGGTTTATATTTCTTGAAAGATGAAGCAACATGTTTGGGAAGTCAAGTAGTAGTAAAATAAGGTTGAGAAATACACAAAGAAATGTACTAAGATTCACGATACAAAGGTATATAACTTTTGGATCAATATAGCTAGAAAATAATATGATGAGACATTATATGATGATTATAGATACCCTATTTTTTCCAACTTGTAAATTTAGAAATTTCTAGAACAGAAAAAATTATCTTAGTTTAAAAAAAATAGAAAATTTAGGAAAATACAAAAAATAGAATATTTGGAAAAAATAAAAGATAGAAAGTTTTAAAAAAGTAAAAAAAAAAAAAAAAAGAAAGAAAAAGAAAAAGAAAAGAAGAAGAAGAAGAAGTGGATAATTTAAAATGGAATAGGAAATTTTAATTTAGCTTTAGCATTTTTTTTATCTTAAATAAAAAGGGGAGGGGGGGATGTTAGGATTAGGCATAGATTTAAATTTAACTTCGATTGACCTAATCTATATATACAATTTAATTGCATATATAGACAAACCTCATGGAAAGAACATATGTACACACAGTAGAGACCAAGGTTCAAATCTTACAAGGAGCATGCGCTCATTTTGCTTTTTGCACATTGAAGACGTGAGTTCAACTTACATTTTTCTTTTCTTTCTCATAAACACAAACCTACAAATCCAACAATTGGATCCATATTAAAGGCCATCTTCAATGACCTTATCTGCGAGACTTTACCAATTTGAAGATAAAATATTGTAGATTATGTAGGATACTTTTGAATTAACTTAAAAGTGAGTTTGTATTCACCCAATTTGAAGATTAAAAGCTTGAGATCCAAGAATAACAATCATGCTTGATTCAACCATGGTTGATTCCTTCCAAGCTCTTTCAAGCTTCGTTTAGGATAAATACGAGCTTCCCTACTCGTTTCAAGCATCATTTAGCTTCCCCTTCTACACTCTCAATCACTATCTATCAAACTCTCTCTCCAACTCACGGTGTCTTTCTCTCTTTACAAGCTGAAGCTTCTCAGCCATCGTTAGAGGAAGATAACATACCTAGAAGCTTCCCTACGGCCTACACGTTTAAACCTAACCACCCTTAAGCAACAACGTACTCACTAGAGCTTTAACCAAGAACCACTAACGCTACCACCAAAAGTACAATTACTAATATATATATTTACTTCTTTAAGCTTCCCTACGACCAAAAGTATGATTACTAATACTCACTAGATCTTTATTATCTAAACGGCAAATTAAATTTCATAAAACTTAAAAAAGTAAATATATATATTGCTGCTAAAACTAAATTAAAGATTAACTAACATGAAATTTAAAAATTATTAAGAAAGCAATTCAATGAATTCAAGATGCAACATTGTATTTAGATCTTATTTCTCCTAGATTTAACATGTGATTTTCCAAAAAATAATCTAATTTATTCTTTAATCTTTCTTGGCCGGAAGAATTCTCTACTAAAGCTAATCACTTTCTCAAGCCAATTAACCTTAACCTAGAACTACCTATTAAAATCTCTTCTTAATAACATAATCTAAGTTTACATTATTAAATAATGAATTCTCTATGCTTTAAATTGAAATCCAAAAAAATCTTACAAATTATCTCTACTCTTGCAACAATTTTCATAAATTAGGCCTAGATCTAATCTTATGAGAAATCTCTCAATTCTCTTATGAGATATTAAAGTTTAGATTACTATCCATGGAAATAATAATCTAAATCATGAAGTAAAAGCAAGAAATTAATAAAATAAATTAATTAATCAATACTAATCATATCACATGAATAGATCTAGGTTTCACAAAATCTAAATACGAAGATTGTACTATCTATACATCGCAAAATAGGAATTTAAAAGCAAAGTATAGAAAATCATAGAAAGAATCATCATGAAATCCAAACAAATATTAATCTTGAAATTTTCTCTTCTCTTCTCTTCACTTTCTTGGTTGTTCTTAGCTTCCAAAATCTCTCCCAAAGTTATGCACCAAAGTTCTTCCTAAAATAAACCCTAACAAAACTTTATATATGAAGAGCTTAAAAAATTAAGTCGACTGGAAAAAACACGATTAGGGATACAACCGCATCTATTAGTCATGTCCCTTACTATGTTGCACATTTTCCCTTTTTAAACTAGAAACGACATGACCAACGAAATGATCATGTCTTTTGGTCGTGTCTTAGGTTATGATAGTTGAAAAACATATCCAAATTTGCCTAGAAACGACACAATCATATTGTTCGGCTGTGTCGATCTTAAAAACTTCATAACTTACCCATTTTAGCTCCTATTTGAGTGAAATTTGTATCTATCTTCTCATTTTTTCCAGTAGATCGTTTCAAAATCTAAAAAACAAAATTTTACTCAATTAATTATTATTATTTAAAAATAAACTCAAATATCAAGAAAAATTATCAAAATTCACTAGTTAAAATGTATGCAATTATGAACTCATCAGAGCATTTTAAAGATAAAATTAAATTCAAAAAGTTGAAAATAGTACCCGTTAAGAGTTTAATAGGGTAACCCCCATATCCAAAACCTCTAGTTTCAAAACCTTTTCAAATAATTGGTTTTATCGAAAGACTAGTTACTAAGTTATAACCAATTGGTTAACTCAACTCTTTTTCTTAACTCCAATCAGGTAGCAACTCCAAAACAGTTTCAAAATAAAAAGAAAAACCAAGATTTTCTTAACTTTTACTTGATGGTTTGTATCAAAACGAGTTAGGGTTTAATATTAATCCGGTTAAGGAAAATAATTAAAAACCGGGAAAAATTTAAGCTCGACAGTTTGGTGACTCTATTGAAGAAGTTAAGAAGACTAGCTACTTAAAGACCTTCCAAAATTAAATTTGCCTTTCAAAATACACTTGTTACTTGTTTTTTATTATAATTCATTTCATATATATACTTTGTTTTAATTATATTCATTTTGCTTGCATCATACTTGGTGATATTAAAGGAATGATTGCATCAAAGATACAAGGTAGATACGATCAAACCCAAGCCATCTTAGATTCCTAGGAGAGGAGTAATTGTGTAGGTTTCGAGTAATTGTGTAGGTTTCGAGTAATTGTGTAGTTTTCAGGTATTGTTAGGTAACTACTGTTCGAGGCTAATTAAGTTAGCCTACTTAAACTTTGATGTGACCAAGAAACCATTTTTTCAAAAACATATGAAGTCACTGAATTTAAGGACATTTAGAACACACTCTAATTGCATATACTTCTCTTAAAGCTTCAGTTAATGCACTACTCCTAAGAATTGTAACCCCTTTAATATTTGAGTGTCTTAGAAATATGACCAATTTTTACACCTATTATTTTATAAACACCGAATCAAACAGTAGGGATGCAACTTAAGGAATAATGTATTAAGCCAAACAATTCTAGCATTTGCATGCTTCCACGTATATTCTTTTGTTTCATTAATAATTGATTCTTATCCATGAAATGTTTAGGCCTAACGATAATAGTAGGTGACCAAGTAAACAATCAGAGAACTAATACGCTATAGGACCTCCCCAAGATTTACGAGCAATTACTAGAAGTTGAAATTGCTTATCTAAAAGAGAAGCTTAAATACTCTAAAACTTACAATAGGGCCTTAAAAGCCCTTCTTGGACAAGGCATTGGATAAACACATAAAATGCTGGAAGACCTTAGAGCTTGTCTATGAGACCTAGTTTAGGGTTTTTCCAGTTTATAGCTAAAGGGTCTAGAATAAATGTCAAGTTTCATTAAATAAAAATCAAGAATAAATGTTAGGCCTTCTTTCTTTGTTTTCTATACTCTAATTTTCCAAAACAATAGAAGTTCCCTTTAGCTTACCATTCTTCATTCTTTAGTATTCCCCTTTTGTAAATAGTCTTTTAATAGTATCCATCTAACCATTATTCCCTCTCACTCGAGCAAATATAAATAAATTCCATAGACTTATAAATAGAACCCCAAAATCACTATCCTTATTTGTAATTAGATTTCTTAGTTTCTATAAAATAAAGCCCTATCTTTCTCTCTCAAAAAAAAAAATTGTTAACATTTAAAAATTCTTATGGGCTCACATAAACACGAATCCTTAGCTCGTTGAGGCAACCAACCCAAACACAACCTTTAGCTCATTAAGGTAGCTAACCAAAATACAACCCTTGGTCCATTAAGGCAGTCAACTCAAAACACAAACACTTGGCCCGTTCAAGCAACCAACCTAACCCTCGACCCATCAGGGCGACTGACGCAAACACAAACCTCGGCTCATCAAAGTAGCTAAACTAAGTCAAAACCCCTGGTTTATTAAGAAAATCGAACCCAACTATGAACAAAGTCAAATACGACCCTAATCTCGAACTCAAATGGAATGAAAAAGCAACATTTCACACTAAGGTGTATTTTAAGAAACTGGGGGGACAAAGTCAATCATTGCCACGACACAAATAAATTTAAATTCCTACTTAAGAAATTGGTAACTTACTTTTTAAAGCTTTAAGATGAAAAGAGGCAAACTATATCCTATATACTAACCCTTAAACACTTTGAGAGTTAAGTGATATCATGAGGAGGATACTTTGGACTCATTCCTTAAAGAAGGTCCATTTTGAATTTGATACGCAGATTAAAATGAAGTTGAATATTCGTCTTCAAATCCCAAACGCAATTATCCTTTGTTAATCCCATTGAACTAATTTAGAGAATTTTCAAATTTAAACCCTATCAAGAATCATCCACAATAAGGCAATTCAGAGATTAGGGTCATTGATTATGAGACAAGAATAAAATTGATTTGTGCTTGCTTTAGTAACCTTAATTCAAAGATGACTTTTATTTCTAATAAGTTATTTTCCTTGAAATGAAGAAGAGTCAATTCCATTTCAAACACCCTAAGTTTACACATACCTCATCCAAGCCCATAACGAAGAATCCATAGATTTAAGGCCGTGAATCTCTTAAAGATAAAACCCTCTATAATAGAGATAATCACTCTTGGGGCCAAAGAAAAGAGAAAAGAGTAAGAAGTAATGGAGTAAAGTAACAAATAGAAAAGAAGAACACAAGAGAAAAAAAAAAAAAAAAAAACCTTGAAAATCGTGCTTATATGTAAGAGAAAAGCCCCAATCAAAGAAGGCCTAGAACACCCAAGGCCCAAAATCACATTTCTAGCCCAAGGACATAAAACTTCCATATCCACTCCGAATCACACCTCAAAATCATAAACAGAAAACCTTCTTACCCATCTTGAATCACACAAGACCTTCTCACCCACAATATCACCCACAATACTTTCCACAATCGATAAAGGCTCTTTGATTTTAGAGGATAATTTATCTTTAATAAAAATTATTTTTGAAACTGGAGCAAGCACACTTCTAATTTCTTTCTGAAGGTTTTTGATTTGTATACTTAAGTTGAATAAGTAAATCCTTCAAAATTAGCCTTCTCATTAATTCCTCTTGAAACCACATGACCAAAAGCGTAAATTCACAATGCTAAACCGAAAAAGACCTAACTAATTAATTGAAGCGTATCACTTACAAATTGAACTATAATTTTTTGAACAATAGTCAAGAGTAAAATATAGACTGAAAATATGTAAGAAAATCCTCTTGGACTAAACTAATCATGAGTTACCTTTTCCTAGGAAAAGGAATTATAAGGCCCTACCAAGAAGCTCAGCATGTGAGATGCCCCGCATGGTTACAAAGGTAAGGAAGGTTATAACTCTTGCTTTTTAAATAAAAATTTGTATCCATTAGCAAACTTTCCAAAAAGAAGAAAAAAGAAAGGAGACAAAAGGGAAAAAAAAGGAGAGAAAGAAAGTAAGGGCTTGTTACATTCCATGTTAACCATAATGGCCAAACTTTCAATTCATATGACTTACTTCCTTTTCAATATGGTAACACCTTTTAAGTTAACTATAATAGTTCAATTCATTCTTCCTGATGCAATTTTTTAGTCCATTAACTCATTGTCAAATCAAGGGACTCTATCTCTATTACCTTTTTCGTCATAAGTGGTTTGCACCAATTTCCTCAATTATAAATTTTTCAAGTCAAGAGGTTTTTCAAATTAGTTATATTCCTTCATTTGCTTCTTCAATCCTTCATCAATTTCTTTTAGGGATCCCACAAAGTGCTTGCTTCCCTTTCTCAACCTCTTTTTAGTGTTTTAGCGAGCCCATAAAACACTTCCCTTTATCAATTAACCATATAAAGTCTTTGGTTAGCCCGTAAGGCGCTTACATCCTATCTTATTTGTCGAGCCTGATTTTTTCCGATTTTTTTTAATTTTCCTTAAATCGATCAATACTAAACCATATCCATTTAATATTGGTCATTGACTAAGGTTTTAAGAAAATTAATTTTTTAAAAGAATTTTGTAAACTTTTAGAGTTGTTACTCGACTGGAGTCAGGAAATGGTTTAAGTCAAAACCAAATGGGTAGATTTAGTTTTGATCTAGACACTAACTTGTGCAAGGAAAACTGATTTTATAGAAAAAAAAAAGGTTTTGAAAAACCAAATAAACAAGTCCGAGGTTTAAGTTTTTTAAACCCTTATAGTTACCATAAACTTTCCTAATTTAGATTTAATTTTTTGAAATCAACTTTTAAAAAATTGATGCAAAATAAATTAGATTTTTTTATTATTTTTACATAACTAAGTAATTTGTACTAAAAGTAGAAAAACTAACTTTTTATTTTTTACATCGCTCCAAAAGTATTTACGTACCCACTATTCGAGATCAGATATACGTAGTTTTTTTCCAAAAACCTTAACGGGTTAGTGAATTTTAATTTTAAAAACTTGTCAGATTTGTGTTGATAAATTGATTTGGTTTGTAAAATAAAAAATTGATAAGGGGTCCTAAACTTGGTTTATTAGATTATAAAAGTCTTAATCTTGAAAAAAGATCCATTTCGTTTTATATTTATTAAGAAAAAGGTTTTTTAAGTGGTAAAACATTTATTTCATTTTTTTATTTAATTTTATTATGTATTTTTTATGTTTTAATTGATAAAAATAAAATTAACTTCCTTATGTTTTTCCTTCTTCTTTTTTTTTTCTTTTTCTTTTTTTTTTCTTTTTTCAGATATTTTAGTTACATTACAATAACACAAAACACTAAAACAATAATAATAAAGAAATAACAACAACATAATTAAAAAAAAAAAAGGTTAGACCAAATCCAAATTAGAGAAGCGCTAGTTGATTAGCGGATCGAGTCAAGTTAACTATAAGTTAAACAGACCCGACACATGCTCTGCACATGAGTGGCAAAGGATGATAAAAAGTGGCCGGTAGGGTGTTCTAGAGGATGATTTTGGGCTTTTTTTTTGTGTGGTTGATTGGAGTTTCATGTGAAAATCATTAGAGAAAGGTCCAATGGTGATAGTGTGCTGGCTTTTCGAGCTCATTTGAGGGTGGTAGTGGTCCGACGGTTTGGAGTGAAGAGAGAGAGGGTTCATGTGGCTCACTGTGTCTTGCAAATCGTGACTAAGAATAGACAAGACTAGCCGCTGTATGGGTTCAAGCTTGCAGAATGCTCTAAAAGAGTTAATGGAGATAGGTACAAAAGGGTAAAAGCAAAGAATGAAAACAATAAGCAAACCCATAAACAGCTTCAGAAAATATGACATACCAATGAAACTTCCGAAAACTCACGGCACAATCGATATGATTCACGAATTAGTCCAATGTAGTTACTCACTACCTAACTTTGCTTAAGAGAAAAGATAAGAGTAATGCTGAAAGTAAATAAACAATGTTTACGTAAGAAAGAAAGTACTCAAGTGTATTAAAGGTAATCTAATCTGTTACAATTACAAGTACGAGGGTGTTTATACCTATAAGTTAAGGCAACTTGCCCAAAAGAGAAAAGACAATGAGGACATCTCCTAAAGAAGCAATGTACATGATATAAAAAAGTAAAAATGAATATATAAAGCAAAAAATCATTCGTGTTATAGATTTTATATATAAAACTATACACATGATGATATTGCATTAGCAAGGTTGTTAACAGATACAGACAGATAAACTTGTTCGAGCAAGGATGGCTTAGTCAATCTGGATTTTCTATCTCTCGACTTCTTGGCAAAGATGATGCCAAGTGATAAGTCGGCTCTACAACAGAAAGTAATCATCAACTCAGCATACCATAGAATAATAGGCAATCATACGGCGCGGCATTAAAGGTAACTCGACAAGGAAATACTCAACTCCGGCAGAAGTTGGTTAGAACATAAGGATTCATCGTACCAGCTCCTCTAGTCCTCAGGCTTAGCTATGATTCAGGGATAATATGGACTGAGATCAGCAATGTTGAAGGTGTCAGAAACCTCACAATCCTTAAGAAGTTCCAACTTGTATGCATTATCACTGATTTTTTGGAGGATTCTGAAACGTCATTCCGCTCTTGCAAATAATTTGTTCTTTCTTTTACTCGGGAACCGGTCCTTGCTCAAGTGTAGCCATACCAAGTCACCCGACTAAAATTGTTTGGCTAACCTACCCTTAATCTTTTCTCGCATTCTTCTAGTAGCTTAGTCAATGTGCCGAGTAACCTTATCATAGATGTGCTAAAGAGATTATGCTTTGGTCGAAGCGTTAAGGTCCTCTTGCATGAGTGCTGGTACGAGGGTGTGGTCAAAAGACAACTCGAGATTGAATCTATAGACCACCTCGAAGGGAGTCTGCTTAGTGGTATCATGTACAGTTCAACTATAAGCAAACTCGACCACTGGCAAGCAAACGTCCTAATCAGCCAAGTTCTTGCCTATTGTAGCTTAGAAATATAGCTTAGAAATGTTACCCCAAAGTATGATTAACCACCTCTGTTTGACCATTAGTTTAGAGGTAAAATGAGGTACTGAAGAATAATTTAGTTCTCAATTGACTCCACAGGGTCCTCTAGAAATAACTCAAGAACTTCGGGTCTTTGTCGAAAACCATACTCCTCGGCACGCTGTATATTTGCACAATCTTCTATAAGAAAAGAGAAGCAATAATCAAGGCATCGTTAGTTTTGGTACGAAATGTACCATCTTACTAAACCAATCTATGACGACCATTACAAAATCTTTACTTCAAACAGTTCGCGACAGTTAGAGAATAAAGTCCATACTCAGTTCAACCCACGGCCTCATTGGAACAGGTAGGGGTATTGCTTTCTCTTGTTCAGCTCAACACTTGGTCTTTTTGCACACAGTACAACATTCGACAACTTGGTGCACGTCTCTTCGCATTCTCATTCAAAAGAATTAGCCATTTAACAGTTCACAAATCCATCTCTCTCCAAAGTATCTGGAGAGTCCTTCGCTATATGCTTCCCTAATTAATAATTCCCATAGGGAATAAGTCAGCATACACAGTCTCCCCCCTCAGAACAAATAGCCATCCTGCACATAATACTCATCTACTGTCCTCCCATTTACACATCATAAGATTATTGATCTAAAGTGTAGATCTCCGGAGTATTGTTCTTTAATACTTATAAAACCAAACAGCCTGGTCAGCAATTTTGATAAGAGCACATGCCTCTTCGAAAAAGCATCTGCAATTATATTACTCTTTCCTTACTTGTACTTTATTACAAAATTGAACCCCTCAAGGAATTCAACCCATCTCGCCTGCCACTTTATGGTCAATATATATGACAAATTCTCTCAATAGTAAGTAACGTTGCCACACTTATATTGTCGGATTAGTGCCAAAAGTTCCTTGTCATATACGAATAGTTCAATTCTGGTCCTCTAAGCTTCTTACTGTGGAAGGCAATTGGTCGGCCTTCCTACATTAAGACAACGCCTATTCCAACTCCTAATGCATCGTATTCTAGCTCAAAATTTTTATCAAAGTCAAGTAGTACTAACACCAGGGCGAAGGTCAATTTTCTTTTATGTTGGCAAAACTCCTTTCCTCCCTTTCTCTCCATTGGAAGTCGGTGCTCTTTTTTATAAGCTCGGTAAGTGGCACGGTGATGGTGCTGAAATTCCTGATAAACCTTCTGTAAAAGGAAGCCAATCCATGGAAACTTCTTACGTCAGCACAAGTAGTAAGAGTTGGCTACTCAACAATTGTTTTGAACTTCTCATCATCAACTCATAAGCCTCCTCCACTAACTACATACCTTAAGAATACCACTTTCTCCTGGCATAAGCAACATTTCTTCAAGTTGCCGAATAATCTCTCAACACAAAGGATATCTAGGATTGCTTTTAGGTGTTCATAGTAACTCGGCATGTTGATACTATATTCTAGGATGTTGTCAAAATAAACCACAACACACTTCTTTATGAGATATCTCAGCATAGGGTCCATAAGTCTCATAAAAGTACTCGGGGCATTTAACAAGCTAAAAGGCATAACCATCTACTCATAAAGTCTATGAGTCTATGTCGAGTCTTGAATGTAGTCTTCCACTTGTCTCCTAACCTCATGCGGATTTGATGGTAGCCAGACTCGAGATCAATCTTGTTAAAAATCTTGGTTCCACTCAATTCATCCAACATGTCTTCTAGCTTCGGGATTGAATACCTATATTTGATCGTGATTTTGTTCACGACTCAACTGTCAACACACATCCGCTAGGTTTCATCCTTTTTCAACACTAGAAGTATAGGTACAGTGCTGAGACTCTCTCACATAATCTCTCTCCAACAACTCATTGACTTAACGTTAGAGTTCAGAAGCCTGCTCGAGATTTATCCAATAAGCTGGCTTATTCGGTAGTACGACACTAGGTATTAAATCAATACAATGCTCTATACCTCGAGTTGGGGGCAATTCCTCAGGCAACTATTCTAGGAACATGTTGGCATAGTCATCTAGAAACTACTTGATTTCCTAGGGAAGCTCACCCCCATTCCTTCATTTCCAATAGTCGCCTGACCAACAATAAAGTCAACTCATTAGCATTGATGGCCTCTCGAAGCTCCACTCTACTCATCACTAGAGCTTTCTTCGATCCACGAGCAAGTTTCATCTACAGCTTATGAACTTCTCTCGGTAGCATCGGATTTAGCGTAATCTTCTAATCATCCTTTTCAAACATATATATGTTCTTGTAGCCAATATGTATAACTCCCCTATCAAACAATTATGACCTATCCAGCAACACATAGGAACCGCACATTGGTAGCACGTCGCAAAAAATCTTATCAGAGTAATTTCCTATAGTGATTAACAACAGTGTTTGCCAAGTGACATGTAATGCTCCTTTCTCACTCAACTAGTGCAATTTGTACGACCTAAGATATGCAACAGTTGACAGCTTCAGTTTTGAAACAAGATGGCTAATGCTACATTGGTGCAACTTCCACTTTCTACAATGAGAGCACACATCTAATCATTCACCTTACAGGTGGTATGAAACAAACTCTCTCTCTGCTCCTCCTCTCGTGAAGGTTCTACACTCATAGTATACCAAACAACCATGAGTAACTAGTCTAAATTCTTGGGAAACACATCTTCTTCAATCAGTATTTTCTCGGCAAGAACCTCTTCTTCCTCTGGTTCCTCATTCGTACTCTCCACTTTTAACTTCGGGATGTCTCCCTTAATGATCATTGTCTTTCAATTCGGGCACTGAGTAGTCATATATCCAAATCTTAGCACTTGAAGCACTTGATCTAGCTAATCTTCCTACCAAACCCTTACCTCTTCTCATAAGTTCGAGTCAGCATTTCACCATCAGGTCAGCCATTCTGCTCAGCTCTGACATCAACTCTTTTGTTTGGTTCAATACTAGACTAAGCTCGATGACTTGCCTATCCTGATCAGCTAATCGGCATTCTAGTCGTTACTCAGCTCCTTCTTTGCCTCTCTACTCGCTAGGCAATCCTAATAACTTCATCTATTGTGTCAAATTGTTGGAACTCCACAATATCTTGGATGTCTTCTCTTACTCTAGTAATAAATCTTGAGACTGTTTAGGCTGGTGCTTCCTCCACTTCGCATCGTATCATAAGCATTTGGAGTTTTTGAACATACTCATCAACAGTTCGGCTTCCTTGTCTCAGATCCTAAAGCCAAGTGAAAGTATCTTGGAGACATGTTTTCTGTAAGAATCTGTTTTTGAGCATTCTCTTCATCTCGGACCAGGTATTAATCTCTCGATACCCCTCTCTTCTTCTCATGGCTTGAAAATTCTTTCACTATATGGCAGCATATCTAAAGAATTCAACGGCAACAATCCTCACTTTCTCATAATCCTCATATTGATAATAATCAAACACACGCTCCACCTTCTCTTCCCAATCTAGATATTCATCAGTATTCCCAGATCCATTGAAACTCGGAATTCGAAACTTCACATGGTCAGATGCTTTAGGGACTAGTACACGCTTCTCTTTAAAATACACTTCTTTCTCCTCATCAAGCTCTCTCAGGTCTATTCTTTGCCTTACTCATCCGTCAACTCCTCCACCTCGAGCTGGTCTAGCTAGGTTATGACCTCTAACAGGTTAAGCAACTTGTAGAATGTTTTGCGTAGCTTCAATGAGTCGGTAAGTCAATGTATGAACAACTTGAGTCAGATTTACCAAGAAGTTAACTATCTTATCAAGTCTCTCATCAGTGCTTTTAGGAATTCTTTGAGATTGTTGTCCATGGTGGACAACTCTATAATCATCACCAACATTAACATTCATACTTGAGTCTATCATTTTTCCTCATAGAATCAAGTGAATATAGTAACTGACTTTGTTTTACACACACAAAATAAAGCACAACAAAACTTTAAGAAGAACTAACTATAGTTCAGAAAAAACCTCTACTCTAATATCAAGATTTTGCAAACCGTAACCAAGAACAGATAAAGTCACCCAGAAGATGGGTCCAAACTTGCAGAAAGCTCAAAAAAGGTTAATGGGGATAAGTACGAAAGAGTAAAAGTAAAGAATGAAAACAGTGAGCAAACCCATGAACAACTCTAGAGGATATGACGTACTAATGGAACTTTTGAGGACTCATGGTACAATTCAATATGACGCACAAATTAATCCAATGAGATTACTTGCCACCTAACCTTATTTAAGGAAAAGGATAAAAGTAATGCTAAGTGCAAACAAATAATGTTTACGCAAGGAAGAAAATACTCAAGTATATTAAAGATAATCCGATCTATTGGAATTACAAGTACAAAGGTATTTATACCTGTAAGTTAGAACAACTTGCCCAAATGGGAAAAGACGATAAGAACATTTCCTAAAGAAGTAATGTATATGATACAAAAAGGTAAACACAAGGAAAACAATCATTGGTGCTACAAATTCTATATATGACATTGTACACATAGCAATTTGTATTGGCGAGAATGTTAGGAGATACAGACAAAAAGTACAGACAATTGGGCTTGTCCGAGCAAGGATAGCTTAATCGGTCCAAATTTTCCATCTCTTGTCTTCTTGGCAAAGATGATATCAAGTGATAAGTCAGCTTGGCTTAGTTCGGTAATAGAAAGTAATCATCAACTCAGTATACTACAGAATAATAGGCAGTCATACGACACGGCATTAAAGGTGACTCAGCAAGAAAGTACTCAACTTCGGTAAGGGTTAGTTGAAACATAAGGATTCATTATGCCAGCCCCGCTAGTCTTCAAGCTCGACCGAGGGTCAGAGGTCATATAGCTTGATTCCCTTCACTATGGTAACTATTGTGGTAGATGGGGATGTTAGTTGGGGGTTTTAAGGTATTATGGGTATTAGGACATGGGTAACTCAAACCCAGGTACAGCAAAGGTGGTGGTTCTTGTAGTGGGTTTTAATAGTAGTGAATGTTTGTATGGAGCAAATGGGATCAGGGAATGTGTGGGTCATGATGGTGTTAGTATTTGTTGGGTTCAGTTGTGTAACCGATATGACGAGAGAGGGGCACAATTGGGTCTCATTGTAGTGTAGGGACTATGGCATTTGTTTACAAGGTGTTCAATTTGGGCAATTATACTGCGAGTTGCTATGTCGAAGTGGATCTATGTATGGTTGGTTGTCGAAAAGGAGAGAGAGGGCTCAATGTTAGGTCACATGTTGGGCAATGAAGGGTTGTACAGTTGGTTTGTACGTGCTATCAAGTTAGTACAGTTAGGGGTTTCTTGGTCATAGGATTGGGGTCTTCATAGGGGCATGCGAACGAACATAGGGGGTTATGAGATTGGAGAGAGGCTTAGATGTTAGTGTTTGGTTATCTACGGAGTTGTGTTTAGGCACAATGGAGCTTGGCTAGGCACAGCGATGGCATTGTGGTTCGAGAAAGAGGGTATTCGTTGTTAGTGAGGGGTAAGTTGTAAAGAGGGTAGTAAACTGGAGATGAAGTTAGTGATGAGGATGTATATTTGCTATCATGAGGAGACAGTGGTGGGAAGTGTATGTTGTGGTGTAAGAAAATGAAGGTCCTATTACTATGTGTTGTCTTTTGAATTTGGAAACAAAAAAAAAAAGGCAATTCAATGCCTATCCTAACTTTTTTTTTTTCCAATTTTTTCATTACCAATTCAATGCTACTAAATGATTGTATCTAGACATGTTTTTACCTCAATGCAAAGTATTCTATACCTACTTCGTGACTTCACCATTAAATCGATGAAATTAAGAAGGAAGATTGATGAAAAATAGCCTCAAAGTGACCACTCTATGTTGGAATTACGCTGGGGTAAGGAGGGAATTAGGGAGAAAGGAAAGGAAAGGGAAAGAAAGAAAGGGGAAAAAAGAATGTTATCGTAGCGCCAAATCAGTTGCGTGGCCCAAAAACTACTTATTGTGTGCCATAGTGGACACATGCTTGAATCAAATTTCAACATGTAGCGGATGGGAGTCAAGAGAAGAAAAGAAAAAAGTCTTGTTGTGAGAATGAACCCAAGACCTTTGTACCGAACCCAATGTCAAGTGAAAGTGTGTAACCGTTAAGTCATTTGCATATACCTTGTCCATATGTGTAATTATTACACAAACAGATTAGGTTAACCAAAACTAAATTAAAATATAAGCCCAAGCCCAACATTCCTTCCCTCTTTTTATCATTAAGGCCTAAAAAAACACTAAAGCTAAATTAGAAATTCTATTCTATTAAATTATCTAAAAATTTTCTTATTTTTTATTATTATATTTTTTAATTTTCTAAATTTTCATTAAATTTTCAACTTTTGTCCAAATTTTCTATTTTTTCTAATTTTTTTATTTTTTATTTTTTTGTGTTTTTTTCTTAAATTAAGACACCTTACCTTATTCAAAAAAAAAAAAAACTAAAATTATAAGGAAGCAAAAATGGTATGTCTATAGCTATTCCTCTTTATGGTGAAGTTTGAGCAAAACTTTACCACAACAATAAAAAAAAATAAAAGATAAAAAAATGCTATTTTTACCTCAAAAATTAATTTATCCTAAGAAGCACCACAATTAGCTAACTGTCATTGATCTAATCTACCAGAGATTTGGTGAATGATGAAAGGTGAAAGAGAGAGAAGACGATTTAAGAGCTAACCGAGAAACTGAAAGAAGGTAGCCCCTTTATAGATTAGCAAGAACCCAAAAAGAATTTGAAAACCTGTTTGTACCCCTATAAGCTAACAAACTTAGGCGAAACACTTCTTGAGCTAAATAAAACCTTAAATAAGAAATGGAAACATAGTAGTGCCCCATTAAGCTAACTAACCTAAGTAAACAACCAAAGCGCCTCTTGAGCGGCTAAGACTCTAAAGATGGAAGATTGAACCCTAGTAGTGCTCCATTGAGCTAACTGACCCAAATGAGAGCATCTTTAGTGGACTAACAACCTTAAATTAGAATCAATTCAAGAAAAACTTGGAAGTGCTCTTTTGAGCTTACTATCTTAGGTAAATGGAAGAAGCGTTTCCCTAAGTTGGCTAAGACCCTAAATTGAAACTTGGTTGTACTCTACCGAGCTAGCTAACCTAGGCGGAAGCGTCACTAGTAGAATAACAACCTTAAATTGGAATCGAGTCAAGAAAAACGTAAAAGTGCTCATTTGTGCTAACTATCTTAGGTAAATAGGCAAAGCGCTCCATGAGCTGACTAAGACCTTAAATTAAAACCTGATAATGTCCCATTAAGCTAACTAACCTAGGCGAGAACATCTCTAAGAGACTAGTAACCCTAAATTTTGGAATTGATTTGAGAAAACCTGAAAGTGCTTCTTTGAACTGATTATCCTAAGTGAATAGGCGAAATGCTCCTTGAGTTGACTAAGACCTTATATGAAAACCTAGTTTTGCTCTTTTGAACTGACTAACCTAGGTGGAAGCATCTCTAGTAGACCAATAACCCTAAATTAGAATTGATTTACGAAAACTTGGAAGTGCTCCTCTAAGCTAACCATCCTAGGTGAATAGGCGAAACGCTCCTTAAATTGGTTAAGACCCTAAAAAATTTAAAAGTATGGTCATGTTCCTATGAGCTAACTAACCTAAGTGAATGGATAAAGTACTCCTTAAACTGGCTAAGACCCTAAATAGAGTTTGGTGAAGGAAAGCGCCCTACGGGCTTATTGAAACCTTAAACAAAGATTGATGAAAGAGGAAGCACACTATTAGGCTTGCTAAACCTTAAGAGAAAATGGTAAATTGGGATAATACTCTATGAGCTAACTAAAACCTTAAAAAGGATAATAGACAAAATAGTGCTCTAAAAGTTAGCTAGAATCCTAAAAATGGATTGAAAACGGTACATCACTCTAAAAGTTGCTAAGACCCTAAAAATGAATTAAAAGATAGAATAGTGTTCTAAGAGCTAGTTAAAACCCTAAAAATAAGGAAAAGAGGGGATAATGCCCTAAAAGTTGATTAAAACACAGGACAACACTCTAAGAGTTGGTTAGAATCCTAAAAATGGATTAAAAGATGAGACAGTACTTTGAGAGTTGGCTAGAACCCTAAAAAATAAATAAAAGAGGAGATAACACCCTAAAGGCCAGCTAGAACCTTAAAAATGAATTAAAAGATGGGACAACGACCCTAAAAAAGGA
The DNA here is from genome assembly GCA_024138005.1 of Lumnitzera racemosa. Classification (NCBI taxonomy): domain Eukaryota; kingdom Viridiplantae; phylum Streptophyta; class Magnoliopsida; order Myrtales; family Combretaceae; genus Lumnitzera; species Lumnitzera racemosa. The sequence continues at coordinate 23,103,097 of JAMXBC010000008.1, forward strand.
TTAAATGGTGGAACAGTTCCCCTAAGAGTTGGATAGAACCCTAAAAATGGATGAAAAATGGGACAACACTTTAAAAGCTGACTAAAACCTTAAAAACGGATTAAAGGATTAAGATAGCACTTTAAGACCTAACTAGAATTTAAAAAAAAAAAGGACAACACTCTAAAAGTTGGCTAGAACACTAAAAATGGATCGAAAAACGGGACAGCGCTTTAAGAGTTGGCTTAAACCCTAAAAAGGATGAAAGATAAGATAACGCTCTAAAAGTTAGCTAGAACCACAAACAAAACTTACTGAAGGATTAAAGAGGCAAATGAAGTAACATAACCAGTTTGAAAAATTTCTTGAAAAATATAAACAAAGAATTTTGGTGAAAAAATCATTTATGAAAGAAATGCATCAAGGATTAGGTCTCTTAATGACTTAAATTAATATGATCAACTTTTAAAAGGTATAACCACATTAAAAAGTAAACAAATGATACGAATTCAAAGTTTGACTATTCAAGTCAACATAGATTTGAAAATGGACAAAAAACTTGTGACAAACCTTTACTTTACCTCTCTCTCTCTTTTTTTTTTTTTTGGTCTTTTTTCTTTTCTTGAAAGTTTACCAATAAGTATAAATTCTTATTTAAGCAACAAATATTATAGCCACCCCAACCATGTAAGGCTTCTCAATGCCCTTAACACTAGAGCTTTCTCATAGAGCCTTGTGATTTTAAACATTCTTTTTCTAAGAAAAAGGCATCTCATGATTAGTTTAACCGAAGAGGGCGTCCTTGTGAACTCTTGGTCTAAATTACACTCTTAACTATAGTCCCAAAAATTATAGTCCATTTTGCAAGTGATATACCTTAATCAATCCAATAGGTCTTTTTCAATATAACATTATGAATTTTAAGCTTTTGGTCAAAGGGTTTCAAAAAAGTTTAATGAGAAAGCCTATTTTGAAAAAAAAAAAAAAACTTTTACTCAACCCAAGTGTACAAGTCAAAAGCCTTTAGAAAAAATAAGAAGTATACTTATCCTAGTTTCAAAAATAATTTTTATTAAAGATAAATTATCTCTTAAGATCGGAAAAGTTTTATTAAGTAAGGGTAATATTATAGATAAGAAGGTCTTGTGTTTGTGGTTAATGATGTGTAAAGTGGCTTTATGTCTTGTGGCTTAGGATTGATATACAGGGCTTATATTTTTAGGTTGGGCATGAGATTCAAAATAGGCATAAGGGTTTTGTGTTTCTTAGGAATATTTGAAATTTAATTATGAACCTTACATTTTCTGAGCTTTCTTCAGTTAGGGCTTTTCCTTTTACACACAAGGCCGATTTTTAAGCCTTTTTCTTCTTTCATTATTTTTCTCTTCTTTTTTTTCTATTGCCCCCTTCTTTTCTTATTTATTACTTTGCCCCGTTATTTCTTACTCTTCTTTCTTTCCTTTAGCCCAAAAAGTGATTAGTTATATTGTTAAGTTTTTGTCTTTAAGAGATTCAATACCCTACATCCAATGATTTCTAGTTTATGAGCTTGGATGAGATATGTATAAGCTTAAGGTGCTCGACCCGCACACTCAACTGCTATACTTGGTTCAACTTTTTTGTTTTGAATTTTATTTGTTTTTATTAAAATCGGTTAGGCTCTTTTGTTCTTTTCTTTTTTTTTTGTGATAGAAACCTGTACAAAAAAGGTAGAAAAGGAAGAAAAGAATAAAAAGAAAAAGACGAAACAAAATAAAAGAAAAAAAAAAGAAGAAGAAAAAGGAAGGCTTTGCTTGTTTTTATTATTTTATTTTGGTGAAAATTAAGTAAAAAAACAAAACCATTTTCTTACCTAAGAAAAATATTTTGAGAAAAATGAACCCTTTTACAATAATTAAGGCCTTTTTAAGATTTTTCAAAGAAATAAATCATAAAAATTAGGACTTTCTATTCCTAGAATTTTATTAAATAAAATTAAATGAATTAAAAGTTAAACACAATTGTTTTTCAAAAGTAAAATCTATCAACAAATTAAAATTTTCATGAATGAACTATGAAAAGTCTTATCCCTAATAGAGGGAACGTAAGTACTTACAAGGCGACTTAAAATAGGGAAATCTTTTTATTTTCCCTTTTGTTAATAATTTTGATTTGTTATTTTTTGTGCAAATAGAATTGGCTTGTTGTGATTGTATAATTAGCTTAATGAGTATTTTAAAGATAAAATTAAATTCAGAAAGTTGAAAGTGGTACTCACTAAGAGTTTAATAGTGTACTCTCGAATCCAAAAACTTTAGTTTCAAAACCTTTTCAAAAAATCAATTCTATCAAAAGACTAGTAATTAAGTTATAATTAATCCACCAAATTGGTTATAACTTAACTTTTTTTCCCAACTCTGATCGAATAGCAACTATCTACCCAATTGACTATAACTTAACTATTTTTTCCCAACTCTAATTGAATGACAACTTCGAAACAATTTTCAAAATAAAAAGAAAAACCAAGTTTTTCTTAAATCTTAATTGATGGTTAGTATTAAACAGGTTTAAGTTTAACATTAATTGGGTTAAGGAAAATGATTTTAAAAAAATCAGGCTTGACAATGATACTTCTATAATGTAGTGTTATTGAGCATATATGTAAAATGTCGTTAAAGAAGGTCAATGTATGCTTTTTCTTTAAGGTTATTTTAGTAACTATACTTTTTAACTCAATTTAATATCATGAATTAGTTTAATGAACCAATGACAAGACTCAGAAAGTCAAATTCAAGTAAAGAGTCTTAAGGAAATCTTGCTTAATAGGCATGGAATTTGGATTGCTAGATCAATTATTTCGTTTCTAACTTTACTTGGTTGTCTTGTACATGAAAATTAGACTTAGAAAATGTCTTTTTGAGCTCATATAAGCCTTGTCTAGCCTTCATGTGCCTTTTAGAAGGCTTAATAAGCCTTTGGCTTATTTTAGAATAAGTAGACCCCTGTTATATTAATGATGAGCTAATTTATAAGTAACTAGGTCAACCAACCTAGTGTCCATGCATTACATAATGAAAAAGAGGCTTCAATTTTAGTTGTCTATCATAAAAGCACTCTAACAACTCTCATTATCGACTCATCTAGTCAATCCATTTCAATTTTATCAAAAGATAGAGATTAAGGGAAAAATCCTATATATAGGAATCCCGTCCCTCTCATTTGTAGCATTTAGAGCGTCACTAAGTTTTGCACAGATCTTGTTACTCTACCATAATGACTCCATAGAAAAGCAGACACTTGAATTCATTAAGACCAAGCCGAGCGCCTTAAGCACAACATATTTAATATATTATCACATGAGTGCATACATGACATCAAGCTTGCCTATTCCTCCTCCAATACCTCTCTATATGACTTCTCTCTATGTTTTATCATATCAAGACTTCTCTAAGATTGATTAGCGCACTTACTACACATGATCGACCAATTGCGACAACCTTTCATATAATTTCTAATGAAGGCTTGGTCAAAAGTTTTCAATGAAAGCACTTAAGTCAGCAAGCTAGATGGTAAATTGATCTTTGCATCTAACCATTTAGGAGTAAAACTTTAAAAAAAAAAAAGATTATTTTGTATGTAGACATTGTAATTACTAACACTTGTAATTGTCTACTATTCCTACTTGAGTTGAAATATGAAAGTTAGATGCCAAAGCAACTAAATGTATTTTTCTAAGTTGTTAGTTTGATGAGAATGACTAGGTTGTTTTATCTAGAGAGTGGAAATTAATTGTTGTAGAGTAATAGGAAGATAGATACGTAGTCTACTATATTTTAGCAACACAATCCATTAAATATGTGATACATAAGAAATTGGATTTACATGTGGTACTACATGTATGTAGCATACACCCAATATAGGGTGTTACTAAAATAGTAAATCCCTTTTTTTTTTTTTTTTTTTGCTATAATTGTATTCCCAACTCATTATTTTTTTCCTCCTAAAAAAAAAGGATGATTTGAAATTGTTGGGTCTTAGATTATTGGATTTTGGTCTTTTCAAACATGCTCACACAAGGAGTGAGGCTAGCTAAAGTTAAATCGTGGTAAATGGGCCTAGTCTACAGGAAATAGCCACCGTCAATCCCTTTGTGAACCAAATATATTGGTAGTCAACTAATAATTTATTGAACGGCGAAACAAGGTATATAATTATAACAAATTATTCATAAATAATAAAAGGAAAAGCCATAATTTTAATCCCCAACATTTATCCATTTTTTCATTTAAATCTTCAAGCTTTTTTCATTGTATTTGACTCATTAACTTTTTCAAAAGTCAAAACCTTACAAAAATACAATTTCCATTCAATTCATGAAATTTTTCGTGCATGTTGATCATTTGTTAGCATCTTATCGGTCTGAGATAATTGGGCAATGTGATTGGGATTTGTCAAAAATTTTCCGCGCTCATCTTTCTTACTTTAATTATTTTTATGCAATTTTTCTATTATTTTTATCATATTATATAATTAAATATTATTTTTATATTATATAATTAAATATATTTAGTATTATCATTTTATTAAATTGATTATTGTAAATCACTTCAAAACCGATATATGACATAGTCAACGGGTATTTCAACAGATTAATGAAAATCTTACTTTTGTAAGATTCTAAAAACGTTAAGATTCAAATAGACAAGAGAAAAAAAGGTTAAAAGCTTAAGTAGAAAAGTAAGTAAATGTCAAGGATTCAAAATGCACTTTTACCATATAATAGTTTTTCCTTTCATATTTCTGATTGGATGTAAATTATAAAACAGATTGGTTAAAATAAAAAAATTTAAAAAAAATGGGCAAATTCGATCGCTTATTTGCCTGATATAACACAAGAAATCCCGTTGAAGTAGTCATTTCTTTGCATGTAAAATCTCCGTTCCTAATCACACAAGATGATTCCATTCTCTATAAACCTCAGTAAGCATTTTAATACTAATACTAGCCCATAATGATTCCTACATTGAAATATAAGTCAGTAGGATATCCAGTAATGATGGCTACGTATGGCACTACTTCCCCATTTTAGCATATGAATCGTAAAGAGCAAGTGTCTACCCTATAATTAAACCGACATTTTAGCTGAATTTCATAATTACATCAAGCACCGAAATCATCAGCAATGTAATTTAATGAATGTAGAGAGGTTAGATTAACATATTAACGGCAATGGAACACTAATCGCATGCTTAGGATTCATTAATTATTATAAGTTGATGTTGCTTTAAAGGTAGGAAATGGACGGAAAGTATGCTCCAATTGCGGTTGCTTCTAATCTACTTTAACTCAAGCCCTAGTCCGTCCTAATTAATGGTGTCATTGTCTAAGGCTTTATGTCAAAAAGTATTTCACGTGCCATCCCTAGAGAGTGCTTATTGCTTAATGGTTCATTTGCCTTTTGCTTTTGAGTTCCTAATTAGATATTGTAGTGATACTTAAATTAGTAGTTTCATGTATGGCCTTGAATGAATCAAGTAAAGCATATACAATGCTGAGTTCACTCGAACTCCAGTTAAAATTTTTAAATTCAACCTCAACTCAAATTCAATAATATTGTTGTCGGTTTCTTACCGACGAGAAATCTTCCACTTGGAGGTCTCCTTGCGAGTGATTCAAGATCGATCCGACCTATCAAAACAAAGTATACTAATGGGGTTGAAGTTGTCTCTAGCGATGAGATTTCAACACTCAAGTTAGTAGAGTTGATAAGGGCATTGAGATAAGCAAGAAAGTAGAGAATTTTACTTATTTACTGTTATATGTAATCAATATTATGTATTTATTAATTATATAAAAAATATTACTAATTTATGACACATGTACATATATATCTATGTATATGTTGCATATTTTAAATGTAACATAGCTATTACAGGTAAAACATTAAATCACATTTATGATATTCTACACTTTTACTATTTCCAATGTCGAATTTTTTAAATGCGATTTAAGCTTTATATTTGTGTAATATATTTTATTTAATCCATATTTGTGTAATTTTTCTTTTTAAAAGTAGTAGACATTTTTTTACCCTAAGAAAGTGGCTAACAATTACTAGATTTAGGAATTCAAGTTCCAACCCCCTTACTAAGGAGGCTTCAAGGAGCATTCACAGGAGATATTACTCGTTAAGATTGCGAAACATGGATAGAGATCCTTGGCCAAAATATTCCAAAATCAAGTAGTTATAACTATCTGATGTTAGGGGGTCCCCCTTTCATCGTGTGTAATGATGGAACTCAGAACTTAAGCTTAAGCTTAAGTTGAGCTCAAAATGGCACTCAGTGAGCTTGGACACAGTTGAGCTCATTAGGCCCCATTTATATACAAAATAATACTTTAGATCAATTAAAATGATTTTGATTTCAAAATTTGCTTTGAACTTGAGTAGCGTTTGAGCTAAAATTAGCTTAATTAGAATAGTAAACAAGTTGAGTTAAATATCATAATTTTCTAGCTTGATTAAAGTTTCTAAATAGCTCATACTTGAGTTTGACTCTTTTTTTCTTTTAATCAAGTCCAAATATTAAGTTGAACTCATGTAGTCTTGAATGGGTTTAGCTCAGTTATACCTCTACTGTTCCTTAATTAAATTATCATGGGCTCCTTAAGGTATTTGTAAAAAAAGATATTATTTTACATTTTAAATACCTACATAATTAGGAATATGCTATGGCTTAGAAGTCACTAAATACTACTAAGAATTTGATATATCATATCTCTTGAAAGTTAACATGCAATATTCAACATGAAATGAAATTAAAAATTTATTCTCCAAACATAAAAATTGGAAGAAAGATATAATGATCACTAGAATCCATCCTAATCATCACCAAAGGCTAGCCAACAAGGATGAGCTCTATCTCTCTAAATCAAATCATGGCCTTACTCATTATACAAGTAATATGAGTATCATCACTTAAAATGTTAAAATCTCAATAAGGCAAGTCACAAAACTTGATACATATCCTCCGCATCACAAACAAACATATCATATTGCACACTAGCCTATGCATAATAAATGCAATAAGCAAAATTCATTAAGTTTTTTAATATAATTAGGAAAACAACACAAATCTAATGTCCCAAAATTCAAAATAACTCTTAACTCTAAACACATGCAACCAAACTTGATGAAAATTGGCAATCAATTTATGGGGAACAATTTGAGTCCACACTATCGACAATAATGATAATAAATAGTCCCGTAATGAGTATATCACACACATGATACCATTAGGAGTGTGTTTCATAAGTGATGTTTGTCCTAATGTCCCATAACCGACAGTTCACCCCGTTATAACTTCTTTCCTCATTTGTTACTCAAACCAGCCACAATCCCTTCATTTTAACTCCATGCTTCACCTTAAGACATCAGCACCTAACTACCTCATTTTCTTGGGAAACTATTTCTCCTGAGGCTATGGAAACCTAGTTCAGATTTATCATTCGCACATCTCAACATAGCTAAGCACAAGCAAGTCCAAGCATTTAATTAAGCCAAATAGTTATTAGTTAGGTCTAACTATTCTTATAAGTACATGCATCACACTACAATTATTACATACTTGGTATTTGCTTAATACCTCACTAATGATAAAGGTTATAGTTAACATTTGAACTCCATGTAGCACGTTAATACTTACGTAAGTAATTAAAATTCATAATCTTAAGTCATATAGTTCATTTACAACATTCTTTAGTCGATCTTAAGCTCAAAAAGTTCATTAAAGGTCATTAGAGGCATATCTTAATCGTCTTTGGTGCAGCCGTATAAGGGTAATTGATCCTACCTGACTAAGAGAAGACTAATTGACCTTAATGGGAGTTGATCAACCACATGGGATTGTTAACTGTTCCTAGTAGGGGTTCAGCTCTTACTCCTCCTGATGTTCTTAGTAGTTAAGCTATCATTAGGCTATCAATTAAAGAAACAACAATACTTTCAAGGTTTTTAATATATGTGATTTTTAGGATTTTTGATGGGTTTTAGATAGGGTTTAGCAATCTTAAGAGCCACCCTTAAGGATAATATGCACCAAACAAATATCATACGACTTAATTACTATTTTGAGATGACTCGCAAAGTAATAGCTAGAGTTGTTCGTCATAATACTTACTAAAAGGATTCACAAGAACCAAAAAAGAAGAGCTTTATCAAGAATATTCATATGTATATTGTCTAATGATGTCAAAGTCTTCAAAACACACACACATACACATAGATAAAATGAGTATACAAGATAAAATGAGTAGATGAGCTGTATTGATGAGCTAATTAGATAAGCTATTATGATGAGTCGACAGTTTTTGATGACCTATCTTATGATGAGCTAAACCTAGCCAACCTCCTGATCGCTGAGTTAACTTGCTAACCTGCTAAGCCAACTTAGTGAACTTAGCATCCATAACTATTTTCTGTCCATGAAAAGTTCATCAACAAGTCTACATATAGGCTATCTAATAAGTCATCACATGGAGAGCTCATAAACACGTCTCATCACATCCCAAAACTTGGCACTTGGCTACATTATCCTCTTTTCCCCCTTCTTTTCATGGTTCTCACTTAAATCAAATTGTGAAGATATTTATCTTACCAATTCATCAATTCCATGTCAACTTTTCATAACCTCCCTAAGTTAATCATTAAACCATAACCAATAAGATTTTCATTATCCCATCATCTCCTTATAAACCTTACTATGTAATATGTGATACTAATCGGTTCATACATTATCTATAGTGATTTATACCTAATCTTTTATCTATCTTCTATCATAGATTCATCCTAAGGTTTAGAGTAATAGGATAAGATGCTACAGATTATCAACTTTGTGAGTATAATGAGGGAATTAGACAAATAGAATGGATTTCCTCAACTCTAAGATGATCCCTTCAATCCTATCAATCACCTATCACAATCAAGTCCTTGACTTAAGGTTTTTAACAAATCTATAAGAAACAAGAAACCTAGATCACTTATGGTTCTAATTTTATTCCTAGAAAAGATTATCACTAGTTAAGATGATGGATCTATCCTTTATGATCACTGGTTATGTGTACCCTTGGACCTAGAATTAAAGGTTAAGATCCTAAAAGAAGCTTACAAGGCAAAAAAATGCAATATTTTGCATAAATACTATGATGCATCAAGATGTAAAGGAGCATTATTGGTTTCTAACTATAAAGAAGGAAATAGCATATTTTATGACATAAAACTTATCTTCTTGTCAGTATATATATAAGAACGAAACATCAATGCTTTGCTAGTGTATTACAAACCATACTAACCCTAAAGTGAGAGTGGGAGCATACAGGAATAGTTTTGTGATGGCTTTACTCCAAACCTCCAGAGGGCATGAATCAGTTGGTGTTGATTAAACGACTAACCTAATTGGCTCACACTCTAGCAATCAAGACTAAGCATATGATGTTATAGCTCTAAAAACTATAGCCAATAAAATCGTTATTCTACTGTTACTTTTAACGTATAGAATCAATAAAATCAAATAAAATTATACAAAATCAGTAAAACTATAAGCTTCTAGAATCGTATATCAAAATTTAGAATTCTAAAAAAATCTATACCTATACAATTTTACTTCCATTTAACTAAAAAAAAAATCATAAAATTATAAACTTATAAAATTATACAATTGATTCACGATTTTGACAGCTATGCTAAAAGCCAAAACTTACTACACATAAAATCCCTTTTAGTTCGAAGTTGAAAACACGATCCGTTAGTAGGGGCCGTATCCCCTCTTCTTTTGCTTTACAACTAGGCTTGGATTTTCTATAGCAGATTTTTTTTTTTTTTTTTAATTCATAAACTCAAATGCTGACCTGAGGATGAACCATAGGGAAACTTTGGGAGGCTGCTAAGCTATTGTTCAAAACCAACTTTCTGTAGCAAATAAGAAAGCTATACAAAAATGAAATAAACTTTCTCTATCTGTAATGCTAAAATGAACTTGAAGATAATCTATAACAAAGACAGAGTTTTACTTCAACTTCTAGTAGTTTGGTTATGGTTTCACAAACAAAAAAAAATATTTTATGAAAAGCATAATTCATGTTTTACATTAGTTGCTACCAATTCATTAGCTTATCGAACTATCCCTTTTTAGGCTATAGCCAACCTAACTAACTGCCCACAATATCGAACAGAAATAATGATGAATAACAAATTGTTCAATTGCATCTAGTAATTAAGACTCAAAAGTAGTAGCACAAGCGTCCTGTTGCTTTCATAATAGTTAAATCCATGTCAAAAGTAGTAGCACAAGCATCCATGAACCTTTCAGATTTTGTGAAAAATTTTCAATGTTCATCTTAGCTTTTGCCTGGTCATTAATAAAATGTTTGAAGAACTAATTTCCTCCAGAACTTATGGAAGGCAAAAATATGCCTTCATAAAGTTACAAGCTACTTTAGCTACTCATGACAATAGAATATGAGTAGCTACTGGAATACAAATAAGTGAAAAAGGAAAAAACATTACATCAACAAAAGTTTAAGTGTAACAAAACAATGTGTAAAGATAGAAACAACTAAGAACACATACCCAACATAAGTTGCTCCAGATCCTTCATCTGCTCCAAGGGCGCTCCTTTGTGGCCCTTGATTCGAATCTTCTCCCATAAGGTTCAAATCTTGTGCACTTTCTTCTTTGATTTTTTACCTCTGAACCCATTGCCTTAGCTCCATGGAGGAGTTGAATATAAGCCCAGATGTGCCTATGAAAGCACATGAAAACATGGCACAAATATCAAATGTATTATCCTTAAAAATAGCAAATATATACTTTACTTGAGGTCAAGCAGATGTTTAAAACCTAGGAGGAATATCTTATAGATACATCCATGTGAAACATTCTTAAACCCAAGTGTTGATCAAAAAGTTTTCCAAGATTTCAAACAGATTAAAAGAAGTATACAGATTAAAAAGATATGTCAATCCAAGAAGACCATTGATATGTCAAGTTTTCTTTTCTTTTGCCACCAAACAGCTCAATTACTCTAAAACATCAATACAAGAAGGTACTTCCTAACATAATTTGACTCTAAAATACCTAATGAAAGATGGGTTTTTCCAACCCAATTACAGGAAACATTATTCTCAATGCGTGGCTTGCTAGCTAGTCTGCAGCACCATTTGCCAACCTCTTTGAGTAAACTAAATTGGATAGGAAGAAAAGAAGATTTTTAACTTTGCAATAGCTTCAAAGGAGATACTTGAGCTTCAACTGGGTTCTGCTCTTGGATTGTAAACTGTGAGACATTAGCATTGAACTCTACAACAACCTAGTTCAGACACCAATTTTAAAGCTCCCAAAACTGCACAAAACTGTCATATCATGTTTGCAGTGGCCACTCTTAGCAATCCCACCAACAAATAACCCATGATGATCTCAATATGTAGATGAATAGGGCTGCAAGATTCAATTTCCCTCCAGATTCGTATTTGGAGAAAATAGCAATGCTGTATTTAACAATGGGGGAAGCAGCAGCAACACAATTTTTCATTGTTGATCACCATCAGAATATCACAAAGATTCGAATCTCTGGCAGATGGCAAAATCACAGAACAATCTGAATTGTTCTATTTAAAAAGCCCACTTATTTGCTGTGCAAGAGAAACTCTAAAACTTCCCATGTAAATCGATTCACTCAAAGGGGAAGATGCACCTCTATTACTTAGGTTGATACGATTCCTAATGGCACATCTCTGGCCTATCCTCTTACTTTCTCTCCCTACTCTCACAGCCAACACCTGCAACAGAATCATGTTGATGCAACAATCACTAGAGCATAGGAATACCTACATCAGAGAGTTCTATGAACTGCACAACTCCCAGCTTAACTCAAACTAGAATATATAAACATAGAATATCATAATTATGTTAGGGACCAAAAAAAGCAAGAAATCACAACTTCATACCCACAAGTTATTGCAGATATTTTTTTTATGGGAGCCATTAATTACAATGCTATTGTCAAAGTTAGAACCACTACTGAACCCAGAAAGGTTCTAGCTACTCTGACTCTGCAGGCTAGTGCTAGATACAAAATCTGAAAGAAAAGGCTAACTTAACCAATGATATTTTGTCTTGAGGGAGCAGAAGCACTATATTTGCCCAATAACCAAGGCAACCGTCTCTCATTTTTAAGAGATATGAAAGTTTCTCTGGCATCGGGATTCTCAAATAGATCTAAAGCAAAAAAATAAACCCGTTGCTCAACATTCTGCATCTCATCCAATACTTTTATACATTTGCTAATAGAGAACCGGTCATCACTCTTCATAATAGCATTTGCCCTCATTCTGGAGGCAGCAGCTATTTCCAGCATAGCATCAACTATGGCATCACCCGTAGCCTTGCGGCTTCTCTTCCTATGACCTGAATTTGAGGCTGGCACAGCTTGATTCTTGTTGTGTCCATCTAAAATGGTCACATCTTCTCTGGAACCAGAAGAACCCTCCTCATCCACAAAATTCATGAGACCTGGGGGTTGATAGATGTGAATATCAATATCACCGAACATTTAGCCTTGAAGCCTAGTAATCTGCTTAAGGCAATTTGAGAATAAAACCAACAATCATTCCATTGCTATTAGCCTAAACTTTAGCCAGAAAAAAATTCTGAAGGAGAAGGAAAAAATAAATTAGATTGGATTTATATTGAAGGGTAATGGACATTTCACCCAAAAGGGGGGCATGTCTAATAACGTCCACCTTTGAACTTATACTTGAGATCCTTATTTCCAGATTTTTTTCAAATTTTCCCCTTCTTTTAAGTGGTAAAGTTCTAAAATCTTACTTTGAACACAGAACTGCACGTAATAAGAATTGTTCTAATCCAATGCTAACATAAAAATATTGCTGAATATGCAAAATTCTTTTGGCGCCACTTTTCACAAAAGTAATTTTTAACTACACAAATGCACAAATGTTCCACAAAATTTTTTTCTCTACTATGCACTAGAAGCCTCAACTTGGATTCTTTTATTCCTTTATTGGTTCTGTCTTCGATATGTCTTTACTTGTCACTTCCTCTCAGCTTAATGAGTAATCCTAAAGGGCAAATCCGATAAGTTAAGTTCAATCTCTCTTCCACATATATGTTTGCTCTCCATATTTGATACACATTTTCAGACAAAACACAACCAACATTTTATAACAACTACATGGAAGAAACCGTCTTTCGAACCATTGAGAGCATAAAAGGACACCCACGAAAGCCAGCCTTTTGTATTCATTAAAGCAGTAGATAAAACAGTAGTTGTAGAGGAAGCTACCAGGATCTGGTATTTTTCTACAACAGCAAGCCATATGACCAATCAACTGTCCCAAGAAAAGGACCAAGGCGTTGCATGCATGTGCATCTGATAAGTGGTGGCCTCGTGCCATGCTTTGGAATCACAAGTTCTAGGGGTGGGCTTCAAGTCATACACCGAAAGTTGCGTGTTATTAATATCTTAGAAAATTTCACAAAACCATTATCACTTAGTTTTCGACTTTTCCGAAATATATTATTTATAAGGTCGTTGAATATATGAACTCCACGATTAACCAATATAACACGCAATAAATCAACGACTAAAAGTCCCTAAACCCTAAAACAATTTCCAGTAAGGAGAAAGCAATAACAAGAGAAGAAGCCCTTACCTCCTGCAAATGGAGAGTAATCCCTATAGGATCAAGGACCGATCGGTGTAGTTGTAGGGGTCTAGGGTTTTCGGTAAGTGGTCTCGTGTCCATATGAAAAAGAGGGAAAATTGTTATTTGACTCCCATTTTCAAAGGTGGAAAGGGGATTCTGTTTAAGGTAAACATTTTTTAAGGCCACTCTTAATATTCTTAACCAGAGTGTGTTTCTTTTCTTTTCTTTTCTTTTTTTTTTCTAAGAAGATGAATTAAGTGGAGTGTTAAAAGTGCCTAATTTCCAAAACATTTGGTCATCTTGTCTTTTATAAAATGGTGTTTCCATATGTTAGTGTGGGAAGCTCATTTACATATAAAAAAAAAAAAAAAACAAAGGATAAAATCGCAACTTGGAAATAAATCATAAATTATTCTTTAGAAGCAACATTAGCATTAGCATCAAACTGCATATTGTTAAGGGTGTTTTCTTAAAACCAATGATGCCGATCACCTCCTTCCTACAAAGCTTAGTAGTTTAGCTTTGCCATCCAGTTTGTTTAGTTTGAATTTTTTTCCACAATTTAGTGCAGATCGGATACTTTAATGCAATTACCTATTTTTTATTGGGAACCTTAGATATTTTCCTTAATCTTGATCTCATCTTATACCTAAGCTATCACTAATTCATTTTTTGATGTTGAAATCCACGTTTTATAAAAGTACAACTTTATTTTTTTTTTAAGTTTATTTTTAATCTAACGCTACCTTAAACATTTCATAACCCAAATACAATTTGTGCATTTTAGGTCGTGGCTTCCCTCATAAGTAAAAAATCATAATATGCCTCTAGGAATTGCCCTTGATGGCTTAGTTCAGTATGCCATCACTAAGGCACTCCATGGCAAGAAAGAAGAGGTAAGGTAAGGTAGAAAGGGTTTTCTTATCTTAAACCTCAACTTAAATTGAATCTCATAAATGGGTCCGATTTAGGATGAGTGCAATTTCTATTGTAGAGTTAGAGGGTTTAATTAACTTTGTCTACCAATTTGTGTAGTTTAGAACTAATAATACGTATTAAATGATGTCATATTCAATTCCACCATATCTTCTTTAGATTCATCTTGAGTATTATCAAGCCCCCCTTTTCCTTTTTTTATCCTTTCAAAAGAGTGCAGCAAATCATAAATATATTAAAAATTTTAGTTTTCTAGAACAAATCTTACTTGTCCTAAAGAGATAATGTAGATAGATCTAGTCGATATATCAATTTTTTTATACCACTTTGCATGATATGGTATAGAGAATTCTAAGGCAATGTCTTTAAGGTTTTTTGCTCTATTGACTTTTAAGGAGAGTTTTATTCAAGGTTAATGGATTTTTTTTTTTCTTAAAGACCTCTAAGATAAGCCAACACATCCCTACTAGAATTTTGCATGAATCCTATTAATTCCTCAAAGTTGTAAACTTAATACAAGGAATAATTTTCTTTGTCTCCATTACTTTTCAAGTTGTTTAGCCAATTTCCATTTAGATTTCTTTATGGCTATTTCTCCCTCCAATACCCATTTAATTCTTTTTATTTTAGGATTTAATCTAATCATTCCTAAGGAAGGTTTACAGTTTAAGAGATATTGGGTAAAGTTTATGTACTAGATTAAATTTAAGTTTAGGTTTTAAGCCTATTAATTAATTGAGTTTGACTCTTTAAGCTAAGGTGATAAAGTTTAAAAAATCAAGTTTGAATATTCAAAATAATTAAGAGAATTTTAATATGGTAGGCTTGGAGTAAGAACAATCCAACATTTTTTGGTTTGGCTTATATTAAAATTATAAATAAATCTTTTATCTAAACCTAAACCTATGAAAAGAGTCGACTTGAAATCCATTAATAAAAAGAGTCACTCTTAACCATCGATCATCATCATAATCTAACGGATGGGATCAACTACCATTTTCTATAAATACCCCATTCACATCTTCGTTTAGATGAGAGAAAAACCTTCATTAACGCTGTTATTTTGACGGAACCTTGTTTGAAAGATCAAATACTTTAAGAACTCTACCCCATTTTTCATTTATTATGGAATTTGATGTCATCACGCTCATCTATCTGTCACCATACACATATTAGAGCCTCATTACGATTACCTGCTCCTCCTTTCTATACTTCTCTCCTGATCATCTCATTTATGTGATTCAAATTATCTCTGTAATCACATGTAGCGCGACTTGACACGTAACTTAATACATAACACGTACGTGATCCTTACATCCATAACCACACATCCACAGTTTACAAAAATATTCTTTCAAGATCTAGAAGTGTATACATACATACATACATATGTACATACAGTGATGAGGCGAAACGACTATTTCTTCTAACATCTCAAGTTTTCTTTAAAGTCACCAAGATCTAACAAAGGTTAAAGGCAAAAAGGCTTAGTAAGATAAAATGAAGGGTGTCATGAAAAGTTAAATTATTTAGAAGTAGGAAGGTTTGGAGTAATATTTACTTGTACAAACAGTTTGGTGAATTTTTAAGAGAATGGGGGTATTGATCAAACAATGAGCTTAACAAGCAAAATGATTTGATTTTAATAAAACAAACTTCCAAGAATAATCTATCCAGGCCATACCAATCTTATCTTGAATTAGGTTAGCCAGGATATGCTTTTTTTTCTCTAAGTAACCTTAGATCTAACGATCCAAAATTATTCATGCAACATTCGTAGGCATTATACATGTGATCCTACAAAAAGTCTCCCATGATAAGCCGAGGTTAATTTTAATGTTACCTACATTTTCTTAAGTTTTCTACATGATATTTCTTTCTTGAAATTTAGGACTGGTATAACTAAAAAAAAAAAAAAAACAAAGGAAAGATGGAATTTGATACCTTAATCATCATATATAGATCTTCTACAAAAGCTTATTGATATAAACATTGTTAAAGTTCTTATAATATGATGATATCGATCCCTGTGTCTCTTAGTCGCTTCTAAGCATAGAAATTCTTCAAACTATAGTGTACTATAATGTACTCACTACCTTAATAGACATTTAAGTTTCTAAGGGGAGCAAGATTTCAAGTTATAGTAGTTAATTAGATTGGCCTGTTGGTATCTATTTGAGGTAAAAAAAACCTAATGTATTTTTATGTTAGGACAAAGTTGTGTCCTGATGTTCATAGTAGTAAGATCTATTTAAGTTAAGTTGGCAATAGAGTTAGTAACCTGGATGAAGAGTTGCCTTTAAATAGTTTCCTTAATCTTTTAATCTCAAGATGAGTCCAACATGGCTTCATCCTGTCATTAAAGGGGATAATTGTTAGGGAATACTCTATTATGATGGCAAGAGTTATCCCTAAGTTCAAATAAAGAGGAGTATTTGTAATTTACTATTTTTTAAGGATAATTACAGATGATGCATACTTTTTTCTAACTACAAATAAAGAACGCATGCTATTAAATGTTGTAACTTGAACATAAATTAACTTATAATATATGGTGCACACTAAAATTGCTATTAACTTCCCTCTATTTATTTTTGTAGGTAAATATACATGATCGATATACACCATATGCTATAACATTATTTTTTGTTTTGAGGCAACTTATGTTCTTTATATACATCACATATATCGTTTATCACTTTATATCTAGTTTGTATCACTTCAAATTGTACATCATTTATTTGTACTAGAAAGCAGTCATATGTCCTCTTAGTTATAATTATTCCCATCTTTTTATTCATCCATTTTGGTACTAAATGTTGATTGAGTTCATCGAGTATGGG
Organism: Lumnitzera racemosa; assembly: GCA_024138005.1. Lineage (NCBI taxonomy): Eukaryota > Viridiplantae > Streptophyta > Magnoliopsida > Myrtales > Combretaceae > Lumnitzera > Lumnitzera racemosa. The sequence continues at coordinate 23,120,559 of JAMXBC010000008.1, forward strand.
GCTTATACGAGCTAAGCACAATCCTACTCTAATGTACTTATGTCCTCTTTATAAGGATGCAATCTCAGTACCCGTCTTGCTATTTATAGGATGTCCCAAAACTAATCAAAACTTCTGTAGGGTTTTGAGGGTGTTATTTGAAACTCGCCTGATAAGCCCATTGGGAAATCCGATTCTCAAACTTAGAGCATGCTTTCCTCTTTTGTTTTTTTCACCTTAATGATAAGTTATAAAAAGTTAACTGCACAAATTAAATAGGTAATACAAAAATTAGGAAAAGTAAAATACTAAAAATCTATAAATGTAAAGTAGTACTACAAATCAATAATGGAATGTTGAACTATAAATTATCTAGAATTTATTTCGACAAACAGTGAACTCCTCATTCTTATTACAAGTAAAGAAAACATCTAAAACTATTACTAATCAAATCTCGTTAATTTCTTGTCGAGAAAAAAAAAATGTTTTTATGCTATGTAAATAAAAGAATGTCATACATTATCCTATTAACATATTTACAATTATTATTCACATAGTTTTACCTTACAATGAAAGGGAAAAATACTTTCTTGTTGATACATAAAAAATAAGTAAATAAATAAGCTATAAATAAAAGAATCGGCTATACAAGAAAAACAAATTTAATGTTTACATGTCAAAATATAGCAGCATCTTTACAATAGTGTGAACCTAAAAAGATCAACATTTTGCTTATTACATTAGATTTATTATAATCAAACATAATGATATCATATCTATATTTAATCAAAATTATGAAATCTAAGAACTAGCTAATATTCTTACTAATATTTTTTTTATTTCTTATAATATATAATATCTTAGTTATTTCTTATTGGGTAGCAAATTTTTTAATATATTTTTTAAAAAATTTAGAACCCATCCAAAAACTCTATCAAAAAATCTTCTATAAGATTTTTACTGAATTGAATGAATTAAGAATCCTGTTAAGATCCATCTAATTGTATTTCTAATTGAGGTGAGAATGGTAAGTGGATCATGTAGTTGGTACATTAGCATTTTTAGCATCTCCTAAACCCTAATTAAGATGCCAAGGCCACTATGGTATGATTAGATAAGTGTTTTCAATTTATTTATAACATCAAAAGTAATTTTTTTTCACTCCTTTCCTTTTCTATATTAATAAACTGAATAAGAAATTAAATTTGCCTCTCTTTTTTTTTTTTCCACTTACTTCTGCTCGTTTCCTTTCTTTAAAACTGCCAAACACAGATGTAATTCGTCAGTTGAAGCCAAGATTTTAAGATAAGACTGTTAAAATTATTAAGAAAAGGAAGAGGCATTTTCTTTTCTTTTTCTTTTTTTTTCTTTTTTTTTTTTTAAATTTTTTGGGCCAACTTTTGTTTTTACCATTAATCTATCAAACTGGAAAATTCAGAAGACATGCCCCCGGCCATAGCTTCACTTTACAAGAAAACATTCATAGCACGATCAACCTCTCCACTTATAAATTTATCATGGTACAAATCAAACTTTCCCACAAAGCTCCGACGAACAAGATTCGCTTCAACTCAAAATTATCTGTCAGGTCGTTTTGCTTTCTATAACTTAACCACTTCATTCACACGTACACAACATATAATCAGAATAAGCCTCCATTTTTGCGCAAAAAGTACTCGGGTTTTTTTATCTTTTAGTTATTGGGTTAGTGGGGGATTATTGTTACTGGGCTTGGTTGTTTATTGATGTCGACTTAATGTGGTGGAAAAGCCATGAAGTTTTATAGCCAAGTTCAAGCTTTTTGTGCCGGAAAGAGAAGAAGCAATCCGCTCGTGACGACACTGCCAGTGGTTTATGGGTTTTGTTTGGCCACCTTCTTGCTGGGTTTTCACTGTACTTCCGGTGATGTTCTTCAAGGTTAAGCCTTTTTCCACCTCCTGCTATTTAATTCCTCTGCTGTTGATTAGAGGTTAGTGGAAAAGCATTGATACTTGAGAATGTTAGTTATCTTGGTTATTTGTTTAGCTTCTTGACAAAGATTTGCCAGTAGTATCTTGTATTGGGAACCAGAAGAATAAGACCTCCTTCTTATTGTAGGCACCAATATGTGGGCTGTGGAGGTGGAATGGGGATGAAAAGCCGCAGATGATGGCGGACTGTTGTTATAATCTGCATTGAAAGAACCTAGGAAATGAACTAACTTGGTTTTCCTCCCATCGAAGATAGAAATCATTTTTCTCATTTCTCATGTAATGTCTTTGCTGTAAATGAGAAATTGTTTTTCACTGGCCAGCCTACTTTCTATTATAAGGATGCAGAGAACATTTTCCATAAAACAAAGGGTGTATTTAGGGATAGTCTTGTCTTTTATCTGAACCTGACTTGTTAATGCAGGTGAAAATACATGTCCATTGGTTGTTTTGAAACCTTGCTGCTGTGGAGTTGAGCAAGATCTTGCCAAGACTCTTTTTCTGGTTTCTAAGAATCGTCTTGATGGTGGCCATCCTAATATTCCTGATAAGGGTTCATATGCTGAAAATGTTGGACAAGAGAAACGTGATGTTCAAACATTATCTAAACAAGAAGAGAAAACATATGGTTTGGTTGCCAAAGAAAATGTCGCTCTTGAACATGATAGAGAAATCGATGCGACAAAAGGTGATAGGATGATACATGATGCACCGCCAAAATTAGATGAGTTTAAACATAAGGCTAGTGTTCCCAAAGAGAAGTTGATGAGTGGTCAACCTGGAAGCATCATGCATCGAGTAGAGCCTGGAGGACCAGAGTACAATTATGCTTCTTCATCCAAGGGTGCGAAGGCGTTGGCTTCTAACAAGGAAGCAAAAGGTGCATCTAATATTTTGGGCAAAGACATGGATAAGTATCTCCGGAATCCATGTTCTGCTGAAGATAAATTTGTAATTATAGAACTTTCTGAAGAAACTTTGGTGTATACGATTGAGATTGCAAATTTTGAGCACTACTCATCCAATTCGAAGGACTTTGCAGTACTGGGAAGCCTCATTTATCCAACTGAGACATGGATAAATCTTGGAAACTTTACTGCTAAAAATATAAAGCAATCTCAAAGGTTTCAGCTTGAAGAGCGAAAGTGGGTGAGATATCTCAAATTACATTTTCTTAGTCACTATGGTTCAGAGTTCTACTGTACATTGAGCACTGTAAAAGTCTATGGAGTTGATGCTGTTGAGCGCATGCTAGAGGATTTGATCTCAGTTCCAGATGATTTACGTGCTCATGCAGAATCAGATGATGAGAAGAAACCGATTCCTTCATCCCCTTTGCCCTCTCACACTGATGGGCTTCTCAAAACATGTTCAGCTGAACCTTATGTGGAAGATGGATCTGAAGACTCCAGGCACAAGGATGATGTTCAAGTCAGAGATATACAGCCACAGCCAGTTGGAAGATTGCCTGGGGACAGTGTTCTAAAGATATTGATGCAAAAGGTCCGGTCGCTGGATATAAAAATATTGATTTTGGAGAGGTATCTAGAAGAAATAAACTCAAGATATCGAGATCTATTTAAAGAGCTAGATGAAGAAGTAGCTGAGAAAGCTTCATTTTTGGAGAAGATGAGATCCAATATGGCTAACCTTCTTCATAAGAAAGAGATTATTGTATGTATTGTGCTTTTAATACTTTCTGTGACTATTTTCCTTTCTGGCTGCTTAAAAGAATGCTTGTGGGGGTCACTGCAGGTTAAAGATGTATCCGATCTGATTGCATGGAAATCAATTATTTCCTCACATATTGATATTCTGAAGACAGAAAATGCACTTCTCCAGTAAGAATTGATTTTTTCTACTAGCTCAAAGCCAATTGCTTGCTTTTTGAAACTCTGAAGAACCATAGTGAGATGCATGCTCTTAAGTAACGACTTGCATCCACTGCACAAATTTACTCGAAATGTATTCTCCTTTTCTTTTTCTTCCTTTTGAGTTCAACCACATAGACATGGGCATTGAGTTTTTGTTAAAAGGCATCCTTATATGTGATGTGATCTTATCCTCATTGAAGAAACTATGCTGGTCCATTTAGCACGGACTCACAAAACTTAGTTTCTGATGGGACACGAGTAAATACACAGCAGTTTTATTCCTGTGCCTCCATCTTGGTGTCTGAAAAAAGATGAAAAGCTGAGAAAGCTATATTAGGCAGATCCTCCAAGGCTTTGACCTGGGTTAACATAGCTTTCCATGGGCCTTTAGGTCTGAATTGAATTCTGCAATTTCATCCCAAAATGTACTACTCTTGGTTATATTAATGATTCAACAACTTTTACTGGTCAATAAAAGTTATGGGTTTTCATGAGAAACAACACTCCAATGCTCATTTCTAAGGTAAAAAGAACCAGGCACTAGAGATACTCAAGTAGTGGTTGAAAAATCTAGGCATCAAATGGTTTTCGCTTGCTGGATCTAGAAACTCCCTAGAAAGTTTTGAACATGACTTATGGTTGGAGTCGGTGTCCAAGACTTATCAAGCAATGAAGCAGTCATTGCATTATGTATCTATATTTTGTAACAAGGAGATGGTTAAAATTCTCGAAGAATGAGAGGGTATTTTGCTATTTACAAAACCAGTGCTGGGGAAAAAAAAACAATTAAAGCCTACACTTTTGCTATGTTGTCTGGTGAAGTTCTATACCTTCAAAAAGTTCGATTGTGTCCTAGACTTTTTAAGACGTGAAATTTGCTTGCTCCACCCTGGTGAACTCATGCAGTTCCTGGATGATTGGGTGAGATGTTTTATACGCATCATACTAAGGAAATCCCCATGTGCAAAATAGAGTAATAGACCAAATTGTTATATATATCCATATATTACGATTGTAACTTGATTGAACATTTTGATGGGATTAGGATATGATTGCACAAAAACCAACTACAAAACCAATATGATAGTTCTTTCCAACCAAAAAAAAGGCAATTAGAATATAACGTTATGTTTCTACTTGAGAATTTCAACTGCAATTATTGAATTTAATTATGTTATATTGTTATGCAGATCTGAGATGAAAAGAGTGTTGGAAGTTCAGAAGCACTCGGAGAACAAGGGTATTGTTGTTCTTCTTATGACCTCTATATGTGTTGCTTTAGCCATTGTTAAGCTAATTGTAGACTTGACTCTAAATGTGATTAGTGGAAAACAAAAGGTTGGAGAGTTCTGTAAGTCAAATATCATGTGGATTTTCTTACTGCTGAGCTGTGGCATTGTTGGAATCATTCTTTTGGTGTGAATACCGTTAGGAAATAGATACAGTAGTTATTATCCTCTCTATGTTTGTACTTTTTCTATGGAGAGGGTTTCAGGGTAGTTGAAAGACGAAGAACTTTTAGTAATCTACACTACTCCAGTTGTTCATTAAAGCAAGTAATTGGCACCCAGCCTTCATTTGTTATCAATAAAGTAGGCCACTCCAACTGGAGCGGTGAGGTGGTGAGAGATCCAAACAATCTTGTAGTACCAAGATCTCTTTAGAAGAAATCACCTTACATTTTAGCTTCATAATATCTAAGAAATTGTAGATGGCCAGATTTACCTAATTTAGCTGCATTTCCATGTATGAACAGCAGTCATTGTAACTATAATTCAGTGAAAAATAAGAAAGGCATCAAGAAAAATAAATGCATCTTTTCAGCTAGTATGTTGGATTCACTAGTCACTTGTCTGTCATATGTGCAAGTAGATCTCCATCTTTTTTTTTTTGGATGAAATGTCGGCCTAGATTTCTGCTTTATTGGTAATTGCTAATATCCAAGTTTATTGACCAGAAGTCATGCTGCTCATTGAAGTATGCCGTTTTTCTCATTTCATCCTGTGCTATAGCAGTAGCTTGCAACAAATATTATTTTCTTTATGTATTCACATTGCAGTAAGAAAATACTGTAACACCAAGGGGTTGGCTTATTGGATAAAGCCCAAAAGCTCCTATGGCAATTTGCAGGAGATTTTGGACTTAAATCCCATAGCATAAATTATACTTAACAAGTGGTGAGTCTTGTATAATGGTTCATACGCCTAGAGAGCATCTGGTCCAATTGTGGCCGTGTACTCTTCTATGCAGCGTGTTATCCAACTTTCTTGGTATCTAACTTTGTTGGATTCTATTGCTGTTGGTAATCAATTTAGTTGACCTATCATCCTTTCATGCAAGGTGTATGGAGAATTTTTGGGTTCTTCGAGTTTGCAGTCAATTAATGGTGGATGGAAAACAATTTTTGTCAACTCATGAATGTTTTAACGTTTATCTATGAGCTCAATCCATCCAACACTTTAAAGTTAAATCCCAAGAATCATCTGTTTATCTGTGCCAACATTAACTTAACAAGTCCTCCTATCTCAGAATTGCAATTTACCGTGTGGTTTTTTTTTTTTTTTCTTGTCGTTATTGGAGCCTGAGTTTTGGAAGAAACTAAACAAGAAAACAGAAACAACAAGAGGACCTGTTTCTTTTCAACGTGGGATAGCATACTTTTCATGTCTCCTCTAACAGAAGCATTTTCATGAATCAAGCATGCGCTAAGCCCTTCTTTTGACATTGTTGGGTCATGAAGTACAAATAGATAGCAATTTTCTGACTAGAACTAAATTTTCACACAGCTGGCAATTAGCCGTCATAGTCCCATTCTGTTGTTGGATACAGCGGTATGGATAACATTGTGCTGTTGAGACTCAAACGAATGAAATCATCTATTGAACTCTATATTGTATAAAATCCTATAACATTTGCAATATGTCAAACCATTTTAACAATTTCCCGCTTCTTATGCACACATAACATACAACAAAAGGCCAAAAAATAAACCTTAAAGGACTTGGTGATGCTTTGACTGCCCTATCGAACATTTGTATTTACTCTATAGGCATAAATTAGTCCTGGAACATGTTTGATGTGATTGTTAAGGGAGGAAAAAGAAAAGAAAAGAAAAGATAGAAAAGTAAATGGCTGCTTGCATGGTTTTTTAAAAAGTAACACGACGTGTACCGTCCTGTCGACGGAGTTGTCCAATGATTCATCATGACCAATTTCAGCTTATCTCCCTTCAGTTGTGCTGAGATGTCCTTGCTGTAATTCACGCCTGAGCTTGATCACTATATAAATCAAGTATATCCAAAGACAGTTGAATGTTGAATAACACCATTCAATCCTTGATTTATTTGTGCGGCTTGATGTGAGGATAATGTCCTAAAATGTGCTCAGGCATGAAGTCATGTCGTGTCAGAATCCCAACAATGGGAGGCCTCTGCAATGAGTAGAGAAATTAGTATGCATATCTACTTCAATGATCTGTTGGCTGAAAATTTGACAATATAGATTTCGTACATGATTTGGAGGAAAGACAACAAGCCTAGCTTGTGCATCAGAAAAGGAAAACGTTATCATTGCAGGCATCTTAAGACGGAGGAGGGTGTTAAAAGTACAAAATATAAATACTACACTGAATCTACAAGCTTAAACTACTAAGTTAGCTGGATGTGGAGCAAATTCAATAGGATTATGTTTAATCCCTGCTTCGTCATTATTTAGTTGTGGAGTAGAACATGGGAATTGAAATTACGGTCCAGTTTAGTCCTCACCTATAGTGAAAAACTTAGAAAAGGAACCGTGAAGCCTTAATTAGTTGATACATTCTTAAAATAAAGGATACGAGTGACAAGAGATCTTACATGTTGACTCTTTGGGACCACGCACATGTGCCTGAGTCCAAGTTCTCGAAAAAGAATAGCGGCTTTGGCTAGGGACATCGTCTCAACCACTGTGTATGGGGATGCATTAGTAACAGGATGGAGATCGATGAACATTTCCATCTCTTCATCAGAAATATCCAAATCTTCCAATTTGACTCCCTTCCCAGACCCTGCTTTGGCAAAATCTAGTGCAGCATACTTCTGCAAGATCTCCTTGCCACTAAGTACCCTTTCCTTGGAAAAATTCTTATCCTTGAGTAATACGAGCAAATGAGACCTCAAAACAACCCCACACAATTCCGGAGATTCAGAGAAGGGAGGTTCGTCAATCACAGGGAAACCATTATGACCTGTGAACCTCAGAGCATGCAAGATGTTCCCTACCCTTTCAACACCAGAAAATGTAACCAGCGGCCCTGTAACAACATCTCCAGCAACAAGGTGTCCCATATAAGGTTCTGCATGGGCCTCCATATAAGGCAAACCTTTTAGTTTCACTATCTGATCATATACACCTTTGTTGAAGTTATCAGCAACAGTTTTTGAAACAAGAAGAACTAGCATCACAAGTGGAAGAAGATACAGGTCATTCGTGAGCTCAAGCAATATAACACATAAGGAGACAGTCATTCTCATCGTGCCACCAAGAAATGATGCTGCACCAAGGAGGGCGAAGAGGCCTGTCTCAAGTTCTGAAATGGATTCAAACAGTCTCCCAACAAGACGTCCATAACAAGCCCCAGCAAGCATGACAGGGATGAAAAGACCGGATGGTATAGCAATACCATATGTAATAACCCCGAGAAAATAGATTGCACCAAAGAAAATGAAGAGCGAAGAAATGCGAAACTCATGGAAGGTATTGATGCTAAACAGGTTGCGAATAGCATCATCGTTTGTATTCAGGAAGAGGGATGCAAGGTCATTGTAGTATCCTGATGGACACTGGAAGCTTTTATAGTTTCCCAATTCATCAAACGTGGGACAGCTTGCAGAAGGATCAGTAGGGCAGGGACTGCACTTTGCGATCCATGGAAGGCCGAAAGCAAAGCATGAAGTCAGGAGGGAAATGGCTACAACAAGTAATATTTTGAAGGCGGTACCTTTCCTGCAGCATCACAAAAACTAACAATTCAAGTTTCTGTCACCATTGTTGCAAAATATATCATATTGCAAAATATGCCATATAGTTGAAATATCATTCTTTTTTCTTTTTGGTGCAATCATACGAGGGTGCAGGCAGAAGGGCAGCACAAGAGTGCCAGAGAGCTAACACAACAAAACTAATGTTCAAGAGTACATACTCGTTTATAATGCCATACACACGAAGGACCTTGTCGATGAAGTAGTTATACAGGCTTCCAAGTATACCTCCAAGAACTCCAAGGAGTATCACTGCCAGTATATCTCCTCCATCATATGAAACTTTTGCCGAGCTGACATCATACATGATAAGGCCACCGCTACCGAATAGCCCACAATCTCCAGTAGAGCAAAACACTATAAAAGCTCTTAAAACTATAGCAACCACTGCTGTTGTGAAAAATGTCCTCCAAAGAAGAGCGCTTCGCCACCTGAAAAATGAGCAAACTTTGGTAGTCATCTTTCAATAGATATGCAAGGGGCAACAGCACTTTTTCTCTTTCCTTCACTATGTTTATGAGTATAGAGCCAAGGAAGACTTAGCACAACCGCTTTGCACAAGGCAAATTCTTCTAGTTGTTAACTTGTTATCAAATTAAAAGAAATCCTTGATCAATATAATATTGACAGAGCATCTATTGACACCCAATATTTCTTAATGGAACAAATTTTTTGAATGAAGATCATGGGCAAGGAATTGGAGAAAAATGATCCTACAACACAAAATCACTCATAGAACTTCGAGTGATCAAGTAGAAGTTATTGACTTTTAGATGCTCTCAACCTTGAGTAGTCTATGTTACTTACTCTCCCCCTCTGCATTACCTCTTGACCCAGTCTATACTTTAGAATTCCACACTAAGCCAAAATGTGAGATGACTTAATGGAGATGTTACACCATTTATATAATCAGATTTGAATGAAGCAATAGAACAAGGAAGTAAGTTGACAATTTTACGTGCTGAAAAGTAATCCACTATATCAAATAAGCCCTAATCCAATCTTTACATAAACATGATGATGATTCAGTAAGAGAGAGAGAGAGAGAGAGAGAGAGAGAGAGACCACGAAGCTACTTCTTCAAGTGCAAATAGGACGCCTCCAACAGGTGCACGAAATGCAGCAGCAACACCAGCAGCAGCTCCACAAGTAATGAAGTCCCGTCTATCTCGATCGCTTTTAAAGTATCTGAGCCATTTCCAAGTCAAGTGGTACTTTCGAGATCCTCCTTGACCTAGTATAGAGGCTATGCAAGCACCTGTGTGCACCATAGGTCCTTCTTTACCCACAATAAATCCCGCAGAAACACCCAAAATAGAACCAAATATCTGAAAATAATTACATGAGACAATACATTACAAATTTCTTATCTAGAAGTAGGCAAATAGAACTATTCTGATGATTGTACATATTAGGTAGCCATACAATCACTTAACCTTCAAAGTAAAAGGGAACGATCAGGATATATCTCATGTCAGTAAATGGATAGGAGAAAGAAGATTGTATTTTGAGACTTTTAGATTAACTTCATTTACCTTAACAAAAAGGGTACTTGGAGCCAACATAGAATGAGCATCTATGCCATTTAAATAAGCTTTAACCTCAGGAATACCAGAACCTGCAGCAGCTGGAGCGATAAGAGCACAAAGAGCACCTGCTGCTACTGCTAGTCCGACATTGCAACCGGCATATGCTGCAAAAGCTTGGAAGTATCTGCGCTGAATAAATCATCCATCATATTTTATACACAAACCAGAAAATAGCTAAACTAGAAATCTTTCAATTCCCACCTCACCCATTTTATCATGATGACTTGCTATAAAAACAAAACATTTATCAGCTGCCAGCTTGGAATATAAGTATTAAATTAAAGGATTCACCTAAAAGATTTCATGTAATCGTACAAATGCCACTTCCTTGTGCTTTACCAATCCTCTTTGGTTAGTTTGATTTCACTCGATAAAGAGCAGAAAGATAGACTCGGGAAATAAATGTTCTTTTACATTATGAAAAAATAGAAAGTAGAGATAATCTAGAATGGGGGAAATTACAATGGCCCATAGAAGCGTCACATTCTTGACAGCTATCTTGTGCACTGGACCATTCAGACAAAAATCGATTCAACAGAAAGCTATTCAGTGTTGATAAAAAACATGGACTGAAAATCTCTTACTAATCATTTCAACATTGAACCATGTTCTACGGTGCTTAAAGGTTAAGTCTCAAAGAAAGGAATTATATTGTCCATGCTTTATGGTGCAAAGCTGTAACTGACAATGAGCAGAAATTGAGGGCTGTAAGAATGAGAATGCTTTCGACATACAAAAGAACCAGAATAACATGAAAAGTGGTACTAGAGCATTATTGTAGTTTAAACAAGGAAACATGTCACGAATTATATCTAACCAAAATTGCAGATGTCCCAGTAATGAATCAATTTGGTGCAAGTACTAAATCAATACCAAAAATCACAATCATGTATATAAGTAATGAAAATGAAGCTCACTTGTCCTGAGACATGAGATTACTGGTCAGCAGAAGCTTGAAACCAGCTATATTCTCCACTGCTATATTATTGAAGATGCCGACTAATCCGGTGCCTAAACCAATTATGAGGGCAAATGCCCATTTCAGAAAAATGTACTGAAAGATCTGAATCTTCCTCCTCTGTCTCCAATCCTGCTTGAACAGTTCATTCTCAATAATCCTGCCACAGGAACAACCGAAACGACATTAGTGATGATGGTATTATCTCTGATATCTCCTGCTGCAGCACTACTTCGATTTTTAAGCATAGATAACCGTTCTAAATTTAGCATTCTCAATAATCGATTGCTCGTAGAACACTCTAGGAAACCTATAATCTGATCAAAACTTAATCTATATGAATTTTGATCAATTTTCTGTAAGAGGAATTTGCAATGAAACTGGGTGGTGGTGGAAATCAAGATGCGAGTCAATTGATAAACCACTGTGGGACATGACAGACGGAAAATCATTTGGTGGAAACAACATAAATACTATACAGAGTACTCAGGGAGAAAGAAAGCAGCATACTCATAATCAAGACTCTCGATAGGGCAGGCATTGGAACCAACAATAGCAATCTGAGATGTGGTATTTATCCTTGTAGATAGAAGAGGCTCCTTGTATGACATGTTCTTGTCAGACACATCTGACCAATACCTCTCAATCTCCTTTCCATTCAATCCTCCCTCGTTTTCGATGTCAGGTTCGTGGTTGCTGCAGTTATTCCCATGATCATTCCCGTAATTCACATTATTTTCTCTATCCATTCCCCTTCTTCAACAAAAAAAAAAAAAAAGCATCTTATAAGATTGTAAGTAGCAGGACAATATGGCTTGCTTTTTCTTAAAGCTGCATCTTTTGTCCTTGTCCTCCTGTCAAGACACCCACCAACATTACTCAATTACAAGAAAGCTTGTAATTTGTTGCAAACCCTGTTGTAGTAATTATTTTACATAATGAATGCAGATGATATCTAACAAAGCCGAGAAGACATGTAACCTAAGCAATCAAGAATTCATGTCATGAAACTTACGAAGCATCCATGTTGTGTGATCAAAATGGTTTAAGAATTCATATTGTCTTTGTCATTACAACAATTAATACCTGTCATGAGTTGACGAGCTAAAAGAGAGACCTTTTAATCTTTCAAACACCGATATCACATTCCATGAAAAAGCAAGTGCATAAAAAGTGTAGAAGTTTTTTCTTCTATCACTAAACAGATGCTTCGGACCCTTGTTTAACATTTTCCTAGTAGAAAAAGCAACTGAGCATTGAAGCTGACATCAAAATATGCATGATCACAGCATCACTATCGGATCATTGGACATATAAAAGCAACGTAATAGAAGCTGGTGAGTCATTACAAAAAAAAAAAAAAAAAAAAGAAGCATGCAAAGGCATAATAATAACATGTCTGCACTGAATGATACATCGACAGATGCACAAATGAACGAAAGCATGAACAATCATCAAACAAGTGTTTGCTTTCATCAAATACATAAATGAGGTGTGACAAAACTTACAGATGAAGTCTTTTGCAAAAGTTGTCTTGTTTTGTTCTTTCTTTTCTGTGTATGAACTGCAAACCGAAAAGATAGAAAATAAATACTACCAAGGAACAGGAAAAAGGGAAGGAGAAATAAATTATATGATGATGACTGGAAGATTATTCTAATTGCTTTGATATACTTTGCTCCATTCTTAGACTAAGGATCTCTCTCTCTTTTCTTATCATTGATTAGTCGTTAATGCTTACGAAAAAGGAACTCTTTAGAAAAAAAGAGTGCATGAGCACAGTAGAGAGAGACTCTGTTTGGTGCGGCTTTATTGTTGGAGCGCGACTTCCATTTATAGGGGCTTTAAGTTTCATCTCATTTATGCTTTCCAAAATCGATCCTTTGGTTATCATCGCAGTTATGAGGGAGTCAAACCTATCCTCCAGTTCTATCGAATATTTACTAAATCTAAACAACATTCTCAGCTAGATTTGATTGAGTTTTAGATTTGATTGACTTTGTTTTGATTCTATAATCTTAAAATATCTTATAAATTTAATTATAATAATAATAATTATTATTATTACTTAAATTTAGCTCAAATTTAATTAATATTTAAACTTAATTCAAGTTTAATTAAACTTACGAGCTTTTTAAATTGAATATTACAGAACTTGAGCTCGATTCCATAAATTGTATTAATAGCTTAAATTCCAACTTAATTCTACTATAACCAAATTAAATTTAAATAAATATTAAATCAAACTTGAATAATTAACAAATAGACTGATTTTATTTACATCATTAGCTACTCAAGAAGTTCATGAATCAAAGTTCTTTTTTTACTATTTATAACTTAATTACTTTACTATCTAATCAAACTCAAATTAAATATAAAGTTATCCAACTATAAATAATAGTATTATTCAAACTAAAAAGAAAATTTACGTTTATTTAAAAACAAAAATCAAACCTCTTTATTAAATCAAATCAAGCTCGAAATTGAATCTACGGAAATCCTTCTTGCTCGTTTACAGCCTTACTCATCGTATTTCGATCGTGTCGTTGTATGTATTAGATTGTTTAATATTCTTAGGTTATTTATCACATTCGGTAGAAGCACCAATAATGGCACTTATGCTAAGTCCGTTTTGTGGAAAACGTATCTGCATTATCAAATGTCGTTCATTAAAAAAGATTTAGATTTATTTTAGGAAAAGGAATTTTCCTTTCCATTTCCATATGTAGTTTTGGGGAACTTGCAGTATAGTAGTTTTCAAGGTATTTTCTCTTAAAAAAAACAAAACCAAAAAAGGAAAAACAGTGTTATAGTGAGATAATACAATATTATCAATGTATGATATGTTAATAAGATATATAATTTTATTAATATTACTTAGTACTATATGCTATTGAGATATCAATTGTACAATACCATAAAGTTTATTATTGATTAATGTAATATTATATATCAATCAGATAATACATTACTAATACAAATATTTTATTACGATAACAACAGTATAGTTATGGTATGTAATAAAATTAAAAATAATACATATTATATATTATCTTATTATATTATATTGCAATTCATAACAAATCAACAATATATTATACAATATAATGTTCTATTTTATATATTAATTGACAGAAAAATATGATCTAATAATTCATTTAGTCTGGTTAATATTTATAATTCACATAATGCTAAATAATCGTGATATATTGATTTGTTTGATATTTTACTAATACTATGTTATCTAATTTAATTATAAAATCTTATGTATTTATCATTTAATATGGTAGGTTGCGTAAGTTACTACAACAAACCCCCCTAAAATTTATCAAAACCACAAAATGATCCCGAATTTCTAAATAGCAATATTTAGACCTCAATTTTTTTTTTTATCCAATATATTAGCAAACAGTTCTTTCTTTAGATATATACATGTAATAGACCAATTCCTCATCCTATTTTAGATATTTAATTGATTAAGATGATCCAATTTAACCAATAAATAGGCTTTAGAAAATCATTGCGATTGTATATGCTAATATAAAAGACTGATTTGCTAGTAGGTTGAATGATAATCTTTCCCATCTACAAATTTTTAAAGGGGCGTAAGTGTGGCAATTTAGAAACTCAATGTCATCATGCAATTTTAATAGCTTTAAGAGGGCGTTCTTATAATTCCCCTAATACTTCCTCTTACGTGTTTATCTATCAATTAATTTTATAGCGCAAAACCTGGTAAATAACAACTATATCATATTATTATCTATTATTAATCTATGATTAATACAATATTATGGATATATTACAATAGGTATGAAATATTATGAATAGTTGAGTACTATATGATTAATGTTTAATTTATATCTATCATAGGTCAATTCTTTGAAAAGTATTAAATGAAGTATATTATAGTATAGTATTTTTGTATTATATCAATATATAATAAACTAATAATTTTACAATAATTATTTTAATATGAATATAACCTAACATTATATATGAACTAGTATAATTAATAATTATATTAATCATGAAGTAATTGCAAAATATAATTTATTTTAACATAATTTTAATAATATATTATCTATTAATATCATATATTATTATAAGTAGGCTTGTCACGAAATACAGTCATATCATATTTAATTATTTGATATTACTATAATTTAATAATTTACAAATTTATTTATTCAATTATAATAGTAATATTATTATTAAATGTACCAATTTTATGTATAATATATTTTTCAATGACTGAATATATTATTAGGAGTAAATTGCAAAAACACTCCTTTATATTGTACCATGTGCTTCTGAGTCTAGTATTTTTTAAAACTGAGTACTTGATCCTTAAATCTTCAAATGCATGTTATTACACCCTTATGTGACCATTTATCCTTGATAAAAATAATAATAATGTATTGAAAATTTAAAAAATGGAAGGTATCTATTTTTTCTAACCTTTGTAACATTTTTTTTAAGATTTCCTTTAATATTTTATTCAATAGTAAAATACCAAAATAGGATCTTACCACACATTTTTTATTTTTAATTTGGAGGGTTTAATTCAACTTTAGAAAAAGGGTAGCACATAAGCAAGCATAAGATGCGTATTTACAACATACCACATTATTTAATCAATAATGTGAAAAATAAAACCTTTTCCCACAAATAAAGATTTTCTGCCATAAGAATGTACCTTAACTGTAAATACAATTTAATATTTTGCATACCATAACTATCTCACATTTACCAAATGCAACATATATTAACTTAATATATGTTACGTTCCTTAAATGTGACATTAATGTAATTAAATGTATTTACATCTAGGTATAAGTATCTATATTGCACTTTAAAGATGCAGGATAAACCTACTAAATTAGTAATATTTTTTTATACAATTAATAAATATGTATTATTTATTACATGCAATAATAAATAAGTAAGATTCTCAAATAAAACTTTGTGATTCATTATTACACCTAAAACAAAAAAGCGATAACAATTTCGCTATGTAAACCAACTTAAACTAGAAGCTGACTACCTTAACTATTAACATAGGTATATTTTGCACAAGGTGTTTACCATTCCACAACATTAAGCCATCCAATCCCGAACCTAATTTACATTGATGTGTCAGATAAGTATACCTATTAATTTATAATATAATGGACGTGAGTCCATATGTCGATCCTATAGGAACTAGTACGATTACTAGTACTAACTAGATCTTTATTATCTAACTTGTAAATTAAATTTTAAGAAACTTAAAGAAGTAAATCTAAATTACTACTGAAACTAATTTAAAGATTAACTAAGACATAATTTAAGAATTAACAATGTTGTACCTAAATCTTGCTTAATCTAATTTATTCTTTAATCTTTCTTAATCAGGAGAATTCTCTATTAAAGTTAATCACTTTCTCAAGCCAGTTAACCCTAACCTTAACCCTAAAATCACCTACTATAATCTCTTCTTAATAGTATAATCTAAAATTACATTATTAAATAAAAAATTATCTACACATTAATTTAGAATTAAAGAAGAATCTTGCAAATTATGTCTAATCTTGTAATAATTTTCATCAACTATGCCTAGATCTAATCTTATAAGAAATCTCTCGTTTTTCTTATGATAAGATATCAAACTCTAGATTACTATACACATAAATAATAGCTTCAATCATGAAGCAAATGTAGTTAAACAATAAAAGACTAAAGAATTAAATTAATCAAATACTAATCATGTCATATGAATAGATCTAGGTTCATAAGACCTAGATATCAAAGATATACTCACTATAGATTGTAAAATAAGAATCTAAAAACAAAAAATAGAGAAAAATAAAAGGATTAATCATGAAATCTAAAGAAAAATCGAATCTTGATATTTTCTTTGTGCCTTACTTTCTTAAGTATCTTTGCTTTGAAAAACTCTCCAAAATTCATGCCAAAAAAGTTCTTCTTTTAAACAAACCCTAATAAGGCCTTATATAGAAAGAAAAAAAAAGTTGGCTAGAAAGATACGATTGGGGACAAATTGTATCTTTTGGTCGTGTTCTAGGCTGTAATAGTTGAAAATAAGCTTTATATTGGCTTGGAAACGATACATGTGATTCGGTTGTATCGAATTTCAAATCTTTGTAACTTACTCATTTTAACTTCGATTTGAGTAGAATTTGTTTTTATCTTCTTATTTTCTAGCATAAATCATTTCAAAACTTAAAAAATAAAATTTTACTCAATTAAGTATTATTATATAAAAATAAACTCAAATTTTAAGGGAAATCATAAAAAATCACCATATAAAATATAACCAATTTAGAAATCACCGGATATTAACCTGGAGGAAAGCATTTCAAACTATCTTTTGTAATTTTGGAGATGAGTTGGTAGTCTACTTGAAACCTATAAGACAGTTATAGAGAAATAAGTGATAACTTGCTCAATAAGTGGGATGAAAACAATAGCACATATGTAACACAAAGCAATCAACGTTTTCAAGCGAGTTTAGTTAATGTTATGCATGTATAAGTACGTACTATTGCATGACGTTATCCAATCTGTCATAAAATTAAACAAATTGCACCACTTCTAATCCAGGTTAAGGAGTTTGACATCTTATACATAAATCGGAACCAAACTGGGGCTTATGCAATGGATAACACGCTCTGCCCAAGACTTCACTTTAAACTACGACCCCTAACCTTGCTACGACCCCTAACCTTGCTATAACCCCTAATCTCCTGTCATTTAGTTCGACTAAAGGTAGAAAAAAGACTATTTCAACTATTCCTATCGATGGATTTGTGTTTGACTCTAGAATTCTAATCGTTTCCCCTAGTGTGTTGCAATGTATGTCCAATTAGAAGTTAAGTCAAGTTTGAGTTAGTTTGATCTTTTGGGGTGATCAGATAATTTCAAAAAATTCAACCAAGTATATCATGAAACAATTAATACATAAAGTCTAGCACTCCAAATAGTATAACCATATTCAAGTACACACGTTACATATGTACAAGCAACTAAACTACAATCACAAATAAGACATATACTAAGACCTCCAAGTATACTTAAATAATACTTTAAAGCGTAATGAAGCACTAATCCCACTTACTTAAACTTATAATATCATAACCCAAACAGTACCTTTATCATGATAGATCATCGTACACTTTACCAAGGCCAACGATTAACCCTCTTGTCAATCATTGCCCTTCCATACGATGTATTAAGCTACT
Organism: Lumnitzera racemosa; assembly: GCA_024138005.1. Classification (NCBI taxonomy): domain Eukaryota; kingdom Viridiplantae; phylum Streptophyta; class Magnoliopsida; order Myrtales; family Combretaceae; genus Lumnitzera; species Lumnitzera racemosa. Next base: position 23,139,191 of record JAMXBC010000008.1, read on the forward strand.
TCCACTCCTAGTTACCATCAATTACACAAATAAGTAATATCGTAGCAAAATGACTATTCTTACTATTTAATCGGATAAGTCATTAAATTTAAGCTATGGAACATGATGTCCCCAAAATAGTAGAACTAGTAGTAGTAAAGTAGTCCCAAAATAGCTACAGAAAGTTTGACAACTGATGTGAGCCAAGCGCACCTATCAGTTTTAATATAGCGGATGTGAGTCCGAGTCGATCCCTCAAAGATTTTGAGTACTAATATTAACTTTAGCTTTATTATCTAACCGAAAAATTGTGATAAATTGAATGAATTAAAAATACTAAAATTAACAACTAAACTACTTATGAGACTTAATTACGCAAATTAGGAAGCAATCAATTACGAACGACTTCAAGTATGCAATAATGTATTTAGGAATTATTTCCCCTAGTGTTTAACATGTAACCTTTTTTAAAATATATCCAATTCAATTTCTATTATTCTTGACCGGAGGGATTCACAATTAAAGCTAATATCTTTCTCAAGCATATTAACCATAATCCTAAATTATTTACCGGAATCTCTTCACTTAGTAATATAATTTAGAATTGCATTAGCGTGTAATGAATTCCCATACAAACAATCAACTTTCCAGAAGAAACATGTATCTTATCTCTAAGTATACATGTAATTCTCTTCAATTATGCCTAGATCTAATTACACATGCAATTTCTCAATTAACATGCATAATATCATTTATTAACACTCTAGAATTATCAATCCATAATTAACGACATAATTGAATCAAGAAAATGTAGAAACTTTATTGAAATTATAATTCAATCCAAGTGTTACATGAAACCCTAGGTTCCATAATCCTAAATACTCTAATTCTAAGCTATCATAACGAATCTAAAAACGAGTTTCATCAAAAATGTAAAATAAAGCATTAAAACTCCTCTTGATTTGATGAACAATCTCTCTAATCTTGAAATTGATGTCGTTCTTGCTTCTTGATTAATGTTCTTCTCCAATCTCCTTTCGTCTCTTGTGTCTCTTGTTTCTGTAATGTCTTTCCTCTTTTGAAACCCTAATATGTCTTTTTATAGTGTATCAAAAAGATTTTGTTTTCGTCACCCGACATAGCCTAGGACATGACCGTGTCCCAGGTCGTGTAACTTTCTGCACTTAGGCAAATTTTCTACACAACTTAAAAAATTCATAACTTCTTCGTTTGAACTTGGAATTGAGTGAAACTTGATTCCTTTTCTTCATTTTCGAGCCTAGAACGCGTTTAAACCCTGAAATCAATATTTTACTCAATTGAGTATCAATTTCTTTAAAGAAAACAAAAAACGTGCGGAAAATACTATAAAATCACCCTATGAAATATGTTTAAAATTAGAGTTATCAACAACATAAGTTAAAGAAATCATAAAGTCTTAATCAATACTAAAATAGTTCCTTCCTTTGCTCCAATTCTCTCATAATCCAATCTGATAGGATTCGGGGTATTGATTCCACCTAAATACTAGAACCAAGCTTATCTACTCCTCACTCAGATATTTCATTTGATTACTTATTTTTATTTATGTTATTTAGATTTTCTATTTCTTGTATCATTTTTATATTACCCTCATGTTTATTTTATATTTACAGGAATGCCATCAAGGCATCCTTTTAGTCCTTTTATTTACAAGTTTGCCATTATGTATTTAGTCTTTTTATTCACAAGTTTGCTATTATGTATAAATAGAATGCACATGTAGGGTTTTAGATAGATTTTGAACATTAATAAAAAACCCTTTAAGCCTTTTCTCTTGGAAAGTTCTCTTTTACTAACTCTTACAAATCTCTTTACCAAAGATTGTGATGGGCAACTCTATTACTCAGACCAGTGCATCATATCCAGTAAGTTTTAGGCCATGTAGAATCTAGCTAGTATATTATATCCGACTAGGTGGCTCACAAAATTGCTAAAACCTTCATTAAACCCACTTTATTTTCATTCAGTAAAATCGGACCCACTATTACGACCGACCTTATCTGTTCTTGACCCAATACATATCATCTAAGTAAGAGATTATCATCAATACAACTGAATTTTTCCTTTCGTAAACACTATTTGTTTCCTCTTATTTCACTCTTATCCTAACCCTTAAGTAAAGTTAGGTGGCAAGTAATTCCATCGAACTATCTTGTACGTCATATCGAGCTGTGTCGTGAGTTTTCAAAAGCGTTCCATTGGTGTGTCGTATCCTTTAGAGTTGTTCATAGGTTTTGCTTACTTCTCTTTCACTCTTTTGCACATTCCCTATCACCCCTTTTTCAAGTTTTCGACAAACTTAGACTCATCTAGTGACCAACCTTATTTGTTCTTAGCCACGATACGCATCACCAATCCCAGCTTGAGACTATTCTCAGGCATCTTACGACCCAGCTCAACAAAAAGGTAGCCCTGTAACAAGCGAAATCTAGAGGGTTGTAAGCTTATGCTCAGTGAGTTAATCCCTTCAACATGCCTTGCAAATAATATAATTTAACAAACATATGAATGCATGAAATAACCAGCGTGCCAAACAAATACATGCAGTGACCTAAGAATAGTATGCAACTTAGAATTTTGCTATCCACAGTTAGGGTTGAAGATTATTAATCAATGCAAACTATCAATCAGGTTTTAACACCTGAGTTTTTATCCATAATTGCACCAATGTACCACAAATCCATTTGTATGAATATACTTATATATATATATATATATATATATACTTTACTTTGATAATTAATATGAACTTATCAAAATTAAAAAATTCCCAAGTCTAACGATGTGGTGGCCTTTGCAACCTATATCACACGTCTTAAGTGAAAGTTACAAGATATGACCCTTAGCCGTACAATTAGTGTCTCCTGGCACTTAATAACCCTATAGGCTAGGACAAGGACTCAATAATATGGCATAAATATGCCTAATCTAATCCCTGTATGAGCCCTATTCTTGTGAGCCTCTTCTCAGCTTCCGTATGAAGTGGCAATCGGTATAGTTATTATGCAATGACGTCTCATGAAATGACTAATTTATAGTTGAGTAAGTACTTATGTCTAGTTACTTAGGTGATCAAGCATTTCTCATTCCATATCAAAAATCTATAAATCAACTACGCAAGCACTTCTAGTTCATATATCATCATTAAGTAATTCAACAATCATAAGTCACCACACATGCATACCACATGCCCCTCATGTAACCATTTAACATGATATTATTTTAGTCAAGCAAAATCAAGCATAAATTCATTAAAAATCACTCACTCTATCATAGTAACTAATCGCAATAATTCGGAGTTAGGTTTTCCCCACAATCAGTATCCCCTGAACAAAACAAACGTAGTAAAATAAGGATTTGCTATTTCATTATGTCATCCTAAGATTTTTACTAAAGTAATATTCTTGAACTTATCCTTAAATTTTTCCTAGCTAGGAGTCAAATCTTTAATGGTGTATCTCTTTTTCATTTTAAACCCAATTATTGTGATTTTATAGTTGATTGTTATCATTTTTGCGTATACTTTCCACATGGTATGATCATATTTGAGAGGTAAGGCTTACGTTTTTGTTTATAAGCTAGAATAGTGGCATACCTATTAAATAGGCTTACTTTTGGGCTTGATTCCATTAATGGTTTCTACTTATTTTGTGATATTATTAGGGTTTTGGCTTGGAACCTTTATTTGGGCTTAATTATCTTTACACGATTATTTTTTCATTTAATATTTTTCGGTTTCATTGTTATCTTGTGCTCAAATCCATTAAGTGAATTTTATGGTCAATGAGCTCGATTCTCCCATTAGTGGTACTCGACAATTTGGTGGACTTAGGGAACTTAATGTGAACCTCCTATAGGTCTTATTTCATCCTTGTTTTAACTTATTCTTATTGGTCATAAAACTTTCCATAGTTGGGTTATAGGTTTGAAGCTTGTCTTTTGATCTCTTAGCTCGGTTTTGTATTCCCAGCCCTTAATACTCATCATTTTAGCCTTAGTTGATCTTTTTACTTTACTTACTATATTTTAAGGGTGTTTATGATACAGACTCATGAATGAATATACGAACCTAATATCATGCGTAACTAAAGGGATGGGTCCAAACCGCAAGATGGCTAAAAAAAGTAAATGATAGTCGAGGGTAAGAAGGGGTTCCTGTACATTGACAATAGATATGATGCACCAACACTTCACGCGAACTCAAGTCACACTTAATATGATACATAAGTATAGCTAGAGGTCACTCATCACTAGTCCACACTTGTATGAACTAAATAGGAGTAGCTTAAAAGTAAACAAGAGGATACTTAGCTCAAAAGAGGGTAAGGAGTTGAGTGTATTCTTCTGTATATTTTATTGCGGCTATTATATTGTGTAATTATTTATAGTACTTTGTTAAGGTAAGTTTTATGCTACGGAAAATTATAAAAATGGATCCCTATTTGCTAAAAAGAAGGAAAATAATTTATGAGGAAAATACAAAATTGTGCACAGCAATCACCCTTTGTCAGAAAGGATAGTATGGTTGTCAAAAAGGACAACATGCGCATGTTTTGCTCTGTGATTCTGATAGTATTGTAAGCCGAGCAGGGATGGGCCTCTATTCAAGTATGTTCGGCATCAAAAGTTGGCACCCTAACTGATGGGGTTGGACTGGGGTTAGTTCAGGGATGGCTTATTATAGGGTTGGCCTTGGATGGTCAGCTCCTGACAGTTATCAGCTTGACCTCAGCACCATGGAGATTATTGTATTCAAGTTTGGCGTTTGGACTAGTGCTTAATGGAGGGTTCGGTTTAGTATGTTGGTTGGTCACCTTGGAAACACCTTGGATAGCATAGAGAGCTAAGTAGCTCGACATATTGGACTGGAGTAAGCACTGTTCCTCGGGGCTTAACTCACCTCGGATAGTTCGACAAACCACTTGAGAGAGCTCTTGGGCTCAAGAGCGTATAATTGGTCCTTGATCCCTATTAGTTTAATTGGACTTAAAGTTTGGTTATAGATATGATGAGTTAAGTTTATGAGCCTCTAAATTCATTTTTTTAACTTATCCTCTTGTTTTCTTAACTTAAATGCTAACTTAAGGCTTTATACTACGTGTATCTTAACTTATACTTGTTTGGTTCTTGTTTTACTCCTTATAAGTGAATTTATTTGACATAATATTGAGGGAAAATGTGGAACACACATGGTCCTAGGGGTGCAAATGTTTATGTGAAACTTTTATGTGATATTCTCTTCATCAAAGCTTCTTATCTTGACTTTACTATCATTTAAGGATACTTTGATGCATGATTAACTCATTACAAGTGAGGAAATCATCTTGAAAGTTCCTATACACCTCACAATCAACTTTTAAAAATGCTTCATGTTAGCTTTTATTTTGACGTTTCTTCATGTTACAAGACTTTCATTTCAATGTGCATTCAACTCATGCTAAAAGAAAACACGTCTATACTACTTAGAGCCTAACATTTATAAGGAAAACTTCAAGAAGGGCAACTACTTATCCTAACCTAAAGGACTCCTAAAATACAAGATGAAGTTGCAAAAGCAAGATGTAGGAACTTTAATCATGGTACTCTAAAACTACATAGAAATGGAGTATACCTTACTAGGTTATGTGGTAAAGGTTGGCACCCCCAATCTAGCCTCGTTACTCCTAGTTCTTGCCCTTTTCACTTAGTCGTCCCTTTAGCTTCTTCGATCCTAGGAACTTAGTAATTGTTAGTGTCTTAGTATCCTTCAAATTAGCTAAGCTTATGATGGCTTTGGGGGTAATCTTTTGTGGCCGAAACAAGGGTGATAAAAGTGGTGGTTAAGCATGCGGTTTGGGTGTTTCCAAGGGCAGTAAAGGTGCTGTTTTAGAGAGCTTTTCCTTAGATGTTTAAGTGCTGTAAGACATGGAAAAATGGAAGAACATGAGGGAGTTTAGGTAGAGTTTAACGGCCGGTTGGGGCTTTGATGTGAGTTCTCTTCTTAGCTTGTCATTAGGTAATTGAAAGAGAGTGAGGGTACATAGGGATAGCTGGTCATTTATGCTAATCCTTTGGGTATGTTTTCTTAGAAGAGGAAAATGCATTGATGGGCTCCTTTGGAACTCTCAAATCGGCAACATTAGAAGGGTAGGGTAGCTTGCTAAGTCTCCTCAATTGTCACTTTTAGCTTGAGGCAAAAATGGCTAAATAGATTTTTCTATAAATGGCATAACTTATTTAGGGATTAGGAGTTGTCTTGTCTAATCACATCAGGATTTGCTAAGATTAAATGTCAATTAAGTCAACATCTTAAGTTTGGTTTGTTTAAAATTAGATTTGAGAGGGAAAGTAGATGGGATATGGCTAATTCTCAATTCCCATATATGGCTCTCAATTCTATAACTTGAATTATCAAAACTTGATTACTTTATTTATGTGACTAAGTTGGAGTTTAGTTCTTAATTTTTTCATTCATTAAGTTGGTTTTAAGATAGGCTATAAGTGTCTCAAGATCGGTTCAAGCTCGGTTAGGTTTAGGGCTTTTGATATAGAGTTTTTAAGTATTCAATTTAGTACTGAAGCTTTCGATCTTTCATTTAGGGTTTCAATAAGTCTAAGAGTTTTTACCATGTCTTACGGTTTAGGGTTTTAGTAAGTTGAGGATCGTTATTAAGTTTCAAGGTTTCTAAACATTTGAGTTAGTATTAAACTTCTTGGTCCTCTCGTTTTAGGGTTTTCATAAGTTTAGGAAGTATTTTACTACCCCTTAAGGTCTAGGGTTTTAGGTAAATTTTATGATTGCTATTAAGTTTTATAATTCTTACGTTTGATTATAATTAGAAAGTCAATTAATATGATCTTGACTTTATAATTAGCTTGATTTTTAATTTAGTTGATCTTTGAAAATATTTGAAGAGCGTTACAACTACTTATATCGTTACCCAAAATTTGCAGGGCTTACATATGCCGCTTTGTGGTCTTGTTGGTTAGCTTATCCACTTCAGTTTACCCCTAAATATTGAATATAATCACTTTAATGTTTCCAAATATAAGGTAAATGAGTTCACTTTAAATAATTTAAGTGTAGTTATGACTATCTTTAATGAGTGATGTAAGCTTTGTATTGAGTTCTAACTTTCTATTGAAGCTTCTGAATAAAGTTCTGAAAGCTCGCCTAATATTAGGTTTTGGTCTCAATATTTTCTGATGAAATCTCAGAACAAGTATCCTTAAACTAATAACCTTTTAGTTAAGTCTCTTAAGCTATTCCCTCTAAGCATTCATGCCATTCAATCCTTGGGTCAAGTCCTCGAAGCCATTTCAATTGCATTTCCTTTACCAAATAATTCCTAAACATGTTTATGATGAGGGTATAGTTAAGTCCACTTACTATCTAACTTTGATAAGTCACTTCTCTACAGACTAACCATGTTTATGATGGGAGTATAGTTAAGTCCCACTTACTATCTAACTTTGATAAGTCACTTCTCTACATACTAACCCTCTAAAGACGTTTTTGAAGCAGTTTTATCTAAAATCTTCTAAATCAACTAACCCCCTAAATATGTCTCTAGAATCATTATAATTACGCTTCTTTCACCAAATAACTTTCCAAATGAGGCTCCAACATATTTAGAGTTAAAATTCTTTCATCTACCTACCTTCTAAACATGTCTCTAAAGTCATTACCTCCACACTTCATCTACCAACTAATGTCCTAACCAAGATTTTGGCAGTGTTATAATAATGATACTTGCACCAACTAATCTTCTAGTCAAGTATCTAAATCAAGAATTTTAAGTCATTCTTTTACTAGATCAAACCTCTGAAAAATCCTCTAAACATATTCAATTACATGTTTGTATAGAGTGACTTCTCTAGTATCTTATTACAGTTTACAAGCATGGTAAATCATGATCATACAACAAGTTCTTTATACCCATGATTACCATATCGCCTAAACTTTCAAATCCCCATATCTTCGCTCTAATACATATAGACCATAACTAGTGACTTGTATATACCTCTAATCCCATGCAATCCTTTCAACTCTAGATCTCTCTCCATAATGACAAATATCACAAACAAACTTCCAGATATGTTGCATGTTATTTTCCACAAAGTTAATTACAGTAATTTATGGGAAATAGCTTTTTTTTATTAAATTTAGAGGATTAAAATCCCTAAAAAATGAAAGAAAATATTTTTGGCCAAATTTTTTTCATGCCACCCTTATATGCAATATGAGGACATTTTAGAAAAATTTTGGCTTCAAAGCAACAATATTAATATTATTTAAAACACTTTGAAAATTATTTGGTTTTGGGCGATTTCTTAAGTAGGTTATATATTCATTTAAAAATTTTATAATATGATATTTTTCTTAAAAAGTACATATAAAACTATGTCAAAATAATTTTTTTGTGATTTTTGGAATTGATTTGGTATTTTTACTAATTTTGAGAAAATCAAGTTAGATTTGAAACTCAATAGAAAGTGGCTATTCGACTACCATCTTCCATCACCACTGTATTAGCGCACCCAAGTGCTACCCCTACTGCTGGCCCGTAGTGGTGGTTTACACCCAGCATACCCTTAGACCCGTGTTCTCCAATTCCACTTAGTTTGCACAATTTTAGTTCTTAATTTCCTTGAATTTTCTCTTCATCATCTTTCACTTTCTTGTATTTTTCTCGGATTCCTTACTCATTCAAGAAGCTTTAGAGAGCACATGGTGATAACTTCTAAGTTGGGTAGTGTTTAATGAGGGTTCTTCTCTCTCTTCAAGGGTCATATACCCTTTATTTTTCATCTGATAAGTGCCTTAAGCTAACTTAAATAAGTAACAGCTATCCTCCTTCATCTGCCACACCTAAATCCTTATACATTTGGTAGTTTGGTGATTTTGAATCAACTTTTTATTATTTTCTTATAAATTTTTAGTTAATTATACTTACTTTTGGGTATTTTAAGTATTTTCAAGTATATAATTATATATAATAGTTATACTTGAGGTACACGTATTATGTTTATATATTATTTTATATTATTTTATAATTTTAGTATCTAAATAATTTATCTCTAAAGTTTGGTTAATTTCTATTACAAAATTACCTGTTTATGACAAATAAATTACAATATAATATAATTTAGTAAAATTAACTATTTTTAGTTATAATACTATTATTTTATTATATTTTTATAAACTGAACCCATGAGGTATTCTTGACTAACACTTAAGACATATTTGTAAAATATCCTTCTCAGAACTCACATTGATTTAAAAAATAAAATGGAAAAGCTTATCAAGAATAATTAATAAATGCAGGAAAACAGCACATATTCATTAACGAAATCATAATTAGTTAATAGCGTTGTCTCTTTTAAGTCTAAAAGTCAGATTACCAATTCCATCTCATGTCGATTTATTATTTTAGAAATATTGGATCATCATCAAATACACACAATGGACGACTAAAAAGGAAAATTATTGGTGAATAATTAAAAAAAGACCGACATTATACTTGCGATAAATTATGAAGACACAGATCCAACGAAGTTTCATGTTTATTGCTTTTTCTTTCTTTTTTCAAAATTCATTCACTCAAGTTATTTTATTTTTATTGGCAAAAATTTAGTAACATTTTCCCAGGATCCACACAAACCGTCACACAATGGTTGCCTTAAAGTTATTTGGTTGGGTCAACTATTTTAATCTATAAATTTTGAAATCCCATCAAATCTACGGATCCGAATTTTTAGACCAAATGAATGCCGTGCTATAAGAAGGACTAATAATAAAATTTTTGCCAAGTTTTTTATAGTCTATTATAGACGTTGATCTTTGGTTTATATTTGAACCATTTATTGTATTATAATCATGGGAGGAAAAAAAAAAAGGAAAATCTTTACTCAATTCGTACTTTTCAGTGTCCATTAAAATTTACGAAATCTCCGAGAAAAAGATCCAGAGAGTTTGGATGAAGAATGTATGGGGCGTCTAGGTGAAATAATAAAATCGATAGTATAAACACCTAATTTTTATCCATAATTTTTATTTTTATAAAAAGGGTCCTAATTCAAAAAAAAGATAAAAATAATAAAAGATATTAACAAATAATAAAAATACCAAAAAAAATAAGAAAAAGAAAAGTTATAAAAATTTCGTAGATTTTTAGGAAGTAATTTATATTAGGAATAATTAGTTTTAGTGTTAGTTTTAATTTTAGTTTAGTTAAAAATTTTATTTTAGGGAATCGGATAGTTTAAATATAATTTAATGGTAATGAATATTAAGATATAGACCAATAGCCTAACGAATAAGAAACGAAGTATTTGGCTAGATTTAGTCGGAGGTCATAGATTCGAGTTCCAATAAGCACATATGTATTTATTTTTCTAACTTTATTTGCGGAAGCGAAACAAAAATTAGCTTCATATCTAATCAAATCATATGAATATTAGTTAAATCAAATTTGAATTAAATTTAAATCTAATTTAACTAACGAATCAGATATAATATGATATAATTGAGATTATACAATACCCCTGCCACGCAACAATTCCCAACCGACGGTCCATGTTCCCATACGACAACACGCGGCATAGTTCGCGGTATTATACGTTCGGCTTCACGTCCACGACCAGTCTTCGTCGCATGAACACGGGCGGTGATTGAGTCATAACTTCACGATTTATTATTATTATTATTATTATTATACTATTAGTTTTTTGTCCTGTCTTTAGATATTTAGCATTGTATATACATGTATGTGTATGTATATGTTAACAATAGTTTTCTCTATTATATAAATTAGATAGTGATTTATGTGAATGGTTATTTAGTAATAGTTATATGAGTATAAATGTATATATGTATTAGTTTAGGGGTAATTAAGATTTTTTTTTAGTTAACATAATATATGATATGACTATAGGAGTTTTAGTATCAGTTTTTATATAAAATGTGTTATATGGAATTATTTTGTTTTGTTAGAGTTATATATATTAGTTTAGTGGTTGTTAAAATTAATTATCTTTTTAGATTTGGCTTTACTTTAGGATTTATCATATAGAAATTGTTTTTCTTTAAATAAAAAATTAATAAAAGGATCTTTTAAAAATAAGATTTTTAGAGCATTTTTTTTAAATAACAACACTCAGGAGTTAGGACCCTTTGGGTTTTTTTAAAATAGACTGAATAAATTAAAACGTAAACTTGGACGGATTTCAAAATTAAAATAAATCAACACATTAAAGATTTTTTGAAAGAATTAAGATCATCTGATCCCGGCTAACGGGTACGTAGGCACTTTTGGGGCGACGATAAAATATGTTAAACTTAGGTTCTTTTTTCTTTTAAATTTTATTTATTTTTTAAAATTATAATTAGAAAAATAATCCTAATTTCGGTAAATAGATAGTGGTACCCGTTAAAGGTTTAATAGATTAGCCCCCGAATTTGCAACCTCCTAGTTCTTTATTAAAATCAAAATCAAAGACCAGTAGTCAAATCGTAACCAATTCACCCAATTGGTTACAATTTCTTTTCTTTTCCTGATTTTGGTCGGGTGGCGACTCCAAAAATTGTTTTTAATAAAAAACCGGAATTTCTCAATTTTTTTAGTGGATGATTGATATTAAATAGGTTAAGGTTTAGTATTAATCAAGGAATGGGAAATTAATTTGAAATAAAAGAAAATCGAAAAATCAAACTCAACAGATGGAACTAGGAATTGCCTTGTTTGATGCTGACAAGTGACATTTATCTCAGATTATTGCAAGGAGTATATGTGTGCAAACCACACAGGTGTGATAGTTAGTCCATTTTATCTTTTCGACAAGCTTGTTCGTAAAGGAAAAAACCAAACCCTACTACACTATATACAATATTGATCTCCAATTATTAGATTAAGAATGAAAATTATTCGGTGCCATGCTTTTTATCAAGTTTAGGTCTAATTTCTAGAGGTGGCATCTACTGGTATAATATTGATTATGTTATGAAAACTCATAAATCAAATAAGAAATGTGTAACAGAAAGCAAATGGTTCTCAGCATATCTATATAAAAGATTGATAGATTGAATAAAAGAATTTTTGCCAATAGAACTTTTAAAAGGGCTTAAGTGTTGTATTTTAGATACTTGGGATTTTTGTATTTTTTCTAATAGCTTTTAGAGGATATTGTTGTAATTTACATAGAGACCTTCATCTTATATGTTTACATTATCGATTAATTATATAGTGCATAATATATTGAACATTGACTATATTATATTATTATATACTATTTATCTATAATTAACCCATGATGATATTATGGATATATAGTAATAAATATGAGATAGTATGATAAACTATGATTAATAATTAATTTATATCTAGTATAGATCAATGCTCTCAAAAAGTATTAAATGAAGTATATTATATGATAATATTATAAATATCTTATATTCTATTAATATATAATACAATATATATTAAATTTAATAATTTTAAAATAATATGAATGCAACATAAAATAATACAAGAAATAGTATAAGTAATAATTGTATCAAGTATATTTGTAAATATAATTTGATAATATAATGTTAATAGTACATCATCTAATTAATATTATATATAGCTATAAGTAATATTATCATGAAATATAATATATATTGTGTTTAAATTATTTGAAACCATTATAAATCAATAATTTATAAAAATATTATTATAATAACAACCTATTATATCTCCTTTTTCTTGTGTGATGCAATTTTTAATCATGAATTCATTTATTACTTTATTTAATGGTAAATACTGAAAGGGGACCAAAAAGCACATATTCTAAGAAATTAGGAGCTTAGATGTTTAATTTCAAATATGAAGTAGCACCATAATTGTAAATGAGCTAAGTCAAGCTTTTAAAAGCTTCAACTCAACTCATTTAAAAATTATCGAGTTCGAGTTTGAGTCAACTCAAACTTTTATTGAGCCTGAAAATTAGAGGTTTAACCTTTGAGCTCATTAAAGATTTTAAAACTCAAACTTGCCTCGTTTAGGTAAATAAACTCAAGCTCATATATGTAAACAAGCTCAAGCTCATTTATCTAAAGGAACCTAAACTTGACGTTGTTTATTTAAACGAGCATGAATTCAAGCTCATTTAGATTAATAACCTCAAGTTTAAGCTCAAACTCGAGCTCCTTTCGATAAACGAGCCTAAACGAGTTTGAGCTTAAATTTGTAGTAATTTTATACTTATATCCTCACATTTTCCATATTCAACACTATGTCTAATATTCGTGTGAGGTAACATATTGTGTAGAAGCACGATGTGATCAATCCAGTAACATAATATCATGATTATAGATAAGTTAGTTGTGGCTATTTCTCTCACATGAAATCATGAAACAAAATATACCAATCAAAATATTTTGCATTTCATAATTAGTCATTATTAATGACTCTTATTTTCCCATTTGTAATATGCATTTATTACATGGAACTTCCGTTTATGCACTATTAAACAAATTATAAATATAAATTATAAAGTATAAAACTATTACACAATAATATAATGTAAGCTCATGAGCATATTAATAAGTCTACTCACAAGGCTACATACAAACATACTTATGAGTAAACTCATTAATAATACAAATGAGCTTACTCACAAACTAGCTCATTAACAATGGAAATGAGCTTACTCGTAAGTTGGCTTATTAATAATATAAACAAACTTATTCATGAGTCTAAATTTAAAATTCGATCTCGGTCCGTTTAATTAAACGAGTTTTACTTTGAATCCGAATTTGGCTAGTCTACTAATCAAGTTTAAGTAGGGATGAGCTTAAACCAAACCGAATTTGAGTAAATTGCAAACAAACTCGACTCATTTACAATCTTAGATAACACATGTAATAAATGCAAGATGGAATGCTTACAATTTACTCTATTGTTAAATCGATAATGTGAAAGGTTACAATTACGAAGAAAACCTTTTCCTACAAATAAAGATTCTCCACCAAAAGAATGCACCTTAACCATTTTTTGTACATCTATAAGCCCTATATAATAAAATAAAATTTCATGATTTATTTAAAAGATAAAATAGAAAAAATTATAATTTTTTCATTAAGAATAATTAATATATGCAAGAAAACAGCACACTCGTTGACAAAATCATACTTAGTAAATTACAATATCTCTTTTAAGTCTAAAAGTCAGATTACGAATTCCATCGCATGTCGGTTTATTATTTTATAAGTATTGAATCGTGACCAAATGCACACGATGGACGACTAAAAAAGGAAAATTATTGGTGATTAATTAGAAAAAAAAAAAACCGGCACTATACTGCGGTAAATTATAAAGACAGATTCAACGAAGTTATGTGTTTTATATTTTCTTTTTTGAAAATTCCATTCATTAAAGTTATCTTTTGATAAAAATGTAGTAACCTTTTCCCCGGAACCGACACAACTCGGCAATGTAATTATTTTACACATTCTTTAGTAGTCGGTTCAAATAATTGATTCAAAGCGAAAATATTTCCAATTAATGGAGAAATAATATACATCAATAATAGTGTATAAGATGTCAAGCAACAAAAACAAAACAAAACAAAACTCACAGTAATTTTTGTTTTTTTTTTTTCCCAACAATATTACATAGCATAATATTGCAGTTTCATTGCTATGAGTATGAGCCAAGTTGATTACAAAGCTCCAAATCCTTTGTTCGGAAGTTTTGAAGTGGAGTTAAGTTTTGACAAAAAAAAAAAAAAAAAAAAAAAGGGGAAATAGCATTGTATGAAGGATAAAAAATTTCCAATTAGAATTGTTTTATTGTATCTTGGAATTTCCTTAATGGACAATTGTTTTGCCTTTGGTTTAGTTGGAGCAGTCATCTTGTCTCTGCTCCTCTTCCAGCCAACTGCCTTCGCACAGTCAAAGAGATTGCCAAAATCAACCTTTTCTAAAAACTGCATGTCTGCAAAAAGCAAAACTCGTTAATTAAAAGGACAGAAAAAGAGTTACTTACAAAGAACCATTTTGGGCAATGGCAAGGAAGGTAACTCATTCCTTCAATGGTAACTAACGAGATGTAAAGACCATCTCATCATGGTGAGAAATGTGACAAAGGAATACCTCTATCTCCCACCTTTAATGGCAATTTGCCTCTGTTCTATCTTCATTATTAGAGAAGATTTCTCTCGCTCGCTTATAACAACGATCAACAATGTTCTCGACATCCCAGTACAATGCCCTCCCATTAAACCTTTAATTTCTTTTTTAATCTTCTAGGAAAGCTCGATCGTTATCGAGTCCAACAACTTTAAGATCAGAGGTGCTAATATGTTTAGTCTACTCAGACGAGACACCCAAGTCAACGTCTAACCTAGCCTTAAACCACTTCTTTTTCTAGTGGTGAACAGAAGACTCCAACTTGATTAGAAACTTTCTTTTAGCTCAACTTGTTAAGTAACACCAGCCCTTGCCATGCTCCATACCAACAAAGTGTTTGAACAGCATAGTTATTATGGAGTCCAACGCCACCATCAATTGGTACGAATTTGGAGTAAGCATGCTTGGACATACCCCGTGGTAATTAGGGAAAAAAAAAAAAAAAAACAAAGGACTTCTAGAATATATACATAGCCTAGATTCAAATTATTTCTCATAAAGACTGAACTACCTCTCACCTTATAAATCCACGCACTCAAATTCTTATGGTAGCTCCATTCTCCACCCTCGCGGAATGCTCCTGATATAATCACAAACTCTATTGAACTCCCTGCTCATCATTAGCTCCTTTGGTTGAACGATCATAGGTAATGCCCTTGTACAAAAATTCTACTGGTGTATTTGCCTTACTAATATTCAGGTGCTCATCTAAAGGGATCCTATCACTAGCCCTGAGAATGTAAGCAATCGTACCTTCGTTACAATCAATCAAGTCATTGTCATCAGCATTCACTGTGCCTTGAACTTATTGAAGGGGAATCACCACCATTACAGCAAGGTGGGTTTGATCCTTGAAACGGTTCAAAGAATAAATGATAATCAAAGGTGAAGCAAACTCATGCATAAGTATACCGATATGACGCATTGCATACCTCATATAAACCAGCTAATTGACTTGATATGACGCGCAAATCAACTAGGTGGTGCATTCACCTCCAACCTTGATTAAGGTTTAGATAAGAGTAGGTACTTGAACTTGGAAGCTTAAAGGTAGCTTACACAAGAACAAGAACAAGGATAGAAAAAAATGTTGAAATATTCACTCCATAATTCAGCCAAATGTCCGTAGAGGTATATTTATAATCCCTAATTAAGGCAAATCCTAAGAAAGCACAATTACCTAGAAAGATGTTATGCTATAACTAGTATTCAAAATATGTACAAGGCCAAAAATGGTAAACAAATATATATATATATATATATATTATATTACATGTGTATGGTACATAGTACATTATCAAGAAAAGTAAAAGATGCATGATACTACATGGATAGTTAGCTTCGGTACAACAAGTCAACTTTCAGATGGAGAAGGTTACAAGTCAAACTCTTACAAACAAGTCAAAAACCCTTACGAACAATTCGAAAACACTACAGCTAAGCTGGTGTTGTAGCTAGTCAAGTTATTTAGATTAGTCTAATGACTGAACTCCATTACCTGAGAGATAGTGTAACACTAAAGCAAGCTTAGGTACCCAAACATATTGGTTTTATTTAGAAGCATTGCCTCTTCATTAGTGAGTTGTTTAGAGAGAGCTCAGCAAACTAAGGTAGCTAGTCCACAAGCTTGGAAACAAGTGATTAAGCCTCGATTCCTATCACCTCCTCATGCGTCGTATGTTACTAATTGTTTGAGAAGAAGAAGAAGAATTTGAAGTCTTACGTTCCATTGTTATGTTGCTAGGTTAAACAAATGCTTGAAGTCAAAGAACAAGAAAAGAGAAGTTATAGAAGATTTTTGAGGAAATTTGAGGGAGAAAGGGAAGAAGAAATTATGAAAATTTAAAAGGTGTGAAGCTTTAGGGTTTTGAAGTATTTATAACCAAACATGAATACCAAAGACAATAGTTGTGTGGATTTGAAAGGATTTATTGCTCAATAACCAAATCTTGTCACGTATGCCGTGCTTAAAAATGAACGATTGAGATCTTCCTAACTCTAACATTCATGCATTACATCTATTATGCATACACATACTACGTACACAAAATTCGAATTAGTGCTCTCAAGTAACCTTATTAAATACAATAAGCTTAGCAAAACCTAATATTTGGTGAAGAGCTAAAATTAGCTCGAACAATTATGGTACAAGGCTCATTTAGCTCGAACAGAATACAACCAAGGTCCTAATATAGGTCGTATTAATGCTTCAATTTGTCATTTACTCCATACAGCACATTTAATCGGCTAAACAGAAGCACAACACATATTCATATGGGATAACTTGCTTACTTACTCATTCCACATAACTAAGCAAGCTTGAGCATAGATTCAGGAAGAATATGAAGTGCTAAGTCTCCTTGCTAACCTCTGACCAATGAAAGTCAGAGGGAAAGTGTTGATAGAAGATCTTGATCAGATGCCTAACAAGTACAAAAAGATCTCCTAGAGGTCAGGGTTGATCTGTTTCCACCCGACCTAAAATATCTTCATTGGTTGAACCTAAGTTCACTTATAAAGCCTAAAGAATAAATAACTTAGTATAGTTTAAGGCTAGCAAGATCATAAGCGAACCTCCAAAAAGAGCTCAAACTAGAAAGGAAGATCTTGAAACAAGGGGGGAATAAGGGCTACAATGGTTTATCTCATAGCATAAGTCAGTAGACCCCAACTCAAATGTTTGAATTTTCAATTTAAGGCATAGGGCATAAATAATTTGGCAATTATTACATCTAGTACCAACTAGCCTCCCCACTTCCTTAAAATCAAGATATGGTTTAGGCAACTAAAGGAGCATGTGTAAGCAGTTGAACCCTTATGCTTGAATGGTTTAGGAGCTTAGTCTATAAAGAGCTATTCAAGTTCTTCTTTAATCTCTCTTTGCCACTTTTATTACTCAATCGCATATTATCTAGACTTGAAATACTTTACTCTTCTAACTTAGGCATCAAAGTGGCTACGTCAAACAACCCTAGCACCCTTTAGCCTTCCTTTTGTTATTTTGCAAATCAAAAACTCATTACAAACCAGCTACAAAGATCGAGAGACAACATATAGATCTTGAAATTATATATGATGTGTACATATATAGGTTTTAAGTGAAACACAAAAAGTGGTGACTCCGGACAGTTGAGAACTAGGTACATATCCTTAATCAATGTATCGTATATGTTAAGGTAGTTGTAGATAGACAAGTGAAAAATTAATTAATTGCTATTTGTATTTGGTGGTGGCTGAGGATCTGGATTATTGGTGAGATGGTTGTGCAACAGTTTCTCAAGTTGATTCCTATGCCAAAATGATTTTAAGTACATTTTAAGGGGGTAGAGCCGATGCCACTGATGGTAAAGATTCGGAGTTCTATGCAAATGATGAAGATTAGGGGCTTTTATCGTCAGATAGATAGAGTGCTTTGCAAAACTTTGTTAGATTTGGCATTGTATGATTATATAGAGACCTTCATTTAAATTTATGGTTTTAGCTACATTAGATTAAATTCCTTTGATTTCTGGAGAAGTTTATCGTTTCAGTGACAGTTGTTAACTTTGAACAAAGATTTGTGAAGATATTTAAATGTAAGTTCTTACAATAATTATTATATCATTTGATGGTAATTAGCATTCTTAAAATCTCGCCATATCTATATTCTATTATGGATAGGCAGAATGTGAAGATATCTAGAAATTTAAACTTTAAAATTTGATGTTAACCTATTCTATTCCTTTTCAAAGATAAAATTAAGAAAAATGATACCATTGGGTACCATCCTTTTTTTTTTCATATTTGAATGAGCAATGGTAATGGAAGTTAATTTAATTAAGTTTATCATTAAATATTCAATGGGGCAAGATCAAAATCCAAAATCAGGATAAAGTCGAATTGGGTTATCATGGAACCAATCAGACTGAACCCAGTTTTTATTATTAGAGTCGAACATAATCCCTCAAGCTTGTGCTGGCTGATTATATTACTTGAATATGTTGAAAGGGATGAAGTTTATATATATATATATATATATATATATATATATATATATATATATAGATGATGGTGGGGGACAGAACATGGAATTCCAAATTCTGTCAAAGTCAAATTTAATGTTCGACAAAACCCTAGAAGATGTAGAACAAATGTGAAAGCGTCACATCTGTTTTATATTTCTAGTCATTCTAAGATATTCCATTAGAGTGTCATTCGTCCTTTCGAGATTTTACTTAAAAAAAAAAAAAAAAGAGTTGTTCCCCTTTGCAGAGGCCAAAGATGTCATAAGTTATATCACTTCGAAGGACCACGGTGTATTACATCAACTGAGGCCTAGAGGTGGATATATGCACATGGGAATGAGGATCCACTTTCCCTGGTACTTTCTCAACTCTCGTGGTCTGTTTCGCGTCCAAAGCAAAAATTTTTTCGCTTGACAAGACAAACCAAACGTGCATGCTTTTGAAAACATTTCGGAAGCCTGTGTCGATAAATACATACTACATGTATAATATACGGATGTTATTTAATTATTAATACAATTCTAATACGTAATTATATTTGTGAAACATAGATAACATTATTTTTTAAAAAACTATCATTAGTATCGTTATATATATGTATCATGTTTTAAAACATATAGTGCTGAATAAATCTTTTTTTATCTATCTTTCCCATAATAAGATATCAAATGTAAAAAGCTTGCATCAAAGATTTTTTTTTCCTTTTAGCCAATTACTATTATTATGTTACAACTTGAAAGACTAGTATTTTGTATTCATATAATTAATCGTGTATTTTACTAAACACCCCAGTGATACTAATGTAGTCACGAGTAAACTTTAGGTCCTAGCCTTAGCCTTATGACCTTTTGCTCTTAGGCACCCTAACCATGAAGTTATCCTCCTCTCTCTCTCTCAAATAACTTAGATATACATTGTTATCGCTTATTGGAGTTATTAATATAACATTTTCTTTTAAAAAAAATAAATAATAGAGGGTGAGAATTTAAAGAAGAAAAGAAAAGAAAGAAAAACACTAAAGCCTATCCATCATGAATAGTTGCACTTGAATCCTTCACCGCAACCACAATGGCCAATACGTCTTTCAATCCCTTACCTTATCTTGTGAACGGGAAAGAATTGTATTGTGTAGGGATTATCCATATTTGACATGTCTTCCCATTCATTTATTAATAGATAGGATAATCAATCGAGTCTATATGAAAGTCTCATTGTCTTATTTTCAAAAAATCAATAGAAAAACCACCTATCCATTTTCTTTTAGGAACTGTATCTTCACGACAAATGATTCCAGCTTCATCGCAACACTGTGACCTCTCAACTCCTAGACATATTATATGTTGCGAATTTTTTTTTTATCACACTCAGGAGTTATTTTGATGTGTAGCACAAACATAAGCGCACGATGAACTTGATTCAAAGCTAGAAATTATATGTTTTTGGTGTTTTGTGTATAAAATGCAAAAAATAAAAGGATATGGATGTAGATAAAACTATATATGATTCAGTACCATCAAAATGCATACATATTTATAGTTGAATCAACAATCCATATGACTCACCATTTCTTGTTAACAAGAAATTAAATGTTATTCAGGATAACCAAATCATCACAATCGTGAAATAATTGATAATAATTCAAAAGAATTAGAGAAGGTAAAGCACTCGATAATCCTCAAAAATATATAGAGAAGTGTGTTTTTTTTTATAGAAGCTCATAACATTTAAACAACAACTATAAATAAAGCTTAAACAGAAGCTAGGATGCCTTAGGTGGCAATATTTTGAATAAGCTAAAGTCTTATAAAATAAAATTACAAAATACACTCTTTAGGAGTTCGCTTGTTAATGTTTACCATTCAAATGGTAGCTAGGCATTGGTGGAATATGGTAGCCAGAATACAATTTGGATGATAGCAAGGCACCTTTGTGATCAAAATACTTGAAGCCTACCGACCTACCAACCAAAGGTATTTGTTTTGTGGGATAGGGGCCTAATTCTAATGTACCTACCACCTAGATGGTAAAGCTAAAACCGAGCTTTTTTTTAAGCTCAAATTGCATCTTGGCTTTGGTTCTTCTTAGTTCATTTCTTGACTCTCAAATTAGCAAATTGAAGTATCATTACCAAGTTATTGGCCTCAAGCCTTAAGCTCGAGTTTGATCACATCATACCCTCCCTCTTAAAGAAGATTTGATCTCAATCTTGAAACTTTAAATACTTTCCCCACCTCTAAGATCAAATATCATTCTACAAGAAACGAAAATGAAAGCACTATAGGAGCTTAATCAAAGCAAAAAGGTAACTAACATCCAAGTGTTCTCTAGAGTCATCATGTACTCAATCTACTAAATACATAAAAATCATTGCATTTTCATATAATAGAAATGGTTTCAATTCATTGAGAGTAAAAATACTAACCACTGTTGGATATGTTGATCATTAATGTGCGAAATTTCTATAAAGCATTTAACTTTAACACAAGGAGAGAAAGTTTTTCACTTAGATTTGCTAGTTTATCATTGCACCCATGTACATTAGGAATCAACAAGTTAATTTAGGGTTACCCCACACGTGAACAAATCATGTGACAATCTCTAGATATAACTCCTATGCTTACTTTGTTCCTTGCTTTATCCATGTAATGTATATATAATCGCAACTAACTTTAGTAAAACCTTTAATCGACTTGGTTCAATAAGACATTTGCTGACCAAAACTATTGCTTGCTTATTAGAAAGAGACTTTCTTTAGCATTCAAGTTTATGAATTCCCATTAAGAAGACTTTAAAGGTTGAATCACTTCCCATAGATTTAGTGGCAAAAAGCTGAAAACATTCTTACATATTAACTCCCATAAGCTCTACAAGAACTACAATCTCTACAATCTTAGCAAAAGGTTCAGGACCTACATTCACTTCTATCAAATTATGCCACATATCTAGCAACCGCCTATTGAACAAAGTTATGTAGCTTTCATTTAATCAAAGTCTTAAGCATTCAAACTACATTAATTTTGTGCATTCATACTGCAAAATCATTTGTTCTACAGTAGCAACTTAACTAAAGAAAAAAGTTAACTAACATCAACTATTCTTTCCACTCATTGTGCACTCAATTCACCGAACTCATAAAAAGCATTGTGTTTTCTTATAATAGAATTAGTAACAAATACTAATCTTCATCCTTAACACATATTTCATGCCAAAAGAGTTGATATTTAATTCTAGATAGTTGTTGAAATAGTGTTTTTGCATGTTTACGATTTTAATAGACTCTTTAGAATTAACTCGTATATAAAATCATTTTCTTGTAAAAAATTATGCTCTTAATCAATTTTACATGTCAATCTAGGTGGAAATTTATGTTCTTAACCAAATTTATCGATTCCATATATATATTGAATTGCCAAAATTTTTCTTAAAAAATGTAACTAGGCTTCTATTAACTCATTAATTATTAAGACATTAATTATCTTCCCTATCCCATTCTACTTTTTTTCCTCTTTCTCTCTCTTGTAGTCTCTTTTTCGATATTTATAACCATCACTCGAGCTCTAGCTCTAATAAAAAAAATTATAAGAAAAACCATATAGTTAATTTTAAACCTATGGCTCGTTCACTTCATGAAATATAATGATAGGGAAAGGGAATGGAATTGGAATTGGAATTCCTTAAGGAATAGAATAAGGGTATAATATATATTACTTTGGATTTACAAGTAATTTAAGAATAAATATGTAATATAACTTTAATGACCAAATTATCCTCCGTCCATTTTCTTTCTTAAATAATCCTAAAGTAATAGATAGTGATTAAGATGGTTAACAGCATTACTTAATGATGGTAATGATAATAGTAGCTATGGTAGTTATGGTGATTGGTGGTGATAGTAATGGTGGTGGTGATGGTAGTGGCTACGGTTATGGTGATTGGTGGTGGTAGTAGTGGTAGTGATGATAGTAGTGGCTACGGCTACGGTGACGGTGGTCGACGGCGGCGGCGGCAGCAACAACGGTGGTCGATAGTAGTGGTAATAGCGGTGGTAATAGCGGTGACAATAATGGTAGTGATGGCAACAACAGTGATAGTAATGGCTACAGTGGTTAATAGTAGTGGCGACAGTAATAACGATGGCGGTGGCTATAGCTATGGCAGTGGCGGTAGTAATAGTAGTAATAGTGAAAAATCGTGATTTCTTGATTAAATTAAGAAATCTCTATTATTTGAAATCAAATAATAAGAATTCCTATGGAATTGTGATTCCATAACAAAAAACCAAGTGAACATTATAATAAGAGATAAAAAAGAATGAAATTTTAATTCCCTTTAAGTGAACGTGTCACTATTGATAGTAAAATATCATAGTAAACGTCTTTTAATAGTCTCATGGTGGTCCAATAGTCATGTACGGTGGCGGACTTACAAGAAAATCCCTGTGGCAGTACTAGTGAGGGTCTTCCAATGCTAAAGTTAGCAAAAAGGGAACAAAGAGTGTTCAAGTGTGTATAAAATGCTTGCGGATTTGATCTTTGTACCTATAGTTTCGTGCCTTATTTATATGGCATGAAGCTTACCTAACTAAGATATGTGTTATATGAGGATTGGCTTATATATGATTAATGTAGGGCGACGTATTCAGTATGAGAAAGGGCAACTCCTTTCTATCGATTGGTGACTTTAGGGAAGAGTACTTATCAGATCAATATTAGCAGCCATCATAGCTAGGGCGATTAGGAATCTAGGTCATATGATAAGCTATTAGGCGGCATTTAATGAAGAGAGAAAAAGGGCAAGCAAAGCAACCATGGCATCATGGTCCTCAAGTCAAATGTCAAGCATCAGGCATGTACTCGAGGTTAAAGTTTGCACGGGTTAGCTGAGTCTTAGATTTGACTACCTTGAGGACCATGGGATCCTCAACTCTCAAGTGTCAAGGAGTCGAGCACCTCAAGGACTTTTGTAGAAGCTTTTGAGGTCTTTAGTTGGTCAAGGTTAGATGAATGCTCGAGGTTGACCCGAGTAAGCTCGTTAGTATGCCAATCATATGATTGCACTTGGGTTAGAGTGAGTCTACAAAGGAGGTCGAGCCTATTGGCTTGCTAAAGGGGGCCGAGTTATCAACCCAAAAGAAAGGGGAAAAGGGAGTTACCAAGCATGCTAAGGCACTTGGGACTAGGCTTCTGGAGTTTGGACCTAAAATAATAAAATAAGGGAAGAAAATTTAGTCTCAACTCTGTTTATCATTTTTTTTATAAATGTTAAATTATAGATTAAGAATTTTTTTATGGAAAAAAGAACTTAATTTCCTCATTTATTTATTTCAAAAATACCTTTGAATTTTTTTATAACTACTATAAGTATATATATAGTTTTTCAAAACTGTTTTACATAAATTGTAGAAACTTGCGTTTATTCATTCTAATTTCACGGTTCGATTCTATAAACTTTCTAGTGATTTTAGGTAAAATCATGACTTTGACAACCTTTACTCTGCTATGGATCTAATCTTCATACGTACATCTTATATTCACTAACTTACACTTTGTTACATCGGGAGATCATATATAATGGCCATAGCATAGTTTTAGAGACTTTGTCCATAACTTATGTAGATAATTCCTTTGCAATTAAGCCATAAAGAAGTTCAATTCTCATAACAACAAAGGATTAATTTCCAACCTCATAGTCAAGCATAATAGCAAGTTCCTGCAACTTCATTTCCACCCTATATAACTACATCGTTGGAAATCTATATGGCTTCTGCATGGTTTCCACGACTCCACATTCAAACTCAAACTTGATATCGTTTAGTAAGATCTCCACAACTTCAACATTTTCATGCACAACCATAACTTTGACCTTAACCTTCTATAAAGCTCTTTCTTTATTGGCCCTTTTACTTTTTGTCTCAAGCTTTCGCTCACTCTTCTTTGGTTTGGTCATCATTAGTGTTGGCACAACAAGTTTTATAAAGGATTTGGGTTTCTTAATCAATTTAATTATAGTTTGTTTCTTGCTAACTCTAATCTGCATGCGAATCCCATTCATATACCTCTCCACCTTATCTAAACATTTACGCATTCCTCTTATATCCATGGCTTTTAAAGGCTTATGAACTTCACCTTTAATGACACTAATTTCAATACCAATACTATAGAATAGAGTAAATAAAATTAAGGTTTAATATAAGGAGAATATATAAAATTAATTGAGTATTGCAAACTATGTTACCATGTCTTTTGTGAGCGTTACCTGTATCCATTGCATCAGTGAAAGGGTGTTAAGATTTTCAAGAAACATGTTTGATTAAAGAGTTGGAGAAAATATATGGAAGACAGGGCTAATGATTACCTACATGCAACTAATATAATGGAGTGCCTAAAAAAAAGAAGTGGCTACACTATTTGTAATACATACTAAACTGTAAAAATTTTCCACATCTGTGTGCGTCTATTTGTCTGTGTATGTGCGTGTTGGTAATTGAATGTAGATGATGTTATGAACGCTATATATAAATGGGACATAAATTATCTTGATTCTAAAACTCGTTTTTTAACGTTAGTGTCATTACAATCGAGATTGCCAAAACCAAGTTCGGATCCGAAAAGCTGGATCGATGCCAGGTCATCAACCTAGTAGTCCTAATTAATTATAGGGCACTAGTTCGACCTAACCCATGTCCAACATTAGATACGCACATGTAATATTAATTTCCAAAACAAACGAGATTCAATGTTAATTAAATGTGGAATCATTAACGTACCTAGGGGCCTCTAAACCTCCCCTCCCCCAAACCAAAAAAGGAAAAGACTCGAAAATAGTTATTTTATAATACTTTTAAAAAAGAAAATAGTATATATTATACATATTTTAATGAGTATATTTAGCATGATGTTCAAGTATGGGCAAGTGGTTATATGTATATCTTTACAAATAAGAGGTCTTGGTTTGAATAAGTTCCCATAAATTATTATATTTTATTGATAGTGAACCATAAAAATTAATTACCCTACCCATATTATATTTTATTGATAGGAAGTAGTAGACGGTGCAACAGCATTTCCAGGACTTCATCCCTCCGGTTGCTTTGTCAAAATTGCTTAACCATTAATTTCTTTAGTCATATACTATGACTCTGTCAAGAACGACATGGCCCGCCCGCCAAACAAGAAAGCAAACTCAGCAGAAACTTCCAGACATTGATAATAAGGCAGTAATGTACAATGAGGAAATGGAATACCAGGGTAAAAGCACTGAACATCTATATCAAACAGATTGCTCTTAAAATTGTTAATATACGGAAAATGAGTGAACGATTTCAATGGCTAATACAACTTAGAACCGCTACTCTAAGCAGCAACTTCATAATCATACAAAATTTTTAGGTTACCAATTAGTCCACAGCAACAGCAGCAACCAGGTGAATGTTGCTCTATCTCAACGAAAGCAACAAAATCACACCCAGGAGCAGCGAAAGTGCTCGCAAAAGAAAGCTCGGATAGAGAAAAAAGCAGTAGATGAATAACCTAGCAGAACTAACAAGACAAATACCAGTCAAAGTAAAATCATAGCATGAAATCTTCATTCAGGAATCATTTGCTCATTGTCAGCATCTGCTTCTGTCTCAACTTTGGGTTTGGAAGGCTGGCCTGCTCCAGGAGCCCCCTGCTTCTTAATACCACTTACAATGTCATCAATCCTAAGAAGCATGCAAGCAGCTTCAATGGCAGTTTTGAACGTCTGTGCCTTAACATTGTAGGCATCCCAAATCTGAAATATATAAACCACAGAGAAAACGCCAATCAATATACTGGAATGGTATATTCCATAAAATTACTAAGCTTTTTATGTTAGAGAATCACCTGGTGAAAAGGTCCAACATATATATCAAAATAGAGATATTTGACTCAAAATTTGGAAGAGACAACGTCCGAGAAAATACTTCAAAATATTACCTGGCGTTCTTTCATGTCTGAAATAGCACCCGTGTTCCCATCAATGCCAATCCACGCATTCTCCCCATTTGCATGCTACAATATTAGCAAAGTTAGCGGAAAGAACTTTCTCCAAAACTAGCAATTATGTGTAAAGCAAAAGCCAAGACTGAAACATAATATATCTTGCCTTTCCCTGCAGAGCGGTCATGGTCCTTATAACATTCACACCACAGTTCTGAGATAAGGTTCGAGGTATAGCCTCGAAAGCAGTTGCAGCAGCTTCATAAGGCCACTGTTTTACATCAATTATAAAGAAGAGACATCAAAAAACAAGTGAAACTCACAAAATCGAAATAAAAGCTACTTTCACATTATAAACCAAAACAATGATAAAAGCTAACATAGCAAGCAAAGATTAAGGGAAATTCCAACCTTCTCAATGCCTTCAATTGAAGAACTCTTTTGCTTTAATGTAGCAGAGACGGTTAGCTCAGTGGCACCACCACCAGGAACCAGTTTCGGATTCTTGATAATGTTCCTTGCTACAGACATCGCATCCTGTGACATGAATAAGCTTGAGAAACATAAAGGTACAAACTACACTGAAAGTTCGTATTGATATCTATAGTTTACCTGTAAATTTCTTTCAACTTCATTCAGAAGATCCTTACTAGCACCCCTTATCAGAACTGTACAAGCTTTAGGGTCTTTGCAATCAACAATGAATGCAAAAAACTCATCTCCAATTTTCTTCACCTCAAAAAGTCCTGCACCAGTACCAACATCAGACTCTTGCAACTCATCTGGTCTGTTGACAATTGTAGCCCCACATGCCTTTGCAATTCTGTTATTATCAGTTTTCCGCAATCTCCTAATGGCACTGACACCAGCCTTGCTAAGATAATGGCATGCCAAATCACTGAGCCCCTTCTCTGTGATTACCAAGTCAGGCTTGAACTTCAGTATCTGCATGCAAATATCCTCAATATATTCTTCCTCCATCTTCAGAAGAACTGCCCAATCTTCTTCCTTCACCAGCTCAGCATTGGTCTGATTCTCTCCTTTCTTGTACTCAAGTGGACAGTCCAAAAGAATGATACGTGGGTTGACAATCTTTCTTCTCATTTTGCTGGGAGCTACAACATCTTTGTTAAACATAACTCCTTTTAGACACCTAGAATCTTCCAATTGTCCACCAGGTACCTTCTCAACTTTAATATACTTTTTGATGTCCACTTCACGCAAACCTTGGCCAAGGTCCACACCAACCATTGTTGTTGCATCAATTGCTAAATCCTGGCATAGACAAAGTATCATATGATGAAGATGATGACGATAATTGTTGGCAGACTTGGTAAGAAATAATTATTAGTTCAGTCAAAGATTTGATCATAAATAATTATGGGCTTCCTTATGAGTGCTACTCTATGTAAGGTCTTTTCTTTTATTTTGGCAAAATAGTATGTGTCTTAATTGGCTGGATTCCTTATAACTAACACCTTGTCATACATATACATATATAGATGATCAGTCACATGAATAAAATTTATTTCATTTCTCTTTATAGAATTACTTCATTTTCCTTTTCATAGTATCAAAGCCCAATCAAATCCAGCTGGTCTCAATTGAAATCATCAATCATGACTGATCATAACCCAACATGTGGGTTTGGACATCCACCAATGGATGCACTAGATGAAGCTACATATGATTTCTCTTTGCTCTCTTATCAGTCTGTTGTTCCCCTAAACAGCTAAATACCATATTATTTTTATCATGAAGCAAATACAACAAAATGTACTCTCTCATCACCCTAGTTTTTCTGCTCTTGTTGCCAGAAGCAGCAAGAAGAAAGGATCAGCTAACAATGTGCCATCCCCAATAATGGAATGTCCACAATAAGGGTTATCAGATTAGTACCAAAAGCAGGATACCTATATTGATCTTGGACTCTTCTGAAGAAAGCAGAAATATTAAATTATCAGGGTGACACATTCACAGCAACCTTTACCGCACATGAAGGTAATTGCATACACTCCATCACGTCTTATTGTGGAGATATTTGAATAGTAGATATTGGAGCATCAGATCATATGGTAAGCTCATTGAAGTTCTTTGAAAATTATGACGTATGTGATACAAATGTCTAAATCTGGTTTGCCAATGGTGGTATAGCATAGGCTAAAGGACAAGGCTTTGTTCGGGTGTCAAATTTAGAACTCTATTCAGCATTGTTTGTACCTGAATTAAAATATAATTCGATATCAGTTAGCTAGATCACTAGAGATATGCATTATCAAACTATTTTTTTTACTCTCAGTATTGCAAATTTCACAATTTATCTTTACGGAATACTATTGGCAATACTCAGAAGAAGATTGGGTTCTACACTTTTCAGGAATAGGCAACATGTCTAAACTTCCTCGTGAGTCCAAAATCTCTTGGTTTACTATATTAGAGTCTAATATAATACTATGGTACAAGCGTCTAGGACATCCTAGTTTCTTGTATACGTGTCTACTATTTCCCTCATTATTCAAAAATAATGGAAAGATTATTTTGTCCTCTTTTTTTGGGATCATTGTGCTCATGCAAAACGTGCTCAATCTACTTACCTTACACATACCTATAAGTCATCTAAATCCTTTCATCTTATACAGTGGCAGATGGGGCCATCTAGAGTAACCAGTTTATCTGGTCATATTGATGATTTATCGATTTTATTAATGATCATACTCGAGTTAGTTTGGTGTACTTGCCAAGAGATAAATCTGAAGTATGCCCACTATTTCATCATTTTCACAAAATTGTCATAAACATATACAAAGCACCACTCCATATACAAAGAACTAACAATTGGCAAGAGTGTTTCTCATTCAATTTCAGTTCATACATGACTAAACATGGATTACTACACCACAGTCCTTGCACTTAAACACCAAAAAAAAAAAAAGGAGAAGCTATAATTAAAAAACCATCATCTCTTATAAGCAACTCATTTTCTCATGTTAGCCACCTTCGTACCACACTTACTAGGAGGAGCACTCTTGACTGCTACCTATTTAGTGAATCAGATCCCATCTAAACCACTAAAGTTTCGAACTCCTTTGAGAAATCTTCAAGAGTCATTCTCACAAATTAGATTAGACTAATCAATTCCTCACCTCCTAAACTGTTTGGGTGTGTTGCATTTGCCCACAACCATGAACCAAATTTGAATAAACTTGATGCAAGAGCCCTTAAATGCACATTTGTCAAGCATTCCTCCACTCAAAAGGGGTGCAAAACAGATGTTTTCATCTCTCTATAAAGAATTTCATGTAACTACTGATACTGCTTTCTTTG
This sequence comes from Lumnitzera racemosa, assembly GCA_024138005.1. NCBI lineage: Eukaryota > Viridiplantae > Streptophyta > Magnoliopsida > Myrtales > Combretaceae > Lumnitzera > Lumnitzera racemosa. The sequence goes on from JAMXBC010000008.1 coordinate 23,169,652, forward strand.
AACATTTGATTTTTTAAGGCCCTTCTCTGCAGGTGGAAAACTCAAGTGGAAAGAATGACTCGTCATCTTCTTCTCCTCTTTTTCCATTCCTGGTTAGATTATAAGTATTTCTGAAGCACCAAATTCTAGTTGTGTCCTAATGACACTAGAGTTGTCTTCATCCTCATATATAAAGGTGCCCTTGCCTTCATCAGCTTCACATATTCTTTGTTCCCCATTGTCTTCATCTTCATCTACTCCACTCTGTCAGATTCAGCATTATGTTTGCCACTCCTATATGTTAATGCCATTCCTAAAAAAACAGTAGCAGACTAAGAAGTCAAGAACTTCACATTGCGACCAATCTTTTTCCTAAGAGAAAGGGTTAGCAAAACATGATGATAGATGGAAGGGCAAAGTCTAATGAGAAAATTTTGGTTAGAATTGATCAGAAAAGTGAGAGGCCGAGTTAACTGAAGAACTACCCATTGCAGTTTGGAAAGATAAGCGAACTTGTGTAAAGTATCCAATTCCTAATATATGTTTCCGAGAATTTGTCACAAACTACAAAGCATTTATTACTCATATTGACAAAGTACCAAGAAACATCTATGAAACTCTTAGTGCTCCAAGATAGAAAGTGGTCATCAAGGAAATGAAAGCCTTGTAAGCAAATCACACCTGGGATATTGTAGATGTACCTGAAGAAGAAAGGGCACTAGAGGGTAAATGGGTGTTCAATGTGAAGTATAAAGCTGAGTTGGTTGCATAGGAATATACCAAACATATTAGATAGACTATGAAGAAACATCTGTACCAGTTGCTAAACTCAACTCGATGCAAGTAATTCTATCATTAGCAACTGTATAAGCTTTCTTCAAGATTCGGATCAAAAAGGAGAATGAAAAAGTGTGTAAACTAAATAATTCACTATATGGTTTAAAGCAATCACCTAGAGCCTGGTTCGTGTGTTTTTCTACTGCAATGAATCAACAAGGATACTTGTAGTGTCGAGCTAATCATACTTTTTTTGTGAAAATTGACAATGAAGGATACAAGTCAATTTTGATTGTCTATGTGAATAACATCAACATTACAGGCAATGATTCAGATGAAATCAAATGTTCAAAGGAAAAATTGGGAAACTTGGGTATGAATCCATGAGTTCACCACTTCCTCCAAATTGAAAATGTCAAACACAAGAGCAGATACTTCAGTTGAGACTGAAGTCATTTATGCCCCCAACAAAATATCATATGGATGCAATGAATGATATTTGAATGGATCAACTAGGAGAGTAGCATTGTTTGAAAGATCAGGTGACAAGAACATCAAAGGATTTGTTGATACGGATTGGAGAGGAGGAAGTTTTGATTGCAAGCCTACTTCAAGTTATTATACAAAAGTACAAGGAAATCTAGTAATATGTGAAAGTAAGAAACAGACACTGGTAGCTCAAGTTAGTGCACAAGGCAAGTTCCATTCTATAGCACAAGGAACTTTTGAGATTGTTAGGCTGCAAAGAATGATAAGAGTTAAATATGTTTTTTGGTCTCGCTATTCATGTTTATTTTCATAGTAACTCAACAATCAGCAAGTAAAAAATCCAGCATGAAAAATGAAGCATGTTTGTATAGATCAAAACTTCATCAAAAGAAACATAAAAGGAGGGAGTAATAAATCTAAAGCACATCCTTGCTTAGCAAGAGGCTGACATTTTCACTAAATCCTTGGCTACTAAGCCATTAGAGAAAATTTTGTGCAAGCTAGGTAAGATCAATATGTATTCCTTAGCTTAAGAGTGACAGTTGGCAAACTCAATCAAAAATCATCATTGGTTTAGTCAAAAGATTTAGTCAAAATCATTATTAGTTTTCTTGTAAGTGGTTTTCTACGCAAGGCCTTTTCTTATACTTTTGGCAAAATATTTGTGTATTAATTGGCTGGATTCCTTGTAATCAACAACTGCTCATGTATATATAGATGATCAGCCACATGAATAAAATTAATGGAGAGTTACTTCATTTTTTTCTTCATTAATAGTAGTAATAGAAGTGGATCATAACTACCTGGGAAGTTCCACTTGTGTTACTACATATGTATTTGAGTCTAAGACATACTTGCAAACAGATAGATGCGCAAATACTACCATGATAAAAGAATGGCCACCTACACTAACAACATTCTGCTGCATCCAATGACTGACTTAATTCTTCCATCCAATGAAACATGAAAAAAAAAAGGAGGCCCTAACATGGAGTCCAAACAAGCAGCACTTACAAAGGGACTCAGATCAAGCACAAATACTAACAGGCCAAAAGATTTCACCTTTGAATATATTTATAGACAACACAGACAATCATCCATGTACTTGCAGATTGTGTGCAATATGGCATACTTACAGCAATCAGATTCCCAAATTGACTAGTGAACTTTGTGCCAATGCAACTCTTTACTAGACCCAACATTGCTCCACCTGCAAGATAATATCAGATGTTAATTTTTCCCAATACAGCGTAATCTCCTCCACTTGGTAGAAGTAGACAACTTGCATACGAAACATCAGAATCTCTACAAATAACACATAGAAAACATTGCATACAATTATCTAGCAAATATTTCTAATTCATTGAGAAGAAAGTACATGCCAAATACTGAACTGTGTCAAATCTATTTATTTCTATCATTTAAGTCCTAAATATTCTTTAAAAGCCCAATTGTGTACTGTTACTACTAAATCTATCCAACATGGCATTAATGTTTCTCTGATGCAAAAGCTAGATGGATCTAATAACACGAAGAAAACAACCAATGGCAAAAAGCAAAAGAGACTAAAAAGAAAAACAACACGCAATGACTTATGTGGAAAACCCATATGAACATGGGGTTACAAAACCATAGGAAGCAGATAAGGGAAATTCACGTTGTCAGAAAATCAGTTTGGGTACAATATAGAAACTACCTAGTTTTCCTCGAGGTTAAAACTTGCCTGTCTATTTTTAAGCCCTAAATAGCCATATGAGCAATATACATTCTAATGAGTAAGTAAACAAACAAAATAAAAAATTATCAGCATCCCCCAGCCACCACTGAGCCCCAATCAACCAGCCTCCCTGCTGATCAACTAGCCAACCGCCTCCCTTTTTCTGTGTGTAAATGCACATACAAGCCAAATTAACTTCTCTCTCTTCAAAACTTTAAACATCACAAGAACAGGGACAATGGTTTCTTTGAGATGAGAGAACAAAATACTCATATTCATAAGAATGGTTGTCTTCTTGGTCTCTCTTCTATTTACCTTTTTTCAATCAAATTTTTTCCAACACATCTCTCTTTTTCCTCCACCAGTCATAGCTGCAAAAAAGAATTGAGAAAATTTCTTCTTTGGTTATTAGAAGAATTAAGAAGTCACAAAGGCCCTTTTTTTTTTTTTGGTAGAGAGGCCTAGGGTTGCAGACAAGTTCACTTAGTTGACTGGAACACTAGATATACCCAAACTTCCACTAGGACATCAAGGGTTAAAATCTGTAAAGCCTTCTATACAACACTTCTCAAGAAATGGTTGTAGATTTGCACCTCTGCCTTTGTCGAAACAAACTATTATCACCAAATAAAATATTGAATGACGATGAACAGTGCTCAGCAAAGTTCTTTCATCTAAAGGAGTCTATCTTCAGAAGCATACCAGAAAAGGGTGGAATGAATATTGTGATCGTTCCTTTAAGGTCAATTAACTTAGGGTGAGATGTGGTTGAAGTTGTGGTATGTCATAATCAATCTTAACTGTCCTCTTCCATTCTCATCTCATTCTTGCCCTTGATAAGCAAGAACTGTCTCATACTGTTTTGAGTGCACAAGAACTCAAATTAATTGGAGCCCCATTTTGAGCTGCAATTTCAACGCCTGGAAATTGAATTCTTGGGTACATTTCTAACCATGTTGGATTGCTGTTGTGTAGGCATTCTGGAGAGGTCTTTTCAGTTAAATCTGTTTATATGGTTAAGCGCAAATTTACTTATCAATTTTTCCAGCCGAATCTATCTAGATTTCTACAATTCCAACTAAGTCTCCTTTTTTTGCTCTGGACTGTATGTTTAAATGAAATTCCAACCACATATTTCCTAAAGAAAAGGAGCTTTCATCTGGTAAACCAATGTTGTTTATGTACAGCTACTGAAGGCAATATGGATCACCTTTTATACACTGATGCATGCAGCCTTTGTGAAACTACCAAATAAAGTCATCAAATGTCACTCAGGCTATGCCATCTTCATCTAATTTTTCGATTAGTGGATGTTCATCAAAGATTGGAGTGCTTCACCAACAAAATACATAAATAAATAAATAAAACCAAAGAGGGGAGCTTAACAGGAAAAGCTTAGGTTGATATTTCCCTTTGTGTCCTTTATTCTCTTTAGAAGGAACTCAGCAGAGGAATTTTTTTAGGATAGGATTGCCTGAGACCTGTTCTAGTAAGAAGCTTCAAAATCTTTGGAGTCTTTTCAGATCATTGATCCAAATAGAGGTGTCAGTTGGTAGAAATGGAAGGAAATTGGTAGAGATATATCCACTTTGAAGTCTATTTCTTTTTTTCTGTAAAATTGGAGACAAATTGATGGAGATAGATGGAAATGAGATAACAATGACAAAATTTCCCCTATAATCATGTCCTCAAAATTTTCTCTTCATTTTCTTTTTGCAGTACCAACCAAACAAAACAAATGGAAGCATTTCTCTCTATTTCTTCAATTTCCTTCCTATAAACCTACATACAAAGTAGAAATCATAATTCTTTCCACTATTCATGCCGACTTATTTCCACCCATTTTTTATTCTATCAAAAGAGAGAAAAAACTTCCATGTGGAGTTGACAATGACTCTTCCTTTTATCAAAGCCACAGAATGAGCCTTGTCCTCAAGATAGAAAATAAAACGAGACATGTATCACCTGTTGTACCAATCATTTGTTGCTTATCTTACCATGTTCTACCTTACAATTTTTATTCCACTCTGCTTCTGCAGATTCTGAATATAGGGTCCAAAAGACAATTTGAGTTTTAGTCGGGGGGAAGGGTTCTAGCTTACAAAACAAAATGTAATACATGTTTGACCTACCACCGGCCTTATCTTATCCAATCCTCTACCACAACTGTCCTATTAATATGGACGTCCAAACATAGCCTGCATTTTGACAAATATTAGGACAGTTTCCACAGTTTATTTTTTTCTAGATTCACATAATAAAATTTGTGAAGTTTAACTTACATAATAATCTTCTATTTGTACATAGGTCTCAATTTTCTCTGATCAACTTTGTCTGCAATCATCTTTCACATCCTTTTCTATTTTCTATTCCCTCAGATAATCTCATTAGTGGTTCAGAGTGAGGAGAATCTCAAACTCAAAAACTCCTAGATTCACATAATAAAATTTGTGAAGTTTAACTTACATAATAATCTTCTATTTGTACATAGGTCTCAATTTTCTCTGATCAACTTTGTCTGCAATCATCTTTCACATCCTTTTCTATTTTCTATTCCCTCAGATAATCTCATTAGTGGTTCAGAGTGAGGAGAATCTCAAACTCAAAAACTCCTAGCTTCCAGTTCCAGAAACTTTTGTCCTTTGGGCACTTGTTTACACAGCAAAAACAAAGAAGACCAGATCTAATCTATATATACAGGTAAGCCAACACAACAATTAACATGGAGCAATATCTCCACTATCATCCCATATTTTAAGATGAGGAATCTGCCATAAATCTGAGAGGTATTGTTTCACAAAGTGCATCTGCCCACAACAAGCACATCCACTGGCACATTCTTACTAAAATGAAAACAAAAACCAAAATAAGGAAACCCCGGAAAGTGTTATTGGCAGGATTTCATGTACTTTGAACTTCTTTTGTCTCTTGAAACAGCTCCCTCCATAACATTATAGGAATCTAATTTCCCTTGGTCAAATTTGTACGTGCAACTCTTATGAACCACAAGTATTTACTATTTCCACTAAACTGGCACTGAGACAGATAGCATGGTTAAGAAGCAATAGATCTGTCAAATATTCATGAAATTGATTGGTATTTCACTAACGGCTCATTTGGTTTACTGAATGAAACAGATAGGGAATGGAATTGGGATTATGAGGTAATGTAATATAGGAGAAATGGAATTGGTGTTCTTATTACATTGTTTAGTTAAATAAAAAGTTTAATAAGGAATGAACAGGTAATAGATTTTAAAAGTCAATTTTATCCTTCCTCTACTTTGCTCTCTTTTTCTCTCAATCATCCCACCCTACCAATCCCTTTACCCCTTCACCATCTACTGTCTCTCACCACTGCTCCTCTCTCTCTCTGTCTCTCTATCTATCTCTCCACCTTGTCTTCTCTACACCCCCTCCCCTTCTCTTTCTCAATCGTTCCCCCCAACCTTCTCTCTTTACCCCTCTGATCTATCCTTTCTCTCACCTCTGCTTCCTCTCTCTCTCTCTACCTCATCTTCTCCACAATCCCTTCCCTCTCTCTCTCAATCATCCCACCCTACCTCTCTCTCTACCCCTCTGCTATCTAATATCTCTCACGTCTGCTCCCTACTCTCTCTCTCTCTCTCTGCATTTGGGCGTGGTGTTGTAGGTAGGTGATGCAATGGGTGGAGCACGTGGGTGTAGTGGTGCCGTAGGTAGGTGATGCAATGGGTGGAGCACATGGGTGTAGTGGTGCCGTAGGTGGGTGATGCAGTGGATGGGTGTGCAGTGGGTGACGTGTGGGAAAGGAATAAATTGGGCAGTGCAGTGGGTTTAATTTGTTATTTTGAAAGAGGGAAAAATTGGAATAAAAAAGGAGAAATGGAAAGGAATCAGGATTCTTTGCATTTTCTAAGGAATCCGTATGTAGAGTTTGGAGGGAATGGTGACTTCACAGAATTGAAACTATGGGTAGAAAGAAACAACTAAACGATATAATGAAGGTGTAATAAGTAATGAGAGGGGAATGAAATACCATTCCCCCCAAGTGAACATGCCATAAGAAAAGTTCGCTATTCATCAATCAGATCAGGTAACATTACGAAGAGAAGCAGCAAACTAATCAAAGCTCAAAAGAACAATAGGATAAAGATGAGACTTACGATCGTTCACATCTACAGACATTGCAATTTTGTCCAAAACGGCAATGGCATCTTCCAGAGCTTTATTGTAAGCTACAAACATAACAGGCACTCATGAGAAGGACTATAAGAAACTAAGAAGATTGAAGGAGGGGGGAGCAAAAGGAGTTCTCACAGCCATACCCCGACAAATGACTGTGGGATGGTAATTCTTTTCAATGAAAGCTTCTGCAACATGCAGCATCTCACCAGCTTCAAGGGTTACCATTAGTCAGATAATTGAGAAATTAATAATGCCAATAGTAAAAGGCAATTTAGTTATACTCCAATCACGGGTTTGATAATAGTCTAGTAGAAGCCAGCTAAGCCATGCAATCATTCAAAAATATCATCAAGAATTAAGATCAACAATACTTATGAAATACACTGCTGTCACATTATAAGAGGAGATGGTGCAGGCAAAAGCAAGTAGGTTTTTAACACAATGGTATTAACATACCAAGTACAATGACGGATGTCGTCCCATCTCCTACTTCTTCATCTTGTGTACGGCTAAGATGAATCATTGACTGTTAAAGAGCAATTAATCTATCAATATAAGTATGAGAACCAAGACAACATTTAAGCAAGTAAAACCACATAGATCAACGGATATGAAAGGACCCAAAAAAAAAAAAAAAAAGAAGCCAGCAAGATGATAATAAGAGTTCAAGGAAAAGCAAACATGCCTTTGCAGCAGGATGTGCAAGATCCAACTCCCGAAGAATAGCATTTCCATCATTTGTAACAACTATTCCTGTCAGTATAGTATCCCAAGAGCATGAAAAGAGAACTCAGAAAGAGAGAAAGCATTAGGTAAACACAGGATTAATTCGATCAACAGAAAAAACATGGATGCAACTTCCACATAAGAGCACACCATGCACATGAAGCATGTATTTAAAATAAATAAATCGAAAGTAAATTCTTTTTTTTTTTCTATTACCAATATACTTACAGGCCATTAATACACTTATCAAATTCCAAAAACTACCCATATCAATCTGTAGATATTGGGAGATTAAAAGTAAAAAATTGAAATCAAAAGAGAAATTTATATTCCAAAATCTTTTTCTATTAGAGATGAATCTATTCCTTTTGTCATCCTTATTATATCCCAACAAATACCCAAATTAATCAATACATATTAAAAGATCAATCATGTAATTTCACAGAATAGCTTCTCCATGAAAGTTTTGGTTTGTTTTTCTAACAGTAATAGACATCTATGGTGTGATTTTGTCAGAGTTTTTCCATGATCAGGTTATACGAAATCCATTGTTTGCAGCTTTGATGGTGATAGTAACCACCAATACTAAGCTAAGAAAGATTCTCTGATTAGGAAGCAATGTAATAGCAGAAAATGTCAAAGTGCTTGACGGTCCACGATAGATGAAAAACAACCAGACAGGCTATCTAGAAGCATGAGAGAAAAAGATCATACTCAAATCCATTTATAATTTATAACTTCACCTATTGTCAAGGAGACTATCCTTAGCGGATTATATGTCAGTCAAAAATTCCAACAAACTTCTCTATTCTTATGGAAATCTTTTGGTTAAAAATCTTAATTTTAGATAACCTGATAAAGCAGTGCATATGTTTTCTACATATGCTATTTTTGTATGTCCTCACACACACAAAAAAAAACAGAACAAATAAAAGGAACAGAACTTTAATTTATTGCTCATGAAAAGGAGGTTATGGGTCACGATATCATTAACTTTTGGACTGTAATCAGTTAAAGAGGCTCTTCCATTTGAAAAGCTAAGGTAATAGTAAGGGATCAAGATAAAGAAAGGACACAATAAAATTACCAAAAATCTTTGTCTCTATCTTGGATTAGTTGCTTGGGAGGGATTTTCATACAAGACGTTGAAACCATAAAAGCTCAGTCCTATAAAAATTATCAATTACTCCTTTACTGCTACATTTCTTAGATTGAATGTGCATCTTCTGAGAAATTAAAAAGTTTTTGTGAAACAATTTCTCTTTCGATTGTAACTAAACAGTTGGTAAACCTTGGTACCTTTGTTGACATTGTATCTCTTTTACTTGTGCATGTAATTCCAACAATACTTTTGAGGAAAACCAAGAAAATTCACAAAAACTTTCATCAAAAATGTGTTTCCAGGTAATTTCATAAAGAAATCCTAGGACTTAATTACGCAAAAAGAAAAAGCAAGATTAGCACTGTAACAAACAAGATAGAGAAGTTTGTCATCTACAATATATTAAACATCATATGGTGGTAAGAGTAACACTATGTAATCTTAACAATGAAATTTTTATTATTACATAAGCTCACCTCCAGTTGCATCAAGTAACATTTTCAACATGGACCTTGGCCCCAAGGTTGTACGAATTATATCAGCAACTGCCTGTGAGTAGAAACAAGCGACATCCATCATAAAGGGAGTGGGGAACTTTACTTTCTATTTGATTGATAACTAACTTGGCAAAATAATTTTAATGACACATTACACAAAAGAAATTCTGACCATATCACAATTTTAACATTTTATGCTACGTTATGCATATTGAGGGGATGCACTGTTTAATCTATCGGTTCTTGCAAGTATCCAAAATATACATACCCCTTTAAGAAAACAAAGGATACAATCACATCAATTCACAAAGCCCAACAATAATGCTTTTGTAATTAAAACCGTAAACAACAACAACAAAAAAACAGGAGGGGGAAAATAAAAAAGGAATCATACAGAATGGAATATTTGCTTTTAAGAAAATAATATGCAGATCTTCATGATTAAAAAACGCCATAACTTTCAAAGTAAAGATGCTCTAATAGAAAATGGAACATACAGAATCCATTGTTCTACTTTCTCAGACACCTGCGCATTTTCCTAAGCACTAGTTGCTGCTAGTTCACACTTCCCTTTGTCTTCCCACCAATACATTTGGCAATAGCAAACACTACATTATAATGAATATTCAACATACAAGAGCATAAGAATGAAAAAAATGTACAAAGTCAAGAAGATTTTATACCTTGGCTGCTTGGATATTAGCATGATGGACTTTAGTACCCGATTCACGCTTCAACGAATCCTCTATGTTAAGCCAATAATAAAACGCACAAGTTAGATGCAACAATCAAATACACAAAAATGACAAAATACAGTCATAAATCCAAGTCCGGTCTAAAAAGCAGCAAATATTCTCGGATTAAATCAACATTAAAGCAAAATGTCACAGTTATAGCAACAGAGTTAATAAATCACATAGAGCAAAAGTAAACGCAACCAATGATAATAAAGGGGAGAGAAAGAGGAAACTGACTCAGAACGAGTACTGGAGCGTGCATGATGAGACAAGACAAGACTAGAGTTATCCGTGTTAAGTTTGAAACCCTAACCCTGAGGATCGAAAGGAGCAGGCTAGTGAGGAAGACGAGAGCGGGAGGTACGAACCGAAAAGAGGGGGGCTAAAAATGAGTGCTCTCTGTGGCAAACCCTTCGAAGGATCTACACAGTGGGGCTTAGTTCATTTTCTTAAGAGAACTCTCGAGTTTCGCACTTTGCCCCCTAAACCTATTTATTTTTCATTCCCGATTTTACCAAAACCCTTCCAGGCTTATGCTGCCCGGACATGGGGCCGGTTCCATTAGGTTTTGAGTTTCCCTTTAATGTTCTAACCCACAAGGTGACCGATGAAATCAAACGTGCATTGATTTGTCCGATCAATCCTAGCCAAAAAACCGGTTTAAGTCACCGTTTTAACTCTTCTTAATAATAATCCCTTTTTAACCTTATTAATTCAATTGATTCAACCCAATTTTCATAAAATTAAACCGAGTTTTTAAGTCAAAATATAGTTTGTTTTATTTATTATTTCTAGAAAATATATTAATTTACAAAAAATCATGTATATTTAAAAAAATAAAAAAAATAAACTATAAAAAATTTATAATTTTCAAATTTTAAAAATATAAATAATTTTATTATTTTATAAATATATAAATTATGTTTTAATATTTTTGTTAATCTCCACGATCCCAATACTTATTTGAACTTCACAACCTCCTAACTCCTGTCAATCAACCTTGATATCGACTAACGAGCCCATCCTTCTTTCCCTAGTCATCCTCTCTTCTGGTTGGATTTGGATTTAAGGTTTATTGAACCAAAGTAAATAGTTGTTGTAAAAACATTTTCAGACTATGATGAGACAAATTTGGCGAAACTTAAACTTGAGGATTTTTCAAATAGAGCTAAATATTTGTTTTCAAAATTTTTCGAGAAAAACTAAACTAAACCAAAATTTTGGACTTGGTTTGGTTTTTTTATTTTTATTTGAATCAATTATCAATTGATTCATAGGTTAATTAGATGTATTATAATAACGTATGCGTATTGCTTATCATAAGCTACAAAATTTTATACATTTTTTATATGTATTGAAATGCGAGGGAACGTATACTTTTACTACATGTACAAAAAAATTAAATATAGTGATCTAATAAAAAATTTTAACATAACACAAATGGATAAAGTTAGATGATTAAATTATACCAAATGAGATTATACATTTAACATGTACATATATAAAACGTTTTTTTACTTTGACAGACATCTCCATGTGACTATACCAAAGTAATTTCTATTTGTCTTGCTAATGTATGACTCCTGTTTTTTTTTTTTTTTATTAAACCAACATAAATATAAGTATGCAAGACACAAAAGTGATAGAGAATATAGATAAATAATAATTAGCATGTCATGATATGCATGTTATATAATTATATGGTCTATTTATGCAACGTTATTTTTATTATATAATTGTGCGTGTTTCATTTGTGTAAGTGAATGTTTGTAAATAATATCGTCTGATATATGGCATGTGTTATATGGTTATGTATATATTACATATTTATGCATTTTTGTAAATTATGTGTATAATTGTCCATCAAATGAGTTATATGTGTATATGTATCTATATTATTAAAGTCAAAAGATTTTAATACATACCCATAACTACCAAAAGTTGACATCTTTATTGTTTTATATTATAATTTTAGCTATTTCCTATACTTCCGTATCATCCATTTCAATTGCTATTTCATCCACTCACATCTTGTAAGTTATTTTTTCAGTCTCTCAACACCACTTTAAATTCATATTTTAAAATAGCAATTGTTAAATAGATAATTAAAAAAATATATATATCTCCCTCCTCTTCTTCTCTCTCTTAGAATACAAGTAAAGCAAAAGAAATGAAAATGAAATATCATCATTTATGATAATTTAGTATGTCATGGATTATAAAATAATTTCATTTTATTTTTATATATGCAATGCGAATGCATGTTTACTAGCATCACAATCTTTCACTCATTAGAAATAAAAATGATCAATGGGCCGATTAAAGAAGCATGAGTGATTTTTGAAACTAATATGTATGAAATTGAGAGGCCATGTATTGTAGGAAAAAGTTACAACAGCAAAAAAAAGTATGTATGTGTTAGTCTGCAGTAATATCATCTTATAACTTCCGATCCAACCATCATGATAATTAGAAATTGTAATTTAAGAATAAAAGTAATAATGGATCTAAGAATGGGAGAACGATTACTAGCACTTAGAATAGCTCAATTAATTTCTCCATATATCAACTTTACTCAAGGATGGGTTGCATTAAATGCAAACTACAAGTTCATAATGATTATACTCTAAAGTCGCCATTTTGATGCCTAAAAAGGGCATTTCGATGCTCCTTTCAAATCAAGAGGCTATTATAATGCCTAGATTAGTGTTAATGGGCTTTCAACCATAGGGCATATGTTAATAAGTGACATTTCTTGTATCATTTGTATGACTCCCTCTAGTGATTCTAATAGCCTTATAGAAACTCCAAAAATTTGTGATATCTCTTGTGTCATTCGAGTGACGTGGCTTAGCCATTTGAATGAAGCGCTAACTTTTACCATAAAACTTGATATAATCTAAATATTGAATGAATGATTAAACCAATTTAATTTCTTTTTAAAAATATTTGTTTGTACAATGAACCTTTAACTCTATTTGTCAAAATTAATTGGAAATTTTATCATTTAGTAATCCATGGCATAGTTAAGTTGTGGCAATACACCAGAGGAACTCGAAAAAAATTTAAAAAGGAGGGCTCGGGTAGAGAATATTACACCTAAGAGGAAGGGAAGACAAATTTAATAAAAGAGACTTTTATCTTTTATAAAAATAAAGAAGAAGGTGCTTTCCCCGAAATTATCTTTAACACAGTTTTTTTTTTCTTTTGAGAACACGACCCAAACACAAAATATAGCACCTCCATATCTCTCTCAACCGATAATCAACTTTTCCCTCTAATCCAACACTCCTAACTTCTTTTTTTGCGATTTTGTCACCAAGATTTGAAGGCAAATAACTCTATCTCCCAATTACATGTTTTTTTACACAAATCAATTTAGCCTCCACATAGATGGCTTGCTAGTTCCTAGTAGCTCATATTAGACATGGTCTCAAATAACTATGGCTTATCTTGGTGTTAGGAGACATACTAAGACATATATCTTGCAAATTTTGGGATAGTATGTCTTTGCATATAAGTTGAGAATAAGGTACATATCATGCTCCATTTGCTTTTGGAGGACTTCAGATGAGTTAGCCAGTATAGCTACGGATTGGCATGCTTAGCTTGGTTGTACAAACAGTTGTGCCTAGTTTTGAAGGACACAACGCATGAGATAGGAGGGGCGACCATCCTCCTTCAAGTTTAAGCTTAGGACGGAGTCCTACATATTGCCCCCCTTAATAGGCATGGTATGATAATCGACAATAGCCAATGTCTAGTTGCTCGATGGAGTGTAAAGCAGGATATTATATGTTATCCTAACCACCTGATGAGTGTGTAAGCCTCACAACCAGTCACTTAGGGTTCCGATCGGTTAAAAGAACCAATCGAGATTAAATTATAAGTAAAACTAAAAATATTATTAAAAATAATCTCGTAAATTCGAATTTAAGAAAATAAGTAATAAAATAAAAGAATATAAATTTCAAAATTTTAAGTTTATAACTCGTTATTTATCGAAAATGCGGAAAATGCATTTTGATAATTAACGAATCACTAGAGATAAATTATATGTATATTAAAAATTATAGAATGACCTAAATAATATTTAGGAATATGTAATTACACTATATATGAATTTACATGTAGGTAAAAATACGCGAAATTACTTAAAATACACGAAATGTATTAAAATAAAAATAAATAATTAAAGAAAATTCATAATTAATTAAGAAAAAATCTAGAATTGAGGCGTGGCAATCTGGAATTGAAGAAACAAAATCAACCAATTAAAATGCAACAAATAGAAAGTGAAAAAAATAAGAGATAAGGCAATTGTCTTGTCTCATTAATACATAATAATTTCCCTAATCCTTTATAAATAGGTAAGAAAATTTCAAAGGCTTATTTGGTCAGTTTAGAGAATGAGAAAAATAGAGAAGGCCGAAATAGTGAGTGTTTGAATTTATTTCAAAAAAATTCCTCAAATCTGTACAATTAGGACCTTAAAAGGGAACCAACACTCGATGAGCAGCTGAGAGTAAATAGCCACCATCACCACACGATGGTGGCAGCGCCCAGGTGGGTTGACACACCCATGGCCACTGACGGTAGTCGGAGTTATCCAAATTGGTGAGTTCGATTTCCAACTCGATTTTGTTTAATCTTTTAAAAATATTAAATATTCTTAAAAAATTATGAAACTTGTTATTCTGGAATATTTTTGTATGTAGTTTTTAGGAAAAATATTATTTTGATGAAAATATGTCCTGTGATATATAATTTTTAAGAAATCATGCAAAACCAAGCATATTTTGGTTTAAAAATAAATGATCATAGAAGTATAACTTTGAGCCCAAAATTTTTGTATTGACTAATTACATGATATAGAACAGTGCTATAAAGTCCGTTTTCAAAAATTAATTTTTGAAATTTTTAGATAATTTTTAGGCCTTAAAATAAGGTATAAAATGGGTAATTTAGGGTTAATTAAGTAATTAAATAATTAATTACTGATTTAGTGAATAATTATATATTTTAGGATGTTGAAATCTGATGAAGTATGATACTTGTAGCATTTAGAATATTAGATATAATTATTAGTGTAGACACCTAATTTTTGTTCTCCTATAATCCTAATTTTTATTTTACAAAAAATAAAATTATTATTATAAAAAATTAAAAATAATAATAAAATAATAAAAATTGAAAAAAAAAGAGAAAAAAGAAAAATAAAAAAAAAAAGATTTTTTTTATTTTTTTAGGAAGTAACTTATATTAAAGTCATTCGTTTTAGTTTAGCTTAGTTCAATAAAATAATTATTGTAGAGAGTCATGTGGTTTAAGTACAATTTGATTGTATCGAATATTAAGACACAAGCTAACGGCTTAATGGATAAGCATTGGAGTATTGGATTGGATTTAATTTGAGGTTGTGGGTTTGAGCCTCATTAGGCATCTATATCTTTTATTTTTCTATTTTTTCACAAAAGTGAGAGAAATAAATAGGATTCATATCTAATTAAAATCATTTGCATCTAGTTTGATTTTATTAAATTGGATTTAAATTAATTTGGATCTAGTTTAATCGTTATCAAATCGGATACAATAGATATAATTAGATATGATTTGATTTGGACCTTAAAAACACACATATACGTATATAAAAAAAAAAAAGAGAGGAGACACAGCAGAAAAAGACCACCTTGACACAGCAATAATTCAGTGACTAAACACAGTCCTACAAATAGCCCACTGTTATAACACCCTTCAAGACTACGTACGTTCAACGACTACTGCTACAGAATTCTTCAGCACGACCAGGCAAACAGCAGCGAATAGGACAGCAACACGACAGACGGCAGCAAATAGGACAGCAGCAAGGCGAACAACAGCAACACCAAGCAGATAGCAGCAAACAGGACAGCAGTACGGCAGACAGTAGCGAATAGGATAACAGCACGGCAGACGACAGCGAACAGGACAGCAGCGAACAAGACAGCAGCACGACAGACAGCAACAAACAGGACAGCAGTAAGGCGAATAGCAACAACACCAGGCGGACAGCAGCAAGGCGGATAGCAGCGAACAGGACAGCAGCACAGCAGACAGCAGTGAACAGGACAGCAGCACGGTAGACAGCAACGAATAAGACAGTAGCAAACTAGACAGCAGCAAGGCGGACAGCAGTGACATCCAGCATCGTCTCAACACCACGGACAACAACTCCAATACACATTCTAATTGTAGCTAGCCTCATCCGTTGATAGCAGTACATATCAAACACGTACGTTGCTCCCCACACTGACGTAGTCTACGTACTAATCATCTACACTAATCGCTGCAACTGCACAAACAGCCGATCACTAACAAAATCTACACGATAGTGCTTTGCGGCAGCTATGCACGTTGGAGACAGTAGCCCCGCAATCAGGTTCGGTTTTTATCCAAATTTTTTCTGATTTATTATATTATTATTTTGTTAGGACTTTAATGGTTTAATATGGTATACATGTGTATATTAGTTTAAGGTATTTTTTTAGTATTAGTTTTCTTTATAATATATATTAGATACATTATATTAATTTAAGTGAATATTTATTTAATAAGTGAACATAAACATTAGATTAGGAACCGTTAAGATTGGTTTTTTATTACATATATATGTTATTATATTAATTATACTTTATTAGTTAACATAATATATGATATATATATATATATTAGTTTATGAGTTTTAGTATTAGTTTTTATACCAATGTATCATATGGAATTAATTTATTTTAATAGATAGTCGTATATATTAGTTTAGGGATTGTTAGGATTGATCATATCTTAAGATTTGGTATATCACGTAAAAAGTTGTTTTTCTTTAAATAAAAATTAATAAAAGACACTTTTTTAAAAAATACGATTATTAGAGTATTTTTTTAAAAAAAAAAAACAAAAACATTAAAAAGTTAGGACTGTTTAGATTTTTTTTTAAAACCAAATCAACTAAAATGTAAACTCGATTGGTTTTCAAAAATTAAAATCAATCAACACATTAAGATTTTCTGAAAGAATTACGATCATCTGATCCCGGCTAGCAGGTATGTAGGTATCTTCGTGGCGACGATAAAATATGTAGAAACTTAGGTTCTTTTTTTCTTTTGATTTTATTTATTTATTTTTAAATATTATAATTAGAAAAATAATCCTAATTTCAGTAAATAGATAATGGTACCCGTTAAGGATTTAATAGGTTAGGTTCCGAACTTGGAACCCTCTGGTTCTTCATTTAAAATTGAAATAAAAGACCAATAGCCAAATCGTAATCAATCCACCCAATTGGTTACGGTTTCTTTTTTCTTTTCTCGATTTCGGTCGGGTGGCAACTCCAAAAATTATTTTCAATAAAAAAACTGGAATTTCTCAATTTCTTTAGTCGAGGATTAATATTAAATGAACTAAGATTTAGTATTAATTGGGAAATGGGGAAATCAATTTTAAATAAAAGAATGTGAAAAATTAGGCTCGACAATTAGGTTAATTATGTAGTAAATAAGTAATAGGGAAAAATAGTAAATTTTAAGTTAATTTTGTAAATTAGGGTAATTAGGTGTAAAATTTGATTTATGATGAATTTAGACATTTTGAAATGATAATTAATGTTGAGAGATGGTAATTAGAGTGATAAAAATATTAGGTGTGTATTATATACAGTATTGTGTACATAATAAGTAATAGTACATAATACACAATTACTAGAAATATAATAAATAAAAGATATTAGAATAAAAATTAATATTATGATAATAATAAAAATATATAATAAATCTGATAAGAAACTTAAATTAGGGTAATTATGTGAAAAATATAAGATTTTCTCATAATGGAGAGTAATTCGGTGATTAAACAAGGATTCAGGTGTATTGTACGGACTAGAATACCAATTAGAAACTAAAAACGATATTTAGGATATCTGAAGATAATGTGATTAATTTCACATTATGGGTCGGAATGATTTCTTAAAGTGTACATATAAATCTTTAACCAAAAATTGAGTTAAAAACCTAATTTAGAAATGAATGCGAAAGTTAAAACAGAATTTAACATGATTCAAGAAGAATTATAAAAGACTTAAGACCTAGATAATTAGGTATATTAAATCCTAAACAAAAGATAACAATAAGTGTTATAGGATAAAACCAACCTATAATAGTTATATGAAAAACTGAAACCATGTTTGTGTTATAGGAATGATCGGTGATGACTTGAGCAAGTGGGACCTCAAGTGAGTGAGTGAGGAGTTTAGGTAAGTTGGGATTAATACAATGCTATATTTTAGAAGTTTGAGATTATATTTAGTTGTGCTTGTTAGATAGTTGGTTGTGTACATGTGCTTGATTATGAGTGATACTATGATTCTGTTTGTTATTCTGGCTTGCATCGTATGAAGTGATCGATTACCCTAAACCAAACTTAATAAAGGTATAACTTGTAAACATAAATCGAACCTGCATAGCAACCCATTAGGGGAAACCTAGGATTCTCCGGCCAAATACAAACCTCTTCGAAAGGATAGCGCCGGATAGCGCCGGATAGCATAATAGGTCCTTTCTTCATCCTTAGTCGAACTAAGTGACAGGTGAAGAGGTCTCGGCAAGAATAAAGTCAATGGTTTGAAGGTAGTTGTGGGAGGAATGGTATCTCCAGTATACAAGCCTGGGTTTGGTCGTAAACCGTTGCATTAACGATAACTCCTCAACCCGGATTAGAGCGGACACAATTTCTCTAATCTCACAACGAGCCGGATAATGTCGTGCGATGGCATTTGCTTAAACATGTATTGTACCAAATGATTCGGTTAATAACCTTGTTTATATTTATGGTATAGTTTTAAGTCATCTATCATAACTTACTGAGCTGTGGTTGCTCACATTCCTATAGACGTCGTGCAGATGCTAGTTAAGAAGCGGCTTACAACTGCTCTGAAGCTAGTAATTGCTGGATCTTAGGGAGTGAGAAAAAATATTTGAAGAACAAATATATATTTTTAAGGTCTAAATTTTTATTTTAGAATTTTTCATTTATGAATAATGTAATAACTAGAAAATATATTACGGTGAAACGTTATAAACGTTAATTGTAATAACTGAATTATAGTGTATATATATATTTTTACTTTCTTAAGTAAATAATTTATTTAAATTATAGATTATTTATTTCAAAGCGGGTTAGTTGTGGATGCCTTGTGTAGATTAGATCTCGGATAGCAATTATAAGGCCAACTTCTATCTTAGAATGGTTTAAACGGTGGGACTATTATGATTCTGCCGCTTCGAGACATGATAGAAGGCATACTAAAACACTTTTGATCGATAGAACTCGGATCAGTTATGCACAAATGAACATGATTTCTACCTTTTCAATCCATATCTATTGTACAATAGTTGACATTTCTTACATATTTATGCAAATCATATGGCCAAGCATAGGTACAAGAGTAGCATGACTTAAACGGGCCAGACTAAGACCTACCAGATCTACCCAAGCATGGTAGCTACACAAAGATGAGGGGCCTTACATGCCAGTAGGGATGAGGTTAACCGGAACCTAATGTTGTAGGGCCATCTAATGCCTCCTTATCAACCATTGAGTATCCTGACATATGGACCATGTTAAGCCCTCCATTAAGCTCCTTTAAGACTCCCTTTATACAAATGTAGCTTGATCCGATGTTTACATCACCGACTCTACACAAAAAAGGGAGGTGCTCTCTGAGTTTTTGAGGCAAGAGTTTCTCCCAAGATCTAACACCTGCTCTAACTATGTTTCTAGAGCTACCCCTAAGCACATTTAGACACAGGAATCATAGGCTCTACCCATTGCCAATGAAAGTGGGTTTAAGCAAGGGTTAACTTTTAAGGTAGCTCATGTATTTACTAGAAGTAAGAGAAGAAGAGACTAACCCTATAAATTATTTTGTTTTGTATGAATTATGAACATGACATTTTAAGTTATGTACATTTACATATATAAAATCTTCTTAATGTTTCTTTATTTGATTTGGCTGTGTCATACTCACATATTTGATTTCCATTTTTTTGTTGCCTTATTATGGTTTTATATGTGAGTAATTATTGAGAGGATAAGTAACAAGTTCGGTGAAATGTGGTGGAGTTTGAAGTTGCTTATTCAAAATTAAAGTAGAATGTAACTGTTTAGCCCATAATTGTTTTGTTTTGTTTTTTTTTTTTTTTTAGATTTTGTCAGTTTAAACTCATTTGTATATATGGACACTTGTTGCACTTGCTAGTTGTTGTATAATAGGTACTTACACAAAAGTCACTTTTAGGAAAAGTCACTTTTAGGAAAAGCACTTTTTTCCTTGACTTTAACAAAGAAGAAGATACCTGTTAATGACAATAGTTGTTTATTGTTAAAAAATTAGTTAGGTTATTAATCAAATTAGTTAGATTTTCAAAAAGCAAATTGGGTGAAATCTATATACTTTATTTGTGAAAAGAATGTACTCATGAGAAGAAAATTCATAATTTTCCTCGAGACCACTTTATCTCGACTAGAAGCGATTTTACATTTCATACCTCTTATTTTGAACCAAGTCACCAATTCCATTGCTATGCCTAACATATTTCACTTGCTTTTACTTATCTTTTAGTATCTTATATTAATCAAGATTGATGTATTAGTATCTTATATTAATCAAGATTGATGTAGCATAATTGTATGAACTCTAATCTCTAACAAGATAGATTAGTTATGATTCTCTCATCTCCCACTAGTTATGTTATAAGACAAACAAACATCCAAAATAGAATAGAGAAAAGAAATGAGTAGATATAAATTGAAAAAAGTCAATATCTACAAGGCATAGAATGGAACCCACTCATAATGAAAAGTTAATATATATTATAAATTGAATTTAAAGTTTTAAAATGTTTTATTTAAAAGGTCTAGTATAATAGGAATTAGGAATAGACGAGTAAAGAGTCAATAGGATATGAAACTCTATTGGTAATATTTTAGGTACTAATTCTCAAATTTTAGAACTAGAACCTATACACAAGCACCTTAGGACTTACAATATGCAGACATGTAACATATGAAATACTTTATTATGTATTTGAAATATGAATTTTTTAAGAAATGTTGATTGATGACCTATCAATTTTTCTAGAGTATTTATTATTAGGGGTTAGGAAAAAAATAAATAAAACTAAACCAATCCATAAACTGAATTAAGCCAAACTGAAATATGAGGATGTCATTTCCAATTTCTTTAGAATATCCAACAATTCTGATAACTTATGGTTAGTTTGAAAAATTAACCAAACCAAATCATTCTAAAAGAACAAAGTAACATTTTTCTTGTAATTAAAATTTTTTTTTGTTGAAACATATCGCTTTACATTTATAAAATGTATGTGTCTTTAGCTTTTGTTACCATAAATGATATATATATATATATATATATAAACTATAAATTTATGCTATATGTTATATTTATGAATAAAATAGTTGTTAATAAATATTTAAAATTTCTTAGTCGCATTAATATTGATTTCATCGACCTCTTATATCATATCAAGACTTATAATTAAATAAATTTATTATTTTTCATATGAGATTACATGTTAAGTATATGTGCTTTTTTAGATTACAAATTATTGTTCAATCCATAAACCAAACAAAAGTTTTGTGGTTTAAGAAAAATTTTAATCCAAATCATATAATTAGGTTTAAAGTTCTAAAAAAACTGACAACGTTTTTATGATTTACTTTGTTTAGAAAAAAAAAAACTAAAGCAAACCAAACCGTGTGGCCCCTTGCTTATAATTAACACATTCATCAATCTAGAAACTATGGAAAAGAAAAGATGGAAACTAATGGCAAAGAGATATGGGGAAAAGAAAAGGGCGTAGATCACCTTGAAGTGAGATAAATTGAGTGACCAGAGAAAATTTTTTTTTAAAAAAAAACAAGTAAAGAGGTGGAAAAGGAAATGAAAAATGAGAAATTAGGTTTGATAATAGTAACTTGAGTAAAAAATTAGAGGTTGCAAAAGAATGATGTAATATACTTCTGGATTATTACTTTTGGCCTTGAGTATGTACTGGATTTTAAAATACTAGATAATGTTATGTTCAATATTATATGTTAAGATTAAGATTTTTCATTGGATAGATAGATAGTATTTTAAAACATGTACATTGTGTATATTAAAATACAAGTCCATCGTGAGTACAAATTATGTAGACAGTATAACATTTATCGTATACGATGAAAACAAGTTTCGAGAAATCAAAATTACAGCATATACTGTGGCTTTTAATATCTACGTAGATCCTTCCCGTTCCCGACCAAACAAGGTAGAGTAGGATTCAAGTTTCGATGAGGTTATTTACTCACCTCTGATCGAGAACATTAATCCATGAAATAGCATTCTTAAATGTTGAAGCTCTCGAAAGTGCGTTCATCCTTTTATATGCTATAGAAATATAATTTTGGTACATCCCGTGAAATATATATTTATTTACAAAACAACCTATAAATTTTCCAGCATATAATGCTTCTGTTGGTTATCACTAAAGAACTTCCATAACAAATTTTTAAGGCATTATAATCAATATCTACAAAGTACATAAAAATACATAAAAGGATGAAAATAAAATGTAATGTAAAAAATAAGTTGTAAGTCACATATTTATGTGTAAAAAGCCAATCAAGTTATATCATTATCTATGTCAAAATCCAGCACAATCATTATATATTTTAGTGAGTCAATTAAACCATTTATATGAATATTATTATATCAATTAAGTCTTCATTTAGCATTTCCTATGATTTATAATAACTAACAAATAGAGTAATCCCACGGTATGCTAATATAAATATAAAAAACTTGAACAATCCACTTAGAATATAAAGGACTTTGATTTAATTTCGAGACAAATATAAAAGACCTAAAACATGAAGTAGTTACTTGAAATTTGATATAAACATAGAAGAATTAACCAAAATTGCAAAATTAAGACATAAAACTATAGCCATCACCTTTTCGATTTTGTCGGTGATGATTCAGCTTTCATGAAGAACTTTAATATGCATGTACATTTATGGGGAATAAAGAGAGAAAATGCAACTGAGTGTATAAGTATGTGTTAACTAAATACAAGTTTTATTTTAAGCTTAAAATTAAGATTCTATCACCATCTCCAAGTAAATTCCCAACTACCATATGCAATTTATCACTTCAATTCTAAACTTTGCAAATGAAATATCCAAAACTAATTTCCCCCAACTTCTTGCTTCCAGATATTTACAACATCAACATCCAAATGAGCCAGAAATGTCTTAACGAGGAGGAGTTCTAATTATCATGCTCTAAAGAAAGTACAATCAACAAGGTCCTAGTCTGTTATTTGGACTGCTCTTCCCTACTCGCACCAAACCCTTCACTTTGTCCAGTTACCAGCTGAGTCCAACATGGATACGGGGCGGAAAAGTAAAGAGTTTCAAGTAACAGACTCTTGTAGGGGAAGCACTGAAAAGAGCTTACAAGAATACAGAGGCAAAACTTCAAGGGTCAACGCACTCGTACCATTCAGAGCTTTGTCCGATTATCTGATGTATGTTAAGTAAATGCCGAAACAACATTTACAAGTGAACCTGGAAAGCAAACTCCATATACATGCCTTCCCCGATTATTTGGAGTCAATCCATATACATGCCTTCCCCGATTATTTGGAGTCAATCTGGCGTAATATACCCATCAGCAATACAGCTTCATAGAGATTCTGACCTACCTTCCATACCTTAAAATCTGGAGGAAAATAACCTGCATCACTCCAGATTTTCAGTGACTCAAGTGAAAAAGGTCCCTGTATAGCTCCCCGGGGATCAATATACTGCCATACAGCACTTTTTATATCGTAATCACAAGTTTGAGCTTCACTAGTAGGTTGTTCAATCTCATCATCACTACTTAAGTCAATCACTTGAGGTGCCTCAACTTTCATCTCAACCTTTTCCTCATTGCTTATTTTCCCCTCCACCATTAAAGGTCTCTGTCCATTCTGCATTGTAGTATCAATCACTGGTAGTCCCTGAGTTTCAGTCACTAACTTTTGCTGATTATTTTCATCCACTTTTTCCGTGAAAGGTCTCCGTCCATTCTGCATGAAGGCAATCACTCGAGGTGCCCGAAATTTCATCTCCACTTTCTCTTTACGGGTTTCACTAGCCTCCAAGGTCAATGGTCTCTGTTCATTTTGCATTTCTTTCGTAACTTGTGTCTTCTGCAGTTCTCGAATTTCAGTGGCATGCCAATAGTCTGCATCAGATACAACTAATCAGGAGAGAAGAAGTACCAACTCTTAACAAATTAAACGACAACCTACCAAAGAGTGGAAAAAGAAACTTTGCACTGTGCTGACATGGATGCTACATATGGCAATTTTGTAAGTTCACCAAACTACCCAAAATATAACTATGGTTATAGATCACATTTCAAGCAATTCTACATACAGGCTGAACTGCATATATCTACAAGAACTGTCTGATCTGGAGTTGACAGACAGTTCCCAATTTTAAGGACAAATTCATTGATAGGTGCAATAACAATAAATATTACATAATTCACCTGTGTTTGTGTAGATAAACTTCAACAGATTAGTTGGTAATTAGACTAACAAATATATTAAAATAAACTCATGCATGCAAAAATTCGTTTTGCTCTCCTCAAAAGAATATGATAAGTCAAATATGTAAAAAATATAACTTTTCACTACATACCATCATCATGTTTCTTCCAATGGATTGGAGTTAATTGAGGACCCTTTGCTACAACATCTCCCATCATCTCTCCATTAGATCCAGTGTCAGCTCTTATTTCATTTGTGCTTCCCCTAAGGATTGACCTTGGTGAAGGACTGATGTCCTTTACAGTGTCATTTTCTGGAGTATCGGTCTCCATGGAAGTGACTTCTATTTCATCAGCAATTACTTTTGGAACCTCTTGCAGTAGGCGTGACTGTTCAGCTGGAGTTTGCAGCAATTGCCTTCTCTCCAAGTACTCAGACAGTGTGAAAACTAAGAGTAGTTAAAGATCCAATGACTTTTTCTACAAGAACAGTGGCATCACTCTATGCCGTTGTCATAATTAAGTAGTAGAATACACCATCTAAATTTAAATTGAAACTAAAAAAGGGGTTCAATAAGCAACTCAAATTACGCTGAATTTGTTATTACATCTCCATAAAGATTCCCCACTTATGTTGAGGAGCTAAAAGACGAGCAATATATATATATATATATATATATATATAAAGCAGATCTTAGTTAATAAGAAATCCTACAAGAAACAGTTCATTATTATTATTAAGTCCTGTAATTAATTACCAAACTTAAACCATCATTTACGGGGAAGGCTGATTAACAAAGGCCCCGATAAAAGCATAAATGCACCATAGAGGAGATAGCCTAAATGTCTTATTTAGTTTATTCTAAATGGACACAGTGCAACAAGTGGAAACAAGAAGCTTTCTCAACAAGACAAGTAAAACCTTCTAAACCCAACTTTGGATATTCTATCTTTGAGCAACTGACCTTCTCCCCTATGAATATAGTTGGAACTCTGTTATCAACATTATATATAAAGCATCAGTAGATTTTTCCTAATGTTCAAAAAGGCCATAATCATGAAATAAGGCCTATCAGCTAGATGTCCAGCATCCAAAATTGCCTCAAAGAGGACTAACCGTATTAAACAAAACTAGAGTTTCTAGATAGTAATTTTTCTTTTTCTTGGGAGACTAACTGATGATAGTAAAAGTTAATATCACAGATGTATAAGCATCAATAACATCACAGTAGGTTAAAGAGAAAAAAGGAGCGAGCCACTAAAGGTGTGTTGCAAAATGTACCTCAGCTTCTACCATGTTCTGTTATTTTTCCACCTTCAATTATTTAAGACCATAAAGCCGTAATTCAAGCTACTATCTCTATCCAGAGCTCTTCTTAGCTTAACCTACATCATGCTCTATGCCATCTCAAAAAAAGCATGGAATTGTTTCACCCTGAAACTCAGCCTCCAAACGCTGCACTCACCCAAAAAACTAACTACTCCGACTCCATGTATCTTCTTCCTTTCAAGCCAGCCAGCCAGCACTTTGAATTAGATCCATAAATACTACTGATTTTCCACAAGAGAATGATTTTTATATCATCTCTTGATCGTTAAACAAACAAAATATAACTTGTTAAATTTACATAAACAGCAATATTAAATAATAAAAAAGGAAAAAATTACAGTTTGCAGATGTAAATGATTAGGACAATAACTTCATACTGGAGAAGAATAATCATAATCCAAGCATCCAAAACACACATAAACCTTTTCAAAGTACTTACAATAGCATTCAGTTTGATTATTCGTTATACTTTTTGTTTCAGCAGATGACATTTCAAAATATTTAATTGCTCTGCTATCCACATTCTTAAGATTTGCTTTCACAAATCTGTAAAGAATCATGAATTTTTATTTCATCATAAATGCACAACTTTACAGCAGCGTCTCCCTGCAGCAGAACCCATGATGGAAATGTTCATGAACAATGAGCACTAGCCTAATGTGAATAATTACCCCAAGTAGCAGAGAAAACCCATTGACCAAGCCATTTTTTCCACTAAATCCAAATGAACTCTGACAACATCTATCACCACTAGAACATATAATGGAGTGCATGTCCACAAAATAGATCTATAAATAACAGGATAGAGGATATTCTTTACGCCATCCCTTTTCATTGGCTCGATCAATAAGGTTTTGCAGCAAAGCAAGTTCCCTTTGAAGCCACTGAAAGAAAATCGATGTTGAAGAAATTAAATTCATCTTATATCATGTATAGATTAAAGAATCCCAAATATCATAATTGCGTTGCACCACCAAGAAAAAAATCCTGTCTAGATCCAAAAACCTAATATTTATGCTAAGACCTACTTCCTGTGGCCATTACAACCAGGAATTAGAATATATAAAAA
The DNA here is from genome assembly GCA_024138005.1 of Lumnitzera racemosa. Classification (NCBI taxonomy): domain Eukaryota; kingdom Viridiplantae; phylum Streptophyta; class Magnoliopsida; order Myrtales; family Combretaceae; genus Lumnitzera; species Lumnitzera racemosa. The sequence continues at coordinate 23,196,873 of JAMXBC010000008.1, forward strand.
CAATGTGAAGCATCCTCCAAAAAAAAAAAAAATACAGCAAGCCATATGGACCTTTGTGCACCTTCCTCTTACTGTAGCACCGTACTCACAAGAATGCCCAGAAACATGACTTACAAGAAGTTGATTATTCAAAAGCATAATTGGTAGGTGCTGAAAAACAAATCAATAGCAATGAAATACCTAAACAGCAAAATTTGTTTCAGCATCTGAGCATTCATCATAGAGATAATTCTCTAAGGATTAACCTTTTTTGCCCTCTTCTAATGAAATTTGACTGTAAATAAAAGTCTGTCATGCATCCATGTGGAAATCTTGCAAGGGTGAGCTAAAAGATAAAAGCTAACATCCATTCATTGGGCTATGAAAAGTCATGACAACTAGATACCGCAGCAACAACAAACGAGCCCTTCCCCAATCCCCACCAAGTCTGACGTCACACACAGCCTTGCATGCCAATTCCATGACCTAATGTCATGTCTTCCTTAATTTCGCAGAGCATTTATTTGAACCTTTAGGCTTTTTCTGGCAATACATTTCAAATATAGCATTAGTAATGCCCTTCAGAAAATTTAAGAAAATGAATAGAGAGGAAAAATATCTTGCAGAAACTCAAGAGAGGAAAATGCAAATGGATTTGAAGAAGATGGAAGAGTCAGAGGGTCATTATAAAACAATTTCAAATATGTTCAATATGAATTTCCTTTTCTTCTACTAACCATAGGCAAGATAAGTTTATGTAATTTATCCTATCATCTAAATGCACCTGAATTCTCTCTACTTATCTTCCCAGATATGATATTAAAAAAAAAAAGAGTTTTTTAAATACTGTACTTGAAAATTGTCGGTAATGATAGCAGAAATCACATTTACAGCATAGTGAAACAGACAGTTTACTTAGACCTAAATGAACTTGTTGCTTCCAATTTCTTTTTATTCAAAATATAGTAATTATAGTAAAAGAATATGCACTTTTCAGGAACAGAAGCTCTTTTTGTGCATACCTATGTTTTCATCAAGAAAATTTGCAGCTAGGCTATAAATTCAATTTTGTTATCCTAGATGATCATTGGCAAAACATTGTAGGTCTTCCTCTTTTTGAGTTATAATACAAATAAAATAATGAGAGGCACATAGTGTTAAGTCCAAATGGTGCTGCACTTACTTTTTGATCTTGACAAAATGGGCAAAACAGAATAGCTATCTTCCTCTTTTTGAGTTATGAGTCTCCATTTGCTAAGCTAACTTCCAATGTCTCACCACAACCCAATTAGGATTTCTGGACTACAAAAGTGAATTTTCCAGTAGCTTGAACTCCCTAGAGTGGCCTCAGGAACTTATTTGAAGACTTGCTTGAAAGTAATGCTGTATGCTATCATTCACTTGATTCCAACTCTTGTAATTATACAAAAAAATTCATCTATGTCTACTTGTATGGGAAGCTGGGGTAGCAAAATGAAATGTGATACCTGTCTGATTATTCAATTGAGACTAAATGAGAGTTTGGGTCAAAGCAATTCTCATAAATTGCCAACAAACGTGAGCATCTGCACAGCCTCTGCATCTCATTCTCAACCTTTTGCATTTACTTCATGTAAAGTGGCTCCAGACTGAATAGCATTCTTTTGATCTATTAGGATCACCTTGCACCCTATCCATGTCTTTTAGTGTCTTAATCATGTGCTAAGTTGTCTTGCATGTATTTTATATGTATCTTGTTCTTATCTCAATCTTATTTTCATCTTATTATGACAAACACAAGATGAAAATAAGACAAGGAAATGGAAAAGCAAGAGTTTCCAAAGAGGCTAAGCGATAAGGCTCAACTATCCCACATGATTCCCCATCACTATCTTACATGCCATCTCAGAAACTTCTCCTTGCAACTAAATTTTTCCTTTTCTGATTGAGAGTGTCAAGATTAGTAAGAGATGCACAAAGCCATCCAGAAGTGTTGCAAAAATCTTAACATGATTTAGTGTATAAACATATGCATACATTTTGCTTATTTCTTAATCTTTGAATATGATTTATTTTTTAAAATAGTATGTAATTCTCAATAATGCTTTTTGAGTTATGATGAGCTTGTTGATAAACTAGTACAAAGGATTGTGATCAACCACTTTGTAAATCTACAACAAAAATTTGTCCAGTTTTCAAAACAATTATCTAAACATCCAGAGAAAGCAAGCCAACCTTACTAAAGGACATCACTTCAACCCAAACATCCTGCATATATAAAGCAAGACATTGAAGCAAAAAGAAGATGCTGATTACAGACAAGAAAATAAGCAACTTACATGCTTTGTTATGTCCTCATGCAAGATCTTCACCTTCTTTTCAAATTCAACCTACAAGAGAAAGTAATGAACAGAGATCAAGGGTCATGCATGCCCAAAAAGAGAAAAGGGACAATTAGGAGAAATAAACATGTTGCTGAACTGGGCATTGGACTCAATTGTTTTTTTTTTTCCTCCCTCTCTCTCTCTCTCTCTCTCTCTCTCTCTCTCTCTCTTTATTTTTTTTTTTCAACAAACTACCTTTTCCAAGATACTTTTAAAAGCAAAACACCTAATGTCCATATAAATTTTATTACTTATAGGAAACAATTACTAATGAATCCAAACACAGTGTGAACTGAATAGGAAAACAAAAGGCACAGACAGAAAATCAAGTCTTGTAATGCTCGATGATGTCGGCACGGTTTCTCTAGATGTGGTCAAGTACACAAAAAGCCACTAAACTGTTGGTTCTTATCGATCATAACCTTAACATTACTTCTATACATTCTCCAACAAAAATCACTGATTTCCTCATAATCTCTTTAAATTTATATCGGGTAACTCAGATTTATAGCTCTTGTACAAATGCCACCTCCATCTCCAATTCTACATCCAACATTAGCATTTTATTCATGATCTGGAACAGATTAACTATAAAGTTCAAATATTTACAGAATAGTTTGAACAATCAAAATAGCGAACGAACAATATAACCCAGGGTAGATCAGCTCCTCAACTTAACATAGTCAGATGCAACTAGGGTAAATGCAATAATGCAAGATTAATAACAAATGAAATAACCCCATATCCCCAAAGAGATTTTGCCTTTCAAAACATTCCCTTATGTTGAGGTAGTTCATGGTGGGTTCACTAAGTAATATAGGCAGCAGTTAGAAAGGTTCCAATATGTGGTGTGTAAGTGAGAAGTAGTTTTATTTTGCAGTAATAGCCATGACCTCAAACAGCATATTGTCTACTTTGCACATTATTTAGAATGAAAAGTATGCATGTTGTGGATAGACCAATAGTGGCTATTTAAATGAACTAAGAAGTCAAGAGGAAGCAACTTAGTGACTGACTAGTGGTGGCTGTCATTGGCTGGAAATCAAATATAAGTGATCAGTCTAAGAGCTTGTCACCTCAAGAGGGCAAGGTACAGAACATGGATGACTACCAGAGATTGGATCAGATCTGGAACCAAAAGGAAGCGACTTCTCTATGTTAAGTATGATTGGATAAGAGTACTAAATTTCAAATAGCATCTAGTTATTATTGAGTTTGGTTGTGCATTTACATTCATTAATTTAAAATTAACCATGTGACATGAGAATTAAATGTATTCATTAACAATTGTATAGGTTTTTGCGAGGTCTTTGTTTACCCTTCTATTTTTTTGTTTTTCAAGTATCAGCTACCCTTACAAGTGCAGCAATAGAGTGTTGTGAAGGCAATGCCACCTTGCATGCCCTTACCTGAGATAATGAAAACATGACAAGTTGTCATTTCCTCTGGAATCAGGGCATGACAGTTGCCATAACAGAATTAAATGTATTTATTAACAATTGTATAGGTTTTTGCAAGGTCTTTGCTTACCATTCTATTTCTTTGTTTTTCAAGTATCAGCCACTCTTACAAGGGCAGCAATAGAGTGTTGTGAAAGCAATGCCACCTTGCATGTCCTTACCCGAGAGAACAAAAACACAAGAAGTTATCATTTCCTCTGGACTCGGGGCATGACAGTTGCCATAACAACCATGAAACTGGCCCGAACCACCATTAAAGCATTTTACCACTAGTTGAGCAAACAACTTTGTGGTCACACACTTCAGATATTCAAAGAAAAGATATGGAAAACTTCTTACAAGAGATTACTCCCCCATTATGAGGAGGATAGTGATTCATAGATGGATCAACATCCAGGCCAAGATTGAGCTCAAGATGTTGAAGAAGAGATACTTATATAACCTACTATTGCTTATGAAGGAAGAGAAGTTTTGGGGGTTGTGGGGGGGTTGGGGGAAATCGATTTTTATACATCATAACAAAAAGACAATGATCTAAATGCAAAAACCATTAAGATGAGAACTCACTATAAGTAGTTGTTGGAGCAAACCATCTTTTACCCTCTGACATAAATCAGCACATTCTTCCTAAAAAAAAAATGATAAAGCACATCAAGGCAAGAGCAATATATGCAGACATCTCAAACTATCATACATCCAATACAAAATAATCAACACATCAACTAATCATGAGGTTGGATTATCTGTTATGGAAAAATAGGTGTAGCATCAGAAATTGCCTGTACCATACTGTAATGCAGATCAGACCACTACAATATTTTAACTGTCTCAATTTCTCTCACTCTAAAACAGAAACAACTTTGAGCTCCATATTGAAGCTCCTATCCAACAGGATCCTTTCTAACTGTGCAACACTACTTGAATCCTAAAACAAGCAAATGAAATGTATTTGATCAGTGCACAACATTTAATGGATCATCACTTCAGCATTACACCAGAAGCTTTGTGAAAAGATCCTTGAGTTATATCTCGCAAAAATAGAAGGCATATTTTCATTCACTCACTGGAGCCTACAACCATTTCTATTTGATGTTATCGATCACATAATATTTGAACTGCCTTCATTAGTATCACAACATTTTTTAAATCATTAAAACAGCCTTTCTTCACCATTATAGCTTTTAAATTGGGCTAATGTTGAATTTGCCAACTAAACTCGAACCAGTTTATCAATTTGCTAACTCATCTTTCGTTTTGCCATTACAGTTGCCGTTTCCTTCTTTAAGCATCGGTTACTAATATTCTCATGCAAGCTCGATATTTATTTCGTAAGAGAAATAGGGCATCCACAATGAAGATCTCATCTAATACATATGGTCAACAAGTAGAAAGTACCTCGGTGAAATTATCATCAGAAAGCATGGAAACCTTAATGTCCTTAAAAGAACTAAAAGCTTTAAGTAAGACATCAGCACATTTATTAGCAGATGCCATCTTCACACCTAGAAGAAGATAAACAAAACCATATATTAGTCTTGCTAATAAGTAAGGAACATAAAAAGAAATAAGGTGGCAATGCTGCATGTTGCCTCCTATTGACCAAAGGTCTCCTAGGACAGATAGATATATGCTAATAAGAAATAATACTCTTGTTAACATTTAGGAACTCAAGATCCAACTGGATTCATTTCAACGTCAGTACCTTCTATTTCCTGTAAAAATTTTCTTAATCAAAATGTCATTCCTGTCATCTCAGGGTTTCCTGTCAAAATCTTTCTTGGGCTTCTTTGATATATACCAACCTAAGACTGACTTATATATGGCGTGAGGAATAGGGAAAAAGGAAAAGGAAAATGGTGATTTCGCAGAAAGCTTAATAACACATAGTTTAGCTAATTAACAATTGATTACTATGATGCTACTTAAAGGTCAAAATGACTGCAGCCAAATTCTAACTATATAAGCATATTACCAGAAACCTGTAGAAGTTGGTAAGGGTTCTTCTGCATGTAATCATTGGGGTCTGATTTTATCCGGATAAAACTACCGACCAATTTGCCTTCAAAATTTGTTGGGTCCTTGAACAGTTCCTCAACCAAGCTCCTTTTCAAATATATAAGCTTGATATTATCTGGAAGTATGGCTACAAAAGGACTTTTTGGAGCTTCTACAGCTTTCTTCTTTGGAGGTGGTTTTATAGCACTTCGCTCATGTCTCCCCAGCACATCTTCATCCTCCTTATCATCCGAACTCCACAAAAAATAATCATCTGAATCCTCGTTGTTCTCTGCGTAATGTTCTCCCAGGCAAGCATATATTTTGTTTTTTCCTAGAGTTTTCTTCCCAAAGAGAGATTGAAGCCTTTCATCACACTGAAATCGCTTCTTCTTTCCCGGAACAGTAAGGTCATTATCATTTATGTATTTGGTTATAATCGCAGCAACATCATACTGTGATACTTTACTACTAGTATCTCTACCTATTGATTTAAGAAACTGGATAAGTTCTCTGGATCCCCAACCAGAAAACTCCCTTTTCCTTGACTGATGCTTCCTTTTCGGCCTCGAAGGAAAGTATTCCTCATCATACTCCTGCACCCATGAAAACTGCTCTCCTTCCATACTATAATTCTTTTAACACCGTCTTATAGAACCCCCAAATTTTCGACTTTGATCTATCTCAAAATAGCCATTATTTCTCTCCAGCAGCCATCAAATGTTTTCTGAACTGAGAATTCAAGAATTGCTACAATCTCTGCCAAAGATATAAGCATGTATTACTATATAACCAAGCAACAATAAATGCTGCTCCAAAGTATCCAAAATATTAAAAAGAAAATCGCAGCTATATCAATAAGTCTAATCTTTTAACCGCTTGTTGCAATGTCGAAACCCTATATGCTAACGAAGTAGTAGGGACGAGTTCGAATCCCGGCATCATCATTTCACAACCATATAATCAATTCCAAACAACATGCTACAATCACAAAAATTAACTGCTGCAACAATGAAGTTCAATTGGTGTCAAGAAGACTATACCTGCAAAATTGAGGCCGCAAGGGATTTAATTAGGGTTTTGGAGGAATTCGAGACGACAAAGACAAACGTTTGACGGTGCTGTCACCGTGTCCATATTTCTTACAAGATGAAGAAGTGGCAGTGTGGCGCGTGCTTCTCACGCTCTCTCAGTGCACGAACATTTAGGGCACTCGAACAATTGAAAAACGATAGAAACGTTTGTTTAGGCAAATTTTAGTAATAATAAAATTGCGGAAAGCGACTGATAGATAGATGGAGAATCATAGTACATTGAATGGAATATCTTTTTACATATATATTGATAACTTCGATGCAATTTATTATAAAGACAAATACATTTTATAACTCAAAATTTTATATATTTTCTATTTGAATTTTAAATGTTTTAATACTTTTATTTGAATTACTAATATTAAAAATTTTTTTTAAGTAAATTCTTTATTAGTTTGCTTTTAACTTTTTTGTTAGCATGATACATAACACCTTTTGATTGATCTATGGGGAAAATATAAATTTAGAGCACAAACTTTTATACATTTTCTTTTTTAAATTTTAGTCGCTTGAAAATTTTTATTTGAGTCATTAAAAATTTTTAAACAAATTGTGGGTTAATTTGTTGTTAACTTTTTCATTAACAATGGCATGCGATACATTTTGATTCATTTGCATATTTTTATTAAATAATTACTATAATAAAATAATTAAAAATTAACAAAATAATGAAGACAATGATAAAAAAATAGGAAAATTCAAAAAAAGAAAAAATATAAAGAAATGAAAAATCAAATAACAAGGATATATACATATATATATAAAATGATATAATAAATGTATATACATATGTATTTATTATAATTTCAATAAAACAAAAGGTTTTAAAATATTAGAAAATTTTAAAAAAGAAAAAACTGAAAAAATAAAAAAAATATTTGTACTAGTCTCCCTACGACCAAGATATAGCCAAAATAGTTGAAATAAAGTATTGAGTCACGACTTACGTACTAAAGTTTGTAGTCACATACCCTTCAAATTTAATTAAAAAGAAAGGGAGTGGAATTTGATTGGGTTTCAATTCAAACACTTAATTGGAAACTTAATTAGGTTTTACTTTTTTTTTTTTCAAGTACATAACTAGTGGTAGATCAATTTAACTCACTTTAGTATGTGGATTGTGACTTTCCACTTCCTTTTAACTTTTCCGACCATGCGGAGGTTAGGAATAAGTAGGCAACCTTATCGTATTGGATACACACCCAAACTATGCTCAAGTGGATAGGTAATTAAGCCATAAGATCAATTCTGAACCTATGCATTGAACCATATAGTATATAGGTTTTAAGGTTCATACCCAATAGTAATAATTAAATAAAATTAATAAATAAAAAATATGTCTCATTAAAATAAAGTAAAACATAGCTTATTGGAAACCAGTAAATCAAATACTTGTTAGTTACTTTCCTTCCATCTTTTGCCTTTAATCTTTACTTAATTGTCGTTTTCTTTTTACTCCTTACTCAGTTGCTAAATCCATCATCTAATAAAGTTTAAGAAAGGAAATCTAAGTTTTAAATTTCTACTTTTAGCACTATCTACAAGTTAAAAGGTACATCTATTACTTGTTTTTTTTTTTTTTTTATAGTAGAATAGTTCCATGTTTTATATTTGACAAAAGATTTGGTATTATTAGTAAAATCTTATTTTCTTATAGTATAGAGAGATTATTTTATCGATACATGTATCTTAAAAAAGAAAAATATTTTAATTTAAATTATGTTTTCTTTTAATTTATATGTTATGTCTTCATTTTCTCAAGGTTAATTGTTTAATCATATATTATTATCATATCCATAATTATTGAATTATATAATCTCATTAATATTTTATTTAAATTTTTATAAGCTTTGTAAATCTTACTTTAAGTACAATATTTACCACTTTTATTTTTTCAAAACGGTGTGCTTATTTCTTTAAATATTTATACAATGAAAATGAATGTTTTATCTACATAAAGAGTTTTATATAACACTTTTATAAAAATTTATCCATAATAATAATAAGGGTTAAGGAAATATTTAAAGAAAAAAATGATTAGAAATACTCTTTAATGGACTTCGTTCATTAGCGATTGGTGTCATTTAACTAAATTAAGCAATTATTTTTAAAAGAAAAAAAAAGGGTCAAGTCTATTTTATGTTTTGAAAAAATAATCATATTGAAATTTATTTGGGAAAAAATTTACAAATTCTATAAAGTATCTGTATCTTATACAATCTATATGGTATATGGTGATTCGAAGATGTCATAAGGTAAAATACAAGTAATAAAGATTTGGGATCTATCTCCACAGGGTAAAGTACGGGTAGTGTCTCATACCTGCTAAAGGATGGTCAGAATGATTTTTGTTTTAATTTTTCCAGTTATTTTCTCTCTCTTATCTTTATTTTTTATTTTTTTTAAAATTATTTTATTAAAACTATAATAAATATACATCTATATACATTTATTACATTATATATGTAGATATATCTTTATTATTTATTTTTTATTATTTTACTTTTCCAAAATTATTATTATTATTATCCTTATTATTTTGTTAATTTTTAATTATATATCATAGTAATTATTTAATAAAAATATGCGGACCAATCAAAAGGTACTACGTATCATATTTAACTAAAAAGTTAAAAGCAAATGAATTGAGAACTTATTTGAAAATTTTTACAAACATTGAGAACTTAAATATAATTTTTGAAACGTTTATGAATCAAAATAAAAATGTACAAAAAATTAAGTCTTAAATCTGAACTATTCCTGTAGACTAATAAAAAGTAACACGTATCATGTTAACGAAAAAACTAATGTTAAACTAGTGGAAGACTTGTTTGAAAACTTTTACAAAAATGCCGACTACTCAAATAGAAAAAGTGCAAAAGATTAAGTCATGAATTTGTACTTTTCCTTTTATTATAATAAAAAATTATAACATATTACGTATTACATTTTAATACAATGTAATATTTGGTGTCTTTTATTTTATATTTCCTTTCATATGCAATTGTTTTATCTATTATATGCATATATTTCACTGTTTATTTTATAGCTTATTATTATTAGTAATATGTTTCAATTTCCATTAATATAATTCTCATCAACAATCCAAAATTTAAATCATTAATTTATGATATCATTGTATTTTCCATTAATAATTCATTTTTAATTCTCATTTACATTAGTTCTTCTTAATCTATCTATATTATCTAAACTCTACTTTCTTATGGTGTATCATATTTTAACAATTTATCTATCTATCTATCTATATCTATATATATTATATATTATATTATCTTCTACGTTATTAAGCAAATATATCCTCTTTTGACTCTACACCTTAAGGATTAATTTTTTGTTAATCATCTAATCTATATATATTAAAGGAGTAGTTGCTTATTTGGCTCTCCCTAAAATTAGTTTATTATAAGTGAATATCTTTTCACGTTCTATTTCTCATTAGTGGAAAATTGCTATAATTTTTTTTATTGCACATACTCCCACATTCTACCCTTGCAATCTACACAAAATACAGTGAAAATGCAATAGATACGTTCTATATTTATTCACCCACAATTGTGACATATGGAAAATGGCTAAAATTTCACTATATTTAATTGTAGGAAAATGTAACCTCTTAATACAACAAAAACATTTGCCTCTCCAATTTATTATAAGCTAATAATTTACTAAATTTTCTTATCTATCATATTAAAGGGAAAATCCCTTTTTAATTATCCATAACTAACAATAATTAAATATTTTTTCATGTTAAACATTTCTCACAATTAGTTTTCCACTATCACTTAAACTATTTTCTCTACAACTAATTTCCATTGTCACTTAAACCATTTTTCCTGCATATAAATTAAGTATACTGCACATGTGACCAAAACACATCTTATTATTTATGTAGTCATTTTTTCGACTTATAGTTACGTACAAATTTAAATTCATTATACATCTACAATAAAGAATAAACTCCATTATGCATCTATATTTTTAACTTTTGATGTATTTTTTAGATATCACAAGTATATTATTTGTTATTTTTAATTTTTTTCCTCTTCACTTTTCATAGATTTCCATAGTTTTTTTTTTAATGTCACTCAATGTAATTCTTTGCACACGTAACGTAAGTACATTGGATGCTAGTTATTTTTTAAACTAAAAACATTTTTTTTTATTTTTCCAATGCTTAAAAGTAAAATTTTACAATTTTCGAGACTTTTTAAAAATCTAATTTAACCTTTTCAAGAAGGAAACATGCATTAATTCTATCATTTTACAAGAAAATCACAACCATAACATATTAAAAATTTATATATATGATAGTATATGATTAAATAAGGTATGTATTAGACCCAATTAGAGTAGAGAATTTCCAATCATAACAATCTATAATAATTTTTCTCACGTAACTAGTAATTTATAATAAGTTAAGTTGTCATTAAAACAATTTGCCATAACTACTTTTTATTCATTATAAAATACTAGCAAACATGTACTCGTAATGTGTATGTAAAAATCCAAAAGAGCAAAATACATGCATTAGAAGTGTTTTAAAACTTTTTTAATTTTTGAGATCAAATTATAAATATTTCAATTTGAATAATCTATTTCTAGAACTCTATGAAGATTTTTAATTAGATAAAGTTTTTAATAGTTTCTAGTATAATTATTAATGAAAAGTAAGTGGATAAATAAAGGAAGAACATATAAAATATCTGTATGATTGAAACAAAAATATTAAAATTATGAATGAGAACTTATATTTACAACAATGAATGAGAAGAAAGAGAGAAAGATAGAGAGATGGGGAGAGAGACATGGGAAGTGGGTTTGAGAAGTTGAGAGAGAAAAAGAAAGAGATAAAAGCGGTAGTTAAGATAATAGAAAGAGAGAATTATAGAAAAATTCAAGAGTGACATGAGATATAGAAATATAACCTTATATTAAAATTTGTAGAGTTAAATAGTAGTTAGATGACTATTATTTCGTTATTTTCTCTTAAATAATATAGATGCTCACAATTTATTTATTTATTTCCAAGCATTTTTCTAATTGTTCATGCATTATTTTCTTCTTTTTTTTTTTTAAATTTTTTGTTGTAAACAATTTAATTCAATAATTGTGTCGTATTTTAAATTATATAGACTATTTTTTTTAGCTTTTGCATACGCAAGACAAGTGCATTGTTGTCTAATTATTATATATTAAGAGAATAACCTTAGACTCCCAACTTTTTCTTCTATACTTATATCTTATTAATTTTGACTTACTTTATTTATATTCCACCCACAATCAATTTTTCAATAGTTGTTAATAAATAATCATTTTAAATTTATCCACCCCTCATTAAGTTTTCAATAACAGATAATAAACCACGCATGTAAGTTTATTTATTCATTTACTCACCCATGCTCATCATCAACTACTTTCTCATCTAGATGTTGTGATTTGTATTTCCTTTCTTTCTTTTTTTACTCTCTACGTAACTACAACTTTCTATATAATTCATATAAATAATAAGGGAAAAAAAGCGCAACTTAGCAAGTGATCTATTTGATTTGTTGATTTATATTAAAATATTTCTTCTTGTCCTTTATTTTATTTTATTGTCTATTAGATTTTGAAATTTCACTTCTATTTCCTTTTGGAAGTTAATAAAAGGAATTTTGTCTTTGTTTTTACCGACTATTGATTCTCATTTGAGAGACTATATGTATTACCTTCATAATCATTCCTTATTCATTTTTTTTCTTCATTCAATTTATATGTCTCTAGCTTTGTTTTTAAGTAAATAATTTGTTATTTTAGATCAGTATGCCTTATGTAGAACTCATATAAAGGGCTAAGCATAAGGTTAGCTTATCATGTAGCAATACTTCATGATTCGAAAGCAACCTATTTGGTATCTTACATATTTTATTTAAATTAAATTATGGGGAAAATACAAAAAATCGCCTTAAACTTTAACTTAGATATAGATTTTCTCCCTAAACTTTTAAAATAGGATTTTTGGCTCCTTTAAACTTTGATAAATTACCCTTAAACTTTGATTTTGGTGCATAAAAACGTTTTAAAATTTAATTTTGGTATGTAAACATCCTCCTAAACTATGAGGTGTTTGGAGGTATTTATATACCAAAATCAAAGTTTAGAGGATGTTTTTGTATCAAAATTAAAATTTAAAAAGATATGAGAGTTATTTTCTAAATTATGAAAGTTTAAGGGGTTAAAAACTTGATTTTGAAAATTCATAGGGTTAATCTGTACTTAAGTCAAATTTAAGAGGGTTTTTGGCAATTTCCCCTTAAATTATTAAAGTCTATTTTTTAGTATTAACATATTTTAATTTCTATTAATATCAATTATTATCGATATTTCAAAATTTGAATCATTAATTTATATTATTACTTTTGTCATTAATGTCCTTTAACCTTTTCAATGTTTTACAGATTTTATTTTCTATATTATTAAAATTATATTTTTTTTAGGTAAAGGAAAATTCTATATTATTAAAGTTAAAAATGCTTATTTGGTGCCTTTAATTTTTTTTTTAAAATCTTATTATTTATGATTTTACAATATCAGTGAAACAAGCGCAAAATAGAATTACCATTTTTAAATGTTAAAACAACATCTTAAATAATTTTTATTTTCAATTTTTATGCCTATTTTCTACTCTCTTTCCCTTAAAGTAGTCCATATTCAATTTTTTCATCTATTACATTTGTTTTATATTATCATTATTAAATTTCCTTAATACTCATTTAATTGTTAATTTTTATCCAAATATTAAAGTACCATTAATGCCCAATCAAATCATTATTGAGTATAGACAATCAATCAATCTCCAAATATCTTTTTTTTTTCTCATATATATAGAGTGCAAGGTATAGTTCTTAAATTTCTTCTTCTTATTCAAATCCTAATTTTTATCCAAATATTAAAATAATTCTTCCTATTAAATTTCAAAGATATCATTCCTCTTATATTTCAAATTTTCTTTATTATAGGATGCAAAAATAAGGGAGATTTTACGGTATCGTTCTTATTTTTTACAAGATTGCGCTAGGCCTACGTCCCATCACTCATTAACACTATTTTAAATTGAACCTATTGAATTCACAATTAAGATTTAAATTAATACAAATTAATTGTGATATGAAAAACAATATCGATCTTGAAAAAAAAGGACTGGACCATAGAAAAATCCCAAAAATAAGGAAGGGATTTCAAATCAATTGGAGCAACTATTACTCATTTTATTTTTGAAATTGTTCATATATAATATGGGAAAATGAGAAAATGAACTTCAATTCTATTGTAATTTTTTATATACAAATATTCCAAATTTATTATGACATAAAGTTTTGGAAGTTTTTATCTCTTTGAAATCTTTCCCTTTTTTTCCATCCTTTTCATTTCCCTATTACATTTGTTCCTCATTTTAACATTAAATTTCTTCTAAATATTAAAATAATTTTAGTGTACTATTAGTTTGTTATAAGTGTATAAGATCACTTAGTTTCTTAAATACATTTTAAACTAGTTAAAGAGCTTGCATAATGTAGGATAAAAATATAAATAATAATTATAATTATTTTGGAAAATAAAAACTATAAATATAATAGATAGTTTTACTTATTATAAAAAGCATGTTGACAAACTATTTAAATAAGGATTTTTTACGATTCTACCTATTTTTTTACAAGACCGGTAATGCTTCCATCTCACCTTTAATTTGCATCCATTTAAATCTCAACCATTGAATGAATTGTAAATTCAATAATTGAGATTTAAAATAATGTAAATGAGTGGTGAGATAAAAGGTAGGATTAATCCTGTAAAAAATAATGACAGGACCGTAAACGAATATCTTTTTGAAGATTCGATGGTTCCATCCATTATAATGACGAGACTGGTCTATCTCACCATTCATTTACATGTTTTAAAATTTAAATTATTGAATTTAAAATTTAATCAATGGTTTAGATTTAAATGAATACATATCAAAGATGAGAGGTAGTACAGTCATTTAAAAAATAAAGATGAGATTGTAGAAAAATCCATATAAATATATAATATGTTTGCATATATATAGACAAATATATACACACATGGGCATTGTACCTGCATAATGTATGCATATGTAAATTTAAATATATCAAATGTATGAAACATATACTGAAATAATGATGATTCATCTACTCGCAAAATTTGCAAAGAAAAACATATAGTAATTAGAGTACTAATTATATTACTCAATGCAATCATTTACTTTTAATGGTGATAGAAATATTTCAAATAATAAATGTAGTATAAGCAAAAGAAAGAAAGAGAACGATTTTATAAAATTCTTTACTAAGAAATAGAAAGATTTGATATAATAAATGTCTTATAAGTAGGAGAGAGAAAGAGAATAATTTTGTGAAATTATCCATTTTTCCTTGATATTGTTAAGATAAATTGTCTCAATATATATTTTTATAGTTTTCCTCAACATATTTTTAGAGTAGCCGATGGAAATGTAAAAAAGAGATCATAAGCCAATGGGTGCTTAGATGATACATATATATACATGAGATTTTTCTAAAGTCTCATTCTTGTTTTCTAGAGGACTATTTTAGTCCTTTATCCTACTATTGATTTACATTCATTTAAATTTGAACTATTGAATTAAGGTGGCGAGTAATATTATTGTATAAGATACTGACCTAAATCTTACTTAACCAAGTAGGTTCTAGGTGGGTATTTAAAATCACATATTAGATTTCAAGTAATAAGTTCTCAAAACCTGTACATATAGGGTATGGTATCGCTATGGGGTTAGGGTATCTAGTATTCTCCTTAAAACCTATATTGTAAAGTATATGAATTATAGTTTTTATGGTATCATATACCTAACCTGTAATAATAATTAAATAAAATTAATAAATAAAAAGGACTATCATTTCATTTCTATGGGCTTAAAAAAAAAACAAATCCATTAAAAACCTTAAATTAAATCTCATGTCCTCATGTTAGTGCCTTTCTCTCTAGTCTATTCTTTACTTCATTTTCATTCTACTTCATCTTTTTCATTTACCAAGTCAAACGATATTACTATTAAAAAAATAAATAAATAAAAGAATCCATATGAAGTCACCTAAACAAGTTATGGTATTAATTTATTTCCTTTTGATGCATTTCTTTTTCTTTTATTGGCATGATCACAACCTTATTACTAATGTACTCCCTTATTTTAACTTCAAATCTTGAAATATATTAACTAGGTAGGTTTTTATATTCGTTACTTCTACTTTTGCCTTTGTTTTTTTATTATAAATGTGATCTACTTATTCTTAAGGAAGTTTGTCTCTTGAGATGTGATGCATGAAACATCATTATGGATATTGACTAAAATTGAGAGATTGTGATTTATGATCCATGAATATTCTTGTTACCAAATGAGTGGAATATAAAACTATCTATTTATTATTTAGAGTTGAGAATGGGATTTTACTATTATCGATATGTTTGGATATAAATTATTAGTGAATAAAATGATTAAAAAGAAAAATAAATAAAAGAAACAAAACTAAATAGAAACTTGCCATATTGAAATTTATAAGAAAAAGAATTTACAAGTTCTTCGCTATACCATGTACAATTTACTAGGGTGGTTCTAGAGAGCTATAGTATAGGGTACGAGTAACAAAGTTTTAGAATTGGTACTCATAGGGTAGAGTACAGGTATGACGTCATACCTTATCCGTTGTATACTTACTTACTCCTAATGTGAATTCAACCGTCGAAATTTAAAAGAATGTAAATCAAGAGTGAGATGAATGACTAAATCGATCTCGTCAAAATAAGGAACGAGATCGTATGAGCTCCCATATGACTTAAAATGAATTACTAAATGGTAATTTGCTACTATAGAATATAAAAGATAAGACTTTCAAAATAATATTAAATATGAAAAATATTATGAAAAGCAATAATGATACCATAAAAAAGATGGGATATAGAAAAGAAAGAGCTTTCGAAACTATATATGATAACATGGTTAATATTTATATATATTGATTCTTTGATATTTTAAAATTTTCTCTAAATATATCATTTTAAAATGAGAAATGAATTTCAAATCCTAAAGGATTTTGATAGCATGTTTTCCATGTAATTGGATTATTGAAGCTCTAATTGCAAAAACCCTTCAATACTCATGGTCTATTTGTTTATGTTAATTCTATTTTTTTTTTTCACTTAGAT
Source organism: Lumnitzera racemosa (assembly GCA_024138005.1). Lineage (NCBI taxonomy): Eukaryota > Viridiplantae > Streptophyta > Magnoliopsida > Myrtales > Combretaceae > Lumnitzera > Lumnitzera racemosa. The sequence goes on from JAMXBC010000008.1 coordinate 23,214,024, forward strand.
AGTGAATTTCATTTTTTGCATAGCCCTTTTTTCTACTTTTCCTTTTTTTTTGGAAAAAATTGTAGTCTTTGAGATTCGTAAAAATTCATAATTTTGAAACCTTTTACCTCTTCATGTTCTTTTCTTTTTAATCCTCACATTTGTTTACTACGATATAATTATCAAATTTCCTCAATTCTTATTTAAATATTATTTCTCATCCAAATATTAAAGTAGTTTTAATTTCCTATTAATTTGTTATTGAATATATAGAATCAACTATCTCTGATATCCATTTTAAATTAATGTTCATAAATACAAGTATTTTTATATTCTAAATTTTCTATATATATTACATGTAAAAATACAAATCCATGAGAGTTTTTTACATAAAGCCTATAACATTCCACATCTTCAATTATAATATGCAAAGTTTAGAAAGCTTTTGCCTTTACCTATTATGTTTTTTTTATTCATTACGTTTGTTTAGTGCATTTATTTCTCATTTAAACTTATTTATCTATATTTATATTATTAAAACGATTGACACTCCTAATCTTATATTTTCTAATAAAAAGGAACCATTACTTCAACATAAATGTAAGTTTATTATATATATACTATAAAACTTCACAAGTTTTTACCTTTTCATATTTTACTTTTTCATGCTGTGTATTTTTTTTATGTACTTATTTTTCATTATATTTAACATTAATTTTGAACATTTACTAGAATGTAATTAATTGCTTACCATTATATTTTATCAATTTCAACATTCATTTTCATCCCCATTATTAGTTTTATTATACATATATATATATACTAATCTAAAATTTCATGTTTAGTACGCGAGATTGATCAAAATGGAATTAGATTCTAGGTTCCATTACCATTCCTTATGTTTAGAAGTACATTTAGAAGTTGGAATCACAATTCAAGTTTCAAGGTTGATTCCACCTTTGAGGAGAGAGAGAGAGAGAGAGAGAGAGAGAGAGAGAGAGAGAGAGAGAGAGAGAGAGAGAGAGAGAGAGAGAGAAGCTTTTAACTTTAAAAAGTTTTAATGTATAATTGTGAAAATTGCAAATCAACTCATACTATTCTACAAAAATTTTATGAGGCTTTTTGTAACACCTTGGATGTGCTAATATTGGATACCAACATGCAAAGGTCGAAAATCTATCTAAAATAACCACATTTTTTTTTGCCAAAGGAAATTTCAATAAAAAACATCATACATCAAGTGGTCTAGAAGAACAGTCTAAAAAAACTAAACTAGCTAAGCGGGATTATGGTCTATTGACTAAGGATGAACAACTCATTTGACTTTTTGCTTGGGTAACTACCTAATGAGCAAATGCATTTGCTTCATGGAAAATTGATTGAAAAGAGCAACTAGAAAATAAACGACTAAGATGGAAGATATCATAGACCACCATAACAATCTTCTAAGGGCATTTAGAAGGGACTTTAATTGCTTGAATAACATGAACATAATCAGACTCCACTTTATGGTCATCCTATTGTCAGAAGTTTGGCTATTTTCAAATATTCCTTAACTGCTACAGCCTCATTGATTTCACGATAAGTTGAGAGAACTTATAACTTTGTTGCTTGGAGCAAATGATCCAAATTATTTCGAAAGACAATACTAAGTCCACCTTTGCTTTTAGTTAGGTCAACAGAACCATCACAATTCATCTTAATCTTTCCTACCGAAGGATGCTTCCACATATGAGAGAGCTCCCTATCTACATGAGTTACAAATTGCAACACAGTAGGATCATTATCTGACACATCATGTGCTGTTGCAAAGCCTGCATAATGTTGAGATTGTTGTAATGGTTAAATTTCCAACTCAATTTACAGCATGACTGCATCTAGAGAAGGTCGAACATGATTGAATACTCTGTTGTTTCATTGCATCCAGATATTCCATATTGTAATTGCTATGTTGGAAAGGTCTGCTTGGATTTGTTGTGCTGATAAACTAGGCCAACATAGTATTTCCTTGAGCCAATCTTGGAATGTTAGGTAGTAAAGCTGATCTACCTGAAAATCAAATAAATCAAACCAAATTATTTGTACCCAATCACAATTGAATATAATATGCTGTAGAGTCTCAACTGTATGACAAAAATAACAAAGTGGATCAAACCTGACTTTCTTGTAAAAAAGATTTTTGTTAGTAGCTAAACAATTTGTGCAGAGTTGCTACAAGAGATGTTTATATTTAGTTTTACACTTCAATCCCTAAATATTTTTCTAAACTCTCTTTGTAACCACATGAGAAGATTCTATCCTATTTACCTCAAAATCCTCAACTTAAGATGTAATACCATGATATGCTCTCTTCACTAAGTATAAACCATGTCTTTCCCTAGGCTAACATAACTTAACTTCTCGAACTGTATTAGGTAGGTGAATACTTAGGATTGCATTCTTTTCTTCTTTTGTTAGAAAATAATCAACTAAATTTAACTCCTAAGTATTTCGTTCAATGTTAATGACCTGTACCACTTTTAGATTTACTAGAAGTGAATAAATCTCTCTACTAGCTAAGTTGTATCCATGTAAGAGAGGGACCCAAGGATCCTTCCAAAAACCTATGGAAATTCCTAAACCCACTTGCCATAGTAACTTATGTTTAATTACATCTCTCCTTACTAATACGTTCTACCAGCTCCAAGACGCTTTACCACCCTTCCTACCTTCTAGAAAAGTATCATTTGGAAAATAAATACTCTTTAACAATTGAACACATAAAGCATCAGGACATGTCAGAATTCTCTAAGCTAGTTTACCCAACAGAGCTTAGTTAAAAACATGCAAATCTCTAAATTCTAGACGTCCTCTTTCCTTAGACTTTGATAAGGCCTTCCAACACTTTCCGTGGATCTTATTAGTATTATCATTTTCCCTCCACCAAAATTTTGAGATTAGATTATTAATTTCAGTACACCACATCGTAGGAAAACTAAATAGGCCCATAGAACATGTAGGATTTGCATTAACTACAACTTTAATTAACACCTCTTTTCCACCTTATGAAAGTAAAGATCTCTTCCAACCTTGCAATTTTTGTACAATCTTTTCTTTCACAAAAGCCAAAGGTTGTTTTTTTTTTTTTTTGATGCCTCTAAATAATTGGCAATCCCAAATATTTTCCTAGGTTATTATAGGAAATAATATTTAGAACTTAACAACACTCTTCTTTTAAAATATCAAGGGAGGAGCTACTAAAAATAATAGAACTTTTCTGATAGTTAACTTTTTGACCCAATAAAGAGTAGTAACCATCCAAAATATTTTTTAAACACGTTAAATTACGCTTACTTGTTTCTAAAAAGAAAAGCGAGTCATCAGCAAAGAAAATATAGTTAAAATTGGACTGGAGAGCCTAATTTTAACTCCTTTTAAAGTTCTATTATTTTTTTGTAGTCAGAATCATGTTTGACAAACTGTTAGCCACTAAAATAAATAAATATGATGACATGGATCACCTTATCGTAAGCCTCTTGTAAGTTGGAAATGTCCAACCCTCTTGTAAAGTTTAAAGATACCAACCATATACAATTTGTTATCCAATTTACAAATGTCAATGAAAAACCCATTCTAATCATGATAGCCTCTAAAAAAGACTATTCTACCTTATTGTAAGCTTTGCCCATGTATAATTTTACTGCACAATAATGTCTTTTTCTCCCTTTATTTAATTTTAAGTAATGAAAGACCTCATGTGCCATTATTACATTATCTTAAATTAGACGACTTGTGATGAATGCACTTTGGAAAGGGGAAATGGGACTATCTAACAAAGGCTATAGTCTATTAATAAGGACTTTTACAATAATTTTATAGACAAAATTACACAAACTGATGGGACATAAATGCACTAAACATTTAGGAAATGACACTTTTGGTGCGTGAATAATGTCAGTTTCATTAACATGAGGAGGAAGAATGCCTGAATGTGTATAAGTTTTGATTACCTCATATATGTTGTGACCAATCAAATGCTAATGTTACTGAAAGAAAATACTAGTAAAACCAATAGGACTAAGAGACTTTGATCCACCCAATTGAAATATTGCTTCTTTCACATCATCTATATCAACGGCATGAGTTAACCATTCATTCTACTCTAGCGTGGCAACACTTACTGCAACATTTGGAAGTTCACTACTATCAACAAGTTCCAGAGTACACAAATTGGAGAAATGATGTAGGAAAGCATGTTGGATCTCTTCCTCATATTCTAAGTAGTAGCCATTGTCATCTAATATTCTGAACACTTTACTTCGAGCTCTTTGATTAATAGTTTATGGTGAAAGAATTGCATATTGTAATCACCCTACTAGAGCTAATGAATACAGGAATGTTGATGCCAGAAAATTTCTTATTGTTGCTGTGCAAATTGAAGTTCTTTCTGCAACATCAACTCTTCATTTACTAATGCACCATCTATATCCTTATCTTGTAGTTCAGAGAGTTTGAGATGTAACTCTTCAATTTTCGACCATTATTTCCAATCAAATCATTACTCTATTGTATCAAACCTTGTTTGCAAGAGTGTAATTTTCGAATGAGTCTAATAAGTCCGATGGTTCACATATCCGCCAAGCGTGAGCTATGACCTCATGATACCTAAGTACTTACATCCAACTTTGTTCAAAATGGAAAATTTTTAGTCCCTTAATTTCTTCAAACCATGTGATGGATTGCTAACCTCCAGACTCCTCACTCGCGTTTGCCTCTTAGGCCTACAGTTTGGCTAAAAGGATTATCTTTAGTCAAACTGTTAAGGATGAGCACCAATTTGGTATGAACAATGGGCAAACTCTCTGAAGTCCTAACTTGGATGCACCCTGCTCTACCTTGACCCCTGCCCACTTAATAACTTGGTGACTGTTGAGGCTGAGGCAACCACATATCAAACTCTTCTCTTCCAACATACTAAACTACCAATGGCTGAGACTGACTAGCTTTGTATTGAAGCCGGCTTGAAAAGTGTCAAGGCCGAGTTTCCTACATGTTGAGCTCTATTTATTCAGCCAACTACATAACAGTCTTTTATTCATCTCAGTAACTCTAAGTGCCATTCATCAACAATATCCCCAACATTAATATAGCTTAATCCCAGCGTCCCAAGGTTCCAAAACGTAGACCTAATCGTAGCATTCCAACTATCACACTCTTTTCTAACATCGTATTATATTGCCTTATCTATTTGTCCCTTTTATCCTTTTGCTAATGTACTATGATGATTTTTTTGCATTACACATTTTTTTAATTGCTTTAGTTTCTTTGTTGCCCTAAGGACTTATTATAAATAGTCCTTTTCCCTTATAGCCAAAATCATCATATACCTTACATCTAATAAATATTCTTGTTCTTGTGAGAAATCCCTCTCTGAGTACAAATTTCTCTTATACTATTATCTAATCTTGTCAAGTAGCTCTAGCTTAGTGGCGAGTGGATTTTAGTATTAACTTGTGCGTCATATCAATTGAAGTATTAAGCTGTGTTGTATTTGTTGGTATGTCATATCCTCCAAGCAGTTCATGGAAGCTACTATGCTTGATCGTTCATCCACTACCTTTTTCTTCAATATCTCAAAGGACTTGTTTGGTTACTGTTGTGAACCGTGACCAAGAATAGACAGGGTTAGTCACTAAATGGGTCCAAGCTTGCAGAAAGCTTAAAAAGGATTAATGGGGAAAGGGTAAAAATGAGGAATGAAATAGTAAGCAAAACTTACAAGTAACTCTAGAGGATATGATGCACCTATGGAATACTTGAGGACTCACAGCTCAATTCGATATGATGCACGAATTGGTCCGGTAAGGTTACTTGCTACTTAACCTTGCTTAAGAGAAAAGATATGAGTGATGCCAAGAGTAAACAAACAATGTTTACGTAAGGAAGAAAAAGTACTCAAAGAGTGTATATTAAGAATGATCTAATGATGTCACAATTATAAGTATAGGAGTATTTATACTTATAAGTTAGGGCAACCTTCCTAAAAAAGAAAAGACAAAAGGGCATTTCCTAAGGACGTAATGTACAAGATACAAAGGGTAAAAATGAATATATAAGAAAAACAGTCATCGGTGCAATGGATTTTGCACATGATACTGTATATGTGGAGATGCTATATTGGTGAGGTCATTAGAAGATGCAGACAAAAAGTACAGATAGATGAGCTTGTTCGAGCAAAGACGGCTTAGTCAGTCCGAAGTCTCTCTCTTGGGTTCTTGGTAAGGAAGATGTCTAGTAATTGGTTGGCTTGGCATTAGAGAGTAATTAACAACTTGGCATACTGTAGAAAAATGGGTGGTCATACGGTATGGCATGAAGGGTGACTTGGCAAGGAAGTACTCGGTTTTGGTAGGAGTTGGTTAGAACAAAAAGATTTGTTATGCTAGCCCCTCTAATTCTCGGGCTCGGCTGTGGGTCAAAGGTTTGGTAACTTGATTCCCATTATTCCCTTCGAGTTGTTTTGGATTTAGGATCAAAAGTAAATGGTGTTCACTCAGTCCTCTGTCAGGGTGATACAGACTAAGGTTGGCAATGTAGAAGGCGTTAGAAACCCCATAGTCCTCGGGCAATTCTAACCTGTAGGCATTGTAATTGATTTTTTGGAGGATTTTGAAAGTTCATTATGCTTTTGTAGATAATTTGTTCTTCCTATTGTTCAAGAAATGTTCCTTGCTAAGGTGTAGCCATACCAAGTCTCCCTATTGAAATTGTTTGGCCAACCTATCCTTGATCTTTCCTTGCATTCTTTTAGCAGCTTGGTTGATGTGCTGAGTGACCCCGTCATAGATGTGTTGAAAGGATTGTGCTTTGGCCATTGTGTTAGGGTCCTTTTGTGTGGGTATTGGTATAGGGGCGTGGTTGAGGGGCACCTCGAGATTGAATCCATAGACCCTCGAAGGGAGTTTACTTAGTGGTGTCATGTACTGTTCAGTTATAGGCGAACTCAACCATTGGCAGGCAGATGTCCCAATCAGCTAAGTTCTTGCCTATTGCAGCTCGGAGCAATGATCTTAAAGTGCAATTAACCACTTCTGTTTGGCCGTAAGTTTGGGAATGACATGAGGTATTGAAGATTAATTTGATTCCCAGTCGATGCCATAAGGTTCTCTCCAAAAATGGCTCAAGAACTTTAGATCTCTGTTGGAGAATACACTTCTCGGCATGCCGTGTATCTACACAATTTCCTACAAGAAAAGAAAAGCAATAGCCAAACATTGTTAGTTTTGGTGTAGGGCACAAAGTATGTCATTTTACTGAACCAATTTACGACGACCATTACAGAATCTTTGTCTCGGGCGGTTTGCGGCAGTCCGAGAACAAAGTGCATGCTCAATTTAGTCCACGGCCTTGTTAGGGCAAGTAGGGGCATTGCTTTCCTTTGCTCGGCTTGGTATTTCACCTTCTTGCACACGGTACAACTTTCGACAACTCGGGGCACATCTTTCCCCATTCTTGGCCTAAAGAATCGGCCATTTATCAGTTCACAGGTCCTCCTTTCCCCAAAATATTTGAAGAGACCTTCACTGTGAGCTTCCCTGACTAGTAGCTCCTTCAGTGAACAAGTCGGTACGCATAATTTTCTGCCTTAAAATAAGTAGCCATCCTGTACATGATATTTATCCACTGTCCTCCTATTGACGCATCGCAAAATTATGGGTCCAAAGTACGAATCCCCGGAGTACTGTTTTTTGATACTTACAAACTTAAATAGCCTAGTCCGCAATTCTGATAAAGCATATATCTTCTCGAAAGAGTATTTGCAACTACGCTGCTCTTTCTTTGCTTCCCCTTTATTACAAAATTGAATCCTTTAAGGAATTCAACCCATCTTGCCTACTACTTCGATAACTTGGTCTAACTCTAGAGGTACCTCAGTGATTCATGGTCGGTATATATAACAAATTCTCTTTGTAGTAAATAATGTTACCATACTTACATTGCTCGGATTAGTGCTAAAAGTTCCTTGTCATATATGGAATAATTCATATTAGGGTCATTAGAGCTTCTCACTAGGGAAAGCAATTGGTTAACCTTCTTGCATAAGGACAATGCCTATTCCAATGCCTGATGTGTCACATCCCAGCTAAAATTTTTTATTGAAGTTGAGTAGTACTAACATTAGGGTAGAGGTCAACCTTTCTTTTACCTCGGCAAAGCTCCTCTCCTCCCTTTCTCCCCATCGAAAGTCGATGTTTTTTTTCGTTAGTTCAGTAAGTGGTGTAACGAGGGTGCTGAAATTCCCGATGAATCTTCTGTAAAATGAAGTCAGTCTGTGAAAACTTCTCACATTAGCATAAGTAATAGGATTTGGCTACTCGACAATTGTTCGGATCTTCTCATCATCGACTTACAAGCTTCCTCTACTAATTACATAACCCAAGAATATCATTTCCTCCTAGCAAAAGCAACATTTCTTTAGATTGCTGAATAATCTCTTCGTATGGAGGATATCTAGGACTGCTCTTAAATGTTTACAGTGACTCGATATGTTGGTACTGTAGATTAGGATGTCGTCAAAGTATACTATGACACACTTCCTAATGAGATGTCTCAATACATGGTTCATTAATCTCATGAAAGAGCCTAGGGTATTCAATAAGCTGAAAGGCATGACCATCCACTCATAAAGTCTATGTTAGGTCTTGAACACAGTCTTCCATTCGTCGCCTGGTCTCATGTAGATTTGATGGTAGCTAGATTTAAGATCAATTTTGCTGAAAATCTTGGCTCCATTCAGTTCATCCAACATGTCTTCTAGCCTCGGGATTAGATACTTGTATTTGATCGAGATTTTGTTTATGGCTTGGCTATCTACACACATCCGCTAGGTTCTATCCTTCTTTAGCATTAGAAGTGCAAGTACAACGCAAGGGTTAAGACTTTCTCTTACATAGCCTTTCTCCAGCAACTCATCGACTTGATGTTGGAGTTCAGAAGTTTGCTCAGGATTCATCCGATAAGCTGACTTATTCAACAGTGCAACATTGTGTACTAAGTTAATGTAATGCTCTATGCCTCGAGTTGGGGGTAACCCTTTAGGTAATTATTCTGGAAACTGGTCGGTATATTCATTTAACAACTCTTTGATCTCCTGCGGTAACTCACCCCATTCTTTTATTTCCAACAGTCACCTGACCAATAAGAGGGTCGGCTCATTAGCATTGATGGCCTCTTGGAGCTCGGCTCTACTAATCACTAGAGCCTTCTTCGATCTATGAGTAAGTTTCGTTTGCAACTTATTGACTTCTCTCGACTGCGTCGGATTTAATGTAATCTGTAAGCCCAAAAACTAGCAATTTGAGGTTTCGATCTGTTAAAAGATCCGATCGAGTTTAAATTATAAAGTAAAGCTACAAATATTAGGAAAATGATCCCGTAAGTTTAAATTTAAGAAAATAAGCAATAAAATAAAAGAATATAAAAATTCCAAATTTTAAGTATATAACTTGTTATTTATCGAAAATACGTAAAATGCATTCCGATAATTAACGAATCGCTCGAGATAAATTATATGTATACTAAAAATCATAAAATAGCTTAAATAATATTTAGGAATATTTATTTGTACTATATATGAATTTACATGTATGTAGAATTATGCGTAATTACTTAAAATACGCGTAATGTACTAAAATCATACTAAATAATTAAATAAAATTCATAATTAATTAAGGAAAAATAAAGAAAAATCAAGAAAAATAAGGAATGATCCAGATATAGGTCGTAGCAGCTGGAAAAAATAAGAAAAAAATCGGCCAATTAAATTAAGACAACACAAAAGCCAAAAATTAAGGGATAAGCCAATTGTCTTGTCCAATTTAATGCACAATAAATTCCATAAATCTCTATAAATAGGGAAAAAATTCAGAAGCTCATTTGGATAGTTAGAAATTAGAGAAAATTAGGGAGAGGCGAAAATTGAGAGAAAAACCAAAGAAAAGAAAAAGAAAAGGAAAACTGTGCAGTTAGGGCCACAAAGGAGAACCCAGATCTGACGGGTAGTTGGGAGTAGACGGCCACCACCACCACACAGTGGTGGCAATGCCCAGGTGGACCAACCAACCCATGGCCACCCAAATCGGTGAGTTCGATTTCCAGCCAGATTTTGTGTAATTTTGAAAAAATAGTAAATATTCTTAGAAAATTATGAAACTTGTTATTCTGGAATATTTTTGTATGTAGTTTTTATAAAAAATATTATTTTGATAAAAATATCTCTCGTGTATAGGGTCCTTAAGAAATCGTGCAAAACCGAATATGTTTCGATTTAGAAATAAATGATCTTAGGAGTGTAGTTTTGAACCCAAAATTTTTGTGTAGATTACTTAGGTGATATAGAATAGTGCTATGAAGCCATTTTTCTAAAATTAATTTTCGAAATTTTTAAGTTAATTTTTAACCCTAAAATGATGGAAAAATTGGGAAATTTTGGGTTAATTAGGTGATTAAGATACTAATTAATGATTTAGATAGTAATTAGATATTTAGGGATGTTAATCTCTGATGTAGAAACCTAATCCTAGCCTTTGGAGTATTAAGTATAGTTAATTTAGGAAATTAGGTAGTTATTGTAAGAAATTGGTAATATGTGGAATTAAAAATTAATAAATCTAAAAAATTAGGGTTATTTAGATAATATTATAATGAAAATCAAAATAATACTAAATCTGAAATAAGATTTAATTTTAGGTAATTGTATAAAAATGTAAGATTTTCACAATTTGGGGATAAATCCGATACCCTAATTAGGAATAGCGTGTACCGAATAGTTTAGAATACTAAATTAAGGTCCAATAGGATATTTGAATACTCGAGCTTAATGTGATTAATTTCACATTAGGATTCGAGCATATTTAGGACTTAGAAATCGAACGAAAACCTAATTTAGAAATCGATGCGGAAACCGAAACCAAACTTAACCCCAAACCTAGAATAATTGTAAAAGACTTAAGACCTAGATAATTATGCATATTAAACCCTAAACAAAACATAAAAATAAGCGTTATAGGATAAAATAAACCTATAATAGTTATATGAAAAACTGAAATCACGTTTGTGTTATAGGGATGATCGGCGATGGCCTGAGCAAATCGGTCCTTGAGTGAGTGAGTGAGGAGTCGAGGTAAGTTGAGATTAATACGATGCTGTATTTTGGAGGCTTAAGATTATGCTTGGTTGTGCTTGTTAGATAGTTAGATGTATGCATGTGCTTGATTATGGGTGATGCTATGATTTTGTTTGTTGCTCTAGCATGTATTGTATGATTTTGTTTGTTGCTCTGGCATGTATTGTATGATTTGTATGAAATGATTAATCACCCTAAACTGGCAGTAGTTCGAAGGTAGTCGTGGGAGGAGCGAGATCTCCATTGCACAAGTCTAGGTTTGGTCGTGAGCTGTTGCATTAATGGTAACTCCTTAACCCAGATTAGAGCGGACGCAATTTCTCTAATCTTACGATGGGCCGGACAACGTCGTGCGATGGCATTTGCTTGCACATGCATTGCAGCTAATAAGTTGATTGAAAACCTTATTGTGTTTATGGTATAGTTTTAAATTCTCCCATCCTAACTTACTGAGCTGTGGTAACTTACATCTTTATAAACGTCGTACAGGTGCTGGATAAGAAGTGGTAAACAACTACTATGAAGCAAACAACTACTATGAAGCTAGCAACTGCTGGATCCTGGGGAGTGAGGAAAAACATTTGAAGAACAGACATATATTTTTAAGGTTTAAGTTATTATTGTTGAAAACACTAATTGTAATAATTGAATTCTATTAAATATATATATATTTCCTCACTTTCTTAGGTAAATGATTTATTTAAATTACAAATTGTTTACTTCAAAGTGGGTTAGTCATGGATGCCTTGTGTAGATCAGGTCTAAGATAGTGGTTGTAAGGCCAACTTCTATCTTATGATGGTTTACACGGTGAGACTGTTACGATTCTGCCGCTTCGGGGGAGTGATATAATCTCTCGGTCATCCTTTTTGAACATGTATATGTTCTTGTAGCCGTCATGGATGACCCTCCTACCAAACAACCATGGCCTACCTAGCAACAGTAGGAAGTATACATGGGTAGGACGTCATAGAGAATTTGGTTAGAGTAGTTCCCAATAGCGATCGGCAGTAGTATTTGCCGAGTGACGTATAATGCTCCCTTCTCGCTTAACTAGTACAACTTATATGGTTTCGGGTGCACAACGGTCGACAATTTCAGTTTTGAAATAAAATCGGTTGATGCCACATTGGTATAGCTTCCATCATCCACAATGAGGGCACACATTTGATCATTCACCTTGCAGGTTGTATGGAATAGATTCTCTCTCTACTCCTCCTTTCGTGAGGGTTCCATGCTCATAGTGTATTGGATAACTATAGGTAATTGGTTTAAGTCTTCGGTAAATACGTCCTCCTTAATTAGCTCTTTCTCGGCATTTTCTTTCTTGGTAGGAACCTCCTACTCCTCGGTTTCCTCATCCGTACTCTTTATTTCGAGCTTCAAGATGTTTCCCTTGATGACCATCGTCCATCAATTTGTGCACTGAGTAGCTATATGTCCGAACCCTTGGCACTTGAAGCACTTGATCTAGCTGGTCTTCCTGCTAGACCCTTGCCCCTTCTCATATGTTTGAGTCGACACTTTGCCATTAGGTCAATTTTTCTACTTGGGTATTACATCAATCTTTCTGCTCGGCTTTATACTCGATTGAGCTTGGTGACTTGTCTGTTCGAGTCGGCTAGTCGGCATCTTCGCTGGTGCTTGACTCCTTCTTTACCTCTCTATTCGCTAGACAATTCTAACAGCCTCATCCATAGTGTCAAATTATTTGAGCTCCACAAAGTCTCGAATGTCTCCTCTCAACCTGATAACCAACCTTGAGATTGTTTGAGCTAGCGATTCCTTTACTTCGCAACGCATCATAAGTATTTGAAATTTTTTAACATACTCATCAACTGTTCAGTTACCCTATCTCAGCTCTTGAAGTCAAGTGAAAGTATCTTGAAGATAGATTCTCAGCACGAACCTATTTTTGAGCACTCTCTTCATCTTAAGCCAAGTGTTAATCTCTTAGTGCCCCTTTCGTCTTCTTATGGCCTGAAAATTCTTCTATTATATGGTGGCATAGCTGAAGAACTCAACAGTAGCGGTTCTCACTTTCTCACAATCCTCATATTGATAGTAATCAAACACATGCTCTACTTTCTCTTCCTAATCCAGATACTCATCAGCATTCTCAGATCCATTGAAACTTGGAATTCGAAGCTTCACATGGTCGGATGTTCTGGGGATTCGTATACGCTCTTTTTCAAAATACTCCTCTTCCACTTCGTTAAGCTCTCTCAGGTCTATTCTTCGCTTTACTCATTTGCCAACTCCTTTAACTCGAACGAGTCGAGTTGGGTTTTGACCTCTAACAGGTTGAGCAGCTTATGGAGTATTTTGTACAGCCTCAGTGAGTCAGCAAGACAATGTATGAACAGCTCGAGTTAGATTTACTAAGAGGTTAGTTACCTCATAAAGTCTTTCGTTAGTGCTTCTAGGAGTTCCTTGACATTGTCGTCTATGGTAGATAACTTCATTGTCATCATTAACACCAACATTTATACTTAGGTCTATCATTTTTCCTTATAGATTCAAAGCTCAAACAACACTTTAGGAAATTAACAGTTAACAACACAACAATCGATTGAACATAGTAAAGTGCTCTATTTCATATACTTAAAATAGAGTATAGCAAAACTTCAAAAAGAACCATTGCAATTAACACAAAGTCTCCACTTTGATACTAAGATGTTGCGAACTGTGACCAAGAACAGATAAGGCCGGTTGCTGGATAGGTCCAAGTTTGCAGAAAGCTCGAAGAGGATTAATGGGGAAGAGTGCAAAAGGGTAAAAATGAAGAATGAAACAGTAAGCAAAACCTACGAATAGCTCTAGGAGATATGACATACCAATGGAACTTTTGAGGACTTACGGTTCAATTCGATATGATGCACAAATTAGTCCGGTGAGGTTACTCTCTACCTAACCTTACTTAAGGAAAATGATAAGAGTGATGTCGAGAGTAAACAAACAGCGTTTAGGTAAAGAAAAAAAAAAGTACTAAAAGAATGTATATTAAGAATGATCTGCTGATGTCACAATTACAAGTACAAGGGTATTTATACTCATAAATTAGGGTAACCTTTCTAAAAAGGAAAAGACAAAAGGGTATTTCCTAAGGAAGTAATGTACAAGATACAAAAGGGTAAAAATGAATATACAAGAAAAATAGTCATTAGTGCAACGGATTCTGTACATGATATTGTACATGTAGAAATGCTATATTAGCGAGGTCATTAGAAGATGCAGACAAAAAGTACAGATAGATGGGCTTGTTCGAGCATGGACGACTTAGTTAGTCCGGAGTCTCTCTTTTGGCTTCTTGGCAAGGAAGATGCCGAGTAATTGGTCGGCTCAGTGCTAAAGAGCAATCAATAACTCAGCATACTATAGAAAAATGGGCAGTCATATGGCATGGCATGAAGGGTGACTCGATAGGAAAGTACTCAGCTTTGGCAGTGGTTGGTTAGAACAAAAGGATTTGTCGTACTAACTCTTTTATTCTTCGAGCGCGGCTGCGGGTCAGAGGTCTGGTAGCCTGATTCCCATCAATTACCATTCTCGACAGTAAGTCCTAGTGATTACTAAGCTCCTAGGTACATCATATAATCTTGGTATCAGAGCTTGAAGTTATAACCGAGTGCTAAGTTTGAAGTAGTTGTTCTTGTTATAATGCATGTTTGTATGTTTTGTCTTCCTTTGTTTTCTTGCGGAAAAATAGAGCAAGTCCTTAAGTCACTGTGTAGGTTAGTAGTTACAAGGGTTGTGAGAATTTTCTATGTAGTATTGGGTTTTTTGAAATTTTTGTATTGAGAATGTCGAATCTTAGTGTTCAAGAAGAGATTAATGATGTTGAGAGTGATGCTCATGGTCGTGGCTATGTTACTTAACCTTGAATTACTTACGAATAAATACAAGATCTTGCTGTTATTGTAGCCAATTTGGCTATTTATGTACAAAGGGTTACAGAGACTAGGTTATAAGAGAGAGTTGTTATTGAACAAGGCTAGGAAGTGAGAGATACAAGATAGATCGGTGAGAATTGAGTACCTGAAGCTATTAACACGAACCCAACTTCACCCTAATATGTTGATACAGTTGCAAGAAGAAGAGTTGAGTTAGATGAGGTTAAGGAGTATGGAGAGGAGGAGTAGTACGAAGGATTCAAAGAACACGAGCTTAGAGCTCTTAGAGGAGTTGGGCATCTTAAAGTACAGATTTCAAACTTTAAAGGGATTTGGTAGTGCTGATGATTACCTAGATTGGGTGATAGGAATTAGCCTATGACTATATTGAAGCTAAGGTCGAACAATTTGTGTTGAGGCTTAACGGTTGCTAGACTACTAAGAGGTAGAAAGGCAACCGTTTAGTATCAGGCCTGTTGTTTGCTGAGAAGCTGAGAGAGCATATTGCCAAGATTTGGAGGCCCAATATCCACTTGGCATGGCATGGATAGACCAGTACTGATTAATTCAAGAATTCAGCAATTATAGACTGACTTTTCCAGTATCTCGGCCAAGCACTACGTGACTTTAAGGACTCCTTCCCAGAACCTAGACATCCAATTGCTGACCCAGCTCGGCTTGGATTCTGCTCCTTCTAGGAACGGCCGAGTGACTACATGCTGACTTCTTCTATTAAATACACAGTTTTGTATACTTGTGAATATTTTCCTTATTTCTAATTATGGGCCCATTCTTTAGGGTTTAAGGTCTTGTACATTATTTACAATTCTACTACTAGGGTTTAAGACTTGCTATAAATAGTAACCTTTGTAATTAACAGAGGGATACATTTTATTAAATAGAAAAGAATATTTCTCTTTAGAGCAAGGTTATACTTGAGCTCTAAGAGTTTGCATTGTTGGATTTGAGTAACTCTTTAATCTTTCTTGTGTTCTTATTAATCTTAACCCTACGATTGTGGTGAACCCTCATTTGAGCCAGTTAGTGATTTGCATTTAACCCTCATTTGAATCTCGAGTGACATTTAGTGTTCGTGAGTTGTATTAAACCCTGTTTCGAGCTTAAACCCTTGATTGTCTTTGTGTCTTGGTACGTGATATCTATATACATTCATTATCATAACCCCCACTTCACTCCCTATTCTTTATACCCACTTGAACCTCAATTGCTTTATCTTTATTTTTGGAGACTTGTTGCCATATCACTAGGAGGAGAAGATTGAGAAGGTATTCAACTTTTATGATTACGAAGACACTATTCATATCTGAGTAGTTGCATTAGAATTCATTTGGTAATGTAGTGGAAGAAGTTGCAGAACTTGCACTAAAGGGCCCGATGTGAAGTCTAATCATGGAACGAGATGAAAAGAGTTCTGAGGAATAGGTTCGTTCTCGAACACTTTGAGTAAGATACTTTTTGATGACTACAAGACTTGAGATAGGGTAATAGATCAGTGGACAGATATGTCAGAGAATTCCAGTTGCTTATGATTGGATGTGATGTTGATGAGCCCAAGACACGAATTATAGCATGGTTCACTTTTAGGCTAAGGATTGAAATTGGTAACATAGTGGGGATACAGGCTTAGGACTTTAGATGAAACTATCCAAGTAGCGCAAAGGGTTAAAAGGTAAAGACAGAATCAAGTTAGTTGAGTGCCAAGCAATTGACCTGGTTTACTAAGTAGGATTAGCATGCCGGGCTGATCAGGATATGATCGGGCTCAATTCAGTTCCAAAGTGGACAGTCGTAGCTGGATGCCGAGCAAACCTAATGATGGCTAAGGAGTTTGAGGTTATGAAGGATTAAGGTCAAAGCTTAGGGAGGAAGACTTGAGAGATTAAGTGTTTTAAGTGTCTTAGCTTTGGATATGTGGCTAATCAACGCCTGAATAGACGTGTCATGACCATCAAGGGAGACAAACCTCGGTTTGAGGTGGAAAGTGCTAGCGAAGATGAAGAGGAGGTGGATGTTAATCACTTGTTAAGTGAATTTCAAGATGATTCAGATGCCGTGACCCCACTTGAAATGGAAGCTAAATACTGTATGGTCATAGGCAAATCTTTTAGTACCTTTGTATTAGATGAGAATGAGTATTGGGAGAACGTCTTCTATACAAATTGCTGAGTGAATGGCAAGTTGTGTGTTTTGATCATTGATGGAGGAAGTTATATCAACGTAATAGCTTAAGGTGTAGTGAAGGCCTTGAAATTGCCAACCTATCTTCATCCTAAGTCGTACAAGATTCATTAGCTAAATGAAAAGGGAGGCCTACCTATCGTTGAACAAGTTAAGGCATCAATTACCATTATTGATAGATATTAGGACGAGGTGTTATGTGATGTCCTACCCATGTGTGCTTCATACATTTTACTCAGCTGACCTTGGTTGTTTGATCTAAGAGTGTTGCATGATGGATATCAGAACACATATATGTTCTAGAAAAACGGGAGGAAGGTTATAGTTGTAAGCCCTAAAACTAGCCATTCGAGGTTTCGATCGATTGAAAAACCCGATCGAACCTAAATTATAAAGTAAAGCTAGAAATATTAGTAAAATGATCTCGTAAGTTTGAATTTAAGAAAATAAGCAATAAAGTAAAAGAATATAAAAATTCCAAATTTTAAGTATATAACTCATTATTTATCGAAAATGCGTAAAATGCCTTCCGATAATTAATAAATCGCTAGAGATAAATTATATGTATACTAAAAATCATAAAATAACCTAAATAATATTTAGGAATATTTATTTATACTATATATGAATTTACATGTATATAGAAATACACGTAATGTGCTAAAATAATACTAAATAATTAAATAAAATTCATAATTAATTAAGGAAAAATAAAGAAAAATCAGGAAAAATAATGAATGATCCAGATATAGGTCGTGGCAGTTGGGAAAAATAAGAAAAAAATTAGCCAATTAAATTAGAACAACACAAAAGTCAAATTGGAAGAAGATAAGGCAATTGTCTAATCAAATTAATGCACAATAATTTTCTTAAACGTCTATAAGTAGGAAAAAAATTCAGAGAACTCCTTTGGACAGTTAGGGATTTGACAAAAATAGAGAGACTCAAAAATTCAAGGGAAAAACTAGAGAAAAAAAAAAGGAAAACTGTGCAGTCAGGGCCACAAAGGAGAACCTAGACCCGACGAGCAGCTGGGGGGTGGACGCCACTACCACCACACGGTGGTGGCAGCACCCAGGTGGGCTGACATACCCATGGCCACAGACGGTGGCCGGAGCCACCCAAATAGGTGAGTTCAATTTCCAGTCCGATTTTGTGTAATTTTGTAAAAATAGTAAATATTATTAGAAAATTATGAATTTTGATATTTTGGAATATTTTTGTATGTAGTTTTTAGGAAAAATATTATTTTGATGAAAATATGTCTCGTGATATGGGGTCCTTAAGAAATCATGCAAAACCAAACATGTTTCGGTTTAGAAATAAATGACCTTAGGAGTGTAGTTTTGAATCCAAAATTTTTGTGTAGATTACTTAGATGATATAGAATAGTGCTATGAAGCCCATTTTCAAAAATTAATTTTCAAAAATTTTAGATAATTTTTAGGCCCTAAAATGAGGCATAAAATGGGTAATTTAGGGTTAATTAAGTAATTAAATGGTTAATTACTGATTTAGTGAATAAGTATGTGTTTTAGGATGTTGAAATCTGATGGAGTATGATGCTTGTAGCATTTAGGGTGTTAGATGTAATTATTAGGTTAATTATGTAGTAAATAAGTAATATGGAAAAATAGTACATTTTAAGTTAATTTTGTAAATTAGGGTAATTAGGTGTAAAATTTGATTTAGGATGAATTTAGACATTTTGAAATGATAATCGATGTTGGGAGATAGTAATTAGAGTAATAAAAATATTAGATGTGTATTATGTACATAATAGGTGATAATACATAATACATAATTATTAGAAATATAATAAATAAAAAATATTAGAATAAAAAGTGATATTATGATAAGAATAAAAATATACAATAAATCTGATAGGAAACTTGAATTTATGTAATTATATGAAAAATGTAAAAACTTTCTCACATCAGGAGTGAATTCGGTACACTAATACGGATTTAAGTGTACCGGGTAAAATAAAATACTGACTAGGGGTGATGATAATATTTAGGAGATCGGGAAGTAATGTGATTAATTTCACATTATGGGTTGAAACAAATTTCTAGGATTTGAGTATAAAACAATACTTAGAAATTGAACTAGAACCTAATTTAGAAATCGATGCGGAAAGCGAACCCGAACCTAACCCCAAACCTAAAATAATTGTAAAAGACTTAAGACCTAGATAATTAGGCATATTAAACCCTAAACAAAACATAACAGTAAGCGTTATAGGATAAAATGAACCTATAATAGTTATATGAAAAACTGAAACCACGTTTGTGTTATAGGGATGATCGGTAATGGCTTGAGTAAATCGGACCTCGAGTGAGTGAATGGCGAGTCAAGGTAAGTTGAAATTAATACGTTGCTGTATTTTGGAGGCTTAAGATTATGCTTGGTTGTGCTTGTTAGATAGTTGGATGTGTGCATGTGCTTGATTATGAGTGATGCTATGATTCTGTATGTTGTCTTAGCTTGTATTGTATGGTCTGTATGAAATGATTAATCACCCTAAACTGGACCTAATCAAATATACGACCTATAATCATAATTGGACCTACATGGCAACCCATTAGGGGAACTTAGGACTTTCCAGCTAAATACCGACCCCTTCGAAAGGGATAGCGCAGGATTATAAAATGGTCTCTTTTTCATCCTTAGTCGAACTAAGTGACAGGAGAGGAGGTCGCGGCGAGGGTGAAGTCAATGGTTCGAAGGTAGTCACGGGAGGAGCAAGGTCTCCATTGCACAAGCCTGGGTTTGGTCATAAACTGTTGCATTAATGGCAACTCCTCAACTCGGATTAGAGTGGGCACAATTTCTCTAATCTCACGACAGGCCGGATAATGTCGTGTGATGACATTTGCTTGAATATGCATTGCACTTAATAAGTTGGTTGATAACCTTATTATGTTTATGGTGTAGTTTTAAGTCCTATATCCTAACTTACTGAGCTGTGGTTGCTCACATCCTTATAGACGTCGTGCAAGTGCTAGCTAAGAAGCGGCAAACAACTACTCTGAAGCTAGCAATTGCTGGATCCTGGGGAGTGAGGAAAAATATTTGAAGAACGAACATATATTCTTAAGGTCTAAGTTTTATTTTATTTAGAATTTTTCATTTTTGAATAATGTAATAATTGAATTATCATGTATATATATAAATTTTCTCACTTTCTTAGGTAAATGATTTATTTAAATTACAAACTGTTTACTTCAAAGTGGGTTAGTCGTGGACGCCTTGTGTAGATCAGGTCTAAGATAGCGGTTGTAAGGCCAACTTCTATCTTAGGATGGTTTATACGGCGGGGCTGTTACGACTCTGCTGCTTTGGGGCGTGACAATATTAACCCTAATGAATGATTCCTAAGGAGGTACAAGAGTTGCAAGAGAAGATTATTCGATCACTACAGTAGAAGTCCTTAGTGATTTCCTGAGCTAAATTTTCTAGAGATACTAAGTTAGAGGAGAATGTGCTCTTGTTAGCCAGGAAACTCCTAAAGTTGAGAGAAGTCGGAACCTCACTTGTCGAGGTGTAGACATTACTCCAAGAGTATGCTAACCTGTTTCCTACCGAAATGCTAAAAGGTTTACCACCCATTAGAGGTATAGAGCATTATATTGACCTTCATCCTAGAGTTGCTTTGCCTAATTAACTTGCTTGTAGACTTAACCTTGATTAAGTTATTGAGCTGAATAAATAAGTTGATGAGTTAATTGATTGTAGATATCTTCGAGAGAGTATGAGCCCTTGTGTTGTACTAACTGTCTTGGTGTTGAAAAAGGATGGCTTACAGAGAATATGTATTGTTATTTGAGCAATCAACACAATCATAGTCAATAGGGGTGGGTGTAGTTTGATTCAGTACGATTTGCCCCCCTTTACTAAACTGAACCTAATATAATGGTTTGTTTTTTTTTTTTAAGTCAAACTTAACCATACGGTTCGGTTCATAAATTTTTCAAACTTAATTAAAATCGGTTCGATTAGATTTGATCCACCATTTGAGCTGTTTGTATCAAATTTTTACTAAATATTTTTATCTCTAATAAATGTAAAATTTCAAATGGAATTTACTTAACTAATCTTAATAATTAACACAAAATTAGGATAAAGAATAACAAGATATGAAAAATTTGATGGAAAAAAATATAAAAATGTACAAAATAGTTGCATGAATTTTTATTATTTAACTAAATGATTTAGTTTGGTTCAAAATGGTTCAATTTGGTTTAGTTCGCTTCCCTGAACCGAACTGCGAATCGTTTATACATAATCAAATCGAACTGTGAACCCAACAATTCACAAAAAAAAAAACTATTTTTTTTCAGTTCGGTTCGGTTCACCGTTTTTTTGCCCAGCCTTACAGTTAAGTACCGATATCCAATCCCTTGGTCGAATGGTATGCTCGATGAGTTACATGGCACACGAATCTTTTCAAAGATCGATCTTAAGAGTGGTTTCCACTAAATTAGAATGAGACTTGAAGATGAATGGAAAAATGCCTTCAAAACAAAGGATGGTCAGTTCGAATGGATGGTGATGTTGTTTGGTTTGACAAATGTGCCGAACACTTTTATACAACTAATGACTCATGTCTTGAGATCGTTGATTAGCAAATGTGTCGTTATCTACTTTGATGATATCTTGATGTATAGTGTAGACCTCATATACCATGTCATACACTTGAGATTTGTGTTTGATATCCTTCGTACGGAGCACTTATTCGGCAATCTAAAGAAATGCGTGTTTTATTAGAGAGAGGTTGTATTTCTCAGATATTTTGTTTCTAAAGGAAGTATCAAAGTTTATGACCAGAAAGTCTGAGCTATTCTCGAGTGATTGATGCCAACCAATGTAGACGAAATTAGGAGTTTCCGTAGTCTAGCTTCATTTTATTGAAGATTTATTTGGAACTTTAGTTTTATAGCTGACCAATTAACCGAGCTAACCAGGAGGAACTTAGAATTCAAGTGTTTTGAGAAGGCTCAAAAGAGTTTTGATGAGATTAAGTCCAGACCGACTTTTGCTCCAGTATTTGTCCTACCTAACTTCGAGAAAGTTTTTGAACTAGAATGTGACGCATTTGGAGTTGGCATCAGAGTTGTTTTGATGTAAGAGTGCCCACCAATTCCATATTTTGGAGAGAAACTAAGAGTTGCCACCCTAAATTACTCGGTGTATGATAAGGAGTTTTATGCCCTTGTCCAAGCACTTCAAAACTGGTAGTACTACTTACTACCGAGAAAGTTCATTACCTATATTAACCATGAATCTCTCAAACACCTTCAAGGATAACAAAAAATTTCCCAACACCATGCTAGGTAGGTCGAGTACCTGGAAACTTTCTATTATGTCATTAGATATAAGAAGGGGAGCGTCAACACTATAGTTGATGCACTTTCTCATCAGTATGTTCTTATTACGGCATTGTAAGCTAGGATATTTGGATTTGGAAACCTGCTTGATTAGTATGAGCATGACCCATATTTTGGACCCTTAGTGGATAAATGTAACATAGGTGAGTAGTGGATGAGTTCTATTTGAGCCAAGGGTTTTCGATGAAGGGGAAGCAAGTTTATGTATTGAGTGGTTCCACTAGGGAATTACTTATCCGAGAAGCCTACGCTGGAGGCTTAGCCCACCACTTTGGTGAGAAGAGAATGGCTGAGTTGTTGAAAGAACGTTTCTATTAGCCAAGGATGATGAAGGATGTATGGAAAGCACTTGAATGCTGCGAGGTGTGTAAATTAGCTAAGGAAAGGAAGGAGCTATATGGAGAGTACACACTTCTGCCTATACTTGAATGGCCATGGACTGATCTAAGCATGGATTTTATGCTTAGCCTTTCCAGAACACTACGTAAATACGATTCTATTATGGCAGTGGTCGATCGATTCAGTAAGATGAGCTACTTCATCCCCAGCCACAAAACCAATGATGCTTTCTTTGTTGCTAACCTCTTTTTGTACGAGATTATGTGGCTATATGGAGTACTAAGGAGTATTGTGTTTGATCATGATTCAAAGTTTATAAGCTTCTTCTGGAGAACCCTATGGAAGAAGCTTGGCACTAAACTCATGTTCAACACTTTTTGCCACCTATAAACAGCCAAATAGAAGTTATGAATAATACAGTCAACAACCTCCTTCTAGTTATTACTGGAAAGAATCTACATGAATGGGATCTATGCCTGCCTATCATTGAGTTTGCGCATAATCGCTCCGCTCATAGCTTGATAGGAAGGTCACCTTTTGAAGTTGTCTATGGACTTAGCTTGAGCTATGTCAAGGAGTTTTAGCTCCTCAAGTTTGTTAAAAATTTGCCCTCAAATCTTAATCTTCCTCTCCATCTTCTAGCACATAGGGAGTCAAGTCGACAACATTGAAAGCGAGAGACACTCCATGTCCTTTAGCTAACTTTAACACATAATCATTGTCATTGATACATTGAAGGATCTTGAAACGGTCATTTGACTTGAGGAATAACTTATTTGTCCTCTTCCCTTGGAAAACATTCGCTAAGGTGGGTCTAAATAATGTCCCTTGGGTTGTAAATGACTCGCCTCCTTCTTCAACTTCCCTATAGTTGCTTGGTAACCTTTTGATGTAATTTCTTAAAATCCTCGGTACGATGTAGTCCTAATTGGCTTTCTCCTTAGGTGGTCGGGTTAACAATTATGTCCAAGGGTAAGTTCGGGTTAAGTCCATAGACGAACTTGAAGTGTGACCTACCTATTGAGTTATGGGTGGAACGGTTGTAAGCAAACTTGATGATAGGTAGGCATAGGTCCTAATCTTGTAGATTCTTTCCAATAGTAGCTCGTAGGAGGTAGCCTACTGTTTTGTTCATAACTTCTGTCTGGCTGTCTATTTGGGCGTGATAAGAAATACTAAACATAACACGAGCTTAGTACCGAGCTTCTTCTTTGGTGTTTGCCAAAAGAAGCTCATGAATTGCGAATCACAATTAGATACAATATTTCTTGGTACTCCATGTAGCCTTATGATCTCTTACAAAAAGAGGTTAGAAACAAATAAAGCATTATCGGTTTTGTAACAAAGGATGAAGTGGCTCATTTTGTTGAATCAATTGACCACCACCATAATAAAATCATATCTCCACGGTGTTTTGGTTAGGCTAAACATGAAATCCATACTTAGATCGGTCCATGGCCATTTAGTTATGGGTAGAGGTTTATACTTTCCATATGGCTCTTTCCTTCCCTTAGCTCGTTTGCACACCTCGTAACACTAAAGAACCTTGCACACATCCTTTATCATCTTAGGCTAATAGAAGTGCTATCTTAGCAACTTGGTTGTTCTCTTCTGGCCAAATTGACTGGCTAAGCCTCTAGCATGGGCTTCTTAGACGAGTAATTCCCAAGCAGACCCACTTAGCATATAGACTTGCCTTCCTTTCATTAGAAATCCTTGGCTCAAATAGAACCCATCTACTACTCCATTGTTGCATCTGGCCACTAAGAGTCCAACGTACGGATTGTGCTCATATTTATTAGGTAGGGTGCTAAACCTAAGTATTCTAGCTTACAATGTTATGACAAGAACATGCTGACGGGAAAGGGCATTGGCCATAGTGTTAGCACTTCCCTTCTTATACTCAATGAAATAGTAAAAGGTTTTCCAAGAACTCAACCCATTTAGCATGACGTTGAGAAAGTTTCTATTGTTTGAGATGCTTAAGAGATTCATGATCTATGTAGATAATGAACTCTTTTAGCAATAGGTAGTGTTGCTAGTTTTGAAGTGCATGGATAAGGGCATAGAACTCCTTGTCATATGCCAAGTAATTCAATGCGGCACCTCTAAGCTTCTTATTGAAATAAGCAACGGGTTGACGCTCCTGCATGAGAATAACTCTAATACTGACTCTAGATGCATCACATTCTAGTTTAAAACTTTCTCAAAGTTTGGTATGACAAGTACTAGGGTAGAAATCAACTTAGACTTTATCTCATCAAAACTACTCCAAGCTTTCTCAAACTATTCGAATTCAGAGTTCTTCTTGGTCAGCTTGATTAGTGGGGCAGCTATGGAACTAAAATTTCAAATGAATTTTTGGTAAAACAAAGCTAGACCATGAAAACTCCTTATTTTAGCAGCATTAGTTGGCATCGACCAGTCGAGAATAGCTCAAACTTTCTTATCATCAACTCTAACACATCCCTCTAAAACAACATAATAAAGAAATACTACCTTGCTCTAACAGAACACGTATTTCTTTAAATTGCCAAATAATTGCTAGGCATAGAGGATATCAAACACAAATTTCAAGTGCTCGACATGAGAAATGAGGTTGGCTTATAGGCCAGAATATCATCAAAGTAAACTAAAACACATTTACCAATTAAAATCCTTATAATATGATTCATCAACTGTATAAAGGTGCTCCATGAATTGGTAAGACCAAACGACATCACCATCCACTTGAATAGATTATCCTTTGCAGTTTTCCACTTGTCTCTAGGTCTCATTCGGATCTGGTGGTAGCCATTCTTCAAATCAATATTTGAGAATACTCACGTACTATGCAACTCATCGATCATATCATCTAATTAAGGGATCAAATATCGACACTTAATAATAATTTTGTTAATTGCTTGACTATCCATGCACATTCTCCATGAGCCATGATATCAGGCAAGTGCACCTATCAGTTTTAATATAGCGGACGTGAGTCCGAGTCGATCCCTTAGAGACTTTGAGTACTAATATTAACCTTAGCTTTATTATCTAACCGGAAAATTGTGATGGGTTGAGTGAATTAAAAATACTAAAACTGACAAACTAAACTAATTATGAGATTTGATTAAGCAACTTAGAAAGCGATAAAACTAAGAACAACTTCAAGAATGCAAATAACGTGTTTAGGAATTATTTCCCCTAGTGTTTAACATGTGATCGTTTAAAATATATCCAATTTAATTTCTATTATTCTTGATCGGAAGGATTCATAATTAAAGTTAACACCTTTCTCAAGCATATTAACCCTAATCCTAAATTATTTATCGGAATCTCTTCGCTTAGTAATATAAGTTAGAATCGCATTAATGTATGATGAATTCCAACACAAAAGAATAACTTTCTGGAAGAAACATATATCTTATCTCTAAGTATATATGTCATTCTCTCCAATTATGTCAAAATCTCATTACACATGTGATTTCTCAATCATCATGCATAATATCATAGATTGATATTCTAGAAATATCAATTAACAATTAAATAACATAATTGAATCAAGAAAAGATAGAAACTTTATTGAAAATTGTCAATCAATCCAATAGTCACATGAAACCCTAGGTTCTATAATCTTAAATACAAAAGTCTTAAGCTATCATAATGAAACTAAAAACGAATTGCAACAAAATCAATAAATCAAACATAAAAAAACCCCTTTTGTTGATGATAAATCTCTTCAATCTTGAAGTTGGATGTTGCTTTCACCTTTTTTCTCTCTTTCTCCTTAAGCCTCTTCTCTTTTGAATGTCCAATCATGTATGTGAAGCCCTAGTATGTCCTTTTATAATATATTGAAAGGTTTCCATTTTAATCACCAGACACGGCCTGGGACATAGTCGTATCCCTAGGTCATGTAACTTTCTGACCTCAGCATATTTTCCTGAATGGACACAGCCTGGGGATACAGCTGTATCCCAGACTGTGTAACTTCAAAACTTCATAACTCATTCATTTAAACTCCGAATTGAGTGAAACTTGGTTCCTTTTCTTCGTTTTCGATCCAAGAACGCGTTCAAACCTTGAAATCAAAATTTTACTCAATTAAGTATCAATTTCTTTAAAGAAAACCAAAGATGTAAGGGAAATACTATAAAACACCATGTGAAATGTATTTAAAATAAGAGTTATCAAACTTCCCCACACCTGAGCATTTGCTTGTCCTTAAGCAAATAAATCAAAACAAAAATTTTAGGACAAGAACGCTAAACAAAATTTATCACTATTTAGGAAACCGGTAAACAAATACACTTGACCCTAAGAAAGGTGAGAAAATCATTTTCAATTAACTTGCAATAATAAAGTTAAGCAATTTCAACCGTAATAATGTCATAATTTCACCTGACCATATTCGAATGCTCTAATAATACTTAATACTAGAGTTCTCTAGTTAATTTATGGAAATCAAAGTTTACCCAAGTCATTTAATTAAGGATTCCTAAACTAGAAATTAGATTTAACATTTTGCCAACTGAGAAAGAGTCATAAAAATTTTGTCCATTTGACTAAAGTGTATACAATTCTCTTTTCAATCTCACTAAGCACCATAATCTAAAACAAACACATTTTACATCCACTCATCCTCTGATCATCCTCCTAGTTCATGCTTTTGTTGGGAGGTCTTTTAAATTTACTTTATTTAAGCACAATTGTGTTGGTAGAAGGAAAAAATCTTGCTCTTCTGATGGACCAAGATCGATCCATACCAACTTATTCCTTATATTGATAGCGGGAAAGAACCTTGCTCTTCTGATGGACCAAGGCCGATCCATACCAATTTTTTTTCATTAGAATTGGCATTGGGACTCAATCTCTCTCTTCTGACGGACTAAGACGAATCCTTACCATTTTTTTCTATTCATACACTTTTTATTACTTTTAACCTCCAATCATCGTGATTTTTCAAGGGTTTCTCAAAAGAAGAATTTCATTTGTTTGTTTGCTAAAAATTATAGGGCTCTAAAAATTTTTAAAAGAAAGGTATACATAAAAGTAAATTTAAAAATAACCATGACTAACTCTCAACTAGTGATGTTGCTCCAATCTCAAGTCTTAGAGTCTTAAGCTAAATAACTCGTAACTTTGCCCTCCACAGATTTGACTAATCAATTCTAGTAAAGTATAATAAGATCAATAATGATCAAGATGACACAGTTGATTTGGCCCAACACTTGTTAATCACCTATTGCAAGTTAACTTAAAAATTAATTGGGTCAAATGTGACTAATTGGTCTCCTAAATAGTAACAAATTCATATATATCCTTTCCCCATACTTAATAACGTACATTGTCCTCGATGTATGACTAAGAAAGCACAATAGCAAGAGATGAAACAATAAAAACCATCATAGGAAAAAGGAAATACATGTATTGAAAAAGAAACTAATACTTCCCTGCCAGTCGAAAATAAGGTGAAGAAGTTCATAATGAGGAAGCCATCATCATTACATGTCTGATTGCACATGCCTTGGCCAACTAAAAAATAACGAAAACAAAATGAACTAAGAAGAAGGATCGGAATCAGTCACTCCATCATCTTCATTAGATGGTGCCTCCGCCATGGTTTCATCATTGTCTTCTTCACTGCCCTCAACATCCTCTTCATTAGCCCCAGCTGCCTCTTCCTCACTACCTTCATCATCCTCTTCCTTACTTTCACTATCCTCAACAGTTGCATCCGACTCTTTCATCTGGAGAAATTTTTCCAATTTGTCTTGGCAGATATGAAGTTTATCCACACTTTCTCAGATATAACGAACCTCAGTCAGCAACATATCAAATTTGTCTTCAAAGCTTGCTAAAGACGTCTCCTCAAGATGTGCTGCGTGAGTGTCGACCTTGACGTCTCGTTGGTAAAAGGTTCATGAGTCGGAATGAATGAAGTTGCATAGGAGCGACTTGATTGACTAAGGTAAGCAAGGGCCAAATGACAACCTTAGTCTGCATGGCCTGCATTAGTAAGGTGATGTAGGGGCTACAACAAACATGCCCTTTCTTTTGTGTAGTGGTTGCTTGATGGCTGAAAAGTTCAGCTAGCTTAATGGCTAGATTGATTAAGTGTTTATGAATAACACTATACAAATAGAGGCAATCTTTGTTAGAAACCACACTAGTGCTGAGGTCTCGACCAGTTAATGTATGGGAAAAGAGCCAATGAAGAATACGGTATTCCAGTTTGACCAATTGAGAAGCTTTACTCTTTGCCTGGTCACACGCGTTACCAACAGTAATTTTGTTCCAAAACGTCCCTGGTGTTACACCACGTGGAAAATGACATGATAGACGTTGGAACTCTTCTGTCCGTGTGTATCTATCCTCATAAAGACCGAGATATCTGCCCAATTGAGCTATTGTCATGTGGAAAGGGTGGCCACTCAAAGTGAAATGGAGTTTGCGTTTGGGGCCTACGCTACTAGCACTCTCTTTATCGAGTTTGTATGTGCATAAAAACTCCAATGTCAACTCTTTATATACTGAAGCTTCAAGAGATAAAAATCGTTCCCAAATGGTACCATCTAAGAGCTCCTTCATTTTCGTTGTGAGCTCTAATTGAGTGAGAACATCCCAATCCAAATGAAGGGTGTCGCTGAAAGGCTTGTTCTTAAGTAAATTATAGCGTTGCAACTAGTATTCTTCTATGAATTGAAGCATTGGGTGCTCTATCGGAGGGAAAGTGGCTAAGGGTTCAACAATTGCACCTGCTTGCATTGAAGATGATGCAGCATATTTGGATTTCCTTCGAACGGTAGGCTTTGCGCGATTTACCATTGACTACCTGAGAAGAAACACCAAACCAAATCAAAAACACGCATCCTTGCCACATGTAATTCAATCGAAGACAGAGGTATAAAAGATTGTCAGTGAAGAATATCGAAAAAAAATTCTCATTGGGACATTTAAACAAACATGTAGAGTGTAACCACAAAACTAGTTAGTGTAAAAGAGATGGTTAGCAAGTTCATCCAACTAAATATACAGTAGATGCATTACATTACAATCGGCTTAAAAAGAAAGCGTCCCAATACATCAAAGACGCTAAATGACCCAAAATCAGTCTCACAATGCTAACCCTAACTAGAGTAATTGAATAATGATTATCAAATTGGCAAACAAAATTCGGATTAGAGAGATCATATAGGAATATCTAACTGGAAGAGATATCATAAAGGCATTAAAAGCGAGCAACACAAGGCAATTGTGTATTGCTAATATGAAAGAATAAAAATGAAGTAAACTCTCAGACAGAATGCATGTACCAATTCCCAAAAGTCCTAAATGTCGGGTAGTTAAACATGCTTAAACAATGAGGAAGATAAAGCATAAACAATGAGGAAAACTTACTTGGATCAGGAACATAGGGAGAAGATGAAAGGTGAAATGGATTTGTGTAGATGTTTGTAAGTGTTTGAAAGGGTGTGTTCGTGTTTTGAAAATATCATGTAGTGCGTGTATTAAATTGTGTAGGTTTGGGCTGATACGGGCTGGGACACGACCGTGTCCCACGCCTGTGTAACTTTCTGTTTCGGGGTGGCTGTCCTGGGTGAATATGGGCTTGGATACAATCTTATCCCATACCCGTGTAACTTTCTGTGGCGGATGCATGTTGTTGGGCGAACACGGGCAGGAACACAACTGTATCCCACGCCTGTGTAACTCCCTATGCTCGCGTATTAATACGGCATATGGCTGGGCGTACACAGGCTGGGATACAACCATATCCCACGCCTGTGTAACTTTCTGTAGGTAACAGGTCATTAAAGGGGCCTGGATGGACACGGGCTGGGACATGGCTGTGTCCCATGTTCGTGTAAATTTCTGTTTTTTTTTTAACCCTAAATTCATGAATTTAAGAATAAAAGAAACTTAAAGAAATAAAAGTACTTAAACTAGAAAAATAAGACAAAGAAAACTAAAGAAAAAAAAATGAAACTAAAAAGAAAAGCCTATGGCTAAAATTGAAACAAATAAAAGAGGCAAAGCAAAACTAGATCAAAGAAAAATAAAATGGAATAAACTAAAAGAACTAAAGTGTAAGCAAAGTTAAACGTGGGTTGCTTCCCAAGAAGCGCTATAGTTAACGTCGACAGCTCGACGGGATACGTCTTGTAATTCATGATTCTTCATTTAGGTGGAGATAGGACTCCTCCTGTATCTCGCTTTCAAACCCTCCACACGAGTGTAAATTTACCCTTCGGCCATCGACCTTACCAATTCCATTTCATTTGTGCATAACTTCCATAGTTTCTCTCCTTATCATGCTACTTATCAAATTCATGTAGCTTAAACTTCTTCATTTTGTCTGCTTTTAGCTTAGATGCGGTTGTCATTGGGAGTTTTGAACTTTTCACCACAAAGACATGTTCCAAATGATTTCTTGACAGTTTTGGTTCCAAAATTGGTGGCTTCTCTTTGAAAGATTTTAACCTAAGATCCTTTGGCTTGTGGAGTGGATCAATCCCCTTCTTATCCCCAATGGATTCATGAACTTTTATTTGAGCTGCCACTTCTACACAATTAGGGTTGGTTACCAAATTTTTATCTCCTTTTTGTAAGCAATAGCTTGAGAATCATTGGCAAGCGTTTCCTGCACACATCTAGATATAACAATATTAGTGGCATTGACATTGTGACATGTGTCTTCTGAGTCAAGAAATTTGTTCGTTGCCTTTGGAGTTTTAAAAACTATTTCATCATATCCGACCTGTAATATCAACTTATGCTCATTAACATAAAAAACAACTTTAGTAGTGGCTAGGAAAGGTCGACCTAAAATGATTTGCACCTCAATATCTTTATCTATATCAAGTATAACAAAATCTACAGGAAAGATGAATTTGTCTACTTGTACTAAAACATCCTCTATGATTCCTTTAGGGTATGTAATGGACCTATTGGCTAATTGAAGGCTCATGCGCGTTAATTTAGGTTCTCCTAACCCTAGCTTTTTGAACAATTTATACAGCATCAAATTTATACTAGCTCCTAAGTTTGCCAAAGCATTATCTACTAACAAATTGCCAAGCATACAAGGAATAGTGAAACTCGTTGGATCTTTTAATTTTTGTGGCAGCCTTTTCTGGAGAAGTGCAAATGCCATATGCAAGGAGTCAAAACAATCAATCACTAAAACAAAGTCAAAGATAACACAGTTAAACAATAGACAAATGAAATACCAAAAGAAACAAAATAGAGAAGACACATATGAGTGACATAATAGAGAAAACAAGTGGGAAGAATGGTAGATAATACTTGATATAGACTGGATTTTGTTAAAAAAGCAAAACGACGAAAGAGTTATGGGTAACAGACAAGAGTATAAGTAAGGACCAGCAAAGAATAAATGAGACAAAAGAAAGGAAAAACTATAAACAACACAAGTGAAAAAGAAAACTAACAGATAGATGAACTTATCTTTTCTCATTGGTAAGACAAGATAAGATCAAACATCTTTAGAGAATATGAAGAATGTGCATAACGTGATTAGGCTCCTGAGAAGAGGCTTTCTCTATGAGAGAGTGAGAGAGAGAGAGAGAGAGAGAGAGAGAGAGAGAGAGAGAGAGAGAGAGAGAGAGAGAGAGAGAGAGGGGGGGGGGGGGGGGAGAGAGAGAGAGAGAGTGAAGTTGATTTAAATAACCATATAAAACACAATCTATGATATTACAAGTGAATATCTCCAAGTGCATACAACATAAGTAACTTTAAAGAGTCTTGCCATATAGCAACAAACCATAATCATTACATCCCATAGGTAGAGTTTAAATTGCTCCTATATGACATGGGCAAACATACAATATAGACTACAACAATGTCATAGCTAACATAGCTATCTAAGGAGTCTAATCTTTGAATACAACATCAACCAACACAATCACACCAACAAGCTAGGTGTGACTTGACCTAACTTAACCATTCTTTATGATACTAGTACTCTACATTGTCCTTAAGGTCATACACTCAATCATAGCCTAAGTCGATGTAAAGGTCAGTATCCTTTAAAGTACTTGCATCTAAAAACAAATCTTCGAAGGGTAAGAGAAATGTCCACTACATGGAACACCTTACATACATCCATATAATCGCATAGTAAATCACTTACAAGCATAATGATTGTAATAAACGCATGAATACTTGTTTATTATCTTTTGCTTTAAGCCTAATCAACAGCATTGTTTTGGTATCCCAAAACTTCGATAACTCATGACTTCGATTCACACAAATGTAATGGGATTATATAATTATATGTTGTGGGGCACTATCAATACCTTGATGTTCAAATCATTATCCTAAACTTATCTAAATCATTTCTATATACACCTTCACTTGAAATAATGTTACATATCGATCATTGAGTTACCACCCTAAGATTATTGATACTCTTAATCCCTTAGGCTCAACTATATATACTGAACACATATATGTTAAAGTCAATTCATTTACCTCTAGTCTATACATGCATAAGCAAAAGCATGGTATCTACGTGTCAGCTCCTGTTAGTCTTGATGTATACTAGATCCTAATTAAGAAATTGCAGTTTATTTAAAACCTATTCTTTAGTTGAACTAACAATCCAAAACTATTTTGATTCAAAAATTAGCTAAATGCCCCTTAAGGAAATTTAGTAGTTTATCTAATGTTTTTAAATGTAGTTTAGTAAAATCTTAAGTTATAAAGGGTTTAAATTGGTAAAAATATGAAAATACAGTTATTTAGGTATTAAATGAGCTTGATTAGACATTTATAGGGAATCACCATTCGATGGTATGAGTTTTCACCATTTGGATGGTGAAGCGTACATACAAGGAGATATTTTGTTCCCTTTTGGTGCAACATCAGCTTGAAAATGCTAGATGGAACGGACTTGCTTGCTCTCTCTTTTCCCTTACTGGCTTACTAATTCTAAATGTTACCGGCCTGTTGATTTTGATGTTTGTATAAATTTTCCTTTTTGAAAAAACAAACAAAACCATCTTCATCCTTTCACTCAAACTACTAAAATTTTTAAATAAACTTTAAACATACCAACCCATGTTTAATTAACCATTTTCCATCGTCAAAGCCCTTTAATAATAAGAATTACTAATGTGATTGCACCAAGGATTGATTCTTAAAGAACTTATTGGCTTCTTGAACTTCTTGCATAAACCCCAACATAGACAATGGTCCTTATCACTAAAACTTCAAAGAATTCATCTATAATTTAAAAACTTTTCCGATAACATCATTAACTTACAATTCCCTCACTTAGCATACAAAGATTCACTTCTAAACCAATGTTCCTATCAACCTTTGCCACAACCTAAGCAAATAAAGCCATAATAGTTCCATCGTATAAATTATCCTAAGATAAAAGTTAACCTCATGGCTGCTATCATAGATATAACTTATATTAAGCATACTCGACTGAACCAGCTTAAAGTATCCAGTTAAGCACTTGTTATGTATAAAACCTGTGGTACATCTTTTCAAAATGCTTTTCCAAAAGGACCTACAGTACATTTCTTGATATCAAAATGGTATTTACACGAATATTTTGAGCCCTATTTCGGTTTTTCTTAAATTAACCTATATTAAGTCTAACCTACTTACTATAAGTTACTCGATATTAAATTCAGGAAAAATATTTGAAAAAAATGTTTTAAAAATAATATTTTGAAAAAGTTTTAGGAGTCATCAACAAATTAAACCGGTAAAAATTGAATTAAGGTTTCTTGGGTGGAAGAAACCTTAATTAGGTCACTGGTTCACTAATTTTCTAAAATATATATATATATATATATTTAAAACCTTAAACTAAATAACAGGTCCATAGGCTAACTTATTAAGAATTGATCCCCATATAAAAGTTAAGAAAATTAATTAATGGGCTTTATTTTTAATTTTTTTTTCTAATGAAATGAAAATGTGCAACAATGATAAAAATGCATAAAACTGAAAAACGAACAAAATATTTTACAAATTTTATGGTTGTCTCAAAGATACCTATGATTTTTTAATTGGGATTAAATCAACTATAGTTCTTTTTTTTTTTTAAACCCTAGTAGGATAATTCTTTTTATTTTAAAAAATCAGGCCAGATTTATGTTTTTAACCATTTATTATTTTTTTAAAGGAAAACCCTTAGAAAACCTAATTTTATTTCTAATTTTTAGAAAAAAAAAACCAAAAACATTAATTTTTGAAAAGGCTCCAATTTAGATTTTTATTTATTAAAAAAAAAACTACGTAACAAAAAAAATATATATTTTTCAAGAAAAAGCCCTAAAGACCTAAAAATGTGATTTTTGTGAAAAATTCATAAAATAAGCAATTTCCATACAAATGTGAAATTTCTAAAAATGCAACATGCAAAAAATATTTTTTAATTTTTAATTTTTTTATTTTTCTTTTCGTTTTTTAAACAATGACACTCTTAGAAAATTGTATACCGTGAACTGACATCGAATTCTGTACAAAACCTTTGTTAGTATCAATGAATTACTCTAACTATTCATAATTATTATAATACTAGCACATAAGTTAATAAACAATTTTAAAGAAACTAAACTATTACTTGCACCAAAAAAACGAACCAAAGTTAGTACCGGTTCTTAATGTTATTTAATAATGAGAGACTAACACAAAAGAAAAGAAAAGAAAATAAAAATAATAAAAAAATAAAATAAAAGACCTACTTACCCATTCTAAACCTAACAAGTAGGTTGAATTTGACTTTGGAACAAGGGATGTGGGTCGATTATAGGTTTAGCTCTTTGGAGTTTTATATAAATAAGGGTCATTTTTCCAAAAATATTACGAAAAAGGGCCCCATATGGAAAATATAGCATAGTGAAAGCACATGGGCCTTCACTTTGTGTTATTTTTTACATGTTGCATGTGCTTTCAGTTATTTTGATACACTGAAGGTGTATGCAGTTGTGTTATTTTTTATATTAAAGACGCATATAGTATATACGCCTTTAGTTTAAGTCTTTATAATTGATGGCGCATACACTGTATGCACCTTCAGTATACTATATATGATAGCTAAATCTGCCCTACTAGACTTCATTTTCACCTCTACCAATTTCTAGAATATCTAAAACATAGAAAAAGCTAGAGGAAATCCAAAGTTGAAGTTCCCATCCAAATTTTTATGTTAGTGGATGTTTGAAATAGTTAATAATTTATAACTTATATTTGTGAAATTTTTTTAAAATCTTAGTAGTAATCCACATTATTCGATTTTTTTTTTCAGAAAAAAGTTGTTACTTTATTACGTAAGTTGAGTAGTCATAAATGTACTATAAGTTGTATAAATATTGATATTTCGTAAAAATTTATTATATTTTGTCTACATTAAGGCATTTTTTGTGTTTTAGTAGATAAGTTATACAAATGTGGGTATGAAAAATCTTAGAATGTGGATTAAAATTGTTATATATATATTTTTGGCATTTGCAATGTGTTGGGTTGAAATAATGAGTTAAAGTTAGGAAGTACGAGATACAGTTTAACAAGATAACTTCGTGCATTTTGTTAAGTTGTCACGTGGTGTGTAGATGAAGTTTTTAATATTATCTAAATATTTGGTTTATCGTGGCATTACTAAGGTGGGGGGAGGGGGGGGAATGACAGATTACGTGAAAGTTATTATGTATTGAAATGGAAATATTATGATGGGTAACTGGGGGCCGAAATTTAACAAGGAATTCATTAAGAAGTTGAAGGTTAGGAAGGATTCTAACTTCTCTCATTTCATTCGGAGAATTGATGGCTGAGCTAGAGTTGACTTGATTGGTATTGAACTTGTGCATATGCATCCCGTTTCCATGATGTTGGAGTTGCTTATAAGCTGATGGCTATTAGAGACGATGGGGATGCTGAGAATTTCATTGAGATGGTTGAGTCTTTTGGGGAACGGAGTTCTAGCTCTAGGGTCGAATACCTTACATAACTCCTAAGTTCCAAAGTCATCTTGATTTTATGACTCTACCAATACCTCAAAAGCGATGTTCCACCCCTATATAGCCTTCTATGGGTATGGGCATCACTCAGTTGCATCCGTACCCTCTAGTTGACCCAGTTCCTTCCAAGGATCTTGATCTTGACGATTCACTACCTCAGCTTACGCAGTTATAAGATAGATAGGGGTGTTTACTCTTTTCCTATGCCATGAGGACCTTTATATGGTGTAGGCAATAGTAGATATGTTTTGTCTATTTTTTTTTACCATTGTATTTACATTAACATTGAGTTATGACAAATTTTGTATATATACTAATTATTCGAAATATAGTTTAGTTTTCATTAGAGATCGCAGTTTGTGGCATTTTTTGGTTGCCTTAGCATTACAATTTTCAATTTTTTTTTACTGTAACCGACTCCTATAGTCAATGGATGATCATTTTGTACACCAATTTTTTTTCCTACTTATTATCTTTATTGAGGCGTTCAATCGACTGTTATTTTATGCAATCGACTTCTATAGTAAACTTTTCATTCGATTTGTAGTGTGCGGGTAAAAGTACATGTTTTAATTATGTGGGATTGGGGGAATTACTAGGTTGAATAACAATTTATTTTTATTTATCATGTTGATACACTAAAGGCACAACACATTTAGTACATGTGCCTTCAATGTGCCAAAATATTTCATACTAAAGGTACATCTACTACATGCGCTTCAGTGTAATTGGTAAAACTGAAGGCGTATGTACTAGATGCGTTTTCAGTACATGTGCCTTCAATTCAAACTAAAACTTCATAGTAAATTGAAGATGCATATACTAGATGCACTTTGGTGTAAAAAATAAGCAAAATTGAAGGCGTATGCTTCACATACGTTTTTATTATACTATATTGGTAATATTTTTCGTATAGAGCCCTTTTCCATAATATTTTTCGAAAAAGGACCCATATTCATATAAAACTCGGCTCTTTGCTTGCAGGTTGGGTCCTTAGACTCCGGTAGCGAAGCAAAAATTTTCCAGCTCTTCACAGAACCATTTGGATAATAAATCGAGCTAGCATTTTCGTTTTTGTGACAAAGTTACCGATGAAACTGCAGTTCGTGATGGGGTTTCAAGTTAGAGTGGTGTTTAGAAAGTGGATATGGTGATCAGCGTAGTAATTTGTTTGTGTCTGTACTGTCGATGGTTACTAGTGTTGCTACTATCACATTTAGGGTCGAATAAGAGAGATTTTGGCACTGAACTGTGTTCGTGTATGTGTTTAGTCACAAGAGAGTGAGAGGGTGTTAGCAGTGGTTGTTGTGCGTAGGTCTAATGTGTCTTGTTGTGTTGGGTTTCACAAGAAAGAGAGGGAATCAATAGGTGAGTGGCTTACGGCATAGCTATATGACGCGCACTTATGTGTTAGGGAATTGTCGAGTTAAGGTTTAGAGTCGGCATGGGGCGTTTAGGAGTCATTTGGGTCACACATGGTGTTGGTATGTGTATAATTGTGGTTGGTCAATATGAAGGCAAGAGTAGTTGGTATGGTCGTGGCTTGTTTGTGGGTTAGGGTTCAAATGTTATGGTCGGTTGGGGCTTATGTATTACTGTTTGGCTATGCGGATGGTTTTGGGCTTGTTAATTGACAGTAGGTGATGCATTGTTAAGTGGGAGTATGTTCTATTTGCTGGGTTGCAAGAGAGTGATAAAGAGGCTATAGGTGTTGAGCGACTACCATTACTCGATTATGGTGGCTAAGTATGCTGTTGTTGTTGTTGGAGATGGAGGGTAGATTGGGTGTTGTTTTTAATTGACAAAGGAAGACCGATGGGGGCTTCGAGTTACGTTTTGTCTCGTATTAGGTGCTGCTGGGCTTATAGTTCTCGCTAAGGTATCGAGAATGAGGGTTATGGAGTGTGTGTCTTCGTATGATAGTAGAGTTGGTTAGTTGTTGATAGTGAAGGTTATCATGGTTAGGTTGAATAAAGATGGAGGATGGGGTGCCAAGAAGATCGATGATTGTTTTAGTTCAATCAATCCAAAAATCCCTCCTTTTTCCACTAATTCGAGACTATTCTTATAGATTTCTAGAAACCAAATCTTGCTGCTCTTCTTTTAGATTAACATATACCATGAAGTGGGGATATCTTTAATATTAAAATTTATCCAAATCTTCTTTTACCAATATTTTCTTAAATCTCTATATAATTTGGATGTTTCACTAATAATTTACTAAGATTTATTTCAAATATGATAAAAAAGAATGAAGATTAGACAAGATTTGGTACTATCATTCATTCCTTCTTCCTCATTTTCATGACTTACTACTTGATGAAGAAGGAATGGGGTTGGCCATGATAGGAATCAAGCTACTGGGCCATAGACTCACAGTCGAGCTCAAGGACTAGAGGGACTGGAAAGATGAATCCACCTACTCCAATTGACTCTTGTTGAGGCTGAATATCTCCTTGTCGACTCGTTCTGCATGCTGAGTTGAATGACAGCCTATTTCTCACAGATAGTATACTGAGAATTGAAAGGCCGAGATAATAGCCGACCCTCATTCTCAGTCGTGCATGGCCGATTACTGACTCAGCATCAACTTTGTTGGGATGACGAGAGATATACTTTGGGTTGACTAAGCTGCCCCTACTTGGATAAGTAAGTTGACCATACTTTTTTGTCTTCATATTCCAATAGCATCACTAATACAGCATCGCCATGTGTACAGAATCATGTGTAGAATTTGTTACACTAATGATTGATTTCTTTGAATATTTATTTTTACCCTTTTGTACCTTATACATTATTTCCTTAGGAAATGCCCTTTTTGTCTTTTCCCTTTTGGTAAGTTGCCATAACTTATTGAGTACAAATACTCTTTGTATTTGTAAGCCGTCAGCATATCACCATTAATATAATGGATATTCTTCCTTTGCGTAAACATTGTGCTTGTTTACTTTCATTTCACTTTTATCATATCCCTTAAGCAAGGTTAGGTGGTGAATAACCTCACCAGATCAATTCGTTTGTCCTATCGAACTGTATCATGAGTCCTTGGAAGTTCCATTGATGCGTTCCATCCATTGGAGCTATTCGTGGGTTTTGCTTACTTTTTCATTCGTCATTTGTTCTTTCACACCATTCTCCATAAACTCTTTCAAGCTTTTGGTAAGCTTGGATCCATTTAATGACTAGCTTTGTCTGCTCTTGGTCATTGTCCCCATCAGGCCATGTGCCATCAACGTGACCATACTTGCAACAAAAAATATTTAAGGCAATCTTTGTATGGGTCAAACCCAAGATAATCTAGTTCGAAGTGCATGCCTAAATCATTGAACCACTAACTTTTTCTGGTTAGCTCATGCACTTAAAGTTTACTTAACTCTTTTGTTGAGTCTAACTTATCTTTCAGCTTTCAAACCTATGCCCAGTCAATTTTAAATGACTTAAGCACATTAAAATGGTCCAAAATATACATGCCAAATATATATATATATATACACACACATTATTTTTCAATTTAACAAAATTTAGAGTCTTACCTTAATTAGTCTAGTTAAAATCTTCTTAAAATTGGACAAGAATCCACTTAAATGTTTTATCGAATTACTTTTGAAAAATATTTTTTCTAACAAAGCCCAAATATATTTTCACTATTACTCGATCTAACCTTAAATGACCAACCGACTTAACTTGGACTCTTTTTACACTTTGTATTTTTTTTCATTATTTTGTATTTTTTAAAAGTTTTTGACATTTTTCAATTTTTTTTGGTTTTTTTTTTTTAAACTTAGCCCAAAAGGAAAGGAACCCAAAGAATGGTGGCAAAATGAGGTTTGTAAATAATATATTTACATAAAAGTTAGTTTTCAAAGAAAAATTACAAACACTACATGTTCTTGATGTTTATATATAGACTAAAGTAAAAAACTAATGTCTCATCTATGGAGACTTTGTTAGTTTCCTCCAAATTGCAAGAGACAAAATTGTTACCTAGTTCCAGTAACCTTTAGATTTCCCCATTCCCCAACCTACCATTTACTAACTTGAAGGTGATTATATTGTTGCATCTTAGATCTTCAATTGGTACTTGTAAAGTAGTTTACATGGATGTAAACATAACTAGCTTAGTAAGGGGGTATAGAGATAGAAGAGTACAAAACAAATATAGGCAAGGTTATTGATCATTAGTTAAATGCAATACAAAAAACCAAATGGAACGTTACGTAATGTTAACCAGTCTAACGTTTAGTTAAACAAAATACATTCATTCTAATTGGATTGAATAATTTTAGCTTGAATCATAAATTAGACTAAATCTATACTTATGTAATAGAGAATACCCTTCTCCCGAGACTACCTTTAAACCACTATCTCCAATCTTGTGTTGACCTCCTCTCTTATCGCTTAGCTCAATTAAGAGCGGGGAAATGATCATTTCAGCTATCCTCATCAAAGGGTTGATATTTGGTTTAATAATCCTAATCGCTTTCCTTAGTGAGTTGCAATGCATGTCAAGTTGGGCTAAAAGTTGAGTTTTAGTTAGTTTCAATTGAAGGTGGTCAATCCATTCTCAAAATAAGCCAAATGAATACAAACTTCATGCATAACAACACATCATAGAGTTCAATTCTTAATCGATAATTCAATATCTCATTTATATACATTACATGAGCAAAAATAGCTAACTATAATCATAAACAGTTGCACTCTTAAGCCTCCAATTACTCTAATACAGTGCTCTAACATGCCATGAAGCATCGATCCCGACTTACATTAAGTTCAATTGCTAAAAAATCTTGGTTGTCATACTTATAACCTTCAATTATCCCTATACATATATGCAATTTATTAACTTTAGTCCATATATGAGTCATGGAATATCAATAGTTGATTCATTTTACATGAATTAAGTTGTTTTGGCATTAGCTTTACAAGTTATTTATACTTAGATATTGAGATTTCATAGTTGGTTATAAGTGATTTTATTTATATTATCCTTTGAGTTAAGTTTTGACTTAAAGTGAATGTAAAATTCCTAAGCAAGAAATCCTTTGAGTTGCTTTCTAAGTTGTTTTGAGGTTAGATTTTATACCAATTTTATCTTTTGAGTTTAACCAATCTTCGGTCTCTTAACATAACACCCTTTGAACTATCCTTTAAGTCCAACTAGCCTTTAAGTTCTTAAGAATATATCCTCAGACTTAGTCTTTAAAATTCTCCTCACGATAATTTCTCATAGCTATTTCTTCTAACTTAGCTTTTGAGTATGTATCCAGTATGATATTGACTTAATAAACCTTTTGAGTTATCATGTGACTCAATTCAAATACCACCATGACCAATTGATTTGTTCACTCTTCTCTTCTATTCTAGTTAAAAAAAAAACCACATTAACATCACATTCATCTTCAAATTACTCTATTACTCCACAAAAACTCCTTTTAGCTACTCATTCACATGAATTTATAAGACTAAATGTTATAAAATTAACCATAAAAACCATATATTCATGAGATTTATGACTTCCACTTGAAAAATTCAACCCAACATCACCACTTCATAGTAAACTACACCCTAAATTAGTTTGACTTAGATTCTAAGTGAGACCTCTGAAGAAAAATTCTTTAATTTACTCAAAGATACCAATTTAGCTATACTTTATGGGCTCAAAAATAAAAAAAATATATATTAAAAATAGTTTCGGTACAAATCTGTACGTAACATTATTGCATCAATAATGGATAACTTACATAAAATTTTTGAACACGATTGGTATTTTTAAGAATTTTTTGAAAAAACCAAGTCAACTAAGCACTTATCAAATTTCACAACTCTAACCACTAGTGGCAATCGGAGGTGTGTTGGTTATATTGGTTAAGGATCCTTCCTTCAAGTAGTATTGGTGGTATACTTCCAACACTTGTTTGGATAAGTGAACTCCAAAATATCCAAATTTGCACTAATTTTTTATAATCCTTAATTTTTTCACCTATTTTCTCCAGCTATCTAGATTTTTCCTAAGTTCCTCTCTACTTATACAGTCATGATGGAGAGAGTTTCTATATTTTCCAGTAGGCAATTTTGAAGTTTCTGGATTTTTCTCTCCTTATTTGCTTATTTCCCCCATTTGATCAAGTTTGAAGGTATTAAAATACTAGGCATGTCTACTTAACAACTATCCCTAAAATACTACACCTATTCCCTATTGCTCCTCTTATTGCCATGATTTTTTTTTATATATTTACTTACTATTTTTTCTTATCAATTTTTAGCACTTTTAGCATATATTTGGGTATTTTAAGTAATTACGAGTATACATTTGTACATAATAATTATACTCCATATACATACATTTTTTCTATATATTATTTCGTGTTATTTGATAATTTTATCATCCATATAATTTATCTTCAAGAGTTAATTAACTATTGATGCCTATTTTAGGTATTTTCGATATTTATGTAATAGTATATTAAAATTAACTATTTAAACTATATTTTTATTATTTTATTATATTTTGGAGACCTATGCCTATGGAGTCTTTTTAACTAATATTCTTATCTTGTTCGTAAATTCCTCACTCAATCGAGCTATTTACGTGATTGCTCTAAATTGATGGCTTATAACCTAATTACTAGAGTACGGGGCTTATAACCTTCTTTCAATTCTTGTAAAGTTTTTTAATGTTTTCATTATAATCTACATTAAGTAATACAAAAATGCACTCAAACTCCATTAATTGGGAAGAGAGACCTTACTTACCATTGTTCTTATTGCGCATCTTGCAAGGGATGAGAAGAATTTATTGATGGGGATAAAGAAATGTAAGAAAAAAATGGGGGAAAAAGATATGGGAAGGAAGAGTCATATCTTTTCAAAACCAAATAGAAGAATGTCTCGTAGGAAAAAATGATTACATTGCTGTTAATCTTTTATTCAAATAATCATATTGCGACTCTCTATAAAATTGAATTATTTATTAAAATACTAGTTATTACATCCTCTCTCCTAAGATAATTTATGTCCTGAAAAGTTACCTAAGTTATGGAAAACTCTGAATACTTTTTACTCATCTTTACCTCCATTTGGCAAATAATTTTCCTGTTAATTAGGTTGTTTCTTTGAACTTCTATGTATTTAACTACTTACCTCCTTAGTATTTGTTCCTTTACAGCCACAATCCTCACAAAACGCTAATATGTGATAACAAGGTTTAATGGCATTTCCAAGGGCTCCAGTGTAGTCACTTAATTTGGAGTTAAGTGCATACTTGTTCAACATGAAAACATAGAAGAATATTATGGTACACTTGCTAAAAATAGCAATAGCAATAGCACTAACCGATGAGCCACGTTCTCAATTTTCTCTAGAATCTCAAAGGAATCCATCAAATTAAGATGGAACCTCCCTTTCAATCCAATCTTCAAACCCCTTTGATAGGAACTTTTCTTAGCAAAACATGATCTTCTTACTTGAGATTCCAAGGGAAGCTGCCTTTCATTTGCATTTCTTTTCTAGCGACTTTGAATTGGTTGTATTCTCTAATTGAGTAGCTTAACATTATCCATAGTATCTTGAACTGTTGCTTACTTCACTCCAAAGTATTAGCAACTTATACTGTCTTCTATATAGGGTCTCAATAGATGCCATTTGACATATTGTTTTATAGTTATTATTATGAGCTTACTTAGTCATTGATAGGTCTTTATTCTAGTTCTACCATGGTTATGTATGTTCTCTTCATCTATAATTCCAATAACATGAGTAAAACTCTCATTTACTTTTAGTCATCCTTGTCTCTGCATAACTTCCATTATATTTTGTTTCCAAGGTTCAGGTGAGGTTGCCTACAATTACTCATTATTGTACTAATATTACTAAATTTTGACTTCTCCAAGTAATTTTTCAAATTTGTGGACATCT
The DNA here is from genome assembly GCA_024138005.1 of Lumnitzera racemosa. Taxonomy (NCBI): domain Eukaryota; kingdom Viridiplantae; phylum Streptophyta; class Magnoliopsida; order Myrtales; family Combretaceae; genus Lumnitzera; species Lumnitzera racemosa. Next base: position 23,258,890 of record JAMXBC010000008.1, read on the forward strand.
TTATACTAGCTTCAAATATTTTTTCCATTTGAGATCATTGTCTTATAGCCCTTTTAAGTTGACTCCACTATAAAATCCTTACCTTTGATTGATCCTTTCACTGGTCGATTGATCTATTTACAATTTTTCTTTTAAATCCACTTATCAAATGAAGATACTCTATTAACTTGCATTTTCAACCTTTCCTTTTATTGTTATCCTCAGTTGTATCATTATTTCGTTATTTGCATCCAACTTCCATATTTTTCTTTTCTACTTATACTTTTACTTTACTTCTTGTGGCCAATAAATTTCTAAACAAGTCATTTTAAATTCTCCTTACTACTCTTGACTTTTCAGTTTTCATCAACTCCTATGATGTTCACTTTTATCTTAGTAAGTTTTCTAAACTTTATATAGTTATGACTTTTATCTCCAAAGTCTTCATCTTTTTCTTTTCCTTCGTACTTATTTCTCTTCTTCTTCATTTACCTTCAACTTTCAATATCCTTCCCTAGTTTCATAATTTGATCATCACTCAAGGTTCTTAAATCTCTTAGTGTTTAAGTTGTTTTTTTTTTCCTCCAACTATAGAATCAAAGCTAAGGTAGTTTCTTCATCTACTAATAGTCTTCTACCCAACATTCTCAAGAGATCATATGCTTCTATTACTACTATTATACTCAATCGAGGGAAGGAGAATACCTTGCTTAGAAACCTAAGCTGCTTGTTTCTTTACTCTCCTAAGCTCATTACCTTTAGTTAGAATGAGAGATAATTACTATTGTCATTATTATACTTACATTTATCATTATTTGATTGATTATGTCATATCAATTTAGGTTTTAGTTATTATATTTGTAGATCATATTGTCAGTCATTGAATTACCATCCTTACTTTTGTGTATTTTAATGTCTGATGCATATCTCGAATCACTTGATCAACTCTATTAGTTCTGTTAAATTTTATTGGTACCATTTTTTGCTCGTCATTATCGTTATTGCAACAAATATCGTAGGTGTATGGTTTCCTTATCTTAAGACTTTGTTATATATAAATAATCATTTAATACTTGTCAATCGAATTCTTCTTTATACTCATTCTAGGAATAAGTGTGTTTACTATTTCAAATATTTTTACTACTTTTAATTATTGATAAGGTGTTTATAGCGCATACATCCCAATTACTAGTACATGTACATGTGATAATGGTTCGATGTATAGTAGCACATAATTGAATTTGACTAGGACAAGATTGACAACTCAACTTGATTTATATAGCAGGAGTTGACATATATAAACTTAGTTATGTTTTAATCTATTATTTGATTATTGCCTTTGTTATTACTCTATCATTTAGCAAACCTTTTGTCGTTGTTGTGCTACTACTCATTATAGGGAGTTTTGTGAGATAGTGTCATATATTGAACCATTTTGGTATAAGTGGTAGGGCTTACAATTTTCGGTTTCATTGATTAGTAGCATTTTTGTCTTTATAGAGTGTTATACCCCAAATTAAGGAATTGTAATAGTGTCGCTGTATAAACCAATCTAAGCTAGAAGTTTGCTATTGTAGCTGCTAACATAGGTGATAAGAATTAGGCTACTAGGCCTTTGACCCGCAACTGAGCCCGAGGACTAGAAGGCCTAGTAAGATGGATTCTTCTGCTCTAGCTGACTCTTACCGAAGCCAAGTTTTTCCTTGCCGACCCATTTTGCATGCTGAGCCAAGTGATTGCTTATCTTTTAGTGATTGTATGTCGAGAAATAGGATGCTAAGACAATTGCCAATTCTCACTCTCTTACATTCATTCCTAAACCAACCACATACTCGGCTTCAATCTTGCCAAGATGCCAAGAGAGAATTTGGATTGATCCTTAGCCACCATTGCTTGGATAACCAACTTGATTATACACTTTTGTCGGCATCCTCCAATAGCTTCACCAATGTATCATTACCACATGTATAGGACCATGTGTAGAATTTGCTCTACTAACCATTACTTTTTTGGAATATTCAGTTTTACACTTTTGTATTCTTATACATTACTTCTTTAGGGGTAATATCCTTTTTGTCTTTTCCTTTTTAGGCATGTTGCCTTATATTCTTGGGTATAAATACCCTTGTATTTGTAGCTGTAAAAGAGATTAAACATTAATACACTTGCCATTTTTTTCTTGTGAACATTACTTTGTTTACGTTCATTTTACTCTTATCCTAACCCTTAAGCAAGGCTAGGTGGCGAGTAACCTTACAGGACTAATTCGTGCATCATATCGAGTTGTGTGGACTGTGACTAAGAATAGACAAGGCCAGTCATTGAGTGGGTCCAAGCTTGCCGAAAGCTTGAAAGAAGAAGTGATGGGGAATGCACGAAAGGGGCAAATGTGAATGAAAAGAAAAAAGTAAGTAAAACCCACGAATAACTCCAATGGATATGATGCACCAGTGGAACTTCCAAGGACTCATGATACAACTCGATATGACATACGAATTGGTTCGGTGAGGTTACTCATCACTTAGCCTTGCTTAAGGGTTAAGATAAGAGTGAAATGAACGTAAACAAAGTAATGTTCATGCGAGAAAAATGTCAAGTGTACTAATGTTCAATCTCCTTTATAGCTACAAATACAAGGATATTTACACTTGAGAATGTAGGGCAACATATCTAAAAAGGAAAAAACAAAAAGGGTATTATCTTAAAGAAATAATGTATAAGAATACAAAAAGTAAAAATAAATAGTAAAAAAAAGTAATGGTTAGTAGAGTATATTCTAGACGTGGTCCTATGTATATGGCAATGATATGTTAGTGAAGCCATTGGAGGATGCGGATAAAAGTGTATGGTCAAGTTGCTTGTCCGAGCAAGCGTGACTAAGGATCAATCTAAAGCCTCTCTTGGCATCTCGACAACATTGAAGCTGGGTAAGTGGTTGGTTTAGGAATGAATGTGAGAGAGCGAGGATTGGCAGTTATCTCGACATCCTGTTTCTTAGCACATAATCTCCAAGAAATAGGCAATCGCTCAACTTAGCATGCAGAACGAGTCGGTAAGGAGATATTTAGCTTCAGCAAGAGTCGGTTGGAGGAGAAGAATCCGTCTTACCAAGCCTTCCAATCCTTGGGCTCGGTTGTGGGTTAAAGGCCCAGTAGCCTAATTCCTATCAATAGGTATAGCAAACACTAAGCTTCTATCACTCCATAGCTTTAAGTCATCTAATTCAAAACCTATTTGGTATTAACTTGTAGTGTAACTTTTTAAGATAATTGTTGAAAGAGATTCTGTGGTATAAAAATTTGAGAAGAAAATAAGTTTTTATTAATAACTTCAGAAAAATATGACATAATAAGGATTTATAAAAGTCCATAGATTCACATAACATAGTACAGGTAACAATAATTGAAAATTAGAGGATTGCCTGAAGAGATCCTATTAGTTTCCTAAGGAGTTAGTAAAGTTAATAAAAAAGGAGGAATCCCATCAATTAGTCTTGAATCTCACTCCCTGACCTCGTTTTCTCCACTTTTAGAATTAAAAGTAGTACTGGTGTATTTATAGGGAAACCTACAAAACTATTATAGGGGAATGAATGATAACTTGCTTAGTAAGTAAGATTGAGACAATTATACATACCCAACATAAAGCAACTAAGGTTTTCAAGCAGAGTTAATTAGATGCAATATATGTTTAAGCAAATGCCATCATACGATGTTGGGTGGTCATTATAAGATAAGAGAAATTGCACCCACTTTAATCTTGGTTTTGAGGAGTTTCACACTTTGCACTTTGCAGAGGCTTGTGCAATGGAAAAACATGCTCCACCTGAGATTACCTTTGAACAACAATCCTCAACCTTGCTGCGACCTTTTCTTCTGTCAGTTAGTTTGATTAAGGGAAGGAAAAATACCATTTTTACTATCCTCATTGAAGGGTTCATGTTTAGCTTAAGAAACCTACTTGTTTCCCCTAGTGGATGGAAATGCAAGTCTAGTTAGAAGTTAAGTTGAGTTTTAGTTAGATTGCTTTTGGGGTGATTAAGAAATTTCAGATAGTTCAATCCTGTAACATCATAAAGTAACCAATACATAAAATTCAACACTCTAAATAGCAAAATATTATTGAAGCACACATGTTGCATACACATATGCAACTAACTTACAATTACAACCAAGATGGATATTAAGGCCTCTAAGTATCTTTAAATAATACTTCAAAGTGCGGTGAAACATTGATCCTACTCACCTAGACATGTTATGTTTGACGATGTTGATGGTTGATCCCATCCACTTCAATTATTCCTTAAATAATTAATATAATCATTTTAGTTTTACTAAATATAAAGTTAAATAAGTTTATTTTAATAATTTAAGTGTAGGTGTAGGTATAATTTGTCTCTAGAGAGTGGTGTAAGCTTTGTCTTAAGTTCCAACTTGCTGTTGAAGTTTTTGAATAAGGTTCTGAAAGCTCGTCTAATATTAAGTTTTGGTCTCAGAACCTTTTGATAAAGTCTCGAAACAGTTATCTTTAAAATAATAACCTCCTGACTAAGTCTCTTAAGTATTCTACACCACTTAATTTTTCGATTAAATCCTCGAAGCCCTTTCAACTATATTTCCTTTACCAAAAACTTCCTAAACAAGTCTTTAATGGGTACATAGTTAAATCCCTTTTACTATCAAACTTTCTGATCTACTTTCGGAATTAGAGATTAAGTCCCCTCTTTACAAACCAACCCTTTGAAGATATCTCTAAAGCAATTTAATCTAAAACGTTCTAATTTGGCCAACCCTCTAGTCAAATCTCTAAACTTAATATAATTACCCTTCTTCTACCAAGCAACTCCTTAAACAAAGTTTTAACATATCTAGAGTTAAGGTCCTTCATCCACCAACCTTTTGAACATGTTTTTGACGTCATTACAATCACGCTTCTTTTATTAAACATCATCTTAACTAAGACTCTAACATAGTTATATTCAAGATCCTTGCTCCATCTAACCCTTTGATCAACTATCTAAACTAAGAATTTAAGTCATACTTTTACTAGATCTGAAGAACTTTCTAAGTAGATAAACTTCATTAGTTTACGTAATGCAACTCACTCCAACATCATATTATAGTTTACAAACATGATATAACATGATCATACAACAGATTCATCATACCTTCAACCATTATATTACCAAATTCTTAAATCTTCATGTCTTCACCTTAATATATATAGTCCATAATTAGTGATTTATACATATTACCAAATCTCATTCAATCCAACCATCTTTAGATGACTCTTCATAGAGACATGTACCACAATTAACCTCCAGAACTACTACATGTTATTTTCTATAAGGTCAATTGCACAAAATTTGCAAAAACGACATTATTCATTAATTTAGAAACTAAAAAATTACTAAAAATTATGGAAAATACTTTCATTCGAAAAATCTTCATATAATATCTACATGCAACATAAGCACTCTCTAGGAAGATTTTGGTGTTGAAACTATGTCAATAAGGTCATCTAAATCGGCTTAAAAAATTGATCGATTTTGCTTAGTTTCTTAAGGAAGTACTCTATCCATTTAAAATTTTTACAAATTGATATATTTCTCGAAAAGTATTATACAAATACTTCAAAATAATTTTTCTCATAATTTTTGGAATTATTTTATTATTTTTTCAAAATTTAGTAAAATCGGACTAAAATCTTAACTCACCGAAAAACTACCTTAGGCTTCCACCACCTTATTGATAGCTTTGGCGTTGCCACCTTTGTCTTTGAGTGGTGGTGGTTCTCTTCCAAAAATGGCTTAGATTCGTACTCTAGATTCTTGCTGGGTTGGTGTAACGCAGCTTCTAAAATTTTCTAGAAATTTTTCTTCATTGATTCTATGTCTCTTATATTTTTCCTTTGGCTCTAAGATACTCATGAATCTAATGGAGAGCACTAGTGATGATTCTTAGGTTAAGTGTTACAATATAGTGTTTTTTTTTTCTCTCTCATCAACTTATATACTTAGGATTCTTTACATGTTAGATAAAATTCTTAGTCAATAGTTATGCAAGGGAGTTCTACGACTAAATCCATTGCAACTCTGTTTTTTTCCATAATTTTTTATAAATTTTTGGATTTTCTTGTTAATTTTTAGCTAATTATGCGTATTTTTAAGTGTTTTAGCATTTACAAGTATATATTTATATATAATAATCACACTCGAGGTACACATGTTAGATTTACATATTATTTTAAGTCATTTTATTGTTTTATAATGCAAAGGATTTATCTCTAAAGTTTAATTAATTTTCATTACTTAAATCGCGCGTTTACAATGAATAAATTATAATATAATATAGTTTAGTAAAATTATCTATTTTTATCTATAATAATGTTATTTTATTATATTTCTATATTCCGAACTCACTGTGCGTCATTGTTTATCTCCTCTAATTCATATGTGGATTATCGTTTTAATCGACTAACTTTCACCTACATCTTAAATTATTAGCTTGAAATAACTATGTGAAATTATAGGGTTCACATAAAGATGGCTAAGTCAGACTTAATTTTATTTAATATTTTGGAAATAATCTTTATTATTCATATCAAAGTTTCATATATATATTTATGTATATCTTTATATAAGCTTTTATCATAATAAAAATGTATGTTAACTAAGGAAGTGCCTTACTTAACCTTAAGGGTGTTTTGAACAACTACCAGAATTTACTCCATTTTCGAAGTTACTTCTTTTCTCCTCATTTTGTTCCAAGTATTGATCTTTGTGATTCTTTTCCATAGAAGTTAAAATCTTTTGTTTGTGCTTTTTTTTTTTCCTAAACAATTTTTTTCCAGTTATTTGTTCGTGTATTCTACTAATTTTATGTCACAAACTCTATTATAATTATATTAGTGCTACTACTATAATTATTGTTGTTACTATTATCACTATTGTTACTATGACTATCATTATTGTTATTTGTCAAACATGACTTCTTTAATATTGTTGATTTCTAATTATGAATGTGTGTAAACACATATACATATACACGTATACACATAACCTAACACATTATGAATGTGTTGGGTTATGTATCATACGTTAGTTTCTTAAGTTACTTTCTATTACTACTATGAGTTATCCATTCCACTTATTTTTGGAATTTTTATGCTTAATCCTCAATTTCACCAATATAATAATAATTTACATCAAGAAGATGTAAGCTTATTCAATTTTCACCATACTATTCCTCCTACATTCTTAGAGATCACTTTTGATAGGAATCAGTCTCCATATCCTCTCACCTACTCTTGAGCTAAGAGCTTAGCTAATGTAGTTTATTGAATCTTTACCCATTACCCAAGTTTACAAGAAGTTGACTTGTTATGCTAAGCTGATCTAACTGAGCTGCTTGATGACCTTTGACCTACTATGTCGACCAGTCCCAAAGACCTCCTTACTTTCCAAGCACATGGTTATCATGATGGTGTTCTCGAGTTATTTTGAAAAGAACACCTCGACCTCACTAAGGTCCCAAATGTTGTCGACCTTATCTTAGCGAGTCAAAATTTGTTATGTAATAGGTCTATCGGCTTCTCTTTAGAAAATACGTATCCCATAAACCCTAAATGTATAACTTGAAAAAGGATATTCCTCTTTTTAGAAGGATTATAGAAGTGGCTTTCTCTTTTTTATTATATTTTTATTTAGTGTTTTCCCTTTTAAGTAAATTCATATGATGGTGTAAGCCTAAATGTACTAGGTATGAATATTTTTTATAAGTATTTGTTATAATCATATTCCTTCCTTTTGATTAACGAAAACTACCAAGTCCCCTCTCTTCTTTGTGTTGAGAACCCAACCCTAGCTCACATCAATCTTTAAGTAAGGTTATGTGGTGAGTGACCCTTCAACTCAGATCGAAAGTTACATCCGATAAGTTGTAGGCTGTGTGAGCTTGAGTGGTATGTCACATTTACTAAACTACTTAAAGGTTTGCTCAATCTTACTACCCATATTTCCTTACCAAAAATCCGTTTCCCTTTTCTTTGATAGTTTTCGGAGGACCTACCCATGCTACAATAAGACCTCATCAAGGGCTAACATTTGTGTTGTTATGCATGTTATTGGTTAGTGTTCCTATCATCTTGGTATTAGAGCTTAAGGTTCTAAATAGGCCTGAGAGTCTTGAGCAGAACTGTATGTATTGCTAAGAAGTCTAAGTTACAGTCATGGTCCGAGGAGTTGTTGTTATGTTCTATTGTACTCTATTTTCATCTTTTGAAACAGAGTAGGAGTTGTTGAAATAGAGTAAGAGTTGTTGAAACATAGTAGTAGTCGGAAGTGAGGTAGTTGGTTCTGTATCTACTAGTTTTATTGTTGTGGTGGTAGTAGTATTGTGTCCAGTGTTGTTGAGAGGAGTACTAGTAGTAATGGTCATACTGTGAGGGTTGGTTTTGTTGTTACAGAAGTAATGGTGTTGTATCTAGTATTGTTGAGAGGAGTAGTAATAGTAGTGGTCATATTGTGAGTGTTGGTTTTGTCGTTATAGAAGTAGTGGTGGTTGTTGAGTAGTAACTATTGTCATATTGAGGGTATCTATTTGTTGGTTTTTGTAGTGGTGTAATGGTCGTGATTGTTGAAGAAGTGGTTTTCGGAGTTCTTCATTAAAGTTGTTGGGTAATAAAAATGACATATCTAAGTGTAAATGCACTGGGTGGTGATAATGAGAGTAATGCCCTAAGAAGAGGCCGTTGTATGGAACAAACCCTTAGGTCCATACATGAATGGATAGACTGCTTCGCTAAGCTTGTCGAAAACATGTTAGTTGTGATGCAAAGAGAAACTATAGCTTGTACTCAAAGAGCTTATCATAGAATCATTTTCAAATGAGATCTCTTATACCTAAAGCATCTAAATTGGCTCAATTACTTGGTTATGCGAAGTTATGGACGCGCTGTTGATGAAACTCTTGAAGAAATTTGAGCTAAATATCAACATAACTTACCCAATGACGAAGTCCCCCATAGAAGAGTTTACCTAGCTCGTAATGCTTGAGTTGGAGGAGTTGAGCGAAGTGCCAATAAGAGAATGGAGGTCATGGAAGAAGAAGAAGATGATAATGAAAAGTTTTATGGGGTTGATGAAGGGCTAGAACGAGTGCCCTAAGGTGGTGGTTACTCAAATTGACATAATGGAGTTGAGAATCCTACTTGGCATCCCTGAGGAAGAGCGAAGGAATCAACTCATCGAAGAATCGATCTTAATGATGTTGGAGAAGTTAACTAGGAGTTTGAAGAGGATTACTATGAAGAGGAGTACACTCTCTGAGCTCTTATAATTATTGATAATGTAAGAGTCCAAGTTTTGAGCTTCTCAAGAAGTAGTAGCATTAATGAGTATTTTGATTAGGAAGAGCAAGTTGGGAAATTGTTTAAATGTTATTATTATACCGAGAAGAACAAGGTTAGACTTGCCGCCTTAGAATAAAATGGATATGCTTGTATGTGGTGAAATAAGTTGCATGTGATGAGAAGAAGAGATGGTAGACAAGGTATAAGAACTTGGGAAGAAATGAAAAGAGTTGTGATAGGAAGATTCATCCTTGATTCATATTTTCATGATACTTTTGAGAAGTTGCAGGAATTGAGAAAAGGGAACTGATTTGTTGACGAGTATATGCAAGAATTCCAAATGTTAATGATTAGAAGTGAAATAGATGAGCTTGAGACTTGAATTATTTCAAGATTTGTTATTGACTTGAGATGTGAATTTAGAGACATTGACGAGGTGTGATTCTTTCACACCTTCAAAGAAGCTATCAAGGTCGCCTAACGTATTGAAAGGTAGAGAGGAAAATGCCTTACTAAGCTCCTAATTCTTGACTTGTTCAATTAGTCCAACTAATCTAAGGGAGTAGTAAGAAGCCTAGTAGCTTAGTGCTAAGCAAGAAAGAAGGATAGATCTTGCATGCAAAAGGAATGAGGATGGAGCAAGGAGGAAAAGAGAAGGAGTTTGAAAAGGGACAAACATCAAGAAGAAGGGCAAGTGAGATAAAGTGATTTAAATGTAAGGGCTTTAGACATAAGGTCATCCGGTCTATCGTGAGATTAGAGAAATTACACTTACTCTAATTCGAGTTAAGAAGTTTAGTGCACATTTCAACAGCTTACAACTAAATTGAGGCTTGTATAATGGAGACATCGCTCCTCTCGCGACTACCTTTGAATCATTGACTTTACCCTTGTTATGACCTCCTCTCCTATTACTTAGTTAGACTGAGGATAAAAAGGGGACTAATTATGCTATTAAGCATTATCCCTTTCGAAGGGATTGGTATTTAGTTGAAGAATCCTAAGCGTTTCCCTTAATGGATTGAAATACTTATCCAGTTAATTTTACAAGTTGTATATTATTTAGTTTAGTTAAGGTGATTAATTCATATCACACATTACATAACAATTGTAATCCAATACAACATGCCAATAGTACACCATACAATCAAGAACATGCACACACAGGTATGCGCATAATCAAACTACCTATAGTCACATACAAGTATAACCTTAAGCTTCCAAGTACTATGAAACAGTACTTTGAAATACAATGACATATTAATCCCAACTTACCTGAAGCCCTTGATTTGCTTACTTAAGTCTGATGTAAGTCGTATTGTCGCCATTCACTCCTATAATATAAATATTATTTTTAGTATTTATACCCTTATTACCATTAAGTTACAAACCATTATTTTTAATTTAAATTATAATTTTACTTAGTTGTTTAGGTTCCATAGTACTTATAATCATAACCTTATTAAATATATGTAACATACATGTTGAATATATACCATCCTTTTGATGTTACATATCGTGTAACTCATATTATATATATGATTATAACATAATAATACAACATGATGCTATTAATGAAGGTGTCATTCAATAAGTAATATATGTCTATAATGTGTGTGTGTATTTTTCAAATAGCACTAATTACGCTTAAAATATTGAACAATATGTAATTTATCTTATACTTGAAATCATCATATTGTGCTACACGTACTAATGGTAGAATTACTCAAACATCGTTTTAAATACATAGCTTATATATATAATGATTTATACAAATATATATATATTTAATTAGCTCTTTTATAGGTTATTGAATGGAAACAATAAAAATAGAACTATCAACATCCTAAGTTTAAAATTCCAATAAGAAAAAATTTATGAAATTGTATAGATAAAATATTCTATTTAGGAAAATAATGGGAGTACGGTTATATCTTTTCTATGACTATTAAACATCAATTAAAAGAAACAATACTTATAATTAAGAAAACAACATTACTTAGAAATATTGGACACCGAAAATTTTGAATCTTCTAATCTTTTTTTTCCCTTCTCTTTCTTTCCTTGTTCTTCTTCTTTTCTCTATCTTCCTCTCTTTTTCCATTTCTTTTTCTTACCTAATTCTCTATTTCTCCTCTCTTTCTCATTTGGTTCTTGTCTTCTCTCTTTCTTTAAAATTTTTCAAATGTGGTTTGTTTCCATAAACAGCTTGATAGCCATATATTTATGAGGGAAATACAGCACTTTGATTAAGGCGGTTGCATATTATTTTTTTTTCTTTTCCATATTGGTCCAATTTTACATGACTTTTCAAATATAATTTTATCATAATTTATCATTTATAATGTTTCATAATATATTTAAAAAATAGTAAAACATTATATTATATATCTAATCTAAAATTTCTACTCTAGACTCATTAAAATTTAACTCGATAAACTTTACATTATAATCTATATATTGGTTGTATTTTAACCTATTTTTGAAATTCAACTTTACAGGACTAATGCTTATAACTTTTGGAGAATTCATATTGTCATTTGGTTTTATTCAAAACTACTTTTTTATTAATCTTACGTTCCAAGATAAGGCTCTAAATATACTTTTCTTTAATATATGAAATATATATAGATAGGTTCTATAAATTATTTGGGACTTATTCATATATAACTTATATATAATTTACTTACTAATATTAATTATTAAAATCACGTAGTTGATTTTAAAAGATTTATTATAAGTTACATCTAAAATTATGAAACTTTATGGTACAATAGTTAGATCTAATAAACTTAATATTTTTAAGAAAATTGTGTATAAATGAGCTTAATTTGAAATATTAAAGCTACATAGTTACTTTTTAAAAATTTTTAGTACCTTTATCATTAGAGTTTATCTTAATTTTAGGAATGTTGATTTAATTCATAATTTTTAAAGTGTATCTAAAGCATTAAACTTTTCATTTTATTTCTTATCAATTTATATAATTGCATATAATTTATCTCTACTGATTTATTAATCATCAGAACTTATTTTACGCATTTTCAATAAATAATGGGTAATATACGTGTAGCTTAATAATTCAATATTTAATTATTTTATTTTCTTAATTTTAAACTTATAGGATTATTTCTACTAATATTTTTGACTTCGTTGTAAATTTGGACTTAACCGGGCAATTTACACGATCGTCCTAAATTTTACAATCTGTTTTTAAATTGACTGATTGTAAAATATTTACCAGTTTTTGTAGGGTCTCACAATTCACACTAGGCATACTCGATTATAACCTTTTGAAGCATCCAATTTGATACCTGTTTATTATAAGCCTATAAAATAATCTTTTGCAATAATTTATTAAAAATAAATTTATAATTTGACTTTGCAAAAGAGTAGTAGTTAATCCTATAAGTACCTATCATTTTATATATAGACTAGTATATTGAAAACTACTAAACCTTTGGAGGGGTCATGTCTAGTTTTCTTTAAAAGTTAAGAAAGTCATTACTAAGGACAATAATTAGCCATTTCTTGTTATGCCTCACTCCCCATCCTAATTTGCTAGTGCTCCGGTTTTAGGTAAGTACTTGTAATCTATTTAGAACCTATAGAATAAACTATGGGGGGATAAGTGACAATTTACTTAGTAAGTGAGGCAGGGATAGAAGTATGCATTTAGCACATCTAAGTTAGTTAGATGTAATGTATGTATAAGTAAATGTCATCGCATGACGTTATTCGGTTTGTCATGAGATCACAGAAATTGCACTCACTTTGATCTGGATTGAGGACCTTGACATCGTATACTTGTGAATCGAAACTAAACTAAGGCTTATGCAATGGAGAACACCTTCCTTCTGTGACTACCTTTGAACTACAGCCTTTAACTTTGTTGTGACCTCCTCGCTTATCACTTAGTTTGACTAAGGATGGGGAAAAAACCATTTTAATTATCCTCATTGAAGTTAATTTGTGTTTTACTCGAGAATCCTATCTATTTCCCATAGTGAGTTGTGATGCATGTCAGGTTGAATGTTAAGTCGAGTTTAAGTTAGTTCATTTTTAGGGTGATTAACCAAGCTTAGATAATTCTAGCATAATAATATTTATAGAATAACCACAACATGGAGCTCATCTCCTATTACAGCAAATCGGATTTCAAACGCAAGCGTTGCACACACACAAATAGTTAACTACAAGTATAAGCAAATACATACTAAAGTCTTAAGGTATTCTAAAACAATATCCTAAAATGCTATTAAGCATTGATCTTACTTACTTGAATTTTTGCTGCTTGAACTGGTCATATTTTTCAAGCAGTATTCAACTCCTTTGAATACTCTTTTGTTACTCTTTGAGTTAAATTGAGTTGGAAGATCCTTCTAACCAACTTTCTGAGTCCTTTTTTTTTTTTTACACCTGTACCATATGCCTTATAGTCCAATTGAATCTACAATTTCCAGTCCATAAATCTACTTCATAGTTACTACTTTATAATCCCTATATTAGGATTAGTACTTTTAGTTTCCATAAAAATTATGAAATATTAATTATTTGCTCATTGTATCTAAGATCAAGTTAACTGGGTCTAAGTTATTAAGTCTTTCATATGTAAGTGCTGAAGTTTAGAATCATTACTTGGGTAAGTTGTATCCTTAGTACTTTACTAGGTTCTAAATTAATATAGGTTTGAGGTCCTTTGTTAGGGTACCTTCTGAGTCAACTTTTGAGTGTGTATGGATATTTAATTTCACTTTATGAACCTTCTTAACTGCCTTCTAAATGATGTTATAACTTATTGTTCCATTTAGTAAAGATTCTAACCTACCCTTTAAGCTGATGTGGTTTTAGCAATTTTCTCTACAGAACCATCTAAATTACTTTTAGATTTGGCTAATCTCTTCATTAGTTCGCCAAATCTCTGTATTTTGATATACACGTCATCATTTCCATGCTAAACCAACTTATTACATGGTCATAAACACTTATTCTTAATACAATTTAGCATAATCAAGCCATGGTTTTGTTGCTAATCATAGGATTACTCTAGCTAAATTATTTAACTAATTATTATAACGATTTTCCATTTGCTACCCTAATTTACTTTTTCTAACATATAACAAGTTAATAGGTCTATGACAATATTGTATATTTGTTAAGTTATACTTTTGTTAATCCTATAAGTATGGCTATGTGATGCGTATTTATATGAACTTGTCCTTTCTTAAAATCTTTTAGGTTTTGTTTGACACCATGATTATATTAACATACATTACGGACATATAAGAAAAAATACCTTTATCTTATCGCATATTCATAATTGTAAGTAAACATTTATATGCCTTTATATATATATTTATATACTATATTTAAAACAACTTATTAATATAAAGAATTTAATTTAGGAAAAGGTTCATCCGATATATCTGTCAGTACAATTGACCAGATTTGCATGTGATAATTAAACTGCTATATTCTTACTAAAATACATGCTTTATTCATCAAATCATGGTTCATTCTCTAGAAAGTCGCTGTATTTAATATTTCCAAAATTGGTAGAGTATCATTTGATTTGTAAAAAGAAAACAATGATGCTAAATACAAATGTAGAATTCCAATATTTATTTATTTATTTTTTTAAAGGACTACTTTGAGAGGCTGTTGTGTCAACTTTACATATGTTATATAGTATTGATAATCAAGATTTATAGTAACCAAGTCCATTTATCGACAACGGGTATCTATTGTACTTCAAGCTCGAAAAAATACCACCATAAAATTTAAACTAAGAAATTGGACTAAACATGTAGCCTTTGAATATCAGGCTATTGTTCATGGAAAAGTATCACTTATGTGGCAAATGAAATTCCTAATCTTGCCCTTATACATACTATACTTAGAAGATTACAAAAACCAGGTCTATTGTTATATCAAATAATTGATTTTGATTTAAGAACATCACTAATTGATATATGATATCACATGTCTTTTTACATGTTTCTTTGTAAAGTAAATAGCATGTTATGTTAATTAAATTCAAGAAAATTATTACAAACCCAGAAAGCGACAATTCTCCAATTTCCGATTATCAAACAAGGTCATCTTCTAACTATGCCATAATTACATTTAATCCCTAAATTTATTATACATGCGATAGTTACAATCAAATATTATCGATGCTACATTAAAGTAGAAGTAAAATAAACATACCTTGAAATCCTTTTTAAGAATTGCTTGATATGGTTTGGTGAAGTATTTTAATTTTCTTTCACTCGTACACTATCGATCTTCTCCTTCTTCTTTGCATTAAACATTAACAAGACGATTTGCTTGTGATTCTCCGTTGTTATAGCTATGTTGTTGATCAGAAGGAAATTTAAGAGGGTGGGAAGTTGTTATAGAGAGTTTTGTGAATTTTTTTGTTTTTATAGAATTTCTCCTAAGTATTAACGACATGTAGGTAGTTTAATTTAGTGACAACAAAAAATTATATAACTCCTCAGGTGGCTAAGTGTTCTACTGGTCCAATGGAATGATGCAACCTAGAGGGTGTTCAGTGAAAGGTTATGCCTCAAGTTTGCTTTACAATATTGCTACTATTATTAGCCATTATGTGTCTCCAGTTGACTTATCAAAATTTTGTCTCTATTCAATAATGATCTAAGCACCAAACTTAGTTAGGTTACTAAGTCCTATAATTAAAATGCTACCTTACGTTGTGGATTGGCATGACTTTACTTCTATTTTTTTTTAATAATTTAAGCATACTATAATATATATATAAATATATATATGTTTGGAGTTTATGTTCGATATATCTATATAAATATTTTACATGTTACATACACTTAATATGTACATGTTATCTTTAAATGTGATTCCTTATTTTGGTAAGATACCATTTTGATTCTAAGTTAGTTGCTTAGATACCCAGATCTCACATCAAGCCAGTAGTATACAATCAAAGTTGAGCCAACAATTTAAGAGGCTTTGGTTATGAGCCAGTCTAAATTGCAAGGAGCCATGAAGTCTGACCTTCTTACTGATATAAAGATTGGTAGAACTGAAATAGCAGATTAACCTACTTGAAGAGGTCTAGAAATTATTAAAGGAGTTTGTTGATTGATAACACTCATTTAGCATATATATTTTAGGATATTTCTATATGATTTTATTTATTAATCATGTTAGTTTTATAGTGATTTGGAGCTTAATTTGTTAATGTTTCATTTGTATGAATTTTTGAAGCTTTTGATGAATTTTCAAAGATTTTTATGAAATTTCGAAGCTTTAATTGAAGAAGTGTATTGATTGAGTGATTGAAGTAAAGAAACTCAAGCAATAATTGAAGTTTAGAGAGGACCATGTGCAACACTACAACCATGATCTTGGTTGTATACCTCTTGTCAAGAAATGTCATGGAATTAGAAGAATTTGCATGAAAAGTGTAAGACCATGCCCAGCCTCTATGGCTGTGATCTTAGGGCGTTGTGATGCTATGATTCGTGAATCTTTTGTTATTAACAAGTTTACTTTGTTAACCTAAGTTTAGTCTTTATAAATAAGTGTTTAGGTTTAGGTTACAAAGAGAGCCTCTTTTGAGAAGAGCTTATAGGGTAAAAGTTATATAAGAGTTTATAAACCCTACAAATCTAACCTTTTGAGTATAGAATCGAACTCACATATTGTAGATGATTTTCCTAAGTTAACATAATTGATAAGTTTAAAATCAATTAAAATTTTAAATTTGTAACTTAAAACAAGTATGAAAAACCTTAATATATTAATTGAAACCCTAATTGTATATAAAACCCTAAACTCTAAATATGTGTAACTGTAAGAGATTGACCAATAACCTAATAAAAACCTTAATCAAATATGAAGACCTTAAATTCTATGTGTGTGTACATAAGAGAAATTGAATCTGAACTTGATCAAAATCCTAAAACTAAAACTTTAAATTTATCAAATACACAAACTTACTTTAATGGTGATAAAAACCCTAAAATCAAAACTTTAAGCTTATAAATGTATCAATTTACTATAAAATCAATAAAACCCTAATTAAGCCAAAATAATTGAACAATATATTAAATCGTGTGAAATCACCAACTAACGAATAGAGATAACTTCCAAATGCTAATAAGTGTGAGAGTGCTAAATTAATTTATAAATTTGATAATATTATTATATAATTATTAAAATTTATATATATATGTATAAATAAGTATTATATGAATTTAATTATTTAAATCTAAATTTAGTATTATTTTGTACTTATGAGTAATATAATTAATATAACTTATATATCTAATAACTTTCTTTATAATTAGAATATGTATTATTATTAATATTATTTTTATTATTAAAATATCTTGAGGAAAGTAAAAATTTTAATTATATAATTATTTTCTTATTTTACCTTACTTTTAATTTTCTTTGTTATCTTTTATTTTCCTTTCTAAATTGAAAATTATTACATGTACATAATATAATTATTATATTAGTATTATAATTTTGACTAAAAGTCAAAATGTCATTTTTAATGCATTTAATACCCATTTTTTTTCCTTTTCTTTTCTCTTTTTCTTCTTATTTCCTTTTCTTTGTTCTTCCATTTGTGCTGTAAAATACCTTAATTAGTTTAGTATTTCATTTAAATCGTAAACTCATTTACGTTAGTATCGTTACAAATTAAAATTAAGGTTCCGATTTTATTATTTTAAAATCTTTATTTTTATGTATACATTAAATATAATAAATTTTATTTCATGTATATTTTGAATACATTAAATTTTATACTTTAGATAAAGGATATAATAATTTTTTTTACTTTATATTATAACATTTACATAAAAACTTATTTTCCCTATACGGTATTTATATAATCTCATATTATTAATTATATTTTCTTTTTCAATATTTAATTACCACCTTATCTTCTAAAAGTTTCTACAACCTATCCTAAAACCATACCTTAAACCTAAATTCTTTTCTTCCAGCCGCATTTTTTTTTTCTTTTTCTTCTTTCTCTCGACATCCATTCTTTTCCTCACTTGACCCCCTATTCTCTCTCTCTCGGCAACTTCTTTTTCTTTAATCCTCCTCTACTCCCTGTCTCAACCCAATCCCCTCCCCTCATTAATTTTCACCAGGCCCTACACCCCCTACTGCTTCCTCATCATTTTTGCCCTTCACTCCCCCACATCACCACTCACTGGACCCCACTCCCCTGACAACCCTTTCCTCCGTCACCCCTCCCTTCATTTCAAATTCCCTTGCCTTTATGCCGGACCCCACATCCCCCTAATTTAACCCATAGCTGTAGTTCGCCCCCCTCCAATATTTTTCCTCTCTCGTGCCGTAGTTGTTAACTTCCCAAATTTTCTTAATCCATTCACTCTAGTCTCTCGATCTCTTTTTCTTTTGTTTTCACTGCTCCCCAATTTAATCGAACCCCACACCTATTCTTGCTTTCATCTCTTGCCTTAGATTTCTGAAGTTCAGTTCACATCTTTTAGCAGCTCTCGTTCGAATTCAATTTGGGATTCCCTTGTGGTTGGGTTTAGTTATTTCCGTTTTCTCGCGATTTAAATTGACTCAATAAATATTATCAATTAAATATTTATACATATTATTTTATAAATTATTTATTTTGTATTTTTGTTTATTTTAGGTTTCTATTCGTGTCATTCGGTGATCCTCTTCTTGACTTAGATTCATGAATCGTTTCCAATTCTATATTCGATATCGTATTATTAACGTATATCTTATTATTATTTTATTTATTATCTCCATTGTTGGTTTTAATTAAATATTGTTAGTATTCAATTACTGCTTTAAAATTATTTGTTTATTATTCTATATAGTATTATTTATGTAAGAGTTATTGATAAAAATATCTTAGCATTTTCGGATTGTTAGTTATAGGTATATATATATTTTGAGGTCAATTTTCTGATTTCTGTCACATTCAAATGGGTCACTAATTTCTGTTTATTTATAGATTATGTGAACAATCATATTTTTATACAAAAGTCATAAATGTCGATTTAGCATGCTATGGATCTTTTCTATGTTTAGTATGATTAATTATTGTTATTGATGTTTTCATAATCTAATTATTCTATCACATTTGTATCATATACATATATTTGACATATTATATATTACGTAGTATGTCCATTTTATTCGTCGATGCTTACTTTGTTATTTTTTACGAGTTTTTACAAAATTATTTTATCTTTCTAGTTAAGTACGTATTACTTACTTGCCTTACCGATTTGATAAATTATATGATTCGATACTCTAATTATGTGTCCATTTTATACCTTCTTTATATATATATATATTATGTACTTTACGAGTTTCTATGAAAAGTGATCTTATATATATAGTATGTCACTTTTTAGCTTAATCATATTATGATATTATTAGTTTGACTCGACTATTTCTTTCGGGACCTTAATTGAATAGACCATAAGTTCTTAGATTCTCTTAGGTAAGACTTAGTCTTAGAAAGTAAGGGTTAATGTGTTACTTGTTTTCTTTTAGATTCGTGGTGTTCGGTTTCCTTTGTTGAGGTTTGGCTTTTGTTCGGGTTTAAGATCAGAATATTTTATTTGATTTTTGGAGCGATTCCAAGTACGTAGTGTTCGTTGTTGCTTGTGCTTACTAGGTTAGAAATGATCTAATTAGACTAACTATATTTGACTTAATTGATCTTGGTTGTTGAATTTGCTTAACCTGCACACTCTAGTGTCCCACCCAGAGGAGCAACTATTGATCATGTGTGAGGATTCCTTAGTAGACTTGTACTTGGGATGATATAGCTAGAATATTAGGTTTTGGACTCTGGTTTCTTAACGTAAAGGACTTAGAGGAAAACGTATAATTATATCCACTCATGTATGTGGGTAAAGACTAAGTGTGGTGGGGTTTGAATACCTCTTTGTTATTCTATGGGTCCAAATTGAGATAATTAAACTGCTGTATGTATTATCCTGCCATATTGCATCACTATATGTGATTGATTCGTCTTAGTATGCATATGTGTTTATACATTCGTACTGGGCTTCGGTTTATTATTTTCCCTTTCAAGTGCTGGATTTGAGGACCTCATTTATAAAGAGATGTTTGTCGACGACATCCAGGAGGAGGATAGAGTCGAGTATCTATATTTCTATGATGACTAAATAGGGTGTTATCTATTTTAATGGTGGTTTATGTTTCATTGAGGACTATGTTCTTTTGAAGAGATGGAGTCCTTTTGATATTTGAGGATTTTAGTTATTTGACTTATTTTATGTTTTGGTTGTAAGTCGAGATGCTTTCTAACTTTTGGATGTTGCAGATTTATATAAGGTTATGAGTAATGCAGTTCCTACTCTCTTATGGATATTTTTATATTATGTGATGTGATTCTCCATGTTACAATTGTGGACTTACAAAGCCTTACATAATCTGGGTTAGTCCGATTATACGGCGAGTTGTAGCGCTATTTAGGGTCTTAAGGTGTTACATGCCGTGATACATACTCATACATCTAGAACCCTCCTACAACTTCTTCATTTTGTTAGAAAAATTTAGAAACATGTAGAATCCACTAACTCTTTTTAAACCATCCACTTCTCTCTCTTCTTCCCCACTTCTATTTTCCAATTTCCACTTCTAACTTTCAACTTCTGTTTCACCATCTAATACCCACTTTTCCAACATAAAAGGACGAGGATTTCTACATAAAAAATATTTCTAAATCAAGCAATTGTATTTGCCTTGTATTTCTTTTGTATTTTGATTTTAATTATTGTATTATGTACTCTAGGTTTTAAGTATTTTCTCAAGTATTTATGTATATTATTATAGTAGATGTATTATACATGTAACTTAATATCTTGAAATGGAAATTTATGTATGTGTGCCAAATTATATTATGAAAGTTTACTTCTTTTAGAAATTATGTTATACATATGTACATATTATTGTACATATTGAAATATCTATATATAAGTACACATACGTACTTGGTTGAATGAATACTCTATTGTATAGTTTAGGTATGTATAGAATATGTACATATATAAAATATATATATGAATTATAATAGAATTTGTAATATAAATATATGTATATACATATGTACATATTTCCATATGTACATAAACTTGCATAATGCAAATATTAAGTATTTATATGTAAATAAATAAAACCGAAAGTATGTATACATGTATATATGTAATATATTGAAAATTCCTTAAAAATACAATAAGAAAATATAAATATATGTATATATATGTATAAAAGTATGTATAAAAATTTAGTATAAATATGTGTACATGTGTATGTACATGTATACAAATACGTATAATAAGAGTATACTATAAAGTATAAATATATGTATAAATGTATATACATACATATAATAATAGTATAATATGAGTATACATACATATATATATACAAGTACATGTACTAACATGTTAGGCGTATGTACATAATTAAGAATATATATGTATATATATATATGATGTATGTATAAACATAAGAATATACATACATATAATATATTTATTTAATATAACATCATAAAATAGATATATAAGTATATATATATCTACACACAGATAATGGGTTGAAACCCATAAAAGAATATAACACCCATATAATTAATAACTAATCAATTATGATAACATATAAATATATATAATAGTAATATAAAATTAGGAAAAACAATGAAAAAAAAGGTAATAAAGTACTACGTAGACAAATAAGAGAATCTACGTTAACACTTTCCCCAAAATATTTAATTAAACTGAAAATTTCAAAATTAATTAGAAAATAATAATAATTGATTAATTAAGAAAACTAAAATAATAACAAAATTAAGAAAAAAGGTAAATTAAGCTTAAAAATGAAAAATATAGAAATCAATATAAAATAGATTCAAAAATATAAAAAAAAATTAGAAATTAAGTAAACCATAAAATAATAAAGAAAAGCCGAGATTGATAAATAAAGTTATTTGGGTTGAAATAACTAAATTGGTAGCACTTTAAACCCATAATGAAAAACACGGGTTCTCAATGTTTAAAATGAATCATATTACATGAATATATGTTTGAAAACGATAAAAATTAACTACAAGTTTATAAATGTTGGAGTTAGAATGAAAAAATTATACGTGATTTAAGATTTAGAGAAAATTAAGGGATATGAGTAAATTGATTACATTATTTAAGTGATATGATCTTACAAATAAACAATTAGGATAAAACTCTAACTAAATAAAGAAATGTCTAAATGCAATTATTTACAAGTATACATACATAATTTCCTATAAAGGAAAATCAACAAATATATATCATAAAGTGTGGATAAGACACAATTATAAGACACAAAGTTTTTTAAAAGGTTAATGTGTTATACATACACGTGTGTACCTAGAAATAAAAACATTTTGAAAAAGATATGTTTTTATATGTAATAACAATATATGTTATTATGAAACAACAATGATAAAGAAAACTAATAATAATAATAATAATAACAATAAGGTAGAATCATACACTTATAGAAAATAAAATGAATATATGTATACATATACTCACAATATAATCTTAAAATAATACTGCAATATAACTGAATTAAAGTTTTTAGTTATTTAAATAAATGATTTTAATATTTCCACTTAGTTTTATTACTTTGTCTAACTTATACTAGCATATTACTATTCATCATGTTATATGTGGAAATCACAATTAAATCATGATGTAACAATTTATTAATACAAAACTTATAAAAAAATGAGAAAAATCCGAACTTGTATAATATTTACTAAGTTAGATATTATTACTTATAAGATAAAATAATATTTCTAAACATTATAATAAATAAGTTAAATAACGTAAAATAACATTAAAAATCTCAATTAAACTTTATTACTAAAGAAATACACTTGAACTCAATAAGAATTTACCATAAGAATGTAAAGATAAAAGGAAAAATAAAAAATTTACATGCAATTTAATACTTAAATTAAAACGGGAATTGTAAGATAGATAGTGAGCTGGTTAGACCATTTAGCACAACATTTAGATACTTATTAGGTTTTTTTAATTTTAATTTATTAGGAAATTTCAATCAAAGAGGCAAGCTGCCTATTGATTGCTATGATTTATATTGGCTTTGGTTAAGTGAGTACTCCCGATGACTTTATACTTGTTTTGTGCTTATAGTTTGTGCATATAAATCTTCTATAATAATAAATTGATACATAGGGTTTGGGATCTGCATGTGGCTAAATATTGCTTGTTTGTTGTGCAAAATGTAGTTGAATCTGATAACTAAAGAATAGATTGTATGATGGACTGTTGCATGATTTGGATGGATTGTTGATATTGGTTGATCGTTTAATAAATTGACTTAATCATATTCGACTTAACTTAAATTAAATGGGTCATGCATAAGTAAGAACATTGCATATAATGTTCCGGTCATCACCTCAAGCGGATGATAATGAAGGGCTTTATAAGGATGAGATTCCCATATGATTTGATTAGGATAGTATAGGAACATTAGTATAATAAGACCCTACCCTTAGCTTGTAGATTTACTTGGCACCGGAGATGCTAATTGTGGATGGCTAGGGGTTGAGTCTAGAGACCATCGCTTAAGGTATGGGTATAGAGACCGTCGCTTAGGGTATGAGTATAGATTGCAAGGGCCACCTTATCACTAGATCTGAGAATTTGTGTACTACTGAATTTCTTAGAAATGAAAATATGTTTTGTAAAATATGAAATTTAAATCTATGGTTAAACACCTAAGTGATAGAACCCAGTTGTGATTGATGCCGACAAATCTCCAACTCTTACTTTGGAGGGTGTTAAATTCGATGTTGTATGCAGTACTGGTCAACTACATATATCTCTTGGCTAACTACTTGTTCATGCATTCATATCTCTAATAATTATTTGTTTGATAACTTGCTTAATAGTATAGTATGAGGGATATTTCACTAAGCTTGTGTAGCTTACTCTTCAATATTTTATTTTGCAGGTTCATTTAAGCTAAAATTAAGATAAATTCTTATTGTAGAATGTAATTTAAAGAGGTGTAAGATCAAGTTAGAGTTAGTTAAGGTGTGTATAATTGGTACAGAAACATCATGTATACAAAATATTTACATGTTAGAACTTTGTATAATTTAGTATTTCTTGTAATTTATAAACTTGACTTATCCTGTCTTATTATTTGGTATGGGATATTAATTCTCTACAATTTTGAGAAACTGTGGAATATTAGATATCCCTAGTTATTTATATATTATGATAAGTTAATAAATTAATAATTGAAAACCCTAATGATTAATTAATTAGAGTCTTGCAATTTTTGACTTGTAAAGCGATTTTTGTATTATGAGTGTACATATGATATAAAAATTTTATACAATCCTACTAGGTGCTCTCCCCTTACCCCCCCCCCCCTAAGGTCATGATAGAGTTTCCCTCTTTTTTTCCCTCTTCTTTCTTTTGACTATTATGTTGCAACCTTATTTTTTCTTAATAAATCGTTATTGAACCCTAACTTCTAATATGACTATTAATGTTTTTCTATTGATGTTTTCTTCTTTTAATCTATGATTTTGCGTTTTATGATCTTGTTGTACTGAATTGTATTGTTCTTTAATGCAATTTATCTATAGTTAAATTAATGTATGAGTCTACTATAGAGTTTGAGAGATCCTATAATATGACTGACCGATATAATTAGAAGAAATTGACTTGACTAAAATGTTTAGCTTTTTGGTTTCTCCAAATTAGGGTAACCTAATAGAGGGATTCAATGTTGTAATGCAATCTTGAGATACTCCATTGCAGAAGTGATTTGGATAGAGTATACTTTGAATTAGGAATTTATTAGAGATGTAAGTTTGATTAGTTCGTATTAAGAATCTCTACAGTCTAAAATTACAATTGAGGTTGAAAAGTTACATAGAATTGGGTAGTAAATAGCATAAAATTTACTAAGGATTATGCATTCCTCTAAATTTAATTAATTCCATTATTAACTTTGTTATTTTAATTAATTCTGTTATTATTATTCTTGTACTTTTACTTTATTTCTTCTTATTAGTGTTCTTCATTTTGTTGATTATTCAATTATACCTTTAATTGTAAAGTTAGATAACCGGAGAATAGTAAGGAAAAATTACTAATAATTTTAGACTCACTCATATTCATGGTTCCTTAAAGAATTGACAACTCGGACTCAAAATCTTATTATACTATAACTTGACTAAATATCTTTGCCTAATATTGCCTAATGCCCGTATCACTGATCTATTTCCTAAAGAGTTACCAAGAGGATTACAACTAAAGTAAGGAATAGAGTATGGAATTAACTTGCGATTGCCTTACCAAATCCACAAGCACATTGGATGAATCTCGAGCAAGCTTTCGGATTGTAAAGACAAGTGATTGAGCTAATTGAAAGAGGCTATGTTAGGCAAAGCCTGAGTCCATTGACTATGCCTACACTATTATTACTTAAGAAAGATAGAAAATGGAGAATGTAAGTACATATAGTTGATCCCTAGACTAGATGATATGTTGCACAAGCTGCATGGTGCGATGATATTTTCCAAGATCAACTTAAAGTTTGGATTTGTAGACATTCAATTTTTTCCTCCCCCTTTTATTTTATTTTGTCAATAGGGTAAAGGGTTCTAAATTGGGAAAAATACAAAAAATAGAAAACTAAAGAAATCCAAATTAATAATAATAATAATAAATTTTAGAAAAATACAAAAAAAAAAGAAAAAGCATAAAAAAAAGAAACTTAGAAAAAATATAAAGAAAAGAAAAATTTAGAAAAAATACATAGAAAATTGAAAAATCACAAAACATATAAAATATAAGAAATAGAAGATTTAGGAAATATAGAAAATAATAAATTTTTTATTTAGAATAGAGTTTTTAATAAAAGTAGAAAGGGGATTATTAGGATTGGACTTAGGCTTAGACTTGAATTTAGCCTAGGCTAGCATTATTCATATGTACAATTTAATTATACATATGAATAAAGTATAGGACAATAGCCTAACGATAAAACACTTGAGCATGGTATTGGGTATAACTTAGAGGCAATGTACAAATGGCATTGCTACGTGGTGCCTTAGGATTGGGTAACAACTGACATGGTACCACAAAGCATGAACGTGGCATGCTATGTTAGTTGCCCCCTACCACGTGAGGACACGTAGCACTACATGGTTGGATGATGCTGCTAACATGGTGCCACGTCAATGCTAAGTTAGTACTTTCCTTTCTCTTTCTCCTTATTTCCTGCTTTTACCCCATATTTTTCTCGTACATTCCATCTTTGGTTAGTTAACTTTAGCACCTCTTGTTGAATTGATGGTAGATTAACAAACTAAATATAGCCTATTTTGAATTGGGGTAAAAAACTTGTCCATATACAAGTATTAGAAACACCGAATTGGCATTGAAAAATTAGAAAAAAATATAAGTTTGGGAATTTCTTTTTACATTGAATCAGTTTTTCTCTTTTTCAATTGAACGGGGGACCGACTCCTTTTCTCTCATTTTTTAAATTAAGAACACCACAACCAAAAAATAATATGACAGCTTTTGGGGATCTCTCTCTTGGCCTGCTCTCTCTCTCAACCTATCTCTCTCTCTTGGCTTGACATCTCTCACTCTCTTATACATCACACACACAAACATAGCCACTCATTTACGTAGTAAACCCTCGTCCTCTTTCTCTCTTAGACGCCTCTCTCTCTTACTTAGGAACTACTCACAACAAACTCATACAATCATCCTTTCTACCATCAACCTTACGAACGCTGTCCATACTCACTAATCATCTCCATTAACCCCACCCCCCTCCCTCTCTCGGACATCACCCTCGACCAAAACCAATCCCACAAACCCCAATCTCTCTCTAACATATAATTGAACATACACATACAGATCACAATCGCATGCCTAACTCTACCTTTAACCTTTACCTACTTGCACACACTCCAAACCGCAGCACATTAGACCTATTGTATAGTCACGACATGCACGCACAGTTGCTGTACTTTCCTTTTCTCCACCCTAACGCACGCAATAGCCACGACACATACACACGCCAAACACCAATCAGCCTCATTCCCTTCAACTAAACCATAGGCTTAACCACACAACATACATAGCCACTACGCCCTCAACTAATGCTATCGTCCCAACTTCGAAAATGCCTAAAACAACCACTGTTGGCTAAGGCGTTGTCCCTATACCCCCAAAAACCAATATGAAATGCACAAAACCACTTTTAGCCTCTCAAAATTCTCCTTATAACTGCTAGAAACATCTCTTTATCTACTGTTGAAGGAGGAGTCTTGTGACCCGATTCGATCTGACCTAAAATTGACCAACCGAGCTGTTAATTGACCTAAGGGCCTAAAATTCGAATCGTTCCTGACCCGTAAGCTCTTGGTTCAACCCTTTTTTATTTAATCTGTTGTATTATTTTTTTTCTTTCATCTTTTTTTTTTTGTATTTTATATTTATGTATTCATGTACTAACATATGTAATTGTAAATAAAAAAAAGAAAAAAAAGAGAAGAAAAAAGGAATAAGTACTTAGGGTACTTAGTTTTATTTTTACGTTTTAACAAAAAAACAAAAAAAATAAAAATAAAAAGTAAATAAATAATAACGGATAAAATAAAAAATATATAATAATTAAAATATATATAAATAAAAAATTAGGTTAGTGAATAAAAATCTTTCTAACGCTTACAAAATCAACTTTCCAAAAATAAATGGACTATTTCTAAATTAGGACTACTTTAGAATTTCTAAAAGCAAAACCCCGAATTAAGATCCTTTAGGAAATTTCCTTAAATAAATGGAGCTAGGTAAAAACGTAAACTCAAGTTTTTTCAAAAAATTAAAATCAACTCACCCACTAAAATTTTCGTTAAAAAAACTACAGAAGTTTAATCTTGAATAGTGGATACATAGGCACTTGTATGTACGAGGTGACTTAAAATATGGAAAGTTTTATATTTTTTCATCTTTGTAAATATTTGTTCAAATTAATTAATTTAGTCACATGTGATATGATGAATTATTCAGAAATTAAAAAAAGTGCATAATTGAAAAGCAAAGTTAAATTCAGAAAGTTAAAAAGTGATATGCGTTTAGGGTTTATTAGGGTAGCCCTCAAATTTAGATCTCTGGTTTTCAAAAACTGTTTACAAAATTAGTTTTATTGTTAGATCGATAACTAAGTTATAACTAATCTACCCAATTGGTTGGTTATAACTTAGCTCTTTTTCCCAACTCTAATCGGGTGCTAACTTTAAAGCATTGTCAAAATATAAAAAAATCAGTTTTCTACAAACCTTAGTCGAGGGTTAGTATTAAACGGGTAGAGTTTAATACTAATTGGTTTAAATAAGACTTATTTATAAAAACTGGGAGGAAAAAATTAGGCTCGACAGTTTAGTGACATGTTAAGGGGGATAGCTATCAAGAAACTTTTTGAAATTAAATTTGCCTTTCAAAATACCTATGTTATTTAGTTATTCGTTTATTTATTTGTGTGTTATTGATTTGTTTATTTGCTATTAACTTCATGTGTATATTTTGTTTTGATTATCATATTTATTTTTGCATATAACATACATTAGGACATAGGGGAATGTTTACATAAGGGATACAGGGTAGATATGGTCAAACCCAAGTTGTCTTAAGATCCTAGGATGGGGAGCCGTTGTATAGGCTTCGGGTGGTGTGATGTAACTACCATTCGCGATTGATTAGGTTACCCCACTTAAGCTCATTATGACCAATGAAAGTGTTTTCTAAAAATAAGTGAGGTCACAAAGCTTAAGGATCTCTTACAACCCACCTTAATTGTCTATATTCCCCTTTAAGCTTAAGTTAATATACTATCCTTAAGAATTGCAACCCTACTAGTTGCTTAAGAGTTTTAATGTAATTAAGTTTTGAAAATAACAGTAAGATTATAACTTAAGTAATAATGTATTAGCCTAAACAATCCTACAATCTACATTTTTCTATGACTTTCTTTTGTTGCATTGATGATTGATTCTTGTCCATAAAATGTGTAGACCTAGAATGGTAGACAACTAAGCAAACAATCAGGGGAATGATAGGCTACAGGACATCTTTAGGATTTGGAGCAGTTGCTTAAGGATGAGATTGCCTATCTGAAAGATAAGATAAAGTGTTCTGAAGCTCTTAACTCGGCCTTGAGTTCCCTTCTAGCATAAGACATTAGAGAGGCCTATGAAATGATAGAGGACATTAAGGCTCATAATGTAGGGTTTTCTTTTTTCCATTTCACATCTAAAGAGCTTAGAATAAACATCAAGTTCCTGAATAAATATTAGGTTTTTTGCCTTTGTTTTTGTATTCTAATATTTTTCAAAATAATAAAGTTCTCTTTAGTTCTTTGTTCTTTATTCTTCATTCTTTAACATTCCTGCCTTTGCAAATAGTCCTTTAATAAACAATTACCTAAACATTATTCCTTCCCATTCCGGGAAATGTAAAATCTCATAAACTTGTAAATAGAACCCTAAAAAAAAAAAAAATCACCATCCTTATTTGTAAATTATTATTTTTTTTTTGTAAAATAAAAATTTATCTTTCTCTTTCTCTTTCTCTCTCTCTCTCTCTCTCTCCCCCCCCCCTCTCTCTCTCTTTCTCTCTCTAAAAGAAAAAAAAAGAGATAAGAAACAAAAATTGAAAAATAAAAATAAAAATGAGAAGAAAAGTTGCTAACGGCTATAAAACCTTATAAGCTTAAGGAGCCAATACAAGCTTAGGCCTTTGGCCCACTTAAGCAGCCAGCCTAAACACTTGGCTTCCAACCCACATAAGGCCCTTCGATCTGTTAAGGAAGCCAACACGAACCTTTTGGCCTAGTCAACCTAAACACCAACCGTGGGCCCATTTAGGCAATTTGCTTAAACACAAGTCACTTAGTTAGGCAATTAATCTAGACATCAATCGTTTGCCCATTCAGCCATTCAACCTAAACAAAAACCACTTAGCTAAGCATTCATGCAACTTACCCAAACACAAGCCACTTGGCCAAGTAACCAATCCGAACATAAATCATAGCCTATTAAGGTAGTTGACCCAAACACAATCATCAACCTATAAAGGTAGCCAAGCTAAGCTAAAACCCTTGGTCTATTTAGAAAGCTAAGCTCAATCATAAACTAAGCCAAAACACAAATTCCAATACTGGGGTATGATTTGAGAAACTAGGGGGCAAAGTTGATCTTCACCTTGAGCAAATAAATATATATTCCTCCTTAAGAAATCGGTAACTCTCTTTTAAAAAGTTTAGAATGAAAAGAGGTAAACTATATTCCATACACTAACCTGAAATACTTTGAGAGTTGAGCGACATATGGGTGAGGATACTTTGGGCTCATTTCTTAAAGGAGGTCCATTTTGAATGTGATACGTAAATTAAAATGAAGTTAGGCATTTATTGTTAACCCCATTGGACCAATTTAGAGAATTTTCAAATTTAAACCCTATCAAGAACCACTCTATTATGAAGCAATTTGGAGGTTAGGGTCATTGATTAGGAGATAAGGGTATGATTGGTCTATGCTTGCTTAAGTAATGTTAATTCAAAAACGAATTTTATTTCTGATAAATTATTTTTCTTTGAAATAAAGAAGATCTAATTTCCTTTTTAAACAACTTAAGCTCATACATTAGAAATCTATGGATTTGGGGCTTTGAATTGTTTAAAAAGCAAAAACTTAGCAATGGTGGCAATCACTCTTAGGGCCAAAAGAAGAGAGAGAATAGTAAAAGACAATGGGGTAAAGCAATTAAAAATAAAAGAAAAAAAAAGAGCAGAAAAGAGGCCAAAAGAATTGGGCCTAAGCGTAAGACAAAAGCCCCAAGAAATATTTCACATCCCAGTAGGGGTACCCAAGTTGAATAAAAAAGCCGGGAGTCAAATTCCAAATAATCCTTGAAACACAAAACCCTTAATCACTTTATAAAGCTAAGAAACCCAAAATCTTTATATGCATTCTAAAGTCTTTCCTACCTATGATGAATTACATAAGGCCTTCTCACCTATAATACCACCCTTATGTAGTAAAAGTTCTTCCGATCTTAAAAGATAATTTATCTTTAATAATTTTTTTTTTTTTAAAACTAGGGCAAGCATATTTCTAATTTTTCCTTAAGGCTCTTGACTTGTATACCTGGGATAAATAAAAATGTTTCTTTCAAAATAAGCCTTCTCATTAGTCCATTTTGAAACCTTTAGACCAAAAGCCTAAATTCATAAATGTTGAACCAAAAAAGACCTAATGGATTGATAAAAGTGTGTCACTTACAAAATGGATTGTAATTTTTGGAACTGTAGTTGAGAGTGAAATCTAAACCGAGAGTTATCAAAGAAGCCCTCTTCAACTAAACTAATTATGGGTTACCGTTTCCTTAAGAAATGAATGCCTTGAAATCACAAAAACCCTATGAGAAAGCCCTAAGGTTAAGGGTATTGAGAAACTCTGTGATTACCAAGGATAGGGGTGGTTATAAGCTTGTTCTCTAAATAAGAATTTACACCTACTAGCAAAACTTTCAAAAAAATAAAAAAACGAAAGAAAAAAAGAAGAAGAGAGAGAAAGTAAAGGCTTGTCACAAAATTTTTGTCCAATCCATGTCGACTTGAGTAGCTAAGCTTTCAACTCATGTCATTCCATTTCCTTCTCAAATTGGTAACACTTTTTTAGAATTGACCTTAGTAGTCTAGATAGTTCTTCCTTAATTGTAGTTTTTAATGTCCATTAACTCTTTTTCAAGTAAAGGGGCCTATCCTTATTTCCTTTTTCATAAATGGGTGTTTTTCAATAATTTCGCTATAAACACTTTTCCAAGTCAAGAAGTCTTTTAAAACTAGTTGCTTTCTTCACTTTATTTCTTCAATCCTTCATAAAATTCCCTTAGGGTTTGAGTTAGCTCTTAGAGCGCTGTCCCTTTTTCTATTCTTTTTAAGGATTGAGCCAGCCCCTAAGGTGTTATCTCGTCTTTTATTTTTAAGGATCCTGCTAGCCTCTAGGATACCATCCTGTCTTTCTTTCTAGGGTGTTAGCCAGCTTTCAAAAGCGTTACCTTTGCTTTCATCAAATTTCTCTTAAGGTTCAAGCTAGCTCTTAGAGCGCTGTCCCCTCTTTTGCTCTTTTTAGGGATCCAGCCAACCTTTAAGGCGTTGTCCCGTCTTTCATTTTTGAGATTCCAGCTAACCTTTAGGGTATTGTCCCATTTTTCATTCTTAAAGGTTTAAGCCAGCTTTTAGAGCGTTAACCTACTCTTTTATTCTTTTCAAGAATTTAGTTAGCTTTTAAGGCACTGACTCATCTTTTAGATTTTAGCTAGCCTTTAAGGCACTGTCCTGTCTTCTTTCTAAGGTTATAGTCAGCTCTTAGAGTACTAACCTGTTCTTTTATTCTTTTTAGGGTTCTAGCCAGCTCTTAGAGTGTTGATGTACTCTTTTTTTATAGTTTACCTTAAGGGTGCCATCCCATCTTTCTTTTTAGGTTTTTAACTAGCTTCAAAGCTCTACCTTCGCTTTCATTAATTCTCCTTAAGGTTCAAGCCAGCTCTTAGAGCGTTGGCTACTCTTTTAATTCATTTTTAAGGATTTAGCTAGCCTTTAGGGTGCTATACCATCTTTTATTAGGGTTCTAGTAAACTCTTAAAGTGCTATCCCTTCTTTCCTTTAATCTTTTATAAGGTGCTAGTTATCTTCTAGAGCGTTGTCCCCTTTACTTTTCTTTTTAGGGTTTAAGCCAGTTCTTAGAGTGTTGTCCCCTCTTCTATTCTTTTTAGGGTTTTAGCCTACCTTTAGGGCGTTACCTCATCTTGCGAAGGTTTTAGCCAACTTTCAAAACATTACCTCCGCATTTGTCAATTTCTCTTACTAAGCCTGTAGGGTACTTCTCTTCAACCAGTTCTTAGTAAGCCCATCGGGCGCTTTTCCTCATCGAATTCTCTTAAGTGAGCCCAAAAGGCACTTCCTTTCATCATTAATTTTTGTTAGTGAGCCCATAGGCGCTTCTGTTCACAAAGTTTTCTTAGCGAGCCCGTTAGGTGCTTTCTTTTACCAATTTCTCTCAAGTGAGCCCATAGGGCGCTTTTCCTTATCAAATTCTCTCATGTAAGCCCAAAGGGTACTTCCTTTCACCTTTAATTTCCTTTAGCGAGCCCTAGGGTACTTCTATTCACTAAGTTTTCTTAGTGAGCCCGTTGGGTGCTTTCTTTTACTAATTTCTCTCAAGCGAGCCCATAGGTGCTTTTCCTCATCAAATTCTCTTAAGCGAGCCCAAAGGGTGCTTCCTTTCATTCTCGATTTCCTTTAGTGTGCCCATAGGGTGTTTCTGTTCACCAAGTTTTCTTAACGAGCCCATTAGGCACTTTCTTTTACCAATTTCTCTCATAGGTCGCTTCTTTTCATCGAATTCTCTCTAGCGAGCCGAGGGCACTTCCTTTCATCCTCAATCCTTTAGTGAGCCCATAGGGTGCTTTTGTTCACTAAGTTTTCTTAGTGAGCCTATTGGGCGCTTTCTTTTACTAATTTCTCTCAAACGAGCCCATAGGGCGCTTCTCTTCATCAAATTCTCTCAAGCGAGCCCAAAAGGTACTTCTTTTCATCTTCAATTTCTCTTAGCAAGCTTGTTAGACGTTTTCTTTCACTAATTTCTCTCAAGCAAGCCTATAGGGCACTTCTCCTCATCAAATCCTCTTAATGAGCCTAAAAGGCGCTCCCTTTCATCATCGATTCCTTTTAGCAAGCCCAGAGGGCGCCATCTTTTACTAATTCCTCTCAGGCAAGCCCAAAGGGCACTTTCTCTCATCATCGATTTCATTTAAGGTTGCTAGTCTACCAAAGACACTGTTGCTTAGGTTAGTCACCTTAAAGGAGCACTACTAGGTTTTAATTTAGGGTCTTAATTAGCTATAAGAGAGCTTTACTCGTTTCAACTAAGTTAGTCAGTTTAAAAAGGCACTACCCGGTTTCAATTTAGGGTCTTAGCTAGCTCTAAGAGCGCTTCACCCATTTCACTTACGATAGTCAGCTTAAAGGAGTACTATCGGGTTTTTTAAATCGATTCTAACTTAGAGTTGCTAGTTTACCAAAGACGCTCCTACCTAGGTTAGTGAGCCTAGAAGGGCACGACTGGGTTCTCCAGATCGATTGCAGCTTAGGGTTGCTAATCCCTAAGAGATGCTTCTGCCTAGGTTAGTGAGCCTAGAAGGGTACAATTAGGTTCTCTAAATTGATTCCAGTTCAGGATTCCTAGTCCTTGAGACACGCTCTTGCCTAAGTTAGTGAGCCCGGAAGGTTACAACTAGGTTTTCCAGATTGATCCCAACTTAGGGTTGCTAGTCCCCGAAAGACACTCTCGCCTAGGTTAGTGAGCTTAGAAGGGTACAACCAGTTCTCCAAATCGATCCCAGCTTAGGGTTGCTAGTCCCCAAGAGATGCTCTCACCTAGGTTGGTGAACCTTAAAGGGCACGACTAGGTTCTCCAAATCGACTCCAGTTCAAGGTTGCTAGTCCCCAAAAGATACTCTCGCCTAGGTTAGTAAGCTTAGAAGGGCACAACTAGGTTCTTCAAATCAATTTTGAATTTAGGATTGCTAATCTACCAAAGACGCTCCCGCTTAGGTTAGTTAGCTTATAGGGGTACAACCAAATTTCTAATATCTCTTTAGCATCTTAGCTAGGTCAAGGAGTACTTTACATGCTTTGGTTAGTCAACTCATAAAGGCATGATCAAGTTTTTAACATCTTTTAAGGTTTTAGCCAGCTTATGAAGTACTTATCTGTTCACCTTGGTTTGTCAACTCATAAGGGCACAACTAGGCTCCATATCTTCTTTTTAGCCCTTAGAGCATCTCCTTTCTCTTTAACCTTTTCACCAAATCCTCAGTAGACTGAGCTTAGGATAGTTAGCTAAGGCATTGCTTAGGATGAAATCCACCCCTGGGGTAAAAATTGTGTTTTTTTTTTTTTGTGGTAAAGCTTTATTTAAACTTCACCACAAAGAGAAGCAGTTGTAGATACTCAATTTTTGACTCTCCTTTTGTTTTATTTTATTTTTTTTAATAGGGTAAAGGGTCCTAAATTAGAAAAAAAATAAAAAATAGAAAATTAAAGAAAACAAAAATGATAATAATAAATTTTAGAAAAAAAATACAAAAATAGGAAAAAGCACAAAAAAATAAGAAATTTAGAAAAAAATACAAAAAATGGAAAAATTTATAAAAAATACATAGAAAATTGAAAAATCACGAAAAATAAAAAAATAGAGGATATAGGAAATATAGAAATAATAAATTTCTTATTTAGAATAGAGTTTTTAATAAAAGTGGAAATGGGACTGTTAGGGCTTGGGCTTAGATTTAAATCTAGCCTAGGTTGGCTTTATTTATACGTGTAATTTAATTACATATATAAACAAGACATAGGCGAACGGCTTAACTGTAAAACACTTGAGCATGGCATTAGGTATAACTTGGAGGTCAGAGGTTTAAATCTTGGCAAAGGCATAAAAAGCCTTTTATTTTTTTAAAAGACATACTATCGCACCATGCATAAACTACATTGCCATGTAGCGCCTTAGGATTAGGTGATAATTGACGTGGTGACATATGGCATGCCACATCAGTTGCCACGTATCACGTAAGGATACGTAGCACAACATGGTCGGATGACACTGCAGATGTGTTGCCACGTTGAAGCATTTTCCTTTCTCTTTCTCCCTATTTCCCGTTGTTTCCCCAGATTTTTCTCGTACATTCCATCTCTAGTCAGTCAACTTCAACATCAAATTCTAGCCATTTTATGGTGCAATCTTGCTGAATTGATGGCAGATTAACAAATTAAATATAGCTTATTTTGAATTAAGGTAAAAAACCTATCCAGATATAAGCATTAGAAGCATTGAATTGGCATTGAAAAATTGGAATAAAAAAACATAAGTTTAGAAATTTCTTTTTACATTGAATAACTTTTTCTCTTTTTCAATTGAATAAGGGACCGACTCTCTCTCTCTCATTTTTTTTTTAATCTTGTACACTACAACCAAAAAATAACACGACAGTTTTTGGGGATCTCTCTATTAGCCTACTATCTCTCTCAATCTCTCTCTCTCTCTCTCTCTTAGCTTGACATCTCTCACTCTTTCGCATATTGCACACATAAATACAGCCATTCACTCACTCAATAGATGCTTATCCTCTCTCTCTTATGGATGCCTCTCTCTCTCTCACACCTAGGAACCACTCATAAAAACTTACACAATCAGCCTCTCCACCATCGACCCTAAGAGCGCGACCCATACTTGCTGATCATCTCTCTCTTGTGAACCAAACTATAGTATGCCCTAATCTCCATTACTACTCCCTCCCCCTTCCTCTCTTTCTGAAATCACCCTCAATCGAACCAATCCCACATACCCCAATCTCTTTCTAAGACACAACCGAACATATATACCTAACTCCCTTACCCACTTGCACACACTTCGAACCACAATACATTTGACCCACTGTACAGTCATGACATGAATGTATAGCCGCTGTACTTTCCCTCTCTCCACCTCTATGTACGTAATAGCCATGACATATACATACGCCGAACACTAATCGGCCTTATCCCCTTTAGCTAAACCATAGGCCCAATTGTACAATACACATAGCCGTTACGCTTTTAACCAATATCATTGTCTTAACTTTAGAAATGCCTAAAATAACCATCGTTGGCTGAGGCATCATCCCAACACCCCTTAAAACCAATATGAAATGCACAAAAGCGCTTTTACCCGATTAAAATTCTACTTAGAATTGCTAGAAACACCCCCTCTTCTATTGTTGAATGAGGAGTCTTGTGACCTAATTCGATCTGACATGGATTTTACCAACCGACTCGCCAATTGACTTAATGGCCCTAAATCCAAACCACTACTGACCCACAAGCTCTTGGTTCAACCCTTTTTTATTTAATTTGTTGTATCATTTTTTTTCTTTCATCTTTTTTTTTCTGTATTTTGTATTTATGTATTCATGTACCAATATATGTAATTGTAAATAAAAAAATCCAAGAAAAAGAAAAAAAAAAACGAATAGATAGAAGAAAACAAAATGAAAAGAAAAAAAGAAAAAAAAAGAGAAGAAAAAAAGGAAGTACTTAGTTTTATTTTTACTTTTTAACTAAAAATAAATAAAAATAAAAAGTAAATAAATAAATAATATTAGATAAAAAATATATAATAATTAAAAAATTATATAAATAAATAAATAAATAGGTTAGTGAATAAAAATCATTTTGATACTTAGAAAATTAACTTTCCAAAAATAAACAAAAATAAATAGACTATTTTTAAATTAGGACTATTTTCAAATTTCCCATAATAAAACCTTGATTTAGGATCCTTTCGGAAATTTCTTTAAATAAATGGAATTGGGTAAAAATGTAAACTCAAGTTTTTTCAAGAAATTAAAATCAACTCACCTACTAAAGTTTTTGTTAAACAAACTACGGAAATTCGATCTTGAATAACGGGTACATATGTAACCGTAGGTACAGGGCGACTTAAAATATGGAAAGTTTTATTTTTTCCATCTTTGTAAATATTTTTCCAAATTAATTAATTTGGTCACATGTGATATGATTAATTGTTTAGAAATTAAAAAAGGGTATATTTGAAAAGCAAAGTTAAATTCGAAAAGTTAAAATGTGGTATCCATTTAGGGTTTAATAGGATAGCCCCTGGATTCAGATTTCTGGTTTTCAAAAACTATTTACAAAATTGATTTTATCGTTAGATTAGTAGCTAAGTTATAATCAATCCACCCAATTAGTTATAATTTAACTCTTTTTCTCGACTCTGGTTGAGTGGTGACTCTAAAACGTTTTCAAAATATAAAAAACTAGTTTTCTTTAAACCCTAGTCGAGTGTCAATATTAAAGAGGTAGGGTTTAATATTGATCGGTTTAAAGAAGACTAATTTATAAAAACTGGGAAGAAAAAACCAAGCTTGATAGATTTCATCAAATACATATGTGAGAAGGAGACAAGTAGAACACTGCCTTCAAGACAAGGCAGGGGTTATATGAGTGGCTTATTATGCCATTCGGGTAATGCTTTGAGCACATCTATGAGATTGATGAACCATGTTATGAGGAATAAAATAGGGACATTTGTTGTAGTCAATTTTGATGACATCTCAGTATACAGTACTAATCTGTCATGTAAATAACCTTAGAATTGTTTTTAAAGTCCTACGAGCTAAGAAACTATTTGGCAATATGATGAAATGTTGTTTCTGTCAATAAGAAATTGTATTTCTTGGGAATGTAGTCAGTGGTGGAAGTGTAAAAGTAGATGAGGAAAAGATTTGAGCTATTATGGAATAGCTTACCTCGACCTCTTTTGCGGATGAATGGAGTTTTCACGGCTTAGCTTCGTTTTATCATAGGTTCATTCAGAACTTTAGTTTTGTTGCCACACCACTCACCAAGCTCATTAATAAGAATGTAGAATTTCGATAGGAAAGTAAGGAGGAAGAGAGCTCTGCCGAGTTGAACAAGATTTTGACTTCAACCTTAGTGCTATCTTTACCCAATTTCAGGAAGGTTTTTGAATCGAAATGTGATGCTTTTAGTGTTGGTATTTAGTGGTGCTCATGTAAGACTGCTGACCAATTGCTTATTTCAACTAGAAACTTAAGGGGTCTAATTTAAATTACATTGTATATGAGAAGGAATTGTATGTGCTTATTTGAGCTTTGCAAACATGGCATCATTTATTGCAAAAAAAGAAAAAGAAAAAAGAAAAAATATATTAGTATACTCTAATCACCAAACCATGGGATACTTGAAGAGTTAACCAAAGTTGTCCAAGTGATAAGTCAAATTGGTTGAATTTCTAGAGGGATTTTCATTTGTGATCAAGTGTAAGAAAGGGAAAAAAAATGTGGTTGCAGATGCCTTATTTATATGGCATGTAATGCTTTCTAACTTGCGAACAAAATTGTTGGGGTTTGTGAGCATTAAGAAGCAATATTCTTAGGATCCACATTTTGGTCTCATATATGCCAAGTGTGTTGAAGGAAGGACATTGGATGACTACTTTGCAAAAGAAGGATATCTATTCCAATTTAGAAAACTATGTGTGCTGACTTGTTCAATATGAGAATTACTCGTCAAAAAAGCACATAGTGGAGGATTGTCAGGACATTTTGAAGAAAGAAGAACTTATAAGTTGTTGAAGTCAAGGTTTTATCGCCTTAAAATGCTTAGGGATACACATTGAATTGTTGAAATATGTAGGACATGTAGAGAGGCTAAGACCCAAGCAATGTAAGGAAAGGCTATACCTTTGCTTGTGCCAACCAAAACATGGGTAGATTTGAGTACGGAATTCGTA
The DNA here is from genome assembly GCA_024138005.1 of Lumnitzera racemosa. Lineage (NCBI taxonomy): Eukaryota > Viridiplantae > Streptophyta > Magnoliopsida > Myrtales > Combretaceae > Lumnitzera > Lumnitzera racemosa. Next base: position 23,298,737 of record JAMXBC010000008.1, read on the forward strand.
AACCCCGTACTTGCACAACTAGGTTCAAGTGATCAATTTTGAGCATTAGGGAAGGTAACTCAATTAGGCTATAAGTTTATAAGGAATTTAGTAATATTAGCTAAGGAAACCTTGTAGGCTTGGATCTTGAAAGTGTAATAAAATAATAAAAATAAAACTAAAAATAGTGAATTTTATTATATTATTATATACGTATTGGAAATATATGAAATGGGCATCATTAGCTAGTGAATTTTTAGAGATAAGTTATATAGGCAATAAAATCATTAATGTGCATGAAATAATATGTAAAAGATATATATACACATAGAATATAATTATATGTACCCATAATTATAAAAAATACCCAAAAAATGTGAAAAATTCACTAAATAAATAAAACTATGGATAAAATTTATAAAAATTACAAGACATGCAGGAAACACTTGTTTAAAGCGAGGCAAGGTTAGAAACACAGGTTGGACAAGTCAAGATCAATAAACCCTAACATTTCGACACCTAATCATGTTAAACCCTAAGTGTTAACCAAGGATTAAAATCAAAACACCTTATAACTTGCTTATAAAAATTATTACCTAACTACCATAGGAAAGTTTAGCCTATATAAATTTGGGAAAAATTCATGCAAGTAAACTTGGGAGAGAAATGAGGATAAGGAAAATTTCTAAAAAAAAAAGTGTGAAATTGAGATTTGAGGAGTTAGTGTGTGCTACTAGCAATTGGAAGTGAAACCACATCACAACCTGAAGACATGGTAGCCAAAGCTTCAGATTCCAATGAGTCGTTGCTTTCCTTGTTTTTAACTAAATTTTGGGAAAAATACTAAATGAGCTCTAAAAATTTGAAATAGGATTTTTCAAAGTATTTTCGCATGAGGAATTCAAAATTAAAATTAGATTTTTGAAATTTTGAGTGCTAGTATAAAGTCATTAAAAAAGATGTCTTGTGCATGGATTTTTGATTGGGTTTTTGAAAAACCATTTAATGTACATTAGACTTGAAATTTTATGAGTATACTCCTAAGATGTTGTATTTTTATATTTTATGGTCACATTTTCAAAATTTAGTTGGTGGATTTTTGAGAAAATTCTTTTTTTTGCATAATCAATGCATTGGAGGTGTTGTTTTGCTAAGGAGCTTGATTAAATTTTTATAAAATTATGGTATAACTTATATTTATCTACATGAAATAGTTGAAGGTAGTTATTTATAAGTTTAGGAATGATGACTTTTAAGTGAAAATGGGTATGTAGTGGTTTGAGGTCAATGTCCCAAGTTTTCTAATGCAATTATGATTGGTGGAGGGTATAATGGAAGGAAGTATAAATAATTGACGTACTTAGATGAAAATTGCTATTATGTAAGGTATTAAAGTCTTGGAAATCAAGGCAAGATGGAGTATACGTGAAGTAATAAGAAGTAGTAGTAGCAGTAGGGTTAGAAACTATGTTAGAAGATAGGTCAAAATGTAATTTGGTGTTTAATATCTTGAGTACACTAAAATTGGATCTAGGTTAGAAAGTTAGTTATATTTGGAATTTACATTCTCATTAGAGCTAGAAAATAAGTCTGAAGCTTCTTAGATTATAACCTATATTAGAATTCTGGGTTTGAACAAAATTCAAAAACTCAATTAGAAAGTAATTTGATTGAGGAACCTAAATATGGGAGCAATTGAAAGTATTAAGATGGTTGGAATTGAATATTAGATCACTTGGAGCCGAAGAGTAGGATGGAAAGTCACTTGCTTATAACTTTGAATAATTTACCGAAGTTAAAATCTAGGTCAAAAACTACTTGGCAACAGCTTATATTAAAATATTAGGTCAAAACTTACATTATTTAACTAATACCTAATAAAAGCCTTAAAAAACGTCACCTAACTCAATTAAAGGACATACTTAAACGTCAAAATGAACTCATATGTTAAATACTGAATGGAAATTAAAGGGGTTACATGAAATTTTGGGGATAATAGAGGAAGGTGAGAATAACAGATGAAGAAAACGAGGATCAATATCTAGGTAATTAGGATTAATGCTTTGTAGCATTTTAGAGTACTTTAAAGTACTTGGAGGTTTTGGTATGCTTCTGGATTGTGATTGTACTATAGTTGTTTATGTGTATACTATGAACATATTTATATATTGCTTTGTTGCTATGGGAGTTGAGCTTTATGCTGTGATTGTTTTGTATACTTTACTTTGTTTAGGTTGTCTAAATTGGTTGATCACCCCAAAACTAAATTAATCCCAACTTAGCCTAATTTCTAACCTGACATACATCATAACCTAGAAGGGGTAAAAATTAGGATTCTCAGGCCAAATATGAACCCTCTTCTATAAGGATAGTTGAAATGGTTATTTCCCCACCCTCAGTTGAATTAAGTGACAAGAGAAGAGGTTGCAACAAGTTTATGGGCCATGGTTAGAAGGGAGTCTAATGTAGAGGGTGTTCTCTATTGCACAGTCTCGGTTTGGTTTTGATTCGCAAGTACATAACTTCAAATTCCTCAACTCGGATTAGAGGGTGTGCAATTTCTTTAATTTCATGACGGACCAGATGATGTCATGCAATGGAATTTGCTTGTACCACATTACATCTAACTAACTTGTTTAAAAACCTTGCTTGTGATATGCTGAATGTGTACTTTTATCTCTATCTCACTTATTAAGCAAGTTATCGCTTATTTTCCTATAGTTATCTTGCAAGTTTAGAGTAGACTTATAAGCATGCCACCCAAATCTAGAAGATTAAGCACGAGGTTGGGAAGTGAGGATTATGAAGAATGGGATAAACTGTGTTCTTAACGCTAATATTACTAACTTTTAGGGAAACTACTATGGACTCCTTGTGAGGCCTTCTAGTTTCCCATTGCTAACATGTTTACTAAGTTTTGTAAGCTTATGGACTTTTATAACCCTCTTCTAGGACTTGTTATTGTTTCCCTTACAAATATAATTTTGTAAATACTTGTAAGTTTTGAATATTTGTTGAGTATCACTTTCCAAACTTAAATCTTTTGAAAAACTTTGGTTATAAAATTTAGTTTTTATAATCATCTTCTAAGATTAAACCATAGGTTTATAATAGATAGGTATATAATTGAACGCTTCAAAGCTGTTGAGAAATTAGTACAAGGAAGTTAAGGACTAAAGAAAAAGAAGTTGTTTCAATCAAGAGATGTTGTATGGCTACTTCTTAGCAAGGAAAGGCTTCCCAACAAGAGAAAGATCAAGCTTCCAGCTTGAGTTGAAGGTCCTTTTTGAGTACTTTAGAAGATTTACGACAATGCCTACAAGCTTGAGCTCTTAAAAGGGTACGTATTTTCTAACGTCTTCATTGTTACCGACCAAAGCTGATATGTACTTAAGGAAGACACTTCATTAGGGAACTCCAAAGATTTGATCCAAAATCCTAAACAACTTGGATGGAATGATATCAATCAAACTTTAGGTCCTCTCACTTGCTCCTGAGCTAAGGGCTTGGCTAACATGGTCTACCGAATCATTACCCATTGTCCAACTCTAGAAGGAGCCAACTTGTTATGTAGAGTTGATCTGGTTATGCATCCGAGCTATTATGAGTTCATCCTTCGATAAATATAAGAGTAAGGTTAGGCTGAGTTGCTCAAAGACCTCCTACCTATAGTATCAACTTGTCTTAGAGACCTACCTACTTTCCAAGCATAGAACTATCATAATGGTGTTCCTAAGATATTCCAAAACAAATGCCTTGTCCTGACGAAGGACTTAGATATTGTTGAACTTATCTTAGTGAATTAAAATTTGTTACGCAGCAAGGGCGCTAGCCTCTCTTCAAAATGTATGTATCCTATAAACCCCTGACATACAACCTGATAAAAGATATTCCTCTTTCTAGAAGAATTATGGAATTGTTCTTGCTCTTTTTGTATTATATTTGTATTTAGTACTTACCCTTTTAAGTAAATTCATATGATGTTCTAACTCTAAATGTACTGGGTATAAATACCTTGTTATAAGCATTTGTTGTAATCAAACTGCTTCCTTTTGATTACAGAAAATTACGGAGTTTCCTCTCTTCTTTGTGTTGAGAACCCCAACCCTAGCTAATATCTAACCACTAAGCAAGGTTATCTATTGAGTGACCCTTTGACTCAGATTGGTGAGTTATATTTGGCGAGTTGTGGGTATAACACCTTACAAGGGGGCCTAATTTTGCCTAAAATCTCCATATCAAATGTGCACCCATGATATAAAGATCTCTTTACAAGTCCAAGGTTGTAAGGCTCTAACTATGAGTTTTTGAGGATGCTTATTCATTTTACATACATCTGCTTAACTATATATCTATCTACAATTGATCCAACAATTTGTAGTTACAAAACCATAGAGAGTCAGAATCACTTACTAAACAATAAAATTGGGTATCTAAATCCTAATAATCATAAAGCTACTAGATGCTTTAAAAGTTTAATTCGATTATCTTACTTACTTTTCTAAACTTATCATTCTACTTTCTCAGCCTGATGGAGTACTCTACACTCAAATCCTAGCCCATTTCTAGCTTTGTAAGACCTACAAAAGAAATTATTGGGGGGTTAAGCTACATCTAAGTTAGTGAGTAACCTTCCTATCCTATCGATAAACAAGAGACAAGCATGTAAATTAACACATATGTGCAATGTAAACAAACATATGAAATGCAACATCATACATAGCCTACTAACGATTGTAAAAAGTACAGTATTGCGTCCACCGTTGCTTAGGTTAGGAAGTATTTAGGCACGTTAGGACCAAAGTGTCTACATCTATCATCTAAGTATAATCATCTCTTATTCAATAGAACATGGCTTGGCTTCAAGTAGAAGGTAGCAATCCTCAAAGCCAAGTAGATCCCAAAGATTGAGGTAAGACCATGTTGCATGAGTACGTTGTGCGATACAACACAAGTAATAATAATAATGGATCCAACATGCATGATCTCCCACTCTACGTGTAGTGTTGATACCTTGTATAGATAATGTATAAACGTACGATGCAAGGCTAGTTATTATTACGGTTTAATAGTTATTATTTTGGTTCACAAGTGACTAACAAATTACATATAATAAAAAATCCAAAGCCCTAATTGCTAATGCAGCATTCAATTTGTAAATTTGATATATTATCATCTCTTAGCAAGCAACTACATCTAAATCAAACACATGCATATAATCCCGATGCCAAACAAGTTCATTTCTTGCATACATACAATCGAACGATGCTTTACACTATAACCATAAGCAAGATAAGACAAGGGTCGGTATACTTACTTTACCATAGAATCTAATAGTCCCAGTAGTCCTCTAATATGTCAAACTTAGAGTCCTCATCATCTGAAGAAGAGATTTAAAGTATATAAATATTCTACTTGTTCTAACTACCTAGGTTTTTTGCTCTAGATCCTCATTTTAATTATTTTCGTATTTTGGGCGTAGTTTTGTTGTTTTAAATTTGGTTTTAGTTATCTCGTAGTCATTTTTCATCATTTTTTAGTGTTCTTTTATTTGGTGAGGTCATTTTTGGGCTTTTTTATTAGAAAGTTTTCGGTTTAGGCCTTATAAGGTTATGGGCCCAAAAGGTGAGTTTAGTCACTTTAGGGTTTAGGCCTAGTTTTGGACTTTAGGCTTAGGTTTTGATCTTGGGCCTTGCACTTAATACTTTGGGTTTTGTTTTAGGTATTTCAACTGAAATTATTCTGCCTAACACTTTAAATTTTCATCTTCGACCTTGGTGTTGCTCCTATGGACTTAAATAGGCTCTTTTCCCGAGTTTAAGGCTTTAACTCATTGAAAGGCCTATAGTAGAGGTCTTAGATGGGCCTTAGGATTTAGTGAGCCTCTTGAATAATTTATTCTAGGCCTTTTAATATAAGGTTTAGATTTGTTCATCCCTTTTATTTGGGTCTTAAACTTGGGTTTTGAGCTCAACTTGCATTTTAGGGCCTTTAGCCTAAACCCAATTATCTTTTTAGGCTAAAGCCCAACCTTGGCCCTAAGTTTATTCCACTTTCCTTAACTTTATAGATTTGGTCATGATTATTAAGGTGGCCATTAGTACCATTCTTAAGTGTCTAATCACTAATTAAGTTAGTTTAAGACCTTAACTCATCATCAGCCTACTTAACTTAGTTAATCAAATCTTAAACCATACTTAACTCTAAATAATCATGTTACTAAGCTAAGTAATCAAAATTTACAGTTTTGAAACTTTGATGAAAGTGATGGCTAAGTAGAGTTCTTCTTGGCTTTCCTTCAACTTCTTCCATCCAATACTTATTCTAGTATGTCTCCTTATTTTAATAACATTTCTTCTTGTTTTAAACTAATGAAATTACATAATATGGTGAGAGCAAGATGGATATTCACTAAATGAGTGGTAGCATGCATGTTATGTAGGGTTTCATGGAGTTTTATCAACTTCTTTTCAAGTTGACCTTGGGAGTTAACATTAGTTATTAGCATTTGTTTGCAGGATTTGGGAGCTTTGAGTGTAGGGGTCAAACTAGGGTTAAGACTGCCATTTAGGATTTTAGGAGTTTGCATTGGAGTTCTTGAGCATAATCTCTTTGGTTCTGGGTTAGTTATCTTACCAACACTAAGAGTATCTTTCGGAAGAACTTATTAACTCCTAGCCCCTATTTTAGGAAATTTGCGGGGTTTATAGTAAGTCATGTTGAGCTTAAATAGTGCGTCACATCTACTAAGCTGCTCGCAAGTTTGCTTAATCTTACTATCAACATTTTCTTACTAAAAACCCACTTCCCTTTTCTTCGATAGTTTTCAAAGGACCTACCTTACTACAGTAAGACCTCAATAGGAACTTGCATTTGTGTTGTTATGCTTGTTATTGGCTTGTGTTTTGATGTGTCTTTGGGGTTGTATACACGAAGAGGCACTATAATGAATAAGAACAAGAAAATAAAACCACTAAAAGTGTACCCTAGTGGCATTCCTGTAAATACAAAATAAACATAAGAGTAATTTAGGAAAAAATACAAAAAAATTGGAAGTCTAAATAATATAAGCAAAAATAAGTAATCACATGAGATATCTGGGTAAGAAGTAGATGAAGCGGGCCTTGGCATTTGGTTGGGTTAGTGCTCTGAAGCGTATCATGTTTCCATCATCTTCCATAATCTTTTTGAAGAAGGAAAGAAAAGAAAAGGAAAGGAAAGGAAAACAACAAAAAGGACAACTTAGAGTGAGGAGCATCGATATCAAAATCAAATAATCAACATATAGTTGGAAAACACATGAAAATACAAATTACCTTTTTATTTACACAACTTTTAGCCTTTCTATTTCCATGGGATTTTCAACTTGTTCCCACTTCTACTCACTCTTGCTACCGCTTATTGTCCTATAGATTATATACTTAGTTGTCTAAGGATCATTCGACTTGAGCTCCGATACCATTTAAGCTATAATGCCTTGGGATCGAAAACATATAGAGTTCAATGTGTCAATACTAGATATTGACATAGGAAGGCTCAGAACTTGTCTAAATAACCATAAATAAAACATAATCTATGGTATTATACTAGTAAACATCTCTAAGTATATACAATATAAGCAACTCTATAAAGTTTTATTATACAAAAAAAAAAACCATAATTATTGAATCCCTCAGTTGGAGTCTAAATAGCTCTCACATGATGTCAACAAATATATAATATAGATTGTAACAATATCATAGCCAACACAACTATTCTTGGAGTTTGATCTCCAAATACAACATTAACCAACATAATTACATCAACAAGTTAAGTGTGACTTAACCCAACAATTCTTCATGATACCAGTAGTCTACATGTAATTGTAACCTAAGTTGTTGTAAAGGTCAATATCCCCTAAAGTACCTGTATATAAAAACAAAATCCTCGAAGGGTGAGCAAAATGCTTAATAAATGAAATTACCTCATAGACATATGTATAATCACATAGTCAATTGTTTCATTAGCATAACAGTTGTAATAAATGTACAAGACACTTGTTTATTATCTTTTGGTTTAAGCTTGACACGCAATATAATATTGGTGTTTCAAAACTTAGGGTAATTTATGACCCCAGTTTACACACATATTATAGATTATATAATTATATGGTGTCGTAGTATTTCCTCACACCTTAGAATTTAAATCATTAACCTAAACTTACCTAAATTCTTTTGGTATGCAACTCCATTAGGACTAATGCTACATATCGATCATCAAGTTACCACCCAAGATCACCAGATTCCCAATCCCTTAAGCCCAACCATACATACTCAACACATTTATGTTAGAGTTAGATTTGATTTGATTCATTTAGCTCTAGCTTACATAAGCATAAGCAACAAGCATGGCATCAACGTACCTGGATTGATTATCTTGAATAACTCTCCATATCTACTTGATCCTAATTAAGAAATTGTAGTTTATGGCATACTAGAACCTATTCTTTAGTTGAACTAACAAACTAAAACTAACTTAATTCAAAAACCTTCTAAACCTCCCTTAAGGAGATAGTAGTTTACTTAATGTTTTTTTTAGTATAATTGATAGGAATCAAGCCACTAAACCCTTAAGTCGGAGTCGAGCCTAAGGCGTCGAAGGTCTGATGCAATGAGTTCTCCTATTCTAATCAATTCTAGCCAAGGCTAAACTGATTATGATTGTCACCCAAATTCTAATGCCGAGCCGTGTGACTTCTTGTCTCTCAGAGGTCATTTGCCGAATGCACCATTGGTTTGTTGATAGATCAACCTTTTTCCTCACTCTCGCTCAACATGCCCGAGCCGACTCACAGCTTAGTAGCATTGATGTTGAGAGACCGAGAGATCTTATGAGGGTCCTTAGCCCCTCTTGTTCGGATGAGTCTACACTTTCTTGGTACCCCTATTCGATTACCCAACCAGATGGTATTGTTTTGTCCACATCTTCCAATGGCATCACCAATGCTTAGTTGCCACGTATCTAAGACCACACGGAGAATTTACTACACTAATCATTACTTTGCTTAAGTATTCATTCTTTCCCTTTGTATATTTTGTACATTAGTTCTTTGGGACAATAGCCTTTTTATCTTTCCATTTTTAGGCAAGTTACCCTAAATTCTTAGGTATAAATACCTACTGTACATATAGCTGTAGATCATCATCACCAATATACTAAATATTTTCCTTTTGTGAACAACTGCTCTCGTTAACTTGTTAGCTTGTTTTACTTTTATCCTAACTCTTAAGTAAAACTAAGTGGCAAATAACCTTACTGGACCAATTCGTAGGTCACATCGAACTATGCCGTGAGTCTTCGAAAGTTCCACTAGTGTGTAATATCCTTTAGAGCTGTTCATGGGTTTCCTTTCCTCTCTTCTTCTATTCTCTTGTATGTTTCCATTACTCATTTCAAGCTTTCCGGCAACCTTGGACCTATCCCTATGACTAGCCTTGTCTGTTCTCGACTTCGGTTCGTATCATCTTAGTATTAGAATAGGTGTTTCGTTTAAGTTATGGTAGCTTATTCTCGAAGTCCCCTATTCATACTCTGTTTTAAGCATGTGAAATAGAGAAAATTTTCATATTAGCTTAGCTGTTGTGTTACTAACTACTAAGCTTTTAGTTTGAAGAAAGTGTGTGTTGTGTGATTTAGAGAGATAGTGTCAATTGTAGTATCGAATTGAGGAGCTGAAATTCAAATCTTCGGAGAAAATGATGAACCTAAGTGTTAATGCTAGTGTTGGGGATGCAACAGTAAGGGGTTTGTCCATATAAACCCCCAAATCCCAAAACACCCTTAGGAGTACGGATGAGAGGCTTAATGAAGTGGCTAACCTCCAAGTGGATTTGACTTGGGTTGCCAACTTTTACCCATCACCTTTAAGGCCATGCATAACACCCCTCACAAAACCCGACTTGTTAGGGGTCAAAATCCCTAAATGTTAGTTAAAACCCTAAAAGTAAAAAAGAAGGGTCAGCTCAAGAGCTAGCTAACACCTAGAAAGACGGGACAACACCCTAAAGGCTAGCTAGACCCTAAAGGAATAAAAGAAGGGTTAGCTCTAAGAGTTAGCTAACCCCCTAGAAAGAGGGGATAATCCCCCTAAAGTAGCTAGAACCTTAAAAAGAATAAAAAAAAGGGTTAGCTCTAAGAGCAAAGCTAACACCTTAGAAAGACAGGACAAACCCTAAAGGCTAGCTAGAGCCTCTAAAAGAAATAAAGGGGGGGTTTTAGTTCTTAAGAGCAAAGCTAACGCCCTAGAAAGATGGGACAGTGCCCTAAAAGCGGCTGGAACTTTAAAAAAGAATAAGAGGGGGAAACCCGGAGCTCTAAGAGCTGGCTTGAACCCAAAGAGAAAGACGGGATAGCGCCCTAAAGGCTGGCTAGAACCTAAAAGAGTAAAAAGAGGGTCCAAAATTTTAAAAGCAACTTAAACCCAAAGGGAGAAAAACGATGAAGGTTTGAAGAACTAATTGTAAGGCAAGCAACCATTTTTCAAAAGATACTTGCTTGGAAAAAGATTTACAGAGAGATGTTTGAAAAACTTTTTAAAGAACAAGGAAAAAAAGTGGGGATAAGCCCCTTGATTTAAAAAGGAAAATTTGAAGGATGTTAAAAAACCACAATTAGGGAAAAATTTTACTTAAACAAAAAAATGAAAACCTTGGAAAGAGGAACCGGATAACATGGATAAAAACTTTGGGTTATTTGAGCCGAAAAGGATTTGGATAAAAAAATTTTGTGACCAGCCTTTACTTTCTCTCTCTTCTTTTTTTCTATTTCTATTTTTTTATTTTTGAAAGTTTTCCAACAAGTATAAACTCTTATTAAAACAACTTATAACAACCCTATCTTTGGTAATCATGTGGAAATTCTTGATGCCCTGGACCCTAGGGCTTCTCTTAGGCTTTTGTGAAACTTAAGCCTTTTTCCCTTTTTTTAAAAAGAAGGTTAACACAAAACCCAGTTTAGTCAAAGAGGTTTTCCTTATTGGCTATTGGCTAGATTATACTCTCAACTTAGTTCTAAAAATTATAGTCAAACATTTTGTAAGTGATACTCCTTGACCAATCCATTTAGGTCTTATTCGGTTTACCCTTATAATTTTTGGCTTTTAGTCGTAAGGGTTTTTTCAAAAAAGATTAATGAAAAGGCTTGTTTTGATAGAAACACTTTAATTAAATCCCAGGTGGGACAAATTAAGAACTTGGGGAAAAATTAGAAGCATGCTGCCCCTGTTCAAAAACATTTTATTAAAAATAATTATCTTTTAAGATTTGAAAAGCCTTTTTTCATGTATAAGGGCGGGATGTAGGGGGGAAAAGGGTTTATGTGATTTAGTATAGGTAGGAGAGGCTTCAAAGTGTTTTTTATGGATTATGGAAATTTTTCGTTCCGAGCTTAGGAGTGTGATTTTAAGGCCTTATGTTTTAAGGCTGTTTGGGCATTGATTCCTTTGCCCCTTTTGAAATTTTGGTTTGGTTGTCCCTATTGGAAAGTGAAACATTTTTTAAAGGGGTTTTATCCTATACTTCCGAGCCTAATTCTTTGGCTTTTTTTCTCCCCCTTTTTTTTCTTTTTTAATTGCTTCGCCCACTATCTCTTATTATTTTTCTCTTTCCTTTTAGCCCCAAGAGTGACTTTTCCATGATGATTTAAGGGCCCTTTAAATTCCATGAATTTCAAGTGTATGGGCTTGAGGGGGTTGAAAAAGGAAATTGGCTTTTTCTTCATTTCAAAGAAAAATAATTTTTAGAAATAAAAGTGGTTTTTGAATTTTAAAGTTTTTTAAACAAGCCCTAAACAAATCTTACCCAAACCTTTTACTCAATGACCTAACCCAAATTGCCCATTGCAAGGTAGTTCTTGATAGGGTTAAAATTAGAAATTCTCTAAAAAGGTCCAACGAGGTGAACAATAGATGATTGTGTTTTAAGATTTAAAAGGAATACCTAACTTCCTTCAATCTACTTAATTTCCCACTTCAATCACGTACAAAATTCAAAGTGAACCCCCTTTTGAAGGAATGAGTCCCAAAATATCCTCACAATTATGTCGCTAAACTTCAAAGTTTTTTTAGGTCGTGTAAGGATAAGCTTGCTTTTCCATCCTAAACTTTTCAAAAAGTGAGTTACTAGTCCTAAAGGGGGATCGCTTTTTTTTTTTCCCCTAAGATGGGTTTTTTTTGCCCCCTAGTTCTAAAATCAGTTTTTGGGTATTTGATTTTTTTTGTTCTAGTTAGGTTCATGTTTTGACGGGCTTTCAAAAATAAATAAAGGGTTTTAACTAGCTGCTTGGTTACTTTTAGAGTTGAGGTTTGTCTCAAGTCGAACATCCTTGATGAGCTGTGGCTCATGTTCGGGATTGCTGGCTGGCTAATGGCTATGGTTTTGAGTAGCTGGTTTAGGTTAAATGCTTAGCCAGTAATTTAAATTTTTGGGGTAGGTAACCTAATGGGCCTAATTTGGGGCCAAGTCTTGTGTTTAATTAGATGGTAAAAGGGATGGTTTAGTGTAGTTGAAAGCCAAAGTTGGGTTTGGGCTGCTTAAGTGGACCAAGGGCTCATTTTTTTTTAAGGGGCTTGTATTTGGGTTTGAATGGGCCAAGGGGCCGTATTGGTTAAATGGGCGAAGGGGCTAGAATTTAGTTTTTCCTAATAGGTTGAAGCCCTTGTGGGTTGAAACCAAAGTTTTTTGGATTGTTACTTGAATGGGCAGAAGCTTGGCTTATGTTGGTTCTTTGGCCCATAACTTTTTATTGTTGGCAACATTTTACTTTCATTTTTGTTTTTTTTTTTTTTTCATTTTTTTTTAGAGAGAGAAGGTAAGTTATTTTCAGAAAATAATTTACAAAATAAGGATGGTGATAATAATTATAATATATTTTGAGTTTCTTTTTACAAGTCAGGGATTTTATTACTTTTTTCTAAATGAGATCGAATGGTGTTAAATGGAAGACTATTTACAAAGACGAAAATTTTTAAAAGAATGACAAACTTAACTAAAGAGAGCTTTATTATTTTTAAAAAAAGAATATAAAAAACAAAAAACAAAGGTAGAAACCTAAAATTTTTAGGAATTTTTTTTTTAGCTCCTTAGACTTGAACGGGAAAAAGACTCTACTTATCTTGTAACCGAGCCTAAGGTCCTCTTCACTCAAAAAAATATTCCAATAAACTGTGCCAAAAGGGCCCTTTAAGGCCCGGTTGTAAAGCTTTAGAACATTTTGACTTTTCTTTCAAATAGCGATTTCATCTCTCAATACCTGCTCGCGAACCTGGAGGTGCCCCAGTGGCTTATTACTTGGCTGACCCTTCGCTTAGTTGTCTGCCAGCCAAGGGGTTTAAAATTTTTTATGGACAAGGATCAATTATTGATGCAATGAAAAAAAAAATTGGGAAATGGGAAATGCTAGGGGTTTCTTGGGTTAATAAAAACTCCTTAATTGCACCCTACGTAAAAAACTTGTTTGCAAAAACTCTTAAATAACAGTAGGGGTTCATTCTTAAGGGTTTGTATAACTAAAATTTGGGGAGAAGTACAGCAAATGGTGGTTCTAAAAGGGCCTTAACTCTGTAACCTCACTTGTCTTTGAAAACATTTTTTGTCACATGAGCTTAAGTAGGGTGGCTTAATCGCTTCAACAGTGGGTTGCTTTCATGCCCGAAACTTTTTACAATGGGGCCCCCTCCTAGGGCTTAAAATGGCCTGGTCCCGACAATTTTTCATTGCATCATTGAATGCAAAATGAAACCCCAGCCCTGGTGGGGCTATTAACAAAAAAAATAAGCTATTAAAACAAAATTTTTACACGAAGCCAATAATAAAAAAACAAAACAATTTTATAAAAAATAAAAAAAAAAAACTAAATGATGGGGTGTTTCAATTTTTAATTTCGGAAAAAATTTTTAATGGGTTTGCCTCTTGATGATCCCCAAGGGGGTTACCAAGCTTTAAGCCTGGTTTTTCACCCTCCTAGTTCTTTTTTTTAATATTAGGTCTCTCTAAAAATGAACATACTAAACCTACCATTTAAAAATTGATTCTTGACTAGGTTTAAAAAAAAAACCTTTTTTCTTTAAAAAAAGGGTTTTGGGGTCGCCATCCGACCGGAGTGGGAAAAAAAAGTTAAATTATAAAATAATTTTGGGGAGATCGGCTAACTAGCCACCGGTTTATCGTTAAAAAAAAAAAATTAAAAAAGTTTTTTTAAAAACAAGAGATTAGGTCCGAGGCTAAATTTTTTTAAACCCTAAACGGGTATCACTTTTAACTGTCCGAATTTTTAAATTCACTTTTCCAAAAAATATCCTTTTTATTTGTAAAATAACTAATTTTTAAAAACACGCACAAATTGATCAATTACATAAATATCTGAAAAAGGAAAAAAAAAATAAAACTTCCCAAAATTTTTAAATCGCCCTGTACTTACTAAAGGATAAACCATGTACTCGCTATCGGGATCCCAACGTAGTTTCTTTTAAAAGAAAATATAGCGAGTTGATTGATTTTAAAATTTTTAAAAATTGTCAGGTTAACGTTTTTATCCATTTTGATTGATTTGAGAAAAGATTAAAGGGGTCCTAAGTTGGTTTTTTATTTTGGAAATTTTAAATGATTTAATTTGAAAAATGATTTTTATTTTTTATTTATTTTTTTAGAAAACTCAATTTTTGTAATGTTAAAATGATTTTTTTTTACTAACCTATTTATTTATTTTATTTTTTCTAAACTTATCTATTTTTTTTCTATTAAAATTTAAAAAATAGACTACTTTTTGTTTTCTCTTTTTTTTTTTCCCCTTTTTTTTTTTCTTTTTCTCATTTATAACATTTACAAATAAACAAATGAATCGGTCAGCTTGGAGTCGGTTCCTTTTAGGTGGTCAGCTCGTGTTTGGGCTCACTTTGCTTAGATTGGGTCGGTTGGCTCACTTCGACTTAGATTGCCCCAATCGCCCCACTTCGGCTTGGGTCATTCAGTCGAGTCACTTGGCTTGGATTTGCTCACTTTGGCTTAGTCGGCTCACTTCGGCTAGTCAGCTTTAAGTCGGCCACTTCGCTCGATCCCGCTCGTAAATTTTGATGGGGGGGTTTTCGCCAACAAAAACCATAGGGGGTGCTATCCAAAGGAGAGGAACCTGTTAGAAAAGGGGAATTTCATTTTTGTTGATTCTCTCTCAAGAAGGCACATGCTCTTAATTGAATTGTAGACCAGATTATTTGGGTTTGTAAGTATGAAGGAATAATATTCTAAGGACCTACACTTTAGACCCATACTTGGGCGTTATGCTGATGGAAGAACAATGGATGAGTATCTTATGGAAGATGGGTACTTGTTTTGAAGTAGGAAACTTTGCATGCTGACTTGTTCACTAAGGGAGTTACTTATCAAGAAAGTCCATAATAGAGGACTCTCTAGACATTTTGGAGAAAGGAGAACACATGAGCTATTGAATGAATGGTTCTTTTGGCTGAGAATGAGGTAAGACATGCATCAAATTATTAAGGGCTATGCCGTATGTAAGAGGGCCAAGTGCCGAGTTGAACAAGGGAAAGGAATGTCCTTGTGTACCCCAACAAGACCCTAAACTGAGTTGAGCATAGATTTTGTTCTCGAATTACCAAGGACTACTCGAGGCATAAACTCCATAATGGTTGTTGTGCATAGATTTGGTAAGATGGCACACTTTATGCTTTACTCTAAGACTAATGATACTTCAACTATTGCTTTTCTTTTTTTACAAGAAATTGTTCAGATACACGGCATGCTAAGAAGTATAGTCTCAAACAAAGATTCAAAGTTTTTAAGTCATTTCTAAAGAACTCTGTGGAGATGAATGGGGACCAAAATACTATTTAGTACTTCTTGTTACCCCTAAATTGATGGCTAAACAGAAGTAGTCAATCGTACTTTAGGATTATTGCTCGGAGCTACAATAGAGAAGAACTTGATTGATTGGAATGTCTATTTGCCCATGGTAGAATTCGCCTACAATCAATCGAAGTATGACACCACCAAATAGACCCCCTTTGAGGTCGTTTATGGTTTTAATATAGAGTTGCCTCTCGACTACGCCCTTGTACCCTTGTTTGAGCAAGAGGATCCTGGTGCAAGAGCTCAAGCCCTATCCTTATAGCACATTACGAAAAGGTTACTCGGCAAATTGACTAAAGTACTAGAAGAATGCGGGAAAAGGCTAAGGGAAGGAAGTTAGTATAGTTTCAATTCGAAGATTTAGTATGATTGCATTCGAGTAAGGAGAGGTTCTCGAGCAAAGAAAGAAAGGCTGTTTACTCGAGCTGAAGGCCCCTTTAAAATCTTGTAAAAGGTCAATGACAACGCTTATAAACTAGTGTTACCAAAAGACTATGGGGGTTTTGAAACTTTCAACGTTGCCAACCTCAGTTCCTATCGCCCTGAAGGAACATTGGATGAAGATCACTTGGATTTGATCCTAAATCCAAATCAACTGGGAGGGAACGATGGGAATCAAGCCACTGGACCCTTAACTTGTAGCGGAGCCCGAGGCCTTAAAGGTTTGATGTAACGAGTTCTCTTATTCCAACTGACTCCTGCTAAGGCTGAACTAATTATGATTGTCCCCCAAATCTTAATGTTGAGTCATGTGACTTCTTGTCTCTTAGAGGTCATTTGTCGAGTGGACCATTATTCTACTGACAAAACAACCCATTTAATTAGTCCTACCCAACATGCTTAAGCTAACTCATGGCTTAGCAGCATTGATGCCGATAGATCAAGAGATTCCATGAGAGTCCTTAGCTACTCTTGTTTGGACGAGTCCACACTTACTTGGCACCCTTGCTTGGCCACCCAACTAGATTGTATTATTTTGTCCACATCTTCTAATAGCATCACTAATGCTTTACTGCCACGTATCTAGGACCATATGAAGAATCTGCTATACTAATAATTACTTTCTTTGAATATGTGTTTTTACCCTTTGTATACTTTATACATTACTTCTTTTGAGACAATACCCTTTTTGTCTTTTCCATTTTTAGGTAAGTTACTCTAAATTCTTGAGAATAAATACTCATTGTATATGTAGCCACAGATCATCATCACCAATATACTGAATATTTTCCTTTTGTGAACAACTGCTCTCATTAGTTTGTTTACTTATTTTACTCTTATCCTAACTCTTAAGTAAGACTAGGTAGCGAGTAACCTTACCGCACCAACTCATGCGTTATATCTAGCTATGACGTGAATCCTTAAAAGTTCTACTGGTGTATAATATCCTTTAAAATTATTTGTGAGTTTGCTTATTTCCCTTCTTCTTATGTTCTCTCATACATTTCCATTACTCATTTCAAGCTTTTCGGCAAGGTTAGACCTACCCCTATGATCGGTCTTGTTTGTTCTCGGTTCTGGTCCACATCAATAGTTTAGTAAGAACTTAAGTTATAAAGAATTTAAATTAACAAAGAGTGCAAAAATATATATTTTTGGGTATTAAAGGAACTTAAATAAATGTTTACCGGGAAAAACCAAATGGATGGCATAAGTTTTCACCGTCCAGATGGTGAAACGTGCAAGCATGGGGAAATTCTATTTCCTTTAGGTACACTAGCGCTAGATGGACCTGACATGTCGGTTTTGATGCTTGTGTGTTTTTCCAGATTTTCTTTTTAAAAAAAAAAAAAAAAAAAAAACATCTTCATCTTTTCGTCCAAAGCACTAAACTTCTTAAATAAACTTAAAATGTACCGGCTCATGTCTAATTGGCTATTTTCCATCATCAAAGCCCTTTAATAACATGAATTTTACTAAAGTAATTGCATAAAGGTTCGGTTCTTGAAAACTTATCAACTTCTTGAACTTCTCGCACAACCCCTTGCACAAATAATGTTTATTATCACCAAACCTTCAAAGAATTCATCTACAAGTCATAAACTATTCTCACATCATTAACTTGCAGTTCCCACACTTGCCATGCAAAGATTTGCTTTCGAACCAATGTTCCTATCAACCTTCTTCCAATTCTTGCAAACTTTCTAGTGCTTTCATAATAAGTAGCATTAGATACTCCAAAAACATACTCATACTTCATTAATACAAAAGAAAGACCCTGTTTGTTATCGTCCTTATTATTATGCGTTTTACAAGGGAAGGGAAGAGTCTTTTGATGGGAATAAAAAGCATAAGAAAAGTGGATTTTTTTACTGTTCCGTTCGCACATTTGATTTTGTATTTATTATATTAGAAACGTTAGATCTAATGAATGTAAAATTAAAAATGAGATGAAAGATAAGCTTTTATAAAACATAGATAGGACTATAGAAACACCCAAGAAAAGATAGATGAAAAAGATATAAGAAGTTTGATTCAATACCTTTTGAAAACCAAACTATAAGATGTCTCTTGGGTGAAAATGACCACATTGCCCGTACTCTTTTACTCAAATAACCAGATTATAATTCCTTGAAAAATTATATTATTTATTAAAAATATTGGTTATTACATTCCATAGTTAAAACATGTGTAAAATTGTTTATGTATAAACTTGTAATAAAATTAGGAGTTTAGGTTTGTGATTTCATAAATTTATGATTCTATTGGTTTAATATGATTCTAAAATTTTATATATTCGAAATTTAGATAAAGTTATGAGTTTGATAACTAAATTCAAACATACTAAAATTTCATTCAATAATACATCATAATCCACATGTTTTAACTTGGAAGTGACAAATAAGGCTCCTACATAGTGAAGTGGTAAAAAGCCTCTTGAGTCTTGGAATCTCTAGAATAATGATTTTTTCTTTTAAGCATTCTCTACATTGAAAAAAAAAAAAAACCCAAGCTATCATTCTTTATTTATCCAAGATCCAAGACGGCATAAAAAGTTGTTTGCAACAATTTTTTAAGAGCTGTATAAAAAGGAACACGTCCCTTTCAAAAAAGTAACAAGTTATCGGCTATACAAAATGAGTTGGTCTCCCCTCCTTATACTTCCAAGGAAATAGAAAATGTGGAGAAGTGGCTTTTTTCTTAACATCCCCATAGAACTTCAATGGCAAGAATAAACAACGAACGAGATAAGGGGTTGCCTTGCCTTAGTGGTTATAGATTATTCAATTCTAGGATTGATTTGATGAATTTGAGATCACTGGGCATGTTTGTTCATCAACAAGTGCAGAAATCCAGAACATTATAAAATTGAAAAGAGGTAAAGAGTTAAAAAAATCACAAGTTATTCTTGTCGTTGATTAGAATTATTTAGACTTGGTTATATTTTTTTTTTCTCACTTTCTTTTTCTTCGTTTCTTTAAACCATGAGGACAAAGTTCTTAAAAAAGTTGGACAATATTAACCCAATAAATGCATTAGGAAAATTAGTACTTTATTAGTTAATTAGATCGTGTGATGAATAATGAAGTCTAAATAAATCGAGAATTATCTTATTAGTTCTTGTTTCCCACTTCAATTAATGAAATTATCTTATTTTGCCCCAAGAAAATAAGAATCAGAATATCTAAAATTCTCTCTCTCTCTCTCTCTTTTTTATCTTAATTATTTATGAAGTCTACCTTATCCTAAATGGTGATTTATGTCTAACTGCATTTCTAGTTTCATAATAACTAAAGTACAAGCACATCAAAATAGATCCATATAAGGGTCAGTTTAGAACTGTGAATCGATTCGGTTCGATCCAAAAGTGGCCAAACCTGAATCATTCAAGGAACTATTGGGCCATAAGGGCTTAGGTGCTTCACTCGGTCGAAACTGTTTGAACCAGTGGTCCTTGAACCATCAATCACCGAAAACACAGCAAAAAAAAGAAAAAGAAAAAGAAAAAGCTATCGATTGATTCTTAAAACCGCCACCCCACCCCTACCCTCTACACCTCCTTCCCCACAACTTTTGACCCCCTACCCTCTACTATTATTCCTCCTACAGACTGAATTGTAAGTAAACTTTCAGCGCTTGCAAACTAAAAAAAAAAATCGTGTACAATTGAAATTGTAAGTAAACTTTTAGTGCTTATAAATTGAATTTTATTTGAATAATTCAAAAATTGTGGTGGTTGGAATGAATGCAAATTCAAATTTCAAAATTTAAATATTGCGTTCACATCTTCATCGTTCCTTATAAATTATAGGGTGCAATAGATATTATTTCACAAACTTATTAAAATGCTCCAACTCCAACTATTCTACCTTTGAATTTTTCCAATTGTAAAATTTTTTCATAAAAATATTTTCTTCCATTAACCACCAATATTTGAGCGTAGTTCTTTATTCTATTGCACTAAACCATTTGCATTAGCAAATAATATTTACATACACTTACCCGTGACATAATTTTTGTTCTGTGTTGTCTTACATATTACTCATGTTCTTTATTTATAAACCTTTTTTATTATAAATAAGAGGAAAAAAATTTTACATTTATGGAAAGATTCTTGTGTTATATCTTCTCTAATAAGAAGCACGGTTCCTCATCTAGTTGGAAAAGTAAGGGTAAGAGTAAGGGTAAGGGCAAGAACATTAAAATTGGTATGTCGTTTAAGTCACAACGGTTTGACGACGTTCAGGCATTTCCGAGTTATGAATATGACCTGAATGAGTAGAAACCATATGATGTGGTTGAGAACGTGTAAAAGAGTTATACCACCTCTTGGCTTCGATTTAGAACCTCATTGCACAAGTAATCACAGCACACCATCTCTTGACTTTAATCTCAACGCATGAGTCATTGAGGTATATCACCTCCCAGGTTCAAACCTCCATGAATGAGTTTCATTGAACGTTTTACTAGATTCAAACCTTCTTGTATGAGTATCCTTACATAACCCACAAGATTTGAACCACCACGGATGAGTTACTTCACAAGCATGTTCGAAGATGAAGAGGACGAGATAGAAATTATTCTCAAAATAGAAAAGCAACATATAGGACATCATGGGCAAGGTAATTTGAGGCTTTTAAGCTCAAGTAAGCTCCCTAAACCTGGTAAGTCTAATATTTTTAGTATACATTACTGTAAAGGTACGGATAAAAGGGGGAACTCGAGGGTATTCTGCAACTACTGCAACATGAGTTACTTATGAAAAATAGGAGAGGAATATGGTACTCTTAACAAACATTTGAGATCAAAGCATCCTAAGGAGGTGGGAATAGATAGTATGTAGCAAAAGATTGCTTGAGGCGATGGTTCATCTAGTCAATTGCTGATGAGGTATGATCAAGAGAGACATAAGGACAACTTGGCATAGTACTTGGCGAACATGCACCTGTCATTTAACACGGGTGCATTAGAGTGGCAGAATCAATATGAGCGGAAAACGTTTAACCCTAGCTTAAGATAGCTTAGCCGCAATGCATTAACTCAAGCTATGTAGGAGCTTTACTACAAAGGTAAGAGGGACCCACAGGTAAGTTCACTTCACTCGATACACATATGTCCAAATGTATAGACATATGGACAGATCCTTTTTGTAATAATTCTTATATGAGTATTATTGTTCATTGGATAGAAGATAATTGGTAACTTCATAAACGACTATTGGTTTTAAGGGTATTTAATGTGCGACATACGACGTAAAATATCTATAAAATCATTAGAAAAATCTTAAATGAGTGCAAATTAGTGAGGAAAATTTTTTCTATTGGTTTTGACAATGCAAGTACTAATACTGCCTTAATATTTGATATGCGAAATTGTTGTTAACCAACATTAGTTGGTAGGGGGGTGGAGATTTCCACATATGTTGTACATATTATATTCTTTACTTGTGTATAAAAGATGGTATTGCAGTTTTACAAGACAATATAATTCTAATAAAAAACATTGTTAAGACAATAATAGATACATCGTTCCTTCACAAAAAGGAGAGGAACTTCTACATGGAGAGTGGAAAGTGGCCTTAGAAGTTTAAGATGGATGTGCAACACCACTAGAACTTAACTTAGAGTTGTTGCATAGTATAGTTTTTTATAGTAAACTACCGTGTGACTTTGTAATGCACAACATGAGATAAGTTGACATTCTCCCTAGTAACTAAGATATATGTATCCAATTGCTGAAAGTTTTAAAGTTTTTCATAATGATACTAAGAGTTTCTTAGGTTAATAGGCCTAGTATACACTTGTTTGTTATGTCAACTGTTGATATACTTAATGTGCTACTTCAGGCCTTGCACATATGTGTATACGATATAGTGTTGAAGTGGTTAACTTGTTATAGAGACATTCCTCGTATTTATCTTGTAGTAACTATTTTAGATTATCATTGTAAAGTAGAATTATTATTAATGTATTTGAAAACTTATTACGAGTATATTGAAGATAAAACAAATTCCCAAGACATGTATAACTAGGAAGCATAGCAGGAAGTGTTGGCAATGACGACTAACATAGAAGAGATACTTAACCACTACTAAAGTCAATACAGTAGCCAATCATTGGTCTCTTCTTCACCACTTGCTAAGGAGCGGTGTTACTTATTTATGGGTAAGTAGTTACTGGTGCAAACATTGAAGAGGCAATGGTTTAGTGGTCCAATATCTGAGATGCAACACTATACTAATACGGATTTTGAGTTTTCTAAGAATATCTCTATAAAAGATTTCGATATTTTAGAGTGATGGTAGAGACACACAAGAGACTATCCACTCATATCTTACATCGCCCATGAAGTATTCACTACTTTGGCTTCAATGGTTACCATTGAGCAAGCATTTAGTATAAAGGGCTTGATCCTCAATGAATGAAAAACGACAAGAATCCTTATCCGTTATCAACATTGAGGCAAGTGCTTGTATAAAAGATTGGTACAAGACAACCTGCAGACGATAAGAACCATGCGAGACATTAAGTGAGGAGGATGATTACTTTAGTAACTAGAACCGATTTAATAGAAGCCTAAGCTTAGCTGCGGGTTCTACTCATGGTCATAAACATGAACAACAATCTTAAGAAGAGCTATAGTAAGTTTCCTTTTCATCATTTTCGAAAAAAGTTTTATCACGTAGAAAAATCATTTTTCTTAATTATTCAAAAAAAAAAAATCAAATGGCATGGTTTTCTCAAAAGTCATGATCTAGCATTCGGGTTTTCTAAATTATGACCGAGTGAAATTATTTTCCTTCAAAAATTTTAAATTATATAGTTATGTATATCTAGATTTTTTTCGCAAAACATAAAACTGACTAATAGATTAAAGGTTTTATAAAAATCCAAATTGAATTATAGTGGTCTGATTCCAATTAGTAGATACATAATCACCTTACAAGTGACTATAGAATACACTAAAAAATATTTTCCCTCCAACCACTTCACTCTTCTTGATTAGATTAGTTTTTTTACTGTAAGAGACTTCTCTATATTTTAAATTTTGTCCGTTTGGAATTTATGCTTTATCAAAGGAAGAAAGAGAAAAAAAAAGGTTGAAGGCTTAGAAAGGAAAAAAGGGAAAAAAATATAGAAAAAAAGAAATAAATAAGAAGAAGAAGAAGGAAAAAAAATGATTTAAAGGCTATAAATTAACCCTTGAACCATTAGACCTATTGAATTAGCTTAGAACTGACAGTTCGTAAGCAGGTTACAGTTCACCTTGTAGCCAACCCATGAACCAATAGTTTAGGGTAAGTTCAGCCTTTTGCACGGGCCTACAACAAAGCACATTAACAAAATGGATTAGTAATTTTTCTGCTAGAAAAATGAATAACAACCATTTATATTGAAAAATATGTTCTTTTAACCTCATTAATTATGGACGGGATATAAAGCATGAAATAATAATAAAATCCAACAAAGTTCTTTATAGTTTAGAATAGTATGAATATTGACATTCTAATGAATGGATTAGGTCCAATTCCCTTTTTCTAACAACTAGAATGTATATAGTATTTGATTAAAAATGTACAAGTACGAAACGGAGAAACATACACAAAATGATAAATTCCTTTTCACATGGATCTTCTTATCTAATGCGTTTTCCTTTCTTAAGATTTTAGCTGATCTTAATAAACCCAACTAGCTAATGTTAAGAATATGATAAAAAGCAGACTAGACAACTTGAGTAGCACCAGTTGATCTTCGGTGCAAAGTATCATCAGAAGTGAAACCATGCTTGGAATAATCATACTTCTCTCCATCACCCCACAATGCGTACGCCTCCTCGCCGTGCACGGCGTCGTCTCCAATCATCAGTTCCTCCTCAGGCATCCTCAAGGGAATTAAAAAACTAATCACAACACATATTATGGATGTGACCACCACATTCCACCCAATGACGAAGCCACCACCCACTATTTGTTTCAGGACCTGTACACCACCTGACCCACCATAGACACCACCCCTGGAATTTGTGACGGAGAGGAAAAGTGCACACAGTGCTGGCTCTGCAAAGATGCCAGTGAGGATACCCCCGAGATAACCAGCGACGGCGTGGGTGTGGAAGACAGCGAGGGTGTCATCAATCTTCTGGAGGAGTGTCCATTTCTTGTGCACAATCATCATGGTGAACCATGGTATGCTGCCTGATGCTATCCCCATGACTATTGCAGCCCACCCTTGCACAAGACCTATACATTCAAATTGAGAAAGAAAACCTTGTTCAGATGATCATATCAAATCATATTGTTTTTTGGACCTATAATACCCCAAGCAGATGAAATTGGATGAAGATTTCAAATAATTAATTTGTAATGCAACAAATATTTATTATATCATAATTATGTTTTCTTTTCTTAATCATGTACCGTGTTATGATATATTTTTTCCTACGTAAATGTTTTCCTAATGAATGAGGTATGTGCTATCCTATCGGGTCAAAATTTACCGGCCTATTTATGCCTATCAATCATGTTCCGTATCACAAATAGAGTCTTTTGAAAAATTTAGTTCCACACACTAAGGACTTTATTTTAAGCATCCTAGTGGGCCTATATGGTTTTTTATCAAGGATAAATGCGTGGCGCGCAGATGGTGTCCAGACCAAGACAGACGTCATATGACCTTGTCATGAAACTCCCGTCTCGAGTCGACTGCTTCATCGTGGGAAAATCGCGGATCATGAAGTCAGTCAACTAAGTACGACTCTACGTGACATATGATGACGAATCGGATGCTTCTAGTTCTAAGCATATCCTAATCAACGACGGTCGATTCGATCGAACCAATTGTGTACGTGACAATGACCTTATACTAATGAGTGGAAAAAACCAATTAATCTCTTTCTCGCTTGATTATTTTTATGTTAAAGATATTATAAACAGTATGACAATCAATATAGATAGATGAATGATTTTGAGACGAACCAAAGTACAAAGCTTGTGGGCACACCGAGCTGATATATAATCTTCAAATACATTGATTTTAAGGAGTGGCATTCCTTTAGACCCAAATCATATATTAAAAAGTAATTCGGCTAAGCTTCTTAACAAGTATTTTGCCCAAATGGAGGTATATTTATATATAAATGTGTGTGTGTGTACAGTTAAAAAACCCAGAGCCCAAACAGTATTGTTTATACGAAGGCAGAAGTAGCTATAGTGCGTATAATTATGAAAATCCATCTGAATAAAAATCTAGATCTATATGATAGGACTAAGAGCAAATATGAACACCTTTTATTATTAAAAATTTTACGGCTAGCTACTAGATAAAGCTTTGTGGAAAAAAAAAGGAGACAAACTCATTCGAGTTAGGGCTCACATTATCGTCGACATTGAAGACAACTGATGTATAGTGGAAACCTTGGACCTTTAACTAAATTTCCGGGTAATTCCAAGTTGACTTGTTGACGTCCAAGTCTTTCCCTTCATTATTATGGGCCATGAATGTGGGTTGTCAATATATTCAGATTTTAAGAAATTAGGAAGCATTCAAAGAAACTCAGAGCATGGCAATGAAGACAAAACCCAATTATTTAAAATATAAGATTTCATCGTTGAATAAGTGCATTGATTAGGACTAATCATCTATTAGTGGTGGTTATGTATAAAAGGTCTCGAGGAAATACGGCACCTGCGACTTCATGAGCAGTAAGAACTTATGATATGATCTTGATTTTATTTCTTGCTAGCACTATGGTTGTATAATCCATATTATATATATATACGTGGGATAGGTTATTTTTTTTTCCCTTAATATATAAAATGAGATAAATTGTAAATTAAATTGAACTAAAATTTTATGGTTAATTGAAAAGGGCAAATCCAATCTAAAAAATGGATAATTTTAATATAAAAAAAGGGTTAGAACTTTAAATTTCTATTATATTAATAATACATAATAGAAGTTCAATTATATGTATTTTCTTGCTAAGATTATTGTAACCTAATAGTATGAATACTAATCTCTCGACATGATCGATCAGGTTCCAATTCCTCTCCCTTAAGTCGTAATATGTAAATATATTTAAGGAAAAAAAAACAATTATATGCATTTTCTTTGGTTTACATTATTTATCATGTGATTGCAAATTAGTTGAGAAATTTCTGACAACTAATGAAGAAAGGGGATATAAGCGGATGAGCTATGATAAGGTTCCCAATACCAAATGTCCAAACCCAAGATTTATCTAATAGGGCAATACATTATAAAGTCTAGGATGGCTTTTGGGTAAAATATCAAAAAACTTAATAGTGTTTTGGGATTGGTTTTGCCACAAGATTAGCATCTAATGGGGAATCTAAACCACTAAGTCTTGCATATTATTTATCATTTTTATTTTTTACATTCACAAACATATAATTAGACATTATTATGCAACATACTATTTATTTTACAAAGTTCAGTAGTTATGGTTCCTTTTTACTCGATTTAAGATTCATTGAAATATGAAACTTATTTTAATGAAATTTTATTGATTAATTGGACAGATTCCATTCCCATTAGCTTAAAAAATTCTCGTGGGATTTGAGATGGGTTTTATACTACTTAGCAGGTATTGCAAGTTGAGATGGGTTTAACTTTTATAAAATTCATTCCTAATCTACATTCCTATATGAAATGATAACTTATGAGATTTTACTTATAAAGTATATGGGTTTCCATGGTTCTTCTCTCTTTTTTTCTTTCCAACTCTAAGCGTTCTCTTACCTCATAACGGATACATTCTTTTTCTTCTCATTGTTCTTATGATGTAAAGGTTTAAGATTTGTCGTTATTTTTAAGATTGGTATGTTCGTGTTACAAGTTATTTTAGATCATTAATGAATACCTTTAATAGTTAATTCAGGTTCAAAAGGTAAAGAATCAAATCAACTTTTTTTTAATAATTTTTAAAAAGATTCTCGTACTAAACAACAAAAGCAAAAAGTTCACCATTTGATATATACTGAGGCATTAATGGTGATAGGATAAAACCGAGGAAACTCCTAGATTTTCTCGTGCTATTCTCACTTTATAAAAGGTGTACCTTACATGTGACACTCATAAATACACATTTTCAAGATCAACATGTGACGTGACATAGGAAGATTTGGTCAAAGACCTAAATTAAATATGTGATATTTCTAGATATTAGGGATTTAGCTACGAAGTGGGAGGTCGTGTAAATAAATTTACGTACCTGCACCAGGGGTGATGCAAACAAGTCCAGTGATCATGCCTTGAACAGCTCCAATCACTGAGGGCTTCTTGAAGAAAATGACATCGAGCCATGTCCACACCAGTAGGCTGGTGGCTGCACATATGTTGGTGTTGAGCACTGCCATCGACGAGTCGATATTCGCCGCGTACGGGTCTCCGCCGTTGAAACCCGCCCACCCCATCCATAGCAACCCCGCCCCTGCCAACATTAGTAGCACATTGTTGGGTGGAAATCTCTCTCTGTCCCTGCTTGATCTTGGACCCACCTGCTTTCATGTTTGTTTATCGTTAATTAATCGATTTTCTTGAAAAAAATAATGGCTGTTAACTCTTTTGAGATGGTGTTTTTTTCTAAAATATTTTTTGTACTCAAAATTTTAGAATTACATAATATTTTCTTAGTAAATGTTAGAGGCCAATATTGCAAAAGATATCGGGAGATTTTCCATCATACAAAATAGCAATGGAAATTGGAGAATGTAACTTCCTTTTTGAGAAGAAATGGAAATCATTTTTCTCGTTTTCATTTAACATGTCCAGTAGTTGTTTATCACTACTACTAGTGGCCTACAGTTGTCATTGCTTTCCATTACCACTCATTGTTACAAGATTGTATCTGAATATTTTTTTTCTCCCAAAAAAAAGAAAAAAGAGATGTGTTTTTATTTATTAAGACATATATAAGGTTAAATTTAAAGTCACAGCCGATGCGAAAGAAGGAAGTTCAATATTTTACAGATATACATATATCTCAAAACAAATAATTTAGATAAAGTAAATCTCAAGTCAAAAGTTGCCTAACAAATCAACTGAGGATGATCATTGTCAACAGAAAAATGAAAAAAATAAAAAAAAATGAAGAAATTAACAAATCCATGACAACTTATTCGTAGGAAAGGATTTATCAACGACTTCTCTTACGCATACGACACATTTGAAGATAATTTCCTTGGTTTTGAAGACATAATCTTTTCGAACAAAGCAGAAGACAAGTTTTTTAATAATAAAATACAGATTAGTTAGCTTTTTCTTTTCTTTTCTTTTTTTCCCCCAGATTTAACCTAATCATGGAGAAATCACAACAGCCATAAAGTTATAATTTTTAGTACTCCTGCCCCCATTATTGGAATACTCACATAAATGTGTGTATAATTTAAATGGCCAAAAAAAAAAAAAAAAACTCATTAAGTCCACAAAAGCGGACAAATCCTTTTCCCCATACCATGATTTAACCATACATTTTTCCACGATGATCGAGTTTTACTAATATCTTCAAATCTAATCTTCAGTTAAAGCGACTTTATCAGGTGAATTTATCGAGATTTTAAACTCTAACTTAAGAGTATCAGCTCTTAACAAATCTAGTAGTCAGTAATTTTTCAAATTAGTTTTGGCTAAACTAAAACCAAAGAGGAGAAGAAAAATGATTAAAAAGCTTACCCAGAAAGCAGCAGTCAAGCCAGCAATTCCTGAAGAGAGATGGATGACATAACCACCAGAATAGTCCATAACACCCCAATGAAACAAAAAACCCCCACCCCACAAACTAAAAGCCCCAACGGTGTATGAAAATGTCAACCATAGCGGCACAAACATCATCCAAGCCTTGAAATTCATCCTTCCCAGGACGGATCCCGCCAGTAAAATCAACGTAATCGCTGCGAAAACGCATTGAAACCACACCATCGACGCCATCGGATAGTATGG
The DNA here is from genome assembly GCA_024138005.1 of Lumnitzera racemosa. Taxonomy (NCBI): domain Eukaryota; kingdom Viridiplantae; phylum Streptophyta; class Magnoliopsida; order Myrtales; family Combretaceae; genus Lumnitzera; species Lumnitzera racemosa. The sequence continues at coordinate 23,328,015 of JAMXBC010000008.1, forward strand.
CGTCACCATAGCAGTTTCTGGAGAATGATTATGATGATAGTGTGTGGTTTGGGGCAAGGCAGCTTGTTTTATGAGGAACTTTTGTCCTAGAGCCGGTCCTGCCTTGCCCCAAAAGGGGAACAACTTATCACCAAATGACATTTTGTATGCCCAAATGACCCAACATAGCACCACAGCCGCAAAGGCATACAGTGCCATGAAGGCTGAATTCACTGCCCATTTCTTTTTCACTATGCTTCCATAGAGGATAACTAGTCCCGGAACGCTTTGTAGCCCGACAAGCGTCGCGGATATCATCTGCCACGCATTGTCTCCTTTGTTTAGCCAATCCGGAACCGCTGCGGAAGTTCCGTTTTGGTAGGCCACCGGGACTACCGGGTTGGTAGTTGGTGCTGCAGCCATGCGTATGACTGTTGGTTTAAGTTTAGTACTCTCTATCAAACGAAGTAATAGCTATGTGTGATACCTCCCACTAGAGGTATGGTTAGGTTGTGTTGTTAATATTGACGATGCCATGACAAACAAAGGCTTGATGATGGCACAGTGTGTGCGTACATGGGGTTACAATAGTCAAAAATTGAGTGGCAGGGCTTGGATGAATATGACAGATTCGCTATATTGAAAAGTGAATATTGAAAAGTCTTCTTGAATAAAAAGGAAGAATCACCTCACTTTTTTTAGTCGTCAATAATAAATGGTAAAATTTTGTTGCTTACACCACCTTTACGTTTATATACACTTATATAATATCATGATTTATATCATACTTTTATAGTTTTTTATAATTATATATTTAATTTTCAATTTATTTAATTATATAATTAATTAAAAATCTAGTTATGATCATTTATATCTTAGTTAATTCTTATTCAAAACAATAACACATTTAAAATGATAAGCTAATAAGATAATTATCTACAATTTTAAGAAAATCATACGACCCTCGTAGAGCCGTACAAAGCCACTCACGGCCTCTAGTGGGTCTCGTGACCCACTATGTTGTAATAGATGGTCATCAATTGCCTTTAAGAGATAATGTAATCACCTCAAGTTATATACAGCCATCTTATTAATTATTCACATTGAATAAACTAATTTTATGAATTAAAATTAATTGAGATATAAATAATGATAAGTTAAAACTTTGAGATATAATTATAAAATGTAGCAAAATTGGGATATAAACGGTAAAATTGATACTAGATATATATACATATACATATACATATACATATAGAAACCCATCAATCTAAACAAAAGTCTTTGAATGATATGTATCACGTATATGTACACATAGTATATAACTTCTAATAATTTTGTAACAGATAACCTATCATATGTATATAATCGTGGTGTGTTATACATACTATATATACACCATGTATTTATACACTATTATTAATTACCTACCATATGTATATACATACAGTGAATAATACCTATCATATGTAGGTTATACATTCGGATACTAGTAATAATTACCTACCACATATATATATAATGAGTAATACTATTGAAATTTTTTTTCTCTTTAAAAGTTTAAATAAGATCGTACTTGAATATATATATATATATATGTTCTACACCTTTTTTATTTAAAATTCTTCTCGATTTTCATTGACCTACTTTATCACCGACACTGACTGATTTGCCTATTGCAGATGCCTAGCTAGATAAATTTGGACCACTTAATTTAACTACTCTATAATTCTTCAAAACCTTATACCTTTCAGCTTTCTATTTTAGTTTGGGACCACGGTGACGCTAGATGTCCTGACGTATCTAAGTCCATGCTGGAACTATCCTTAAAGAATGCACTCTCAATAATCACTTTATACATTCACAAAAGTAAAAATACTTAATATCATAAAATAGATTATAAATCTAATGGATAAATATTGAATGTTTTGTAATATAAAAGGTATTTTCTCAACCATGCTTCCCTACCTCATATAGATAAAAAGAGATTCATTGTATGTGTCTAAAATTTGAAAAATTTTGATGTATTAAAATCTTATTGAAATTTATATATCACTAAGCATAATATATTAGTAACACTGGAATTTTTTTCGATATACATTTAACCACTTATATGAAAAAAAAAAGCAACTTCTAAACCAGCATATTTGCTGCTATAATAATAATTCTTCATTTATGATTATGGAAAAAAGAACAACAAAAGAAAAAAAATTTGTCGCAACAGCCAAATGGCCAAATTTGACCGATGGCCATTTATTTGGCGAGATTTCAAACAAACATTGGACAAATTTACAAAAAAAAAAAAAAAAAAAAAAAAAAGGCAACAAAAGAAATTACTAAGCACTCGTCCTTATGAAGCAACCCAGACATGTTCAGCATCGTTTGGTGCTTTCACTTTATCCATATTCTCGTGCCAAGCACTCCTCATAAACACAATCTTAATTCTTCCTACTATTTATATTTTCTCTATGATGACAAAATGTCTGAGATAAGCTGAAATGTAATTACAAATATCTATCTTTCTCACTTATATTTGTTACAATATGTATCTAATGAATATTCTCTTACAAATCAATCCACATATGAAAAATGTGAAGTGCTTTTACGCTGATTATTGGGGGACTATGTGACTAGTTGAGGAAAAAAAAAAATGGGTACTTAGAAAAAATATTATGATTATAGGGTCACAAAGGTGCCTTTCAAAAGAGGACCTTTAGTATGGGTTTTTTTTTTTTTTTTGCACCGAAAGACTCTTGCAATGTATTTTATTACAATTGAAAGTGCTTTTTAGAAGTATGCTTTTAGTTGTAGTAAAATTATAATTAAAGGTACCTTTAATTATAATTACTTAAATGCTTTTTGAAAATGTGCCCTCTTTGGAAAACCTAAACTTCACAAAACAAGTCAAAGAACCTCTTGCACGCATAAAACAAAGTAAAAACAGGAATTATAATGCAACTAAAACCTTGAAACTCTAAATCAAACCCACTTCCCAACCTCTCGAGACATAGCTCTAGCATACGATAATATTAATTACTCTACTTCCAATTCACTTACCCGAAACCCCAAATCATTCACTACTATGATAATGCAAAAAGTGAAACGTAAGACGTATAACTCATTGAAACCATTATAAATAAGGTAGACTAATATTAAAATCTATATAAACATAAATGTCATAAAGTCTAGTTTATAACAAATATACTATCATCGTCTCCTAAACATAGTAAACACTTGGGACACTCTAGATGCTAAACGGCTACTAAGGTAGGTCCGAAAACTGTGGGGCATCAATAGTAACTACTTGGGAAGAACTCTCTCCCTGTGAACTGATGGACCTCCTCCTTCTCTTAATTGGTGCTGGCGGTGTGAAAAGGGATTTTTCCTGGATACCTAAAGTTGGGGTCTCAAATATATTCCCCCCATGAATACCATCAGACGACCCCTTTATAAGCGGTAGAGCTGTCCTATCACCACCATGATGGCTTTGTCCTTGAGTACATCTAACTCCCCTTGTTCGTATCCGTCCGCCTTGCTTGGGTGGGTGGTTGGAAGGTTGAACTTCACCTGGGTATCCTCATTTAGCTCCTATGCCTAAACCAGAGCCAAATGGGGAGGGTAGAGAGTAACTAGGAGATGGTTATGTAGCAATAAAATCTTATGCTTAATGGAGGATTGAGTTACTTAGTAGTCAACTGTTACGTCCTGAAGTCATAAAGTCGCAACATTCTCACTATATAAACCAACCTATGACAAGAACTAACCTTATAATGCCTATCATAGACAACCTGGGTGTCTATTAGCCTTGTTTGGGGGAGGGGGGTTAGGAAGGTTGAACTCCATTTAAGTGTCCTCATTTAGCTCCCATGCCTAAACCTAAGCTAAATGGGGAGGGTAGAGAGTGACTAGGAGATGGTGTAGTAATTGAATCCCATGCTTGACGGAAGATTGAGCTACTTGGTAGTTGACCCCATTAAAAGAGATCCTAATCTACTGGTTATTACAGCGAAATTAAGAAATAATTGCGTATAGTCAATTAATAAACAAATCAAACCATGAATAAGTTAGTACATCTAGTTTTAGTTACCCTATTGATTCCTCTGGGGACATGTTTTGCTGTTGTGTCCAATCTTCCTACAAAACATGCAAGTTGTTCTATCAAGTCGTCTTTAACGTCCATCTCCATATGGAAATGCTTAGTCTTAGGCTTACCTTTCTTTTGCTCCAACTATGGGTTTGGTTGTACTTTCTAGAGGTACAGAATGATTAGCCAACTCAACTTATCACCTATTGAGAAGAAGTGGGCTCTATACATTTACACCTGATACATAAACTTATATCAATCCTCGATATTGGACATTACATCAAAGCATTCGGAATCGGTAGCAACAATAGCATGTAAGCTGGGAATCCTATATATCTGCCATTTGTTGCATGTGCGCATGCATCGGTTGAAGTCTACTGTCTGCATGTGGCCACCTCCCTTCATCCTATTCCCAACATACTTACTTATAGTCTTAACCTCACAAATTTTGTTGTACGGACTAAAACGTACTACTCAATGAGAACTTACCCACTTGACCCACTCCTTTAACAACTTCGTTGCGTATTTAGTGTATTCTTAGTTTGTATGCACCCACTTAAGCACCTCCTTATGTCTCTTATCTTAATAGAATACACAATTATAGAAGATTTTCCTATAAGTGATGTTACCAGAAGACCATAGGCGTACTTCAACATCGAATGATACGCTTCCACAAGGTTAAACATCATATACCTGAACTAATAACCCACATCATGTGCATGTGTCCATTGCTACATCGGTAGAGGACGAAACCAATCCAATGCGCCGGGCTTGATACTATGAACCTTCTATCAAGCCTAGTTTTTCTCCTGGTTTTTATAAATTAATTTTCTTTAAACCGATCAATATTAAACAAGTCAATGTTATGGTTTACACTTTAACTTTACTGCTTTTTGCAATTATACACCTAGAGTTTTAACTTTTATAATTATATACCTAATTGAAAATTTAGTTGTCACAATCTACACCTTAGTTAACTCTAATTCACACCATTAGTCCAATTAGCGCGATTAGCTAATAAGTTAGCCACCTATGGCCTTAGGGGGGTCGTATAACTCCTTGTAGATGGTTACTGGCTACCAATTGCAAAATAGAAAATCATAATCCACTTAAAAACATAGGTTATAAGACCCATTAGCAATCGTGGGTGGTTGTATACGACCCTTTGGGAGTCGCATAACTCTCTTAAGACTGTAGATAGCACCCTATTGGCTTATCATATTGAATAGACAATCACTATAGATAGGAGTTAATTGAGGCATAAACAATGACAACTAATTCTTCAATTAGATGTATAATTAGATACGTTGAAATTTTAGGTATATAACTGCAAAAAATGGCAAAATGAAGGTGTAAATCATTACATTAACTTAATATTAAACCCTACCCGTTTAATATTAACCCGTGATTAAGATTTAAAGAAAACATATTTTTTTAATTCTGAAAATATTTTAGAGTCGTCACCCAACTAAAGTTGGGAAAGAGAGTTAAATTATAACCAATTGGGCAGATTGGTTATAATTTAGTTACTGATCTTTCGATAAAACTAATTTTACAAACAGTTTTAAGAACCAGAAAAACAAGTCCAAGGGTTAAGATTTTTGAACCCTTACGAGTACCATCAACTTTCCAATTTTGGACTTAATTTATTAAAATCACCTTTTAAAAATTATTTATGAAACAAATTTACTTATTGAATAATAAATTGGGTTAAATCGAGTGAAACTATACTAAAGTGAAAAAAATGGGTCTTTTCATTTTTTACTATCGCTTTGTATGTGCCTATGTACTCAGTTCGGGATTAGATGTACGTAGTTTTTTTCTTAAACTTTAATTTTGTTGGTTCGTTTTAATCTTGAAAGATGGTTAAGTTTACGTCTTTTAGCCCATATATTTTATTTTGAAAATTTCTACAAGGGGTCTTAAATTGAGATATTTTTATTTTTAGAAAGTTCTAAAAGTGTCTTAATTTTAAAATGGTTAATTTTATTTTGTTTCTATTGAAAATTGTTTTTCTAAGTGATTAAATCAATTTATTTATCATATTTATTTTCTACTTATTTTATTTTCTTATTATTAATTTCTCTCTAAAACATAAAAATAAAACTAAGCTTTTTCTTTTCTTTTTCTTTTCTTTCTTTTTTTTTGAGTCATAGTACAATTACAATCATAAAAATTTAAACAAACAAACAAAAACACAGAAAAAAAAAGAACATGATGTAGGACAAAAGAAGAAAAAAAAAAGAGTGGGCCAGACCAATCAAGGCAAGGGAATGGGTAGGAGAATGGATTAGATGGAGCTCCAAGTCAGGTCGGATCAAGCATAGAAATCTACATCACAAAATGGAGAATAGATCAACGCCTCAACCAACTTCTTTTAGTGGTTTCTGATGTGATTTTCTAAGGGGTAAAGACGCTTTTATAAGAAATTCATTGGGGAATGTAGGTTTGGAGGAAGTGTCTTCACTAGTTTTTTAAGTTAAGTGGTGGCTCAATAGCAATGGTGGATGATGATAGTCGGATATGGGTTTTAGGTGGCCTATACGATACGAAGTGGTACTGTACTTCTGCGCATGCGTGTTTATGTAAGCCAAGTAGTGGATGATACTTGGGTTACTGAAGTATGTCGGTATAGTAGTGTAACTATTGTTCGTTGTGTGTGTGGTGTGAGAAGGAAGATGGCATGTGAGTGGTTGGGGAGTGTCTAGTTGGTGTGTAATGATTGTTGGTCATACGTTGGTAATCGATTGTTATGGGCGTGTTGGGTAGTGTTTTTAGCTAAGCACTAGTGAGGTGGATGTGATGGAAGGGGGCTTGGCTTGTGCTGCTGTAAATTGCAACAAGAATAGGAGTGGTCAATGGTGTTGAATCTATTGTTATCATTGAGTATGACCGTGGATGAAAGGATGAAGAGGATGGTTATGGTTATTGATGTGTTTGGGTGTGGGGGATGGTGGCGTCGGATTCGATCAATGATGGGGATTGAGTCATTGTTGTTGTTTTGTCGGTAGGAGAGAGTGGGGATCACGGATAGAGATTGAGAGGGATCGATGGGTGCATTATGAGTGGTTTGGCCAGTGAGAGAGGGAGCTCGAGTGATTGGGTTTTTTTTTTCTTTTTCTTGTTTTATGAAATTGAATAATGAACTAGCAGTTCCTCCCCCTTTTTTTTTAAAAAAAAAGAAAACTTTTACTCATTTTTTAACTAAATTAAAGATTGAATCTGGACTAGTTTTCATGTTGGATTCAAAATATTCTATGCAAACCTTGCAATTACCTCATTAATTTGGTCAAACTGCAAAGAAAAATGCCTCAATTTAAGCTTGAAAGTAAATAGTCCAGTAAAGGAAAATGTGGAATTTTTGGGGAGAAGAAGAAAAATGGAGGAAAGTGAGGGAAGATGATGCTGACGTAGAGTTGGCGTAACACCACGTCAGCCACGTGGTCTAATAATGTTGCACTACATGTTACGTGGCTAAACACATGTTGGGTGTGGCTTAGATAAAAATAAAAGGTAACTTATGTCTCCGATGAGATTCAAATCCCTAACTTCAAGTTAAACCCAATGTTAAATCTAAGTACTTATCCGTTAGGCTGTTAGGCCGTTAACCTATGCCTTATCTAGATGTGTAATCAATTTACATATATGGACCAAGTTAGCCTAGGCTAGATTTGAATCTAAGACCGGGAACAATCACCCTCCCTTGAAAATACTTAAATCTAAACTATTTTATTATAATTCAACATTATTTTCTAAATTTCCCTAAAATCCTCTATATTCATTTTTTTTTCATTTATTGTGATTTTTCCAAATTTTTGTATTTTTTCTAAATTTTCTATTTTCATTTTTTTTTCCTAAATTTTCCATTTTTTGTATTCTTTCCAAATTTCTAAAAAATAAAGAGGAACAAAAATAAGGCGTCTGCAGCTTCCCCTCTCTATAGTGAAGTTTGAATAAAACTTTACCACAAAGACAAATGAGACACTATTCTTCCCTTAAGGGTGGAATTTGTTCTAAGAAGCACCTTAGCCAGTTATCATAGGTTCAATCTACTAAGGATTTAGTGAATGGTGAAAAGTGAAAGAGAGAAGAGGTGCTTTGGTCGAGATACCATAGAAATTGAAAGAGGATAACGCCCTTATGGTTGGTAAGAACCCCAAAAGAATTTGAAAAGCTTAGTTATTAAACCCTAAACGAAAGGTTGAAACTTGGTAGTGCCCCAGTAGGCTAACTGACTCGGGTGAGTGAGTGAAGCGCTCCTAAAGCTAGTTAAGGCCCTAAAGAGATGTTGAAGGTTTGGTCGTACCCCTATGAGCTAACTAATTAAAATAAAATGGGTGAAATGCTCCTTGAGTTGGCTAAGACCCTAAAGGGATGTTAAAGACTTGGTTGGATCCCTATGAGCTGACTAACTAAGATAAAACAAGTGAAGTGCTCCTCGAGTTGGCTCAGACCCTAAAGATATGTTGAAGACTTGGTCGTGCCCCTAGAAGTTGACTAATTGAAATGAAATGGGCGAAATGCTCCTTGAGCTAGTTAAGACCCTAAAGAGATGTTGAAGACTTAGTCATGTCCCTATGAGTTAACTAACAAAAAAAAAAAAAACGAGCAAAGCGCTTTTTGAGCTAGTCAAGACCTTAGAGAGATGTTGAAGACTTGGTCGTGCCACTATAAGCTAACTAACCAAGATAAAACGGGCGAAATACTTCTTGAGCTAGCTAAAACCCTGAAGAGATGTTAAAGACTTGGTCGTATCCTTGTGAGCTAACTAACCTAGGCGGGAACGTCTTTAGGGAACTAGTAACCATAAGTTGGAATCGATTAGGAAAACCTGGTCGTATTCTTCTAAGCTTACTAACTTAGGAGGGAGTGTCTTTAGAGGACTAGCAACCTTAAGCTGGAGTCGATTAGGAAAACCTGGTCGTACTCTTCTAAGCTTACTAACCTAAGCAGGAGCGTCTTTAGGGGACTAACAAACCTAAGTTGGAATTGATTGGGAAAACCTAGTTGTGCTCTTCTAAGCTTACACACCTAGGTGGGAGCATTTTTAGAGGACTAACAACCTTAAGCTACAATCGATTGGAAAACCTGGTCGTGTTCTTTTAAGATTATTAACCTAAGTAGGAATGTTTCTAGGAGACTAGTAACCTTAAGCTGGAATCAATTAAGAAAACCTAGTCGTGCTCTTCTAAGCTCACTAACCTAGGGAAGTGTCTTTAGGGGAGCTGGACTTATAAGAAGCGCTTTATAGGCTCATTAAAAGGAATTAGTGATGAAAGGAAGCGCCCTATGAGCTGACTCGAGAGAAATTGGTAAAGAGAAGCGCTCTTATGGGCTTGCTAAAAGAACTTGGTAAGGGAAGCACCCTATGAGCTTGCTAAAAGAATATTAGTAAGGGAAGTGCCTTATGGGCTTGCTACAACAAATTAGTGAAGAGAAGCACCCAGTGGGCTTGCTAAAAGAAATTAACGAAGAGAGGTACCTTATGGGCTCGCTATAGCAAATCGGTGAGGAAAAGCGCCCAATGGGCCTACTAAAAGAATATGTGAAGAGAAGCTCACTATGAGCTCGCTAAAAGAATTGATAAAGAGAAGCACCCTATAGGCTCGCTTAAGAGAAATTAATGATGAAGGGAAGCGCCCTAAAGGCTTGCTTGAGAGAAATTAGTAAAGAAAGGCTCCTTACAGGCTTGCTAAAAAGAAATTGATGAAGAGAAGTGCCCTATGAGCTCACTAAAAACTTGGTGAAGAAAAGTGCCTTAAAGGCTAGCTAGAACCCTAAAAAGAATAGAAGAGGGGATAGCGCTTTAAAAGCTAGCTTGAACCTTAAAAATGAAAGACGGGACAACACCTTAAAGGTTGGCTAGATACCTAAAAAGAGTAGAAGAGGGGATAGCGCTTTAAGAGCTAGCTTGAATCATAAAAAAGAATAAAAAAGGAGACAATACTCTAAAAGTTGGCTAAAACCTTAAAAATGATGAAAGATAGAGGAGGTAATGCTCTAAGAGCTTGTTAAAGCCCTAAAATGGATGGAAAATGGGACATCACTTTAAGAGCTAGCTAAAAACCTAAAAGAGATTAAAATAGGGGACAACGCTTTAAGAGATTATTAGAACCCTAAAAATGAAAGAAAGAGAGGATAGTGTTCTAAGAGCTGGCTAGAAAACATGATGAAAGATAAAGGGGGTAGTATTCTAAGAGCTTGCTAGAACCCTGAAATGAATGGGAGAGGGGTCGGTACTTTAAGAGTTGACTAAAAGCCCTAAAAGAGATTGAAGGAGGGGACAGTGCTCTAAGAGTTGACTAGAACCCTAAAAATGAAAAAAAGAGGGGATAACATTGTAAGAGCTAGCTAGAAAAAATGATGAAAGATAAAGGGGGTAGCGCTCTAAGAGCTTGGTAGAACCCTAAAATGAATGGAAGAGGGGTCAGTGCTCTAAGAGCTTATTAGAAACCCAAAAAGAGATTGAAGGAGGGGACAATACTCTAAGAGTTGGCTAGAACCCCTAAAAAATGAATGAAGGATTGGAGAAGCAAAGTAAGGAAAGTAACCAATTTTGAAAAATTTCTTGACTTGAGAAAATATTTATAGGGAAATTATTGAAAAAACATTTATGAAAAAAGGTATTAAGGATAGGCTCCTTGATTTGAAAAAGAGTTAATGGACATTAAAAATTGCATTAGGAAAGAATGATTTAGACTATTAAGGTTAATTTAAAAAATGTGACCACTTTGAAAAGGAAACAGATGAAGTGAATAGAAAGTTTCGCTACTCGAGCCAACATAGATTGGACAAAAATCCTGTGACAAGGCTTTACTTTCTCTCTCTTCTTTCTTTTTTTTTTCTTTTTTCCCTCATTTTATTCTTTGATCTCTTTTTTTTTTCATCATCATTTTTTGAAAGCTTGCTAACGAGTATAAATTCTTATTGTAACCAACTCTTTCCTTGGTAACCATGTGGGGTTTTTCAATGCCCCTAACCTTGATGTTGGGCTCCCTCGTGGGCCTTTGTGATTTTAAAGATTTCTGTCCTTAGGAAAATGGTAACTCATGATTAATTTAGTCAAAGAGGACTTCCTTGCTAACTTTCAATCTAGATTTCACTCTTGACTATAGTTCCAAAATTATAGTCCATTTTGCAGGAGATATACCTTGATCAATTCGTTAAGTTTTTTTCGATTCAACATTATGAATTTAGACTTTTGGTCTAAGTACTAATGAGAAGGCTTATTTTAAAATATTTACTTATTCAACATGGGTGTACAAGTTAATAACCTTTTAAGAAAAATAAGAAGTATGCTTACCCTAGTTTCAAAGATAATTTTTATTAAAGATAAATTATTTTTTAAGATCAGAAGAACTTTATTAAGTAAGGGTGGTATTGTGGGTAGGGAGGCTTTGTGTGATTCAGTATGGGTAAGAAAGACTTTAGAGTAGATATAGAGATTTTGAGTTTCCAAGCTTGAACTGTAACTTAAGGCCTTACATCTTTGGGGTAATTTAGGCCTTGATTCCTAAATTTTTGTATCAATTTTGCTGCCTCTATTAAGATGTGATATATCTTTTGGGGGTTTTTATCTTACACTTGAGCTCAATTTTTCGGCTTCTTTTCTTCTTTTATTATTATTATTATTATTATTATTATTATTATTATTATTATTATTATTATTATTTCTTTCCCTCTTTTTAATTGCTTTACCCCATTATCTCTTGTTGTTCTCTCTCTCTCTCTCTCTCTCTCTCTCTCTCTCTCTCTCTCTCTCTTTGCCTTAAGAGTAATTGTCTCCATTGCCAAGTTTTTTCCTTTCAAGTGATTTAAGGCCTTAAATCCATAGATTTCTGGTGTATTGAGGTATGTATAAGCTTAAGGTGTTTAAAAAAAAATTGGCTCTTCTTCATTTCAAAGAAAAATAATTTATTAGAAACAAAAAGTTGTTTTTGAATTAATGTTACTAAAGCAAATATAAACCATTTTTATCCTTCTCTCCTCATTAATGACCCTAACTTTCGAATTGCCCCATTGTGGGGTAGTTCTTGACAGGCTTTAAATTTGAAAAATAATCTAAGTTAGCCCAACAAGGTAACAAGAGATAATTGTGTTTATGATTTGAAAATAAATGCCTAACTTCATTTTAATCTACGTATCATGTTCAAAGTGGACCTCCTTTACATTCAAAGCGGACCTCCTTTAAGGAATGAGTCTAAAATATCCTCACCACTATGTCACTTAACTCTTCAAGTGTTTTAAGGGTTAGTGCATAGGATATAGTTTGCCTCTTTTCATCTTAAACTTCTTAAAAGGTGAGTTACTAATTTCGTAAGGAGGAGTCTATTTTTTATTTGGTCTGCAGTAGAGATTGACTTTACAATATGCCCTGGTTTCTAATAACATGCCCCAGTTTTCATACTTTTTCACTTAGTCTAAGTTTGAGGCTTGGGTTGTATTTTGACTTTGTTTATGATTGGGCTTGGTTTTCTAAACAGATGAGGGTTTTTAGCTTGGCTTGCTCACCTTAATGGACCGAGGATTGTGTTTGGGTTAGCTGCTTTGATGGGTCATAGTTTATGTTTGGATTGGCTACCTTAATGGGCCAAGTGGCTTGTGTTTGGGTAAGTTACTTGAATGGGCCAAGTAGTTAAGGGTTTGTGTTTAAACTGGCTATCTAAATGAGCCCAAGGTTACTGTTTAGATTGAATTGGCTAAGGGGCTAGGCTTCCTTAATGAGCCAAATGGCTTTATTTGGATTGGATGCATTTAGGTTGGCTGCCTAAGTGGGCTAAAGGCTTATGCTTGGGTTAGCTCCTTCTTATTTGGGTTGAGCCCATAAGGATTTATAACCATTAGTAACTTTTCTTTTCTTTTCTTTTTCACTTTTTTTCATTTCTTTTTTCTTTTTTTTAGAGAGAAAAATAAATTTTTATTTTACAAAAACCAAGAAATCAAATTACAAATAAGGATGATGATTTTTAGGGTTCTGTTTACAATTTTATGAGATTTATTTACATTTCGTTGATCGAGAGAGAATGAATGGTCAGATGAATAATTATTGAAGTACCTACTTACAAAAGGGAACCTTAAAGAATAAAGAAAACGATGAACTAAAGAGAACTTTTATTATTGTGAAAGATCATAATACAAAAAACAAAGGTAGAAAACCTAACATTTATTCTAGAACTTAGCATTTATTTTAGTCTTTCTAGATATGAATTAGAAAAAACCTTAAACTAAGTCTCATAGATAAGCCTTAAGGTTCTCTAACATTTCATAGATTTCCCTAATGACCTGTCCCAAAAGGGCCCCTATGGCTCGGTTATGAGCTTCAAAACACTCAAGCTTCTCCTTTAGGTAAGCAATCTTATCTTTCAATAGCTACTCGCGAATCATAGAGAGGTCCTGTAGCCTATCAGTTCCTTGATTGTTTTCTTAGTTATCTGCCATTCTAGGTTCACACATTTTATGGATAAGATTTAGTTATCAATGCAACAAAAGAAATCACATGGAAATATGCAGATGTTAGGATCGTTTGAGTTAATATATTACTCCTTAGATTGCAATCCTACTATTATTTTCAAAAACTAATTGCATTAAAAAAATCAATAGGGTTGCAATTCTTAGGAGTATTGTATTAACTTAAACTTGAAGGGGAGAATATACAATCAGGGTAGGTTTTAAAAGGTCTTTAAGCTTTATGACCTTACTTGTTTTTATAAAACACTTTCATTGGTCATATCAAGCTAAAGTAGGATAGCCTAATCAACCCCGAGTGATGGTTACATCACAACACTTAGAGCTTACACAGTGGTCCTTCCATCCTAGGGTCTTAATACGATCCGAGTTTGACCATTTCTATCATACAAGTATGATATAGAAATTAAAAAATTAGTATAACTACATATAAATGTAGTAAATAATAACGAGTAAACAAATAAATAAATAAATTACACTCAATAAGATGATTTCAAAGAATTAATTCTAAATTTGGAAAGTTGGATAGCTAACCTCTTGACGTCCCCAATGAAGTTGCTAAGCTATTAAGCCTTGTTTTTCTCCTGATTTTTATAAATTAATCTTCTTTAAATCAATCAATATTAAACCTTACTTGTTTAATACTAACTCTCGACTAGAGTTTAAAAAAAAAAAACAATTCTTTTAATTTTGAAAACATTTTGGAGTTGCCACTCAACTGTAGTCAGAAAAGAGAGTTAAATTGTAACCAATTTAGTGAATTGGTTATAATTTAGTTACTAATCTTTTAATAAAACCAACTTTATAAATGGTTTTAAGAACAAAAAAAAGGGGTTCGAGGGTTAGGATTTTTAAACATTTACAGGTATCATTAACTTTCCAATTTTAAACTTAATTTCTTAAAATCACCTTTTAAAAATTATCCTATGAATTGAAATTTAATTATTAATTAATAAATTGGGTTAAATCAAGCGAAATTATACTAAAGTGAAAAACATAAGCCTTTTCATTTTTTATTGTCACCTTGTAGATGCTTACATACTCACTATTCGAGATCAGACGTACGTAGTTTTTTTTTTAAACTTTAATTTTGTTAGTTCATTTTAATCTCGAAAGATGGCTAAGTTTATGTCTCTTAGCTCATCTATTTTATTTTGAAAATTTCTAAAAGGAGTCCTAAATTAGGGTATTTTTATTTTTGGAAAGTTCTAAAAGTATCCTAATTTTAAAAGAGTTGATTTTATCTTGTTTCTATTGAAAAATGTTTTTTCAAGTGATAAAATTATTTATTTACTAATTTATTTATCATTTTTATTTTCTACTTATTTTATTTTCTTATTATTAATTTTCTCTAAAACATAAAAATAAAACTAAGCTTTTTCTTTTCTTTTTCTTTTTGTTCTTTTTTCATTTCTTTATTTTTTTTCCTTTTATTTTTTTGAGTCATGGTACAATCATAATCATAAAAATTTAAACAAACAAATAAAAACGTAAGAAAAAAAAAGAACACGATGTAGGATAAAAGAAGAAAAAAAATGAGTGGGCCGAACCAATCAAGGTAAGGGAGTAGGTCGGAGGATGAATCGGATGGAGCTCCAAGTTAGGTTAGATCAAGTATAAAAATCTGGGTTGTAAAATGGAGAATAGATCAACGCCTCAACCAACTTCTTTCGGTGGTTTTTGATGTGATTTTTGCAGGGGTAAAGACACTTTTATGAGAAATTTATTGGGGAAAGTAGATTTGGAGGAGGTATCTCAAAGTTTTGTGGTGGTTTGACGGGTTTTTTAAGTTAAGCGGTGGCTCATAATAGCAATGATGCCTGACGATAGTCGGATATGGGTTTTAAGTAGCTTGTACGATATGCAGTGGCTATCATACTATGTGTTGTGCTTTTGCGCATATGGGTTTGTGTAAGCCAAGCATTGGTTGATGCTTGGGTCGCTAAAGTGGGTCAGTATGGTAGTGTAGCTATTGTTTAATGGTGTGACTGTTGTTTATTATGTGTGTGGTGGCAAAAGGAAGATGGCATATAAGTGGTTAGGGAGTGTTTAGCTAGCATTCAGTGGTCGTCGATCGTGTATTGGTAGTTGATTACTATTGGCGTATTAGGTAGTGTTTTCGACTAAGCGGTGGTGAGGTAGATATGATGGAAGGAAGCTTGGCTTGTGTTGCTATAAATTACAACAAGAATAGGAGTGGCCAATGGTGTTGCATCTATTGATGTCGTCAAGCATGAGCGTGGATGAAAGGATGAAGAGGATAGTTGCGGTTATTGATGAGTTTGGGCATGGGGGATGGTGGCATCAAATTCAATTGACGATGGGGATTGAGTCACTGTTGTTGTTTTATCGATCGGAGAGAAGAGGGATCGCGAATAGAGATTGAGTGGGATCGATGGGTGTACTGTGAGTGGTCTAGCTAGTGAGAGAGGGAGCTCGAGTGATTAGTTTTTTTTTTCTTTTTCTTTTTTTTTTTGAAATTGAATAATCAACCAGCATTTATTCCCTTTTTTTTTAAGAAACTTTGACTCAATTTTCTACTAACTTAAAGATCGAATTTAGACCAGTTTTTATGTTAGATTCAAAATATTCTATGCAGACCTTGCAATTACCTCATTAATTTGGTAAAATTGTAAAGAAAAAGGCCTTAATTTAAGCATAGAAGTGGACAGTTTAGTAAATGAAATTGCAGAATTTTTAGGGAGAAGAAGGAAAATGGAGGAAAGTGAGAGAAGATGATGCTGACGTGGAGTTGACATAGCGTTACATAAGCCACATGATCTAGTAATGTGATCACTTCTAAATAGAGCTTTCGAGTTTTATAAATTAAATTTCTATATTCTATTCTTAACTCGGTTCAATAGGCAAGTGTACCTATCGTTTTATAGCACAGGTGAATATATGGTCGTCTCCACTGGGAATGGTTATAAACACTAGTACTAATTAATCTTCTTATTATCTAGCAATCCAATTTATCAAATGATTAATTATTAAAACTCTAAATTGCTAACTAAACTGTACTTATCCATGAATTAATACCACTAACACAATGGTTACAAAACAATTACTAACAACACATTTAACATGCAGACTTACTTCACCACTTAGCATGATACTACTAAAATACTTTTTATCCTAATACTTGTTATCTACGGGAAATTACAGTGTGTAAGCATTCTTCTCAAAACTACTTGCTTCTAATCCTAATTGTGTCTAATGGACTCTTTTCCTAATTAACAACTAACTCGGATTGCATTAATGTCATGTTAATTTATCGATTCCCCTAAGGATACAGTAACTTTCCTAATAATATCTCTACTATCAAGAGTAAGTTGTTCCAATGAACTAGATCTATTCAATAAAATTGTTTATCGACATATTCTATTGAAATCCGTCCTAAGTCAATATTGTGCACTACACCATACTTAGATTCATTAGATGTAATTCATCAGAATTAACATTTACTAAGAAACCGCTATTTCATGCATTTAATCATACTAAATGATGTAGTAACGTAATGAAAAAACAAAACATATCAATAAAATGTAGAAATAACAAAAAAATTAACATAGAACAAGTAGAAGAATACAACCCTATTTTGAATTCCACTGTAGAAATCTGATAAATACATGAACAATGAATTCCCGTCGTCTCTCTCGAGTAATTCCAAGAAAGGTATAAGGTACAACACTTAGAAATTGTATACTAAAAGAAAATAATAAAAAATACAATGAGCACGAAGATGTATGAATGGATGTATGATCCAATCTCCTCCTTTGTTTGAAAATTATAGCATCTTTATATTCTTCTCGTCAAAAGGCTTGAAATACACTACTTCAAGACACCTCTTGGTATTTAGATTAGTTATACGCACAAATTCGTGCGAAACAATTTAAAAAGAAACATTGTGTCTACTCCCATCATGCTCGTAATTCGAGGAATAATCTTTTCGCTACAAACATTCCACCTAATCACACCCGTGATTAAGGGTGTGATAATCCTTTTGAGGTAGAGTTACGGCTGTGATAAATAGGTGGAAAAATAGGTTCAATCTTGGTCACTCCCTTAATCACTGCCGTAATGGAGAGGGTAACGAGCATTGAATACTCAAATTCTTTTTTATCACGCCCATGATGAGTCTCAGTTGATCTTTCCTTATCATTATTCCTTTATCACAATTGTGATAACTCTAAATCTCCTTATTCTTATCGAATTTCGTCTCTTTTAGTTTTGAATCATCTGAAATTGATATATTACACAATGAATTGTCAAGAACTCGAGAAATAAACACAATTATAGTCAATTTATACCTAAATATGCTTAAAAAGTGTAGAGCAATTTATACTTATCATAATGTTACACCACGTGTCACATAGCTAGATACATGGTAGGTGTGGTTTGGATAAAAATAAAAGGTAGCTTATGCCTCTGGTGAGATTCGAACCCTAACCTCAAGTTAAACCCAATGCTAAATCTATGTACTTATTAGTTAAGTTGCTAGCCTATGCCTTGTCTATATGTGCAATCAATTTGTACATATGTTGCACATATAGACTAGATCAGTTTAAACTAGATTCAAATTTAAGCCTAAGCTAGATTCAATATTATTTTCTAAATTTTCCTAAAATCCTCTATATTTATTTATTTTTTTCATTTTTATGACTTTTCCAATTTTTTGTATTTTTTCTAAATTTTCTTATTTTTTGTAATATCCTAAACTTTTTACTTTTTTTATTTTCCTATTATTTTAATTTTTCCTAAATTTTCCTTCTTCTTTTTTGTATTTTTTCCAAATTTTTTATTTTTTTGGTTTTTCCTAAATTAGGACCATTTATCTTATCCTAAAAAATTTTTAAAATAAAAGGGAACAAAAATAGGGTATCTATACCTTCTCTAAGCATTTTTCAAACTTTTTGTGGCTAAGCTTCCATGGTTGTGAAAGTCGCCTACTTCTTACATGGTTGACTCTTATAGACCTTATTGAAATTGCTTGCAATATGTCATATGCACCACTGCCACATAGCAAAAAGAGTTTTCAACTATTCTCGTTTTTATCCAATGCTGAGTAAATCTCTACCCCTTTGTCAGATATCAAGCAAATGGTTTCACATCTCACCTTATCCCTACAAACGTGCATCCTCAGATTGCTAAGAAACCAGCCCCATGCATTAGCCATCTCATCATTGACTAGTGCAAAAACAAGAGAGACTATATGGTTCACACCATCCATACTAATGGTGACCAATAACTTGTAGCAGTACTTTTCGTATAAGAACATGCCATCAATACCTACCATAGGCCTATAGTATTTCCATGCCTTTATGCCTGGGTTGAAGGACTACCATACCCACTTTAGCTCCATCATCCCTTGCCAACTCAATTGGTTCCATATCTACTCTACCTTTGTGCCGAGGTTAGTCATTTGGATTGCATTGAGCAGTCAAAGCAAATTGTTAGATGACCTATCCCAATTTCCGTATACAGCTTCAATTGCTTTCATCTTTCCGACTCACACTCTTCTATTATTGACCTGATATCCAAACTACTTCTCAATAATACTGCAAAGTTGGAAAATCTTGGTGTTAGGTTCTCTCCTAATGACATTCAAGAATCCCTAGCCATAGTGTTGCTATCCAATTGCGGGTGATCTTTATTTCTTATAAGATTGACACATGTATAGGGCTTTACCAATCTTGTTATCACAAACACACCATCTAGTTTCTTCTTATATGCATGTAACCTCTACTAGCAGCCATCTTCATGCTTGGTACAAAGGATGGAATACTTACTCAGCCTCGACTTCAAGGACTTGAATTCGGCATAATGTTTAATGTGATAGTGCTTAATAGCTCTTACGAGTTCTTCTTTTGTATTCTCATACCTATACAAAGATCTTCATTGGCCTACAAGTTGTTGAACGATTTGTTCACATCTCATTTGAAGTTCAAGTAACTATCTTCCCTACCCCTGTTGTAAAAGGGAATCACATTCCTTTCCCTTGTTTTTTCCGTATCGAACTTTGAAGTTTGCATCAGGGCTAGTATTGGAACCATTGAACTTGAACGCAAAGCAAAAGAGTATACACCAACCATCTCTGATTGGAAGTTTCAAGTAACAGGTACCCTAAGCACAATAAGAGCTGCAAGAGGTGTCTCATTACCATCATCACCATGATACCCATTCTTATTGTCCTCTTCATCTTCTTCAAGCTCATAATCATCATCATTGTCATCGTCTTCATCATCATCATTATCATCTTTAAGTAAGCCTCTCATTCACTAAATCACGTGATCATATGAAATTTTCTTCTACAAAACCAATCCTATAGCCTCATCCACTACATTATCATCATCCCACATGGGCACAAACATAGGCAATGTCTCATATTCATATGCCATTTGTTCATTCTCCTTGACCGATACCTCTCTTTTGTTCTCTTCCACTAGAGGCACCTATGTTTCCTATGTAGAGGGGCCTCCTTTTACTCCTCTAATCCTAATATATAATTAGTGGATATGGGTTTGCTTAAATGCTTCTACCATCTCAAAGAGATTCTCAACATTATCGTTGTCCTTGATGGCAACAAGTCAATAATTCATGACACCCAAATAAGCATTGGGATGTTTATAAAAAATCTTAACCCCGACACTTGGATCCACTCTAACACTACTACAAACCTTTTCTAAGAGATCGGAGAAATTTGCATTGGTTCTTAACTTCACTGGGTTATGGTCACATTCCAGCCCTAAACTTCCCCTTAGAAAGTTTTCATGGGCGAAAATCATAAACGTCATCATACACACCATTTTCAACCTATTCACAAGGTAATTGCCATTTCGATTAGCACATAATTGATGTCACCTCGTTCAATGTAACTGTAACCTCTATCCTATTTCATAAACTACACAATTCTCTAATGGACATTTTATCGAACACTTGGAGTATACATTTCAAGACAATAAAATAACAATTCCACAATGTGAAATCTATACACCAACATACAAATTGTTTACATATATTTCTACAATACAATATAGAATACATACTGACATGCAAAAACAACATTTAACCATCCAAAATCAGTGCAAAAAAAAAAAAAACACATATCTAAACCTAGGGTTCTAAATGGGAAATATAAAAAAAAATCATAAAAATTCATGAAATTGATGTGGATTAAGTGTTTTAGATGTTTACCTTTGTTTGTTAGAGTAGATTATGCAAGAAAAAAGCATTTGAGTGAAGTGATTTTGGAGTTGTGTTTGTTTTTGCCAAGAGAGAAGTTAGGAAGAGCGTATTTTTTTGAATGGGCGAATGGTTTTGTTCGTGGAATTTGGGGTTTTATGGAGAGTGAAGGTGCATTTCTAAAATGTGCCTTTAGTTGTAATAAAATACACTAAAGGCACTTTTTAGAAAGATGCCTTTAGTGCAAAAAAAAAAAAAAAAAACCCAAACTAAAGGCATCTTTCTAAAAGGCACCTTTACGACCCCATAAACATAATATTTTTTCCAAGGACTCTTTATTTATTTATTTATTTATTTTTACCTTATGGTTAATCCTAATGTCAAGTTAGAACATGTGAAAGTTTTTTGTGCCCAAATTAACACCTTCCTCCCCTACTACAAAAACAACTTACCTTTAAGGTTGTGAATGAGTAATTCTAATGAATGAACCTAAATCTTCTTATGTCATGTCTTTTGGAGGCAACCTACTCCTTTGTACTAGTACTAAACCTCCTTCCCATGCTAAAAAACAACATAAATATTCATAGTCCAAAAAGTGGTCGATTAAGTGTGACTCCAAGTAACCTCCTTAGTTAAATAAATCTAAGGATGAAATATTAGAGCCATAAGCTTTCTTCAAGGTCAAAACATGAAAGACATTATATTTTAGCATAGAGAGGAAGTTCTAATTGATAAGCACATGATTCAACTTTTCAAGTTATACGAAAAAGACTATAATATTGCTTAGCAAGCTTGAGAGTCTTTTATAAAGTTATCGAAGATTTCTTATGAGTTGTAATATAATAAAAAACATATCCTTTAGTTCAAACACAACATCAAGATGATATTGATTACAAAAATGTTTCAAAATGTATCAAATTGCTTCTAAGATTTTCTAAAAACACTATCTCTAGTAGTTAACTTACCATTTACTACATTAACCTTAGAAGTTCCCTAATATAAGATGGAATGTTAAGAGGCACCTAGTGTCATGCCTCGAATATGAAAAGTTATAACAATTTTGTTGTGTAAAGTAACCTAAGATAGAAGCTGACCCCATAGTTACTATTGTAGATATAGTCCACACAAGGCAAACACAACTCAACCAGCTTGAAACATCCATTTATGATACCTATTAATAATCAAACCTATGATATAGCTTTACAAAATACTTATTTTATATAATTTGTTGTTCGATAACACATCAGTAATTACATAAACGTTTCACACTTAAAGTTATAATTTTTAAGTAGAGTTTACTAAAAACCACAGGTCTTAAAGTCTATTTACAATATGATACGAAACTAGTAAACGTCTTAGGAAATTTCTAGTTAGTTTCATCGAAACTCAGAAGAAAATTTAAAAGCCCAGATTCAGTGTATTCTTTATTTCTCACTTTCCCAGCCAACTGCACATTAACTTAGGAGTGGTGACATCTGAACATCTTAACCTCTACTCATCACTTACAAAAGACTTTATGAAAATGTAAACACAATTAGCTCAATAAGTGGGATGGAGTCAGAAGAGTACCATACAATCACAAATAAGGTTATTATTTATAATGAAATGCAATGCAATCACTCGCTTGAAACATCATACAATGTTATTCGGTCTATTGTGAAGTTAGAGAAATTGCATTTGCTCTAACTTGGATTAAGGAGTTTTCTATGACTCAAATTTAGACCAAACCCAGGCTTATGCAATGGAGAATATCCTTCTCCCATAACTACCTCCGAACCATAGTCCCTACCCTTACCATGACCTCCTCGTCTATTACTTAGTTTGATTAAGGATAAAGAAATAACTATTTTAATTATCTTCATTAAAGGGAGTCAATATTTAGCCTGATACTCCTAATCCTTCCCCTAATGATTGCTATGTATATCTAGTTAAGTTGGCCAAACAAGTTCACAACAATACAAAACGAAGTAATCATCTAGAACAGCACCTCAAGGAGTTTAACTACTGTTATAAACAAAATATTAACTACACATATAGCATACACATAGATATTTAATTTACAACCACAATCAAAAGTACTCTTAAGCTTCCCAACCAAACAAGCAATAAAGCTACGATCCCAACTTACCTATCTTGAAGCTCATTGTGAAAGGCTTGTATCAACAATACTTTGTTCACCAGGATACCTTATAGATATATACAAAACCTAGATTTTTTTTAGTAAGAGTTACAAAAATGTTAAGGTTGTATCTATTTATATTTCGCTAAATAGTTATATATTTAAAGTATATTATTATTTTCCTTATATAATGAATATAGTTTTCTTATATAAGTTAAGTTATTAAGTATTGATAATATACATAATTATACTATTACATTTAATATATCGTTTCTCGATTGTATCGAAACATACTTTTAATTAGTTAATTTATGTTTCAATTATGATAAGATTATCGTAGTATGTAAATTCTTGTAATATTATAGAGATATAGGTTATATTAAGTAGAATTGTTCAATTTTAGTAAAAATAGTGTCATTAGGTTCGTACACAACTAATGATATGTACTACAGGATCTGTTTTGAGAGATAATTTCTAAATGGTATTTTAAGCTTCTAATATACCTATACGTGCCTATAATAAGTATTGTCATATTATACTCATTTTATGCAATTGAATTATATTTTATATAATTTACTAATATAACTTAATAATATAGGTATTATCTAACTTTAATATAGATATAACATAATCCGGTCATAAAACTATCATTAAATGTATTAAAAAATTCATTTTTACCAAATCTGACCAATACGTATATGTATAGTTTTTATTTCAATATTTATCACATTTTAGCCTATTATTACTAAAAACACATATTGGTTTGTAATTTAAGTTAGTTTACTAAAAAAAATTCATAACAAATAACTCAGGCCATTAAATAATTCCCTGAAAATTTTTATAGACACTTAAAAATATGGGGGATTAAGTTAGTACATGGGTCCATGTTATTGAGTTTATCACCTATATGTTCAAAATTATATTTTTACCCCTAAATTGCATTTAATTAACCAAATAGTATCCTTTTTATACAAAATTATTTTCAATATATCTTAACATCATTATAAATCACTAAAAGTTAGTGGATATCCATTTTATCAATTAATTTCATAAAAATCTATTTATTTCATTATTTCACCCTATTTTTAAGGTAAAAAAATACATTAAATCTTAAACATACCCAAATTAAAAATCTGGCTACATAGCAATTAAATACATATCATATGTATTTTACACAAAAATTTTGCACTAAAAACTATATCATTTAGTGTATTTATTTTGAACATCAAATTTCACATAAATAATGACTTTCTTAAGCATGTATATAAAATAATCTTAATTTTACAAAAATAAAATTACCACATGAAAATATATCTAAAATAACCTAGATACAATTTCTTTCATAATTTTTTGAATTCATTTAATATTTTTAGAAAATTAGGCATAAATAGGGAAGAAATTTGATTATCTTGTTTGTTGGTGCTCTGATGGCGGTGGTGGATGTCACGCCCCGAAGCGGTAGAGTCGTAACAGCCCCGCCGTGTAAACCGCCCTAAGATAAAAGTTGGCCTCACAATCGCTATCTTAGACCTGATCTACACAAGGCGTCCACAACTAACCCGCTTTGAAGTAGACAATTTGTAATTTAAATAAATCATTTACCTATAAATGTAAGGAATTATATATATATGTTATCATTCAGTTATTGCAGTTAAAGTTTACAACATTTCTCTATAGTATATTCCCTAGTATTACATCATTCGAAAATGAGAAATAATTCTAAAATAAAAACTTAGACCTTAGAAGATGTGTTTATTCTTCAATGTTTTTCCTCACTCCCCAGGATCTAGCAGTTGTTAGCTTCAGAGTGATTGGTTGCCGCTTCTTAGCCAGCACCTGCATGACGTCTATAGGGATGTGAGCAACCACCGCTCAGTAAGTTAGGACGGAGGACTTAAAACTATACCATACACACAACAAGGTTTTCAATCACTTATTAGGTGCAATGCATGTGCAAGCAAATGCCATCGCACGACGTTGTCCGGCCCGTCGTAAAATTAGAGAAATTACGCCGGTTTTAATCTGGGTTGAGGAGTTTCCGTTAATGCAACAGCTCATGACCAAACCCAGGCTTGTGTAATGGAGACCTTGCTCCTCCCGTGACTACCTTCGAACCACTGTCTTCACCCTTGCCGCGACCTCCTCTCCTGTCACTTAGTTCGACTGATGATGAAGAAGGGACCATTTTGCAATCATGCGCTATCCCTTCCAAAGGGGTCGGTATTTGGCCGGAGAGTCCTAAGTTCCCCTAACGGGTTGCCATGCATGTCCGATTATGATTACTGGTTGGATATTTAATTAAGTCCAGTTTAGGGTGATCAATCATTTCATACAAGTCATACAATATGTGCTAGAGTAACAAACAGAATCATAGCATCACCCATAATCAAGCACATGCACACATTCTCTATCTGACAAGCACAACCAAGCATAATCTTAAGCCTCCAAAATATAGCATCGTATTAATCCCAACTTACCTCGACTCCTCGCTCACTCACTCGAGGTCTGATTTGCTCAAGCCATCGTCGATCACCCCTATAACACGAACGTGGTTTCAGTATTTCATATAATATTATAAGTTCATTTTATCCGATAATGCTTATTGTTAGGTTTTTTTAAAGGTTAAATATACCTAATTATCTAGGTATTAAGTCTTTTATAATTATTTTAGGTTTGAGGTTAGGTTCAGGTTCGGTTTTCGCATCGATTTCTAAATTAGGTTTTTAGTTCGATTTCTAAATCCTAAACATGCTCGAATCCCAATGTGAAATTAATCACATTAAGCTCAAGTATTCAAATATCCTATTGGAACTTAATTTAGTATTCTATGCTATTCGGTACACGCTAGTCCTAATTAAGGTATCAGATTTATTCCCATGTGTAAAAATCTTACATTTTGAGATATTTACTTAAAATTAAATGTCATTTCAGATTTATTATTTTTTTGATTTCTATTATAATATTATCTAAACAACCGTATTTTTTTTTTAGATTTATTAATTTACATTTTCACATATTACTAATTTATTATATTACTTACCTAATTTCCCTAATTAACCATACTTAGTACCCAAAGGTTAGGATTAGGGTTCCACTGCAGAGATTAACTTCCCTAAACATATAATCAATATCCCAATCAGTAATTAACATCCTAATCACCTAATTAACCTTAAATCACTCAATTTTACCATCATTTTAGGGCTAAAAATTAACTTAAAAATTTTGAAAATTAATTTTAAAAAAATGGCTTCATAGCACTATTCTATATCACATGAGAATCCTACAGAAAAAAATTGAGCTCCAAACTACACTCCTAAGGTCATTTATTTCTAAACCGAAATGTGCTCGGTTTTGCATGATTTCTTAAGGACCCTATATTACGGGACATGTTTTCATCAAAATAATATTTTTCCTACAAACTAAATACAAAAATATCTCAGAATAACAAAATTTATAATTTTATAATAATATTTACTATTTTTACAAAATTATACAAAATCGGGTTGGAAATCGGACTCACTGATTTGGGTGGCTCCGGCCACCACCGGCCGCCGTGGCCTTGTCGTCCGGCATGGGCACTGCCACCACCGTATGGTGGTGGTGGCCGTCCACTCCCAGCTCCTCGTCTGGTGTGGGTTCCCTTTGAAAGCCCTAATTGCACAATTTTTCTAATTTTTTTTAAACTGAATTTTTCTCTCAATTTTCATCTCTCCCTAATTTTTTCTGATTTCTAACTGTCCAAATGAGTTCTTGAATTTTTTCTGCTATTTATAGGGCTTTAGAGGATTTATTGTGCATTAAATGGGACAAGACAATTGCCTTATCCCTTGATTTTTGGCTTTTATGTTGGCTTATTTTAATTGGCCGAATTTTTTCTTATTTTTTTCAGCTACCACGACCCAATTCTGGATCATTCATGATTTTTTCTGATTTTTCCTTATTTAATTATGAATTTTCTTTAAGTATTTTGTATTATTTAAGCACATTTCGCGTATTTTAAGAAATTACGCGTATTTATACTTACATGTAAATTCATATATAGTACAAATAAATATTCCTAAATATTATTTAGGTTATTTTATAATTTTTAGTATACATATAATTTATTTCTAGCGATTCGTTAAGTATCGGAATACCTTTTACACATTTTCGATAAATAACGAATTATATACTTAAAATTTGAAAATTTTGTAGTTTCCTATTTTATTACTTATTTTCTTAAATTCAAACTTACGGGATCGGTTTACTAATATTTCTAGCTTTACTTTATAATTTAGGCTCGATCGGATCATTCAACCGATCGAAACCTCGGATTGCTTAGTTGTGGGGCTTACAGTGGATGGGAGGTTGTCAAAAGGGTAGCACGTGGGTGGCTCTACTAGGGGATAGTCGAGCTTAATAGCAAAACACCAGGGGGTTGGGGAACTAGATTAGGAGAGCGGGTTGCTCTATTTTTCTTTTTCTTGCAAATTTTTTTTTTCCTAAATTTTCCTTTAAGTGTTCTTAAATCCTAAAGGTGTAAAATGATTTCTGAAGTGCTATATATATAATGTGGGTTGTTTCGAATTTTTCTTAATTTTTTTCACCATTTTCCGTATAAGAGGTAATTGTTTCTCCTTGTTTCACTTTTAAGTCACCCTTATTCATTATTTGTAGGTTTGCCATGGATAATTCCAGAATTTTTCAGCATTTGGATAGGATTTGGTGAGTTTTTAGATTAAATAGGATTATTTTATGTATTTTATATGTTATTTAGTAATTTTGTCAATATATGGATTTATATTCTATATATGTATCATGTGTAATACGTAATTGTAATCATATAATTATGTTCCTAGCATATCTTATATTTTTTATGATATATTTTTTTACTTATTTTTATGAGTTTATCTCATATTATATATAATTATATAATTCCGATTAATTTACGGATATAATTATTATATATATCAGGTATACTCATAAAAATACGTGTATGCTCATATAGTATATTGTGATATATTATTTCTTTTTATATCCTAATTAACTTATCTCTAAGTCCTCGTTGTATTCCGAACTCAGTTTTAAGAATTTCGATCATTTTTACATTATATTGAATAATTACACTTTTAAAGCTAAAATTGGGATTTTTTGGTCATTATTTTTTTTATATCTAACTTCACTAGGTCACTACTAACTTTTTTATCCTAATTGTAAAGTTTGGACTCAATCGGATAATTTTTTTCCGAAAGACCTAAATCTAACTTCAATTATCATAAATGCGATTTCACGAGCTCACATTTTCACCCCCCTTAAGAAAGCTTTGTCCTCAAAACTTTTATTCTAGACATTATAACTACTTATTTTCTAATAAAAACCTATTACTTACCTTGTTCTTTGAAGAGTTCTGAGTAATGATTCCGCATTACTAACTTTGGTTCCTAAGTCAATTCTACTCTTGGACCGCTACCTTACTAAACTTTCATGTATTCAACTTCATGATTTCTTAACTTTTGAATTCAGTTCTCTAAGGTCTTAATCGGTTTTTCTTTAACTATATAATCTTCTTATAAGTCTAACTGCATTTGGGTTCTTCACAAATTTCCATAACATGGACTTATGAAATATGTCATCGTATCCAACTAAACTTAGTGGTAAAGCAATTTTGTATGCAACATTCCCGACTCTTTCTAAGATTTCAAAAGGTTCGATATATTGGGGATTTAGTTTCCTATAGTACCGAAACGCTTAAATCCTTTAAATGAACTTATCTTAACATACACATGATTTCTTATCTCAAACTCTATAAGTTTCCTTTTGAGGTTTGCCCAACATTTGTATTGATCCTGTGTTGCTTTCATCCTTTGTCGTATTGTCTTCACTTTGTCATTTATCTATCTAATCATATTAGGTCCTATTGTTGCGTATTCATCCTAAAAAGCTTCATATGGTGCCATTTAGATCGTTACTTGATAACTATTATTATAAGCAAACTCTACCAATGGTAAATACTGATCCTATTCACCACTAGAGTCCAAAATATAGCCTTTCAACATATCCTCAAGTATTTGAATAACTCTTTCCAACTATCCATTTTTTTAGGGATGATAGGTGGCGTTGAATTGCAACTTAGTTCCTAAAGATCAGTGTAAGCTTTCCCAAAATTTCGATACTAATCGATTATCTCTATTTGACACAATACTTATTGGTATATCATGCAATCTAACAATTTCTCTTATATACAATTGTGCCAATTTTCCATTGAATCACCGGTTTAATAAGGTAAGAAATGAGCGCACTTCGTCAACCTATCTATGACAACCCAAATTAAATTGTAACCTAATCTTGTCCTCGAAAGTCCTATTACAAAATCCATTGTAATATGATCTCGCTTCCATTGAGGCACCTCTAACGGTTGCAATAAACCACTAAGTCTCTGATGTTCCGCTTTTACTTGTTGGAATGTGTTACACCCAACAATATATTGTACTACATCCTTTTTCATATCTTTCCATCAAAACAATGATTTCAAATCACGGTATATTTTATTTTCAAGATACAATGTATAACCAGTGTTATGCACTTTAATCATTATTTCATCCTTTAGCTTTGAGTCACTAGGCATACAAACTCTATTCTTATGCCTTAACACACCTTCAGTATCAATTTTGAAGTTAGGTACAACACCTGTACTCAACTTTTCCTTGATTTCTTTCAACTTTCAACCCTCGTTTTGTTGAAGCTTAATTCTTTTTATCAAGGTTGGTTGTACTACTAAATTCATCAACCATCCATCAGTGTTATGCCATCTGAATTCCATCTCCAACTTTTCAAATTCCTTAAACAGTTTATGTTGAATAGTAAGTAACAAAGCCATTTGTTCATAGTTCTTGCTACTTGATGCATCTGCTACAAATTAGCTTTACCAGGATGATAGTTTATGGTCAAATTATAGTCCTTGATTAATTCCAACCAACGTCTTTGTTTCGAGTTCAATTCCTTATGAGCAAAGAAATACTTCAAACTTTTATGATCTGTATATATCTTACAATTTTACCCATATAAATAATGTCTCTAATTCTTCAAAGCAAATACTACAACCGTTAACTCTAAATCATGAGTCAGATAATTCCTCTCATGAGGCCTCAATTGTCTAAATGCATATGCTGCTGGTGCTGCTACTTTTCTATCTTGCATCAACATGCATCCTAGTCCATTCTTGGAAGCATCACTATATACACAATAAGATTTACTTGGATTTAGCAAAATAAGTATTGGTGCTGAAATCAAACGATCCTTCAATTCCTGTAGACTTTACTCATATTCGTTACTCCATTCAAATTTAACATCTTTCTACATTAGTTAAGTTAAAGGTTTTTCGATTTTAGAAAAATCTTTTATAAATCGCCTATAATATCTTATCATTCCAAGAAAACTTCTTATTTCTGTTACAGTAGTTAGTTGTTTCCATTCAATCACTGCTTTAACCTTTTTGGGGTCTACTAAAATTCTTTCGCCTGATACAATATGTCTCAAAAACGAGATTCTATCCAGCCATAATTCACACTTACTTAACTTATCATACATTTGATCGTCTCTCTACTTTTATAAGGCCCTTTTTAGTCTTAGAATAGATTAAAATATCATCAATTAATACTACAACAAATTTATCTGAATAAGGTTGATAAATCCGATTCATCAAATCTATAAACACAGCCTGTATGTTCGTCAAACCAAAAGGCATTACTAAAAACTCATAATGCCCGTATCTAGTTCGAATAGCTATCTTCGGTACATCCTTTGGCTTAATTCATAACTGATGATATCCAGGTCTTAAGTTAATTCATGAAAATACTATAGCATCATGTAATTGATCAAACAAATCATCATTCCTGAGTAGTGGATATTTATTCTTAATAGTCACATTATTTATCTCTAGATAATCAATATACAATCTCATGGTTCCGTCTTTCTTTTTCATGAATGACATTGGCACTTCCCAAGGAGATACATAGGGTCATATGAATTCTTTGTCCAATAGCTCCTGAAGTTGTTTCTTTAACTCTCAAAGTTTTATCAATGACATTTGGCATGAAGCTTTTTGAAATTAGTTCAGTTCTTGGCACCAACTGTATAGAAAAATCTAATTTTCGTTGTGGTACTAACCTAGGTAAATCTTTTGGAAAAATATTAGGGAATTCACTTACTACCGGTATTTCTGATACTTTTGGGGTTTCCCTCTTTCCTTCTATAACAAATATCCAACAGAATTGTCATTCTTTAATAATTTCATTCATTTCTTTACTTACTTCAATTATTTATAATCTTAGGCTTTGCTCACCCATCTTTCCTTGAAATATTACCTTATCCTCATCTAAGACTATATTTTTATTTTAACAATCCGCTTTAACTCTTTACTTGGACAACCAATCTATTCCTACAATAACATCATATCTCTTAATCAGTAATATTATGAGTTTTATCAAGAATTCCTTTCCTTGAATTTATAATTGCCTATTATCTACTATTTCCTGTATTAATACTTACTCTCCCATAGATGTTCTTATTCTATAAGCGGATTTAACTTTATTAATCTTAATCCCATTTCCCGAGACAAACTTTCGACTGCTAAATGAAAATGATACTCTAGTGTCAAACAATACATAAGCAATTCGTCCATTTATAAGTATGTTTTCTCAAATCATTATTATTATTTAGAGCTATATAAATAGGCTTTAGCTTATAGGCTAACCTGTTTAACCCGCTTTAAAAGCAGGTTTGAGCGAAAGATTTTAGCCCATTTAAAAAGTGGGCCATATTAGCCTAGCCCGTTTAACTTACCGATCAAAGTGGACTAACTCGTGATGGGTTAGGCTAACCCAATTTTTTTTTTTAATATAAATGACGTTGCCTAACACAAACAACATGTGACATGCTACAAAGTGGGCGGTGGGTAGTGGCTAAGAAAATGTTCTTCACATAACAGTACATGTATTGATGTACAGCTTAAAAAGTTTTGACTGATGATTGATGCGATGATGAAATTATAATAAAAGAAAGAAAATAATAATATTTTATTTTCAAATATCAAAACCCCAGTTACTGTAATGCTGTCACTCTTTAGTTTCCACCTTCTAAACTTCAGTCCTCTCCTCACATCACTCTTTGGCTCGTTTGCCGCAATTCTCAATTCTCACAACGTGTCAACAACCATCGACCAAGACCAACGCTACTATTTGCTGACTGCTGTCTTCCATCCATCATCCATCATTGCAATAAGGTAGTACAGTACGCAACATAGTAAATAGCTTATTTTATGTTTTGGGAAGCTTATATTTTTCATTTGTTGCTGTAAAGTGCAATGGGTTTTGCCAATGCCTTTTCTTTTTTTTACCCCTCTATTGTGATTAATTTATGATCTGTTATTTTGAGACTTATTGGGAAGAAAAATATGATTTAGTTAAAGAAAAACAAAAAGAATTAGATTGAGAAAAATCAAAACATAAAAAATAAAAATGACCTATCTGTTACGTTGGAGCTAGTTGTATTATATCTTCGAAAATGGAGTTTGATATTGAAATCTCGTGATCTTTGCTATAACTACACTACAAGTACTCCAAATCATATTTCTCAGCATTAAAAGTTCACTATTATTTTATTTTGTCTATCAAGAGTCAAGAAGTTCTTCATGTTTAGCCATTCTTTTTTTTATTAAATTTTTTAATATTTATCTAGGCTTTGTTGTTCATACCAAAAACTGTTTCTTTTTCTTTTGCATTCTATGAATGAGATACTTCACCTAGGTTTTGTTAGTATTGGTATATATTTAATTTTTTCCCCCCACCAGATTAGAATAACTTAGATGAAACTATAAAAAATCTGGACAAAATTCATATTCCTAATTGGTGGCTTCTAAGCTCTAGATTCTTTGATTAATTGAGAATAAAATAACAGAGCCTCCTATAAGTATTTGCTTTTTGCCTGGACCTTTAGCCCCAGATTAAGAATTTTCTATCTCCTTTACTAAGAAGCTTCTAAAAATTAAGCTATATTTTTGCATTATTTTTATGGTATCTGGATTGAAATAGATGAGAATGAAAAGGTTATATCTTCGAAATGATTATCATCAGGAATATGTTAAAAATATAAATTAAAGTATTTAAGTTTTTCTTTTTAATTTTATTTTATGGAATGATCATTTGGGTACTTGTTTCAACTCATTAATTATAATATTAATTGGGAATAAAAAAAATACCACTATATTCTTATTTAGTCTTTTTAGAGAATAACTATAAGTTAATTAACTTTTTTGTTTCACATTTAAATGGATTGCAATATCGGTACTAGTAAGGACACTACTATCTAATACATTGATGTAAATGATAAGTCAGAAGCTCATGGGGGCGATGCTAATGTACCATCTAATGCTACTACCAAAACATCTCTTAATTCAAAAGAGCCTAAAGGTAAGGGAGCTAGAACAAACACTTCCAATGTTTGGAATGTTTTTACAAAGATAGGAGTAGGAAAAGATGGAAAGGAAAGAGCAAGATGTAATGAGTGTAAGAATGAGTATGTTATTGGTGAGTCTACATATGGAACATCAACTCTACATTGACATATGCAAAAATGTCATTTGCTTCCTAAATATCATGATGTAGGTGAAATGATGATTGATTAAGTAGGAAAGTCAAAATCAAGAAAAATAGATTATAAAGTTACTCGTGAAATTTTGACAAAGGCAATAATTGAATATAATATTTCTTTTTCATTCATTGAATATAGCAGGATTATAGAATTCATACAACATTTCAACCCTGATTATATTCCCATATTCAGGAAAATTGCTACATCTGATGTATGGAAGTTGTATTTAATTGAAAAGGAGAAACTGAAAAATGTTTTGGAAAAAATTCCTAGAAGAATTCGTTTAACTTCTGACTTATGAACAGCTTGATGGGAATCAAGCTACAGGACCTTTGATCTACAGTTGAGCTCGAGGACTAAAAGGCTTGGCATAGCAGATTCTCCTGTTCCAATTGACTCCTGTCGAGGCGAGTATTTCTTTGTCAACGCGCTTTGCATGCCAAGCTGTGTAACTACCTATTTCTTATAGATAATGCGTCGAGAAGCGAAAGGCTGAGAGAATAGCCAATCCTCATTCTCACTCATGCCTGGCCAATTACTTACTCGTCATCACCTTTATCGAGATAACGAGAGAGAGACTCCGAATTGACTCAGCTACCCCTGATCAGACAAACAAGCTGACCGTACTTTTTTTTTCGCATTTTTTAACGGCCTCGCCAATATAGCATCACCATATGTGTAGAATCTATTACACCAATGATTATTTTTTTTTAAATATTCATCTTTACCTTTTTGTATCTTGTACATTATTTTCTTAGGAAATACCCTTTTTGTTTTTTTTTTCCTTTTAAGCAAGTTGCCCTAATTGATAGGTATAAATACTCTTATAATTGTAGCTGCATAGGGAGATTATCATTAATATATGTGAATATTTTTCCTCTTTGCATAAATATTACTTGTTTACTTTTGGCATTACTCGTATACTTTTGGCATTACTTTTATCTTAACCTTTAAGTAAGGTTAGGTAGCGAGTAACCTCACTAGATTGATTCATGTGTCATATCGAATTATATTGTAACTCCTCAGAAATTTCACTAGTATGTCATATCCTCTAGAGTTGAGTTGCCTTAACTCATGGGTATAAATACCCTTGTAATTGTAGCTGCATAAGGAGATTATCATTAATATACGTGAATATTTTTCCTCCTTGCATAAACACTACCTGTTTACTCTCAGTATTATTCTTATCTTAATCCTTAAGTAAGGTTAGGTGGCGAGTAACCTTACTGAATCGATTTGTGTGTTATATTGAATTGTATTTTGAGTCCTCGAAAATTCCACTAGTGCGTCATATTCTCTGGAGCTGTTTATAGGTTTTTGCTTACTCTTCATTTGCATTTGTCCTTTTACCCATTCCTCATCACTTCCCTTTTTGAGCTTTCTGTAAGTTTGGACTCATCCAGTAATCGGACTTGTTTGTTCTTGGTCACAATTTGCATTACAGCTAGTATGAGTGAGTGATAAATGTATTTGACTGCTCACTTTGTTGATGAGAATTGGAAACTAAACAATAAAATTCTTTCCTTTTGTCATATGCCCCCTCCTCACTCAAGACTTGCATTGTCAAAGAAAATGTTTGATTTTTTGAAAGATTGGGGCATAGATAAAAAAATATTCTCTCTTATCTTAAACAATGCATTTGCTAATGATTACAAACAAGATTACTTGAAATAGCAACTTAATTTACAAGGGAGTTTGTTGTATGGTGGTGAATTTGTTCATGTTAGATGTTATGTCCACATGCTTCACTTGATTGTTAAGGATGGCTTAGCAATAGCTAATGAGGCTTTACATAAGATAAGAGAGAGTATGAAATATGTGAAGGGGTCTGAAGGTAGAATGAAATTATTTTAGGAGTGTGTTAAAGAAGTTAGTAATGTTGATAATAGTATTGGCTTGCATTTGGATGTTGCAACTAGATGGAATTCAACTTATTTGATGCTCAAGAGTGCTTTATAGTATCAACATGCATTTTCCTACTTTCAGTTAAATGATTCAAATTACAAGTATTGTTCATCAGTAGAGGAAAGGGAAAGGGCACAAAAATTATGTAAATTTCTGAGTCCTTTTTACGCTATTACAAATTTAATGTCTAGGTCCTGCTATTTAACTTCAAATTCATATTTTTTTTCAAGTTTAGAGAATAGAATGTCTCTTGAATGAGAATTTAGTGATTGAAAATGTGGTCGTAAGAGACATGTCTATTAAGATGAAGCAAAAATTTGATAAATATTGGAGAGAATACAGTATTACCCTTGCACTTGGAGCAGTACTTGATCCTCGAATAAAGTTTAATTTTTTGAAGTTTTGCTTCAATAAGATTGATCCACTTAGTTGTGAAGAGAAGTTGGATAGAATAAAGAGTAAGTTATATAGACTCTTTAGGGAATATGATAAGAGTAAGCAAAGTAATGTCAGTCGTAGTAGCTCTCACGTTGTAACTTCTCAAACACTTGGAAGTGGGGGTCAATAGAGAGGATTTGGAGGAAACCTTGGACTTGGAAAAAGTTTGGGTATCGATTCTATCACTCTTAATGTAAGTTCAATAGTTATTTAAATTTTTTTTTTAAATAGTGTTGCATTCCTAATGAGTGATAACGATAACCTTTTTTTTTTCTTTTCCCTTGATAACTTAGGAATATTACTAAGCTAAGGTACAAAATATTGGCAAATCTTCCTTAGATCTCTATTTGGAAGAACTGATAATGGATATGAACTTTTATGTAGAGTTAGATGCGTTAGAATTCTGGAAAAGTCAACATCAAAGGTATTCAAATTTGTGCGTAATGGGTTTTGATATTCTTAGTATTTCAATTGCTACAATTACTTCCAAGTCTGCTTTTAGTATTGTTGCTTGTGTTCTTACTAAATACTGCGGTAGCCTGCTTCCTGAAAATGTGGAGGCTACCGTTTGTACTCGTAATTGGTTACGATGATTTAATTGGGAAGGTAGTTTTTTCATTTTGATAACATAATTCTTTATTTTTTATATTAATATTTTATTATTTAAATCTAATTATGTATGTGTGTTTTTTTATAATTGTAGATGAAGGTGAAAAAAGATTTGAAACAACATTATCAAAGGAGGATACAAATGTGGTTGTTGATGATGATTACTATTGGACATTATGAATGCTTGATGTGTTTGGACTTTAAGAAGTTCCTCCCTTTTCCTAGAATGATGTTTCTTGATATGTGGATGTGATTTTATTTTACTTAGTGGCTTATCTCAACTTTTTATGACTTTTGAAGATATTGCATGTACTTAAAGAACTTTTAGCAATTAATCTAGACCATGAATAGAGTTGTAAAAATGCCTTCAATTGGGTGTGTTATGAGCTTCTTTATTGTGAAGCCTTTTAATTCGAAAATTTCAAGTGCAACAAAATTATATAACTAAAAGTAGATCAATAAATTCATAAAAACGAGGAGGATTAAATGGAAAAAATAGTAAAATTTATTGTTAGTGGGCTAAATGGGTCAAGTTAGCGGGCTGGCCCATTTAACCCATCATCTCGCATGGGCTGAGCTGGGCCAGCCAAAATAACCCGGCTGGTTTAACCCGTATGCACATCTCTACTATTATTATAGTTATCTATCACTTAGGTATTATACTTAAGTTACGTATTTTCACAATTCTTAACACTATCTATGTATACAAGATTTATAATTAGCTCATGGGTAAGTAAAGTTATGAGTTAGTTTACATACCTATTACTAAGCCTTGGTTAATTCCATCAATATCCATTCTATCATCCGAGCCATTATCAAAGTATTCCCCCATCCATTCATTAGAATCCTCAATATCCTCTTCTATACCCTCAATTGTAAATACCTGAGCTAGTACAGTAGTTATCTTTACTCTTCTAGATTTCTATGTCCTTTGTCCTACTTGATCATGATATCCTGAGAAGTATCCTATCATTCCACACTTATAGCACTTCATTGTTTTCATCTTTGGACAATCTCTTGATATATGATTCAAATCCCCATACAGAAAACATTTACCTCTTAATCGAGGACATTGCTAGAGAAAATGTTGCACTCTACATTTCTAACATCTCACATTTCTTGCTTCATCATAGAATCTAAAGCCTGTTCTATTCGAAGTAGGGCCACTAGTCACACCTGCTAACTTGTTTCCTTTTTAGCCCGAGTTACTATTTGCACCCGGAAATGTCCTCTTGAAAAGATGCCTATATTGATTAATTATCTTGGGTTTCTTACTCCACTCATTTTGCATGGCTAGTCAATTATTCTCTAGTTTACGTACCTTATCCACAATTTGATGATAAGTAGTGAATACATAATCTATCAACTTATATCACATTATTAGGTTAAACCCATTAAGGAAAAGATTCTTCTTTAGTACCTCTTTATCTTTGTATGACTTAGGCTCATATTACAATAACCTATTAAATTCATTCTCATATTGGACCACATTCATTGTGCCCTTCTTTATTTCCATCAACTGTCGAGTTATCTAATTTTGCACACTTATAGGGAAATATTCCCCTTTAAATGCCTCTTAAAATACTTGCTATGTAATGAGGCCAGTAATTGTTTGTGTAGTCAAGTCTCACCAAACTCGTGTTCCCATCTTTAGCAAGAAAGTACCATAAGAGACTTTTTGATTTTCAGAAATCTTAAACACCTCAAAACTGCATTCGATCTATGCTAACCAATCATCAGCTAAGGTATGCTTACCCATTTCTCCTTTAAAATACCAATTCGATTTCATAAACTCATGAAGTCGACTTGCATCTTAAGGTGAAATTCTTCTAGGTTCGGCTTCTAATGGCTTTTGGTTCACCACATTTCCTATTGTGATCAGATGCTGAATTAAAGCTCCTTACTGTTAGATCATGGTATTCATATTAGCTAATATTTGCTTAAATTGAGCTAGGTCCATCGTATTCAAAGCAAGTGATGGTACATCATTTCTAGGTAATTCTAGTATATTAGGAAGATTAAGAGGTGGTATTATTTCTTCAAGTTAGTTGCTTTCATTTCTGTTTCTATTTGCTTCCTTTGCCATATTTAGATTCACAATCACTAACTATCAATCTTGTACTTACAATATGTGTACCGGAAGTTAGTATCTAATCTAAGTGACTCATATTTACATATAGATCAATTATTCTCTGTATATGTAATACATAGTTATAAATTCTTCAACAAGGATTTCAATCAACATAAAAGCTATAATATTTTATCCTTGTATATAAAACAATAATATTCATATACCACTTGTTACATACTCCATATGTAATCAAATATACCTGTACATCATGAGCTCATATAAGTTTTACCTGTAACATTATATCATCTATCTACTTCATTCCCTGTAATCACCACTCATATTTGTATCTCATATAA
Source organism: Lumnitzera racemosa (assembly GCA_024138005.1). Lineage (NCBI taxonomy): Eukaryota > Viridiplantae > Streptophyta > Magnoliopsida > Myrtales > Combretaceae > Lumnitzera > Lumnitzera racemosa. The sequence goes on from JAMXBC010000008.1 coordinate 23,366,849, forward strand.
TGACTGGATAATAAAGATATGCTTCACTCTTTCATGTTTGAATTAATATACAAGATAGCTGGAATTTTAAATTCAAAAGATTACATCACTTTATTTACAACATCATATTACACGTTTGATCACTTATTTACATCACTTTCATCTATACAAGAGTTTATTTACACCATTTACATACTTAGTAACTAAAGCATCAAAAGTATAAAAGTTACATTTAGAAAGTTAAAAGTACATCAAGAGTTGTTAGGGGACCTGAGTACATCTATACAACTAGGTCAAATAATATCAAAAACCCTAACAAATCATCTCACTATCTTCTCAAACTTTCAGTTACTTGAACTTTTTGAAGTTGCCACATCTTCAAAAGGAACCCAATTATCCTCTTTATTCCCTTCAAAATTTGAACTTACCTTTACTATGATAGGAGTGTCTAGTATAATAACCATTTCATACACCTTACTTCCACTATCCTTTACTCCATCTTCAAGAGTAGCTTTTTTTTCAACCTCTACTTCCTCTAGATCCTCCTTAGGATCATCATCGTCATCAAACCCTACATTTGGTTAAGCCTCTTGAGATAGATTCTTAGGTGATATCACATAAGGTTCACGTTCTTAAGATTGTGAAAATACTTTTATTCCTGTAGTCTCATCTATAGGATATCTAGGAAACTAGTTAACTACATTAGGGGGGATAGTTTATAGGGATTTGTAGGACACCTGGGGATACCTAATCAAAGCTTGGAGGATAATTCCTATTTGCTTCTACAATAGCCGGGAAGTATAGTATAGGAATCATTACAGATAAAATCTTGTTTTCTTGTAAATACTTCTTCTTATAGGCAATTATGGTAGTATATATTCATTATATGCAGGTCCTAATTCATCCTTCATTATTTTCCAATAATCCTGCATGCTAAAAGACATTCCATGCTTATAATTTGCAATGATCTCATCAATAATATAGAACATCCTCCAATTAACTATATCTAGTAATAACTTCTGCACTCGAATCCTATACTCGATAGGTGTCTTATCCACTTCCCATTCAAAATGCCACCATGCATGTAATAAACCACTCCTACAAATCTAAAATAATAAAGTTAAAGTCAGTTTATAACCCTTTTTACATATATAAGCTATATATATAATCTTATGAATCTAAGTTTTTTATATTCATTATCAACCTCACTCTTAGTGATCCTATTGTCTACTAATTTTAATTAAAAGTTTCAAAGCTTAGTTCTTTTAGAACAATACTCTAATATAACCTAAAACTATCACAACCTAAACAGGAGAAATCGTAATAATCATACAGTATAAACTAACCTAAGATAGAAGCTGACCTCACAATTGTTATCATAGATATAGTCTACACAAGGCGAACATGACTCAACCAACTTGAAGCATTCATTTATGATACCTGTTAATGATCAAACTTATGATATAGTTTTACAAAATACCTATTATGTATAACATGTTGTCCAATAACACCACAATATTTACATAAACGTTTCACACATGTTATTTAGTAATTTTGTCAATATACAGGTATATATCCTATATGTGTATCATGTGTAATATGTAATTATACTCATATAATTGTGTTCCTAGCATATCTTTTAGTTTTTATGATATATTTTCTACTTATTTTTTTGAGTTTATCTCATATTATATATAATTATATAATTTCGAATTAATTTATAGGTATAATTATTATATATATCGTGTATACTCACAAAAATATGTGTATACTCATAAAGTATATTGTGCTATATTGTTTTCTTTTATAGCTTAATTAATTTATCTTTAAATCCCCGTCATATTTTGACCTCAGTTTAAGGGTTTTGATTATTTTTATACTATATTGAATAATCACATTTCTAAGACTAAAATTGAGATTTTTTTTCATTATTTTTTAAATATAACTTTATTAGGTCACTTCAAACTAACTTTTTTATCCTAATCGTAAAATTTGGGATTAATTAGATATATTGCAAAAGGATATATTACACCTAGCACAAACTATTTCAAATGGCATAGTTTTAGCCCTCCACAAAAGGATATATTGCAAGAAAACTTTACCCATTGCAAATACTTAGCACAATGCATAGTACAATTCTCCACATAGCTCATAAGTATTGTTAGGTGGTCTTATTCAACACCTTTTTTTAGCCATCACTTTGTAGGTAATAGAGAACACTCATATTTAACTTAGCACCACTAATTTAAAATTTAATTTTCTTTTTAAAAAATCAATCTAGATATTGTTTTCTTTTGATTGAATAAAATCAAATAGAATGCCCTTGACAATTCTAATAATAATGCCATGGTTAGAATTTTGTAAAGCGATCTTACCTTGTAAGTATTTTTTTTTTACCTTTTTTATTTTATTTTATCATTATTCATCCTATACATGTATTTATGAAACTTACTTATGTGATTACAGGAATGTTAAGAGTCGTACTTAATAAGCTAGGTTCCAATATAATCGTGAAAACCATTATTTTAAGTATAGGGTATGAATGCAAAGGTCACGTGCAAACTGTGTATCAAGTCATGCTACACTTTACTAGAGGAACGACTTAAGTTGCATATATAGGATGATCGAGTAAGGAATGATAAGGAGGAGATATAATTGGGTGTTTAATCCTTTGAAGCGAGAATCTAACAGAATAACAATATTTTTTACCAAAATTCTCCCTTGTCTAAATGATAGAGGGGCGAGGTACTTATAGGAGTTAACCATTGATTTCATCTATTAGATGATGATGATGATTAATGACCAAAATTGATCACTTCCCTTAATAGATTTCAAATGGGTCCTATTCATGAGTTTGAGCTCAATAAGGCTTTATTTAATGCATTAGTCAAATTAGGAAAAATCGGCATTGGATAAGCCAATCCAATGAGCTATACTCTAAATTCATCATACCAAAACTCTCTTGATAGTCTCAAGTTTCATAAGCTTGATTCCGTAGATCCTATTATCTTAACTCATAGAATCAAATCTATTTTAATTATTAGATGCAAGGCTCATAATTAGATTTAGCCCTTTATAATTATCATATGGTGACTATAGCTTAATGAAGTAATGCTTTATTTATCTAGTAGAATAAATCAGAATTTTCAACCACATAGTCTTTCGCTTATATATCTTGTCAATATTTTCATTGGAACAAATGGCATTCACTAATTGCTGGGCTGGTGTAGGTGATCTAAATTTGTCGATTAATGTAAATACAACAAGATAAATTATGTTGATCCATCCAGGTATAAGCCTATGTGTCAAATGGAAAACTTTGATGAAAATATCTCCACTCAAGCTAATCGATCCCCTCGCAAACCGCCCTACACCCAACCCCACACCACACCACCCCACCACCCCCAACACCACCCCCCCCAAAAAAAAAAAAAAAAAAACTAAAATGAAAGAACGAAATGAACCATCTATGTTATTAATTAATCTAAGTAAATACCAAACAAAAGTATGTCTTCTTATTCCTCTTTAAAGTGCGATACATCAAACTGTCTAACAGTTCGGCATAATTTTGTCACCAATTGGCATAAGAAAGGGACGTATATGTTCTATTCATTAATTAAATTCAGTTAATTTATCACAAGATCGTACATTAAGCTGGCATTTTTTTTCAATGTTCAATGACTACAAAAAGATCACTTTCAAACTTCCCATTGAAGGCTACAACTTGAAAGATTCTACTGACGAAATCCTGTCCTATTAGGGGAGTGATGTTGAATATTCTTGGTTTGGTTTTTTCCATGGGGAAGAATACTTTTACAAAACCGAAGAAGGGGGATTTGAATCCATAATGAAAACAATGTTAATGTTAATTCAGGTACACCGTCTTGACATTTTTTATTTGATTTAATAAATATTCTTTTTAACCTAAATAGAAACAACTTTTGGGATGAATATATTGTATCCCCACTAATTTGGAAGCATTCAGTACCCACGAAGTGCCCCAATTGTTAGGTCAATAATGATTAATGGATACCTTTTGCCATCAATTTACTTTCTCTTTGTTTCAACTATTTGAAAGCCCTTTTAACTTGAATTGCTTCAATTCTTTTTAGGTAACTTCAAATCAAAAACCAAAAAATCAAACCAATTTCCGGAGTTCTTGTTGTCCTTGAATTTTGTTGAAATTTCTACTTTTAGTTTGATTTAAGTTTAGAAAACATCCAAATAGAGAAACCAATTTAAAAAAACCAAAAAAATTTTAACATGCTATTGATGTTATCACCTCCAAACACAAAATGAAACTGTTCCATCACATATTTCTATCATCGTAGAAATATATAAAGATTAAGATACCTATTGAAGTTTATACATTTTATAGTCTTCAAATACTCTCGTAGGTTATCATGAATAATAATATCAATAAATGATTTATAGAAAATCTTAATTGAAAAGAAATTAAAATGATCTTGTTAATCGTAGTCATAATTGTCAAAAGTGCGATTCTATCACTACGATTTTATGAGCTTTTTCGAATCAACTCGTGTATAAAATTGTTTTTATATAAAAAGTTACGTTTTTAACTGAATTTATCAATGGACTAAAAAATTAAAAAAATATAATAAGTTTTTATAAGCCATAAACTATTAGGGTATTTCATTATCTTCCCAATTCTATTTTGATTTTTTTTTTCCTTTTATTCTCTCTTTTAGTTTGTTATTTTATGTCCATAGTATTCACTCAAGTTTCAGCTCTAATAGTAAAGATTACAAGAAACAATATATATTTTAGTTTATACCATCAATAATTTAAAATGAATTGAATTTTTTTATTCTCTTTAGTTCATTAATTTTTTTTAAATAAAAAATAATGACAAAAGTTTAGTCTTTTCTTTGTCTATCATTATTCCATACATATTAAATTATATATTATTAAGAATTTTGTATAAAAAAAAACTTTATTTTTTTATTTCCATCATATATTTCAAGTTTTGGAAAATTACTATAAGCATATATGTAGTTTTCTTAAACTATTTTACATAGATTATAAAAATTTACATTTTTACGTTTTGATTTCACGTTCCGATTCTATCAACCCTCTAGTGATTATAGATAGAATTACTAGTTTAACAATCTTGATCATAGAGATGATCATTAATGATCCCCCTCTCAACACATAAAGCATAATCCAACTTATCATAAGAATTAAAGAAATCATCAATACCTGAAACACTGAAACCTAAATGGATGAGTTTGTGAAACTAAGTACATAATTATTGCACACACAATTATTAAATTGTAAATACACCTCCTTATATTTGCTTAACTCTTAATATGCAAAATCAAGCATTTACTCCCATATATTTGAAATAATGTGTATTTATACCCTTTTCACTATTTTTCCCTTGAATGTAATAAAAATATATATATAACAAAGGGTAAAATGGTCATGTAGGAACCTATATATACATTTTGTTTTCACTCTTTATAATGTCTACTTAATAAATTTTACAACAGATAATTTAATAAATAATATTATTAAATATATTAGATTAAATAACATGATAAAAATAACAAACAATTAGGAAAAGCACTTAAGAAATTCCTCAAGGCCATGGCTAGTCACTACATTCATAAGTGGTATAGCATGCAATTCACCTATGACGGTAGGAAGTTATCTATTCCTATAGGTAGCATGACACCAGTAACTATTAAAAGAAAAGGATTCACTTAAATAATATTGGCCCTTACCGAACCATTTTTAATCGATGATTGACCGTTCCTTAAAATAAGGTGGCCCACCAAGGCCATATGGCATTTGGAACTTTTTTTTTTCCATTTTCTACGTTTTATTGTATTATTTAATTCAATGTATCTAATAATATTATTTTACTAAACTAATTATTGGGGGGCCAATCAAAATTTACGTGTCAAGAGTAGATGAACTCATCGTTTTATGGTTCCTTCAAGCTCCAACTTCGTCCAAACTTTCCTCCAAGCCATCAAGTACTCGCTAGACCTTTCAAGTTCCAGCTTTACGCCTACAGGCTCAAGCCATTCAATCCAATGCACATCCACACAACACGTAGTTTGAACTAAACTCCATCTACACCAAGAATTTCCAATTTTTTTTCAATATCCTTTTATAAGAAACAATTTTCCCTTGCTTGCAACATATGAAGTATACTAACAAGACTTCTACATTTGTCAAGAACAAGAGCCTTATCTCAGCAACCACCACATTACCAATTGCATTACCCTTACCATTACACATCTGTCGCCACTTTTGGCATAGGTAACTCTTCTACCCGCAATGAAAGTAAAGAACCAGCATCTAGATTCCGTTATAAGATATTTATCAATCACTAACAGCTAAATCGCTTACAAATGCAATGCATCCTCAGTCGTGTCTAGATTTTCCTTATTCACAGGTTTTTTCCTAAACTTACGAATTGAAGACGCATAAGAGATAATAAAATTATCACAAACCTTCCATCATGTTTTTTTGCCAACATCTCTAATGTGATATTAGCAATTAGACTTAGTAGAATTCTCGTCCACAACTCTTACAATCCTAGATGCATTTGAATCCACATCCCACAAACGAAATATATTTTCCTATCAAATTACATAATGTTGTACTTCACTCATCACCGTGAAGATCAAAACCTTAAATCCCTAACCTCTACAAGTTTCTACCAACTCTTAGCGCATGCCAACAAGTAAAAAAAAAGAGTCTAATTAGCCATCGAGTCTGGTAAGTGGCAGTATTAAACAAAGAGGACTATTCATTAAGCATTTTGTGAGGTGCTTCGATCTATAGGGAAAAGGTCTCGGGCTTATAGGAAAGGATGGTTTGAGGCTTGCCTAAGTTCTTATTGCACCACCATTAGGCTCAACAACTTTGTCGCATCTAGCCAAATGTAGCTCCAAACCTTACTATCCCAATCTGGCTCCAACCTTGCTCTCATACTGGTTTGTTAAGACATATGCAACCTTAACACCATTTTGTTAAGTTGTCATTATAAATTATAGAACACATATAAGATATAAACAACTGGAAGAATAATGAAAAATACGACATACATGATTTAATATGAAAAAAGAAAAGAAAAGAAAAGAAAAAGAAATGAGGTGGAAAATCATAGATAAAACCGTAAATAGTTTATAAATATAACGGTATTAAATAAGGTTCACATAATTTCTCTTGAATAACATTCAGCAATTTGAGCCCCCAACAATCTATATGGTTCTTTGTTGAATTAACTCTATCGCATGCAAATAAGGAAATATGTATAGAGTTACAAGAATTCGTACAACCTAAATCAACAAAGGAAATAACTTAGAATATAAGAGAACAAAAAATCGAAAGTTTTCAAGATAGCTATCCTATTGATCAACTATTACCTATTGGTGGTTATCTATCACTCACGGTTAGTCGATTGCTACTGTGGGCTCTACCATTTACCCATATTTGAGATGCAAATTTAATTCTTTTTATATGAAAAAAATGGTTTTAAACATTCACAATTCCTTATCATTCTTAATTAACAATCAATGTTTTGATAATTTTAGGTATGTATATATAAATAAATCAAAAGTGATCTAAATAAAACGCTATAATTAAGTATTCATTTCTACAAATGTCCTCCATGCATTTATCAAATTATTATAAACAAAATTGCAAGTTCCCTCCCTTGAAGTTTGTAAAAAAATTGCTGTCTTTTCCCTATCGAATAAATATAGCAAATCAGGAAAAAAAAAAAGGAAACCTTAGGTAATACCATAGTATGTGTAGTCCGCTCATCATTGCGAATATATCCTCAAACACGTATAGAGCAGGCTGTCCACAGGGGTGGCTTCTTGTAATTACGGATAGCTTCATGAATTAAGGACAACTTCTTGTGATTAGGACATGTTGAGCTCCTAGACTAAAATATGCTGGTTTTGGATGTATCCTATGCTCTTATTAATGATTTCTAGAGTGAAAACGGGGATAGAAAGCTACTTAATTGTCTTTGCTCGTGGAAAAACTCTCCCCCATTGCTCTTCCATCCTATACCTTTCAAGAGAATTTGTCAATTTTGAGAGTTTGTCACGGTTTGATTTGACAGCGCCCATATTAAAACAACAATGAGGTTTATTCTGTATTACATGCTTTGTCATATTTATGGTTCAGTTGGCGTGTTCTATAGACTGTTTTTAGCCTTATAATCAATCTAAATTCTACAGATATATATTGCCGTATGTGGCAATAATTTTTAGACTCACTAGTTTAATCCATTATTAAGGATATTTATCTGAATATATAGTCTCATTGGTGAGACTGTCTAAATCATCATTTGATCTTGAAATTCCTATTACATTAATTTTTATAATCAATTTTAACGGCCAGATGATAAAATGGAAGGACCGTGAAAATTTTCATGCTTAAAAAGTAAAACATATTTGCACGAACAATGGCATCACCAATGCTCTTATAAATAAAGGGCTTCCCTTTGGATCAAACAGGTACCAGTCCATGGAGTATCAATTTTGAGCCTGTACTTGAAAAATTGTCGATTCCAAACAAGGTTCCAGGTTAGTTCCGGTTCGGCTGTTGTAAATTCCATTCGCTTTTAACTGTTAATTATATCATTGCCGAAATAGATCGATGATATGTCACGTGGATTGGATTGTAAAATATTAGAGAAAAGCAAAAAAAAAAATTAGCACATATTAATAGATTTGCAAAAAGCTAGGATGGGTAGTTGAACAAAACTTGCTATACGTCGAATTTTTATATATCCAAACTCCTACTCCACCATTCATCAGCAATTAACTTATTCTTTGACGAATCTTCCATTTTTAGATTTGGGCATGGTTCCATCATCTTCCTTCTTTCGCAATATAACTAGAACCAAAATATCAACACTGCTGAAAAAAATGGCATATTATGTTCTGACATTTTGCAGGGCATCAACATTGTTTAATAGTTTCTGTCAGGGTACACAATCTTCAATGTACAACAATTAAAACGCAGGAGGCATTAACTTTTAAGCAAACTGCATACTGCATGTGCCAGAGAATTCTCTTTGCCGTCTCGTGCGTGTTTGGTTTTGACCAAAATGAAAGATAATGATCGCTTAGTGATGAAGATAAACCAACAGATCTAACTTCAGATTGTCACACTGTTGAAACTAGGCACAAGCTCTACAGGATATTACGATCACTATTCTGAGCGCAAATACACAAATCGATGTGGAACGGTTAGCTTGCTTCTATTCCTGTGTACACTCGTAATTTGGCAAATCTACAAGGAAAAACGAATGCAGACAAAATTTCTAAAATACAACAGAAAATTGTGGAATTATACCCTAGAACTATCCAGAGGACCAACGCAAGAGATGACCTCAGTGGCTTGTACAGTTTACTAAAACATGCTGCTAACGGTTAGTGAGGATAGCCCTTTTGCTGAGCAAAAATTGTATGCATTCATGGAATGGACACAGAAAGTTGAATATATGCTGGCTGCCAAGAGTATGTAATTATTTGAAGTAATCCTGCCGGAGGAATGTGAGAAAACCAGGGAAGGATCCATCTTCATCTTTCTGTTTCCAGATATCTCCATTCCCAAGATACCATGAAACAGTAGGTGATAGTGGTGTGTACAAATCTGCAATTTTCAGAATTATCAAACCATGAACAACTTGTCCATTTAATTATACTATGTCGAAAGTCCAAGATACCAGAACCGACACAGGTTTTTTGACAGAAAAAGGATAGACAGTTCACATATACAGAAACTACTTGCAAATAAGAAAAAGGAAGATCATAATTTCCCTCTGGGACATAATATTCTCTTTGTTCTAAGAAAGAGAACTGACAGGTACTTGGGATAAGAATAGCAGAAGTTTTGCAAATGAGCATCTAAGCACATGGGCAGAAGCTAAAATGGAAGCAAATGAAAATTCAATGCTAGAGTGGTCAATATGGCACTTTATCTCGGGAAAAAGCAAGGCACCTCCTCTTTTGAATGCAAATGTAAATGGTCTTATAATAACTACATCAAAGCGAGATAGCTCCACCGTTAAGGTCCATATATATATATATATAACATTCTACAACAGGGTAATTCTGCCAAAGGATGCATCACAGGCATACCTGTAATTGGAGGATCCGGTTCTCTTGTACCATGCAATACAGCTGTTCCAGATAACACAGTGACAAATCCACAAAGCTCTGATGCTATACTGCTCACACTTTGACCCTCATAATCCTGCAGCAAAATTTTTCATTCTACCAGGTTAGACACAGAAAAATTTGCAGAAGTTTTTCCCAGAAAGTTTCTCATCGCAACCTCTATCAGAATACCTTAAACATTATTGCACTGGCCAGAATGGTGAAGGATGTAAACATGGCGTAATAGATTGGAGACACAACAGCTGTGTTGAATGTGTCCAAAGCCTGCAATAATGTCAAATTGATCGTGAGTGAGATGCCTCAGATGATGTCATCAGTCAACTCCATGGTAAAAAGAGAGAGAAGGAAAGGAAAGAACTCTTGAGAGTTCATAATATTTTGTTTATTCCCACTCATCGGCCACCTCTGTTCTCAGGCTATGACATGAACCAAAACAGCTATTGCACATGACATAAGTTTCAGAAAAGCAGAAGTAAATACCAAGAGACAGAAGAGAAAAAATGAGGGCACCAAAACTTTACAGGAGGACATAGCTCCAGCAGCATATTATTCAAACTTCCAGTACAAATATAACCAATTTATCTAAAAGTTCAAAATTGTATATATATATGTAGCTTTATGTTTGTATTCTTCCCACTATTCTCACATGTAGGCAACACATTGATTGAGGTACAACACATTAAATTGATTAAATATTCAACATTAAGAAAATACAGAGAATCAAACTCTAGATTTACGATCGAATTGATGGAAACCTAAATCTTATAAATATATGTAAGATTCTACCTATTTGGCATTTCCCCCTTAGGTTGTAGTACATCGGTCAATACCTATAAAAGCCACCATCAATATTAGTGATGGACTTGTAGTACCCAAAGCTATCACTTAAAAAAATCTACTCCCGGAAAAATTGGAAAAGGCTGGTCAATCACCACAAGGACAAGAAATTAGCATCCAACCTCAGTCTATCAGGAACTGAACCTTCTACAACTCTAACACATTGCTAAGGCAAACACAACAATTCAAAGTCATCTGTGTATAAAGCTAAAAGGAAGGGCATAGTAAGTAACAAGAAGAGTTCTCTAAAAATGGAGGCTACTTCTGCTACCTAACATCCTTATATTTTTCCATGGCTACAATCCTCATACTACCATTCAGAGAATTCCGCATGAATCAATTGTTTGAAAATGTATTTTCACGACTTGAACAGTCGAAATACTGATTATATCGTCCTCAGTTTATCTACTTACCAACTGATCTTTTTAGAGCATGACCTGCAGCAACAGGAGTGAAAAAGTGCATACAGAATGTGCGAAAAGCCTCGTTTTTGTCCAGCAGGAAGATTCCTAACATAACCCCATCTACAACTCAACAACAATTTTTCCAAAGCCACCATTGATGCTGCCACATAAAAACTAAGGTATCTCCACAACCAAAAGAAAGATGATAGTAAGCGATGTAGACGATTTTACAAAATGATGGCATATTACTTACTAACGAACTTACATAGTACCTCAACTTGTAAACCGACATTTCCAACCAAAAACTCTGAAACTACATTTGTTTGGAAATGTCTACTACAAATTCAAAGGCAAAATTGCACTGGTTGATAAAGCAAAAATCTCTTTGTTTGAATTATCCAAAACTGCAATTTGTTTCCATGTAGCTTCCAGAAGGAGAACCGAACAGGAGCTTTGATACCTTCTATAAAGCAGTGTAGTAAGTCTCCTCAACGATTATCTGGGGGTTATGAAAAATGGACGTTGCAAGACCACAAAAAGTCCAAGAAGGATGGATTCCCACAATCTTGGAAGCCTCCAATAATATGCCCTAAACGATGTAGTCGCTAAGAATACAGTTCTCTCAGTCATGTAAATTTCTAGTTCTAGCAGAGTGGAAAAGGCAAGGAAATATGGAACAGAATGGGCTGTTCCAGAATATCTAACTAACAAAGAGTGTTTCACTGTTTCTGCTTATTTTGATGCTAACTTGCACATTGAAGACCTCACATCAAAATTTAATTGGCTTTTGACTAGCTCCTGTGGTTGTTTGTTGGTTCTTAGTCAGGTATCAATAAATATTCAAGAAATATTAGTGCAACCAGCCTCTCACTTGTCATGACCATCTTCTTTGAAAATTACGTTGACGTTGTCCCTCCAGAAACTCATCCTCATGAATTGCAACCATCATGAAAGGAGGGGAGGGGGAAAAAAAATGGATACATAAGCTCACAATAGTCTCTAAGTCTAGGACCAAGAACCCAATGCAGTTTGCAGTCTGTATCATTTACGCAAGTCATATCTCTAATATTTCAAACCGAGTACAGAAGCTTCCATCCAAACTTAATTTAATAGCATCAAGCATAGATTTGACAATCATATGAACAGATAAAAGGCAAGTAGACAAATGATAACTGAAGCTAAGATAAGTCTCCTAGCTATAAAATTTGGAATATTAGCATCTCTATCTTTTTCGGTACTTGAAGAAATCGAAGGGATTACAGTCAAGCAGCTGTGAGGACAGTGAATATTGCTGGCACGACTAAACGGAATAACCTAGATAGCAAAGAAAAAAAGCTTATGCTAACAATTTGGTTTTGACAAAAGTAACTAACAGTCCATGGTAAAAGGAGCAAATGTGTTGAAAAATTTATCGGAAAAATGAGGAAGCTCATGGATACTAACCATGTTCAGATAGTTTAACTGTGTGACTATGCAGGTAAGAGCAACCATTGCAAAAATCCATGTCTGAAAATATAAAAATTGGTCCGTGCCTTCTAACGTGAGTTCAATAGCAATGCCAAGGGCCTTTATACTCATAACCTAAAACAAAAAGAAACACATAAATGCAATGCATCTACATTTTCAGAGGTTAAAGAGCATAAAAGCAAGTCTGCTGAAAGAACAATATCTTACTGTCAATGAACCGATGATAGAGCAAATTCCTATGTAAATTATGATGTTGGTTTGGCCATAGCGAGGAGCAAAGTACAAGATTAGTACCATGGCAACCGCTACAACTGAAGATGTATATAAAAGGAACGCTGGAAGCAACAAAAAGATAACATTAATCAGGAAAAGAAGGCAGCCTCATATTAGCTCAGAAAGTCAAAGCAAGGATTTGCGGTTAGCATACCTGGTTGAGTCGCTAATTCCCATATTTGTTCAACAGAGTTAATTGATTGCTCTTCAGGTGCATGAAGAACTATAATGGTTGATCCAACTATGCACAAAAGACACCCAAGCATCCCCATTTTTTGAAGTTTCTCATTCAACATGAAGTGTGCTAAAATGGCACTGCCAGTTCAATTTCAATACCATGGTACATAAAACACATCAGGAATCTTCCTGAAAAGTACACTGAAAAGAGCACCAAGCTAAGATAACTTGATACCTGACTATGATGCTTAATGCGCCAAGTGGCGTCACAAGCACAGCCGGAGCATAGATATATGCCACAAAGTTAGAAATCTCCCCCACAATCACTGCCAAGATCCAAAACCAAACCCAAAGTCAGCGAGTTGCAGATCTCCTAATTTTATTTATTACCAAAAACAAGTAAAATGCCCAAAGGTGAGTTAGCTTACAAAATAATCAATATAAGGAAATCTGGATAGTGATTAGTATGTTACACTTTAATGAGATAATCAATCCTTAAAAACACAGAACATTTTGGAACAATATCAAGGAGCCACACTGCAAGCTACTCTCAGTTCAATGCATTAATGCTCAAACATAATGACCAATAAAAATCAAAGAAAACTAATGGGACTATTATCACAAATTGCATGAGGTGCTAGCTTTAATTTTACCAAGGACACTTCTTGGACTGATCTACATGGCACAAGCTACACTTAGCTGTCACATGGATCTTATAGGAAGGTTTATGAACCGGAGGTAGCCTGTCCACATTTACATCTATACCTATTCTTACAAAAGAGAAAAAGAAAAGGTAAAAGAAAAAGAAAAAAGATCAAGAATTATCACCATAAGCATCCTATGGTATTATAAACTGAGCCCAAATCAGGAAAAAGAAAAGCCTTCATCACTTACTAGTAACCATGCCTATCCACCATAATGGCTGCAGCAAATAACCATATCCTCCCACACCTAGCAGTTGCAGAACACCATTACCACCGTTACAAATTGAAATCCAAAGGGAACACACATAACTGAAATCAGTAATAACAAATTAACACGAAGAATTACACGAAAATTAATCAAGATACTACAATTACACTCCCAGAATAATACATTTTACGATATGCGATTTTGTTACAAAATTTCCCGGCTATTTAATATACAAAAGTTGATTCATCAAGAGTGCAAAATGAACTAAAATGCAGATTCTGTAATCGAACAAGGTTTAAAACCAAAACGAACATTAGCCAAAACAGATTACACTTAATTTGCTTTTTTTCCCAATAAATAATAACAAATCATAAATGAGACATAAAATGAACTCACCGGCGCGTGGACCATTAGCTCCGGCGCGTTGAAGACCCTTCTTCTTGATAATGAAACTGGAGCCTATAAAAGCACTAGACACAACAGCTAGAATAAACCCTTTCAAATTACTCGAGTACATTGATCTTTACACAAACACACACACCTACACATAAAGCTATATATGCCCTATGTACAGGGGTGGGAGGGTGTGTGTACGGTGTAAAGATTCGAACTTTAACTATAACCAAACAAAACCCCTTATTGACTTTGACGAGAATGTATCAGCTGACGATCGATAAGGCATAAAAACAAGTACAGTCTCAATCTGGGTCTGTATGTTTTGTACGAATATGGGAAGAAGAAGATGATGATGATGAGGAGGAGGAGGAGGAGGAAGAAAGAGAATTATGTGACATGCAATGGGTTGGTCTGTTTTCCGATCCCAATCAATGAGATTTCAATGTCAAAAGCTGGTCTTTCCCAAAGTTAAAACCGTGAAAGGGTCGTGTTTTCTCGTTTTGCTTCGTCTGTTTTTTTGCAAAATGTATTACGACGACTTAGGGATGGGGGAAGGGTGGCGTGGCTTTGTTGTTGATGTTGTTGGGTCTGGTAATGCTGTGATAAAACTAAAATTTCACCTGCAGGTCCACGCACAAACACATGATTGGGGGGAGAGGATTTTTACGAGGACCTGTTTTAGCGTTTGTCTATGTCTTCCATTGGCATTTTCTTTTTCTGTTCGTTTTAAGGAGCTGTCACCCCTTTTTTTTTTTTTAGGTTCCGGAGATTTCTTAAAAGGTGGATGGATTGGTTGATTCGTATATAGACGAAATCAGAAATTTCATTCTATATATATATTTGCTTTTAAATTTTTATCTAATTTGTATTTTCTTTTTATCAACTTCTAACACAACCGACGGAAAACAGACAGTATAACTATTAATATAACTATTGAAAGGAAGGAATCTAAGCATTGATACAACTGTTAAAGGAGGGGGAATTAAATGTGATATAAGAGATGAATATTTATTTTAGTACTTATAAGGGCTTTGGTTTTGTATGCTTTTAATTTGTACATTTTGCTTTATCTGTATCTCTGCACAGATGTCAACTAATTCATTATGAGTAATTTTATTAATATAATAAAATTATTAAATATATTTAATTAAATAATATCATAAAAATACAAAAGTTTCAAAAACAAAAAAAAAAACTCAAAAATAAAAAGAACAAAAAAATTAAAGCCCTAAAGGCCCTCTAGTCCTTTCATTAGATATTGAAAGCCTTATTTCTTTATTATCTAACCAAAATGGCACCTAGTCACGTTATTTAGAATTCCATGAATGTTATCTAATTTTATTTAAACTTCAATTTGATTGCGAGTCATATTAATTGTTGATTCAGCCTAATCTTAATTCCTTTTAAGAACAATATGAGGCATCTATTCTTAATTCATCCATTTTTTTTTTAATCTTTTACACAATTATAAAAACTTAAATAATTCCCTTTTATTATTAATTCCAAAAGAAAACAACCAAAAATCAATTTTATTAGATTATTGATTGATCTTGATTTGGGTGGAGAAATGATTTCGAACCCAATTATATTTAGTGTTAGAGCTGTGAATGAGACACATTCTTTGTGAGATTGTGGTAGTTGTGTCTTTTTTTCCTTAGAATTTCAAGTTTTAAGGTTTACATCATGTGGTGTAGATTATGGTTAATGTTGTTGGTAATTGTGGTACATAAAGTTGTTTGATTAATTTGAAATTTTAGATTTCTAAATGTTAGTGTTGAATTAAGAAAGTGTTTGCATCAAGTAGAAAATCAAATGTAAAAACTGTTGGTGCCTAATGGTGGAGGTTATAGTGTAATTAACTAAAAGAAGAGAAGCATGGGATGTGTATAGGGAGAAAGGACAAAGAAACTATGGTTGTCGCAATACAAGTGGTATGAGTAATGATTTTAGTGATGATAATATTAATGTGATTGAAGAACAAATTGTGGTGGTGATAGAGTTAGTAAGGGCTTCAAAAATATTAATTAAAATTTTCTAATTTTAGTGTAAGTAACATGCTAAAGGAGTATTTAGATTGAGCTTCTAGGGTTGAAAGGTTATTTGGTGCTATAATCATGATGAACGAACCAAGACAAAGATGGCATCTCCAACATTCACCAAATATGCAAGTTTATAGTGGGACAAATAACTAGTCCATCAAAAAGGAGGGTGGGAAGAGGTGAGAACTTGCACTTAATAAGAGATTCATGCATAAGATATTTGTACCTGAATATTTTAAATAAGAGATGTTAATGCAAATGCAAACTTTGAAGAAGGGGCAAATGAGTGTATAGATGTATGTGAAAGAGTTTGAGACATTGACATCTAGATGTAAAATGAATGGGAACTATAGAGGGGTCAATAGCCCATTTAATTAATGGGTTTATGTTCAAATTATCTAACTGAGTAGAATTACAATAGTATCAAACTCTAAAAGATGTAATTAAATTGATACCTAGAGCTCAAGAGCATTAAAGACAGGGAGAGTAAAAACTATTAGCAAAAACCCTATGAGTTTGACCATGGCAAGAACGAAGAAAAATGTTACTATTGACAAAAGGCCAAAAAGGGTAGAGTACAACTCAAAGAAGGATACAATTGTAAGAGCTCCAAGAACAAGGACAACATAGGCTGAGCAAGGATATCAAATCTTTCAAGTGCCTTAGGTTTGAGCACTTGGCAGTCTAATATCCTAATGGTTATGTATGATAACTATATGGGAGATACCTTGATGGACGTTAAGAGTGATGAAGAGCAGAAAGTCCAATCCGAAGCAAGTGATAATAGTGAGATAATAGAGCTTAAAAGCTAATAATGAGTCATCATTTAGGTTGGTGGCTAGTAGAGCTCTGTATATATAGGTTAAAAATGGACCTTAAGCAACATGAGAATCTACTTCATACTAGGTGCTTGATATAGGGCGAAGACTTCTATCCCATGTAAATATTGCTTCATCAGAGTTTATTGAAAATCCTAAGCTTCAGATTATTGCACATTCAAAAATTTATGATCTACATTAATCCAATGACCAAGGAATTGTACATATTTACAAGTAGGTGCGCATTCCGTTCTCTGTTGGAATTATCATTTGATGTAGTTCTTGTGAGTTCTACGTGTGTTCCAGGGAGAGATCATGGTAATATAGCAGGTGGACTGTATAGATGGTTTCAGGAACGCACCTTCTTTTGTGAAGGATGACAGCATTTGACCCTATTAACTATGACCCTGGAAGAGGTGTAGGAAAATAGTGTTATGATGAAACTAAAAAAGGGAAGGAGGATCTTATTCGTGAATTTTTAGGCTATATACTTCTCGAAGAAACAAGTATCGAACTCCATAATTGTTTTTCGATTAGCTTCAAAAGCAAATTATTTTCACTCTTGATTAGAAAAAAAATTATAACTATGATGTATACTCATTCTTTATCAATAAATTAAACAAAACGAAATTAAACTCTTAACTTTAGGATATTCTTACATATTAAGTAACTCATAACTCATAATACCGTGAGTAAAAAAGCTCCCAACCTTTTTAACATCCAATGATGATTTCTTTTAATATTTTAAAGTAAAACTTACACGGTTTCTTGTAAAACCAATCTTTTCCTGTGTTAAAAAAATAAATAAAATAAAAGGAATTTCTTCTATATTTCTTTTTCTCCGGAGGGCAAGGAATTACGGTGTACGAGCATTTTTTTCCTTGCCGATTACATGGAACAGGAACAATAATGGTAATAGCAAGCAAGGCTTACACCGATATGTGCTTTTTTTTTGAAAAATATTATGAAAAATGACTCGTTTAAAAAAAATTATAAATATAATATATTGAAAGCATATTAAGTAAATACACTTTTAGTTACTCATTTTTTTTATATTGAAAGTACATGCAGTAAATATTAGTAATCTACCATTTATATAAATATTTAATTTTACATAATCTACTATTTGTACGCTATTAATGCTATAATGAACCGAATATTTAGATGAAATAAAAAATATCATCTATACACTGAGCGATAACCTTACAAAATGTACTTAGTCATCTTGTTAAACTGCGTCGCCAATACAAATACCTAACATTAATTTTTTAATTCAACCCAACATAAAAAAAAGGCTAAATATATATATCACAATACAAAAAAAATTCTTAATTTTATATAACATAAAATATATTTTCATCAATTATTAATAATTTATACAATTTACGATATATTTATAGCTATGAAATCTATATTCGTATAACTTATATACTATAACACAAAAAATTCCTAAATTTAGACAAAATAAAATATTTTTTCATCAATTATTAATAATTTACACAATTTACAGTATATCTATAATTACAAAATCTATATTCATATAACTTATGTACCGTAATACAAAAAATTCCTAAATTTAGACAAAATAAAATATTTTTTCATCAATTATTAATAATTTACACAATTTACAGTATATCTATAATTACAAAATCTATATTCATATAACTTATGTACCGTAATACAAAAAATTCCTAAATTTAGACAAAATAAAACATTTTTTCATCAATTATTAATAATTTACACAATTTATGGTATATCTATAATTACAAAATCTATATTCGTATAACTTATGTACTGTAACATAAAAAATTTCTAAATTTAGATAACATAAAATATATTTTCATCAATTATTAATAATTTACATAATTTACAGTATATTTATAATTTTGAAATCTATATTCGTATAAGTTATGTACAGTGACACAAAAAATTCCTAAATTTAGATAACATAAAATATGTTTTCATCATGATCAAATCGAATCAGTGATCTAAAAGCTTAACCTCGGCTTGACTCATTATTTTAATAATTTGAGCTCAAATTCGACTCAATCATGATCAAATCGAATTAAAGTAAAATTTAAGCTAAACTCAAGTACTTTACGAATCGCCATGGTTTATTTACATTATTATAACATTTTCTTTAAGGTTGTAAAGCCATTGTTTATACTCAATCCATCAAAATGAAAAAAAAAAAAAAACCTATAAATTGTATATGGAAGAGTGAAAATAAAATGTGAAGGGTTAAAAGTCAAATAGATTCATTCGGTTAATTAATTAAATCAACCAGAGGATGAATAAGATCAATGACCTGTGTAATCTTGAAAGCTCAAAATTACATCTGTCCATTAGACTAGATTTGCATAACTAAATATCTAAAGGATTAACATGCCATAATACCGAAAAAACTTTTAACTCTTTCCAAAGTAAACGTAAAAGAAATGAATGACTTTTCTACCAATCAAACAATGGTGACTATCCCCTAACTTACGTTGAAACCATCTAGCCCCTACATGCGAAAATGCTGAACTGATGCTGTAAAATAGTGAACTAATGCTGTAGAATCAAGAATATCAATTGGAGCATGATGATAATGCTTAGAACAATCTACGAGTCTGCAATTGTAACTTCAACCTCAACGCCGGGTTCGATTGTGATGGAGGTAATTTGCTTTACGACTTCTGGAGAGCTGTACAGATCAATCACTCGCTTGTGAATTCGAAGCTCAAATCTGTCCCAGGTGTTTGTTCCTGATTTCGCAAACAAGTAGTGTGTAAGATAAACGAGTAGTTGATGATCCACCCTCAGCTCACACTTAACTCAATAACAGAAATCGACATGCGATAAGCAATAATGTAATCATATAAAACATATTGCCATGATCCAAATATTAAAAAATAAATAAACAAAGAAAAAGAAAAAGAAAAAAGAAAAAAAAGAAGAAGAAGAAGAAGAAGAAGATCACCTTCTCCGCATGGAGCCTTCCTGGTGGTTACGCGAAGAACCTTGGTGGGCATTCTCTTTGGTCCCTTAACCTCGAGATTCTTATCCTTACCACCTCGAACGAGATCCGTACAAACTATTTAACAATTCAATTCAACAATCACGTAAAGATCGATGTTGGAAACGAATTATATCCTCAGGAAGTTGAATAAATTTTGATTCTTCGTCTCATTGGACTCAAATTAACAATTGTATTAGGCCAGCTTTATTTCTGATTCCTTAAATCAGGAACCGAACGAGAATTTCCTGAAAGGAACTGTAGTTAATTTTTCTTCCTTTCTTCTTTTTGATTGGTTAAAAGTTTTCATTGAGGGAAAAAAAAAGAAAAAACATATTAAGAAATTAGTACTTAAGAATAAAGTCATAAATTCCATAAAAAAATAATAGATCGACCTATCATCTAGAAACTTAAAATAAAGGGACCTTTTTCGAGATTCTTCACGTTCTTTGAAGTAAGCGTGATCCTAATCCTATGAACCTGCTCCTGAGGTCCCTCCTGACCTAGTTTGGGCTTCATCGCATGTGCCATTGCTCGTACTTAGGGTTTTACTTGCCTGCAATATGTAAATCAGGGTGTGTTCATACACACATTTACGAACAAAGGACTGAATTCCTTAACCAGAATTCCAGATAGAAATTAGGAATCAAATACTAAAAGTAAAATGAAATCTAATAACTTAGATATGAATATAAGGATCGACGCCGTGCGCAAACAAGACAAACAGAGAAAATGGCACGAGGTCGAGGGTCAAGTCCTGTCAACCATGCACATTGGCTTATGACGTGCATGATCAACGCGTTGGCCTAAAAATAGCCGTGGCAATTCCCACAGGACATGGCGACATGATTAATATCGTGATCATGGAGACAAAATAAGAAATTAATCAAATATCAGACGAAAAACGGGAAATCAATTATCTATTTGTTTTTAATGTCAATTATATTGCACGTACTTTAACATAGATATGAATTCAACTGGACTTGAAAGATCAATGCGATCGAGCAACACGAATCGCCATCCTTAATAAAAAGGATTGAGGTATAAACCGAGGTTATGTACGAAAAAGCAAACTGATTCATCACAATAAATCATGCAAAATATCCAATTGATTAGAAAGATAAAAGGGAAAAAAAAAAATCAAATCATTGGAGATAAAAAGCAACCAGTGTAATATGAACGAAATACCTAGTGATTTTAACGTAGAGCTTCAAAGTGAAGTCAAATAGGGTTTAACCGAATATATATAAGGACTCTGTGTTTGAGGTTTAGGTTTTGCTTGGTGATGGACTTTCAAGCCCATGGACCGGAAAATTAAAAGGAAGTATTGAATAAAACAAAGATTTTTTTAAATTTATTGACTTATGTTTTGATTAAAAAAAATTATTGACTTATTGTTAAAAGTGGAAAATACCCATTTCACATAAATTTTTAGTAACTCTAATCATATGAAACAGTAAAATCTCTTTACAATCACGAGCTTTTTGATTTAGTAATTGAAAGTGGAAAGAGTGTGTTGATTTATTTGGGATTCTTTAATAAGTCAAATGTGATTTAAGTTTTCATTAAAAAAACTTATATGAATTATCTGTTGTAAACGATTATATTGTACCTTTTCATTAGTAATATTTTAGCTAATTATTATTTTTTATTTTGATGTACAATGACACAACTTATAGTTTTTGAGGTCGCCTTCTCGATAGAGAAGACGATATCACTATTTATTTACTTTTTATAGAGTACGAAGAGAGAGCAAGAGGTTGAGCAAGAAAGATTTGGTCAAATCAAGCAATTTTTATTAAGTTTGTTGATGCAAATCTATCTATAATCTTAGGAAGTTTTTATCAAATCAAATTGTATTTATCAAGTTTATTTATACAAATACATTTTTAATCTAAATAAAATTCATTCTATTACATGGATTTGTATAAAAAAAACAACTAAAACAAATCAAATTGGAACAACAAAGATAAGTTTCAGCATTCCGAACATACACACTAATTCATATCCAAATACATTTCCATAAATGATAAAGTACGGGGAGTTTATAATAAAATGAGTCAAAAGCTCTTTTCTTTTATAACAAAAGTATAATTTAATACAATATATTTTTATAATTTTTTTATTTGTATTATCAAAACCAAAAACACCCCTTCGTGTCTTTAATGTTTTAATATTTCATTTTATTTAGTTTTTACCAAACAATCCTACATACTAAATAATTATTAATAAATCATCAATATGTTAGGGTTATTATGGCAAAAAATCTTGAGTGCCAAAAATGGCATCTATCCTACAAATCCTCAACAAAAAATGGTATTTAACTAAAAATCTTCCATCAAAATGATAGCTTCCTCTAATATCTATAAATCTTAATAATTTTTTAATCAAATTTTCAATTATTTTGATATCCATATCTCCTACATACTATAAATATTTTATTATTCATTTCGTGATATATTCAATTGTACTCATTTCATAAATGATTTATTTTCTTTTAAAATTTAACTAAAGGAAAACTATTGATAATTAAATTATTTTTTAACTCACCATAAAAAGTAATTGGTAATTAAATTTTTCTTTATTTATTAGTAATATGTTTAATTGTAGGTATGAAACTGGATATGAATTCAGATTAGGCAATGGAAGCTATTAAAAATATCAATGTAAGATTTTAGTATTATTCGTTGCTCTTTTTATAAAAATTTAGTCCTTTACTTTAATAGTAGTTTTTCTATTTAAAGTTTTTAAGGTTATAGGAGATAATCTTTTAAAATTATTACAATGGCAGTTGAAAAGCTCCTATAACCATAAACTAAGATATTAATAAATTATAAATATTAAATGAAGGAAATGATAAAAGCAGTACACTTAAGATTTTGGTAAAAAAATATTAACGCTATTTTGATTATATAAATTATTACCTTATAAAAATTCTACATAAGTAAGTGATCAGGAAAGAGATGAAAAAACATAAGTAAAAAATAATCTACAAAAGTAAAGACTTTTTTGTAATCAATCGAATGTAATATAATGAAGATAAATGATTTTCTTTTTTGTGGCCCAAAAAGAGGAAGGAGTTTAAATATACAAGGGAGTAGTGCAACTTTTACAAAAATAAAAAGAAACGCAGATTTGAAAAGAAAGTATAGAAATTGAAGATTTTAAGCTTTATATGAAGTATAAATAGAAGAGGAAAAAAAAAAAGAGATTCAGTAATATTACGACTTTATTTATGATAGTATTAAACTAAATTTTAATACCATATATTTTATTAGTTATTTCTAATATATTTTAGGAGTATTTTAAGGAATATAAAAAAGATACCAAATCTCCATATCTTTTCTTTAATGATATAAAAGATTTTTAATTCAGAAAATTTATATTTTTTATTTTTTAACAATTATATGTGATATTTGTTATTTATTTTACATTTTATCTTTAAAATATGAAAGTTATTCCTGTTAATGCAATTCATTCACTATAAAAACAAAACAAGGAAAATAAAGCCAACTGTCATTATCTTTTATAAAAGATCTTAATTGCAAATACTTATAGATACTAAATAATAATAATAAATGTCTAATCACTTATTTAAAGAAGATAATGCATTATCTATCCTATGGCCAACATTAATCACTTTTTTTTAATAATCATACCCAGTTTATCACAAGTAACAACGATGTAGTATTCATTTGCCACGTATATTTATCTCGTACATATTATTGAAAATAGTGTGCTTTTTGTATGTTGCCATCATCAGCACTATTGCTATCACTATTGTTTTACCCTTTAAAGGCATTATAAGTAATAACGATTTATTGTTCATTTACCACAAATATTATCCATTAACTCCATATTATTGAACATATTATCATCTATTCCAAGTAGACATTAAAGAGATTGGACCGTTGTCACGACAAGTTATAAAAAGTAAAAGAATAAAAACTATTTAAATATTTAATTTTTTTGTTTTTAATTAAAATATTTCGTTTTGTTTAGTGAATATTTGGAGAAACAATCTGACATATGAAAAGATTTTGAAACATGGGAAGGTTTTTTCCTTCTTTTTTTTTCAGTTTAATAATATGCATATGGAATTTTCTACATTTGAATTGAGTACTTATCTATATTTTACAATATATTTTTTGTATTATTAATCTCTAAATTTATAATATGTTTATATATCCTCGATCTCTGAATGCCTCACACAATATCTAAATGATGCAAATCATTTCATTGACTTATTATTAATCTCATACCTCTTTGACTAACATGTGTTAGTGAATAATAAGAAACGACATTAACAGTTAATTTTTATATATTTTATTCAATAAATACTCATTAAAAGGACATGATAAATAGGAGGTTTTTCAAAGATGGGAGACTTCTTTTTATTTTATTTTTTGGTGCAAAGCAATAACATTGGGTGCATCAATAATTATCTAGTAAGGGAATACAATTAATATCTTCCAAGCATATACACATGCTCAATGATTTTGATACAATTATGTGATATAAGTAGTTTTTTAATTATGATGAGATATAATGAAAGCGTTCAAGATGCATTTCATTTTTCATTATTTTCTAATATTTCCTTGAAATATGTAACTCGCAATTTCGATGTTTTGTACTATCATCAGATTATTGCCCAAATACTTCATATTATTTTGATTGTAAGTGAATATGTTAAGGTATGCCATTATTTAAAGTTTCTGCTTTTTCTATTGTTTTAGCAATTTATTCTTTTTCTCAACATTATATTTGTAGGCGTAATTTTATGGAGTTAATTGTTTTAGTGAATGTAAAACTAGTTAATCAAGAATCTGTGCACATGTAAAATAATTTTAATGCTTTATTAAATGCGATATGTGTGCAACTTTGAGGGCCAAGATGAACAAATGTATTTTTAGTACAAAGGAATCTTTTCTTTACATCCAATAATATCATAATTAAATTAATACAGAGAGAAAATTACAATTTAATTATGAAGATAAATTACTTTAATTTTATTCCTACTACTAAGTACATATTAATGTTGCATGTTTTGAAAACTATGAACGAAAATTCCTTATCACAAATTGCTTGTCTCAATCTTTTTTTCGAGTATATGCTATAATGTATAAGAAAAGTAAAAAGTATTGTATAAAGTTCAATAGAGATTCTTCATTCATTACTAAGTAAGGGTACCTATGAGACCTACAATTGTACTGCTAAGTTTGGAAATCAATTTAAGGTATTAAGGAAGGTAACCTGAATAAGTTAGAAACATAGGAGAGGTTTCATGATATTAGTCTAGAAGTTTTCTTAGGCTCGGAATTTGAAAAAATACTAAAATATTAAAAATATAAATAAAATGGTAGCAATTTACTATATTATTATATTATTGGTAGCGTACAAGTTAGGTTCCAGAAATTAACGATATCACAACTGTCATGATAAATCGTCGTGCACCATACAAAAGCTTATGATCAACCCCCTCATTGATCATAGGTCATCTATATGATGCACAAAGCTTCTTTCACTCTATGATTACCCTTAAGCATGTAGATGAGTAATATCAAGCACTTTAACTAAATTTACTAATTAATTAGAAAAACTATTGAATTCATAATGTTGAATAAAGTATTCCATACTCAAAAATAACATAATACATATTAAATTTATAAAGGTCTTGTCTAACTAATAAATCTTACTAAAAAGGAAATAAAATAAGTCCTAGCCAAATATTACAAATTCTCTTCTTCACTCTCTGTAACACATGGTCCTATCCCGATATGAAACTCACCTCGAGCATTCCATGGCTCAAATTAGCAAAGAGGTAGCCTTATATCAAAAGAAATCTATCATGGTGTAAGCTTATACATAGTGAGCTAATCCTTCCGTTATGCCACACAAACAATTTATTTAAATATACAACCATATGAACGCATGAGATGCCCGGAATACCAAATAATACATGTAGTAGCTTAAGAACTGTATACAACTCAAAATTTTCCCCTTGTAGTCAAAGTTAGAGATAATTAACTCATTCATAAATACATAACATGTACAAACTTTACTTTTCATATAAAGAATACACTTTTCCTTTCAAATTAAATTTTCAGGTCTAGTAATGTGGTACTCTCTGCAATCCACATCACATATCCAAAGCAGAAGTCATAAGACATGGCCCTTCATTAACGGTTAATGTCTCCTAGTACTTAGTAAGTCCAAAAGTTAGGACAAAGACTCAATAACAATATGTAAGCAGCATAACCTTTACTTAAACCCTTCGGGAGCCCTCGCCCTTATGAGTCCCTTCCCATCTTCCGCGTGAGGTGGTAGTCGATATAGTCATGATGCAAACATAAGAAATTCATGACTCATTGAATTCCTTAATCGAATAATTGCCTAAATCGGTTTTCGTTGTGATTAATCAATTGCATTCCATAACAACGGTACAAAATCTAACATCATGCATAACCCATTTTATTATCTAATTAGCAAATCATAGAATTCAACCACACTGTCACACACATACATGTTCCATATCTTACATACATTCAAGTTCAATATATAAATTTTAGTGCAACTACACTATAAACAAAACTAAGCATGAAGTCATCAAGAATCACTCATTTAGCCATAACTGATCAATCGTAGTAATCTAAAGGTAAGTCGTCTCCAACAATAAGGTCCCCTGAATATCATAAATATGATATTATAAGAATTTGAAATGAAAAGGCTAACCTAAAATCCTTCAGGTTATACTTCTAACTTAGTATTATGTTTCTCTCAGTTGTACTAAATCTTTAATTGAGTATAAAGTTCTTATTTTAAATTCGATTTTTATGATCTTAAAGTCGATTTCCATTATTTTTTAGTATACTTTCACGAGGTATAGTTAGATTTTAGAGATAGGGCTCGTAATTTTGCCTACTAATGAAAACAATAATGTTCCTTAGGTTTTAGTCTTGTTTTAAGCTTGAAATTGTTGATGGGCTTTTTGTTACTTTGTGTAATAAATTAGGCTTGGGTGTATAACTTTGTTCTAGATTTAATACTTCCATCAAGGCTAGATTTTTATCCCTTATTCATTACCTTAGTACTATCTTAATTTTCTTGGATTCTTAAGCAGGATATGTGGTCAAATTGGGCTTGTTTTTGTATAAATCAATGTTTATGACTTTGTTGGACTTAGAGAACTTTATGCGGACTTCCTATAAGCTTCATAACACCTTTTCTTTGAGACTTAAGGATCTGGTAAAAATTTTCATGAAGGCCCAATCAAGAATTTTGGATATGTTTTGAGTATTTTAGATCCGGTTTTGAGTTTTAAGACTTTAACCCTTATCCTATTAGCCTTATTTGGTCCTTTCACCTTGTTTACTTTATTTTATTGTGTCTTTAAGTGTATTTTTCCTTGGTTTCAGATCTGGTCAATTTGGTTTAGTGGCTTTTAACTTTGTTTTTCCCCTTAATCCATCATTTTCTTAAGTTTAAGTGACAAATGAAGGGTTTACACTACTTGAACTCTTAGTCTTTACTTAACTTCTTCTTTGTGCGAAGATTATTTTGTCATAGTACTAAGGGAAGTTTATAAATCCCACACTTATTATAGGTACCACACTTTAATTTAGGTCCTTAGAAGTTAATTTCTATACCAAAGTCTTATGTAATGATTTTTCCTTCACCTAAAGCTAATTTCAAGCATATGAAGCTAAGTGAAAGTAAAAGTAACTCTAGGATGTATCCAAATCTTGCTACGTCTAGCATCCTTCCAAGTTGGTCATGCATTTGTTTCATGATTTTCTCAAGTCATAAGCTTCTACTATAAGTGATAGGTAAGTATTTAACAAGGAAACTAAATCTAGTCTACTCATATTCTAACATTCATGTAAAAGATTCATGAAGCTTAACACTTATTATAATCTAACTAGGATATCACTTATTCTAAGGGTCCTTGAGTTTAAAATTTACTTCTTTCCAAGTGAAACAGGCGGTGGATTTTTACACTTAGATGTCCTCCTTAACTCCTTCTTTTCTTTCCTTTTTGTATGCTCCTTGAGTTCCTAAAGCCTAAGTTTTTAAGAGTGGTTTTAATGCTCTAAAGTTTCCCTAGATAGAGTGTATTAGGTTGTCTAAAGTGGTCCTTTGGAGTGGCTAAAGTAGAGGTAACAAAAGAGCACTTTTGTATCGTGTGTATGTGTGTGTGATTAAGTAGCAGTGATGAAGAGGAAAGTGGGGCTTGGTTTTCCTTTTTGTTTGTAAGCTAAAAGTGTTTGAGAGGTGAGAGAGAATTAGAGGATTTGAGGGTTAGGATGGCCAATTGTGATTGTTCATAATGCATCTAAAACAATGCTTTTTTGTAGCTTTTAAATTAGTGTTGTAATAATTGGATATTGTAAACATGTTAAGACAAATAGTGATTGTGATGAACAAGTGAAAAGAAGCTGAACTGACAAAGGGATGGCATGCCTTTCCTCCATTTCCAAATCAGCATGGCATTATGTTCTTATGGCATAGGCTTGTCTCATCAACATTATTTTAATATATTTCTTTATGTAATTAGTTAGACCACTTATCTATAGGTAATATAACTTATATAAGGGTAAGGGGATTGTCTTATCTTGAATTTATGAGAAGTGATCGCATGATAAGTCAATCTAACTCTCACTATTGTCTTTAGTGCTAATTAATTTCAAATTAAAAATTGAATATGATTGATTGGTTAGAAGTCTTACATGTATGTTCTTTTTAGGTTCAATTCTTATAATAGTTCATATATTATGATTTGCTTCTTAAAGGAAATTATAGAGTTTTAGAGTCAGAGTAAATTTTGGTTAAGTTTGAATTCCTAATTATTCATTTAAGGTCTCAATAGTCTTAAGTATCTTTAGCTTATCCTAGAGTTTAGGGTTTTAGATGATTTAAAGTTTGTTGTTTTCATATTAGGGTTTTTAGTAGTTTAAGTCAAGAATTCGTCTTACTTAGGATTTAGGATGACATTTAAGGTTTTCGAATACTTTGAAACTTTTGAATTGAAAAACTAGGTTCAATTTCTAAATGTAAATTTTAAGTTCTTAGTTTACTTAATCCTTACAAATGATTTAGAAGCACTCTTGGTTACTTAAATATCACTTGAAATAGCAGGGTTTACAAATAAACACTTAAAGATAAATTATAGAAATAATCTAATTAATATTGTACATAAAATAACATATAAAAGACATATATATATATCAGGTATAATTATTATATAAATATATGTACCTGTAATTGTAAAAAAATACCTAAAAATGCCTAAATATTAACAAATAAATAAAGAAAAATTATTAAAAAAATTCTCACGACATCTAGAAACATGTGGCTAGGCATAGCAAATATTTGGAGTGCATGAAGATAAGAAAATCTCATGTTAAGACACCTAAGCTCTTAGATTACACTTGCAAATGTAGGAATAAAAAATCAAAAGACCATCAAATCATCATATAACAATCCAACTTGAAGTTTGAATGAAAGTTTAGCCATTTGCAAGGTTAAGAAAAATCTGGAAAGTGTGAAATAGAAAGAGAGAGAGAAGAAGGAAAATTAGTACACGAAACTAGGGTTTAGTACATTCTTAAGGAAGATGATCATCTAAGTATGAGGCCAGACTACCACTTAAAAGAGGAGTCACTATCTAAGTTAGTAGACAAGACTCCTCTCCCCCGTGGTGGCTAAAGCTTAGAGTTTTGGTAAGTCGCCAAATATCTCGTTTTTATAAAAAAATTTGGGAAAAATAGCAAATGTTTACCAAAAATTTTGAAATTTCATTTCCTTATGTATTTTTGCATGAGAATTCAAATCTTTAACTAGATTTTCAAATTTTTGAGTGTAAATATAAGGACCTTAAGAAAAAGTCCTACACATCAATTTTTGATCGAGTCTTTAAAAGACCAATTTATATAGTTTTGACTTAAAATTTTGTAGATACTCCTAAGACGTTATAATTTTTAATGTTGTATGGTCATATTTTTAAAATTGAGTTGTCGTATTTTTGAGAAAATTCTATTTTCATGTAATCAGTGCACTGTACTAGGTATTTTGTTAAAGAGCTTGATCTACACTTGATAAAACTAAGGTACAATCTATATTTACCTACATGTAATAGCTAAAAATGGTTGATCATAGGTGTAGGAACAATGATTTTCTTAAATAAAATGGGTATTTGATGGTTAAGGTAAAATTTGTCAAGTTTTAATACAATTGTGATTTAGTTGATGATATAATGAGAAGGGGTATAAATGGTAGAAGTACTTAGTTGGTACTTACTGTGTATGTAGGATTCGAAGATGGTTAAGTAGAATATATGTAAAGTAGTTAGATGTCTAGTAGCAGTAAGGTTAGAAATTGTATCAGAAAGTAAGTCAGAATGTAATTTGGTGCGAAAATGTTGAACACACTAGGAAAATTAGATCTATACCAAAAAGTGACTTATATTTGGACTCTGCCCTATTTATAGAGACATATTATAAGTTAGGAACTTCCTAAATAAGAATTTAATTTTGGATTAAAGGTAAAAAAACTCCATTAAAAATTGAGTCAAAATGTAGTCTGGTATTTAATATCCTTGATCACACCAAGAGTTCGACAGTAAGTCAATAGGTGATAAGTATATGAATTCTATACCTTTATTAGATTCTGAACATGAGTTAAGAATAACATATACTACAAGGTTAGGTTAAAACCTAAATCAGAAACTCGATCAAAAAGTAGTTTAATGAAAAATACAAAATGCAGGAGCAACTGGAAATTTGAAAATAGTTGCCACTAAATATTGGATAAGTAGAAGCCAGAGAGTAGATTAGAAATTTGCTTGTTTATAACTTTTAAGAATCTAATGAAGTAAAAATTAGGCCAGAAAATACTGAGCAGCAACCTATGTCAGGTTAGAACATTAGCCAGAATGTATCCTACTTAACTAATACCTAATAAATACCTTAAAAAACTTACCTAACACAATCAGGATAACATATTTAAATGTCAAAATAAACTCATATGTTACATATTGGTTGGAAACTAAAGAGGTTACATTAAATTTTAAGGATAATAAAAGAAGATGAAAGCGATGTACAGGGAGAATGAGCATCGGTATCCAGGTAAGTAGGATCGGTGTTTCACCACACTTTGGAATATTGTTTAAGAATACTTAGAGACTTTAGCATATATCTTGTTTGTGATTGTAAGTTAGTTGTTTGTGTATATGAAATGCGTGTACTTGAATATGGTTGTGCTATTTTGAGTGCTGGACTTATGTATTAATTGTTTTATGATATTATTTGCTTTGGATTGCTTGAAATGGCTTGACTACCCTAAAAAAGCAATTTAATACGAACTTGGCTTAACTACTAACTGAACCTACATCACAACCCACTAAGGGAAATGACTAGGAATTGTCAGACCAAACATGGACCCTTTGATGAGGATAGCTAAAATAGTCTTTTCTCTACCCTTAGTTGAACTAAATGATAGAAGAAAAGGTTACGGTAAAGTTAGGGACTGTGGTTCGGAATGAAGTCTCATACAGAGTGTGTTTCTCCATTACACAAGCCCCAATTTGGTTCCGATTCGCAAAGTACACGAATGTCAAACTCTTCAACCCAGTTTAAAGTGAATTCAATTTCTTTGAACTTACAACAGATTGGATAACATCGTACGGTGACACTTGCTTTTACATGCATAACATCTAACTAAGCTTGCTTGAAAACCCTCGTTGGTTTGTAATGGGTATGTGCTATTGTATCCGTCTTACTTATTGAGTAAGTTGTTGGTTATTCTCCTATAGTTGTTTTGCAGATTCCCTAATAGATTCATTAGTATTACTTTAAGTTTCAAAAGATTGGAGAATGGAATTGGGGAGTGAGATTCAAGACTACCTGATTAGATTTTTATTAATTTATCAATTGTATTAACCTCTAAGAAAACTAATAGGTTCTCCTCGGGTGACCCCTAATTTTTAGCTAATGAGAATTATTCTATGCTCTATAAGCTTGTAGATTTTGGTAAAATTTTTGTGGACACTTTATCTTTTCATAACAACATAGTTCTTGGAATTTTTATTAAATTCAAGGTTTCATCCTTCATATGACTTATAAACTTGATTTTTACTTGAAATTTAAGGTATAGAAATTATTTTCAGTAGCTATTTTGAAAAGTTACAACACATATTGATTCCTACCAAGTAATAAATGGGATGCTTCTAAGTAATGAAGTGGTGAACACCTTGTGTAGGCTATACCTACATTAGCAACTAAGATGGCTAGTTTTTAGCGTAGATTGGTCTATATAACAGGGTTGTTACGATTTCCTAATTTAGGGTGTAACACTACCTTAACCTTAATATTGTATCCATACAATGTGTTCCCAACAACCATCGTTAAATTTTCTTAAGATAAAATGAGTATTTTTTAAAGATATTTTTTTTTATTATTTATCTGGCTTTCCCATGTACAGATTGTAGAACCAAACACTAAACTCTCCTGTTAGAGCTTCTTAATAATATAGATAATTATGGGATGCATGTGTTTGAATATAGAAGATTGAAATGGCTTCATTAGTAATCGTGTTGAAAATGATGCTTTTCTTTACGACATCAATAACCTCAATATTTGCTGTTCAGAAAAGGAAAAAAAAAAAGAAAAGAAAAGAGCATCGAAATTCAACCAAATTAAACTAAATAACATGATTTATTAAAAGAAAACCTTTGAATTCATAAAAATTACGAACATAAATTGACTAAACCTTTGTATAAAGTAAACTAAACACCACAACAAAATTAAAACAGAATCAACCAAAACATGAATAGTAATTTAATCAACAAATAAATGCAAATTTCACTATTAATTCTAATATAAACTCCCTCAATGCAAAGACACATGGCAAGCTGTAATTTCTCAGATTTTGCAACGTTACAGTTAGTTAGTACTTGTCCATCAGTAGAATAGATCAAAGGAAGAACAATCCTTTTTTGACTTGTTACCTACTCTCACATATTGAGAGCTTTTCTACTATGATCATGGTAGTTACTAAGCTTAGTTGGCGGTTCTAATGTTAAAACTTCCAATAGACATGGATTGCATATGATATATACTAATTCTCTCTCCAAACATTACATTTTTCTTTCGCTTTCTATTTGCCTTTTGCTTTTTTTTATGCCTTGTTTCCCATGCAATTGCTAAAGTTCTTGTTTCATTCTATTTTATTATAGCATTTTCTAGTAAGTTGTGTCTTTATGTCTTGTCTAATTTTGCCTATGCCTTGCTATGTTTTGTTTTTTCCTTTCCTTCTTTTGACTTTCCTTGCATTTGGGATCACTTTTCCTTATAGCTATTGTTTCCAAGTACCCTTTTATTCTTTCATTCTGTTTGACTTCTATCTTGAATGCAGTTTCCACATGGATGGTACTTTAGGGTCCAAATCTCTACCCCATCTTCCCAATGTACTTGATGCCAATTCCCTCACCTTAGACCTAGAAGAGAACATTGAACTTATTAAAAATAACAAGTATTTAATGGTTGGGAAAATTGTTTATGATAAATCTCTAAATAAACAAGCTGTAATGAATTTTGAGATGTACTTAGATAGACTTCGGGGATGTGAAGATTTCTAATCTAGGAACAAACTTATTTTTGTTTGCTTTTGATATTTACAATACTGCTTCTACTATATGTAATAAAGGTCCTTAGGTAGTTATATGACATTATGTTATCATAGAGGTGTGGAAGTTTAGAACACAAGTACAGGATATTATGTTTAATTGTTTCACTTTCTAGATCCAGATTCATGGCCTACTGATGGAACACTTGTTGATATCAAATGTTAATAGGTTAAGTGCACTGGCTGGTCTAGTTCTTATTATTGACCTAATTCATTGTGAATCTAGAATTCAAAGGATTTTTCTAAGGGTTAAGGTGAAGATTAACTATTCTAAGCCTCTCATATCTAATGCTTGCATAAATAGGCATTAATATGATAAGTATTAGGTCCAATTTCAATATGAATGATTGTCGGAATTCTGCTTTGCTTGTGGAAGATTGGGCTATGTTCTAAAACAATGTTCTCTTAATAAGTTATTAGGTGAGAAATATGGTCATTTCTTAAGGGCTTTCCCTATCCATGATATGGTCTTCAGTACTGTTGCTACTGTTGGGAGTGATCTTTCACTTGTATGTGATTCTATGATGTCAAATGTAATGTCCAAACAGGATTTTAATCCTATCATAAGTGATGACATACCTTTTGGATCAAACACTTACCTTATTCCACATACTACTAATACCCATTAGACCTTATCATGTCTTGTTACTTCAGAAGTAATCTTTGCTTGTTCTTCTAACTGCTACTCCAACACTTTGCTACTATTAATCACCTAGCATTTATCATATCTTTCCACCCCAACACGTGAATTGCCTTACCTTTCAAATTCTACGATTGTTTATCCTTAGCCTTATAGTCTTCTCCTCCTCCTTATAGTCTTTCAATTCTTGTTATCACTACACCTTCCTTCTTGCTGATGACATTAGCTCTTACTTGCCTAATCTCTTCATCGTAGGAACCTATGTTGGATGGTAACAATTGCCTTAATGCCCTACTTACAGTTTTGTAGTCAGAAGTCTCTAATCTTACCCTCTACTTTGTCATTAAACCTAGACATCAAGAAGATGAGTTAGCAAAGGGGATTCCCAATCATAGCTCAGTTATAAACCAAAGTTTTTCTGCTACTAATATCACTAAGCTTGTTACTATCTTTGACAAATTAAAACCGAAAAGGGATTGTATGGATGATGATGAAGTAAGTAGGAAAAAATTCAAGATGATGGTAGAGGTTGAATTTAAAGCAAAGAAGTCCATCACTTAGATGACTTCTTGAGGAATCACTAAGAAACATAAGATGGAGGTAAGGAAAACTTTCAAGACTTCTTTAACAGTTTCAAATGTAGACATGACATAAGAGAAAGTGGAGGCAAAAATTTCTACTTTAGTCCCAAATTGTTGTGGCATCGGTGGCTCATCCTCAAAAGCTACCACTTCACCATGATTATTTTAGCTTGAAATTGTCAAAGTTTCAGGACAACCTTGACAATTTGTGATCTAAATAACCTAATCAAAAGGCACAACTTAGGTATCTTGTTCTTAAGTGAAACTAAAAACCAAAGCAATAACTTAGACAAATTTCATGCTAAAAGGAATTATACAGGAGATTTTTTTGTAGATTCTATTGAGTTAAGTAGTGGTTTAGCACTTTCGTTAGATTTTCATGTGGAAATATTTGAAAGCTACCCATGGTACATTCATACGAAGGTAATGCATGAGGATCATTCTTTGGTTAGATTTATCACTTTCTACTATGCTCCTTGTAGTCTCAGGGAGAAGAAAATACTATAGCAAGATTTAATTACTATTTCCTTCTTAGTATAAGGCACTTGAGCTTGCCTGGGGGATTTCAGTGAGATCTTAGACGATTGTGAAAAGCGTGGTGGTGGTGGTAAGCGTGATAGATAGCATATAGTTGCTTTTTAAGACATGGTCAACTCCTCAAATTTGATTGATTTGAGCTATAATGGCCTATGTTTCATTTGGGCAAGTATAAGAAGGGATAGTGTACTAGTTAAAGAAAGGTTGGATAAATGTCTTATTTCTAATGTGTAGTTATAGAATTTTCTTCATTCATTGATTATTCGTAAGCCAATCATTATATCGGATCATGCGTCAATAACTCTTTTTACTAACATGAAGGATGGTATTGGTCGGAAGTGATTTTGTTTTGAAAATTTATGGCACACATTTGAAGAGTGTAGACAAATTATTCATACCACCTGGTAAAATGAAAGAAACTGCTCTAATTTATCTAAAGTTAAGAGCATTATGTAGATTTGTAGTAAAAAGCTTATGCATTGGAGCAGAACTGCTTTCCCTAATAACAAAATTTATATTCAAGTCAAGATTAATTCAATTCCAATCTAGTGAGGAGGCTATTGGTTTAGAGGAGGAGGAAAAAATCTAAGCTGAAATAGATGAGTTGTAAGGCTAAAAGGAGTAATATTGGCACTAGAGATCACAAGTGAATTGGCTTCTATATGGTGATAAAAACATCTCATTTTTTCACTAATCTACTTTAGCTAGACAACAAAAGAATAAGGCGTTTCAGCTGACAAATGAAGACAAAGTGGTTGTTACTAATGAATATGAGATTGGCAGTATGTTTGTTGGTCATTTCAGTTGGGAATTTTCCACTATTACTAATAGAGCTAGTAAGGCCTGTTTGAGGTGGGTTAACCTTATTATTTCATCTAACTAGAATGACTTGCTTTGTTCTTCTATATCTCGAATGAGGTCAAAAGTGTTGTTTTCCAATTAGGAGGTTTAAAGGGTCCAGGTCTGAATAGGTATCTTAGCATCTTTTATCAGGCTTATTGGGATATGGTAAGTACATTCGTGACACTTCTAGTCCAACAGTTCTTTAACTTAGCTACCCTACCCCCTAATCTTAGCTTTATTGATTTAGTCTTGATACCCAAAGTGTCTAAACCTAATGTTATATCCTTATTTTGACCAATTAGTTTATTTAATAATCTTTATAAAATCATTTCTAAGATTTTGGTCAATAAGCTAAAGCATATCCTGAATGGCATCATTTTTGAAAATGAAAGTGCTTTTGTTCGGATATAATGATCTGAGATAACATAGTTATTGCACATGAAATTTTCATTTTCTTAAAAACAAGTGAAGTAGGAAAGAATTCTTTTGTGTTGTTAAGCTTGATATGAGTAAAGCCTACAATCGCATTGAATGGGATTTTTTAAGAGCTTTACTTATTCGATTAAGTTTTGCTCCTAGATAAGGGGGAACGGACTATGGAATGTGTGACCTCAATTAACTTTAATGTCATTGTAATTGGTAAACAACCTAGCTACTTATTTCCAACAAGAGGAATCTATTAAGGCAATCCTCTTTCACCTATCTTTTTATTATGGTAGCAGATGTATTATTGAAAGGAATTATAAAGGCTACTGAAGTTAGAGTTTTCAAAAGGATTGCTTTTAATCGCTTCTACCCTAAGCTAACCCACTTATTTTATGTAGATGACTCCCTCTTTTTCTTCGAAGCTAATGATACTAATGTTATTACTTTGAAGTATATCTTAGATGCCTATTGTAAAGCCTTTAGTCAAGTGATTTATTTAAACAAATCTGCATTCTTTTTGCACTTTTAACACATCCAGATCAAGGAGGAGATCTACTGCATGAGCACTTAACATTCTGTTGACAAAGAACCTTAGCTCATACTTAGGCTTGCCTACTCAATAGTCAAGGTCAAAGTGTGAAGTGATAAGTTTTGTTAAGGAAAAGCTGGTCAGAAAATTACAAGGGTAGAAACATTATTCACTAAATGAAGCGGGTTGTAAAGTCTTGATAAAGTCAGTAGCATATGCTATTCTAACATATTCCATAGGGGTGTTCAAGTTCCCAAAGAATGGTGTAAATTTATAAACTCAATCATTGCCAACTTTTTGTAGGGCCAATGTGAGGACAAATGCAAAATTCATTGGAAGAATTGAGATAGTTTTACAAAACCTGAGGACATAAGAGGCATAGACTTTTGTGACCTAGACCTGAATTCACTGGAAGAATTGAGATAGTTTTACAAAACCTGAGGACATAGGAGGCATGGGCTTTCTTGACCTAGAGCTTTTCAACAATAGTCTCCTAGCTAATCTAGCTCGACGATTATAGCAACACCCACAAGCTTTATGGGCTAAAGTGCTTAAGGGAAGTTATTACCCTACTTTAGAATTTCTGTTTGCTAAGAAAGGTAGAAGTGTCTTAGGTGTAGAGTAGCTTGTGGTAGATAGAGATGTCTTTTTTAGGAGTGAAATTTAGCAAATTAGTAGTGGGAATAGTGTCTATGTTGGCCGTAATAGGTGGATATAAGGAGTTCATGTTACAGTACTTAGTCAGAGCATGGAGGTGGATCCTAATCTGAAAGTTGTTGACTTAATTAATTATCAGACAAGAGAGCGGTCTCTACACAATATAAAACATTTACTAACTCAACAAGAAGCAAAAGCAATCGGGAATATACCTATCTAAACTATTGGGGTTGAAGACGCTCTTATGTAGCCTTTTACTCAATCTAGGACTTTCTTTATTCAATCAGCTTACCGATTCTTGCAATGACAAAGCCAAACAACCTTTATTCTTAGACATTTTCTTCGACTATTGTACAAAGAGAGATATGGAAAAAGGTATAGAATCTTTAAACCCTACCAAAGATTAAACACTTTCTTTGGAGGGTTTTGTCAAATATGCTACCTACATTTGGCAATTTCTTCTAGCGATGTATGGCCCAAGATCCACTTTGTCCCTTCTAATTACACTATGAATCTCCTGAGTACGTACTCCTTCGTTGTGAATAGACCTCCTGTGTCTAGTTTGGTGCGTTAGGGTTACAAATCAATATTGCTGCCATCTCTACCTTTGCGGATGGTAGTCAACCCCTATTGCTACTTTGCCTCTTACATCATCTATGAAAGAAGACAAATCACAATTAATAGAAATAGCATGGCTAATATGGATTGAGTACTATGGCGTTAGTTTTGTTGGTCGTTGACTTAATACTTTTGTTGTGATAAGGGGATTTACCTACTAGAATTATCGTCAGATTTTAAAACCAAATGTCAATCTCGGTAGTTTAGAGGCGATGGGCACATCTACCTTGGTGCGTATGAACTGAATCCTTAATTGTATTAATGCCCAAGATCCATTAATAGTAGCTGATTACTTAAGCATGTTGATCTTTAAAGCTTTTTCTAGTTGTTTTGATTGTCAAAATGTTAAGGACCATGGCTCTCCATAATCCATTAAAGGAAGGGAGGGTTTCCAATTTGCTTCACTAAGCAATACAGTTCCTCTTTAATAGCCAACGGTTTTCTCTTTATTGTCTATTGATTTGCACTCTACCGTTCGTAAGAGTGAGAAGGAGGGCAGAGTTAGGGTTTCTCAAGATGTTCTAGACTCTTTTTTTTTTTTTTTAAGGATAGCATGAGAATTTGGAAAGGTGTGGGATCCAATCAACTAGGTATGTTCATGTAGATGCATCATGGACTGGGCAAATGATATTTCTAAGCTTGGAGCTATTTTTTGTAACCGGTATGGGTTGGTGATATTTAGGTTAACAGAGACCTGGTATTTTCCCTCCTTTGGGGTTGTTGAATGTATGGCCATTACTCTTGCTTTAGATAAAGCCAAATGTGTGTTTTAAAGTAATTTATTGGTTTACATAAATTGTTTGGCGTTGGCTTTAGCACTTCATAGTTCAACTCAAGTGCTCCACTAGAGTACACACCCTTACTTCTCATTACTTCATGAGTCTATCTATGCTCTAGCCCCCAATGAAGTATGTTTTCGTCATCTCAACCTTTTTAGCAAATAAAGTTGCTAATTGAGTAGCTTCACATGTTAGGAAGGAAATGTATCGCTCGAATTGGTATCTTGGCCTACTGCGCTAACGAAAGAAAAGATTAAAATAAGCATCTGACTCCTTCATGCATGCTCCACTTGGCTTGATGAGCAATTAGCTTAGTAGTACAGTGTACCCTTAATAATTGTATCGGGAACATTGTAAGAAGGGGATAGGTTGACTATTCGGTCTGACCCCCTAATTTAGCCTCCAAAAGCTATTTCTAGTTGATGTTTCCTTATTTCCTTCTCTTAATTGTTTTGATGTTTGTACTTTTGGAGACTTTGGTTAATCTTAAATGAAGTTTATGTTTTCTTTAGCTAAAAAGGTAAAAAAAAAAAAAAACTCCCTCAATGCAATTTGGAAATGCACTATTTGTGGACTTATATAGAAAAGTATTGTTATATGATACTTTCATGTGTATCATCACAATAATATTTTTTTTTCCCCATTACCCTACTTTCGTAGGGTATGTAAATTATATATGTTTCTATGTATGTATATATGTACCCATATATGATTTCTAAATACATATTACGGGTGCACTAACTACTAGTGATATCAATATATTATATTTTTTTTTACTTTGATTCAAGATATAACTAGCCAATATCGCATTCGCAATGCATATATAAAAAAATAAATAAAGCATTTTATAAAATTTGAGTTATATAAAACATAATTTCAACCGACATAATTTTAGGATCTTATAAATCATAATTTAATCGCATGGAAAGATGAAAGTTAATTAATTATTTTTTACAATAATGACATGTGTATTAGCTAAAAAAAAAATTTATTTATAATGTAAGCCCTAAAGTTAAGTCAAGTAACCGTAGGCTTGAACTTAGAACCCAAGGTTTAGGGCAATCGGTTAATGGATCCAATCAAACCCAAATTATAAAATAATGAGAGAAATATTAGTAAAACTGATCCCGTAAACTTGAATTTTAAAAATAAGTAATAAAATAGGAAACTATAAAATTTTCAAATTTTAAGCATAATAAGTACTAATTACCAAAAATACGAAAAGTGTAATCAAATAACTAATAAATTACTAAAGATAGATTATATGTATACTAAAAATTTTAGAATAACAAAAATAATAATTAGGAATGTTCACATGTATTTACGTGTAGATAAAAATACGCGAAATTACCTAAATTGGCCAAAAACTAAGTAAATAATGAAGGAAAATTATAAATTAATTATAAAAAAATCAGAGGAGCCTATAATAATCCAAATCAGGTCGTAGAAAGTCAAACTCTGTAAAAGATAAATCAACCAATTAAAATTAGACAACATAAAAGCTAAAAATCAAAAAAATTGAGCAAAGTCTTGTCTAATTAATGCATAATAATTACAAAAATCGTCTATAAATAGGGGAAAAATTTACAGAAGTCACTTGGATAGTTTAGCATTTGGGAAAAATAGAAAAACTGAAAAATCGAGAGAAAATCCAGAAAAAAAAAAAGAAAAAAAAAGAAACTGTGCAAATAAGTGTTGTGAGAGAAACCCACACCTCACCACCACTTGGGACCGAGCCGCCACCACCACACCACTGTAGCCCCATCGTCTAGGCCGGCCGACAGCCTTGGACCGGGTTTAGACGGCCAAAAAGCTTTGGACCGGTTAGTCTCTTAAATTTCCTGATTTTGAATAATTTTGTAAAATTAGTTATTTTGCCTAGAAAATTATGAAACTTGTTATTCTGAAGTTTTATTGTATGTAGATCTAGAGAAAAATATTGATTTAGTTTAATTACGTCTGCAATTATAGAGTTCTTAACAAATTGCTCAAAACCGAGCATGATTAGAATTGAAAATAAATAGGCTTAGGAGTGTAGTTTGGAGCTCAATTTTTTTTTCTGTAGGATGCTCATATGATATAGAATATTACTATAAAGCCATTTTTTTAAAATTAATTTTTGAAATTTTTAAGTTAATTTTTAGCCCTAAAATGATGGAAAAATTGGGTGATTTGAGGTTAATTAGGTGATTAAGATGTTAATTATTGATTTAGATATTAATTAGATGTTTAGAGATGTTAATCTCTGATGTGGAACACTAATCCTAGCCTTTGGAGTATTAAGTATGGTTAATTTAGGAAATTAGGTAATTAATATAAGAATTTAATAATATGTGAAATTGTAAATTAATAAATTTAATAAAATAGGGTTATTTAGATAATATTATAATAGAAATCAGAAAAATAATAAATCTGAAAATAACATTTAATCTTAAGTAAAAGTCTCAAAATATAAGATTTTCACACATCGGGAATAAATCCGACACCGCAATTAGGGTTAGCGTGTACCGAATAGTTTAGAATACCAAATTACGATCCAATATAATATTTCGACACTCAAGCTTAATGTGATTAATTTCACATTAGGATTTAAGCATATTTAAGGCTTAGAAATCAAAGTTTAAAATCTCATTTAGGATTCGAATACCAAAATAGAGTACAACGAAACATTAGGACGTAATGGGTATATACGGAAAAAAAATGAATTAAAATATAACTTAGAATATGAAACCATAAATTTTAAGTACTAAAAAGACCTATTTATATTATAGGACACCTAGAGACAAATCAGCTTGCGATTAAGGGATCGAGGGATCAAGCGATCGAGCAATTCCAAGTAAGTTGGGTTATTACTTATTGTAATAGAGTACTAGTTTTGTAGTACTCGAAGACTTAAGCTTGTATATGATTGTGATTGTAAGTAGTTTACGCATGTGTTTGATGTATCTGAATTCGTGCTGAATTTGTATTGTGAGTGATTTTGTGACTGATTGAATTGGTATGAAATTGTTTAAACACCCTAAACGGAATTTAATCTTAGTCGACCCAAATAACTAAATTTGTCAAGCATTGCAACCCGTTAGGGGATCATAGGATTCTCCAACCAAATACTGACCCCTTCAAAAGGGATAGTGCAGGATTGCAAAATGGTCCATTCTTCATCCTTAGTCGAACTAAGTGACAGGAGAGGAGGTCGCGGCGAGGGTGAAATCAATGGTTCGAAGATAGTCGCGGGAGGAGTGAGGTCTCCATTGCACAAGCCTGGGTTTGGTTGTGAGCTGCTGCATAACATGGAAACTCCTCAACCTGGATTGGAACGGGTGAAATTTCTCTGATTTCACAGCGGACCGGACTACGTTGTGCGATGACACTTGATTGTTGCATTGCATGAAAATATTTGTTTGATAACCCTGTTTGTGCTTGTATGCATTAATGAGTCTCCAATTCAACTTACTGAGCTGTAGTTGCTCATACCCTTTTAGATCCTTTTACAAGTTCTGATTTTTGAACACTTCAAGTACTATGCCGCCTTACAATTACCTAGAGGTTAGTCCGTTGGAAGCCAGGGGTGTGAGGATCATGTTACTTAGTATAATGGGTAACTAGAGTGACCATATAATTAGGGATGAAAGACTGATAGTTATTATGTAATCTAGTGAACTGTTATGTTTATGTAAAACTTCCTGAGAAGTTCTGTGGACTTATATATATAATATTGTACATGTTATTAGAAATTTTCACTATTTATTATAATTGTAGTTTAATTGTTAATCAGACTGTTTACTTCAAAGCGAGGAGTCGACGCCGCCTTATGTAAGTCATGTCTATGGTAGGCATTGTGAGGCCAGTTACTATCATAGAATGGGTTACACGATGAGACTGTTACGACTCTGCGACTTCAAGGCGTAACATATAAGGAGGATGAGAAGGGTATTTTCTAATTAATCATTCATTAATATATATTACAAAAATAAAGGAGAAAATAAATGGAAAAAAAGTGCTACAATATGTATGCAAAGCTCTATTTTGGGATCATGTTTCATGTCACAGCTTGAGTGATGTATTACACTTCAAAATTTTATGATTAAATAAACTCTCTTTTAATTTTATATCATCATTATAGTTTCATAAAATATAATAAAAAATCAAATATTAATTTAAATAAATATAATAGCTCGAAAATGTACTTGATTGTTA
Organism: Lumnitzera racemosa; assembly: GCA_024138005.1. Taxonomy (NCBI): domain Eukaryota; kingdom Viridiplantae; phylum Streptophyta; class Magnoliopsida; order Myrtales; family Combretaceae; genus Lumnitzera; species Lumnitzera racemosa. The sequence continues at coordinate 23,410,814 of JAMXBC010000008.1, forward strand.
AGATATCTTTATATAATAATAGATATATACATATATGTATATATATATAGAGAGAGAGAGAGAGAAGATTAACGAGTAATAATAATAGATAAGTAAATTAAATATAGGAGTTAATCAAAGTGGGATTTTAAAAAATTTAGATTATAGATGTGGAGTCTAATAAGATGTTATTAACTTAATATATATATATATATAAATAGATATAAATAAATAATAGTAAGTTTTATAAGGAAAACAACTTTATATATCTATTTCTTCATAATAATATGATGGTCCAAATAATATATCACTATGATCTTCAAATTCTAAATTTTCATTCTTTTTTATTTTGATTGCACTTAGTTTGATTATTTTAAAAAATTATAACAATTATTCAAACATTAATCCCATAAAACTATGATATGTAATAATTATTTATACCATAAATAAAAATATCAATGCTATTAATCTTTAAAAAATATCTCAAAACAAATTCTAGTTCAAGAAAAACCACTCATCTCTACATGGAAGAGTCCTTTTATATACATATTCTAATACTTTACTTGATGTTTTAAACATAAGAATTCAATTTGTCAATAGTCTGACTAAATAAAAATAAAACAAAAATCAAATTTCTTAAGTAAAAATATTTTATCCTTAAGATTTTATTCCTTTCTCTCCTTTATTATTAGGATTTTATTCTTGAAATAATTCTTACATTTCACCTGATCTAATAAAATTTGCAAGTGTTTTAACTTGTAAGGTTTAGAGTTTTGTTTTGCTGCAATAACCTGATGGGATTAAAAGAAAAAGACCATACAATATTTGGAAGGAAGTATTGCAAAAAGATTTTTCAAATTTATTGAATTATGTGTAGTTTTGTATTATTATTCATTAATTTGTTACTAATTCTTAATTAAAATTGGCAAGTATTCCTTTTACAAAACTCCACATCATATATGCCTTATTTAGGAACTCTAATCAAATGAAACAATAAAATCTCTCTATGACACCAGGCTTTTTTATTTAAGATTTGTGAGTAGAAAGAGTGTATTGATTTATTTGCTTAGGATTCTTTAATAAGTTAAATGTGATTTAGGTTTTTATTAAGGAAATACTTACATGCATTTTGTAGCTTGTACCTTTTTATTAGTAATATCTCAATATTATTTTTTCTAACACAATTATTAGTATTTGAGCTTCCCTTTTCAATTGAAATGACAGTATCGCACTCTCCCTTTAGCTAAGATGGGTAATTTCATCTAAATATGAAATGCAATTAATAAGCCTATAAAACAATAAATAATGTACTAAGATGGGTGATTTCATTTAAATATGAAATGCAATTAATAAGCCTATAAACAATAAATAATATATATTTATACCATAAATGAAAATATGGATGCTACATTTATAGTTATAAATATGCATTTTTAACTCTAAAACATATTTATTAAATTGAAATGGGGCTTCAAATGGGTTTAATAAATTGATCACAACTATAAGAAACCATCTTGAAACAGTTACTATTGTTTGTATGTATATATAATCTTAATTCTTTAATCCACATTTGGTTTTTTAATCGTAAGAATTCAAGTTGTTAATAGTTTTACTTAACAAAAATAACAAGAATCAAACTTTTTTAATAAATATATTTTTATTCTTAAATTTTATTCCTTTCTCTCATTTATTATTGGGTTTTATTCCTAAAATAATTCTTACCTTTCACTTCATTCATTAAAATTTGCATATTTAAGGTTTTGTTTCATCACAATAACTAGATGAACCTTGAATGAGAAAGCCCATGGAACCAAAAAATTAAAAAGAAAGTGTTGAAAGGAGATTATGTGTAATCTTATAGTATTTCTCATTAATCTGTTATTAATTATTGATTAAAATAACAAGTGTATAACTTATTTAGGAACTCTAATTAAATGAAACAATAAAATCTCTTTACAATTTGAAACTTTTTTATTTAAGATTTGATAATAAAAAGAGTGTATTGATTTATTTGTTTTAAGGTGTTTTAGTAAGTTAAGCATGGTTTAGATTCTTATTACGGAAATACATACATATTGGGTAGTACATTCTCATTGGTAATATCTTTTAGCAAATTAGTATTCTTTTTTTAGTTTGATGTAAAATGATGCAACTTTAAGTATTTGAAGTTGCCTTGTAACACCTCTTAAAAAGGTTAGGTAACCAAACTCTAATCATTGAGATGCTTTTGGTATAATGGTTTAGAGTACATCGAGACTATGAAGTTAAGCGTTCCTGAGAAGCTACTACATCAATGGATAAAACAGTGTAGCATTTTACACCAAAATGAATAATAATAGAAAAGATGGTTTCACTTTTTCTAAAATAATATATTATTTCATTTATTTTCTTTCTCTCAATCTCTTTTTCCTTGCTTTTTTTCTTTTTGTTTTTTTCTAAGATAAGTCACTTCATCTAAATATGGAATACAATTGGAAACCATATAAAACTATGATATACAATGTATATTTATACCATAAATAAAAATATCTAAGGTATGTTTAAATTATAAATATACAATTAATATTTAAAACATATTTATTAAATTGAAATGTGACTTTAAATGGGTTGAGCAAATCAATCAAGACTATAAATAACTATCTTGGAACAGTTTTGCTTCTGAAAACCAAATTATCTCTACATGGAAGAGTCCTTTTCTATTTTGCTTGTGTGTATGTCTATATATATATATATATATATCATAATCCTTTAATCCATGTTTGGTCTTCTAAGTATAAGAATTTAATTTGTTAATAGTTTAAGTTAACAAAAGTAAAAATCAAACTTCTTTAATAAAAATATTCTATTCTTAAAGATTTTATTCATTTATCTCCTTTATTATTGAGATTTTATTCCTAAAATAATTCAAATGTTTCATTTCATCCAATAAAATTTGCATGTATTTTGACTTTTGAGGTTTAAGGTTTTGTTTTGTTACAATAACTAGATGAGCCTTAAATGAGAAAGCCCATGGAAGCAGAAAATTAAAAGGAAATTTGGAAAAAGATCTTTTCTAATTTATTAACTTATGTAAAATTTCATACTATTGTCAATTAATCTATTATTTAGTTCTCAATTGAAAATGGCAAGTGTTCCTTTATGAGACTTCGAAAATTAGACATATCTATTTAAGAAGGAAAGTAACACCCATGTTGTTGGAGACAAGTTAGCTGCAAAATAGTTTGAGATACAACAAAGTAAAATGAAGATGATATTAGTGAATTAATAGAAGATTTATATTTAGGATTAAAAAGAGAGCTTGAAATCAATGTGAGCCTTAGAAAATTTTCTTAAAGTGTTCAATTACGCAATCCTAAGTAAATAGGTTAATTTTAGGAACAACACCAATATTGCCTATGAGTAGTTTGGAAATCGCTAACGAGTTATGTAAAGCTTTGATATTTCACAACTAACTAAAATGAACTTACAAGCTTTGGAACAATATGAATTTGAATAAAATAATGAAAACCTTATAAAAAGTTAATATAGAGTCGTATATTAATATGAAAAAATATATAATGATAAAAAATGTATGTTAATTTAAAAAAATAATAAATAATACCACAACTATAAAATTTATGCTTGAAAATATTGGATATAATTTAATTCAATTAAGAAACTGAACAATTCCTACCTAATGCTCTTAAATTTTGTTTGCCTCACCTTTTGTACACACTAGTCAATAGGATATATCAAACCAATTGTTCTAGTGCATGAGAATTTAGCAACTTATGTCATCAACCTATGTTTTGTAATTACCATAGCTAGGTTCCATAACCTTTCTTAGTTAACAAGACCCTAACCACTTTGATATACAAAATCTTAATGAAACTTAATTTTCTCCTTCTCCCTCTCCTTTCTTTTGAATTGCGGAACTAACCTTATCCCTTTCACTTCTCGAAGGACTCTTCCTCCCATTACATTCCCCTTCATGTTCCCCTTCTTCGTTCCCCTCCTTTTTTATCCCATTTCCTTCTACATTTCAACTTAAAAATCCCTCAAGAAACTACATACAATAGCATCAAGATCCATAAGTCCACTAACATGGGCCTTTAGATCCCTCAATAAGTCCATCTTCTTCCCTTTTCCTCTCTCTATGAAAATTGCATGCAGAAATTGTTATTGATGAATTTTGGGAGTTGGAAATGTCCTACAAAGAAAGGAAGAAAGCTTGGTACTAGAGCTAATTTGGTGTGACTACTCCGATACCTAAGTCAATGAATAGGAATGAGAAAAGTAAAGTAAAGAGGTTAAGAGTTATTAGTTATCTTTTACAAAGTTTCTTTCCCATATTTATAGGAAATTGTCATGTCTGACGGAGTAGCTATTGGAATAACTGTCGAAACATGTGGAAGCTTCTTAATCAGAAACCTTCCCTGAAATGTAAAGAGAGTAAGCATTTATGTAACATAACCGTGCTTGTGATAACTATTCATGCCATAAACTTAAATCCAAATCAAAAGTGGATCCATATTACTCGGCGGAATGCCAAGAATGTCGATTATGTGGCTTATCCATAGTCGAATGGATAAGTAAAGCAAATTTAACACTTACCAAGTCGAGTAGACGAAAACTGACTATTAACATTTGCCCCTTGACTCCCATGTTCGAGGATTCGATAAAGGGAGTAATACATAATGTGTTAGATGCCGAGTGAGGTGGGAAACAAGACAGTTCACATCCTAATCGAAAAGTCACAACTTTCAAATTCCTACTCATTCGAGAAACCAAAAAGTAAGAGGCATGACACTTGTTACCTCAGTCATCATTATGCCATAGGCTTAATAACTGTCAGAATGTTGTTGACTGTTGTATTTCTATCTCAAAACACATGTCAAAAATTTGTGCCATATCAAATTAGTACATCATTGCCATTAGAAACAAATTTACAGTTACAAGAGTGAGTTGTCCATATTTAAAAGATTTTTCACAATCAAAATACATTTCTCTAGTTGCACCTCAAACTTTCGTTTGTTTTCTAGTTTTCAATCTCACATTCTTCAAATCTTGTGATATCATTATTTCTAACCATTCAGGTGTGGTTCACAACGTAGTCCGTTGACTTGTCCTCTCTGATTCTGAAGCGATGGAAACCGAGGCCACTTCTCCTCCCCAAATAAGGAGCGAGATGGCATGTTCTTCTGGTTGCTAGGCCAATAGCATTGAGGAAACATAAGATAAACTCACTTAAATAAACGTTCTTGCCGTAGATAATCATCCCAAGGATAAAGAAGGGAGATCCTCGGCGAGATATCTATACAAAAACATAGGTTACTTCTACGACTCTCCTAATGGAACTAGCAGTTCTATCGATAGAGTTCTTGTCACGAAATACAATCAGTATTTTCAAGACCTTCCTAGAACATGGAATCTAAAGAGGTCGATAGAGAACGAGAGGGTATGTTTTCTAAGAGAGTGTGAATTCTACATATACCTAAAGTATTTGGATTTTGAGTTACGCTTCCCTTTCTCAGCATTTGTGAAGGGGTTTTTTAACTACTTTAAAGTTGTGTCGCATATGTTCTCAACCAACAAATAATGGCTTCTAGTAGCTTTTGAGATAGTTTATAAAGAAGTTGAATTCAAGTCTATGCCTCAACTGTTTCGGTTTTTCTTCATGATGATGAGGTAGCTTGACGGGTATTACTTTGTCGCTACAAGGCATGGGCTTAAGTTCATGGATGCATTAGAGTCCAAGATCTACAAGTGGCATGATAAATTTGTGTCAATAGTGTCTAATGAGGAGCTAGACTTCTGAACTCAATAGATTAAGCTAATCTATACTAAGGATATAAAACTAATGCTAAATGATCGAATAGCGACAAAGAAAATTCAAGAAAGGAGGAGTAACAAATTGTTCTTCTAAGACACCGAGAGAATTATATGACGTTATGAAATTGGAGGGCCAATCTTTTTTTAAAAAGAAGGTACGCCAATGAATTACCGTCGTACCGAGTACAGTTATAAAGGGGAAGCTATTCTCGTGACCTGAGGGGAGAATTGTTGCAACTAAGCATTGCTTACCACGGAGAATGTAAGATTATTCTTTTTTTTCTACGTTAATATTAACTTATTTGCTCATATTGCAAATATGGGTGTTAGTGAGGTAAATTCTACCAAGATATTGGCCCAGGGTAATGCTAAGAAATCTAAAGCTGATAAGAGGGCAACTACAACAGTCACTACCACTCAGCCTACTACCGTAAAGAAACGATAAAGGAGGATACATCCAAGCAAGCAGCAGCATAGAAGAAAACTTCTCGATCAACCAAGAGGAAGGGTGAGAAGACAATGCTAGCCGAGGTCATTCATTCTAGAAAGCCTCCGGTAAAAAATATTCAACCTTCTATTGAGCCGAGAAATGGTGGTTGAGAGACATAACCCTATAATGAGGCCGAAGATGCCACTGCTATCGAAGAGTTATCATTGGTGGTTGTGGCGGTGCTAAGTGCTGACAAGAGATCGGGGAAGGAACTTGCCAGCCAACCACTTACCAAAAGGTCTAAGGGTTTGGATGAGAGAATGAAGGAGGCAATGCAATCTAAAGCTCTCGGCATCAGCAATGCTAAATTCATCCCCAACAAGGAGGTCGGCGAGTACTTTTACCTGTGTTAGAACCACAGTGTTTAGGATACCGACTCGACCTTAGACAACAAGACAAAATCTTTGGCCTTGATGGAAAGAATTATTCTTCCAAAGGACAAAGAGATTGCTAAGAAGGATGTCGACAGGGCCAGTAGTTACAATAAGGTCCATATCGCAGCCAAGTTATACGACATAAGTATCTATATCAATCTTTTTAACTGTTGAATTTACTCAATTGCTGATATTCCTTTTCTTATTCAAATAACCGGCCACATTCTAACGGATTTGGATGAGGCTGATAAGGAAACTAAGAAGGTAAGATCCATAATAGTCTTCGTGTATTATGTCGAGTCACTTTCGGTACTCATCATATTAAATGAAATCATTGCAAAAAATCGAGGATGCATATAATGCTTCTAAAGCCCATAATGCTGTTGTTGAGAATGCTAAGATAAGGGTCGAGATGGAGGAGAGGAAGCTTTGAGAAGACCTTACTACTCAAAAGTTAACACATACCCTTATTGCCTGATGCATCTCTGGGGTCGTCCACAAAAAAAAGCACCACAATGAATAAACCGAAAAGGAAACAAAAAAGAAACTAGCAAAGTCCAGGCAACTACCAAATGGATATAACTCACCGCTCGATCCTACTCGGCCTACAACCCATCGAAAATGACACACTGGTCTGAATTGAAGGGTCACTTACCACTACTCCTTACTAAAAGGAATAGATAAGGGTTGAATGATAACGAGAATACTAAGGTTGCTTAAAGAGAATAATTTTGAATAGAAAGTTGGATGATTGTCTACGTACAAGGAAAGTGGGGGTTTATATACTTGCCTATTAAGGTTATTTTACACATATGAGAAGACAAAATGGTATTTTACAATTACGTTATATTAATCATACTAAAAAGGGCAAAGAATATCTACTATGGAAAAGAAAGAATTATTTTGGAACATTGTATTAGAAGGTATGTATCACTTAATGGCTGTACGTTAGGAGTATGATACATAGGAAAAAATAGGAAGTGCTACAGTCAGTGGCCAACCTCATTTGGATCAGGTTGGGAGCCAATCAGTGGTCAAGAAATCAGTTTAGTTAGAGTCATACACTAGTGGTTGGATGGAGAGCTCGGCTCGACTAGCCTTTCTTAGGTTACCTTCTGGATCAGGACTTTGTATTTGGGCGGAAGCATGCTGAACATACATAAGGATCTGAGCAACAGGTTGGTAGGAAGTCAGATTGGGATAGGAGTACCCATCTCAACTATGACTTAGAGCTACTATTTTTCGTGTGATCCCTTAAAGTCCTTTAGCTTAACTTCTTGTCATCGGTTTAAAGGGTTGATTTCCATTATTTGCTTAGGGGTTGGAATGATTTGTCCTCAATCTGAAATGGTTTTTGCTCGTTCTTCTAGGGCACTCGCAAGGTTTTCTTTAATTGGTTGGTGGGGGATCAGATTGAACACATTGAAAGTAGAGGATACACCATAGTCGTCGAGTAACTCAATTTGGTAGCCATTGCGATTGATCTTCTTTAGGACCTTGAATAAGCTATCAGCTTGAGAAGATAGTTTGCTTTATCTTAAGTACGGAAATTGCTCTCGACTAAGGTGAATCTAAACTAAGTCTCTTAATTGGAAGGAAATAGTTCGATGGCCTCAACTGCCAATCTCTTATTGTCTCTAATTGAACTTGGTGATCTTCCTTGTGATAGACTGGTGTAGCTCATGCAATTCTTAGGCTTCATTCACTCCAAACTAACTTTCTTTAGTAGTTACTGGGATATCGATCATATCCAGGGGAATGGTAGGGTTAAGGCCATAGACAACCTCAAATGGGGTCTTCTCGGTAGTACTATGAACAGTTTGGTTGTATGCGAACTCCGCAACTGGTAGGCATAAATTCTAATCGCTCAAGTTTTTTCCCACAAAAATTCTAAGCAAATTGCCTAGTGTCCTATTTACCACTTCAGTCTGGCCATCAATTTGAAGGTGGCTATGAGAGCTGAATACGAGTTTGGTCCCAAGTCGTCTCCATAAGGTCTTCTAAAAATAACTCAAGAATACGTGTATTTCTACATACATGTAAATTCACATATAGTATAAATAAATATTCCTAAATATTATTTAGGTTATTTTATGATTTTTAGTATACATATAATTTATTTCTAGCAATCCGTTAATTATCGGAATGCATTTTACATATTTTTAGTTAATAAAGCGTTATATACTTAAAATTTGAAAATTTTATATTCTTTTATTTTATTGCTTATTCTCTTAAATTCAAACTTACGGGATCATTTTACTAATATTTTTAGCTTTACTTATAATTTAGGCTAGATCGAATCTTTCAGCTAATCGAAACCCTAAGTGACTGGTTGTAGGGTTTATATTTCTACCCCCCCACTTCAAATAATTTTGTTCTCAAAACTACTGTACATCTATGTATTGCTTACTTACTAAGATTGATAGTTTATATATTATTACTATTTTAAAAATCGAATAACCCACAGGTAATGCTTTGTCTTCACTACATTAAGTTCTACTTTAATTTCTAAGTCTAGACCTTCGTCTTTTCGTATCTTTACTTATTCCAGGTCTTAACTCTTAAACTTTTGAACCTGATTATCCAGTATTTTTGTAGGTTACTTCATAACCTTAAAACCCATCTTCCATTCTACTGAATTATCTTTAAATGAAACTATTGTGTGGTCTACCAATTAAGTTTCTAAATTGCTTTCTTATTAACATTCCACTTCTTCTCTACTTGGACCTATGCTCGATCTCTTGATTTTCCTTCCTTTGCATTCCTTACCTTAGTATCAACCAGGGCTTATTTCATTACCATAGTCCTCTAATCGTACTATACTATCTTATGATTTAGCTTTATGATTCTCGCAAATTTTCATATTGGTTTATTCCCCATTTATTTCTTGTTTGATTATTTCTTAAGTTTTATTTGTGATCATTAGCGATTCTAAATTCACTTCATATCATCACCTTTCTTCTCATCCAAAATCTTACACTCAAAATGATTATACTATTATCATAGCTTCTTATTTGTTCTTCATATAGCTTAGCATAGGATCAACATAAGCAAATTTGGCAAATCTTGACTTTTCTCTATCTCGGATTCAAATGAGATGGTTAACGACTCAATATGACTTGACTTGACTAGACTCAAGAAGAATGAATATAACTTCTGACTGATAGACGCAGCAAAAGAGACAGTATTGAGATTATTACTGGACAAGACACGACACAACAGAATATATTGATAGAATGAACATGACATGAGACTCAACAATGATGAATTGACCGTCTTAGATTTGCCATTCCTCTGTTGGGTTAGTACTTTATGCTTCCATAAGAAAATCAGAAATAACGATCATTTCATAGACCTTATCATTATCAGACTCCTTATTATTGTCATCATTTATCATCTCTTATATCACATTCTCATTTTATACAAGATTTACTTCTGAATTAGGTTTGGATTATATCTTTAGTATAGGTTTTAATTCATTTCTGAATTAGTTTCTAACTTTTCTCTTTCAATGTTTTGTCTTTTTAAAATCCTCTTCTACATCATGCTTTGTTTCACTTCAAATTATACTACCTAATATTTATACTAAATACCAAGCTGAGATCATCTTAGAAATCCCATAAGTTTCAGATTCACCTTAATTTTCAGTACATATCACCATATCACTCTTGTTCCAAACTCAAATTGATTTTTACTATTGTTTATGAGTCTCATTACTTCATCATATCTTACCGATTACAACACAGCTTCATCAACAAACTTTTTAGGAATTTCGTCCACAATATTAACATATTTTACTAATCAGTTCTATCAATGTTCTTTATACCTCAACTCTATATTAACTTAAAGATTCTTCTTCATTCAATCTAAATCACTTCAATAAACCACCAATTCTTACATATACATAGCACTTCCCAAAATTGGTCACCCAAGACACATCTAATCTCCTTTTACATTTTTACTCACTAGTGTATAATACATCATATCATATGTACATACACATCCATTAATGAGCACAACTATATCTATTAAAAGATTAATAGGATCTTAACTTATATGAATAGCTAATCATATGATCAATCCTAACTCCTGACAAAATATAACTAACTAATACATTATATTCATTATTCAAATCAATTATCACCTCATATGCTGTATTCTTATGTTGTATATAATCTTAATCTACTCTAACTGATTCAGGAAAATATGAAAGCTATTCAATAAACCTTTGGGGTTAATCATCTAAAGATATATGATATACTAGTCGAAGTATAAGTCGTATTAGCAGAATAAGGTATCTTTCTTCTACCGTTACTATACATATCTTACTAACATTGCTTGAGTTATAATCCTTCACTTCCAAATCATCCTTATTCAACAAGACAAATCACATAATCCCTATTATACTAAAACTCAAATTAATCTCTGTTATCGTTCATAAGTCTCATCACTTCTCATTAATTTCCACATAACTCCATTAGTAAACTTCCCAGTAATACTATCCATAATATTAACATATCCCAACTAACCAATTATAATATTGTTCTCCACATCTCAATTCTAGATTAAATCAAGGATTCTCCTTCATTCCACTTGAATCACCTCAACTATTCACCAATTTCTCCATATGATCCCATCACTGAAGTTAAATTTGATTAATACCTATCTCAATGTAGCGTTATAATCACGACTTATCTTATAGTACGATACTTTAATATCCATTTATTTCTACCCACTCTCAATGTACTTCTAAAATGCCTAATTCTTTTAATTGTTCATTTCAAAGCGAGTTCACTAGAACTTTGCTCTGATACCAATTTAGAACTGTCACACCCTGAAGCAGCAGAGTCATAATAGCCCCGCCGTGTAAACCATTCTAAGATAGAAGTTGGCCTTACAACCACTATCTTAGACCTGATCTACACAAGGCGTCCACGACTAACCTGTTTTGAAGTAAACAGTTTGTAATTTAAATAAATCATTTACCTAAGAAAGTAAGGAAATATATATATATATATATATACACTATAATTCAGTTATTACAATTAAAGTTTACAAAATTTCTTCATAATATATTTCCTAGTTATTACATTATTCAGAAATGAAAAATTCTAAAGTAAAAGCTTAGACCTTAAAAATATGTGTTTATTCTTCAAATTTTTTTCTTACTCTCTAGGATCCAGCAGTTGCTAGCTTTAGAGTAGTTGTATGCTGCTTCTTAGACAGCACCTACATGATGTCTATAGGGATGTGAGCAACTACAGCTCAGTAAGTTAGGATGGAGGACTTAAAACTATATCATAACACAACAAGGTTATCAACCAACTTATTAGGTGCAATGCATATTCAAGCAAATGCCATCGCACGACGTTGTTCGGCCCGTCCTGAGATTAGAGAAATTTCGCCTGCTCTAATTCGGGTTGAGGAGTTACCATTAATACAACAGCTCACAACCAAACCCAAGCTTGTGCTATGGAGACCTCGCTCCTCCTGCGATTACCTTCGAACCATTTACTTCACCTTCATCGCGACCTCCTCTCTTGTCACTTAGTTCAACTAAAGATGAAGAAAGGACCATTATGCAATCTTACATTATCCCTTTCGAAAGGGGTCAATATTTGGCCGAAGAGTCTTAGGTTTCCCCTAATGGGTTTCCATACAGGTCCGATTATGATTACAAGTCGTATATTTGATTAGGTCCAGTTTAGGGTGATCAATCATTTTATACAAATCATACAATACAAGCTAGAACAACAAACGAAATCATAGCATCACTCATAATCAGGCACATGCACACCATAGACTATCTAACAAGCACAACCAAGCATAATCTCAAACCTAAAAAATACAACATCGTATTAATCCCAACTTACTTGGACTCCTCGCTTACTTACTCGAGGTCCAACTTACTCAAGCCATCGTCGACCATCCCTATAACACAAACGTGGTTTCAATTTTTCTTATAACTATTATAGGTTCATTTTATCCTATAACGCTTATTGTGATCTTTTGTTTAGAGTTTAATATATCCAATTATCTAGGTTCTCAAATCTTTAGGTTTAGGTTCAATTTCCGCATCGATTTCTAAATTTGGTTCTAATTCCAATTCTAAGTACTGTTTTATACCTGAACTCTAGAAACTTGTTTTGACTCATAATGTGAAATTAATCACCTTACTTCCAGATATCCTAAATACCATAATTACTCTTAGTCAGTATTTTATTATACTCGATACACTTAAATCCTTAATAGTATACCAAATTTACTCCTGATGTGGGAAATTTTTACATTTTTTATATAATTACATAAATTTAAGTTTTCTATCAAATTTATTATATATCCATATTATTTATATAATATCAATTTTTATCCTAATATTTTATATTTATTATATTTTCAATAATTGCATATTATGTACTATCACTTATCAAGTACATAATACACATCTAATATTTTTATCACTCTAATTACCATCTCCCAACATCAATTATCATTTCAAAACGTCTAAATTTATCCTAAATCAGATTTTACACCCAATTACCCCAATTTATAAAATTAACTTAAAATTTACTATTTTTTCCTATTACTTATTTGCTATATAATTAACCTAATAATTACATCTAATACCCTAAATACTACAAGTATCATACTTCATCAGATTTCAACATCCTAAAATATATAATTATTCACTAAATCAGTAATTAACTATTTAATTACTTAATTAACCTTAAATTACCCATTTTATGCCTCATTTTAAGGCCTAAAAATTATCTAAAAATTTAGAAAATTAATTTTTGAAAACAGGCTTCATAGCACTATTTTATATCATCTAAGTAGTCTACACAAAAATTTTGGGCTCAAAACTACGCTCTTAAGGTCATTTATTTCTAAACCAAAACATGCTCAATTTTATATGATTTCTTAAGGGTCATATATCACGAGACATATTTTATTTAGAATAATATTTTTCCTAAAAACGACATACAAAAATATTTCAGAATAACAAAATTTATAATTTTCTAAGAATATTTACTATTTTTATAAAATTACACAAAATCGGGCTAAAAATCGAACTTACCGATTTGGGTGGCTCCAGTCACCATTAGTGGCAATAGGTGTATCGGCCCACTTGGGCACTGCCACTACCGTGTGGTGGTGGTGACCGTCCACTCCTAACTGCTTGTTAGGTTTGGGGTTCTACTTAGAAACCCCAACTGCATTTTCTAAATTCCTAATTTACTCTCAGTTTTACCTCTCTCTATTTTTCTTACTCTCCAAACTGACCAAATGAGCTTCTAAAATTTTCTTGCTATTTATAGAACATTATGGAAATTATTGTGCATTAATGAGACAAGACAATTGCCTTATCTCTTCTTTTTTCCATTTTCTATTAGTTGCATTTTAATTGGTTGATTTTTTTTCTTCAATTTTAGATTGTCACGCCTCACTTCTAGACTTTTCCTCATTTTTCTATATTTTTCTTGATTTTTTCTTAATTAATTATGATTTTTTTTAATTATTTATTATTATTTTAGTACATTTTGTGTATTTTAAGTAATTATGCATATTTCTACCTACAAGTAAATTCATATATAATACAAATAAATATTCCTAAAGATTATTTAGGTTATTTTATGATTTTTAGTATACATATAATTTATCTCTAGTGATTCGTTAATTATTGAAATGCATTTTACGCATTTTCGATAAATAATGAGTTATATACTTACAATTTGGAATTTTTATATTCTTTTATTTTATTGCTTATTTTTTTAAATTCAAGCTTACGGGATCATTTCACTAATATTCGTAGCTTTACTTATAATTTAAACTCAATTGAATCTTTTAGCCGATCGAAACCCTAAGTAACTGGTTGTGGGGCTTCCACTGACATGCGAAGGAGACTTGCATGGTGCACCTACTTCGATTGCTTACCTTCGTCATTCTTTTTGAATGCAGGAGCGAAAGGTTTCATCATAACTTCGGCTTACTTTTTCTACACTCAGGTGAATAAATTGAATCATCGTTATTTTTAGTGTCATGATTGCCATACTTTTGGTTTTGATTTAGATGAATACTATTATGAATGAGGCAAAGTTGCTCGAATTTAGCTAGTCATTGTCCATCAGTATGCTAACTCCCCTCCTGAAGGTGTTGAGAGGAAGTGCCAACACTTACACTTTTGGTTAATCTAGTTTTAGCCATGTAGGTATGTTTAGGAAAAAATAGATGGCACCAAATGTTGTTAATGAATTTTGGGAGTTGGAAATGTCTTATAAAGAAAGGAAGAAGGCTTGGTACGAGGGCCAGTTTAATGCAACCGCTTCAATGCCTAAATTAGTAAGCAAGAATGAGAAAAGTAAAGTGAAGAGGTTAAGAGTTATCAACCATCTCTTACGGGGTTTTTTTTCTCGTATTTAGAAGAGATTGTCATGTCCGAAGGAGTAATTATTGGAATAACTAAGGAGACACGTGGAAGCTTCTTAATTAGACACCTTCCCCGAAATGTAGGAGAGTAGGTAGTTAAGTAATACAACCGTGCTTATAACAATTGTTCACGCCATGAACATGAATTCAAATCAGGAGCAGAGCCATGTTACTCGATGGAATGTTGAGTTTCAATTACTTGGTAAAATGCTGAGAATGTCGATTACGTGACTTGTCAACAGTCGAATGGACAAGTAAGCGAAGTTAGTACTTGCCAAGCTAGGTGGACGAAAACTGACTATCAACAGAAATATAATGTTGAAACTTCCTTATCCTTCCATTTCAATTTTGATCTTGTCAAGATAGTACCGAACAAGTCATTAAAGGTAAGAAACCTAAATTCCCAACCATATATGTTAAGCATTGCTATGTAATGATGGAATGGTTGCTTAGAAACTGGATTAGGATAGTTCCATGTATAGGTATGATAATTGTAGTTGATTTATTTTATTTCTTTAAAAAAAGTAGTTGATAGCAAACTGATTTACTATTGATAGCTGCTTTATACACCCTTTTGAAACTTATCTAGTGCAAGTAAATAATTTGGTGAGCTATAAGGGTCCTTAGACATTAAGAAAACAATAAAGATAAAACAATGCATTAGAAGCTTGAAATTGTTGATTTATCTTAAGAAACCAACATGATCAACATATTATATAATTAAACATCCCTAGTTATGCCTTTGTAAGAATGTGAATAAAGTAGTTTAGCAGTAAGTCAAACCCATATGGACACCTAGGAATAGAATTGGCAACTTAAGATACAAATCAAATACCAAACAAACTAGTCCATTAAGTGAAACTTTAGCATTTGTTAAGGAAAAGGAATGCATTAGCAAACCTGTCACGAGCTAATTTTCGTGATATATATAAAAGAAGGATGGACTAGCAAGTGAATCATAGATTTAAGTAGAGTTATAAAAGATTTCGGAAACTAAAACTAACTTATGTGCTAGAAATTAATTCATTAGTAATAATAGGTATATGTGAGAGTTATTAGGTAACTTGGCTTATGTATTTATCCAATTGAGAATTGAGAAAGCTTAATAACTTGAACAATTGTTTATAAGCCTAATTTTCAACAAACTAAAGCTTTGAGAACAAGATAAGAATTTCATAGTAAGAAAAT
The DNA here is from genome assembly GCA_024138005.1 of Lumnitzera racemosa. Lineage (NCBI taxonomy): Eukaryota > Viridiplantae > Streptophyta > Magnoliopsida > Myrtales > Combretaceae > Lumnitzera > Lumnitzera racemosa. Next base: position 23,427,083 of record JAMXBC010000008.1, read on the forward strand.
GATTAGATTAAAACTTTGCAACTACATACTCTTTTTTTATGTGACCTATTTTGAACTTCTGTGTTTTCTTCTATTCTTTAAAAGCAATTTGGACTCTAAAAACCAAAAGTACATTACTTAGATTTGCACTCTAAACTTGAGCTTATCCCATCCTTAGCTCCAATGGACCTGTAAAAGAAGCTATAGGTAAATGAGCAAATTACAGCTTGATGAATTCGTTCCTCACCACTATTGTTTAAGCAAATTACCAAACATTATTAGTACACATGCAAATTTATCTACATATGATATGGATACATACATAGTGAATGCAAGCAACATAATGTAAATTTACATCATCAACATGTTAATTATCTCCCATACTTACCTATATTAAGCATCTCACCTTACCTACATAAGATTGCTTGAGGGCTCTGTCCCTCCAACCGATACTCAACTATTACCCTAGTCAAGAAAGAAACACTAACCTAAATGGGTGTACCCTAACTAGGGCTATCAACTGTTAATAGATCATATTTAAGGCCCCACGGGCTCAACATCTATAAACCCAATCCAAGACTCCATGAGCTCAACTATGCAAGTCCTCTTACTATCAATCAATTAGAGATGCTCTACTAACTTTGCTTCAACAATAATAATATCATCAACAGGAACGACAAGCCCTCGCAAAAGTTGTACAAAAATCTATTTAAAACCAAAACAACATTTCCAAAAATACTTTTCTAAAAAATTGACAAAGTTAGCATTCTCTATAAGTATACCAATTAAGTTATAGACATATGACAAATATAACCAATTATTTTTGTCAAATATTTATATTTATTAACTTAAGAAAGGGATCATATGAATGATAACATACAAGCCAGAACAGTAATTTAGGAACAAAATTATAGTAACAACTAAAATGACAAGTATTATGTACAAGCAAAAAGCAAGTATTATGCATAAGTAAATAGCAAATCATTAGAACTTTATCACCTAGATAAATGCTTACTTTACAAGCCTTTGCAATTTTCAGAACTTGATAATTAAGTACTTAAATGATAATAAGACTTATAAGTATTTTAGAAAAGCTAGGCTTCTTAATTAACTAAATTTTTATTATAGTTTGCTTAATTTCTCACTATAACCTAAGCATAATATGAACATGTTTTAACTTATTTATTATGATAATTAGGAAATATATGGATATATTTGTAAATAAGTGTATCTTATGTATTTATTTATTTACTTTAAGGTTTTATCATAATTATTAGTCTATAAGGTCAATTAACTTAGTTATTTTACCCATCTTTTTCAGTTTATCTTAAATTTTAGTCGTATATAACTTTTTCCATTTTAACTCCAATTTTTATGATCTTACAGTTGATTTTTATTATTTTCGAATGTACTTTTATTTGGCGAGATCCTTTTCAGATGTTAAAACTCACATTTTCTATTATGAGCTTGAGGTACTACGAATTTATTTATTTATTTTTAGCTAAAATATATTTAATTATCATTTTGATTTTTTCTTTAATAATTTTATTTATTAGGTTTCTCTTTATTTTTAATAATGACCTTAAATAATTTCTAAATTTTTTCATTTTCTAAATATTTTTATTTTTGGGTCCATTTTGTTATAATTTCTTTGTTTTACTACTTTAAGTCTAAATCATAATTTATTTTAAATTTTGTTATAATTATAATTTCCTAATTAATTTATTATTATTATCATCATCTTATTATTTTTATAATTTTCAATTTAGTAAGAAAAATTGGGAAAGTTGATGTAGTAGCCTCTTATTGGTTCAAGATACAATTTTCTTATTTTATTATATTTTTGTATCTTTACCAATTTATAATATTAATAAATATACATATATGATATCTTAAGATAATTAAATGATATAAAAATCATTTCTATCTTTCTTGTGATGTTTACGTCCAGCATATAAATATGTATATATTTATACTTATTAATATATTTTTAAGAAAATAGAGTACTAGTATGCATATACATGTATTTTTTGGTATATGTGCATATGTAAACATTTATACTATATTATATGTATATTTATTTAAACTTTAGAAAAATAGAGTAATACATACATATATAGGTGCATACATATACTCCCATATTTTACTAGTTATTTATATATGTATTTATACTATTTCACAATATTTTTCATTCATATGTATATTGAAATAAATATGCTTAATATTACATATTTTACATGTACTATATATATGTATATGTATAAGAACTATATATATACATAACAAAGTGTGTATAACAAATAGTTAAATATATTTAAGTATATATGTATATAAATACATAAATATGAAGAAGAAGAATTGTGCATACAATGAAATATATATTCACATAATTTCTATTAAAAAGATGCTAAGAATACATATATCTTCCACTAATGTATCTCTTAATACAAAAGTACTAAAATACATATTGCCATAAGAAAAATACATAAAACTTATATTACAAAGAAAAACTAAAATAACATAAGAAATCATTTACTACTTTTGATCTTGAAGATGAGGTTTCTTATTTTCCCTTGTAATTAGTAGTAAGATGGTGACAAAAATGAATTGAAATGTAGAAGTTGTAATTTGGTGATGGTTGGAAGAAAAGAGGAAAAACAAAAGAAAAGAAGTTGGAAATAGAGAGACATATTGTCGGTCTAAGTGAAAAGGGAAACTTGGTTTATGTTTAAATTTTGCAAGAGAAAGAAAAAAAATTGTGGTGTATTTTAAAGGAGCATGTAGTCGGCGTTGAAAAGAGAAAAGAAAAGAAAAAGTAAAAAGAAAGAAAGGAAAGAAGGAAAAGAAAGGAAGAAAGGGATAAAGAGATAAGATAAGGTTGACTTTACTTTTGTTTTAATTTCATATTTTCTCACATGGGATAATTGCTAGGACACATGGCAGCTGTAATTTGGGAGGAAGAAAAGAAGAAAGAAAAAGGAAAAAGGAAAAGAAAAAGAAAGAAAGAAAAATTACATTTTGACTTTTTAAAAATATTTTCCAATTTTTAGATAATGTTAGGGTAAAATATGATGTAACTGTGAACGAAAATATAAGATGAAAAATTAATGTATACTATATAACATATAAACATATAATATATAGTAAAATTAAATCAAAATAATTAAATTAATATAAAATAAACGTGCATACATATATATACATACATGTGATGCCACAAATAATCATAATATAATATTTGTAATCTTGTTAGTTTATTTAATCTATTATTCTTTATATTTATTAGTATTTAGAAATTATCTTTATTTGTTCATTAGGGATTTTACATGATTAAGTACATCTATTGATAAATTTTACTAAATTAAGACTTTATCATCATTAGGGTAAATTTATGTGTTTTATATCCTTAGGGTTTTGGTTTTAGGGTTTTTATATGTAATTAAGGTTCTAAATAATACATTAGTGTTTCAGTATCTATTTTAGGTTTTGAATTTAAAATTTTAATCAATTTTAAATTTATCAATTTTTTTTTCTTAGAGAAATTACCTACAATACTTAGTTTAACTTTATACTCAAAAACCTAAATTTACAGGGTTTACAAATAAAGCTTAAGACAAATCCCTAGATTAGGATACCTTTGCACTGTCATCTACCAATTATCTACCATCAACCAAAATTATAGAATGTTCTACAACTTACCAAAACTCGAAATGATGGAATTCCACATCTCAAATGTCAATAACATCTCAAAGTTCATCTACCTAAATTTTCATGTTAAAACTTAGCTATTAAGGCCTTAAAACAACTCCTTTAAGTAATACCTTTCTAATATACTTTCTCTAATGATTGATTTTATTTTGATCACCATCTCCTCAGACAACTTCCGAATCGAGTGAAACCAAATCCGAGAGGCCCTAACAATTTAAATTTTATCTTACTAAGATTTTGTCTCAAATCTTGGCCATTAAGGACTTGAACTAGCCCCTTAAAGTGATGTCCCTTGTTTTGTACCCCAATTGTCTCATCGGTCTATCAATCTTGTTTCTGTCACCATTTCTTTACGTAACCTTCATGTTGAATGAGACTAAGTCCTAAAAACTCATAATATCTAAAATTTTATCTTTTTAGATGGTCTAGAGTAATTTCTATTTCATTAAGGTTAGCTCTTAGGTGCAAAACTTTATTATTGGTCGAAATAAAGCACTTAGACTTAAACTATTGAATTGGAACTTGAAAGAATAGACTAGAATGGGAGATTAGTGATTGTATACAAGTGAGTTTAGTTGATCATTTGAAGTTCTCATCTTTTTGGAGTATAATTTGATTTGCCTTAAGCTCATAAGGAACCTTGGACTTAGGTATGGACCCTAGGAAACTGAAGTAAGCTACTAATGACTAGCACAAGAAGTGCATTTAGAATTTAATTAAACGTCAATTTTTGAGTTAGATTGGAACTAATCTAGAGTTCCTAAATTAGTGTGTAATATGATCTTAGTGAGAGCTTGGAAATAAACAGGTTAAGATAAGCTTAGATCTTAAATAGAAGCTTACTACTTACGACTAAAGTTATCTATGTAGCTTAGTATAAGAGCCTAAGGGAACCTATTTTCAAAGCTAAACAAGTGTAAGAATGAAGTTACGAAGCTCATAAAAGAACCTAGTAATGAGAGAAAACTAGAATTGACCACAAGAAACAACCCCCAAATGAGTAGGATATTAATGAAGCTTAAAACCCCAGTTGGATACTTAAACAACAACACTAAGGTGAACATACTTAGTGAATTGAAAGTTCGAAGTTCTTTAGAATAAAGAGAGGGTAAAGTTGAGTTAGAAAGTTAGGAAACTCAAGCAATGGCCCTTAAGGATCCCTTAATAATTGCCATAAAACATGAAGTCATGACATCAACATACATAGATAAGTGTGAAAGAATTGCTTCCTCATCTACCCTATTTTATTTACTCATATTTGCCTAACCAAACAACCTCAAACCCAAATAAATGAAAATAGGATGAAAGAGCTTCAAAATGCTTAATTATATGCATAATTCCAATGAGAAACAAGTAAAATATGATTAAAACAAGTTAGGTTGTCAAATTGGAAATTAATAGTATGAATTAGTTGATATAGCTATAGGAAACCATTACGAGAGCCTCAAAAGCTATCCAAAGTTAGGAATTGTACTCTTAAAGGATTGAATCTTACTTATACTCTTTTATTAGGTAAGCACCTGAACATCATCTTAACTAAGGCTCAATAGGCACAAGTAAGTGATACTCTATAACTATCGTGATTATTTGTGTTTGATAGGGTGAACAATTGAAATATGACAATATAACAATTTAGACTTGATATGTATGTAGGGAGATAAGGGAAAACCACTTGTATTTGAATCTTTGTTTGGCTTGATTTCACTAGTTACTAAGATAAACTAAACTGGATTATTTGTTATGCTTCTTTATCATATATTGTTATCAATTGTTTGCTATTCGTAATGGGTTACCTTGTAAACCGAATTAATAAAGGTTAGATTAAGATGATCACAATCGATCATGCGTAGCATCCCTACATAAATTTCTTAAAAGGTTATTAGCACAACACAACGCCACAAATGGGTTGTATGGAGATGATCATTTTACGTAACCTTAATCTATTCTTTTGGAACTATTACCGCATTAAGAGATGTCGCCTTCAAATTGAAGCCTTGCCAAATAACTAGTTTTGAAGTATTAGTGAATATTGATTAGCCGTGATAAATAACCAATGGATCTTAAATTTGGAATGTAGGGTTGACGTGTATGCTTCAAAGGGCGTAAATTCAACCCTTATAAGATATCTAAAAGGTCTTGTAAGGAATTACCTTTCATATAGTTGGTCTGTTGCATTGCATCCTAATGGGTGATAACTTAGTTGACTTATTGTTGGTAATGTGATAGGGGAGTTAATTTAGGTAGGCTAGGATGGCGAGTGAAGAATGACTTTGTTTCTTCTTACAAAATTTGGCATAGACACAATAGCAAAATAGTTAAGTTGTAAATTGAAAAGAAAAGTATATGGTCACAAATGTAATAATATAGGTACATAAGTATTCAATTCATAGGAAATTCTTAAGTTGAAATGATTGCTCGATCTCATTATTTGGTAGGGGATATGGACTCTCTATGATTTTGGATAGCCGATGCTAAATATATATTATAGGTGTTTTAAGGACAGGCCAATAGGCTAATTTCAAATCCTATATATGTATGAGTATTTATATGTGTAATATAGATAAGACAAATCGGTTATAAGCATAGTAGACAGAATCTTATGCACTTTGACCATAAGATGGTTATCAGATGATAAATGCATACGCTAAACGATGGCTCACAGGGATGCTACTACTAGGACCTATTTAGGGGCGTGACACCCTTTGTAGAACTTTTAATCGCATATACCTTTTTAAGAACTCTTATCAAATGAACAACAAAACTCTTTACGATCTAGAGCTTTTCGATTTAGGATTGAGAATGGAAAATGTGTGTTGATTTATTTGCTTTAAGGTTTCTTAGTAAATGTGATTTCCGTTTTCATTAGGGAAATACATATGTATCATATGTTGTAAATAGCTATATTTGTAACTTATACCTTCTCATCAATAATATTTTTTTGCCAATTATTATTTTTTATTTTGATGCAATTTTTAGTATTTGAGGTTACCTTCCTAAAAGGAACATGGTCTCACTTTTTCTAACTAATGTATCATTTCATTTATAATAAAACCTCTGCACATTAATGATGTTGAAACCATAAAATTTTATTAATTTAGAGAGGTAATAAAAAATCAATAAATTAATAATTTATTAATTCAAAAAGTGCCTTTTCAATTCATTAAAAATCTCATTGAGGATGAAATTGCCAATCATTTAGTGTCTTTAAAACTAATCACATGAAAGGAAGCACTTATATAATAGCAACAAGTTTTCACAATATCTTTTTATGGTTTGAAAATATGATATCTGAGCTTTTGAATGCAACGAGAAAAGTTACAAATGAAATCCAACTAAACTTAAATTTCAAGAAATAACAAACAGCAATTGATTTATAATTGTCCTAGTTATATTTATAATTTTAGAGAATTATTAATTTATGATATTGACGGGACTATATGTGCTTTGAATGAGAGCCTACAGAACCCGAAAATTATAAAAAGGAGCTATTTAATTTTTTTTTTTTAAAAAAAATTTATTGACTTATGTGTAACTTTATAATATTGTGCATTAACCTTTATTAATTTTCGGATAGAAATGGTAAGTATCCCTTTCACAGAATTTTGTAACTTTTTTTGGATAAATAAACATTATTTTGTATTGCATTTATTTTGAGGAATAAAGGGATTCAAAATGAACTTTACAAATTTTTATTAGTGCAAAGAAATTAACGTTCTTTGAGTTACACTGAAAATTTACCATTTTAAGATTTCATGAAATATTTAAGAAAAGAATATAAAGGGCCATATTGTATTCTTTGATCTTTTAAAATTAGAATGGGTGGACATTTCAATTTTTTTTTTCCGTCTTCTGTTCTATTTGGATGATCAAAGAGATGTGAAATTAGAATTTCTTTCTTTCTTTAATTTTATTGTGAGTATAATATGATAATATCATAAAATCTCCAGAATGGTTGTACCTTCGTGAGCAATGAAAAGTTTGAAAGCTTTCCCTAATTCAAAGTACTCACGCAAAGCTGAAAAGATAGAGAAACGTTATGGCTCAACATATGGGGCTATGAATAAATTGCAGGGTTTTCAGTTCAAAATAATACCATGACTATAGATATTCATGCAATGATACTCACTATTGGGAGGAGAGGACATGAATAAAACTTTTACTATAGTCGCTACATTCATTTTCATCTTATTTAATTTTGATTCAACGATTGCATCCACTATTATCTTTGAAGAGACAGGAGAGGTGGGGAAAAAAAAAACAGAAGAAAAAAGAGAAAAGCCAACTCCAAGTATGATAGTGTAAATAACCCGGCTACCATCTTGCTACGGAAGGCAAATTTGTAATACATGCATAAATCTTCTCTTTTTTATTTTATGATAATATGAATTATGTATATTTATATAGCTATTTAATTGTTTTATATTTTAATATATATTTATTGATATTTACTAATCGTGCATATCATTTTATCTAGTCATTGTTGCTTTCTTTATTTTTTGTATACACAGTATGGGTACACCTTTATTAGTGTAGCATGATACACTTAAGCAACTTTAATTCTCTATCCAAATCAAAGAAAAACTCTATAAAATCTTTGGAATTATATAGATTGTCGTAGATCAATTTTATAGTGTTCTTGAATGGATCAAAAATAGGCACTGGATATGTAACAAAATACAATTATTAAATTTAAAGTGACTTTAGTAAAAATTCAAAAAAAAAAATTTAATAAACGATGGGATTGTATCAATGGATTGTTTTGACTTTTACGATGCGTAATACACAAGTCAATAATTTTTTTATTGTTAATGATTATAATTTTTAATTAAAAGGCTTCAATAATGATAAAAAGACTATGATTTTCTTTTTATTTAGTCATTATTATTGTTATTTATCATTGATATCAATATCTAATCATATTTCTTTTCTTTTCTTTTTCGAGTTGCCAGAAACTTCATATTTCAGAGATTCATATGCTGTTACATACTGATAAAAGGCAAAGAAGGGAAAAAAAAAAAAAAAAGCTGTTTAAGTTATTATGATTGGTAATAAATAGTTAGCTTGGATATAGATGAAATTGTAAAATTGCAATACTCGTGATTGAATTGTCGTATTCTGTCTTCTTCTTCTTCTTTCTTTCTCTTTTTTTTTTTTTTTTTTTAAGCCATCAAGAAACGAATAATTTTATTTATGCTCAAGCTTTGTCAAACTGAGCACATGTACAATATTTTATCTAAATTATTGTAAAAAATAAAAAATTTGATAATAGCAGCATCTAGACAAAAAAGGTGGAGTTCATTCACCAGTGGAAATGATACAATTTCCTCCTAAAATTAGAAGCTATATGAACAATGCCTCTCAGAAAATAAAGTATTAAGGTCCTATGTAAACTACAGCCTAATCTGATGAAATTTTTTACGAAGTTAATGAATGAACACAGCAAAAACATAAAATTCTTAAAATGTTAGGACAAGGAATAGGTCAAAGGGAGGAAAAAATATGTCGTGTGAGTGTGACATTGTGGACATCCAAGTTGTAAACTTTGGCAGTATAAATCTACAAAAAAAACTAACCAAGATTATTTTAGCCTAATTGTATTATCATTGGTTCTATTATGATAGACCATGATTCGAATCTTTCAATTCACATATTAGAAAAAGAAAAAAATCTATAAAAGCTTTGTTATAAAAAGAAAAAAAAAAAAAAAACCAATGAAAGGTTAATACGTGGGCAATTATCAGGTAAATTGTTTTAATATTTTGAATGAGAAAATTAACAAATGGACTCAATTAAAATTAGGATTTTAATTAAATTTCAAAATATCCTAATGTAACTATCCTAAATATAATTATATTCGTAATCTGACATCATTGATTTCATTTTATAAAGCAAGTGTAACATTGGAAACAATGGTCGGCTCCATTGGGGCAAAGACATAAAGACATAACAAAGAATAAAGGATGAGCTTATATTTCCCAAACAAAAGTAAGCATTCCTCAAATTATCTTATTTAATTCTATATGGCCGGTCATTCACTTAAAATTATCAAGTCCATTATAATTTACGAACAGTAAGATGGATGGGATTTAAATCGTTCTTATCTACACTAATCACCGATGGGGGAAAACAAGAAATTGCTCAAAATCAAAAGCCTGACAAGTGCTCGTATAAAATTCAATAATCGAGCCTTCTGTTCCCTCCAACCAACCAACCAAAAATTGTTTATCTTTAGCAGATGGTTGCTAGTAATTAAAGACTGCTCGCTTTAAAGGGCAGTTCTTTTGGTTTTCAAGTTTGGATATATCCAATTAAAGAGATGAATATCTAACTTTGAAGTTTTGTTGTTCTATATTAATTTAGTATAGCATGGATATATTTGATTGTTTTTGGGAATATATTTGGTATAGTAAATATAAATTAGTTTTATACGAATTTATACAAACCTTAGCTTTAGATCATGTGCGTAAAAACAATATATGTCCCTAAAAGGCCGCAAATATACAACCAATAGAGGAGGATGAATTAGTAATTTTGGAATTTTGTTTCAATTTTGCCCCATTTAATTGCCTTTGTTTGGATTTAAATTGAGAGATAACAATCAAATATATTATTAAAAAGTAAAGGGATGGGATAAGAGAAAGAGATATGAAAATATAAAGCGTCCACCTTCTCTCGATCCTTTCTACTAGCTCCACTAGAGTAAATACATTAATGATAAGTTTGGTTGACTTTATAAAGTGAAATAAAATAAAAATCTTTCTCCTATTAATTTATTCCTGCTATTCTATCAAATTCCACAAAATTGTTATTACTACAAAACGAAGAACCGCAGTTCTTTTCGAGATTAGAGAAATAACTAATCTTTAATCTCTTTTAGTATATATCCATATTTATTTATGAGACCTTAAAGGAATTATGAAAAATAATTATTACTTTTCTATTCTATTTATTAAAAGTTATAATTTTATTCATACTTATTCCACAACATAAACTAAACATGTTCTTAGTCTAATAATAAGCATACGTAAACAAGATCTCTTCCACCTCCAACGATCTCTTTGTGGGAATACGTTTGGATTAAGTTGCTAATTGGCGTGATTTAATTCAAGTCTCAAAAATCATGTTAATTTTCTAGTAACACTAACACAAAATACACAGTTACGAAAATATAGAGAAAAAAATAAAAAATTAATAGGTATCACTTTTTACCACTTTTATATAGGCACTACCATAAAGATAATATCAAATTGTTAAGGAAACTTGCCCTAGCAACTTCCCTCTTTTATGCCTATTCTAAACAGATAAGCCACTTGTCATTTACAATTCTACGTCTGTCTCCCCCACTTGTAACTAGCAGAGTCTTAAAGGAATTGCAAGCTTAGCTGGAACGAAGTTGGATGCTTCTTTTCATTGTTTTGGCGTTTATTTTATATCCGTTGAATAAGGTCCAAAAATGTCAATTGACGAAACCAGACGATCCTCTTTACAAGAATGTCCAGAAAACGAAAGGGAAAGAAGTTTTGATAAAAACAAGTTAACGAAAGGGTAGAGAAGTTCAGAATAAACCTAAAAAGCAGCTACTAAAACCGATGGATAAAATATAGCAGTAAGGAAAATAAAAGCAAATGAAGCCTTTAAAGAACGGCTTAATGACAAGCGCAATCGATATAAAAACTTTACGCATGCACTAGGCAAGAGAAAAAGTAGCTTAATGAACCAAAATTTTCTTTTTCTAAGAGCTCCTAAGAAATAACTTTTCTTAAAACGAGTTTACGAAGATAAATGAATGAAGGTTATGGCTGATGAAACACCCAATAGATTAAGGATAAACAAAAGATTATAAAATCATTTTTCACAAGCCCAAAAGGGAAGAAATAATTTTTATTTTTAAAAAAAATAAAAAAGAAAAAAAATTGAAGATTTTATTTATTTATAAAAAGTATGACGCTTGATCGAAAATACTTAAAGATAATTGTTTCTTATTGAATTATATTATCAAAAATATGCCTGGTAAAACAAGTCTTGTGATTCTATTCTATCGGATCTTTGAACTTTCTTGTGCTAATCTAACACGAATATTTATAGATGAGAGGTTGTAGCTAAAGCGAGAGTGTTGCGCAATATTTCACATCGTCTGAAAGGAGTCGCGTAAATTTGGCATGGAGGGATGACTTTGAGAGATAAGTGGAGAGGAGGAAAGAGAAGTACTAGAAACTCCAACGCATAAGAGGCAGATAAATGATTTATAGAGCATCAAAACACTGTTTTTAAGGAAACTTAATGTACACTTTCATCCGAGCCTCTATTTGGGCTTTTCAAGTGACAATCCATTGTTTATTTGGGGATGTCTAAATCGTTTCAAATGAGGATGAACCCTTTGAATATTTATAGAGTTCTATGTTGACAACGCCAAACATTCCACAACTAATATGACCCCATGTTGATGGATCCATCAATGATTTTTTTTTTTTTTTTGAGTCCACACCTCCCATGGAATGCCTCTCGAGAAAGGTTGAAAGTAAGTGGACTAATCTCTATTTAAGCTAATTATACCAATTCCATGACTTAATTCCTTGAACCCTATTAGTAGTAGCAGACGGAATCAAAGTCTGAATTGCTTAAATTTAAAAAATTCATTTTAGTCCCTCATTATTTAAAGACAAATATGTGCTTATAATTAAGAAAAAGGGCAACGTCAAGCTCGTTATTGCAAATTTGAAGATCTTGCATTTAATTGTACAAAGTATTTAGAAATTCAAAAAGTGATGCCAAACTTAGAAGAAGAGAAGTCCTATATTTATACTTTCAAACTCGGTTAGAAAAATGCATAAAAAAAAAAAGAAAAAAGAAAAATTAGACATAGAAACCTTGTGCTTTACTCATTTGCAAGCTTTTTAATTAAGTAAGTAATTAAATTAATAAGCTCCAGAAACAAATAAGTAGAAGTTGTGCTAAGCATAGACACTCTAAATGGTGTTGAAAGCAATTCATCATTACAAATTGTGTTATAATCGCTATTCTACTCTATTCTGTATGATTAGGTTGGTTTTGGGTAAATATTAGAGGTTATAGTGTAGATTCCATGTCTAATTTTTTAAAATTTTATACCATAAGGTTAGGTATAGAGTAGAAAATCTCCTTTTATGCTTGTCTTAAAATCTATACTTTAATTCTGCATTTGATTGATAGAATTATTATTCCACGTAATTGCTATTGCCATGAAATAGGGAATTGTAATTCTTTTACAAAATCAAAAGAATAGCTATTTTTTAGTTTTTCTAGCATATTTCTATATCAATCTATAATACATCAAAATAACTATAAATAATAAGTATCACTTCTCTATTCTACAGTAGCTTAGGTTGCCTAAGCATCAAGCATTGGAGTTTCTTTCATCTATAGCTATAATTCTATGGCATATTTGGTTACATTGTTATCATTATGTCTTCAATAAAAAACAATCAAATCTTCGTAGTGTTATAGCTACAATTAAAAAGGAGCTTCATCTCCACCACCTTGCTTTCTCTCATGTTTTTACTGATTCTTAAGATATTACGACATAAGATTTTTAACGTATAGATTTGTTGGCGTCTACTATAGAACGCCATTAAGATCAGTAGCAAAGTGTTTCTCCAGCTACCATACCCAACAGATGATGGACTTCACCTCAACAACACTCAATCAAGATTAATTGTGATGGTTCAATTCATATCCCATCAAGATGTGGCGGCATTGGTATTGTTTGTAGAAATTGCATAAGAGCTTTGCTTCATGCAAAGGCCAATTGTAGTACAACATGCGATGTTGAAGTAAATGAAGCTAGCACTATTTAGAAAGGTTTGATAGCTGCAAAGATAAGGGGTTGGACGAATATTGCAATAGAATCTGATTTAGCTCAAATTCAAATATATACACTGTCCTTCCCAGCATCATGGAAAGTGGCATGTGTCATTATAGATATTATGCATTTATGATCCTCATTCTTCTCTTGTTCATTTTCTTTTGTTTATAGATAGGCTAATAAGTATGTTCATTAGATAGTAACCCGAGCTAAGTATGGGATAAGCTATTGTTTTTGGTTTAGAAAACTCCCATCCCATTTAAGTATTTTGTTATTTGCAGATTGTAGTTCAAGACCTCTAGATATATGACTTTATTATGTTATTGTGAAAGTATTTCATGTTAGCAAATATATATATATATATATTCTTATATTATTTCATTCCATTCCCCTATAAAAATTCTAAGGTAATATTATTGAAGATAATAGAATATAATACTCTTAACTTAATAATACTCTAGGTTCAATCCCATTTTCCCATTACAAAGAAAATACTCTAAAGCATATTAAACAAGTGTTATTTATTTAAAATAAGTGCACCAAGACTCAACGATATATTGTAATTTAATAATAGTCTTTTGTGATAAAATGTTTCAAATTATATTACCAATTTCATATTATATACCCTTAATAGTAATATGTGATTGAAAAATATGTAAATTGTTAGAGATTATTAGATTGATGAATACAGTAGTTACATATACTAGAAAAATTGATACGTTGTAGAGTAATTTACATAAAAAAAAATCATAAGTTCTATAAGGTATACTAAACCCCATAGAATCTATAAGTTATAGGTTTCTAGTATAATATGTGCATATTATAAAATAGGTTCTGATATTAAAATTTGAAAACTCATACCTATAAAGTAAAGTGTCACCCCCTGAAGTGGCAGAGTCGTAACAGCCCTGTCGTGTAAACCATTCTAAGATAATAGTTGGCCTTACAACCGTTATTCTAGAACTGATCTACAGAAAGCGTTTACGACTAACCCGCTTTGAAGTAAACAGTTTGTAATTTAAATAAATCATTTACCTAAGAAAGTGAATATATATATATATATACATTGAAATTCAGTTATTACAATTAAAATATATGTTTGTTCTTCAAATGTTTTTCCTCACTCCTTAGGATCCAGCAGTTGCTAGCTTCATAGTAGTTGTATGCCGCTTCTTAGCCAACACTTGCATGACGTCTATAGGGATGTAAGTAATCACAGCTCAGTAAGTTAGGATAGAGGACTTAAAACTATACCATGAACATAACAAGGTTATCGATCAACTTATTAGGTGCAATGCATGTTCAAGCAAATGTCATCACACGACGTTGTCCAGCCCGTCATGAGATTAGAGAAATTGCGTCCGCTCTAATCTGGGTTGAGGAGTTACCGTTAATGTAACAGCTCATGACCAAACCTAGGCTTATGCAATGGAGACATCATTCCTCCCGCGACTATCTTCGAACCATTGACTTCACCCTCGCCGCGACCTCTTCTCCTGTCACTTAGTTCGACTAAGGATGAAGAAGGGACCATTATGCAATCCTGCGCTATCCCTTTCGAAGGGGTCGGTATTTGGCCAAAGAATCCTAGGTTTCTCCTAATAGGTTGTCATGCAGGTCCGATTATGATTACAGGTCGTATATTTAATTAGGTTCAGGTTAGGATGATCAATCATTTCACACAAATTATACAATACAAGCCAGAACAACAAATAGAATTATGGCATCACTTATAATCAAGCACATGCACATAACTAACTATCTAATAAGCACAATCAAGCACAATCAAGCATAATCTCAAGCCTTCAAAATATAGCAACGTATCAATCCCAACTTACCTGGACTCCTCGCTCACTCACTCGAGGTCCAACTCGCTCAGGCCATTGTCGATCATCCCTATAACACAAATGTGGTTTCAGTTTTTCATATAACTATTATAAGTTAGTTTTATCCTATAACACTTATTATTATATTTTGTTTAGGGTTTAATATATCTAGTTATTTAGGTTCTCAAATCTTTTACAATTTTTCTAGGTTTGGGGTTAGGTTCGAGTTAAGTTTCCACATCGATTTCTAAATTAGGTTCTAATTCTATTTCTAAGTACTATTTTATACCCAAATCCTAAAAATTCGTTTCAACTAATAATGTGAAATTAATTACATTACTTTCAGATATCCTAAATACCATAATTACCCCTAGTCAGTATTTTATTATACCCGATATACTTAAATCCTTAATAATGTACCGAATTTATTCCTGATGTAAAATTTTGTTTATATTTTTCATATAATTATATAAATTCAAGATTTCTATCAGATTTATTATATATCCCTATTATTTATATAATATCAAATTTTATTCTAATATCTTTTATTTATTACATTTCCAATAATTACATATTATGTATTATCATCTATTATGTATATAATACACATATAATATTTCTAACACTCTAATTATCATCTCCCAACATTAATTATTATTTCAAAATGTATAAATTCATCCTAAATCAGATTTTACACTTAATTATCCTAATTTACAAAATTCACTTAAAATTTACTATTTTTCCCTATTACTTATTTACTACGTAATTAGCCTAATAATTACATCTAATACCCTAATGCTACAAGTATCATACTTCATCAGATTAAACAACCTAAAACATATAATTATTCACTAAATCAGTAATTAACTATTTAATTACTTAATTAACCCTAAATTACTCATTTTATACCTCATTTTAAGGCCTAAAAATTATCTAAAAATTTCGAAAATTAATTTTTAAAAACAAGCTTCATTGCACTGCTCTATATCATTTAAGTAGTTTACACAAAAATTTTGGGCTCAAAAATACAATCTTAAGGTCATTTATTTCTAAACCGAAACATGCTCGATTTTGCATGATTTCTTAAGGACTATATATGACGGGACATATTTTAATCAAAATAATATTTTTCCTAAAAACTACATACAAAAATATTCTAAAATAACAAAATTCATAATTTTATAACAATATTTAATATTTTTACAAAATTACACAAAATCTGACTGTAAATCGAATTCACCGATTTAAGTAACTCCGTCGGTGGCTAGGGGTATGTCGGCCCACCTGAGCATTGCCACCACCATGTGGTGGTAGTGGCCGTCCACTTCCAGCTACTCGTCGGGTCTAGGTTCTCCTTACAAGCCCCAACGACCAGTTTTCTTTTTTTTTTTTACTCAAATTTTTTCTTCCAATTTCGATGCTCCTAATTTTTCTTTGATTTCTAACTGTCTAAATGAGTTTTGCAATTTTTTTCCTTATTTATAGAGTTTTTTAATAATTAATATGCATTAAATTGGATAAGATATTGCCCAAATCCCTTAATTCTTAACTTTTATGTTGCTTGATTTTAATTGGCTAATTTTTCTTTTTCAATTCTTGACTTGTCATGACTAAATCTAGATCATTCCTTATTTTTTCTGAATTTTCTTGATTTTTTCTTAATTAATTATGAATTTTATTTAATTATTTAATATTATTTTAGCATATTTTGTGTATTTTAAGTAATTACGCGTATTTCTACATAATTTCTACATATATGTAAATTCATATATAGTACAAATAAATATTACTAAATATTATTTAGGTTATTTTATGATTTTTAATATACATATAATTTATCTTTAGCAATTCGTTAATTATTGGAATGTATTTTACGTATTTTCGATAAATAACAAGTTATATACTTAAAATTTGAAATTTTTATATTATGTTATTTTATTGCTTATTTTCTTAAATTCAAACTTACGTAATCATTTTACTAATATTTCTACCTTTACTTATAATTTAGACTTGATCGAATCTTTCAGCTGATCGAAACCCTGAGTGACTGGTTATAAAGCTTACATAAAGTACAAATAAAATCTCATGCCACACAATACATCTTCGCTCTCATATTATTTGAAAGAAACTTTATTTACATAAGTCAAGCTCATCATGCTATTTGGTTTTCATAAGCAAAAGTATTATTCCAAGAGTTGTGTATAGAAAGATTAAAAAAAAAGTAATTGAATCAATAATTGTGTAAAAAGAAGTATGAAAATATTGAAGGATATTAAATATTTTTTTAACACTATGTTTGGAATGAAGAAGGAATCAAAAGGAAAGAAAAAAGTAAGAGGATAAAATATTGAGGAAAGGAATTATGGAGATTTTGATTCCTTCTAATATTTAGATAATGGAGAGAATCTTAATAATGATTAATAAAGATAAAATAATATATAATATAAATTTATTGATATGCACATAATAAATAATAATAAGGATAAAAAGTAAGTAAAATGAGGGTGGACTAGTAATTACAAAAACTTTCCTCTCCTTTCCTTCCCCTCTCTCTCTCTTTACTTTTGAGGTCCAATAAAATAGTAAGGCCCATAGAAACAATTTAACCAATTTTCTTTCCTTCCCACTTCCCTTCCTAAAATAAATAATGAAATTATATTTCTTTTGCTTTATTTTCCTTCTCTCTTCACTCTTTTCTTTCCCTTTCTCTCATCTTAAATATAGTGTTAATAGTGGGAAAAATAAAAAAGTAAAAAATAAAATACACTAAGCAAAATTACATATGTATGTTTCTATATTTTTTCTTAAATACTTACTAGTTTCATTTGTCCTTTTTTTTTTAAAAAAAAATCAATGGTTTGAAATCTTGAACTATAAAATATATATATATATATATATATATATATATATCTTGACTCAATTTTATGCAGGATTGATCGTGAGTAAAATTAGGTAGCGAACACTCTTGTTAAGAAAAGGGCTAGTTGAAGGATGGAACTTGTTTCAATTATTGTTATAGTTAATGCTTTAATTTTGCTACTTTTTATAATTATACATTTAAAGTTTCAATTTGTCTAATTATACACTTACTTAAAAATTTTATTACTATCTATATCTCAATTATCTTTAATTTATACTATTACTTCAATCAGTACGATTAGTTAATAAGGTAGCCACTTACAACCTTAGGAGGGTTGTACGACTATCGTAAGTGGTTGTTGGTCATCTACTGCAAAATAATGAATTGCAACCTACTTAAAAAATGTGAGTCATGAGACTTATTAGTGGTTGTAAGTGGCCATGCATAGCACTTGAGAGGGGGAAGGGGGTAGTGGTGGTTTTGTGCAGTTACACTATCATCTTAAGATTGTAGGTGGCCACCCTATTAATTTATTATGCTGAATAAAATATCATTATAAATATAAGTTAACAGCGATATCAAAGGTAACAATTAAATCTTTTAATCAGATGTATAATTAGACAACTTTAAACTTTAAATGTATAATTATAAAAATTAATAAAATTAAGGTGTAAATCATGATATTATCCCAACTTATTTTATGATAGTGTTGTTTTTAATTTTTTACTTAGATATGTTTTGGAAGATGGATGTACTAGTGACAGTGGTGTTGGCTTCGAGAGTATGCTAAGATAGATTATAAACCTAAGTTTATATTCGTGTTTATGGTTTGCTAGTGAAGTGTTTTCATTAACAAATATATATATATATATATATATGAACTTGTTTTACCTATATTTATAAGTTTCTGTGGACATGGATTAAGAGTCGTGTAATTTTTATGAAATTATTTAGTTTTACCTATTAATAAGAATAAAATTATTAAATGTATAATTTGGAAACAATTAATTATAAATTCAACCTTTATGAAAACTCAAGATTTAATAATTTTATTAATAAGAATAAAATTATTAAATATATGTGTGGTTTGTAAGAACATGTACCCATAATATATAATATAAATGTTGTAGATACCACATGATTAAGGGTTCAAAATTTAATTTAATACATGAACTTTTGCCTTGTTACATTTGGTATTCCATTGAAATTTTCGCATCATCATAATTACTTATTGTCCATATATGCAATATATATCTCATTTCAATTAGTGACTAGATTAATTAAGTAGAAATGATGTACAAAAAGTCGTCGAAATGCAAGAGTGAGCAGTAGCTATCAAACACAAAGAGAATCCATGAGAGAGCCATGCATGAAGTAAGGTAACAGTGAAAATGAATGAGTTATATTACTTTGTACAAAACAAAATGTATATATATACAAGAAGAATCAAATTGTAATTAATTCTCAACTATCTAACCAATCTATGCATGACAGTTGGTATATAATTGGTGTATAATGGGATAAATAGATAAATTACATGTATATAGTATATAGTCTTATAAGTGTTTCAATTATTTATTAAATTTGATAAATTAAAAATTCAAATAATAAACCGAAACTTGCAACTAAAATTCAAGCTAGCAATAATGTGCTAGTGCATAGGATCTAAAATATTTAATGAAAGAGTTTATTATTTGCCCCACTTGTGTAGAAGATATTTAATGGATAATTGTATATTCACATTAATCATTTGTCATATGTCAGAAAGAGAGAGTAATAGGGCTAGCCGGCATTATCATTGCACGATGACTCTAATTCAAAGATATTATATTATTATTATGATGAGATGATGGGAATGAGATGGAAAATAGGTACAAAAGTCAGCGAAGGACATGTTTGAATCTTGACCAGTTCCCAAGTCACTCCAACTTGGTAGTCCGTTTCTCTCTCTCTCTCTCTCTAGCTGATTGCAGAAGCCACACGTCTTCTTCATCATTCTTCCAAACGTCTTTCTTTCTTCCTTTCTTTTTTTCTTTTTCTTTTTTTTCCTCATAATTTGCAATCTCGACCAATCCAACCATTATCATCGTACGATCAAGGTTGCGAGTCTTCGCAGACACGAGAACAACAGTTTTTCAAATTATTTTTTTTTTCCTATATAAATCTTCTGAACGGGTACAAAACTATTATCTTTAATTTGTTTGTTTAGGTTTTTAACCAACCAACAACTAATTAATCAAATCTTTCAATTATATATTTTAAACATATTAATAAATCATTTTTACTACTATAATTGTATCTTTAAAATCTAAATTTTCTTTTTCTTGTTTCCTAAATTCATCCGACCGATCTTTATGAAAAGTTGAAAACTTCAAATTGTTCTATTCTATCAATTATTTTTATCGTTTTTGTTTTTATTTCATTTTCAATTTTGTTTTAATTGATTAAGTATACCACACAATGTTAACGTTAACCGATAAAGGATTTATATATATTAATTTATCATATGAATTAATGAGAGATAAATAAGTATAAGTGCTATTTAAATATATAGGTAATTTTTTGAAATAATAGTATTTTATTTATAAAATTTTAATTTTATTAGCATATATATAGAACTAACTCATTAGGTGCCGTGATTATCCATTAAATCTTTTCCCATAGGGAAGACAAAGTGACACCAACACCTGTATTTTGTATTCAATTTAGGTAAACGCACCCTTCTAATATGTTTTTGATTAGTAAAATGGAGCCAATTACACTTGAACATATATAAAAAAAATAAATAGAAAATACATTGTTAAGTATTCATAAAACTTTGAAAAGATTATTATTATTATATCATTGAAGACGCCTTGGAGTTGGCGGGCGATGACAAGCTGGTGGACTTTCACTTCCTGACATCCTCTACCCTTTTCTTTTTTCTTTTTTTAATTACAATTTACCTTAAATTTTTTCTTTTTTCCGACGATGATATTTGGACTCCTCTTTCATTCACTTCTATGTTCTCTCCTCTGCTCTTCTGACCTTAATTTTAGCAACCCATAACACAAAAAACCCATATCTACTACTTATAGATCCACTTCTTCTTCCTTGGTTTCTGGTGAGTTCTTCTCTCAAGTTCCCATTTTTTCACATCCCACTTGCTTTTTCTTCTTGAATTTGTTACTTTGACCATCAAATTTGTGAAAAATCTACGAAAGTTTTTTTTTTTTGGGTGCTTCTTGAAAGCTCTTTAGTTGGTGTTCTTGCTTTGCACTATTGGTCTTTATGTTTTGCTTTTTATGTGTTGATCTTCAGTTGGAAATTAGTTAGTGCAATTAAAGTTCTCATCTTTGCTTTGATATTGCAAGATATTAGTCTAGTGGTTTTAATGCCTTTTTCTTTTCTGCATCTCGTTTGCATACGTTGTTAGTGGCAGTTAGAGCCTAAAGTTGAAGTTTTCATTTTCAAAAGCTGATTGGTATATTAACATAATCAAGCAGCTGACCTGGTCCAATTTTAAGAATAAGAGATTTCTGATTTAGCTGAGAAAGAGGAACCCAGGCTTTGTCACAGGAGCTTTATATGGGTTGTGGGCTTCGTTGGTGTTGATCGAATTTTGTCTGGTCTTGATGCTGTGAGGATTATTATGAACTCACTGATAGTGGAGGATTCGTGAGGGAGTTCTGTTGTATTTGTGGTGGTTTCTTGCAACATGGGAGGGCTCTGTTCCAGAACTGTTGTTAAGAGCAATCCTTATGCGAGCACAAATGGGATTTCCAATCCGTACAAGGCGGCTTCAGTGTCAAGTGTGCAGCCTAGTCTTAAACCGCCACAGGTGCAAGACGTTATGGAGAAACGATCACAAGAGTTCAAGCGAGTGCAGGACACGTCCACAACATCCCGCCAGACAAGTACATCTGAATTCCACAGCAATGGAGATGATTTTTATGATGGTATTCCACGTTACACGATGCAAAAATCTAGATCAGTCCGGTCTACACAGGCAGCAGTTGCAAAGGTATGTCCATCTGAACCTATAACTCCATTGAAGCATTTTGAGAAATGACTACTGAATGTGATATTGTGAGCTCGTTGTTCTTATCAAGTGGTTTAACCACGGTAAACGGGCAGTCATATAATAACTAGAGAAGGATTAAGGTGGTAACATCTTAGTTTTGCTCAGGTAATAGAAAATTTATTCGAATAGTTCAAGGGATGGGTAAGAGCAACATGTGAGCATCAGTTTCCAGTTGGCATATAAATATATTACTGGAATATATCTGTTCATGTTATTGCTGGTGGCTACTGCAGAATTACGATATTGAGGTTGTCATGGACTAGCAACATTGCTAATAATTAGTGCCAACACTGCTGAAATTTCTTTGTTCTGAACCGTGAGGCTAAGATATTTGATATATGAGAGTGAATTGGGCCCCACCATACCATCAACCATGCTGGTAATTAGAACCAGCTGTCATGTGAGGTCTACCCCTGTCTAATCTCAAAAGGACTACCGCATAACTTCATTCCTTTATGAGACAACTTCTTGTGGAACCTGAAATATAGATGTAAACTAACTTGCACTTTAAAGATGTCGAAAGTGTTGAATACTGGTGGCTCTCTGATGCTGACACAGAATCTTGGTGCTGATAAAAATATGTCAATGGAACATTCTGAGCATTTTTCAGAGGCATCAGCTTTGAACTAGAATTAACACTCATGGAGGCATGCAGACCCTATTTGCATGATGTTGATGCTACTTATAGAGCAATATTTTGGAGAAGCCTCAGACTTTATGTTACTTCAAAGGTTTTGCCTCTACCACAATAGTATTAAATCAAGAGAGTGCTGGCTGGAATTGTTAACTGTCTGAATCTCATGGGCGTGGAATATTTTATTTCATTGATGCATTACCAACAGCACAATGATGTGTCAGCTGGCAGTTAATGTGATCATATCACATTTTAGATACTACTGTCGCTATGTCCATGATGCATTGTTGCTTTAATTTGTATGACAGAGTAAAGGGCCTGGGATTTACGAGTGATAGTTAATTTATTCATGTGTTCTATATGGGAGCTACATGTGGGTTTTCCCTGAGAGTTAGCCTCCAGTTTCTGCTATAATTCAAAATTGTTAGCAGATGAGTGCAAGGAGCACATGAAGGAGTTCAGTAGAGAAGTTTCTCAGGATTTCAAATAAGAAATTGGTCAAATTACCCATTTGACATCTATTGTAAAATGGAAAAGAAGATTTTAGTATCAATAGCCATCATGTATTACTATTTTCTGAGGATTTAATTGTTAGATTAATAAATTCCAAAAACCACTAAGAATTTATTTAACACCACTTAAAGAAGCTGGGAAATAAAATGAGGCCACGTCATTGTTATGACACTCTTCCTATAAGAGGAGCAGGAGAAGGTTATCAACTACTGTTATACTGTTCTGAGTTGACAAGTTTGGAGAACAACACTTTCATTTACACGGTTTATGTGGATCTTTATGGAGGATGTTGCAAAGGAACTGCATGATTGAGAAGGGATGCATGATAGAAAAAAATTCACAGAAGACTCATGCTAGTATGTTTGATCATAAGGGATGCTGAAGTGACACATAATGCATGGCATTCAATACCATAGAAAGAACCCGAGTAGAGTTCTAGAGGTTCTTTTTCCATCTAGTTGGCTTTGGATACTCAATTCACATAATGAGTAATGAGGGTATACACAACAGGATAGTGACTCCTTTCTTTTTATTTATTTATTCAATTATTTATGTATAAGTATTATTTATTTAGCAAAGGTTGCATTCCTTTGTACATCTAAGATTTTGACATTGAAAAGCAGAAGAGACTTTGTATCAGGAGCAAACCCAAAGAAGGGGACCATTATTGAGCATTTTATAGCCATCGATTAGTTAGCATATGGAAGGTGCATACTGTGATAAACTTAGCACACAATGAGTACGTTAGGCCTCATGACATGAGCCCCGTGAATCCATATGCTACATTGCCTGATAATGAACTATAGTTTGCATTTCTATCTCTGAAACCAGCATGAGAGATGCAAGTCAACATCTCATCTTGAAGTCTTGGACACCCTTGTTGTGACATTTTCAAGATATAACAATGAACTTCTGTCCAAATTGAACCTTGTCGCTAGAGAAGAGGACTGTGTTTAAGCTTAAATGGCCATTTTTTTTTTCTTTTCTAGGACCCCACCCCAAAGAGTGAAAAAAAAGAAAAGAAAAGAAAAGTAAATAACGATTTTGGTCTTCTTTGTTCTAGGTGCATGTTGCACTCACCAAAGCATCACGAGCTCCCATTTCTTTATATATATATATATATATATATCAATTTGAATTTCCATGATATGTCCTCATTGGTATGTTGTGTGCTTTTATGTTTATTTTTAAATACATCCTTCACTTATAGATTGGGAATTTATTGAAGCCATGAAGGATGGCTTAATTATACATGATGATGACATAGGATTCAAATTCTAGCCTCTTACTCGAAACCATGATAATTTAAGCTCCAAACTGAATAAATCCAAATTTAAACCTTTAGATATGTTGTGCACTTTTTTATTTATTGCTAAACAATCTCACAATGCGTGAAAAATGTATTTGAGTCTATGGATGAAATTCTTCATTTTACCTTCTCTTTTTGTTTTACACCATGCATTGCCACATATTCATGTATGCTAAACAATTGTATGAGCTTTCACTTTGATTTATAAATTAATGTGTGGTACATCCTTTCTCTGGTGATTCAGGTGTCAGAGGTTAGTTCACGCTTAGGAAGAGGGGCTTATGAAGTCTTGGACACTCTTGGGAGTAGCATGTCTGGTTTGAATCTTAATAGTGGATTTGCTTCAGGAGTGGCTACAAAGGGAAATGAACTTGCAATATTATCTTTTGAGGTTGCAAATACCATTGTTAAAGGTTCCAATCTCATGCAATCTCTATCAAAAAGAAGTATAAGACTTTTGAAGGAAACCGTTCTTCCATCAGTTGGTGTACAAGAATTAATATCTAAAGACATGGACGAACTCCTTAGGATTGTTGCAGCTGATAAGAGGTATACCTGACAAGCTTCTTCATTTTAATGTATGCCATTATTTGCTTTTGAGTGTATTAACTTCACATGATTTGCTTGCAGGGAAGAACTGAAGGTTTTTTCAGGGGAGGTAATTCGTTTTGGGAATCGTTGCAAAGATCCTCAATGGCACAATTTACATAGATACTTTGAGAAGTAAGCACTTCTACATTCTCTGGACCAATTATTGAAGTGATTAATTGTGTCTAGCTAGCCATTATTTTAAGTTGCATCTTTTGCTTTTTGCAGAATTACGAGAGAATTAACCCCTCAAAAGCAATTGAGGGATGAGGCTGAAACAGTCATGACCCATCTAATGACATTAGTTCAATATACAGCTGTGAGTAACGTCTTTAGATTTTGTTGATATGAACATCTTCTTTTCATTTGATTAAAGTGAAACCGGATGGCATTATTTGATTGATATCCTCATAGTAATTGAATTACAATATTGGTGGCTGACATGTAGGGTCTAGAAGAGTAATCTTTTCTTCAATTTACCAGTTGATGGTTTGAAGCAAACGATTTTGTTTCTAAATCGAGACAATTTGGAAAAATATTTAACGAAATATCTTTGTGGCTAATTATAAAGGAAAATGCTGATTATGGTTTGTTCTGACACATTTGCCAGCTTTTGTATTAAAGCTTTCAGTGGTGTCTGAGCTTAAGACTTCCATTGCTTATCGGTTTCCTTATCTGATCTTTCCAGTCTGTTTGGAGGAAAATGTGGCTTTTCACAAGGATATAGAAAAATGATTGAGAAATTGTGCTTATTACGATTGCTCTGGTTACAGAAATAAAGTGGAATAATGTAGGAAAACTAAATGAAGGGTTCATATTATAGCTCTTGTTATAATCAAGCAAAAGGAGAATGAATTATTGGGATTTTCAATCTTCTTCCTTATTTCTTTTTTCCCCCCATTTGAAGCAGACCTAAATTAGCAGATCTCATGGTTATCGATTTGTCTCTATCACTGATTTGCAGGAATTATACCATGAACTGCATGCTTTGGACAGATTTGAGCAAGATTATTACCATAAGCGTCTAGAGGATGATATTTCAAGTGGCACACAAAAAGGTGGCTTTCTCTTCTATTCTTGCATGGCATAGTTAAGTTGGCAAATGATTTCTCTTCTTCCCCCCCCTCCCCTCCGCCCACCAATAATTCTTTTAAATCCTTTTTTTGCTAATTATTGGTAAATGTTTTCTGTTCGCTGATGCATGAAGAAGTGGAGAAAACCTGGGTGAACTGCTATTATTGTTGCTTGATAATATGAATCTTGCATAATCTGAAGAAAATTGCATTTGTTTCTCTCGTAGCATATCACACAACTTTCTGGAGTCCATGATTTTTCCCCGTTTGGGATCATCATTTCTTAGGCTTCTCAGTCGACAAGTTTAGGTTAGGCTATAGTGTTACATCCATCTTCATGGTCAAATATAAGATGGTTGCATTCTTCAATATTTGGATTTTTCTAAGACAGAGTTCCAATTCTATTGGATTCAATTTGCAAGGCAGCATTCTGGAGGGGAGCCCCATTGCGATTAGATTTGTTCTTTCTATTGACTTAAAATGGTCTAGTTTTAGATGGATTGAGATTATTTCTCAGCACTCAAGGATGTACTTTCATATTCTATAATGGAAGTGATTGGCAGAACCTTAATGAGAACAAACTCACAAAATGAGAATGAAGATTTAAGAAATCGGAAGCAGAAATTTCTCAAGGCAGAGAATGCTGTAGATATTTTCTTTTGTAAGAAGTGTTGTGCTCAATTGCAGAGGGAGGAATCATATTGTTTCAGAAACTGAAAAAGCTTTTGTCACTTTGGACTTTTATTGAGATCTAATCATCAGAATTTAGCATACCTGCATAAGATTCTGCTGACTGGAGCATGACTTATTTTGTTTGACCACAATTATGCATTTGCTTGGAAAAACAGAACAGTCATCATGGGATCTTTGAAATAATGGTTCTTGGTCTAAAGGCCTACTGATGATAAATTATGTTTCATGATGCCTTCTTTCTAGGTGATGGGCTTTCCATTTTAAGAGCAGAACTAAAAAGCCAGAGAAAGCAAGTGAAAAGTCTGAAGAAAAAGTCCCTCTGGTCGCGTAGCTTGGAAGAGGTAGCTGTAACACCTTTTGGAGGCATTATTCTTTCACTATTTGGCTTATGCATATATTTACCATGCAGTCTTAATTTGGATCTTTTTTCTATATGAATATTAAGTTAAAAAATATGAAACACATACCAAATCTGCAAAATTAAACTTTTAATTATATGGTTGTAGTGCTGACCTTAACATGTATTAGAGCCATGAGGTCTTGGATTCAAATTTTGCATTGTTATTTAACCCTAATTTCATTAAATTGTCAATTTAAGTCCTAGTCCACAAATGAGGGGGAGTGCTAAGCAAAATATTGAAGCTTAAACAAAATCTACGAACTGAAACTTTTGGATTACTTGCAGTGAAGATAGTGATTCCTATTATTTTTGAGCGTCAAGTTACCTTTATTTATGAGATGCTAATGATCAAAAGAACTTTTGATAAATTTACCAAAAGTTGCTCTCTAAAACCTGGTTATGGACCAATATCAACTTCAATGAAAATTGGAAGTGCAAGGATTAACTGCAGAAAACTTGTATAGTAAAGCAGATGCAATCAACCTGCAAATTTCATGAAAAGGAGGCAGTCAATGAACAGTGAGAAAAATTGTAATATATTTTCAGGTGATGGAGAAGCTTGTAGATATTGTTCATTTCTTGCTTCTGGAAATACACAACACGTTCGGCACTGCAGGTATGTTAACTCAGGTTATGAGATACATGTATTGTTTTATGTTTCTGATCAGGAAGCTACTGGCTGTAAGATGGTACATGTGACATATTTGTTTTGTTCTTTCTGGTTTTTATTTAACTGAGGATGAAATTCTGGACATTGATGCTGGCTAAAACTTGGCAGTAAAATTAGAGAAAAATGCTGACCACTTCTTCTGTATCTCATAGAGATATAAAGTTCATGAAATGATGTTTAATTTCACGCAATGAACATCCATTTTACCACTTTTAGTTAGATTGTGTCTTATATGATCATTAAAGACCATGCATGTTTTAGCCAAATTTAATGTGCTCAATGGTTTTATAATCCATTTGTGAAGTATATCTTGCTGCCGGTCATAAGCAATTTACATACCATGTTTGCACATTGTCAATGGTAAGCTGCACAAAACTTTCTTTCACCATTGATTGTTCATTTGATGCGGGTAAAACTGATGCTATATTAAAGTTTAAGCTCACGTGTTGGAAATGGTATGAAAATAAAAATTAGTTGCACTATATATGCTAATTTTGCTTCCGTTCCATTCACATTATGTTATTCTTGGTGTCCCTAATGTCTGTTGTGATTCTTGAATATGTGAAAATCCGTTGATTTGAATTGTTATAATTTCCTCTTATTGCTTCCTCTCTCCCCTTACCCTTCTCTCGCTCCCTCACAAACACACACTGAAACATTTTATTTTTTCTGCTCAATGTTCTTTATCAATTCCTTGCAATATTTATTCAGATCCTCATGTACCAGCAAAGACTTCTACAGGCAGTCAAAAACTCGGACCAGCTGGGCTGTCCCTGCATTATGCCAACATAATCATTCAAATTGATACTCTTGTAAGTATATCCTTTTTGCTTAAGAATGTCTGCACAACAACTGTATTAAGCTTTTTTACTTAACAAATCGGAGAAAAAGGTGAGTTCTCCCCTTGTGGTCAAACTATTTCTTCAAAAAGGATCATGGCCAAACTAATTACGAAAATGTGGTTGTAAAATCGCGTTTTGTAGATGTGATTTTGTTTTTCACATTTTTTAATTAACATTGGTTGCCAACTTAAAAAAAAAAAAATTGATGCAATTTACACAAATTGCATTTCAAAGATGCGATCTACAAAATGCATCTAACAAATTGCCAAGAAATGGAGTGTAAAAACACCAAGAAATCGCATGTTGAGGTTGCTATTTACAAATTGCAAGAAAATTATGCAATTTCCTCCAAGGATATTAATAAAGTTAGCAGATACTGGTGGAGAGATTCCCTCACTATATTCCAACAACTAATGCATAACTTTGACCTAGAAAGTAGAATAACATTACTCAAATGGAAATCTCCTGCATCAAGTTATCTTCACCTCTGCCGTAATGGAGTACGAGTGTCAAACATGCTAAGAGTTGAGACCAACTACAGCTTGAGTTGAGTTGCATGATGCAAGGAAATTGCATTTGAGTGATGCGATTTTATAAATTACACAACTGACAGGCGATTTTAAAACTCGCATAACCAACATGCGATTCTTAAATTATCATGCAAATACTAGCATCTTTTGAATGCAATTTGTTTGTAAAATTTGATAGCAACTAAATCACATGTACAAACTGCGATTTCATTACAATATTTCCATAATTAGTTAAGTCAAAACCCTTTTTTAAGAAATAGTTTGTCCCTCACCCTTTTCTCTAACAAATCGCACATGCCTTTTTTCCTAGAGGTTTTATCTTATTGTTCAAGTGCATGCACATACATACTTAGTAAACTTATACAGAAAGTTTGATATGGTAAAACATTGTAATGGGGAAAATGGTCTGTTCATATTCATTCATCTTTTTACTTTAAAGTGTCATTTTGTTCAACAAAATTTTACATAACAAGAAAATTAGCGATAGAGCCTTGCCAATTTTCAACTGAGTTTGCTTTAATCTGGATTAGTCTGCAGTGTAATCCAGAAACTAGTTAAAAAAATGATATGTGTAAATTCTTAGCTAGAATCTGGATATATAACTGCATGTGTTTGATGTAGTTGACTATACAAAGTGCTATGAGCTTGAGCAGAGTTAATAAGTTCTGCAAAAGGCTCATTGTTTCTCATGATATAAGAAAGAGAGAGAGAGAGAGAGAGAGAGCAACTCCATGGACTCATAACTTTTATGTGTTGAATTCATATAAGTTCGAAAACTCACAATAAAATTCAGAATGGTGGGGCAGCTCCCTTGTAAGTTCTAACCTTGTCCATGCCCTATAAACACTCAGTTGAGGCACGTTGAGGAGGTGCAGGTTGTTGTGTCAA
Source organism: Lumnitzera racemosa (assembly GCA_024138005.1). Classification (NCBI taxonomy): domain Eukaryota; kingdom Viridiplantae; phylum Streptophyta; class Magnoliopsida; order Myrtales; family Combretaceae; genus Lumnitzera; species Lumnitzera racemosa. The sequence continues at coordinate 23,457,500 of JAMXBC010000008.1, forward strand.
TTAGATATGGAGAATAATAATAGGTGCTCTCAGAGAGCACCTACTAAGATTTCAATTGGAGAAAATTTTTCCTTTCATTCACTTGGTTTTTTTGTAAAGTGTCTATTCATTGTTGGAAAGTGTAAAAAGTTATTTTTTAGGCCCAAACAAGTACCTTAGATGCATCCCATCAATAGGACCCATTAGATATATGCACCATTTTTGAATCAAAAGCTCCAAAATGTTATTAAGAACCCATCTCTAAGGTGGTTTTCACTGACTCTAGAGAAGGATTTTGCATGTCTAATCATGAAAAGATCTTCTCAAATAATTCTCGATGAGCGTATGAGTCTGCTTTTCTTAAATCAGGTAGCTCGATCAAGTTCTATGCCTCCAACTATGAGAGACAGCTTATATCAAAACTTACCTCCAAGTATAAAGTCATCTTTACGTTCTAAGCTGCGGTCATTCCATGTCAAGGAGGAGGTATTATCTGTCAATCATGACATCATTGTTTGATGTATTTGTAACAAGTTCTGTTGGTTTAACTCACCAGGTTTTTGTCTGTGCAGATGTCTATTCCAGATATTAAGGCTGAGATGGAGAAAACCTTGCAATGGCTTGTTCCAGTGGCCACAAATACAGCCAAGTAAGAAGTTCTTGTTGAAGTGATGAACCATTTATAGATCATCTATGCTGCTTTTCTAGCATCTAACCTAACTTTCTTGTGAAAAACCTTTATAATCTTTCTGTTCTGTCAACAGAGCTCATCATGGGTTTGGATGGGTTGGTGAATGGGCAAATACTGGGTTAGTCTTATATTTTAACTTTTATTTGTTCCACTTACTGAAATTTGTAACATTGTGTGCTTTGGCTATTTTCAAGGACTTGTCTTAGAACACATGAGAATCTTATATTTGCAGCTCTGAGGGAAATAGGAAGCCCACTACTGGACCACTTGATGTAATTCGCATTGAAACCCTTCATCATGCTGATAAGGAGAAAACAGAAGCCTATATCCTTGAACAACTCTTGTGGCTTCACCATTTGGCTAGCCAAGCAAAGAACTCCTCAAGCAATGGTGGTATCAAGTCGCCACTAAAATCTCCCGATACCACACCACTTCAGCAGTCAAGTGAGGCAACAAAAACTACTCATACCAATGCCCTTCCAACACTATTGACCCCTGAAGATCTTGAGATGTTGCAGAGATTAAGTGAGAAAAAGCGGGTACCTAGAATTAGTAAAAGCCACGATTTTGACACTTCAAACATTAAGTTGAAAAGACATGATAGACTGAGCAAAAGCGGCAGTTACACTCCCACCAAGGAAACCAGGGATTTTCCTCCATTAAAAAGGCTTTCTTCAAGGGTTCCAGTCATTGATTTTGGTATTGACAAGGCAAAAGCCTTGGATGTCATTGATAGAGTTGACATTATCCGATAAGAGCACATCTTATAAAAGTTAAAAGCCTGCAAAGGTACAAGGTCTTCTCATGTATGAGTGCTTCCCTTATTTCTGTGTACATAGAAAATTGAAGGCAGCATTTCCCCAAAGATCCTATATACCCCGTAGGTCCACATGGTGCTGGAGCAATTTTGTTAATATGTAGCATGATGCATCTATTATTTTGTTTGGATGGTTTTGTATGTAATGTACCAACACGGCAGAGGACCCAAGTGGACAATTAGAAGATTGCTTTCAGTTAGAAAGAATGTCTGCGTGGGATGATGGATCATCGTCAGCTTCCATTGTGGTTGTTTGTATAAAGAGTGATGTTCCTTCCATTTTGTGGATTTGGGATGGTATGTTTTCAGGGTTATCTTAGAACATGTTTTTCATTCTTTTGGAATTAAATACATAGAATGTAGTTGTCCCTCTTTGTAACATTAAATGGTCTTTCCTTGACATTCTTCACTTAGTGCACACTTCAACGAGTATGTAAGGAATAAAAAGAGCTGACTCTATATATTTCCTCTGGTGTTGAAAAAATTGCTGGAACTGGAACTATGTTTGCGAACATCTCAGGAGTCTTACTTGCAGGGCATGATCCGATACTCCCTTTCTGGTTCTGGTTGGTAGGTATTCGAACAAGCAAGATAAATGCAGCAGTGGATCCATTCTTGTCTAGTGAACTCACGGTAAAAGACGATGTTTTTGATCCCGCTTTCCGCAACGATCCCATGATTGCCAATAGCTCAGCGTTAAACTTGTGGAATGATTCCACCGAAAAGAAAAAAAAAAAAAAAAAGAAAAAAGAAAAAGGAAAGAAAACTCGTCGAATGATCATTACGATGTGGCCCAGCTCTTTTCTTCACCGACCATAAAACTATCGTTTTCTCGACCCAAGAGGTGACTTGCAAAGCTTTGGACTGTCTGCAAAAGGAATGACACTCTAGTCGGTGAATGTATAGCTAGTGAATATATACGAGGGATGGCCACGAGAATGACAACAATGGTATAGTAATATGGAGCTAGGATTTTGGATTCCTAAGGTTCGAGGGATATTTATAAGCGAGCGAAAGGGTGTATATGGCAAGTAGAGCACTTTTCCTAGCTTCCTGGATCTATCTGTTTTAGATAAGGCAACAAATGAGTTGAGCCCGAATTGAGCTTTTGAATACTTAGGTTAGGTTTGACTCGTTTGAAAATTATTAAGCTTAAAGGTAATGAGGTTTTATTAATCAAGAAAATACAAGTTCCATTTCAAACTCATTAAAAAAAATCTGAAACTTAAGTTTAACTCATTCAGAGATATTCTTTTTGATAATTTTTTGAGTTTATTCTTACTCTTATATGTTTGTTTTATATATATATTTTTTCATATAATATGATTTTAGAAGTAATTAATATATTGACATAGGAAGAACTCGTTTGCAAGTCAACTTGTTAACATTATAAATGAGCTTGCTTATGAGTTGGTTTGTGAGGCTAAACACAAGCTCTAAGTTAGCTCATTTATATAAATAAGATTTATTTTGAGTTTAAGTTTGGCATATTAATGGATCAAACCCGATTAAGCTAAGTTTAAAGCTGAGTTAAATTTGAGAAACTCAAACAACTTAGAGTAGTTACAGCCCTAGTTTTGAATAAGCATAAAGGATTATAATTTGCATGTTTTATTAGGAAAGAAAATAACAGTAGAATTCTATAATTGAATGAGATAACGTATGCTGGTTTAATGAATAAAAGTTGTCTAATTTCAAATATTTGAGAGTAAGATTATTGGGAAAAGGGGGCGAATAGAGAATCTAACCTCAAACAAACCAATGGCAATTTGATGGACCTATTTACGAGACCTAAATATAAATAAGTTGTCAACGAGTTCAAGATGTCGACTTCAACCTAAATACGAGTTTAAATGTATCTAGAAAAATCTGATTTGTTTGTGTCTCGTGTCAATTTTTTTTATACCAAAAAGTTTCTAAATCATGTTGTGTTGTGCTCGAGTATAATATATTAGGTACGAAATGCCAGCTAGCCTTATGTTCTACAAATAATATGATCCCTATCTAATGGATCTAGGGATGTAAGTGAACATATTATGATAGGGTACTTGACCCGTTAAAGGTTAGGTTTTAGAATTGAATCAAAACCTAAAGGTTTATAAGATTGGGTTACTTGACTCTAAAAGAACTTAATGAAAAACTTAACTTGATAATAATTCTAAATAATACAAACAAAGTTAAGTTGATTATAAATAAATATAAGCAAACTTATGTATTAAAAAAAAAGGACCCTTTGCCCATTAACTGTGAGTTTGTGACCACTGACTGTAAGCCTGTAACCATTAACTGTAAGCCCATATCTTACGCTTTATCTAAATTTAGGGTATTAAGAAACTTTCACATCAGAATATTTTGTATTAATATTTATATTTGATGTTCATTATTGTGAGCTGTCACGTCCCAAAGTAGTAGAGTTGTAACAGCTCCGCCGTATAAACCATCCTAAGATAGAAGTTGGCCTTATAACCGTTATCTTAGAGCTGATCTACATAAGGCGTCCACGATTAACCCGCTTTAAAGTAAACAATTTATAATTTAAATAAATTATTTACCTAAGAAAGTGAGAAAATACATATATACACTATGATTTAGTTAATACAAATATCGTTTACAATATTTCTCCATAATATATTTCCTAGTTATTACATTATTCAAAAATGAAAAATTCTAAATAAAACAAAACTTACACCTTAAGAATATATGTTCGTTCTTCAAATATTTTTCCTCACTCCTTAGGATCCAGCAGTTGCTAGCTTCAGAGTAGTTGTTTACTGCTTCTTAGCCAACACCTGCACGACGTCTATAGGAATGTGAGCAACCATAACTTAATAAGTTAGGATGGAGGACTTAAAACTATACCACAAACACAACAAGGTTTTCAATCGACTTATTAGGTGCAATGCATGTGCAAGCAAATGCCATTGCAAGACGTTGTCCGGCCCGTCGTGAGATTAGAGAAATTGCACCCGCTCTAATCCGGGTTGAGGAGTTGCCATTAATGCAACAGCTCACGACCAAACCCAGACTTGTGTAATGGAGGCCTCGCTCCTCCCACGACTACCTTCGAACCATTGACTTCACCCTCGCCGCGACCTCCTCTCCTATCACTTAGTTCGGTTAAGGATGAAGAATGGACCATTATGCAATCCTGCGCTATCCCTTTCGAAGGGGTCGGTATTTGGCCGGAGAGTCCTAAGTTCCCCTAACGGGTTGCCATGCATGTCCGATTATGATTATTGGTCGTATATTTGATTAAGTCCAGTTTAGGGTGATCAATCATTTCATACAAATCATACAATACATGCTAGAGCAACAAACAGAATCATAGCATCACCCATAATCAAGCACATGCACACATCCAATTATCCAACAAGTACAACCAAACATAATCTCAAGCCTCCATAATACAACATTGTACTAATCCCAACTTACCTCGACTCCTCGCTCGCTCACTTACTCGAGGTCTGACTTGCTCAAACCATCGCCGATCATCCCTATAACACAAACGTGGTTTTAGTTTTTCATATAACTATTATAGGTTCATTTTATCCTATAACGCTTATTGTGATGTTTTGTTTAGGGTTTAATATGCCTAATTATCTAGGTCTTAAGTCTTTTATAATTATTCTAGGTTTGGAGTTAGGTTCGGGTTCGGTTTCCTCATTGATTTCTAAATTAGGTTCTAGTTTGATTTCTAAGTAGTGTTTTATACTCTAACCCTAGAAATCCGTTTCAACTCATAATGTGAAATTAATCACGTTACTTCTCGATTTTCTAAATACCATTATTACCTCTGATTAGTATTTTATTTTACTCGGTACACTTAAAGCCGTATTAGTGTACCGAATTCACTCCTAATGTGAGAAATTTTTATATTTTTCATATAATTACATAAATTCAAGTCTCTTATCGATTTATTATATATTTTTATTCTTATCATAATATCAATTTTTATTCTAATATTTTCTATTTATTATATTTCTAATAATTATGTATTATGTATTATCACCTATTATGTACATAATACACATCTAATATTTTTATTACTCTAATTACTATCTCCCAACATCAATTATCATTTCAAAATGTTTAAATTCATCCTAAATCAGATTTTACACCTAATTACCCTAATTTACAAAATTAATGTAAAATGTACTATTTTTTCATATTATTTTTTTACTACATAATTGACCTAATAATTACATCTAACACCCTAAATGCTACAAGTATCATACTCCATCAGATTTCAACATCCTAAAACACATACTTATTCACTAAATCAATAATTAACTATTTAATTACTTAATTAACCCTAAATTACCCATTTTATGCCTCATTTTAGGGCCTAAAAATTATCTAAAAATTTTGAAAATTAATTTTTGAAAACGGGCTTCATAGCACTGTTCAATATCATCTAAGTAATCTACACAAAAATTTTGGCTTCAAAACGATACTCCTAAGGTCATTTATTTCTAAAGCGAAACATGCTCGGTTTTGCACGATTTCTTAAGGACCCTATATCACGAGACATATTTTCATCAAAATAATATTTTTATAAAAAATACATACAAAGATATTCCAGAATAACAAGTTTCATAATTTTCTAAGAATATTTACTATTTTTTCAAAATTACACAAAATCGGGCTAGAAATAGAACTCACCGATTTGGGTGGCTCCGGCCACCTTCGGTGGCCATGGGTATGTCAACCCACCTAGGCATTGCTACCACCGTGTGGTGGTGGTGGCTGTCCACTCCAAGATGCCCGTCGGGTCTGAGTTCTCCTTTGTGGCCCTAACTGCACAGTTTTCCTTTTCTTTAGTTTTTCTCTCAATTTTCGAGTCTCTATATTTTTCTCAAATCCATAACTATCCAAAAGAGTTCTTTGAATTTTTTTTCCTATTTATAGACATTTATGGAATTTATTGTGCATTAAATTGGACAAGACAATTGCCTTATCCCTTAATTTTTGGCTTTTGTGTTGTCTTAATTTAATTGGCCAATTCTTTTCTATTTTTTCCCAATTTCCATGACCTATATCTGGATAATTCCTTATTTTTCTTTATTTTCCTTAATTAATTATGAATTTTCTTTAATTATTTAGTATGATTTTAGCACATTACGCGTATTTTAAGTAATTACGCGTATTTCTACATACATGTAAATTCATATATAGTACAAATAAATATTTCTAAATATTATTTAGGTTATTTTATAATTTTTAGTATGCATATAATTTATCTCGAGCGATTCGTTAATTATCGGAATGCATTTTATGCATTTTCGATAAATAACGAGTTATATACTTAAAATTTGGAATTCTTATATTCTTTTATTTTATTGCTTATTTTCTTAAATTTAAACTTACGGAGCCATTTTTACTAATATTTTTAGCTTTACTTTATAATTTAGGTTTAATCGAATCTTTCAACTGATTGAAATCTCGAATGGTTAGTTGTAGGGCTTACATGAGCCTTTATTTGTCCTTGTACACCACAGGAGACATCTCATACTTGCACACTTGGAACCTTTAGATTTTGGCTATATAATATTCCAATAAGTAAATCATTCTCGAATAGTGGAGAACAACATCATATATCAAAAAGAAAAATGTTATCTCTCATAATTATAATTACTTAGACTTGCCTCCATTTTTGAATCAGTAATCGATCCTACATCATTGTTCCTTAATGATGTCACAAACATTAGTCTTAATTATAGCAAGAAAAAGAAAAAACAGCCAACACGTAAATGGGTTGGCTAAGGTGGGTTTTGAGCATTATAATTCCATATTAGGGCGGGTTATAGGTTTATGATGAAAAACCTTGTAGGGTTTTTAATAGGTTTTAAAAACTCTTCTAAGGAGGTAGGGGGTAGTTTAGGTTTTAGAAAACCCATCCTACCATGGTTGCATCTTTAGATGTATCCATATATCAATAGGTTTTTTGGAGCCCAAACCATCTATGGGAGGCCTCTTTGAGAAAAGTTGAAAGTGAGCAAACCTATCAAACAATCTATATTTTAAGCCAACAATACTAAGGCCAAGACTCGATTCCCTAAACCCCATCAGTAGCAAAAAAAGTTAAGATAGGGACTTGATTATGATAATGAGGCATGCTTTAATGGAACTCAAGTACTTGTTGATAACATGAATTTAACGTGTATTTTCTATGATTAATTTGTTCTAATTTAGACATTATTCTCGTTGACTTCATGTTATTTTGAGCTTCATTTGTTTAATATTGTTTTCAGGGATTTTGGGAATATTTTATGAAGTTTGAAAGGATTTTATGAAGGTTCAAGTTTAGCTAAAGCGAAAGCATTGATTAATGAATGAAATGGATGAGTTTTGATCGAGGAACAAAGTCCAATAGAGACCAAAGTTAAGGACTATGCCTATGGTCCCTACTTGTGATCCCTTTGTTATGATTTCTCATTGAAAATTGAAAATCGCAAATAAAGTGTGAATATACGCCCGAGCTTCATAGTGGTGTACTTCAAGTATGGAGTTGCAATGATTTTTAAATCATTTATTTTTGTCGGGTTTCCTTTATAATTCTAGGTCTACTTTTTATAAATAAGCACTTACGCCTAAGGTTACAGAAAGCCTCTTAAGCATAAGTTGTTAGGATATATAATTACCAAGAAGGCTTCTCTCTTCTTGTTTTATTTTCTTTTATTCATGATTTTATTTTACATACTTAGTAAATCTTGTTGAACCCTATGTTTAAGGGTGATTTTTATTAATGAATTTTACTATATGATTTTGTATATTGTGATCTAATTGTGTTATTTATATTGTCTGCTTCAATTCAATATACCTATAATTAAGCTATTATTAAGGTTTCGTGAGAGCATGTAGCATAACTGATTGACACAATTAGATAAAACTAGTTAGCTAAAATGTTTAGTAGTTATTTTTTCTCGATTAAGATAACTTAATAGTGGGATTCAAGAGTGTCATATGATTCTACAACACTCTATTTAGAAGTGATTTAAGTAGAGAGGGTTTCAAGATTAGGAATTAGCTAGAGAAGCAAGTCCCGTTATTTTATAATAAGAATCTCTACGATCCAATATGGTAATTAAGATCGAATAAATCACCTAAGGCTAGATAGTAAACAATAATAAAGATTTACAATGGAAAATGTTACCTCTTGATTAATTAAATTAAGTTATTTAATTATTTTGTTGTTTTATTCTTAATTAGTTGTTTCACTTTGATTTCCTCAATTCTATCTTAATCTTTATTTTATTATTGCAACCTTTTGCTTTCTACTTTTAATTTATTTTATTAAATCTTTTAATGTTAAAAGTTAGGAAATTGAATAATTTTAGGGTATCATTGCTAAAATAATTAGATTTACTCTCATATGTGGTTCTTTGTAGGACCAACACTTTAACTTAAAATTCGTTATATCTATACTGTAACTTGACTAAGTGTACTTGCTTATTAGAGTGATAAACACCCCATCAAGTTTTTAATGGAAAACCAAAATAGAGTAGTTTAATTAGGAAATTAGCAAAAACCTTAGATTCATTAATTACCTTAACATAATTCTAATATTTCTTTCCTTAGTTATTTTGATGTCATTTTCTCTTTCTATATTATTATTAACTTCTAAATCTTTTCAACTTATGACAAGGAGTAGTACAAAAAATTTGGTGGAATTTGATCTAGAGATTGAAAGAATAGTATGACATCTTCGTATAAGAAATCACGAAAACATGGACCAAGGCTTGCCATTAAGATTAAATGAAAAGTCAGAAAATTCAAACAGTGAGTAAGAAGTTGAAATCAAAAGCATGTCACTAAACAACAAAAACAACAATGATGAAAAACACTTGTGGAGTTTGCCAAGCCAATGGTAACTAGAGCAAAATCCAATATTATGAGACTTGCAATTCAAACAAATTTTCAAATTCAACCCAATATCATCCACATGGTTTAACAATTCATTCAATTTCGTGGATTAGTTGAGGATGACCTTGACAATCACATCTCAAATTTCCTAGAGATCTATGATACAATCAAAATTCATTTTTAATAAGGTTTTCATGGAGAAAACTTTGTTTTGCATGTGTGAAAATACAAGTTTCTATGAGTGATTTAGCATAGATAATGAAATGTGTCATTTATTCATTATTTAATAGAAATTTCAAGAAAAATGCATGTTTATTTGGGATTGCATGAAGGAAAGAGTAAGAAAGTGAGGGAAAACTACAAACTTGATGTTATTCTTGCATTATGATGAACCAAATTCATGTTAAAAGTAGAACTTATTGTGATTGATATTTTTGTGCAGTTAAGCGATTTTCATAAAGATTGCCATGTTAATTAGAATTCTTAATATGGAATTGAATAATATAAATTGCTCATGAATTGTATTGTATGAAAAAAAAAAAACAAGTTTCTAATTGAGATATATATTGAATGTTAGTGTTCATGCTAATCTAGATGATAAAATTATAAGTTTGATTCAAAATAAAAAAATTAGTATTTCACTAACCTATAATTTTATTAATCAAGTTTTTAAGAACTTAATATTTCAATATAATAAAGTTCGTTAGTTCAACTATTGAACAAAATCTTTTAGATTTGTATATTCAATTGCTAAAGCTTATAAGGATTATGCAAAGATGTTAAAGCTCATAGGATTCAATTTTAAAAATGATCCTATAGGTGTACTAATCTAAGATTTTAGCAATATTAGCATTGTATGATACAACCTTACTGATTTATTCATTATCTTAATTGCTTAGTAAATTGAACTAAAAGTGAATCAGGTATGATTTTTAAATTTCAATTCTTGAATTCACATTATTAATGTAACATGAATTTTTTTTGTGATCAAATTTGAACTTTTCTCTTGTTTTTTCTTTCAGATCATTTTAAGAGTTAAACATGCTACACATAAAAACTTTAGTGCTATCTCCCAAACCCCTTAATTAGCATTTCAGCATTCATGCTAATGCAAAAGGTTCAAATGCCTATCAAGAAGGAATTTTGTGAGTTTATCTACCTAAATAAGGAGGCATTGGCCCAAGTTGGCTATGAAGCCAAGATTAGGCAACTAATTAAGTTGGAGGATGGGATCAGCTATTAACCATTAATGAGTTGGTATATAGAGAACTAACCTTGGAATTACTCGGTACCTTTAAGTTAGGCATTAATAATCTTACTCAAGGTAGACAAAATACCATCCACTTTAAGTGTTTTAGCTATGAAGTTACTATGCCAATTGATGACCTTGCTATCCTCATAGGCTTTTATTCTATTGATTATGTCATGATGTAAGAGTATGTGGATCTACCATGTAAACTACCCCAGGTGTACCCAAGTCTTTCATGTGGAGAAATTTAGTTAGAAGTGAAGGAAGAGCTTATGACCTGGAAAAGTCAAAAGCTTCTAACTTAGTTAATCTTGCTCTTAGGCTAATGCATTATGTGTTGGCTAAAGGTTTTACTGGTAGAGAAAACTGTCGAGCCTGATTTTTCGATTTCTGTTTAAAATTGATTTCTCATTTCTTAATTAATACTAAACCCTAACCCATTTAATATTAATCATCGACTAAAGAAATTGAGAAATTTCGATTTTTTATTGAAAATGGTTTTTGGAGTCCCCACCCGACCAAAGTCGGGAAAAAAAAAAACCCGTAACCAATTGGGTGGATTGATTACGATTTGGCTACCGGTATTTGATTTCAATTTTAAATGAAAAACCAGAGAGTTCCAAGTTCGGGGGCTAATCTATTAAACCCTTAACGAGTACCACTATTTATTTACCGAAATTAGTATTATTTTTCTAATTATAATATTTAAAAAATATATAAATAAATAAATCAAATCAAAAGAGAGAAAAAAGAGGGACTTAAGTTTCTATATATTTTATCGTCGCCTCGAAGGTGCCTACGAACCCGCTAGTCGGGATCAGACGATCGTAGTTTTTTCCGAAAGCTTTAATGTATTGGTTCTTTTTATAAAAATTGATTGGTTGAATTTATGTTTTTATTAATTATTTTATTTTTATTAAGAAAAATCCCTAGAAGCCTAATTTTTATTCCTAACATTATATAAAAAAAAAACCTAAAAACCTAATTTTTGAAAAGTCCCAAATTAAGATTTTTATTTTAAAAACAATTAAGTGATGATTTTTTTTTTTATTTTCAAGAAAAACCCTAAAGATTTTATGAAATATGCAATGAAACTTTTATATAGAAAATATGCTTAAAACATAAAAAAGAAAGAAAGAAAAAAAATTTCCTAATCATAGAAAAGATGCCTCAATCATAGAAAAGATATCTAAACTATGAAAAAGATGTTTGAACCATAGAATAAAAAAAAATCTAAATTATAGAAAAGACGTCTGAATTATGGAAAAGAAACTTAAACAATGGAAAAGAAACCTAAACAATGGAAAAGATACATAAACTATAAAAAAAAGCCTAAATTATGGAAAAGATGTCTAACCATAGACAAAATGTCTAAACATAGAAAAGATGCCTAGCCATAGAAAAAATGCCTAAATCATAGAAAAGAAATTTAAACTATGAAAAAGATATTTAAACTATAGAAAAAAAATCTAAATTATAGAAAAGATGTCTGAGTCATAGAAAAGAAATTTAAACTATGAAAAAAATGTTTAAATCATAGAAAAAAAATCTAAATGATAGAAAAGATGTCTAAATCATAGAAAAGATGTTCAAACCATAGAAAAGATGTCTGAATCATGGAAAAGACATCTAAACTATGGAAAAGACATCTAAACTATGGAAAAAATGTTTCGCCGTAAAAAAAAAAGTCAATTAAAGATTTTTTTATTTTATTTTATGAACATCAAAATGATTTTTTTACCTAGAAAACCCTAACATGCCTAATGCGATTTTTCTAAATTAATACAATATGCAAAGAACAAGATTTTGTAAAATATGAGATTTTATAAAAATATTATTTTGAAAATATGAAATCTAAAAGAATAATGTAAAAAAAAAAACTAGAATTTAACTTAATACATGTTTACTAGACACAAATGTTTTAACTAATTACTAGCAATTAAAGACATGATAAAAATAAATAAAAAAAATTAGTACAAGTTTTAAAAATAACTATGCACATACTAAGTGAGATAAAAATAAATAAATAAAACAACCTATAGACAATAATTAAAACCACTATTACGTACCTGCAAGACAAAGCATGCAAAGCTGATGAATTGGATCTCCAGTCCTATCGTGCGCATAATTATAGAATTGGTCTAAGGAGTGGGTTTGAACGTGTTTTTAACAAATTTCTAATTGTTTTTTTTTTTTTTTTTACAAAAGGGTCCTAATTCTTAAATGTTATTGTTTTATAAAAAAATTTGCTTTAATAATCCTATTTTTAAAAATGGTCTTTTATTAATTTTTATTTAAAGAAAAACAACCTTCTATGTGATAAATCCTTAAATAAAACTAAATCTTAAAATATGACCAATCCTAACAATCTCTAAACTAATATATACAACTATCTATCAAAATAAATTAATTCTATATAATAAACTTGTACAAGAACTAATACTAAACTCCTAAACTAACATATATATATATATTATATCGCTAATAGATAATGTAATAAGGCATATAATAAAAATAAATAAATAAAAAAACAATCTTCTAAGGTCTATATATCTCTATATTATCATAATATACCTAATCCATATTAAAGCTAATGCTAAAAGAAATATCTCAAACTAAGAAATACATATATATACATATATATATAGCACAACATGTTAAACTATGAAAATCCTAAAAAGCAATAATATAGTATGATAATAATAAATTAGAAATAGTAATAATAAAGAAAAAACTTAGACAAAAACTGAACCTGATGATGCCCAGCTACGGCATGCGTATACTGTCGTTTGAAGCAGCGTTGGATCAATCGGATGTTTGTAGCAGTGATGGATTTACGGCTGTGGTGGCTTGCGTGAAGCGTATGGCTGGACGTTGGAACTCGGTTTGGCTTGTTGCTGTCGGACTTTTGGTTAAGGAGCTTCAGATTGTCGTGTGGTTCATGTGTGAGCTATGTTACTGAACAGATAGTGTGAGTGATGGATAGGGTGTCGGCCAAGTCTGGTGGATGCAAGCGCTGGACGTCAGGAATTTGGATGCGATGAGTAGCCCTATGTGCGTCGCTGGTTATCGTCGACAGAGTCGAGCGCTAATTGCGATGGAGCTCGTATGTTGTGCGTGACAGAGCAGCGACGCATATATCATATCTAATTATATCTGATTCGTTAATTAAATTAGATTCAAATTTAATTCAAATCTAATTTAACTAATATTCATATGATTTGATTAGATATGAATCCGATTTTAAATATGAGACTCGAACCTAAGACCCCAAACTAAATTCACCCAAATACTCCGCTACTTATCCGTTAGGCCATTGACCTGTACCTTGACATTCATTACCATTAAATTATATTTAAACTATTTGATTCCTTAAACTAAAATTTTTAACTAAACTAAAACTAAAACTAACACTAAAACTAATTATTCTTAATATAAATTACTTCCTAAAAATCTATGAAATCTTTATAATTTTTCCTTTTCTTATTTTTTTTATATTTTCATTATCTGTTAATTTTTATTATTATTATTTATTAATTTTTTTTTATCTTTGAATTAGGACCCTTTTTGTAAAAAATAAAAATTAAGACTACGGAAAGGCAAAAATTAAGTGTCTACAAATTAGGGAGTCATAAATAAAAGGGATATCTTATATTTGTAAAGTATTGCTAACCAATGAACCCTTAATTTAAGACTTATAATGGCTTGGTTCTTGAGAAACCAAGCTACTAAGGGGTAGTTTAAGTATATTTTTGCATGTTCGTTCATTACTTGTTCGATGAAGAATTTTCCTAGCCTTAGCAGTGTAGCCCACATGTGAGTGATGAAACCCCTTATTCGTCTTTGCCATGATGCAATCAAAGCTACGCAACTCCCACCAATACCCGAAGATCTACCACTTAAACTAGCTGGTGAGGCTACCTCATCAACATCAAGTCTACGAGTAGAATCATCATCTTCCTTAGTTTGGTTTGATGCAAAAGAAAACTAGGTGCTTAGTAATTCAATGGAAGTCAGATTTTGGACTTCAATTTTTCATGAGTATCAATGCTAAAACTAGGAAAGTCCCATTTTTATTGTCTTTCTTGTTTTTATTGTTCATTTTACTTTTCTCCCACTAGAATCTTAATTTACATGATTATGTACATTGATGATAATGTACAACTTAAGAGTAGGAGAATGATAAATTATGTATGCTAATACTTAGTTACTTAAGCTTTTGACAATTTTTGTGAAAAATCTTAGAAATTTGCAATCCCCTTACATACAAAAGTAAGCATAAAATTTTTTGAATTTGCCCAATCCTTTATTAGAGCATTTTGTTGAATTTAAGTGATTAAATCTCTAAGACTCAAGGTTCCCCATCACTTAAGCTTAAACTTAGACTTGAGATTGGGATGGATATGAATGGGTTAAAGATTAGTTATTTTGATTTCTAAGCTTAATTTTAGAGGATAGTCATCTATCTTTCTATTTCAAAATTTTAGATTAGATGAATAAAGAAGATTTGTTATTTGAAAGTCATTTGAAAAATTAAAGTAGTTGGAGGTTGAGTATTAAGTAAATAATGAAAATAATTGCTAAGGATTGGTAAGAATTGATCTTAGATCCTTAGAAGAGTAAGACTCTCTTCCATTGCCAATCGTAAAAGTAAAATTAATTAAAGTTATTAGGGATTGGCCTTAGTTCTTCAAAAGAGCAAGATACTTTCCCATTAGAAATTGTTTAAATTATTAAAAAATGGGTTGAATTAGTAAAAATCAGTCTCAGTCTGTCAGAAGAGGAAGATACTTTCCTACTTCTAATAAAGCTTCAATAAGAAAATCAAATTGAGTCAACAAGCCTCTTAATGAAAATTAGAAGAAGTAGAGAGACAATCAGAGGATAAATTGATTTAATATGCATCCAGTCTAGTTTTCAACATTTTCAACATGAAAATGATTAAGGAAGATCTCTTTTCTCTATAATTAGAGTGAGGAAATCTCTCTAACTTTTTCTTAATTAATTTATGTCTACTTTAATCTCTAATTTAGTTTTTACTTAAGGGTTGTGGCTAACTCTGATTATTTAGATTGATTGCTGAAATTTAGTAGTTCTCAATTTGCTATTATTCAAGTGTTCAAAGAGCATTATGAAATTAAGGAAAAAGGGTAATTTAGGAAAAATTTTTGCTAAGCAATTCAATTTTGAGGGTGCACTTCTCTAAGATTGTACTTAACCATCTTGTCTATGAAATATTTTTCCATTGTTTTTCATTATTTTGCTTAAAGATGAGCAAAAGCTTAAGTATGAGGGTATTTGATGATATGAATTTAGCATATATTTTCTACGATTAATTTGTGCTAATGTAGACATCATTCTTATTGATTTTTATGTTATTTTAAGCTTAATTTTAAATATTGTTTTCAAGAGCTTTAGGAACATTTTATGGAGTTTGGAAGGATTTTATGAAGATTCAAGCTTAATTAAAGTGAAAGCATTGATAAAAAAATGAAGCGGATGAGTTTCGATCAAGGAACAGAGTCCAATACAAACCATGGTTGAGGACCACAACTGTGATCCCTACACATTACATCCTCGTCATGATTTTCTATTGAAAATTAAAGATCGCAAACAAACTGTGAGTATACACTTAAGCTTCATGGTTGTATACTTTAGGTGTGGAGTTGCAATGATTATCAAATCTTCTATTTTTGTTATTTTTTTATTTTGTAATTTTAGGTCCACTTTTTATAATTAGATGCTTAGGCATAAGATTATAGAGAACCCCTTGATTACTAGTTGTTAAGATATAGAATTACCAAGGGAGCTTTTCTCTTTTTGTTTTATTTTCTCTTATTCATGTCCTTACTTTAAGTATTTAGTGAATCGTTGTTGAACCTTATGTTATAAGGGTGATTTTTATTAATGAATATCATTTTATGATTTTTCATATTGTGATATAACTATGATATTTATATTGTCTGTTTTAATTCAATATATTGGTGATTAAGTTGTTACTAAAGTCTATTGTAGAGTTCATGAAAACATGCAGTATAATTGAATGAGTAACTAAAATGTCTAGTAGTGGATTTTTCCACATTAAGGCAACCTAATAGTGGGACTCGAGAGTGTTATGTGATTTTGCGATACTCTATTCACAAGTAATCTAGGTAAAGAGGGTTTTAGGTTTAGGAATTAGCTAAAGATGCAAGTTCGGATAGCTTGTAATGGGAATCTCTATGTCTCAACATGGCAATTGAGATTGAATAAATTACTCAAGGGTAGGTAGTAAACAATAATAAAGATTTACTATAGAAAATGTTCCCTTTTTATTAATTAAATTGAGATTTTAATTATTTTGTTGATTTACTCTTACTTAGTTATTTTATTTTGATTTTCTTAATTTTATCTTAATGTTTTCTTTTGTTATTACAACCTTTGGTTTTTGATTTTAATTTATTCTAGTAAATATTTTAGTGTTAAAAGTTACATAATCGAATAATTTTGGGGTATCACTGCTAAAATAATTAGATTTACTTCCTATAAACACCCTGTTCTTACTATTATTTTATTTTAGGTTTTTTTTTAGCCAAGTTTACAAAAAAAAAAAATCCAAAAAATTGAAAAATAAATCAAAATTAAAAAAAATTGAAAAATAAAAAGTGTAAAAAAGGTCATAGTAAAGTCAATGATTTGTTTAGGGTCGGATAAGATAACAATGAAATATACATACAATTTAATAAATTCTAAGTTTTTTTTTTAAATTAGGCTTCATAAAAATATATATTTGAGAAGAGTTTAGAAAAATTTGAACTCATGAAAATCCATCTTGGTTTAATTTTAAATAAT
Organism: Lumnitzera racemosa; assembly: GCA_024138005.1. Lineage (NCBI taxonomy): Eukaryota > Viridiplantae > Streptophyta > Magnoliopsida > Myrtales > Combretaceae > Lumnitzera > Lumnitzera racemosa. The sequence continues at coordinate 23,474,930 of JAMXBC010000008.1, forward strand.
TTTAACCAAACAAATACGAAAAAAGATTCTGAATTCATTAATTTGAATCAGTATTAAAAATCATTGGCATGTGTATTTTGGAGTGTTTGGGTCATTTTCAAAACAAATTGGGTTTATGATTGATAGGCTAATTAAAAGTTGGCCCATGGTTGATGGTTTAAATTAAAGAAAAATGCATAAGTGGATGAGAAGATGGGGACAGCAGAGTTTGTAAGCGTGTGGTTTAGATCTACCGGACCTTGAGTTTGAATCAGCACTAATTTTGATTCTTTCTAAGAGTCACGTGATAGTCACATGACTGTCTCATCACCCAAACAACATCTAGATCAAACGTAAAAGAGAAACAAGGAGCCAAAAAGAGCAAAAGATATTTTCTTCGAATTGGGCAAAATTGATTTCTTGATATAAATTTTTTTAATGTAAATCAACCCAAAATCTTGTGTATATTCATTTAACATAAAAAGATTTGCATTTAAAATAGTTAACAATGAATAAAAAAGATTAAGATTAGGTTTTTATATTCAAAATGAACTTGAATCAAATTTGAATGAATCTTCAAGAAAAAACTAATCTAATCATACCTCCATAAATATTTAAACTAGGGAAACACGAAAAGGGGATTAAAAAAGAGTTTGTAGAGAAACACACAAAGAACATCGATCTCTAAAAAAATCACATCATCAACCAACAATATGCAGGACCCCCATCTATATTCGACCAGACGAACGGTAAACCCCCATTACAACATACTATGCTCAACCCACACAGCCTCTCCATCAACGACCACCACCTTCTTTAAGCCATTAAACCTACTAATCCCCATCCTTGATCCCTCTCTCTCGTTCTTGCGATAGCGACACACTAAGCACTTCGAATCACTAAGACCTTCTTTCTTAAATGCACATAGCCCCTCCATCGTTGCAAACACACACACCTATACAATAAACTCCTTCTCGTAACAAACCACAATGTTATAGATAGTCACAACCCCATACAACGAGCAGCCACCAAACCCCATACATGCGAACGACCCACTACTAACCCCTGTCCCACTTGACATTACAAACTAGCTAACTAGCCTAACCCTCTCTTGACCCATCCTTCCGCATACACGACACGAATATGACATAGACGCTACAACTATGCCCATTGTCACTACTACTTCTCGAACACCATACAAACCATCACCAATCTTTGTGGTACAGCTAGCAAAGGGGGCTTTGTCAATAAAATTTTCACAAATTTGCATTTCTACACTTGAAATACAGATTGGTGGTCATCGGAAGAAGTTGGTTTGACTATGCTGCTCATCTCCTCTTTTGAACAATTGGAAGACCCATAGAACCTCATGTCCGACTCGGATTCAACCTCCAACCTGTTCGACTAGTGTCTAAAGTACAATAGGTCTTTAGTGAGTTTTATATGAATATAGGTCATTTTTTGAAAAATATTACGGAAAAGGGCTATTTTTGAAAAATATTATTAATATGATATAGTGAAGGCGCATACAAAGCATACACCTTCAATTGTGTTAGTTTTTATACTGAAGGCGTATCTAGTACATACACCTTCAGTACCCTATAGAGTTAGAATTTGAATTGAATGGGCATGTATTAGATGTACTTACAGTGTAAACATTAAAGCACATTTAGTACATGCGCCTTCAATTTAGCTAATTACACTGAAGGTGTAAATACTAGATACGCCTTTAGTGTAAAATTTTCAAAATTAAGATAATTATAATTAAAAATAATAGTTATTAAACGTAGTAATTTCCTTTAATCCGATACAATTAAGTTTGTTCTTCCTACCATAAATTGCAAATTGAATGGAAAGTTTGATATAAAAATCAATTGCATAAAATCACAATTGGTGGAACGCCTTAGTAAAGATAGTAAGTGGAGAAGAAATCGGTACGTAGAATGATCATCCAATGATCATATGAGTCGGTTATAGAAAAAAAAATTGAAAGTTATAATGTCGAGATAAATAAACAATGCATTGAACTGTAATCTTTGATGAAAAGTAAATTGTATTTTGAATAATCAGTATATATACAAAATTTGTCATGAGTCAATGTTAACGTCAATATAATGGCCAAAAAAAGAGAAAAGAAAAAAAAAATAGACAAAACACATCTACTGTTGCCTATGCCGTGTGAAGGTCCTCACGACATAGGAAAAAAGTGAATGCCCTCATCTATCTTGTGACTATGTAGGTTGAGGTAGTTGATTGTCGAGATTAAGTTCCTTAGGAGGAATTGGGTCAGCCGCAAATAGTATCTCCAAACTGCAAATAGTAGCTACTAGCTTATGATGGTTCCTTGTATACGGAATCAATACTGGATGCCCTATCGAATATAAGACATAAGATTTCCCCCTTTTAGCCGACTACATACACTTTAAGCTTTTGTAGGAACTATCCTCAAGTTTTTGTCAATTTTATATCAACAAGAGAAAATAGCAATGGAACTACTGAATTGTCCCCATCTATGCTATAAGCTACTAACAACTTATAGGTTTTTGCCAATTCTGTATCAACAAGAGCAAAGGCCAATGAAACTATTGAATTGTCCCCATCTATGCTATAAGCTACTAACGACTTATACCCATACTTTCCATATGAGAATGTGCCATCGATACATATAATAGGTTGACAGTATTTGAAGGCTTCTACATACGGCTCAAATGTCTAGAAAACCTACTTGAACTGGGACTCACCTTGCTTTGGCGAACTACTCTACCCCCAATCCACCTATGCTCTCGGATTGCTCAACTTCATTACATTTAATAGTCTTGGCAACTCATTATACGACTTTTCCCAGTTATCGTATACCATCTCAACAGCCTTCCTCTTAGCCTTGAAAACCCTTCAATTGCTTATTGTGTATCTGTACACATTTTGCACGGTAACTGCAAGATCAAGTTTCTTAACATCAGGGTTTTTTCATACACTATTGATGAATAGCCTAGCCATTATGTTGCTATTGAGTTGAGGATGATCTCAATTCATCAACAAGTTTACACAAGTGTACGAACTCTCTAGAATTTTTATTTTAAAAAGACCCTCTACTTTTTTCAAACAAGCCCATAGCCTCCACTTATAACCCTATTTTTTCTTGTTATAGTAGGCCGCATATATAGTCGGTTTCGAAATGTTCACACGAAAATCATAGTGGTTCTTTAGTTGGAACAACTTCACCGTATCTATGAGATCCTTCTTCATGTTGAAACGTATACTGACACTCAAGTCATATGAACTACTAATGTTGCTATAAATTTCATTAACATCTCTCTCAAATGTTACGTAGCCACTGCCATCATACTGGCTATTGTAAAATGGGGTAGGATCTCTCACAAGTACGTCCATCGATTCATTTATTTGTAGGAAGTCTCGAAACTAACTGTTGGACAATACTTCACCGGTATGACAATGGAGCCTATTGGGCCATCTTCATGAAATGGTCAGACCGACATACTGCTACAGGCAACATATGGTCTTAACTATGGCTCTCCCAAATCTTCAGCGTGGTCATCTTTAAGGCCAACATCATCCTCATTACCATCACCATTTACCTCATCCCGCCCATCATTGTCGACATTCATGTCCACGTGCATTCTCTTCACATATGGATCATAAGACTCTTTATTTTTGGTAATGGAAACCAATGCTTCATCAAGCTACTCTTCTGTGATATTTACATGCTTGTACTTAGAGAAATTCGTGTACGGTTCATTTGACGGATCCATGTTTGTTTACTCTGTACCAGTCATTGTTGAATGCACATTAGGATACGAAATGATCAAATTGTCTGGCTCATGTATTTCATGCTCGTCTTAGGTACTCAATTCCCCAATATACCTTATATACACTTCTTGAATACTCCGTTCCCTAAAAGACTCGATAATCTAAATGAAATTCTCAATATATTCATCGTCTCTCAAGACCATCAACTTATAGGTAACTCCATCATCATCATGGAAAAAGGGATGCATATGCATGAGTTCAACACCGCTTAGGTTACCTCCAATGCATCTACAAATTCTCCGATTGAATTAAGAGAAGTTCTAATCCTTCGTAATCTTTAACTTCTTAACGGGCTTCCTGGTATACTCTGGTCCTCAGCTACTCATCACAATATTTCCGTTTACATAGATAATAACTTTTACGTAATCTGCTATTTCCATTCCAGTAATATCATGATGAACCGAATATTTAGATGACATTAAAAACTTTATCTATACACCGAGCTATAACTTTATAAAATGCACGAAGTCATCTCATTAAGCTATGTCGTGTATTATCTAACTTTAACTCATTAATTCAACCCAACACATTATAAACACCAATATATATATATATATATATATATATATATACACACATACATAAAAATTTCCAACTACATTTGAAGATTTTCCATACCCACATTAGTATAACTTATTTACCGAAATACAAAAAATACCTTAATTTAGAGAAAATATAATAAATTTTCATAAAATATCAATAGTTTACACAACTTACAGTACTTTAGGATTACGAAATATACGTTATATAATAACAATTTTTTTTCTAAAAAAAAATCTCATAATGTGGATTATTACTAAGATTACAAAAAAAAAAAAAAAATCGCAGTTGCAAGTTATGGATTATTACTTGTTTTAGACGTATACTAGCATTAAAAAATGATTTGGTACTTTAACTATGGGTTTCCTCGCATTTTATTTGTGTTTTAAAATTTTCAAAAATTGATGGGGATGAGAATGAAGTCTGGCTACGCAAATTAGGGTATATATATATATATATAATATTTATATATATAATATATGGTATATTGAAGGCACATGTAATAGTTGTGCCTTCAGTTATTGCGCCTTCAGTTTTAGGTTTTATAACTTAAGGCGTATATAGTTCATATACCTTCAATTTAATTGTCTATAATCGAAGGCGCATGCAAAAAATATAACTTCGCATGTGCCTTGATTATACCATATTAATAATATTTTTCAAAATGAGCCTTTTTTCGTAATATTTTTCAGAAAATGCCCATATTCGTACAAAAATTGTCTTTAGTCTTAAATTATTTGTTTTCACGTGTTTTATTATTTGTTTATTTTTATTTGTCTTTGATCGTTCGCATAGTAGGTACATAGTATTGGTGTAGTATTCATATCCAATCATCTAAATATAATTGCGTAACTAGTGTGTCATGACATTCATATTAACTCAATTTTTTGCAAGTTTGTTATCAAATTGGTGTTGGTCATAAAAAATTACATCTTTCATTAAAAATTATATTTTCTTGCATATATTTATTAAAAATTTCATATTTTGCAACCTTTCATCAACATTATATGATTTTCATTAAGTTTGCATTTTTTTTAACAAATTAGGAGTTTTAAGAATATTTCTTAAAAAGTTGTTTTTGTCACTTAGTTCTTTTCATAAAGTAAAATCTTAATTTGGAGTCTTTTCATAATTAGGTCTTTAAGGTTCTTTTTAAAATTGAGAATAAAACTTAGGTTTTTAGGGATTTTTCTTAATAAAAATAAATTGGTAAAAAAATATAAACTTGACCCGTTTTTATAAATAAAATTTCTCAACCCACTAAAGTTTTCTAAAAAATGAGAACAATAGTTAGTTTGATCTTAATTAACGAGTATATAGGCAATTATGAGGCAATTGTAAAATATGTTGTTTTATTTTCATTTTCATTTTTAGGCAACATTTATAATAAAAAATGACAATAATTTGTTTTTATGCATTTCACATCCTTTATATGTTTTCTCATTTGTTTAAGAAAGATTTTAAAAATAAAAACCCATTAATTGTTTTTCATAATTTTTACAGAAGGACAATGGCTTAGTAAGTTAGCCTATAGACCCAGTTCTTTGGTTAAAGTATTCTACAATGACTTGATTAGGGTTTTTTCTACCTAAGAAATCCTAATCTATCATTTACTAGTTTAATTGATTTGTGACTTTTGAACTATTTCTAAAATATTTCTTTTTGAACTTTTTTTAAAAGAAAAATGTTTTTCTTTAATTTAACGTTGAGTTTTTATATTAAGTAAGAAAAATCGAAATAAGGCTCAACATTTCCATATATGATCCCTCATGGGATTGACAGATGGATTCAAAATCCGTTTTATTTAAATTATAACATGACTAGATGCATTTGCCTATTAGAGCAATATATGCTTTGTCACTTGTGCCTGTACATATTACAACTATTGAAACTCATGCTGAAGCTTTGTTTTATTAAGGTGCCTATGTCATAATTGTCTTTGTTCAGGTGACTGATCCTCCTTGTGTTACCACTATTGTTATGTATGCTTCTCAATCTTCTCCCCCTGTTGCTAACTGTCCCATCAATATAGGGAAGCAACTCTGACACTTGATATTGTTTCAAAGGAGACGATAAGACTTTGTGGATTTGATGTACTTGCACATCTTATGGTACCATTGGAATGGCTATATGCTTTAGATGAGGAATTTTGAGCGAAGTCATCATTTGCTTATGCTTCTTTTTGTACTAGTATGATAATTATGCTTGGTAAAGCTATGTCACACATCAATTACCATATAAGAAGTTGTTTAAGAAGCACACAAACTCCATCATAAAAGCTTACAAGGTGTACCGAGGTTGAATTAATAGCTTGAAGCCAATTATGGCAAAGGCTTATAAGTTCTTATAGTGCAACCAACTAATCAGGACTCGTAAGCAGGTCGTTAGTGAGATTAAGGTTCCACAACAGAAGGGGGAGTCCCTTAACGCAAAGATAGATAAACTTGAACATGACATAAACTTTGATTTAAAATTATAGCAGGATATAACACCTTGATGTGCATGTACTCTATTTGCAGTTTTTTTTTCTTTTTTTATTTTAAGAATAATGGAAAAGAACTTAAATTATTAATGATAATTATTTTTTATTCATATTATCTTTGCATATAGGTTATTTCAATTTTAAATCTTACAATCTATATATATATATATATATTTGCATATATACATGGCGTTATGGCTACCAAGCCTACTGTGGAACTGCTTTAGCTCAACACAACCAAGATAACTTCGATTTCCTTATGAGATGGTCCGTGCACCTCTCCTCTACACATACATACACACATACAAAAAAAAAGGCAATACATTTGTTGGTAGCTTAAAAGTAGTTTCAACCATCATAGTATGATTGCTTCATTCATTTACGATTAAGGCTGCTTCAACCTTAGGTTCTAGGAGAGGCGTTATGACTACCAAGCTTGTTGTAGGGTCACTATGACCAATTATAGCTTAAGATTGCTTCAATCTCAATATTTGGATGGAATAGATGGAATTCATGTCCACCATGTGCTTGGATTCAAGATTTCTACCAAGTGATAATGACTATTGTAATGAGATCGCTTCGATCTCTAACAGTTGAGGTTGCTTCAACCCCAAGGCCTGCATTAAGGTATTATGGTTGCCAAGCTTACCATAAGGTCGCTATGACTTGCTATAGCTTGAGACTTATTCGACCTCAACATTTGTATGATGTAAAGGGACACTATGTTCCCATATGCTTGGAGTCAAGATTATTACCAAGCAACAATGTCTACCATGATGAGATCGCTTTGATCTCTCACAGTTGAGCTTGCTTCAACCTCAAGGTCTATGCTAAGGAGTTACGACTGCCAAGCCTATTGTGGGATTACTTCGACTCATCATAGCTAGGTAATGAAATCCATTAATATTTCATTTCACTCATGAGGAATTACATAGCAATTTACAAACAAAACTTCTTAATGTACCGAAAATTAATTAGAGTAGTAATGGCATCTATTAAAGGATTGCGGAGTTTGCAATATTCGGTATCATGGACATCTTCTATAATGAAAGGATCTTCCCATTTTATAGTAATCTTTGAGGATGGAAGTCTTTTCCTTACATACTTTGCTGCACGAAGAACAACATTGCTTTATTTGAATGTGTGCTTACTCATAAGGCGGTCATACGCAACACTTAACCTTTGGAGGTAGTTGGCCAAGTTAGGTTTGGCCATAGCACATTTCTCATCCAATGCATCTAAGTTTAGCATTCTAAGCGTATCAAGTTCTAATTTAGCATTTAAAACTAGATGAGCCATGTTACTAGAACCTTAATCGTTACCATGTCCTCTATTCCATATACTAAAGAAAATGGCGTTGCTCTAGTACCGTGTGTTTCCAAGTGCAATGGGCCCATAATGCCAAAGGAAACTTATTGTGCCACTCCTTATTATCATGTACTATTCGACTAAGGACTTTCAAAAGTGTTTTGTCATTGCTTTAGCTTGACCATTTTCCTTTGGATAATATGGCATAGACTTTATGTGGTTGATATTATAAGATTCCAATAACTACCCTACATGCGAATTGATAAACGAAGTCCTATTACCTGTCAGCGCACGCCTCGAGATTCCAAATCTATAAATGGTATGCTCCTTCGTTAAAGCAGCCATTGCTGATTCGGTCGCCTTCTTTAGAGGAATAGCTTTTACCTACTTCATAAAATACTCGATACCCACTGGTATTTACATGCATCCTCTTAATGGTGGATGAGTGGGATAGATTAAATCAAATGCCCAGGTGTAGAATGGTTAAGGAGTCATAAGATTGTGTAGCTCGATTGTTGGAGCATGGATAGCATTGCCATGGAGTTGGCATAGGATACACATTTTGGCACAATTAAAGGTGTCCATTTTCATAGTCAATTAATAAAAGCTTTGTTGAGGAGCCGATAATATTAAGGATACGATCCGTGATACGACCATGTTATTTGGTTGTGTCACTTACAGTGAAGGGAGAAATCTACCTACAATATAAAAGGCCTCCTTAGGATTTTTGACACATTGTTTCATACGAATTTTAGAGAGACTCCAAGGATAAAAATATACAAGAGAGCGATGCACTTCAAGCATCAAGATTTAAGAGAGTCTTTTGTTTTCATGACTCTTAATTACATGTTTCCATTAGATTTAATTGAAGATTGTTCTTTTGCCATGATTAGCGTGTAAATTCATTGTATTTAGGTTTTGTAGAACTTAGGATTGCCATGTAACACTGAGTTTTGTTAGATCTAATTAAAATTTTTATTTCTTTAATTCAATTATGCTTTCTTTATTTGCTTTAGATTGATATTCCTAGGGTATTAATCAAATATTTGATATTGTGCAAGAAAATCGAGAGATTACTTATATGATTAAATCTAGGCGTAATTGATGAAGATTGTTATAAGCTTAGAGATAAGTCGCAAAGTCTTTTCAGTTTTTGATTGATTTTACATGAGAATTCGTTGTTGTTTAATGCAATTTTTAATTATATTATTGACAAGAGATTTTAATAGGTAATTCAAAGATTAGGGTTAATAGACTCGAGAAAATTATTAACTTTATTAGATAATTCTACTGGTCAAAGAAATTAGAGATTGAATTAGATTTCTTTTGTAAAAGTCCCATGTGTAATTCCAGGGGAAGCAAGATCTAGATACATAATAGAATCTTGAAGTTAGTTTTTTGAATTAATTACCTTCTCATTTCATTTCTTTAGTTGAGTCTTGATTAGTTGTTAATTTAGTTATTAGCAACAATTTAGTTTAATTTCTTTTAGTTTCTCGAAAACAAAATTCATCGGTTAAATAGTGACCAAATGGTTAGTATTAATAATCATAATCTTCGTAAGAACGATATCCCTTTTAATTAAACTATGCTATAAATCAATTGGTGTGCTTACCTTATACTATGTTTTTGGCGCCATTGTCAGGGACTTGTAATATTAAGAATGCTAGTTGTTTTCTTGATTTAACCATTGCTTCTTTATTTTTCTTGTTTTTTTTTTTACTTTTTTGTTGCAATCTTAAATTAATTCTACATTCCCTTTTGTACAATGCATGACTAGAAGTCATTCAAGGAACTTAATTTAAATTGACCTTGAGATCGAGAGAATGGCTTTAAGGAATTTGAGACAATTGATAGTGAAAGAAATTATAGAGGCAATAAATCAAGGGTCTCCTTTGAGAATGAAATGGGGTTGAATTGAACAATCTAAAGTCTGATCACGAAAGTACGCCTAATGACAACATGGCCAACAATAAGGACAATAATAGAAACATGTTAGATTTTTCTCAACGTTCTTTGATTGGCACCCAATCCAGCATAAATAGGCCAGTTGTCGCACCAAACAATTTTGAAATCAAGGAAAATATCATACAAATGTTGCGACAGTTCGTACAGTTTGATGGCCTATAAGATAAGGGCCCCAATACACATATTTCTAGCTTTTTGAAAATATGTGATACACTTAAAATTACTGGGGCAATTGACAATGCCATTTGACTACATCTATTCCCATTTTCTTGACGTGGCAGAGTAAAGTAATGGTTGAATTCCTTGGGAAGGAATTCAATCATAACTTGGAATGAATTGGTGGAAAAGTTCTTGGAAAAGCACTCCCCACTTGCTAAAACTGCAATGCTTAGAGTTGATATTTCAACATTTACCTTATTAGAGGGTGAAACCCTATTTGATGCTTGGGAGAGTTTCGAGGACCTGCTAAGAAGGTACCTACATCACGGGCTCCTCCTTTGGATGCAAATCCAAACTTTTTACAACGGTTTCAGCCCTTCTATAAAGTAAATGATAAACACAGCAACTGGAGGTACATTAAACACGAAAACACCATAGTAAGTTCAAAATTTAATTAAAGAGATGGCCATAAACAACTACCAATGGGAAAACCCCAAGGGAAGGCAAAGAGTTGGGGGTATATTTGAGCTAGATGTAGTTCACTCTTCGGCAACTAAGGTTGAGATATTGAGTAAAGAAATTGACTCACTCTCAATCAATTCACAATAACTTGTCCTAACAATTTTTGCTAAGAAAGATTTGTAGGTAATAAATAGATGAAGCAAGCCAATTTTCTAGCAAAATCCTTAAGGTTCTAGTATAATCCATATTTGTAATACCTATAATTTGGGGTAGAGAGATTGCCATAAGTTTTCATGTGAAAATCAAAATCAGAATCAATGTCAACAATGGCAAGCAACGAACCAACCTTAGTAAAGGTCAAATTTGTACCTATCTGGGTTTCAGTAACTTATAGCTCTCCCACAGGCCCTAAAAAAGAAGTTAGAGAGTCTCTTGGAAAAATATATCCAGACTAATGAGGCAAGAATGCAATAGATAGAGACTTCTCTAAGGAATTAAGAAGCTTATATTCATAACTTAGAGAATTAGATTGGTTGGGTTGTTAAAATGATGAATGAATGGCAATAAGGGTCTTTCCTTGGGAATACTAAAAACAAACCCCAAGGAACATGTCAATACACTTACCTTGAAAAGTGGTAAAGAGCTATAAGCTGAGAAGAGGAATGATTGAGAAGTAGTTGAGAAAGAAGTGGAGCTTAAGGACAAGGAAAGTGCAGAGCTACTGATATCAAAAGGGAGTGTAGAGCTACCAAAAGTGAAGGAAGACAAGCTACCAATCTTGTATTTGCAGTGTCTTAAGTAAAATAGCATTGATCAAAATAAGCAATTTGGGAAATTCCTTGATTTTTTTAAACAGTTACACATTAACTTACCTCTTGTTAATGCTTTACTGCAGATGCCAAAGTATGTAAAGTTCCTAAAGGATCTTTTGTTAAACAAGAGAAAGTTGGAGGATTTTTCAACTGTCACATGGAACAAGGAATGCTTAGTGCTTCTCTAGAAAAAGTTGCTAAAGAAATTAAAAGATCTAAGGAGTTTCACTTTTCCATGTATGTTTGGCAATTTGTTAGTAGATAAGCTTTGATAAATTTAGGGGTTAGTATTAATTTGATGCCATATAAACTATTAAAAAAACTAGGGTTAGGAGAACTTAAACCAACATGTATGAGCCTTCAATCAATTGATAGGTCCATCACATACTCTAGAGACATCACAAAGGATGTTTTAGTGCAAGTTGATAGGAACATTTTTCTTGTAGACTTTGTTATCCTTGATATAGATTAGGATCTTAAGGTACCATTAGTTTTAGGTTAACCCTTCCTAGCTATTGCTAAGGTTAATTTTAATATTAGTGAGTGTAAGCTTATCTTAAGAATCAGGGATGAAGAAATTGTTTTTCAAGTTTTAGATACAATGAACAACTTCCATGACTTAAGGGATACAATTTATAATGTTGATTTTACTAATGTCATCATTACTGAATGTTTGTAGGAAAAGCTTGTCAAAGCACTATTGACTCATTGCTTAGAAAAGGGAGATGAAAAGACTTAATCATTATGAAGTAGTAGCTTAGTTGAGAGCTAATGAATCTACTATAGTAGAGAAGGGGTTTGAACCATTTTGTAGACTAAAGGAACAAAAGTTAGAGCTTTCCCAAGAGAAGCTACCGATATTGGAATAGAAATAAGGAAGAGATCATTTGGAACATGTTTTTGTAGTAAGGAGCTCTAAGCTACCAACAACCACTCCATCTAAGCGAAAAACAGACAAAAAGAAGAAACCTAAGCTATACGAGTTTGATAAGTGATGTGCTGAGAAGAAACTTGGTGAAAGTCATGTAAATATATAAGGGAATTTGCAAGGTCAATTGCCAAAGGGTAAATCTATCATTGTGTGGAGAGTTCGGAAGTAAGGAGATCCATTTCCACCTGGGTGAAGGTAAGTAAGATGATGCATTATATCGAGTAATCGACGTTAAATATAATGCTCTTGGGAGGCAACCCAAGTCTACTATTTATTTGAGCACTTTTCTTTTCTTTTTATTTATTTATTGGATTTCAATTCATTTCGACACTTTAGTTCAGTTTTATTTATTAAAAAAAAGTTACGTACATTAAGTTACATGAGAAAGAGACATGGTCATGTCTTTGCTTATGTCGGTTACAGTGCAATATTTCAATGCGCATCCATAGGTTGTTACACAAGCAAAGAGCTACAATTGTGTCTCTATTCGTTGTTATGACCCAAAAAGGTAGAGTTATAATAGTTCTGCCTTATGAGATATCTTAAAATAGAAATCGACCTTACAATTAATATCTTAGACCTAGTTCACACCAGATGTGTTCAATTCTATTGCTTTGAAGTATCTAGTTCAATGCCTACTTTATATAAGCCTGTAGAATAATTTTTTAAAATAACTAATAAAGAAAACTCGTAGTTTGACTTTTCAAAAGAGTACTTGTAAAACCCACAAGTACACGTTATTCTATATATAAATCAAAAGATTGAAAACTAGAAAGCCCCCTAAGAAGACGCAAGTAGTTTTCTTAGCAGTTAGGAAAAAGTCAATAATAATAATAAAATTTAACTTGATTCTTCTTGATCCTTACTCCTTAGCCTCAAAGCTAAACATTTGGTTTTGGGTGAGGTACTTGTAGTTCCATTTTAAACCTACAAACAGACTATAGGGAATAAGTGATAATTTACTCAATAAATAGGATAAAGAAAGAAGTATACATTTGGTACATCACAAGTAAGGTTTTCAACTAGATTAGTTAGATATAATACATGTACAAGTAAATGTCATTACACGACGTTATTCGGTCCATTATGAGATTAGAAAAATTGCGTCTATTCTAATCTGGGTTAAAAAGTTTGGCGCCATGCACTTACGGATCAAACCGAGGCTTATGCAATAGAGAACACCCTCTGCTCGAGACAACCTTTGAACCATGACCCCTAATCTTACCATGACCTCCTCTCCTATCACTTGATTCAATTAAAGTAGGAAAATGACTGTTTCAACTATCCTAATTAAAGGAATTCATGTTTAGCCCAAGAATCTTAGCTTATACCCCTAGTGGGTTGTAATGCATGTCAAATTAGATGTTAGGCTGAGTTTAAATTAGTTTGTCTTCAGGGAGATCAAACAAATCAAACAGGGCAATATTCATAAAGCAAACATAATGTGGAGTTTAGCTCTCACTACAGCAAATCGATTCAAATACATGCGCCGCACATGCATAAACAACTAACTACAATTGCATGCAAGTACATACCAAAGTCACTAAGTATTCTAAAATAATATTTCAAAGTACGGTAAATCACTAATCCCACTTACTTGCGATAGCACTCATTTAAACAAGTTTGGTATCTTAAGATTCTCTATGCTTAAATAAAAGTCCTATATAACATAAATAAGTTTTAGTTTTCATAAAACTTACCTAACATTATAGTTTATTTAGTTTATTTAAAGTATGTAACCATTGTCGAATGTTTCATGTTTGTTAATAAAAGATATATGGTTTATTGTTTCATTTATGTATACAAGCATACATGTAAGGTTATAAACTATATAGAAATGTAATATCTATATGCATATACTATACTATAGCAACCACACACACACACACACATATATATATATATATATATATATACTATATTCACATTCAGGTATTTATATCACATTCTTATAATTGTATGCAAATGTACAAGGAGACTCTTCATAGATTTATAATATACTTATGTTTAGCATGTTGTGATGTTCAAGACATTAGAATTATATTAAATGTACAGTGGTACTATTATACATATTAACTATCACTTATATTTACTGAAATTACACATTCCTTTTATATTATTATCTTAGTGAGCTAATCATTTATTTCCTAAATAGTCTTGTTACTTCTTAGAGATTGGATTAAGTTTCCAATAGTTAACGGGTGATATCAAATAACTTATACTTTAGCCCCCAACTTCCATAATTACCTAGTAGCTCACAAACATCAAGTTTCTTTAAGAAAAGTCTATAATTGTTCATTTAGAGCAGAAATATGTTAATTTGACAAGTTCACATCAACATTTTATAACAATTTAATAATTGTCATATGACGCAAAGAATCATATAAATAAAGGTGAAACATTAAAAACTATGATTTTCTTAGATTAACTTTACAAATATGAAATAGAGATAGAAATATACCTCATACTGAGGTTTGTTGTAGAAAAAAGAAAGTCATTTGCTATGCTTCCTAAAATGAAAGAACGTCTGTCTGATACTCGCATAGTGGTTGTTGTTGATTGACTAGTTGTTGATAGTAATCTAGATGGTGGTGCATCAAGGTGAAAAGTAAAGGATGGTAATCATAGTTGTACAGGGTTTCTCATGTTTACTCTTAAATGATTTTATAATACTTAATAGTACTTTTATAAGCTAAAAACAATAGTAGGTTATAAATGTATGGAATGGACTTTATCTTACATCATTACCTGTTGGTGTTATCTTCCCAAAAATTCTTAAATGAAGCTACTCTTATATATAAGCTAATGCCGATTTAAACTAGCTTGAGGAGTAAGCAAATGGAGATGGTGGGATAAAGTGCTTAGTCATTATGTTAAGAGCTTTTTGTCTACGGATAAAAAGGGTCGAATTTACCAATACTCTCAATAATAAATTTAATTTTATAATAAGGACACACCCTTATCAAATTTTCCTATGAGACAAGTGGCAAAACAATGGCCTGTTAGTATCTCTCAAGGTACTATTATTATTTTAATGGCTTGATTTACCTTTTATGTAGAATAATATTATATTTTGGTCCCTTTTTTATGTGACTCTTCAAGTATGATTTTTATTCTAGACTTAAAATTATTAAAAGTTCCCTAATAGAGTTAAAAAATAATATAATTTTGTATTATACATCAAATCAAGATTCTTTACTTTTAAAGCGTTTAAAAGTTAATTACATACCCTTTAATTTATAATAGCATTTCAACTCTTTTTTTTTTTTTAATTCCGACTTCCCAAAATTATTCATTTTAGTTTTAAGGATACAACTAAGAGAGATAGGTCTTTTCAATTTACATGTGATATTAATACTATTGTTGTTTAAATATATGATATTTATGTTAATTAAATGGAAGAACAAGACAAATCATAAATATTGCTTTGTAGCTTATTAATCCGCTAGATGTATAAGTAAATAAGTGGTATAAAATCTTTAAGCAACCTACGCTTTTGGTTTGAGATTTGTCGATGTATTTTAATAGTTTATCTTATATTGATTGGTGTTACTCTATGATCAGTATTTTAAATCCCGACTTAGCTTTGACATTTATGTAAGTGCTTCTCTCTACTCTCTTTTTATTTATTTATTTATTCATTCATTTTTTTAGATTTCTTGTGACTATTAATAAACTTATTAGAGTTATTTATACATACATATATACATTTTAGATAAACTGTAATCCTTATATTTACATAACATTGTTCTAAATATATATATATATATTTAATGTACTTCTACCAATTATTGTGGATTATGGAAGCCACATATATATATATACACACACATACATATTCATTTTTTTTAGTGACTCATTTTAAAATTATTAAATTTCAAAACTCGAATTTCGAATTTTTAATAAGTAATGAACTCATTGTACAATCTTGACTTAAGATTTTGCAATACTGCTTCATTTAAGTTTTAATAGCTTATTTAGAACTTTAATGACTAATTTCAGTTTAATGTGCTTATTAATTTTAAAATACTATTAATTACTCCTAAGCTAGCATATTGTAATTGTGAGGTATCACACTTGTGTCAATAGCAACAACAGATTTAAGGTGCTATCCTTAGTAAGTTATACAAGTAGCATGTCAGTTAGCTGTAGCAACTTCACTTGGATTCTTAGTAAGTGACACGACTGGGGAGATACGATCGTGTCTCTCCATCGTGTTGCCTACAGTACTAAAGAGCTGCTCACCCACAATTTTTAACATGACTTGGGAGACACAGTTGTGTCTCTTAACCATATTACACATTATATTAATAGGTCATGCTGCATTTCCTTTGTTCACTTTCTTTTACATACACTTTTGTAATCTCTTTCGTCTCTCTCTTTGGTGACCAAAACACCTATACATACTCCTTAGATAACACTCTCTGGCACTTCCTTGCACAAGAACAACATCCATTATTAATTTCTCTTCAATCATATACTAAGATCAAGGTACGTATCTTGAGCTCTCCCTTCATTGTACTTTTTGCAAATTTTCTTTAAGGAATTGATGTCTTGCTTATTTGATCTTGATGTTGAATTTAGGGCTTTTACATTATCTTAGTATCTTTGGTTAATTGAAGTGGTTTATACATGTTTTAAGTGCCTCTTCATGGTTAAGGTGTTGATTATAGTATGATACGATCATGATGTTCAAATTAGGCACCACTTTAGGATTTGAATGACATAACTTGTGATAAGATTGTGTTGCTTGTAGTGCATATCATGATATATGGGTACTCTAATTTTATGCTTTGAGATGCTTGAGTTTCTTGATTTACATGAGGTTTTTCATTCTCATCCTCATTTTAGCACTTAGCGTTTCTAGGGTTTCATCAACTTAAAAGTGCAATTAATTAATTTAAGTGAACATTCATGTGTTAGGCATGTTAAGGATCAATCTTGTTTCACTAGTTGTTAGGATTGCTTAGAGACTTCTCAAGAAAACAACTACATTTTGCATGCCCACCATATGTTTGATAAAATTCCTCATTAAACTAAAGTGCTATGTTTTCCACACTTAGTCATAGTTGTTAGCATATATTTTTGTTCTAAGTGTGGGGAAGCTCCCTTGTTACCAAATTTGACTTGAATTTTCTTTCTTTTGGATAGGATAAATGGCACCATGAGCTAAACTTCCCATGAAACAAAAGGACAAATCTATCGCCTCAACCTCATCTTCATAACCACAATATTCTCCTCAATCACTAGTGGCTATAGAGCCCCCTATCCATCCCATGCTTCAGTTTAGGGATAAGACTACATAAAAGAGATTCCAATTATTCTAGAGCAGTGCATTTGGGGAGATGCTTTATCTAAACTGGGGGTATGCCAATTTTAGTTAAGGAAGAGTCTCTCAATTAGATAGAATTGATGATATGTTACAATAGATGATGAGAAGGTAGGACAAGATGAAGAAGGAAATGGATGATAAATTTGAGTGATTGATTATCAAATAGAAGAAGTTGATTGGGTTTGCTCGTAATGTTGCTTAAATGAATGAACTTAAGATGCCTGATATCTTTTTGCTGCCCCCTACTTCTATTGAAAGCGAAGAAGAGGTTGATGATGATGATGATGAAGATGAGAAAGAAATGGAAGAGGATGATAAGGATAAGATTATGGATGATGCCTCTAATGAGGAAGATTGAGGAGTTTGAGATTGCTACTTGTTAACTTACCTTGTTGAGTTTGTACTTAGTTATTTTAGGACTTGTTTAGTATTAAACTATTTCTCTGTTTTCATTTTTTTTTCTTTTTAGTAGTTTTCTTTTATTTTATTTTCTTTGTTTTGTGTTTAGTGAGTCTTGCTCCATGGTACTAGTCTCAAAACTTTGAAGGTTGTGTTAGAGATTGCGTTTGGATTGGGGGCCTATAGATTTCTTAGTTGATATATGTGAAATTGAATTTTAGGGAGGCATTAGTTTTCTTTCCCACTTTGATGCCTTCTTACCCTATGAATGTTTGCATTGATGAATTTCTTTTTAAATTACTTGGTTTCATATATTGAGAACAATGTATGGTTTTAAGTATGGGAAAGGGGATATATAAATTATTGCTATTTAGGAGACTAATTTTTAAGCATTTAACCCAATGATTTGGATAACTTGTAACTATGTTAGAATTGATAACTTCTAATGGATTGTATTGAATATGAGTTGATAACTTGATCTTTGATGGTTGATTTACACTTACCAGAGTTGATTGGTGAAATCTATGTGGAGTAGAGATAGGAGTTATTTAGCTTAGGATTAGAGTAATATCACTAGTTAAGAGCTTGACATAACTATTTTTGAATTTACTTTAATGTATACTGTTCCCTTGGGAGTTTTTAAGCTTTATAATTCTTAGTAAACAAACAAATGAAATTGTCTTTTGAAGATTCCTTGAAAAATCATCAAATTAGTTATAGGATAAAGGAAAAAACAGAAAGAGAGAAAGAAAAATGAAATGAAACAAATTGATCATGTTAGTAAGGATCGGCCTTTGACCCTCAAAAGAGCAAGGTTGTTTCTCTCTACCAATGTAAGGAAAAGTTGGCATGAGTTTGCCTTAGTCCATTAGAAGGCAATGGACTCCAATAATTGTGCATGAATAAAATAAAATGAATTCAATTGAAGCCTTCCAATGAAAATACATACTAAGGGAGTAATAAGAAGATGAATAGATGAAAAATGCGTGTACTTTGAATTATGGTACTTAGCAAGATTGAAGAGAGAGTTTTTATATCTTAGTTAAGTGGTTAAAATTTTTATGACTCTTTCTTAGCTAGCAAGATGTTAAATCTAATTTTGAGTTCAAAAATCATTGACTAAGTGATCTAAGTGACTTTAATTTAGAAAGATTAGCATATGAACTTTGGCACTTTGTGTCTTTTGAGCATTGTAAAGACATTAACTATAAGGAGAAAAGGAAGTTATTAAGGATTGTTTAGCTGAATTTGCAAGTTAATCTTTTAATTTGTTTTTGGGTTAAGTGTTAGTTTTTGGTTAGTCTCTTAAGTAATGATAGTTTTAAATTTTAATTAGAGATTTCTTGTCCTAATTTTTGTTTGGTATAGTTGCTTGAGGACAAGCGAATTCTTAAGTATGCAGAAGTTTCAAAAGTTCTTAACTGACTATTTTTATTATAGTGATTTTTAGTATATTTCCTTGAAATTTAGGTTTATTTTAAGAAAATAATATTTAGTTGAGTAAAATTTGATTTCTAGGTTTTGGAATGTTCTTTGAAAGAAAACAAGAAAATAGAAACAAGTTTCACTCAATTCGAAGCTAAATTGAAGAAGTTATGAAGTTTGAAAGTGAGATTAGCCGCGACATGATAGTATCAGTTACAAGGAGGATTTTTTAGTTGAAAAGAGCAATACATAGAAAGTGACATTACCATATCCTAAGTCATGTCAGTACCAAAGTTGAAAAGATTCATTGAAATTTTTTCAAAGATTTAGGAAATCTATGGACAAAATTAATGACACGATCGTGTCATTTGGTTGTGTTAGTTGTAGTGAAGGGAGAAATCTACACACAATATAAAAGGCCTCTTTAGGGATTTTTGACACACTTTTTCATACAAATTTTAGAGACTTTAAGGACAAAAATGCATAAGAGAGTGACACACTTCAAGCTTTAAGATTCAAGAGATTCTTTTGTTTTCATGGCTTTTAATTACATATTTTTGTTATATTTGATCCAGGATTTTTCTTTTGCAAAGATTAGTGTGCAAATTCATTATATTTAGGTTTTGTGGAACCTAGGATTGCCATGTGATGCCAAGTATTATTACATTTGATAAAAATCTTTATTTTCTTTGATTCAATTATGTGTTCTTTATTTACTTTAGATTAATATTCCTAAGACATTAATTTAATATTTGATATTGTACAAGAAAATCAAAAGATTACCTACATGATTAGATCTAGGCATAATTAATGAACATTATTACAAGCTTAGAGATAAGTTGCAAAGTCTTTGCCTTATAAGGGAATTTGTTATTCTTTAATTCAATATTTAATCATACTATCGATAAGAGATTCTAATAGATAATTTATATATTAGGGTTAATATAATTAGGAAATTTATTAACTTTATTAGAAAATTTTCTTGGTTAAAAAAAATTAGCGATTGAATTAGATTATCTTTTGTAGAAGTTGCATGCGTGATTCTAAGAGAAGTAAGATCTAAGTACATAGTTGAATCTTGAAGTTAATTTTCTAAATTAGTTGCTTTCTTGTTTAATTCCTTTAATCCAATCTTGATTAGTTGTTAATTTAGTCATTAACAATAATTTAGTTTAATTTCTTGAAATCGAAATTCATTGATTAGATAATAAAGAGATAGTTAGTATTAGTAATCACAGTCTTTATGGGAATCATATCCGTTTTAATTAAAATATACTACAAATCAATAAATACACTTGCCTTATATCAACATACCTCTAAGGTTGTCCTTCGAAAGAGATATGATACAACTCATCTCATTGTAAATTGTACTTTTTTGTTTTTCTCTTAACTATCTTAGCATCTCGATTATCAGTGGGTAGGACAATATTCTTTAAGAAGTTAATGTACGGGTGTTGCTAGTCTCTAATGTTTGTAATGAATTTGCATTTGCCTGGGTAGGACAATATTCTTTAAGAAGTTAATGTACGGGTGTTGCTAGTCTCTAATGTTTGTAATGAATTTGCATTTTGCCTCATCAGGCAAATGCATCTTTACATATTGAGGGCCAATAGTATCTTGCACGCTGGATTAGTTGGTATAAAGGTTGTAAACCATACGGGTTTTCAGTATCCAAAAGTGAAGTCAAATAAAAGGACTTTGGATGGTCATTAGAACCACCCAAACATAATAATGAAACCCTAAGTAAAAGAATAGAATCCTAAATGTTAAAATAAAACTCTAGAGGAAATAAGACCCTAAAACTCTAGCTATATGAGTAAAACCCTAATATTTGAGAAACCCTAGAACAATAAAAAAAAAACCCTAAAAACATTAATGAGTCCTAATTGAATGACCAAATACCCTAACATGACTAAAAAACCTTAATCATAAGGTTCAATCAATCACCAAAAGTAATCAACTCACCAATCACCTAAAACCCTAAGTTCTAAGTACGTATGCGAATCAAATAATTATAAACGGATGTCAAACCCTAAGGAAATCTTAGGTGCACATGTTGAATACTTAGACTATCTAAAGTGTAGTGTTAAAACATAACAAAACCCTAAACATGCCCTAATTATACTTAACTAGCCTAGTTATGCTTAATTGCCATCAATTACCCTAACAAACCCTAATCCATAACCAATCTTTATTACAGATTAATTAATAACAAGTCAAACTTGATTAAGGACCAAAGTACAAGGAGATTAATGATGCCTTAAAATATCTTGTCTTTGTAGGGGATAAGATTATGCTAAATTAGGCAAAAAAGTAACCTATTACATGGTCCCTAAGTGGACCATGTCCTTTACTTCCCAAATAGTTTACACTTTGTCCCCCACCTGCTCCTTGTTACGTCAACCATCTCCTTCCTCCTCCCTCATTTTCTAACTCCTAAAACACTATTAAATGCTCTCTCAAGTATCTCACTCAAAAGCCCTTCCGATCCATTTGAAAGCCCCTCTTCTCCTTCCTTACACATATTATCGCTACCATCGCCACCCCCATCAAGCTCAATGCTACCAAGGGCCATACTACCCATACACACCCACCTTCATCGTCGACCAACATCAATGTCACTACTAAACCCTATAATAAAAGGCTCAAAATAAGTTATTCAAGATGCCTACTATACCCTAAAGCCCATTCAAGACATCCATTATAGGCCCTTTAATAAGTTAAAGTCTTAAACTTAAGAAAGAAGCTTATTTAGGCCTATAAGAGCAACACCAAAGCCTAAGATGAAAATTTAAAGTGTTGGGAAGAAAAAGTTCACTTAAAATACTAAAAAAGAAGCCCAAAATATTAAGGATAAGGCCTAAGATCAAAAGTTAAGACTAAAGCCCAAGATCTTATAAGGCCCAAAGCAAAACCTTGCTGACCCAAAAGCCCAAAAACGACCTCACCAAAAGAAAGAACACTCGAAAACTATGAAAAATGACTATAACATCACTAAAAATAGATTTAAAATGAAGAAACTATGCCTAAAATACAGAAATAGTTAAAATGAAGATCTAAAGCGAGAAATCCTAGATAGTTAGTACAAGTAGAATACCTATATACTTTAAATGCATTCTTCAGGTGACAAGGACTTTGAGTTTGATGTAGTCTAGGATTACTGAGACTGTTAGATTCCATAGTAAAGTAAGTATACTGACCCCTATCTTATCTTGCTTATGGTTATAGTGTAGAACGTCATTTAATTATTTATATATAAGAAATGAATATGCTTGGGGTTGGGATTATATGCGTGTGTTTGATTTAGATGTACTTGCTTACTAAGAAATGATAACGTATTTGAATTATAAATTAGATACTACATTAGAAACTAAGGCTTTGGATTGTTTGTCATGTCTACATTTGGTTAGTTACTTGCGAATTGGAATAATAACTATACGACATTAATAAAAACTGGCCATGCATTGTACGTTTATGCATTTATTGTATAAGGTGTTAGCACTAAGCAGTAGAGTAACAGATCATGCATTTTGGATCCATTATTATTATGTGTTATTATTGCTTCATATGACATAATCGTACAATATGTTGTTGCCTAGACCTTTGGGATTTACTTAGCTTTGGGGAGTGTTGCCCTTTACTTAAGGCTAAGTCGTGTTTGCTACTTTGGGTCTATTGAATAAGAGAACATGCTTGGATAATAGATGTAGAAACCTAGATCTTGACATGTCTAAATACTTCTTAATCCGAGCAATGGTGGACGTAATATTGTGCTTTGCACAATCGTCGGCAAGCTATATATGATGTTGCATTTCATATGTTTGTCTGCATTGCATATGCTTGTTAATTCACTTGCTTGTCTCATTTTTTGTCGGTAGGATAGGAAGGTTACTCATTAAGTAGTTGTAGCCTATACCCTTATAGTTTGGTGTTGTAGTAGGACCTTTAGTTGATGCCAAGCCATAAGATACCCATTTTACTAACTTGGGAATGGTTAGTGAGAAGAATAAGAGAGCATGAGTGGTCACCTAAATGTTATCTAGACTCTCAAAGTTTATTTATGTCTTCTAATATGTTAAGTGATATGGACTATTAGTATTATTTTATTTCAAGTCTATATGACTTGCACAAGGGGAAACCT
This sequence comes from Lumnitzera racemosa, assembly GCA_024138005.1. Taxonomy (NCBI): domain Eukaryota; kingdom Viridiplantae; phylum Streptophyta; class Magnoliopsida; order Myrtales; family Combretaceae; genus Lumnitzera; species Lumnitzera racemosa. Next base: position 23,498,696 of record JAMXBC010000008.1, read on the forward strand.
TATACCCTTATCTTTATTTATGTTACATTGGATTTGGATATCATGGTAAAATTTATATTAAATACTCCATTATTACTTGATACTGGTTTTCGAGAGGAAGTCAAGATCATGAGATGTCTTATATAGTGCGCTAAAAGTTCTTAATAAAAAATGGTCCTTGATCTCGGATCTTCCCATATTACATGGCATACTGCTGCAACTTGACCACCTTTTTGGGTCATGACAAGGGTGGCCTATCCTCACCATATGTTGAGCCTAATTTTTTCCTACTTTTTAATATATTTTCCTTAACCCGATTAACAGTAAACCTTAGCCCGTTTAATATTGATTCTTAACTAAAAGTTAAGAAAATGTTGGTTTTTAAATGTATTTTGAATATTCTTTGGAGTTACCACTCGACCAAAGTTGGGAAAAAGAAAGTTAGGTTAAATCGATTGGGTAAATCAATTTAACTTAGCCACCGATTTGTTTAAAAAACCAACTTTTAGAAAAAGGTTCAAAAATTAAAGATTTTAGGTCTGGAGGCTAATTTTTTAAACTCTTAATGAGTATCACTTTTTTAACTTTCTGATTTTAATTTCACTTTTCAATATACCCTTACTTACAATAATGTCTATTTACAAGTGATAAGTGATATTATATCTATTTACAAAAAATAAGAATTTAAAGAATTATTTGCTTAAGGGGGGAAATAATTTTTTTTTATATTTTAAGTTGCCTTATACATTCGAATGCTTATATACCCGCTATTCGAGATTAAATGTACATAGTTCTTTTTCGAAAATATTAATGGGTTGATTGACTTTTAATTTTGAAAAACAAATTGGGTTGAAGTTCCTCAACCTTTTCACTTCATTTTGAAAATCCCCCAAAGGGTCTTAATTGGTTTATTTTAGAGTGTTTTGATTTTTTTTTTTCATTTTTTTGAAAAATTGATTCATTTTCTAAGTGGTAAAATGGGTTTTTTATTTTGTTTTTCCACTTTTATTATTCTTATTTATTTCCTTTCTTTCTATTGCTAATTTACTTATTAAAAAGAAAACATCAAACTAAGCTCCTTTTTTTTCTTTTTCTTTTACTTTTTTTTTATATTTATAATCATTATTACTCAAGAAAAATAAAATGAAATAGAACAACAACAAAAAAAAAACCAACTAAGAGAAACGACCGGACCAAGCTTACGGGTCTTAGGTCAAGTTGTATACAGTAGTTTCTCAAGGACGCGTCTAGAGCAAATCTAAGCACCAATTTGTCGGGGAAAGGCTAGTTTCATGTGAGTTTGATTGGCAAAGGGGGATGTAAGGCAAGCATTGTAGTGTTTGGTGGTGGTGCAATGTAACGGTCGCAAGTGGTGGTGATGGAGCTTCGTAGGTGGTTATTAAGAATGAGTAGGTGGTTAGGTTTTGGGTTTTCAAGTGCAAGGGTGCTGATAATGTGGTTAGTTCGGCACGAGATGGTAGCTAAGGTGGCATTTTAACAATAGCCACATAGGCAGTTAGGGTTTGGTGAGTAGAAGTTCGAAAGGCTATGGCGAGAGTTATAGCTACTTGGGTTTGAATCTTGAAGGTGTGGACAAGCTTTTAGGATTGTTATTTTGTTTCGAAAACAAACTTAGAGCATAAACTCTTGGAGAGCATTAGCCATGGAAGCTTTGTAGAGAGAGAAAGAGCTTTGAATTAGGTGAAGGAGGGATTGAAATTGAGAATTGATTGATTCTGTCTCCAAAACGAATTCCCAGAACCCCTTTTATTCTAAAAACAACTCAGCAAACAAGGAAGGTTGAAAATTGGATTGAACGAAAATTCCTGATTTTCAGTTTTTTTTTTTTTCCGATTTAAATACCAAAACGTATGAATCTAGATGTGATCTCGGGCTTTATTTGAAGTATACCATGGGGAGAACAAGGCTAGACCAAAGAAACGTATGCTCATATGTGGAATTCGCGTGAAAAATTGAGTCAAAGTGAGGGGAGTAAATTGGTTTCATTCCGGAAATGAAGGGAAAGGGAAGGAAAGAGAAGGAAAAAGGGAGAAAGAGGTATCGATGTAGCGCTACGTTAGCAAAGTCAACCAACGAGAAGTTTCCATGTATCCTAAAAGACTCGTGACTGGTGACATGGTTGACACATGTGACATGTGTTATGCTATGTTGCAACATGTGTTATGCTACGTCGCAATACGTATTGTGTTACGTAGAAACATGTGTCATATGGTATGCGTATGTATGGCGGTGCAACGTATCCCATATTGAACATGTGGCGCAATGACATCCTGATATGTGGCAACACGTGTTGTAGGTATTGTAAAAAAACCAAAAGGCATTCTAATGCCTTTGGTAAGACTTGAGCCTAGGACTTTAAGCTAAACCCAATGCCATATTCAAATGCATAACCGTTAAGTCGTTAGCTTGTACCTTATTCATATATGAATGAGGTCTGCTTAAGCTAGATTTAAATATAAGCCCACCAATTCTTTTCTCCTAATTTTGATCAAAATTAAAAATTCTATCCTATTATACTATCTAAAATTATTATTTATCTAAATTTCCTAAATCCTTTATTTATTGTCAATTTTCAATTTTTTGTGGCTTTTCAATTTTTCATTTTTTTTCAATTTTTCTAAATTTTCTTATTTTTGTGTTCTTTTAAATTTTCTATACTTTTGTCTAAATTTTCTATTTTTTTTATTTTTTTTCTAATTTTTATTTTTTTGTGTGTTTTTTTCTTAAATTAGGACCATTTTTTCCTATTCTAAAAAAAAAAAATTATAGGGAGAGGCAAAAATGGGGTATCTATAACTACTCTTCTTTATGGTGAAATTTGATTAAAACTTTGCCATAAAAACAAAAGAGACACTATTTTTGCCTTGAGAATGAATCTGTCCTAAAAAGCGATACAACTAGCTAATTGTCAAACTTGATTTACTAGGGATTCGATGAATGGTCCAAAAGAGGAAGATGTTCTAGGAGCTCACTGAAACACAAAGTAGGTATAGTGCCCTACAAGCTCACCATAACCTTAGAGGGTTTTGAAGCACTTTCAAAGTCGACAAGACCATAAAAGTGACATTGATTGAAGGGTAAAGCCCTAAGAGTTGGCAAGGAAATTGATTTGAGAAAACCCAATCATGCTCTTCTAAGCTCATTGACCTAGGTGGGAGTGTCTCTAGGGGACTAGCAACCGTAAATTTGAATTGATTTCGGAAAAACTTGGTTATGCTCTTCTGAGCTTACTAACTTAAGTGGGAGCATCTCTAGAAGACTAGCAACCCTTATTTAAGATTGACTTGCAAAACTTGGCCATACTCTTTTAAGCTCGCTAACCTAGGCAGGAGCGTCTCTAGGAGACTAGTAGCCTTATATTGGAATCGATTTTGGAAAAACCTGGTCGTACTTTTCTAAGCTCACTAACTAATGCAAAAGCATCTCTAAGGGACTAGCAACCTTTATTGAGAATCAACTTAGAAAACCTGCTTGTGCTCTTCTAAATTTACTAACCTAGGCGGGAGCATCTCTAGGGGATTAGCATCCTTAAATTAGAATCGATTTTGGAAAAACCTAGTCGTGCTCTTTTGAGCTCACTAACCTTGGCGGAAGTGTCTCTAAAAGACTAGTAGCCCTAAATTAGAATTGATTTGGAAAACTTAGTCATGCTCTTCTGAACTCACTAACCTAGGTAGCAGCATCTTTAGGAGACTAATAAATCTAAATTGGAATCGATTTGGAAAACCTGGTTGTACTCTTTTGAGCTCACTAACCTATGTAGGAGCGTCTCTAGGGGACTAGTAACCTTAAGCTATAATCGATTGGGAAAACCTAGTTATGCACTTCTAAGCTCACTACCCTAGGTGGGAGCGTCGTTAAGGGACTGGTAACCTTAAGCTGGAATCGATTAAGAAACCTTATTGTACTCTTTTGAACTTACTAACCTAGGCAGGAGTATTTTTAGAGGACTAGCAACCCTAAACTAAAATCAATTTGGAAAACCTGGTCATGCTCTTTTGAGCTCACTAACCTATGCGGGAACATCTCTAGGGGACTAGTAGCCATAAACTGGAATCAATTTGAAAAAATCTGGTCGTACTCTTTTGAGCTCACTAACTTAGGCAATAGTGTTTCTAGGGGACTAGTAGCCTCAAACTGGAATTGATTTGAGAAAAACCTAATCATGCTCTTTTGAGCTCACTAACTTAGGTGAAAGCGTCTCTAAAGAACTAGTAACCTTGTATTGGCTTAGAAGAAGTGCCCTATGAGCTCACTAAAAGAGAAATTAGTGAGAATAACCCAGACAATTGTGGTTAACTTATTGAAATTAGGTGACATAGATTGAAAGCTTAGCTACTTGGCCCGGTATGGACTTAGATAAAAGATTTATAGCAAGCCTTTACTCTCTCTTTCTCTCTCTCTTTTAAAGTTTGCTAACAAGTAAACAACCCTCCCTTAATAATCACATGAAGCCTCTTGTATTCTCCTTGACCTTGATGCTGAGCTGCCTGGTGGGGCCTCCCGATTTCAAACACCCCTTTTTTAAGGAAAAGGTAACTCATGACAAGTTTAGTCGAAAAGGACTTCCTTGCAAACTCTTGGTCTCGATTTTGCTCTTGACTACAATCCCAAAATTATAGTCGATTTTATAAGTGATATGCCCTAATCAATCTGTTAGGTCTTTTTTGATTCAATATTATGAATTTAGCTTTTGATCCAAGGGTCTCAAAGAGGAATGATGAGAATTTCTATTTTATAAGATTTATTTATTCAACTTGGGTGTACAAGTCAAGAACCTTTTAGGAAAAATAAGAAGTATGCTTACCTTAGTTTCAAAAACAATTTTTATTAAAGATAAATTATCCTTTAAGATCGGAAGATCTTTATCAAGTAAGGGTGGTATTGTAGGTAGGGAGGTCTTGTGTTTGTGATTAAAGATGTGTAAAGGGGCTTTATGTCTTATGAATTAGGATGGATGTATATATATTGTTTGTGTTTTTAGGTTGAGCTTGTAGTTCAAAATGGACATAAGGGCTTTATGTTTCTTAGGAATGTTTGGGCTTTAATTATGGGCCTGACATCTTTTAAGCTTTCTTTGGTCGGGGCTTTTCTCTTACATAAGCCCAATTTTCAAGCCTTTTTTCCCTCTTTTCTCTTTTTTTCTTTCTTTTTAATTGTTGCCCCCTTCTTTTCTAATTTATTACATTGCCCCATTATTCCTTACTCTTCTCTTTTCCTTTGGCCCAAGAAGTAATTATCTTCATTACCGAGTTTTTCTCTTTTTGAGGTATGTATAGGCTTGAGGCGTTTGATAAAAGAATTGGCTCTTCTTCATTTAAAAAAAAAATTAACTTATCAGAAAAGAAAGTTGTTTTTGAATTAACGTTACTTAAACAAGCATAAACCAATTTTATCCTTCTCTCCTAATCAATGACCTTAACCTCCGAATTGCCTCGTAGTGGATCTTGATAGGGGTTAAATTTGAAAATTCTTCAAATTGGTCCAACGGGTTTAATAATGGATAGTTGTGTTTGGGATTTGAAAATGAATGCTTAACTTCACTTTAATTTGTTTATCAAATTCAAAATTAACCTCCTTTAAGGAATGAGTCTAAAATGCCCTCACTCCGATGATGCTCAACTCTCAAAGTGTTTTTAGAGGTTAGTGTGTAGGATGAAGTTAGCCTCTTTTTATTCTAAATCTTTTAAAAGTGAGTTATCAATTCCTTAGGGAGGGATTTATTTGCCCTAATGTTAATTAAACTGCAATCGCTAAATTAAAAAGGCAATAAATAAGATTATTTTATTTTAGCTATTACAAAGTTATTCAAAAACAGACTTTATTGAAAATAACTTGATTCTTCTCTACCCTTACCTTAACTTCTTCCATTTAAGCATCTAACTACTTAAGACAACCTGTGAGCTTATCAAAAGGCACTAGTATACTCAAAAGAATTAGAGCTTTAGGCGACTCAATTGAACTACCATGACTTGAAGAAGGACTAACTTGTTACAGCTCTGGCTGAATGACCTTAGCATCAATCAGATCCTAAATCTTGTTCTTTAATCTCCATCATTTTTCAGTGAAGTGCCCCTTTTGACCCATATGATAGTCACATCGTGCTTTTGGGTCAAAATTGTAAGGTTTGGAATTTGGATTAGGGGCTTCACAGGTTATAATCCTTGCTTCCTTTAGATGATGAAAGATTTGGGTCACTGAGATATTTAGTTGAGTGAATTGTCTCCTCTAAGTCCCTTAGGCTTGCCTTTTCCTACTTATCCTGGGCTTTTTTCTCTTTGTGCCACTTTCATTATCCAAGCTTACCAATATTTGATCAGTACTGAATGTTGGGTGTTGAAATCTTCTAAGTATCGAGCTTATTGCCATTTCTAAGTCTATAATGCTCTTATGTAGCGTGGCTACCTTTTCTTCTAGATTCGAGAGTTTCCTTTCTAGGTTTGAATCTTGAGATACTTGGAGAGTGGTGATTATTGGAAACAAGATCTGCCATTGTTGGGCCGTTTGATGTACCATCTTTTCTAGGGAAACGATCTTATCATCAGCCATGTGAACCTGATTGAAAGAATTCTTTACCAATTAGCAAGTTTCCTTTTCTTTTTCCCTCTTTTTTTTTGTGAGAGAGAAATATAAGTTTTATTTTACAGAAACTAAGAAATCAAATTACAAATAAGGATGGTGATTTTTAGGATTCTATTTAGAAGTTTATGAGATTTATTTAGATTTCTCTAAGGGAGAGAGAATGAATGGTTAGCTGAATGATTATTGAAATACCTATTTATAAAAGGGAATCTTAAAGTATAAAGAGTGATAAGTTAAAGAGAACTTTTATTATTTTAGAAAATCGAAGTACAAAAAACTAAGGAAGAGAACCTAACATTTATTCTTGAAATAAACATTTATTCTAGGCCTCCTAATTATAAACTGAAAAACCCTCAAATTAAGTCTCATAGATGAGCCTTATGGTCTTCCAGCATTTCATGGGTTTTCCCAATGACTTATCCTAAAAGGGCGTTTACTGCTCGATTATGAGCTCCAGAGCATTCAAGTTTCTCCTTTAGATAGGTAATTTCCTCCTTTAGTAGTTGCCTATGAATTCTAGAGATATTCGGTAGCATATCGGTTTTCTAATTATTTGCTTAGTTATCAGCCATTTTACACTTAAACATTTCACAGCCAAGAATTAGTTATTAATGAAACAAAAGAATGTCCATGAAAATATGCAGATGTTAGGATCGTTTGGGTTACTACATTACTCCTTAAGTTGCAACCCTATTGCTTGGTTTGGTGTTTTACTTTTTGAAAAAAGACTGATTATATTTTTAAATCTTTTTAAACATTAGTAGGATTGCAATTCTTAAGAGTAGTGTATTAACTTAAGCTTGAAAGGGAATATATACAATTAAGGTGAGTTCTAAAAGGTCCTTAAGCTTTTGTGACCTCACTTGTTTTTAAAAAAACACTTTCATTAGTCACATCAAGCTTAAGTAGGGTGACCTAATCAACCTCAAGCTGTGGCTATACCACTATATCCGGAGCTTACACAATGGACCTCCTCCTAAGGTCCTAAGATGGCCTAGTTTTAACCGCAGTTACCCTGTATCTTTGATTCAAAAAATATCCCCTCATATCCCAATGTAAATTGTATGCAAAATAGATATGTTAATAACAAATAAATAAATAATAACATGGGTATTTTGAAAGGCAAATTTAATTTTGGAAAGTATTTTAAGTGGCTAACCCTCTTAACATTCCCTAATGGAGTCACCATCCTATTGAGCCTAATTCTTTCTCGATTTTTTAAATATTTTTCTTAACTCGATTAGTATTAAACCTTAATCTGTTTAATACTAACCTTCGACTAGGAGTTAAGAAAAATTCAGTTTTTAACTGTATTTTGAAAATCCTTTGAAGTTGCCATCTAACCAGAGTCAGGAAAAAGAAGGTTATGTTAAATCGATTCGATGGATCTATTGTGAACTGTGACCAAGAACAGACAAGGTTTGTTGTTAGATAGGTCTAAGCTTGCAAAAAGCTCGAAAGGAATAATGGGAAATGGTACGTATGGACAAATGCAAATGAAAAAGTAAGTAAAAACCCACGAATAGCTCTAATGGATATGACACACCAATAGAACTTCCAAAGATTTATGGTATAATTCGATATGACGCATGAATCGGTCCAATAAGGTTACTCGCCACCTAACCTTGCTTAAGGATTAGGATAAGAATGATGCCGAGAGTAAACGAGTAGTGTTTACGTAAGGAAGGAAAAATACTCAAGTGTATTAATGTTCAATCTATCTGTTACAGCAGCTAATATAAGAGGTATTTATACCCTAGAATTTAGGGCAACATGCCCAAAAGGGAAAAGACAAAAAGAGCATTACCTTAAAGAAGTAACGTACAAGAATACAAGGGGTAAAATGAATATTTTAAGAAAGCAATGATTAGTGTAACATATTCTACACATGATTCTGTACATATAGCAATGATGTATTGGTGAGGCCGTTAGAAGATGCAAACAAAAGTATGGGCAGCTTATCCGAGCAAAGGTGGCTAAGTTAGTCTAGAGTCAGGCCGGATTCTCTCTCTTGTCATCTCGGAAAAGGTGATGCCTAGTAAATAATTAGTTAGGCGTAACTGACAATAGGGTTTAGCTATTTTCTCGGCCTTCTGCTTCTCGGCAGACTACCCGGGAGAAATAAGGGGTCATTTGGCTCAGCATGCAAAATGGGTTAGCAAGAAGATATTCGACCTCGACAAGAGTTGATTGGAACAAGAGAATCCATCGTGCCAAGCCATCCTGTCCTCGAGCTCGGTTATGGGTCAATGGTCCAGTAGCTCGATTCCCATCATGATCAATTTAACCTAACCACTAATCTGCTTAAAAAACCAACTTTTAGAAAAAAGGTTCGAAAACCAAAGATTTTAGGTCTAAGGGCAAATTTTTTAAACCTTTAACAGGTATTACTTTTTTAACTTTCTAATTTTAATTTCACTTTCCAATATACCCTTATTTACAATAATGTCTATTTATAAGCAATAACCGAAATTATATCTACTTACAAAAAATAAGAATTTAAAGAATTATTTACTAAAAGGAGAAAATAATTTTTTTTCCATATTTTAAGTCGCTCTGTACATACGGGTACCTACGTACTCACTATCTGGGATCAAACTACGTAGTTTTTTTTCTGAAAATATTAGCGGATTGATTGATTTTTAATTTTGAAAAATGAATTGGGTTGAAGTTCCTCAACCTTTTCAATTCATTTTGAAAATCCTCTAAAGGTTCCTAATTTTTTTTTTGGAGAGTTTTGATTTTTTTTTTTGAAAAATTGATTCTTTTTCTAAGTAGTAAAATGGGTTTTTCATTTTAATTTTCCATTTTTATTATTCTTATTTATTTCCTTTATTTCTATTTCTAATTTCCTTATTGAAAAGAAAACATCAAACTAAGCTCTCTTTTTTTCTTTTTTCTTTTATAGTTACAATCATTATTACTTGAGAAAAATAAAATAAAATGAAATAAAATAGAACAACAAAATCAACAAAATTAAAAAAACAAAAAAAAAGCCTAACTAAGAGAAAAGACCAGACCAAGCTTAAGGGTTGAGTCAGGAATGGTTTGGGTCATGTCATATGCAACAGTTGTTCAAGGACATGTTTAGAGCGAATCTAAGCACCAATTTGTCAAGGAAAGGCTAGTTTCATGTGAGTTTGATTGGCAAAGGGGGGTATAGGGCAAGCATCGTAGCGTTTAGTGGTGGTATAAGGTAGCGATCACGAGTGGTGGTGATGGAACTTCATGGGTGATTGTTGGGAATGAGTGAGTGGTTAGGTTTTAGGTTTTCAAGTAGGGTGTTAGTAATGTAGTTAGTTTGGCATGAGATGATAGATAGGATGGTGTTTCTACAGTAGCCACATAGGTGGTTAGGGTTTGATGAGTGGAGGCTTGAAAGGTTACAACGGGTGTTGTAGCCACTTGGGTTTGAATCTTGAAGGTGTAAACAAGCTTTTGGGGCTGTTATTTTGTTTCAAAAACGAAACTAGGGCATGGATTCTTAGAGAGAGAGAGTACCGACCATGGAAGCTTCGTAGAGAGAGAAAGAGCTTCGAATTGGGTAAGGGAAGGATTGAAACTGAGGATTGATTGATTCTGTCTCTAAAAGGAATTCCTAGAACCCCTTTTATACTAAAATCAACTTAGCAAGCAAGGAAGGTTGAAAATCGGATTGAATGCAAATTCTTAATTTTCAGTTTTTTTATTCCATTTTTCACTGCCAATTTGAATGCCAAAAGGTAAGAATCTAGATGTATTCTTAGGCTTTCTTCAAAGTATACCATGTAGAGAACAAGGCTAGACAAAAAAAAAAAAAAGTGTGCTCATTGTAGACACCCAATTCAACCCTCCCCCCCCTTTTTTTATAAAAAAGGTAAAGGGTCCTAAATTAAGAAAAATACAAAAGAAAATTAGAAAAAAAGAAAAAGAAAAAACCGAAAAAAAAATAAGAAATTTAGAAAAATACAAAAAAAGTAGAAAATTTAAGAAAACCAAAAAATCAAGAAAATTAAAGAAAGCCAAAAAATAAAAAATTTAGAAAAATACAAAAAATAGAAGATTTAAGAAAAGCTAAAAAAATAAGAAGTTTAGAAAAAAAAATTATAAAGTTTAGAAAAATACAAAAAAAAAATAGAAGATTTAGAAGAAAAATAATAAATCTTTTAGATAGTTTAGTATAATATAATAAAATAAAGGGAGAGTTATTGAACCTAGACTTAGATTTAAATATAACCTAAGTTGACTTAGTTTATATGTGCAATTAATAAGGAAAAATCAATAGCTCAACTGGATAAACACTTAGACTTGATATTACATATGACTTGGAGATCTTAGGTTCAATCCATGAAAGGTGCAAAATATATCTTTTATTTTCTTTTCGCACTTTATCGCTGTCATGAGCCACATCATTGCTACATCATTTACGAACTTACTTCTAAGTGTGGTAGGTACACTCCTACATACGTTGGATACACTCCTATATACGCAACTTTGTATTTAGCCTTACATATTATCCAAATTCACCTAACTCAAACATGAAAAAAAATCATATTGCATTTAATAGTTTCCATCCTTAACTCAACCATAATACCTATAAACAGGGGTTTACTCTTCATTTTCAATACACAACAAAGCTTCGAAATACATTAGAAAAAAAAAATCGAAGCTTCCTCTCTCTAGTAGACCCAAGCCACCTTGGGCTATCCGAATTAAGCTAATCCAAGTTTATTCAAGCCGACCCCAAGCTAAGCTAATTCAAGCTGACCCCCAGTCGATCCGGTCTATTGCCTCTCTCTCTCTTTTTTTATTTTATTTATTTATTTGTAAATGTAATAATAAATGAGAAAAAGAAAAAAAAAAGGGGGGGAAAGAAAAAAGAAAGAAAGGAAGAAATTAAAAAAAAAACAGAAGAAAAAAAGCAAGTCCATTTTTATTTATTTATTTATTTTAGAAATAAAATAAGTAAGTAATAAATGAATAAAAAAATCACTTAGGAAAAAAATATTTTTTTTTAATAAATAACATAAATGAACGCATTTGAAAATTAGGATCTTACTTAGAATTTCAAAAAATAAACATCGATTAGGGCCCTTTAGAATAATTTCTTTAAATAAATGGAATCGGGTAAAAACATAACTACCGAAGTTTGATCCCAAATAGTGGGTATGTAGATACTTGTACGTACATGATGACTTAAAAAATGAAAAAATTTGTTTCCCCCCTTTAGTAGTTAATTCTTTAAATCCTTATTTTTTATAAATAGGCATAATTTTAATTGTCGCTTATAAATAAATATCATTATAAGGGTATATTAAAGGTAAATTTAAATTTGAAAAGATTAAAAGTGATACCGGTTTAGAGTTTTAAAATTAACCTACGGATCCAGATCTTTGGTTTTTAAAAAATCATTTTAACAAAAAATCGGTTTAATCGAAAGATCAATAACTAGGTAATAATCAATCCACCTAATTGATTATAACTTGACACTTTTTCCTAACTTCGGTCGAGTGGTGACTCTAAAAACATTTTCAAATATAAAAGAACCAGTTTTTTTTTTAAACCCTAATCGAGAGTCAGTATTAAATGGATATGGTTTAATATTGGTCAATTTAAAAAAAAAACTAATTTATACAAAACCGAGAGAAAAAAATCAAGCTTGACAACTAAACAACTCTATTAGGGACCTCAAGAGGGCTAACCACTTGAAAATTTTTCAAAATACCCATTGATTTATTTGCTTATTCATTTATTTGTTTATATATTTATGTTTGTTATTAACCTCATGTGTATACTTTATATTTATTTTGCATACCACATACATAAGGATATGGGGGGTTCTTTCGTTGCATCAAAGATGCATGGTAGATATGATTAGATCCGGGCCATCATAGGACCCTAGGAGGGGAGCCATTGTTTAAGTACCCGATGTAGTGGGGTAACCAACACTTGAAGTTAATTAGGCTACCCCACTTAAGTTTCGATGTGATCGATAAATAATTTCCTTAAAAAAGTGTAAGGTTACAGAGCTTAATGACCTTTACAACCTACCTTGATTGCATATACAACTTTTAGACTGGCAAATAAATAGTAATGGGGCATGTGGCCTACAAAAGTTCTAAACATTACTGGAATTCCATTATACAAAAAAAAAAAAAAAGAAGTTGTAATATACTTTCCCTATACCATCAAATATAATTTTATCCTTTTGTATAAAACTTTTCCATTGTAAAATTGTCATTTCCTTGTAAATAACATTCTTATGTAACTTTTCAATTTCCCTATATTATAATAATGGAATTTCGGTAAAGTCTTAACCCTAAACCCTTTTATATTGTCACATTACTATTTAGTCACCAATTCCCTTCTCTGCATTCGCATGTCTTCATATTGCATTTTTGATCTTGCATGTAAATATTCATTAGTTTCTATTTGAATAACATCATGAGAGTTATGTCCTTAAGTTTCTAAATATTTGGTTTACAAGTCCTTTTCTCTATGCCTTCTACTATAACTCTTTCCAATCTTTTCTTTTATATGTCCTTAGGATCATTTTTCTAGTAGGATTGTAAATATTTAGGCTCATGATCCCTAAGAAATGTTTTTTTACTCCTTTCTCACAACTTGTAAAAAAGTCTTATCCTTATATTCCATTTTTCCCTTTCTCTCTCTTAAAAAGAAGAGTATTCTTTCAAAAAAGAAAATAAAATGAAGAAGTTGTTAACAGGTAAGGATTCTTATCTAAAGTAATGGCTAACAGCATAAATAACTACAAACTTGATGGCACTAACCTTATAGAAGTAAGGTTTTGTTCATTAAAGCAAACTGTGGAAAAAATTGTAAATTGATTGAGTTTCCTTGCTAATAGTATTGCTTTACTTATATCGAGCTTGGTTTCTTCACCTTTCGATTTTTGTAAATTAGGTTTCTCTAAACCAATCAGTATTAAATCCTACTCGTTTAATACTGACCTTCGACTATAGTTTAAAGAAAATCGATATTTATTTTGAAGAAGTATTGGAGTTGTCACCCAACTGAAGTCGGAAAAAAAAAAGTATCCAATTGGTTATAACTTAGCTACTAGTTTATCGATTAAACCAATTTTATAAAAAAAAAATCTAGAAACCAGAGATCTGGATTCAAAGGTTAGGAATTTAAACTCTTACAAGTATCATTAACTTTCCAAATTTAATATTAACCTTAAAAATTACCTTTTAATTCCATAAAACAAAACTCGATTATTTACCTAAACTAAAAAGGAAAAATTAGATTTTTTTCTTTATTTATTTATTTTTTACCGTCGTCCCGTAGGTGTTTATATACCTGCTATTCAGGATTAGACATATGTAGGTCTTTTTAATAAAACTTTAGCTGGTTGATTGATTTTAGTTCCAAAAAAGATCGAGTTTACGTTTTCACCTTGTTCGATTTATTTAAGGAAAATTTCCTAAACAGTCCTAATCAGTGTTTTATTTTTGGAAACTCTAAAATAGTCTTAATTTAGGAAAGGTCTATTTATTTTTATTTTTGGAAAACCCGATTTTTCTAAGTGTTAAAACAATTTTTACTAACTTATTTACTTATTTTTATTATCTTGTGTATTTATTTCATATTTATCTATTTCTATTAAACTAAAAAAATAAATAAAAGACTCCCTTTTTTTTCTTTTTTCTTTTTCTTCTTTTTCTTCTTCTTCCTTCTTTCTCTTTTTTTTTCTTCACAAGTGCATGCATAAAAGGATAATAAATAAATAAATAAAAATTAATTAATTAAAAAAAATTGCAGACTGGGTCAGGCTCTAAGTCAGCTCGGGTCGGCTCATACAACTTGAATCAGCTCAAAAAGTCGAATCAAGGTATCTTACCTAAGGTGTTTTGGTGTGAGGATTCCGATGGTGGTAGTTGTTTTAGCTGAAAATCGCCGTGGAGATAGCTATCCTAGAGAGAGAAAGGGATCAGATTAGAGAGAGAAAGCTTTGATTTGTTTACCTAGAGCGTTTTGAGGCTTGTGTTGCATATCTTCGTGTATTTCTCAATTCCTATTTATACTAAATGTAGCTTGAACGAGCTTAGAAAGGTTATTAATGGAGAAAATTGGCCATGAATAGAGATGTCGGATTTTTAGTTTTTTTTTTTTCATTTTTGGAGCCATTTTAATATCGAATCTTAACTAAACTTAGATAGGTTTTCTGTGAAATTAGAAGTAAGCCATACGTATTACACGATTTCATCATTAAGTCAGTGAAATTGTGTAGTAAAATCGCTCAAAAATGGTCTTGAATAGAGCATGCAAGGAAGAAAAAATTGGAAAAATGAAACTAGAAGCATGAATTCTAGAGAAGAAAGGGAGCGCTAGTCATGTGCAGGGCACGTGCTATGTGTACCCCCCCCCCCCACACACACACATGCATTTGAAATAAAAAGTACACCCTCCTCCTGCACATGGATGCAAGGCCTTAGGCCTTGCTCGGTCCAAATCAAATGGACCAGGTTTTCTTAAAACATGGTCTAACCCTAGTTCCCCTCCCTTTTTTTTTTAATTTGTAAATTTATTTACTTAAATAAAAATAACTAACTAAAAAATAAATAAAGTAAGAATCTTAGCACTCCTTTAAAAACTTTGCTTTGTTTTTTTCTTTCTTCTCTCTTTTTTATTATTATAATATTTTTTCTTATTATTATTTAGGTTTTTTCTTATTTTTTGCATTTTTCTAGGCTTCTTATTTTTCTTCTAAATTTCTTATTTTTTGGATTTTCTTTAATAATATTTTTTTTCTTAATTTGAGAGCCTTTATCTTATTAAAATGAAATAAAGTAAAGTAAAGTAAAGGAGGCAAAAACTAGGTGTCTACAACTTAGAGCCACATCAAATGAAGTGGACTTAGGAGCCCAACAGGGGAAATCAGTTGAAGCACCTCTTCTTAAAGAGAAAATCTATCCATCTATCTAACTTTCTAGTCTAAGACTTATTCTTTCTTAATTGACCTAAAGCTGAATCAAGAAAGTATCAAGGAGTTGAAAATGAAGCTAACTCAGCAAATAACTGAAAAAATGAGAGTACTTGGGAATGATGATGGATTCGAGTAGGTTGGGATCTCTAACTTTTTTGCATACAATGTCAAGGCCTACCTAGAAAAATTCAAAATACTAGAGTTTGAGAAGTACAATGGGACTAGATGCCTAAAGCTACACACCAAATTATATGTTCATAAAATGGACAGATATGTTGAAAATAATCAACTCATGGTACAAACTTTCCAAGATAGTCTGATAGGGCATGCATTAACTTAGTATGCCAGCTTAATCTCAACCAAATCAATACTTGGGAGAAATTGACTTAGGCATTCCATGAGCAATACAAGTTCAACATTGAGACAGCTCCTTCGATTTGGGACTTGTACACAATAAGAAAGAAGAAAAATGAGTCATTTAAGGAACATGCTTAAAAATAGAGGGGCATGGTAGCTAGAATCATTCCTCCTCTTCCTAAAAAAGAATTAATATCTATCTTTATTGAGTCATTGGAGGAACCATATTATGGGCACTTATTAGGTAATACAATGGCCAATTCTATGGACATTGTACTTATTGAGAATCGAATTCAAGAAGCCATAAGAACATAGAGGCTGATCGGAAAAAGACCAACCTCACCAGATTCAGGGGCATATATAAATACTATAGCAAGCAAAAAAAGGCCCAAAAATACCTAGAAGAAACTGCCTTGTTATCTCAAGTTTTTTACCAACTAAGAAACGAGGGCTTATTGCAACAAAAAGCCCTAATGCTAAGATACAAGCTAAAGAAATATGACCTAAATGCACAATGTGAATATCATATGAGTTAGTAAGGGCATTCTACGGACAATTGCTAAGAATTGAAAAATAGAGTTCAAGACCTAATTAATGTAAGGGCAATCTAATTGGACTTGATTCAAGGATAGGGTCAAATTTCACGATGTTTGTAAAAGACAAGTGATTCAAATAAAGTGTTGTTTGCATTTCTCCTATTTTCAGATATCTCATTAGTTAAAAGGTTTAGAATAAAGAAAGGCAAGATGAATCCTAAAACACCAACTTTGAGACACTTTGAGAGTCAACTGACATCATTGTGAGACTATTAGACTCATTCTTTAAAGGAAGTCCATCTTGCATTTAATACCCAAATCAAAATGAAGTTAAGTAGTCTTTTCAATATCTTAAACACAAAGTCCTTTATCAGTTTTGTTGGACCTTTTATTTGGGTATTTTAAAAAAATTAAACCTTGTTAAGAACCACCCTCGCAGCGTTATCCTGTCCTTAAAATTGTCAGATCGTATGCTCTTAGAACACTATCTTAACCTAAGCTAAAACCCCTAGAGCGCATGCTCTTGGAGCACTATCTTAAGCCAAGCTCTAGGATCGAACACTCTCGAAGTGCTATCCCGATTTCTTATCACTCTTTATAAACCCGTTTAGGTTAATTAGCCCAAAAGGTCATATCAATTTTTCCAAATTGATTCTAACTTAGGGTTGCTAATTCTCGAAAGATACTCCCCCCTAGATTAGAGAGGCTAGAAGGGCATGACTAAGCTTCATGTCTTCTTTTTAACCCTTAAAGCACCTCCTCTCTCTTTAACCTTTTCATCAAATCCCCAATAGATCAAGTCTAAGATAGCTAACTATTTGTTGAGCTTCTTAAGTTAAAGTTACCCTCAGGACAAAAATAATACCACTTTTATTTTTGTAGCAAAATTTTATTCAAACTTCACTATAAAAGAGGTAGCTATAGACACCTAATTTTTGCTCCTTTTTATTTTTTGAATAAGGTAAAGTGTCTTAAATTAGGAAAATTGCAAAAAAAATTTTAAAAATAAGAAAAAACCCTAAAAATAAGAAATTTAGAAAAATACAATAAAAAGTAGAAAATTTAAGAAAACCAAAAAATCAAGAAAATTAAAGAAAGCCAAAAAATAAGAAATAAAAAAATACAAAAAATAGAAGATTTAAGAAAAGCAAAGAAAAAAATAAGAAGTTTAGAAAAAAAATCACAAAAATATAAAATTTTGAAAAATACAAAAAAATAATAAATCTTTTAAATAGTTTAGTAGAATATAATAAAATAATAGAATGTTATTAGGTTTCAGTTTAGATTTGAATATAGTCAAGGTTGACCTTATCCATATATACAATTAATATTGAAAAACCAACAGCCCAACTAGATAAGTACTTGGACTTGATATTACATGTGACTTAAAGATCCTAGATTTAATCCATGGAAAAAATTAAAAAAAAAAGAGAGAAGAAAGAAAAAGTCCATTATTATTTATTTTTTATTTTAGAAATAAAATAAGGAAGTAATAGATGAATAAATAAATCAATTAGAATTTTTTTTTAATAAGTAAAATAAACGAACCCTTTTCAAAATTAGGATCCTATTTAGAATTTTAAAAAATAACCATTGGTTAGGGCCCTTAAGAATAATTTCTTTAAATAAATTGAATTTGGTAAAAACGTAAATTTGACCTTTTTTCCGAAAGTTAAAATTAACCAACCTGCTAATGTTTTCAAAATGAACTATTGAAATCTGATCCTGAATAGCGAGTATGTAGGCACTCATACTTATGGGAGGACTTAAAAAATGAAAAAATTTATTTTCTCCCTTTAGTAGTTAATTCTTTAAATCCTTATTTTTTATAAATAAGCATAATTTCAATTATAGCTTATAAATAAATGTCATTATAAGGGTATATTGAAAGATAAATTTAAATTTGAAAAGATTAAAAATAGTTTCCATTTAGGGTTTAAAAATTAGCTTATAGATCTAGATCTTTGGTTTTCAAAAATCATTTTAACAAAAAATTGGTTTTATCGAAAGATCAGTAGCTAGGTTATAATCAATCTACCTAATTAATTATAACTTAGTCGAGAGTCAATATTAAATGGGTGGGGTTTAATACTGGTTGGTTTAAAGAAAACTAATTTATATAAAACCAGGAGAAAAAAAACTAAGCTTGACACTCGTATGTGGAATCCACATGAAAATTTGAGTCAAAGTAAGGGAAGTAAGCCGGTTTCATGTTGAAAATGAAGCGAAAGGGAAGGAAAGAGAAGGACAAAGGGAGAAAGAGGTGTTGACTTGGCCTCACATTAGCCGAGTTAGCCAACAAAAAGTTGCCATGTCTCTTGAAAGATACATAGCCAGTGACGTAGTTGATACATATGACAAGTGTCGTGCTACGTAGCAACACATGTTGTATGGTGTATGTGGTAGAGCTATGTATCCTACAGTAGACACATGGGGTGATGACGTCTTGACATGTAGCAATGTATGTTGTGACAATCATAGGACCTTAAGCTGAACCCAATACTATACCTAAATGCTTAACCTTTAAGCTGTTAACCTGTACCTTGTTTATATGTGTAATCATATATGGATAAGGTTTGCTTAGGCTAGATTTGAATTTAAGCCTAAACCCAACTTCCTCTCTTAACTTTGATTAAAATTAAAAATTCTATTCTATTATACTATCTAAAATTATTATTTATTTAAATTTCCTAAATCCTTTATTTTTTTTCCTATTTTTATGGCTTTTCAATTTTTCAATTTTTGTATTATTCTAAATTTTCTTATTTTTGTGATATTTTAAAATTTAATTTTTTTTTTGTATTCTTTGTATTTTTTTTCCTAAATTAGGATCCTTTTTCCTATTCTAAATAAAAAAAAACCTAAAATTACTATTGTGCACACACTAGGGTTGGGGAGGTATGGAGGGAAGGGGGTGGTTGAGGGTGCAAAAATGAGGTGTCTACACCATACCATAAATCATGAAATTCCTTGAGTTTCATCTGGGCTTCTTCTATTGAGATACATTGGGATATGATGCCTTCGACCCCTTTATAATACAAAACACCATAGATGGACATGAAATTCTTCAATGTTGCGATAGAAGTAGCTTTAAGACTTGCTAACTATGTCTTAGTAGGGTGTGCCAATCATCCTGTAACTCCTTATCATCTTTAATTAATTGTAAGGCAGTACAAGACACAATGTTGAGTTCTCTTTTAAATAATTTTGATAATAACAAAAGGTTTAAAATACATCTAACAAGTATAATGAGTGTGTAGGACAATTTAGAGTAAGGTCAAGTTAAGAAAGAAAATAAGATTTAAAAACTTTATTATCAAAATGTAAACCAGAAAGTACATCAGTAAAATAATAAGTTCATATTAACAGTATTCAAAATCTGGATCAAAAAAGTTGTTCTATGCTAATATTTAAATTACCTAAGTTGGACAAATTGATAATAAAGACCTAACTCCACTTTATTGAGCATATTTAGGAAATATGCTCAATTTTATTCCATTAGATTGGTCTTAATCCTTGGGGATTTGAAGTTGGAATAATTTAAAGATGTTCAAGATTCAGATTTAATGAGTTTTTTTTATCAAGTTTAAAGAGATCTACTTTGGTGAGATATCAATTTGACAATTTTGTAAAGTTTAGCAAGTTTGATTTATTTTTAAGTATAGCATAACAATCAAGATGAATGGATATGCTGCATCATTTTTAATAAATCAAGATCAGAAGAAAGAAACACATCAGGAAACTATGTTGGGCAAGTTCTTTTTCAAAATTCAAAAGATTTAAGTGCAGATTATATTTGAAGATAAACACAAAATTTTTTGAAAAACAGTTACAGCTTGATTGACGAGGATAAATCAGTAAAATTAAGATATTTTATCAAGATTAACCTTGGATATTACGGATAAACTTAAACTAGATTTTGAGGATTTTTTTTTTTCAAACAAGATTTGAAGGAAGTTATGGCTTATTTCTTGACAAATACAAGAAAGACTCAAATAACCTTGATGAAGAGCTATCTTATCCATGTAGTAGTTCAAAGAGTAGGATTGGTACAGCAAGATATATTCAAATCTAGTCGTGCTTATCTAAAATGCTTGAAACATGGTTTTAAATTTTTTGAATTTCAATATACTCAAAAAGAATCTAGAATAAGTGTTCACGTGTTACAACAGTCAGATGGTTTAAGTTCTACAAGAAAAATATCAAGAGAAATAGCAAGGATTCAAAAATTTTCAAATGATCATATTCTATTTTATTGGGATATTTTCAATCAAATGAGGAAATCAAATTGAGAGCAAACGTCTTTTCTCCAAAATATATGAGAACTAGCCATTTTCTTTATCATTACACTAAGGATCAATCTAATAAATGTCGAGCTATAAAAAGAAACAAAACAGACACTAATAACATAATACTTTGCTATTCATCATATATAAGTGCAGGCTATCGGAAACTATGTCAAAAACTGAGCTAAAACAGATTTTTTATTTCATTGTTCTTGTTTTTGTGCAAATACTGTAAAGAGATTTTTATTGTATAATCTCATTTTTCTGTAAAATTTATTAAATTTTTAGTTATTTGAGTGAGAGGTTAAGGAATTCTTTATAGGTTTGTGTTTAGCTTAGGGAAAGCTAGTGAGATAGGGTAGAAAAGTAACTAAATATCCTTGTAACCTCAAGATTTCTTTTTTTTTTATTATTGAAATTATTAAACTACTGAAACAACACAGTGAGGAGGATCGAGTCCCTAACAATAGAGCTGGAAGAGAACGGGAGGGGTCAAAGCTATTTAAATAAATTGCCTAATCTCCTTTCTCTCTTACTTATTTACTTCTCTACATTCTATTATTTGAGTTATTCTTTTTGTGCCTAAGTTAACAATCAATAAACAACTACTTATATGCCATTTGAGTTATTAAGAGGGGTTTTGTTTCTCAAATTGAAAAGGTTTTATTTTTGTAAAAGATATCAATTCACACAACCTCCCCCTCACCCCCCCCCCCCCCTCTCTCTCTCTCTCGATATCTTACATGGGGCCTACACGTAGTCCTCCTAGTTACTTGGATGCCCAGCTCACCATCTGAATCTTACATCGGGAGCTTAGAAGATAAGTTCGCTAAAGAATTAGCATAAAAGTTTGTATATTGTTTAGTGTGCTCATATCTTACTTATTGGAACTTAGCAAATAATGTCTATACTGTAACTCTATATGGAGTTAGTGTCAATTCTTTCAACTCGAACTCCCTATTAAGCTATTTGATGATCAAATTAGAGTCACCCTTAACACATAAATAAGTCACAACTACTTGTTAAGCTGAAAGCAATCCAAGTAAAAGAGCCTCATAATCAGCTTCGTTATTCATATAATGGAAGTCTAATTTATATGTTAAGGGTATTTCTTGGCTGATTGGGGATGTCGATACAACTTTGGCTCCCTATCTGGTGCTTCCTGATAAACCATTAAATTGCAAAGACCACTCCTTGCTTATGTCTATCATGAGTTCATCTTCACGAAAGTATTCAGGAATGGTTTGACTAACATTAACGGTACTTGATCTTGAGAATCGATCTATTAAGTCCTCTAATGCTTGTGATTTAATCACCTTTAAGGATGACATGGGAACTGAGCTATTAAGTTCAATAATGTTTGTGACTTAATCACCTTTAGGGATGATATGGTGATGTCAAATTCTCCAAGGAGTAGCATTCATTTTACAATCCTCCTAGATAATGTTGGATGTGACAATAACTACTTGATTGGGTCAAAATTAGTCATTACAATAACCTTATGTGCTAAGAAGTACCGGCACAGCTTCTAAGTTGTAAATACCAATGCGGGCTAATGTAGTTAGCGATGGGAATTAAGCTACCGGACCTTTGACTCGTAACCAAGCCTGAGGGCTATAAGGGTTGGCACGACGAATCCTTTTGTTCCAACTAACCCCTGCAAAGGCCGAGTACTTCCTTCCTGAGGCAAAGTACTTTGTCGTGCCATATGACTGCCCATTCTTTTATAGTATGCTAAGTTGATGATTACTCTCTAACGCCGAGCTGATCAATTACTCATCATCTTCCTTATCGAGAAGACGAGAGAGAGAGAGTTTAGACTAACTAAGCCATCCCTGCTCGGACAAACTCATCTGTCTGTACTTTTTGTCTGCATCTCCTAATAACCTCACCAATGCAGCATCGCGATCTATATAGTATCATATGTAGAATTTGTTGCACCAATGATTATTTTCCTTATATGTTCATTTTTACCCTTTGTATTGTTTACATTGCTTCTTTAGGAGATGTCCTTTTTGTCTTTTCCTTTGGGGGCAAGTTGTCCTAACTTGTAGGTGTAAATACCCTTATACTTGTAACTGTAAAAGATCAGATTATCTTTAATACACCTTTAATTACTTTCTTCTTTGCGTAAACACTATTGTTTACCTTCGGCATCACTTTTATCCTTTCCCTTAAACAAAGTTAAGTGGCGAGTAATCTCATTGAACCAATTTGTGCATCATATCGAATTATGTCGAAAGTCTTTGGAAGTTCCATTTGTGTATCATATTCTCTGGAGCTATTCGTGGGTTTTTGCTTATTGTTTCATTCATCATTTTTGCCCCCTTTCGTACCTTTCCCCATTAACCCTTTTTGAGCTTTTTATAAGTTTGGACTCATCCAGCGACCAGCCTTGTCTATTCTTGGTTACGGTTCGGAATAACTTAATATCAAACCGGAAGTTTTGTGTGAACTATAGTTAGTTCTTCTTGAAGTTCTATTGTACTTTATTTTGCATATGTGAAACAGAGTAAGTTACTGTGTTCATTTGACTATTGTGTTATTAGCTGTTCACTTTTTGAAGTGTTTGTTTGAATTTTGAATCTGTGAGGAAAAATGATAGACTTAAGTATGAATGTTAGTACTGGTGATAACGGTGGAGTTGTTTACCATAGACGACAATCTTAGGGAACTCCTAGAAACACTGACGAGAGACTTAATGAGGTAGCTAACCTCTTAATAGATTTGACCCGAGTTGTTCATACACTGTCTTGCCGACCTACTAAGGCCGCATATAACACTTCATAAGTTGCTCAACCTGCTAGAAGTTAGAACCCAACTCGGGGTAGAGGAGTTGGCGGATGAGTAAGGAGAAGGATAGACTTGAGAGAGGTTGATGAGGAGGAAGAAAAACATTCAACCATGTGAAGCTTCAAATTCCGAGTTTCAATGGATCTAGGAATATTGACGAGTATCTGGATTGGGAAGAGAAGGTGGAGTGTGTGTTTGATTACTATCAATATGAGGATTATGAGAAAGTGAGGACTACTGCTGTTGAATTCTCCAAATATGGCGCCATATGGTGGAAGAATTTTCAAGCCATGAGAAGTTGAGAGGGGTATCGAGAGATTAACACTTGGCCCATGATGAAGAGAATGCTTAGAAATAGATTATTACCGGAAACATACCTCTAAGATACTTTCACTTGACTTCAGGAGCTGAGATAAGGAGGCCGAACTGTTGACGAGTATGTTCAAGAATTTCAAATACTTATGATGCATTGTAAAGTGGAGGAATCATTAGCTCGAACAGTCTCAAGGTTCGTTACAGCATTAAGAGGAGACATTCGAGATGTTGTAGAGCTTCAACAACTAGATACAATAGATGAAGCTATTAGGATTACCCAGCGAGTAGAGAAGCAAAGGAGGAGCCGAGTAACAACCAAAATGCCGACTAGCTGACTTAGTTAAGCAAGTCACTGAGCTCAGTCAAGTACAGAGTCGAACAGAAAGATTAATGTAAGAGCCGAGCCAAAAGGCTGGCCTAAAGATGTAGTATCGACCCCGAACGTATAAAAGGGGCAAGGGTATGGTAGGAAGACCAGCCAAATCAAGTGCTTCAAGTACTAGGGGTTTGGACATATGGTTGTTTAGTGCCCGAACCAAAGGACAATGGTCATAAGGGAGACATCTCGAAGTTAGAAGTAGAGAGTATGAATGAGGAACCCGAGGAGGAGAAGCTTCCTGGTGAGAAAGAACCGATTGAGGAGGACATGTTTCCCAAGGACTTAGACCAGTTACTTATGGTTGTTCGACACACGATGGGCATGGAACCCTCATGAGAGAAGGAATAGAGAGAGAATTTATTTCATACCACCTGTAAGATGAATGATCAGATGTGTACTCTCATTGTTATAGTGGAAGTAGCACCAATGTAGGCTGATCTTGTTTCCAAATTGAAGTTGCCGACTGTTGCACATCCCAAGTCATACAAGTTGCACTAGTTGAGTGAGAAAGGAGCATTACATGTCACTCGGCAAATATTACTATCGATCACTATAAGGAATTACTTTAACCAAATCTTCTATGACGTACTGCCTAGGTGTGCTTCCTACGTATTGTTGGGTAGGCTATGGTTGTTTGATATGAGAGTTCTACATGACGGCTATAGGAATATGTATATGTTTGAGAAGGATGACCAGAAGATCACGCTAAATCTAATGCTGCCGAGAGAAGTTAACAAGTTGTAGATGAAACTTACTCGCGGATCGAAGAAGGCTCTAGTGATAAGTAAAGTCAAGCTCCGAAAGGCCATCAATGTTAATAAGCCAATCCTATTATTGGTCAAGCAATTGTTGGAAATAAAGGAACGGGGTGAGCTTCCCCAGGAAATTAAGGAGCTGATGGATGAATATGTTGACTTGTTCCCAAAACAGTTATTTGAGGGGTAGCTCCCGACTAGAGAAATAAAGAACTGTATTGACTTAGTACTCGGTGCTGCACTACCGAATAAGCCGGCTTATCATATAAATCCTGAGTAGGCTTTTAAGCTCCAACATCAAGTCAATGAGTTGCTAGAGAGAGGTTATGTAAGAGAGAGTCTAATCTCTTATGTTGTTCCTGCACTTCTAGTGCCAAAGAAGGATTGAACTTGGCAAATATGTGTTAATAGTTGAGTCGTGAACAAAATCATGATCAAATATAGGTATCTGATCTTGAGGTTAGAAGACATGTTAGATGAACTGAGTAGAGCCAAGATGTTCATCAAGATCGATCTTAAATCTGGCTACCATCAAATCCGCATGAGATCAGGCGACGAGTGGAAGACTATGTTAAAGATTGGACATGAACTTTACGAGTAAATGGTCATGCCTTTCGGCTTATCGAATGTCCCGAGCACTTTCATGAGGCTTATGAACCATATGCTGAGACATCTCATAGAAAAGTGTGTCGTGGTGTATTTTGACAACATCTTGATATATAGTGCCGACATGCTGAATCACTGTGAACATCTTAGAGTAGTCTTGGATATCCTCTATGTCGAGAAACTATTCGGTAATTTAAAGAAATGTTGTTTTTGTCAAGTGAAGTAGTATTCTTAGGCTATGTAGTCAGTGGAAGAGGCTTATGAGTTGATGATGAAAAGATCCGAGCAATTTTCGTGTGGCCGACTCCTGCTACTTATGCCAACGTGAGAAATTTCCATGGACTGGCTTCATTTTACAAAAGGTTTATCAAGAATTTTAGTACTATCACTGCACCACTTACTAAGCTAACAAAGAAGAACACTAACTTCTGATGGGGAGAAAGGGAAGAGAGGAGTTTTGATGACATAAAAGAAAGATTTACCTCCACCCTAGTATTTGTATTACCCGACTTCGATAAAATTTTTGAGCTAGAATGCAACGCATCAGGCATTGGAATAGGCGCTATCCTGATGTTTGAAGGCTAGCTAATTGCCTTCCATAGTGAAAAGTTGCAAGGACCATGGCTGAACTACTCTGTGTATGATAAGGAACTTTTGGCATTGATCCGAGCAATGCAAGTATGGTAACATTACTTATTACTGAGAGAATTTGTCATATATACTGACTATGAATTGTTAAGGTACCTTCGAAGTCAGACCAAGTTGTTGAAGTGGCAGGCGAGGTAGGTTAAATTCCTTAAGGGATTCAATTTCATAATTAAGTACAAGTAGGGAAAGAGCAATGTGATTGTAGATGCTCTCTCGAGGACACATGTATTTTTATCAAAATTATAAACCAGGCTGTTTGGGTTTGTGAGTATCAAAGAACAGTATTCCAAGGATCTACACTTTGGACCAATAATTTCATGATGCGTGGATGGGAGGACAGTGGACTAGTATTATGTAAAGGATGGATACCTATTCCGAGGGGGGGAATTGTGCGTGCCGACTTATTCCCTATAGGAATTATTAATCAAGAAAGCTCAAGCCTATAGCGGAGGACTGTCTGGACACTTTGGGAAGAGGAGGACATATGAATTATTGAATAGTCGATTTTTTTAGCTGAGAATTAGGAGAGATGTGCACTAAGTTGTCGAAAGCTGTGCTTTGTGCAAAAAGGCTAAGTGCTAAGCTAAACAAGGGAAAGCAATGCCCCTACCTGTTCCGACGAGGCCATAGACTGAATTAAGCATGGACTTTGTTTTCGGACTGCCGCAAATTACCCAAGGCAAAGATTTTCTAATGGCCGTCGTGGATTAGTTCAGTAAGATGACATACTTCGTGCCCTGTACCAAAACTAACGACACTTCGGCTATTGCTTTTCTTTTCTCACAGGAGGTTGT
This sequence comes from Lumnitzera racemosa, assembly GCA_024138005.1. Lineage (NCBI taxonomy): Eukaryota > Viridiplantae > Streptophyta > Magnoliopsida > Myrtales > Combretaceae > Lumnitzera > Lumnitzera racemosa. Next base: position 23,525,676 of record JAMXBC010000008.1, read on the forward strand.
GTAGATGCACGGCGTGCCGAGAAGTGTAGTCTCTAATAGAGACTTGAAGTTCTTAAGCCATTTCTAGAGAATCTCGTAGTACCGATTGGGAACTAAATTACTCTTTAGTACCTTATGTCATCCGCAAATTGACAACTAAACAAAAGTGGTTAATCGTATTTTGGGTTTACTACTCCAAGCTGCAGTAGACAAGAACTTAGCTGATTGAGACGTCTGCCTGCCAGTGGTCGAGTTCACCTATAATTGAACCATACATGACACCAATAAGCAAACTCCCTTTGAAGTGGTTTATGGATTCAATCTCAAGTTGCTCTTTAACCATACCCTTGTACTCGGCCAAAGCATAATCTCTTTAGCACATCTATGATAAGGTTACCTGGCATATCAACCAAGCTACTAGAAGAATGTAAAAAAAGACTAAGGGTAGGTTGGCTAAACAATTTCAGTCAGGAGACTTGGTATGGCTACACCTCAGTAAGGAATAGTTCCTAAATAAGAGGAAGGACAAATTATTTGCAAGAGCGAGAGGACCTTTTAAAATCCTCCAGAAAGCCAGTGACAATGCCTACAGGTTAGAATTGCTTAAGGACTATGGGGTTTCTAATGCGTTCAACATTGCTGACCTCAGTACATATCACCTTGATGGAGAATTGAGCAAACACCATTTGGATTTGATCCCAAATCTAAAACAAATTGAAGGGAGTGATGAAAATCAGGCTACCGAACCTCTAACCCGCAGTTAAACATGAGGACTAGAGGGGCTGGTACGACGAATCCTTCTGTTCTAACCAACTCCTACCAAGGCCAAGTTCTTCCTTACCAAGTTACTTTTAATGCTATGCCATATGACCACCTATTCTTCTGTAGTATGCCAAGTTGATGATTATTGTCTAGCGTCGAGCCGATTAATTACTCGTCATCTTCCTTGCTAGGAAGCCAAGAGAGAGAGTTTGGACTAACTAAGACATCCCTATTTAGACAAACCCATTTGTCCTTACTTTTTGTCCACATCTCCTAACAACCTCGCCAATACTGCATCGCCACGTGTATAGTATCAAATATAGAATCTGTAGCACCAATGATTATTTTCCTTGTATATTCATTTTTACCCTTTGTATCGTATACATTGCTTCTTTAGGAAATATTTTTTTTTCCCTTTAGGGTAAGTTGCCTTAACTTACCGGTATAAATACCCTTATACTTGTAGTTGTAAAAGATCAAATTATCTTCAATACACCTTTTAGTACTTTCTTCTTTACATAAACACAAACACTATTGTTTACTCTTGACATCACTTTTATCCTTTCCCTTAAGCAAGGTTAGGTGGCAAGTAACCTCATTAGACCAATTCGTGCGTCATATCGAATTGTATCATAAGTCCTTAGAAGTTCCATTGGTGCGTCATATCCTTTGGAGCTTTCCATAGGTTTTTGCTTATTGTTTCATTCGTCATTTTTGCTCCCTTTCGTACCTTTTCCTATTAACCCTTTTCAAGCTTTCTGCAAACTTGGACCCATCCAGTAACCGGCCTTATTTGTTCTTGATCACAATTCGCAACAGTTGGTCTTACTACCTTAAAGCATTTGAATTAAGTAATATACTAGACTTTCAATGCCATCTTCTTCTTATACCATCAATGCCCCAATGGACTTTTCTGTACATGTCAAATAATGAATCATTGGCATCCCCTTTATTAGCATGGTCATGATTTACAGGGAAGTTAGTATCCCTCTAATCTTCTGGAATGCCTTTTATTGAAGTGAACCCCAATTAGACAAAGCTCCCTTCTTCATCATCTATGGTAAAGGGAAAGATATTTTAGCAAGTGCTATGATGAATTGCTGAATATAAGATACCTTACCCATGAATCCCTTTAACTCCCTTTGATTCTTTAGAGACCAATATAGTGGAGAGTTGTAGATGAACACACAATTGAAGGTGTCATGTGAATAAATGGGTCCAAACTACAAGATGGCTTAAAAGAAAGGATGGAAGTCAAAGTTTGAGTAGAGGTTTTCGTACACCAGTGTAGGATATAATGCACCAATACCTCCTAGGAGCTCGAGTTATACTTAATATGATATATAAGTATAACCAGAGCTCACTTACCACTAGTCTATGCTTGAATGGCCTTAATAAGAATAAGGAGAGCAAGTAGAAGACACTTAACTTAAAAGGAAAAAGTTTTTATTCAATATTCTGGATGATAATGTGACTGATAAAAAATACAGATATTTATATGGCCCAATTGGGGTAAGTTTTAGGTTATTACAATTTACTAAAAAGATTCCTATTAGAAAAAGGAAAGTGAACACTATATAGGGGCAAATCAGTAAACAACAAAAAGGAATATCATTTGCAAATGACAGTACAAACGTTAAAGGGTAGGATACGTGTCTACCTTTTAATTTGGTGGTCCAAATGGGCATCGATTGCTGAGCAAAGCTTAGCTGGCTCGGTTAGCTATGGGTTGGCAACTTGATAGGTCAAAAGTCTAGGGAGCACTTGCTTTGAAAGTGGGAACTTGGCAGCTCGGGCTTGATAATTCAACTTAGCACTAGGTTAGCTTGAGTGATAACTCTGATTTTAAACATATTTCATATGGTGATTTTATAGTATTTTCCTCACATTTTTTGTTTTCTTTAAAGAAATTGATACTTAATTAAGTAAAATTCTGATTTCTAGGTTTGAACGCGTTCTAGGATCGAAAACGAAGAAAAGGAATCAAGTTTCACTTAAATTGGAGTTCAAATGAAGAAGTTATGAAGTTTTGAAGTTGTGCAGAAAATTTTGCCTTAGTGCAGAAAATTACACAACCTGGGGACATGGCCATGTCCCAGGCCGTGTCTGGTGATGAAAACAGAATCCTTGTAATACACATATAGAAGGATATCTTAGGGTATAAAAGAAGGAGAGACATTATAGAAACGGAGAGACACAAGAGAAGAGAAAGAGACTTAAGGAGAACATCAAGAAAGAAGCGAAAACAACATCAACTTCAAGATTAGAGAGATTGTTCATCAATTAGAGGGGTTTTCCATGTTTTATTTAATGTTTTTGATGAAACTCGTTTTTAGATTCATTATGATAGCTTAGAATTCGAGTATTTAGGATTATGGAACCTAGGGTTTCATGTGATTCTTGGATTGAATTATAAATTTCAATAAAGTTTCTATCTTTTCTTGATTCAATTATGTTGTTTAATTATTGATTGATATTTCTAGAATATCAATATATGATATTATGCATGTTGATTGAGAAATTGCATGTATAATTAGATCTTTACATAATTAGAGAGAATTACATGTATACTTAGAGATAAGATACATGTTTCTTCCAGAAAGTTAATTATTTGTGTGGGAATTCATTATACATTAATGCAATTCTAAGTTATATTGCTGAGTGAAGAGATTCCGGTAAATAATTTAGGATTAGGGTTAATATACTTGAGAAAGGTATTAACTTTAGTTGTGAATCCCTCCAGTTAAGAATAATAGAAATCGAATTGAATATATTTTAAGCGATTACATGATTAACTCTAGGGGAAATAATTCTTAAATACATTATTACTTTCTTGAAGTCGTTCTTACTTTTATCGCTTTTTCAATTACTTAATCAAGTCTTATAATGAAGCTAGTTTGTTAATTTTAGTATTTTTAATTAATTCAAACTTTCATAATTTTCTGGTTAGATAATAAAGCTAAGGTTAATATTAGTACTTGAAGTCTCTAAGGGATCAACTCGGACTCACATCCGCTATATTAAAACTGATAGGTGCACCTGCTTGATATCATTGAGTTAGAGCACTTGTCAGCTTGAAAGTAGTTGAGTTCAATGATCGGCTCTAACTAGGGTCAGTAATGTCAGTAGGTTGTTCTTCTTTTACTTGTGAAATAATGAGCAAATTGGGAGGAACTTGGAAGATATGCCAAGTCAGCTAAGAGGAATTTCTCTTCTTCTAGGGTTAGGTCCATTTAGGCAACTTAGGGGATTAAGGAGGTAAGTCCTTGAGTTGGGGATCTCATAATTGATCCTTGATTCATATTAAAGATGGCATGGATTGTATAGCTTGAACCTTTGTTAGGTCAATGTCAATCCCCTTTCTGTGTATAATAAAGCCTTGGAACTTTCCAAATGAGACCCTGAAAACATACTTTAAGGGGTTCAATTGGAGCTTGTAAAGTTAGCACCTATTAAAAAGAGAATGATGAATGTACATCATGTCATGAAAGAGAGCAGTCATGGCCCTTTGATAAGTGGTTCCCGCATTCTTCAGCTCAAAACACATTACAATATGATAGAAGTTCTCAAAGGGTGTAAGGAAGGCTATGCACTCAGCATCTCCTGAGGCTATTTTAATTTGATTATATCTACTAAAGCCATCCATAAAAGAGAATGATTCATGTTTTGCTGTTGTATCAACTAACATATCAATGTTTGGGAGTAAAAATGCATCATTTGAGCAAGCTTTATTTAAGTTACGAAAATTTACATATGCATATTTGGCCACTTTTCTTCTTTACAGGCAAGACATTAGCCAACCAAAATGGGTGCTTTATAGGCTTGATAAAGCCTTCTTGTAATAGCTTCTTGATTTCTGCTTTGATCTACACCTGAATCTTTAGATGAAATACATACTAGTGTTGCTTAACTAGCTTAACTCTTGGTGTGATATTCAATCAGTGCATTGTTAGGCTAGGATCTAATCATGACATCTCTTCATATGTCTTAGCAAGGTCCATCAAGGGATCCTTTATTTCTTTTGCTAAACCTTTACTAATGAAAATAGGTTTGAGCTTCTCTCTTAGGGCTGCTAGATCCAACTCTTCTATTTCTTTAGCTTGTGGTTTCATCTAATCTGATAGTTGAAGGGGAGCGGATTGGGCTTCTTTGTAAGTTTAAGTGGTCGAAGGATGACAGAAATGCCTCTTCTAACCTCGAGAATTATCATAAGCGATATACAATTCGCCCATCTGCCTAGGTATAACTTTTAATTTGTACAACCTTATTCTTCTTTCGATTTCTACAGTTAAGAGATGTCTTCCTCTTCTTAGGCTCTTGCTCATGTTCTCTAAAATCTCTCCATCATGGTAATGGAATACTAGTGGGTTTGCTAATTGCTATTTCACCTTCATCAACATACTCGTCCAAATATTTTGCCTTTGTATAATATGACTCTCCATGCTCAAAGAGGCTCTTGGTAGTGGTTATGAATATGTCTTTTCTTTTCCAATTTCCCTTAATACACTGATGCAATATAGAAGGGACTTGACCATGGTTGTGTAACTACTTCCTTCTTACCAATATATGGTAAGAGACCGAAGCATCCAATACATGGAATTTTGTTGCTTCATAAATGGGCCGACCTTGAAATTAGCAGTAACGAACTTGAAAGATTTATTAAGGGCCTCATTAAAGCCATAAATGTTGATTAGCCAGTAAACTAGCCTCCTTTTGTCTAATCTTGTAGCTTTGAAAGTTACCAAAGGCATTATATGTGAGGACCCATTATAAATGAAGGTCTAACAAATAGGATGACCATTAAGTTTGCTCTCCATATACAGTAAACAATAATGATTGTAAGACTTGCTAACTTACTTAAGCAAACATAAGGATATAAACCCGAAACCCTAGGTTCTTAAGGACCTAATACGAATTCAATTGGCAACTCATAGCCTTAAATAACCTTAGAATATGATATAATATAATGTCAAGACATTAATTATAAAGTATCTACTAAGGATTAAAGATAATAAAAGCAATCTAAGACCAATTTGCCTCTAGAAGTAAAAGTAGGTAATAAAAAGTAACAATAAAATAGTAAATCGTAAACTAGTGATAAAGTAAGGTAAATAAATAATAAATAAGGGTAAACAACATGATAATGACCCATACCCCTTACATATAAGACATAATCATGATATATTTCCAAATAAAAGCAAAGTATATATGTGGAAAAGTAAATTAAATAATAAAATAATTCGATAGAATGGTAAAATATGATAAAAATACCCTACAAAACATCATAAAATACTTATGAAATATCAAAACAACTCTACAAATGTCAAATAACCAATGTCATATCATAAAAATATCCAACTTGTAAGGAAAATAAAAAAAAAATTATAAAAGTAGGAAATTTAGTAAAATGAATAAAATATGCTGATAGCTTGTTCAAGAATTTAACAAAAATTTGTGCAAGTGGCAAAAAATTGTTCAAAATTTAGCTGGACACATGTCATAGGGTTAGAGACATATGGCAATTTTTCTATAAATTTATACTCATTAAAAAATTATTAATAAATTAGGTAACTTCTTTAAAAATTCACCAAAATTTATACACTTATCCAAATTTGGTGAAACTTTAATAAGAGACATGTAAAAATATAAGAAACGTGTCTAATTTTCCATTATTTTTGGATATGTGTATAACTTAATAATAATTATTAAACACTATAAATGCTAATCTCCTAACTTTAAAAATTCATACCACTTAAACTAAGCCTCTAAAATTTGGGGGAAAATTTTTAAAGCTTCTCTATATTCCTCTTAAGAGATTACATAAGGTTGAAGTGGTAATGGCTGCCACTTGGTGATGGTTTTAGTTATTTTAATGGTTTTCGGTTCAATAATTTTGGAACTTTCAATTGATGTTATTTGAAGGAGTCTTTTTATTTATAAGTACTCTATAACTTACTTACTTATAGTAATTTTCCTAGAATTAATTTTGTATGTTTGGTTATTTTTATAATTCTTCTAATTTTCTACCCATTTTGTTAGAAAATGTCTATTTTAAATAAAAATCACAAAACCCTATTTATTAACTTCTTAAAATCTCTAAACTTTTTTCTCATGATTTCTTATATCTAATATGATCTTTTGATTCCATCCTTGATAATTGTTGAATTTTTTTTCTAATTTCTTCGTATTTTGGCCTAATTTTCACTTAAAATATTGAATTTACGATAAAACATATAATATATAAATATTCTTGAATAATAGCCGTTATTAATTATTACATATTTTAAGTTTTCCTATGACTATATTTTACTATTTACAATAGTCTTTACATTAATAGTATCATATCTTAGCCTTTTTATTAATGATCCTAAAACTACGTTCCTAAATCTTGATATATATATATATATATATATACATACATATATATATAATTACATTCCTTATAAAAGTAAAAAAAAAAAAAAAATTCGTGAATATTAATGCTTCCTTTATAAGTACATAATGAAGTATTATGGTCTATAAAACAATACAAATTAAACAATTACTGATGGTATAAAGTAACTGAACTTTAAAATATAACTAATAGTAAATTTTTTATAGGATTTCAACTCATTTTTTAAGGGAATATTAGGCATCTATAATCTACGTAAGTAGGTTGCCTTACGATAGTTCTTGATGTGGTAACAAGGGATGGTAAGCTATTATATTGCTTGTATTTGTAGATTAGATATATTTGTGCATGTAATGAATGTGGATTTAAAAATTTTGATTGATGAGTTGTACTACTTAGCTTGAATGTATGATATTTGATATGGTATTGACTCATTGTTTGATCACCTAATTAACTTGACTAATGTAATTAGACTTTAAAATTTGTACATGCATTGCATATTTGCATTTTCTAATCAACACCACTCATACGACGAGGAAATAAGGAGTTTCCTTCTTTTAACCCTGCGAAACTAAGTAACAAGATAAGATGCTGCTGTTTAGGTTTGAAAGTATGAAGTAAATAGTACTGAATGGGTATAGAGGAGACAAGAGAAAGTGCATTGTACATCCTTGGATTGATAGGAAACTTGTGCTCACTAATGGTAAGCAGTAGTAAAACTTCTCGAAACTCAAGCTAAAGTAGGGTTATTTTCTCTAATCTTGCGATGTGTTGGTCAATGTTATATAGGTGACACTTTGATTATTTCATTGCACTTTAAAAGAACTTGCTTGCTTTGTTTATTTACACATAATGTTAATCTCTTGCTACTTACTAAGTTCGTATTTTCGCTCATACCCCTATAGTTATTTTTTTACAGGTTAACTCTATAAAAACTTGGGAAGGGAGAAATGAGTAAGGTTCAATTAACAGAAGTTGACAAATCACTCTGCTAGGCAATTAAAATAAGAACTTTAAATGTAAAGGACGAATTATTTTTTAAGGTTATTGGCAGGTATGCTTTACTCCACTAAATGTTGCCAACTTGAATGTACAGTCCTGTATATATCAATAGTGTAATGATAGCTATGGGCCTTATGCTATCATTAACTATTGGTATGTACAGTAGGACTATTACAATATTGGTACTTGGGGCATAGCAGTGATTTAGGTTGTTAGTATACATATCATCATCAATAAAGATGATAGCGTTCTTATGCGCCTTTGACATCTTATGAATGGGCTGCACTGCGTTGCATTGTTTAAACTACTTCTCTAAGATTTCTACCAAAGCAGTTGTTGCAGTAAGTCGAGATTTATCATCAAATCCCAATAAATCAAAGAAATTTCTAACATAGGCAGTCTTTAGCAAAGTTATCATAGCATGATTACTCGAAGCTGATCTACTGCCTTTCCTTTACTTTCAAGTGTCTCTTCCTACCATATACTTTTACATTCATTAGCCTTTAGTTGGTTAACTTTTTGAGAAGTTGAGTCATGCGAAGTTGTATTAGCAACTTCTTAATTGTTGTGTGTTGGAAGTGGGATCTTACGTTCATCATTATTGTTGTCTAGTTTAAGCTCACCGCTCTGAACATTTTCATCGAAAATCCTCCTCAGTGTCAACATTCCCTTGTTAAATGTCTAACATGTATATGGAATCGATGAAATTTGGCATCATCCTTCTCTTGAGCTATTAGTTCACATTTAACCCTTGGTAGTCTAATTATTCTGTCTTTGAGCCAATGATCAAGGACTACAAGCATTCTTTTCACGGGATAAGAAAACGGTGGAATATCTATAGTAACATCTCTTTTGAGCTTTTTACTTCCCTTATACCCTCCTCCTTGGGTAGTACTAATAGATGGTTGCCTCTTCTTACTTAAGCCACCCCTTTGTCTAGCAATAGAATTGTTTATTCATCATGCGTTTTCCACCAACATCACAAAAAACTCAAATGGTAGATTCTTGAGGTGCATTGCATATTTGATGAATATCCCTTAGATATAGATTTTGACTAACTCCTTCTCATTATGGATGTCTTAGATGTCTAATGAACACTTTTTAAAACGGTTAATGAAATTTATAAGGTCCTTCTTAGGACGTTATCGATACGCCCCATGTCTGTCATAGTAACACATTCTTGTGTTTCAAAGAACTTTTCTAAGAATAACTTGCACATAGTTCCTCATGAATCTAAAAAGTTTGGAGAAAGGTTAACATACCAAGTGTATGCTTTCACTACCAAGTGTATGCTTTCACTATAAGATATTTGAAGAATTCTTTTACTTTGAGATCAACATTAAGTCCATAGACTAAAAATCTCAATGAATTGGAGAAGGTGCTTCTTAGCATTCCCCCATTTGCCATCGAACTTCATAAACTTAAGACTTGTATAGTACTTAGGATATGGTTTCCCTACAATCCTCTAAGGATATGGTAGCTTCAAGTTGCTGGTATCATGGAAGAAGAGGTTTGAATTTACTTCAAATACTTGTTAAAATCTTCTTTCATCAACAAGATGAAGAAGCAACAACAGGAGCAATTTCAACTTAGAGTATTAAGGTAGTGTTAGGAGTCACAATCATACCTACAACAGTATATTGGACATTACACCTAAATGATGATAATCCTCCAAGTTAGGTTCTTACATCTTTTACTGCTGAGAGATTTGGATTGGTAGAAGTTAGATAACTCTTATTTTAAATACACTCTACATGGTGATTTTATGGTATTTCTCTTATTTTTTTTTAAAGAAATCAATACTTGATTGAGTAAATTTTTATTTTCAGGTTTAAACATGTTCTCAGATTGAAAATGAAGGAAAAGAATCAAGTTTCACTCAATTTGAAGTTCAAATAAGTGAGTTATGAAATTTTAAAGTAAGATACAACTAATAGACACAATCATGTCCAATCAAGAGCCTTATTATCAAAGGGAAAAACAAGGCTAATAGTTAGAAAGTTACATAACCTGGGGATACAATCGTTTCCCTAAGCTGTGTTCGTACAATAGGGGAAAGTAGCAATTTTTTGTCAGTAAGTTACATAACTTGAGGACATAATCGTGTCCCCAGGCTGTGTCCAACCTAGGATGATTTTAGTGCCTAAAGTTAATAAGTTATATAACTTAGGGACACAACTGTATCCTAAACCATGTCTGGTGATGAAAAAGGAAATTTCCTAATATATTATATAAAGACTTATAAGGGTTTTGGATAAGACTTTTCACATTCAACATAGAAGAAACTTGAAGAGAAGAAGGAGGACAAGGCAAAAGCATCACCCAACTTTAAAATTGAAGAGATTTCTCATCAATAAAAGGGGTTTTTCATATTTTACTTCTTGATTTTGCTGCAACTTTCTTCTAATTCCATCATGATAGTTTAAGATTCTTGTATTTAGGATTGTGGAACCTAGGGTTCAATGCGATAATTGGATTTATTGATAATTTTCGATAAATTTTCTATTTTTTTTTATTCAGTTATGTGTTTTTATTATTAATTGATATTTCTAGAGTATCAATTTATAATATTATACATGATGAGTGAGAAATCACATGGGAAATGAGATCTAGACATAATTGAGAGATATATATGTACTTAAAAATAAGATGCATGATTCTTCTATAAAATTGTTATTTTTGTATGGGAATTCATTGTATGTTAATGCAATTCTAAATTATATTACTAAGTGAAGAGATTCTAGTACATAATTTAGGGTTAAAGTTAATATGCTTGAGAAAGGTGTTAATTTCAATTGTGACTCTCCCCATTCAAGAATAATAGAGATGAAATTGGATATAGTTTAAGTGGTCAAATGTTAAACACCAGGGGAAATAATTCCTAAATACATTATTTGTCTTCTTGAGGCCATTCTTAATTTTATTGCTTCTTAATTACTTAGTTAAGTCTCATGATTAGATTAGTTTGTTAAATTTTTGTATTTTTAATTCACTCAATCCATCACAATTTTTGGTTAGTAATAGAGTTAAGGTTACTAGTAGCACCTAAAGTCTTTGAGAGATCAACTTAGACTCATATTTGCTATATTAGAATTTGATAGGTACACTTGTCTAATATTAAGTTTTGGCATCGTTGCTGGGGACTTCGATATTAAGAACACTAGCTACTTTGTTACTTTGACCATTTTTTCCCTTTATTTTCATTGCTTTCCTTCTATTAATTATTTTAAGTTGCAATTCATTTTATATTTTGTGTCGTTATAGTACATGACCCAAAGCAATTCGGAAGATTTGGTATAACTTGATCCTAAAATTGAGAGAACTATCCTTCAAAATTTGAGATCATGTGCTAGACAAACTGTAGTTACCATAGAAGATGGTGTTGATTGTTGAGGTTAAGGGAGAACGTAAAGAGGCCAACAATCAATGCATCAATCAAGAAGATCCACTACAAGATCTTAAACCTATGGCTAATAACCGTAATGAAGCAAACCAGACTATGTTCGACTACTTAAGGTCTACACTAACTAGGGCTAACTTTAGTATCACAAGACTAACCGTTAATACCAACAACTTCCAAATTACACCTAATATCATACAAATGATGCAACAATATCTTTAGTTTGATGGCCTCCAAGATGAAGATCTTAATGCTCACATCTCTTGTTTTCTAGAGATTTGTGATACATTTAAAATCAATAGAGCTATAGACAAGGCTATCTGACTATAGTTATTTCCTTTTTCCTTAAGGGGTAGAGGAAAGCAATAATTGAACTCCCCACTAAGGAAATCAATCACAACTTGAAATGAATTAGCAGATAAATTTTTAGAGAAATATTTTCTACCTGTAAAGACCGCCAAACTTCAGAACGACATTTCTTGTTTTACCTAATTGGAAGTTGAGACTCTATATGATACTTGGGAGTGGTTCAAGGACTTGCTTAGGAGGTGTCTGATAAAAGGCAAGTGCACCTATCAGTTTTAATATAGCGGATGTAAGTTCGAGTCGATCCTTTAGAGACTTCGAAACTAATACTAACCTTAGCTCTGAGCTCTGTCATCTAATCGAAAAATTATAATGAGTTGAATGAATTAAAAATACTAAAATTAACAAACTAATCTAATTATGAGACTTGACTAAGAAATTTAGAAAAGATAAAATTAAGAATGACTTCAAGAAGGCAAATAACGTATTTAGGAATTGTTTCCCTTAGTGTTTAACATGTGATCGCTACAAATTTATTCAATTCCATCTCTATTATTCTTGACCGGAGGGATTCATAATTAAAGCTAACACCTTTCTCATGCATATTAACCTAAATCCTAAATTATAATATAATTTAGAATCGTATTAATGTGTAATAAAAACCCATACAAAAATGATAAATTTTCGGAAAAATCATATATCTTATCTCTAAGTACACATGTAATTTTCTTTAATTATGTCAAGATCTCATTATTTATGTGATTTCTCAATCATGATGCATAATATCATAGATTGATACCCTATAAATATCAATTAACAATGAAAACACATAATTGAATCAATAAAAATAGAAATTTTATTGAAAATTATTAATAAATCCAATAGTTATATGAAACCCTAGGTTCCACAATCCTAAATATAAGAATCTTAAGCTATCATGATAAAATTAAAAACGAATTGCAATAAAATTAAAAATGAATTGCAGTAAAATTAAGAAGTAAAACATGTAAAACCCCTTTTGTTGATGAAAAATCTCTTCAATTTTGAAGTTGGGTGTTGCTTCCACCTTTTTCTCCTTATTCTCTGCAAGTCTCTTTTCTTTTGAATGTTTAAAAGTTATGTGCAAAACCCTCACAAGTCCTTATATAATGTATTATGAAGTTTCTTTTTTCGTCATCAAACATAGCCTGGGACACAATTGTGTCCCCAAGTTGTGTAACTTACTGACCTTGGCACAAAAATTATCTTGCATGGACACAACCTGGGGATACAGTTGCGTCCCAAACTGTATAACTTTTTGACAAAAAATTACCACTTTCACTTATTGTTTATGTAACTTCAAAAATTCATAACTCATTCATTTGAACTCCAAATTGAGTGAAACTTGATTCATTTTCTTCATTTTCAATCCAAGAACGCGTTCAAACCTTAAAATCAAAATTTTACTCAATTAAGTATCAATTTCTTTAAAAAACCAAAAATATAAGGGAAATGCTATAAAATCACCATGTGAAATGTATTTAACATAAGAGTTATCAATGTCCACATCATAGCCTTCCACTTTGGATGTAGATTCAAACCTTTTATAATGGTCTCAATTTATCTACAAGACAGATGATTGGTGCATCTACAAGAGGTACTTTGAACACAAAGACACTCAAGCAAATACAAAACTTAATTGAATGAACAATTATTAGTAGGAAAGTACTAAAGCCAAGCAAAAGGTTACGGGAATTTATGAAGTCAACTTAACAACTGCTCTAGTAGTTAAGGTAGATCTATTGAGTAAGAAGATTAATGCACTCTTTGTTGGCCTTCAATAAGTATAACTAGATGTATGTGATTTTGGCATGCATGGTTATAGAGCATAAGAACAATTGGAACAAGTGATTATTTAGGAAATCCACCTAGGCAACAAAATAACCCATAAAGCAACACTTATAATCTAGGATGGAGGAACTATCTTAATTCATAAGAGGAAGTGTTTAGCAAAAGTTTCTATCTTTGCAAACTTTGGTTTATAAAGAACTTGCTTTAGAGTTCTTATGCACTTACAATAAGAGAAGAAGAGGTTGATGAGGATAATGGAGATAGGGATTACAATCCCTCCTCTTATTTTCTTTTTTTGTGTTTGTAATATTTAGTTTATATCTCTTTTATGCCTTGATTGAATAGTTTAGACTTTTCTTTTATTTTCTTTTCTATTTTCTTTTCACTTCTTTCATTTTCTTAGGCATTAGATAATTGGTAAAGGCATGCACAGATTGGACATGTAATGATCATGGACTCCTAGATATGAACTTTTGTACATGCTTTTTGAATGTCAGGGAAGTGTTAGTTCTTTTTTAGTTGTTGTTTCCCTTTTTATTCCCTTTTTCCCTATGATGTTTTATAATTGTTTCATATCTTGCTATTTAGCTATCTTAGTCATACATTAGGGACAATATATGTCATTAAGTAAAGGGAAGGGATATATATGAATTTGTTACTATTTAGAAGACCAATTATTCACATTTGACCTAATTAATTTTTAAGTTAACTTGCAATAGGTGATTAATAAGTGTTGGAATTTGAAGTGTTTAATTGGGCCAAATTGACTATTTCATCCCAATCATTATTGATCTTATTATACTTTACCAAAATTGAATAAAGCAATCTTTGGAGGGCAAAGTTACAAGTTATTTAACTTAGCACTCTAGGACTTGAGTTTGGAGCAACATCGCTAGTTGAGAGTCAATTATGATTATTTTAAAATCGACTTTAATGTATATCTTTCTTTTGGAAATTTTTTTAGCCTTATAATCCTTAACAAACAAACATGAAATTTTCCTTTTAAGAAACCCCTGAAAAATTGCAATAATTAGAGGTATAAAGTAATAATAAGTGTATGAATAAAAAAAAAAAAAGAGATAAATTAGTAAAGATTCACCTTGGTCTATCAGAAGAGCGAGGTTGAATCCCAATGATAATACCAATGCAAGTGTAAAATAAATAAAAAATGAAAATTGGTATAGATTAGCCTTGATCCCTTAGAAGAGCAAGGTTCTTTCTCATTACCAATATGAAGGCTAAGTTGGTATGAATTGCTTTTAGTCCGTTAAAAGAGTTAAATTCTTTCTCGCTACCAATATAACTATCATTTAAAACTAATTGTGCTTAAATAAAGTAAATTTAAAAACTTCCTTACAAAAGTATGAACTAGGAGGATGATCAGATGATGGGTACATGTAAAATTGTGTTTATTATGGATTATGGTGCTTAGCCAAATTGAAGAGAGAATTGTATAAACTTTAGTCAGGTGGACAAAATTTTTTATGACTTTTTCTCAGCTGGCGAGATATTAAATCTAATTTCAAGTTTAGGAATCATTGGTTAAATGACTCAGGTAAACTTTGACTTACATAGATTAACTAGTAAAGTTTGGTATTAAGTATTACTAGAGCATTTGAATATGGTTGGGTGGAATTATGAAATGGTTAAGGGTGAAATTGATTAGCTTTATTATTGTAAGTTAATTGGAGATGATTTCCTTATTTTCTTTAGGTGAAGTGTAATTGTTTATCAGTTTCCTAAGTAGTGATAAATTTTATTTAGCACTTCTTCTCCTAAAATTTTTAGAAGTTAGAGGCAACACATAGGGTAATCCTTCTTCCTACTGTATATTGTCCTTCTTTATGAAGGTTTGTAGTGGTTGCACCTGCTGAGTACCTTGCTATAGAGTAGTCGGTACCATAATACCAATAGTAACAATATAAGTAAGTCCAGTAGGTTGCATGAATGACATAAGGAGAACCATTGTAGGTTGAACACTTATTGGGTTAATAACAGCAGCAAATGCCATACCAAGCAGAACTTATGCCAAGGTAGCTAAGAATTGATTGAAAACACGAGTGTTCTCTTGCACAGTATGAACAACTAGGGATGTCTCAACAGTAAATGTTTGTTGCACATTCACAAGCATTATGCTATTGCCTGATGCTAGAGTTTACTTAGAGATTACAGGATTAGTTTCATGAATGTTGGAGGTTTCATCCTATCCATTGGTATTTGACATTGTTGATTACAAGTGATCTCTCCCTAGTAGAGTTGTCAAATAATGTAGGTAAGGTTACTGTTGGTGATTGATCACGTGTTATACGTGTGATGATCAATCTTAAAGATCACCTGATCTAATGGTACATGTATAGATGTGATAGAAAGATCCATGGAAGGAGGAGTAGACAAACTCGATCACTCGTATATGTGTAGCAAAAGATAAAGTCTTGTATTCTCTAAATGTCCTTGCTTCATTTTGCATTGAATAGCTTGTTTGATCTTTCGTAGAGTAACTTCAGAAGAGTTTTTATATTTGTTTCAAGCTAGCCAATGCTTAGAATGACCTAAATGAAAGGAGGAGCCTCTCATTTATAGATTTTAGGAATAAGATTTAACCGTTGGATTACTGTGAGATGGATGGATGAGATATGGCATTATTATCAACTATTGGATGGCCTTAGATGGTGCATTCGCTGCCATTCACTAGTATTCATTCGTTTACTTCGTATAGACCACGAGCTTAGACCTTAAGCTTTAAACAAACCCAATGACTTATAATAAAAGAATATAAGCTATTTAATAATGAAACAAGCCCATAACTCTTATATAAATCCAACTAGCTCCTTTTGAGGCTAAATAAAGTCTAAACTAGCTTGGAAAGGCCTCTTTTGAGCTCATTTTTGCACACAAGTCAATCAAATAAGACTAAGAGCGAAATAACAATCCAATGGTCCTTATTTCGAATCTTTTGAGTCATATCTCCTTAAAACATCCTTATTTTAGCTTGGTTTCCTAGGCCTTGTGATTAGTCTATTAAATTAGTAAATAGCATTAAATTGAGCTAAAAAACCCAATTACCGAAACGACCCTATATAATTACATTTGTATCTTTTTATATATTTTTTTTTGTTAACTACCAATTTCATTTTATCCTTTTTTTTTAAAAAAAAATAACTATCTAGAACCATGAACTATAAAATATATTTGTCCATATTCATAATAGATGATGGAGGCATGGAACACCTAAATATAGCTTTTGATTTTTTTTTTCCCAATAACATTATATATTACAACTTTAAGGGAAAGGGATTTAAATCTAATTCATTTTATTGGGAGACTAGCATTTATACTATTTAGCTACAACAATCTTATGAAATATATTTTGTTTCATTAGAGATGATATTTATATGACTTCCATTTTACCTATGTTTATAAGGTTCCATGGACGTGGACCAAGGATTATGTAATTTTTACAAAATTATGTAGTTCTATCTACTAATAAGAATCAAATTATCTAATATATAATTTGGAAACAATAAATTATAAGTTCAACCTTTATGGAAACTCAAAAAATTTAAAAAAAAAAAGCCTCTTTGAGAACATTGTCTTAAGTCTTTTCATATGTGTAGTTTAGAAGAACATACACCTAATAATATATATAGGATAAATGTTGTGAATATTAAATGAGTAACTATTCAAAATTTAATTTACTACATCAACTTTTAGCTTGTTAAGTATAACATCCAATTGAAATTTTTCGTATTATTATTACTACGTACTATGTGTATATGTGTGTATGTGTGTGTGTGAGAGAGAGAGAGAGAGAGAGAGAGATCTCATTTTGATTGGTGATTAAATTAATCAAATAACAATGAAGATATGAAAGGTTTCAATTATGTATAAATTTGATAAATTAAAAGTTCATATAGTAAATTAAACTTTAATTAGGTCAACCAAGTTGTACAATATATAGGCATTGAAATATTTAATGAAAGGGCATATTTCTTGCCCACTTGTATAGAAGATATTTAATCAATAATCATTTATTACCATTTGTCATATGTCAAAAAGAGATAATAATAAAGCTAGTAGTCAGCATCATTAGGGAAAGGAAAATGCTATTGCATTAAAAAAAATCCTGAAAATGTTGTCATAGCTAAAATAATCCCAAGAATCCCCCCTTAAAATCTATTTTTGAAAATATGAATTTAAAATGTATTGAAATTAGATTCTCAAAAGTCAAAAATGTGAAATTTAACATGAAATCGACTATTGAAAAACCGATTAGATAGCATATTTATCATTATTTTGGTGTTGTCTAACAAAGAAGGAGTTGAGCCTTTATTCTGTACACTTGGGTTCAAATCTCAGCATACTCTAACCAGAATCATACTCTAACCAGAATCAAACCTATGATCTTTGGCTTAAAGGACCAAAACACTAACCATTACACTAAATGGAAACTACATGTTTTCGACTAAACATTTAAATATTTAACTCTTCTAAAATTGATTTTTCAAGATGAAATTTTAATTTTAATGTTTAAAATTAGCTTTTCAAGATGCGATTTTAGTTCATTTTAAATTCGCATCTTCCAAAATGGAATTCGGGTGTAGTATTTATTTATTTATTTTTTTTTGCAACTACAGTATTTTTGGGATATTTTTTTAAATTTTGCATTATTCATTTCCTTTTCCTTAGGATCATTTCATGACTCTTAAAAGTTAGTAAAGGACATGTTTGAACTTTGATCACTTTCTAAGTCAATCCAACTTAGTACTCTTTCTCTCTCTCTCTCGTAGTAGACTCACATGTCTTCTTCATCAATCTTGCAACTTCCCCTCTAAATTTTCTTGTTCTTTTTACTTTTTTTCTCATAATTTAAAATCTCGACCAATCCTAGCACTATCATCGTACGATGAAAGTCGTATGTCTTTGTAGACACGAAAATAACAGTTTTTTTTTCCTTTTCTCCTTTTTTTTTATTCATTAGATAAACTATAATGTACTTATATAATTTAATAACTTATTATTAGACACACTTATTGATTTAACACTTTAATACTTCCAATAAGATTATAAGAAGATTCGTAAAATGGCTCTTAGGGGAAGCTCTCTCTGTAGCATGGCTAATCCTTCTTCGGTGGCATAGTTGACAAAGACAAAAGTAGTGATTTTTTGCATTGTAGCAAAGAGCAATTAGCTTCTTCAGGATCTATCGACGATAATTTGCCTATTGTAGAAAATGTTTTTGAAAACCCTAATGGGAAAGAGATTGAGCTACCCAAGAAATTATCCTTTCGGGTTACTGTTATCACTAGCATCCCTATAGCATATGAGCGATATTGCTTCCAGAAGGATGAATTGAGTTTCAAGATGGATCATGATGATGATCAATCAAGAGAAGAAGAAGTGTGCTTAAATGAAAATGCAAAATAGGGATTATGATATGTTAATTTTTCGAAAACATAAATCAAAATTCTTAGCACCTTATGGAAATTCACGTTTGTTGGAAAAAATTTTAGGCCTAATCTAAGGTATAAAGTTCTATTAAATAAGTTAAATCACACGTAGAGAAGACTGAACCCCTTTAAATTGATTCATACAAGGTTAGGGCACTACCTTATTTCCTCAGAGAATGGAGTAGATTACCGATATTATAAAAAATGGACATTAGTTTGTTAACGATAGATATTTAACATTAAAAAAAGGGTCCTAGGGTTTAAGTCGGATATTACTGAATTTGACATGTGTCAGCATTAGTGAGAATCTTTGGGTTGTTTATGGAATTTTATTCTCCATTGGCTATGAAACATATTGGAGAAAAGATAGGACTTGTTTTAAGGTATGACTCGTATACAATTAGTTTGGAAAGGGGTAGATTTAAAAGAATTTGCATGCAGTTAAATATTGAAACCCTCCTGAAGCATACAATAATTATTAATGGTGTACCATATAGGGTTTTATAGGAGGGCTCTCGAAGGTGTGTGAATTAAGTGGTAAAATATATCACAGGTATAATAAATGCCTAAATCTTAAGCAAAGCTAGATTATGAACTCAAAGCCACAAGATGTAGGTCAATGAGAGGCAATTAGTAGAGTGACTAAGGATGAAGTGACTACTATGGGAAATGGGAAAATTATAGATGATGTTCAAGTAGAAAAGGAAGTAGATATTGGGGAGCTTAATGGCAAAAAAATACAGATCAAAGAACAAGTACCTAGTTAAGAGAATATTAGTGGAATAAAGTTGTCAAATCCAATGAAAAAGGGATTGAATGATCAAGGGGATTAAACCACTGACCAATACAAAAAATGTAATCAGAAAAAAGGTAAAAAAAATTAAGAAAAGAGAATATGGTTAGTAATAGTGGGAATAGCAATCCTTTGATGGGTGTAACCACTGATAGAAGTGAAAGAGTTCCTTTAAAAGAAATTAATACACAAATTAATGTAACTATGAATAGTCAAGATGTTTTGAAGATGTATAAAAAGGAAGGACAACTAATCTTTGGCAAGGAAAACCCTTTGCTTTCTCAATGGAGAGAAACCCTTATGCATATTACCAAAAAAAAAAAAAAAACCACTAAAAAAGAAACTCTTCTTCTTTAAGTAAATTAGCAAGAGAACATGGTTCAAATGCTAGAAGCAACACTCCTTCTTTAGGATTTATAAGATGATTCACAACGATTGAAGGAATATCCTAACACTAGCATTTAAGAAATAAAAACATGCTGAGGACCACCATACTATGTACTGTAGTGGACGACATCAATGTTCACAGTATAGAATGGAAGAAATTTCAAGTACCAAAAATCATGTTCGACGCTCTTCATCCTCTGAGAAGGTGTTTTATAATGGATCAGAGATACATTCATATAAAGGTGGATGGGGTGCTAGTGGCAAAGATGCTAATCATAACGGATGTGATGACAGGAGAGGATATTTTAGAGCTATTGGAAGAGACATGTAGGCTGATAGCGGAAGTGATCCTCTTGGGTTCGGAAACTCTCATGGACATTTAAAGAGTCCCATTCCTGGAGCACTTTTCTGAGGGATAAAGGAAGTAGTTTTAGTTGAAGGCAGAAGAGTTGGAAATGGTAATGATATAGTCTAGGTTTTGGCCATGCAAGTGGAGATTGGAGATAAAGGATTGGATGGAAGCGGACAATGGGGGAAGATGGTTAAAGTTGCTTGGTAACCTACTTGATTTTGAACTTATGGTTAGAAAACCTCTCAAATTCTTACTTGGAATGTAAGGGGAGCGAGTTCGAAGTAGTGTAAAAGAGCAATCCAGGAATTATGGATGATGGATGATCCTCAAATCCTTATTGTTATAGAAATGAGGATAGGGCATGAAGGTGTTGAGGAGCTTCAACCTTAAGTGGGGACAAATAACATGGCTTATCATAAGGTGAATGGATATAGAGGTTGAATAGTCATAATGTGGAATGAAGAAGACGCCATGCTAATTGAGAAAGCTTCTTCTAGTTAACACATCACTTTTGAAATTTAGGTTTGTTCTTTTAACCTTTCTTGGTTTTTTCTACTACTTATGCTTATGCTAGATTTGAGGAACGATGCTATCTATAGGAAGAGTTGGAATCTCTATGGGGATCTATTACTGGGGCTTGGATTATAATTAAGGGTTTTAATGAGATCCTTTACAAAGAAGAGAAATTTGGAAGGGGGGGGGGGGGGGGGAGGGGGAGTGAGGGAGGGTTTATGTTTATCTAGTTTGTCAATCTAGAGCAGAAAAAGTATCATTCATGTATGGACAAGGGTGGAATGATTGACTTAGGTTTTGTGAGGCTGAAATTTACTTGGTCAAAAAGATTGTGCCACTTATTTGATTTGATACCGACAACATTATATAGGGCTTAGGTAAATGGCAAGCCTTATACCTTGAAACTAAGGTATTTCACATAGTTTTAAACCAATCGGACCACCTTCTTATAATTCTTGATACCCTCCTAGAATCTATAAGTGAACCAAAATTTAATAGACCTTTTTGGTTTCCAACCTATTTCAACAACTTTATGTAACACTGTTAGGATCTTAATAATTTTTTATACCTTGATGATTTGGACTTCTTTATAACCTTTTAAAGAAGTGGAATGTAGAAACCTTTGGTTTGATCCATATAAGGAAAAAAGAGGTGAAAAAGAAACTTGAGGATATAAGGAAAAAGCTTTAGCATAACCTATTATAATTGCTTGTTGATTAGGAACAATTTTTGCAACAAGAATTACAAGTTGTCTTAAGTTGTGTAAAGAAGTTATGGGCATCAAAGGCTAGAGTGAAGTGGATCGTAGAGGGGGAGAGGAACATAAGATTTTTCTAGATTAGTAATTTATATAGAAGATTGAAAGGTGTATCTATGGCTTGTTTAATTGTGCTTGTAGTTGGGTTACTAATGCAAATGATATTTAACAGCTGGTAAATAAGTACTTCTTGAACTTTTTTTCAACAACGAAGGATTATATAAGTAAAGCTATAGAGGATTGGAGTGGTGGATAGCAGATTCTATTTGAAGATGAGAAAAGAGAGTTGGGGAAAAATTGCTTGGATAAGGAAATCAGAAGCGCCTTGAAATGCATAGGGAACCATTAAACTTAGGGAATTGATGGGTTGAGTACAAAATTCTTTAAGAAGTGCCGGCCAATAGTGGGAGCTACGGTTTGTAAAATAGTCATAAGTATTTTAAAAAAAAATGTATGATATCAAAGTTAAATAAGACACTGATTGTTCTTATTCCAAAGCCAGTAGGAGCAAACAAGATCAAAGATTTTAAACCCATTAACCTTTGTACTACTATGTATAAGGTGGTCTCTAAACTTCTTGTGAACTAGTTAAGAGGAAGCCTGAATCACTTAATTAGCTTGGAATTGTGGAGTTTCATCCTAAGACGAGCAGCAAGGGATAACTTAATTATTTTTCAAGAAATCCGTCATTCTTTAGATAGTCGAAAAGGAAAGAAGAGCTGGATGCTGGTAAAACTAAACTTAGAAAAGGCTTATGATAGGGTGAAATGAGATTTTATTAGGTCCTCGCTAAGTAGCTTAAACTTGCCAGATCTGTAGATAAATCTTGTTTCTTATTGTCTTAGCTCTATTTCCTTCTAAATTATCTTTAATGGATCTATAATGGAGGGTTTTGAGAGCTCTAGGGGATTATGACAAGGTGATCCATTATCACCTTACCTAGTCATTATAGTTATAGAAATGTTAGTTGGATCATCTACCAATTAGTAGAGTCGAAAAGATGGTAGTGACTTAAAATAAGAGGATCTTAAGTATATCTCTCACATCTCTTCTTTGCGGATGATATTGTCCTATTAGGAGAGGCCATGAAAACTAATGCAAGATGTATGATGAATGAGATACGAAGATTTGGTCAAGTGTCTAGACAAAAGGTAAACTTTAAGAAATCCAGTATTGTTTTCTCCAGATTTACGAGCAGGAGTTGTAAGGAGAACATTTATAGTATTTTTGGAATTCGATTAAATGCTGGTTTGGGTAAGTACTTGGGCATATTAGTGAAACCTAAGGACTAACTTAATAGAGAAGATTTGGAGTTCACTTTAAAGAAAATTATCAGGTTAGAAGGTGAAGATGTCAAGCATAGATGGTCAGAAATTGCTGACAACTTCAGTTATGGAAAGTATTTCTAACTTCTACTCTTAAGCCATTTCTTTCTTAAAATCCCTTGTTAAGCAAGTGGAGAGAGTAAACATGGACTTTATTTAGGGATCGACAGATAAGAAAAAGAAAATCTATTAGATTAATTGGGATAAATTTAAGAGATTCAAATCAAAGGGAGCTCTAGGAATGTTGGATGTTAATAAAAAGAATAAAGATAATTTCTATAAATTAGATTAGGAAGTGAAAAAAAAAAAAAGAATACTCTTTGGATTGAAGTGATAAAGGGGAAATACATGATGAATTAAGGACAAAGAAGTGTGAAATTTGGATTAGGTTTCTACATAGCCTTGTGAAAAGCTATGACTTAGGTAGATCAAAACTCAAGACATCGAATAAGGAGTGGCACTTCGACAAGATTTTGTAAGGATGATTGGATGGATTCAAGAATCGTGGAATCGTGGTTTTTTTGGGCCCCTTAACAAGTTTAATAATCTTTCAACAATGAAACAAGCTTGGAATGGTGTTAATAACTAAAAGGAAAAGAGTATTGGTCGGATGAAGAAAATAGATAGCGCTCTAATCGTAGTGCTTAGATCAAATATGTCATGAACCTAGTGAAGATTGGATTAATAGAAACTAGGATTGGATATAGAAAAGGCCAGCTTTTCCAAAGGTTTAGATGTTCTTCTGGAGGATCCTATTGGATAGATTACCTATGAGGGACAACTTAATCAAAAGATGGATCTTGGTGGGTCCAATGTGCCTGTTACGTAGGAATGGGAATGAAACTCTTTGCCAACTATTTTTTCAATGTGAAGTTAGTAAAGAATGTTGGCGTATGCTGAGTGTAAATAGCTTCAGTCATGTGCAAAATGTAGACGAAGTAGGGAACTAGTTAAGAAAGGAAGTAGAGTGGAAAAGGAAGACTTGATCTGACTTAATTCCCTTGAAACAAGCTTAGATCCTCTTCATGTTGAGGTGCATTTGGAGGGAAAGGAATCAAAGAATTTTCAAGGAAATACCTGATAATAGCTAGTGGAACCAACAGGTTAGAGCTAAAACAAATGAATGGTAGCCAATGCATAGAGCAAAAAAGATTGGCGATCACTCGAAGAGAGAGGCTAGGTGGACAAAGCTAGATGAGAGAGTAATTAAACTCAATTGTGATGGACTAGTGGAAGAAAATGGGATTCGAGATGGTATTACGATGATAGCCAAAGATCGTAATGAAAAGGTGTTAGGAGGCTTGATGAAATAGATAACCAATGTCTCATCGGTAGAAGTACAATTATAGGTGATTTTTAAGGGATTAGAATGGGCAAAACAAAAGGGTATCAAGCATATAGTTGTGGAATCTAACTCGATAATGGCAATGAATTGGATAAAAAACCCAGAAGTGAAAATCCTATTATGTCACTTGACTCTTGTAGGATGTATCAATGTCATATCTTATTTTGATTTTATAAATCTGTATAGGGTAAGCCATGACTAGAATATTATAGTGAATGCTCTAGTTAAGGAAGGATTATAGACGAACTCATGATTTGCTTTTGAGGATATTTCCTAGTTCTCTATTATCTTTTTTTTTTTTTTAATTTAACTGGACTTAGTTGTCAATCTTCTGCTAAAGTTATGTAGTAGGAATCTAGCTAGCTTTGTTTGTTGGGTTTTTTTTTTTCCTATGTTTAAACTTGGTTTGACTTTTGATAGTTTTAATGAATCTTCTTATTATCGAAAAAAAAAAAACACAAGTTTATGAGAAATCAAAACAGGTTGGATTCTATTTGTGTTTTATTGAAAATCAAACTTTGCTATTCCCTTTTAACTCATTGGAATGAGTATTTAAGTTTTCAACCAACAAACAATCAATTAATTAAATCTTTCAATTATCTATTGAAAATATATTAATAAATCATTAATACAACTATAATTCTATGTTAAAAAAAGTTCCCCAATCGATAAACATGTAATTTTTATTTTCTCATCTCGTAACAACCATGGAGAATTCATCTAATAAATCTTTATGAAAAATTGAAAATTACCAATTGTTTTATTGCGTCAATTAGTTTTATTATTTCTGTTTTTATTTTGTTTTTAGATTTTGTTTTAATTGATCAAATGCACCACTCAATGTTGATTGATAAAGAATTTATTAATTTGTGATATGAATGGATGAGTGGTAAACAAATATAAGTGCTAATTAGATATATATATACATATATTAATGATAATGGCTAACTTTTAAAAAACGTAGTATTTATATTTATAATGTTATGATTTTACCTGTATATATACACAATTAATCCATTTGGTGCTGTGCTTGTCCATCTGTGCTTTTCCGATAACGAACATTCATGTCTAGAAGTAACCAATCCAGCCAAAGTGACACCTATAACTGTATTTTGTATTCGATTTAGGTAAACACACGGGTCGGTTAGAGTATGTTTGTGATCAGTAAAATGGAGCCGATGACACTTGAATATATGTAAACAGGATGAATAGAAAATACATTGTTAAAGAGATTATCATTATTATATCACTGAAGCGGCGTTGTACTTGGTGATGATAATCTGGTGGACTTTTCACTTCCTGGTTTCCTCTACCTTTTTCTTTCTTCTTCTTCTTCTTCTCCTTCTTCTCCTTTGTCATTTATTTTCTTTTTTTTTTTTCTTAAACTTTGATATTTGGAATCCTTCACTCACTTCTATCCTCTCTCCTCTGCTCTTCTGACCTTAATTTTAGCAGCTCATAACACAAAGAACCCAATTCTACTTCTCATAGATTCACCTCCTAACTTGGTTTCTGATGAGTTATTCTCTCAAGTTCCCATTTTTACATACCCACTTGCTTTTTCTTCTTGGATTCGTTACTTTGACCATCTAATTTGTGAAAAATCTGCAGAAGTTTGCTTTTTTATTTTTTTTTCGGGTGTTTCTTTAAAGCTCTTTACTCGATATTCTTGCTTTGTAGTACCGGTCTCTATGTTTTGGTTCTTATTTGTTGATGTTCAGTTGGAAATTAGTTAGGTAATTAAAGTTCTCATCTGTGATTTGATATTGCAAGGTATTGGTCTACTGGTTTTAATGCCATTTTCTTTGCTGCATCTTGTGTGCATACTTTTTTAGTTGCAGTTAGAGCTTGAAGTTGAAATTTTTATTTTCAGCAGCTGATTGGGGAGAAGCACATCCTCTCGAAAAAAAAGTCTTAACTAGGGGCTTGTTCGAAACTTGTTACCATTGGGCTCCAGTAAATGCACCTTCTTCTTTGTAACTTAAAAGGAGAAGACGCTTTATTGAAACGCGCATTCTTCTTATTTATTAAAAAAATGCGCCTTCAGCTTGTAAAAAATTCACACTTCCAGAATGCACCTTTTTTACAAACCTATGGTGTACTTGTGAAATGCGACTGAACTGTGCCCTGTGCCCAATATACAATCCCAAATCGGGCACAGTAGCACATTTCACAACTTAAGTAAGTCTCCTGTAATAGTTATTTTACAACAATCTTCTCCTTAGTTCGCTCAATTCGCATGGGTTAAATCAAACCTTAGAATTTGAGTATGATAGAGTTTTATTGATTTCTCTTGCTAGTTGGATTGATACTAGTATATTTGGGTTGTAAATGTCACTGATAACGTGTTTTTGTAGTCAGATTATTTGTAAATTAAAGTAATAATATATTATTTATGTTAAATAAGTGAATGCCTACAAGTTGTATGGCAAAGTGCCTAAATTATGTTTGTTGAATTGTCTGGAAGGCTTTATTTGCTAGTAAAGTGTATAGTTTGACATGTTAAATAACGCACACCAAAGATTGTGACGATAATACTAGACTGATAAGTGTGATGAATTTTATGTGTATAGGTTGAAAATGATGGATTTTGTTAAATTCTCCATATATGCTCATGGAAATATCATGAGAGGAAATTTGGGTCCGGAATACGATAGAGATCCTATCAAGTTGTTGAAAATGGAAACTAATGCCACGTTTGATAAACTATTTGAGAAGATTTGCAAGAGCATTGGAATTGATCCTAGTACAAGCGGTGTAGAGATACTATACAGGCACCCTAACGCTTATTTGGGAATCATTTCATACTCCTTGATTCCTGTAAGAGATGATGATGATGTGAAGATCTTGTTTGAGATGACAGAAGCATTTGGGCAGACTTACATTCACCATTTGTATGTGAGAATACCCGAAGAAGAAATTGGTGGGAATCCTATGCAATGTACATTTCAGGAAAATACTTCCTTTTATGCAACACCCTCTGCTCAACCCATGATGGTTGACCACCCCATGGTAGATGAACACACGTTTGCACATATATGGAAAGATGAAAATATTTTTGATGAAATGGTTGGACCGCTCCTACAGAAAGGGGCATCATATGACCCTGTGCTTTCATGTATGGGAGATGATTTTTATAATGGTATTCCATGTTACACAATGCAAAAATCTACACTGGTCAGGTCTAAACAGGCAGCAGTTGCAAAGGTATGTCCATCTGAACCTGTTACTCCATTGAAGCATTTTGAGAGACCACTATTGACTGTGATGTTGGGAGCTAGTTGTTCTTATCAAGTTAAACTACCTAAATGGGCAACCATATAATAACTAGAAGACTAGAGTTGGATTTAACATCTTAGTTATTGCTTGGGTGATGGAAAATTTATTGGAACATTTCAAGTAATGAGCAAAAGCAACATGTGAGCATGAGTTGCCAATTGGTGTGTTATGGGAATAGTTCTGTGCATGTTGTTGGTGGTGGCTATAGCTGAATTAAGATATTGAGGTTATCCTGGACTAGCAACACTGTTAATGAATTAGTACCAATACTGCTGAAATTTCTTTGTGGTGAACTGATAGGTTATGATATTTGGGATATGAGAGTGAATCAGGCCTCACGACTTCATCAATCATGCTGGTTATTAGAACCACCTGTCATGTGAGGTCCACCTGTGTCTAATCTCAATAGGACTACCACATAAGCTTCATAACTTTACAAAACAATTTCTTTTGGAACTTGAAATATAGATGCAAACTAATTTGCTCTGTAAGGATGTCCAAAATGTTGAATGCTGGTGGCTCTCTAATGCTGACACTTAAAGTTGGTGCTGATAAAAAAATGTCAATGGAACACTCTAAGCATTTTTCAGAGGTGTCAGCTTTGAACTAGAATTGACACTCTTGAAGGTGTGCACACCCCATTTTTGTAATGTTGATCCTACTTATGGAACAATATTTTGAAGAAGCCTTCATACTTCATGTTACTTCGAAGATTTTGCCTCTACCACAATAGTAGTAAATCAAGGGAGTCTTGGCTGGAATTCTTAACTTTATAAATCTTAGTTAATTTATTCACATATTTTACATGGGAGCTACATGTGCATTTTTAATGAGAGTTAGCCTCCAGTTTCTTGTGCTATAATTTGAATTTGCTGGCTGATGAGTACAAGGCATGAAGGAGCTCAGTAAAGATGTTTCTCAGGATTTCGATTAGGAAATAGGTCAAATTACTCACTTGACATCTGTTGTAAAATGGCATAAAAAGATTTGAGAACCAATAACCTGTTATGATTAGTAGCACACTTATCTTATTTAAAAGCTTAAGCTTATAGTTGCATTGTGAACTATTATATTTATTATATGATGCTTGTACTCACTTGTGGACCGGTCTTTGATTGAGACCCATCAAGTGAACAATTTTTAATTAGATGGGAAGTAATGACTTTGTAGGGATTCGAACTCACCTACTCTGTTATTATGTTATAATTGGTATCATGGCTATTGTATCTAAGAGTTTAAGCTTATAGATACAATATAAACTATTATATTTATTATATAACATGACTATCACATTCTACTACTTTCCAAGGATTCAATCGTTAATTTAATACATTCCGAAAACCACTAAGATAAGATGGTCTGCTTTTTTTTTTTAATTGTTATTTATTTAGCAAAGGTTGCACTCCTTTGTACATCTAAGATTTTGACATTTAAAACACAAGAGACTTTGTATTAGTGGCAAACCCTATAAAGGGGACATTATTGAGCATTTTGTAGCCATCGATAGGGGGTGCATACTGTGATAAGCTTACCACATATAATGTGTACATTAGGCCTCATGATATCAGCCCCGTGGATCCGTGTGTTACATTATGTTACCTGATAATGAGTTACAGTTTGCATTTCTAGCTTTAAGACTGGCATGGAAGATGCAGTCAACATCTAAATTTGAAGTCTTGGACACTCTTGTTTGCAACATTTCCAAGATATAACGATGAACTTATGTCCAAATTGAAGCTTTGCTAGAGAACAGGACTATGTTTAAGCTTAAACGACCAATTTTTGTTTTTCTTTTCTGATCATGTTTTAACGTAACATCAATAGGTTTTCAGTTAGTATTTTTTGTTTATAGAGTTTCTTTTATTTAGTTCCTATTTAAAAAAAAGGGAAAAATCTTCTTTATTTTAGGTGCATAACTCATCAAAGCATCACAAGCTCCCATTTCTTTAGATATATATCTTTTTAAATTTCTTCCATAATATGTTTTTATAGATATGTTGTGTGCTTTTATATTTATTTTTAATACATCCTCACTTGTAGATTGGGAATTTGCTAAAGCCATCAAATGGATGGCTTTAACTATGAAGGAGTTTAATGATGACATAGGAATTCGAATTCTGGCCTCTTAAGCCAAATCATGATAAATTTGGCTCCATAACCAATTGATTCAAAAGTTTAAACTTTTAGATATGTTGTGTGTTTTTTTTATTTATTGCTAAACAATCTCATGATATGTGCAAAATGTATTTGAATCTATGGATGAAATTCTTCATGGTACCTGCTCTTTTTTGTTATGCTGTGCATTGTAACACATTCATGTATGGTAAAAACTTGATGAGCTTTCATTTTTACTCTTGGAGTTATGCATTGATGTGTGGTACATCCTTGCTCTGTTGATTCAGGTGTCACGCTTTGGAAGAGGGGCTTATGTTGTCTTGGACACTCTCAGGAGTAGCGTTTCCAGTTTGAATCTTAATAGTGGATTTGCTTCAGGAGTGCCTACAAAGGGAAACGAACTTGCAATATTATCTTTTGAGATAGCAAATATCATTACTAAAGGATCCAAGCTCATGCAATCTCTGTCACAAAGGAGTATAAGACATTTGAAGGAAACTGTTCTTCCATCAGTTGGTGTACAAGAATTAATATCGAAAGACATGGATGAACTCCTTAGGCTTGTTGCAGCTGACAAGAGGTATACCTGACAAGCTTCTTCATTGTAATGTATGCCATTATTTGCTTTTGAGTTTATTCACTTCACATGATTTGTTAGCAGGGAAGAACTGAAGATATTTTCAGGGGAGGTAATTCGTTTTGGAAATCGTTGCAAAGATCCTCAATGGCACAATTTACATAGATACTTTGAGAAGTAAGCACTTCTACTTTCTCTGAACCAACTATTGAAGTGATTAATTGTGTCAGGCGTACCATTACTTTAAGCTGCAACTTTTATTTTGCAGAATTACGAGAAAATTGACCCCTCAAAAGAAATTGAGGGAAGAGGCTGAAACAGTCATGATCCATCTAATGACATTAGTTCATCATACAGCTGTCAGTAATATCTTTACATTTTGTTGACATGAACATCCTCTTTTAGTTTGATTAAAGTGAAACTAGATGGCATTATTTGATCGATGTCCTCATAGTAATGGAATTGCAACATCTATGGCTGACATGCTGGCCACCCAAAAAAAATAAAAAATAAAAAGAAGAAGAAGTTCAAGCCCATGATAACTAGTACACTTAGAGTAAACAAATTTGGAATGCTGATAACTGTAGAATACATATGGGGTCTAGAAGAGTAATCTTTTCTTCAATTTACTAGCTGATGGTTTGAAGCAAACAATTTTGCTTCTAAATTGTGATAATTTAGAAAATTAGTTAATGAAATATTTGTGTGGCTAATTATAAAGGGAAATGTTGATTATAGCTTGTTCTAATGAGTTTGCCAGCTTTTGGTATTAAAGTTTTCAATGGTGTCTGAGTGAAAGTAAGACTTCCATTATTGGTTTCTTGATCTAATCTTTCCAGTCTGTTTGGAGGAGAATGTGGCTTTTCACAAAGATATTGAAATGTGATGGAGAAATAGTTCTTAGTACGATTGCACTGGTTCTTTGCAGAAATGAAGTGGAATGATGTCGGAAAACTGAATGAAGGGTTCATGTTATAGCTCTTGTTATAATCAAGCAAAAGGAGAATGAATAATTGGGATTTTCAGTCTTCTTACTTATTTCCTTTTTCCCTCCATTTGAAACAGATGTAAATTCGTGGATCTCACAGTTATCAATTTGCCTTCAACATTAATTTGCAGGAATTATACCATGAATTGCATCCTTTGGGGAGATTTGAGCAAGATTATCACCGTAAGAGTCTAGCAGCAGATATTTCAATTGCCACACAAAAAGGTGGTTTTCTAATCTACTCTTGCATGGCATGGTTAAGTTGGCAAATTATTTCTCTCTTCACCCACTCACCCACCCTCACCCCCAACCCCATTCCACAAAACCCACCACATCCAAAACCACCCCTCCACCTCAAAAAAAAGGAAAAAAAAAAAACCCTCTTCTTTTGCTAATTCTTAATTTTTTTTTTTTTGGGCGAATTACTGGCAGATGTATTCTGTTTGCTGATGCATAAAGAAGTGGAGAAAACCTGGGTGAACTGCTATTATTGTTGCTTAGTAATATGACTCTTGCATGATCTGAAGAAAATAGCATTAGTTTCTCTTGTTGCATATTGCACAACTTTTTCAAGTCTGTGATTTTTCTCCATTTGGGATTATCATTTCTTAGGCTTCTCAGGCCGTATTGTTTAGATTAGGCTGTAATGTTTCATTCATCTTCATGGTCGGATATATAATGGTTGCATATTTCAATATTTGGCATTTTCTAAGACAGAAACTCCAATTCTATAATGTAATTTCATATTTCCTACTGGAAGTGATTGGCAAGATCTTAATGAGAATAGACTTATAAAATCAGAATGAAGATTTAAGAAATCGGACGCAGAAATTTCTTAAGGCAGAGAATGCTGCAGATTTTTTCTTTTGTAGGGAGTGACGTGTTCAATTGCAGAGGTAGGAATCAAATTGTTTTAGAAACTGAAAAATCTTTTATCACTTTGGACTTCGATTGAGATCTGCTCATCAGAATTGAGCATACCTGCACAAGATTCTGCTGACTGGAGCGTGACTTATTTTGTGTGATCACGGTTGTGCATTTGCTTGGGAAAACAGAACAGTCATCATTGGATCTTTGAAATAATGGTTCTTGGACTAAAGGCCGACTGATGATAAATTATGCTTCAAAATGTCTTCTTTGTAGGTGATGGACTTTCCATTTTAGGAGCAGAACTCAAAAGCCAGAGAAAGGAAGTAAAAAGTCTGAAGAAAAAATCCCTCTGGTCGCATAGCTTGGAAGAGGTAGATGTAACACCTTTTGGAGGCATTGTTTTCTCATCATCTTGGCTTCTGTTTATATTTACCATGCAGTCTTAATTTGGATCTTTTTTATATATAAAGATTAAGTTAAAATATAAAACAGACCATATCTACAAGGTTAGACTTATATAGTTGTATTGCTGACCTTATCATGATATCAGAGCCATGAGGTCTTGAATTCAAATTTCACATTGTTGTTTAACCCAAATCTAATTAAAGCATCAATTTGATGGGTTCTAGTCTAAGTCCAGTCCACAAATGAGGGGGAGTTTTTAAGTAAAATATTAAAGATTGTACACTGGATTACTTGCAGTGGAGATAGTGATTCCCATCATTTTTGAGAGTGAAGTTACATACTTATGAGATGCTAATGATCAAAAGAACTTTTGATAAATTTACCAAAAAGATGCTCTCTAAAACCGGATTATGGACCAATATCAACTTTCATGAAAATTGGAAGTGCAAGGACTCGAGTAGATGCAATTAATCTGCAAATTTCATGAAAAAGAGGCAATGTACAATGAACTATAAGAAAACTCATTATATATTTTCAGGTGATGGAGAAGCTTGTAGATATTGTTCATTTCTTACTTCTGGAAACACACAACACGTTTGGCCCTGCAGGTGTGTTAACTTCTAGGTTATGAGATGCATTTATGGTTTTATGTTTCAAATCAGGAAGCTACTGGCTGTAAGATGGGATATATGAAATATTTGTTTTGTTCTTTTTGGTTTTTGTTTCACTGAAGATCATTTTCGGGATATTAATGCTGGCTAAAACTTGGCACTAAAATTAGAGAAAAATGCTAACCATTTCTTCTGTATCACAGAGATATAAATTCATGCAATGATGTTTACTTTCACACAATGAACATCCATTTTACTACTTTGGTTAGATCATGTTGTATATGTTCATTAAGGACCGTGCATGTTTTAGACAAATTTAATGTGTTTAATGGTTTTATAATCCATTTGTGAAGTATATCTTGCTGCCAGTCATAAGTGATTTATATACCATGTTTGTTCATTATCATGGTAAACTGCATAAAACTTTCTTTCACCATTGATTGTTCATTTGATGTGGGCAAAACTGATGCTATATTAAATTTTAAACTTATGTGTTAGAAATGGTATGAAAATACAAATTAGCCGAACTATATATGCTAATTTTGGTAGTATTCCATTTACATAATGTTATTGTTGGTGTCCCCAATGTCTGTAATGATTCTTGAATATGTGAAAGTCTGTCGATTAGAATTGTTGTAATTTCCTCAACCCCTCATAAACACTCTCAAACTTTTTGTTTTTTCTGCAAAATGTTCTTTATCAAATTTCTTATAATACTTGTTCAGATACTCTTGTATCAGCAAACACTTCTACAGGCAGTCAAAAACTAGGACCGGCTGGGCTGTCCCTGCATTATGCCAATATAATCATTCAAATTGATACTCTTGTAAGTATATCCTTTTTGCTTTAGAATATCCTTACAACTGTATTGAGCTTTTTCACTTAACAAATCGCATATGCCTTTTTGCCTAGAGGTTTTACCTAATTGTTCAAATGCATGCAAATACATGCTTAGTAAAATATATTCAAACATATACATCCATATTTATACAGAAAGTTTGATGTGGTAAAACAGTGTAATGGAGAAAATGGTCTATTCATATTCATTCATCGAGAAAATTAGTGATAGTGCATTGCCAATTTTCAACTCAGAGTTTTTGTTTAATCTGGATTAGTTTGCAGTGTTATGCAGAAACTTATTAAAAAATGAGAGTGAAACTTCTCAGCTAGAATCAGGATATGTACCAGCATGAGTTTGATGTAATTGACAATAAGAAGTGCTATTAGCTTGAGCAGAGTTAATCTATCCTGCAAAATGCTCATTGTTTCTCATGATGTAAGAAAGAGATAGATAGCAACTCCATGGATTTGTAACTTTTATGGTTGAATTAGTATAAGTTTGAAAACTCAGAATAAAATTTGAAATGGTGGGGCATCTCCCATGTAAGTTCTGACCTTGTCGATGCCCTATAAACACTTAGTTGAGGCACGTTGAAGAGGTGCAGGTTGCTATGTCGTATGAGCTCAATTAGATATGTAGAATGACAATAGGTGCTCTAGGAGCACCTATTAAGATGTCCATTGGAGGAATTTTTTCCTTTTCATGCGCTTGGTTTTTCGTAAAGTGTCCAATCATTGTTGAAAAGTGTAAAAAGTTATTATTTTAGGCCCAAACAAGTACCTTACATGCATCCCATCAACAGGATCCATTAGATATATGCATCAATTTTTGAATCACAAGCTCTAAAATGTTATTAAGAACCCATCTCTGAGGTGGTTTTCACTGACTCTAGAGAAGGATTTTGTCTGTCTAATCATGAAAAGATCTTCTCAAATAATTCTCAATGAGTGTATGAGTATGCTTTTCTTAAATTAGGTAGCTCGATCAAGTTCTGTGCCTCCAAATATGAGAGACAGCCTATACCAAAGCTTACCACCAAGTATAAAGTCATCTTTACGTTCTAAGTTGTGGTCATTCCATGTCAAGGAGGAGGTATTATCTGAACTCAATCATGACGACGTTGTGTGATGTATTTGTAACAAGTTCAATAGGTTTAACTTACTGCCCTTTTGTCTCTACAGATTCCCATTCCAGATATTAAGGCTGAGATGGAGAAAACCTTGCAATGGCTTGTTCCAGTGGCCATGAATACAGCCAAGTAAGAAGTTCTTGTTGAAGTGATGAACCATTTATAGATCATCTATGCTGCCTTTCTAGCATCTAACCTTCTTTCTCGTGAAAAACCTTTCTAATCCTTATGTTCTGTCAACAGAGCAAGTCATGGGTTTGGATGCGTTGGTGAATGGGCCAATACTGGGTTAGTCTAATATTTTTATCTGTTCCACTTACTGGACTTTATAACAGTGTATGCTTTGACAATTTTCATGCACCTGGTCTTAGAACACATGAGAATCTTGTATGTGCAGGTCTGAGGGAAATAGGAAGCCCGCTACTGGATCACTTGGTGTAATTCGCATTGAAACCCTTCATCATGCTGATAAGGAGAAAACAGAAGCCTATATCCTTGAACAACTCTTGTGGCTTCACCATTTGGCTAGTCAAGCAAAGAACTCTTCAAGCAATGATGGTATCAAGTTGCCAATAAATTCTCCCAATAGTATACCCCTTCAGCAGATAAGTTGGGCAACAAAATCTGCTCATCCCAATTCTGTTCCAACTATATTGACCCCTGAAGACCATGAGATGTTGCAGAGATTAAGTGACAAAAAGCGGGTACTTAGAATTAGTAAAAGCCAGGATTTTGACTCTTCAAACATTAAGTTGAAAAGACATGATAGACTGAACAAAAGTGGCAGTTAAACTCCCACCAAGTAAACTAAGGATTTTCCCCCATTAAGAAGGCTTTCTTCAGGGGTTCCAGTCTTTTATTTTGGTATTGACAAGGCAAAAGCCTTGGATGTCATTGATAGAGTTGACATTATCCGATAAGAACACAATGTGCTCTTATAAAGCTTAAAAGCCTGCAAAGATACAAGGTCTTCTCTTGTATGAGCGCTTCCCCTATTTCTGTGTACATAGGAAATCGGAGGCAGCATTTTCTCGAGGATCCTATGCACCCTGTAGGTCCGTAAAGTGCTGGAGCAATTTTGTTTCACAGTACTGGAAATATGGAGCATCCATTATTTTGTTTGGACGTTGTTGTATGTAATGTACCAACATGGCAGAGCAACCAAGTGGACAATTAGAAAGAAGACTGTTTTCAGGTAGAAAGAATGTCTGCGGGGGTGGGTGGGGCCGATGATGGATCATCGACAGCTTCCATTCATACAAAGAGTGATGTTTCTTCCATTTTGTGGATTTGGGATGATGTGTTTTTTGGGGATTTGTTAGAACTATATGTTTTTCATTCTTTTGGAATTCTATACATAGAATGAAGAGTAGTTGTCCCTCTTTGTATATGTAGTCCTTCCATGACATTCTTGACACAGTGTACACTTCAAGGAGTATGCAAGGAATAAAGTGAGTTGACTCTATATATTTCCTGTGGTGTTGAAAATGTTGCTGGAATTGGAACTATGTTTGCCAACATCTCAGGGGTCTAGCTTGCATGGCATGATCCGATACTCATAAACATTTGACCCATCAGTATTGTTCTGTGTGTGTGCGTGTGGTTTTTGTTCCCAATGGTAGCGTTCAGACAAGCAAGATAAATGTAGTGGATTCATGCTTAAAGAGAAGAATTTTTTTTTTTTTTTTTTAATCCCACTTTCAGCAAATATCCCATGATTGCTAATAGCTCAGCGTAAACTTACGAATGATCATTACGATGTGGGCCTGCTGTTTTCTTCACTAACTGACAATAAAACTGTTGTTGTTCTCTTGACCACAGTAAGATTCGACCTAAGAAGTGACTTGCAAAGGCTTTAGATTATCTGCCAAAGAAAACATGGGAACCATTGGAGCGTAGGAGGTTATTCCGGCATGTGCACTTAGGATGCTCTAGTCAGGGAATGTGTAGGAGAGATGGTCACAAGAGTGACCGTAATGGTATGGTTATATGGAGGCAGGATATTTATATAAGCTGAGGGAAAGTTTAGACATGGCAAGTTGGATACTTTTCCTCAACTTCCCAGATTCAGCTATTTCAAATGAGAATGAGGCAATATCGAGTTTAACTGAAGTACGTTTTTTAAGGTTCAGGTTTAGCTGATTCAGAAATTATCAAATTTGATTATAGCAAGTTTTTTTTATTAAACTTAAAAATTATAAGCTCGTTAAAGAATTTAAAGCTCATGCTTGGTGCTCTAACTTATTTACCAAAATAAGCCTAAAATGAGTTTAAGCTAAAATTCAAGTTTGAATTAAACCTCAAAATCAATTTAAAAATTTTAGAGTATACCTTTTTCTAAAATTTTTTATTATATTATTCTTATTTTTATATTTTTTAATTATATTTCTTTTTCATGTAATATTATTTTTAATTTAATATATTAATACGTGAAGACCTTATTTGTAAGTCGATTCGTTAACAATATAAATAAACTTGTTCAAGTTAACTCGTGAGGTTAAACATAAACTTAAGTTTAATTTGTTTATGTAAATGAGATTTATTTTAAGTTTAATCTTAACTTATTTATAAATCAAACTCAAATAGAGCTGAACTTAACGTAAGTCGAGATTAAGAAGCTTGCATGTAACTTAGGTTATTTATAGCCCTAGTTTTGAATAAGCCTAAAAACTTATAAATTGCATGTTTTGTTGGGGAAGGAAAAAACGGTACGAATTCTGTGATTAAATGAGATAAACACGTGCTGGTTAAATAAATAAAAGTTGTATAATTTCAAATGTTTGAGAGTAAGATTTCAAGTTACAAACAAACCCATGACAATTTGATGGAGCTTCTGTTGTGTCACTTCATTCCGTTCGCATTCTATTTCTATCTATTTTTTAACCTATACTGTTAAAGTATAAAAGAATCCAACTCAAGTTATACCTAATCGTTTAGGAGTTGACAGGTTGTTTATCTAGGAAGAAAAGTAGGTATGAAGATGAAATTTTGAAAATATGACCACTTAGTTTATTCTGATGCATGTGGTGTGAGAGAGATTAGTGAATGAGATAAAATTATGAGATGTTAATGTTACATTTTGGTACGTGAGAATAATTTGAAATGAAATAAATCAGAATGGAATAGAATGAAATTAAGATAGGCATGATAAATTTATTTTTATGTTTAAAAATGTTCATAAGAAGAGATAAAATAAAATTTATATTTAAATGTATTTATCAAAACACCTTTAATTATTAGATTTTATAAGTAATTTTAATCCATGATAATTAATGAAGGCAAAATAAAATTGCGATTTTGCCTTCTTGTAGGCAAAATTAAATTTTCTCCTAAAACTTTTAAAAGTATTTCCAGACACAAGAAATGAAAGAAAATCTAGAACCATAATTTCATTTTGGATCCATTATTGTGTGCTAAATATAATATAAGAGATTGTTTGTTTGTTGAGAGGAATAGATTCGGAATTAGAATATTTGTCACTTGGTCGAAGTATGAACAGATTATGGTACTAATATTTTCATGGCAAATGTAATTTATGGAATGGAATAAGATATAGATGAAATTGTAATTTCTTAACAATGCTGTATAGTTATTTTGAAATGTCATGAACATGAATGAAAATAAAATATAAAAGTAGAAGAATCGATATTTTCGTGGTCTTATAAAAAAATTATAATTCTTTATTTTTCAATGATAACAATTCTGTAAAATAATAAATAAGTATTTTATTTTATTTTTATGAAGTTAACCAACACGTGTTTTGTTTATGAGGCATGATGGAGCTATGATGTAACTTAATATACAATTCCTGGATGCACAAATTAGTTGCTCATTCAACCATATGAGTTGGATTCCCTACACCAGCAGCGTCATTAGCGATAGGCAACGTGAATAGTGGTCCTGCGAGCCAGCTGTCGTAGATGCCCCCATTTGGTAAGTGCTACAGTCAACTCTAATATTGCGGCATATTTTCTGTAGGAAGTTTCTTATAGCTCACGTCTAATCTTACTTTTTTTTTTTTTAACTTTTTCAATTCAACCCTCCTGCACTAGATAAAATCTTCTCGTGGACATATATCACAAATATGATGAAGTTCACCATTTGTATGGAAAGAAGAACATGGAATTTCATATTAGTAATGGAATTTACAACTAACACCGATATACCTCTAGGTATTTTTATGC
The DNA here is from genome assembly GCA_024138005.1 of Lumnitzera racemosa. Classification (NCBI taxonomy): domain Eukaryota; kingdom Viridiplantae; phylum Streptophyta; class Magnoliopsida; order Myrtales; family Combretaceae; genus Lumnitzera; species Lumnitzera racemosa. The sequence continues at coordinate 23,565,264 of JAMXBC010000008.1, forward strand.
CTAATTTAAAAAGAAATTGTAAATGTTTCCACTGAAGCTAATAAACGTAAATAATTTCACGCAACAAGAAAAATACACTGAACAAAAGCCCAAATAAAAAAAAAAAAAATTTGCAGAAATTTTACGTCTAAGAAGAGGCAATTTTTCTCCAGTGAAATTGTATGTAGGAGTAAAATGGAAATCCCTGGAACTGCAATCCACGTCAATAAAATAGGTTAATTTTTTAGCGAGAAAAAAAAAATCATGTAAGAGATAAGTTAGGAAATATAGAGAAATAGAATTAAAAAAAAAAAAAAAAAAGAGGGGATAGAAGGAGTGGGTAAAGAATGTGCAGCTCGAATTTGACTAGAATCACATTTAAATCGCAAGGATTTAAAGGGGAAAAAAGTATGATTTGCATGAATTTGAGAGTTTTATTTATTTATTCATTTTTCCTATTGAAATGAGGAAGAAGAGGTCTAAATGCACATAATACAGATGTTAGAGTTGTAATTTATGTCATGAAAGCCGATGTTTTATTAATGCATTGAAAAGCATATATGTGAATGTGCGATTTATAAAAGCGTAGGGGATCTGTACAGGGGCAAATATAAAAACAACAGTCAGAGAATGGAAATCTTCGCTCAAAAAGGACGGAATCATCCGCATTATAGAAAATCTTGCTTTATGGACAAAAACTCGGTTCAAAGAGAATGGTCAAGTTAATAAAGCCAAGACTAAATTCTGGACAAACTAATGGATAACACACGGCTCGCAAAGTCTACGTATTAGGAGTACTTTGGCAAACTGCAAAATGTCCGAGATGCGGAAAGATAAATAAGGATATGAATGCATGCAAAGAAATCATACCGGTATGGCAAGCCTTATCCTTATGGCCAGACAAAAAGTGTAGTATGGTCAAAATACTCCGCTATAAGGTTTGGTTGAAACTTAATAGCCGGACACAAAAACAGTGACTTGGAACTCAAGGAAATTGCCTTTGGAAAATCACCTCCGGCTTTAGGCGATGGTCTTTTCAGGAATCGATCTTTTTTCATTCCTCCCTTTGTTGTGCTGATTACTCTCAGCTCAGGCGGATATGTTTGTATATATGGACTATAGGAAGTGTATAACTTATGATTTGAATTTTTTTTCATTTATTATTCTCTAATTTACCTTAATATATAAATTAATGTTTAAGATTATCTAAATTTTTTAAATATTATATAATATTATCATGTCCCTTTTAATTTTAGCTGTTTATTATATGTGATAACATTTTAAATGGATAAATTAAGAAAAATCGAAAAAAGTAAATAAATAAAGAGATTTTTATTTCTTTATTTTTTCAATACCGGGAATTCATTTCCCTTCATCCTACATGATGAACTACCCTTTCATTGAAGAATAACTATTAAGAGGGACTGGGGGTATGCTTGGTATGTTCCAAGTAGAAAAATGTCATAGTAATGGGATATTTGGAATGGAAGTTACCATTTTACAGAAACAGGAGAAAAGTTATATTTATCATACATTTGATTGATTTTATAGAGATAGTATAGAATAGCTATTTATTCATGGTAGATTTATTTATATTTTTAGTTGGTGGAGCTATTATTCCATGAAATTGCTATTATTGTGACATAAGGATGCGAAATGAACCATTATTTATTAATCATTTTTGCCACATTTGAAAATCTAACTTTAAACCTCAAAACAACTAAAACTTACATTTAATTGCTATAATTGAATAGAACAAGGAGAATTGGGTAGCCTAGTGCTTTAAGTACAAGACAAATAAACAAGTTCATCGTATTATGTTTGGTATAAATGCTACTAAAAATAAAGTTTTGTAATTGAAAAAACTAAAAAGAAGTTTAATTATTCATATATAAATTATAATAAAACTTAATATTGTAATTTGGGAGCTTAGCATATGGTTATTTTTTAAATTTAAAAAATATATTTATTTCGCACCATGTTAAGTAAATTTTTATCCTATTAAACATATAGTACAAGTTTTTAAGCTTTTATCTAATACTATATAACTCTTTTGTCTAGTACCATTCTTGGTTTAGTATTATAAAATTATAGTAATCAAATCATACCTTAAGTTAGCCAATAAGGCTCTATTCCATTAATTAAGGCTAGGTCTCAAAACCAATTATAAACTCTAGGGCCGTAAATAAGTTAAGTTATTCGTGAGCTACTTAAGCTTATCTTGGATTAATAAATGAGCTTAGTTAGTAAATGAACCAAGCTTTTGATTAGTAAATGAATCAAAACTCGAGCTCAAGATAAAACTTATTTGCCTAAACGAGTTTAGCTTAAGCTTTAGTTCAGGCTTACAAGTTTACTCACTTTGACTCACCAACTAGCTCGTTTAGGCTTGTGATTGGTAAGGATGCAACTAGATGTATTGTTAAAGGGTACTCAACTTGCTGAGCTCAATATGGGGTCTAGGGTCGGGTTTTAAAATTACAAGAAAATCCAATAGAAAACTTGATCTTGTAAAAGAAAGTATATATTATTAAAAATATTTACTCTTAACTCATGTAATATATATATTTTATACAACTTTTACATTATACAACATAGTTAATTCTCAATGATTATTGTGTAAGTTAGTAAACGTAATCTTGGTGCTACTTAATTTTTCCCTTTTATTTTTATTCTTTCCTTAATCCTATATAAACTCTGTAAAACCACACATTTATATGATCTTTTGAATCCTATAAAAACCTACTTCTATAGAGTCAAGAACTTTATAAGAGCAGGTTTTAGGAATATGGAGTAAAACTTTATAGAGTCTTAAGAAACGCTAAACCATATAAGTGTGAGTTTGGGTTTCACAAAACCTATCTCAAACTCGCCCTGATTGCATCCTTCGTAATTCGTAAGTAGATTACGAATTTTATATATATTATAAATATTATATATTATTAAAATTTAAAGGTTAATATCTAAATATATAATATATTAGGATAATATATATTATATAATCTAATTCTTATTCATTATCTATTATTTTATTTATTTATATATTTCTTAATTTGTAAATTTAGACTCTTTAATAGGTTCGAGATTGACTTGTTTTAGCCTATCTCGAGCTCAATGAGCTCGATTAGTAAATAAGTTGACCTTGTGCTCAAGACAAAACTTATTAATTTAAACAAGTGGAACTCGAGTTTTAATTTTAGGCTCGATAAAAAGCTCAGCTCAATCTTGATAATTTTTAAATGAGCTAAGTTTAAGCTTTTAGAAACTTAACTCAGTTTGATTTATTTGCAACCCCAACGCTAATGAACTCCTCTATGTCTTAACCATGTAAGATTTTACGTTGTTTTAAGGCTTGATGTTTAGACAAGAGCTAAGTAAAAAAATCATGAATCGTAGATCGAACCGTAAACTGAATCGAATCAAATCGAAGAAACGGTTTTTTTTTTTTTTCGAATAATTTGGTTTAGCTATGTATAGACAGTTTGTAATTTAGTTTGGGAAACCAACTTAAAATTAAGCTGAGTAAGCTTAATTTGAAATTTTATATTTAGAATTTTTTTTTTGAAATTGTCATTTTCTTATATGTTTTTAATTTAAGAGTTTCATTTTGATGTTTTTTACGTGTCTTCCATTTATTTTTCAGTCTTTAATGTGTCTCTTTTTTATTTCATATTTTTTTATAGATAATTTTATTTCTCTTTTCTCGTTATTTATTCATTAGAATAGAATTTTTTTTTCGTTTAATTTTTTATTAAGTATCATTACACAATATATAAAAGTTTAATAAAAAAAAATTCTTATTAAAAATAAAAATATTTGGTAAAAATTTATTATTAGAAGAAAATATATTATTAAATATAAATATTATATTAAATTCAATTTAATAAAAAAGAATGAATTGTGGCTAACCAAATTACACTAAATCTCATCTTCACATTACTAAATAGCTTGCAAATGGATTATCTAGCATCAAACCATGTACCAAAGCCACTTCCTACTTCAAACAAGATCTTTCGGTTCCATCACTTACCCACTGACTTCTTTACAATGTGGTTCTCTTTTGCAATCACTCACCAATGCAAAATCCTTAAAACAAGGCCGAATACTCCATGCCCACATGATCATTCACTCCATTCTCCACGACAACACTTTCCTGTCCACCAAGCTTGCTGCTTTCTACGCCGGTTGTGGCCGGATGGTGGAAGCTCAATCCATTTTTGATTCCATTCCATTTAAAAACTCGTTCTTGTGGAATTTCATGATCAGGGGTTATGCTTCTAGTGCGAATCCTATCAAGTCCATCATCTTGTATCGCGAAATGTTAAGTTTCGGATGGAAAGCTGATGCTTTTACTTACCCTTTTGTGATTAAGGCCTGTGGGGATTTGTTGCTTGCGGATATGGGGAGGAGGGTCCATGCTGGGGTTGTTGTTAGTGGGTTGTGTTGTGATATTTACGTGGCTAATTCTTTGCTTTCGATGTATGCTAAGTTTGGGCATATGGCCAAAGCACGAGAGCTGTTTGATAGAACGAGGCAAAGAGATTTGACTACATGGAATACGATGATTACGGGGTATGCGAAGAATGGTGACCCTCGAGAGGCCATACTGTTTTTCCACTCGATGGAAAAACTAAAAGATGGTATTTTTGTGGACGAGACGACCTTGTTAGGTCTTATCGCTGCTTGTGGGCAACTTTTAGCAGTGAAATGTATAAAAGATATCCATGCTTATAGCGTTCGAAATGGTCTAGGACTTTGTAATGCTTTTGTGGCGAATTCCCTTATAGAAATGTATGGTAGTTGCAATAGTATTTTATATGCTAGGCGATTGTTTGAGGTTTCGGTAACGGATACCGTGTCCTGGAATTCATTGCTATCTAGTTATGTAAGGAATGGTGACGCCTTTGAAAGCCTAAAGTTGTTCTGCAGAATGGTTGTGGAAGATGCAAGGCCCGATGAGATAACTCTGGTTCATGTTCTTGGTGCATGTGCTCAGATCACTGCATTGCGTTTTGGAATGTCAGTTCATTCCTATCTCTTGAAGAAAGCATTTCATGCAAATTCTTTTGTTGGAACTGCCCTCATTGACATGTATTCCAAATGTGGAAGCCTTGCATGTTTGCGTCTAGTTTTTGATGAGTTGCCACAAAAAAGTTTGATTACTTGGAGTTCCATCATATCTGGATATGGAATTAATGGGAGGGGTAGGGATGCTATCTCTTGTTTTAATGAAATGGTAGGAAAAGGTATTGAGCCAGACGAAGCTGTACTTAGTTCAGTTTTGTCTGCATGTAGCCATGCTGGTTTAGTTGATGAAGGGAAAAATATTTTTGAGAACATGACTAAGATATTTAACATTAAACCTAAAATTGCAAGTGTTGCATCACTGGTGGATCTCCTTGGTCGTGGTGGGAAGTTAGATGAAGCATATGGGCTGATCAAGGCTTTGGAATTTGAACCAACAAGTGATATATGGTCTGCCCTTCTCTCAGGTTGCCGGTCAAAAAGAAATGTTGAACTGGCAGAGATTGCTGCTCAGAAAGTATTTGAGTTGGACCCACATGCAGTGGGTGCTTATATTTGTCTATCCAACATATATGCGGCTGAAAAGAGATGGGCAGATGTTGAAAGAGTTCGATTCTTGATGAGGGAGAGGGGATTGAGCAAACCTCCTGGATGCAGCTATATTGAGTTGGATAATGTGATGTATAGGTTCTTGGTTGGAGATTTATCACATGAGAAATCAGACGATATATACACCAAGTTGAGGGACTTAAGGCAAGAACTTGAAACTAATGGGTATAAGCCAGATATAAGTTCAGTGTTTTATGACGTTGAGGAGGAAGCTAAAGAGAGGATACTTTGGAATCATAGTGAAAAATTAGCCATAGCTTTTGCACTAATTAATACAGGTCCAGGTACATCAATTAGGATCACTAAGAATCTTCGTGTTTGTGGGGACTGCCATACAGTGACAAAATTAATATCAAAGCTCACTCATCGAGAGATTATTATGAGGGATATACGTAGGTTCCACCACTTCAAAAATGGGCTATGTTCCTGTGGTGATTTTTGGTGAATAATGAGGCCGGGATAAGTTTAGAGATTCACAAAGATTTTTCATTCAAATCTGAGTCTGATAAACTAAAAGATATTAATATTCCTTTGCTCTTCTACGTGCCACGAGATGCATCCATTCCTTTTCATAGGTAATCATGAGGTTACATTGAAATCCCATTTTGCGTAATCCTGTGCTGTCTAAGGAATCACGAAATGGACTATGAACAATCGTTCAGTTTATTAACTCCAAAGGATAAGCGATTCGGTGCCCTTGAAAGTTCTAATAGAGCCTCAAGCTTATGAGGAGACTATATATCAATCGGTCCTCTGAGAAATGGATGATAGTTCTTGCCAAGAATGGAGTTCATTGATTATTGGGGGTTGCTTTTGATTAGATTCAGTGAAGGTCATTATTACTATTTTAATTTTTCTCACGCTGCCCCTGTGGCCTTTTTATCTTCAATGCAGCAATTTCTAATATCTTCTTCCGACTTTGTCTATTCAGGCAGCTATACTTTGGAGAAAGAGTTTCGAGTGTTAACATGCCAAATTGAAATTGTTTTTGTATGAGAGCCTCATTCCTGCTGTTGGAGTCATTCAGCTTGCTCCTTTTACCAGAGGTTAACTCTCCCATGCTGCCCATCACTACAAGTTCCTGTATGTAGAGATCAATCTTTGATTTTGTGCCCATCTTGACAGTTGAGTGCTTGAATTGTTGCTTTGTCAACCTTCATTGCATTTACTCTCTGAATTAGGAATTTGTCTGAGATTTAAACAAGAGTAAAAACTTTTTCTCTGATGTTTTTGTGCTAGTATAAGATTCATTGCTTGTATTTGAATATAATGTTTCTTTTTTATTTTTTATCGAAAAAATATCTTTCACAATGCTTAGCATATATGTAAATAAGATTGTTATCATCAAGGTTCTACCAGAATATGTTTTCTCCTTTACATTTCAGGCTGAACCTTGACAAATAGTCTTATATGCATCATCTGTTAAGTGTTAGAGAATTTTGAATGCATGTTGTCTGCCTTTCCAATTTTGATTGCTTCTATTTTGTTTCGTTGTAGTATTTTTCTTTTCTTTTCTGGTAGGCTCTTTGTTGTCCCATTGTTTGACATATCTGCTATGTGATTCTCCTAGAAATGTTAGGGACGTGAGCTAATGTTAAGTTCATACTTTGATAGAGGATGAGTTTGTTTTATGGAAAATATTTTTTAAGCTTTATTCAATATCTAGTAACATCTAGTGGTGATAGTGCTAATGAAAATTGGTTATGCTAACTTTTTGGTAGGAGTCACCAGAGCAACTGACGACTGGTGTGGTGGTGGTTAACTAGAGTGGAAATTTTCTCTTTTAAATTGGGAAATAGTGGCCCCCATAGAGAAGGGAAAATCATTTCCTTCAGTTTCAATCACCACGACCAGTTGCCTTATCAGAACTTTACCTTCCACTACCAGAAAGTACTAGTTAAAACAGCAACTTTTAATATCTTTGGCCATGGCCTTGATAAATCGTAAAATTAAAAAATCATTAAAAAAATGCCCTGAAAATGTTTCATGAAAACAAAGGTGCCCTGCCATTGTTTTCTTTTGTAGGAGTATCATTTTTTTTAAAGCTTTTCCAACATGCATATTGTGTCCTATGAGCGAAAGAAAATAATTTGTCTGATATATGCTTTTTTCCTTTATAGGCAGTCCAGTAATCCAGCAGCATTTTATCAGCTCTTGCTACCCGTTTACTTTTTAGAATGGATAGACAAGGAATTGAAAAGTGTTATCTTGAGAATGATTAATAGTAGGAATAGGCTAGATATTTCTATTCTAGTGTTTATTTCGAGTAATATTTTATTACAGAAATACTTATTCTTCTATTGTTTACTTTACTTCTTTGATTGTAGTATTAAGTTGGGAATACTATTGAAAAATATCAATTTGTCCCTATTTGATCTTTTGGTCACACTATTTGAACTTTTTATTCATTAAAAAATACCAATTTGTATTTGGTCATTTAATCGCACCATTTGAACATTTTATTCCTTTTGTAGAGGTAATAAAAAAATTTCACCTCTTTTTCGGTAACAATTATTTCCAATAGAGTAGGAATAGAAAAGCCTATGGGAATTAAAATTCTCTGCCTATTTTTCAAAGAAACAAGGTATAGACAGTTATGAGGGAATAGTTATTACATTCTCTCTCTATTACCTTCAATTAAATGGACCGTTGTTTTCGGATTTAAAGCTGCTACAATGCAGACAACTTGCTGGCATCCCCAGTTGTCTCAAATAAAGCCAAGTTCGATTTGTTGGTATGAATATTTTAACTCTTATGTGGTTAACCATGCCTTTTCCTCTGCCATCTATGTTCAGTTATTCACTTTGATCATCTCTTCTCTTTTTGTTTAACTTTTAACGTGGCCCATCATTGTAGTATTGGTGAATGGACCAGAACTCGGTCTTTAGTGATGTTTACTTTAATCCTCTTTTTGTATCCTACGTCTTCAATCTATAAGACATCACGAATATTTCTGGATGATATTGGAAGTTCTCTGAATGCAGGTGTGGGGCAAATGGGCAATTCGCTACTTGATCGGTTAAATATTACTAGACGAGGTGTTATATTCCGAAGAAGGACAGAGTAGAGGTTATTGATTTAGACCTGTTTTTCATAAAGGCCTTTTGGTCCTATAGGTTGTGTAATGAGCTGAGATAATTTTCAAGTTTTGAGTAGCTAATCTTGATGGATGGTGTCCTGCAGGATTTGTGATCATATGGAGAATCATAAAGACGGATTCACAAGCCTAATCCACCATGAGTGAAACTTGCAGAAATCCCAAGGCATCAGCTGCTCCTTGGTATTCTTACCATTGTAGCTTGGTATTACTGAGATTTCTTCCCTTTAGTATCATGGAAAATGCATCTTTTTATTGTTGTATGATACTGAAAAATCATTGCAGGTGAATCCCTGGTATGCAATGTGCAAGGCTGTGCAGAAATGATATATTTCAAACATTGAAAAGAGGAAAAAGAGCTTTTAGATGAAACTATACTGAAAATTCGTATGATAATGATTCATGCATACTGGTTGTAGGGTCATTTACAGCAAAATCAGCAGTTGGAAGTGTGTATATTGAAATATAGTTATGTTTTATAAAATTCCTTACTTTGTTATTGGAACCTCTGATGATTAGGGTTTTGGGGGCTCGTTTTAGGAGACTTCCAATCTCTTGGTAACTGGTTGATAGAGAGAGCTTTTGGATCCTCAAAAAAACTTTAATTAGGATAATAACTTTATTACATCTTAAAGAGGGACTTGTATGAGCCGTGCTTATTTTATCATTATAAAATTTCATGGTTCCTGATGGATTAGGAACTGGAGAGTGTGAAGAAAGTAAAAGTGTGCCTATCATGCGTGTTCTTCAAATGCTTTGTAACCTAAAAGGACTCTCTGAACATAAATTTTCTTTGTAGGCGACAGGCTTCCATTTTTGGGGAGAACCTCAAGGCGAGAGAAAGCAAAGAGAGAGATTGAAGAAACATTTCCTTTGATTTTGTAAAACCCTTTAAGAGGCACTGTTTTATAAGACGGTTGGCTTATTCACTTTGGATTACTGTTTGATTTCAATAATTTTATAATTCATGATTACCGTACGGATGTAATACGCGAAAACTCCTCAATGCCAAAATCAGGTTGAACAGGCTTAAGACACCTTGAATAATGTAAACTAGGAATCCGTGGTGCCATTAAACATGGTGCGTTGGTTTAACAATTCAAGAAATTAAGATACAACAATACGGAAAACTTCCACTCGCTGATTATGATTTATTAGGCATCTCGGTACAAGTTGATGGGAACTGGGGTCATAGGAGTTTGCTGACGTTGCAGCGCTTATCGTTTTGTTAGTTGAAGACTTGGAGTTGGTGGTACGATGGGAACCATGAACTTTAAACATCGTGGTCGAGTCGACAAGTTTGCATGAATGAAAAATATTCCAAGCACTTATCTATGCGAACTGATAAAGGTCTAAGTATGTAATGAATCAAAGAGAATAAAAGCAAATAATGAGATTTGAATAAATACACATTTAAGATGTGCAAATGCACCCGAGTTTCCATTTTCCAATAATTATTCATGTCATAAATGGTATCTACTTTGCTAAAATGTACTATTTATTATAATTACTTTTAAAAAACCAATTTATCATTTAATTAAAGTTTTTATAGTCATTTTTATTATTCTAATTAAAGTTTATTTGTTAATATAGATATAAAAATAAGCTAATAATTAACCAATAACAGTTGATAAATTGAATGATCCACTTTTTAAAATAGATCGCAGCCTATTTTACCTTAAATTATCACTCTAGCCACTAAAGGATCAGGAGTGGGTTGGTAGTCACCTAGTGAAGGGTCATACAACCTTTTACAAAAGGTCATTAGCTGTCCTTATTCTCGAGTTGCTCGAAACGTTCAATTCTCAATTTATTCTTATACCTATTTCGTTAAACGAACTTAACAGAATTAGTTTAAATAGTTAAAACTTGACCGCGAAAACTTCAATTAGCTAGTTAATTAATCTTTTTAAAATACATGTAGTAAATTGTACATTTTGATAAAGTTTAGATATCAATTATGATATTATCCATATTAAATACATGTATGGACAGATGAGGAGTAAACTTTAATGAGTATGAGAGATAATGAAGAGAAAAAGAAGAAATTGTAATGAAAAAGGAGACAAAGAGGAAGTGAAAAGAAAATTGAATAAGTCCTTGTTTACTAACTTAATTTGTTGGTTAAGGAATGGATTGATTAGGTGCATAACATATGATCCATTCATATTAACCTGTGTACTAAATTACTGGGTGAAAAGGGAAGAGGGGAATAAAAGATCATGTTACTCAAGCTTAATTAATTGTTAATTGCAGTGTTAGTGTCAAAAACCTTAATCATGGATAGATACACATCTTTGACACCTAAATTGGGTCAGATGCCATAAATTCTTGCGCTCATGCAACCTATGAGCACTCAAATCCCTTGGATCAAAGTAAAGACTTAACTTAGCTTGAGGACAAGCAAGAATTTTGACTTAAGAGAGTGATAATTGTTAAAATTACATGAATTTAGCCTTTGTTTTTGGCTTTTTCTCTCAATGTGTTTCATTGGTTTGTAGGTGAAAATCATGAAAGAAATGGACACTCAAGCCAAATCAAATGTAAGGATGAGCAAAAAGGAGAATAACAAAAATTGACCAAAACAAACAAATCTAGTGCATAGGCATTCAAATCGAACGAGATAGCATGTTGCTCTAATTGAAAATAAGGAATTCGTGGTTGTACAAGTCAATTCAAATAAAGTCCAAAAAGTACCGCCCTGTGTTCCGTAAAATAAGATTCCGTTCAAATGGTCTAAAGCTCTTTTGTAACTTTTTGAACAAAGTTTTTTGTCCTGGCCCGATATCTTTTTGTTGGAGTTCATTCAAACGAGACCTTTAACCATTCAAACTAAGTCGTAAAAATCTGCACGAGCTCATTAGACTGAAAATAACCTAATTATTAACCTTAAAAACCTATATTATAACTTAGATTGGCTTACTAGTTTTCTTAGCTTGTTTATCTTTTTTTTTTTTTTTAGCTTTAGTTGCTATCAATTTTACATACTTGCTCTCTTATTTCTCTACTTAGAACTCTTTAAATCTTTAGTCTGTGGAATTTTGCTATTGTTATTTTGCTTTTACGTGAGTAAATAGATAGTTTAGACTTTAGAGGTTCATAATGTAGAAAGAAGGTGAGACTCGAATGGGTATGTGCTTAAGTTAAATGGGTTTCCAAAACTGAGATGGGTTTTTACTAAAAACTTGATTTCAAAGGAATTTTTGCTTATTTAACCTTTTTTAATGAATCGCTAATAACAACCGAGAGGTGAGCTAGTGGTTTAGTATAGTTTTTAGTAATATAAAATTAATTTGGGTAAAAATATAAAGTGTTTTATGTGACCTAGAAATCATTGATCTTTAACGAGGTTTAAAACTATGAAATTTCTTGCTAGATTAAGTAATGCCAGAGAGAAATTAGTCACAACATGAAATTATTCATCTCAATTAGTCACAACATGAAATTATTCATCTCGTTTCACATACTTTTGTTAAAACTCTATTTTCGTCCACAAAGTACTTAAAAGACGCTCATATCTCAACTGCGAAAGCTAGCTAGGCCATTCCTTCACAGCTAAAAAATTGTGCCAGACTGCCAGACAATATATGGTCTATTATAGTGGATAGGGAAGCGAGCTTGTGGAATGGTAATAGACATGATTGCATTATCAAAGAGGCTGAAGGCATACTTGATAGATTTGAATGTTGAAGCCCTTGATTTCTTGCAAGAGAATGACATAATTGGAACATTTATTATTAAGTCTTTAAGAATTGGTGCGTTTAGAGGCAGTAAAGTATACTGGTAATGATCCGGTATTGTTGTCTATGGTGAAGCTATTTCAATTAGATATTGTCGGAAAAATAATCAATTTTGACTTTGCACTCTTGTGTGTTTGTTACATTTTTATCTATCGATGAAATTTCTGACTTATTTCTATATAAACCTTCGTACATGTTTAATTTTCAATGGAGACGTGCTCCTCTTGATGCTGTCGACCGGTTCCCTAAAATATAAATTATGGCTTTGTGAAGGTGATGGAGTTGAAGAGGTATATTGTCATTAGAGAAGGGAAGTATAAAAAAGTTAAAAAAAAAAAAAAAAAAACAGTTAGATCTTTATATTTGTGTATTCATGTGATTTTTAATTGAATAAGAACATAGGTATACAATCATTTCAATGATTGATATAATTAAGTAGGGATACGTTTTGTATATAAAATATACGAGAATAATACGGATAACTTTATGCATATACGAAATTGATTATAGTATGCCTTTACAGCTAAAGATTCAAGTCTTAGCCACCAGCTTTGGATTGAAAATGAAATAGCCAACAAGGTATTGCATTTATGGGGGCTTGAAAATAACACCTATATGATGCATCATTTTGAAGTTCGTAAATTTACTTCAATGTTATAAATTAATTCTCGCCTTTGTAAATTCCCATTAGCTCGTGAATCTACTCCAAAGTTCATGAAGTTAATCTGTGAAAAAAGTTCGTGAATCATTGAAAAATTGTATAATTTACCCTAAAAGTTTGTAAAATAGCTTTATGGATCGTAAATGTACTAATTTTATAAATTGCCTCAAATGCTAATAAAGTTAAGTTACTGTTTTGGGGAATAAAGCTAGAAGAGTGTCTTTAACCCTTCAAGTTGGACATTTTAGTGTTTGAACTTTTAAAAGTAGAGGTTTAATGCTCAAAACTCTATAAATATTAGATTGATTGTTTTTGTTATTTTAAATTGTAATGGACATTTATGTTGAGTATGTAGCATTCACGTGACGATTTTTTTAATACATTGATAAGTATCTGATCGAATCGTTAAAATTATCACAATACCTTTAAAATAAACTAACAAATTGCCTTTAAATTTGAGCATCATTAACCAAGATACAAATGGAAAGAATGAACTAGAAGGAAATCAGGTGGTTTATTTTAAGGCATTGTGGTAATTTTGACAATATATTCAAATATCTCTTATCCGAGTGTAAAGAACTCATCATGTAGATGCTACATATCAAACGAAAATGTCTGTTACAATTGAAGATAACAGAGATGATTGATTACATATTTTTTAAAGTTTTGAGCATTGAATTACATCTTTTAAAAGTTTAAATAGTAAAACGTCTTAACATAAAAATTGAGGTACTTCTTTAGCATTTGTAGAGCTTCACTTTGGGCTTTTAGCCTAACTTAATGTTATAAACCGAGTTAATAGGCTAGTGATAAGGCTTAAAAATCCAAACTCAATTAGGAATGTTTTTGGAAAATTTAGCTTGATAGACTTAAAATAAGAATTGTTGAGCTGTTTTTTTCCTCTCTCAATCTGGCTTAGTTATTTTGCGCGTGAAAAGTCAACTTAAAAAGGGTCTTTTAGAGTCCATCTAAGCCTTATTTATCCTTAATAGGCCTTCATAATGTATGTATTAGAAAAATTGACCTTTCTTTATAAAAAATAGGCTAAGCTTTTTCATAAGTTTAAGAAGAATTTGACCCAAGCTTAGCCCAAGCCTAAAGCCAAGCCCATGAGTTCATAAGGTTAAGGAGGCTTTAATCTTAGCCATCCATCATTAGAAATGATCCAATGGTCATGGGTAATAGTTTATTTAATTCGTTCATCTCAGCTTTATTTAATAATCAAGATCAAGAGCCAAAATCTATATATAGGGGTTACTCCTCCTCATTTGCAACATTCAATGTATTAATAGGCTTTATAGAAATGTCATTATCTTGCTAGAATAACTTTGTAAAAGATCAAATCAACTATCTTATGAAGAACAAATTAAGAACATGCAAGAATCACATAACTCAATCTAGAATCACATAATATCGAGTTTATCTATTTCTCCTCTCACATCTTTCTTTAAAATCATCCCTCCAAGTATCATAAAATTAAGATTTCTCTAAAATCTACTGCACTCATACTACACGTAATCAATCATCAATGGCAATCCACATGCACCCTTTTTCCCACCATCTATAACATTAAAAAAGCTCCTAATGTGATCAATGTCAAGCTAATTGATGGGATACTTTGTCATTTGCACTTATTTGTAGCTTCACTACAATTAATGTAACTTTACTTCATTTTGCAATACTATTTATTAAAATTTTAAAACTAATTACTAAATTTTCAAAAAATGAAGAAAAAAAAAATCAATTTTAACTATCATCCACAAAGGTAACTCACTTTAGAGATTGTAACTTTTCATATTTGCGTAGAATTCCCTTGAGTTCGTTAGTATGTAAGTTGAATATTTTGCAAATATATATACGTTGGAAACTGAATTATATGTTTAGTAATTTCATTTTATAAATTATAATTTCAGATAAAAGTTCATGTTTTTTCTAAAGTTTATAAAATCCATCAAATTTTGTAGAAGTAACTTTTTTTTTACCCCTTAAGATCTTACTGGATGTCGTAAATGCATCAAAGTTTGTTATTTCAATTATTCAATTAGAATTTCACTCAAATATTTATAACACAACACGAAGTTCATAATTTCCTATATTTTTGAAAAAATACTAAAAGAATTTGATTTCAATCAAATATTACAAAATGAGATTCTTTGTGAAAACTTGCTATAACTTTCACAAAGTTAGTAACTCATAATTTTATTTAAAGTTCGTAACTATACTAAAAAAATCCGTTGTAGGACTTTAATCCATAAAATCATTTCTACCTTGTAAAATTATTGATAATGATTATAATTTCATTCAATATTTTATAACCGGATCCTGCTAATCATCCCTCCATTTGACTGCATGTTCGCAGCTTCACGTTTCATCACGATTCGATCAGCTTACGGCCTAGAACAGTAACCATCCTGGAGTATGAATTAGAATACATTTGAGCAATCAGACTATGTTTCTAACTTTTTTTTTTTTTTTCCATGCAAAGTACGTCAAGGTCAAAGGTGTGACCCCACTTGTCCCCAGATTCCCACTCAGACTGAGACTATTTCACGTGGTAGCGCCACGAACTTGATTCACCATTAATCTATTCCTTCAATTATTAAATTGAGAAATGATTGCATTATACGGCCAAAAAGAGATTGTAGAAATATTACGTGGTTTTTAAGTAACGAATAAATATCGATGATTTTTAAATATATATCAATAATCCCTATCATGATTTGTCGTGCGTTAATCTCTACACGTGGAGGAAAATAGAAGACGTTAGACAAAGCAAATTCTGGAACTTTTTTATAAAACTTTCTTAGTTATTTGCAAAATTCTTGGGTTTATTGATAAATCCCATTTGAACCAAAAAGCCCATGAGCCTATAAAAGCCTTTAGAGGATCCAATCTCATCCGTTAATTGTTAATTACCAGAAGCAAATGTCTGTCGTGTACTACTCATCTCGACATCTCCTATGTCGATCTCAAATTACCCAACAGTCGAGATCTGACACTGAAATTTATGAACAAAAGTTGTCCTCCTCATTTATAACATTTAAATCAATGGCAAATTTCTAAAAAACTTGACGCTCTATTGAAATTTTTCCATGAAGGATCAGAGCATCAAATCAATAAAAAAACAAGTGATTATTAATTAAAAAAAATAAATAAATTTAATTCAATTCAATTCAATCTGCTACCATACGCATACTATGAGTAACTGAATGCCTCTCTTTCTAAGAAGGAGATCACGAATTTGTACCCTTATACTCTCATCCAAAACCTATCTAATTACTTCGTCCACTTATGGATTTTAGTCGAAGTTCATGTCAATAATGACAGGAGTGATAAATAAAAGTCGATAACAAATCTACAAGCTTACCCATTTAGGTTGTGGAGCTAAACTCGACAATATTTTTTGTCTTAGCAATTGCGTCAAACTGTCGGTTTGGAAAATACACCTCTAATCTTGCAGTTTCTATATTTAGAATTCCTTTTTCTCGGTGGATACAATGACATCTTGGAACTTGGAAGATACCTGTCATTTTGTCTCTTCACGAGTAAATCAACAAGCAAATATCTGTAATTGGAAACCCGAGTAGTAGAACTGTAAACGCAATATGAAATCACAAAGTTTTTCTTCACTCAAGATCAATGCATGATCTCTGTATACGTGCTCTATCAATTTCAGAATTCAATCATATCTTGTCATTTTGTCAGTCAAGGATTGCAAGTTTTTCTTAGTTTTGAGTCATACCACTTTGAAACATTTTTATCTTATGAGTCGTTAAAAATTTTCTGGTTTGATACTTCGAGGAAACTACGTCTTTAAGTTGAAGTTTTGAACTAAACAGAAAGACTCCCATGTAACTTATGTTAATTATTGGCTGCATTCCGTGGAAATGGTTCCTCTTAGGAACAGTAACAAATCAATGGTTAAAATTTTTTAGATTTTTTGCATTTTTTGTGATATAATCTTTTTTAGCGTAATCTCAACCATTGATCTTAAAAAAATAACTTTAAGAAAATTTTAGAAAAGTACCCGTTTTCTATTATTACTTTCATGCTGGACTTGTTTTTTGTGCAGGAGCTATTTTTCTGTACTTCTAAAGTTTAAACTCGAGATTAACATATAAGAGAATCAAGCAAATACTTCAACTTGATTCAATATTTACTCCATTTCAATTTAATTGTAATCACGAAGCTCGATTTCAAGTTTAAGTTTGAATAATCCCAGCTAAGTTTGAGAACACTTCGGTAGATGTAATCTGTTTCATTTTGGATAAGATTGGACTTAGCAAATGGAGCAGAATTCCAACTTTATGGTTTTGAATTCATCAGCATAATGTTGTACTGTCTTGATTTGTTGCATAAAAACAATTGGTTGCCATGGCGGAAGGCTAAATAGATCCTTGAAAGGGAGCAGTCTGAAATTATCCACAATGCCCACCTTGTTCTTTACTATTTTATAGTATGGCTCTTGAATTATGTTGCTGTCACTTCTGAAACCAACAGGAACTCAAAATCATGAGAAGCTTCTTTAAACTCTAAAAGTCCACTCTACACGGTCAAAACTCCAAGTTTGCTAGCTGATGTACATGCCTCACTGCCCTCTTGCTCTCAGCATCAGCATCAGAATGTGCACAGATGCACGCAATTGGAGAGAGAGAAAGAAAGAAAAGTAAAGAAAAGAAAGAATTCATACCTTCTTTTTTTAAGTTGCAATTATCATATCAGAAAAAGCAGTGAGGGCCATTAACTAGTGGGATTCTCATTCTCATCCCACCACCAAAATTTTCATCTGAATGGCCTTTCATACTCTCTTTTGTGCCATTCCATTTCCAGTTGGCTTTTCCTAAAATAATTTCTTTTCTTCTTCTTCTTCTTCTTTTTTTTTTCCCCCTCCTTCTCCTAAATGCTTGGTGGGTCCCTGAATATTGCACTAAACCTTACCCTTGTGCACATTATCATAGTCTTGGTCATCATTGTTTTGCTATAATATACATCTTCTCTTTCATCTACTTGTGGCTACCTTATCTTCACACATGCTGGGTTACAAAAGACATGGCTAAATCAGGCTAGGTAGTCCTTTTTTACGCCTTTGTTTTCTTCTAAATATTAATGCATCACTTGTCTCATTTCTGGCTCTTCTTTCTTTGCTTTTCTTGGTCTTCCTTGTGGGCATGATATTTCCTCAAATTACTAGAAAACAAAATATAACCCATGATGTTGGTGTAGTAGCTGGCACTTCATTAATAATGATGTTGTTGGTGATATGATTTTTCTAATTCTTTGTACTTTGAGGCGTTACTGTCTTCTTCTATTTGGACAAATGCTTTCTTTTCCCCCCATTTCTGTCTTACTCAAAGTGGTTCTTCTTTTCATGACATTCAAGTGTAGTTAAAGTATTATGTCTGGTCAGAATTGGTACAAGGATCAAGCTGAGATTATGGAGTATGAACTATGAAGAGGGTTCCTTTATTTTCCCCTCCCTTGGTTTCCATGGGGTATCTCCACCCATTAGGAGGTAGGCCTAGTCTGGCTTGAAGCTTCTTATGCAGTGGGGACCTTCCCCCTTCCGAAGAGAGGGTGGTTATTGATTCCTATAAACTGTAAAAAGCGAAATAACATACAGAAGATCTGAGCACACAATTTTATTAATTGGGAATCTGAACAACTGTATTACTCAATGAGTGGAGGAAAGTTATTCAGAATTAAAATCTTAAGATTAGTTTAACCAGATAAATTGTCTTCGAGAAGCCCAAATACTATGAGCTGTGAGAATTCAAAAACACGTGCCAATATCAGACAGTCTTTGGCAGATCAAACTATGAAAGATGGCAAAACCATATATGAGGTTATCAGAAAGTTTCCCCGAGCCTACCCTAAAGATTTATTGGAGCGTTATCAGAAATAGATTAGTTCAAAGATCGCTGAAAGAAATCGTTGGTCCAAGTTGCACTCTCTATGTCTGGATGTGAGCATATATACCTTGGTAAGAACATATGCACTTGGACCATATGACAAAGTTGAAATGTAACTTATATGGTATGAAAGTGATGCTCATATCTCTGGAGAATAAATCTTTGTAGTTGAGAAACGAACAATTGGTGGTAGTCACACTTTTTGGTCCACCATAACTTTTAAATTCGATGTGTCAATGGCAGAGCTCTTGATTCTTCATTGTGTATTTTTTGAGTTAAGTTCATTTGTTGTAAATCCTAACCAAATCCAGAATCATGTAAAATATTAAACTCCAAGACTTAAAGTGTGTTTTCTTTCTTTCTTTCTTTATTATTCTTACCTGACAAAACAAGCATTTTCATGTCTCTTAGTGCTCACATTTATCCATATTTGTGATCCATTAAACATGAAAACCTTTTGAAGAAGGCGCAAAATATTAGAATCAATCAGATGAAAAGAGACTTCTCTAGGAGGCCAAATTATCCTATTTGGGTCACTCTTGATTATAGAGTCCTATCAATAACAAAAGACCAGTGATGTGGTCTAGCTTCTAGGCATGAACTCTTATGTTATCCAACTTGCTGTATGAGTCAGAACTATCTCCTCAAGTGAAAGAGCTGGGGTGCAAATTCTGGAATCTAATTTCTTTTGAATCAAGATTTCATTGATAATTTTGGGTTGGTTGTCTTTGCTCTGTGTACAATTATATTATATCATCATTTTGTCATAGCGTGCTCACAAACAATCTGTTTTTTGTGCAGAGGCATTGAAAAGAGGCAAGAGCTTACAGGCTTTCCCTTTGGAATTCAACCTCGGCGGCTTAGTTATGACTTGTTGCAATTGGAACATACATTTGATGTCAATGATTTACTGGCTTATATTCCTTTTCACAATAAGAAGCAGCTGTTCATCTATTGCACCTGATGTTGAAGGTACGGTGAAATCCTTCATCGCTTGACCTACTATGGACGTAATTTAGAATTCACATTTTCTCCCTGTCATAGTATTCTTGCCAGTTAATGAAATGGCAATGTAAAACCATAACCATGTCTAACAGTATATATTTTTAGCTCATTATGTTTAGATAACAAATTCTAATTTGGCATTCGAGTTGAGTTATCCTTGGTTAAAGTGCTTGTACATGATTAACCCCTGATAAATTAGACCTGTAATCGACCAATCAGTCAACAACTGAAGGGAATAGTGAACTAAATATAGAAGAGACCTACTAGTATTATGTATTATCAAACTTAACAGTGCGTATGGATTATTCAGGAAAGTAACAGAATTTCTCATGCTTTGCATTGCTGGGAGCCAGTTAAGTTGGTTGCTAATATTAAAAGATGAAAGGGTAGCCTAGGAAGACATAAGGACTTAAATCCTTTCTATGCGAATCTGATAAAGGGCAATATTATGAGATAAAGAATTATGGAATAGATAACCTTTATAGCTGACGTTACTTAGTTACATAAAGTGCAACCATAGTTTTCACCATTCAGATTTTGTCATCCCATAACCAAAGATTCGTGAAACCAGGGGCAAATCTGAACTGGTAAAGTTCCTATACATTATACAGCTTTCAAAGTCATGAAGTTCGCATGAGAGTGGGACCCTGTTTTATTTCCCTTCTTGTCCTTGGATCTGGAGTAATATAGAGAATCTTCCTTAGCATCATAAACCGTGAGAGCACATCTGATAAGTAGTTTGTTATGCATTTCATTCAATGAATAGTAGATGTCATATTCTGGACCCAAATTCTTGAAATCTGGACCGGATCATATGTCTAATGGTAATGATAATTCACAGGTGCAGCTTTATCTGATTTAAAAAGAGCCCTTAACGATTCAGCTCACCGAATTAATGACTGGGATATTTATCTTGTGACCCCATGCTTTAGTTGGTCTCATGTCACTTGCAGAAATGGAAATGTGATATCCCTGTGAGTGCACTTATATGTACTTGTTCTTTTAATCCTTTTTAATGAATACAATTTCTAACTATGGTGTGTTTAACTTATGATTATCCCCAATATACAGGAACCTTGATTCAAATGGGCTCTCGGGAAATATTTCATCTTCAATTACCAAACTGAAGCACTTGGTTAGCCTGTAAGTCTACTAGATGATGGATGATAAGTTTACCGTCTTAATGAGTTAAGATGAGCATGATAATGTTAAGGTATCCTGTTGTAGAACCTTCATCGTAGTAATTGCCTCCTATTCATGTTAATGACTCTTTTCGTTTCTTTTCTTTGAAGATAATATTTGACAACCTTGTGCCAAAATTTTGTCTTCCTGTTGATATGAGTTATTGAAGCTTCTTTCTTGATCAAAGCATGTTATCTCTTGATGACTGTGGTTTTGAGCTTGCTTTATGCAGGGAATTACAAAACAATAATCTACATGGCGAGCTTCCTGATTTCCTGGGAGGCATGGAGAGCCTAGAGAATCTAAATCTTGCAAATAATAATTTCAATGGCAGTATACCTATTTCATGGGGTCAACTCTCAAATCTAAAGCATTTGTAAGCAATTTCTTACATCCTGAATTGAAATTTCTTAAACTTGTTAAAGACACGGGACAATCTATGAGAAGTTTCTAGTTCATTTAAAGAAACTTTGAGTTAAATCTTGGCCCACTGTGACAAAGAGTAACTCCAATTTGTAGTTGATCCCTTTCAAGCTTTTGTAGTTGATCCCTTTCAAGCTACTGCAGTTGATCCTTCTAAACTAATTGGTTTTCAGCTACCGCTAGTTGTATTTTTGGGTTAAAATATGTATTAGCTTAAGAATGGTACAAAGAGCACGACAACATCCTTTAGGGTGTTGATGAGTGATATTTTAAAGCTAAAGGAGCAAGCCAAAACTCATGTCCACCTTGTGAATTGTCCTTCTCGTCAGCCTTAATTGCACAGTTGATGCAAACAAAACATGCTGACATATACCTCAACTGCAGGATATTGAGCGGCAATATGATTTCAGGAAATGTTCCTGAAGCACTGGCAAACATCGCAGGATTGAAAGAACTGTAAGGAGTCTTCCAGTTTCACTATATTGATGCTGAAAACGATTAATGATAGCAGTTTAGGGCTTTTAACTAACATTTTCTATTGCTGTTATTAGGGATCTTTCTTCAAATTACTTGACTGGAGAAATCCCTAAACGACTGTTTTCAGTGCCAACCTTTAAGTAAGCTCTACCGTACTCTTTCCTTGACAGTTAGGGATACATGGTAGGCTGAAATTCAGATTTTTTAAGGATGATTGCAAACAAAATAAATTTGATACCTTAAACAAAAAAATATTGGTTGCAATTTATGGATGCTGAGCGCTGGTCTAGCTCGAGGAGAAAAAACCCACAAAGTAAAATGCCCAGAAGCCGTACATACAAGGAAACTGTGAATTTAATTTCTGTTTGAGCCCGGGTTAATCTTCAAAAGCATGATTTGTCCCGTATTAATCATATTGAACAGGAATTGTTAAGAGTGTCATCTCTAATTTCTAGTATCCTACTTACTTGCATGTCAAAGGTCCATCCTATTTCTCAGTAGTCATAGAGTTGTTAATGGGATAATTACTGTCAGCTTCACAGGTACACATCTGATTTGTGGTTCCAGCATAGATCAACCTTGTGTGTCGAAGTCACCTATTCCAGGTTAACGTCATTTCCTAAATCTTTATAATCTTTCTAGATATTAGAACTAGCAGAATCTGATTCCAAAGAATTGGCAGTGTCAACCAGCAAATCAAAGTTTGGAGTAGCCGTAACTTCGGTCGGTTGTAGCGTGTTCATACTTTTGTCACTTGGGATTATTTTTGCCTATCGTTTCCATCAAATGCGCAGACTCAGAGGTGATATTTTTGTAGATGTTTCAGGTGAATTCTCTTTCTCAATCTGAATTCCTGGACATGTATAGCTCACCTTCCGCTGTGGTTCTCGCAGCCTACCCGCATTTCTTATGTGCCATTTGATCAACATATTGTTATTTAAAATTATGCTATGATAATCAATAAGGATGTTTCTGAACAGTTTCTTAACCATTCTTGAAACAAACAGCTCTCAAGATTGTGACACAGACATCAAGTATGGCTAATTACAAGGATTGGAACAAATGCTCCTGCCAGTTCTTGAAATGCACTTTCAAGGACTAATCCTATGCCAACTAAACACTTTTAGTTGTGTACAACTTGGAAATGAATGTAGCTAGTACATCTTTTCTCTCTTAACGACCGATCTCTTCTTTCGTTTCTTGACCCAAACTTAGACACAATAAATTTCTTTAGATGCTAATTTTTCAGCAAAAATTTCCTCTTTCATTGACTTTTACATTATTAGCATGTGCATGGAACCTTCCCCATGATTGTCTCAAGATAGTTACTCCTACCAATTTATTTGGAGAGGCCAAAACTTAATGTCTCTTCCTTTTAATTTTGAGGCCACAATCGGTATTCTCACCACCAATTGATTTCATCCTCCAGGTGAAGATGAACGGAAAATTCCTTTTGCCCAAGTACGAAGGTTTTCACTGCGCGAAGTCCAACTTGCTACGGACAACTTCAGTGAAAGCAACATCATTGGACAGGGAGGTTTTGGCAAAGTTTACAGAGGTGTCCTCTTAGACAGCACCAAGGTTGCTGTTAAACGTCTCTCTGACTATAATAGTCCTGGCGGGGAAGCAGCATTCCAGATGGAAGTTCAACTTATAAGTGTCGCTGTTCACAAAAATCTTTTAGGACTAATTGGGTATTGCACTACATCATCAGAGAGAATACTCATTTATCCTTATATGAAGAATCTCAGTGTCGCATACCGCTTGAGAGGTACCTGTCCTAACAAGATTTGCGCATTCTTTACTTTACTTCTGCAGTACAAAATGTGGAGCATAATTAAGACAAATAACCGGAAAGTAACTTGAGAAGAGGAACAAACGACAGACTGAAAGCAGAATTTAGTATGACGGTTTTGGAAGTACTAGAGAGGAAGCACGGAAACCTTTTGTTGGTACAACATTTTTAACTTACTAGACAAGAAGACTCAGTAGAAAAAGAACTTTTACCTCCGTGTTTCAAACTTTTCTATATGAAAAAGTAGCTTTTTCTCTAGGTTTATCTGATCATATATCCTTCTTTTAATCACATTCTTTTGACATTGAAGAAACTGACTTACGAATTATTCCTCTTTCTCATTTCATCAGTATACTTCATCTTCTAGATGCAGCTTATAATATGCTTCTCAAACTAAAGATTTCTTGTTTCCATAATGCTTCCAACAAAGAACATGTCAATAGTTCTTACTATTTCCTTGAAGATCTGACATCATGGATAGATTCTTACTAAATTCACTTGACAATGCACATGACAGATTTGAGACCAGGGGAGAAGGGCTTGGACTGGCCAATGAGGAAGAGGATTTCCTTTGGTGCAGCTCATGGATTGGAGTATCTGCACGAGCAGTGTAATCCTAGGATAATACATCGAGACTTAAAAGCTGCTAATATTTTATTAGATGACAATTTTGAGGCTGTTCTTGGTGATTTTGGCCTGGCCAAGGAAGTTGACATCAAACGTACCCATGTTACTACACAAGTTCGAGGCACTATTGGCCACATTGCTCCAGAATACTTGTCAACTGGAAAATCATCTGAAAAGACGGATGTTTTTGGTTATGGTATGACACTGCTTGAACTTGTGACTGGCCAACGTGCAATAGACTTTTCCCGACTAGAGGATGAGGAGGATGTTCTTTTGCTTGATCATGTAAGTTTCTTTCTCCCGGCAAGTCCTTTGACTTTAATACGCTTAGTTCTTTGATATGCCTTGTAGTTCTAGGCACTAAACAAATGTAGCTATATCTATGTCTATGCCTTCAGGAAGGGGTAACCTTGTCCATCTCCATTCCAAAATAGCAGTAAGTCACTGCGAGTTTAGTCTAACCTCCAAGGTATCCCCTCAAAGAGGCCTTTTAGAGTGTGAAAAGAATTTGGATATCAGCCCACAAACATTTCATCATACAGCAATCAAAATTGCCTAGGCAAATTAGCAAAAATCAAAAGGCATACAATCTAAAAGCGTGGTGAATCAGTATCTGTTTACATAGCTGTTTTCCATGCACATAACTGCTGGAGTTGTATAGGGACAGGACTACTTTTGAACTAAATATTGTTATTAGATTAAACTAGACAAATCATATATTGCATCTGGCTGATGCTGCACCTTTTGTATAATCACATCATGGCAGCACTTAATAGAATTGTAGCAAAATCACAAAAGTAAAACAAAAATTTGACATATCCTGTGGCCCTAAATCTGCATGAAACCGGTAGGATTCAGAAAAAAAAAGTGTAAAAGAATTTGTGATATTGAAGAAACAAACATGTCAGCCAACGTTATTGAGATAAAGCATTCTCTTGATCGTTGATTCATAAGATGAGGATCTAGCTTGTAAATAAAAGAACACTTCCAGATAATCTCGTGTTAAATATTCCACAAATAAATTATATATTAAGTTGCAGATATACAGTGGTCGGAACCTGTGTTTCCGTTGCAACAACTGTTTGATTCTTAATTTTTAGAAAGCTGTATCTAAAGTTTAGCCGAGAGATACAATGAAAGACATAAACCATAGGACATTGTCATAATCAATCATCAGATAAAACGGTTCTCATGCTTTATGTTGGAGATCATGGTTTATAAGTAAACGTTTTGGCATTCTAATGTAACAATCATCGAATGTGCATCATATTGTACACTGAAAAACTACGTTGTAAGTTTGTAACCTTTATTTGGCTCTCTTGTCACTTTAAACATGCCGACTATGTACCTCAAAATTTGGAGTTGTGTGTGAAGTAGGCATGGTTTGAGATTACCTAGTCTAAATTTGATATTGACAGATAAAAAAGTTGCTAAGAGAAGACAGGCTGGAGGACATAGTGGATAGAAATTTGGCAGTTTACGACCCGAAAGAAGTTCGGACCATGATACAAGTAGCATTACTCTGCACACACAGCTCCCCAGAAGGACGACCGGCAATGTCGGAAGTAGTGAAGATGCTGCAGGGTGACGGTTTATCGGAGAGATGGGTTCAATGGGAACAACATGAAGAAGAGAGGCATAATCAGTTCTCACTTATGTCTCACCATCTTCATTGGGCTGATGAAACGACACAATTGGAAGCCATACAACTATCAAAAGCAAGATAGTGATCTTTGACAGGAACTGGTTTTGCGATGAAATCTGAAGCAAGAGCGTCTTACATGTAATAGATTGACTGCAACTCTTTAGAACAAGGAAATTCAGCACTACATAGTACTTACGTGCAATAGCGGCTAGCATTTACTGATTGTCTACCTCAGGAGAACCGTATAGTCATGACCCCTATGTTTCAGCCTTACATTTTATAGAATTTATGGTTTTATCTACAAGAAACAGACTAGATTTTTGTTGTTGCTTCTTTCCATCACCCTTACCAAAGTGGGAAGATGGGAGGTGAGGCGATCGCCTAAGGCATTTCCTGACTGGAGAAGTTCCATAAGCAGTGCTTTTAGGAAAATGTTTTCACTTGGTGAAAGGTGAACCTCTCCTCAATTTCACGCTCCACTGGCGCCATATAGCAAGTCAACCAACATTCGTATGCATTCTTAAGTTCAGGTTGACATGGAATAGTCATGAGGGATCTTTGTAGTTAGAAGAAATAAGCTTAGGATATACGATCCACTCTCATGCCATGTTTTGATGGAAGAGGAAGCTCCTAATTCCTCCTAAGAACAACTTCCAAACTAAAAGCTGGAACGGTATTTTGCTTTTATATGTTGTAATGGATAGAACAAGTGGCATCAATTAATTTATTTGGAATGGAACTTTCGGTTCAAAGTTTTCAATACACTTGGCATTCCTTGTAGAACATTCATCTAGGAAGTTCAGTTTCATAATCACTTTCTCAACAAGTTGGATATATCCTACTTGTAATCGCAACTTCTTAAAATGAGTTGTCTTCAATGCCACTTGTCATGATCACAAAAAGCCGCATCTCGATCAAGTTTTAAGTATCAGGGGAAAGGGAAAAACAACCACCCAAAAAGAAAAAAAGAAAAAATAAATAAACACTATGTTTGGATGGATGGGAGGAATATAGAGAGGAGGAATTTGATAAAAAGGGGGAAAAAAAAAGAAAAAGAAAAAGAATCAATAACAATAAATTAACAAGACCAGGTTACATGATGAAGTAGACGAGCAGGGAACTTAAAGAAAACGCAAGAACGCCACAACATCTCAAGTCCACAAATTAAAGTAAGAGGCTGAGTACCACAGCTAAGAAGTAATAGATTGCGTACTAGAACACGAGAAGTTCATTTCCAATTGATCACAAATGGAAAACTTCCAAAAGTCCCAATACCTGTTAAAGAATGCCATAACAACAGACAGAACGTTAGAGGTAGATGCTTTCCAGGTCAAGAAATACGTTAGGCATAGGACTTCACTCAAATCTAGACGAGCAAGCTTCTGTTAGACCAAAGTTTCTCCGTTTCATCTACAGCATTCAAACAATAACGTTGCCCAAGCAGGAAAACTTGCTCAAGGAAGAGCCAAATATGTTTGTCCCCAACAGGATAGTTGCATGTTGGCAATATATAACCACGATGGAAACTGAAACTTGTTTGTGAACCTAAGGGGAGCACCTATCTACATACAATCTCAAATTCATGCATAAGCATGTAGGAAAGCGATAGCCAACTTCATCTATTTGTTAAAAAATGGCCACACATAACAAAATTGACATGACACTGGCAGTTAGCAGAATAACTTCTACAACCAAACTATTGCTGGCCCAACATTTTGCTGGGTATAGTCCTTGGGAAATGCATTTGGAACAAACTAAATATTCCCATATTCCAGCATTAATCACAAAATAAAAGAATACGTTCATACAGCTTCTATATTACAGACAAACTGACAAGGAGCTGCTTTATTCCTATTTTTTTGCAGACTGGTGATGAAGCAAGAGTGCTGAGTTTAAGTAACAATCACACAACTAGTAAGCTTTGCTTGACAAGAAAAATTCACTTCATTGTTGCCAAACTCTTCATTCATGAGAAGATGGCATCAGTGGTACGGAGATGTGCTTCAGATCTTACCAACTTACTGATCCTAATCAAAACTGTACAGACAGCTTTTTCTTAGTATTGCAAATGAATGCACATAAATGCCCTTGTGAGAGGAAATAACATTAGGTGCATATTCCTTTTCTGTTCAATCCTTCTGTTACACATGCTAAGAAATTGTGCAAACATTTGGGTTCTCATCCACACTCTTGACATAATAATAACTTTTGAATTCAGGATTGTATGCCTCATATGCTTTCACAAGTTCAGAAACATCATTTTTCACTTCTTTCTTCTTCTCTTCTGCTTTCTTTGGTTCATCCGCTTTTACATCCTTTTTCTTGTCATCTGATTCCTTTACAGGCCCAACCGAAATAATCTCCAACTGACAAAACTTTCTTAACTGGCTAACTACGCAGACTGGATCAACATCTCCAATCACCGTCAATTTCTTCTCCTTCATGTCTACAGAAATTGTATCGATCCCTGTAATTTATCCCAAACAAAAGTGCCGTTAGAATTATTATATACTAAATTCATTCAAAGGCTTGCAATTGATACTTGGTTCTATGCAACTGAATAAAATGAAAGTCTGAATCCTTCAAATCAGTTTTGAAGAATGCAGCTTGATCCCTTGACAAAAGGGCTACAAGAACTGTTTATATACTTTCGTTCTTTTTTCGATGACGCGGTTCTTTTGAACAGTAACATTTGATATGCATCAAAGCCTAAAAATGGACCTAGAAGGCTTAGTACTGTATCGCTTGACAAAAGATTGGGACTTCGGAGGTAACTGACCATTCCAATTTGGGTAAAATACATCGACAGTCCAGTAAACTTTTGAACCATCCAACAATAATTTGCACAATTATCGAATTCAATATGTGTGATCATATCAAACAGAATTTACAAATTAGGGAACCTTCAATTGATTTAGTCACGAAAGATTAAGGGGGTGTCAGCATAAATTAGTTTTTCAATTTGAATTGAACTTGATAAGCGAGGATTGAAAAGTACCTTGCATGCCCGATACCTTTTTCATAATTCTCTTTTTCGTCTTCTCATCGTGAAGATCGACTTTAAGCACCACTTTCTGCATAAAAAATACAACACAACTGATTGAGTTACATCATTACGTGCTTCTTACTAAATTACTGATAAAATTCAATCGAAAGTGGAAAATTCTGAAAAACCTAATTGGAAAACCCTAATTAGAATACAGGAAAACCCTAATAACCATGTAACTTACTTTCATGATGGCAGATTGTCGGATGATTTAACGAAGTAAACGCGTCGCCTTTTAGCTTCGATTCTGTGTAGAGAGAGAGAGAGAGAGAGAGAGAGAGAGAGAGAGTAGACAAGGGCCGTTTGGCTAGATCAATAAAATCCTTGGGTGGAAAGGAGAGACTTTCTATGGGAGCATGGGTTAAAGCCAGACGCGGTTAAGCAAGGCAAGCCCACAGAATGGCTTCCGCTTTTTCACGCGACTCGTGGTCGTGGCTTCAAGTTCACCTTGGAAAAGGTCCAAAAAAAAAAAAATTAATTATGAAAAACACATAATTGATTTTCTCCCACGCACTCATCTTAGTGCATTAAAATAGTAAATAAACAAATAAATAACTTTTGTGGTTTTTAGAATTTTTTAAAGCGATTTCTAACTACTTTTTTGGTTAATATTTAACAAAATAAAATATCATCTTCCTTAGTTGTAAATATGAACATTGAAAATGGGTGGTTTTCTCTCTTTATTTCTTTTCCTAATTCCAAATACTTTCAAGCTTTTGAATAGATGATTCTAAAGGGATAATGTATAACCGTTTTATTATTTGCAAGTTTTCATATAAAGATACCAAATGGTAATTATAAAAATGGGTTTGGCTTAATAATATAGATGATTATATTTGGATAGATGTTGATATAAGTATGTAAAACATGTATAAGAAAAAAAATCCAAAAATATTTAGATTAGAGAAATGTAGAAAAAAAATAGTTTCTTAATCTTATTTTTCAATGTATTTAGCATTTACTTACATAGCCATGAAAATTTTTCTTTTGTAAGGATCAAAAAGAGCACCAATTACAAGAGTACTCTGTTATACTGACATTGACATTGAGAGACGAAAGTTAGGGAAGTGAACGAGACTAGATGTCCCAATAGCCTTAGCAATAAACAATGGATAGTAAGCATTGTGCATATAGATCCATCTAGTGTTATAGATAACATTTTAAGTATCCCACCTGGGGAGTATGATCACAAGAATGAAACATAAAGGAATTGAATGAATGTTTTGACTCCATGTAATCGAATGGGCAGTAGTTGGTTTGGAAAAATTATTTGCCTATAAGATATTTTGACTACTTTTTTTCCCATACTCGATGATTGAGATACAATATGATTAAATATTCCACATAAGTTATGGAAGATTATGGTATTAGGTTATAAGGCTAAAAGTAGTAAATAAACTAAACCAACAAATACAAATAAGCTCATTACCCATTTGACTTAAAAATTGCAATCATATGTTGATAAGGTATTCATCACTATAACCTTATAATTTAGTACCATAATTTCTCACAACACATGTGGAACACTTAATCATGAGGTATCACAAAAACTACCCTTCAAAACATGCTACATCCCCGTTGCGAGACCTTAAAAATTGTCTTAGAGTTAATCCTCTACTAGTAGGTGAATAATTCGGGTTTAGCTCCAATTTAAAGAAGAAGTTCGAAGAAGGTAAGGAGTATCATTTAGATGTAACTCTTAGTATGCTTTCACGATGACCTATGAATATTAAGTAGCCTAAATTATACACCGAAAAAGGAGAAGAACTAAGCTCAATTATAAGGTATCGCGACAAGCATATTGTGTGTTTAGAAGGAGAGATTGTGTAGTGCGAACCGTAACTAAGAACAGACAAAGCTAATCGCTGGATTGATCCAAGTTTGCCGAAAGCTTGAAAGAGTTGATGAGGAATGGCACTAAAGAACAAATGATGAATGAAAAAGTAAGGAAAACCTACAAACAGTTTCAATGGATGTGATATACCAATGGAACCTCTGAGAACTTACGGTACAACTCAATATGATGCACAAGTTGGTTTAGTGAGGTTGCCCACCACCTAACTTTACTTAAGGGATATGTTAAGAGTGATATAAGAGTAAACAAGCATAATGTTTACGCAAAGGAAGAATATTCAATATGTTAAGGGTAATTTATTGTTTACAGCTATAAGTACAAAGGGTATTTATACCTATAAATTAGGGAAACTTGCCCAAAAGGAAAAAGACAAAAAAGGTATTTCCTAAAAAAGTAATAGACAAGATGCAAAAAGGTAAAAAAAAAATATCTAAGAAAAATAATTATTGGTCTGACGGATTCTACACATGATTCTATATAGGTGGCAAAGCTGTGTCGGTGATGTCGTTGGAAGATATGGACAAAAAGATACGGTTAGCTTACTTGTTCGAATAGGGGTGATTTAATCAATTCAAAGTTTCTCTCTTGGTATCTTGGCAAAGGTGACGCTAAGTAAGTGATTGGCCAGGCGTGAGTGAGAATGAAAGTCAATTGTCATCTTGGTCATCCCCTTCTTGGTACATTATTTATGAGAAATAGGTAATCATTCGACTTGGTATGTAGAATGGGTCGATAAGGGGATACTTGGCTTTGGTAGGAATCGGTTGAAACAGGAAGATTCATCTTACCATTCCTTCTAGTCCTCGGACTCGACTATGGATCAATGGCTCAGTAGCCTAATTCCTATCATTGTGATATCTGATAGTTAAGTGTTTCATATGGTTTGTGGAAAATTTTAATATTAGGTTATAAAGCTACGGTAGTGAATACCTTGGTAAAACATTATTGTAACTTTTAGCCAAATGGTTAATGGGTTCATTTGTATCTATTGGCTTGGTTTATTTACTACTTTTAATAGGGGCATTACAGCAACAATGAAAATTAATAGGTTATCACTAAGCATTCCTATTCATACAAGAATAAAGGTCCAATGGCAAGGCAAAGCCAAACATCCATTCGGCTCCTTGCAAAGTATTGCTCATATCTGTGAAGCTTCAACGAAGTAAGGGGGATCATTTCTAGCATAGCCCTATCATCAATATCAATTGAACTACTTTAGTTCTTATACTAACTCAAGAAGTACAATGCCCTAGTAGAACTTATACATGTGACTTGCTATCAAGAAAAGAATTGCAATAGCTAAGTGGTGATGAGTAATATTAGTCAATAGTTTGATCCTATTCAAGGCAATTTCAGAAATATTCCATTCTTAAAATAGAAAGTCCAAAAGAATTGTAATGTTTATGGAGATTGAATGTGGTTACTAATTCATGATCTAATCTTGTGGCTTTTAAAAAATGGCAAGAAAGAACATCTTTTTTCTTCTTGACAATGTATTTTTATCAAATGTATCAATTTTTTTTTAATTTGATTTCCTTTCATATTTTGTATTTTTATTTCTTGTTTTATGTGCTTTGTTTTATGAAACAACATTGATCCTTTTATATATATATATATATATATCACAAACTCTCTAGTAATAATAGAATAATAAATATTTATAGTATCATAACTTTCTTATCCATTTTTTTGTAAAAGATTGATTAGTAAATTGCCTTATTATTCTTCACATTTTAATGCCTAATAGCTAACAAAATAGTCTAAATTAAGGACAATAATCAATGTTACCTCAAATGATTTGAAAATAAACATTACCTTCTCTAATCTATTCAACACTCACAAATTCTCTACAATTTGTGCTTAATTCACCTAATTAAGGACATCAAGCATATTTCCATAATAATAACAAGATTTCAATAACTACAACTATACAAATAAATTTCAATAAAGCAATCCATATATATAGTTTTAATGGATTATGCTTGGATCAGGGAGTTCACGTTTTTATGTTCTTATATTTTTATGAACAATTGAAAATAAAAAGGCATATAATTAATTCGTTATAGATATGGCTCACCACAAAAAAAAAAAGAAGAAGAAGAATAAAAAGAAAACTACATGTAATCTAACTAATAAAATAACGATTGTCACAATTAGATTAAATGGTAAAACATACAATCGATGCAATTTTAATAGAATTAATAATATCTAAAACAGAACAGCAAAAGCTCTTCTTTAGGGGTTTTATGTAATAAACTATCAACTATCCTACAATGAACAAAAAAGAAGGGATATAAACTAATCCTTACCAAGACCATAATAACCTAGTAGCAAGAATATTGGTTTATTGACAAGATAGATTAGGTTTGATTCACCACTCTCTAATAGTTGTAACATGATAATTAGGTAGAAAAAAAAAAGCCCTTTAAAACCTAGTTATAGAGTTAACATCTTTGAAAAATACTAATGATGATAAGAAGGAATAAATTATTAGTGCATAAATTCATTTAACTCCTCCCCAGTAGGCATATACCCTTGCCTTACTCTCTTATGCTATTCATCACATGCTAAAGCCAAGCATGACTTGTAAACTTATAGTGTCATCATAATCATGACATGTAAATCCTATCTAACCAATCATACTACTCATCAGCACCTCTTGAATCATTTAATGATGGAATTTTACATTTAACTCATTCTAAACCCCTTAATAGCTTAGGTCTACTCATGTCACTATCATCATTAGCATACCATGTTGCTATTATTATCATCATGAGCCATTTTATCACCATCATTAGTGCCTACTCGTGGACCTATATTAACACCCCAGTGACCTCTTTGTGTGCCATTGGCACCTCTACTCATACCTCTTTCTCTAACATTAGCATCCCTATGATCTTTAATTTATGCATCACCACTACGACCATTACTATGCTCAATACTCATGATTCCATCTATACAAACTTTAAAGTTCCTAATGAACTCTTCTTATTGCAGTTGTCATTTAAGATTTCTAATTCCCATGAAGAGTTAAGCCAACATATACTCAAGCTTTGGTTCATGCTCAACAACTAGCCACCTCCTCCAGTTACTCCTTGAATTCATAGCACCTATTATCTAACATTACTCCAGATTTTCTACCATATTGTAATTTTTAATATTACATATGTGTGTATGCGTGCGTGTGCACATGCACATGTGTATGTATGTGTTTTAACAAACTAAAGTTCAAACAAGCCAAACAATAACTTACACCTTATGCTCACCTACCATCTTACAGTAACATACCACCAAACCAACCAAGATACAATGGTTATTCCACAAAACATGTATTTATGGCCACCATACATGTTAGCCACCAATTGCAACACCTAGAGAACACTTCACTCACACCTTGGCTGTTACTGGTCAAACACCTAATAAGCCACCATGAATACCCTAACTCACACCTACATATGCTTAGATTAAGTGTCTACAACAAACTGATGAGAGCCTTAGTATAGAAATCAACATATGTATGCTCGTATGCCTTAACCAATGAGTTAAGTACCCTTGACTACTAGATGGGTACCCTACAAAATAATCTAGGTACCCTTATCCTGTGAACAACCACTTAATAAATCAAATCTGATAGCATCATGAAGTTATTATACCTAGCTCCTCTAACCTTACGCTACCCTTGTGCTACCATTCTTAGCCAATCCTAAGTTTTAGTACCAATTTGATGTGAGTAGCATTTATTAAAGAAATCCACATATACAGTTTTAATGGATCATGTTAGAATTAAGGTTTTAGAGTTTATGTTTTTATTTTTATATAGACAACTCAAAATAGAAAGGGATATGATTAATTATTGTGAATATGACTCACCACAAAAAGTAACATATGTTTAATTCAACTAAGTAAGATAATGAATGCCACAATTATATCAAACGTTAAAAATATGATCGCCACAATTCAAATAAAATTTATATTAAAAAAAATAGAGCAAACTTTTGGGTTTTGAATGTTATAAAATGTTAATCATCTTACAATGAATGAAAAGAAGGAATATAACTAAACTTCTATATCCAAAGAGCATGATTGGAACTAACTGTTTAACTAAGGACATAAAAATCAAAGTTTAAATTAAAATGAATCTTAGCATCTCATACCAAAAATAACAACAATAAAAAACTTAATGATACTTTTAAAAAGTGTACCTTTTATTAATTAATGTATATGGTGAAACTTTATGCAACTTATGTCAAATATTAAAACAATAAGTAAATTAAAAGATAAGGAATGAAAAGATGTAGCAACTTATAATGATTCCAAGTTATACATTAGTCTCCTTTATAGCTCTATTGTGGGGATTTGATTATCAAAACTAGTTGTTCCACTAATTTCAAGATAAATCAAGATTACATGATACAACCTCTTTGAATACAACCAAGAGTGTTTTGTCTCGTAATTTTAACATAAGCTCTCATAGATCTATAGTATGCTTACCCTCTATCTATCTCAAAGATTACATTAAAAATAGAAAAATTAAAAGCAAATAAAGATCCTCAAAATTTAAGTTTCGAGGAAAGTTTTATGTTTTCCTTATAAGGTTCTATGTAGATAATAGAATAAGAATAATAGCATAAAGAATAAGTTTATAGTTACCTTGAGGTATCTTCATTATCTTTAAAATACTTAATTTTGTTATTTGACAATCTCAAACAAATTTCTGATATGTGTTACTGTATTTGTATAAAAATCTTCTAATGTCATCTTAAACCACAATATTTCAAAAATTAGTGAAAATTCTAAAATTTTCTATATTTAAGACCGAACATTACCTTTGAAACTATAATATTTGTAAGCAAACTTAAATAAGTTCTTCAAAAACCATATCTTTTTGTTAAAATAACTTATTCGACATCTTAAGTCAGTTGAAATAAGATAAGCTCCAAATCATTCGAAAAGTAATTTTTCATTTAAATATCTAAAATATCTTATTTTAAAATTTAAAATTGAATATATATCCTAAATAACAAATGTATCCATATCTAGTTGTATTTAAGACAACCACCGATCTCTGACTCAATTTTATCAATCTCAAAGTTATTGTCGAATATAAAATTAAATTTTCTAAAGTTCTTTTTCCCTATCATTTTAAGAATTCAATTTAAGTTAAGGTTATCACTCACATTCATTCAATAAAGTACCTTCAATAGTTGAATCAATTTGTCTTCAAAATTCTCAATATTTCTAATGCATAAATAAGCTTAAAAGTGAACTTCTTTATGTTTTTTTAATAGCTTCTATCTTATGTTTCTTCAATTTGCTTTCTAATGAAGTTTCTTTTTCTTTATCTTGACCTTCTATGTTGTTGTAATCTTTTGCTTTGTATTTGTCAACCTTCTACATCTTAATCGTAAACTTCTATTAAATAGCTATGTTGACCTATGTTCTTTGTCAAATACCTTTATTAACTTTGTTTATTTTCTTTGTATATTGATACATCTTTTACGTAATATAGTATGATTAACAAATTATGCTTTAACATTCTATATAACATTTTATATCTTTTATTAACACAATTGGTATTCATGTTAGTAAACACAATTAATATTTATTATGATTAAAATATATTATAAAATTTTTTAACATAGAATAATAAGTCTGTAAAAAATAACAAGTTTTTAGTCATAGCAACCCATGTCCCATTTATTGAAGTTGGTACTATCAACAATATTCTAGAGAAAGTTGGTGAGTATCAACGCAATTTGTTATTGTTGCTATAGAGTTCCATGTGAACTATGTGAAAGCTTACCAATTCTCATGAACTAGTTAAATCCTAATAACCAAGCCAATAATAAAAAGGTAAATATTGAGGATTTTTTTGTACTTTTCTCAACTAGCATATAAATTAAAACTAATATACCTTAAAATAAACATAACAAACATATTTATGGCGTAAAAGAAATGAAATCATGAAAAGTGCAACTTATGAGCATGATTTTTGGATTGTAATGACTTTCAAAGTTCCAAGCAAACAAATTTAAACTTTTGAATATAATAATAAGGATATATAGAAAATCAAAGTAAACATAAAATGGACATGATAATGCTTAGAAATTCAAAGACTTAAGAAAGGACTTGTAAGACATCAAAACAAACTAATTATGGATGAAAATATCCTAAAGTACTTACACCATGCCTTTAACCTAACATGAAACTTACCCTAAAGGTTCTTTAAGCTATTAAAAGGAATAGTCTTACTTCAGTTTCCCTTCTTGCTCTTTGCCAACATAGCCTTCAAATTAGAGAGTGGCAAATGTTATTTCATCTTTATGCATTTATAGGCTAGTCTAGAAAAGTTTGCTCTCACCAATAAAAAGGGAAAGCTTCAGAGCTACTATTCCCAAGGATTCAAGTGCATATAACATGCTTTAGAGCCACTTACTTGTTACAAGCTCTTCCCTTAAGCTCCTTTTCCTTATTTCCTCTTGCATGTATAAGTACATTGTATGTCAATCTTATGATTAATGCCCAATCCATTTCGTGAAATGTTCTAAATTATGCAAACACAATGAACCTTTGTTAAAAGAGTTAGATGTGTTGATTTTGGAGTTCAATTAAGTTTTTATTGAGACAAACAATTTAATAATTATCTTATTCGATTAAATTATGCCACAAGACTTTATTTAGGCCAAGTGAAAGAAGGTTTAGTCCAAACCTTGCTAAAAGCAATATGGGGTTAGTTTAACAAAAGAGACCAACTTAACTTCATTAAGAGATATATATTCAAAGAGATTACGGTGAGCCCAAATAGATGTTTAAATGGAGCCTTACTGAGAGTAGACCAACTTTTAGGGCATCAAAGGATCCTAATGATATTACAAAGTGGTTTAGATGACTTTAAGAATAATAGTAGTTATGTAGCTCAAGATTGTAGCAAATAAAGGAGAAGAAAAGGGGAAATGACTAGTTTTCCCTAAAGCTATAAGTACATTACTTTAAGGAGCTTTATAAAAAGATTATTGGAGAAAAATGTGAAACCCCATCTTTAAGCAACTAATTAGGATTACAAGCAATGTCTTATCCAATCATGAAACAGTAATATAAGGTAATGCATACAAACTAAATAAATTTTAACATGTAAAGTATATATAGATATATAATGCCTAACTTAATAAAGTAGTTAATAAATGGGTAAGTTTGAGATTTGCAACTAGGCTATAGTCATGACTTTAAACTTAAAAAAATGGAATAATAAAATGATAATATATGTCGAGCCTAATTTTTCAATTTCTTTTATTTAAAATTAATTTCCCCATTTCTCGACTAATACTAAATCCCAACCCATTTAATATTAATCCTTAACTAAAGAAATTGAGAAATTCCAGTTTTTTATTGAAGAAATTTTTGGAGTCACCACTCGACCGAAGTCGGGAAAAGAAAAGAAACAGTAATCAATTGGGTGGATTGATTACGATTTAGCTACCGGTCTTTGATTTTAATTTAAATGAAGAACTAGAGGGTTCCGAGTTCGAGGGCTAACCTATTAAACCCTAACGGGTACCACTATCTATTTACCAAAATTAGGATTATTCTCTTAATTATAATATTTAAAAAATAAATAAATAAAAGAAAAAAAACTTAAGTTTTTATATATTTTATCGTCGCCCTGAAGGTGCCTAGGTACCCACTAGTCGGGATCAGACGATCGTAGTTTTTTCTGAAAACTTTAATGTGTTGGTTCTTTTTATAAAAAAAATAATTGGTTAAATTTGCGTTTTTATTAACCATTTTATTTTTATTAAGAAAAATCCCTAAAAGCCTAATTTTTATTCCTAATTATAAAAAAAAAACCCTAAAAACCTAATTTTTGAAAAGTCCCAAATTAAGATTTTTATTTAAAAACAACTAAGTGATTTTTTTTTTATTTTCAAGAAAAACCCTAAAGATTTTATGAAATATGTAATTTTTATGAAATATGCAATATTCTACCTGATAAATCTTTTATATAGAAAATATGCTTAAAACATAAAACAAAAATTTCTAAACATAGAAAAGATGCCTAACCATAAAAAAAAAAAATCTAAACCATAGAAAAGATAGCTAAACTATGAAAAAAATATTTAAACCATAGAAAAAAAAATCTAAATTATAGAAAAGATGTCTGAATCATAGAAAAGAAACCTAAACAATGGAAAAGATATATAAACTATAGAAAAGAAGCCTAAATTATGGAAAAGATATCTAATCATAGAAAAGATATCTAAACCATAGAAAATATATTCAAACCATAAAAAAGAAATCTAAACTATGAAAGAGATATCTAAATAATGGAAAACAAGCCTAAACTATAGAAAAGATGTCTCGTCGTAAAAAGGAAATCGATTAATTTTTTTTTTTATTTTATGAACATCAAAATGATTTTTTTATCTAGAAAACCTTAACATGCCCAATGCAATTTTTCTAAATTAATATAATATGCAAAGAATAAGATTTTGTAAAATATGAGATTTTATAAAAATATCATTTTGAAAATATGAAATAAAAAAATAAAAAATAAATAAACTAAAACTAAAACTTAACTTAATACATGTTCACTAGACACTAATGATATAACAATTACTAGCAATTAAAGACATGATAAAAATAAATAAAAAAAATTAGTACAAGTTTTAAAAATAACTATGCATATACTAAGTGAGATAAAAATAAATAAATAAAACAAGTTATAGACAATAATTAAGAACCACTATTATGTACTTGCAAGGCAAAGCACACAAAGCTAATGAAAAACAACAAATTGGATCCCTAATTCTATCGCACGCACAACTATAGAATTGGTCTAAAAAGTGAGTTCCAGCATATTTTTAACAAAATTGTCATTGTTCCCCCTTGGCTCACACCATGCAACCCTTATTTATAAAACTCAAAAACAAATATTTTGAATTGAATCGAATCAAATCAAATTAAATCTAAATTGATAAAGATCCAAAATAGATTTAAATCTTATAAATCTTGATTTTATTAGAGTTAACGTCATCGTATTAGATTTGCTTTTTTTTTTTTACAACTATTTAGTCAAGATTTCATCAAATTAATTTTTTTGAATTTTTTATATTTTTTTAGTTTTTTTTCCAACAATTTTCTTTTTTTTTGTAGTTTTTATCGTTTTCAATTTTTTTTATTATTTTCTAAATTACAACCCTTTTTGTAAAATAAAAAATTAGGACTACAGAAGGGCAAAAATTAGATGCTACAATATAGTTAACAAACTAACTATAGAAATATTACTTGTAATATATTAGAATTGCTAAATTCAAGTTCCAAATGTACGTAAGCTTTTAAAGATAAATTATTTTAATAGTAAAGATAATGAAATGGCATGAACTAAAATTTAAAAAATATGCATATTCAATAATTATGCTACCATGTAAAGACCTATACCTATAAATTAATGTAAGTCTTACACATACATAAGTAAACCAATTACAGAAGTAATAAATAAAGTATTCACAATGTCCAACTATAATGAATGGTTTCCTAAAGAATGTGTGGCACATCTTAAAGAATTGCTTGGAAATTATGGTTCAAAGTTGAATTAGGAAGGTTATACATACATATTTAGCAAAGTAAAATAAGGATAGCAGCAAAAATGAACATGAACCACCGACCCCTCCCTAGAAATTAAGCATTTCATTATCAGGTCATACTTTACATAGATTGAATATTGAGGGAAAATGAGAAAGCTTAATAAAGGGTAATGAAAGCAATGGGAGAAATTAAGAATAAGAATTCGAGACTAAGCTAGTCTTAAGGAGTGTAGGAGGAAAATCAAGACTTGGCACCTAACTACTACCCCAACCTGAAGAAAACCTCACCGAAAGAAGCTATTGACACATGCTTCACTACTACTACTCACAAGAATGCTTGCACGAGTGATTGTCTAAATCTACTCTAAATTTCAATTAGTTCTAAAAATATCAAATCATATAGGAAAACTCTATAAATTTATCCTTAAGTCATTTAGTATCTAGTTTCATGAAAAAAAAATATATAATTTTGATGAAATTCATAGATTTTATATATCGCTTTTAATAAATTATTCTACTCATATGAATTTTGAATCAATTTTTAAAAACTTAAATGATGTTGTTTTAGTCTCAAAACTTTTCTACAAGCTCTTTATAATTTTTACTTTAATGATATGAAAAAAAGTTTCTCCATAGAAATTAGTCAGATATTTACTAATTTTTGGTCTATGATAAATCGATAAGCTTAGAATATTGGAAATTGTTGATATTTTGAGAGACTTTTATTGATTTTGACTATGAGTTAGTTGTGAGG
Source organism: Lumnitzera racemosa (assembly GCA_024138005.1). Lineage (NCBI taxonomy): Eukaryota > Viridiplantae > Streptophyta > Magnoliopsida > Myrtales > Combretaceae > Lumnitzera > Lumnitzera racemosa. Next base: position 23,606,674 of record JAMXBC010000008.1, read on the forward strand.
TACTTTGATGTTGTGCAGTAGGGAGGGTATTTAATTTTAGGAGCAAAAGTTGTTAATTTTGTGAATAAACAAGTTTTTGAGGTCAAAATCGCTATTTTTCAATTAATACCCATATACCATCATCGATACCCCTTTTTTCTCCTTAAAAATTTAGGGTTTCCAATAATAAAGGAAAAGATCCCAAATATAAAAAATAATAAAAGAATAGGAAAATGAAAAATGCAAAAATACAAAAATTTTAGGTATTGATGGAATATTTTGAACTTGGACCCTTGATGCCCACGTTGACCTACTTAGGCTCATGATCTGGCTTGACTTACTAATATTCCGCCCTATTATCCCTACAGTTGACCTTAGCCCAAAGCTTACCTGATGGCCTACCTAACTACAATAACACATGAAGACTTCTAAACAAAGGGATAAGGCTTGGAGACTCAATCAGGGGCCACCTTCCAACAAATCCAAACTAAGTCAGACTATACACTCTTACTGCCTATGACGTGTAGACATGTTAAAGTGCTACTCTAGGTCCCTTGACTTTTAGCTACCTTCCTTTATAAATATTGACCAACATATGATAAACTATTTAGACTCTTTATGCACTTAGCCTACATTTGAACATCCTAACGTTCTTATAATCTCCCCATTACTAACTTAAGCATCATAGTAGTCACGCTTTACAACACTCCGGTACCTCTTATTATGCATTCTTTTGCAAGCTTACTACTTAAGAATTAAGCCCAAATTCCCTATATTTTATTAATAGAATCCTATAGATGACACTTGGCACTGTTTGTAGAAAACTAACTCATTTAATACCAAAACACTGTAAACACTCTCCAAACACTTTCCTTATTTGCATTACTTACCATGTCTCACGTTGTAGATCATAACAATTAACCCCTGAATAACTAGCCCCTAGTTGGGCAGACTACTGAGTAGTGATTAGAACAGCTAGAGAAGTTGCTTGAAGAATTTATTGCTTATAACACGAAACTTTAAGCTAACCTTGATGAAGTAGAAAGGCAGAGTAAGTACACTTGATTAGTTAAAGCTTCGAACGCCCATAATGGCTAAAATAAGCACCACCACCAGCAGAATAGTAAGGCTCCATAGCCTAACCCCCTAGTGTAGGATCACCGGGTATTACTTATGGTTAGTTGTGATTGCACCTTTATTAGCAACAAATAGGTGGCTAACTCCCATTTAGGGGGGGAGGGGTTGTGGTTTGGTGGTATCATTTACTTAATGATGTGCATAGTTCACCCAACCAATAATGTTGACTTGAATGAGCTCCCTAAGATGGTGAAGAGGCTCTACGAGAAGAAGGAGAGCAAAGAAGTTAAAGGTGTTAACCTCATTGTTAGCAACAAAACCCCCTTCACTTTAGGGCTAGCAAATCCCTATCCAAGCATACCTCATCCTTAGGTAAACATTATTTATGCTATTTAGCTTGGCTTCAAACCTTCTAGAGACTTCTTCTAGTTGGTTAACCTAAGACTCAAGCCAAAATCTGGCATAAGGCTCAAAAGTACATAGACTAGGAAGAAAACATTCATATCAAACTCGAGGCCAACTTAGAGAGGTTGGGTGGAAAAAAATACAAGGAGAAGGGGTCTATTAAAGACTACTTCGGCAATAAGTAGTCGAATTTCCTTGATAGAGGCAGTCTCAACAGTAAAAAGTGACCATTACCTTCATCAATATTTAACTAGCATATAGTTCTAAACCGCTCCCTTTCCTAAGTCTATATGGAGGTTCTAAGAAGAGGCTTACTTCAGAATCCCGCCAAGATAAATGGGAACCCTAGTTGGAGGAACTCTGCAAATTTTGTTAGTTTCATGAGATTACGACCATACGATTAACAAGTGTTTCTAATTTAAGAATACCCTCAAGTATGCCATCCAGAAAGGTTTCTTTAGGGAATACGTAGCCAATGCTAATAATGGTGAAGAAAGGGAATCTTAGAGGGGACAAATTGAGGTTGCTTGAGAAGAGGACAATAATTATCATCACAATGACCAAGCCCTCAATGGCATCATCAATATCAGTCTGGGGCTACACCTAAGGAACCAATTGTACTACAACAGCTCAGCTAACACCCTGTCTAAGGTGATGGCAGTATGAGAAAAGAGGTAAAGGTAAGACACCTCTATTTCCTTCTCTGATGAGGATCTCTAAGGGGTTAACACCCCTTATCAGGATTGTCTAGTGATTGGGGTAAGGATCTCGAACTTTGAGGTTCTTAAGATCATGGTGCATATTAATAGCTCCACCAACATCCTTTTCAAGCACCCATATGACAAAATGTGGAAGAAGCTGCCTGTTCAAATGAAGCTACACCACCATAACTTGATTAGCTTTAATGGGGGAACCATCAAAGCTAAGGGTATTATCACCCTAGACATAGAGCTTAGTGATGATGATAATGACACTAGTTAGGCAATGGAGTTTGTGGTAACGGATTACCAAACCCCCTCTAACATTATTTTAAGACAATTGAGCCTTACAAGTTTCAAGATCATCATGTTGTGCCTCTACTTAAAGGTTAAACTCCTTACCTTAACTAGGGTGAGAATTTGTAGATGTGATCAGAAGCTTTTGAAGGAGCTCCATGTGAAGGTTACCTAAGGTGATGGCGTCTTTGCATTAGAAATAGGCCTATAAAAGAAGTTAGTTGAGAGAAGCGAGTTGGGTGAGAAGACTAAGACATGTAGATCACCACCAACCGTAATTAAACCATAAAGGCTGGGGTCAAGATGCCCACTGGTAACCCAAAGCCTCAACATTAACGAGAAGGTCTGGTTTATCAAGTAAAACAAGAGGCATTTTACCCTAGAGTGATAGGTAGCCATCAAAGAAGTGTAGAATTTACTGAAGGTAGGCTTTGTACAAAGGAGAAGTACCCAACCTGGCTAGCTAATATCATGCTAATCAAGAAGAAAAATAGGAAGTGGTGAATTCGCATCGACCATATCGACTTTCCCAAAAGATTGCTTCCTTTTCTTAAGAATAAACTAGTTGGTCAATTCTACATCGGGGACATGCTCTATTGAGCTTTATAGATGTTTTTTCGAGTTATAATCAAAGTAAAATGGACTTAAAAGATGAAGTCCATACCTCCTTCATTACAGATTTTGGCACCTCTTGCTATATGATTATGCCTTTTGGTCTCAAAAATGCTGGAGTAATGTATCAGTGAATGGTGACCACATTATTCAAGCCTTAGCTCAAGCGTAAATGGAGGTATACATGGATGATATGGTCATTAAGAGCAAACAGCCTAATGACCATAGCAAGGACTTATAAGAGACTTTTAACAGAATGAGAAAATACGACATGAAGTTAAACTCCTAAAAATATGTATTTAGGATCACCTCTAGTAAGTTCCTAGGCTTTATGGTCACTCAATGAGGGATTAATGCTAATCCAAAAAAGATTAAGGCCATTAGGGATATGAAGCCTCCCACTACAGTCAAGGAAGTCCAGAAGCTCACCGATATGGTAGCCATGTTGAGAAGATTTGTCTCCAGAAGCATAGAAAAATGCATAGACTTCTTCAAGATCCTTAAGAATCTTAAAGGTTTTGAATAGACTCCTCAATGTCAAGCAACCTTTAAGGAGCTGTAAGACTTCCTAAATCACCTACCTATCCTCTCAAAGCCTGTCCCAGTAGGGGAGCTCTACCCATACCTAGTAGTTAGCAACAGGGTGCTTTTGCCTATGCTGGTTAGGACAGAAGGAAGAGAGCATAGGTATTCTATGCAAGTCACATTTTGTAAGGGCTTAAGGTTAGGTATTCTAAGGTAGAGATGTTTTCCTTAGTAGTTGTGATTTATGCATGTCGACTCCGACTTTACTTTTAAGCACATGAGATCATCATATTGATAGACGAGCTACTCCGATACTTTTACAAAAGCTTGATATGTCTAGTCTGATGGTCAAGTATTCACTAAAGTTAAGTGCATATGACATTCAATACCAGCTACAAATAGCCTACAAAGCATAGGTGTTGGCTGACTGCATTGTGGAATACATTAGATAAGAGGAAGCACCAATTAAGGATGACAAATTGGTGTGGACTCTCCATGTCAACGGCTCATCCACCTTTGGAGGTGGAAGTGTAGGTTTAGTGCTCGCTAGACTACATAAAACTATAGTTTGCTATGCCCTCAAGTTCAAGCTAAATATAAGCAATAATGAATTAGAATATAAGGCCTTAATCGCCGATCTTAAACTGGCCAAAGAGATTGACACTAAGCATCTTGAAGTATTCTTAAACTCTATGCCCATTGTCTAGTAAGTTCAAGGTGAATATGAGACCAGGGATGACACCATGATAAGATACTTGGAGAAGGTAAAGACCCTCCCGATTGAGTTTCCTTCATGGAATATTACAAAAATTCCTTAAATTAAGAACTCAATAGCAAATTGGTTGCCTAAATTCGCTTCTACTGCAATAGAGAGGCTATAAGTGAAGGATAGAAAGATTTCATCTAGTAAAAGAGATCAACCTAGCGTAGCTAAGGTCCTCAAGCTCAATGCGGCTTTAGTTGAGTCAAGTTAGATGGACCCCATTAGAAACTATTTAGAGTAGGGCACATTATTGGCTAATAGGAAGGAAGCCAAGAAATTGAGATATCATACCCCCAATTATACCTTCGTTAATAGCATCAGATATTGAAGAGGAGTTAGCTTCCCTTTATTGAGATACCTTTGACCTGAGTAGGGGTTGCATGTTATAAAAGAGCTACACACCAAAATTATATCCAGTCGCAAGCTTTATACATTTAAGGTCATAGGCTCATATATTACTAGTTGAATATGAGGCAAGATGCAAAGGTAGTGGCCCGGAAGTGTCCATAGTATCAAAAGCATGCTCCAATCATACATACCCTTAGCTCCAATTTTTAGCCCCTGATAAGCCTTTGGCCCTTTGCCGAATGGGGTAATGGTATCCTTGCATCTTCTTAAAGGCTTCTAGAGGACAACGATTCATTATTGTAATTGCTGACTACTTTATTAGGTGGGTGGAGGCTGAGTTTGTTGCTAAGATAACAAAGAGGAGCATGGAGTCCTTTGTTTGGAACAACATCTTCTTCAGATTCAGAGTTCCATACGCCCTCATTATGGATAATAGGCGATAGGTCGATAACCCTAAATTTAAGAAATTTTGCGCAAAACATCACATCACCCCTACTTTACCTGAATCGCGTACCTCTAGTCCAACAACCGCATCAAGGTGACCAATAGGATCACCCTTGACAGCATTAAAAAGAGGGTTAATCGAGCTTAAGGTAGATGGGCAGATGAGTTATAGAATATCTTATAGGGATACATGACCACTCACTATACCTAACTATTGGCTTGGAAGTGATCCTCCTCATTGAGCTAAAGCTTCCTAACTTATAAACTTAGTCGTTTAATGCTATCGTAAATGAGTCTCTATTATAGGCCAACATGGACACCAATGAAGAAATTTGAGACATTGCTACAACACGACTAGTTGCTTATCAACATATGGTGACCAAATATTATGACAAGCAGGTTTGGCACAAGGAATTTAAAGTAAGAGACCTAGTTTACTAAAAAATTCAAGCCATTAGCTCATACAAAGGATAAGAGAAGATGGCCCCTAATTGAGAAGACCTCCTCAAAGTTAGAAAGAATCTAGGAGCTCATCCTATGCACGTGGAATGCTGATAATCTATGGCTTTATTTCGATTAAAACATTGTAAATATGATTGTATTTGTTTTATGAAGTTGTTAATGAAAGTTCATTTTTCAAAGTCATTATATATCCCTTTTTATTTTCATTCTTCACTTATCCTAACCCTGAATGGGTGAACGATTTCGTAAGCTATTGAAGTCTTCAAAAGGACCCTTAACTTACATGCATTTTCAGGCATGGGTGGGATGGAACACTACTTACTTAACCCTTTACTGCATAACCTTAGCAACAAGGAACATCCCTCATATGACAAAGGGACTTCTATAGTACTTGCTATAGCAACACCATCTTGGCCCCCAAAGAGACCTAAGCTACTAACAGTCAAATGGTCGTCTAAGAAGAGCAACCTCAACTCTTCCCTTACTAAGGTGACCTAGGCCATTAATAGTAGAATAGTCTAAGGGTAACCCTAGCTCTTCCTTAAGCAAAATGACTTAAGCTATTGATAGTTAAACTGATACGAACCGTGCTAAGGACCAATAAGTTTGGTCACAAAGGGTAGGTCCAAGCTTGTTGATCTCCATATACTATGAATTTTTCTTAGAAATCATTAAAAATGAATTTTTTTTTTATCAATTATGTGAAAAGTAAGAAAAAGTATCAAAATAAGGCTTAATTGACTTTAAAATAGAATAGCCCCTACAATACCAAGCCAAGCGTCTTTGAAGTGGCCTATCCTCATTGAAGTACAATAATAGCTCATCAAAACAATGGTAGCTACAAATTATTACAATTTAGCAGCAATTGAGAGCTCTAATTTACCCTAAGTAGCTCATATGGAGAATCTCCCATGCACCAAGCAAAGGACAATAAAGGGTATCAGAGAACTATCCAACTAATAGCAACTGCAATTTAATAAGAGTTACAACCAAGAACTATAACAGAACCTAGCAACTCCATGTATCATAACAGTAGCTCTTTAAAAAAAAATTTAGCACTGGAGGGACTAACATTTAATTACATCTAATATCTTCATTTTCAAAAGATGTTTTGTGATAAGTTGAATCAAGATGAACTTGTGAAGTCTTATTGTCATTGGTTTTAGTGCAAGTCATGACTCCAATTTAAGGAAAACAAGATTCGATCTTAGAGTTACAGATTTCTAAGTGCATAAAAGTAGCAGCTTCGGGTCTTATTCAATCCATTTGAGCAACTAAGTAGATCAAGCACCTTCTAATCCAAGCAATTGCTGAACTTCAACCAAAGTTCCCCAGCTGTAACATGTTACAGTAGCTTCTTAAAGGAGACTGAGACTTCTTATACACTTCAATGCCGAGCTTTACAAGATGACCTTACAACAACAAGCAAGTTTTCACCAGTAAAGCAAATCACTCACTTTAGCAGCCCCACTTACACTCCAAGAAATTGATAGCAGCTTCTTAAGTGGTGCTCCAAATAATAGAGCAATAAACAACAACCATGTAGCTTTTAGAGTTCTAACTCTTAATTGCTAAAACAGAGCATTAAATTGAGCTTATAATTTGAATGCAACATTAGCTCCTAGAATATAATCAGCAATTACCACTAAACTAAGTACTACTAAATAGTAGCTTATTTAGAGAGTTACGTACATGGCAACCAACCAACCAAGCAATAAGCAACAGAACACCCATACTATGTTCAGTAGCTAAACTTGCAAATAAGAGCTATACAGGTGAGCAACATGAGCAGCAGCCTACGGAACTCCATCTTCTTTGTTAAACTTGCAGCAAGCTGTATACTTCAACTTTTTACAGTTGAACTCAATTGCATTTGACTAGAGTAGTAACAGAGTAAGTTAACAAGGCGTACATTCTAAATTACAGTAGCTACCAAGTTAAGAATTAAGTTTCATAGTAGCAACTCCATAGCATCTAACCAACAGCAGTAGTCATGAATTCTAAGTGCAGCAGCTAAGTTATGTTCCTTATCCAAACGCCCAATAATCAGTTGATAAACAAACAAAGTATGACTTGAAGTCCACTAACCAAACACTCCATGCAATAAGACAGAACAATGGCTTACGATTTTCTCCAAACAATAGCTATAAGCAAAGACTGAGCTAAGTCCAAATAACAGCTTAAATACCAATTGATAAGCGAGAAACCAACAAGTGTAGCAACTTCAGTTAATCGAACAATGGTCAAACTGAACAATAAGCAGCTAGCACAATCATACCCCTTATTTACGATACTAACTAATTTATTTATTTGAGTTAGCAGCTTTATATTTTTTTAACTTTGAGTTAGACTTGTAATAGGAATCAACTGCCTAGATCGATCACGTATAGTTAAGTTAAAGAATTCCAAGGACTTATGCAGAGAATATTAACTCACTGCCCCATCCAAGATAAGAATTCCTATTTTGACCTCCATGTTTCACTCTACTACCGACCTAAATACTAAGCTCTCACATATGCAAGCATAGTTTTTGAAGTTATCGAGCCGACTTATTGAACAGCATTGCCATGATACAAACAGCATTCAAGTTGACTAATTTCAAGCGACTATCTAAGTCGACCACTAGCACCTGATCCAATCCCAGTTGAATATCCTCTAGTGACTGATTGACTGAACTCTGACTTCATCCAGATCAAGGTGGCCTTGATTACAAACTTTATTTTCTTCATTTTTTCTAAATTGTACTATATCTTAGAACACCAATCACCATACAACGTGTGTATTCTAGCACAACATTTCAAAAGGATTTTTTACTTTTTCGTACTAAATATTTTTTGTTACTTTTGCCCTTTTGGTATCATTCATGTATTCTAATTATAAACTACCCTTTTGTTTTTTCTATATATAAACTCCTTACTTAATGCATGCAATTGGTCAATCAACTATCAGAATTAATACAAGTTTCCTTGTGAGCAACATTAGTGTTCTCCTTACCCTTAACTTTTATCTATTCCTTTAGTAAGAAGTAATGGCGAGTAACCTTATAGTTTGGACCAACGAGTCATATTCGTTGGATTATAGGCTAAGTGGGGTTGATTAGTACATCATATCCAGTTGGTAGCCGCTTGGAATTTGTTAACTTTTCTTTATTTCCTTTTGATTCTTTTTATTGTGGTGTTCCTCCATATGTTTGACCTTGGAGACATATTAGCTTCACTAATATCCGGACACAGTTCTGATAGGGAGTGTATGAAGTTGTAGTGAAGTTTTGATTTATGTTTGCTGTTAATGGCCGTTGTGTTCCTTTTATAGTTGCTTCAATGCTTTCGTATAGAGCAAGTCTTCAAGTTTTAAGCTGTGTAGTGAAGATTTGTGTTTTGGTAAGTATAGTTCCACTGCTATTCTATTTTTCACTATGAAAATAGAGTAAGTTTATTTCTATCCTATTCAAGTGATTATTAGATGTTGAAGTTGTTAGAGTGTATTAGTCAAAGTTCTAAATAGTATGGAAGTGGTGTTTCCTATGTATTGTGTTGTTAATCTATTTAAGAAGTATTATACTATGTCAGATTTAAGTGTTTAAGGTGTTATGACTAGAATGGTGGTGCTTAACCTGGCTATGGTTAAAATGATAGTAATACTCCTGGGTTAGTTGATAATAAGCTCGATAGACTTACTAATCTTATAGAGAGTTTGGTCACTATAATGTAAGTTAATATGTAATAATCTCAAGGTATGCCTCATCATAACCTACCTAAAAATGTTCTAAAGAGACATTATGGCTAAGGTAGCCGAGCCAATTACCCAGTTTGACGCACCTTTCAATGGAAGTGGAGATGCAAATAAATATTTAGAATGGGAAGAAAATGTCGAGAAGGTGTTTAACTATTATAGATATGCAAATATTGTCAAGGTTTAACTTACTATAGTAGAGTTTACTTAGTATACCACTATGTGGTGAAAAAACCTGAATGCAACCAGAGTAAAGGATGAAAGATGAGGAGTAAGGACCTAAAATGAGATGAAGAGATTGTTGAGGGGTAGACTTATACCTGTAACCTACTTGCAAGATACATTTGCAAAGGTGTAGTAACTTCGCTAAGGAGGCCAATTTGTTGATAACTATGTGAGAGAGTTCCAAATACTTATGATCTAAGCTAACGTAGAGGAACTAAAGGCTTGCATAGTATCGAGGTTCATTTCTAAGCTCAAATACAAGATTCACAACATTGTGGAAGTACAGAGGTTTTATGCACTATAAGAGGCAATTAAGATAGCGTAGAGTGTCAAAAAACAGAGAAAAAGTGCTTTGAGCAGACTTGAACCAACATTTTCTTAAGCCCATGATCCACATTGACCTATTCAAGATGAGCCATATTGAACTAAGGATAGAAATGACTAACTTGATGATGATAGTTAAGCAGGCCAGCTAAGTCGAATTGAGATTAGGTTGACCTTGAGGACATATGAGAGAAGATAGGCCTCTGAACAGAAGACTAATAAGTTGAAGTGTTTCAAATGCTTAGGTTTTAGACACATGGTTGTTGAGTCCGAACCGACATGTCATGGTGCTTCGAGGAGATGTAATAGATTCGATAAGAGTAAACTTGAAGAGGAGAATGATGTTAGAAAAGCTTAATCGAAGAGGAAGAGAAGACTTGTGTCTATGCCAACCAAGGAGACGTGATAACTTTAGTGTCGAGATGAGTACTAAGTTCCCTACCAAACTTCAAGGAAAACCAGAGAGAGAATATATTCCATACAAAGTGTACCATTAAAGGACAGCTATGCACCATCATAGTAAATGGAGAAAGTTGCACTAACATCATCGTACAGTCCTTTGTGTAGAGGTTAGGACTATTAACCTCTAAACACTTTCAATCTTACAAGCTACACTGGCTTCATGATAAAGGTTCTCTACATGTCATAAACTAGGTAATCATACCATTCAACGTTAGGAATGTGTATAGGGATGAAGTAGTTTGTGATGTCGTCCCAATGAGAGCTTCACATTTGTTGCTTGGAAGATCTTGGTTATTTGAGCAACATTTTACTCATGAGGAATACAAGAATACCTATACCTTTGTTAAGGATAGGAAGAAGATTGTGCTCTAACTCATGATACCGACCTAAGTGAATGAGACTTATAATTAGCTCAACCTTAGTAAAAAGAAGGCCTTAATGATAAGCCGATGAGAGCTCTGAGTTACTGAAAAGGATGAAGAGCTTATGTTCCTGTTGATTAGGAGATTATTGGAGATGAGGGACTTGGAAGAAGTACCTGAATAGATCCAAAGGTTGATAGATGAGTTTACAGATCTATTTCTTAAAGAGTCGCCTAAAGGACTGCCCCTAGTTCGAGGCATAGAGCATTGTATTGATCTGTTGCTAGGCGTTGCCTTGCTGAATCGACCTGCCTATATAATGAACCCTGAGTAAGCTGCCAAGTTAAAAAGACAAGTGGATGAGCTCATAGAAAGAGGAAATATGAGGGAAAGCATGAGTCCTTGTATTATGCTAACTTTGCTTGTCTTAAAGAAGGATGGTTCATGGTACATGTGCATCGATAACTAAGCAATTAACCGTATCATTATTAAGTACCGATATCCAATACTGAAGCTTAATGACATCTTAGATGAGCTTCATGATACAAAGATATTTTTGAAGACTGACTTACGAAGTAACTATTACCAAATTCGCATGATACCGAGTGATGAATGGAAGACTACTTTCAAGATAAGGCATGGTCTCTACGTATGGCTGGTTATGTCGTTCAGACTTACAAATGCACTAAGTACGTTTATGAGGCTTATGAACCATGTGATGCGCTCTTTGATTAAATGATGTGTGATCGTATACTTTGATGGCATGTTAGTGTACAGTGCCGACTTGAATAACCATGTTTAACATCTCTAAGCTATTTTTCATATTTTATGAGCCAAGAAATTATTTGGGAACCTAAAGAAGTATACATTATATCAAGGTGAAGTGCTTTTTCTTGGGTATATGGTATCAAGAGAAGGAATCTGAGTTGATGGGGAAAAGATCCGAGTTATCTTAGACTGGTCAACGCAGAAGAATGTTACTAAAGTACAAAATTTTCATAGCCTTGCTTCTTTTTACAGACAACTTATTAAGAACTTTAATACCATTGCAACCCCCTTGACTAAACTTAGCAATAAGAGTGTAGGGTTCAAATGGAATGACTGAGCTAACTAGAGCTTTAAGAATATCAAAGATAAGCTCACCTCTACCCCTATCTTATCTCTACTTGATTTTGATAAGCCATTTGAGCTAGAATGTGATGCATCGGGCATTAGAACTGATGATGTCCTGATGTAAAAACGGCAATCAATTACTTACCACAGTGAGAAGCTCAATGGTGCTACACTGAACTATTATGTGTATAAGAAAGAGTTATACGCTCTTTTTTAAGTTACTATCTAGAGACACTACTTACTACCACAAGCATTTGTTATCTACACTGACTATGAGTTATTGAAGTATCTTAGAAGTTAGAACAAACTTTCAAAGAGGTAAACCAAGTGACTAGAGTTTATGGAAGGGTTTTCATATGTAATCCGACACAAGAAAGGAAGCACTAATGTGGTCACCAATGTTCTGTCATGTTAACAAACCTTGCTAACCACCTTACAGACCAAATTACTGGGATTTTCACTTATCACCGAGTAGTATGCCCATGATCCTCATTTCGGTCCTATTATAGAATAATTTAGAGATAGAGTTGTTGTTGGAGGATACTATCTAAAGGATGGTTATCTATTTAAGGATCGAAGGCTGTGCATATCGAACTTTTCCACACATGAGCTGTTGGTTAAGGAAGCTTATAGCGGTAGATTATCTGGTCATTTTGGAGAGACCATGACAGCTAATTTATTAAAGGAAAACTTTTACTGGCTTAGTTTAGCAAAGGACGTCCATAAGGTAATTGGTAGTTATGAAACTTACAAGAGAGCTAAAGGGAAAAGAGAAGTACATAGAGTATATATGTCCCTATCAACACCAACCTTACCTTAAGTCGACCTCAGTACAGACTTTGTCCTAGGGTTACCCTAGACATCTAGGGGAAAAGATTCAGTCTTTATTGTAGTGGATTACTTTAGTAAAATGGTACACTTCATTCTGTGCCATTCTATACCATTGAAATATTGATGCTTTATATATTGCTAATTTGTTTTTGTAGGAAGTTGTTCAACTACACAGAATATAAAAAACTATTGTTTCAAATCAAGACACGAAATTCTTGAGTTGTTTTTAGAAGACTCTTTAGAGAAGACTAGGGACCAAACTTGTATTTAGCTCTAGTAGCTACCCTCAAACTAGGCAATTTACTCAAAGCTATCATAAGAAAAAACTTAAAAGACGGGATCTGTGTTTATCAGTTCTGGAGTTTACATATAACCAAACTGCTCACAACATCATTAGGAAGACTCCATTCGAGGTTATCTATGGCCTCAATCCTACTATTTTACTGGACTTGATTGGTACCCCCGCAGTTGCTAAAGAAAGTCAATTTGGAGTTGACTAAGCTTAAGAATTGCAAGAACTACACCAATTTGTGACAAGGAAGATTGCCAAGTTCAACCAAAGACAACGAGAAATTGGTAGTTGAGGTCACTAACCTATTTTTTTCCAGCCAAGGGACATGGTATGGATTTACCTCAACTGAGAGTGATTTTCACACCTGAGATAGAGTAAACTATGGCTATAAGCAGATAGTCCATTTAGGGTCTTGAAGAAGATCAACCACAATGCTTACTAGATCAAGTTGCCTAAGAACTATGGTGTTTCCTTCACTTTCAATGTGTCTGACCTAATTCCTCACCAATCAAAGGTAGAAGACCCTGTAGATGCCCAAGAAGAACAAGAGCTTGAGGTTACTTTGAATTTGGGGACAAATCTTTCCAACCACCTAGGTAGATGATAGGAATTAACTCCCTAAACTGATCATATGTAGCAGAGCTAGAGGAATCTAAGGACTCATGCAGAGAATATTAGCCTATAAACTCATCCAAGACAAGAATTCCTATTTTAACCTCCATGTTTCACTCTACTGCCAACTTAAATACCAAGCTCTCACATATGTAAGCATAATTTTTGAAGTTACTGAGTTGATATACTAACTTACTGAGCAGCATTGCCATGACACAAATAGCATTCGAGCTAACCAACTTCAATTAACTGTTTAAGTCGAACTCTCGGGTCGACCACCAGCAGCTAACCCCAATCTTGACCGAATATCGTCTAGTGACTGAGGCTTAACTATGGACTCTCTTTTCTTCATTTTGTCCAAATTGTAATATATCTCAAAACGCCAATCACCATGTGACATGTATCTTCTGGCACAACATTTCAGAAGGATTCTTTACTTTTTCGTACTGAATATTCTTTATCTCTTTTACCCTTTTAGTATCATTCATGTATTCTAATTGTAAACTACCATTTTGTCTTTTCCATATATATAAGGTTACCCTAGTGGAATGGTTATATAAACTCCCACTTAATGTACATAGACGATCAATTAACTATTAGAATTAATAAAGGTTTCCTTTGTAAGCAATCCTAATGTCTTTCTTACCCTTAACTCTTATTTATTTCTTTAATAAGAAGTAGCAGGGAATGACTCTACAGTTTAGACCAGTGAGTCACATCTGGTAGATTATAGGCCAAGTAAGATGAACTGGTGCATTGTATCTAATTGGTAGCCGCTTGTACTTTGCTAACTTTTTTTTATTTCCTTTTGATTATCTTCATTGTGGTGCTCCTTTGTATGTCTAACCTTAGAGACACCTTAGTTTGTGAAATCTTATTATCTTCAGTTTTATTGCAAAACAAAAACAGCAGCTCTTTCTTTTCTTGAGTTAAAAGCCGAGCCCGTGAACTCCATATGACTCTTAAACAGCAGCAACTCAACAGCAGTAATACTCTATGACCGGATAGCGGCTTAAGTAGCTCCAGTCAAAGTCCACGTGAACTCTAAGTGCAGCTTCAACCAACACCTACTGATCTGAGCAACTCCAACGAAGAAAGAACCAAACAGCAGCTGCAAACTCCATGGCACAAGACAGCTATAGCAGGGCTGTGTACTTTCCAAGCAGCTGCAGCTGAGAAACTTCACACCAGAGCAAACGGCCCCTAGCCACGTGACAGTAACAACCGAACAGCCCCTATGCCGAGCAATCCAAGCACAAAGAACCAGTAGCAGCTGCATCCAAGGACCAAGCACTAAGCTATCCAATCAAGCAGCCACGGTTTTCTAATACCAAACAAGCAACAGCATGATTCAGTATATATTGCACACATCATCCAAGCAAGCGCTGGATGTCACCAACCCGAATGCTCCTTTCATTTAACCGCAGCAGCTTCTTGAATTCCAAGCTATAGCCGATCCAAAGTTGGCCAAGAGTTCTTACCCAAGCAAGCATTCATGAGCAGCAACCAACGACTTCAACTGCAATAGATCATCCACGTATGACAGATGAAATTTTCAGCAGGGGTTATGACCAAAGTGAAGCAAACGCCGAGTTGTTGAGTTCCCCTGATATGGAAACAAAGTGGCATTCCAACTTGACAACAGCCATGGACTTGTACTACTCAAAAAAGGGAAAGTAACACCTGTAAGATATTGGACTTCAATTGTTGGAAAAGAGCAGCTCAATGTCGATCATTGTTTGATCCAATTTTGTTGACATAAGGAGGAACTCAGATCTTGAATCGAACAAAAAATTGCACACCTAGAGCAGCATTAGAAGAAAAGGAACAGGGACCCATTTTTTATAATTATTATAACAACTCATTTAGCATATGAGGAGGTGGAATATCCTGCAGTGGAAAGGAGCTAAATACTCACGTGAGTCTGACGTGGGCTTTATATGTCTACTTTTGGATGATGCCCGCGTCAGGCCCAAGGAACAGAGATAAAAGGGGACGAACAGGAGAAAAAGGGGGAAACACAGTAGCTTACGAGGAGAGAATTGTCGATAAGCAGTAGCTTAGTTTTCTTTTTTTGCAGAAAATAACATTGTGCATTGAATGGAAACTTTCATTTTTTTTTTCTAAATTACAATACGTGTTCTTTAATTTTAGGATACTAAATCTCTTTATTCTAACTTATTAGAGGAATTTCCAAGTGGAAAATGTCTCAAGATATATTAATTTTGTATTAAAAGTTGGATTTGATTATAGCAATTGAGATATTTTCTTTTTCTTATTATATTTAATTGTTGTGTATCTTAATTTATTTGAGTATATATTGTGTTTAATATATTTTGGGTTTTGCATTGATAGATTTAATGAATTAATATGTTTTATAATTTGTTCTAATATCGATTTTAAGTAATTGGATTTTTTGTTATTATGTTATCGTTTAGTCATTTAGCATTTGGTCATAACTGTTTTTAGCTAGATAGAGTTATAGGATTACTCAGAAAGGTTTCGTTAACTCGTGATGAATATGTCTTCAATTTTTGAAAAAGCTAGTCATAGGAATATATGGATTTTAATTAAATTCATGAACTCACGCACTTAATGTGGTTGGAAATATAGTTCGAGTTATGGGAACATACTCAAACTATATTTCTAATTAGAATAGTAATTTCGGTGTGAGAAAATTACTATATACCTGATAATTATAGATAAATTGTCTTAACGAGTAGATTTATGTTATAATTAGATTTTTGTTACTCTAGGAGTTGAGTGAATTCTAGTGAGTTTAATTAAATTTCATTTAGTCAATTTCAAATATCGATTCAAGATATCCTATTGATTTAAATGAGAATAAATTTAAGAATCCCAATTTGATCACTTTTTATCTCATAGACTTAGGACCCTCATAGTGTAGTTAAGATATTTGGTTTAATGTTCACCTTATTAATTAGTTTTATTCTCTTTTAATTTAATTATCGATAGCTTAGCTTAGGGAAAAACTCGAGTGATTTAATACTTAGCGCCTAGCTCCCTATGCAATATGATCTTGACTTACTGTTTATACTACTTCCACCATTAGATTCACTGGTCAGTTTGCACGCTCAATTTGAGTCAAGTTTTTACTATAAAACCCAGTTTGACTAAGAAAACCCCGAATTCCCTTTACATTATGGCAACTGTACAATGACTTCCACTTTGGTGTTATCTACCTTAATTCCCTTTCTTAAGATCTTATGGCTGAGCACTATCCCTTTTTTCCCTTCTTGCACCATGAAGTGATACTTTTCCCAATTCAACTCCAAGTGAGTTCCCTTACACTTCTTTAGCACAAATTATAGGTTCTCTAAGCAACTATCAAAGGAAGCTCTAAATACAAAGAAGTCATCCATGAAGACTTCACTGCATTTCTTAATCATATTTGAGAACAATGCCATCATACATCTTTACAACATGGTAGATGCATTACAAAGACCGAAAGGCATGTGCTTGAATGCGAAAGTTCCGTAAGGATAAGGGAATGTAGTATTCTCATAATCTTCCAGGGCAATGTGTATCAAATTGTAACCAGAATATCCATCAAGAAAGCAATAATACTCATGCCCTGTTAGCCTCTCAAGCATCTGATCTATAAAGGGTAATAGGAAATGGTCCTTGCAGGTAGCATCATTTAATTTGCGATAGTCAATGCATACCCTCCATCCAATAACGATTTGGGTAAGTATCAATTCATTCTTCTCATTCTAGACCATTATGATACCTCCCTTCTTTAGCACTACTTGGACAAGACTTACCCACTTGCTATCCGATATGGGATAAATAATCTTAGCATCAAGAAGCTTTAAGACTTCCTTTTTAACCACTTCATTCAAAGTAGGGTTAAGTCAATTATGTGGTTGGACCATCGGTTTACATTCGGCTTCCATAAGAATCTGATGCATACAAGCCAGTAGATGGATCCCATGAATGTTAGCAATAGTCCAACCAGTAGCCTCTTTATGCTCTCTAAGAACTCCAATTAACTTTTTGTCTTACTTTAGGATAAATTTGCTGAAACAATGACTGATAGTGTCTCATTATCTCCCAGGTAAGCATACTTGAGATGAGTAGGTAATTGTTTCAACTTAAGTTTAGGGGGCTTCACTATGGAAAGGACTAGCCTCTCAGTGTTAACTCCTAACTCCTCAAATCTAAATAGCCTCAACAAAACTCTTACAACTTTACTTATTAGTGAATTCTCAATGTCCTCATCCTTGATACTCTCTTCCAAGATCACTACACTCTCATCATTACTTTCGATCTCATTGACCTCATCCTTGAGACTCTCCTCTAAGATCACTATACTCTCATCATTAATCTCAATCAAATCATTCTTAATAATATCCGCTACATCATTTTTAAAAATCTTGAAGACAAGGGTGGAAACGCATGGGAAATGAAGAAACCAACAAGCAAACCTCGATCTGCTCCAAGGATGTTACATATTAGGGAACTACTAAGGACTTGCAACTCAACTCGATGTGATGCACGAGCTGGTTTAGTAAGGTTACTCATTACTTAGCCTTATTTAAGGGTTATGATAAGAGTGAAGCAAACAAGTGAATATAGAGCAATGCTCATGAAAGGAAAAGTATATTCAATATCAGGTTACCTTACGGCTACATTTAAATTGGGAACTTATACCTGAAAAGTTTGTGCATCCTACCTAAAATTGAAAAGACTATAAGGATAATGTCTAAAATGAGTATGATATAAGGAATGTCCGAAGGGAATAATTGAAAATACAATAAAAATGGATATCTTGTAAAGAAAATTCTATCACTGGGGGTCCTCAAACACGTAGTAAATGATTAGTAGTTGTACGCTTAGCAAAATGAATAAACTGTATAGCTAACTTGGGTGTTGCTGAGTGATGATACCGAGCTGAGCTAATAGTTTAATAGTGTTAAGCTAATCAGGTGACTCTTCTAAGGCAAATTTGACTTGGATGTATTAGGTACAGCTTAGATTTAAGTCAATTGAGCAATTGGTTGGATGGATCGAGTTGTTATCTGGATGTATCTCTGGTCGACAATTGGAGACTATTGATAAGTATATGAAGGTTTTGCTAAGCTAGGGCATTAAGTTAGCAAATTACAATAAATTGGATTCCTCAATTGTAGGGCATAAAGAAAGAACTCGTTTGGTCATGCTCGTTAGCCCTTAAGCTTGGGCTTAATTCAGGGGTTCGATGGTTTGATTCCTATCATCCCTACCGGGCTAATTGGGATTTGGGATCAAATTTAGATGGTCTTCATCAAAGTTCTCTTCATGTTGGTAAGGGCTGAGGTTGGTAACATTAAACATGTTAAACACTCTAAAGTCTTATGGTAGTTCTAGTTGGTAGGTGTTGTCATTTATCTTCTGGAGTATCTTGAAGGATCCTTCAACTCTGGTAGATAGCTTGTTATTCCTCTTGTTAGGAAACCTCTCCTTGCCTAAGTGTAGCCATACTTGGTCATTAGGCTAAAACTACTTAGTCTTTCTTGTTTTGCCTTTCTCTTTTAGTTTTCTAGCAGCTTGGTTAATGTGTTGGGTGACTTGCTAGTAGATTTGCTGAATGGGCTAAGCTCTAGTCCTTGCCTCTAGATCTTCTTAGTCAGTAGGTAGCATCAGAGTGTGATCGAGGGGTAGGTCAGGGTTGAAGCCAAAGACAACCTCAAATGAGGCATGCCCAGTGGTAGCATGTATTG
The DNA here is from genome assembly GCA_024138005.1 of Lumnitzera racemosa. Taxonomy (NCBI): domain Eukaryota; kingdom Viridiplantae; phylum Streptophyta; class Magnoliopsida; order Myrtales; family Combretaceae; genus Lumnitzera; species Lumnitzera racemosa. The sequence continues at coordinate 23,625,960 of JAMXBC010000008.1, forward strand.
TCCTATTGTAAGCAAAATCTACCATGGATAAGCAAATGTCTCAATTGGCTAAGTTCTATTACACTATGGTTTAAAGCAGTGATCCTAAGGTACAATTGACAACCTCTGTCTAATTATCGATTTAGGGATGATAAGAGGTGTTGAATAGTAATTTAGTTCCTTAAATAGTTCTCCATAAGTGGCTTAGGAATTTTGGGTCTCTATCTGACGTCACACTCTTTGGCATTTTCTGTAAGTGAATTATTTCCTACAAAAACAAAGAAGCAATAGCCGAAACACCATTAGTTTTGATGCCGGGCACAAAATGTGCCATTTTACCAAACCTATCTACAATAGCCATCATAAAGTCTTTGCTTTAAGCAGTTCGGGGTAGTTCAAAGACAAAATCCATACTTAGGTCAGCCTATGGTATGGTTAGAACAAGCAAAGGCATTGCCTTCCCTTATTTAACTTGGTTTTTAACCTTCTTACAAATAGTATATCCCTCAATCACACGATACGCATCACGTTTTATTTCAGGCTAGAAGAATCTATCATTTGGTAGCTCACATGTCCTTCATTCTCTAATGTACCTAGAAAGTCCTCCACTATAGGCTTCTTTCACTAGTAGTTCTCTTATTGAATAGGTCGGTATGCATAATTTGTCTCCTCGAAACACATAACTATCCTCTACATGGTATTCATCTACCATTCTTCCTTTTCCACATTGTCTAAATATATGACCAAAATGAGAATCATATTGATATTGCTCTTTAATGCTTCCAAACCTTCTACAACTTAGCGAGAAAAACATGTCTTCTTGACAAAGAATCAACAACTACATTATTTTTTCCTTGCTTGTATTTGATGATAAAATTAAATCCTTTTATAAATTCAATCCATTGGGCTTAGCATTTAGAAAGCTTTGGTTAGCTTGACAAATATCTTAAGGATTCGTAATCCATGTATATGAAAAATTCCTTTGGCAAAAGATAATGTTGCCATAATTAAAGAGCTTTGATTAATGCTAAGAGTTCTTTGTCGTATATAGAATAGTTTAGTTGTGCTCCTTTGAGCTTTTCACTATGATGAGTGACAAGTTGGCCTTCCTACATTAGCATAGCCTCGATGCTGATACCTGATGTGTTATATTTAAGCTTAAACACCTTATCAAAGTTACGTAGAGCCAAGATTAGGGTAAAGGCCAACCTAGGTTTCACCTTAACAAAACTCCTCTCTTTCTTTTCTCCCCACTTAAACTTTACATTTTGCTTCATTAGCTCGGTTAGAGGTATTAATATAGTATTGAATCCCCGAATAAAGTGTTAAAAGAATGATGCCAATCCATGGAAATCTCTTACTTTGGCACATAAAGTTAAGGTTGGCGACTCAACAATGGCTTAGAATTTCTCTTCACCAGCTCTTAGTCCTCCTCCACTAACTACGTAACCTAAGAAGATCACCTCTTCCTAATAAAAACAACACTTCTTCACATTTTTGAATAACCATTCCACTTAGAAGACATAAAAAATAGCTCAGAGATGATCTATATGATTAACCTAGTCAGTACTATAGATAAGAATGTTATCAAAGTAAACTATAACATATCTTCCAATTAAGTATTTCACGACATGGTTCGTCCGTCACATCTTGAAGCAACAAAGTCGTAATAGTCCCACTATGCAAATCATCTTAAGATAAAAGCTAACCTTACAACCGCTATCTTAAACCTAAGTTACACAAAGCGTCCACAACAAATTCTCTTTAAAGTAAACGGTTCATAAATTAAGTAAATTATTTACTTAAGAAAGTATATAAAATATATATGTATAATGGAGTTAAAATTTTTCAATTAATGTTTACAACACTTCTTCGTACTATATTTCCTAAGTAATATATTATTCGATAATGGAAGATTCTAAAATAAAAGTTATGACCTTAAAATTATATCTATTCTTTAAATTTGTTTCCTCATTCCCTAAGATCTAGTAGTTACTAGTGTTAAGGTAATTACAGCTTGTTTCATTACTAGCACTTGCAAAAATGACTATAGGGATGTAAGCAACCACAATTCAGCAAATTGAGACGAAGAACTTAAAACTATACTACCAATACAAATAAGGTTATCAACCAATTTAATTAGATGCAATACATGAACATGCAAATGCCATCGCACGACGTTGTTCGACCGGTCGTGAGATTATAGAAATTATATTCGCTTTAATCCAGGTTGAAGAGTTACTATTAATCCAACAACTTACGACTAAACCCAAGCTTGTACAATAAAGATACTGCTCTTCTCACGACTACCTTCGAATCATTAACTTCATCTTTGCCATGACCTTCTCACTTGTCACTTAATTCGACTAAGGATGAAGAAGGAACTAATTATGCCATCTGACGCTATCCTTTTTGAAAGAGTCAGTATTTGATTAGAGAATCCTTATGTTCCCCTAATGGGTTGCTATGTAAGGTCGGTTTATGGTTACTAGTCATATATTTGTTAAGTCCAATTTAGGGTAATCAATCATTTCATACAATAAAAGCTAGAATAATAAATAGAATCATAGGATCACTCATAATTAAACACATGTACACAGCCAACAATCTAATAAGCATAACCAAGTATAATCCCAAGCCTCCAAAATACAGCAACATATTAATCCCAATTTACTTGGATACTTCGCTTGTTCACTTAAGGTTCAACTTACTCAAGCCATCGCCTATCATTCCTCTAATACAAACATGGTTTCAGGTTCTTTTACATAATTTTCCAACTAATTTTGATATTTTTAACAATTTAAGAAAAATCGGGTAGAAATCAGAACTCACCAGAACTGGTTGCTTTGGCCACCGTCGATGGCTATGGGTATGTCGGCCCATCTATGTGTTACTACTACCGTGTGGTGGTGGTGGCCATCCACTCCCAATCACTTATCAGTTCTGGTTTTCCTTAGAAACCTTAACTGTACAGTTTTTAGTAATTTTTTTGTAAAAATCCTAATTTTCTCTCAATTTCATCTTTTTTCAAATTTTCTACAATTTTAGACATCCAAAATGAGCTTCGATTTTTTTTTACTATTTATAGAGTTTTATAGGAATTATAATGCATTAATTTGACTAAACATCGACCTTATCCTCTTTCAAATTTCCTTTTTTGTTGTTTTACTTTGATTGGCTAATTTTTTTCTTTCTTCCCCCAACTACCACGACCCACTTCTGGAATTTTCCTTAATTTTCTATAATTTTATTGATTTTTCCTTGATTAATTATGAATTTTCTTTAATTAATTAACCTTATTTTAGTTTATTTCGCATATTTTAAGTAATTACTCGTATTTTTACTTACAAGTAAATACATATATGGTATAAATAAATACTCTTATGTATTATTTAAGTTATTTTAAAATTTTTAGTGTGTATAAAATTTATCTCTAGTAATTCGTTAGTTATCGAAATGCATTTTATGTATTTTCAATAAATAAGGAATAATATACTTAAATTTTAAAAATTTCATATTCTTTTATTTTATTACTTATTTTGTTAAATTCAAATTTACGAAATCACTTTTACTAATATTTTTAGTTTTATTTTATAATTTAGACTCGATTGAATCCTTTAGCTAATCGCCCTAAATTCTATGACTTGAACCACGAATACCTGATTGTGGGTCTTACATCATCAATCTCATAAAAGTATTTAAGGCATTTGATATCTCAAAGGGCATAATCATCTACTTATATAGGTTATGTTGGGTCTTAAAAGCAGTTTTCTACTCATCCTTTGCTTTATTCAAATTTGGTGGTATCTTGACTTCAAATCAATCTTGTTGAATACTTTAGCACGACTTAGTTCATCTAACATATCATCCAACCTTAAAATAGGGTATCTGAACTCAATCATAATCTTGTTAACATCTCTGCTATCCACACACATACACTAAGTACTATCCTTTTTTGGCATAAGTAATGCAGGTAGTCTAATCATGACAGGTTGTCATATACCATATAAAAAACTGTAAATTGGTTTTCCTTTCCAATCAATGATCTTTCATACAATATATAAAGCTACTACACAACCAATTACCTAAGAGTTATACATGTAAAGATAATATCACAACATAAATAATAATATAAGTTTTCATACAGTAACATCATTATATAAGTAATACAAGACCCTACGTCTTAAAATATTAGTATTTAAGCTATAGTAATAAACAGAGTTACTTTACAAGGTTATTGAATAGCATACTACAAAATATCATAGAAGTTCTAATCGAGAGTCTTATTATATATATTAACTTGGCTCTTTACTTCTATACACGTGTTTCCTGAAAATTCCCAAACTGACCTCGAGTATGCTTCACCTAGGAGTAGTAAACAACTCCTCTTGTATTAAAAGCTTATAGGGGTGTAAGCTATAAAGCTTGATAAGTTATCCCTTAACCATATATACAAGCAAGTTATTCAATAATTAATTTCAAACATATGAATGCATGTTTAATTATAATGACATACAAATACATACAATTGATCAACTATTGTATGTACCTTAGATTTAATGTCCTCTAAAGTTAGGGTTAGAGAATCATAGCACTAGTCAAATCTAGGTACCATGCTTGAACTCACATAACTATGAAACTTCACATTTCATATTCAAAGAAAAATAGTCTATTTAATTTCAATTTTAAAAACTAAGTTTTAGGTATGATTGTGAGTGGGCCCCTACAGCTTATACTTACCCTTAAATGAAAGCCTTTAAACTCGATCCCTAACCAAACAATTAGTGCCTTTAATGCATAGTAATCCCACAGGCTAGAGGAAGTTCATGTTGTATGAATACATCATACTAAAATACTTTAATTCCAATATATAGATACAACTCCCACATGGCCTTTCACTACTTCCATGTGATGTGGCGGTTGAAATTTTTATAATGTGATAAATGCTTATGCATGATCCAATTTAATTTAATGAATTCGTAAACTTAAATCCAATTATTAAGTGACCAACCAATATTACAGACAACCAAATTTCCTATAGTTGTTTAAAATGCAGCAAATAGTTTGTTATAACAATTTAAAGTATTTTCACACGATAGCCAATTAATATCAATCATATGTAGATCCTAAACCTTGCATGTAACCATCAATTTATCATAAATATTTAAATGTTACTATCTATAAGCATAAATAAGTATAGAATTATAAGTACTCACTCAACCATAGTAAAGCTTAGGGATCATAGTAGTCAACGAGAAGATCAGTATCCTCAATGGGATTACCTGATAATTAGGAAATATGAAAGATAATAAGTATCTAAGTGGGATAATTGTTTTATGTAAGTATTTATCTAAAAATCTACTTAAGTTTTCTATTTATCTTATATAATTTCTCGATTCAAGCTTTTTCTTCAATTACGTGTAATTTTTTTTGTTTTAATTTTGATTTTTATGATCTTATAGATTCTTTTTTAATGTACTTTCACGTAGCGAGATCCGTTTTAAATGATGAAACTTACATTTTCTATTATGAGCAAAAAATGTTACGAATTTATTTATTTTTGGCTCAATTGTTTTTAATTATCATTTTTTACTTTTCTTAATGACTTTATTTATTATTTTTATTTTAAATTTTGTAATAGAATTAAATAATGTTTAATTTTTTTTATTTTCTAGATACTTTTATTTTTGGGTCTATTTTGTAATAATTTATTTATTTCACTATTTTAAGCTTAAATTACTAATTATCTTAATATTTGTTATAATTGTAATTTTATAATAATTTACTATTATTTTATTATTTTTATAAATTGTGGTTTTAATTAGAAAAATTAAGAAATGTTGACATGGTAGCTTCTTATTAGTTTAAAATGTAATTTACTAATTTTGTCTAATTTTGCATTATTAATAATACATATATAATACCCTAAAATTATTAAATAACAAAAAAAAAAATTTCTAACTTCCTTATGATATTCATGTCCAGCACATACACACATATACACACACACATTTACTTATTAACTTATTTTTTTTCAAGAATTAGAGTATTATTATACATATATATATATTTGGGTATATACATATACTTATACTTATACTTATACTATATTACATGTATCTATTTAAACTTTAGAGAAATAAAATACTACACACACACACACACATGCATGTACTATGTATATATATAGTTAAGAACCATATATGTATATTTACATAACTAAGTATATATAACATATATATACATATGTTAAATATATCTAAGCATATACATATGTAAATACATGACTATAAAGAATAAATGTCGTACATACAACCAATCACATACTCATATCATTTCATTATAAAAGATGCTAAAAATACATATAACTCCTACTACATATTTCTAGTACACAAAGTATTAGAAAATACATATGCAAATCAAAGAATACATATAAACTTATATTACAAGGAAAAGGTAAATATAACATAAAGAAATATTCTATTACTCCTGATCTTGTATGTTTTGGAAAGAAGTCCCCTTTATCTCTCTCATAATATTGGTACAATATTGGTGATGGAATTGAAGTATATTATAGAAGTTAAGGTCTTGTGATGGTTGAAGGAAGAAAAAGAAAGAAAAACAAAAGGATAGGAATTGGAAAGAAAGAGGAAGGGTGTTGGTTTAAGAGGGAAGGAAGAAGGCTTGATTTTTGGCATTGACTTTGTAAAAGAAAAAGAAAGTTAAAGAAATTTCTAAAGTGGTGTGTTGGCCAACAGTAAGAGGAAAGAAAAAGAGAAAAAGATAAAGTAAGGGTTTGACTTAGTTTTGTCTTAATTCTAATTTCCTCACATTTGATAATATTATAGAACACATGTACAGCTGAAACATGAGAAAAAGGAAATAAGAAAAGAAAAGAAAAAAAGAAAGAAAGATCACTTTTTGACTTTTCTAAAAATGTTTCCAACTTTTAGGTAATATTTAGAATAATATATGATGTAATTATGGAAGGAAATATGATATGAAAAATTAATGTATACTATTTAATACATAAACATAAAATATGTAGTAAAAAAAATAAATCAACATAATACTATCACACATATATGAAGTCATAAATAATCAAAATATAATATTGCTAATCTTGTTAATTTAGTTAATTAATTTGTCACCCTTTATGTTTATTAGTATTTAGAAATTATCTTTATTCATTCGTTAGTAATTTTATACGATTATGTGTATCTATAAATAATTGTACACAATTAGGGCTTATCATTGTTAGGGTAATTTGTATGTTTTATAAGATTAAAGTTTTAGTTTTAGAGTTTTTATCAAATTCAGGTTCTATCTCTTATATTTATGCATACATAGGATTTAGGATTTTTTTATAGGCGATTAGGGTTTCAATTAGCATAATAGGGTTTTTATCATTCAGGTTTATAATTTAGTTAAACTTTTGACTAGTTTGACCTTATTGACTCATGAAGTTATTTAGGGCACTTAGATCCAATTTTAAGGTATATACTAAAAATTTACAAGATTTACAACAACGTAAGAGCTAAAACTTTCTCTTACATTGTTGACTTATCTCTGGAGCTCTACAGCTTGCTCGGGATTCGTCCTATAAGCAGGCTTGTTTGGCAATGTAGTGCTAGGTATCAAGTCAATGTAGTGCTCAATTCCTCGAAATGAGGCTAATCCCTCGAGCAACTATTTTGGAAATAGGTCGCCATATTCATCCAATAGTTCTTGAACTTCCTCGGGTAACACAACTTATTCCCTCAATTCTAATATTCTCTTGACCAATAGGTAAGTCAGCATGTCGGATTTAATGGCTTCTCGGAGTTCAACTATACTTAATACCAAAGCCTTCTTGGATCATCGAGTAAGTTTAGCTTATAACTTACTAACTTAACTTATGTCATTAGGTTCAAAGTAATCTTTCTACCATCTTTCTCAAACATATATGTATTTCTAAATCTATCATGCTCAACTCTTCAGTTGAAAAGCCAAAGTTTGCCTAGCAACACATGGGTAACACATCACAAAGAATTGCATCAAAATAATTTCCAATAGAGATCGTTAGTAAAACTTACTAGAGTTCCCTTCTCGTTTAGCTAATGTAACTTATATGGTTTTGGGTGTGAGATAGTCGATAACTTAAGCATCTTAACTAGGTAGGCAAACGTTACATTGGTACAGCTTCCACTATTCACTATAAGCTCACAAACTTGCTCATTCACTTTGTAAGTGATGTAGAATAAGTTTTCTCTCTACTCTTTTTCAGTTAAGGGTTCCATACTCATCTTACCTTAGAAAACTAAAGTTAATTTGTCCAGATCTTCAATAAGCACATCTTCTTGAATAAGCTCATCTTCTCAATTGGTATCCTCCTTAAGAGCAACCTCCTGCTTAGACTCCTCATCAATATTGTCTACGTCGAGTATAGGAATATCTCCCTTGATTATCATAGTTCTTTTGTTTAGATATTGGGTAACCATGTGTTTAAATCCTTAACACTTAAAACACTTGATTTAGCTCATATTCATTCCAAATCCTTTTCTCTTCTCATAAGTTCTTGGTAGTGCCTTACCATCAATTGGTCGACTCTTTTGTTCAACTTTGACATTTGTTCTTCTATTTGAATCAGCACTTTGCTAGGCCTGATAACTTCCTTGGGTTGGTCAACTTGACTGTACAGTTCGAATCATCAAAGGTTGGCTTGGCCTATTCCTCCTTTGTCTTTCTACTCGTTAGGCTATTCTTATGGCATTATCTAATGTAATATACTATCAAAGTTCCACGAAATCTCGAATGTCAATTGTCAATCTAGTAAGAAACCTAAACACTGTTAGGACTGATGGTTCATTTACTTCACATCAAATCGTGAGTATTTAGAACTCCTAAACATATTCATCAATAGTTTGGTTTCCTTGTCTTAGCTCCTGAAGTTAGGAAATAGTATTTTGTAAGTAAGTATCTAGTACGAATCTATTTCTAAGAATCCTTTTGATCTCGGGATAAGTATTTACTTCTCTATATCCTTCTTCTCTTTGCACAATTTGAAAGTTGTTTCACTACATTGTGGCATAACTTGAGAACTCTACAATGGAAGTCCTTACTTTCTCACGGTCCTTATATCAGTAATAATCAACAATACGTTCAACCTTCTCTTCCCAATCTAGGTAGTCATTTGCATTACCAGAACCAATGAAGCTCAGAATTTGAAGCTTTACATGGTTGATAACTTAGGGGTGCTTGGCCTTATTCCTCTTCCTCGTTGTACTCTTCTTCTCCTTCTTCATGCAAATCACCTAATTCAATCCTTCTCCATACATATCCTCCTACTCCTCTACCTTATCCTTGTTGAGTTAAGACTTGTCCTCTTGTAGGTCAAGTAACTTGTGGACTATTCTGTACGGCTTCAACAGGTTGAAAGGTCAATACATGAACAGTTCTGGTTAGATTGGCTCTAAGGTTAGCTTCCTCATCAATTTGCTCATCTATACTTCTAAAGGTGTACTAGCATTGCCGTCCATGATGGATAACATCGCTATTATCATCTCCAATATCAGCGTTGACACTTAGGCCCATCATATTCTTGATAAAACTTAGTAAACAAACTCAAAATCTATAAAACAACAAACAATGCCCTCTTAAGTAAGCAATTCACACATACTCTTCTCCATACAAAAGTTCTAGCTAACTATCAACATTGCAACTACTTTAGAAGAATAACAAATCTAATCAAATCTTACTCTGCTTTCATATGCTCAAAATAGGGGAAAACAAAGTATATAATAACAGTAAACTATGATACCTTCTTACTAACTTGAACACTCACAGATAACCTTTACACAACTACAACATACTACTACAACAAGCATTACTTCATAAGAAAGCTTTAACACAACTTACCTAAACAAACCTTTACTTTGATACCAAGATGATACAAAATGTGCCAAGGACTGATAAGGTTGGTCGTAAGGGGTAAGCTCGAGCTTATAGAAAGCTCAAAGACATGGGTGGAAATGCACAGGAAACTAAGAAACCAACAAGCAAACCTTGATCTACTCCAAGGATGTTATGTATAATAGGGAACTATCGAGGACTCATAATTCAACTTGAAATGATGCATAAGCTAGTTTGGTGAGATTATTTACCATATAGCTTTGCTTAAGAGTTAAGATAAGAATAAAGCAAACAAGTGAAAAGGGAGTGATGCTCACGAAAGGAAAAGTATGTTCAATATCAGGTTACCTTGCAACAACATTTAAATTGGGTACTTATACTTGAAAAGTTAGGCAATCACTCCTAAAATAGAAAAGACTAAAAGGGTAATGTCCAAAATAAGTATGATATAAGGAATATCTGAAGGGTATAATTGAAAATACAACAAAAATGGGTATCCTGTATAGAAGATTCTATCATAGGGAGTCCTCAAACATGTGGTGAGTAATTAGTGGTTGTGTGCCTGGCAAAATGGACAAACTGTATGGCTAGCTTGGGTGATGTTGAGTGATGATGCTGAGCCAAGCTGATAGTTCAGTAGAGCCAAGCTGATAGTTCAGCAGTGCCAAGTTGACGAGGTGACTCTTCCGTCGAATTCAGCTCTGACATATTGGCTATAGCTTAGATTCAGGTTAGCTGAGCAGATGATCGGATGGATCGAGTTGTTGTCCAGATGTATCTCTGGTCGACAACTAGAGACTATGGCTAAGTACAAAAGGGTTCCGCTCAACAGACTGCAGTAGCTCGGATTCCTTAGTTGTAGGGCGTAAAGAATAAACTCGTTTGGTTATGCTCTTTAGTCCTCGGGCTTGAGTTTGGGTTAAGGGTTCGGTGGTATGATTCTTATCATCAACAATCTTAAAAGGGAAAGTAACATTAATTCCCCAATTGTATTTGTTAGTCATTAAAAAGCTAGAAACTTAAAAGTAAAAGCAAAGTATGAAGTCATTGCAAAATAGAATCTTTCATTACAGAAGCTTAGGACATTATCATGCATAAAGGTTGGCATATTGACTTGATGGGTACAAAGGATCCTTTACAACAAAAAACTAAAAGTAAGTACTAAAAAAAAAATGAAAGGAACAATGGTTTGTCACTTTAGGTCAGCTAGTTCCAAAAGTTATAAAAATCTAAGGCATCGATCCATTCGACGGGCTGATTTGTTAAGGTTAGAGGATCTTGAGCTTCAGAAGGGAGAGGAGGAGCCTCTTTGTTCTTGTTAGTAGAAAAGTCACCTTAAACCCGATCCTTCTCTTAGGTGCCTTCGGGGGTGATCCCCTACAAAGCTGTTGGAGATGGAGAGGATGTAACAACATCCTGGATAGCCTTGGTAGTAGGGGAAGCCATCCTCCCCTTCGACTTAGCCACTTGCATGTCCATAAGAGTTGGACCATCTTAAAAGTCCAAAAAGCTTAAGTCCAGGCTAGGATGATGTTTAAGTACCATCTTTCAAAGAGTCTAATTTAACTCAGTTGAAATATCTTTACATTTGTCAATACATTACCTTACTTTGAGGAACCTCTAAACAACCTTTTGGTTGGTAGTGGAATGCATGACCTCCCCACTCTTGAAGCTAGTGATTAGCTCCTTTATCTCAATAGCCTTCCTTTGAAGATCTTTGATCTTCCTCTCCAACTCTACCTTTTGATTGGCTACCTTTAGTGAGTAGTTCTTGATGCTGGACTACTCATCAACCTTCATAGCTAACTCAGCATGGATCTTTAAGATGCACTCAGCTTTTGGTTGCATTAGTCAAGCTCCTCCTTGGCCTTCTTCTCCTCCTCTAACCTCTTGGAGATTTATGTCTTAGATTTATACTCTTCCTTTAATTGCCTCTTAAGTACATGGATCTCCTTGGTAGCCCCCTTGATCTCTTTTAGCCCTTCCCTCTCTTTCTCGAGCTCTACTTTCTATACTTAAGAATGACAAAGGCGTTAGTTAGCTTTGTGAAATTTTTTATAGTAACGGATAGAAGAGGAATCCACATCCTTGTAGCCCTTTGTACGATAAAAACTTCACTTTGGAGGACCTTAACCTCTCTCACTATATTATCATAATGCTAGAGCCAAAGCACCACTCGACCATAGTACTGCACTACATCAAGTAGACCATAAATGGTTAGAAGGACAATTTAAAGTATATTAGAAAATAAAGCAACATACTGGAATGAAGACTCACCTAGCAAGCCAACGAGCTAAAGTGACCCCCCAACTAAAAGGGTAAGTAGGCCTAGACCTCTACTACTTTCCCTAAGATGGCCCAATTAGTAGGGTTGTAAGACTCCATCATGGCCTGCAAGTTAAGCTCCCAATGGCATAACATCACATCGTTAGTTAGGATGTCCCACTTCGATTACAAGAGTTTCCCCCTAACATGTCGGTGGTCGACTTGGTAGCCTCCTAGTATTAGTGGGGATTTTCAGACTCATATAAGATATTTTTTAATGATTCCGAAATCGACCCCATCTCTTGGTGCTTGTGTAAGGCCTCTACCTAGGCTTCCCAATTCTAGTCGAAAGCGAGGTAAGGTTGATTGGAAAGGAATCGATATAAGCTGGGTTTATTGAGTAGCTCCTTTAGCTTTGCCTTTTTTGGATCTAGCATGCTTGCTACACTAGCGTCATATGCCTTCCTCTTCAAGCCCGCTAGGTTTAGCCCTCTATTGGCCTTAGGCCTCTTCCCCCTACCTAGAGAAGACAGTATCACTACATCTTGCTCGATAGAATTGGGCTCTTGTTCCCCTATGGTGGCTATAGGCTTAGATAATGGGACAGGTTCAAATATATGAGCTACTATGGCCTCAGACTTAGAAACTACTTATTCTAAAGAAGGGGTACTTATTGGGAACCCTTAAGGTACAATAGCTAGCTCCATCTTGCTAGTCTCCCTTACCCTTGACTTTAGCTATATGGCCTTACCTGTGGGGTTGTCAACTTTCTTTTTAGGCTTTGTTCTAGACTTTTGTCGCCTTAAGTGCTCCAGTTCACTTGGTCAGGGTAACTCTTCAAACTTTGTTAGCTTCTTGCTTATAAGTAGAAATGAACATTGTTAGTAAAGGATAAATGATTGCAAGTATCCACGACATTTGGCTTAACCAGTAAGGGCAAGGAGGACCCCTTACTCCTGGGATGATGGTAAATAGATAACTTCCTACGAGTCCATGCCGACATAATGGAAGAATCGAATCACATTGAGGTTAGACCCATACCTCCCAACTACTTTTTCAACATGGATTTTTCTATGCTTGGGAAGAGCAAAGAGATTAGCTTAGTGAAATACCTCTACATAGTCACTTTAGCATTACAGTGATTGTTATGCCTCAAAGCCATGAAGGCCTCAATATCTCGTGCAACCTCAGAATCGCTTAGACTAAGTTTCTTCAATGTACTAGTACTGACCAACTTAGTCTAGCGAGTCCAAAAGTTTTCCTCTTTAGGGAGCTCCATTACAAGGAATTCACTGGCTAATTCTTTATGGACAATTCTAGGCCATCAAAAAATTTCCTCCCCTACTAGTTTTAACTGTACATCCATTTGGCTAGGCGTTTCCATAAATAAAAATAATTAAATAGCTAAGGCATGGTCCTCACCAGTAGATATTCATACAGGGCCTGAAATGCTTTGAATGTCCTCTACCTATTGGGAAGAATTTGAGCAAGGCTACATCTATGGTAGTCGAAAAGCTCCCTTTTGAACTCGGTAAAAGGGAGAAGCATCCCATACTCTATGCACTTTTCAAAGACAACAAAGTACCTCCCTGACTGTAAGAGCACACTTTCCTTTAGCCTCAGTTCATCTCAATTCGCTGATATAAGGTAAGTGCACTTATTTAATTTTAATATAGTGGATGTGAGTTTGAGTTGATCATTTAGAGACCTTAGATACTAGTACTAGCCTAAGTTTTATTATTTAACTGAATAAATTCAATTCAAGAACTCAATTCTTTAAACTAAAATTCGTAGCAACTAATTAATTTAATATCAAGAATTAAACAAGAAACCAAACTCTTAAAGATTAACTTTAAGACTCAACGTCGTACCTAGATCTTGATTCCTTAGATCCACACATACAACTTTCCTAAAAATAATCTAATTAAATCTTTAATTTCTTCTTAACTAGGAGAACTCTCTTCTAAAGTTAATAACTTTCTCAAACTTATTAACCCTAATCTCTAGATTACCTAATAGAATCTCTTTCTCATAACGTAATCTAAGATTGCATTAATCGTATAATAAATTCTCTTCAAAATATAATATTAAAGATAATATTATACTTGTGGAAAATTTTTGCAATTTATCTCTAAAATTGAATAAACTTTCATCAATTATGCTAGATCGAATTATACAAGAAATCTCTTTATCTTCTCGTATAATATCAAATTTAAATTAATAACCTGCAAAATTATTAACCTAAACATGTAAGAACACATAATTGATTCAAAAGAAAATAAAGATCTTTATTAGACCTAAATAAAATCAATCGTCACATGCAAGATCTAAGTTCACAAGACCTAAATATTACAAATCTATTCTCTGATCATCATAAAATAGCAAACTAAAATCAAGGAATAGAAAAGAGTAGAAGAAAGGATCATGAAAATCCATAAAGGTTGAATCTTGAGTCTTCTCTTTACCTTTCTCGCTTGAGTCATCTTTTCTTTGAAAAGTCTTTAAAAAAAATCTTGTTAAAAGTCTCTCTAGAAAACCCTAACAAAGCCTTATATAGGAAGTAAACAAATTAGGTCAGTTAGAATTGACAAGACCGGAGACACGACTATGTCCCTTGGTCGTATCCTCTACTGTAATCGACTTTTCCTTCTTTCTCTCTTTATTTTTTTTTTTATAAAAAAAACTAGGAACAACATGACCAAAGACATGGTCATGTCATTTGGTTGTGTCTTAGGTTACAATATTTAAAAACAAGCTCCAAATTTGCATGGAAACGATACGGTCATGTCATTCAATTGTATCAATTTTCAAACCTTCATAACTTGTTCATTTTAGCTCTGAATTGAGTAGAATTTGTTTTTATCTTCTCATTTTTTTATGTAGATTGTTTCAAAACCTAGAAAATAACTTTTTACTCAATTAAGTATAGTTATTTGAAAATACACTTAAATTTCGAAGGAAAATCACAAAAAATCACCAATTAAAATATAACTAATTTGGAACTCATCACCCACCCAAGTTCATGATTCAGCTAGACTTGCCAATATTCTGCCCTATTATCCTTACAGCTCACCTCAGCCTAAGGCCTACCTAACAACAATAGCCTATGAAGCCTAGTAGACAAAGGGATAAGGCTTATAGACTCGATCAACGGCCGCAGCCAACAAATCTAGACTACATCAGATTGTACACTCCTATTACCTATGATGTATAGAAGTGCCAAAGTACTACTTCAAGTCCCTTAACTTCTGGTTGTCCTCTTCTATAAATACAAACTAATATCCTAACATAAACTACTTAGACTTTTTGTGTACTTGGCCTACATTCGAGTACCCTAATGTTCTTATAATCTCTTCATACACCTTACTAACTTAAGCATTAGAGTGACCATGTTAGATAATACTCTAACGTCTTTTACTATATATTCTTTTGCAGGCTCACTACTGAAGTGCAAAGCCTAAATTCTCTATACTCTACCGGCAAAATCCTATAGATGACATTAGGAAAATAGAATTTTAAGAAAAATAAGTCTTGGGTCATTAGACAATCATTTGGGTCTTATCTTATGATGTTTAATGTTTTAAGATAAGAAGCAAAATTGGAGTCAATTGTACATATGTAATTAGATTGTTTTTGAGCTATATTTAGAAATATTATATAATTACAAAATATAATATTTTGGATAAATTTAGGTTAATTGTTTTTTATCATGAAAATGAGGTCAAATTAAGTTAACTATGGATTTAGATGATGCCTTAATTAAATTTAAATTGATTATTTGATGAAAAAATCAAAATTAAATTAACCGGATGAGAAACAAACTGAAACTTGAAAAACCATCAAATTGCACCTATTCTTAAAATATCCTTCACATATGGATGGTTAACTTATTCTTTAAAATGAGATATATTTAAGTTTTTAAAAAAATTGATCGATTTGAGTCTGTTTTTAGCCTGAATTGATTATCATTTTTATCTAGTCTAAACCAATTCAAGTGTTTATGTGTATATTGTTTCTATTATAAGATCTAAAAGAGCCATTAGCATAATTGGTTAAGGCATGAGGGTATGTTTGCAACGTTTGGGGTTCAATTCTCTTAAGGCGTGAATAGTAACTTTTATTTTTTCCTTCATAACCACATGTGGCAGTTGCTTATTAGTCCATATGATAGGTTTTGCTACGTTGGCTCCATGTGTCGTCCTTCCATTAGGCTACAAGTTGGCTAAGGTTAGAATGTGCTACGTGTATGACATGTAATAGTTCTTTCCGCCTACTACCATAAGTTACCATTTGATTAGGTCATGTAACACTACATTGTGCCATGTATGCCATGTCATTTTCTTATCTTCCATCCTTTCCTTTTTTTTTTCACGTTTTCCCACTCAAGTCAAGCCATTTTCTAGCATTTTTAACTCCATATTTTGTTCAAATACAGACATTAAAAGGGTCCAATATGCCTTCAAAAATTTGGAAAAATTTTGACGCTAAATTTAAACTCCTTTTGACCAAACTCAAATTTAAGCTTTAATGGTCACTTTCGAAGCTTCTATGGAACTTATAAGGTAAAAATTGATATCATGGAGCTTATATTGACTGTAAAATAACATTAAAGGGGTCAAATTGCACTTACTTTCAAAACTAAATTGATTAAAGAATTTTTCTAAAAATTGTATGTGATTTAATAGATTTTTGAGTCAAAGTATATGAATTTTCATTAAAATCACATATAATTTCTTAACATAAGAGTAATTCATATTTTTGTATTTTAGTATTCAAAAATTATATTTATTTAAAGAATTTAAGCTCTTTATATTTATTCTTGTAGGTCTTAGGGCATGGTATCCTCCACTTGAGAAGTTAGAGCGAAACAAAAGATGAAGACATGAAGCGAGAACTACCATCATGATGATAATGCAAGCTACCGTCAAGCTAATGTTTTGAATAGAAAATTTTCAAATATTATAAATAATTGAGTATACCATCATGATGGTATTATTGTCAAGTTGATAGTATCGATAAGACAGTACCTTCTAGATATAAAAAGTTGCGATTTGCAGCTCATTTGGAAGACGTGATTTTCCTTTTTTTTTAACTTCCTTTCTTCTTCTCTCTCTAGAATTTTTAAGGTTTCACTTTCTTAGGTTATTTTAGGTTAGATTTAACTTAGATTAAGTTAGTTTTAGTAGATTCTGACTGTAAGATATAAGAAAAACATCATTCTAATACAGAGTGATGGTTGGAATTCCTCTTGTTAGGTGATTTCTCTCTCTACCCAATTTCTTATTGTTTTGGGATGTTGCTTAACTTTGTATTCTTAATTTGTTCATAAATATTATGAATCTTTTAATGTTAATAGATTAATATTTGGTGTTTGTATTATTTATTGTGATTGTGTATTATATGGTTTATGGGTTTCAAGCATTGAACATGTATTTCACTTGTGAAAGAATATGTGTAGATTGGGATTATGTGTAAAGCATGATTTCTAGTCATTTCCATGCTTGTTTAACTTTGATTAATTGTTGATGCATGTTGATTTGGTAAAGATTTCACTCTTGGAATCTATCTTTAATTTATGTACACATGAATAATAGAAGAACTTAAACATCATGCCCCTTTTTAATTCATATACTTTATTCTTAATTGTAATCATTAGAGTGTTGGAATCTCATGCTTTGTTAGATTAGGAATTGTTCTTAGGTTTAGCCCAATAAAAATCATATTTTTATCCCTTTTGGTGTTGAAATCTCTTATTTATTTGCATTAGGTTAGTTATTGAGTTTTGTTCAATAAAATAATAAAGTTTTATTTAGCTTACTTAGATATGAATAATACTAAAATGATTAAGAGCTATCACAACATTCCCTTGGGAAGTATAACCTTAAAGCTTACCCTATTCCACTAATCGACCAGTATGCTTGCTGAAGTTTTCGGGGTTTTTACAAGTTTTTATTAAAATTTGCAAGCTTAATCAATTAGTTGTATATTGATTGTACTATTTTGAAGAGGAGCTAAATTTTTCAATGAGTAGGTGACTTGTGGAAGTGATGAATATGATATCAAGCTTTTGATGTCATTGCTAAGGAATGGATAGTTGCTAATTTCAGTTTTTAAGACTATTTTTAGACTAGGCTTTATCTTGAAAAACAACAAAAAGATTTTGCCTTTCTTGTAAATATTTGTTCATTTCCTTAAGTTTTGTTTGTAGTTCAAGATTATGCTCTTTTCTATTCTCCTTTTATAGGTACTTGTGTGGAAGACTACTTAAACTTCATTAATTAGAGTCACTAGGCATTGAGATTGGATTATGAGCTTATGGGTAACGGTAAGCAATAGGTTTTTCCAAATCACTATCCTACCAAGTTGATAGAAGAGATTATTTCATTTAGGCAACATGAAGGTGAGCCCTTATTTTGTGCATGGACAAGATATAAAAACTTGATGGGTAAATGTTGCACCTATGGACCTTAATTACCTACTTAATTACAATTGAATATGTTTCTAGGTAAATTTAGGGTTAATGATAAAAAGATGATACAATCAATTGTTGGAGTGTGTATATTGTATTTAGAGGTGATAGAGGAATTTAGGTTGATTTGTGATTTAGCTTGCAGATCACATAATAGCCTATATTTTTCTCATCTAATAGTTGGTTCAGTTCAAGGTAAGTTACATAAGAGAAAAAAATCATAGAAATGTGCTACAAACCCATCTACTATTTCAGCAATCTTAGATTTGGAATTGTGAAAAAATTGGAAAAAGTACTCAAGGATATGGAGAAAAAATGGGTTGAAAAGTTTAGAAAGCAAGAATTGATCATTCAGGGGTTAAAGGCTCAGTTAGTGTAGTCAAATGAATACTTGGCTACATTATAAGCTAAAGAGAAGTCAAGTGATGGATTTGGCAGTTCTTAGAGAGAAGATGATAAATTTTCCTCAATCATAGGAGCCCTAAACCCTATAATCTAAATGATGATAGATAGAGTTGCATTGTAGGCATTTGAAGAAAAAGCTCAACAAGATGAACCAGTAGTGAAGACTTATGAATATTTAGTAGAGAAAGACGTTTGGATGAGTGATGAAGAAGAGTGTGAGGTTGCTTCTAAAAGTAAAATAGAACAAGAAACTATGATTGAGTCTTTAAAGAATGAAGAAGCAGTGTTTGTGTCAAGAGACATAAAAGTTGATAGTAATTCTTTAAGGGCTAGTAAGGTGAAGATTTGAAAAGAAAAATTAGCTTAGGAAACTATAGTTAAGAGGCTTGCTCAAGTGACCATGGAAGGGTTTGAGAGGTGAGGGAAGAAGCTTGATGACATTGTGATTATCTCTATACCTATTGAGCATATAAAGGAAGTATAACTTAAGTCAAGAAAGAAGGTTGGTAAGGATACTTCAATTTCTATATTAGGTAAAAAGGAGGAAGTGGTATAATAGGAATTAACTCCTATCGTTAATGAACTTAATGTTAAGCTACATGTACCATCGATGCCTTTTCTACAAAGGCTAAGAATGAGTAGAGATGATGAGGAATTCAAGAAATTTGTGGAGATGTTCAGGAAGTTAGAGGTGAATGACCCACTAATTGATCTACTAAAGCGAACACTTCACTACGAAAAGTTCTCAAGAGACTTTTGAGTAAGAAGAGAAGGATGGATACGCGAGAAATGGTCATGTTAGCTCGACATGCGTTGAAGTGGTAAGAAACACCCTTGCCTTTATATTAAATGATCTAAGAAAATTTGTATTGACTTGCACCATTAGTGATCAATTTTTTGGGAATGCATATTGTGACTCTAGTATTGTTGTTAATATGATTTTCTCATTTATGGTCGAAGAGTTTGGGTTGGGGGAGGAAGTAAAGAAGACTGAGCTAACGATTCAAATTGATGACCATTCTCTTAGAAAACCTCGAAGGATGATTGAAAATATATTGGTAAAGATAGATAAGTTGGTGTTTCCTGTAGACTTTGTAGTGATAGACATGGATAAAGATTCAAGGACACCAGTCATCCTCAAGTGCCCATTTATGGCTACTACTGGAGTTACAATTGACATTAAGAATAGTAAGGTATTCTTGAGTGTTGGAAGAAAAAATTGTGAACATTTGAAAGAGGTCTAAAAGAAGCCCCCCCACTAAAGACATGAAGTTTGGTATAACACTTGATGCCCCAAGTGAAGAGGCGATTGATTCAAATGAAAGCAAGGAGCTAAAAAGAAGAGAAAAGAGGTTGATGATAAGAGACCTTTGAGATTTGACTAGCCTTGAGTAAAGGAGTAGGATAGTCTATTTAAAAGACTAAAAAGCCAAATGCTAGATAGGATGTAACCCATCGATTTTATTTACTTTTTACGCATCTTTCTTTCTTTTCTTCTTTTAAGTTATTTCAATTTTGTTTTATGTTTTTAGAAAATGGAAAATTTAGATACTTTGAGATAGTTTCTATTTATGTTTAGATATTCAAAGAGGCTTAAAGTTGACAACAAGTGGACTTGAAGAACGGAATGAAATCATGACAAAGTAGCTCGACTTAATCCCTAAAGTAGTCTTGTTCTAACCTTATCTTTTCGATTTGTAATTGATGATAAGTTGAAATAACAAAGGAACTTAATGTTGGGGGTAGGGAATATGTGAAGTGGATTGAAGCTATATTTGCAATTTTTGTGTTGAGTTATTTAGTGGTTGAGTTTATCTCTTTTTCTTAAAATTTCTAAGTTGTGTTGAAATGGGATAAAAGAATTTTTGTTTTTATCATGTTCATGAATAAGGATCAAATAGAGTAAACTTTTTACATTACTCTAGAATTAATGGACCAAATCTTTAGATTAGATTGTTAACCTTTGTATTTAACTCTAGATTCATAAGTTGAAAATAAGATGATGCCACTACTTAGAGTTAGGCGTTTACTTTTTAGAAAATTGATTTTCATGTATTTTACTCTTTCAATTTTCAAGTAGTTAAGTATAGTGTTGGAAAAGATGTTGAAATTTTTTTGTTCTTGAAAAATATTTCTCAATAAAAAATAGAATGAAAATTGGCTAAAATTCTAAAGTTGAGGGTAAACCCAACCAAAAAAAAAATTAAAAACAAAAGAGAGAGAGAGAGAGAGAGAGAGAGAGAGAGAGAGAGAGAGAGAGAGAGAGAGAGAGAGAGAGAGAGAGAGAGAGAGAGAGAGAGAGAGAGAGAGAGAAAGAAATGAAAAAGAGAGCATAGATGAACATCTGGGGTACTTAATAAGTGCTTGGCACATTTTCTAGAATAATGAATTTTAGAATGGGTTTATGACTCTTTACTATTCACTTGGGGAAAATGTAAGGAATAAAAAGCTCTCTTAAATAAAAGTTCGGGATGTATGAGTGAAAATTAGCC
Source organism: Lumnitzera racemosa (assembly GCA_024138005.1). NCBI lineage: Eukaryota > Viridiplantae > Streptophyta > Magnoliopsida > Myrtales > Combretaceae > Lumnitzera > Lumnitzera racemosa. The sequence goes on from JAMXBC010000008.1 coordinate 23,647,461, forward strand.
ATAAGAAAGAAAATTGAAAATTTTAGGGAGATTCAAGTAAAGAACAACTCAATTTTGCCATTTTTTCTAAATTAAAGTTGGCTTAAGGGAAGGAATAGGGCCATATACATGTTGATCAATCTAAAAACTATAAGGGCATTTCTCTTCCTCTGTGACAACTTACTTGATCTCGGGTTATCAAATCTTGAGTTAAATAAAATGTTTAGCTTTATAACCCATAGATTAATCAATTAATTCTATTGGCTATGTAATTAGGCACACTCAACCATTTACCTTAACTTTCATGGATCATTAATTGCTTGTTAAGGGCTGATTTGAAAAATGTACAACTTAATGCAGTAAACTAAAGTATAAACTTAACAACCAAAGATTAAAGAATCCATCGTTTATCTATTGATCTATAAGTGGTTCAAGCTTGTTTGAGGATAAGCAAGTTTTAAAGTTGGAGGCATTAATAAGTGTGTAAAACCATATGCTTATCTAAAGAGTTTTTCTAACAATTGTATGTGATTTAGTAGATTTTTGAGCCAAAATGTGTGAATTTCATTAAAATCATATCTAATTTCTTAACATAAGTGTAATTCATATTTTTATGTTTTAGTGTTTGAAATTTATATTTATTTGAAGAATTTAAGCTCTTTTTGCTTGTTCTTGTAGGTCTTGGGACTTTCATGTAATGGTAGCTCCTGCTTGAAAAACTGGAGGAAAATAAAAGATGAAGATGTAAAGCAGTAACTATTGTCATGACAGTAATGCGAGCTATCTTCAAGCTAGCATTTTGAATAGAAAGTTTTGAAGTATCACAAAAAATTGAGTATATTGTCATGATGATATTATCATCAAGCCAATAGTATTAGCAAAACGATACCTGCTTGATATAAAAGCTGCAATTCATAGCTCATTTGGAAGACGTGAATTGCTTTCTTTTTTGACTTCTTTTCTTCTTCTCTCTATAGGATTTTTAGGGTTTTACTTTCTTAGGTCATTTTAGCTTAGATTAAGTTATTTTTAGTAGATTCTAACCTTAGGATGCAAGAAAAAACATCAGTCCAACATGGATTGAAGATTGGAATTCCTCTTCTTAGGTGATTTCTCTCTCTACTTGATTTCTTGTTATTTTAGGATGTTATTTAACTTTGTGTTCTCATTATGTTCATGAAGATATGAATCTTTTAATGTTAATGGATTAATATTTGGTATTTATGTTGTTTATTATGATTATGTGTTACATAGGCAACGAGTTTCAAGCATTGAACATTTATTTCACTTGTGAAGGAATGTGAGTAGATTGGGATTATGTATGAAGCATGATTTTTAGTCATTTCCATGCTTGTTTAACTTAGGTTAATTGTTGATACATGTTGATTTGGTTAAAATTTCACTTTTAGAATCAATCTTTAATTTATGTGCACATGAACAATAGAAGAACTTAAACATCATGCCTCTTGTTAATTCATATACTCAATTTTTAATTGTAATAATTAGAGTATTGGAATCTCATGCTTTGTTAGATTAGGCATTGTTCTTAAGTTTAGTCCAATAAAAAATAATATTTTTATCCCTTTTGGTATTGAAATCTTTTGTTTATTCACATTACGCTAGTTATTAAGTTTTGTTCAATAAAATAATCAAGTTTTATTTGGCTTGCTTATATATAAATAGTATTAAAATGGTTGAGAGCTAGTATACTATTCCCTTAGGAAATACGACTGTAGAGCTCACCCTATACTACAAATCGACTGGTACACTTGCCAAAGTTTTTATGGTTTCTACAATTTTTTATCAAAATTGATTAGTTGTATATTGATCCTACTATTTTCAAAAGGAGCTAATTTTTCTAAGTAATGCATGACTTGTGGAAGTGGCGAATATGATACCATAAACCCTTTAATATTTAGAATTCATGGCCATTGTTGACTTGCCATCTTCAATTTGAGCGCACATAGTATAAATAGGAGCTCCAATAAGCTTTCCCATTATTCATGCTCACTCGAATACATATACACAAACACATATTAGCTCTCTCTCTCTCTCTCTCTCTCTCTCTCTCTCTCTCTCTCTCTCTCTCTCTCTCTCTCTCTCTCTCTCTCTCTAAGGGTTTTTGGTCGAACACCCCTCTTTCTCTCCTTAGGATTTAACTTTACCTAGTTGTCTTCTTTGAAAACCATCACCTTATGAGCCTTCCTAAGTCTTAAGCTTTTGAAAGCCGCTCCTATCATCACTTACAACCATCCTTAGCCACCGTAACCATTGTTCCCCAAAACCTCTTAAGGCCTCCTTCCATAACATCATTAGTTACCATTCCCTAGCCTTATCTACCACTATTAGTAAACTCGCCACCCTAAACTTCCTTAGCTTAATATTACTTTGAGATCTAATTTCTATCAAAGAACTGCTGTTGGATACCTTTTATAAAGGGCTTAAAATTGCTATTACTATATTATATATTGGGGCTTGACTTTATAGGCTAGGTGGTAAGGCTCAGTGAGTCCAATCCATGTTATGATGACTTAGGGAGATGTGGTATGGCAAGTTTGGAGTAGTGATCGTTGGATTGGTTCGTTCACTCTCGACCTTTCTTGGGGAAACTTATACACTTAAAGAGGCATTCTATGGCTTGGATTAAATAGGATCCAATTGAGGAATTTATCAATAGGAAGACTCATCTTCGCTATCGATTGTTAATGTAATTGGATTGATGTTATTAGCGGCTTAAGTCTATAAATACTCTATAGCTCCTCCTCATTCAATAGAATTCAACTACTTAAAGAAACGATACGTATTGTCATGTTGCTATTATAGAAGATCAAACAGAGCTTAAAGTGAAGAATATATAGCCTCTGATCTAGAATAGTGGGGTTGATACTTTATAACTCATCCACCTGTCATGCTTGCATCTAATGCTCCTTGAAACTATTTACTCCTCTTCCATGCTTCTTCTTCTCCAAGTCATTCTTTATGTATCATTCTATGTTACTTCTCTAAGGCTACATGTAGTACATTACTCATGCTATACGCACATGACCACTTTAATCAAATCGTTTCATCTATACTGTCACACCCCCAAGCGGCAGAGTCGAAATAACCCCGCTGTATAAACTATCCTAAGATAGAAGTTGGCCTTACAACCGCTATCTTAGACCTGATCTACACAAGGCGTCCACGACTAACTTGCTTTGAAGTAAACGGTTTGTAATTTAAATAAATCATTTACCGAAGAAGGTGAGGAAATTTATATATATTCACTATAATTCAGTTATTACATTATTCAGAAATGAAAAGTAATAACATATGTGTTGATTTTTCAATGTTTTTCCTCACTCCCTAGGATCCAGCAGTTGCTAGCTTCAGGGTAGTTATATGCCGCTTCTTAGCCAACACCTGCATAATGTCTATAGGGATGTAAGCAACCACAGCTCAGTAAGTTAAGATGGAGGACTTAAAACTATACCACAAACACAACAGGGTTTTTAATCAACTTATTAGGTGCAATGCATGTGCAAGCAAATGCCATCGCATGACGTTGTCCGGTCTGACGTGAGATTAGAGAAATTACGCCCGCTCTAATCCGGGTTGAGGAGTTGCCATTAATGCAACAGCTCACGACTAAACCCAGGCTTGTGCAATGGAGACCTCGCTCCTCCTGCGACTACCTTCGAACCATTGACTTTACCCTCGCCACGACCTCCTCTCCTGTCACTTAGTTCGACTGAGGATGAAGAAGGGACCATTATGCAATCCTGCGCTATCCCTTTCGAAGGGGTCGATATTTGGCCAGAGAGTCTAAGTTTCCCTAACGGGTTGCCATGCATGTCCGATTATGATTACTGGTCATGTATTTGATTAAGTTCAGTTTAGGGTAATTAATCATGTCATACAATTCATACAATACATGCCAGAGCAACAAACAGAATCATAGTATCACCCATAATCAAGCACTTGTACACATCCAACTATCTAACAAGCACAACTAAGCATAATCTCAAGCCTCCCAAAATACAGCATTGTATAAATCCCAACTTACCATGACTCCTCGCTCACTCACTCGAGGTCCGACTTGCTCAGGCCATCGCCGGTCATCCCTATAACACAAAAGTGGTTTCAGTTTTTCATATAACAAGTATAGGTTCATTTTATCCTATAACGCTTATTGTTATGTTTTGTTTAGGGTTTAATATACCTAATTATCTAGATCTTAAATCTTTTATAATTATTCTAGGTTTGGGGTTAGGTTCGGGTTCGGTTTCCGCATTAATTTCTAAATTAGGTTTTAGTTCGATTTTTAAGTCCTAAACATGCTCGAATCCTAATGTGAAATTAATCACATTAAGCTCGAGTATTCAAATATCCTATTGGGTCTTAATTTAGTATTCTAAGCTATTCGGTACACGCTAGTCCTAATTAGGATATCGGACTTATCCCTAATGTGAGAAAATCTTACTTTTTTATATAATTACCTAAAATTCAGTCTTAATTCAGTTGTAATATTATTCTGATTTTTACTCTAATATTATCTAAATAACCTTAATTTTTTAGATTTATTAATTTACAATTTCACATATTACTAATTTCTTATATTAATTACCTAATTTCCTAAATTAACCATACTTAATACTTCAAAGGTTAGGATTAGGGTTCCACACCAGAGATTAACATCCCTAAACATCTAATTACTATCTAAATCAGTAATTAATATCTTAATCACCTAATTAACCCCAAATTACCCAATTTTTCCATCATTTTAGGGCTAAAAATTAACTTAAAAATTTTGAAAATTATTTTTAAAAAAATGGCTTCATATCACTATTCTATATCACATGAGCATCCTATAGAAAAAAATTAAGCTCCAAACTACACTCTTAAGCCTATTTATTTTCCGTTCTAATCATGCTCGGTTTTGCATGATTTCTTAAGGACCCTATATTTTCAGATGTGATTAAACTAAATTACTATTTTTTCCTAAATCTACATACAATAAAACCTCAAAATAACAAGTTTCATAATTTTATACAACTATTTACTATTTTTACAAAATTACACAAGAATCGGGCTGGAAATCGGACTCACCAATCCGGGTGGCTCCGGCTACCACCGGCCGTCATGGCCTTGTCGGCCGGCATGGGTGCTGCCACCACTGTATGGTAGCGGTGGCCGTCCACTCCCAGCTGCCCGTCGGGTCTGAGTTCTCCTTTGTGGCCCTAACTGCACAGTTTTCTTTTTTTTTTTCTTTGGTTTTTCTCTCAATTTTCTCATCTCCCTAATTTTCTCTAATTTTTAACTGTCCAAATGAGCTTTTGAATTTTTTTTGCTATTTATAGAGCTTTATTGTAATTATTGTGCATTAATTAGACATGACTTTGTCCAATTTCCTTGATTTTTAGCTTTTGTGTTGTCTAATTTTAATTGGTTAATTTTTATTTTATGAATTCTAACCTACCACGACCTGATTTGGATCATCCTTGATTTTTTATGGTTTTTCTTGATTTTTTATTAATTAATTATGAATTTTCTTTAAGTATTTAGTATTATTTTAGCACATTTCGCGTATTTTAAGTAATTACGCGTATTTATACCTACATGTAAATTCATATATAGTATAAATAAATATTTCTAAATATTATTTAGGTTATTTTATAATTTTTAGTATACATATAATTTATCTCTAGCGATTTGTTAAGTATCGGAATGCATTTTCCGTATTTTCGATAAATAACGAGATATATACTTAAAATTTGAAAATTTTGTAATCTTCTATTTTATTACTTATTTTCTTAAATTTAAACTTGCGGAATCAGTTTACTAATATTTCGAGTTTTACTTTATAATTTAGGTTGATCGGATTTTTTAATCGATCGAAACCTCGGATTACTAGTTTTAGGGCTTACATATACCTTCTTTCTTTGTCACCTCATGGGCTGAGCTCTAACCTAAGTCCCTCTAAGTTAGTTTTCTCCTTTATTTATTTATTTTTTCATTTTCTTTGTTTTCTTTTGAATTATTTATTATTTAAGATAGGAATAAAAAAATTTCCTTTCCAAAAATTTGATAATGAGGAATTTGAAAAAAAAAAGAAAATAAAAATTTCTTTTCCTTTATAACAAAAAACTATTTTCTTTATCCAATAAATAAATTAAAATAAAGAATGATGATATGATTTTTCTATTATAGAAAAGGTTTTCACTCTAAAAGAAATCTTTTACGAAATTAGATAATTTAGAATAAATAAAAATGATGGAAAAACATTCTTTATCACTCAAAAAGAAAAATTCAAAAATGGACAAATAAATGGATCCGTTTTAAAAAAATCAGGATAATTTAGACGTTTCACAAAATCCACATTAAAAATAATACAGCCCTTTTCTAGAAATTTCCTTAAACAAGAATATAAATATGACCATTTGCAAAATAAAATAAACAACTTGTTAAAGTTTCTTTTTTTATAAAAAAGGAATTGTGGCAGTTTGATCTTGTTTAAATATATACATAAGTACTTAAGGGGTGACTATAAAAAAATTAAAAGATTCCTTCTTCCAAAATGTTAAAAAAAAAAAAAAAGGTCAAAACATAAAAGAAAAATAAAAATAAAGAAGGATATTTCAAGAAATAAACTCAAATAATGAAAGGTTTAGGTAGTTGTCATTTAGATTTTATTATTCTTTGAACTCAAAATCTTTAATTTTTTGAAAATCTTTTAAAATTGATTTTTCTTGTAGATCAATTATTAAGTAAGATCGTTCCATGCATTTAATCTTAACTTACCCTCTTTCTTAACCTTGGTTAAGTGACGACTTTAAGATTTTCAAAATGAATAGAAAAGCTAGATTTTTTTAAATTCTTAGTTAAGGGATAATATTAAATGGGTGAAGGTTTAATACCATTGGATTAAGAAAAATTAAATTGAAAATTAGGCTTGACAACCGCTTTTACAAAAGTTGATGAGTTAAATAAGTTCTTAATGAGATTTTTAAGGAATAGGATTGAATCATATATTCAGATTTTTGGTCATGAATAAAATCGAGTGATGTAATGCAATAGTTGGTTATAATGGCTTAGTTAGAAGAATTTTGTTGTTAGGAAGCTAAATCACAACAATAATAGGGATTACCATTGGTAGCCCTTAGACTTGTAATAAAATGTAGCAAAAACTAAGTTTTTGCTCTTAACATTGAATCTACTATGTTAGAAATGATAAAAAAACATTAGTTCCATTTATGTTGCTCAATTATTTGCACTTTCTAGATTAAATTAGGGTAACTATCATCATTTTTATCTCAATCACATATAATTTTTAGAGAATTACATAGGATAAGAGTATAGTTTTACACACTTATCAAGTAGCGAGGGTCTAATAGAACAATGGCTGTATGAAAAGGCATAACCATATTAGTGGTGCTAGAATAAGTATTGGAGTTATGTATTAACTTGGTTTAATGGAAGAATGATGGAATGTAAGATAAGATGTGGAGATTTAATAGGCTTATAGGGTATATAGTTAGGTTAGGAGGTAAATCAAAGGGTTCTTTAGACAAAAGCTCTTAACTTCAACCTGGTTAGGAGATAAGTTAATGGGTTCTTATTAAGAACTATAACCTTAAACTAACTTAGAGGCTAAGTTAGTGGGTCCTTTGAATAATAACTTATTTAGGAAAAAGACCTTAACCTTCAATTGCTTAAGGACAAATACTTTACCAATGTAGAAGCAATAAACTTAATCTAAAAGTATGGTCATTAGATTACTATTGTCTTCATAATTTGTATAAAAACTGAAGCCATTAATTGTAATATAGGAACTATTGATGAAATAAAGCTTATCATCTACAACTAGCCTAAGTAACTAAACTTTAGGTTAGTAGTATTTAGCTTCATAGTATTTTACAGTACTATTTTAAAGTATTTAGAAGTTGAAGTTTATACTTATTTATGGTTATGAATAATTAATTTTGTGCATGTAACGTGTGTCTTTGAATACTTCAATACTATTATGAGAGCTAAGCTCTATGTTATGATTGCCCTCCTAAATATTGTTTTTTACTAAATTGCTTAGAACTGATCAATCGCCCTTAAATTGAAACAAATCAAACTTAACTTAAATCTTAACATGACATACATTGCAACCTTTTAGGGAACTACTAGGGTTCTCCAATTAAATACCAATCACTTTGAAGAGATAGTTGAAATAGTCTTTTCCCACTCTTAGTTAAACAAAGTGATAAGAAAGGGAGTCGTAGTAGGTCAGGGAGTTGGTTTGAAGGTAACCATAGGAGGAGCTAAATCTACATTGCACAAATGTGGGTTTAGATGTGAGTCATTGCATCATGTTGAAAGCTCTTCAACTTAGATTAGATCGAATATAATTTCTCTATTCTTACAATGAATCAAATAATGTTATGTGGATGGTATATATGTAATGCATTATATCTAATTAAATCAATTGATAACCTTATTTGCTTTGTTGTGATGTGTATGGTTTTATCTCTATTCCCTTATTAAATGGTGGTTTCTCATATTCCCATAAACATCTTTTGCAAGTTTTAGTAGATTTATTGTAGTTTTTCAACCTTAAGTGTAAAGATGATGAGTGAAAAGGGTGATAATTGAAGCTTAAATGGAGCTAGAGCATTCTTCCATATCTTTTGTTTCCATAATCTATTAGGCCTCTTAGGTAACCCAATTTGATTTACAGTTTAATCTATAATAATGGCTCATGTTTTATTATATAAATGTCTTATGAATGATTATATTATTGAATGGAGATGCTTTAGAGTAGTTTAGTAGTATGCACCTTTTGCATATTAAGTCTATGTCAATAGTTGAGTGGTTAGCTTTTATCATAGGTTGATGCACATTATAGGATTGTTATGCCTTTATCACTGTCGAGGTGTGACACAAAATCTTTGTACAATTCATTCTTACCTCAATTACACTTTTGTATGTAAGTTTTCTACAATTCTAAAGAGAAGTATAATGTTTATGAGTTTATGTGAGATAGTTTTGTAAGAACTATAATTTCTTAATTTGTAATTTATTATTAAGAATCGAGATTAATAAAGTGTATATTAAGTCTTCGTAAGAAAGCAATTAGTGATCATAGGCTTCAATATGCTGTGTTTCTTGTTCTTCCTTTATTCGCATTAAGTTTATTAGTCAAACCTAAGTCATTTAAGTTTTACATATTGTACATGATAGGTAAGAAGCAATAGTAACCATTAGATTAAATAATCTTTACCTAACAATTTTTGGAGGCCTCTTATATAAAAAGGTAGTCTTCGCCCCCTCTCCTCTACCTCTACCTCGATTGAATACAATTATATTTTTTTAGAGTCTTTCTTTGTAACTTTCTCTTTTTAGTGTCAATAAAGCATGAATATTTTGGAATAAAGACTAACTTAGCCTCTCAATAGTGATTAAGTAGAGTCTAAGTGTTACATGTAACTAGTGGTATTAGAGCGGCCTTCCAATTCAATATGGAGGGAAGGATGTTTTTGAGGTTATTGCTAAGTATGTTAGGCCTTAATAACTCCTCTAAATTTTGATGAGTTGATTATCTAAGAAGATCTCATGGAAGTAAAGTATTGATTGAGACTAAGGTAGTTTGGTAGAGTTAGCACCAATTGATATGATAGACCATGTTTAAATTATCAAAGATGACTTAAGTAGGCTTAAGGATGAGTTTTTATGGAAGATGTTAATAACCTTGAAATAGATTGCAGGTTGTTTGTAAAGGCAAGATGTAGCCATAAAAAGAGAAAACCATTTTGTTAAAAGGAGGTATTAGAAGATTTAGGCTTGTAAGTCTGATAGTATCAAAAGGTCTAATAGCATCACTTTAGAAGATGATGTAGCTTTAGCTTTAGGTAGACTTATATATATATATATATATATATATATATATATATATATTAAGAGCATTTGACCTTGAATCTATCATAAGAGAGATAACTCCTAGGTTGGCGATGAGGTCAAGAGTGCATATATGTATGTCTATTAGCAAATGGGGGACCATTTACCTCTTAGCTTTGTCGATGACTTTTATTAGGTTATTTTCTATAACATATTAGTTGTTACTTTTCAGATGCTATTGCGAAAGAGCACCAATGTACCCATTAATATTCCTTTAACTCTACAAAAGAGATAAACTAGATGCAACAAGGACATGGGAGTGACTCATATAGATTGAGCCTAATCTTATTTTGACATATATGAGCCCCCTTCTATAGTTTGATAAATAGATGTTATAATAATACATAGATCATATAATTGGATTAAGACAAATCTAGTATTGTATTAGCTTTACATTAGCCAAAGTCTCAATCGATGGTGGTGTTTAGACCATTATTTTTAAAATTGCAAGTTAGCTTGTATAATTATACGATCTTACTATTTTATGAGATTTTTTCTAATTTAAATAGATACAAAACCGTTTATATGTATACTCTATGTAGAATTATGGATTTAAATATATGATTCTATAAATTTATGATTATAATAATTCTATATAATTTTATTAAATCTATACACCTCAATTCTAATTGTAAACATGAGTTTCACAATCTCAATGGAGATGAAACTATATGTGTTTACAATTTTTCTTATATCTTTTTGTAATTTACTTGATATCTCATATATAAATTATAAATTATACATACAACATGCTTATTTGGTATGTATGAAATTGGCTAGACTAACATTGCCCTTTGCACTATATCTACTGTATGGTTAATTTTGTAAAAATCAAAGTTTCTGTTTGTGACAAGTTAATCGTGGAGTTTGGATAAAAGTTAATTACGGCGGTGGTATGAGGAGGGATAGGTAAAAGTGCAAATTAGAGGAAAGAACGGGAAAATGGATGACCATAGATTATAAAGTGTTGTTTTGATTTGCAATTTATTTTAACTAGGTATTATAATTCTTTTTGTGGGGGTTTATTAAGTATGTAAAATTTGCTATAAATTATGCATAGTTAAAATCACGACTTTCAACTTGACTTTCGAATTGTGACTATTTTCATTGTGAACAAGAAAACAGTGACTTTAAGTTATTGACACGAAATTTTAACTTTACCTATTTTAAAACACGATCGAGTATAAAGTTTTCTGACTTTTCCTCAAACAACTTTTATGATTTTTCTTCAACATTTCTAATATCTTCTTTTTCTTTTACAAATTTTTCTTGCGTAAAAGAAAACAGTATGCAAATTGGAAAATATTACTTAGATATAAGAAAAATAAAATTTGTAACAAATGAGGTGCATTTAGACCAGCAAGAGCAGTAGCCAAGCTGGCGGTACAGTGAAAATGCGTCGGAGCATCTCCCGGTCACTTTCACGATCACGCTCACCCTCTTACCGTAGGAGGCGCTCTCCGTCGCCTGTCAACCACCGCTACAGCCGCCGGAGTCGGAGGGATCGAAGCCGTAGCCGTTCGCCTTATTCCTATAGGTTCTTTTTGCTTTCATTCCGCTTCAAACTTCAAATTTTTTAAACTTAATTACATTTACTCCAACCCTCTTATTGCTGCGATTACATACCCTAATGGCCTTTCTCTTGATGAATTGTCTTCTCCCCTAGCTGGAACATTGCTTTTTATGATAGATATTGCTATCGAAAGAGTTTTGTTAAATTTATGCATGATTGAAAATAGGAATTTCAAACCTGGGTTGCTTAAATTGGAGAATTTGCTGTTAAATGGTATGGCAGGAAATAAGGCTTTGTTGGTATAATGTGAAGCTTCATCTTTGGCTTTAGCGGTCATGGTAGGAGAGATAAAACTTCGTGCTTGTTCATGTTCCACCAATCACATGCTACCATGCATTGCTAAAGAGATGTATAGTAGAGATTGCATTGGATATTTATCGTATATGATTTATGTGATTGATAGAGACTATGGGCACACTTAGGCTATGTTTGGTTCCGAATGCTGATCGTAGCATTTGTAATGCTCATTGTTAAGGAATAGTAAGGGCCCGTAAGACGGAAATATACAATTGGGCGTTCAGAAATAAACAATTACTATGGAATTCTGGGGGATCGTCATGAATTTATCTAAAATGCTAAAGTTAATGCCAAAGTTAGTGAAGAGTACCTTTGAGCATCTAAATATCATGATAAATTCATGAATTTATCCAAAATGAAATGCTAAAGTTAGAAGATGACTTACCAAATATATTTATGCATGTTAGATATACACATATATTTTTATTCTCAGGAAATCTCCTATATTCACTCTGCAATCATAGCGAAAAACTTTTGCCTGTTGCTTTTTCCATTACCCTAAAGTCAATGATATAGTCAAAATCTTTCCCCCTTTTTCTCATTTGTTTTCCATGTGCTTTGAGATGTTAATATTACTACAGTTTTTCTTTTCTTTCTTTTGCCTTGGTGTTATGTTGCAAGTAAATGCTAGCATACCATACACAGGCGAAGAAGTCGTTCAAGCTCTCCATGCCGCCGCAAAAGCCGATCTCCATCTTATAGGCGTCGCAGGACATCTCCAACACCAAGACGACATAGAAGGCAAAGTCCTATTAGCTCATTGTCTCCATTATCCAAGTCTGGCAGCCCAAGTCTCAATTCAACTGAGCGCAAAAAAGATATCAAGAAACAGAAGAAAGAAGAAGAAGAAAAGAAAAGGTTCTTATTGATTTTTTTTTGTGTTTATATGACTGTGGGAAACCCTCATGACATAGGAAGTCCCTTTTTTGTTATTTGAACTGCTGACCTGTTTATGAATGATCATAATTTATTCAACTTACATTTGCTTATATGACATTCTGACATGTTAAGTATAGGGAGTATTACTTCTATTTTACCATGCTGTACAAAGCAGTCATAGATGAATTTGTTCCTAATGCAATCATGTCCAGTTGATTCAGTCTACTGCCTATCCATCTATTTCAGCTTTATTTTTCATATTAAATTTTTTGCTATTTGTAGTTGTGTTATCTATATTAATGTTGCATTCTTTGCATGTTTACCAGGCTTCAACATGAGTCGGAACTGAAACTCTTGGAAGAAGAAACTGCTCAAAGACTGGAGGAAGCAATATGTAAAAATGTTGAAGAGAGAATGAACTCCGAGGAAGTTAGGTTAGAAATTGAGAGAAGGATAGAAGAAGGTCGCAAGAAACTGTTTGAGAACGTTACTGCTCAACTTGACAAAGAAAAGGAAGCAGCTCTAATGGAAGCTAGAAGAAAAGAGGTCAGAATATTGTAATCTGTATAGCTATTTGACCTTTTTATTACCATTAACTCTCTAGATGGTCTAAAGACAGCATGTTCATGTTCTTCTTTGTGGCCTTCTGTTAGCTCTCTGTTCTAAGATATCTGAATCCGGTAAAAGCGGTGCTTGGATAATGATAAGTGGTTGGTATCATGAAGCATGCTTTTTCTTTCTTTAGTTTGCATTTGGTTCCATCTGCAGAGGAATAAGGTGTGGCAGTTTTGGTTTAGGTCTCCAAGGAAATCATTTAAATTGGCTTATTAAATATGGATCCTAGTTAAAAAATCACAATTGCTTTTATGTAATGGGTTTTAGAGAGAGAAAGTTCTCTGTCCTCTCTAAACTCCACCCTTCTCTCTCCTCCTCCTTGTAGTCCTAGGAAACCACCTTCCCTAGGGTCTTTCTCTTTCTTTTCCTCTTATCCTTTCTTCTCTTCCTCCTTTGTTTCCCTAGGGTTTTAAATTCTCTCTTCTTTCTTCTTCTTTGTTCTTGCTTCTCTTTCATCTCTGCTTCCATGCATTGTTATAGTTCAACTTGGAACACAAGGATTAGTTTTCAACCTTCCTCTTGCTCCAGATTTCAAGCTGGTTTGCCTGAAAGCAAGTACCATGCATGTGATGCTATGGGTTTCAAGGCATCTGACAGATGTCCAATGGTCCCTCTGGCAACTTAAATGAAAACAGAAAAATTGCAAAAACTACTTTTTTTTGCTACTACTACCAATCGAGAAAACCTTATCTATCCCATCTGGCAGCAATGCCAACAAAGCTTCTGAAAAGGAGCATCATGCAGGTGTCACAATACCCCTAAAAGTACTTCTGAGTTGGGTCAACCTCGAAATAAGGTCCTTAGTACTTCCTCTTTTGGAAATACCATCATTGATGCTTTCGGACTGTTCCTAGATGAGGTTAAAAACCAAGATCAGCCACAGCATGTTCTTCCTCTCCTAGCCCACGGAAGAAATGTTATTTTGTTGTCGCTTCTCAGCCTGTGCTGGAAGACTTCAAGCTGGAGATTTCTCTTCCTGTAGGCAAAGGAAAGTTGCAAGTTTGTGCCCTAAGGTGTCTGTTATAGAAGGTGTTTTTCATTGGAATTTGATGGTGGTAGGTTATTTTGTGAGGCATAAAAAGCCCTTTAAGCCTAAGTCCAAACAAATGCCATGTGCTTTTGGAACAATGAGGGGCTTCTTTGTGTTCTAGGCAATAGGGATGGCCTCTCTTATTTCCAATTTGACATGAATATGACATTGTGAAGGTGTTGGAGAACTTGGCAGTTTGCTCAGAGGTACTTTGATAGGATCTTAGTGTTAGTAGATACTCTATGTGTGTTTTGTGCAATATGTGTAAGTGCTTAAGTGTAGTAAGTGACGTTTTATATGTGTAATCATATGTGTAAGGCATAGTAATGAAGGTGTTAGCTTTTGTTATAAATAGTACGTGTTAGTTAGAAATAAGTATCCAAATATATTGTGAAAATCTTGAGAGTTAGTTGTGAGCAAGAGTGCTCATGAAAATGTGTGAGCTTATAGCTTATGGTCCTTTATATTGAGGGACCAAGGTTTTGTAAATAACTTCCATTACAAAATCAATGTGAAACACTTTAAATTTCTTCATTAATTTCTGCTGGTTTGTATCAATTGGTCCTACATGCCAAATCGTTGTCGGAGACTAGCCAGAGTTAAATCAATCCAATCTTCTTCAATTTTTATTTTTATTTATTATTATTGTTTTTCTGGGAAAAAAATAAAAAATTACGTCATCTCCTTTCTTGTATTGATTGAATCACGGTGTGAATGGAAGCAAGAGTTGAAGAGCTTGAGAAACAGAATTTGGTGATGCAAGAAGAATTAAAGGATGTGCAACAAAAAATAGCTTCAATCGAAAAATCTTAGAAGGATGTGAAGGAAGATGTGACAGTATTGACAGGAGATGTAGCTAAAATACAAAAAATGATTGAGGATATGTGGATCTCTAATAGATCTAGTAATGGTTGTCCTGTGGAGTCTTCAAATGTGCTGTCTTGAGGAAAACAGCATGTGAACATTGGAGTTTAGATTGTGATTGAGATTGATAGTGATGTAATAAATGATAGAAACGGAGAAGTTGATGATGAATATTAGATGAATGCATCACACGTACATATTCCTTTGTTTGATGAAAATGATCCTATGGATTTAATTTTAATGACGGAACCATATTTTGAGATTCATCATACTAGGGAGGATTGGAAAGTGGAGCTTGCTGCTACGAGTATATGTGGTAAAAGTGTGTATTGGTTGTGAGCTTTATGTCGAAGGGATCTTGAACTCGATTGAGAGATAATGAAGGATGAAATGTTGAAAAGATATGGTGGACAGTGGGCTGGGATTTGAATCAAATGGTATAAGTTCTGCTCTTTAGGTTTTTCTCACAAAAAGTACCTACAAAAAGGAAATAAAATGAAAGTAGTAAATTGAAATCTAATAAAAACTAATAAAACAAATAAAACAGAAAATAAAATATTCTTGTGTCTTCAGATTTCTTCTTCTTCTCTCTCTCTCTCTTTTTTTTTTTTTGAATGATAGAAAAATTTAAAAGAAATTAATTAAACCTAATTGCAACCTAAGAAATAATAAAACAAAACACCTAGTCTATATGCAATCCTAAAAACTGAAATTAATATCACAATTCCTGATGCTGCCTCTGAAAACTTAATACTCTAATCACTACTTTTAAAATAACAGCGTATATAATATTAGCAAGTGCACTATGTTGTATATGCAATATAATACAAGTAAAGACTATAGTATTCTCATAGGGATTAGGACTAGTTCTTAGCTTTATTAATTTTACCTATATTTAGGCAAACCAAAGTATACAAAAAAAAAAAAAGGAAATCTACTCTTAACTAATATAAAATATTAAATCTACTTCTAATTAATAAAGAAATTATAAAAAATCAACACTTCAAAAGATTAAATTAATGAACTAGCAAATAGGAATATTAGAATATGATATTAACAATCATGATATAAAAATATACCATAATTGACTATCGGATCCTTAATTAGTTTAAATTATTTTCTTTGATTTCTCTCTCGAGTTATTAAAGTAATGAAGTATAAAATTGCCTTCTTTCAAACCGTGAATTACCCTAATTAATTAACTAAGTCTTTCTATCTTTAGAAAACATTATCTAGTTAATTAACCGTTTTATATTCTAAACTCTAACTTAATTATAATGCATTATCTCTAACATTTTACTTGTAATTTGATGTTAGTTGGTCGTGGAATTGATTGAATCAATTTTTTTTTTTTCAGATTTTAACCCAACTTGACATGTATTTCATAATTAATAAAACATATGCTCGGTGACAAGAATATCAATATTTAAATATTTAATATAGAAATATTATGGATCCATCAATTCAATATCCTAGCAATAAAGACTAATTCATGATTATATGAACTACATAAATCACAAAGAAAAATGCAATCCATAAATAAAGATATCAAGAAAGAAAGAGAAAATTTAACTTATATAAAAGAATTTGGAGTTTTTGATCTTTTGATCTTCAAATAAATTATGTCACCGCTTACGATTTGTATTGATCCTGTTTATTTACAAATTAAAAGAAAACTAAAACGAACTACTCTATTGAAAGATATGAAATTACTATGATATTCTCCATTCTTATGTGTTTTCGTCTGCGGCTATTTGTCTCTGAATGTCTATCTTTCTTTTGTTGTGGCATGAATGTGTATATATATTTTCTCCTTGTGCCAACTTTTATTTTTCCTCTATTCTCTCTCTCTCTCTTGCTTTTTATATATATATATATATAAATACATATCAACAATCCTCATTGACACTTGATGATTGGGAATTATTTTAGTATACGACTTGCTTGGGCAACAGATGAGCTCCTGACATGAAATTGATGTTAGCTTCAGAGACTTCTCAATTTCACGTGAAGATGGACTTCAAATTCTCCATCATGTGGGCCACTTCAATAATACGATTAAACAATGGGCTTGTAATGTGACATTAGGTTAAATCTTCAAGCATGGAATCTGGACATGGGCTGGACTTATAATTTACATGTGGGTTTCGTGATTTGATTGGGTAGTAGGCTTTATTTTGAATAATTAGCTGGACTTCATAACATCATTGTAGGCTGGCCTTAGCATTCAACGTAGTGGGCCTTGTATCTTGTGGTTTGGACTTTGTTGGTCTTCAATATAAATGCGTGTCGATCTTCAAAGGCTGATAACTCTTTCAATTTAAGTCCAAATTAAGTGAAATTTGATTTATTCTTTTACTTTCCTTCTCAATTATTTCATCAAAGCTTGAAATAAAAATATTTTCTAATTAAGTATTAAATATTAATAAAATACTTATGAAAATGTCAAAAGCATTAATAAAAATCTATGACGAAATATATATAATAAAATACTTATTGTTTCACCTATTGATTAATGTGTTGGACAGTAGGGATTTAGGGGTGCTTCCAACAAACATGTCATTCTCTCTAAGTCTAATATGCTATTCTTATAAACAAAACTTGATGCAACCTCTTTTTTCTACGGTATACTCACTAGCTTCTTCCAGTATTGATCCCTCTTCGTTGAAGGACAGTTTGTCTATGCTTATAGGGGCTTGTACCTAAGGTTTGTTGAAAGATGAATCTTTTGCTCTTGCTCCTTCTACTTCTATTGCACCTTATGGCAAGTAGAAAGAAACATGGAAGAAATCCTATGGCTAGTGGCAAATGACTAATGCGGAGTTTTGTGAAAAGATGGCTAAGGGACTTTGTTTTAAATGTGACAAATCATTCTCACTTTCTCACAAATGTTCCAACAAATCTCTTCATCTCATGGTGTTAGAGGAAACCAAGACGAATCTTGTTGTGTATGGGAATGGGATGAAGATGTTGTCAATTTACAACATGCTATGCAGCTTGATAACATGGAGATTGGCAAAGTGCATTTGCTGAATTTGCTTGGCTGTCCTTGTGGGCAAGGACACTTTTGGGTGGGAAGGAATTGATAGAATCTTAGTGTTGGTAGAGACTATATGTCTTTTGTGTAATATGCATAACTGTAGCTGTAAGTGTAGTAAGTGATGTGTTATGTGTGTAATTATACATGTAGTGCATAGTAATAAGGGTGTTAGCTACTGTTATAAATAGCATGTGTTGCTTAAAAATAGATATCCAAATATTTTGTGAAAGTCTTGAGAGTTAGTTGTGAGCAATAGTGCTATGGAAATGTGTCAGCTTATAGCTCATGGTACTTCATATTGAGAGAATTAGGATTTGTAGACAACTTTCATTATAAAATCAATATGAAATACTTTAGATTTCTTCACTAATTTCTGCTGGTCTGTATCATACTTAGTTCTCCAAAAATTGTGTGTGGGCACATCTCTTGTGAAATTTTACCCTTCAATAATTCCTGTTCGGTTATGTTCTCTTCTTTTATATATACTGTTAGTATCTTGATGCGGGTTTAAGTTTCATTGCTAGGGCAGCTTGGATCCTCTTAATACTGATTACTTAACAGCTAGGACATATAGATCCAACCAGCCAAGAGTTTTTGTGGAGCTCGATGTGGAGGATGAGTTGGTTGATGATGTAGTGATTGAGGATGATGATTACTGCATGGAATATCTCTGTTGAATTCCATGATTAACCCTGTGCTCATTGTGCAAAGTCTTTGCGCATGCCTATGCGCATGTAGTTCTCTGCTTGTGGACAGAAGTATGAAGGAAGGGAAAGGACCTTGTTGTAAATGCATGACATGATAACATGAAAATGACTAAAAACCAAATACGGTTAGTAATATGGTACAGAGACAAAACATGAAACTAAGACAATACATGATATGAAAGACACAATTACAACTTGGCCAGAAAAGAAAGACATGACTACAATACAAATAAACATAATTGTAATGTATGCTGATTATCTCTGATCTCTATTCAATTTTATGCAGTTTTTGCACTAAGACGACCTCAATATGGAATAAGACATGATGCTGATCTGTCAACATAAAATACCACACCTAGCAACGTGGCTGCTGCCCTAGTCATGGAGAAGCTCCTGTTGATCCTCCTACAGTGTGTAAGAGGGACAATATTGAGCTTTGTGCTCATGAAGTTGGTGAAGGAGAAGGTGAGGCAACAATGCATCATCACAAGCCCTCTTTGGCACTAAAACTTAAACAGCAACATCAAGACACACCAGTCCAAACTAAATCAACCCAATCAACAATAACATCAAGACTCATCGGTCCAAGCCATATCAGCCCAATCATAGGTGTTCCCCATGGGTTTCCCAGTTGAAAATGGTGAAGAGGTAGTGGAAAATACCCTTCCCTGACCTGGAGGTAGGGACTAGGGAGCATGTTCGTCCAAAAGATAAAGGAGGTTGCTTGGGTAGTTTAAAGAGCTATGGTGGTACATGTGATTGCAAAATTAGGTTCTTCAAGTGGCAACCCAGGTTTATAAATTAGCAGCTCTGATATCCTTTTTTGCAGTTTAATGAATTCGACAGCATGGAATATGAGGGGTCTTAATGAACCTATGAAAGCAGGTGATGTGAGAAAGTTTTGAATGGAAAATTAAAATTTTGTTTTAGGTTCTGGAAACTAGGGTAAACCAAGAAAATAAACAAGTGGTTTAAGCATCCTTCGAATCCAAATTGGCAAGTTGTTGTGAACCAGCATGCCTGGAAGTGCCTTTGGATTGTTTGGGACTTATTGAATGGGAAATCTAGATCTTGGGAGTCTTCCCAGCATAAACATTTCTGTTGATTAAACACTTGTGTAGATATCTATAATTATTGCTAAATTTGTTGATATCTCCAATCTAGATTCATTGAGGAGAATCTGATGGCAGCATCTACCTCATGGTCAAAGTATGGATAATACCCCCTGTATCTGTTGGCAGATTGTAATTTAACCAGGATGCTGTAGGAGAAGAATGGAGGAAATGGTAGAATGAATGCAGTCATCAGGAAATGGAAGGTAGGCAATGCTGTTAACCTCTACAGTATGATTCTCGGTTGCCTTCTAGTTGTGTGTGCAATAGATTTGATCAAAGAACCATGCAGGCATTCCTGGGTCGGGAGGCTTTGCTTTATCATTGAGGGTGATGAATGCTCCCTTGTGGTGAAATTTGACAACAGTCAAACATTGCCTCAGACATTTTTCTTTCTTCCAGCAATATGGATAGACTGACTTGAGTTCCTCCCTCTTTGGGAGAATTCTCAATTGGAAGTGCCTGGGTGGGTATAGTTTAGTAGTAGAAAAATGATACATCTCATCAATCCTTTTTCTAGGTAAGGGTTCCCTCTGTTTGATTTAGCTAAGCAAAAAACTTGATTTTCAGAAAGGCCTTACTCCATTTACCTCTCAATGAAGGAATAATCTCTATTTGATAGGGCTTCTTCCTATACCAATGAATTCTATTGGGCACAGAAATGATACACAAAAGAAAACAATTAATAAGCTAAGAAGGACAGATGAAATCTGTAATATTAGGGCATTGAGCAATAGCAGAAGATTGGTATAAACATGATCAGTTCCTTTACCAATTTCGTAGTTCCAAACATCAGCTCCAAAAGTTATTTGGGATAAAGTGTTCTTGTGCCCCAAAACTCTCCCGCATACTTTCATTTTATGGCTAGTCTGGCAAGGAAGGTTTATACTGTAGGTGTATGTACCTCTTGGGGTATTGTCGTGCTGCAAATGAAGACCATCATGACCACCTTTGTTTTGAGCGCCACTTTTACAAGCAGGTGTGGCAAGTTGTTTGTTTGATGCTAGGTTGCCAAGTTCTTACCACTCATAGTCTGGAGCTGCATTGGTACTATGTTGGCAGCCTACTCTCTCCCTCTCATCTGATTCTCTGGTGGCATTCAGCTTTAGCAGGCTTGACTTATCATACTAGGTGTCTTAGAAGTTCCATCAGAGTTGGGATTGGTAGTCAGCAACCAGTCTCCATGGCCAGAAGAATTATGTCATATGTTTTGGAATAGGATTCACATTCCTTTAATTTGATTTTGGTTTCTATGTATCCCCTGTAAGATCTTTCATGGGCTTTATACAGCTCGTTTTGTAATTTTTCTATGATTCAGTAGGTATTTGTTATGATTTTTAAGCTAGTTTTTTATACATGCTTTCTCACATTAATACAGATTCACTTAATTACAGCCCCAAACTTACCCCACCCTGCCCCTCCTGATTGAAGATTAGAGAAAAGAGCTGGCTAGTTTTGAAGGTGGTCAGGACTATTACGGTTGTTGAAGCATGTTTCTACATTTTATATCAGTTTTGATTCTTGACATAAGCTATTCATTTCCCATTGCTTACAAAAACATCTGATGCAAGCCTCTAATCTTCATCTTTCTGAGGAAAGTAAAAGATTTATACTACTACTCGAAATAGCTGAAAATGCTATGTCACAGGTCTAGGTTTTGAACTCCAGTCACCAACTTATCAAAATGAAAAAAAAGGGGGAAACATTGGCTTTATCTATTTGAGTTGCAAATGTAGGTGCATCTTTGTTAGGAAAACGATTTGTGAACTTTTAATGCTCGGTTTGATTTTATATTTACGTTGTCATTTATTAGCCAAGTAGTGAAACGGTTGCAAAAAATACTAGTATGTAGTGGTAGGTGCTGACAAGAAATGGTAATTGCCATAGAGGATAACTAAACCGGAAAATCTCAATTGAGAATGTGGAAAATGATTTTCAGTTCTTGAACTGTATCATTTGAGTCATTTTTCATTTTAGTTAATTAACAATGCCAGCTGCTGGCTTGCTTATATTTCCTTTGATCACTGCCTATTGTAGATGGCTACTAGCAGCCAACTATCTTTCAATTTGCCTTTTGCTCACTACAATTGTAGGTAGCCTTTGTAAGTGCTAGAATCTAATAAATATTTAACAATTTGCCATATGTGCTCACCCAAAAGCATTTTTGCACCCTACAAACATCTCCTTTTTACAAATTGTCAGGAGCCTATATTCTATAATTGCATGTACAAAGATTGTTTTCACCTTAGAAATACTTGGAAAGATGTTCTTTTTTGTGAAAGAAACTCAAACTTAGGATCTTGATGGCACTGTAATCTTCTTTCATTAGTTGTATTTCAATGAATTTTGCATTAATAGCTAATGGAAGATGGGAAGTCAATGACAAGATGGAAAGTTTGTGCTGAATTGATCACCACAGCATCCTCCATGGCCTCCTCTCCAATCAGATGGAGAGTTTCCCTAACTGCCTCAACATATTGTTTATAGAGAACAAGATAGCAAGACAAAATTAGGCCTATATTACGGTTGTATAATTATTATTTACACCACCTACAGCACACCACCACCCCACCCCACCCACCACCCCCCCCCCCCCAAAACACACAAACACAAGAAAAAAAGGGGGAGAAGGGGAGAAGAAAGAAAAGATGGGAAGTCCATATTTATGTGGCATTTTTTTTTTACCACCATGTTCCAAGGCTTCAAGTTGTCCAATTTATATGGTTTCTTCTTCCCAATGAACAACCATATCATATCATTTTTGGGTTTCAGTCTGTGATAACATTCCAGGTAGATTTATTGCTATATGCATGGCTAGAAGTAGGTAGCCAAAAAAAATGTCTTTTCACCTCTCATTTGGAGCTTGATTTAGCTTCATCTTCGATTTAACTACATGAAGAAAAATTATTGCCCCTTTTATAAAACATTTTACTTGTCACTCGAATGCTTATTGTTGTAATATTATACAGGAACAAGCTCGGAGAGAGAAAGAAGAGCTGGATAGAATGCTAGAGGAAAACTGGAGGAGAGTAGAGGAGGCTCAGAGAAGAGAAGCTTTGGAACTACAGCGTAAGGAGGAGGAGCGGCATCGGGAGCTAGAGATGATTCAACGACAGAAAGAAGAGGCTGCCCGAAGGAAAAAGTTGGAAGAGGAAGAAGAACGCTTGAATGAATTGAACTTGTTGACCAAAAACAAATCTCGTCCTAAAACGACATTTGGTTTGTAAGTGTGGTTCTTATGCTGTCACTTAGTTTACTTTCAGAAGCATGGATGCCATTGGTGTCTTTGCTGTAAAAGCATGAACGGCGTCCCATCATTCAGCTTTGCTTATTTTTAGGCTAGGCACTCTTTGTTCACTTTGATTGAAGATAGAAATGCTGTAGTTCTTTTTCTATCTTCAATGGTTCCAAGAGCTAGCTATATGATGTTATCAAAGAACAGTCGGACTTTTTCTTGTAACTTAATATATAAAGCATGCTGAGTTGGAGCATTTAAATATTCCCAGTCTGCTTTATTTTGATTACATGTTATATCTAAAATTGTATTAGACAATAACTAGGTGATTTGAGTCTTTTTCATATTAGTTAGATATGAATGGTTTTATTCAATATTATAAATAGCCATGCATGTGAATTGTAATACATACTTTCATAGTAAAATCAATAATTAAAATCCTTTTTCTCTTCTTTAAGCATTTCTAGGGACTACCTCGTCTTGAATAGAGGCTCATAAATTTCTTTGTTCTGAATTCTTGTTTTCGACAAACAACCAAGTTACAAGTGTAACATTATGCATTCTAAAATATGTGACTATGGGGAAGCAGTTTATTTATTGACCAAGTAAAATATTTCCGCATGCAAAAGAGCTTCAGTATGAAGAGTTGCAATTCCTGTTGTTCATTCGCTCAAATGCTACTATCAAGCTGGATCGAGATGCGTATCCATTCGTGAAATTTTGTTGCTAAGTATGGATGACCAGGCAGTAATTATGCTGGAAGATAGCTTTATCAGCCTGTAATATTGGATGTTTTTCTGGATGAAGCTCTCAGTATAGCTGTTCATTTTCAGAAGATAGCTTCTCACTTGTTTTTTTTTTTTTTTTTTTTGGCCCGGAGATATCTTCTTACTTGAATTGCAATAAATGGGGGCTGAGCTGCATCAGGTAGCTTGACTCTGGTATTACCGTTTGGAAATTTCTTACGTTGTCAAGCTAAACTGGCTGCCATATACTTGGTAAGATAAATGCATCTCAACGGTGGAAACGCGTCTAGATATACTTTATAAATATTAGATAATTTATATCAAGAAATCTGTAAAAACCTGACCGGAATCGAAGCGACCAAAACTTTGTTGAATTGGGAAAAAAAATAAAAAAAGTTTCCCAGTATAAGAGTGCCTAGCAAATGCTTATCATACCTAATTCATTTGGACTTTGGCATTAATCCAGAAAAACCACCTTACATGTTCTTTCTAGCTATTAAACCGATATAAAGCAACATGTATATGTTATCACCGAGCAAATAATATGATTTATACCTCTATATTATTAAACTACTCATTGATGTTTCCTTAGCACAATGATTATTTTTTTTTTTTCTGTGGCCAACCTTAATAATGATTAAATGGAGGAAAAAGGAGCACATCACTTGTGTACTTGATTATATTTGAAGTTTACATCTTGCTTCAAAAAGGGTTCAGTTATCCAAGTAGTTGAAATCCTATTGAACATCTATATAGGAACAATATTAGGTGGCCCTATCTTTTCAAACCTCTCACGTATACACATCCTCGAGTAGTTTCTCTTGCAAGAATTTCAAAAGGGAGGCCTAGAATCTCAGTTTTCCTTGTCATCATTTGACTAATATTTTTTCTTGTACTTGCTTTATATCATGTCAATTTAGCTTTAACCTATGCAATTTTCGCTGCTTTGCTGTCCACTGAGGATAATATAACCTTAAATCAATTTCCCTGTATTACTAGAGTGACCTTTTATGTCATACCATAAGGTTCTATCTTAATCTCCTTCTATGTGCATTTTTAATTTTTCACTAAGCGAATTTGAGTTATCCTTGGTACTGATTTGAATTGTTAGGCGACTTATAAGGTGATTAGATAGGACTACAGAGATGAAGACATTAGATGCTTCAATGTGTGATCTGTTCATGTTACTAATTTTTTAACATGATATTAAAAAATTTAAATATGAATTATATTATGCTAACACCCCTCAAAACAATTGATATAATAGATGTACCCTAATTTAGAAAATACAATGTAATGCCCCAAAACTTAAGACATTACAATTGGCGTCGTTACTTGGTAACAACGCATTAAGGTTCTTAACATGTCTAAACTTCACATAACACCAATAATAACTACCAACTCTTAATAACATAAATATGCAAATAACAAGTTTGAGTGAAGTAATACAATTCACTTTATATCTACAAATGTAACACTTGACATCAACAAAAATCAACTTCATTTAACAGCACACTAATAACAACTAGGCCATTGAAATCTACGTTGCTCCTATTACAACAACTTACCTAACACTAACAAAAGGCTAAGTTATAAAGCACATCTCAATCTACTAATCATCATAATAGTAAAGAAAGTTCCCTGTAGGGTAAGCTAATACTCATCATTTGAATACAAAAAACAGATGCACATACATGCCGATACTCACACACGTATATTAGCGATTCATTTATTATTTTATTTAGATTTGACAAGAATTAAACAAGACTCTCTCTCTCTCTCTCTCTCTATTTATCTATCTATCTATCTATCTATCTATCTTTATATATATATATATATATATATATATTGTAAGCCCCACAACCAATCACCTAGGGTTTTGATCGACTGAAAGATTCGATCGAGCCTAAATTATAAGTAAAGTTAGAAATATTAGTAAAATGATCCCGTAAACTTGAATTTAAGAAAATAAGTAATAAAATAGGAGGCTATAAAATTTTCAAATTTTAAGTATAATAATTGTTAATTATCGAAAAGGCGCAAAGTGTAATCTAATAATTAATAAATTACTAGAGATAGATTATATGTATATTAAAAATTATAGAATGACCTAAATAATAATTAGGAATGTTCACATATACCCCACATGTATTTACATATAGATAAAAATACGCGAAATTTCTTAAAGTGGCTAAAAACTTATTAAATAATTAAAGAAAATTATTAATTAATTGAGGAAAAATCAGAAAAAAATCAAAGAAATCTGGAATGATATAGATTTGGTCGTGGTAAGTTAGGAGTTGAAGAAGAAAAATTAGCCAATGAAAATCAAGCAACACAAAATCTAAAAATCAAGGGAATTGGGTAATGTCTTGTCTAATTTAATACATATTAATTACCACAAAGCTTTATAAATAGAAAAAACATTTACAGAGCTCCATTAGACAGTTAGAAATTAGAAAAAAAATGGAGAGCATCGAAATTCAAGAGAAAAAATAGAGTAAAAAAAAAAAGAAAAGAAAGGAAAACTGTGCAGTTAGGGCTAGTGAACCAAACCCACACGCCACCACCACTACCCCACTCCAGACCCATTGCCTGGACCGGTCGACACACCTGGACTGATGTTGGAAGGCCAAAAGCCATCGGACAGAGTGAGTCTCTCATTTGCTCCGATTTTATATAATTTTGTAAAATTATTTGTTTTACCCAAAAAATTATGAAATTTATCATTCTGAGGTTTTATTGTATTTAGATTTAGGGAAAAATAGTGATTAAGTGTAATCACATCTAAAAATATAGGATTTTTAAGAAATTAAGCAAAACTGAGCATGATTATGATTAAAAATAAATAGCCTTAGGAGTGTAGTTTAGAGCTTAAATTTTTTCTGTAGAATGCTTAAGTGATATAGAACAGTGCTATGAAGCCATTTTTTTAAATTTAATTTTTGAAATTTTTAGGTAAATTTTTAGCCCTAAAATGATAGAAAAATTGGGTAATTTTGGATTAATTAGGTGATTAAGACATTAATTACTGATTTAGATAATAATTAGAGGGTTAGGAATGTTAATCTCTTATATGGAAACCTAATCCTTGCCTTTGGAGTGTTAAGTGTAATTAATGAAAGAATTATGTGGTAATTGTAGAAAATTAGGAATATGTAGAATTGAAAAATTAATAAAAATGAAAAATTAGGTTTAATTAGATAATATAATAATAAAAATCAGAATATAATAAATTTGAAACAAAAATTTAATTTTAGGTAATTGTATAAAAAATGTAAGATTTTCTCACATCAGGAATAAATTCGGTATCCCAATTAGGATTAGCGTATACCGAACAGTTTAGAATACTAAATTAAGACCAAATAGGATATTAGAATACTTGAGCTTAATGTGATTAATTTCACATTAGGATTTGAGCATATGTAAGATTCCATAATCAAAACTACAATCTAATTTAAGAACCGAACTCCGAAATAAGGTAGAATGAATCATTAGTAAATAATAGGTATCATGGAGAAAAAAGCTAAACCAGAACCTAATTTAGAAATTAATGTGGAATTTGAACACGAACCTAATCCTAAACTTAGAATAATTGTAAAAGATTTGAGAACCTAGATAATTGGACATATTAAACCCTATACAAAAGATAATAATAAGTGTTATAGGATAAAACCAACTTATAATAGTTATATGAAAAACTGAAACCACGTTTGTATTATAGGGATGATCGGCGATGGCCTGAGCGAGCTGGATCTTGAGTGAGTAAGTGAGGAATCTAGATAAGTTGGGATTTATACGTTGCTGTATTTTAGAAGCTTGAGATTATACATGGTTATGCTTGTTAGATAATTGGTTATGTGCATGTGCTTGATTATGAGTGATGCTATGATTCTGTTTGTTGTTCTGGCCTGTATTGTATGATTTGTATGAAATGATTTATCTCCCTAAATTGGACCTAATCAAATATATGACCCGTAATCATAATTGGACCTGCATAGTAACTCATTAGGGGAAACCTAGGATTCTTCGGCCAAATACCAACCCCTTCGAAAGGGATGGTACAGGATTACATAATAGTCCCTTTTTCATCCTTAGTCGAGCTAAGTGACAGGAGAGGAGGTTGCGACGAGGGTGAAGTCAATGGTTCGAAGGTAGTCGCGGGAGGGGCGGTGTCTCCATTTCACAAGCCTGGGTTTGGTCATGAGTTGTTGCATTAACGGCAACTTCTTAACCTGGATTAGAGCGGGTGCAATTTCTCTAATCTTACGATGGGCCGGACAACGTCGTGCGATAGCATTTGCTTGAACATGCATTGCACCTAATAAATTGATTGATAACTTTGTCATGTTTATGGTATAGTTTTAAGTCCTCTATCTTAACTTATTGAGTTGTGGTTGCTCACATCTCTATAGACATTGTGTAGGTGCTAGCTAAGAAGCGGCATACAACTACTCTAAAGCTAGCAACTGCTGGATCCTAGGGAGTAAGGAAAAACATTTGAAGAACAAACATATATTTTAATTGTAATAATTGAATTTCAGTGTATATATATATTTTCTCACTTTTTTAGGTAAATAATTTATTTAAATTACAAACTGTTTATTTCAAAGCGGGTTAGTCGTAGACGTCTTATGTAGATCAAGTCTAGGATAGCGGTTGTAAGGCCAACTACTATCTTAGAATAGTTTACTTGGTGGGGCTATTACGATTTTGCTGCTTCGGGCGTAACATATATATATATACACGCACATACACACACACATTTGGGATATTGCTGCCAACATCCTTGATATTTTGGTGTATAACGGGCCCCAATAGTCATGAGTCAAATCCTAAAATATACTTAGATGCAACTTCAAAGGAATACCATCACATATTGGTCAATAGATCCACATATTAACACCATTGGTCCCCTAGCTACGATACATAAAAGGGACAAATAAGTTGTTGGTTAGATGTTTGTTAAGTTTGTTTAGTTTCTATTCTTGACACACATAATTAGCATATACGACAAACTCATATTTTATTGAATGGACACAACTTGACAACCAAAACCATTTGTACTAGAACTTCAATAAGACATATGTATTAACCTTAACACTATTGTTTATCAGTGTTACTCACATTAGTAACTAAAACTATGATTGAAAAATATATTAGAATCATTAAATCACTAGAGCAAAATTGTCAAATAATTAAAAGAATAAATGAAATAATAATAACACAATAAATAATTAATAGCTTAAGAACAAGAAGATGTTGGATCCCCAAAAGCCATAACTGGAAGGTTGGTTAAAGTAGGACTGGCAAGTTAGTTTAACCTTCTGTAATTGATCAAATAAGTCATCTATTCTATGAGGGGGGATACTTATTCTTTATAGTGACATGGTTTAACTCTTTGTAATCTATATAGAGTCTCATCATGCCATCATTTTTTCTAACAAAAAGAATCAGTACATCCTATGGAGATACACTTGGTTTGATGGACCCCTTATCCAGTAAATCCTATAACTGAGTCTTCAACTTTACTAATTTTGGGTACCATTTTGCAGGGTGGCTTAGATATTGATGCGGATTGTGCCTAAGGACAGATAAGGCCGGTCACTGGATGGGTCTGAGCTTGTTGAAAACTTGAAAAGAGTGATGGGGAACGCATGAAAGAGTGAGTGAGAGATAAGAAGAAAATCACGAATAGCTCTAAAGGATATGATGTACCTATAGAACTTTTGAGGACATATATTATAACTTGATGTGACGCCTAAATTGGTCTGGTGAGGTTATTTACCACCTAGCCTTACTAGCCTTACTTAAGGGTTAGGATAAGAGTGAAATGAAAGTAAACAAGCAGTTTTTATAAGAGGGAAGAATGTCAAGTGTAATAATGTTAATATGATGATTACGGCTACAAATATAAGGGGTATTTATACCTAATAAGTTAGGAAAATTTACCTAAAAGGGAGAAGACAAAAATGGTATTACTCTAAAGAAGTAATGTACAAGAATAAAAAATGATAAAAATGAATATTTAAGAAAAGTAATGATTCATGTAGTAGATTCTTCATGTAGTCCTATATACGTAGTAGTGATACATTAGCTATGCCGTTGGAGGATACAGATATAAGAGTATGGCTAGATTACTTATCCGGGTAAGGGTGACTGAAGATTAGTTTGGCGTTATTCTCTCGGCCTCTCGGTAAGAGTGAAGGTAAGTAAGTAGTCGGCTTGAGCATGAGTGTGAGAGAGTGAGGATTGGTTGTTGTCTAGGCATTTTGCATTTTGGCAAACAATCTCCGAGATATAGGCAGTCATTCGGCTTAGCATCCAGAATGGTTTGGGCAAGGAGATATTCAGCCTCGATAGGAGTTAGTTGGAGTAAGAATATTCGCCTTGCCAGTGTCTCTAGTCCTTGGGCTTGACTGCGAGTTAATGGTTCAGTAACTTGATTCCCATTATTCCCTTCGAGTTGATTTGGATTTGGGATAAAATCTAAACGATCTTCTGTTAGCTCTCCATTAGGGTGATATGGATTGAGGCAATGTTGAAGGTGTCAGATACCCTATAATCTTTGGGCAGCTCCAACCTTTAGGCGTTGTCATTGATCTTTTGGAGGATCCTGAAGGGTCTTTCAACTTTTGTAGGTAGCTTGTTTCTTCTCTTGCTTGGAAATCGTTCATTGTTGAGGTACAGCTACACCAAGTCTTCCGGTTGGAATTGTTTAGTTGTTCTACCTATGGCCTTCTCCTGTAGTCTTTTGGCAACTTGGTCGATATGTCTAGTAACTTTATTGTAAATGTGCTGAAGGGATTATGCTTGGGCTTTCGCATCAGGGTCTTTTGCCTTAGATTCAAGTATAGGGGTATGATCGAGGGGTAACTCGGGATTGGAACCATAGACAACCTCAAACGGGGTCTAATTAGTGGTGTCATTAACTATTTAGTTGTAAGCGAATTCGACTGCTAGTAAGTAAACGTTTTAATTAGCCAAGTTCTTACCTACTGTAGTTTGGAGCAGTAATCTCAAAATACGTTGACTACCTTTGTTTGACCATCCATTTGAGGGTGACAAGAAGTACTAAATAGTAGTTTGGTCCCCATTTGTTGCTACAAAGTTCTCTAAAAATGGTTTAAGAACTTTGTGTCTTTGTCTAAAACTATAGTTCTTGGCATGCCGTATAACCTAACAATTTCCTGTAAGAAAAGAGAAGCAATAGTCGAAGCATTGTTATTTTTGGGGTAGGTTACTAAGTGTGCCATTTTGTTGAATTTATCCACAATGACCATTATAGAATCTTTTCCTCAAGCAGTTCACGGTAGTTCGAGACCAAAGTCCATTCTTAATTCGGTCCATGGCTTCGTTAGAATAGGCAAAGGCATTGATTTCCTTTGCTTGGCTCAACATTTAACCCTCTTGAACATGGCATAACCTTCTATAACTCACTGTACGTCTCATCTCATTCTTGGCCAAAAGAATCGGCCATTCAATAGTTCATAGGTCTTTCTCTCCCTAAAATGCTTAGAGAGTTCTTCATTGTGGGCTTCCCTAATAAGTAATTCTCATAGAAAGCAGGTCAACAAGCATAATTTCCCCCCTTGGAACAAGTACCCATCCTCTACATGGTACTTATCCACTGTCTTTCTATCGACACATAATGTAAATATGGGTCCGAAGTGTGAATCCTCAAAGTACTACTCTTTATTGCTCATAAACCTAAACAATCTTTACTGTTCTTCATTGTAGGCTTCCCTGATAAGTAATTCTGGTAGAGAGCAGGTCAACATGCACAATTTTCCCACTTGGATCAAGTATCCATCCTCTACATGGTACTCGTCCACAGTCCTTCCATCGATACATGACGCAAATATGGGTCCGAAGAGTGAATCCTTGGAACTACTCTTTAATACTTGCAAACTCAAATAATCTAGTCTACAGTTTAGTCAGGAGTGCATGCCTCTTCAAAAGAGAATCTGCAACTACGTTACTCTTCCCTTGTTTATATTTTATCATAAAGTTGAACCCTTTAAGGAACTCAACCTGCCTTGCCTGCCACTTCGACAATTTCGTCTAACTTTGAAGATTCCTTAGAGACTCATGGTCAGTGTAGATGATAAATTCTCTTGATAACAAATAATGTTGCCAAACTTAGAGCGCTCAGATCAATGCTAAGAGTTCTTTGTCATATACGGAGTAATTTAGTTGAGATCCCTTAAGCTTCTCACTATGGTAGGTAATTAGTTGGCCTTCCCGCATTAAGGCAGCGCCTATCCTAATGCCTAACGCATTACACTTGAGCTAAAATATTTTCTCGAAGTCAGGTAGAACTAGTATAAGCATGGAGGTCAATATTTCCTTCACCTTAGCAAAACTCCTCTCTTCCTTTTCTTCCCATCAGAAGTCGATATTCTTCTTCGTTAGTTTGATAAGGGGTACAGTGAAGGTAGTGAAATTCTTGATGAATCTCCTATAAAAGGAAGCTAGTCCATCGAAACTTCTTACTTCGATACAAGTAGTAGGGGTTAGCCGCTTGATGATTGCTTGGATCTTCTTGTCGTCTATACGCAAACTTCCTCCACTTATTACATAGCCTAAGAATACCACTTCCTCTTTGAAAGAGCAACATTTCTTAAGGTTGTTGAATAATCTTTCGGTACGAAGGACATTCAATACGGCTTGGAGATGTTCACAGTGAATTAGCATATCGGTAATGTATACTAGGATATCGTCAAAATACATTACGATACACTTTCCCATTAGATCTCTCAGCACATGGTTCATCAGTCTCATGAAAGCGCTCAGGACATTCAACAAGCCAAATAGCACGGCCATCTACTCATAAAGTCCATACTGAGTTTTGAATGTTGTTTTTCACTTATTTCTTGGCCTCATGCAAATTTGATGGTAGCCAAACTTCAAATCAATCTTGCTAAAGATCTTGGTTCCACTTAATTCATCTAACATGTCTACTAATCTTGAAATAGGATACATATATTTAATCGTAATCTTGTTCATGGCTTAGCTATCTACACACATTTGTGAGGTTTTATCTTTTTTTTGGCACTAGGAGCGCTGGTACAACATAAGGGCTGAAATTTCCCCTAACATAGCTTCTCTCTAGCAATGCATTAACTTAACATTAGAGCTCATAAGCTTGTTCGGCACTCATTTGATAAGCTAGCTTATTCGGTAGGACGACGCTGAGGTATTTCATACTACTCCTTCATTTTTAATAGCTACCTTACCAACATAAAGGTTGGCTCGTTAGCATTGATGGCCTTTCGGAGCTCGACTCTACTCATCATTAGTGTCTTTTTCGATCCATGAGCAAGTTTTATCTATAGTTTATTAACTTCACTCGGTGGCATTAGGTTCAGTGTAATCTTCTAGCTATCCTTCTGGAACACATATGTGTTCCTATATCCGTTGTAAATAACTCTTCTATTAAACAGCCATGGTCAGCCAAGCAGCATGTGTGGGGTATAAATGGGAAGCACTTCACAGAGAATTTCATTGGAGCAATTTTCGATAGTGATTGACAATAGTACTTGCCGGGTGACATGTAGTGTTCCCTTCTTACTCAGCTAATGTAACTTATATGGCCTCAAGTGTGCAATAGTCGGTAATTTTAACCTTGTGATCAAATCGGTTGATGCGACATTGGTGTAACTTCTACTATTAACAATTAGTATGATCACCTGATTATTCACCCTACAAGTGGTATGAAAGAAGTTCTCCCTTTATTTCTCTTCTTGTAAGGGTTCTAAGTTCATTGTGCATTGGACAACTAAGACCAACTAATCCAAGTCCTCGGTGAACACATCCTCCTCAATCAGCTCATCATCATGAGAAACTTTTTTCTTGACAAGGTTCTTCTCTTCAGGTTTCTCATTAGTACTTTCCACTTTTAGCTTCGGGATATCTCCCTTGATGACCATAGTTCTTTGGTTTGAGCATTGAGTAATCATATGTCTAAACCCTTGACACTTAAAGCACTTGATTTGACTTGTCTTCCTACCAGATCCTTATCCTTTCTCATAAGTATAGGTCGGTACGACACTGTGAGGTTGGCTCTTTTGTTTTATTCGGACATCCACCTTTTAGATTGGCTCAATACTTGACTGAGCTCAGTGACTTGCCTATCCATGTTGGTTAGTCGATAGTTTGGTCGGTACTCGACCTCTTTTTGTCTCTCCACTTGTTGAGCTATTTGAATAGCATCATCTATTGTGGTGAATTGTTGGAGTTCTACAATGTCTTGAATGTTACCTCTCAACCTAATAGAGAACCTAAAGATTGTTCATACTGGTAGTTCCTCCACTTTACATTGGATTATAAGCATTTGAAATTCTTGAACATACTTGTCAACAAATCGACCTCCTTATCTTAGATCTTGAAGCTGAGTAAAAGTATATTGCAAATAAATATTTGGCATAAAACTATTTCTATGTATTTTCTTCATCTCGGGCTAAGTATTAATCTCCCTATAGCCTTTTCGTCTCCTTGTAGTTTGAAAATTCTTTTACCATATGGCGGCATATCTAGAGAACTCAATAATAGCAGTTTTTACTTTCTCGTAATCCTTATATTGGTAATAGTCAAATACATGCTCTACCTTCATTCGCACTTTTAGATCCATTGAAGCTCGGAATTCAAAGCTTTACATGGTCAGAGGCTCTAGGTGCTTGCACTTGCTCTTCTTCTTTATAATACTTTCCCTCATCATCTTCTTCCAAATTTCTTAGGTCAATCCTTCTTCTTACTTGTCCGCCTATGCATCTACCTCAAACTTATCGAGCTGGGTTCTTACCTCTCACAGGTCGAGCAGCTTGCGGGGTGTTATGCATGGCTTTAGTAGGTTGGCAAGCCAACTCATGAACAACTTAGGTTAAATCTATTAGGAACTTAGCCACCTCATCAAGTCTCTCATCAGTGCTCCTAAGGGTTTCTTGAGACTATTATCTATGGTGGACAACTCCAATGTGGTCATCTCTACCAACGTTTACACTTGGGTTCGTCATTTTCTCCGTAGATTCAAAACTCAAACTCTTCAATTAAGTGTCTCAGCAAACACTTCCATAAATTAGAAAATTAACAGCTAGTAAGCACAATAATTAAACGAACAAAGTAACTTGTTGTGTTTCATATATGCAAATCAGAGTATAGATAGAACTTCGAAACAAACACAATTCAAACGAAATCTCTACTCTGATGCTGAGATGATGCAGACTGCAGCAAAGGTTAAATAAGGCAGGTTGCTGGATAGGTCCGAGCTTGGTAAAAGCTTGAAAAGATTGATATGGAATGCATGAAGGAGTGAATGAGAGGTAAGTAAAAACCCATGAACAGCTCTAGAGGATATGATACACTAATGGAACTTTTGAAGACTTATGACACAAATTGATATGATGTAAGAATTGGTTTGGTAAGGTTATTTTCTACCTAACCTTGTTTAAGAGTTAAGATAAGAGTGAAATGAAAGTAAACAAGCACTGTTTACGAGAGAGAAGAATGTCAAGCATATTAATGTTAATATGAAGATTACGGCTATAAATACAAGGTATATTTATACCCAATAAGTTAGAGTAATTTGCCTAAAAGGAAAAAGACAAAAATAGTATTACCCTAAAGAAGTAATGTACAAGAATATAAAAGGGTAAAAATTAATATTCAAGAAAAGCAATGATTAGTGTAGTAGATTTTTTACGTGGTCCTGTATACATGGCAGTGATACATTAGCGATGCTGTTAGAGGATGTAGACAAAAGAGTACGGCTAGATTGCTTATTCGGGCAAGGATGACTAAAGCAAGGATTGACTGTTGTCTCGGCATTTTGCATTTTGATACACAATCTCTAAGAGATAGGCAGTATTCAGCTTGACATGTAAAGTAGGTCGGCAAAGAGATACTTAGCCTCAATAGGAGATGGCTATAGCAAAAAGATTCACCTTGCCAGTGCCTTTAGTCTCTAGGCTCGGTTGTGGGTCAATGGTTCAGTAACCTAATTTCCATCAAATATTAGCATTATACTTTATCTTATATTGATTTTGAACTCCATCTCTCTAGCTAGGGGTAACATGGGCAACTCATATGGGAAGATATTAAGAAAGTCCTTTACTATTGGTACCTATTCAAGCTTTACTTATTCACTAGCTTCAATAGCTCTTGCAGCTAACATATTCTTACCTTATAACTCTTAGGTAGGTAAATCTATAGGTCCTTGAACTTCCAACTTAAATTGAAGGAATCTTTACCTAGGTAGTTAAAGTAAACCACCATGTTATGATAGTTGATAGTGGCATAGTGCTTTGACAGCTAATTATCCCCCAATATTACATCAAAGTTTGTCATTTCTAACACTAGAAGATTTGTTGGTAACACCTCAACTTTAGTCATTGGTTGGTGATGAAATTCACATGTTGCAAACTAGGTTGTATACTGACATTTCTACAAATCTTATCAACACTTTGCGACCTCTTATGGGAGAACTCATACTCAAGGTATCATTCAGACAATTAGAAATTAATCTAAATTCACGTAGAAATACATTAGAAACACATGCATTGTACTAATATCAAATAAGACACAATAAGAAATGTACTTGCTATAGTGTCCATGTCAAAGGTGTCTTGGTACCATTGCTGAAGTGCATAGACTTTGGCTAGCATCCTCTACCTCAGACCTCTTGCTTGGTTTAATAGCCTGGAGCATAGCTTTGAGCCTTAAAACTTACTAAATTGGCTTTGCTTGGCTCCTTTTATAGCCATAGTAGATTGCTTTATACCCCCTTTATTTGCATACATAGTAGAAGGTGAGAGGAATGGATTACTCTATATATGTCCTACTGCTATGTCCTGTCTTCCCATAAGAGAAGCAAGCACCCTTTAGCCATTTGTTGTCTCTTAACTCATGTGGCCCATAAAACTTGGTACATTTGATAAAAGGAGTTTGGGGAAGAGCTAATGAAACTGGTTTGATCTGAGTAGGGGAAGTTGTGACAACCACATGTCAGGTTTTAGAGCACTTAGAGGCTTCTTGCCCTTATTGTGAATGACTATCCTTTGAGTTGACCTCTTTTCTAAAATTACTCCTAATCTATGGGGTAGTGGCTTCTTAGTCCTCTTCTTGCTTTACTTTAGGTTCTTAGCCTTGTCAACCACCTTATCATATGTGGTCAACTAAAAGGAACCTACCTTGTGCTAGGTTAGGCTCTAAACTCCCTAACAAACCTATAAGCTCTCCTATAAGCTCTAAATCTATTGTCAACTTTGACTACGTTGAGTAAGAACTTCATAAGGTGATTCGACTTTGTCTCATACTCTTGCATTGTCTTGGTTCCTTGCTAATAGCTATAGTGAATTGCCTCCATCTTGCCCTAGTGATGTTGGGAAGATATTTTTAATAAAATGACTCCTTAAATCCTTGATAATCATTAGGTCCCCTAGTCATTATAAGGATAATGGACCATTAGTTTAAAGTATTAGCCTTCATCATGTAAGTTACATAGTCAACCTTTCTTTCCTTTGGCACTTAAACACTACAAATGTCTTTTCTATTTCCACCATCTAGTACTCAGCATCAATTGGATTATTCGCTTTAGGATTGAGTTCCTTAGCCAACCATAAAAACTTATCTAAGCTAATCCGATCGTCATAACTTGCATGTACTTATCTCATACCTTGCTATTGCTATTGCTATTGCTACTATGCAAGCACCCCTATTAAGGTTTTAACAATCTCTAGCAGCTAAACAATTTAGTTAGCTACTATTAAATATCTCTCATCGATTTTGATGATAATAAAAAGGGATAAATACTAATGGATCATTAAGATTACAAGTATTTAGAAGGGTTCTTAGAAAGTTTAAAATTGTAAATTGAGGTGCATTTAGAAATTTATTTAGAACGTTTGAATTAATTGAAAAAGAGACTAGTCTGAAAATCTTTAAAAAGTGTTTCAGAAGCTTTTATAAGAAGAATTGGTACAACTGTTTAGAGACTTTAGAAAAAAGAAGATTGATATTCTTTAGAAGGTTATTTAGAAAGTTACTTTGGAAAAGTAATGTGAAAAATTAATTTATATCATATTCGAATTCAATAAGGCCTAGCTCATTAGGTTGGGTGTATTGGGAAAATACATTTAATCCCGTTTCACTCAAGATGGAATCATGATCCTTGGGGATTATTTTTGACAAATCAAGATATGTACAAGAATGGATAAGGATAAGGTTAGTTCGGATTTTATGGAATTTCAAATTTTGAACATGAGGCTTATTTAGAAGTTATCGATAAAGAATATCTCTTAGTCAAATTTAAATTAGAAGATTATTTGTTGGATATAGGTTGAAGTATATCTGATCTAAATAAGATAAGGAGAGCTGTTTAGAATTTCAAATGATCGAGATCTTCTCAAACTATCCAAGAATTATCTTTAACAACTAATGATTAGATATACACGAAAGTAAGGATAATCTTCAAAGAATTAGCCATTGGAAGATGTCAATATAAAAAGAGAAAGGATTCAAAATGTCATTTTGACAACAACTTTAGAAAAAGTTTTTGTTACACAAAAATAGTGATAAGATTCTACCTTTTGAAAAGTTATAGAAAGTCCTTTAGATACTTCTTTAGAAAGTTGCACTAAAGCAAACAATACAACAATCATTATTTCTCTTTAGAGCGAAATTATTTGAGATTTATATTTTTATTCTCACTTGTAATTTGTAATTTTTATTTGTAGTTTAAGTATTAAGACAAGTACAGTTGACCTATGTAGATCTATAATTAGCCTAGATTGTAAAAAAGGCTAGATAGGTAGAGCAAAGTTTTGTAAAGTTCATGTGTGACAAATGCTTATAATCCTTTTGTGATTTGATTTAGTGAATCAAGTAGAATGGCATTGGTAAAGTAGACTGAATCCCTAGCAGTAGAGCTGGAAGAGAGCAGTAGGCAGAAGACAGAAGGCCTAAGATCTACAAAATCTTAGCTTGATATTCTTTTTCCCTACTCTTTTCATTTGCTTTATTAATTGTTGTGTGTTGAATTATTAAAATATCATTGTTCACTAAATAAAGTTGTTAAGAGAGGTAATCTTATTTTTCTTATATAAAAAAGTTTTCAAATTTAAAGATATTAATTTATCCTAAGGTTGTTGAACTTGTGATTCTACTTAGAATCGTTAGAGAGTCTATAAAATCAAAACGTAAAATTGAAATGTAAGTTTCTATAACTTATGTAAAATAACTTAAAATAACTATGAATATACTTATAGTAATTATTCAAAACTTGAAATACATAATGAAAATAAAAAAAAAATGAAGAAATTAAGTTTTCTTTCTTCCATAAAAATTCTTAATATATAATCTAATATGTACGGAAGAAGAACAAATAGAGTTGAAACTAAACTTTTTCCTATTTTTTAAAAAAAGTTATAAATTAAAGAGAACTAAACATTTTAACTCATTTTGAGTTATTGATGGTATAAAATAAAGTATATGGTTTTCTTTGTAAATTTTATTATTAGAGATGAAACTTGGATAAAAGCTATGAACATAAAATAAGAGATTGAGAGAGAAAGAAAGAGGTAAAAAAATTAGAATATGATAGGATGGATATTGTAATATCTTAATAGTTGATGGCTTATAAAAAGCTAGTTGTATTTTTTTTCTTTAATTTTTTAGTTCATTTAATTCAGATTTATAGAATCGAAAAACTCAGTTAAAAACATAAGTTTCTACATAAAAAAAGATTCTACACCTGAGTTAACTTAAAAGAGTCACCTAAAATCATAAACTCGTAAAATCGTTTGGGTGAAATCACGATTTTAATAACTATGCACCTTCCCCCTCTTGATATCTTATATGGGACCAACAACTACTTAACCTTGTCCTCCTTGTTGTAGCTAACCTCTCTATTAGGGTTTTCTTTAAGGACCATTTGGAGTGTCTTGCCCAGCACCAGATGTAATTCTAGGTCCTCATTTCTCCTATGAATTCTATAAGGAAAGGAAGTAGAAGAAAATATACAAAGGATATAAGAAGTTGGATAATAATTAAAGGAATGAAGCAATAATGAAATATAAGTACAATATCAAATGAAATGAAACTTTATAAAACATTAAATATGGGAACATTTACAAAATATTATTTACTTTATAACAACATTGTATACATACTTCTATCTACTCTCTTCCTATCTTATTGTCCAACTAATTTACTACCTAAGTTTTTTAAGGATCCATAACTTGTGATATGATACTACTTAAACCATAATGCCCTAGACCTTACAACGTTACAACTTGCCACGTATCATTACTATATAAGGATATGTAGAGGTTCTTAACCTGTTTAAGCTCAGCATAACACTAGTAATAATCGTTAACTCTCAATAAGATAAATTCGCAAATTACAAGGTTAAGTAACATAACCATTTTATATCCATAAATACAACATTTGACATCATAGAAACCAATTGCATCTAATAGCAACTAATAATGATAATAACCAAACCATTGGAGTCTATGTCAGCTCCTATTTGCAACAATAGCCTACCCAATACTAATAGAATGCCAAGCTAGTGGAGCCTCTCTCCAACACATACAACAATTAGAAATCAAATACATTGGATTCTCATCTCTTAAAACAAGCATAGGTAATTAAACATACCTTAGTCTACTGATCGTCATATTATTTAATGTAATCCTCATCTTAAACATACTCAAGTCTTGAATCATCATTACCTACAACTGAAAAAGAAGGTTCTTCAAGGGGTAGGGTAATACTTAGCATATAAATACTAAAAACACATGTGCATGTCAATCAAATCCATAATTCACAAGCATTTAATGCAAACAATTAATTTGTTACCTTATCGAGGTATGACAAACATTATACAAGGGTACTCATGACCTTGCATACTTTATATATATATATATATATAACACATTTGGGAATATTACCACTATGTTAAATCCTAAATCTACTCAGATCCTTTCAATATGTAACTTCGTAAGGGACATTAGAATGTATTAATCAATAGATGCTTGTTTTATGACCACCGATCCTGAGGATGAGTTATACATAAGCAACAAACAAGTTATTAGTTGGGCATTTATTAAGTTTGTTTAGTTTATATTCCTTACATAGAAAACCAACTTATACGATAAATACATACTTGATTGAATGAGCACAACTTGACAATCAAAACAATATGTACTAGAACTTGTTGACCAACAAGATATATGTACTAACCTTAACATTATTGCTTATCGAAGGGTATCACTCACATTACTAGCTAATATTAGGATTGAGAGATATATTAGAATTCTTAAATCGCTAAGGCAAAATTGTTAAATAAATGAATGAATAGCTGAAATAATAATATAATAATCAATAACTTAAGAATAAGAAGATGTTGGGACCCCAAAAGCCATAATCGGTTAGCTAGCTCAAAGTAAACCTATAAGGTAATTTTCTTTAAACCTCGTTTGCTTCACTTCCATCAAACCTACTAGCTAGTTTAAGTAAAACTAGCAGGTAGATTTAACATTCCTCTAGCGCTATCCTCAGTTCTCTGTCTCACATGCATACACATACAACATGTCATAACACAAACCTTTATAACCTAAGGATAACAACAACTACACAACAACAACCAATATAAGATGGCAATTGCCACATGATAGTAAACATAACTATAGTAGTGCAACACACCACAACAAAAACTGCTATAGTAACTAGAATAATAATAGAACTAGTAAATAGTAATAGCAATCATGCCAACCACCAACTACAACCTTCAATAGCAACCTTAAGCTGGTAGCAACCTAACTATCAACACTTACCTTTAACGACAGTAAGCAACAACAACAACAACAACAACATTACATGACCCAAACCATGCAAAACAATCATCAAAACCAGCATTGACAATAGCGATGATAGTACCCATCAACAATAGCAAATATATAATAACTACTAACCTTTAAAGGTGAAACTTTATGAGAAAAGTGAAGAAGAAATGTGACTTGGTAAAGATGTGAAGAGAAAAACAATATTTCTTTATGATTTCCCTCCTATATTCCCATAAAGAACTGTCGTTTTTTGGACTATGATGAGAAGGCAATGGTGAAATTTCTTAGGAGAAAAGTAAGATATTGTAAGGGAAATAGAAAATAGGGAGAGAAAAGGTAGAGGGAGAGGGGAAACATGACATTCAAGATGGGTAGGGATTTTTGTCCTTTAAATTACTAAAATGCTTCCAACTTACAAATTTAAAAAGATTTGAAAGACCAATTATTACATATAATATAGCAAAAGATAATTGTAAAATATATAATGTGTATGGAGGTCAAAAGCTTGACTCCTATCATTTTTCATATGAATTATGGTGTTTTTAAGCACAAATTAATTGCAAATTACCAAGCATCAAAACAACTAAGAAAGCAAGATGAATGGAGAAAAATAAGTAGAAGAATTGATGAAGAAGAATATGGTTAGATAAGGTAGCACAATGTTTGGTTGAAGTGCCTTAGAATGGCTTAAAGGTGAAGTAAGGAATTCATTTGAGTAATCTACTATGAGATTTGGAGGAAGTCCTAGAGCTAGCTAATTCTTATAATAAAATTCGTTAGACCAAAGTTATACATAGGTCGAGTGGAGTAGATACTTTTTGGTATGCCTAAGAATGAAGTATTGTTAGGGCTTACCTTGGCTTAATGGGTCCTTCACATTAGTGAAGAAAGCAAAATGGATAGGAAGCAAATAGCAATACTGAAAGTAGCTTCTCATAGATACGACACATTGGAGAAACCTAATACGACTTAACTTATGACCAAATATGAAACACAAGTAGAAGCTAAGGTCCACACTCCACTAACCATATCTATTATTCAAGTTAGATAAGAGTATTAAGGGATAGGGTTTAGAGAGGGGATCTTACAAGAAGGGAATATTTATTATGATGTCCAAAAAGATTATTCGACTGCATGATAAGAGGTTATTTAAAGTAAGTCTCTTAGAGCAACGAATGGAAAGAAGAAATGAGAAAAAGGATGATTACAAATGTCATAACCTAAAACATGCTAAAGGGGATATAAAGGACAAATACTTAAAAGGAATAATAGTAGATATGCTAGAAAAGATAGACATGTAGTAGGAATTTGTTGGTACCATACTCTAGCATGAAATCTGTATAGAGCAAGTTGAAGATCAAGCTTGGCTAAGCTAGGATGGTTTAGGAAATTGGGGGCCAAGTCGATCAAGTTGTGAAGAAGTTGGGGCTATGCTAAGGGTTGCTTCTAGAACCAGTGTTGAGTCAGGGTGGACCTTGGGGTGGGTCAGCAAAACATAGTAGGGATGTGTTGGCATAGGATTTGGGTTGTTGGCTAAGTTGGTTGTGCTGTTGCTAAGGTTAGAGGATCTTTTGAGGGAAGTTGAGTAGAATAGAGCTCGATGGTTCAAAGGATAAGATCTTGGAACTTAGTAGCTTGGACCAAAGTGAACACTTTAAACTGAGTGGAGAAAGAGTGTAGTAATGATTAGACCTAGTTTTGGGACTCATCCTTAGTCGACTATAGAGATAGGATCCATTTGGCTGATCATTGAAGGCTTTTGAGTTTAGTTTGGGTTAGTGGTTTGAAGATTGAGGCTTTAGTTAGGAAGGTTGGAACTCCATTACTTTTTATCAAGTTGAGCCTATAGCTGACTTCATGTAGCCTTATATTGGTTAAAGGAAGTAAAGAACATGAGCACATCGATTCAGTGAGACTTCCATCCTACAAAGTCTTGCTTCATCAGGCTAAAGTCTTTAAAGGTGCAAAATTTTGCAAATGTAATATGTACTTATTTTTGGGAAAACCTTAGCAATTAAAGGGGCATAATTTTGTTGATCTATATATACTCCTTTTCAGGAAAACCTTTGCAATTAGACTAATTTAGTGTAATTTTAATTATCTTCTACTTATCAGTTAGGTTGATCTTAGTTCATATATTATGTCTTGGTGTATTTAATCACATTTTGATGCTTCTTTTACTGGATTAACTTTTTTAACATTGATTTTTATGAGCTTAGTGCACTTATCGGTGTATACTTCCCATTATTAGTGTAGTTGTTTTGTTTCATATAAATAGCGAGATTATACTATAGTCGACCTAATATGCTTTTTGAATAAAGAA
This sequence comes from Lumnitzera racemosa, assembly GCA_024138005.1. Lineage (NCBI taxonomy): Eukaryota > Viridiplantae > Streptophyta > Magnoliopsida > Myrtales > Combretaceae > Lumnitzera > Lumnitzera racemosa. The sequence goes on from JAMXBC010000008.1 coordinate 23,691,625, forward strand.
AGCAAGCTAACACATGACAAGTTCTCTTAAACATGTGGACTGCTATCGTGTTTGCAATATTGTTACTTAATACACACAATTAGTTGATTTTGATGAGCAATGGATGAGATGCAACATCTTTAACTACAGATCCTTTCTCTTGTATTTCCTATTGTCTAAGTGCATAATAAATCCACTGAATCGACAAGCTTGCTTAGAAGGGCAAAGAGAAATGATTGATGTAGAAATCTCTATTCCAAACCCATTAAGTTAGATCTTCCTAAGATATACCTTTATAAATAGGTTTGACTCTCTAAATTGTAACACTAGCTTAAGGAATTAGTCTAAGTTTTATTGGGCCTATCCCATACCAGATTAGGCCTTTACAAGATGAAATATGTCTTGAAAATAGTTGTTCTAACTTTAGGTAGTTAGACTGGTTAGTGTATCTGCTTTATCTCTCCCTCTCTTCCTTAGAGAGAGAAAGTTTCTCCTTGGGAATGGGTGATTACAATGTTTTCATTTGGTGTATCTTTTTTTCTTAGTTGTATCTCTTCTTTTCTCTTTCTAGTATCTCCTTAATCATCTTTCCTCTTCTCTTTTTCCCATATGTGTATTTTTTCTTATCTATGACTATGATTATGACTATTTCTATTTCTCTTTTTCGTGTGTCTTAGTTTTTTCCCCATTAGCAAGGTAAATCTATATATTCATAACTTTTAGTCTATCTATCTCTTCTTTTATCATTTGTCTACTATTCATCTCTTTTTTTTATTATTGTCAATTTCTCATTGTGATGTCTGTGTTCCATTTTTTACCAGCTTAAGAGTCGAATGCTTCATTTATGGACGATCTAAGTGATTTCTAATGCGAAGATGAAAAGTCAATTAACTTGGATGATCTAGATACAGGAAGCAACTCTAAATTATCATATATGGTGGGGAAAATTATAGCATAAAAAATCATACCGAGAAAGGGAGTTTTGAATTTTACATAGCGCTTGGGAGAGACTGGCAACATTTACATAACCCATTTGCAACTAGTATGCTATCTAAGAAGAATGGGAAATTATTGGAGCAAAACTGGGAAAAGTTGTGGAAGTGGAAGATCCATCTTAGATTAGATGGGAATTCCTAAGATTGAAAGTGAATTTCCACGCTAAAAGACCAATTACTAATGGGGTAAATGTTAATGTGAAGGATGGGCAGGTTATGATGATTTCTTGTAAGTATGAGCGTTTGCCTGATTATTATACGAATTGTGGGATTATTGCTCATCTCATGAGTAGATGCAACTTAGGAATTTTACACGAATATGGGTTTTTTTTTTTCGAAAAATATTACGGAAAATGGCTCGTTTAAAAAAAAATATTACGAATATAGTATACCGAAGGCACATTAATAAATACACCTTCAGTATCTTATGATTTTTACACTAAAGGCGCATGTAGTAGATGCACATTTAGTATACCTATATAAAGCCTAATTCGCGTGGCTAGAGCCTATTCTACTTATACCAATTTCTAAAGTTTTCAAAACACAGAGAAAAATAAAAAAAAATGCTATAGTTGGAGTATTGAACCATTTCCTAACGCGAATATACATTATTAACATGTGACAATCTATAACTTATATGAATTTTATTTATTTAATATTTTTTGTTATCTTAGTAATAATCAGCATTATTTAATATTTTGTTGTAGAAAAATTTTATTAGTTAATGACGTAAATTTCATAATTATAGATCTACCGTAAATTGTGTAAATTATTAATATTTGACGAAAATATATTTTATGTTGTCTAAATTTAAGAATTTTTTGTGTTACGGTACATAAGTTATATGAATATAAATTTCGTAATTATAGATGTATCATAAATTGTGTAAATTATTAATAATTGATGAAAATATATTTTATGTTATATAAAATTAGGAATTTTTTTGTATTGCGGTATATATATTTGGTGTTTTTATTATGTTGGGTCAAATAAAAAAGTCAATGTTAGGTATTTGTGTTAGCGACGCAGCTTAACAAGATGACTAAGTGCATTTGTAAAGTTATCGCTCGGCATGTAGACAACGTTTTTTATTTCATCTAAATATTTTGTTCATTGTAGCATTACTAAGGTGCAAATGGTAGATTATGTGAAAATAATTGTCTATGAGAAACGGAAATATCGTGATGAGTAGTTGGTGTACTAAACTTTTTTGTATGTGATTGTAGGATAGATGGAGTCGGGATCAATTGATCCACATGTACTTGCGAGGTAGGTCAGTCATCATTCATAGGCCGTTTGGGAGGGCAGGGTGAGTAATGTCATTATCATTTACAACCAATTCCATTATTAATGATGCGTTACTTGCTAACTTAACCAATTTTTTTTTAGGAGGCGGCATATGCACCATGTTATGTGAACCGTGACCAAGAATAATAGACAAAGTCGATTGCTGAATGGGTCCGAGCTTGTAGAAAGCTCGAAAAGAGTTAATTGGGAATGGTATGAAAGGGTGAAAATAGTAAGCAAAACCCATGAACAGCTCTAGAGGATATGACACACCAATAGAACTTCCGAGAACTCAGGACGCAATTTGATGTGATGTACGATTTGGTCTAATGAAGTTACTTACCACCTAACCTTGCTTAAGGGAAAGGATAAGGGTGATGCCGAGAGTAAACAACAATATTTATGGAGGGAAGAAAGTACTCAAAAGTATATTGAACATTATTTGATGTCTTACAACTACAAGTACGAGGGTATTTATACTTGCAAACTATGACAACATGCCCAAAGGGGAAAAGATAAAAAAGATGTTTCCTAAAGAAGTAATGTTACGTGATACAAAGGGTAAAAATGAATATATAAGGAAAACAATCACTAGTGTTACATATTCTATACATGATACAGTACACATGGTGACGTTGCATTGGTGAGGTTGTTAGTAGATGCGGACAAAAAGTGTGGACGAATGGGTTTGTCTGAGCAGGGATGGCCTAGTCAGTCTGGTTTTTCTCTCTCGGCTTCTTAGCAAGGAAGAGGCTAAGTAATTGGTCGACTTGGCAATAGAGAGTAATCATTAACTTGGCATACCACACAATAATGGGCGGTCATACGACATAGCATTAGAGGTAACTCGATAAGCAAGTACTTGGCTTCAGCAGGGGTTGGTTGGAATATAAGGATTTATCATGCCAGCCCCTTTAGTCTTCAAGCTTGGCTGCAGATCAGGGGCCCCATACCTTGATTCCCATCACTACGAGTATGGCGTAGTGATATGTCATTATACAAGGATGAGCGAGATATCCTTATTCATCCTAGGATAGAGCTGTATATACAAGAGGCTGGGTTTTGGGGAAAAAAACGCGAAAAAAATAATGCGACATTAAGAAATATACACACACACACACACACACATATACAACAATTTCCACTTACATTCTAACGTTATTCATACCTACATTCGTATAACTTATTTATCGTAACACAAAACAATCATAAATTTATACAACATACAATAAATTTTTATGAAATATTAATAATTTATACAACTTACGGTATATCTACGATTATTAAATTTATGTAATAACGTAACAAATTTTATTCTAAAAATAAAAATTGCATAATGTTGATTATTAATAAAATAAAATAAATAAATAACATGGTTATAAGTTATAGATTGTTACTTGTTTTAGACGTTCACTTGTATATGGGTTTTCTCGGGTTTTCTCAAGTTTTCTTTGTATTTTAGAAATTTTAGAAACTAATTTAAGTGAGAATGAGTTATGGTCGCGTGGATTGGGGTATTTATACTTGGCCTACTGAAGGCGCATGTATTGCATGCTCCTTCACTATAAAAAACATAAGTAACTGAAGGTGCATTCACTTAATGCGCCTTCAGTATACTATATTTGTAATTTTTTTGGAAATGAGCCCCTTTTCGTAATATTTTTTAGAAAAAGCCGATATTCGTATAAAACTCACAAATTTAGAGATCATCTAGGTTTTTTGCCCAAAAATCTTGATTTAAACCTGAGTGTCAGGGCTCCTTTTTTCAACCACGGTTAAGTGAAGGAAACCTACAGAAACATATAACAAAATCCTCGATGAAGGAAGATGACCCAATTTTGGTAATTAATCTAAAAGGTGAAGGTACAAAGTAAGAGGATAACTGCATTCATGGGAAGGGAAGTTTCCTTATCTGAAAAAGGAAAAGATATTGTGCAGCAAGACTTAAAAGCAATGTCCCAAGATTGATGCTAGTTTTCCTTTTAAAATGCCTATCCACATTTAGAAGTTGGAAAAGACAATGATCTTTTTCAAACTCTTTTAACCAAAATACCCCTGCCTTTACCAAAAGACCTTTTTCCCAATTCTACCCCAAATGAACCATCTTTTCCTGTTTGCTTCGAGAAGACCACTGATAAACCTATAGCCTAGTTTGACATTACCCTTACTATACCTTTTTTGACTAAAGCAACACCAAGTCTCTCATCTTAAACTAACCCTACTTATAAAGTCTAGGAGCTAGATAGCCCTAAACCTTCCTCACCATCATATAGAAACTTTGACCTTAACAATAGCCCTACCTTTCAGAATTCCTCAAGCCCTTATAAGACAAATCATTAAAATTCTCCTAATCTTCACTTGTCGCTAGGAAATATGCTTTATTTGTTCCCTCTCCAGTCATAAATGCTATGAGTGCTTTGTCTATTAAAATATCAAGATTGATAGAAGGAGGTAAAGAATTAGATTGCCCTAATTTAAAGAAAGGGAAGAAGAGGTTGAAGCACTTTTGAGAGGGGTGGTTTTTCAGTATAGTACAGGAAACAATGACAATACAAGCAACAAAAATAGATACATCAAAAGAAGGAGAATTAGAGGGCAATTTGAATTTGAAGAAAATGTTATTAAAGAGAATATATCTACTATTTCTATTAATGAAACAAAAGGTTGTGGTGGTTAGCCTAAATCAACTACATGATTGCCATGAAAGCCCTTTGTTGGAATTATCAGGGATTAGGGTAGTCCCCGATAGTTAATGAGCTCTTTAAGCTCGTGAGGAAATTTCAGCCACACTTTGTTTTCATAATGGAAACAAGAAATTGAGATTGTAACATTGACTTCATTAGAAGAAGACTCAGGTTCCAGAATAAAGTGGTTGTTGACCCTATTGGCCTTTCAGGAGGGATAGTGTTGCGGTGGAATGCAAATATCGAAGTTGACGTTCATAGTTCACATAAGAATCTTGTAGATTTTATCTTAAAAGAACTTGAGAATGGAAATGAAGTTCACATAACATGGTGCTAGGGGAACTTGGATTACTATGAAAGATTAAGATGTTGGGATAGATTAAGAGGCATTGCTAATTCTGTTTCAACCCCATGGATGGTAGTGGGAGATTTTAATGATATAATGGAGGACGAAGAAAAAAATGGGGGCAAAACGAAACCACATAGGTAGATTGTGAATTTCAACAACATGATATCAAATTGTTACTTAATGGATGCCAGTTTCCAATGATAATGTTACACATGGTGTGATGGAAGATATCAAGGTGGCCTAGTTTGGGAACGACTTGATAGGGACCTCATTAATGCAATTTAGAGGGAAACTTTTCCTACAAATCACATTTCTAATCTCTTAGCTCATGCATCAAATCACTCTCTACTGATAATGGAAACTCATAAATCCAACTTCAAAAGGGCAAGATTATTCTGTTTTAAATAATTATGGCTTAATGTAGAAGGTTATAATGACCTTATTGAGAAGACTTGGTCCAATGTTAATGTGATAGCAGATATTTTGGGGCTCATGTTGAAAGTAAAGGCATGTGAGCAAGCTTTATGGGAATGGAGTAAGGTAAATGTGTAAAGAAGTGCCAAGGAAATTAAACAGCTTCATATAAGACGGGTAATTACAAGACTAAGGGGTTGATATTGTTGATGTAGAAGAGGAGATCTCAATCTAAAAACAACTTGAGTTTCTACAAACTTAAGAAGAGCTGTAATGGCATTAGAGAGCTAGGCTTAGCTAGATTTAGAGTAGTGATAAAAATACAAACTTTTTTCATCAAATAACTTTGAATCAAAGGTCGAAAGATAAAGTAATGAGAATTAAAGATGCATAAGGTGTATGGTGAATAGAAGAACCATAGATTAGCGATACTTTCCTCTATTTTTTCCAATAATTTTTTTGGTCAAGCCCCTAAAGTGTTGGTACAAAGGTGTTAAAAAGTATTGATCCAATTATTTCTTAAGAGCAAAATGAGTGCTTATGTAGAGAAGTGGATGAAGAAGAATTAAGAGCAGCAGCCTTCAATCAGGGTAGCCTTAAAGCACTTGGTCTAGATGGGTTTAGTAGCATCTTCTTTTAGAGACATTGGAAATTGATTAGATCATTTATAACTGAAGTGATTAGAAATTTCATTGTATCAGGTACGTTTCCATCACGTTTTAATGAAATTGATGTTATGTTGATACCAAAAGTCAAACACCTAGAAGATATCACTCAATTTAGACTTATATGTTTGTGTAATTTTGCATATTAAATTTTCTCAAAGGTTCTCTCAAATAAACTTCAACCATTCCTTGACTCTATCATAACCTCATATTAGAGTGCTTTCATCCTTGGAGGAGGAATGCACCAAAAGATGCATAAAAAATCTCAAAAAAGGGGTTTTTGAAAAAAAATATTACGTTTATAGGATTGCGAAGGCACTTTTTGAAAAGGTGTTTTTAGTTTGGGTTATTTTTTCATTGAAGGTGCCTTCAATGTATATTATTACAACTAAAGTCATGGTTCAAAAATGCGCCTTCAGGAAAGTGCCTATTTGAAAGGTGCCTTCAATTATAATTTCACTACAACTAAAGGTACCTTTAGTTATAGTAAAATTGTAATTGAAGGCGCTCTCCAAATAAGCGCCATCCATTACAATTACTTAGACAAATTTTGAAAACGTGTCCTCTTTGGAAAAACCTACACTACACAAAACAAGTAAGTCAAAGAACCCTCTACACGCATAAAACAAAGTAAAAACAGAAATCGCAATGTAACTAAAACTCCCAAACCTCGAATTTAACCTACCTCTTGGCCTTCCTTTACATAACTCTAACATGTGATGATATTTTCTACTCCATATCCAATTCACTTACCTGAATCCCCAAATAATTCAATAATACAATAATGCAAAAAGTGAAATGTAAGGCAGATAGATCATTGAAACCATTATGAATAAGTTATACTAATATTAAGATCTATATAAACATAAATGTCATGAAGTGTAATTTATAGCAGATACGATATCATCGTCTCCAACTCCTATATAACACTGGAGACACTTTGGATGCTAAACTCTCATAGCATCTCCTCTCCATTGGGACTCTTAGGTCTGTAGTAGTTGCTTAGGTGGGTCTGAAAACTGTAGGGCATCAATAGTAGCTACCTAGGAAGAACTCTTTCCCTAAGAGTTGATAGATCTTCTCCTTCTCTTAACCAGTGTTGGTGGTGTGAAAGGAGGTTCGCCCTGGATACCTACAGCTTAGGTCTTGAATATACTCCTCCATGCATACCTTTAGATAACCCCTTTACAGGGGGTAGAGCTATACTGTCACTGCTAGGATGGCCTTGTCCTTAAGTATGCCTAACTCCTCTTGTTCATGTTTGTTTGCCTTACCTATACGGGTTTGGAAGGTTGAACTCTACTTAGGTGTCCTTGTCCAGCTTGTTCGCCTGAACTTGAGCCGGATGGGAAGGGTATAGAGTGACTGGGAGATGGTTACATAGCAACTGAATCCTATTCTCAATTGAAGATTAGGTTGCTTAGTAGTCGTCCTCATCAAAAGAGATCCTAATTTGTTGCAACCCATAAAAGATAAGAGGTTTAAGACGTCGTATAACAATGAAAGTAGGAAAAAGTAGTCATACTTGAAAATCGTCTTACCAACTGCCTAAGTAATGCTCTAGTTTGGCCAATGTACCATCAAGTGATCCGCCTGTACCACTATTGGTACCTACGCTCCACTCCTTTAAGTCCATCGATTTGGATGAAGGGAGAGTAGTGATCATTCCATGTGTTGATGTAGGGAAGATGTTATGTGATCCAATCCACATCCGTCCTCTCATGCAGGTTGATGCAATGCAATGCTTCCTCTATATCGCATCCAAGTAGAATCCTCTACAATCCATTAAGCTACCTAACATTTCACTCAAGAAAGTGCTACTCAATAATATGGAAGCATATGAGTGGTACTTATGCTCCCAAGATGTGTCGGCTACTATAGCAAAAATCAGGTAGTACCTCTAGAAGCTAGTCCAGGTATGGCTTCCAAACTACGTGAAAGATATATTTGTTATAATTATTGTAATGGCAATAGAGTGAAAGAGCTAGTAATGAAACTGTATGAAAAATAAGTACTTGATCGGGGCTCTATCTATCAAGGGCATTGTGGTAAGCTGTCATGACATATGTTGGGTGTATCCTAGTGTCGTGATTAGTCATCCACTTAGCAGCCAACAGTTTCTAGCTGTTTACTATCATTCCAAGCTTGGGGACGGAGCTATGTGTAGGAACTTATCCTACGCCTATACTTGAAGGAGAATCGCCGCACCTCTCATCTCACAGGTAGTCTCTAATAAGGACCCGCATAGCTTCCTGTATAGCCATGCAAGGTATGCAGATCCTTAGTTGTATTGATCGGCTCTCTTGAAGTTATCTAATAGAAGCAGGAACATGGCATGCACTAAGTTGTTGAATTTTTCAGCAAACATAAATCCTTCTAGCATCTGCAAGATGTAAACTCATCCTTATCATCTTCCTCATCTTCCTCAAGCTTATAATCATCATTGTCATCGTCGTTAAGTAAGCCTCCCATTAGCTAAACCATGTGATCATGTGAAACTTCCTTATGCACAACTGATCCTACGGCATCATCTACCTCATTATCATTGTCCCACGTAGGCGCAGACATGGGTAATGGCTCATATTTATATGCCATTTGTTCATTCTCCTCAACTGGTGCTTCCCTTTTTTTCTCTTCCATCGAAGCTACGTATGTTTCCTATATGGGGGGGGGGGGGGGGGGGGGGGGGGGCTCCTTCTGCTCTTATAATCCTAACATACAACTGGTGGATATGGGTTTGCTCAAATGCCTTTGCTATCTTAAAGAGATTCTTGATGTTATTGTTGTCCTTGATGGTAACGAGCAAGTAATTCATAGCACTTGAGTAAGCATTGGGATATTTGCACAAAATCTCAACCTTAACACTTAGGTCTACTCTAACACTCTAACAAACCCTTTCGAAAAGATCAAATAAATTTGCATTGGCTTTCAACTTCAACAACTTCACTAGGTCATGGTCATATTCTGACCCTAAACTTCCTCTTAGAATGTTTCCATGGGTAAAAATTATAAATTTCATAGTACCTACCGTTGTCAACCTATTCATAGGGTAATTATTGTTTCAATTAGTACATAATTAATGTTGTCTTGTTCAATGGGACTGCAACCTCTATCTTATTTCCTAAATTACACAACTCTCTAGTGGGCATTTCACTAAACACTTAGAGTGTACATTTCAAAACAATAAAATTACAATTCCATAATGTGAAATCTATACGCCAATACACAAATCGTTTACATATATTGCTAAAATACAATATGGAATACATACTAGCATGCAAACACAACAATTAAACATCTTAGATTAGTTAAAAAAACATATATCTAAAGCTAGGGATCCAAATAGGAAAATATAAAAAACAAGTATAAATGATTCATGAAATCGACGTAGATTAAATGTGTATGATGTTTATCTTTGTTTGTTGGAGTAGATTTTGCAAAAAAAAAAAGAAGAAGAAAGAAATAAAAGGGGTTTGAGTGAATGTTTTTTAAGAGAGATTGATTTTTTCTAAAAGAGAAGCAAGGAAGAGAGAGTATTTTTGAATGATTGAATGAATCTATTTGTGGGTTTTAGGTTTATATTGACAGTGAAGGCATTTTTCTAAAAGGCTTCTTCAGTTGTAATAAAATACATTGAAGGCATTTTTTAGAAAGACGCATTCAATACAAAAATAACCCAAATTAAAGGCACCTTCACAACCCCATTAACAGAATATTTATTCTATAAACCTTTTTTTTTTTAAATATTTTTCAAGAAACACACCCTTTATGTGCGTTCCTCCATCCCTAGATGCCTAATTTAAGATAAAGTAATCATGGCTCATGAGTCATTTTTTAAAAATTAAAAGTAGGCATCTTAGGAATATTTGTGCTTTCAAAATTGATGTGGAAAAAGCATATGGTAGAGTGGAATAGTCTTTCATCAATTTAGTTATGAGTTAGATGGGTTTTTTTGAGAAGTGGATAGGTTGGATTATGCGTTGTATTTCCTTGGTATCTTACAATCTCTTGGATAATGAAAGAGAGTCGGAAGAATTGATCCTTTTAGAGGCATTAGATAAGGTGATCCTATTTCTCCATATATCTTTATATTGGTTGCTGGTGTTCTTTTTAAATTAATCACAAAAGCAAAAGTTATGGGAAAGATTGATGCGATCCAAATCAAAAGAAATAGCCTTACTTCTCCAAGAGAGAAGTAAGGAAGAGAGAGTATTTCTGAATGATTGAATGAATCTATTTATGGGTTTTGGGTTTATATTGACAGTGAAGGCGTTTTTCTGAAATGCTTCTTCAGTTGTAATAAAATACATTGAAGGTATTTTTTAGAAAGACGCATTCAATACAAAAATAACCCAAATTAAAGGTACCTTTACGACCCCATGAATGAAATATTTATTTTGCAGACCCTTTTTTTTTTTTAAATATTTTTCAAGAAACACACCCTTTATGTGCGTTCCTCCATCCCTAGATGCCTAATTTAAGATAAAGTAATCATGGCTCATGAGTCATTTTTTAAAAATTAAAAGTAGGCATCTTAGGAATATTTGTGCTTTCAAAATTGATGTAGAAAAAGCATATGGTAGAGTGGAATAGTCTTTCATCAATTTAGTTATGAGTTAGATGGGTTTTTTTGAGAAGTGGATAGGTTGGATTATGCGTTGTATTTCCTTGGTATCTTACAATCTCTTGGATAATGAAAGAGAGTCGGAAGAATTGATCCTTTTAGAGGCATTAGATAAGGTGATCCTATTTCTCCATATATCTTTATATTGGTTGCTGGTGTTCTTTTTAAATTAATCACAAAAGCAAAAGTTATGGGAAAGATTGATGCGATCCATATCAAAAGAAATAGCCTGTATATTACCTATCTTTTCCATGCTAATGAAGCTTTCTTTTTCCATAAGGCTTCCAAACAAAATATTGAAGCTATGAAACATGTTCTTGATGTGTATTATGCTACATCGGGTAGCTTGTGAACTATCATAAGTCATCTTTGTTTTTCCATTGTTCTATTTTTAATTATATCAAAGGTGTGTGTTATTCTATCCTAAATATTAATCCTCACAACCAATTGAAATACTACACTAGGAACTCAAGGGAGGGGAGGGGATGTAGGGTGTGAATTGAGTTCAATGCCAAAATTCAACTTTTAACACCAATTTCTTTAAATTAAGGAATTAAGAGATTCCAATATTGACATAGACCAACAATGAGACAAATTAAGATAATAATAAATCAATGAAACGTACTGAAAATAAAAGAGATGGGGATAGAGAAATCAAGCCTAGAATTTTAACATGGAGTTTGGACTGCCTCCTACTTTCTACGATCACCTAATGCTTCAACCGATGTCTTCACACATGAATTTATTAATATCAATCTTAAGGGCACAAGTGCCTATACCTAATCTCCAATAAGTTTTGATCTTACAAACACAATAACTCATAAACACTTAGTGTAGTGCTCTCTTAAGCAGAAGTTGCAAATATGAAGCTTGGTACTACACTAGAGTCTACAAAGGATTACAAATTATGAGCACAAGACAATTGGAATTAAGTATAAGTAAATAAGAGGAATAATTACAGGAATATATCTCTATTAATTGTCTTTTATCTACTCATAAAGTTGCATTTATATGTCTTCATAAAAATCTAACCGTTGGTCTTGTATAATCTATATTAAATGCACTGTAACAATTAGTTTCTATATGGACCAGCCGGACGGTCTGTTTAATTGATGTCATCAGCCGGATGGTCCTCAAATCACTAGTTGCATAGTTTAACTAAGCTTACTGACCTTCATCAACCAGCCGAATAGTTTATGGGCAATTGGCCGTACAATCCAACAGGGCTTATTGACTTTCATCAACCAGCTGGTCAGTTCATGAGCAACCAGCTGCACGGTCCTTGTCTTGCTACTGTTTATAGAATACTTAAAGGAACTAATTGGTCAGTTCAATAGCAACCAGTCGCACGATCCTTGTTTTGCCATTGTTTACAGAATACCTAAAGGAACCAGCCGGCTTGTTCTAGCACAATCAGCTAGATGGTTCTACCACAACTAGCTAGACGGTTCATGATAAAGTAGCCAAAGATGCACTCGAATAGTGCTTGATTACTTCTTCTTATTTCACTATTAGATGGAATTAGTTCTTAATAATTTACAAAGCCAATCCCTAGATTAACCATATTTCCTTAAAAGGATATAGTTCTTGTAAGAATTTGAAAATCAATTTTGAAGCAATATTTGATTAATTATTTGTTCTCATCAAAATTACAAAATGAAAACTTCTAAGTTCAACAATCTCTTCCTTTTTTATGAGGACAAAATTTTTACAAATAACTCTTTCATAGATGCTCCCCCTTAATAAGTGTTCCCCCTCAAAAGTTGTAAAGGATGTCATAAGTAAACACTTGAGAGTATTCATCCTTTGTTTTGGAATTCATGTCCATGATTAAAAGAAAATTCTAAACTTCACCTTTACTTAGTTTGGACACGTTTAAGCATATTCATTTTGCAAACAAAAACAATTAGTTTGGACACTTGTAAGCATATTCAATTTGCAAACAAATTCACTCAACAAATTCTTGGGTGATTGAAGTCTTAAGTCTTCTCCCCCTTTGGCTTCATCAAAAGGATGAGAATCCAGGTGGTAAAGGGTAAGAAGAAAGAGAGACATGCTAGGGTACACTCTAAGGAATAGAGAAGGACAACACCATAAACAATATGAACCCAACACTATAATTTGACAAAGCCAGAAATGGAGATAGCACAAGAAACACAAAAAGCTAAGATTCATATAAGGAGAAGGTTGAAAGGCTAAGATTTAGTAAAAGAAATAGTAAGGAAAATAAAAATAGAGGCTAAGTCTAAGTACAAAAAAACAAAATAAAAATTAAAGCTAAGCATCCGAAAGAGGAGTAGAGTTACTAGACGGCCTGGGAGGAAGAGGTAGTAGCTGAGCATAAGGGCCTAAAGTCAGTAGAGGTAATGGATATGGGAGCTGGAAATGCTGCAAGAGTAGGTAAAAGATACGATCTTCCTGACATGAGACCCATTGCTCCATTTGATATATGCTGTCATCGATGTGGGTGCGAAGGTGACCCTCAATCTAGTCAATATAAGTGTAGATAGATGCTTGGGGACTTTGAGGAAATTGATTGGTAGGAGGACGGAAGTGGAGGTACTGGGAGGAATATCATCACCAACATAAGTGTCCTCATCTTAAGGAACATCTTAAGCAAGTAAGGCGACTGGGTTAACATCCTCTTCATCAATAGGTTCACCAAGGTCTTGAGAAGTGGTGCCAGTAAGAGGGGATAGAGGTTCTTTGTGAACCCAGCCAGTGTTCTTATCTAATTTCCATCTACCTTTACTAATGTGACACATGGTAAAGGGTTCATTATGGGGAGTTATGTTAGGAGCAAGAAAGATAACCCCTTTGGCTAGTAGAAGCTGAGTCACAAGATGCCCACAATGAAGAATAGCATGCTTTGACTTGTTTGTTACCATGTGGAAGCAGTAGAAGATCAAATCAGCATAATCAATTTATGTATCATTATGAATATAGCCCAATAGCCATAGGTCTCCCTTTGTGACGTATTCATGTCCACCACTTTGGGGACAATAGTTGTAATAAAGGAAAAGATGAAGGATCCGATAATGAAATGGTAACCTAATAGCTCTCAGATTTCGCTTATGTGCCCAATTGTGTTCATCGATAGGCCGTTATTGAAAAACTCTTCATAAAGTACAAAACCAATAATGTCTATTCCTTCCATATACCAGGTACCACCGGCCTTAACCCCAATGATGTTATAAATATCATTCCTAGTGATCTCTATTTCCCGACCATAGAGATAGCTATATAACCACAATTGCTTGTGCTCACTAGTATCTATCCCCACAAGTAAATTGCCATTTCTATCATGATCATCAGAGAGATTGCAATAAAAGTATCTCACAGCTTCTTCATTGACAATATTAGGAATATCCATAGTATCCAAAATGTGATTGGTAATCACCCCTTCCATATCAAGAATCCTAAATGCATGAAGAACATCATCATGAAAATGACACCCATAATTAATTTTCATAAGGTGAAATTTCTCATACCTTTGGGCATGGTAGAGGGTAGGAAAGAGATGAGAGTCGAATGGAGCCAGTAAGGCTTGTTGTTCCCATCCTTGGTTGCAACTATTGGAAGCATGAGTTCTTCATTCGGCTATAAGAAGAAATGGAGTTAAGGTTTTGAGAGTAGAGAGTTATGGTTAGGATTGGTGGACGGAGTGTGTGTTGGAGAGAGAAAGTGAGAAGAAGTGAATGGTGGTAGAGAAGAAAAGGAGAGAGAAGTGGTGGGGATGTGTTTTTGGATTCGTCGAAGGAGGAGAGGAGAGAGTGTAGATGGTGGGAAGGAGGGAAGAAGTGAAATGGAAAATGTCGGGCCCCCTTTATTTTATTTTTGCTGTAACAGTGTGAATCATTTGGATGATTTAGGAAGATTGTTTGGATGGTTAAGAACAGAAAAAACCATTTTTTGGAGATAGCTATTGGAACCATGCCCATTGTTATAAGGAACTGTTCAGACGGTCCAATGGGGTGTTCTATGCCTAGAACAGTTGTGCTTACGATTTGATGCAATTGTTTAGACGGTCCAAGGGGTGTTCTGTGTCCAAAAAAATCGTACCCACAGTTTGATGTAACCATTCGAACGGTCTGAGGGGTGTTCTGTGCTCAGAACCCTTGAAGCAACCGTACCTATGATTCGATGGAACCGTTCGAACGGTTGCATATAGAATTTTAAAAAGGGAAAGAGGCCTATTGCAACTAATCAATTGGTTGACTATTTTTCTCAAAAGGTTACTATTTAATCAGATTTGGGAAAAATTGAAGAAATGTACCAAGGTCACTCTTCAAGTTTATAGATCTTAGTACTCATTTTGCTTAATCATGCCTAACTCTTTTCTTAAGATACAAAAGCAATCTTCACTTAAGGGTTTAGTAAAAATATTAGCTGTTTGATTATTTGTATCTACAAACTCTAAGTACACATCCTTATTTTGAACATGATCTCTAATAAAATGATGTCGAATCTCAATGTACTTAGTCCTTGAGTGTTGGATCGGGATTTTTTTTTTGGTTAATGGCACTTGTGTTATCACATCGGATTGGGATGTTGGAAAAAATGAGCCCAAAGTCTTGTAATGTTTGCTTCATCCATAGAATTTGTGTGCAATAATTACCGGCAGCCACATATTTGGCCTCGGCAGTAGAGAGTGCTACGAAGTTTTGTTTCTTAAAGTACTAAGATATTAGAGAGTTTCCTAGAAAGTGACGTATGCCACTTATACTTTTTTGGTTGACTTTGCATCTGGAAAAATTAGCATAAGAATATCCTACAAGAACAAAAGAAGTATATTTGGGATACTATAAGTCGATTTCAATAGTGTCCGCTAGGTACTTAAAGATGTGTTTTGCTACATTCAACTGAGATTCTTCCGAGCAAGATTGAAATCTTGCGCATAAGCAAACGGCTAACATAATATCTAGTCTAGATGTAGTTAAGTACAATAGGCTTCCTATCATTCCTCTATAGAGCTTTTCGTAAATCCATTTTCCATGTTCATCTTTGTCTAATTTTAGGGTAGTGCTCATCGGAGTAGGCCTAGCTTTACAATTATCCATTTTAAAATGTTTTAAAAGCTCTTTTGTATACTTGGATTGATTTATAAATGTTCCATTGTCAGTTTGCTTAACTTGGAGAGCTAAGAAGTAATTGAGTTCTCTCATCATACTCATTTCGAATTCTTCTTCATACACTCTACAAATTCATTTACATGATTCATACTAGTAGCTCCAAACGCAATATTATCAACATAAATTTGAACAATCAATGTACAGGAATTGTGATTTTTAATAGATAGTGTTATGTCTAACTTTCCTCTTATAAATTTATTTTCTATTAGAAAGTTACTAAGCCTCTCATTCCAAACTCTAGGAGCTTGTTTAAGCTCATAGAGGGCTTTGTTAAGTTTATAAACTTGATTGGTTAACTCATTATGCTCAAAACTCGAAAGTTGTTCTACATACACTTCTTCTTTGATGAAGCCATTTAGGAAAGCACTTTTGACATCCATTTGAAATAGTTTGAAATCTTTATGAGTCGTGAATGCCAAAAGCATCCTAATGGCTTCTAGTCTTGCAACCAAGGAAAAGGTCTCATCAAAATCTATCCCTTCTTCTTGATTATAGCCTTTAGCAACTAACCTAGCCTTGTTTCTAATTACTATTCCGGATTTATCAAGTTTGTTTCTATAAACCTATTTTGTTCCAATTACCGGTTTATCACTAGGTCTAGGAACTAAATCCCATACTTCATTCTTAATAAATTGATTAAGCTTCGCTTGCATTACTTGTATCTAACTTCATCTTTTAAGGCTTCATCAATATTCTTAGGCTCAACTTGAGACAAGAATACTAAGTTGCTTATGTTTTTAAGTGATGATCTTGTTAATGCCCTATTTGAAGTTTCTTCAATAATTAGTTCTTTAGGGTGATTTTTAACAAATTGCCATTCTTTAGGAAGATCTAGATTTGATTGAACTATATTATTATCTACCTTAATAACATCTTTATCAATAGTATTGTTTTGGTCATTGTTTAAGTCTAACCTATCTAAATGAGCACTTGTATCAATCATGTCATTTTGAGATATATCATGCAGTGAAGATAGAGAATCATCAAATACAACATGTATAGATTCTTCAACAACTAGAGTTATTTTATTGAATATTTTATATGCCTTGCTTGATAGTGAATATCAAAGAAAAATAACCTCATTAGATTTAGAGTCGAATTTTCTTAGTTGTTTTTTACCATTATTGAGGACATAACACTTGGTACCAAAAGGATGAAAATAAGAGATGTTAGGCCTTCTTCCTTTCCAAAGTTCATAAGGGGTTTTCTTTAAAATTGATCTTATGAAAACATGGTTTGAAATATAACATGCGGTATTAACTGCTTCCGCCTAAAAATACTTTGGCAAATTGTATTCACATAACATTGTTCTAACCATTTCAATTAGGGCCTTATTTTTCCTTTTAACAACTCCATTTTGTTATAGAGTCCTAGGAGCTGAAAATGTATGTTCTATCCAATGTTGATTACAAAAATCATTCATTTCAATGTTCTCAAACTCTCCCCCATGATCACTTTTAAGAGAAGCAATTGTAAGGCCTTTTCCATTTTAGACTTTCTTGCAATATTTAAAGAACACATGATTTGTTTCATTTTTATTTGCATGAAAATAAGTCCATGTGTATTTAGAGAAATCATCAACAATGATCAAGATATATCTTTTCCCTCCTAAACTTAAAGTTTGTGTAGGGCTAAATAAGTCCAAATGTAGTAGTTGTAGTGGCTTAGAAGATGAGACTATATATTTTGGTTTGAAAGAGTTTTTGGTTTATTTTCCTTGTTGGCATGCTTGACATACCTTATCTTTTTGAAAATTAATTTTTTGTAGACCTTTTATAAGGTGTCTTTTAACAAGTTTAGAGATTATTTCCATGCTAGCATATCCTAATCTTCTATGCCACAACCAACTATCATTATGTTGGATGGATAGATAAGTTTCATTTTGATTTGTAAAATTACTAAGATTTATTTTATAAATGTTTTCTTATCTATATCCTTCAAAGCTACTTTGATCATTATTAATTCTTTCAATAATACATTTATTTGCTAGGCAAGTAACCTTATATCCTCCATCAAACAATTGACTAATGCTAAACAAATTATTCTTAAGATTATCAACTAATAATACTCCTTTAATGACGAGATCGTTGTTAATAAGAATGCTACCTTCACTCAAGATGGTTGATTTTCTATTGTCCCCAAAGGTAACATTTCCTTCATCCTTCAAGATTAATATGGTGAATTTGGTAGCGTCTCTCGTCATATGCCTCAAGCAACCACTATCCAAAATCCATTTGTTGTTCTTTCTTGAAGATTCCCACAAAAATAAAAATTTTAAATTTTTGGTACCCACTTGAGTTTGGTTTCTTTTGAGTTAGTTGTAGCAATAAGACTATGTCCCTTAAGGATCCAAAGCATCTTTCCTTTATGAATTAAGTTGGCATTTCTTCTTATTTCACAAGTGCGAGCAATAAGACCATGCCTACCACAATAGTTACAAGTCTCATTAGTTGCTTTAACAAAGTAACTTTTATAGGACTTGTACATATGGTTTTTGCTATAGCTAATTCCGGTTTTGTTAAGGCTATTTCTTTGTTGTCCTAAGAGTTTATTTAAGTTCTTTCCACCTTCAACAAACTTAGCTATTATTTTCCTTGAATCATTTAGGCTAGATCTCAACACATCATTTTCAACTTCCAACTTTGCTAACTCATCTATACTAGGATCCTCATTTTCAAGTACTTTGATTTTTGATTTTATTCCTTCATTTTCTTTAAATAGCTCTTTAATTTCACTTATGATTTTCTCATTTATTTTGCTTAATTCAACATTTTCTTTCCTTAGGACATCATGCTCAATATTCAAATTTTCGTTCTCAATTCTCAAGTATTCATTATCTTCTTCTAAGTTTTCTTTTTCCTAAACTATCTTATTGTACTCAAGTTTAAACACATCAAATTCATTCCCTACTTCACTCATCACTTGTTTGAGAATTTTATTCTTCTTTTGCATTTTTGCAAAATCTTTTAAAAGATCATTATACATTTCCTTTAACTTATGATAAGAAGATTGAGATGTGGTACATACCTCATTATCCAAAGCCATGAGGTAAAGATCATTATTCAAGTCGCTTGAATCATTGTCGCTCTAAGTGGCCACCATAGCTTTCTTTCTCGAACCCTTATCTCCTTTCTTGAGAAGTGGACAATAATCTTTAATGTGTCTTAGTTGATGGCAATTATAAAATTTTATGACATCCCTCTTTTTCTTTATAAGTCTTAAGGTATTCCTACCACTAACTTCATCTTTCCTTAACTTCTTATTAAATTTAAAAAATTTCTTAAATTTCTTTACCATCATTGCCATTTCATCGTCATTATCATCACTCCCATCCTCATCATCACTTGTAGTGCAATCGGTGGCTTTGAGAGCTATGGTTTTCTTCTTGGATTCTTCTCCACTTCTTTTGATCATCTCATGGGTCTTGAGTGTACCAAGAAGTTGCTCTTTTGATAAAGCTTTTAGATCATGTACTTCTTCAATAGCGGTCCTCTTGGCTTCCCATTTTTTTGGAAGAGACCTAATAATTTTTGAATTAATTTCTAAGTTAGATAATTTCTTGCCAAGTACCACTAACGGATTAATGATGTCAATAAATCTTTTATGCATTTCATCTATAGTCTTATTGGGAAGCATTTTGAAATTCTCAAATTCTCCACATAACAAACTTGTTTTATTGTCTAAACTCTAAATGTGCCCTCATATGTACTTTGTAGCTCATCCCAAATCTCTTTAGCATTTGTACATGTATAAGTTCTATTGGAATCATTTTCACTCATAGCATAATGTAATATGTTCATTGCTATTTCATTTAGGTCTACTTTCTTCCAATCATCCTCAGTATATTCATTATCTTCCTTTTCTTCAATTTTAATTGGCCCCTTTTCAATTACATCCCATAGTTTTCTATTTTTTGCCTTAACAAAAATTCTTACTCTATATTTCCAATAGGGATAATTCCCACTAGTGAGAAATGGTGGCCTATTTATAGCTTGACCCTCTATGAATCTTAATGTATTTAGTACCATGATCTTTACTCTATAATACAGTTAAGCAATCTAAATTATAGAGATTGGCTCTGATACCAAATGAAATACTATACTAGAAACTCGAGAGGGGGGGGTTCAATCCTAAAATTCAACTTTTAACACCAATTTCTTTAAATTAAGGAACTGAGAGAATGCAATATTGACATAGACCAAAAATGAGACAAATTAAGATAATAATAAATCAATGAAACATGTGGAAAATAAAACAGATAAGGATAAAGAAATCAAGCCCGGAATTTTAACATGGAGTTCGGACTGCCTCCTACTCTTTACAATTACCTAATGCCTCAACCGAGGTCTTCACACACGAATTTATTAATATCAATCTCAAGGGCACAAGTGCCTATACCCAATCTCTAACAAGTTTTGATCTTACAAACACAACAACTAACAGTAAGTATTTAGGTATGAATTAAAAGATAGAATCAGTTCTTAATAATTTACAAAGGCAATCCTCAGATTAACCATATTTCCTTAAAAGATATAGTTCTTATAAGAATTTGCAAATTGATCAAATATTATGTTCTCATCAAAATTACAAAATGAAAACTTCTAAATTTAACACCAACCCAGTAAGTATTTAGGTATTCTGTCATCATGGGGGAGATCTAAATACCTAGTCTTAGTGGGGTTAAGGATAAAATTTATCACAAGGTTCAAGGGTGGAAACAACACCTCTTCTCTCTAGGGGGCAAAGAAGTTCTTATCAAGTGCTATTCCTACATACATAATGAATTCGTTCTTGTTCCCTCTTAATTGGTGTAAGGAAGTATCAAGTGTGATAGCAAATTTTTGGTGGGGTTATTCAAATAACAAGAATAAATTCTTTGGAAAAATCGGAAAGAGCTGTCAAAATCAAAGAAAATAGGTGGCCTGGGCTTTAGAAATCTCCATCTTTTCAACTTGGCTTTATTAGGAAAGCTGTCATGGAGAAATCTAAATAAACCCGATGCTCTTTGGTAAAACTTTTGAAGAGTATCTACTTTCCAAGAAATAGTTTTTTTAAAAGCAAAAAAAGGATGTGGATCCTCGTGGGGATGGAATAGTAGTCTCAATGGCAGGGAGGCTACTGAACATGAATTGTGTTGGCAAGTAGGAGATGGCTCGAATACAAAATTCTGGACTGATGCTTGGATTCCAAACTTACCTAAATTTTCTTTGCATAACAGAGTTCTTAATTTAGGTACTTATCTGGAGTTGCTCGGTTTTTATCACCTCACGAGATGTAAGCCATTGAAAATATCCCATTCCCATCATCAACATGTCAGGATAGAATTATATGGCTAAAGGAAGTTTCTGGCTCTTGTACTGTGAAAAGTAGCTATCATTACTAGATGAATCAGAAGGGTTTTAAGTGATAATAAGAGACCTTACACTTTTAGAATTATTGATAGAAGAGTTTGGAAAATAATCTGTAACATTGATTGTACTCCAAAACATAAGCATCATCTCTGGCATGTTTGTAATAAATCTCTGCCTACTAATCCAAAGCTTCGTTGCTGGAGAATTAGAGCAGATTCAAAATGCCCTTTTTGTGAGAAAGAGGAGACAATCGAGCACCTTTTTTTCACTGTGATTGGGTGCGTTCAGTTTGGTTGGAATGCTGTCACTTTAGACTAGAAGACTTTGATATTGCTTAAATAGATTGCTGGATATTGGACTTGGCTAATAACAGGTTGGGCGACAAAGAAACAATTTCGGAGCTACAGTCCAAAATTTCTGTTACAATCTGGCAACTTCGAAAGCACAGGAATAAAGCTGTTTTTGAAGAAACAAGATTGAACCCGAGAGAAGTTATTGCTATTGTTAAAAAAGAGATGCTGGAACTCCAAGTGGCGGCCTCCCCCACCCGACGAAGGTTTCATCAAATTTAACACAGATGGCACATTGGATCTCAACACAAAGGAAGGAGGCATTGGTTTTTGAAACACTCCAGTCAAAAGTAAGAGTAATTAATTAACAAAAGTGAATTAGGTAAATAAGATGAGGAGCTTTGTTTAAGAATCCCAACATTAAAGGTTAAAGGTCCAATGAGAGAAATCTTCAACTTATAGATTTTAACATAACTTTAAACTTATAAAGCTCATTTAAGTAAATTTTCTTGAAAACATTTCGAATAATAAATTAACTCCTAGTAATCAAGCTTATGTTATATTAAAACTAAAATGTATAGTGATAAGTAATATATCAATCATCTCCAATAGGTATGACTTAGTCTATAATTAATTATTATAAATGATTGAAAAGAAGAAGAAAGCTTAATAAAATAATTTAACATTACCAATATGCTGATTATTCTATCTATAAATACTCTCTCTTTTAATTTCTTGTTTTCATTTCCTGATCCACTCTCTTTTCCTTTCTTTTCATTTTTCTTTTTTCTAATATCCATGTCTCCAATTTCCTTGGACCATTCCTCCCGATTCATAGGACGCAGAACCAATCAAGGGTCCACTCTCTCTCAATTAACCCTTGCTTGCGGCCACACGAACACCAATTTTTAAACCAAATCCTCATTTAACAACACAATTCTCATTTTGTGGACATTAGCCGCCACAGTATCCATACAAGCTCACTCTTTCTTCTTCAACTCAGCTCTCGCTTGTCTCCGACTTCGTATCAGCCCTCTACCTCTTATTTATCTCTCTGTAATGGTACCTTCCATTTCCAACTCAACTTTCGTCTTTGCTTCTTGTTTCGGTTTCTAAATTCTCTATTAGATGACGGTGTTCTCTCAAGCTTCCTTCTCTGGCAATGGCGAGCATGTTGAAGTCGCCTTCGACAAATACGCATTCTCCGCTCTCCTTCCTTGAATGCGAGCTTCACGACGTCACCATGAAAACAGAGCTTTAAGTCTTCGCTTTCATTTCAGATTCCTTGCTTTGTCTTATCCTTCTACTCCGACCTCCAAACTTACGTGCGGTGGCAAACTCGTGCTCGACGAACTTTGGCCTTGCACCATTTCCTTTGGATTCCGATGAGGTGCTCGTCATTTCACTAGTCGACTCTATTTATCCTTTTTAGTCAAGTAACTCTATCTCCTTACTTTAAGATTTTGTAATTTGAAATTGATGAAGACATTGTTGGAAGTTTACTTCTTGAAGGCTAGTGGGGAAGTGCCTTAACGTTTTCCATCCTTTGGTGATGTAGTGGAGCTTCGTTTTTATTTTGTCTTTTCTCGAGTTCATGTGTAAGATGTTCTGGTCTTCTCTGGTAATGGTGGACTTTACGACTTGATGGCCACATGTGTCCCCTGACTTAGCTTCCTTCTCGTGTTTCATATGGAAAAATAAGATCAACGCTTGACATGATAATATGCTAGCCTAATAGTTCATCATATTATATTGCTACCGTAACGTAAGTATAATATAGTGATGTTTGCTAAACAATGTTAAATCCTTAATAGTTGATATTAAATTACTCCTGTTGGTGCTGAAGCTATATGAATGGTATAATATTATGATATTTATAATAATCAAGATTGATAACCAGTTCTTTTAACTTTGAAAATATTTTGGAGTCGTCACTTGACCGGAGTCGAGAAAAAGAATAAGTTATAACTAATTAGGTGGATTGATTATAATTTAATTATTAATCTTTTGATAAAACCAATTTTAAAACGGTTTTTAAAACTAGAAATCTTAATCCGAGAGTTATTCTATTAAACCTATATGGGTACTATTACTAAATTTCCGAATTTAATTTTACTTTTCAAATACCCTTTTAATAATGTCTATTTATAAGAAACAATTGAAATTATACCAAAAATAAGAATTTAAAGAAATATCTACTAAAGTGGGAAAATAAAAATTTTCCATATTTTAAGTTGCCTTGTACGTATGGGTGCCTACGTATCTGCTATTCAAGATCAGACATTTATAGTTTGTTTTGTAAAATTTTACTGTGTTGAATTCGTTTTGATTTTGAAAATGCATCGAGTTTACATTTTAAGTAAATTTGATTTTATTAGGAAAGATCTTAAGGGGTCTTAAATTTGAGTTTTATTTTTTTAGAAAGTTCTAGAAAATGTCCTAATTTTAAAAAATCTTTTAGTTTTATTTTAGAAAATCGATTTTCTAAGTGGTAAAATAGTTTTTATTTACTAACCTATTTTTATCATATTATTATTATTATTATTATTTATCATTATTTTTTTGCTATTTAAATCTGAATTGAAATAATAAAAAAAGGAAAAAACAACAGACTTGAGATATTCTCTTTCTTTCCTTTGTTTTTTTCTTTACTTCTTCTTTTTTTTTTATTTATTATTACATCTACAGATAAAATAAAATGAATAAATAATAAAAAATGTAGCCGATTGAGTTGACTTCAGATTGGCTCAGGTTAGCTTGGAGTCGACTCGAGTTTCATAGTGAAAAAGGCAACAACGGTAGTTGGAGGATGATTTGGCTTGATCTGGCCACTAATTGAAGTAGGAAAAGTGTTTTTTGTAGATCTCAAATTGGTGAATAGGGGGTTAGACTTGATGCCGCGGGCTACAGTAGTGGTTTGGTGGTTATTTGTGCTTGGCCGTAAGCGATAGTGGTTGCTTCCTTTAAGTAGTGGTTGCTAAAGACACGAAGGTGGTGTATCTTGGGATTTTAAAGGGTAGTGAACACGATGAGATAGATGAATTGCTTTGGGATTGGCCTATT
The DNA here is from genome assembly GCA_024138005.1 of Lumnitzera racemosa. Taxonomy (NCBI): domain Eukaryota; kingdom Viridiplantae; phylum Streptophyta; class Magnoliopsida; order Myrtales; family Combretaceae; genus Lumnitzera; species Lumnitzera racemosa. Next base: position 23,716,458 of record JAMXBC010000008.1, read on the forward strand.
TGATGAGAATTTTAGAGAGAGAAATGGTTTGGGCTAGAGAGAGAAACTTGAGATTAAGCTTGGGTAAGAGATTGTTGTGTGTTCTTACATGTTTCACAACCCCCTATTTATACTTAAATGACACTTGAACATGCGTAAAAAGTCAAGGAAACCATTAATTAGTAAAATAAAATCAGTGGTATTTTTGACCCATAATGATTTTTTTATTTTTTATTTTTGAGCTCAATTTTAATTGCATAAACGATTAGATTTCGACGGGTTTTGGGGTGAATTTAGAAATGAGCCATGCGTATTACATGATTTTATTATTAATTTAGTGAAATCGTATAGTAAAATGAGTAAAAAATGATCTTGAAATGAGCACATGAGGAAGAAATAAAGTTGGAATTCTGGAAAAAAATCATGGAAGAAGAAGAATAGGGGGTGGGGTGGGGTAGGCGGCGGCAGCGGTACAGGTAAATAAAAATAAGAACAAAAAGCATGAATTCTAACTCCCCTTATTTCTCTAAATTCTTTTGTTGTGTTTTTTTTTTCTTACTTTTTATTTTAATTTTTTGAATTAGATATTTTTTCTAATTTTTTTTGTACTTTTTGTCTAAAATTTTATTTTTTGTGATCTTTTGTAAATCTTCTATTTTTGTATTTTCTTTTTTTTTTTTTTTATTTTTTTTTAATTTTATAAATTTTATTTTTTTTGTTTCTTCTTAAATTAGGACCCTTTATCCTATACTATTTTTTTTTTTAAAATGAGGGGTGGGGGTACAAAAATAAGGTGTCTACAGAACGCAATTGGTTAAGAAAGTGAGGAAAAGAGAATCTATTGAATTTAGGCTTTTGACTTTTCTTTTTGTTTTGAGAAAACTAATTGGGAATTCTTGGGATGCCGATTAGTTTCTTATCTTATTATAAATAGAATTCATGACCTATGGTTTTTGTAAACTCCTAATGTCTATTATAACTTTCTATATGAAAATACTTATATAAGTATTGTTATATTATTGAACGATAAGTTGTTATGAATAGGTATTTTAAAATTTTTTATCAAATATTTGATTATTAACAGGTGTTAGACAAAATAGTTTAAGGTGATTAAGTCGTGTATGCTTTATGTAGACTATATTTACAATATTAGCTATGTGGTTAACTTCTATTATAAGTTAGTTTACAAGGTAAGATTATTATGACTTCTCTTGTTTGGGGTTTAACATTGTATTTTTGATAGCACTATATTATTGTGCTTCATATACATAATGGATATGTAAACTGTTTTATAGAAGTGTGTGCCTTATTCCCTATTTTATACTAAGTTTATGAGTTTGAGTTACGTATTGCCTTTCTCCATTCTTTCTTTTATTACTTTTTTAGATAGGTACATCATAATTCTTTATCTTCTAGAAGATGTATTAACTCCAATTAATTCTCCCACTAAAATGATATTCATAAGAAGACGTATTAATTCATCCATTAAAATAACATTAATAAATTTGATTTTCCTCACTTAAATGATGTTTCCAGACTTGAGTGACATTCATTGCTTCTTCTAATTTTGACGTTTCATCCTTTTTTAACCAAAACCTATAGATAGGTGGCTTCTTCAACTTCATAATTAAAATTCTCCTTGGCACTTTTTTTAATCTGAAAAGTAGTAGTGAGCATTAAGTAAGCATAGAATGAGTAATGAAATTGTTGATGTGCTAGGAATAAATTATCAAATTTCAATTAAGGAGAGAAAGGGAAGTAGTAATAATCAAATATCAACCTGCAATTATATGAAAACATCAACTAAGTACCTACTTCAAGTACTATAACATCAATGCTAGCAGTAATAGTAGTAAAAGATGATCGTCTACAACTTCAAGTCATGATTACATCATCGATAAGAAAGGAAGAAGAAGATGATGCATACCATCTCAACTTATGAGATTAACCTTTATTCTTTTATTTTATTTTTTTTCACACTATCCTTCCTTCCAATTAACATCAATGGAGCTTAGAGGTACCTTTTTTTTATTTAATGGAAGAAGTTTGATATGAGGGAAACAACAAATTTCCTTTACATCTATCCCCTATGGTGCATGTAATTGAGACAACCACTTCATCTAGATTTTAGGTATTGTGATCTAGATGAAATCCATTATTAATAAAGGTTTAGGGGATTCTTTTCAAATTGCGTCAAGTGTTAGGTAATAAGTATAGTTGGTGATAATATATAATAGCTTTACAATCAATAGCAACTTAGAGGTATGATTAGATGCTTTCCCTAGAGAATTTACCTCTCCACTTAGTTTACTATGAGAGTTATTATGCACAATTCTTATTCCATACAACTAAGTCTTGTTATATGAATAGATAAAATTCAGATACCAAACCACACTTGGATATAAAAAGGGTGCTTATTTTATGTAGTTTTAAAGGACAATGATTTGCAAAAGTTTTGTGTGAAATTTGTGCTATAAAAGAGTGCTAAAGACAAGGTTGCAAGACTAATTGATAAAACACATGTTGAAGAGTCACAAACTTTCATCAAGAGTTGTATTAATTCAACCATTTGATTATTCACAAGATTGAGTTTGAATTAATTACATTTTGATTCAAACTCTTGATCACAAAGTGATACAACTCTTATAATTGAAACTCATGAAAGTTCGATAAAAAAATCACAACTCTTTCAATAGATAAGTCTTTTAACAACTACCACATAAGAATCATGTGCAAGTTCATGGCTTTAGGGTTTTAGGGTTTTAGGGCTAAACTTACTTTAGGGTTTTCCATCTTCTTATTTTAGGTCTTTGGCTTAATATTTAGGGTTTGATTATCTTATTTATGATTTTGATTCTTATATTTCTATAGGATTATAGTGACTATTTGTTGACTTTCTCTCTTATCTAACTTTTAGTTGAGCTCAAAACCCATAGGGTTTACATCCTCCCCCCTAGAAAAGTTTTGTCATCAAAACTTACAAGGTATACCTAGTGTTTCAACCAATTTTGAGTATTTACATCTCATCTCTTGCTTGACCTTCCAAGTAGCTTCCTCCTCTTTTTCATAGTTTCTTTACACTACCTTTACATACTTGATTTCTTTGGTCCTCAACTTTTAGGTCTTTTGATCTAAGATATGAACAAAGCGGTCTTCATAAGTGAGATTTTCCTTTAGTTGGATTAGTTTCAACTCCACTAATTTGTTTAGGTCTAGATTATGTTTGCAAAGGACTGATACATGAAAAATGTTGTACAGTTCAGATAAATTTAGAGGTAATGCTAGTTGATAGGCTAAATTCCCAACTTTATCTAGTACTTTGAAGGGTCCAATATATTAAGGGCTTAACTTCCCTTATATCCTTACCCGGTGTATGCTCTTTATTGGCTTCACCTTAAGATATACATGATCACCAACCTGGAACTCCACTTCTCATCTCTTTAGATCTACCTAACTCTTCTATTGACCTTGGCTTCTTTCATTTTCTGCTTAATGATGACCACCTTCGTAGCAACTTCTTGAACCAAATTGGGTACTAAAGCCAACTTTTCAATGTCGTCCTATAATATAAGAGATCTACACTTCCTCTTGTATAAGGCTTCATACTATGGCATCTGAATGCTTAAATGGAAGTTGTTGTTGTAGGTGAACTTAACGAGAGGTAAATGGATGTCCCAACTTCCATTGAATTTTATAGCATAAGCTCTTAGTATGTCTTCTAAGGTCTAAATGGTCTTTTCTAATTGCCCATTCAACTATGGGTGATAAGCTGTATTGAAATTCAATTGTATACCTAAGTGTTTTTGTAAGCTTCCCCAAAATTTGGACGCAAATTGTGGATTGTTTGAAACTATACCTACTGGAACGCTATGGAGTTTCACAATTTCTTTCGCATAGATTCGTGCCAACTTCTTCAAGGATTATGTCATATTGATGGGTAAGAAATGCATAGACTTGTTAAGTCTATCAACAATCACTTAAATAGCATAGAATGCTTCCGGAGTCTGTGGTAATTTGCTTATAAAGTCCATTATGATCTATTCCCACTTCTATTCAAGAATGGGATATGGTTGTAGTAATCCTCTTGGTTTTTGGTGTTCAACCTTGACCCTTTCACATGTTTCACACTTTTGTATGTACTATACTATATCTTGCTTCTTACCATTCCACCAAAAATTCTTCTTAAGGTCTTGATACATTTTGGTCCCTTCAGGGTGCACAAAGGATCTTGAATAATGACCTTAACTGAAGATTTCCTTTTTAAGAGATGTATCCTTTAGTACATACAACTTGACTTTCATGTAGATTGCTCCATTCTCATCAGTTTCAAAGTCTAAGTGCTTACCACTTGCCATTTCCTTTTTTACCTTCATCAAAGTCGAATAAGCTTGCTGTGCTTCTTAAATCCTTTCTATTATGGTGGGTTTGATGACCAAATTCCTTGATCAGTTCATGTTGCTTAATGAAAAGTGAGGCAACTTTTACATGATTCTTGTGGCTTATGGCATCTACTATTACATTTACTCGACTTAGACAGTAATTGATCCCAAGATCGTAGTCCTTGATCAAATCAAGCCATCTCCTTTGCCTCATGTTTAATTCTTTTTGAGTGAAGAGATATTTGAGGTTTTTGTTGTTGGTGTAAATCTCACATCTTTGCTCATATAAGTAGTACCTCCAAATTTTCAAGGTGCAGCTTGCTGTTGCCAATTCAACAGAGTAGGATAATTATGCTCATAAGGACTCAATTATTTGAATGCATATGCTATGACTCTCCCACTTTACATCAAAATGTAGCCAAGTCCATTTATAGATGCATCACTATACACAATAAAGGGTTCTTCCATGTTGGTTAAGACCAAAATCAGTATAGACACTAACCTATGCTTCAACTCTTGGAAACTCTATTCTCTCTTGTTTGTCCACTCATGCTTTATGTGCTTTTGATTCATCTAGGTGAGGGTCTTGCTAAAGTGGAGAAATCCTTGAAAAACCTCCTGTAATACCTTGTAAGACCAAAGAAACTACTTACCTTAGTGACTATTTCCAGCCTCTTTCATTTAACTATAGCCTTGGTCTTTTCTAGATCCACTATGATTCCATTACCTACTATAACATGCTTTGAAAAGAAATATCTTTCAATGAAAAGTCGCATTTGAATAGCTTGGCATAAAGTTGATGCTCCCTTTATGTTTGCAACATTATGCTCAAATGTTCCTTATGTTATTTGGATGAAGCTAAGTAGACTAAGGTGTCATTGATGAAAATAATAACACACTTATCTAATAAGGCATGGAATACATGATTCATTAAGTCCATAAATATAGCTGATGTGTTTGTCAACCCTAAGGGCATCACTAGAAATTCATAATGACCATATCGTATTTTGAAAGCTGTCTTAAGAACATCTTCAAGCTTAATATTGAGTCGATGATATTTAGATCTTAGATCAATTTTGGAAAAGACTCTAGCTCCTCTTTATTGATCAAATAAGTCATCTATTCAGGGAAGTGGATACTTATTTTTTATAGTCATCTTATTCAAGTCCCGATAGTTTATGTATGGTCTTATGGAACCATCTTTCTTCTTAACAAATAATACTGGTGCTCTATGGAGACATGCTAGGTATAATGAATCATTGATCTAGTAGTTCCTACAATTTTTTCTTTAACCGTTTCAGCTTTACTAAAGTTATCTTGTATGGTACCTTTGAGATAGGCTCTATACCTAGCAATAAATCGATGACAAAATCGATCTCCCTCTTGGGTGTTAATCCTGAAAGCTTGTCGAGAAAAAAAATCTAGAAACTCATTTACCATTGGAATTTCCTTAATTCATGGATTTGCTTTTTCTGTCTTAGTTGCATTCAACCCTGCTTCTACCTACTTCTGGAGGCTTTTATCTAAAACTATTTCAAGCAAGTATAATACCCTTGACTTGATTGGAATCAATTTTCTTTTGAAAATAGCCTTAGTACCATCTAATGCATCAAATTCCACTTCTTTGGTTTGACAATTCATCTTAGCATTCACAACTAACATCTAACTCATGCCCAATATGGCCTCGTATTTATTCATCTCAAGTATTATTATATTTACTCAGGAGTTGTTATCTTGAATCCTTAGAAGGAAATTCCTTACTATCTCTCGAGTTACCATTATGCTTTCTGTAGGTGTCTTGACTACTATATTATACTTTATAGTCATTACTTGTAATCTAACTCTCTTGACATCTTAGGTATGATAAAAGAGTGAGTTACTCTCGTATCAAACTAAGTGTACATGGGTAAACTAGAAACATGGATATTCCCTGTAACAATCCATAATTTTCCTCTTTTAACTTTTCATATAGAGGATATCTTTTAGTTCTTTAACCACATTTTCATAGTCTTATATACTTTATTAGATGTTATAAATCCATAAAGGAGAGAATAGAAAAGGGTAAATTTTACATACCTACAATAAGCCTTGCATTAACAGCATCTCCTTCTTCAATCTATGCAACAACCTCATCATCTTCGTCATCTACATAATCTTACTCGCCCTCCAGGTTATAAACTCTAGTATGCACAGGTATGCTTGCTCTAGTCTCTATGGGTTTAGGCCAACTTATTTGTCATTAAGCAACTAGGCTACTTAGAAGTGTTAAGGGGTGAGTTGGCTGGATGCCTTGTGCAGTCCTCATTTTTGGATAGTTGGGAGCAATTTACCTTATTTGCTTGCACATGAAATAGGTCATACTAGCTCTATTGGGAAACTTAGCTATGTAGTAGCTACCATCTCCATAAAGGAAACACCTGTGCTGAAGCTATGGGCATTTTCTCGGGTAATGGGCGCCCTTACATTTCCAACATTTCGCTATACCTGAACCTGGAGTAATTAGCCTCAATTGTCAACCTTAAATCTGCATAATCTTTTTTCCCTTTCTTAAAAGAACTAAGTCTTCAAAAGGCCTCTTTCCAAATATGTTTACCTTGTGCCTCTCATTCATCTCTTTCGAATCCTTAGCACTTTCAATAGTTCTTGCTATCTCAATTGCTTCCATGAAATCTCTGGGTCAAAACTCTTATACTCAACGCTTAGTCTTGTAATCTAATCTTGTAATAAACACTTGGGTCCTTAGTCTGTCTCTGACTTGAAACTCTTCATCAGCAAACTATAATAATCTATTAAAGTTAGATTTGTACTAATCTAAAGTATAGTTTGCCTTCTACATGGATAGAGAGCATTACTATACTATAACCTCAAGGTTTCTAGAAAATAGTTTGATTTGAACTCTCTTCGAAACACTTCCTAAGTGATCAAGCCTCTAACCATCCTCGTCTTGGCTTCCTACTAAGTCTTAGTGTAAAGCCTCAACATATATGTATCATAGGTAATCCTCATATAGTATAGAACCTTAAGTACCTCAAAAGTGCGCTTAGTTTGCATGAGCCAATTCTCAAGTTCTAAGGGGCATCCTAAAACCCCGTCAAAATACCTAGTACACTTGCTAAACCCCAACATCATTGACCTTTAAGGCTTGGGATTTGGAGGTGTTGTAGGAGCTAAATCAACTTATGCAATAGGAAGTGGTGGTGGTAGTAGCACCTCCTCAATTGGTATAAGAAGCTGTTGAGCTTAGTTTTTCACACACCCAGTCATTTTTAGAAATTAAGCATTTTTTAAATTGATCAGTACTAAACCCTACCTATTTAATATTGATCCTTGACTAGGGTTTAAAGAAAATTGTTCCTTTTTGTTTTGAAAAAAATTTTGGAGTGACCACTCGATTATAGTTGCGAAAAATAGTTAAGTTATAACCAATTGGGTGCATTGGTTATAACTTAGCCACTAGTCTAATAATTAAAACCAATTTATAAAACGGCTTTTGAAACCAGAGAATCTAGATCTGGGGGTTAGGAATTTTAAACCCTAATGGGTACCATCGACTTTCTAAAATTAGACTTAGCCTTAAAAACCTTTTAATTTTGAAAGATATAACTTGGTTATTGGTTACTTTAATTGGATAACAAAATAATCTAAACTAAAGAAAAAGGGAAATTAGATTTTCTTTATTTTTATCGTCTCACCATAGGTGCTTACGTATTAGCTATTTGAGATCAGACGTACATAGATCTTTTAATAAATACTTTAATGAGTTAGGTTGATTTTAATTTTTGAAAACAATTGAGTTTATGTTTTTTACTTAATTTGGTTCATTTAAGAAAATTTCTAAAAAAGGGCTTAAATTGGATTTTATTTTTGGAAATTCTAAATGATCCTAATTTGGAAAACGATTGATTTATTTTTCTTTCATTTTTGGAAAATCAATTTTTCTAAGTGATAAAACGATTTTATTCCCTATCCTAGTTATTTTATCATCTTATTTACTTATTACTTATTATATTTTATCTATTTTTATCAAAAAATAAAGTAAAATAAGTTTACTCTTTTCTTTTTTCTTTTTTTTTCTTTTCTTTCCTTCTTTTTCTTTTTTGTTTTATTATTATTCTTTTTTCTTTCTGTTTTTTTTTTTTTACATTACAATTTACACTTACGTGGATAAATGAATAAAACACATAAATAAATAAATCAAAACAAAATACGAAATTGAAATTAAAAAAAAAACAAGGTTCGGATGTAGTTGGGCACGTAGGTAGAACTTAGAGCAGGTTGGTCGATTTAGTCGGGTTGGATCGCGGGTCATCGAGTCGGGTTCTACTATCTTTAATAGTAGTGGCAACTTGGGTTAATTCAATATGATTCAAGCCAAATTTTTTGTAGGTGATGACAGATTGGTGTGTTTGGGATTGGACTTAGGGGGCTAAGCCGAATGTCGTGGTGATTAGAGGTGGTTTAGAGGGTAGTATGAGGTGGTGATTATGGCGATATTCGAGTAGTGCCATCGAGGGTTGCTAGGTGTAAGTGGGGTGATGGTCCAGGGTTATGGAGAGTGGGGAGTTTAGCTATGTGATTGGTTTGGGCCTAGGGTAGTCGAGGATGGTGGTTTAAGTGGGTCGTAGTGGTAGCAATGAGGGTTTGGCTTGTGGTAGTTAGGCAGGGTTGCTAGGGGGTATAGTGATGGTTGAGAAGAGTTAGAATGGGAAACTTGAGCTATGGGTAGTACTCCTATGGTGGTGATTTGTGGTAGTGAGCTTAAGAGAGGGTGATTTGAAGAAAGAGAGGGTGAGTTAGAAAGAGAAAGATTGCGAGAATGAGAGAGGATATTTCAAGTGATTCAACAGCTCATGTATTGGTTGTATATGTGCAATGAACTCCCCTAACACCCAATTTATACTCGAATTCACTTTTGAAATAACGGAAAGTTCGAATTGGAGTAAAGTGTAAATGGCTGAAATCACAGTTTTTTTCCAATCTTTGGAGCTCGGCTTAATTGTGTTCATGCATGAATTTTGATGTGTTCTTAATCACTATTAATACTAGGCCATGTGTTCTTTGTGGTTTCATCACTAATTTGATGAAATTGCAACGAAAAAGGGATCAAATTTGCCCACAAAGTACACTATTTGAAAAGGAAATTGCAAGAAAATATGGGGAAAATGGAGGAGATCGAAGGAAAAAGGGGAGAAAGAAAAGGAAAGAGAGAGAAAATCAGCTGATGTAGCATTACATTAGTTGACTCGACTAACCTGAAGTTGCTATGTGTCATTACATGATACGTGGTAGTTGACGTGGCATGTCATGTGGTGTTACGTCAGCCTACCGTCTAACCTGACATTGCTACATGTTAGAATGCGTAGTGTAGTCAAATCCTGATACATGGCAGTGTGCTGGTTACAAAAATAAAAGGGTCTCCCTGCCTTTTCCAAGATTCGAACCTAAGACCTTAAGCTTAACTCCATGCAATATTTATGTATTTATCTATTTGGTCGTTAGCCTATACCTTGTCCATATGTACAATTAAATTACACATTGGATCAGTTAGCTTAAGTTAGATTCAAATCTAAGCCCAAAACCATCGACCTAACTTCTAAACTTATTTCAAAATTAAAAAATCTACCCTAATTAAATATTATTTTCTAAAATCTTTTATTTTTTTTCAATTTTTTGTAATTTTAACTTTTTTTTTCAAATTTTTTGTACTTTCCCCCCTAGTTTTCTTATTCTTTAAGGTTTCTTTTTAGACTTCCTATTTTTGGTAGTTTTCCAAATTTATTTATTTTTATGCCTTTTCTTATTATATATATTTTTTATATTCTCCTAAAATTCTTAATTTTTTCAATTTTTTTGGGTTTTTTTTTATTTCCTATTTTTTTTTGTGTTTTTCTTAATTTAGGGCCTATAAAAAATTAAAATAAATGGAGCAAAAATTGGGTATCTATAGAGATGAAACATGTGCTAGAGGTGCCTTTTGCCTCTCGCAAAAGGCCTTCAACATCTCCTATACTGCAGCTAGTACCTCCTTTGTATAGTACTTCTATGGAACTTGCATTGGTAGACCTTCTAGATGATCTTATGGGGGATTGTGCCTTATAAGATCATATTAGAAGTTTTGCATTTCTATGTCCCTCAGCCTCTCTATGTATAATGCCAAAAATAATTTGGGTAAGCCTTTAATAGAGAAAACTTCTAATATGATTAATAAAACATAGTAATGCTAAACATATACATACCTAACAAAGTAAAAGCCATCCTTTTTCATTAATTTTAGTCAATCACAAGGTTACATGAGAAAGGTGGTCACTTCTGAAGAGTGAAAACTCCACCAGTACTATGTCTAAGCATATAAGAGTTTCATAGTAAATTCTCAATAACATAGTACCATAACTCAAATCACATATTCAAGACAATTACATCTAAAACATGGTGACCTAAACAACAATAACCTATCTAAGTCTTACATCAATAGGTTGGTAATCGAACTAACCTTAGCACTTTCATCATCCTCTAGATCTTCAAAACCTGTAAAACTAGAATTGTTAGAGCTATCTCTATTTGAATCCGCAATAAAAAAAAGGTAGAAGGCTTGTGGTGCTCTTCTAACTTACCAAATCCTCCTAACCTTGATCTTATACTACAAGTGGTGGAGGCTCAAGTATTAGTCTATCTACATGCATCTTTGCCTTACCATCACCCCTCTCCATTGGATGGTCTAAGTCAACAAAGTCAACAACTGGTGTAGCAAGGGGCATAGGCTTAGGTGGATCTTCCTCCTGAGGTAGGTCTTGTTTGATCAGGTCGACCTCCATTGGAGTTAGGACTGGAGCCTTGGGGACCTACTCCTCTAGTTGGTCATCTTCATTGTCTAATGAAGGTAGAAGCCTATAGTTCAACCCCAATTGGTCCGATAGAGTGATTATAGTCCAATTGATATTAATCTCTAATGGGCCAAATGGTCACCTCGATGATCTCTAGTAAAAGCAACCTCATGTCCAACCGATCTTTACTTACTGAATGCAGGTGCTAGCGGTTGGAAATTGTTGCAGACTAAGAAGGCTTACTTTTATGACTGCCCAGAATGTCTCGTTAGCTAGGATATGGTTCAAGTATATGAATGAGCTTCGTGTTTGTGTAGATTAGGCATTGGAGGTCTATGAGTAACTCCTTACATCTAAACCTCCAGTGATCTATTAGTCTACCCCTCTACTAAGACACTACTGTACTCAAGCTATGAGGCTTCACGATTAAAGCGAAGCCCTTACATAGTAGTTGAAGGCGATGATGATAATCCAAGAGAGTCTCTCCCTCCTCTATATGGAACTCGAGCCACTACTCCATAAAAGTCTCAAAATTACCCTAGAACATGAAAATTTCTTAATTTTATTGTTTCGTTATTCCTTTAAATAATAAGTTTCATGTTACATTTCCTAACCTGGTTCCATCACTCTTAACCTCACTAAGTTGGCTTCCTATTATGTTTAGGGTCAATTTTATTCCTTTTTAACCTAATACTCTAATACCACTTTACTACCATCACAACTTGAGGGGTGGTTAAGTTATGGTACTACCATTGTATACCATAAAAAGATTCAAGACCAGCACCACTACTAGTTAAGAACCTTCATCATACTGTATAAGACATCATCACAACTATAGCATCTACTGAAGATACTAGTATAATGTAATATTGAGGCATATAATTAAAAATTCATCACATGATATTAGATAGTAGAAAGAGTAGGGGTAAATAGTTTCCCCTTAATTAAGTTATATAATCATAATAAAGTAACTATTAGTCTAAGCTACTACTAATACTTAAGAAATATAAAAGCGATATTGAAGAGTCTAAACATAATATAAATGTTTACTCATGCTCTCATCTTCTCTCTAACCATCCTAAAGCTTTTAGTACTAACCTCGAGCATCCTTTGGCCTGACTTTAACCATAAGTAATGCTGCAACAATAAACTATAAAGGAATAAGCGACAACTATTTAGTGAGTAACTTTCCTATCTTACCAAGAAACAATTTTCAACCAAGTTATTTAAACATGCATGTGAAATGTAGGCAAGCATATGATTGTGCATATCATATACAGCTTGTTGGAAATTATGTAAAGCCTGGTTTTATGCCAACCGTTGCCTAGGTTGGAAAGTATTTAGGCACATGAGGACTTAGGTTCGATCGAATATCATCTTCTCTTGGTAGACCCAAAGTAACGAATACAACTTGACCTTAATTAGATGGCAATACTCCCTAAAGTCCAGTAGATCCCAAAGGTCGAGGTAAGAACATATCATATGAGTATATCATACAATACAATAATAAATAACATAAATACGGATCCAACATGCATAATCTCTTACTCCCTTACGTAGTGTTGATGCCCTTTATATTAATGCATAAATGTGTAATGCATGGCCAGTTCATATTAAAGTCAAATAATTATTTTTCTAATTCATAAATGACAAACCAAAATATATGTGACAGACACTCTATGGCCCCATTTACTAATGAAATAACCAATTCTTGTTTTAGATAAATTATTGTATTTAACAAGCAAGTATAACCAATTTAAGCACATGTAAATATCCTAATCCCTAAGCATAACCATTTTGCATATATATATATATAATTAATCAATGTTTTACACTATAAGTACAAATAAGATAAGACAAAGGTTAGTATATTCACTTAGCTATAGCATCTAACAATCCTAATAATCCTCAATTGAGTTGATCCTTGAGTCTACGTCACCTAAAGGCTATAATTAAGTACATAAGTATTGTATCCTAGTGATGTGTCTCTAGGGTTAGACACATGGAGAAGCACTACAATGAAGTGAACCTAAAAGGAACAAAAGAAAAGCTAGCAAAGTCTAGGCAGCTGTTGAATGGATATGACATACTACTTGATCATACCCAACCTATGATCTACCAAGGTTGACTCACCAGTCCAAATTGAAGGGTTGCTCACTACTACTCTATACTAAAGAGAATAGATAAGAGTTGAAGGTTAAGGAAAACACTAAGGTTACTCAAAGGAAACTTCAATGATAATATGATATTGATGATTGTTATCTACGTACAAATAAGTAAGGGTTTATATACCGTCCATTAAGGTTACTTTACATGTATGAAAGGAAAAAAGGGTATTCTTAAAATTAGATTAAATAATACATAGTAAAAGGGGTAAAAGAGACAAAGAATATTTAATATAGAAAAGTAAGAAACATTTTGTAATATTGTGTCAAAAGACACATGTCGCTTGGTGGTTGGATACTAGAAATATGGTATAAAGTAGGCAAATTTAGAAAAGCGTTTGCAGTTAGAGGCTTACTTGATCTAGATCAGGTTAAGAGTTAGCCAATCCTACTGCAGAGTAGTTAGCTTGAGAAGGGGTTCGATGCTTGTAGTCGACTCGAGATATCAGTTCAAATAGTCTACGAGCTATCTTCTTGAATGTCCTATCAAAGAATAGCTACTAGGCAGGAGTAGGTCTGGTACATGTAATGATCTGACAGTCAGGTTGGTAGGAGATCAATTTGAAATAGGAATCCCCTTCTCAGATATGGCTTCGAGCTAGTATTCTTCATTTAAGTCTTTAGAGTCCTTTAGCTCGACTGTATGTGATTAATCTAGGGGGTTAATTCCTATCACCTATTTTACTTAGTTAGCTCTTCTCGTCATAAACCTTCCATTTTTACTTCCTTTTTCTTTTTGTATTTTGGGCATAACTTTTTCATTTTAGGTTTGTTTTTAATGATCTTATAATCATCTTTCATCGTTTGCGAGTGTTCTTTTGTTTAGTGAGTCCTTTTTAGGTGTTTAAGCTTATAAGAATTCAGTTTGAGTTAATTAAGTTCGTTGGTCAATGGGCTAGTTTGACTATCTTAAGATTTTAGGCATTAAGCGTTACACTTGACTTCTTAAGTTTTTCTTTAAGTATTTTAAAGTTCAATTTTCTATTTTTGGGCTTTATTATTACTCTAGTGGGCCTAAATTGGCTCTATTAATTAGTTTAGGGCCTAAATTAGCTAGTTAGAGGGCTTATAGAGGATGTCTTGAATGGGCCTTAAGACTTATTGGGCCTTTTACATTTTAATTAATAGACTCTTCATTTTTAGTTCCAGATCTAGTTATTAACTTTTAAAGCTAAATTTTAATTCTTTTTGGGCTTGTTTTATACTTTAAGGCCTTAAACCAAATTGTATTCGTCTTTTTGGTCCAAAGCCTATTTTATACTCTAAGTTTAGTCCATTTTAGGGAGTGTTCTAGATCTGGTTCTCTTTGTTAATAAGGCCATTAACACTATTCTTAAGCTTCTAATTAATAACTACACTAGTTTAGATCATTAACTCATTACTACCTTAACTTAATTAATTACACCCTAAATCATACTTAACACAAAATAATCATGTCATTAAGTTAATAAACTAAAATTTACAAATCTGAACCTACTATTCAAGTAGTGGCTAAGGTGGTGTTTTAGAGTCTCCATTACACTTCTTGCATATTATCCATTTTAGTGCTTTTTCCTTCATCTAAGACATATTTTCACCTAATGTAAGTTGTTTATCTATTAAGTGTGATGAAAATAGGTTAGGAAATCCCCAATGAAGGTGGTGGCATGCTAATGTATAGGGGGTTGATGGACTTTCTTGTTGATTTGTCAATAGGATTTGCTAACTACTATACTTTACTACATGGTGGTGATGCTATTTGAACTTCTAAGTGTAATAAGTGCATTGCTCTAAGCTAACCATCCATGTTAATGTCTTGAAACTGTAGAAGATGTATGTTTACAAGTGTATGTATGTATCATTTATAAATCCTATACGATTCAAAGTGAATGGCTAAAGAAAACAAGCATAGTGAACTTATCAAAGTGGAGGTGTGATGATCCTTGTCTTTGTGTGTGTGCTGTGAGCTTGTGAGAGGAGTAGTAGTTATGTGTGTGTCGGCATGTTTTGGGGGTGAGTATGGGTGGCGTATAGCTTGGTGGCTAATGGTTTGGAAGAGTAGTTGCAGTGTAGTGGTAGCCAATGGTAAGGGTGCTAAGGGTAGTTGATGGAGTTGTTTTTGGAGTAATGTTTGAGTGTGGTTTTTGGAGAGTGTTTTGAGAGTGATTTATGAGGAGTGTTATGAGGTGAAAATGTAATGAAAATGAGAGTGGGGGTAGGGGTAGTGGCCGATGCATAAGGAGAGAGAGAGGAGACAATTTTGGGCTAAATGGGGTAGGTAGTATAGGTCCTAAATTGTACCCTTGTATGAGGTTTGCTTTTTTCCATTTTTGGTATAGCTTTGTCCCCCAAAAGGACATCGTCCTTTGTTGCTTTAATTGACTACACCATCTTTTCTTCTTAATTAAGCTTATCTTATTTAGGATTTTGATTTTTACATTTTTGTAGGGCTATAGAGATTATCCATTGACATCCTCTCTTGTCCGACTTCTAGTTGAGCTAAAAAACTCACAGTGTTTACAAGTACAATTGCTCTAACCAAAGAAGGACTGGAATTAAAGCCTAAACATCCTCATAAGCACGAAGCCCTCATACCTATTCCGAATCACTTTCGATTCCCAAAACATAAAACCCTTAAATATATTCTAAATCACAAATATAAGGCTTCCTTACCCATCCTGAGTTACAGACACAAGACCTCCTTCACCTACAATATTACCCATACTTAATAAGAGCTCTTTTGATTTTAAAGAATAATTTATCTTAAATAACTTTTTTTCTTTCTTCTTTTTTTTTTTAAATTGGGGTAAGCACACCTCTAGTTTTTCCTATAAGGTTCTTGACTTGTAAAGTCGAGTTGAGTAAGTAATTCTTTCAAAGAGGCCCTCTCATTAATCCTTTTTGCAAACATTCGACCAAAAGCCCAATTCATACTATTGAATTAGAAAAAACCATTGATTAAGGTGTATCACTTATAAATTGGACCATAATTTTTAGAACACTAGTTAAGAGCGAAATTTAAACTGAGTGTATGTAAGGAAGTCATATTTGACTAGACTAATCATGAGTTATCATTAGGAAACAAATGTTCAAAATCATAAGGCCCTACCATCAAGTTTAGCATGGCATTAGATTAGTCGTGACAGTATTGGGATCTGGAGATATTTTTAGAGATTAAGAAGAATACAATGCCCCAAATGATTACCAAGGAAAGGAGTGGTTTAATATAAGGCTCTTACTTCTTAATAAGAATTTGTTGTTGTTAGCAAACTTCTAGAGAGAGAGAGAGAGAGAGAGAAGGTAAAGGCTTTTCACAAGTTTCTCCATCCATTTTCAAATCCATGTTAACTTTAATAACCAAATTTCAAACCCAACATTTTGCATTCTTTAAATGTGGCCATACCTTTTAGGCTGACCCTAGTAGTTTAGGTCATTCTTTTTAATGTAGTTATCCTCATGATTGAAGCCCACAAACTTTTTTACCTTAATACCATTTTTTTTTTATAAATGACTTGTAATGAACAAATTCCTTGTTTATAAAATTTTCAAGTCAAGAGTTCTATCAAATTGGTTTTATTTCCCCCTTCCTCAATTGTCATTTAAGGTCTTAAGCTAGCCCATATGGTGCTTTCCCTTCATCAATTCTCCTTTAAGGTTTAAGCTAGCTTAAGGGGCACTTTCCTTTCTTTAATTATCTTTTAGGGTCCTAGCTTAGCCCGCTCATATAGCGCTATCCTACCTTACATGACCTTAGTTGCTTCTTAGATCATCTCTTAAGGTTTTAAGTTAACTTATATAACACTTTCCCATTTTTTTCAACTAGTTTTTAGTATCCTAGCTAGCTTATAGAGCCTTGTCCTATCTTACATTTTCTTTAGGGTTTTAAGTTAGCCTATAGGGTGCTTTCCCATTTTTAACCAATTTTTAAGTACGTAGTTAGCTCATAGAGCATTATCTCATCCTATATCTTTTAGGGACTCAACTAACTCATAGGACACTTTCATTTCATCAACTTCTCATAAGGTCTTAGCTAACTTGTTGGGTGCTTTCCTTTCTTTAATGATCTCTTATAGTTTTAGCTAACCCGTAGGGTGCTTTCCCTCCATCAATTTCTCTTAAGATTTTAGCCTACCTATAGGGTGCTTTCCTCTATCAATTTCTCTCAGGGTTTTAGCCAACCATAATGCACTTTCCTACGTCAAATTCTCTTAGAGTTTTAGCTAGCCTGTAGGGTGCTTTTCATTCATAATCTCTCAGGGCATTTTCCAGTTCATAAGGGGCTTTCCCTTTCACTAATCTCTCTTAAGGTATTAGCTAGTCAATAAAACACTTCACTTTCACCAATTTCTCTTAGCGTTTTAGTTAACTCATCAAGTACTTTCCCTTAATAATCTCTCTTAAGGTTTACCCAACCTATAGGATGTTTTCTCTTTTACTAATCTCTCTTAAGGTCTTAGTTAGCCCATGGGGTACTCCCCCTTCACCAACCTCTCTTAAGGTTTAGGTAGCCTAATACGCACTTCCTACTTTTCAATAGGCGTTCAAGATTTTGGCAAGCTCAAGAAGTACTATTCTTGCCTAAGTTAGTCAGCTCAAAAGAGCACAATTAGGTTTCAAATCAATTTCCTATTAAGGTTGCTAGTTCCTTAGAGAAGCTCTTACATAAGTCAATTAGCTTAGAAAAGCAATACTAAGTTTCAAATTGATTTACCAATTAAGGTTGCTAGTCCCCTAGAGCTGTTCTTGCCTAGGTTAGTTAGCTTTGAAAAGACTTACCAGGTTTCAAATCGATTTATCATTTAGGGTTGCTAGTCTTATAGAGATACTCTCACTTAAGCTAGTCAGCTTAGAAAAGTACTATCAGGTTTCAAATCAATTTATCGTTTGAGGTTTTTAGTCCCTTAGAAATGCTCTTACCTAAGCTAGTTAGCTTAGAAAAGCACTACTAGGTTTCAAATCATTTACTATTTAGGGTTACTAGTTCCCTAAAGATGCTCTCACCTAGGTTATTCAGTTTAGAAAAACTCTACTAAGTTTCATATCAATTCTCATTTAGGGTTGCTAGTGCCTTAGAAATGCTCCCACTTAGGTTAGCCAACTTAGAAAATAATGCATCTCCAAGGTTAGACATACGAAGGAGCACTACAACAAATGAACCAAAATAAATAGGAAAAAGGTTAGCAAAGTTCGGGCAGCTACCAAATGGATATGACACAACACTCAATCCTACTCTACCAACAATCCACCGAATATGACAAACCGATTCAAACTGAAGGGTTACTTGCCACTATTTATTGCTAAAGGGAATGGATAAGAGTTAAATAATAATGAGAACCCTAAGGTTGCTTAAAGAGAATAATTTTGTATTGAAAGTTAGATGATTGTGTGTGTACAAGGAAAGTGGGGTTTTATATACTTGCCCACTAGGGTTATTTTATACGTATGAAAAGACAAAAGAGTATTTTATAATTCTGTTACATTAATCAAACTAAAAAGCGATAAAAATGACAAAGAATATTCAGTACAGAAAAGAAAGAATTGTTCTAGAACGTTGTGTCAGAAGGTACGTGTCACTTGATGGCTATACGTTAGGAGTATGATACATAGGCAAAAGTCAGAAGTGTTGGAGCCAGGGGCCGACCTGCTTTGGATTAAGTTAGGAGTTAATCGGCTTGACAAAAAGTTCAGCTATCTTGAAGTCAGGTGTCAATGGGTTAGGTTGGTAGCTCAGCTCGGCTAGGCTAGTTTGGGGCTATCTTCTGGATTAGGACTTCACTATTGGGTAGGAGAATGTTGGATACACATGATGATCTGAGAGACAGATTGATAAGAGGTTGGATCGGGATAGGAGTCTTAGTCTAGGCTATAGCTTAGAGCTAATATTTTTCGTATAAGCCCTTGAAGTCCTCTAGCTCAGCTTCTTATGATTAGTCCAAGAGGTTGATTCCTATCATCTGCCTAGGGGTTAAAGAGATTTCTCCTCAAATCTGAAGCGATTTTTGCTCGTTCTTTTGAGGAGCTCATAGGGTCTTTTGTTGGTCGATGGGGAATCAGATCAGACACATTTGAAGGTAAAGGAGATACCATAGTCATCAATCAACTCGATCTGGTAAGTGTTGCGGTTAATGTTCTTTAGGACCTTGAATGGGCCATCAGCTCAAGGAGATAATTTACTTTATCTTAAGTGCAGAAATCGCTCTTGGCTGAGGTGAATCCATACTAAGTCCCCTGGCTAGAAATATATAATTTGGCAGCTTTGGCTATCAATATCTTGTTGTTTTTTATTGAACTTGGTAATCTTCCTCTTGACAGACTGGTGTAGTTTATGTAATTTTTGGGCTTGGTCTACTCTAGATTAAATTTCTTTAGTAGTTGCTAGGGTACTGATCATATCTAAGGGAATGGTAGGCTTAAGGCCATTAATGACCTCGAATGGGGTCTTCCCAGTAATGCTATGAACAATTAGGTTGTCGGTAAACTCTACAACTGGTAGGCACAGATCCTAATCCCTTAAGTTCTTTCCTACAATAGCTTTAAGTAAATTGCCTAGTGCCCTATTCACCAATTCAGTCTGGCCATCGGACTGAGGGTGACTACTGGAGCTGAATACGAGTTTAGTCCCAAGTTTTCTTCAAAGGGTCTTCTAGAAATAGCTAAAAAATTTTGTCTTGACCTAAGATAATAGTCTTTAGTACTCCATATAGTCAAACAATCTCCTATAAAAACAAATTGACAATAGATAGAGCATCGTTAGTCTGATGGCACGAATGTGCCATCTTACTAAAGTGGTCCACTACAAAAAGGATGGAATCTTTCCCTTTAGATGTTCAAGGCAACCCTAGGACAAAGTCCATGCGAAGGTCGGCCTAAGGTAAAGTTGGTGTTGGTAGTGGCATATATTCTCTGTGGGGTTATCTCTTCCCCTTAGCATGCTTGCACACTTTATAACTACTAACCTCCTTATGGACATCCTTGGCCAAACTAGGCCAGTAAAAGTTCTTCAATAGATTGGTTATCTTGGTTTCCCTGAAATGACCAGACAATCCTCCATGATGAGCTTCCCTAATCAATAGCTTACACGTGGAACAGTTTGGTATGCATAGCAGTCAATCCTTGAATATATAGCTATCCTTGAGATAATACCCCTTGATAGTAATCTCAGCCTTGCATTGTTCTCTGATGGGGCCAAAATGAGAATCATGAGCATAGTGCTCGGTGCTTAGTGAAAATCCCAATAATTTTGTTTGCAAAGTGATCAATAACATTTACCATCATGATAGAGCATCGATAACCATATTTACACTTCCCTTCTTGTACTGGATGACATATGAGAAACTTTTCATGAACTCAACCAATTGGCTTGCATCATCAAAATCTTGTTCTAACTCCCCAGATGCTTCAAAGACTTGTGGCCTATATAAATAAAAAAATTTCGTGGTAACGAGTAATATTACCAAACAGTAAA
Organism: Lumnitzera racemosa; assembly: GCA_024138005.1. Classification (NCBI taxonomy): domain Eukaryota; kingdom Viridiplantae; phylum Streptophyta; class Magnoliopsida; order Myrtales; family Combretaceae; genus Lumnitzera; species Lumnitzera racemosa. Next base: position 23,737,246 of record JAMXBC010000008.1, read on the forward strand.
GGCTCGGAAAAGGGAGTATAACTCCTTTTCTTATACGAAATAGTTTAGGGTAGGACCACTAAGTTTCTCACCATGGAAGGTCATGAGTTGTCGCTCTTGCATCAGGACAACGCCAATTCTAACTCCCAATTCATTGTACTCCAGTTCAAAATCTAGTGGTGAAAAGATAGATACTGAGGTGAGCTTCTCCTTGATCTCTCTAAAGCTCTATTTAGCTTAGTTGCCCCACTTGAACCCTTCATTCTTCTTTATCAACTACGCTATGCAAACTTCAGACCTCAATGACATTCTTCGACATCAACCATTCCAAAACAGCTCGGATCTTTTCCTCATCTGCTCATATTCCTTCCCCTAACGCTACAAACCCTAGGAATATCACTTCTCTTTGGCAGAACATGCATTTCTTTACATTCCTATACAACTTATCAACTTGAAAAATGTCAAATACTTTGTGAAGATGATAAACATAGTCGTTCAGGTCGACATTATATACTAGTATGTCATCAAAATATACAACCACATCTCTTCTAATTAGAGGGTGCATCACATGGTTCATTAACCTCATGAATGTTCTTGGTATGTTAGTAAGTCCGAACGACATAACTAACCATTCGTAGAGTTCATACCTAGTCTTAAAGGAAATTTTCCACTCATACCTCGGTCTCATATGAATCTGATGGTAGCCACTTCACAGATCAACCTTTGAAAATATCTTTGCACCATGAAGCTCATCTAACATGTCATTGAGCTTCGGTATCGGGTATTTGTACTTGATAGTAATTCTATTGATTACTTAGCTATTGATGCACATGCATCATGATCCATCCTCCTTTGAGACGAGTAGAGCTGGTATAGCATAAGAGCTCATGCTCTCCTTCACATATCCTCGCTCAATAAGTTCATTTACTTGTCTTTTCAACTTAGCAGCTTGCTCAAAGTTTATTCCATATGCAGGTTGGTTTAGTAGGGCAGTGCCTAACTGTATATCGATGTAATGCTCTATGCTTCGAATTGGTGGTAGTCCTTTAAGCAGCACTTCTAGAAAACAGCTTGGAAAACTCATTATCAAGCTTTAGATCTCTCCTAGAATGTTTTCTAATTCCCCCATCTCCAACAACCTTCTAACCAATAGGAACATGGGTTCATCAGCCTTCTTAGCAAATTAGAGCTCCCTTCGACTCATCACCAAAGCTTTCTTCTTACTAGCTCGAGTGAGTTGGTTATGAGCCTCATTTACTTAGGATTAGGTTAGGGGTTGCAATACAATCTTCCTTCCATCCTTGACAAAGGCATAGGTGTTCTTATACCCATCTTGAGTGATACGTCGATTGAACAACCAAGGTTGCCCAAGCAGTAGATGTGAAGCTCCCACAGGAATGACATCGCAAACTACTTCATCATTATATATGTTCCCAGTACTGAACAGGACGGTCACCTATTCAGTCACATGCAAAGTACTCATATTGTAAAGCCAATGCTGCTTGTAAGGTCGATGATGCTTTAAGGTTGGTAGACCCAACGTCTGTACAAAGGATTGCACAACCATATTAGAATAGCTCCCTCCATCTTCAATGATCATGCATAATTGGCCTTTGACTTTGTATTTGGTATGGAACAAGTTCTCTCTCTAATCCTCTTCAGAGTTTGGTTGGGAACTTAATACCTACCTTAGGACTAGGGCCATTACTTCTCCTTATTCTACCTGGTCAGCATAAACATAGGTCTCCTCTTCCTCCTCGGCTTCGGTCTCTCAAACCTCCTTCTCCTCCTTAGGTTCACTCTCATCTATGCTATCTACTACATCTCCTTGGAGTACCATGATGCGTCGGTTTGGACACTTAGTAACCATATGTTTGAAGCTTAAGCACTTGAAGCACTTTACCTCACTAGTTTTTTGACCGAAGGTCTGTCCTTTCTCAAACATTCTTAAGGGCGGCCCAGCCTCATTTCGGCTTAGTTGTCCTACTCGGTTGTTCTGATGTGGTCAGCCATCCTTTGGTCAGTCATGCCTTTCCTTGACTTGGTAAGCTTCTTCAGCTCAGCTTGTTTAGGTCAGCACAATATGAGAGCTCGAGAGGGTGTTTGCTTAGGTTTGCTTGGAACATTCCTCCTCTGCCTTTCTACCCTCTATATAATTTTAATGGCCTCATCTAAGGTATAAAATCTCTATATTTTCACGACATTGTGAATCTCAAAGTTGAGCCCAGAAATGAACCTTGATATTGTACAGGCCTCTAGTTCTTCCATGTTAGCTTTAATCATAAGCATCTAGAATTCTCTGATATAGTCATCAACAGGTCGGCTTCTTTGGCGAAGCTCCTGTAACTTGGCAAACGTATCTTGTAGGTATATTTCGAGCACAAATCTACCCCTCAACAACCTTTTTATCTCATCCCAAGTCCTAACACCTCGTCTCCCTCCTCTAACTCTGGTAGCATTCAAATTCTTCCATCACATGGTAGCGTATTTAGTAAATTTGAATGCAGCAAATTGGACCTTGACTGCATCCCCATACCCATAACACTCAAATACTTTCTCGACCTTTTCTTCCTACTTTAAGTTTTCATCTACATCTCTACTTCATCGAAGGGCAAGATTTATACCTTAACATTGTCTAGCCTTTGAGGAACTTGACTTCCTTGGCCCTGCATTTGGTAATAATCAACTTCTTCTTCACTAAACTCTTCAACATCTACCTCCTCATCATCTTCCCCAATCTCCTCTAACTCTAATCTTCGTCTAGCAGCTCTATCTGCTACTCTTCTAGCCCGTGCCAGTCGAATTGGGTAATGGGTCCAATTGCCTTAGCCATTGTGTCTCTTAGGAGTACCATCCTGTGGGTTTCATTGTTGAACACCTTGGGGTTGTTGTCTATTAACTTGGATTGTGGTGACTAGACTCTTAACAAAGTTTGTGAGTCTATTAAGTTTGTCATCAATGGACCTTGGGGTTTTACTATCATTATGACCTTGACCAAGTTGAGTACTACTACCTTAGTTACCAATAACTCCCTAAACACTTGAATCCGACATAGCTTAACACCTTTTTTATTAGATTAACAAATTACTAACAAAGTTGCTCTGTTGTTACAATGGAAAACATAATATCAATGAAACCGCACTTACGAATGCTTAAACACATTGTAATAGCTATGTAAGGAACATAGTAGCCACGAATAGTAAAACAAACTGAAACTTCATTGCAACTTTACGCATTCCCTTATGGAACCATACTTAATACTAGCGAAGCTTATGCATCTTCGGGGTTAGCCATACAAAGGAGCACCATAATGAACAAACCAAAATAAATGGGAAAAAGGTTAGCAAAGTTCGGGCAACTACCAAATGGATATGACATACTACTCGATCCTACTCAGCTAACAATTTGCTAGATGTGACATACTGGTTTAAATTGAAGGGTTACTCGCTACTACTCCTTGCTAAAGGGAATAGATAAGAGTTAAAAAATAACGAGAACACTAAGGTTGCTTAAAAAGAATAATTTTGTATTGAAAGTTAGATGATTATGTGTATATAAGGAAAGCGGGGGTTTATATACTTGCCGATTAGGGTTATTTTACATGTATGCAAAGACAAAAGAGTATTTAATAATTACGTTATATTAATCATACTAAAATATATAAAGAGTAGGCATATAAATATATATATGTATATTACCGTAAATTAAGGATTATGAATTAAAGTAAATTATAAAATTTATCAAAAATAGTACAAGTCTATATGTATGTATGTATGTATATTGTGAAATATAAATGAGTAATAGTAGTAGTAATAATAATAATAATAATAATAATAATAATAATAATAATAATAATAATAATAATAATAATAATAATAATAATAATAATAATAATAATAATAATAATAATAATAATAATAATAATAATTCAAAAATAGGAAAAGTATGCTTAAAATAATAAAAATATCAATTATATGATTTAAATAATTATTAAATCATAAATATATTAAGAAAAATATAAAATTAATATTTTATAATTTTTACACTAAAATAATAAATTTTGTGATATCTTTATATTATAATTCAAACTACGAGTCATAACGTCCAAAACGGACTTCGCTACGAGAAAATACGCTCGAAAACAATCCAAATGGACTATAGGTTTATAACGATCCAATCTAAAATGAAAAAGTTATATACAATTCGATAAAAAGCTTAGATCAATGATTTCACATAAATCAATAACCGATTTAAGTAAATAGTACGATTTAGCATGCTAGTTTAGTTATTTGATTCCCAAACTTACTACTTTCCATATTCCCCTAATGTTAGATGATCTTAAGATCGAGACTGACTTACCTTTGGACTATTACAATTCTTGACATCATTTATGACTAAGTAGGTACTCTCAATAACTCTATACTTGTTTTGTACTTGTAGTTAGTGCACATGAATTAAATATTAATAACTTGATGCATGGGAGTTGGGTTATACATGTGACTGATATTGATTGATTACTGTGTAAAATACTGTTAAAAGTGATAGTTGAAGATTTGGTTATTTAAATGATTGTTGCATAATTTGAATGATTTATTGATAATGTTTGACCACCTCATAAATTAACTTAATCATATTTAACTCAACTAAAATTAAACAGATCATGCATAGAGCACGAACATTGCATCTAATGTTCCGGTCGTTACTTCACACGGTTAGTAATGAAGGGCTATAGAGGGATAGATTCCTATATGATTTAATTAGTACAGTGCAGGAGCATTGGTACAACAAAACCTTACCCTTGGCTCGCAAGTTCTACTGGCGCTGGAGACGTTAATCGTGGGTGGCTGGGGGTTGCATCTAGAGATCACCGTTGTAGGGTATGAGTGTGGACTGCGAGGGCCATCTCATTACTAGACTTGGATATTTGTATACTATTGACTATTGGAAATAGAAACCTGTTTTGTGAAACAAGGAATTCATATATATATATATATATAATTATATAAGGTTAAAAACCCAGGTGCTAGAGCCAGGTTGTGATTGGTGCCGATGTATCTCCAACCCTTACTTTGGAGGGTGTTAAATTCGATGTTGTATGTAGCATCGATTAACTGTATATATACTATTTGGCATATTGCTTGTTCATGCATTCATATGTTTGGCAATAAACTATTTGATAACTCGTTTGCTAGTATAGTATGAGGGATAACTTACTAAAATCTTGTAGCTTACTCCCCAATAGTTTTCTCTTGTAGGTTACTAGATAATCGGGCATGGGTTAAGAACTGAAAGTTGAGTGCCAAACGTTGAGATGCATAGAAGTTAGAATCTGAGGACAAACTATATGGTTCATTTAAATTATTATATATACAATTATTAATACTACATTTAAATTTTGTGACTTTAGTTAGTTTGACTTTTAGAACTTTACTACCTAATCTTATTGTTTAGTAGGGGATACCAATTCTCTACGATTCTGATGGACTATAGCTTATCGGATATCCATAGTTACATATATGTGGTCATAAATTAAATAAATAAATAAATAAAACTTAAGTGACTGATTGTTTAGAATCTTGCAATCTCTAACTTGCAAGATGAGTTTCAAATTATGGGTGTACACATGATATGGAAATTTTAAGTAATCCTATTAAGCTCCTTTTAGGGTCATGACAGCATTCGAGCAGGGATATGCCTAAGCCTATGCAGGTGTTGAGCACTTGCTTGTTTAAACACATGAGTGTGAAATATGCATTTGCCTAGGTGCGTCTAGTACGTACTTGGCATGTGCTGAACTTCATTTCTTTAAACTTTCCTAGCAAATTCCTGACATTTCCTTCAATTTCAGTTTTAAGCTTGCATGATTAAGGCCTATTTTCAAATGATTTCCACATGATTCCACCCAAATTCTTGGTGGAATCGTATGCTAAGCATGTTCCAATTTCGAATTCTCCCATTTTCGTATCCACTACATAGAGAAAATCAAATTAGAAGTAAGAAAAAAATCATTTTACAGGTCAAAGTTGATAAATTCAAATATGCGATTGATGTGATTCCTAAACTATTTGAGCTTAATCCTTGTTCAAGTAGTATAACTTAGAGGTCATGGAGACATTCCAAGCATGAATCACAACTTCCTTCAACTTTATTACAAGCTTACATGATCTTTCTTGCTCTATTTTAATAAGCACTCTCTCTCTCTCTCTAAATTTTCTTCAACTATGGTGTTAGTTGAAAATCATCTATTAGGCGAGCTTCACCATAATGAAAATCATCTGTTAAGCGAGCTTCACCACAACTTAATCTTCCTGAATAAACCACCCCATAGTTTGAAATATGCCTTAAGCTCGTTGACTACAAAAAACTAGCCAAACCTGATTAACCATGTAAACTTCGCAAACTTTGTATATAGAGGGTTTGAAGTTAATAAGATTTTCCAAAAAATACCCTTATTATTGATAAGATAATTACTCTTGAACTTAAGAGACTACCAAAACACTAGTGTAAGCTCCTAAAACCCTAGGTGGTAACCTTGACTTTAGTTTAAGCCCTACATTGAAAGTCTTAGAATTTTATAAGAAAATGCTAATAACTAATATTAACTCCTAAGGTCAACCTAATCTAATGAAACTAATTCTAGACCCTAATAGAATAGAGACTGATAATTAGAACCTATGAGAATTCCCTGAAATTAATAAAGGATAAAGTAAGCCAAAAATGAATATTGGTATAGATAACCCTAACAATGAATTCAAAACCATAAAACAAATACTATATCCCTTAAATGAATCTTTGAACACTAAAATCCTAAAATAATAGTAAAACTTCAATCTAGTGTTGAAAACCCTAATCTAACTATTGTACTTTAATTAAATAGTAAAACTATTCATTAATTGAAGATTGATTTCTTAATTGCCCTAAAACCTTAATTTACCCTCTAAAACATAGGTGAACATCAATAATTATCTCAACTCCTTAAACTAATTAGGCAAGATAACCTAATCGGCTTAACTGACTTAATTGAACACGTTAAGCCCTAAATTCCACTTAGTTAGTATCAAAGGTGCCAATAATTAAGATTAAGAAATTAAATTATACCTTAATATGCTAATCGGGTTTACTATCATAATTAACTGTTTGTCAAGAGTGATTAATCATATGAAACCAAAGTAATTATATAAAAATATCTCCTTATAGTGCCAACATTATACTTGGGGGTACAATATGAACTCTGCAAACTTTCATATTTGAACTTAGAGTTGGATAAAAGAGTCAATAGATAATCCCTAAAACCTCTCAAGATATAATAATAAACCCCCTAAATAAAACCATGGAACCTTATATAATAAGTCATAAGCCCTAAATAATAAGTTCAAAAAAACCCTAAAGAGAGTAAAAACTTAAAACCTCAATCATACACATAAAACCCTAATACACAAGAAACCTTAAAACGATTGAAAAGTATCAATAGATTGAATAGTACTTTAATTGGAAATAATTTCTTTAATTGCTCAAAAACCTTAAATTGCTAGTTTTGTATGTGGCCCAAAAACCCTAATTAATTCCAAATAATAAAGGAATCTAACAAACGAAGTAGTATAGGTCAATGAACTTAATTAAAGTGATAAAATATGGCAAGACCCTAGTTATACCTTAATTAGGCCTAAATTACTTAATTAAATATAATCTTGATTAATTAGCTTAATTACCTTTTAATAAATTTATTAACTCTCATTATATCTTAATTACTAACAAGTTAAGCTTATTTAAGAGCAAAGGGCAAAGAATTAATTGGGCATCAAAGGACACTTGTCCTTTAGGAAACAAAATCTTCCTTCATTTGGCAAAAAGCAAATAAGGTATAATAGTACCAAGAGGAGACTATATACTCTCATCCTAAAATAGTCACCTCTTGTCTTCCTTAATCTACCTTCAATATTTGCCATTTCATCCCAATAAAACCTTCATTCTTCATTTTTAAAAAACCCTAGGAAACACTTTTAAGAAACCCAAACAAAAACCAAAGGAAAAAGGGAAAAAGAAGCTACTTTGTGCACATTAGTATCTTTTGAGATTACCACCACCACACAACTTCAAATCACATATGGCTACCACTATTTAAACTGGCACATCTCCTGGTTTCTTATCGACAAACCCTTACTTCTAAAAGAGTAAATTTCAACTTCATTTTTGAGTGAAAAAGTTAGAACTTGTGTAAACCAGTCTAAGGTAAAACTCACCCAACTTAAGTTTTCTATTTATACTAGTTATACTTGTGATATTTTGAGAGTTTAGTATTAGAAATACTAGATAAGCATGTCATAATTATGTACATGTCATTTTAGAGCCATATAATTACACATTCATTCATATACTTTGCTGCTTGCTACTTGTATTCTAGAAGTATAAGAGATAGCTCCATATAGATAACTTGAAAATAAGTTGAGAAAGCATCAAGAACCCCAACTTCCTTTACATGCCGCCTCCTCCACATTATGTATCCATCTTTTTTTCACCATGTTATGTGATATTATTAGTTTAAAGCAAGTAGAAATGTGATTAACAACAAGAAAAATATACTTGAATAAGTATTGGATAGATGAAGTTGAAGAAACCCTAGAAAACACCTCCTTGGCTACCACTATCAATGGACATAATGAGCTATAAATTTTGATTAATTAGTGTTATGTATAAATTAGGATGTAATTGACCAAGTTAAGTAAGGTAATAATGAGTTAGTGGCCTAAACTAGCTTAGTTGGTGATTAAAGACTTAAGATTAGTATCAGGAAACCCTCTTATGAAAAAAAAAAAAAAGATCTGGAACTTTAGTAAAAATAGACCAAATTTAAGATCTTTACTAGCCCTAAGCCTGAAATAATAAGTAGGCTTAGGTTTAAGGTCCTAAAATGTAAGATGAGCTCAAAAGTCCCTAAAAGTACCCAAAATAGAGCCCAATAAGCTAGTGACTAGATCTGACCCCTAAACTTATAGACTCATAAAATAAAATATTAAAGGCCCATTAAATTTAAAAGCCTATTAGGACTATCCCCTATAGGCCTCTTAGTGAGTTAAGGCCTTAAATTAGCAAAAAAAAGGTCTATTTAGGCCTATAAGAGTAATATTAAGGCCTAAATCAAAAGTTATAGAATTTGGGTAGAAACCTAAACTTAAAATAACTAAATAAAGGCCTAAAAGGTCAAGTATAAGGCTCCATTCCCAAAATTAAGCCCAAAGCTTAAAACTAGGCCCAAATCCTAAGTAGTCAAACCAACACTTTTGACCAACAAATTTGCTTAACCTAAACCAAATTCCTACAAGTTCAAACACCTTAAAATGACTTCATGAAATGAAAGAACATTTGAAAACAATGGAAAATGACTACAAGATTGTTAAAAATGAACTTAAAAGGAAGAAGTTATGGCCAAAATATGAAAGAGTAAAAATGAGAAGTTTAGGATAAGAAGGAACAACTAGGTAGTTTAGGACATAATACTTATGTACTTTAATCATAATCTTTAGGTGATGTGGACCTAGGGATCAACTCAACTCAGGATTACTAAAACTATTAGATGCTATGATTGAGTGAGTATAGCAACTCTTGTCTTATCTTATATTTGCTTGTAGTATAGTATACTAATTAATTATATCTACGAAAACTATTATGCTTAGGGAATTGGGGAATTTGCATGTCCTTGTATTGGTTGTACTTGCATGCCAAAATACCATAATATATCAAATTGATGAATTGGTTGATAGAGGTCTAAAGTGTCTATTATACATATTGATTGGTCACTTGTAAACCAGATTTATAATTGTCTAACCTCTAAATAAACTAATCATGCATTGCCTGCTTTTGCATTATTATCAAGGGACACCAGCACTACATAGTGGAATAGGAGATCATTCATGTTGGATCCATTATAGTGATATGTTGTTGTATCATATTACGTGCTTGTATGACATGTTCTTGCCTTAACCTTTGTGATTTAATTGGCTTTAGGGAGTGCTACCCTTTGCTTAAGGTTAAGTCATGTCCATTGCATTGAGTCTACAAAGAGAAGATGATATTTGTTTGAATGATAAATATAGAGACTCGGGTGTTGATGTGGCTAAATACTTGAAAAGCCAAGCAATGATAATCGTAAAATCATGTTTTATGCAGTTTGGTCAATTGTATACATTGTTTACATTGCATATGCTTGTTCATGCATCCATATGTAGCTTACCCCCCCAATAGTTTCTTTTATAGGTCATACAAAGCTAGGGCTATGTTAGGATTTGAGTGCAAAGTACTCCATTGGGCTAAGAAAGTAGAATGATAACTTTAGAAAAGCAAGTAGGATAGTCAAATTTTAATTTTAAAGTTTCTAGTGGCACTATGATTGTCAAATTTTAGACACCTTTTCTTGTTGTTTGGTTAGCGATTCTAACTCTCTACGAATGACTGTAGATTGTTGAATCACTTATAGCTATATATATACATATATATATATACATATATGTGAGTAGAAACTTATAAGCTAAAGTCTTGCAACTTCTGACTTATACCATGAATGCACATGTGATATGAAGATTTTAGGTAAAATTACTAGACTCCCTTTTGAGGTGTTACAAACTACCTTCAAACCAACCCCTTAGTAGTTCTGATGATAAACAACCACCACTATTGAACTTGTAGCACCCAAAAACCTAAGACCTAACATATTTTTCACACATAGTAGTCACTACAAGTGGTAACCACCACCACTTCCGACGACTAATCTTCATCCACCACAAGACCACCACCTTTGGTTACGACATCTTTCTTACCCCTATATTTTCCAATTAAAAACATGTAAAAATCCATTCTTCTACTCATTTTGGTGTTTAAATTGAGCCCTGAAGTACCTGTTGCATGTCCTTGCCTTCTCCTTATCACGCACGTATAGCGCATGTGATTGGGTTCAATGACTTAGATTTGACCCAAATACCTTACCCTATCTCTGCCCCGATTTGCGCCTTAAAACAAGTTCGGCTTCTTTTTCATTTTGACTTTTTTTTTTCATTTTTCCTTTTATTTCTTTTCTAAAAAAAAAGAAGAATGAAGATAAAAAAAATAATAATAATGAAAAAGGAAAATCTCTCTATTCTTATCTTATCTCCCTTTCATTTTTTAATTGAAATATATGAATAAGGACGTTCTTATTATTAAATCTTCATACCTATCTACTGTTCAATTGGTTACTACTATTATTGCTTATGTGTGAAAATGCAAGATACTTGAATGCTAGATATTTCCATGAAATTCTTTTTAACATATAATAACAATAAAAAAAAAGGTTTTATAACTTAGAAAAACTTGGTTTCAAAAATTAAGGAAAAAGAAAATGAATAAATCATTTTTCTAAATTAGGGATCATTTCTTTAAAAATTTTTAACAAAGTAAATACCTAAATTAATACCTTATTCTAGAATTTTTCTCAAATGGTTAAATGGATAAGAAACTTAAATATGATTGTCTTCACAATTAAAATCCACTAACATACTTATGGCCTGTTCACTTGGGGAGGGATTGGAATTTTATTCCCTCCAATTCCTTATTACGATGTTCACTTGATTTTTTGTTACGGAATCACAATTTCGTAAGAATCCTTATTACTTAAAATTAAGTAATAAGGATTCCTTAATTCAACCAAAGAATCCTCAAGTAATATGAATTTCTTAATTCAACCAATAAATCACGATTCCTTATCAGTACCGCCACTACTGCTACCTTTGTTACTGTTGTTACTGCTATTACTACTACTAACCCCATCACCACCGCTACCACCGTTACCATTACCATTACCACTACCACCACTGTTGGTGCCATCTATCGCCACCATTATCATTACTACCTCCAACCACCACTATTACCGCCAATGCCAACCATTATAGCCACCGCTACCATTACTGCCACCAACCATTGCCACCACTAACCACCGCTACTACCACCACTGCCACTGCCCCATTACTTTAGGATTTGTTGAGAAAGAAAATGGATTGAGGATAATTTAGTTATTAAAGTTATATAACACGTCTATTCTTAAATTGTTTATAAATTTAACTAAACAAAGTAATATATGTTACTCTCTTATTCCTTTCCTTAAAAATTCCAATTCCATTCTCTAGAAATTCCAATTCCATTTCCACTCATTTTATTTCATGAAGTGAATGAGCCATTATTGTTTTTGAAAATTAACTATTAAAGTCTGATCTTGGATAGAGGATATATAGGCAGTTGTAGATAACTATAGGGTGACTTAATATACGAAATAATTTTTATTTTCCATTAGTAAATAAATAAATTCAACTTCTCAATTTTTTCCTATTTTGTGAATAAGAGAAATTTATTAATTTGTTTACTTATAAATTAGACTTATTTTTCTCTAAAAAAGAATTTTTAGAAAATAAATATAAATTTAGAAGGTTATAGTGGTACCTGTATAAGGTCTAACAGGATAGCATGTACATATATGTATATTTCTTTTTAGTTTTGCATTTTTTTGCAATACATTTACATTTATATAATATTTTCATAATATATAAATATATATCTAAGTATGCATATTTTCATACACATACATATATGTGTATATATGTAATATTTCAAGTTTTGAAAATAAAATAAAGTAAAGAGATAAAAATAAAAACAAAATACACTTAGAACTCTAGTACCATGGTGTGATATACATGTATAATCATTTTACATATACTCAATATATACATCTCATGTGGTTATTATACATAAGGAACCAAATTACATGTACACAAACCTAGTATACTACTCCAATACATAAAAAAAGAAGAAGAAGAGAAAGATACATAAATACAAAAGAATTTCCAAGAAATATATAAAATAGTGTAACAAGGAAAATGAAAATACTAGTGTTACTATTAGAGAAAAGTTTTAGAAAGGCGGTTTGGAGCTTCTTGGTGGCTCAACTTCTTATGCTACTTCCTTAGGAGCTCGCAAACACTTTTTGTTGTTGGCTTAGCTCTTGATAAAGAAGTTGAAGCTTCATGTACACTAGAATAGGGAGGTGATAATGTGTTGAACAAGCTTGGCTTGGGAGGAAAAAATGGAAGAAATGAAAGGAAGATGGATGAGGATGGCAGATATGTCATGTTAGGAGGGCTAGAAGTGTATTTTAGTGGGTTAAGTTGAAAGAAGATGATGAAGAAAACATGGAGAAGGGGTTGGGTAGCAAGCAGGAATGAATGGAAAGGAAAAGGGGATTTGGTTTTTCAAAACTTTTGGAGGATTGGGAAGGGTAATAGAAAGTTTAGGGATATGGGGGGATTTTGTTGGCTTTTGTATGACTTAGAAGAAGAGAAGAAAAGAAAAATAAAATAAAATAAAATAGGGACAATGGTAGCCTTAGCCTAGGCTGGTATAAATGAGATGACAAAACGAAGATGATTTGAATTTTTTCAAATTTTAAGGGATTGCAAAAGTTGCAATCGAAAGTTGATAAGGTTTGGGGGATTTTTATTGTCCTTTAGGTCATGCCTTAAGGTTTAGGGCTAGAGAATAAGGTTGGACATTTAGTTAGGAGTTTAGTTAATGTAATGGGATAGTTAAAGAATAGTTACATTAGGTTTTAATTAGACAAAATAATAAAATAGTTGGTTAAATTATTTAATTAAACAAAATACACATGTATGTAATGTGTAATATATAATATAATAGATCATAATATTCAATATTAATATATAATAATGATAATATTAATACTAATATATACACATTAAGAAGGAGAGAAATTATGTAAATAAAATATATATACACACTTATATGCATGGCATCACATGTAGTAGTGTATAGGATTTATTTGCAATTAATTAATTTAACTAGTTGAAATTATTTAATTATTTTTATTTAAAATTATCTTCAATTGTTTGTTAGAGATTTTAATTTCGCATATTTAATGATAATTTTATTAAACTAAGAATTTATTAATATTAAGGTAAATTTTTTGGTTTTATGATTTAGGGTTTTTATTCGGTTTGGGTTAAATTTTTTACAAGTACGTGTATGCAACGTTTAGGGTTTTTGTGCGTAATTAATGTTTTAAAATTGTATATTAAGGTTTTTTATACTCATTTTGGGTTTCAAATTTAAAATTTAATCGGTTTTAACTTTATATAGTTTTATTGACTTACAGAAATACCTACAATACATGGGTACTCAGGTTTGGCACTAACTCTAAGACGTTACATTTATGGGATTTGAATGTATAATTTATTTCAACTTATAATTTAGTGTAGTTTTATATTTCTTATAAAATATAACTTATATTTTTATTATTTTGTGACCTTAATTCGATCCTTGGCTAAACCTAGTTTGATCTCTTAACCCTTAACCCCTTCACATGTTTGGATTAACTATTCAAGCTGGCTCTAACAATGATGGTTATTAATCAAATTAACCAAGCTCAATTTTTCATGAATAAATTTCTACGTATCTAATTTTGAGACCAATCTATGAGGTGGTAGTCAAGATGTTACAAAAAGCTTTTTGTAAACGATACTATGTTCAATAATTTTTTAAAATAATTCATGTGTGCCTTTATTTACATTATACTATACTTATACTTGCTAGAAGCTTGATTTAATATAAATTCCAAAGTATGGTTACCTTACCTTATACCTCAATAATACACTTTTAGAGATATACACTTATTTGATAAATTGCAACAATACATTTTTTTTTTCCAGGCAACAATACAAAGAAGAATACAAAAACTTTTGTAATCTTTCTAACAAGCTTCTTAAAAGAAATTCATCAATTTTATAAAAATTTAATGAAGAGCATAAAACACTCTTTTACAAAACATAATCTTGAATATTAGTACTTGAAAACAACATTTGCGTAATAATATGTATACTAAAGACTAATAGTTTCAAGCATGTAAAAATTTGAAAAAGAAAAAATGCAAAAAATATAAAATATCCTTAACATTCACCTCTTTTCTATTCTAGTTGTCAACATTTCAAAACATTTATTTTAGTCTTCAATGTTTGCAAAAATTTCTAAATGAGACATCTTGTTAATTTTTCTATTAATCTTCACATGTAGTGCACCTCAATTCGTTAATATAATTAATTTATATAAAAAATTTAATAATGTATTTTTATTTAAGTAAATTAATAAAATTTTAAAAAATAATAAAAAAAGTATTTAAAAAATCAAATAATTAAAATAAATAAATAAATAACTATTAGTATGTTTATATGATATATATTTACATATATATATATGATATATATTTATATACATGTATATAAATTGATAAATTAAGTAAAAACTTCTAAAAATTTGAAAAAAAAAATCTAAAAAAATTAAACTTAGCCTAGATCTAACCACCCAAAGGCTGGTAGGTGGCCACCATCAACCACTTAAACAAAAAGCAGCCTAATCTCAACCCAATTGAATTTCACACTTATTTCATTTATTTATTATTTTTAATTTATGTTGCCTACTACATTAGCCATTGCTTATTGGCTATTTTAGGTCACCAATGGATCGTATACCTACTATTTAAAGTAGGTCATGTTCCACTTCTCTCTTTGGTTGGAATACGACCACCTCTCTTTGTTTTGCAAATTTTCGAAAGTTTTTATTTAATTATCAATTTATAAATGTGTATATAACTATATCATATTAATCATTTTTTTATCTAATTACTTATTTTTTTTATTTTCAATAATTTTTATTAATTTTAGTTATATAATGTTATCATTCATTTATTTAATTAAATTAATTATATTGATGAATAAAGTTATGTTACATGTCAAGACTAATGGAAAAAGTAAATAGAAAAACTTATTTATAAACTTTTGTACATATTGAGGACTAAAATAAAATTTCTAAGACGTTAAGGACTTAAATAGAAAAAGTGACAATTGTTAAGGCTTTTTTTGTAGTTATATAATACACCAATAGATGCCTACACTCGTTTCATAGGTACTAAAAATTATATTTATGATTCTATTTTAAATGAAAAGTGAATATATATTTTTATGTAATTAACATAAATAATTTCTATTCATTATTTTTTATATAACAGAATAACTATTTTATTGAAAAACTTTAATATGTTAATGCTTTTGATTGTCCACTTCTCAATGTATAATGGGTGACATAATGAAGTGTTAAGGGATATGAAAGTAGTTAATGTAGAAAGATCTAGGAGTGAGTCATGGAGTAATTTTAGTAGATATTATAAAAGGTGGGTAATGAGGTGGTTTAGTGGGGGTTAAAGTGGTTATTAAAAATTTAACATAATAGTTAATTTTATAGCATTGATAAATCTTCCCTTATTAGATTAATTGGTAATTAATACAAAAGTTTGTTTTATTGTTATTTATGATTAGATTGAGGACTAAATAGTAATTTTAGAAGGTAGTGTTTACTTAAGAGTCTAGCTTAAATAATATAGATATTATTAATTTATTTAATTAAATTAATTATGCTAATGATCAAGTTTTGCCACGTATTAAGACAACAAATGAAAGATACATTTAGAAACTTTTGCAAACATTAATGAATGAAATAAAAAAAGATATAAATGTTAAGGATTTTTTATGCTCTTTTAAATATATATATATATATATAAATTAACAATTTGTCTCCTTAATTCTAATGATAAAACTAAAATTTAAGTTTCAATAGATACCATTTCCCCATGTAAATTAAACTTAAGTGAATGCACATAATATAATTTTAATGTAGATGATATTCATTACAATATTATACTTACACAAATATGATGCCACATACATATAAAACAAAACGGTATAGTTTAACATGTAATTTTTAACATAACTTTTAAGTAGTTCATTGGAAATAAAAAGTATGAAGAAGATGAAATTATAACAAATGTTAGTAGACATTAAACTTATTAACATGAAAAAAATTTATTTTGAATATTTATAAAGTACTATTTAATAGAAATTAAACTCAATGAAAAAGAATAAAAAAATGCATACCTTTATGATCTGTGCTTGTCATAGAATTGATAATGATGTTGTTTGCTAGAGTATTAACATAATATTATTAGGAAACACTTTTTTAGTATTTATAATAAGAAAATTGCTAAAGTAGTATCAAACAATCATAAAACTGAAGAGAAAAGATAGAAGAAATAAAAAATTATAGAAATGAAAGACATTTAAGAATGAATTTATGTTGATAATCAAATTTACGAGGTAATTATAACATGATAATTTTTAGGCGAAGCATTGTTGTGGTGCTTCTTTATTGGTGGAATATACTAGGATAATGATTTTTGTAGAATCTATGATGGGGGAAAAATAATGAGTGAAGATGATTAAAGATAAAACAACAATTTGTGATAATATTGATTGTACTTTCTTCACCTTAGAATCCAAACAAGAGTTGATATAAATGTATTTGTGACATCATGATTTTTAATAAGAAAATTAGAAAAAGAAGAATTTACAACAAAATTTCTATAAAAATAAAATCTAGCTAAAACTAATAACAATTTTATTTTGGAAATAGAAAGGAAAAAATTTTCTTATTTTAATCTATTAAAAATTCCCAAACTCAAAGAAAATATAGTGAAAAATTAAAGATAAACTATTCGTAAAATTTGATTATTGAGGCATAATAGTAAAGACTATCATATTTCTTTATTGTATAATTTTAATAGTTTTTTGTTTTACTTGTAAATGAGAATAGCGAAAATATAGCATTTAGAAGTATAGGGGAGAGAGAGAATAAACAACATGTTAGAGAGGATTTTCTAGATTTTCTAAGCTTAAGGATGGTGAAAATGAAATTTTCTTTCTTTCTCTTTCGAAATTCTAAGCTTATATTACATGTAATTTCCTATCCTAATCTCCAACACCTATCCATTTGAAGCCAAATGCCTACGTTAACATCCTTTTTAATTTTTTTTAAATAATTTTTATGAATTTAATTAACTTATTTTGGCATAAAAGTGATATTTTCGAGTATTTTAATTAGTTTAGGTTCTAAATATATGTATAAAAATTATACATGACATATATGTACATATTCCATATGTTATTTTGTGTCTTATATTAATTTTATTACATATATAATTTATTTTTATCAACTCATTACATTATAAGGCTCTAACATTGAGTTTTTGAGAATTAATAAATGTATTGAATAAAAATACAATTTATTGAAATTAAATATTATATATGTTATTTTGAGAAATTGATCCTACTAGCATTCTTTGTCTAACTTTTATGACCTTATATTGAAATTCGGCTCAATTCAAATAAAATTGTTTGAAGGCCCTAATTTGTTTTGAACACCCTAAACTTCATAACTTGTATTTTTTGTTAGTTTAGTGATTACGATACCTAATGAACTATTGTTTCACATTCTACCCTTCTTAAAAAAAGTTTTGTCCTTAAAACTTACTTATATAACGAGTCAATTTGTATACTTATAATCTTAACTTACCACATATAACTTATCATAATCAATAGACTAAACTTATATAAATAATTTAGGCTATTGGGCCCTTATGCAATTTGTAGACTCACATGTTACCTCATTTGCATTGTGTCAACTCCATAACAGTTTAACATGGTCAATATCCCGATTCCTTAATCTCTGTATTTTGGTATCCAAAATCTTTAGTAGACATTCCACAGATGTTAAGTTTTCCTTCAGCTTTATAAGTGGTACATTCAATATAGTCATAGGATCCCCTACAAACTTTCTTAAAGTTGAAACATGAAAAATATTATGAATACCTGCCATTTCTTTTAGTAATTCCAACTTATAAGCGACCTTCTTGATTCTTCCCTTAATTTGATAAGGTCCTACGTATCATGAACTTAAATTTCCTTTAATACCAAAAGGATTGACATCCTTCATTGGAGATATTTTTAGTAACACCCAATCACTTACTTAAAATTCCAATAGCTTCCTTCTAACATCTGCATAACTTTTCTATTGACTTTGAGCTATCCTCATTCATTTCTATATCACTTATACTTTCTCTTTAAGATCCTGCAACATGGTTGGTCCAATCGTTTATGTATTACCTACTTCATTCCAATACATCAGAGACCTGCATTTGCATCCGTACAATGCTTCATATGATGCCATTTGAATAGTACTATGATAACTATTGTTGTAAGCGAATTCCACCAATGGTAGATGATCATCCCAGTTTCCACCAAATTCTAAAATACAAGCCCTGAGCATATCTTTTAGTATTTGTATGGTATGTTTTGATTGTTTGTCACTTTGTGGATGATATGTTTTACTAAAGCTTAACTTAGTTGCCAATTGTGCTTGTAAAGACTGCTAAAATCGTGACATAAATTGAATATCACGATAAAAAATGATCGATACTAGTACCTCATGCAAACGAACAATTTCTTTTAACATACACTTTAGCCAATTGAGGTATAGTTGTAGTTTACTTTATAGGTAGAAAATGTTCAGACTTAGTAAATCTATCTACTATGACCCATATCATATCATGTTGCATCCTTGTTTTGTGTAAACTACTTATAAGGTTCATCATTACATGCTCCCATTTCCATTCAAGTATTGGTAAAGGTTTGTAATAACCCGCCTGGCTTTTAGTGCTTTGCTTTCACCATTTGACAAGTCATACACTTCGAGATATATCATGCTACATCTCCCTTCATTCCTATCCACCTAAACTTTTGCTTCAAATCTTTGTACATCTTATTATTTCTAGGATGCAAAGAATACTTCAAATCATGACCTTCTTTTACAATCACTTCCTTAACTTCCATGACCTTTGGAACACACACCCTTTCCTTAAATTTTAACATTCCCTCATCATCAATCCAAAAGTCAAGGTGTTTTTCCAAATTATCTATAACCTTTTGTAATTCCACATCCCTTTTCTAAGCTTCCTTTATATGCGCCAAGAGTGTAGGTTATACTACTAAACTTGCCAACATCGATATATTTTGTTGGAACAAGATTTTCAAGCTCATTCTTTCCATCTCATCAATCAACTCCCTCCTATCACTAATTAGCATAGTAACTTTATTGAACTTTTTCCTATTTAAGGCTTCTGCAACCGTGTTCGCCTTTCTCGGGTGATAGTGAATCACAAGATTATAATCCTTAAGTAATTATAATCATCTCCTTTGCCATAGATTCAATTCTTTTTATGTAAAAATGTACTTGAGACTTTTGTGGTTCGTGTATACCTTGCACTTTTCACCATGTAAGTAATGTCTTCATATCTTTAGAGCAAATAATATTGCGGCCAATTCCAAGTCATGTGTTAGATGATTCCGCTTATGTAGTTTAAGTTATCTTGATGCATAAGTAATTACCTTATCATTCTGTATCAATATGCATCTTAAACCATTCCTCGAAGCATCACAGTAGATTGAGTATTCTTTAGTGTAACTATAGGTGCAATAACCAACTACTTCTTGAGTTCTTGGAAACTTCTCTTACACTTATCATTCCATTCAAATCGAATTTCTTTGCATGTCAATTGTGTTAATAGCATACTAATCTTAAAGAATTCCAACACAAATCTTTGATAATAGCCTGCCATTCTTAAGAAACTTCTTACCTCAATTACATTTGTTGGCCATACCCAATTTATTATTGCCTTTACTTTTGCAGGATCTATGGCTACTCTAGCACTTGATACAATATGTCTAAGAAATCCAACTTGCTCCAACCAAAACTCACACTTCTTTAATTTAGCGTATAATTGGTTTTCCTTCAAAGTATGAAGTACTTTTCTCAAATGCTTCGCATGTTTTTTATTATCTCTTGAATAAATCGAAATTTCATCTATGAACACTATCACAAACTCATCTAAATACTTCGTAAACATACAATTCATCATGTCTATGAAAGCAGTTAGGGCATTCATCAAACTGAATGGCATTACTAAGAACACATGGTGTCCATATCTTGTTCTAAAAGCTGTCTTAGGTATATCTTCTTCTTTAAGCTTTAGCTGATGATACCCCAATTGCAAATCTATCTTTGAAAACACAGTAGATCCTTTTAATTGATCAAATAAATCATTGATCCTTGGAATTTTAAGATTAAAATAACTAGTATTTTGGTATATTTTCGATGTAACATACACTTGGTTGCTATACGTTTGATGTTCAATATTTTGTGTTTGCTTTCATGTAAGGTTTATACTTTATAACTTTTAACTTTAATCTTGAAAATTTCTTTTCACATTTGGCATCATAAGCATAAGTAGCATCCGTCGTTCATCAATACTATAGTCTTCACTTTAACTTTTTCTTCATACTTGAAAAGTAAGTTAACTTTTTTCCTTGGTGATGAAAATAAATCTCAATTAATATTTTGTTTCCAATATGTTTAATTTTTCATGGGTATTGTTTTGGAACTTAAGGCATATAACTTCGTATCTATAATCTTTTATTAACAATATATGATAATTATCTAATTTATAGAAAAAAATAAATCTTACATAAATATTTCATAAAACTTATTTAAATAATAAATCATGAAATGACATAAATGACTTTTTTTTATAGAGAAAAGTTCGGTAATGGCAAGTTTGATCTAATTATTATTGTATATAATTCTTTCAAGTATAAACTTGCACTAATGGAGATGGATTGAATTGAATGAAGAGTAACATAAGATGGTTGAATTGGATATATTGAGTTATTGAAAAACTAATAAATTTTAGCATTCTCAAGTTGTCAAAATGATACGGGATATCTTAAATATATTAATACCTATAGTATCTTTGGAACCCGCATTTAGTACTGAAGGTGGGATCCCTAATTAACATTGCAACTCATTAAAGTTAGAAACTGTTAAGGCTCTTTTATTTACAAAGGAATGACTTTATGGAGAAGCTAACAAAGTAAATTATTGAGTATTTCGATATCATTTATTTTTTATTAATACACTTTTTTACATGTAAAATCTTTGATTGTCTCTTTGGAAGAACTAACAAAGAATGTCATTGATTTGGATTAATTTAGAAATTACAACTAATAATAATATCTCATTAAGTCATGGTTTAACTTAATACCATGATATTATGTAGCCAATCAAAGTCACAATTTGATATATGTGATCAAACTTTATTAAATGTTTATTGGCTTGTAATTTTATGTCTAAACATTAAGACTATGTCATATTTACTTATAAATGTTAATTTCATAATTGTCATTTTACCTATGTATTTATAACTATTTTATAAATTTGGTAACAACATTTTAATTGATAAAGTGGTTCAACCATATATGAAGTATGTTTACTAAATGAGTAAGGTTATGGGTTTAGTTTGTATATATGATTAATAAGTAGGTCATGTTAGAAGTTAAGGTTTTGAAGATGTGAATTCACTTGAATATGGACAAGAGATATGATAGGTTAACACAATGCCAACCTTACTTAGAGGGATGTTCTTAAAGAGAGGTGTATGAGAAGGAACAATTAATTTTAGTAGTTAACTAATGCTTATGACAAGTATAGGAGCTCAAGCATCAACTTTGCTATTTAGTAGAAACTAGGAGTTCTTTTGATAAAAAATTGATCCTTAGGAGTAAAACTTCAATAGCATAATTGTGTTTATATGATCTTGTGTGATTTTATTTCTCAAAGTCGTGTCAAATGAATAGGAGAAGTGCTTATATATAGATTCCATAGCTTACAATTGTCCATCAAATGACTTTAGTTATCGGTAGAAAAGATGAGCTCCTATGACATCTCTTAGATAGTTTCGATAAGTAAAGAATGAGATATAGCCTCTTTAACTATATATTTTTCCTCTTGGGCTTCTTATAGTTCAAGTCCATAGAGAGTTTTCTTAGAGCATAAGCTTACTAAGAAGAGATTAAAGTAGTTGAACTGATCTTTTGGTTCCTAAAATCTGCTAAGCTAAATTCCCTAAAATATCTCTTTATAAATGGGTTTAGTTCTCTAGACCTTGTTTGTAATGACGTTAAAAGGGATCTAATAAGATTACCTTAAAATTTTCACAATACATATGCATTTATGGTATAAAAATCGCCTTGCAAGTCAGAAGTTACAAGACTCTAACTAATTATTTGCCATTTACATTTAATTATATTACATATAATTAGTTTATCTAATAAATAGTTATGAATGCCCAATTTAGTCTGTAGTCCATTAGGACCTTAAAGAATCGATATCCCTCACCAAATAATAAAATAAGATAGATAATTCTTAAAATTTGTAAAACTTACTAAAAATGCTAAACTTAATTAAGAGATAGCTGTTTCATAGAATATTCTAAATCAACTATACAATCCTCTTTGAATTATAGCTTTTCATTATATTAATCAATGGTCGTGCTTTGTACTCAACTCCTATCCCAATCTTAATTATCAATCAATCTACAAAGGAAAAACTATTGAGCAATAAGCTATACGAGCTTAGTAAGACATCCCTCATACTATACCGGTAAGTAAGTTATCAAATAATCAATTAAACAGTCATATGAATGCATGAATTAAACAGTATGCAAACAAATATATGCAGTGGCTTGGGAGTTGCATGCAACTCAAAATTTCACTATTTGTAGTTAGGATTGGAAATTCTTAACCGACACAAATTGTCAATTGGGTTTTAGTACTTAGGTTTTTAGCTAAACTAATACACTTGCACACATTTTAAAATTTCCATATTTAGCAACTTTTTCCTTTCTCAAATCGAACCATAATGAAATCTTAGGTCTAGTAATGTGATGGCTCTTGTAGTCTACATCACATGCTTTAAGCGGAAGTCTTAGGACACGACTCTTAGCCATACAATTAGTATCTAGTAAGCTTGTAGGTTAGGATAGGGACTTAATAAATAAGGCACATGTAATATGCTCAAAATAATCCCTTCAGGAGCTCCTACTCTTGTAAGTCCCTTCTACCTTCCATGTGAGGTGCTAGTTGGTATTTGTGCTTATGCATGAACCATTTTGTTTAAGAAAGTCGTATATGATTAAGTCAGTTTATTAGGTGATCAACGAATAATAATAGACCCTCTAATCATGTAGCATTCAATCATTAATTAGTCATTTATTATATTTAATAATATTTTGCAAAACAAACAACCAATAATCAACTACATGCATATCCCGAACCCCAAGCATCAATTTGTTGATATAGTTTAGGTGTACTAACTATAAGCACAAAATAAGTATAGAGTCATCGGGAATAGTTACTCAACTATATCTATTAGTTATAGTAATTGGGTGGAAACTTGTCCTCAAAATCGATGTCACCTGATCATTATAAGTGAAGAAGATAAGAATTTTTTATTTTAAGGTCTCATCCTAATTAATTTACTAAGTATATTCTTTTCGTCTTGTTACTTATTCTCGTATTTTTCCTAGTTACACCTAATTTTTCAATCACATGTGCCTCTTTCATTTTAAGTTCAATTTTTATGATCTTATAGTTGATTTCCATTATTTTTCAAACGTACTTTAATGTTGTATCATTAATTTTCAAGGTAAGACCTACATTTTAAGGTATTGGTTAGAATAGTGGCGAATTTTTAACATTCACCTCCTCTTAGTTTCGCTTTGAGTTATTGAGTTTTTTGTTTTGTAAATTTAATTAGTTTGGGCCTTTGATCATTCATTGGCCTTATTTTTATTTATGGGCTGGGTTCCTTAAGAATCATTTTTATTTTTGGGTCAAACTAACTTTTTATCATAAGAGTCTTTTAAGTGAGTTTCGGTGTCATGTTTAGACTTGGTTTTCAACATGGGCTCACTAAATTTTATATTAGACCTTTCAAATTCTTAGTGTGATTCTTTTAAGTCTTTTTGTTATTCCTTCATTTGCTAGTTGTTGGATTTTATGAAGCTCATTTGTGGGTTTGAGGCTCGTTTTAGGTCTTTTAGCTCATTTGAGCTTTATATGGCTTATCATCTCCATTGAACTTATATTTGTAGACTTAGAACTTAATGAATCAGATTTTTATTCTTATTTTTCCTTCATTTTCAGTTCTGATTGATTGGGTTTGGGGTCCCTAAGACCCATCCCCAAGCTTGTCTTCTTAAGTTTTATCCCATTTACTAACTTAGCACTTATTTGGCCCTTGTTTTCCTTTCTTATTTGTTAATTTATTCCACAAAACATTGTAACTAACTTAATAATCTTTGGTGGCTGTGAGTCTTAGGGGTTTCTTTAAGGCTTAGTTGTGGTTTTCCTTAACATTGTCTCATATACTTACTATATAACTATCCAGGTGTATTTTTGTGCCTAAGTAACTTGTGTTAAGTTAAGAAAGCGTCCCTAGGAGTATATTGTAGCCTACGTCTAGCATCTTATGAGGGTCCAACCATGACTTTATTTTGTGTTTTTCTCAAGTTACAAAGCTTTCCCTTTAAGTATCTTTAAGTATACTCTCATTCCTTGCTAAGTTACAAGCTATAGTTAACTTAGGATCGTTACATACAAGATTTCTTCCTAAGAAAAGTTACAAGCTTAAATTGACATAAAAGATTCTAGAGTTACAAGGAATACTATAAGGAAAGAAAAGAAGTAGTCCTATACATAAATATTGTAAAATTACATCAAAGTGAAGAGGGTAACTTTATTGTACTTGAAGTAAAGGCATGTGGCGCCTAAATGGAGTGTTCCTTAGCCTTGTCTTAGCTTCTTCCAAAAGCTCCTCACTAGGTTCCTTGAGTCCTTTCTTTGAGCTTATAAACTTAAGGATCAGTGATGGCTTGAGGTGAGATGTCGTGCCGAGAGTTGACAAGGATGATAATATTGAGGTGAGTCTAAGCTTGTAGAAAGCTTAAGGACACAGTGGTAGATGCACAAAAACAACAATGAAAGTAAAACAAGCAAACCGTAGAACAGCTCTAAGGATATAATGTATAGGGGAATTTCTAAGAACTAATGGCTTAACTCGATATGACTCACAGAATGATCCAATGAAGGTACTTGTCACCTAGCATTACTTAAGGGTTAGGATAAGAGTGAAGCAAATAAAACAAGTTGCCAGCAATGTTTTCAAAAAGAAGTATATTCAATATCCTGAGATGTAAGATGGTGTGGCTATCTTTACAATGGGTATTTATACCTAAAATATTAGGGCAACAATTACAAATGAAAATAACTAAAAAGGGTAAATCCCTAAAGAAATAATGTACAAAGAATTTAGGAAAAAAGGGGATAAAAGAAAATCAAGCAAGATGTTGTCTAGTACAAAAGATTCTTTCATATGATTACTTGGATATATGGCTCCCTATGGATAGATGACTTTCTAGCTGAAAAATGATTTGTATGATCAGTTTGGTGACTTACTAAATCGAGGTGTTGAGCAAACCTGGAGTCCTCCCAATAAGACATGTATGCAGATGAGTGTTGGGGTTCTTGGTACCAACACTTCAAAGCTGGAGCTCGGCTCAATCATGGCCAAGTAGACATATGAGGCATTAGGCTATCGGTAAAGCATATGTTGAGTCAATACTCAACTATTGAAAGATGTGTAGTTACTCGGTTCGGCATAAGGATTTGGTTGATAGTGAGCATTAGCTCGGCCTCGATAGGACTTAGTTGGAATAATAGAATTTGCTTCGCTAGTCCTTGAGCTTAGGCTTTGGTTAAAGGTTCGATAACTTGATTGTAGACACATGAGGCATTAAGGAGATCAAATGGAGACAAAGGAAAAGGGTTTGGGAAGAGGGCTTATTTAACTCTTCTACTTTCCTTCTTTGGTTAATGGAAAAATTATTTGGTAGTACGTTGTCAAAAATCATATGACTTGTTTAGATAATTGTGAGGTTAAGTCACTTTAACCTAGGGATTAGCTTAAATTCTTTTGATTGCATTTCAACTTGCTAATTCCATCTTAGTTAGCCTAACAAGATTAAGTAAAGGCAAAGGGGAAGGGTTGGGATGGGGGTAGTTGGTACAATATGTACCATATGTAGGGTTTTCTCTTTTCTTCTTCCTTTCTTTTGTTCAATTGTTCAAATTAAATATTAAAGTGATTTAATGCAATTATTTACCTTTGTTTAATATTTCACTTCAATTTTATAATTTTGAATTACCAATGTTGGTAAATTTTGAAGTTTCAAGCTAAATTAGGATTTGATTAAATTTATAGTTTTGACTTTAGGGTGTCTTCTTCTTCCTTTTTTTTTTTTCTTTGAATCAATACTTAGGGTTCTATAGTTCATTTGTAGTTTTGAGTTATTGTATTTAGGCCTTTAGTTTCAAATTAAGGCTATCGATTTTAGATTTTTATCGTACATGATTACGACATTGTATGCACAGCACAAGTATGCATGAGGCAAAATTACATTTCCATTTGTTCAATGTTTTAATTGGTTAATCAAATTAATGTAACATTATATGATATTTTATATATTTTGATATATGCAAAGGAAAATGATATGTATACATATACATACGTATAGCAAAAAACATATTCATAGGAAAATTTCTTAGTTTTATAAATTTAATTCTCTAGCTAGCTTAATTTAGTTGGTAACTACTAAGATCATCTTTAATCATCTACTTTCAAATTTACGTACTTCTATAATATCCAAAGTTGATCCATTAATTTAGTTTTTTAGTCGATTCAGTTTTAGGCTGATAGATATTACGTAGCATATGTTATGAATATTTGTATGTAAGATAAATTTACATATGTATAGTACCATGTACATTTACAGGGAGAAATTCATAATTTTATTAATTCAATTAGTTTAATTGACTTAATTTAGTTAGTTCTTGTTATTTACAAATATCTCTAATGGTTTAGTATCAAATTTTTTAAATTTAATGAAATTCGAGTTTAATTTACCATTTTAGTGTTTTCTCTACATTTAGGGTTTAATTTAGGGTTTTGCATCACTAAGGTTTAGGTTTTGGGGCTTTTCATCTAATTCATGGTTATTACATGTGGTTATACGCATTTAGGTTTACGGTCGTTGTATGCGATGATGTTTTTTTTTTTTTTTGTTTTGAATTTGTATATTGAGGTTTGCAAATTCATTTTAGAATTTTTATCAGTTTTAATTCTTTCATTTTTGTGCGGTATAGAGAATAACTATCAGTATTTAAGTTCCATTCTATATCTAAAATGCAAAATTTACAAGGTTTACATTATTAGTAGTCTAAGGAGTTAGTCCAAGCTTATTATTAGGCCAAGCCTAAACCATACAAATCCTCTTCAATAGTTATGATTAGAATGGGACTTAACAAGTAAAATACTTTTGAACATTATCCTACAGCTAGCCTGATACACTATTGACCAATGCTTGTAGTAGGTGAAAATTGGGGGCTTTCATTTGATAAGGAGCTTAATCCTTAAGAGTAGCACTTCAACAACAAAGTTGTGTTGGTGTGATCTTCTTAAATGTTATATCAAATGAAGAGGAGAAGGTGCTTATCTATAGATTTCACAACTAAACATCATCTAGTTAGATGATTCCAGTAATCGGTGGATGAGCTAGGCTCTTACAACATCTCTTAGATGGCTTCAATGAGCAACACAATAGAAGCAACCTCTTTAACTATGTATGTTTTTTCACTTAGGATTCCTATAGTTTAAGCTCATGGACAAATTTATTAAGCAAATAAATTTGTTGAGAAAAGTGGAAAGTGGTTGAATTTATAAGCCCACCAAGCCACATTACTCTATAACATCCCTTTTGCAAATGTGTTCTACTTTATACCCTATCACTATTTGAAGAGATCACTCCAAATTTATTGTTTTGGCCAATCCAGAATAAATTATTTCTCTTCATTAAATGTGCCCACCTTAGGTCTTAATAAGTAGAGCACATTTTTAAATTATAATTTAGCTGACGCAATGCACTTATTGATGGGTGAAAGCAAGGGAAAATGGAACAAGTTTTCTCAAGTATATGAGACCATATAATGTTTGCATTATTATCACTTAAATATCTATATTATTTAATCTCCAAGAGCATTATGTAACTGCCACTTAATATCACACGCATAAAATTACATATTTAGCCTTAATCTAATATCATTTTATAAAAAACTAACATTAAAGTAATGTTTTAAAATTATAAACGACAGTAAATTTGTCAATTTACTTCAATCCCCCTCCCTCTCTTTTTCCCTTTAATTTCTCTCTCCTCCCCATGATAATCTCACTTCCGTTAGTCTCTTTCCTATCACCCATGTTCACTAAGGGCTATTTTTTTATACCATGGCATCGACGCAGTCAATTTTGGATTTCTAATTCCAAAAGCAGTAATATCCACAACTACATCAATAATTGTCGGATCTCATTGAAGTTATGATATTTATCGGCTTTATCCTAAGTATGTTGGTTGAATTGTATAGGATTAAAAATACAAAATAAATTAATCATAGAGTAATTATAATTACAGTCATAATTTAAGTTTTATAAACTTTTATTCGAGTTCAAAATTAAAAAGAAAATATTTTTCTCCAAGCAATGTAAGTATAATTAATTTATATTTTTAAGTATACCAATTAAGTTGTCTTCTAGGTATTTTCATTTCTTATTTAATCATTATTCGATGTCATTATTTGCTTCCTCCAATGAAGCATATTACTTAAGATTTGCCTTGATGTCATATGATGCTTCAAAAGAGGCAAACATTTATGTACTTTGTGGTGTTGATGAATTTTCTAACAAATATTATGTTTAATGTTATTTTTTTTTCCTGTGTTTCTACATTTTTTTCTCTTCACTTGACTAACTAATCAAGTAATTATTGTGTTAAATAATTATCATGTATTTAATTTTTGTTGCATATTATGCTGTTGAATTTGCACACGCTTCACATCTGCTTGTTTCATTTCAATGCAAATTCGTATTCCGGTAATAATGTATGCTTGTAGATTTTAATCAAAGTTTAGTAACCTCGATCCCTAATTTGCTTTTGTAACACAATGTATAAAAAAAACCTATCTTGTATATAGCGATAGTCCCCACATTAGAATTAATAAAAAATAAAAAGAAAACACCTAACCTTCACTGGCCTTTAATTGGAATCAAAGACTGATTTGCAAATTCTAAACCAATTTTCCTACAAAAATTTTTCTTTGGAGATAGGAAAGATGGATTGATAAACAAACAACTCAATGTAAATAATACTTTGTTGCTAGGAAAAATTGTAAATATATATCATATACACATTGTAGGGATACCCAAATGTAAATCTCTATTATAGGGATAGTTTGTCATTTTTCCTGGTTAAAATCAATTTCTCCTCCTTCCCCAGCCTTAATCTTCTGTAGCATCGCTTCTGTCCAGCTTGACGAGAATCAGAATCCTTGACAGGGGGAGATGAGGAGCTTATTTTATTTCATCTTTTATTTTATTAATTTCTTTAATTAATTAGAGGCATTATTAATTAATATTATGTTATCAGGGGATACTTTAGGAGTTGCTACGTTATCAGGGTATTATTATTTAATAATATTTATTCGTTGATATTATTAGTTTTAGGTAATTAGCAATGTTAGTCTATATTAGCAAATATTATAGGTAGTTAGCAATATTGGGCAATATTAATAATTACAAGTAGTTGACAGTATTAATTAATACTGTTAATTGTCCAGTTTTTTATATTATTACATTTGTGTCCCTAAGGTTGTTAGGGCTTCTTTGATATTGCATTAGCAGTTATAGATAGTTTTGCCCGTATTGGCAGTTTATGACAAAAACTTAGAGAACTGTTCCTCTCCAAATTCCTAAATATTATCTATTCTATTGAATTGTGGCGATCGAACCCTTTCCTTTTGTTGAAGTTCTATTTGTCTGTGTCTTTTTAGACTTATCAATTGGAATTTGATAGGCAATTCTTTCCCTTCTACTCTCTCCGAGAGAAAATCATATCTTTATGTGTTTTTCATAAACCTTAGTTCACTAGAAATACAAAGCCAATGAATTTGATCAAATTTCCAACAAGATCTATAATTACGTATGGTTAATTTCTTTCAAAGAAATTAAATCCAAATCAGTTTGGTACGAGGGCTAGGGTTCTTTCTTATTATTATTAGAGGTTTGATATTAAGGGGAAAAAAAAAAAAGGAGAGAAGAAGGTGCTAAGTGTATAAAGGGAAATGTTGAAATTGCGGGAGACAGCTCAACAAATAAAAGAAACATTAAGACACAAATGTACTGATGTACAAACTCATAAAGAGCACAATATAGGAGGGAATGGTGAAATGACTGCAAGTTGTGACCATAGAGGTGAGACATGGAAGCTTAAGGTTGAATGAAGCATTGGAAATAGAGAGTTTAAAGTTTCGTCATTTGATGGAATAGATTCTCCTAATAAACATTTAGTTGAGGAGGTATTTGTCTACCACAGCTATGATAACTCTAACAAGGCTAAGTTGATTATATTTGCTTTCATAGGCTATACTCAAGAATGGTGGGATGGTGTGTGATTGGATGTAAGAGAAAAAAAAGGAGAGAATCTAATAGCTTTTTAGGAAAATATGAAAGAACTTATGTATCAACAATACATACCTTCCTATCATTGTCAGGAGTTGTGTATGCGTTTGAAGAGACTTCACTAAGGTAGAAAGAGTCATGAAGGGTACATCAATGGATTTGATATAATGGAAATTCGATGCCATTAACATAGCTAAAGGAATAGATAGTAGTTTATTTCATAGTTAGGTTAAAATATGATTTAACTTGTGCCATTGAGCTCGACAAGATTGAAATATAAGATAGTGCTATGCAACTAGATACCGCTATCTAGAAAAAGAGGAGTAGAAACCCTTACTGGATTATAGTTACTTCTACAAGATTAGTTACGAGCACCAGAGTTGTTACTATTAATGATGAGTGGGCTAGTTGTAGCGTAATACAAGAGATTGATGAGGGCTCTAGATCTAAGTTGAGACATCAAGAGCAATGCAATGACAAAGGTAGGCTTCGTACCACTTTTGGTGTTGAGACAATTAATTACAGACCTTTGGGTAGTCGTAGTAACCAAATTAGATGTTTTAAGTTCCAAGGATAAGGCCACATAACTTCTTAATGTCCTAATTAGCAAATTATGATAATTATGGGTGATGAAATAGTGACTGAAGATAAGGATGATAGTGGCAATGGAGCTAAGAAGGTAAATGATAGTAGAACGGGTGTTATTGTCCTTGTTGCATCTCGCATTAAGGTATAAACTTCTATAGATAAGGGTAAGTGAGATCATTTCGCATTCCATGACATTTAGAGGACAAGTTGTATTCAAATGCCTGATGCTTGTTGGTTTTTATGAGAGCCATGGCAATTATAGGTACTTGTTTTCTATCTTTCGCCTTTCCAATTGATTTACTATGATTTGTTATTAGGATTATGAGCTATTGGTGGATTTTAAAATTCTATTGTGTTCATGGACTTTATCATATGCTTGTTGGTGCTTATTGGAGCCATATCAATGGTTATTCGTATTGGAGCGACATTTTGCTTACCGTTGGTGTTAATATAAAAGGGCTTTTGGTCTATAATAGTCTATGATTCTTTAAAATTTTGGGAGAATAAATTTTTGTGGGTGGATAAAGGATTCTACAGTTGAGCACATGAGTAGTATTACAAATTATGATGGGAAATATTCCTACGTTCTCCCACTTAATCTACACATGTCACCAATTATTGCATATAACTTGCTAGAACATAATCAAAAAATAAAATACACAAGTCATTGTAATGGGTCCTCTAGTAATTGAGATATTATGTTCCATGTATCATAATGCATCGTATTTTAAAATATATATATATATGTGTGTGTGTGTGTGGTAACATTACATAATGAATAAACCTTATGTTTATTCTTGGTCTTAATAAAAATATCTTCAAAATCGTCATTGTCACAACAATATGAAAAACCAACAGAAATAAGCATTCCACTAATGATAAGCTATGGTTAACTTGACACTAATGGATCCTAATCCCATTTTATTTACATGATCATTAAATTTAAGTAGTGGCATTCCTTTTAATAAAGGATAAGCTATCGTCAACTTAATTCTAATATATTCAATGAGGAGTTTA
The DNA here is from genome assembly GCA_024138005.1 of Lumnitzera racemosa. NCBI lineage: Eukaryota > Viridiplantae > Streptophyta > Magnoliopsida > Myrtales > Combretaceae > Lumnitzera > Lumnitzera racemosa. The sequence continues at coordinate 23,770,264 of JAMXBC010000008.1, forward strand.
TTTTCTCTAATACGTTCTTGTTTGCCCAAATACTTAATGTCGATATGTTTGCTTTAGGCATCACTTTTGTTGTTCTCAGCTAAAAACATAGTAGCTAAGTTGTCAAAATATATCTTCAATTGCCTAGATTAGCATCCACAAGTCTAAGCTTGGAAACAAAACTCTTAACCCATACACCATATGATGTAGCCTCAAAACAAGAGATGAACTTTGCCTCCATAGTAGAAGTGGTAGTCGGGGTTTGTTTAACACTTTTCCAAGACACAACTTTACTAGCTAACATGAAAATGTAACATAATGTTGATTCACGTAGATCAATTCAGCCAGTAAAGTATGAATCTAAATACTAGCTAATTTTAGGTTATCAATATGTCTAAACATAAGTACGTGGTCTTTAGTCCCTTGAAGGTATCTTATCTCTTTCTCTACAACTCTCTAATGGTCTATACTAAGATTACTTTGATATCTGCCCAATATTCCTACAACAAATGCAACATTAGATCTTATATAAACTTGAGTATGCATCAAGCTTCCTATAATAAAGGCATATGGAATATTGTGCTATACATCTACTCCTTTTCAAGGTCATTCTTCAAGCATTGGTTCATATAAAACCTATCACTATTCATAATGGGCGCTATACTTGGTGAACAATTTTTGATCCTTAATTTCTCTAAAAATTTATTGATATAGGTCTTTTAGGATAGTCCTAAAACTCAATTGTCTTTATCACAATCAATCTTGATGCCAATAACATAAAGATTTATCACCCATATATTTCATTTCAAAATGTTTATAATGAAATTGCTTCACCTCATATAGTAAACACTTGTCATTGCTTACAAGTAATATGTCATCCACATAAAAAACAAGAAAACAAGTTTTGTTCTCATTTACTTTCGTGCATTGATCCAGATATTTACTTCAAATCCAAATGAAGAAATAACTTCATAGAATTTTGAATGCCAACTATTGGGAGGCTTGTTTCAATTAATAAATGGATTTCTTAAGCTTGTAAATCAAATGGTCACCATTACTATAGGAAAAATATTTTGGATTTTTAATATAGATCTCCTCCTCTAGATCATCATTAAGGTATGCTGTTTCCACATCCATTTGTTGTCATTCTAAATCAAGATATGCTATCAATGCCAAAATCATGCAAAGGAAATCCTTTTTGGATATGGTGAAAATGTATTTGCGTAATCAATTCCTTTCTTTTGAGTAAATCCTTTGGCAACGAGTCTTGCCTTGTATCTCTTAGTGTTAGCTAAGGAGTCTTTATTTTATGGGATAATGTCATATTTAATACCGAAAGTTTGCCAATTTTTCCAATTTACTGCTTGAAGTTTTAAAATGTTAATTTACTACTTAATAAAACCTTTCATTACTTACATTGATAAATAAATTAACTTCATTGATAAGTTGGCATTATGCACCACTAGACACATGACATGTACTCATATATTAAAAAAAAATTCTCTCAAATGGCAACTCATTACCATTACATAATTTCTTAATTTAAATAAATTTAAGAATTTGTTTGAAAAAAAAAACTTGAGAATTCAATTATTATTTAATACTTTAGCTCTTACCTATATTTATTACAAATAAATAAATATTAACTAAAAAGTTAAACAAAAATCAAGATTCTTTATCTCTCTCCATTGAAACTCTCTTTCACTTCCAACAAGTGAACTATTGCTCACCTTCAACAAACTAACTCTCTCCCCTCCCAACTATAGATGAAAATGTTAACATTTGGGGAAAAATGATTAAGTCTAGTCTGGCTTTATCTCCTCTTGGTGGCTAGTAAAACAAAAGTTTCTCTTTCTAAGCTTAGCTAAGACCCATTTCAACTTCTTTTAGTAGATTTTATAAGTCGAGTTCTATAAGAAAAATCATAACTTTGGATTCAACTCCATCAAGCTTATATCCAATTAGAATACCTTAATTGCCTCATGTGGGCATTTGAAAACTTTTGCCAAGTCGCTTCATTGGAGTAAACCACCTATGTTGCACCATTGGCCACCACCAAAAAGCCACTTTAATACACCCATTAGCCTTGACAACAGCTAAGGTGTTTTGAAGAAGCAAAAGACCACCACCATTAAAGTCCATCATACAAACTTGATAAAGATCTTCTGTGACTTTCTTTATATTAAGTTCTCTCTTATACTCTCTTCCTCTTTTTTCTAGAAAATCCTCTTCCTTCTTCTCTTCTTTTTTTTTTTTTTTATAGAGATGATGTCACTTTTAAGTTATGTTTTCTCTACTCCACAACATTGAAAAATTTATTGATGCAAATTTCTTTTGATGGTTATGCTATAGCTGTTGATGTGTTTACAAGATCTATGGGTGTTTGTCGTAGTACAAAGGAGTATGAGAGAGAGAGGTAGTGGTGGTGTTGAAGGAAGAGGGAGGAGAAGATTTTTCTTTATTTATTTTTAATAAATTAAAAAAAGTTAGTTATTTGAAATTAAAATGTTAAATGGTAATTAAATTCTTTTTAAGTTATTTTAATTAAATAAGAAAGCACAGGTGGAAATAAGATGATGTTTAACATGTATTTTTTAACATATTAGAACTTGTGTCACAAAGTGATTTGTCAAAAATTCCATGTAGTCTAATGGATGTTAACAAAGTTAGCGTAGGTATTAATGATGACATTGCAAAGCTTCATCAAGTAGTAAATTGAGAATTTAAAACTTCAAGTAATAATTGTAAAAACTAACAAACTTTATGTACTGGTTAAGACATTATCCCTTATTTTATAGACCAATAAAACTATATAGGTTCTCCCCACTAGGCAACTCAATAAGTTATCAAACATTGTTACTTTTCATAAGATCCATCTCATCCTTCATATTGTTGTACCACAACTCTAATTCCTTGTAATTTTTAGCCTGTGCAAACATCTTAAGGCCATTTTTAGCTCCTATATTATAGTCAGACTCTTGTAGATATATCATATAATCACTAGGAATGGTTAACTTCCTAATTTAGCAGACTACCTTAATTATATCATAATTCCCCTGAAGAGTATGCTATTGAACCAATTATTTAATATCCTCATGAACAACTTGACCTACTAAATCATTAGTCGCTTATGGAATTTTGCCTTTGTCATTTCTAGCTTGTTACATTTCAATGGATGGTGTGACAAGATCTAGTTAAGCTTGAGAGACATTACGAATGATAACAACTTAACTTCTTGAAGTGGATGGTTGACTATTAGATTCATCTTTTTCAAAGATAATTCCTTGAGATAGTGTCAACCTTGGTTTTTTCCTCTCAGTTTTTAGAAATTAGTCTTTTCTAAATTGACCAATATTAAACCTTACCCGTTTAATATTGACCCTTGACTAAGGTTTAAAGAAAATCGATTCTTTTAGCTTTGAAAATGTTTTAGAGTCACCACTTGACTAGAGTTAGGAAAATGAATTAAATTATAACAAATTAGGTGGATTGGTTATAATTTAGCTACTAGTCTTTCGATGAAACCAATTTTTAAAATGGTTCTAACACTAGAGATCTAGATCCAAATCCGGAGGCTATCTTATCAAACCCTAAACATGTACCACATTTTAAATTTCCATATTTAATTTTGCTTTTCAATAATACCCTTTTTCAATTTCTAAACAACAAATCATATCACATTCAACTAAATTAATTAAATTGAACAAATATTTACAAAGATAGAAAAAGGAAAACTTTCCATATTTTAAGTCGCTCTATACATAAGGGTACCTACGTACATGCTACTTGTGATTAGACTTCTATAATTCGTTTAATGAAAACTTTAGCAAGTTAATTAATTTTATTTCTTGGAAAAGATCGAGTTTACATTTTTGTCTGATTCAAATTTAAGGAAATTTTTTGAGCGTCCTAATTAGGGTTTTATTTTTTGAAAATTCTAAAGTTCCCTAGTTTAGAAAAAAAGGATAGTTTATTTTTATTTACTTTTGGAAAATTGATTTTCTAAGTGATTTTTATTTTCTAATCTACTCTATTTTTTTCTTTAATTTTATTATCTTATCTTATGATTCTTTCTTGTTTTAGTTTTAATCAAGGAAAATAAACTAACTAGGCTACTCTATCATTTTCTTTTCCTTTTTCTCTTATTTTTTTATTTTTTTTTCATTTGTAAGTTACATTGAGGAATAAAATAATAATAAAAAAGGGTAGCAAACCAAATTAGCTCGAATAGGCTTGGGTCGTCTCCAACAATAGTAGTGGTGACGCATTCTTTCTAGATGTTTTAGGCACCAAATTGAATGGTAAAGAGTGTTTCTATGAAAATTTTATTAGGAAATTTGAGGGGGTTGGGGTTGTTAGTAGGGAAGGTGGGTAGGCCAAGCGCCTTAACCTAAGCCACAGCTTAGTAATAGTGCTTTAACCATAGAAGGGTTGTTGGGGTTTGATCAAGTGTTGGGTATTAGGTTTTTTATGATAGTGAAGCTAGTGGTGGTAGTGGTTTCGTTGAAAAGCATCGTAGAAGATGCTATCGTAGAGAGAGAAACCGTGCTAGAGAGAGAGAGCTTTGATTTTTGCTTATCTAAAGTGCTTTGAAGCTTTGTTGTATGTTCATGTGTGTTTCCCGACCCTTATTTATACTAAGTGAAGCTTGAACATGCATAGAAAGTTAAGGAAACCATTAATTAGCAAAATTAGATCGGTGGCATTTTTTACCTGTAATGATTTTTTTTTTCCGTTTTTGAGCTCGATTTTAATTGCATAAATGACTGAATCTGGACGTGCTTTTGGTTTAATTCAAAACTAGGCCGTGTATAGTACGTGATTTTATAAAAAAAAAGGTTATTAATGTGTGACTAACGCCCATAAATTGTCCTTGAACATAACTACTCGCATTTGGAAAAAGAACAAAAGAAAACTGGAAATCAAGGGAAAAGATGGAAGAAGATGGGTACGCTGGTCACGTACAGGGTACATGCCACGAGTCCCCATGTGTACAGTTGAAAATAAAATGGGGGCATGCTAGTGTCCTTCAATCAAGCTTCAAGCCTTGTTTAAAAAGAATGTAGACCATATTTTGGTCTACACCAAGCTATATTTTTTTTTAACTACAATTAAATACTAAAAAAAAATCCTATCTTAAATGAAAATTAAGATCTTATTATTACCATTATTTATACTTTTCCGTTCAAAAAAGAAAAAGGCACTTTGTGCTTGGTGAGATTCAAACTCCAGACTTTAGTGCTAACTCTAATGTTAAACTCGAGTGCTTTTCCATGAAGCTATTGGCTTATGCCTTATTCATATGTGCAATTAAATTATACATATGGACAAGGCTAGCTTGGACAAGATTCAAATCTAAGCCCATGCCTAATAACCCTCTCTTTATTTTTTTTTATCTAAATTAAAATTTCTAAACTATCTAAAGTGATTACTTTCTAAATTCCTTAAATCCTCTATTTTTCAATTTTTTCCCATTTTTGTCACTTTTTCAATTTTTTTAGCTTTTCTCAAATAGGACCCCTTACCTTATTCTAAAAAAAATCAAAATTACAGGGGGGCAAAAATAGGATGTCTACTGTTGCCCTTCTTTATGGTGAAGTTTTAACAAAACTTTACCTTAAAGACAAAATAGACACTATTTTCGCCCTAATAGTAAAATTTGCCTTAAGGAATGCTACAACCAGCTAGTTGTCCTAGGTTTGATCCATTAGGGATTTGGTGAAAGAGAGAGAAGGTGCTCTAAGAGCTAGCTGAGTGAGTTTAGAAAGGTCTAACATCTAAGGAGCTAGCTAGACACATTGTTTTGAAACTTGGTCATGCCTTTTTGAGCTAACTAACCTAAGTAGGAGCATCTCTAAGAGACTAACAACCCTTAATTGGAATTGATTTGGAAAACTTGATTGTACTCTTTTCAGCTCACCAACCTAGGTGGGAGTGTATTTAGGGGACTAGCAACCCTAAGCTAGAATTGATTTGGAAAACCTAGTTGTGTTCTTCTAAGCTCATTAACCTAAGTGAGAGTGTCTCTAGGGGAATAGCAACCCTTAACTAGAATTGATTTGGAAAACCTAATCATGCTCTTTTGAGCTCACTAACCTAAGTGGGAGCATCTCCAGGGGACTAGCAACTCTAAGCTGGAATTGATTTGGAAAACCTAGTTATGCTCTTTTGAGCTCACTAACTTAGGCAAGAGTGTCTCTAGGGGACTAGCAACCCTAAGTTAGAATCGATTTGGAAAACCTGGTCATGCTCTTCTAAGCTCACTAACTTAAACGAAAGCGTCTCTTGGGCATTAACAACCCTAAGCTAAAATTGATTTGGAAAACTTGGTCGTGCTTTTCTGAGTTTACTAACCTAGGTGGGAGCATCTTTCAGAGACTAGCAACCTTAAGTTGGAATTGATTTAGAAAACTTGGTCATGCTCTTATGAGCTCATTAACTTAAGCAAGAACATCTTTTGGGGACTAGCAACCTTAAATTAGAATTGATTTGAAAATACTTGGTCGTATTCTTGTAAGCTCACTAACATAGGGAGGAGTGTCTCTCAAAGGCTAGCAACCTTAAATTAGAGTTGATTTTAGAAAACCTGATTGTGCTCTTCCAAGCTCACTAACCTAGGCAAGAGCATCTCTTGGGGACTAGCAACCCTAAATTAAAATCGATTTAGAAAGCTTGGTTATGCTCTTTTGAGCTTACTAACCTAAGCAAAAGTTTCTCTTGAGGACTAGCAACCCTAAGCTAAATTTGATGTGGAAAACTTGGTTGTGTTCTTCTAAGCTCACTAACTTAGGCAGGAGTATCTCTAGGAGACTAGCAACCCTAAGCTAGAATCGATTTGGAAAACCTGGTTGTGTTCTTCTAATCTCACTAACCTAAGTAGGAGTATCTCTCGAGGACTAACAACCCCAAGTTGGAATCAATTTAGAAAACCTGGTTATACTCTTTTGAGCTCATTAACATTGGTAGGGGCGTTTCTCAAGGTCTAGCAACCCTAAGCTGAAATCGATTTGGAAAACCTGGTCGTACTCTTCTGAGCTTACTAACCTAAGCAAAAGCATCTCTTGAGGACTAACAACCTTAAATTAGAATTGATTTGAAAAAACCTGGTTGTACTCTTCTGAGTTCACTAACCTAGGTGAGAGTATCTCTCAAGGATAAGCAACCTTAAAATGAAATCAATCTTGGAAAAATCTAGTCGTACTCTTTTGAGCTCATTAACCTAAGAGGGACCATCTCTCGAGGACTAGCAACTCTAAATTAGAATTGATTTGAAAAAGCTAGGCCATGCTCTTCTAAGCTCACTAATCTAAGCAAGAGTATCTCTTAGAGATCAACAACCTTAAATTGGAATTGATTTGGAAAACTTGGTCATGCTCTTTTGAGCTCATTAACCTAAGCAAGAGCATCTCTTAGGGACTAGCAGCCTTAAATTGGAATTAATCTTGGAAAACCTAGTTGTGCTCTTCTTAGCTCACTAACCTAGGCAAGAGCGTTTCTCGGGGATTAGCAACCCTAAATTAGACCTAGAAGAAATGCCCTATTAGCTTATTAAAACAATATTGGTAGAGGAAAGTGCCTTGTTGGCTTGTTAAGAGAAATTGATAAAGGGAAGTGCCCTATGGGCTTGCTTGAAAGAAATAAGTGAGGAGAAGCGCCCTATGGGCTCGCAAAAAGTAATTGATGAAGAGAAGCGTCCTATGGGCTTGCTACAAGAAACTGATTAAGAGTAGCGCCTAATGCTCATATTATGAGAAATTGATGAAGAGTAGCACTTTATGAGCTCGCTATGAGGAGTTGATGGAGAGAAGGGCCTTATGGGCTCACTAAGAGGAATTGGTAAAAGAAAGCGCCCAATGGGCTTGTAAAGAGGAATTGACGAAGAGAAGCACTCTATGAGCTTACTATGATAAATCTATAAATAAAAGCACCCTTTGGGCTTACTAAGACCTTGAAGAGAGTTTAATGGATGGAAGATGGGATAACACTTTAAGAGCTAGCTTACCCTAAAAGAGGGGTCATCGCTCTAGAGCTAGCTACAATTCTAACAATAGTGAAAGATGCAAAGTGAGGAAATAAAACTTGTCTGAAAAAATACATAATTCAAAATATATTTACAGATAAATAAATTTACAAAAACCATTCATGATGAAAAAAGGACATTAGGGATGATCTCCTTCATTTGGAAAGAGCGAGAGTAACTTAGGCTATTGTAGTCAACTTAATTATGGGTCTTACATTTTCTGGGCTTTCTTCAATTGGAGCTTTTCCTTTTACACACAAGTCCCAATTTTCAATCTCTTCCTCTTCTTTTTTAATTTTTCATTATTTTTCTTATTTCCCTCTCTCTTTTTTTTATTGCCCCCTTCTTTCCTTATTGATCATTTTGCCCCATTATATCTTGCTCTTCACTTTTCCTTTGACCCAAAAAGTGAATATTTATATTGCCGAGTCTTTGCCTTTTAGAGATTTAAAACCCTGACCCATGGATTTTGAGCGTATGGGCTCAGGTGAAGAATGTGTAGGCTTGAGGTGTTTGAAAAAGAGTCGGTTCCTTCTTTATTTCAAAGAAAGATAACTTATCAAACATAAATTTTGTCTTTAAATTAACGTTATTAAGGCAAAAACAAACCAATTTTATCCTTCTCTCCTAATCAATTACCTTAACTTTCGAATTGACCCATTGTGGAGTAGTTCTTGATGGGGTTCAAATTTGAAAATTTTTCAAATTGGTCTAACAGGTTTAACAATAGAAAGCCATGTTTGGGATTTGAAAATGAATGCCTAACTTCACTTTAATCTGCGTATCAAATTCAAAATCGACTTCCTTTAAGGAATGAGCCTAAAATGTCCTCACTCCATTGTTGCTCAACTCTCAAAGTATTTTTAGAGGTTAATGTATAGGATGGAGTTTGCCTCTTTTTATTCTACACCTTTTAAAAGTAAGTTATCGATTCCTTAGGGAGGGATTTATTTGCCCTAATGCTAATAACGCTGCGATCACTCAATTGAAAAGGCAATAAATAAGATTACATTATTCTAGTTGTTACAAAGCTATTCAAAAACACGCTTTGTTGAAAACAACTTGATTCTTCTTTGCCCCTGTCTTAACTATCTAATTACTTAAGACAATAATGAGCTTATCGGAAGGCATTGGCATACTCAAAAGAAATGGAGCTTTAGGTGACTTAGTTAAACTACTCCTATGACTTACAGAAAAATCAACTTATTGTAGCTTTGGTTAAATGACCTCTACATCTGTTAGGTTTTGAATCTTGTTCTTCAATCTTCAGCATTTTTTAGTGGAGTGCCCTATGGTTTATAATTCGGATTAAGGGCCTCACAAGCTATAATTATTGCATCCTTTAGATGATGAAAGATTTGGATAATTGAATTCTTCAATTGAGTGAATCATCTCCTATAAGTCCCTTAGGCTTATTTTTCCTCACTCTTCCTTGGGTCTTTTTTTCTTGGGCTTCCTTCATTATTTGGGCTTACCGACATTTGATCAATATTGAATGTCAGTTGTTGAAATCTTCTAAGTACTGGGCCCATTGCCATTTCTAGGTCTGTAATGTTATTTTGTAGCGTGACTACCTCTTCTTCTAGATTCAAGAGTCTCCTTTCTAAGTTTGAATCTTGAGATACTTGGAGAGTAGTGATTATCGGGAACAAGATTTGCTATTGTTAGGCCATTTGATGTACCATCTTTTCTAGGGAGGTAATCTTGTCATCGACCATATAAACCTGGTTGGAAGAATTCTTTACCAATTAGCAACTTTTCTTTTGTTTTTCTCTTTTTATTTATTTATTTTTTTTGTAAGAGAGAAAGATAAAGTTTTATTTTACAGTAATCAAGAAATCCAAATAAAGATGGTAATTTTTGAGATTCTATTTACAAGTTTATGAGATTTATTCCCTAAGTGAGAGAGAATGAATAGTTAGGTGAATTCTATTAAAGGAATATTTATAAGGAAAGGAATACTAAAGAACGAAGAATGATAAATGAAAGAGAAAATTTATTATTTTGAATGATCAAAGTACTAAAAAAAAAGGAAGGGAGCTAAACAATGAAACTTTAAATTTATTTAAGGTCATTTAATCACATCTAAAGTTTCTAATCTAACCTTTGCAGTTAGGCTTTAATCTTATCCAACATCTCTAAAGCCTAATCCATGGTCCTTTTTCTTTTTTTCAAGCTGAGTTAACAAGGCTCAATTAGAAGCCTTACCACATTTAACCTTTTGCTTCTAGTAGGTAGCTTCAGCTTCTAGCAATTGCTCATGGATTCCTAAGGCATCTGGTAACCCATTAGCTCTTTGATTATTCTCTTGTTGGTTACCTTCCATTATCTTTAGGCCTAGATGTTTCGTTGACAAGAATCTCTCATCAATAAAACAATAAAATATTCATGGAAACATGTATAGTCTAGAACCGCTTAAGTTACTTCATTACTTCTTAAGTTGCAACCCTATCGTTTGATTTGATGTTTTTACTTTCAAAAAAGATTGATTATATTTCTAAATCTTTCAAACATTAGTAGGGTTGCAATTCTTAGGAGTAGTGTATTAAGTCAAGCTTTAAGAGAAGTACATACAATTAGGGTGGGTTCTAAAAGTTCTTAAGCTTTTGTGACCTTATTCGTTTTTAGAAAAGACCTTCATTAGTCACATTATAGCTTAAGTGGAGTGGCCTAATTAACCTCAAGTAGTGGTTACCCAACTATACCTAGAGCCTATACAATGACACCCCTACCTAGGGTCCTGATGTATGTGGTATGCAAAATAAATATGATAATTAAAACAAAATATAGACATGAGGGAAATAAAAAAATCAATAAACATACAAATAAATAAATAAATAATATAGGTATATTGAAAAGAAAATTTAATTATGGAAATTATTTTCAATGGTTAGCCCTCTTAACATCCCCAGTAGAGTCACCAACCTGTCGATCCTGATTTTTTCCTCAAAGTTTTTATAAATTAATTTTTCTTTAAATCAACCAATATTAAACCTTACCCGTTTAATATTGACCCCCAACTAGGGTTTAAAGAAAACCGGTTATTTTAGCTTTGTAAATATTTTGGAGTCATCACTTGACCAAAGTTGGGAAAAAGAGTTAAATTATAACCAATTGAATAGATTGGTTATAATTTAGCTATTGATTTTTCGATGAAACCAATTTTCAAAATGGTTTTAAAACTAGAGATCTGGATTTGATAGCTATCTTATTAAAAACCTTAATAGATATCACTTTTTAACTTTTCAATCTTAATTTTGCTTTTCAATAATACTCTTTTTCAATTTCTAAACAACAAATCATATTACAAGCAACTAAATTAATTAAATTGAACAAATATTTACAAAGATGGAAAAATGAAAACTTTCCATATTTTAAGTCACCCCATACCTATGTGCCTATGTACTTACTATTCGAGATCAAACTTCCGTAGTTCTTATAACGAAAACTTTAGCAGGTTGATTAATTTTATTTCTTGCAAAAAATTAAGTTTACACTTTTATCCAATTCAAATTTAAGGAAATTTTCTAAGAGTCCTAATTAGGGTTTTATTTTTTGAAAAATGTAAAGCGCCCTAGTTTAGAGAAAATGTTCAGTTATCTTTATTTACTACTGGAAAATTGATTTTGTAAGTGATTTTTATTTTCTAATGTACTCACATTATTTTTTTTATTATCTTATTCTATGATTTTTTTCTTGTTTTAGTTTAACTCGGGGAAAATAAACTAACTAAGCTACTTTATCTTTTTCTTCTCTTTTTTTTCTTTTTCTTTTCCTTTTTCTCTTTTTTTTTTTAATTTTTCTCTATTTTTCCTCTATTTTTTTTTAATTTTTAAGTTACATTTAAAAATAAAATAATAAAAAGGGTAATAGATTGGGTTAACATTGGGTCGATTCGAATTGGCTCAAGTGGCTTCAGTTAGCTCAGGTTTTCTCTAACAATAGTAGTAGTGAGGTGTGTTTGTTGGACGTTTTAGGTACTGAATTGAACCGAAAAATGCATTTCGACGAAATGTTATTAGGAAATGGGAGGATAGGCCAAGTACCTTAACCTATCGTAGTAGTTTAGTGGTGTTTGAGAAGTTAGCCGCCGCTTGGTGGTGGTGGTCTAGCCATAGAGGGGTCATTAGGGTTTGATCAAGTGTTGGGTCTTGGGTTTTTTATGGTGGTGAAGTTCGTGTTGATGATGGTTTTCATTGGAAAGTGTTGTAGAGGATGCTACCATAGAGAGAGCTATAACATGCTAAAGAGAGAGCTTTGATTTTTGCTTATTTAAAGTATTTCAAAGCTTTGTTGTGCATTCTTATGTGTTTCTCGACCCCTATTTATACTCGATGAAGCTTGAACATGCATAGAAAGTCAAGAAAACCATTAATTAGAAAAATCAAATCGGTGGCATTTTTTACCTGTAATGAATTTTTTTCTCGTTTTTGAGCTCAATTTTAATTGTATAAACAATTGAATTTAGATGTGTCTTTAGTTTAATTCAAAATTAGGCTATGTATAGTATGTGATTTTATATAAAAAAAGGTTGTTAATGTACGATAAATGCCCATAAATTGTCGTTGAATACAGCTCCTCGCGTCTGGAAAAAGAACAGAAGAAAAATAGAAATTGAAAGAAAAATTGGAAGAAGATGGGGCTGCTAGTCACGTGCAAGTGTCACGGGCGGATTCCGTCGCTCGACCCCATGCGGCACTTAGCGTTCCTGACCTCACTGAGGAAGGCTAAATCAGCCTGTAATACACTCACAATGTTAGAGAGAGAAAGTAGAGAGAGAAACTGTGATAGTATACTGTATTCACTCAAATAACTTGTGTGTTACATCTGAGGGGAATACTCCTATATATACAGAAAGCCTTTACAATCTAATGGTCCAGATCGATTCGATCTAATGGTTACAATTGATTCCCAACTACTACATTTACCTACCTTCACCAACTACTATACAATCTTTTGGACTTCTCTAGAACCTTCTAGAACTTTTCATCATCTAGAAGCTTTTGGTGGGCTTGGGCTTGGGCTTTTGTCTTTAGGCTTTAGGAACCTCCTAAGAATGGCCCACTTCGAGAGGTCCGTAACATTCTCCCCCGTTCAATCCGGCGACGCCCTCGTCGCTCCTTCCTCGTGGAACTGTCGAATCTTGTCTTTAAATTGCCACAGTGCTTCGGCTGGTTCCCAACTGGCCTCACTCTCTGGTCTTCCCCTCCACATTACCATATACTCATGTTTGGGAGTTTGTTCACGTCTCTTCACATGTCTATCAGCTATGATCCCTTCGACTTCCTTATCAAATGAATCCCGTACTCCTATTGGGGCCCTTTGTGATATAGTTCTTATAGGGTCTTCCTCATCTTTGTAGAATGGTTTTAACATGCTCACATGGAAAACCGGGTGGAATTTCAGTTTAGGAGGAAGTTCCAATTTATAAGATACTTGCCCTACTCATTTCACAATTGGGAATGGACCCTCGTATCGCCTCATTAGACCTTTATGTAGTTGGCCCTTCGTACGTTGTATCAAATGTAACTTAACAAGCACTTGGTCACCTACCTGGTATTCCATCGGCCTCCGCTTCTTGTCTGTAATCTTCTTCATTCTCTTGATAGCTCGGCTTAAGTAGGTCCGGGCTAAGTCATGATTTTCCTGCCATTCCCTTGCGAATTTATATGCGGGAGGGCTGGACCCTGTATATCCTATTGCCATTGTATGAGGAGTTAAGGGTTGCCTTCCCAGGACAATCTCGAAAGGACTCTGTCCGATGGACTCATTCTTCTGTAGATTAAACGAAAACTGTGCCACGTCTAACAACTTGGTCCAATTATGTTGGTTAGCCCCTACAAAATGCCTTAAGTATAACTCCACTAAGGCATTCACTCGCTCCGTCTGACCATCCGTCTGGGGATGCAGACTAGTTGAAAAGTTCAACTCAAATCCCAGAAGTTTGAACAGCTCTGTCCAAAATCTCCCTGTAAATCGCCCATCTCGATCACTTACAATGTTTCTGGGTAGGCCCCAATACTTTACTATATGTTTCAAGAACAACCGGGCCGCTTCATCCGCTGGGCACTCCTTTGTTGCTGGAACAAAAGTCGCGTATTTTGAGAACCTGTCTACCACCACCATAATTGTACCATACCCTTCCGATCGGGGTAAGCTTACAATGAAGTCCATGGAAACACTTTCCCAGGGCCGTTCAGGAATGGGAAGAGGCTCTAGTAGTCCTGGAGTTGCCTTGTGTTCAACTTTGTCTTGTTGGCACACGAGACAAGTTCGGACATAGCTTTCAATATCTTCCCTCATGTGTGGCCAAAAATACCTTTCTTCCACTAATGCTTGGGTACGGTGCATTCCTGAATGACCTGCCCATTTAGAATCATGACACTCCTGAAGTATCTCCCTTCTCAGATTCAAGGAATGGGGCACATAAATTTGTTGCCCTTTTGTATATATTAGTCCATTCTCTTGCCAAAATCTCCTTGTCTTCCCTTCTTGACATTGAATCCATAGAGCTTTAGCTTGCTTATCACTCTCCATCCCCTCTTGAATTCTATCAATGAGGTTGCTTTCAGGTTTGCTGATGGTTGCCAACTCGACCCTCCGACTCAAAGCATCCGCCACAACATTAGTCTTACCTGACTTATGTTCAAGGTCGAAATCAAATTCTGCCAAAAAAAACCTGCCATCGGGCTTGCTTGGGCGAGAGCTTCTTTTGAGTCTGAAAATAGCTGTTGGCCATATTATCAGTCTTGACCACAAACTTTCTCCCTAATAAGTAGTGTCTCCATACCCGAAGACAGTGTACTATCGCCGTCATCTCCTTTTCATGCACTGGATATCGTTTCTCTGTATCATTCAACTTTCGGCTCTCAAATGCTACGGGGTGTCCTTCCTGCATTAAAACCCCTCTAATAGCAAAATCACTAGCATCAGTACATACCTTAAAGGGTTTGCTAAAGTTGGGAAGGAGAAGGACCGGCTCCTTCGTGACTACCATTTTCAAGGTCTCCAGGGCCCGCCTTCTCTCTGTACTCCAAACCCAAGGGGTATCCTTTTTTAGTAAGTCCGTCAAAGGACTAGCTATCTTCGAATAGCCCTTAATGAATCTTCTGTAGTAATTTACTAAGCCAAGGAAGGATCTCAGCTCAGTAGGCTTGGTGGGTTCCTTCCAGTCCCAGATGGCCCGTACCTTTCCTTCATCCATTCTAATCTTTCCTCTCCCCACTATGTGACCAAGGAATGTCACCTCTTCTTGCGCAAAGGCACATTTCTCTATTTTCACATACAGATCATTCCTCCTCAAAGCTAAGAATACTGAGTGAAGGTGATCTATATGTTCCTCCAACGTCTTACTATAAATCATGATATCATCCAAGTATACTACTACAAATTGATCAAGAAAAGGCGCTAGAACACGATTCATAAGTGTGCAAAAAGTAGTCGGGGCATTAGTAAGGCCAAACGGCATGACTAGGAATTCAAAAGCACCATACCTTGTAATACAAGTAGTCTTGGGTTCATCTCCTTCTGCAATCCTCACTTGGTGATATCCCGAGCGTAAATCCAATTTGGAGAAGTATCTAGCTTCTCCCAACCTGTCGAATAGATCCGATACCAATGGAATGGGATACTTATTCTTTATCGTGACCTTATTTAAGGCTCGATAATCAATACACATTCGGAGTGATCCATCTTGTTTCTTCTGAAAAAGTACGGGAGCTCCAAAAGGTGCCTTTGAAGGCCTAATGAAACCTGCTTCTAGTAATTCCTTCAATTGTCGCCTCAATTCTTCTAATTCTGGAGGTGACATCCTATATGGGACGGCGGCGGGCGGCCTGGATCCGGGTTCCAATTCTATCACATGGTCTACCTCCCTTCTTGGTGGTAACTTCTTAGGCAGCATTGGTGGCATTATATCCTTAAATTCTCCCAATATTTCCCCCACTTGAGGTGGAACACTTCCTTGACCACTAGTCTCTTCCCTAACTTTTAAGGCAGCCAAGTAAGTAACTTCATTCTTCTTGAGTCCCTTTTTCAATTGCATCGCTAATAAGAATTTGGTGGCTTGGCCTACCTTTCTTACTACAGGAACCACGCATTGCGAATTGTGATCAAGTACACAAATGCAGTTAGCTCGTGGTACGATAAGCGCATCAATGCGATCTAAGAAATCCATCCCAATCACGAACTCAAAATCATCCATTGGCACTACTTCAACTGTCTCCTTTCCCTGCCAACCCCCAATACGGAGCTCTATCCTCCTAGCTACTCCAATAGTGGGAACTTCTTTTGAGTTAACTGTTTTGAGCCATGTTTTGGTCTCCTCCACTTTTAGCCCCAACTCCTTGGCTGCCATATCAGAAATAAAGAGATGAGATGCTCCTGTATCTATGAGGGCATTGAGTTTCTTACCTGCTACCGATACTTCGGTATACATCAATCCTTTTCTTTCATTGACTTGAGACTTCATCGCACTGAGTAGACGAACTAACCCTAACTGGGCCTCATCCCCATCATCTGAGCTTTCACCTGCTACCAATGCCGCCAATCTCTCTTTCTTCGGACACTCCCTGGCATAATGGGGTCCATTACAGAAATAACATTTCAACTCACAGGGTTTCCATCTTTCCCCATCTCTCCCTTCACGAGTTCTTCCTTGATCGTTATCTCTTTCTTCGGCTTTGGTTTTTCCTTTGGAAGAACTCCCACTCTTTTCCCTTTCAACTCCCCCTTTCCATCTTCCTCCTGTGGTCTTAGGATCAGTCTTCCGAAATTCCATTAGGCCTTCAGCAACTGCTATAGCCTTGGAAATGTCTTCCACTTCCCTTCGCTCCAGTTCTAATTTAGCCCAGGGCTTTAAGCCATCCACAAACATCACCAAAGCATCTTCTTGGTTGAGGTCTAGGATCTCCAACATCAACTCCGAAAATTCCTTTACATATTGCTTTATGTCACCCTTATGGTTTAAGTGACGCAATTTCACCTTTGCTTCCTTAGCAGCATTTTGGGGGGAGAATTGACCCTTCAACTCTTGTACAAAGTTATCCTAGGTGTTGATATCAGCAGCCCTCCTGTGCCACCATACCATGGCTGAGTCTTTCAGATACATGGCAGCAGTACGTACCTTTCCAGCATCATCTAAGATTCCCACAGCATTAAAGTATTGTTCCACTCCCCATAAGAAGTTATCTACTTCTCGAGCAGACCGCATCCCGCCAAAGTGCTCTGGTCTTGGAATATCGACCCTATGGCTGGTCTGGAGAGTCATTCCATTTGCAATAGCGATTCGGCAGGCCGCCAATTGCGTCTTGAGATCTTCAATCTCTTGATGCATGGCCACTACTACTGCATCAATCTTAGCTTCATAAG
Organism: Lumnitzera racemosa; assembly: GCA_024138005.1. NCBI lineage: Eukaryota > Viridiplantae > Streptophyta > Magnoliopsida > Myrtales > Combretaceae > Lumnitzera > Lumnitzera racemosa. The sequence goes on from JAMXBC010000008.1 coordinate 23,787,632, forward strand.
CTTCTTCCTTAGTTTCTAAGGCCGTAACTCGGGCTTGGAGAGCATCACCCTTCTCTCCAATAACATTTCCATGCTGCCTAAGCTCTTCTACAGCTCGATTCAGTGCTCCCTACAATTCGCCTCGGAGTTCTTCCTCCATTTCCACAAGATTGCCTTGAGACTCATCAAATTGTTCCTTAGCCTCAGCAATGCTCAACTCTGCCTTATCCATCCTATTAAGGAGAGAGTTCAGTAGGTCCCGAGACCTAGCACTTTGTTTGGTAACACGGCGATCGTCATGGTCAGCCAACTCATCGACCATTGAAGCGTTGTTGTCTCCTCCAGATGACATCTTCTCCACAAGCAATTCCTTTTTTAGGCTCTGATACCACTTGTCACGGGCGGATTCCGTCGCTCGACCCCGTGCGGCACTTAGCGTTCCTGACCTCACTGAGGAAGGCTAAGTCAGCCTGTAATACACTCACAATGTTAGAGAGAGAAAGTAGAGAGAGAAACTGTGATAGTATACTGTATTCACTCAAATAACTTGTATGTTACATCTGAGAGGAATACTCCTATATATACAGAAAGCCTTTACAATCTAATGGTCCAGATCGATTCGATCTAATGGTTACAATTGATTCCCAACTACCACATTTACCTACCTTCACCAACTACTATACAATCTTCTGGACTTCTCTAGAACCTTCTAGAACTTTTCATCATCTAAAAGCTTTTGGTGGGCTTGGGCTTTTATCTTTGGGCTTTAGGAACCTCCTAAGAATGGCCCACTTCGAGAGGTCCGTAACACAAGGCGCATGCCACGTACCCCCATGTGCTCATGCATTGCACATGTACAGTTGAAAATAAAATAAGGCGTATTAATGTCCTTCAATCATGGCTTTACGGCCTATTTAAAAAGAATTCAGACCATATTTTAGTCCACACTAAGCTATATATTTTTTTTTAAACTACAATTAAATGCTAAAAAAAAATCCTATCTTAAATGCACATTAAGATCTTATTATTACCATTACTTATACTTTTCCTTTCAAAAAAGAAAAATGCACTTTGTACCTAATGAGATTCAAGCTCCAAACCTCCATGCTAGATTCAAGTTCTTATCCATTAGGCCATTGCCTGTACCTTGTTCATATGTGCAATTAAATTACATATATAGACAAGGTCAGTTGGGATTAGATTCAAATCTAAACCCAAGCCCAATAACCCTTTCTTTATTTTTTATCTAATTTAAAAATTCTAAACTATCTAAAATTATTATTTTCTAAATTCCTTAAATCATCTATTTTTCAAATTCTTTTTTTATTTTTTGTGACTATTTCATATATTTTTTTTGGCTTTTCTCAAATAGGACCCCTTACTCTATTCTAAAAAAAAAAAAATTATAAGGAGGCAAAAATGGGGTGTTTGTAGATAAATCCCACCTATTAATCAAGTTACTTTTAAGAAATTTATATCATTTCTTGATTCCACAAATATAGTATGATATGATGTGCAATAAAATATATATGCTTTTAATCTCTCAACATATCTAATGAATAGCCATTTATGGCCCTATAGTCTAGCTTCTCTTCTTGTGGATTGTAGACTCTTATTTTAGTCGGGCATCTCTAAATGCGCACATTTTGCAAAACTAAAATGGTGTCTATAGCATAACCTTTGTTGGAACTCGAGTCAATATGCATACAATTTTCTAAAAAGCATCAACCTATAAGGACTTAAGAAGACCACAATTACTAAGTATACTATGCACCATGTCTAATAATGTTCAATTTCAACTTTCAACTACACCATTATGGTTTGGAGAACCAAGAGATGTGCATTAGGCAACTATCCCATTTTGTTGAGAAACTTAGTAAATGAACTAGGTGTCTATCAATTTTAAGTATATTTACCATAATATTCATGAACTCTATTAGAACCTCACAATCTTTATTTACTTACCACAATGTTTCTCTATTTCCGCCTTAGAAACCTTAAAGGCATCTAATGCTTCAAGTTTATTATGAAGCAAGTAAAGATACATATATCATAAACAGTTGTCAATGAAAGTGATGAATTTTTTTTGTCTAATTATGTCTAAATCATGACTATTTATATGTATAATATCTAATATGCTAGATGATAAGGATTAAGGACTGCTCATTCATTCCCGAGCCCGAGAGCTTTCTCACATGGTCTACCGAGCTGTTTGAGGAGATTTAAGTGCCCAAGAGCAATATTTTCCCCAGTCCAATTTGCTAAACTACTTCGCTCACCACACTATTGAGGGAGCTGCCGAGGTGATTGGCCTACTTAGAGTCGACCCCTTCATGTATCCTAGTCCAAGCACTAAATGAAGAAAATAGCTATCTCCATAGTGCCAAGGTTAGGTTGACAATTGTGAAGGCTAACTAGCTAAGGCCGACCCAAGTGTAAATTGTCCTTAATCTAACCCCTATCCATCCCTAGCTGTTAGGGCTCTAAACTATCGACGTTGAATAGACTTGATTAAGGGACCGCCCTTACTCAACTCATAATATTTTTAGAATTGTAGATTGAGTAAGATACGTGTATACTGTCCTTTCTAACTGAGGACATTCTTTTTGCACAATTTCATCTCCTTGTAAACTATTTCTCTTTTTGTTTAGCAAATAAGGATCTATTCTTTGTAATTTCTATAACTTAAGACTAACCTTAACCAGGTAATATAAATATTTGCAAAATGTAACGGTTGCATGAGGAATACATTAAACATTTTTACTCTCTCTTAAGCTAGGCATCCTTTTTGCTTACTCTTGAGATACTCTTATCTAGCTTATTTGAGCGTGGACTAGTCATGAGTGACTTCCGGCTATACTTGTGCATCACATCAAGTGTAACTTGAGCTCGTGTAAGGTATTGGTGTGTTATATCCATCATTAGTGTAAAAGAATCCTTGCTTATCCCTTGACTATCATTTAGTTTTGAAGCCATCTCACAACTTAGACCCACCTACTTGGGTTACGTGTGATATTGGGTTCGTATGTTTATCCACGAATCTGTATCATATTGGTATCAGAGCATGGTTATGTTTGAAGCTAGATTTTGTTACTATGTTCTTTGAGTAGTTTGTTATTGCTTCCTTAAGATAATTGGTCTATTGTTAGCTTTGAAATTTAGTAGTTAGGAAGTGTTCTAAACTCTATTTTTCCCTTATTTTTGATACGCCAAAATAGAGTGTTGTTGATTATTTGTTTGTTGTGAAATTGTCATTATAAAGTAACCATCAATGTCAAATTCAAGTGTTCAAAGAACTTTGGAAAACCATGAAAATAGTACTCAACATGGTTAAGGATAGGAAGGAAGCTTCTTACCTCAGCCAGTGGGTGATCGCTTGAATAGGTTTACTGACTTGATAGTTAGTTTAGTGATTATTATTTAAGAAGAAGGCAATGAGCTAGAAATAACCCTACTAGAGAACATGAGCAGCAAGGACGAGGCAACAGTCAGTTTGGTCGAGTTAATGCCCCAACTCAACTACCCCAAGCTGAAGGAATTGGTAGGGATGCTAGATGAAGGCTAACACATGAAGAGATTATGGAGGAAGTAAAAGGAGATGCCAAAGCAGAGGAGTATTATGAGCCTAAGGAAGGAAATGTACGAGCCCCTAAAGTTGAGAAATTGAAGATATATATTCTAGGTTTCTCTAGAAGTGATGATGTTGAGGACTACCTAGATTGGGTAGATCTATTTAAAAAGTAGTTTAAATGTCATAAAATGCTCGATAATGCAAAGGTTAGACTTGCTGTGTTAGAGTTCACTAGTTATGCCGCCTTATGGTAGAAGAACTTGCAAGCCAACAAAAGGAGGGAGGGAGAACAAGAAATTAAGAGTTTGGATGCAATGAAGAGGGTTATGTAGAGAAGATTTGTGCTAAGCTATTATTTGTAAGATGCCTTCAAAAGACTACAAGAATTGAGGCCAGGAAGATTGAGTGTGGACGATTACATTAAGAAATTCCAAATATTAATGATCCGATGTGAAGTCTTAGAGCTAGAAGATCGAATTGTATCTAGATTCATTGGTGGGTTAAAGTATGAGATTGGAGATGTCCTAGAAACTCTGGACGTTAATACACTTAATGATGCGATCTAAGTTGCCTAGAGGTTAGAAGGCATCGAACAAGAAGATTTTGACTACCCATCAACCGTCCTAGTAGTAGCTACCTTGTTTTAGGTAGGCCTATGTGAAAGGAACCAAGTAAGGCCATTGAGACTCGACCTGCTCAGACTACCCATGTAGTTGAGAAGGAACCCTTAAGGAAGTTTGAGAAAGGCCAGAGTTTAGGAAGGAAGATGAGTGAGATCAAGTGTTTTACATGCCAAGGATTTAGAACATGGCCGCTCAGTGTCCGAATAAGCAAACAATGGTGATTAGAGGTGCGGAGCCGACCGTTGAGGTTACCAGTATTAATGAGGAAGTAGAGAAGTTGGAAGATGGATAGACCAAGTTGTCTGAGGAGGAATTTATCTATAGTGAGGAAGGCAACTTTATGTCAACCGCTTTAGTGTTAAGGAGGACAATGAGTGTCAGTCCTATACTTGAAGACGAATAAATAGAAAATCTCTTCCATATTGGTTGCAAGGTGAATGACTCACTATGCGTGCTGATTGTTGACAGTACGAGCTATACCAATGTAACCTTTGCATTTATGGTCCAACAACTAAAATTGCTAACCATGCCTGACTCGAAACTTTACAAGCTTTATTGGCTTAGTGACAAGGGAGCCCTAGTAGTGAGCAAACAGGTATCTGTGCCGATCTACATTGGTAAGCATCAAGATGAAGTGCTCTATGATGTACTGCCCATGAGTGTGTCCTGCATTGTGCTTGGGTAACCATAGAAGTTTGATCAAGTAGTTATGTATGATGGAAAGAGGAATATATGCTGTATAGAGCACAAAGGCAAAAGGATGAAATTGAGTCCTATGACTGTTGAATCGGTGAAGGTCATGCAGTCCTAACTAAGTTGAGCCAAACAGAAGAGAGAGATGGAGCTCAAAGGACTAACTTATTTGCTAGTCAAAAGAATTTTGAAGTTGAGATATGAGGAGGAGTTGCTTGCTGAGGTAAAAACCTTATTGGAGGAATTTTTCGACATGTTTCCGAAGGAGCTACCGAAGGGTCTACCCCCAATTCGAGGTGTTAAGCATGAAATTGACCTATAGTCAAGAGTTGCATTGCCAAACAAGCCTACCTATTGACTAAATCCTAAATAGGCCACTGAGTTGCAAAGACAAGATGATGAACTAATGGAGAAGGGGTATGTGTGTGAGTCCTTTAGCCCCTGTACCATTTCGGCCTTATTAGTGCTGAAGAATGATGGTTTGTGGAGAATGTGTGTTGATAGTCTAGCAATCAATCGAATCACCATCAAGTACATGTATCCTATACATAGGCTCAATGACTTGCTAGAAAAGTTAAGTAGAGCAAGAGTGTTCTCTAAGGTCAACCTCAAATCTGGATACAATTAGATTCGAATGCGAGAAGGTGATGAGTGGAAAACTATATTCATGACACAACATGGTTTATATGAATGGCTTGTGATGCCATTCGGTTGTCCATCATGTGGAGCATATTTATGCGCTTAATGAATCATATGCTTCGATAATTATTAGGAAGATTTGTAGTGGTTTACTTTGATGACATTTTGATATACAACCCAACTTGGAGACTCTCTATGAGTATCTCTAAAGAGTCCTTGCAAAACTTTAAGCTAAATAACTCTATGCCAATCTGAAGAAGTGCTACTTTTTTCAATCCGAGGTGATCTTCTTGGGTTTTGTTATGAGTGAAGGTAGCATCTGGGTCAATGATAAGAAAATAAGAGCGATCATAGAATGGCCTAAGCCAACCTATTTTGCCGATATGAGGAGTTTTCATAGCCTGGCATCATTCTATTACAGGTTCATAAAGAATTTTAGTACGAATGTGGCCCTATTCATTGAACTCTTTAAGAAGAATGTTAAATTCAAATGGGGAGAGAAGGAGCAGAGGAGTTTTGAGGAAGTGAAAGAGAAGCTAACTACAACCCTTGACTTAGCTTTGCCGAGCTTTGACAAGGTGTTTGAAGTCTAGTGTGATGCATCCGGACTAGGCATAAGTACTATGCTGATGCAAGAAGGCCGACCTATTGCTTACTTTAGTGAGAAACTTTAAGGAGCTTTACTCAACTATTCTGTCTATGATAAGAAGTTCTACTCCTTAATCCGAGTCTTAATAGTATGGCAATATTATCTGCTGCCCAAGGAATTTGTGATCTACATTAATCATGAATCCTTGAGATATCTAAAGAACCAATCAAAGTTATCCTAGAGACAAGCTAAATAGGTCGAGTTCACCGGGGGGGGTTTCTTATATCATAAAATACAAAAATAGAAGGAACAACGTAGTGGCGGACGCCCTATCGAGACAACATACCCTCCTAACCGAGTTTTAAACAAGGCTACTTAGTTTCTCAACCATAAAGGAGTGATATGTTGAGGACCCACACTTTGATCAAATCTACACTCGATGTAAGGAAGGATGGACATTGGATGACTATCATAAGGAAGATGAATGCCGATTCAAGAAAAGGAGATTATGTATCCTGACCTGTTCTATGAGAGAATTACTGGTGCGCAAGGCATACGGAGGAGGATTAACAGGACATTTTGGCTAGTGCTGAACCCTTGAAGTACTATTTGTGAGATTCTTTTAACCAAGAATGATGAGAGATGTACAGTTCATGCTAGCAAGGTATGCGGCCTACAGGAAAGCAAAGAGCAAAGCTGAGCAAGGACATTACCTACCCTTTCCTATCCTAACTAAACTATGGTCCGAGCTAGGTATAGACTTTATATTAAGATTGCCAAGGACATCCCAAGGAAAGGATGTCATCATGGTGGTTGTAGATCGGTTTAGTAAGATGGCATATTTAATGTCTTACTCCAAAACTAATGACAGTTCGGCTATCTCTTTTCTTTTCTTATAGGATGTGATTAAGCTTCATAGTGTACCTAGAACCATTGTTTCGGATCGAGACCCGAAGTTCATGAGCCACTTTTGGAGTACACTTTGGAGGCAAATGAGAACTAAACTATTGTACAATATGTCCTATCATCCATAGACCGATGCATAGACTAAATTTGTTAACCAAACTGTGGTAACTTTGCTATAGGTTGCTATTTGACGAAACATAGCTGATTGGGATCTATGTCTACCAATCATCGAATTTGACAACAAGACCACCTACAGTGTAACTAGCATATCTCCATTCGAGGTCACTTATGGATTCAACCCTAAGCTGCCGATGGACCAATTACCCCAACTGAAGGCTAATGATGATGATTGACTAGCTGCGAAAAGAGTCGAGCCATAAGAGCTATGCACCAAAAGGTTGTAGCACAATTGAGTTGAGCTAATACTAAGCTCAAGAAGCGAAGCTAAGGATAGAGAAAGAGAGAATTTCAACCAAGTGATTTGGTCGGATACATGTCGATAAGGAGCGATTCCCAAACTTAAGAAAGAATAAGTTGTCTCCCAAAGCCGATGGACCTTTCAATATATTTGAAAAAATTAATCTCAAGGCCTATAGGATTGAATTACCCAAAGGATATGGAGTCTCAAACTCCTTCAACATTTCTGATCTCCAACCTTACATTCTCGAGGACAAGCAACCTAAGGTCGTAGTAAATTTAATCTTAAATCTCAAACAACTCAGAGGGAATGATAGGGATCAAGGACCAATTACTCGTTCCTGAGCCCGAAGGCTTTCTCATGTGATTTGCCAAGCTATCCGAGGAAAGTTAAGCGCCAAAGAGTAGTGTTTTCCCTAATACGATCTTCCGAACTACTTCACTCTCCACACCATCTAAGGAGCTATCGAAGTGATTAGCCCACTTAGGGTCAACCCTTCCCCGCACCCTAGTCTAAGCACCAAATCAGGAAAACAACCATCTCTAGAGTGCCGAAGCTAAGTTGACAATTGTGAAGGGCCAACCAACTAAGACTAACTCGAATGTGAATTATCCCTAATCTAACCCCTGTATAGCCCCAACTATTAAGGCACCAAACTGCTAATGCCAAATCAACCTAATCAAAGGATTGGCCATGCTCAACTCATAATATTGTCAAAATCACAGATTAAGTAAAACGTACGCGTGCTATCCTTTTTGACACCCATACTATCCTTTCTAACACCTGTACCAACTAAAGAACATTCATTTTGCAAGATTTCATTTCCCTGTAAATTATTTCTCTTTTTGTTTAGCAAATAAGGATTTATTTTGTGTAATTTCTATAACTTAGGACTTACCCTAACTGAGGAATATAAATAGTTGTAGAATGTAATGGTTACATAAATCAATATTTATGGAAGAATACATTGAACCTTTTTACTCTCTCTTGAGCTAAGTGTCCTTTTTGCTTAGTCTTAAGCTACTCTTATCTAGTTCATCCAAGTGTAGACTAGTGATGAGTGATCTCCGGCCATACTTGTGTATCATATCAAGTGTGACCTGAGGTCATATGAGGCATTGGTGCATCATATCCATCGTCGGCACATAGAAATTCCTGCTCATCCCTTGACTATCATTTACTTTTCAAACCATCTCACAGCTTGAACCTACCTCCTTGGCTTACGTATGATGTTGGGTCCGTGAGTTCATCTATGAATCTACATCACCTGAACTCCTCTTAAGAACTTTTTTTGACTTATTAGTCTGCTTTCCTTTAATGTAGTTGATACAAGTCTTGAAATTAGTAAAATTCCAAGACACCAAGTATCTCATCGTTTACTAATCTTTTAATTCTATCAATGGAATATGCCTTAGCCTCTAATACTTTAACATAGAGGATTTTTCATTCATGATTGCAATGCTTTACACTAATATGTATTGCATTGTAGTTGTATTGTCATGTAATTGATATAGAAAAAACCATTACAAAGTACCATATCTAATAAGTTTAGATTTATAATTCAAATGAACATTATCTAAAAATTGAAAGGAATATCCAAAGTATAGGTCTAGAAACTGACATTAGTTTCTTAGAGAATCTAAGAACATAAAATTTCTTTTCTAGTGACATAAAAAAAAATTACTACTTAAAACCAAATGGCAATCCCTAATGACCTCCAAATAAGAGGACATCCCATTTCCATGATAGATGTACTCTTCACTTCCTACTAGCTTCCTTTGGTTTTTCAAATCCTACAACACATTGGTAATGTGAATTGTATAGCTAAAATTAAGGGTAGTGATTAATATTAGCTAAATTAGATTCAAAATATACTAATGAAGTAAGGATACCAATGAAGATATCTTTCTTCTAAAGCCGTTTAGCAAATTTGTTGTAATCCTTCTTAATGTGCCCCTTTTTTCTTGCAAAAGAAGCAGTTAGATTCTTTCTTAATGTCTACCTCTATGGGTAATTTACCCTTTCCTTTCTTCTTTATTTACATCTTGTTCTTTCCTTGAGCAATTGGAGGTACACTTCTGAGTAAGCTCTCCTTATTCTACTAGTAGCCTTCCTTCTTTTTGGATACACATGGCCATTTACTCATTCGTTAACCATTTATCCTTCTGTGTGTTATTAAAGATCCTAAAGGGTACATATGCTGGCGGGAAAGTGTTTTGTGTGTAGTGGATAAGGAAAAATTTCAAACATCTTAACCTCAAGTATCTTAAGTTGAGCCATAGCATCCCTTAATTCATTGACGTTAACACCTACACCTTTAATTTTAATGAGTCCAACAGTTGAAAACCTTGTTAATTGGGTATTGACTAAAGCCTTGTTAGAATATGGTTAACAAAATTGCAATTTTATTAGTACTTTGAATATGTAAAATTAGTAAAATTATATAAAATCATGAGGTTATAGAATCATATATTAGAATTTATAATTTTACCAAAAGTTTATAACTAGATGATTTTATATCTGTTTTAACTAAGAAAATAAAACATAAAATTATGAACTCATATAATTGCATATTTGACTCACGATTTTGACAACTATGCAAAAAACTAAAATTAATCATCAACAGCCTTCAAAAGCCTTGATAAAAGATTGAAATAGATTGCTCCCAATATTCATATAAAGGAATTTCAACTACAGCAACTATTACCAATATTAGCAAGTGGTTCATCTTTTTTAATAGTACAGTTAATATCTACATACCATAAATGAAGAACCCTCTCCCTCTATATCTTATAGTTTTCACCAGTTAATTCAAGAACATTATTAAGAATAACAATATTTTGTGCAACTACATAATGAAGTATACATACTTATATATTGATAATTGAGGTCAATAAAACAAAAATACATACAATTTACCCATGTAAAGCATATAAAGAACATTAATGTATGTGGGCTAAATTCTTCTCAAATAGATTTATTAAACATTATGATAAAATTATTAATCTAAATTCCTTTTCCCTATATCTATGGGCAAATTAAGAGAAAATAGATTAATATTTTATACCAATTTGACTATATAAAATCCAATGAAAAATCCCTATGGAAATGAATTTGCCACATTAAATATAATCAATTATAACTAATGACCTTTATCCAAATGTAATCCAAAAATTAACTTAATATATGCTTTTGCATTATTAGGATTATTGTACGCTTAATTAATTAAAATTGTAAGGATCACTAAACATTTAATTTTATGCACATTCTATCAATTAAAATGCATCTAATAAAATTAAGGATGCAAAATAACTTAATTGAACATATATTGTGAGACCTTAGTTACTTAGTTTTGATGTGTTAGGGGGCTTGGTAAAATTTAAGGCTGTTGATGAATTTTTGTTTGAATTTGAGTCAAATCTTAACAAGAGGAATCCTAGCAAAATTTATCTCTCGAAATGAAGCATATAGAATATTTAATGTAATAAAATATAATTAAAATGGTATTACTCTTGAAACCTTGAAAAAAAATTATTTAATATATAAAATCAGTAATGTAATATGAATTGGCATTTAAAGGATATGCACACTCATTAATATGCATATTACTAAAAATATATATACATATATATGAACGCTTCATGAGTTTAGTATGCTATATAAGGATTTATGCAAATATATTATTACGGAATTATTATATAAATGTTATATGTTTCTCTATAGGAATGGACACATGTATGGGAACAACATAGTTTATTGATGACTTTAGAATTCAAATCAAGCCCATACGGTTTTTATGATTATTATTAATGTTATAGTTTATTACAGAAAAGAATTGTAACTGAACTAGATATAGTCTATCAAATACGCATGGTATTTGATATGTACATATACATGTAATATTATGATTATTAGGTTTAGTGTTCATATTTATTTAAACATGTACAAGCCATGTATGTTATGCACTGGCAGTAGGATTCATAGCAAAATCAATCGTTTCATCAAATTGGACCTGCATATACATGTAAGATTATGAAAACATAGTTATCATATATCTAGAGTATTATATTTGATGCAAACTATCATTACAAGTAAACTTCAAAAAGCGAACAGATAAAATTAGCCGAAGCTGGACATGGCAACAAACAACAAAACAACATGTTAGTCCTAGGCCACTTGGAATGTAACAACAATAGATAAGTAGTACTCTGAACATTTCAACGATTTAATTAAGAAACATGTGGAAATTGGCATTAGCATATATATATATATATATATATATATTTTCTTTACCGCCGAATGAACTATTATAAAGATATGGGTGAACATCAAACTTGAATTGTTGCTTTAGAAAAGAAGCTTATGGAAAATAATCAAAGAGATTCATTTCGAAATTTGAAATTCGTAGAAGGAAAAAAAAAAAAAAAAAAAAAGAAAGAAAGAAAGAAAGAAAGAAAAACTTAATGGAAAGCTACTGCTGAGCCCGATGATGGTCATTCACGAACCGTAGTTAGATATTTCATTTACATTAAGGTGTGTTTTATTTGATCTATAATTTGGTATAGAAAATTTCATAAATTTAAACTAATAAAGTATGTTATTTATTTATTAAATAAAAGAACTTAAATCGTCATTATGGATTTATTTGTAATTTTACCAGTCCTTGCTAAATCAAAAGCTTGTAGGGAAATTGCTAGCCAAAACGGAAAGTTAGAATTATTGTGGTATTTTGGCCAAAGCTCTACCTTAGATATAGCTTGCTATTACTATGAATATACATATCTTGTAGTAATTATTAAATATACGTAGCATTTACTCCTAGAATGCTAAAGTAATAAGCACATGCAAATTTAATTTGCTTACTGTATGAGTCCATCACGTTGAAATGGGGAATCAACATCCAAGGACGACTAAGCATTAGTAACTTTATTTAGGGACATGAGACCAATATAAAATGTTACCGTGTAAACCTACACTATTTTTTCTTATAAAATTGTTGGATCACTTGGAGTCTTACTTTTTATGAATTAATTCTCGGCAATTATATATAATGACATAAGAACTAAAAGTGTTGACAAAATATATTGTTTTACGATAACTTATCTGAAATTCACACACGATCTTGTGAACGAGAATGGTGTTTCATAACGGTCATAGGAGTGCATTTTCTTTAATATTTAGTGAGTTGCACCAATGGTCAAAAGATATAAATTATATTCCATGAGCTTATATATACACTTAAATTTAACAAGATATAGGATGTTTTAATCTTATGAGAACTACAATAAAGTGCCATGATGTTATAAGGAAGGGGGAGTTTTATTAGTTATATATATGTGTGTGTACACGCACGGTCTGAAGTTGACTTTGGTAATATTTATCCACATTAGATGAGATAGTCAAAGAAGAGCATCGTGCTAATGATTAAACATGGGAATAGTTGGCAAGGCAAGTGGATTTGTGTATAAAGAGTAGATTTATATGTACTCATTAGGAATTAAGTATCCTTGCATGTGATAGTGGTGATTGTATGTAGGTTGATGGGATTTGCTATGTTCAATACACCATAACATTGTGTTTTCTATATCTAATGTTGGCTTATCGTGATATTGTTGATGTGTTGCGCTAACTTGGATATATACTAAGTACTAACCCACTTCCTAAGGTGTTCGCTTAACTGAACCCAACACCGAGATTTTTAGAAATGGAAAGGGGAAGGAAATAAAGCTCGAGACTAACTAAAAGAATAACTAAATAAGCTTGCTTGCTTTGCTTGGTATTCATATGAGAAATAAACTTGCTTGCTTTGCTTGGTATTCATATGAGATTTGGTTTATGTATTCATAGCATGGCATGAAAAGGACTTACTGGTCAAAGTTTTGAAACTTATGATTTTGCTAGGATAAGTTTTCAAAGTTAGGTTTTCGTGCATATAGATTTACATTAACCAAAAACTTCAACCACATTCAATGGTTTTGTTAGGCTAAATTATTGCTAAGCTCCTAGATATATTATCTAGATGCTAGGATTTGAAGTTACCTAAACCAGATAAGTTGCTAAGCTATACACTATTTTCATTATCTTGTTTGCTAGCTAGGTGATTAACTTAATATGATATCTATATGTTTATGTTATTTGCATTATTATGTTGTTGTTTGTTTATCTACTTTTACTCAACTTATGGTAAGTCGACGGAATAAAGTGTTTTCTCTTTAGGTCAAAAAGAAAATTTTAAGGCACCATCACCAATGGGGATGAACTTTTGAGAGCGCTAGTGAAGTTTGTTAATTTTGGATGTTGGAGTTTTGCTAACCAAGTACCATAGAAACAAGGATGTTTAGCTTTGAGCAACAAAGTTTAAATATTGTATATATATTTATAACATGAAAGGCTATAGTTGAATTCATTTTAATCGTTGAATATAGAAAGTATGACCTTTTGCTAGATCTGTGTCTAGTTATTATAAGTTTTTTCCTATGTAATGGTACATTTTGTACTATGCTGAAATGTGACATATTTGATTTTTTAAAAACTCACAACTGCATAAAATTTATTATTGAAAATTTTAAATAAAATAATAAAAAATCAAAAGGTTTAAAATGAGTCAAGCTAAGATCAATCAATCGAATATTTAAGATCAATTAAATAGTGTCTAGCTAATAAATAAGGGAAATTAAGAAAACCATTCCAAATTTCTTATTAATTGGGCCAATAAGAAAGATAGGCTTTAAAGTCAAACTTGTAACAACTTTATCTAAGGTGGGATCTTGATGATAAATTGAAACATAAGGTAACCTATGTACATTCTTAGGCACACTGACCATTAGAGTACAGAAATTAAAAACAATTTTATGAGTTTGACTAATGAATTCATAAAGCCTTAGGACCCTAGTGGGTATTACAACATAGCACATGCCTTTGTTAGTCAAAGGCATGCTAAGTCACTAAATAAAGTCCATAAGAGCATCATAACCTATATATAATCATAATCCAATCATACCTCTAATTGAATTTCAAAATAAAAGAGTAGGGAAAACTTCATCTACTTGTCATCACATAAACCTAAAAGCAAGTAATATCTTATCATATGGGAGTACAACCTACTCTTAACATAAGAACAAGGTATGATAATCCCAGAGGAGTTTAACATACTCCAAATATCTCTAAATACCAAAAGAACAAAAAAAGGTTTTCAAACTCCAAACACATCATACAATAATACCAACACATCAAGTAGTCTAACTCTCCTACTAAGATTTTTGTAATCCTTAGCAAAACAATGAAATCATCAAAAAGTGAAATGAGACATCTCAAACTCTATAAGTTAACCATTTGCCAACCTAACCATCTCATGATCTAGCTCCACCCCAATAGTCATAGAAATATAAATACATTACACCTTCCTCTTCTTGAATATCATCAACAAATGGCTTCTCATACTTTGATCTTATACATAACATGATATATAAGCACATACAGATACTAAGTAGTTCAATTCATGCATATGATGCAACTAATAATAAGGAATAATTTAATTATTTTTAACTTAGTCTAGAAAGAAATAAAGGGATACTCATGACCCCATGATTCTATGATCTTATACATATAAGTGTGTATATGTGTGTGTATGTGTGTATAAGCTTTCCTTTATACCTAAAGTCTTTCAATCCTAGTATTTTAGTTATGTCATCTTATGTACGAGTCCACTAAGGAAAGCTCACATACGATCAGTAGTTGCCGCTTAGAATATGCCACTATGTGTCCTAAGAATAAGCAGGTCATGCACAGTAAGCACGCAATTCAATAAGGCCGAATGTGCATTAGTCTAGTTACCTTACTACAATCTTAGCATACACAAGTAAGCAACCAAGCACTATGTACCTAAATAGCTGAATAAGACCAAAACTAAACCTAAATAGAGATAAAAGAGGTAACTTAAGCAAGAGAACTCAGTAACTAGATCAATAGACCAAACTTAGACACTTTACATAACTAAACCAAATATATACTATATATACTTTCCAAACTCCCCTATTCCTCCTCCTAATCATTTCTCAAATTTACTATGCTACCACTTCTCAAGATCACTGCTTCAATAGCTTTAACTACTTGTCTCATCCTAAAGCAAATAGTTTCGACTCCTCAACCCATTCCAACCAACTCTCCATCAAGCTTAATTTAATGTTGCCAAGTCATAAGTTAAAGATAACTTGTGCTTGTTAAAAAATTACAACTTTCATTAATAACTTCTAAAGAATCACTTAGAAAATCAATTAACTTTCAAAAACCAGAAGGCTTTACAACTTAGAGACCAAAATGTTCAAGGGACTTCGGATTCCATACTTAGCACTTAAAAATTTTTATATTTTCTAACCAATTGAAATCATCATAAGCTTGAGGTGAAACTAAATTAAAATTTGATTTGAATTGAGTAAAACTTTGACTTTAGATGATTAAAAATGTAACACCCCAAGCCAAAAATAGTGAATAGTCAAACCAATAAACACTAATAGGCCCATTTCAATGACTTGGCCCAAAAGTTTCAAGCTTATGTTAATAAGGTATTCACAACAATAAACTTATAAACTTGTACTATAACCTCCCACAATTTATGTAGGACACTTAACCATAGAGTCTCACAAAAAAGGTTCTTAAAATCTTAAAAAGCCTTTAGAATTCAAATTTCTTAGTTTAGGATTCCAAAAGAAGGAATAAGAAAGAGGATCAAATGGTAACAAGAGAGAATTGGTTGGTCAGTCCTTAAAAGAAATCATCTAGTTAGTTCCTAGAAAACCTACTTTTCCAAGCCTTAGAGGAAGCAGGCTAGTTCTTAGATGAACTAACAAGCTAATTCCTTTGAAATCCTCTTAGCTTTTGACAAGGAAATCAATTGGCTAGTTTAAAGAAGAACTGGTATGTCGGTTCAAGCATGTAACTTTTAAGGTCTTCTTCTTCCTTGAAAATTCATAGGAACACCAACAAAAACAACCCCAAACTCCATCCCAACTTTGTATTTCTTTAATGTAGCTCCAATACCAACTTCAATACTCAAATAACACCAAAACCCCAAAAATAACATGCAAAAATCAACTTCCACACCCCGTTTCATCACCAATAATCAACCACCTCAAACATATTAAAGAACAAGAAAAATGATGTAAGAAACTTATTTGAAATGGAGCAACTACACAAGAAATCCTGATAATAGTCGTAACCCACCAAGTTGCTACAATAAACGCTTAATCTTAGATTCATATTTAAGTTAAAATTTGCCAAAACATTACTAAAACGAGGGTTTAAGAAAGAAGATGAATTGAAAATGAAGCTTACATACTTAGATTACCTTTAATCTTCTTTCTTAAGTGCTGTTTTGATAAGGATTTAGGTGATTCTTAGCCATAAGCTCTAGGATTTTTTAAGCTTAACTGTAAAAGGTAAGTGTTCAGAGCAAATAGAGAGCTTATGGGGCCATTTACTTCAAATGGGTAAAGTTTTAGTGAAGGAGGCTACTTAAGGGATGAAGGGCTTTAGTAACTTGCTAAAAGACCAAAATTCCCTTGATTTCGAAAATAATTTTTCCTTCTACCCCCCTCCTCCCCTCTAAAAGACTTTTTGTTTATGAAAGTTTACCTAAACACTAGAATAACTTTGGATACTTCCTCTTCATTTCTTCTTCCCACTCCTAAGTTACCTCTCGTTCTGAATGATTTGCCCGCTAGATCTTTACATAAGGAATCTTCCTTCTTCTCATTCCTTGAATCTTCCTATTGGCTATCTTGAGAGATTTGCCAATTGAAGTGAGATTCACCTGTAGATCCAAAGACTCTAAATCCACAATAGGTACCTTAAAATAATTTGATCGCTAATCTGAATTCAGTACAAACTTCTTTTATATTGAAACATGAAACACATTGTATACCCCTTCTAAAGCTGCTGGCAAGACTATTTTGTAGGCTACTCTTTCAATTTGATCAAGCACCTCAAATGGATCAACATATCTTGGGCTCAATTTCCCTCTTAACTCAAATCTAACCATTATCATAATTAAAGAAATCTTTAGCAACGCTTGGTCACCAACTCGGAACTCTATGGCCTTCTCTTCTTATTTACATAGCTTTCTATCTACTTTGAGTTGCTAACATCTTTTGTCTTATTAATTTGAGTTGGTCAGCTATTTCTTGCACCAACTTAAGTCCTAAAAGCTATCTCTCTCTCACTTCACCCCAATGGATGAGCAATATAAACTTCTTACAATACAAAGCCTCATAAGGTGCCATCTAGATCGTAGCCCAATAACTATTATATAGGAGAACTCCACTAAAGTAAGATGCTCATCCCAATTTCCACTAAAATCATGCACATGGGCTCTCAACATATCCTCAAGTATTTAGATGATCCTCTTAGATTGTCCATTAGTCTAAGAATGAAAGGTACTATTGAATTAATGTTTAGTGCCCAACTCTTTTAGCAAACTTCTCCAAAACTTGCTTACAAATAAGTGTCTCTATCTAAGGTTATAAAGACTAGCACACCATGAAGTTAAACCACACATCAAATATAATCCCTTGATAGCCTTTCTACTTTCTAACCCTATATTGATTAGAATGAAGTGAGCTATCTTGGTCAACCTATCCACAATCACCGAAATCACATCATGTTTGTCCTTAGTCTTTAGGAGATGAGTTATAAAATCCATGGTTATATGCTCCCGCTTCCACTTAGGTACTGGAAAAGGATGCAACTCACCTTCTGATTTCTTGTGCTTAAATTTAACCTTTTGATGTATTGAATATTGCAAAACAAATTCAACCATATCATACTTTATATTTCTCTACTAGTAGTAATCCTTTAAATCATTATACATCTTAATGCCTCTAGAGTGTACTAAATATGTTAAATAATGAGCTTTTCCAAATACTTCCTTCTTCATCTCTGAATCTTTTAATACACATAACTTAGTCCCATATCAAAAAATCCCCTTAGTATCAATTCTGAACTTGGTTTCCATTTCTTGCTTTACTTTGCTCTTTTAGTCTTAGATTTTAGCATTCTCATCTTGAATTGCTTTAATGTGATCTACTATAGTTGATTGGATAGGCAAACTTGTTGATCCTGCTTTTACATCTCTTGTTACAACTTCTAAGTTTAACTTAAATATGCCCTTACTTTAATACACACTACTTAGTCTTAAATAAAAAAAATCCCCTCAGTATCAATTCTACACTCGTTTTCCATTTCTTACTCTACTTTGCTCTTTTAGTCTTGGATTTTAGCATTCTCATCTTAAATTGCTTTATTGCAATCTACTATAGTTAATTGGATAGGCAAACTTGTTGATCTTGCTTTTACATCACTTGTTACAACTTCTAAGTCCAACTTGCATATGCCCTTAAGCAAGTGCTTTTCTATTGTAATCAATGTGGCAATGTTACCTTATTTCTTTTTGCTAAGTGCAGCTACCACCATATTTGCTTTTCCTGAGTGGTATTGTATATCTACATCATAATCTTTAATCAGCTTCAGCTATTTACACTATCTCATGTTCAATTCCTTTTAAGTGAATAAGCACTTTAAGATCTTATGAGTTTTGAAAATCTTGCACTTTTCACCATATAAGATGATGTACCTACTACCTACGCTATAGGTTGGTCAAAGCATAGGCATGTAACTAGCTAACTAACTCAAAATGGGTATTTAGGATTTAATAAATAAAAGTCAAAACTAATAAATAAAAGGTTTGAATGTAAATGTGAGTGGATACCACACACCAAAACATAAACAGGGGTAGTGTTTGGAATAAGGTTCGATGTGATATACGACACTAAACCAATACTTAAGATTTCAAATGAGGGTTAGAAGTAACTCACTGACTCTCTCAAATGAGAAGGGTCACCACAATCTTAAGGAGAAGATTGATAAGAATACTAAGGGAATTAGAGAGTAAATTAAAGCACTCAATAGTCAAACATGAGTAGTAAACTCACAAGAATGAAAATTCGATCATATTCTCTCTAATTCTTGTATAAGTTGGCTGCTAATTACAAATGTTACAATTTATAGTAATTCCTAAAATGCTAATGGCAAAAATATAAATAATTTCAAGTCCTTTAACCCTAAAGATTAGGCCTACAAACTAAAATAGGGAAATAATGACAAAGTGTACAAAATTATGCTTTAGGAAGGAAGTCAACATATAGAGTTAACTAGTAAGGACAATTTGGTGCTCAAGATCCTTGAGTGTTTAGGGTCTTCAAGTGCTCATTGCTCTTCGTGTACTTAAGGTTTTACGAGTGCTAGGGGTCCTTAAATACTTGGAACTCAGTGTTGAGCTTCCTATAAGGTCGGCCCGTAGTTGCCAAATTTTGAGGTTAGTCTGTAAGGGGTCCTAAGCTCCTTGCTTAGCTAACCTCTAGTCTTAGGACCTCAGTTGATTGGTCTTTGGCTTCCTTAAGGATCGATAAGGCTATTACATCCTTGGTCGTCTTATTTTCCTTCCTCTTCTTCACCTTTTAGCATTAGTTTACTAATGTATAGAGTAACTTAACCAGGGCTTGGATTAGGTTAGTTGAGTATTGGAAGAGGTTGGAGGTAGATTCCTATCACAAGTAGTGCCTCCAAAGCTTCAATGCTAACACAATGGTTGTTAACTCCAAGTCATGAGTCGAATCTTCTCATAGGACTTCTAATAGGAATCATATTATTATGCCTTTGACCAGCAACTAACCCCGACTTGAAGGGCTAGTAAGGTGGATCCTCTTGCTCTAATTGACTCTTACTAAAGCCGAGTATCTTTTTGCCGAGTCACTTTGTATGCCAAGCCAAATGACTACCCATCTCACTAAAGTGTGCCAAATTGTAGATTATCAAGACAGCAGCTAGACCATTCATAAGTACTCACTCACATCCGAACAGACCAAATACTCAGCCTCACTCTTACCGAGGTATCGAGAGAGAGACCTTGGACTAATCTTTAGCCACCCTTGCTTGGACTAGCAATTTAATCATACTCTATTGTCCACATCCTCTAATGGCCTTACCAATGTATCGTTACCTCGTGTATAGGTCGACGTATAGCATCTGTCACACTAATCATTGCTTTTCTTAAATATCCATTTTTGCTCTCTTGTATTTTCGTACATTACTACTTTAGAACAATACCCTTTTTATCTTTTCCCTTTTAGGTAAGTTGCTCTAAACTTTCAAGTATAAATAGCCCTTGTATTTGAAGTTGTAAAGATTAGATTATTATCAACACAATTGAATATTCTTCCTTTTTGTAAACACTGTTTTGTTTACTCTCATTTCACTATTTTCCTAACCTTAAAGCAAAGCTAAGTGATGAGTAACCTCACCATACCATCTCGTATATCATATCGAGTTGTGTCATGAGTCTTCGAAAGTCCCCTTGGTGCATCATATCCTTTAGAGCTATTAGTGGGTTTTTGCTTACTTTTTATTCACTTCTCATTCTTTTACGCATTCCCCAATCACCTCTTGAAGCATTCAGCAAGCTTAGACTCATCTCTATTACCGGCCTTGTTTGTTATTGGTCATGGTACGCATCATCTTAGTATTAGAGCAAAGGTTCCATCAGGGTTGTAGTAGTTGTTTCGAAGTTCTATCCTTATTGTCTTACATATGTGGAATAGGGCAAGTTTTCTATATTATTTTAGCTGCTATGCTTAGTGGTTGTTGAGCTTCTAATTTGGAGGAAGTATCTAGTAGACTTTGAGAGATAATGTCAACCATAACACCGGGTCGAAGAGTTTGGACTTGAATATTATAAAGAAAATGACAGACCCAAGGATTAATGTTGGCATCGAAGATAATAACAATAGTGTTGTCCACCATAGCCGATAGTCCTAAGGCACTCCTAAGAGCACTGACAAGAGATTTGATGAAGTAGCTAACCTCTTGGTGGATCTAACCTGAGTTGTTCATACGTTGGCTTACTAACCTACTGAAGCCATGCATAATAACCTACAAGCTGTTCAACCTGCAAGAGGTTAGAACCCAGCATGACAAGCTTAAGGTAGAGGAATAGGTGGAAAAGTAAGGAGAATGATTGACTTGGGAGAGATGGGAAAAGATGATGAGGAAGAGTATTATGAAGAAAAAGAGTGAGCTTGAGCACCTAAAGCCTCTGACCATGTGAAACTTTGGATTACGGGCTTCAATGGATCTAGAAGTGTAGACGAGTTTTAAGATTGGGACAAGAAAGTGGAGTGTGTTTTTTACTATTATCAATATGAAGATTACAAGAAAATGAGAACTGCTATTGTTGAGTTGTCCAAATATGCCACCATATAGTGGAAGAATTTCCAGGCTATGAGGAAGCAAGAAGGCTACTAAGACATTAATACTTGGCTATAGATGAAGTGAACACTTAGAAACAAATTTGTATCGAATACTTATCTATAAGATAATTTTACTTAGCTTCAAGAGCTAAGATAAGGAGGCCAATCTATCAATGAGTATGTCTAAGAATTTCAAATGCTTAGGATCTGCTGTAAAGTGGAAGAACCACCAGTATGAATAATCTCTAGGTTCCTTACTAGATTAAGAGGTGACATTTGAGATATTATGGAGCTCTAATGATTTACCACAATGGATGAAGCCATTAGAATAGCCCAACGAGTAAAGAGGCAAAAAAGAAGCTAAGTACCGACTAGACTACCAACTAGCCAACCGGAACAGGGAAGTCATCGAGCTCAGTCAAGTACCAAGCTAATTCAAAAGGTGGATGTCCAAGCTGAGAAGAAAAGTCAATCTAATAGTGACTTACCAACTTAAACTTATGAAAAAAGGCAAGGATCTAGGAAGAAAACAAGCAAAATCAAGTGCTTCATGTGCCAAGGGTTTAAATATATGGTTGCTTAGTACCGAAACCGAAGGACTATAGTCATCAAGGGAGACGTCCTAAAGTTAGAGGTAGAAAGTACTGATGAGGCACTTGAAAAGGAGGAGATCACTATTGAGAAATAAGCTAATGATAAAGAACTCATTAAAGAGGATATGTTTGTTGAGGACTTGGACCAATCGGTCTTAGTTGTCCGGCATGCAATGAACTTAGAACCCTCACGAGAGGAAAAGTAATGGGAGAACTTATTTCATATCACCTATAGTATGAATGATCAAGTGAGTGCATTAATTGTGGATAGTAGAAGTTATACCAGTATAGTAGTAATCAATTTGGTCGCAAGGTTAAATTTACTGACCATCACATACTCGAGGCTACATAAGTTGCATTGCCTAAATGAGAAGAGAACACTACATGTCACTCAACAAGTACTACTACTGATCACTATCAAAAATTATTTCGATAAATTTCTCTATGACGTGCTACCTATGTGTGCATAACACATATTACTCAATTGACCATGGCTATCTGATAGAAGAGTTATCCATGATGGATATAGGAATACATATGTGTTTGAGAAGAATGGTAGGAAGATTACGTTGAACCTGATGTTGCCAAGAGAAGTTAATAAACTATTGATAAAACTTGCTCATAGATCAAAGAAGACTCTGATGATGAGTAAAGCCAAGCTCCGAGAGGCCCTTAAAGCCAATGCGCTAACTCTCATGTTGGTTAGGTGACTATTAGAGTTAAAGGAGTGGGGTGAACTACCCTAGCAGGTAAAAGAGTTGCTAGATGAGTACGCCGACCTTTTCCTAGATAGTTACCTAAAAGACTAGCCCCTATTCAAGGCATTAAACTTTACATTGACTTAATACCTGGCATTGCATTATTGAATAAGCCAGCCTATTGGATGAGTCCCGAATAAGTATCTGAACTGCAATGACAAGTCAATGAACTACTAGAGAAAAGTTATGTTAGGGAGAGTCTTAGCTTCTGTGCCATTTCAGTACTCTTAGTGCTGAAAAAAGATATTACCTGGCAAATGTGGGTTGAGAGCTAAGTCGTGACCAAAATAACAATATAATATAGGTATCTAATCCTTAGGTTAGAAGATATGATAAATGAATTAAGTGGAGCTAAGATCTTTAACAAGATTGATCTAAAGTCTAGCTACCATCAAATTCAGATGAAGCCAGAAGATGAATAAGACTACTTTCAAAACTTAGCATGGACTCTATGAGTGGATAGTCATGTTGTTTGGCTTGCCAAATGCTCCAAGCACTTTCATAAGGCTGATGAACCATGTGTTAAGACATCTAATAGGAAAGTGTATCATAGTGTATTTTGATGACATCCTTACATATAATGCTGACATGACGAGTTACTGTGAACATTTTTGAGCCAAACTGAATATCGTCCGTACCAAGAGATTATTCGGCAACCTTAAGAAGTGTTATTTTTTCTAAGAGGAAATGGTATTCTTAAGCTACGTAATAAGTGGTAGAGGCTTACGAGTGGATAATGAGACAATCCAAGCAATCGTCAAGTGGCTGAATCCTATTACTTGTATCGACATGAGAAGAAGTTTCCATGGACTAGCTTCATTCTATAGAAAATTCATCAGGAATTTTAGTGCCCTCGCTGCACCACTTACTAAGCTAACAAATAAGAACATTGACTTCTGATGGGGAGAAAAGGAGGAGAGAAGTTTTGAAGAGATAAAGGAAAGGTTGAACCCCCCTATACAAGTTCTACCTAACTTCGAGAAAATATTTGAGTTAAAATGTGACGCGTCAAGCATTAGAATAAATACTGTCCTAATGTAAGAAGGTTAACCAATTGCCTACTATAGTGAGAAGCTCAGATAACCTCAGCTAAATTACTTTGTATATGATGAAGAACTCTTAGCGCTAATCCGAGCACTACAAGTATGACAATATTATCTATTGCCAAGAGAATTTGTCATCTATACTGACCATTAGTTCTTAAGGTACGTCTAAGGTCAAACTAAGTTATCAAAGTGATAGGTAAGATGGATTGAATTCCTTAAAGGATAGCGTTAATCCAAGCACTACAAGTATGGCAATATTATCTACTGCCAAGAGAATTTGTCATCTATACTGACCATTAGTTCTTGAAGTACGTCTAAGGTCAGACTAAGTTGTCAAAGTGATAGGAAAGATGGATTAAATTCCTTAAAGGATTCAATTTCGTGATAAATTATAAGTAGAGAAAGAGCAACATAGTTATAGATGCTCTTTCGAGAAGGCATGCACTTTTAAATGAACTGTAGACCAAATTATTTAGGTTTACGAGTGTCAAAGAACAATATTCTGAGGACCTACACTTTGGGCCCATACTTGCGTGTTGTATCTTTAGAAGGATAGTAGATGAGTATCATATGGAGTAAGGATACTTGTTCCGAGGAAGGAAATTGTGCATGCTAACTTGTTCACTTCGGAAGTTACTGATCAGGAAAGTTTACAGTGGAGCATTGTTCAAGCATTTAAGGGAAAGAAGGACCTATAAACTATTGAATGGTCATTTCTTCTGGCTAAGAATGAGGTAAGATGTGCATCAAGTTTTTGAAGGCTGTGCCGTGTGCAAGAGGGCTAAATGGCAAGCCAAGCAAGGAAAAGTAATGCCTTTGCCTGTTCCGACGAAAACATAGACTGAGTTGAGCATAGACTTTGTTCTTAGATTACTACGAATCGCCCGAGGCAAAGATTTTGTAATGGTCGTCATGGATAGGTTCAGCAAGATGGCACACTTTGTTCCTTAGTCCAAAACTAATGATGCTTTGGTTATTGCTTCTCTTTTCTTTCAAGAAATTGTTCAATTATATGACGTGCCAAGAAATGTAGTCTTTAATAGAGACATGAAGTTCTTAAGCTATTTCTAGATGACCTTGTGGCTTTAGATGAGGATCAAAATACTATTCAATACTTGTTGTCACCCCCAAATTGATAGCCAAACAGAAGTGGTTAATTGTACTTTAGGTTCATTGCTCTAAGTTGCAGTAGGTAAGAATTTAGCTGATTGGGGCATCTACTTGATAGTGGTTAAATACACTTACAATTGAACAGTGCATGACACCACTAAGTAAACTCTCTTCAAAGTGGTCTATGGTTTTAATCCTAAGTTGCCCTTCGATCACACCTTTATACCTTACCCACATAAGAAGACCCTGATGCAAGAGCTAAAGTACAGTCCTTTCAACACATATACGACAAAGTCATTCAGCACAACGATCAAGCTGCCAGATGAATGTAAGAGAAGGCTAAGGGTAGGACAGTGAAATATTTTTAGACGAGAGACTTGGTGTGGTTACACCTTAGCAAGGATAGGTTTTCGAGCAAAAGGAGAAATAAGCTATTTGTAAGGGCTAAAAGACCTTTCAAAATTCTTTAAAAGATTAATAACAATGCCTACACGTTAGAGTTACCCAAAGATTATAGGGTTTCTAATGCCTTCAATATTGCTGACCTTAGTCTATATCACCCTGACAGAGAGCTGATTAAAGACCATTTAGATTTGATCCCAAATCTAAATCAACCCAAAAGGAATAATAGGAATCAAGCTACTGGGCCTTTAGCCTATAGCCAAACTCAAGGACTGGAAGGGCTAACAAGGCAAATGCTTTTGCTCCAACTGAATCCTATTGAAGCTAAGTATCTCTTTATCGAGTCACTCTGTATGCCGAGTCGAATGATTACCCATCTCTTTGAATTGTGCCGAATTGTAGACAATTGACACAATAGCCAAACCATTCATGAGTACTCACTCATGTCCAAGTTGATGAAATACTCAACCTTACCTTTGTTGAAGTACCAAAAGAGAGACCTTGAACTGAATCTTAACCACCCATATTAGGACCAGCAATCTAATCATACTCTATTGTTTACATCTTCTAACGACCTCAACAATGTATTTCCACCACATGTAACATCTACCACATTAATCATTACTTTTCTTGAATATTCATTTTTACCCTTTTATATTCTTGTACATTATATCTTTAGAACAATACCCTTTTTTTTTCTTTTCCTTTTTAGGCAAGTTGCCTTAAACTTTTAGGTATAAATACCCCTTATATTTATAGTTGTAAAGATCAAATTATCATCAACACAGCTGAATATTCTTTCTTTTTGTAAACATTGTTTTGTTTACTCTCATTTTACTCTTATCCTAACCCTTAAGCAAGGCTAGGTAGCAAGCAACCTCACTAGACCATCTCGTGTGCTATATCAAGTTGTACTATGAGTTTTCATAAGTTTCCTTAGTACATCATATCCTTTGGAGCTATTTGTGGGTTTTTGCTTACTTTTCATTCACTTTTCATTCTTTCGCGCATTCCTACATCATCTCTTCAAGTTTTCGACAAGCTTGGACCCATCCTTGCTACCAATCTTGTTTGTTATTAGTCATGATACGCATCAACTTCAATTGTTTGGTAGTGTAAGCTATTACCTTCCTATCTTGCATCAAAACTCCCAATGCTTGATTTGAAGCATCACTAAATATAGTCAACTCTTCTTCACTCTTTGATAAGGTCAATACTAGGGTAATAACTAACTTTTCCTTGAACTTTTAGAAGATGGACTCACACTAGTCATCCCAATCAAACTTTTGACTTTTCCTTATCAATCTTGTAAGGGGAGCTACTATCCTTGAAAAACCTTATGCAAATCTGCTACAATATCCTACCAATCCTAAGAAGCTCCTAATCTTAGTCATTATTTTCAATCTTGGCCAATCCACAACTACTTTTACTTTTGCTAGATCCATTGCTATGTCATTCTTATTCATTACATAACCTAGGAACACCACTTGACTAAGCTAAAATTTGTATTTGGAGAACTTTGTAAACAGCTTCTTAGCCCTTAATCTACCTAAAACTAGTCTTAGATACGCTTCATGCTCCTCTTTACTCTTAGAATAAATCAAAATATCATCTATGGACATAATGATAAACCTATCCAAAAAGTCTATGAACACTTAGTTCATTAGGTCTATGAAAGCTATTGAGGCATTAGTTAGTCCAAAAGGCATTACTAAAAACTCAAAGTGCTTGTATCATATCCTGAATGCAGTCTTTTGGATGTCTTCCTTTTTTATCCTCAACTAGTGATATGTAGTGATATCTCGATCTCAAATCAATTTTTTAAAACACTTAAGCCCCTTGTGACTGGTCAAACGAATCATCAATCTTGGAAAGAGGATACTTTTTTTTTATAGTGACATTTTTCAACTCTTGATAATTGATGCAAAGTCTCATACTTTCATTATTTTTCTTGACAAATAAGACTAGAGCTCCCCATAGAGAAATACTTTACCTAATGAATCTTTTTTCTTATAAGTCCTACAACTAACTCTTCAACTAAAGTAGCTTTGCTGATGCCATTCTATACACTTGCTTTAAAATGGGAGTTGTACTAAGTACTATTTCAATGCAAAAATCTACCTCTATTTCAAGCAACAACCTTGATAACTCATTTAGAAACACATCACAATACTCCTTCACCACATGTACTCAATCTAATTTCATCGGTTCATAACCTTTTATAAACATAATTGCTACTAACCTCTTATCCTACAACTCATAAATAAGAAATTTTGCTAGTCTCTAACATTTAACATAAAACTAAACACATCCCCATTATCTAGAGTAAAGTGCACCATCATACCATAACAATCTATAACAACTCATATCCTAAAATCACATTAAAGTCAGTCATCTCCAAAACTAGGAAATCTACTGGCAATACTCTGTCCTTAATCTTTACACTAACTCCTCTATAATTCTCTCTTAGGCTCTCTCAACTCCTAATGGTGTACATATATTTAGAGATCCAATCAAACATTGAGGAAGCAATCCACATGTATGCACAAACACATTAGAGATGTAAGAATTTGTGGCACTGGTATAAAATAAAGCATAAGCACTACAAGACTGAACAAGTAGCATACTGCAATTGTATCCTCATCAAGTAGATCCCAAGGTTGCTAATGTAGTACAAAAACCCTCGTGGGTGCCTTCTGTCTCAAGCTACTAGACTAATGCTGCCCTACTTAAGCTCCACCTAGAGGTCTAATAACTTATTGAACTACTTTAGTTTGGCTCCCTTCTAGTCTTATAGCACCATCAACTACTAAATGTTCTCTCTAAAGGCAAATGTGGCTAAAAGAAAGTGGCACAGACTTATTAGCGCAATCTTTACTAAAATGTCTGATCTTCCTACATGAGAAGCAAGCACTAACTGACTATTTATAAGCTCTCAACTTATGTAGACCATAGCATCTAGGAACCTTAAAAACAAAAGAAATTGGTATTGGAGGAGTTAGGGGTCAATCTTAACCTGAATTGGAAGGAGTACCTAAACTATCAATCTAGCCATTATTTAGGGTATCTTTTGGTCACCTTATACTAAAACTCTTGGGATGGCTCTTTGATAGGAATCAACCCCCTCGGGCTAATCATGCATAACTGAGCTAGAAGACTTTAAGGACTCATTCAGAGGATACTAGCTTTAGGCCATAGCCGAGACGAGGATTCCTATCTCGAGTTGATCTCTTGCCACCTTGACTATTAGATCTTTACATGAATTAGATCCCCCCTATTTAGTAGCAACGCTTTATACTAAGAGATAGCCTAAGGTGAGCTTTCAATCTAACCACAAGCATCTAACCTCGAATTAGGTTTACTTCCCTTTAGAAGAACTAATTGGTCCTTGACCCGGTCCACATTAAGTCAGCCCTTGACCACAAGCTTTACTTTATTTCCACCTACCTTATACCATCTTTCTCCTATCTAGATGCCAAGCGACACGTATCTTCTAACATAGCATTCCAAAATGATTATTTCTTTTTCACATTGAATATTCTTTATCTCTTTTACCCTTTTTAGTATGTCTTATGTAATCTAATTATAGAATACCATTTTGTCTTTTCATACATGTAAAGTAACTCTAATGGATAGGTATATAAACCCCTACTTTCTTATATGCGAACAACAAACATCTCTTCAATACAAAATTATTCATTTGACCAATTTTAGTATTCTCGTTATCATTCAACTTTTATCTATTTCCATTAAGAAGGAGTAATAATAAGTGACCCTTCAGTTCGAGCCTGTGTGTCATATTCAGCAGATTGTACACTGAGTAGGATCAAGTAATGCGTTATATGCATTCAGCAACTAGTTAGACTTTGCTAACTTTTCTATTGTTTTTTGTCTTCTTTGTTGTAATGCCTCTCCTATACTTAACATCGGAGACGTATCAGCTTTGCTGGTATTAGAGCACAGTTCCGTGAGATAGTGTATGAAGTTTGGGTTCACTTTACTATTAATGGCTACTGTATTCCTTTAGTAGCTACTATAGTGTGTTGGTGTGATAATAAGAGTATTTTTATTATTACTCAGTTTCTCATTGCAAAAATAGAGAAAGTTTTTTTCTATTTTATTTGAGTGACTATCCAATATTGAAGTTGTTAACAAGTTATTAATCCATTTGAAAAGTACTACACCATGTCTGATTCAAGTGTTTAGGGTATTATAGGTGACTAAAGCAATGGTGCTCAACTTGGTCATGATCATAATGGTAATAATACCCTAGGGTTGGTTAATGATAAACTTAACAAACTCACAAACCTTGTTAAGAGTCTAGTCACCACAATGCAAGTTAATTAGGAACAACCCTAAAGTATACAACAATAAAACCCATAAGAAGACACCCCTAAGAGACACTATGGCCAAGGTAATCAAATTAGTTACCTAATTCAACTGGTACAAGTTGGAGGAGTAGCAGACCTAACTACTAGACGAAGACTGGAGTTGGTGGTGATTGGGGAAGATGACAAAGAGCTAAGTGGAAGTGGAGATGCAGATGAATACTTAGAGTTAGAAGAGAAGGTCGAGAAAATATTTGAATGTTATGGGAATCAAGATGTCATCAAGGTCCAACTTTCTACATTGAAGTTTATTGGTTATGCCACCATGTGGTGGAAAAATCTGAATGTAGCCAGAGTAAGAGATGGAAGATAAGGTGTTAAGACTTAAGATGAGATGAAAAGGTTGTTAAGAGGCAGATTTGTACTCGAGACCTACCTACAAGATACGTTTACAAAATTGTAAGAGTTGTGCTAAGGGAACCAATCTATTGATGATTGTGTAAGGGAGTTCCAAATGCTAATGATCCAAGCTAAAATGAAAGAACTAAAGACCCGTATAGTATTGAGGTTCATTATTGGGCTCAAGTATAAGATTCGTAATGTCATGGAGGTACAAAGGTTTTATACAGTAGAAGACGTCATCAAGATAGCACAGAGAGTCAAAAGGTAGAGAAGAAGTATTCCAAGTCGACTTAAGTCAACATTCTTGCAAGTCCCAATACAGCACCAACTTGATCAGGCTAAGCCGAAGAGGCCAATTAGGGCTAAAGATAGGAATGACCAATCTGAAGATAACCAAGCAAGCCAGTAGGGCTAGGTCGATCATCTAGGTTGAGTCGAGAGTAGGTTGCCTTCGAGGATATATGAGAAAGGGAAAACCTCTGGTTGGAAGACTAGTGAGGCAAAATGCTTTAAATGCCTAAGCTTCAAATATAGGGCCGTTGAGTGTCTTAACCAATGCGTTATGATGCTCTGAGGAGATATAGTAGATAGCATCGATGAAAGTGAGCTTGAGAGAGATGATGGAAAACTCAAGGCTAAAGAGGAAGATGAGACTTGTGTTTATGCTAACTAAGGAGAAGTGATGGCCTTAGTCCTGAGATGAGTACTGACTTCCCTACCGAACTCTAAGGAGGACCAAAGGGAGAATCTATTTCATACCAAATGTATCATCAAAGCCCAATTATGAACGATCATTGTAGACAGAGAAAGTTGTACTAATGTAGTTGTACAATCCTTTATGCAGAGGTTACGTCTACCGACCTCAAAGCACCCCTAACCTTATAAGCTACATTGGCTTCATGATAAAGGTGTTTTGTATGTAACTGAACAAGTAGCCATGGCATTCAATGTTGGGAATGTATATAAGGATGAAGTAGTGTGCAATGTGACTCGTAGGAGCTTTACATCTACCACTTGGATGACCTTGGTTGTTTGATTGACGTGTTTCATACGACAGGTATAAGAATAATTATGCCTTTGTTAAGGATGGAAGGAAGATTGTGTTGCAACCTCTAACCCCATCCCAAGTAAATGAAACCCATAACCAGTTCACTTGAGCTAGTAAGAAGAAGACTTAGTTATGAGCCGAAGAGAGCTCAAATCTGTTAAGAAGGCTAATGAACCCATGTTCTTGTTGGTTAGGAAATTGTTAGAAATTAAGGAATTACAGGATGTTCCAGATCTGATCCGAAGCTTAATATATGAGTTTTCTGACTTGTTTTCGGAAGAGCTACCTAGAGGACTGCTACCAATCCAAGGCATAGAGCACTATTTTGATTTACAACCAGGCGCCGCCTTACCAAACCGACCTGCATATAAGATGAACCCTAAGCAAGTTCTTGAGCTGAAAAGATAAGTGGATGAACTCATAAAGTAAGGATATGTAAGGGAGAGCATAAGCCCTTGTGTTGTACCAACTTTACTCGTTTCGAAGAAAGATGGTTCATAGCGCATGTTGATTGACAATCGAGCAATCAATCAAATTACTATCAAGTACAGATACCTGATACCGAGGCTCGACAACATGTTAGATGAGCTTCATGGTGCAAAGATATTTTCGAATATTGATTTATGAAGTTGTTACCACCAAATTTGCATAAGGCCAAGTGATAAATGGAAAACTGCCTTCAAGACTAGGCACAGACTCTATAAATGGTTGGTTTTGCCGTTCAAACCTACTAATGTGCCAAGCACATTTATGAGGTTAATGAACCATGTAATGTGGCCCTTAATTAAGAGATGTGTAGTCGTATACTTTGATGACATATTGTATATAGTGCTAACTTGAATGACCACGTTCAACATCTTTGGGAAGTATTTGACATTTTGCGAATTGAGAAGTTATATGGGAATGTGAAGAAGGACGCGTTCTACCAGAAAGAAGTGATATTTCTAAGGTTTGTAATGCCAGGGGAAGGGACTCGAGCAAATGAGGAAAAGGTCTAAGCTATTTTAGAATAGTTGACACCGAAAAATGTTACTGAGGTCCGAAGTTTTCATGGCCTAGCTTCTTTTTATAGGCAATTTATTAAGGACTTCATTACAATAACCGCCCCATTGACTAAGTTGACGAAGAGGAGTGAAGGATTCAGGTAGAATGATCGAGTTGAACAAAGCTTTAGAGCAATCAAGGAAAAGTTCACCTTAAAACTTGTCATGTCATTACTAGATTTTAACAAGCCCTTTGAATTAGAATGTGACACTTTAGGAGTGAGAATTAGTGCTGTCCTGATGCAAGAGCAACGACTCGTTACCTTATATAGTAAGAAACTTAGTGGTCTTAACATGAACTATTTTGTGTACAAGAAGGAGTTATATTCCTTTTTTCGAGCCTTTACTGTTTGGCAATATTATTTGCTATCACGAGAGTTTATTATTTACACTAACCACGAATCATTGAAGTATCTTGGGAGTCAAAACAAACTCTTAAAGACACAGGCCAAATGGTTAAAGTTTATGAAGGGGTCCTCGTACGTCATTTGACATAAGAAAGGAAGTGCAAATATGGTCGTCGATGCTTTATCACAACAGTAAACTTTGCTAACTAATTTGTAGATAAAATTATTGGGATTCTCATTCATCATTAAGCAATATGTTGTTGACCCTCACTTTGGTCCAATTGTTGAATGGTGCGTGAAGGGGTAGTTATTGGAGGATATTATCTTAAGGACGGCTATTTGTTCAAAGACAGTAAGCTATGTATTCCAAACCACTCCATGCATAAGCTATTGATTAGGGAAGCTCATAGTAGAAAATTATCTAGTCATTTCGAGGAGACCAAGATAGTTAGTCTGTTGAAGGAGAACTTCTATTGGCTAGGATTGGCTAAGGATGTCTATAAGGTAGCTAATAGTTATAAAGTGTATAAGCATCTTAAGGGGAAGAGAAAACCCCATGGAGAGTACTTGCTACTACCAACGCCCACTTTACCTTGAGCCAACCTTAACATGGACTTTGTCCTAGGGTTGCCCCAGACATTTAGAGGGAAAGATTCTATATTTGTTGTAGTTGATTGCTTTAGCAAAATGGTACACTTCATTCCATGCCATCAAACTAAAGATGCCCTATACATTGCTAATTTGTTTTTGCAGCAGATTATTCGACTACATGGAGTACCAAAGACTATTGTGTCTAATCGGGACACAAAATTTTTGAGCTATTTTTGGAAGACACTTTAAAGAAGACTTGGAACTAAACTTGTATTCAACTCCAGTAGCTACCTTTAGATTAATGGCTAGACTGAAGTGGTAAACAGGATGCTGGGTAATTTGCTTAAAGCTGTCGTAAGAAAGAACTTGAGGGATTGGGATTGGGATGTATGTCTCCCAATTCTGGAGTTCGCATACAACCAAACTATCCATAGCACTATTGGGAAGACCCCATTTAAGGTCGTCTATGGCCTTAACCTGGCTATTCCTCTAGATATGATCGACACCCTAGCAGCTACTGAAGAGAGTTAATCCGGAGTTGACCGGGCCTAAGAATTGCATGAGCTACACTAGTCTGTAACTAGAAAGATTGCCAAGTTCAATCAAAGACGGTAAGAAATTGGAAATTGAGGCCACTAAACTATTTCTTTCTACCTATGAGACTTGGTATGGATACATTTTAGTTGAGAACAATTTCTATACTTAAGACAGAATATGCTATCTCTTCGAATTAATGGTTCGCTCAAGGTCTTGAAGAAAATCAAATGTAATGCTTACCAAATTGAGTTGCTTGATGACTATGGAGTTTCTTCCACCTTTAATGTGTTCGATTTGATCCCTTACTAACCATTAGAAAAAGACTGTACAAGTGCCCTAGAAGAAAGAGTAGAGACCACTCTAGATTTAAGGGCAAATCTTTCTAACCCCTAGGTAGATAAGAATCAACCCTTCGGACCGATCACAAGCAATCGAGCTAGAGGACTGTAAAGATTCGCTCAGAGGATACAAGCTCTAAGCCATTGCTAAGATGGGGATTCTTATCCTGAGCTAATCTCCTGAAAACTTGACTATCAGATCCTTACATACGTCAGATCCGACCTTGTTCAATAATAATGCTTTATCCTAAGAGTAGCTGAGACGAGCTCCCAATTGAACCACAAGCATCTAACCCCAAATCAAGCTTAATTCTCTTCAGAAGAACTAACTAGTCCTCGACTTGGTCCACATCAGGTTGGCCCTTAACCATAAGTGTTACTCTGTTTTCACTTACCTTGTACCATATTTCTCCCATCCAAACACCAAGTGACACATGTCTTCTAACACAACATTACAAAATGATTCTTTCTTTTTCACACTGAATATTCTTTGTCTCTTTTACCCTTTTTAGTATGTCTTGTGTAACTTAGTTGTAAAATACTCTTTTGTCTTTTCATACATGTAAAGTAACCTTAGTGGACAGGTATATAAACCCTAACTTTCTTATATGTGGACAACAATCATCTCTTCAATACAGAATTATTCATTTGAGCAACCTTAGTGTTCTCGTTATCATTCAACTCTTATCCATTCCCTTTAATAGGGAGTAGTGGAGAGTGACCTTTCAATTTAGATCGGTATATCATATCCAGTAGATTATAACTCGAGTAAGATCAAGTAGTGTGTCATATCCATTCAGTAGCTACTCGGACTTTGCTAACTTTTTCTATTGTTTTTTGTTTGCTTTGTTGTTGTGCCACTCTATGTATTCGACCCGAAAGATGCACCACTCTCTATACTGACATAGAACCCAATTAACCAGCTAAGATTTCCTTCTTCTTCTTCTTTAGGCTTCTCTTCATGTGCTTTACCTTCTTAACATTCTCCACATAAGTCTTAGGCTAAAAAGTGTCCACAGCACATTGCAACTCAAGCTCTAAGATGCTTAAAAATCGATGAGCCATCACTCTATCATTAGCCCTCATAGTAGGTGGCAAAAACTCAAACAGTCAACTCAACTCAACCTAAAACTCCTCTACAAACCTGTTGTCTTGCTAGCAACTAAAAAAAGGCATCCCGCATCTTATCTCTCACATTAGTTGGAAAGAGCTTGCCATAAGACAAATTCTTAAACTCTTACTAACCAATAGGGCCTCAGCCCTTTTGGGCTCATTAGTCTACTAAGTGGCAATAGCTTCCTTTAACTTTTATGTAGTATAATCTACCTTTCTTTCATTAGTAACATGAAAAGTAGCAAAAGCATTCTCTAAGTCTTCCATCCACTTATCAATAGCTAAATAATCTTCCCCCCTTTGATTGAAATCACTCACTTACTGTATAAACTTATCCAAGCTGATGACCTTCTCTCTTGGAACAATTTGCTAAGCTAACATACTAATCAAATAATTCATAGTATTAAGCAACATAGTTGCGGTGTCTAGAGCTTGACTATATCTCACCTAATCCTCTTAGGCTCCTATGCCTCCTTAAGCCCCTAAATCAATTTGCACTCTCGTACCTCTAAGACGTAGAGGTTTAGGGAAAAAACATCTCCCAGGTGTCCTCTCTTGAGGCTAAAGAAGAAGCTAATCCAAATAATTGCCTAAGTACCATACTACAGGTAAGGAAAAAGAAAACAACTAGTAAGAGCAAAGGAGTTAGCTAAAAGAGAAAGATTAAAAGAAGAAGAGGTTACTTAACAACAGTTTACCAAAGGAATAACTAGAAACAATAGCACACAATAACATAAACAACCAATAACATTAGTGTTGACAGTAAACCAAATCTTAACACATTAAATTGTAATTTCCCACTTCAAAGACCACTTCCTAATTTGCTCTATGATCAATGACTTAAGTAGCTATAAGACTCATTTCTTAGGATCTTCAAGATTAACGGCATAGAAACTCTTAGATCAATTTTGATACGACAGCGAGTCTCAAACCAAGAATGAGGCAATCGAGGTTCAAGTGGCTATGAAGAATAAGGAGTGAAACAGGGGGGTTTGATAATGAATGTGTATAGATATCATGCACCAAGATACAAACACAATTAGGGGTTTGAGTTCAAAATGGAGTTCGATACAACTCACGAACACTAAATGCCATTTAAGATTCAAATGAAGGTTAGATGCAACTCTCTAACCAGCTCAAATGAGGGTTCACCATAATCTTAAGGCTAAGATTGATAAGAACACAAGAAAGATTAAAAAGTTAATTAGCACTCGATAATCCAGTAAATACAAGCTCTAAGAGCTAAGCTTAACCTTACTCAAAAGAGGAAAGTTCCAAGTGCAGGAATATTCTTTTGTCTGATAATAACTATTGTATATCTATTAATTACAAATGTTGCTATTTATAGCAAGTCCTAAACCCTAGTGGTGAAACTGTAAATAATGTACAAAACCTTTAACCCTAAAGAATTGGGCCCATAAATAAAATAAAGAAAACATGTACAAGAATACAAAACTATGTGTTTAATAGAAGGAGTCAGCATGCAGTCATTCAACCTATCTTGGAAGGAGCAGGATTCGAATTGGATAGAGGCAATAGTTGGATGTCCAAGTCTGATGAGGAGTCTTTAAAGTCTTGTAATACTTAGCTGAGATTCCTAGAAGGTCGACCTATAATTGTTGAGCACTAGAATTAGTTAGCACTAAATTCTCCATGTCGTACCGAGTGATTCTTTAGTTTTGAGTACTTATTCGTGTAGTCTCTTTGCCCCTCAGAAGACGATATACTTGATGCCGCGTAGCTCCTTTTATCCCTTTCATCCTTCTAGCATCTACTCAACCTTGATAAGAGTTGATCGACCTCAACTTGGATATAGTCTTAGGTTGATTCCTATCATTACCACGTATTCGAAAGGAAGTCATCCTCGACATTAAATCGGGATACTAAACAAATTTCTCTTCACTTTTCCTTTTACCATGTGTACCAAGTGTCTCTAGATTCCCTCAACACTCATGGGAGTTAAGCAATAGCTCTTCCCATCCTTCCAAACTATGCAAGTGTTGAGGAAGCCATCATGGATCACTTTTCGATCATACTCCTATAGTCAGCTAAGAAGTAATTTGTGGCATTCAAAGGGATCACATTAAAGTCAATCTCATCCTCGTACTATCCTGCCTTAAATGCTATCTGAGCTCTTTTATGCACGTGTACTATACCCTTGTCATTAAATCACTTCAATTCATAAGGTTGCGGGTATGGGTAGGTCAGCAATTTCATCTTTTTCACTACCTCAATAGAAAGGATGTTGGTGCAGCTACCTCCATTAACAACCAAGGAATATGTCTTCCCATTCACTAGACACCACCTATAAAATAAATTTTTCCTTTGTCTGAAATTTGTTTTTAAGTTGACTTGCTTGTTCAACATAGCTATGAGTTCATAAAAATTTTTGGTGTAAACATTTTCTATCAATTCATCTTCCAAACTCTAATCACTTTAACTTTCTAATTAAGCTTTGGGTCCTTCAACCTTCAAGACCATAACCCTTTTATTCGGGCATTAGGACGTAAT
Source organism: Lumnitzera racemosa (assembly GCA_024138005.1). NCBI lineage: Eukaryota > Viridiplantae > Streptophyta > Magnoliopsida > Myrtales > Combretaceae > Lumnitzera > Lumnitzera racemosa. The sequence goes on from JAMXBC010000008.1 coordinate 23,825,514, forward strand.
ATGTCCATAGCCTAAGCATTTGAAGTACTTCACATTTCGGGCCTTGTTCTCGAATGACTTTTCTTTCTTGGCCTTCTTTGTCTCGGCATGATCAAGTTGGCTAAACTTGCCTCTCTCCTTCTTCACTGGCCTTGTCCCAGCATACTTTTCACGTTTAGGGCTGATTTTTTAGGGTCTATTAGTCGACCTCTAGTGCCTCATTCTCCTTTGACGTTTTACTCTCAAGGCTAGGTTGATCAACTCATCCAATGAATTGAACGGTTAGAGTTCGACTATGTCAACAATGTTGTCTCAAAGTCTACTCAAGAATTCAGCGATGGTGTGGTCTTATGGCTTGAAAATCTCGCATCTCATCATTAGAGTTTTGAACTCTTGCAAGTACTCCTCAATAGTGTTTCGGCCTTATCTAAGGTGCTGGAAATCATGGAGCATCTCCAACTTGAAGTAAGTCAGCACAAAGCGTTGATTCATCAAACGTTTCATGAGTCTCCAAGTTTTAATCGACTCTTCTCCTTCAACATCTCACTTGGCAACTAATTTATCTTAGCAAAAACTTACATATTCAAGAAGAGATAATGAAGCTAGCATAACCTTTGTCCAGTCATCACACTCATAGCACTCAAACAACATCTTGACTCAGGGAACCCAATCAAGGAACTCTTTAGGGCGGCTACTGTAGATACCTTGTTTTTGCCTTTTTTGTTTTATTATTTTTATTGAGCTAGAAATAAAAAATAAATAAATAAATAATAAAAAACGAAAATTGAAAAAGAAGAAAAATAAAAAAATATAAAGTGTTAAATTAAGTCAAGTTAAGTCCAGTCAAGTTAAATCCAGTCATATCGTATCAAATCATATCGAATCAAGTCAAATTGTTTAAGATCAAATTGGATAATGGTGAATGATCAATTTAATAAATTCTTAAATCATTAAAGGATCGGGCTTTATTAAAATAATTTTGGTTTGGTCCGATATAAAGTAGGTTTTTTATCTAATTTATATTGGGCTAAAATAGACTTAGAGTTTATTAAGTAGATTATTAGGTTACATCAAATTAGATCAAATCGGGCCTAGAAAATAGAAAGCCCAAATTAAGTAAGGTTTCTAGAAGATATGTCAAATATTCAAAAAATCATTATCTCATCTTCCGTATCTGAGTTTAGGATCATATCTTGGGATATGAAAAATTCAATTGTAGATTTATAAATAGTAACTTGGCAGATGACGTTTAAACATGTTTTTAATTACATACATTTCATCTACTGACATATCATAGCCTAATCTCCACAATCTAACACAACCCCTGATACGCCTCTGAACACAACACTAATTGCATAACCCTCACTCCTACGAACATAATATATTGTACATACGCCACATCGCTTAACTATATAGAACACCAGACACATTGATGCACACACATATGCCACTAACAACCCTGATTTATACACATACACCAACATACCCCTACACACATAGAACACCAACATCGACAAACCCTCAACACATACATGCATGCTATTGTCAGCAACTGTGCAACACACATACGACACACATGACAACCCTTGAATACTACATACACATGCACTAACTTTACAACAACCTCCCGACACAATACCTTTGCCTACACACGATTGCTTACTAAAGCATATCGAACACAATCAATACGATGCCAATCATGTGCAACTTGACTGCTTTAAGTAAATTATTTTCTTTGATTAATTAATTAATTTTTTTAGTTAATTTATTTATCTTTTACTAAATTTTTTTTTCAATGCATGTTTTTTTATTATTATTTTTACTTTTTTATCATTGAATAGTTTTTAGATGATTTGAATTTTTTGATAAAATTAGTTAGTTGAAAATTGCATTTTTGAAAAATAATGTATCTTTTCTCTAAGATACGTATCTTGCATATGGGATTTAGAAAAGATACGTATCTAGATACGTATATTAGTGGATCTTACATATAAGATTTAGAAAAGATATTTTTTATTATAGTAAGTTTTTTTTTATAAATAAGAAATAAAAATCTTAATCGAGATTTTCAAAAAAGATTTGGTTAGTTAGGTATTTTTAAATAGATTCGCAAAATTAGATTTTTCGTGTTTTTTTTTAAATAATAAACGGTTAAATAAACATAAATCTGGCTTGATTTTCAAATCTAAAAAGAATCCACCTATTAAATATTTTAAGAAAAAGAACTACATTAGTTTAATCCCGACTAGCAAGCACGTAAGTACCTTTAGCTCAATTGTCTAAAAAATTTTTTTTCTTTTTCTTGAAATTTGTAATAAAAAAATTCATTTTAGTTATATTTTGTATATTTGTATATATTTTAGTATTTTTCAGAAAAAACATAAAAATAAAGCCCATCAATTTTTCTTTAACTTTTACATGGTGACTTAGTCTTAATAAGTTAGCCACCGAGCCTGATTTTTTCTGGTTTAATTTTTTAAAAATTATTTTCTTATAAAATACATTGATCACTAGCTAAATTAAGATTTTCCTCCCTAAAAACCCTAATTTCATTTTTTACTAGTTTTACTAGTTGATAACTCCAGTTTTTTAATTTTGTATAAAATAGTTTTTTTTTTAAATGTTTCCTTAATTTAATGTCAAGTAATTTATATTAAATAAACTAGGCTTGATATAAACTAAATTAAGAAAAACCGAAATAGGGCTTAATTGCCACCACCATTAAAGTCGGCAGCTTAAGCTTAATGTTGTTAAGTCCTTGGCTACATGCTCGAGGTTCATCTCTTGCATTCCGAGCTACTTAGTTCACCTCAGATCAGCTACTTCTATTGGAGCTTTGCTTAGCCACATCTCTTCTCGGCTTCGACTCTCTTCTTTGGGCTTCTTGGTTCACCTTGAAGTCAATACTCCTATCATTGCTTCTTCTTAGCACAGGTTGGTTTTCTTTTCTACTCAACTCGGCAACTCTTCTTGGTTGTTGCTCATCATTATCTAATTCATTAAAACCACTTCTACTTGTGGGTATTCATTCCCTTCTTTCACCTTAGCTAATTCATCAGCAGCCTCTAACTAACCTAGGAATCTCTTAAATAGAGTCAATGAGACCCTGAATACGATATTCTAAGTTGTCAACATGTCTCCTCAAGCTTCTATGATGACTATCATCACTGTTATTGACATTATGTTTAAACATTCTTGTTTGTACAGTAATTTCTGGAGAAAATTGAACAAACAACAAAACACAATTACAGAAACTTGGAAACAACCGCTACTCGACTTCTTATAGCTACCATTGCTAATAAACACTAGAATTAACTACTGAAAGTAATGTTACTAAACTTAACTGCCACACAATACCATGACTACATATAACACACTATGTTACGCCCCGAAGTCGCAGAGTCGCAACACTCCCGCTGTGTAAACCATTCTAAGATAGTAACTGGCGTTACAGTACCTACCATAGACATGATCTACATAAGGCGTCAACGACTCCTCGCTTTGAAGTAAACAGTCCGATTAATAATTAAACTACAATTATGATAAATAGTACAAATTTCTAATAACATGTATAATTATATATATAAGTCCACAAAGCTTTCCAGGAAGTTTTACATAAACACAACAATTTACTAGATTACATAATAACTATCAGTCTTTCATTCTTAACTACAAGGTCACTCTAATTACACATTATACTAAGTAACTTGATCCTTACATCCGGCTTCAAATGGACTAACCTCTGGGTAATTATAGGGTGGCATAGTACTTGAAGTGTTTAGAAATTAGAACCTGCAAAAGAATCTATAAGGGTATGAGCAACTACAGCTTAGTAAGTTGAATTGGAGACTCATGAATGCATACAAGTACAAACAGGGTTATCAAGCAATTATTTTCATATAATGCAACAATCAAGTGTCATCGCACAATGTAGTCCGGTCCGTTGTAAAATCAAAGAAATTTCACCTGCTCCAATCCAGGTTGAGGAGTTTCCATGTTATGCAGTAGCTCACAACTAAACCCAAGCTTGTGCAATGGAGACCTCGCTCCTCCCGCAACTACCTTCAAACCATTGACTTCACCCTCGCCGCGACCTCCTCTCCTGTCGCTTAGTTCGATTAAGGATGAAGAGTGAACCTATTGGAATCCTGTGCTATCCCTTTCAAAGGGGTCGGTATTTGATTGGAGAATCCTATGATCCCCTAATAGGTTGCAATGCATGACATTTTTGGTTATTAGGGTCGAATAAGATTAAATTTCATTTAGGGTGTTCAAACAATTTCATACCAATTCAATCAGTCACAAAATCACTCACATTATAAATTCAACACTAATTCAGATACATCAAACATATGCGTAAACTACTTACAATCACAATCATATATAAGCCTAAGTCTCGAAGTACCATAAAACTAGTACTCTATTACAATAAGCAATAATCCAACTTACTTAGAATTGCTCGATCGCTCGATCGCTCGATCCCTTAGTCGCAAGCTGATTTGTCTCCGGGTATCCTATAATATAAATAGATCTTTTTAGTACTTATACTTTATGGATTCATATTCTAAGTTATATTTTAACTCTTTTTTTTTTATATACCTATTATGTCCTAATGATTCGTTGTACTCTAATTCGGGGTTTGAATCCTAAATTAGATTTTAAATTTTGATTCCTAAGCCTTAAATATGCTCGAATCCTAATGTGAAATTAATCAAATTAAGCTCGAGTGTCTAAATATCTTCTTGGGTCTTAATATAATATTCTAAACTATTCGGTACACGCTAACCCTAATTCAGGTATCGAATTTATTCCCAATGTGTGAAAATCTTACATTTTGAGACATTTACTTAAAATTAAATGTTATTTTAGATTTATTATTTTTCTGATTTCTATTATAATATTATCTAAATAACCCTAATTTTTTAGATTTATTAATTTACAATTTCACATATTACTAATTTCTTATATTCATTACCTAATTTCCTAAATTAACCATACTTAATACTCCAAAGGCTAGGATTAGGGTTCCACATCAGAGATTAACATCTCTAAACATCTAATTAATATCTAAATCAGTAATTAACATCTTAATCATCTAATTAACCCCAAATCACCTAATTTTTCCATCATTTTAAGGCTAAAAATTAACTTAAAAGTTTCAAAATTAATATTTAAAAAATGGCTTCATAACACTGTTCTATATCATATGAGCATCCTACAGAAAAAAAATTAAGCTCAAAACTACACTCCTAAACCTATTTATTTTCCATTCTAATCATGCTCAGTTTTGAACAATTTGTTAAGGACCCTATATTTCAGACATAATTAAAATAAATCACTATTTTTCCCTAAATCTACATACAATAAAACCTCAAAATAACAAGTTTCATAATTTTCTGGGCAAAATAACTAATTTTACAAAATTATTCAAAATCGGGAAATTTAAGAGACTAACTAGTCCAAAGCTTTCTAGCCATCCAAACCCAGTCCAAGGCTGTCGGCCGGCCTAGACGGTGGGGCTAGAGTGGTGTAGTGGTGGTGGCTCAGTCCCAGGTGATAATGATGTGTGGGTTTCTCTCACTACTCGAATTTGCACAGTTTCCTTTTCTTTTTTTTTTTGGATTTTCTCTCGATTTTTTCAGTTTTCCTATTTTTCCCTAATGCTAAATTGTCCAAATGAGTTTCGAATTTTTTTCCCTATTTATAAACGATTTTTGTAATTATTATGCATTAATTAGACAAGACTTTGCCCAATTTCCTTGATTTTTGGCTTTTATGTTGTCTAATTTTAATTGGTTGATTTTTCTTTTACATATCTTGACCTGCCACAACTTGATTTGGATTATTCTAGCCTCTTTTGATTTTTTTCTGATTTTTTCCATAATTAATTTATAATTTTCTTTAATTATTTACTTAGTTTTTTATCAATTTAGGTAATTTCACGTATTTTTATCTACACATAAATACATATGGGGTACATGCGAACATTCCTAATTATTATTTTGGTCATTCTAAAATTTTTAGTATACATATAATCTATCTCTAAGAATTTATTAGTTATTAGATTATACTTTTCGTATTTTCGGTAATTAATACTTATTATGCTTAAAATGTGAAAATTTTATAGTCTCCTATTTTATTACTTATTTTCTTAAATTCAATTTTATGGGGTCATTTTTACTAACATTTCTCTCAATAGTTTATAATTTGGGTTTGATCGGATCCATTAACCGATTGCCCTAAACCTTGTGTTCTAAGTTCAAGTCTACGGTCACTTGGCTTAGCTTTAGGGCTTACACACTATACTATAGAATGACAACTAATAGATGTTAAAACTACAAATTAAACTTTGAAGAACACTAACACGTGTGTCTCCCTAAAGCTTTGATACAAAGATGATATGGCAGTGGGTCTCAAACCAAGAATGAGCCAATCGCGGTTCAAGTGGGTATAAAGAACAAAGAGTAAGGGGTAGCGTTTGATAGTGAATGTATATAGATATCATGTACTAAGATACAAACACAATTAGGGGTTTAAGCTTGAAATAGGGTTCGATATAACTCACGAATACTAAATGTTACTCAGGATTCAAATAAAGGTTAGATGCAACTCTTTTACCAGCTCAAATGAGGGCTCACCATAATCTTATGGCCAAGATTGATAAGAACGCAAAAAAAATTAAAGAGTTATTCAACACATGATAATTCGATAAATGCAAGCTCTAAAAGCTAGGTCTCTATGATTTGTATCTTAGTTCTCTTCTTGATCCTCCATCCTAATTTCCTTTATGATTCCCAAACTCTAGCTCTAATACCACCTAAGTTTTAACACCTCAAACCTTGATGGGTAATCCAACCTACCACATGCCCTTACTAGTTAGCGACATGCTAAGGCACTAAATAAAATCCATAAGAGCACCATAATTTTGTAAAACAATCATATCTCCAATTGAATTTCAAAGTAAAAGAGTAAGGAAAATTTCATCCACTCATCTTCACATAAACTTGAAAACAAGTAATATCTCATCATATGGGAGTCAATCTGTTCCCTAACATAAAAACTAGGTATGATAATCTCAAAGGAGTTTAACATACTCTAAACATCTCTAAATACCAAAAGGAAAACACTAGGAGTTTACAAACTCCAAAAACATCATAAAGTAATACCAACATATCAAGGAGTCTAACTTTCCTACTCAGATTTTTGTAATCCTCAGCAAAAAGATGAAATAAAACATCTTAAACTCTAAAAGTCAACCATCTACTATCCTAATTATCTCATGATCTAGCTATTGAATGGCTCCTCATAGATAACATAATCATCAAAGCCTTTGTTTGAAAAAGATAAAAAGTGAGACAAATCACAGCATGTGATGCATAAGCACATTCAAATGCCGAGCAATTTAGCTCACATATACGAAAAAACTAAAGACAAGCAACATTTTAATTATCTTGAATTTAGTCTAGAAAGTAACAAAGGGGGTATTTACTACCCTACCATGTCATGATCTATATATATAAGTATATATATATATATATATATATGTTTTTCTTCAACTCCTTTATACCCAAAGTCCTTGAATAATAGTATTTTAGCTTTGTTGTCCCATATATAAGTCTAGTAAGGAAACCTTACATGTGATCAACAGTTGCCCCATAACGATTTGCCATTACGAGCTCTTAGGACAAGTAAGTCAAGAACAATCAACAAATAATTCAATTAGGTTAAATGTGGATTAGTTTAGCTATCTTACTACAATCTTAGCACACATAAGCAAGCAACTAAGCACCATGTACCTGAATAGCTTAATAAGACCAAAACTAAACCCAAATAGAGATAAAAGAGGCAACTCGAGCAAGAGAACTTGGTAACTAGATCAATAGACTAAAATTTACATAAGCAAACCAAAGATATACTATATATACTTCCCAAAATCCCCTACTCCTCCTCCTCATCGTTTCTCAGATTTTCTATACTTTTACTTGCCAAGATCACTACTTCAATAGCTTTAACTACTTGTCTCATCTTAAGGAAAGAGTTTTAACTCCTAAACTTACACCAACCAACTCTCAAACAAGCTTAATTTAATGCTACCAAGTCATCAATAACTTCTAGGGAATCACTTTGGAAATCGATTAACTTTGAAAAACCATAAGTCTTAGCACAGAGTCCAAAATTTCCAAGGGACTTTGGATTCCATGAACTTAGCATTTGAAAACTTTATATTTTCTCACATATTGAAATCAACACATGCTTGAGGTGAAACCAAGTTAAATTTTTATTTGAATTAAGTAAAACTTTGACTCTAGGTGAGTAAAAAGTTGCTTAAAAGCTTAGAAAACTTATACAATTCAAATTCCTAGGTTTAGGATTCCAAAAGAGGGAAAAACATAGAGATTCAGGTGGTAATAAGGGAGAACTAACTAGTCAGTTCCTGGAAAGCTGACTTTTTCCAAGCCTTAGAGCTAGTAGGCCAATTCCTTTGAAATTCTCTTAGCTTCCAACAAGAGAATTGATTGGCTTGTTCAAAGAAGAACAAGTTAGTTGGTTTAGGCTAGCAGGTTAGTTCAGGCTTGCAACTTTTGGAGGCCTTCTCCCTCCTTAAAAAGTCAAAGGAACGCCAACAAAAACAACCCAAAACTCCTAACTTTGTATTACTTTGATTTCGCTCCAATACCAATTTTAATGCTTAAATAAAACCAAAACCCCAATAATGACATGTAAAAATCAGCTTTTGCACCACATTTCATCACCAATAATCAACCCCCTTAGAAAATTGAAAGAATAAGAAGAAAGATACAAGAAACATATACTTAAAATGAGCAACTAAATAAGAAATCTTGTCAAGAGTCGTAACTTACTAAGTTGCTACAATAAACCATTAATTTTAGATTTAGATTTAAGCTAAAATCTTCCAAAACATCCTTAAAATGAGGATTTAAGCAAGAAAATAAATTGAAAATAAAGCTTACCCCCTTAGATTACCTTTAATCTTTTTTATTAAGTGCTCTTTTGATGAGGATTTAGGTGATTCTCAACTGTAAGCTCTTGGGTTAGCTAAGCTCAATTGCAAAAGGAAATATTTAGAGTAAATAGAGAGCTTATAGAGTCATTTACTTAAAATGGGAAAAGTTGTAATAATGGAGGTTGCTGAAGGGAAGAGGTATGGGGGTGGGTGGGGGGGGGTGGGTTTAAGGCAAGGTTTTAGTAACCCCAAAAAGATCAAAATGCCCTTGATTTTGAAAATAATTTTTCCATGGAATTACAAAATCAAAACAAAAGCCATGATGAATTGCAAAAAAAAAATTGCAATTTCCATGTACCAAATCAAAATTGAATGATCTAAATTCCATTAAATGGTTCAAGTCAATATTGACTGTAGTATAAAATTGCAATTTTATACACAAAATTAAAATTACAAAATCATAATTCATAAAGCAATTTTCATGATTTATGAACACAGAGATAAAATAATGGAAAATAGAGGTTGTTTTACACTCTAATACCGAATGATAATGAAAATAGAAAATATAATGATAGCAAAATAAAAGCCATGGAAAAATTTATAAAGACATGAAATTAATAATGAATGTAGAATATGTGAAATTACCTTTTTCCATTGTTTATGATTTTCTAAATTGTATCTAATATTGCTAGGTAAGAACTTAGTTTTGTTAAATCATTTCCTTCCTTTAACAATGTGAATGGAGCCTTTAAGTTTTCTTAACTTTGTTACTTTGTATTGATGGTGTACAAAACTGAGGGGAATGACAACTAAGAGACCAAATTCCCCGTTTATCTATTTTAATTGCTAGCAAATTTGTACAATCAAACATGTTTAATAGACAGTTACCACTTTTAGAATAGAGTCCCATGATTATAGGATTTTGCTTCCTATAATATTGGTTTTCCCTTATCACATTAGACTAGTAAATAGGAAATATTCCTATAGGATCTGTTAGATGGAGGACATGATGTGTAAAATAAATTCAAATTGCCTTTCTAAAGATTAATGTTGAGACCATAAGATGTATAACATAAGTATATGGAGGTAGGTTAACTTGAATAGGTTGACATTAAGCAAGTTGATGTAGTATGGTTATGCAAGATACTAATTTAGAGCTAAACTTAGTTGCGCTATTGATAAGCTTTAAATTGCTTATATTTTATTTAGTGGCTTTTCATGTATTTCCCTAGAATATTGAGTTTATTTTTAGAAAGTGATACTTAATTGAGTAAAATCTTGTTTTCTAAGTTTTAAAAAGATCTACATGAGAAAACGAAAGTATAGAAATAAGTTTCACTCAATTTGGAGCTAAAACAAAAAAAATTATAAAGATTGATAAGACCCAACGATACGATTGTATTGTTGTTAGGAGAATTTGAAGCATAATTTTAATTATGGATGTGAGTGACATAACCAAAGGATATAATCATGTCCTTATCCGTCTTAAGATTTTGAAAAAAGAAGAAGAAGAAGAAGTGAAGATATTCCACATGAGAATGATATAACCAAGTGATATAGTCGTATCACCTAGTCATATCGTTGCAGCGGCCTTATTTTTTCTCAACTCCTATATAAAAATTATTTAAGGTTTTTTTTTTTTTTAGATAGAACTTTAGATGACTTTTGGATATCTTTTCAAAAAAAAAAAAAACACTTAAGAGAGCGTAGTGCATTAAGACATCATGATTTCAAGATTTAAGAACCGTTTTATTGAACTTCCAATTTCTTTCTTCTACCTTTCTTTAGTTTTTAATAAAGATCATTCTTTTATCATAAGTAGGGAGTCTAACTTTTTGTATCTAGGTTTATGAAACCTAGATCTCGCATGTGACGCTTGGTTTTTATTAGATCTAATAAAGATTTTTAGTTTTCTTGAATCAATTGTATGCACTTGCATGTTTTATATTAATAATTTTACAGATTATTAATTTAAATTTGATATTATATAAGAAAATTAAGAGATTTGTTAAATAATTACACCCAACATAGTTAATGAGAGTTTGTGCAATGTTAGAGATAGATTATAAGATTTTTTAGATCTATAATACTATCTTTAAGAGAATTTGTTTCACATTAATGCGACATTAGATTATGTTATGAGGATGAGATTCTATTAGGTAATCCAAAGATTAAGGTTAATAAGCTTAAGGAAGTTATTAGCTTTAAAAGAGATTTCTCCCTATCAAGAAAAATTAAAAATTAAATCATATTATCTTTAGTGAAAGTTGCATGTGTAAATCTAGGGAGTCAAGATCAATGTACAATGTTGAGTCTTGAATTAAATCTTTAAAAGTTTGCTTTCTTATTTGGTTCTTGATTATTTACTTAATTTAATTTGTTGTTGCAATTTTAATTTAAAGAATTGAATTCTTGAAATTGAATTTGTTCGATTAAATATTAGAGCCAAGGTTAATACTAGTATTCGGGATCTCTAAGAAATAAAAATTCAAACTCATATCCGCTTTACTATAATTTCATAGGTATGCTTTGTCTTGTATCAGCTATTTTATATAATCTACTTTAACTTTTACAAGTTAGTCATCAATTTAGGTAGATATCCACTCAAAGATTTGAGGTTAAATCTTCACTAACCCAAGAGGGATGATAAGAATCAAAATCCTTGACATAGGTTAAACATGGAGCTTATTTTATTTTATCTTTTATTTTGTTAATTTCTTTTATCAACTAGAAGCATATTATTAATTAATATTATGCTATTAGTAGATATTTTAGGATTTGCTATGTTAAGGCTTTTATTATTATTTTAACGATATATTATGGGTTAATGTCGTAAATAGTACCCTAACTTTACCAAATTTTCCAATTTACCTCCTAATCGTTTAAATGGTCAATTTAATATCTAACTAGACTTTTCGTTGTTGCTTATGATGCTTGGTCTAACTCTGTTAAACACCGTTAGATTATATAGACTCTTTAATCAATACGTACCTAATATGTGTCATAGTATGTAAAATAAACATTTCAGTTGTCACTTAGGTGTCCATGTGGAAGAGAAATTAGGAAAAAAAAATAAGTCTCTACTATAAGGAAAAAAAATGCACATGATAAAATACAACCATAAATTTCAATAGAAAAAAGAAAACTAATAAAGAGAGAAACCATCAAAATCCTAAAATCAATCCTTATGAGTGAAGATAGTGAAACCCTCACTTTTCCCCAAAAGAGACTACACTTTCATGACCTTTACCTAGAGTCAAAACCCCACATTGTCTTGAGCTACACTATCATCCTATTGGTGCCATACGAAGATATTACTTTGCAAGACAACAATACATAGCAGAATCTTTCACTAAAACTTTTTCCTTTAACCCACAATTGCAAAAAACAAGCTCGTTATTTTTTAAAAATGACATATGTGTAGAAGTAGTTGACATGGTCAAAGAGTTCCCCATCTTCAAGATCTTAATGTGCCTTTTTCCTTCTCTAACTTTTTTGAAATGAATTAGGGTTTTCCTTTATCAACTTTTCCAAAATGAATTAAGGCATTCCACCTAATCTAGGTTAGGGTTTTTTAATTAGGGTATGGGGAGAAAGGGGGGCGTTAAAGCATCCGATGAGTTGTTACCCCTAATTCTTTATCTCTCTCTCTCTCTCTCTCTCTCTTTCTCTCTCTCATCTTCATCTCCTTTGTATATTCTCTCAAATTAGGGTTTCATTCTTTCCTCTTTACTCATATTTAAGGTGAATGGCAATTTACTGTATTTCCTAATCGTTAAGATTTTTTGTATGATTTTTCCTGTACTTGCGTGGTCATTTTCCTATTGATTTAATCTAGCTAGATACCTAGTTGGCTTCATTTTATATCTATTTAATAGTTTAATACACATGTCACTACATTATTAGATGTCATGTCCACGTAATTGAACAATGTTTAATAAGGTTAGGCCAAGGACCAAAAGTGACAACAAAAAGTTTAGTTTGGTACTAAAATGATCATTTATAAGTTTTGTTAAAATGAAAAGTTTGGTAAAATTGGAGGACCAAATGCAACATTACCCCATATTTTGTTAGTTAGTATTAGCAATTATAGGCAATTAGTATTAGGTAATATTAGTAGTTTCATGCGGTTGGTAGTATTAGTTAGTACTGCCATGTATCCTTTTTTTTTTATTACATCTATGCCTTAGAACAGTTAGGGTTTCTTCATTATTGCATTAGCAAACAATTACATACAGTATTCCCAATGTCGATAGTATAATTGACAAAAACCTTATAGAGCTGCTTCTCTTTAAATCCCTTTATCTTATCTACTTTATTGAATAGTGACGATTGAACCCTTTCCTTTCATTGAATTTTTATTTATGGCATCTTTTTAGGCTTATTTGGTAGAAATTTAACAAGCATTTCTTTCTCTTGTTCCTCTCAAAGAAAAAGATTGTATCTTTATGATATTGTGGTAAATCTTAATTCACCATAAGCACAAAACAATGAACTCTATGAAATTTTCAATAATGTTTATAGTATAGTCATTAAAATCATGATTCGAACTTCACAATTCTATGAATTTATGGTTTCGTAATGTTTTTCTTAGTTAAAATGGATGCAAAAATCATTTAGATACAAAATTTTGATAAAATTATGAGCTTAAGTAGTGTACAATTCTATAAATTTACAATTTTATCGATTTTATACTATTCTATGAGTTCGAAGTCTCAATAAAATTGGGATCTTAACAAATATAATTTATAATTGGATACAATTAACTTTCTTTTTAGTATATTAAGCCATATCACGGATATGAGTAGCTATAGCACTAATTATGTCCTTGCTACAACTAGTCATAACCTTATGCATATTGTAGTTGTAAACCCCACAACTAGCCACTCAACGTTCCGATCAGTTGACAAATTGGATCGAGCCTAAATTATAAAGTAAAGTTAGAAATATTAATAAAAGTGATCTCGTAAGTTCGAATTTAAGAAAATAAGTAATAAAATAAAATAATATAAAATTTCAAAAATTTAAGTATATAACTCGTTATTTATCAAAAATGCGTAAAATATATTTCGATAACTAACGAATCGCTAGAGATAAATTATATACACACTAAAAATCATAAAATAACCTAAATAATATTTAGGAATATTTTTTTGTACTATATATGAATTTACATGTAGGTAAAAATATACGTAACTACTTAAAATATGCGAAATATGCTTAAATAATACTAGACATAAATTATATGCACACTAAAATTCATAAAATAACCTAAATAATATTTATAAATATTTATTTATACTATATATGAATTTACATGTAGGTAGAAATATGCATAATTACTTAAAATATGCGAAATGTGCTAAAATAATAATAAATAATTAAAGAAAATTCATAATTAATTAAGGAAATATAAATAAAAATCATAAAAAATAAGGAATGATCCAGATTTGGGTCGTGGTAGCTGGGAAACATAAGAAAAAAGTTAGTCAATTAAATTAGAACGATACAAAAGGCAAATTGAAAGAAGATAAGGCAATTGTCTAATTAAATTAATGCACAATAATTTCCCCAAAACTCTATAAATACTCCAAATTTTTCAATAGCTCATTTGATCAATTTGAAACCCTATAAAATTAGAGAGAGGCAAAATTGGGAGAAAATTAAGGTTTTACAAAAATTTAGCAAAAATCTATACAGTTGGGGCTTCTACAAAAAAACCCAAATCCGACGAGCAGTATGGAGTAGACGGCCACCACCACTACACAGTGGTGGTAGCTTTTAGGTGGTTTGGTACACCTATGGCTACCGACGGTAGCCGGAGCCACCTAAACTAGTGAGTACAATTTCTAACCTGATTTTATGTAATTTTATAAAAATAGTAAGCATTCTTAGAAAATTATTAATTTTTTATTCTGGAATATTTTAGTATGTAGTTTTAGAAAAAATATTATTTTGATAAAAATATGTTTCGTGATATATAATCCTTAAGAAATCATATTAAATTGAGCATATTTCGGTTTAAAAATAAATAACCTTAGGAGTCTAGTTTTAAGCCCAAAATTTTTGTGTAGACTACTTAGGTGATATAAAAGAGTGCCATAAAGCCTTTTTTAAAAAATGAATTTTTAAAAATTTTAGATAATTTTTAGGCCTTAAAATGAGGCATAAAATGGGTAATTTAGGGTTAATTAAGTAATTAAATGTCTAATTGCTGATTTAGTGAATAATTATATGTTTTAGGATATTGAAATCTAATGAAGTATGATACTTATAACATTTAGGGTGTTAAATGTAGTTATTAGGCTAATTATGTTATAAATAAGTAATAGGAAAAAATAGTAAATTTTAAGTTAATTTTATAAATTAGGGTAATTAGGTGTAAAATCTAATTTAGGTTGAATTTATACATTTTCAAATGATAATTGATGTTAGGAGATGGTAATTAGACTGATAAAAATATTAGATATATATTATATACATAATAAGTAATAGTACATAATATGCAATTATTAGAAATATAATAAATAGAAGATATTATATTAAAAATTGATATTATGATAATAATAAGAATATATAATAAATCTAATAGAAAACTTAAATTTATGTAATTATATGAAAAATACAAAAATTTCTCACATCAGAAATAAATTAGGTACACTAATAAGGATTTAAGTATACCGAGTGGAATAAAATATTGACTAGGGGTAATTATGGTATTTAGGATATGTAGAAGTAATGTGATTAATCTCACATTATAAGTTGAAACAAGTTTCTAGAGTTCAGGTATAAAACAGTACTTAGAAATCGAATTATAACCTAATTTAGAAATCGATGCGGACACTGAATTCAAACCTAGCCCCAAATCCAAAATAATTGTAAAATATTTAAGAACCTAGATAACTAGACATATTAAACCCTAATCAAAAGATAATAAGAAGCGTTTTAGGATAAAACCAACCTATAATAATTATATGAAGAAATGAAACTACGTTTGTGTTGTGAAGATTATCGGCGATGGCCTGAGTCAGTAGAACCTCAAGTGAGTGAGCGAGGAGTCTAGGTAAGTTGGGATTAATACATTATTGTATTTTAGAGGTTTAAGATTATACTTGGTTGTACTTGTTAAATAGTCGGTTGTGTGCATGTGCTTGATTATGAGTGATGCTGTGATTATGTTTGTTATTCTGGCTTGTATTGTATGAGGTGATCGATTATCCTAAAATGACCTTAACAAAGATATGACTTATAATCATAAATCGAACCTGCATAGCAACCCATTAGGGGAAACTTAGGATTCTCCAGCTAAATACCGACCCCTTCGAAAAGGATAGCATTGGATAGCAAACTGAGTCCCTTTTTCATCTTTAGTCGAACTAAGTGACAGGTAAAGAGGTTACGGTAAGGGTAAAGTCAATGGTTCGAAGGTAGTCACAAGAGGAGCGGTGTCTCCATTGCACAAGCTTGGGTTTGGTCATGAGCTATTACATTAATGATAACTCCTCAATCCAGATTAGAGCGGGCACAATTTCTCTAATCTCACAATAGGCCGAACAACGTCGTGCAATGGCATTTTCTTAAACATGCATTGCACCAAATGATTTGATTGATAACCTTATTTGTGTTTGTAATGTAGTTTTAAGTCCTCCATCCTAACTTACTGAGCTGTGGTTACTCACATCCCTATAAATATCATTACAGGTGTTGGCTAAAAAGTAGTTTACAACTATTCTGAAGCTAGTAAATGCTGGATCTTAGGGAGTGAGGAAAAACATTTGAAAAACAGACATATTTTTAAGGTATAAGCTCTTATCTTATAATTTTTCATTTCTGAATAATGTATCAACTAGGAAATAGATTACAGTAAAACTTTATAAACGTTAATTATAATAACTGAATTCTAGTATATATATATTTATATATATATATATATATTCTCACTTTCTTAGGTAAATGATTTATTTAAATTATGAACTATTTACTTTAAAGTAGATCAAGTCTAAGATAGTGGTTGTAAGGCCAACTTCTATCTTAGGATAGTTTACACGGCGAGACTATTATAACTCTACCGTTTCGAGGCATGATAATAGTGACTTAAATTTTTAAGCTCAAAAACCCCATGAAAGTGATATCCACAACTTCAAACAATAAGTTTATGAAGTTCCTTAAGAAGTAAGACTTAATCTTTTGTTGTATAATTTAAAAAAAAAAATCTTGTGCTTAGAGATAGTTCATAAAGGTATAATTTAAGCTTAAAAATCTAAGAGATATGGTCAATGATAATTAGAGTAAAAGATACTTAGAAGTAGAGAAATTCAATAAGTAAGAGAACCTATAGCCTAAGAGAATCATATGAGGAAGGAAAACCATGTCTTCGGAAACGAAAGGAGTAGGAAAACTCAAAACCTTAGACGCTTATGATAATCTTTACTCCAGGGTTAAGAAACTCCAAAGAATATAAATAAGGGCTAAAAAGGATAAGATTGTGAAGATGGAGGAAAGCTCTTAAGTGATGTATTAAATTTCAAGTAAGAATTTATCATAGTCAATTGAACTTCAAAAAATCATCTTAGCTTTATTTTGGCTTGAAATTGAGTGATTCGAAAGACAGGTTTTAGGGAATTCTAGGAAAAGAAAAGGGGCTAGAAAATGTTGAGTAAATCCATAAAAATATTTGGAAAAAGTTTACTCAAAATACCACTTATTGCATCTTAAAATGTTAAGTAAACCCCTTAAAACTAAGCCTTTTCCTTTCAACAAATCAAAGAGTGCCACCTCAGCCTTGTAGACCAAAGAGAGTGTGACGTGTCATCACTTTAACATTCAATAAGTGAGTGCCATATGGTACCCATGAACCAATGGGATCATGTTGTGTTAACTTCTTAACAACCAATGAGGTAATGACCATTAAGCACCTCTATATCACGATAACTAATTATTCTGATTCATATCGTGGTTTATTGGACCAATTAAATCATGCTAACTCATGCTTTGACATGTTTTTAAGCCCCCTAGAGTTTTAACACCTCATCTCAACATATCAATGTTTATAACCCCTCAAATAGCGTTATGTATCTAAGTTGTACACTTGACCATCCTAATTTGATGACACCTAACCTTATCCATATCTTTTGCCTACCCCTAAACATTTAAAAGGCCCCAAAACTAACCACATATATGACATTTCAACATATAACACATTTATAATTTTTAGGATTTTCATTTTAAATCCTTTGTTTTCTTTTCCTAACATTTCAACTTTTGAGTTTTTTCTTCTTCTTTTTTAACTAATAGGATATAAATGAGGTATCGATAACCACATATAACGTCTCTCTCCATTTCTGTGGTACGAGGATTCCAAATCTTGAAGATGTCCAAGCTCAAAATGAGTCATATTGTTTGAACCATTTGTCTAGTGATAGTTTTCACTATATCTTCCTTGAAAATTATCACATTAATTTATTAGAGTGAAATGAATTAAAAGCAAGTGAGTATAAAGTAGATAAGATAAAGATCCTCACTCTATACCCTACCCATAATGTATCTAAAACCACTATCTATTTTATTACCACCTATAACCACTTTGGTATCAACATCTTGTAAAATTGACAAGCTCTAGGAGACCTTGGGGAATTTATGAATTTATTATTTCACCTTTTGTTAAGGTCACAAATACTATTAGTCATATGAGCAAAATCACAATGTCCAAATTGTAAGCTACCATCGTTTTTAAATGTAAATCACAACAAACATAAATATAATGAATTTCAATAAAAACATAAATACAACAATATGAACCATGGTACCAAATAAGAGCTTTGAGATAATTTTTAGCCTAAAATTAGCTAACATGGTCGAATTTCTATAATTGTAAGATTAAATATATAAATTAGTGATATTGTGCAAGGGAAGTTCAATATATCTTGCATATGTTGAAAAATTTTATCACGTGATCGTGGGGTAAAATGTTATTGACAGCTGGAGCTTTTACGTTATAACTTGATGCGGTGGATGAGCTACCATAGAATTTAAAACCTACAGTAAATATAGTACAGGTTTTGAGCAAGTTCTAAGGAGGATAAGGAGCTATAAGTACTGTACCTTACCTTATGAGTCTTGAAAACTTAGAACCTATTAACTCCTTTAACGTCTAATATTCACTACAAAACCCACCTAACTAGGTAAAGTACCACAAATTCTAAAAATGCATTGATTATAATGATCTATCCCTAAAATGGATCCAAGATAGTATCATTTCTGTTCACAATTATTTGAATATTTTTGCTACTCACCTAAGTAGGTATAGTATAGGTTTCGAGTAGGTTTTAACTTCTAAGGAGGATAAGAGGTTATACATACTGTATCTTATCTTGTAACTCCTTAAAATTAAGAACCTATGAATTATCTTGTAACGTTTAACATTCACCACAAAACCTATCTAACTAGGTAAAGTACCACAAATTCTAGAATTGCATTGATTATAACGAATTATCCCTTAAATGGACCCGAGATGGTATTATTTCTCTTTGTAAGTATCTGAATGCTTTTGCTACTCATCTAACGTAATTCATTCTTGAAAAAAAAAAAAAAAAAAATCTGTGTTCCAATTGCTGTGACATTAGAAAGTTTAAATTGCATTTTCCACTGACAAGGGACCTTAAATGGTCAATGGAAGCAACATTGAAAGATTTATTGATGTAAACTATTCTTTACAAAACATATTAGTTAAGAGATGCATTTCCGACTAAACTTACCATCCCAAAAAAAGAGGGAAAAAAATAAATGAATAAACAAAAGATGCATTCTATACTGAAACACATCACATGCATGTATGCAATCAGCATCGACCAAGTAAACTGGATATAAAAATGTGGATCCATGAGTTCATTGTACAAACAAGTGGACAAAATCATGCAAATTCTCGTAATCTTAACCAAAATTTGTAAGGTTTATATTCTCAAACCTAACCTACAATGGTTATCATCCATCTTCAAACCTAATTCTTATCCCAAAGACGTAAATATAAGCCAGAGTTTTCCTCATAGTTAAAGGTTAGACGACCCACCCATACCCCGGAGGAAACCCGTGTCTTCTCGTACATTTTTTCCAAGAGTGGAAGGACAATGAAATATCCTAGATGATTGAGCTTAGAAGAAGAAAATCTCAATAGTGTCTATGTCATCATCATCATGCCAAATTAGGGTAAAGGTGAAGTCGTTTATTAAGCCTAGTTGGTAGCTGGAATTTTCATTATACTCATGTCACATGGAGATTGTTTTAGTCTAATAATATAAATATTAATTTCTTAAGGGTAAATTAAATTAAAAGATGAGAGAGAATGGTAGAGACGCATGCATAAGCGTGGAAAAAGGGGAGAAAAAGAAAGTTGAATAGGAACGGTAACTCAAACGTGTTGAACTGAAAGTAAACATGAAATAATACTCCACCAAACACAGTCGAGTATAAGTAGCTCAACGAATCAGCTCAAGCATGGTATATTTATTGTTAATTACTGGCTACGTTGCAACAGGTTAAAGATTATATTTATTTTATTCAAAGTGCAGCTTTCGCAGTTAAAAGGAATAAAAACTCTGATAATCGATAGATTTGGATATTAATCTGGCTTCCTGTATTTTATTTTTTTACCACTTATCTCAGAGACCAAACTTTATTCAAATTAATGTTCACTAAGTGGATCAATTAATAAATAAGCACGAAATAATAGAACAAAAATTAAAATTCATGACCTCTATTTTAATTAATACCATTTAGATTTGGATCAAAGGCGAAATGATTTAAAAAGTCAAATTTGATGATAATATCACTGGAGTCTTATGTATAAATATTTGGATTCCACTGGCAGATACCCAAAATATTTGTTATAAATCCAAAACATAAACATTTGATGTTTTTTGAGAATGATTACATACTACAAGAAAAATAAAACGCGTCAAATGGTAAAACAAATATACTTGTACTTACCCAAGTGCCAGTAAAGTATCTATTGATATTTTCCTTATTTTTCAATACTCACTTTTCGCTGTTATTGTTAATACGATGGTAATCGGTCATACAAACATATAATAACTTAAATTTAACTACAATTTCCATTTACATTTTTTCTCCAACTTATGAGTTTCGTAGAAATTTTTATAAATTAAGACCAAGTGGATGATCATCATCACTAAGCCAGCCTTCCTCTACAAAGTGAAACTGTCAAGGATGTGATGCCTTGATCTCGTTTTTCTCAACTACTTCGCAAGACTCGGGGCAACATTCGCTCATATCTCAACTTCCATTGAAGTTGGTACGTCTTCTCATCCACAAACAATTATAATAGTCCATATACATATATATATATATATATATATATATAAAGTTCTTATGTTGCTTTTGCTTTGCCTTTCCTCAACCATAATCTCTCCTATTACCTAGTGATATATGGTCTTCTTCTTAAGTGTAATTTCATCATAGGCTTCATCTTTTCCTTTACCAACTCCATTTTTCAAGAAACCATGATGGCCAATCTCTCTTTATCTTATTGTTCTTTCTAATAATAATAGCTTGTAAGCTCTCTATAGCAACATAGTTTTACTGTGCTAGCTATCCAAAATATGGCTTTGTTCAATTCAATTTTGTCAATGACGCTCGTGTCACTGGCAATTATCCTTGTGTGCTTCACCTCACCTATATTCTCCACATCACGGTCTCAAGCTCTGGATCAACATACCAAGAAAATTGGATTCAGGGTCACGCTTAAGCACATTGACTCGGGGAAAAACATGACAAAAATTGAACGATTACAACACGCGATTAAAAGGGGAAGGCACAGATTGCAAAGGCTCAATGCTATGGTTTTGGCAGCTTCATCATCCGAAAATACGGAAATGGAATCCCCAATCCATGCAGGAAATGGGGAATTCCTATTGGACTTGTCAATAGGCACACCCCCAGAGAGCTTCTCAGCCATCATGGACTCAGGCAGTGACTTGATATGGACACAGTGCAAGCCTTGTACTCAGTGTTTCGACCAATCTACCGCGATTTTCGATCCGACGAAGTCTTCTACATTCTCAAAGCTCTCATGCTCTAGCAAACTTTGCACGGTATTGCCATCATCCACATGTAGTGACAGTTGTGAGTATCTCTACACATACGGTGACTATTCCTCAACTCAAGGGACCATGGCAACGGAAACGTTCAGTTTCGGCTCGGTTTCGGTTCCAAAAATTGGATTCGGCTGTGGGGTTGACAATGAGGGAAGTGGTTTCAGCCAGGGCGCGGGCCTTGTCGGGCTTGGGCGCGGGCCCTTGTCATTGGTGTCACAACTTGGCGTGCCCAAATTCTCATACTGCCTAACATCAATGGACGACACCAAGACAAGTAAACTGTTGATGGGTTCAGAAGCAAGCGTGACCAGCACGAGTAGTGACGTCAAAACAATTCCATTAGTCCAAAATCCATCACAACCCTCCTTTTACTATCTTCCCCTGGAAGGAATTTCGGTTGGTGACACTCGCTTGCCTATTAAGAAATCAACTTTTGCATTGCAAGAAGATGGTAGTGGTGGCCTAATCATTGACTCGGGGACAACAATCACTTACTTGGAGGAAAGTGCTTTTGATCTAGTGAAGAAAGCATTCATTTCCAAAACCAAACTTTCCGTTGACAAATCCGGCTCGTCCGGACTCGATCTATGCTTCACACTGCCACCCGATACGACCCAAGTCGAGGTCCCGAAATTGATCTTTCATTTCGATGGTGCGGATGTGGATCTGCCAGGGGAAAACTACATGATCGCGGATTCAAGCATGGGGTTGATTTGCTTGGCCATGGGGAGCTCGCGTGGCATGTCCATTTTTGGGAATGTCCAGCAACAAAATATGATGGTGATTCATGATCTTGCGAAGGAAACCTTGTCCTTCCTTCCTACACAATGTGATACTCTTTGAAGTTCAGTTGCTGTGTTTGCATTGTTCGATTGCCAGCAATTTATATGCCTGTTTGTTCATGTTCTTATTATTGTTTGTGCTTATCTTCGGACATTTTATATCCATTCATTTATATATGATTTCCGAATCTTTTATCATCCGTATCCGTTACAAACTGGAAGTTCATTTCCGGCGAAAAGAAGTTGCCGGTGTAACCAAATTATTCACTGAAATAGGTTTAGATCGATGGGGAAACTCGCTGCTACCCTTCTCCGATGAAGGGTCACCGACTCTTGACATTTGCGGCGAGAATTTCGGCCAGTCATTCCCTTTGTAGCGAGTTATTTCACTACTTATGTGACATGGCATGTGGTAAATAACTGGCCGCATTCTTTTAATAAATAAATTATAATATAAATAAACGAAAAGATATGATCTATATATTAATTTACATATTTTATTCGTTTAATTTCTTGGATATGTAGATTATAATATAAACAATAATTTACATTATTATATTTTTTTTAATTTTCGAGAAAATTCAAAATCTAAAATTAAATAAGAACTTAAAATTGTAAATTGAAAATATATACTGAAATTAGAAAAAAAATATAGATTGGAAATCTTGAATGCATTACAAGTTTAAACACCAATTGCTTCGCTTAAAGAAATATAGTATACTAAAAAAGAAAAAAGAAAAAAAAAAAAAAACTGTCTACATGATATGATAGGAGGATTTGAACTTTCAGGATGAAGTCCCTTCATCTCAAACTTAGCGACATTGCTTCAGAGCTGAGAATCAGTGCCACCTTATATAGCCGAGTGATAGTATGAACTTTGAGGGGGTAGTATGAAAAGGGTGGTAGTTATCATTTCTCGGGTGGAGACTACTAGGAAGACCGTCTGACCTAGCAAAGTTATGTAGAGAAGAAGCCATGGCGGTCTAGGAGACATGGCCTGATGTGATTGGCCATATGAGGATGAAGCGGAAGGTAAAAAGGGATGAAGGAGTCCATATATAGATAGGGTATTGCACCATATTGAGTCTATGAACTTATTGCTGATTAAGTTCTCTGTGCAACCAAGTTAGGTCGGTCAGTTTTATCTTTATATCCCACTACCCAGCATTCTTGCTAGCAGACTATGAAGAAGATTGGGCTTAAGCAATGAACAATGGTCACGCTGATGTTGGTATCGATCAAACTGATCCCAATCTATGAATGCACCCTAACCTATGACCTACATCTCAGACATGAGATTTGAGTCATAATTTAGGTCCTTCCCCGTTTCTATAAATAGGCTTGATCCTCCATTTAGTTCTACATCGTGAACTCCTTAAGTAGAAAAGGTAATTTTTTAATTACACCAAGTTAGAATGGACTTAAAAACTTTGAGCAAGCTTTAATTGGGTATCTTTGCATGTACTTTGTAAAGAGTTATTTTGATAATTAGCCTTTTAACCCAATTTAAAGTTGTGGACTAGTTTAGGAAAATATGATTTGATAAGTTATAAACAAGAATCCCTAATTTGGTTATTCCACTTTTAGTCTTGCAAAAGTAGGCTTGAAAAAAGTATTTAAAACCATTTGGACTTAATTTAGCCTCTAAAGGAGGTTTTTGGACTAAAATAAGAGCCATAGGTTTACTTTAATATGGGTAGGCTTTTTCCTTCTCTTATATGTTATTAGGCCTATCTAAGTTCATATCAAACCGAAGTCTAAGCTCATGGTATATATGAAAAAAAGAAAAAATGAATCTTAGTGATTGGATCATTCCCAGTAATCCAATGATGATCAACTACATCATATCTCAACCATCCATCTCAAAATAATCCAATGGTGGAGATTTGCCTACAAAGTCTATAAATAGGAATCCTCTTAGTCCTTCACATTTTTGTCGACTATGAGGTCTGAAAACAATAGGGAAGCTCTGTTGAAATGTCTACACACAATATCAAATTAGCTATCAAGTCAAGAATGGATTAAAAATGTCTAAGAAAATAGAATTTAATCTTTTCTCACATGCTTGCTTATAAGCCATTGGTTCCTTCTCTCCACGAATTTCTCCATCATACCTATATATATGTCAATGGATCAAAAATCAATCTGTATACGTATTACACATGACTATCGTAAAAAATGAACCCCACTTACATACTTCCGCTGCCTTTAGATTGACCAATTCGAGGACTTGTGCTCTCTATTCCTCTCGTGCTAAACTCGATTTGTCTGTCTTCGTCATCTCCTGAAAAAAAAATAAAATAAAATAAAATAAAAAACAGAGATGATTAGAAAGAATTTTCAAGAATAAATTTATGGTTAAATGTAGAAAACAACGAAAGCGGACTCTTTGTTGTTGGTGGTACAAGGAATGGGTACACTCCAACAGTGTGATGGCACAACTACTTTATTCTGATTCTCCTTCTTCACCTTCTAACGCAGCTTTCATTAAAAAAATTACGAGCTAAACGAGATTCTTTGTTTCTCCTCTTTGATCCCTCTAATCCCTTGGTATTAGTAACTGTTTGAGGCACAACGCTTATCCTAGTCACGTGAAGCTTGAGACACATACAACATGTGCATAATGGGAATCGACAAACACCCCACATCTATAATTAAATAATCTGTAACACTAGATATTATTAATTTAGATATTCAAAGGTTTACTTTAACAGGCATGGCACATTAAACATGTAGAATAATTGTAAACATAAGTAAAGTTCTTTTGCACATGTCATTTAAAACCACCATTCATGTAAATCTCAGAGAGGGTTAAACTAACTGCCTCTTCTTTCATAAATATCATCTTGAATTTTTTAACAATCATTAATTGAGCAATAAAAGATGGCTCAATGCTTTCAAAGCTCCTAAACAATGGTGGAACACAGTCGCAGATTAATTCATTTCCCAGGGATTGAGTAATAGCGCTCTTAGCCTTGTAAGATAAACAAGTTAGATTGACAAACATAAATACAAAATATAACACGTATCAATCATTGACTCATTAAGTTCATCTCACAATACAGAGTTATTTTTATAATCACGCCACATATATAAGCTCGCTAAAGTAGGTCTACAAACCTTTAGACTTAACCTATTTCGGTAGAATTGCTTACCTTAGTGCTTCACTACAAGCTTTTTATTTTTCTAAAATAATAATATATTACGATCATTTTTAAATAATAATTATTGACCAAATTAAAGGCATTTTCTTAAGTGTATGAACTTATATGGTTAATTTAATATACCCTACTTCAAGTCTATTATAAAAAATCTCTTTTGATCATTTTCACCAAAAAAAAAAAAAAATCAAACTTAGAACATTACTAGTCTTAAAGCCCACAAACTGAATTTACCTCTATAAATCGGGTGTCATATTAGAATAACGAAAAGGTTTACCTTCTTCAACAAAAACAAGTTGGAAGTTATCTTATAACCTACATACTTTCCGAGAAGAATCCCCTACGAGAACGCCTACTTAAAAATATCTCATGTAACGCATACAATCAATCTTTTAGTCCCACGAAGTCTTAGCATCAGCATATACATATTGATGTTCTATGATTTTGAATGCCTCAAGGGATCTCTCTATCAGATCCATGGAGTCATCAACTTAAGTTGGCTTTCTTGTCTCTCCATCATAAAATCCAGTAGTTTTCACGAAATCCATCGATGTGTTCATGTCTAGTAGATTTATCCCCATGCCAAGACAATATCCTAATGAAATCTTGTTCGTTGATTTCCTGAAAACGAAAAATGTTACAAGAGGTACCTTACCGTTGGATGATCACTTACATGGATACTTAACTCCTAGCTTAGTAGTTACATAGAGGAAGCTATATTAAAAGAAGGAAACATGGCTTTTGTACACCTATTCCGTGCATCTTTGTCAATAGACTCTTTAAAAGTTTTTCAGATATCAAATCAATATTTTAAAAAATTCTCTCTACTAAAAACTTTTCACTTTATTAATAAATTTTTTGAGAGGGTTTCTTACCAATTTTTTAAGACTTTTTGCTTGTCCCATGTTATTGTTACTATTAAACCACACTTCTAATGTTTTTAGTGAAAATGAATTTTATGGTGAAAATTATTTACACATACATATTACAAGGAACTCTTAAGAGTTGGCTTTATTAGTGAACAAGGGTTCTATGCATTGGAGTTGTGCAAAGGACCCTTGTTAAAGATGCTCTCATATCTTATAGGCGGGCTACACTTGCTCAACATTTGATTGATAAATTGAGCAAATGATATATGGTCAATTTAGGTCATGCAGGATTGATGGTTTATGAACTAAAGCTGATATGTTATTCCATTGTAATGGTGGTTTTTTCATAAAAGAATTCATTGGACAGTTCATACCTCTATTAAAGGCTATTTTTACTTCATTATATTTATGAAATGGTTAAGATTGGATACGTTCTATTATAAGTGTTTTGGCTATTCTTAACAAGTGAAAGATTTTTCAAAAGGCGTTGCTAGTTAAATAGGTCTTTATACAATGAAAAGGCTTACCATTCGAAGATACTACCAGTCTGTTCACTGTACTATATGGAATAGACACATAATGGGATACTAATTCATTAATAATTAAATAGACTCATAATATCTATTACAATGTTCACTTGAAAAAAAAAAGATACACAATAAATAAATGTTGAATGTGATTAAAATGACCATCTTATCATCATCTTTGACCTTTTCTTTTTCCAAGAGCACATCAACATAGTCAATAGCATATCCATACTCATTTTTACAAAAAAATCCAAACCTAACGATGACAGCGGCTAGTATGGTTCATGTCCACTCTCTCTTTCCCTATTGCATTATCTCTCTTTTCCCCATCTCTTCCCCCTTTCCATGTTCTCTCTCACTCTTGGTTCCCTCTCTCTCATGTTTGACCTTAGACTTCAATGATGACGAGAATGGTTCCTAGACTTCAAACTCCATTATCAACAAGCTATTGATGGAGAAGAGAACATATGTAGGTGAGTTTTCTAATGAAATGGAGGGACAGATTAAGGCATGATGCTTGGATCTGTAGCAAGCTGGATGAGACAGTTGAAAGTAAAGGTTTCTCGACAAATGAGGGGGTTGGATTTTATTTTGTTAGATTTGTTTAATGGAGGGCATTTTTGGGTATTTTCTATTTTCAAAGAGGGTAGGTTTGGAAAAAAAAAAATAGGAACACCTATTGCATTACAATTCATGGGTTTAAAAGGGGAATCCCAATTACGTATTTTTAGGTAATAGGAGTTATGCATAAATAGCTGTTACAAGAGCTTGTTTGAACTAAATGACATAATACAACCTTAGTAAGGAATAAGGGGGGAATAGCTATTCCATTCCCCCTAAGTGAACAAGTTATACATGGGGAAAACCTAGATATTCAACATTGATATAAAAAATTTGACATTGGTGGCAAGTACAGTTTTTCCTCTACCAGGAAAATTGTTATGCAACAATTAGAAGGACCTAAAAAGAACACCAAATCAACTATAGAAAACACATACAGTAAACTTCTTATGTATACCATACATCTACATTTTGTAGCAAACTTGTGATTATTCGTGCTTGTTATGCATGTATTCTTCAACAAGATGTAAAAAAGAGAGAGAATGACAAAAGAAGATATTTAGAATTATGCATTAAGAGTCCTTGACAATGAATTGGAATTTATGCCCTTCTCCATTAGCATATCTTTCAACGATATACCTCATAAGCACAAATATAAATCCAATTAGATCATATACATCCATAAGTAATCCATTTTATATCTCTAAGTACCCTAAAGAAATTTTCTCATTCAAAAATTCCCCATTTTATTTTTGAATTCATATACTTAAGTTTCTTAATATATATATATTAGCAGTTGGTGCATTCGCGCTACGTATGTAAAGAATTAAATTGAGTGATATTTAAAAAGAAAAAAACTAAGGAAATCTATGAAAAAAAAAGAAGGAAAAAAGAAAATAAAAGAACAACAAATAATAATATCTAGAGGCAACAAATAGTAAATAATACATGTGATAAATGAATAATGCACAATTATTTACATGAATAGTATGTGGGTTCAAATCGGAAAAATCACGTACGTGCTGCGTAATTAATCGCGCTACATATGACTAAGGAAATGACTTGACCTACATGTATGAAATGATCAAGTGAAATAAGATAGAAAGGAGGAGTAGGCAGTCTCGATAAACTCTAACATGTCGAATGACAAGAGCACAATGGCATCAAACTCCATAATAGATGAAGAACAAGATAGTGTTCTTATGATGTTTAAGTATTTAATATTTCATACATGATTCTAGTAAAGTAACAGCGTTTGTTGGAATTTATCTCCTATCCAAATGAGGAAGTAAAGAGACTATTTATAGGAGATAATACATAGATCTGGTCCTTTGAATCATGATGTCAATCAATAACTAAGATTGAAACTTTTTATAAATGGATCTTTAGTAGGGTTTTTTTTTTCATGGGTTTAGGCCCATATAAAGGGTTTTATTATCTTTTAGTATGAGCCAAATCAAGAAAAGTTAAATAAGGCAAACCAATCCAACAGGCTTTACTCTAAACCTACCATGCAAAATCTCCTTTAATCACCTCAAATTTCATAGGCTTAACTCTTTAAGCCCTATCACCTTAACCCAATGAGTCAAATTCATTTCATTATTGGGCTAGAAGCTCATGAGTTAGATTTAGTCCTCTACATTTTGCCCAATGACCAAATTCCTTTGGATAGAGTTGAAGGAGTTTGGGCATCGAATATGCCTATTAAAAGGCTAAGTCACTGACTAGTGCATACGTACTATAAAAAAGCTGCAATGTTGTCAACGCGTCCATATAATTGAAGAATTTATTTCCTCAGTAATTCATGGTAATACAATATAGTCGTTGTTTACTGAGGAGTCATGGGAGAGAAAGAGAAAGATAGATTAATTTTCTTATTTCGTGAAATGAAGGGGAGTGAATTCATCAAAGTCGAAGGGGGTATTTACATTTATCTAGAAGAAGCTTCATTTTATAAGATGGAGAATAATGAGTGGAGTAAATAAGAAGAAAGGGAGAGTGAGTGATGGTTTTTTAAATTTGACAGATGGGATGAAATAGTCATGAGACACTTTGCAATTAAAAGCAATTTTGGGGTGGTTTTCAATAATTATTGAACCTAGACGTAGAGCTTTTTAAAGTGTTGAGAGTAATAGTTTGCAGTAATCATTGAACTAAGACATTCATCTTCTTGAAATGAGCTTGGAGTAATTTCTCTTTCCTTCAATCGTAACCATTTTATACTTGGTTCCTTCTCATGCAGTTTTCACTTTCCGTACTCTATGTATGCAATTCTTGATCCATGCAATTTTTTAGCGTCCTCGTGTAATGAATAAAGAGATTCTTGTATCCCTTGTATTCATACTAGCCATTATGTGTATCTCTCCCATTAATCCTTGTATACTTCTCCCCCCTTTTTTTCTTTAATTGTAAACTAACATTTCCTCATCGCACACATCCTGTAGGTGTCATACTGGGATCGTATATGACTTCGTTTCAATGATTTTGATAAGGCCAATCACAACTTGTAATGCAAACTGAACATAAGCCATGAGATAAAAGGGCATGAGCATACGAGTACGTGAGAGCTAACGTAAGCCATACGAGAGTTGAATATACATAAACTGAACATGAATCTTAAGACATAAGCATATGTGAGTTAAACGCAAGCCTTATGGATGAGATGAACTAAATATGAGTCTTGAACATTAATGCATGAGGGTCGAATGTGATCCCATGAACTACGTATGTATTAATTAAACGTGAATCTTGAACATGAGCCTTAAATATAACATAAGTTTTCAAATCATGATGCTATGCAAGCTTTGAACATGATGTAAGTGAGCCTTAACGTGATGAAATGGGAGCATTGAACATGTGAACTAGATATAAGCCTTAGTTATGATCTTATCATGAGCTTTAAATGTAAGACCTATAGTCAGGTATTCGGGGTTCGATTCGTAGAATTTAGAATGATCGAGCAAATTATCCGATCCAGCCTAAATTTTACGATGAAATTAGGATTATTAGTAAAAGTGATCCTAAGAGTCTAAATTTAAAAAAGTAAATACTAAAATAATTAATTATTATAATATTGAATTATCTATAAATTTCTTGTTATTTATTGGAAATGTATAAAATAAGTTTTGATAACTAACAAATCGATAAAAATAGATTATGTGTACACTAAAAATCATAAAACAATTTAAATAATATTTAAGAGGATTTATTTATATCATATATGTATTTACATGTAGGTAGAAATACGCAAAATTACTTAAAATATGTCAAATGAATGCTAATTAATTACAGAAAATTCATAAATTATTAAAGAAAAATCAAGAAAATTATGGAAACATATGGAATTGTCAAGAATTGAGGCATGGCATGCTAGAATTGAAGAAATAATCCAACTAGAAAGTCAAAAATAGAAGAAGATAAGGTAATTGTCATCTCAAATTAATGAGAAAAAAAAATCTCTATACATACCCAAAATTTTATAGAAGATCGTTTGGTCTATTTAAAGTTTAGAAAAATTGGAGAGAACCGAAACAAGAGAGGATTAGGGTCTTTCTCAAAAATTACAAAAATTTTATGCAATTAGCGCTTTAGACGAAAACCCATACTCGACAACCACGTGGAAACAAACAGCTACCACCACACTACTCCTCCACCACTACCCAACCTGGCCGATACACATAAAGCCACCGTTGGTAGCTGGAAGCCAATCAGATAGGTGAGTCCGATTTCCAACCCAATTTTGTTTAATTTTATAAAAATATTAACTATACTTAGAAAATTATGAAATTTGTTATTCTGAAATAATTTAGTATGTATATTTAGGGAAAAATATTATTTTGATTTAATTATATCCGAAAATATATAATATTTAAGAAACTGTACAAACCTAAGCTTTGTTCGAATCAGAAATAAATGATCTTATGAGTGTAGTTTGGGGTTCAAAATTTTTTTATAGACTACCTGGAAGTTATAAAGCAATTCTATGAAGTACTTTTGCAAAAATGAATTTTTGAAATTTTTAAATAATTTTTAGGCCTTAAAATAATACATAAAATGAGTAATTTAGGGCTAATTAAGTAATTAAATGGATAATTACTAATTTAGTACATAATTATCTGTTTTAAGATATTGAAATCTAATGGAGTATACTATTTGTAGCATTTAGTGTGTTAGATGTAATTATTAGGGAATTATATAATATATGTGTAATAGGTAAAAATGGTATATTTTAAGTTAAGTATATAATTTAGGGTAATTAGGTATAAATTCTGATTTGAGATGAATATAGGTATTTTGAAATGTTAATTAATATTAAGAGGTGATATTTGAAATAATAGGAATATTAGAAGTGTATATTATATACATATTAAGTGATAATGTATAATATGTAAGTATAAGAAAACTGATGAGTAGAAAAAAATATTACGTTAAAATAGGTATTATATTAATAATAGAAATATGTAATAAATTTGATAAGAAACTTAAATTTGGGTAATTATATGAAAAATGTAAGATTTTCTCATAGCGGGAGTAAATTCAGTAGTTAAATTAGAATTAGGATGTACCGTACGGACTAGAACATTAGTTAGAAACCAAAAACGACATTTAAGATATCCGAAAATAATATGATTAATTTCTTATTATAGGTTAGAATGATTTCCAAGGGTTACGTATAAAGTCCCTAATAAAAAATTGAGATAAAAACCTAATTTAGAAACCAACTTCAAAATTGAATCAGAACTCAACCTAAATTAGGAATAACTTTAAAAGACTTAAAAACCTGAATAATTAGTATCCTAAAAACCCTAAACTAAAGATAACATAAAAGAACTATAAAATGAAGTTTATATAAGATAGTTATATACACGTACTAAAATAATATTTGTAATGTAAAGATTATCGACGATGGCTTAAGCGAATCACACCTCAAATGAGCAAGTAAGGAGTCTAAGTAAGTTATGATTAATGCGTTACCGTATTTTAGAGTACTAATTTGTAGTACTCGAATGCTTGAAATTGCACTTAATTGTGTTTATTAGATAGTTAGCTGTGTGCACGTGTTTGTTTCTGAGTTAATGATGTGATTTGGTTTACTGCTCTAACTTGTATTATGTGATTTGTATAAAATGATTGATCATTTTAAACTAGACTTAACCAAATATATGACTTGTAAACATAAATTGGACTTACATAGCAACCCATTAAGGGAAACCTAGGGCTTTCCAACCAAATACCGACCCCTTCGAAAGGGATAGTGCTGGATATCATAATTGATTCATTTTTCATCTTTAGTCGAACTAAGTGACAAGTAAAGAGATCGCAACAAGGATGAAGTCAATGGTTTTAAGATAATTGCGAGAGGAGCGATATCTCAATTGCACAAGCTTAAGTTTGTTCATAAGTTGTTGTATTAATGGAAACTTCTCAATCTAGATTAGAGTGAGTGCAATTTTTCTAATCTTACGATGAGTCGGATAACGTCGTGCAATGAAATTTGCTTGAGCATGTATTATATCTAATTAATTTGGTTGATAACTCTATTTATGTTTGCTATATAGTTTTAAGTCTCTATCCTAACTTACCGAACTATTATTACTCACATCTCTATAGACGTTGTTACAGGTGCTAATTAGGAAGTGGCTCATATTTATCTTGAGGCTAACAATTACTGGATCTTGGAGAGTGAGGAAATACATCTAAAGAATAGAGATAGTTTTAAGGTCTTAGTTTTTATTTATAATTTTCCAATTTCGGATAATGTATTGTTTAGGAAATATAATACAATGAAAACTTGCAAACATTATTTGTAACACTTGAATTCTAGTGAATATACATATATTTTCATATTTTTATAGGTAAATAATTTATTTAATTCATAAACTGTTTAATTCATAAACTGTTTACTTCAAAATGAGTTAGTCGTAGACGCTTTATGCAAATCAGATTTAAGATAGTGATTGTATGGTCAGTTTTTATCATAGAATGGTTTATACTGCGAGACCATTACTACTTTGTCACTTCGAGGTGTGACATTAAATATGAGTTCATAAGAAGCTTTGAATTGTAAGTACATAAGAATTGAGCATGAGTCCCAAAGCTAAGCACACACAAAATGCACATAAGCTTTACACATGAACACAGGGAGTCGAACACTTGAGTTCAATATAACCCCTATGTCCCGAGTACTCATATAATTTTGACATGAATATACGAGAGCTGAATACATAGATTGAACATATACCCCTTTACATGAGCACTTGTGAGCTAAACACATGAATTGAATATATATATTGAGTTAGAACATACTATGTTCTTAAAGACTTCATGCACTTAGAAACAACGCATCAACTAAGCAGTAATGTCGTCTAGTGTAAAGTAATAAGGTTACCTTATTATCTCATTTTCTTTTTAATAGCATCATATGGTAGGGAGAGAAGGCTTGACTTAGCTACATTAGCGAGTGACATGAACCTTGAATTTCTAAATTGACATAACCTTAAGGCTACTTAGACTCTTTGATTTAAGGAGCCTCTTGTATAATAGTGTAATTGTTAGATTGCTTAAACTCAATGATCTAAGGGAATCTCTTTTTTTAGAATAGGCATAATTGTGAGATTGCTTAGACTCAATGATCTAAGGGATTTTACACATCATCTCGTATTGAGGCAAGACTTTTTACTTACTAATGATAACATATATAAAAGATCCATTTCAAAAAAGTATTCAATTGCACATTTACAACAATAGTAGCACTGACTGCTTGAGATCAATAATTCTTTCTCATTAGTCAAGATTCTTCACTACTTGATTGTGTAATATGGCTTACTAAGGTATTACCTAGATTAAGGTGTCAATATGCCAATGTAATCATCAATGAGATTATCTCCATTACGTAATGGAAAAAACATTCGAATCAATTGGGCAACATAATGGTTATGCAAGATTACCATAGCTTGTTTACATGTAGGAGACAACACTCTTATTAGGTTATACATACGAGCCAAATTCATCATTGTGTGCTTGGGAGTCAAAACTCTTTACCAGGTAACAACAATGTGTAGACTAGATGTTATGCTCACTATCAATTTTCTTTTAAAGAGTCAAGAGGGTCCAAATGCCCCTAATGAGAAGTAAATTGTTTTATAGGAGTAGCCTTACGTGTTTAGAAGACTAGTCTCTTACTTAGCTGCGGTAATGGCAATAGAGGAGTAGAATAAACACAATCATATTCTCATATGATAATTATCAGTGATGGAAAAAGAAACTTCTTTCATTGATAAGAAACAATTATCGCGTCATTTAGATGTGATGAGAGAAGAGAAGAGAGAAAACCAATAAAGTTATATTTGGTTATCCATAATCTTCAATTTTTTTTTCAACTTATGAAGCACCTTTGATTTCCATAAGACCATTGGTTCACTTACATTCCTTTTACACTTCCACAACAACCATACATCCTTTTTCTCTTGAATTCTTGATTATGAGCTTTTTCCCTTATACGTAATAGTACACTAGGAGGTTTCTCTACAGGTGCTCCCTTCATGCTCATTGAAGAGGGCTGCTTCAACAAAGTTTAGTTCATTGTACGTAAATGAGTCCTTTGTTGCATGATGAAGACATCCTCCTCATTCCAATGACCCTTTATGTATTGATGCCATATTAAGGGTATTATTATCATCATGTTAATATCAAGCCTTCCTTCCCCGATGGAGTTTCCAAGAAAATGTGTAGGTTTAAATCGGAAAGATCACGTGCATGTTGTATGACTAATCACGCTACACGTGAGTAAGGAAATGACTAGACTTACACGTATGAGGTGATCAAGTGTGATAAGATAGGAAGGAGGAGTAGGCAGTCTCAATAAGCTCTAACACATCAAGTAATAGGTAAAAAATTGCAATGGTATCAAACTCCACAATGGATGAAGAATGGGATAGAGTTCTTAGATGTTCAAGTGTTTAATCTTTGAGGAAGTGAAGGGGGTATTTATAAGAATGGTAGGTAGATTCAGTTTATTAGATCATCATAACGATCAATGGTTAAGATTGAAACCTTTTAAAATAAATCTCAAGTGGTTTTTTTCATAGATTTAGGCCTATATAAAGGGCTTTATTATCTTTTAGTGTAAACCAAACCAAGAAATATTAAATAATGTCAATCAATCCAACGAGCCTTACTTTAAGCCTACCATACCAAATCTCCCTTAATCATCCCAAATTTCTTAAGCTTGACTCTCTAGGCCTTATTATTTTTGCCTAATGAGTCAAATCTATTTCATTATTAGGCTTAAAGCTCATGAGTCAGATTTAGTCTTTTACAATTAGCAAATAATATCTATGATATATGAACAGTACATCGAAAGTTGAAAATATAAATGCATAATAAAATGTATTCTTTATTATAGATGTGTAATGAATTTAAATTTGCATTAAGTTGAAAAATGTCTACATGAATAATAGGATGTGTCTTTTATAGATGTCTAGTGCATTTAATTTGTATATGCGGAAAATGATTTAAGTAACGGTGAAAATTGATTGTTGAAAAAATAGTTTAAGTGATAATGAGAATTAGTAATGGGATAGGTTTGAATTTTATTTTCTTTTAACTAACATAAAAAAAATATTTAGTTGTTGTTGTTAGTTAAGACAATTAAAAAGAAAGTTTTTTTTTTAATATACATATTAACGAATATGAATTTTAGATAGTAAACATTTTTATATACACATCGAAAATCTCGAGTCGAACTTGGCTAATCCAGATTAGACTTGAACAATCCGAATTTAGGTCGGTTCATTGAACCAAGAGCTGGGTCAAGGCTAGTTCACGAGTCAGATCTAGCCCTTCCCTAAGTCTAGATCAATGAGCCTTAGCCTTCCTTATGTGATGCAATATGATGACTTCCTCCTGACAAGTGAAAGAAGTCATACCTACTCATTTGTTTAAATGTTGATTCTTTAATCCTAATTTTTGCAAATATGCAAAAATTTAGGGAGGCAACAATGAGCCTTAGCCTTGAAGAGTGCATTTCTCTAGCCAAAGATTTATACATATTAAAATATGAAAAGATAAATTATTGGTTAATCTTTAATTATTCTTCTATTTAATTTCTTAGCATTTTAAAAAGAATAGAATAGTACTTCTATTGAGTCCTTTAAATATCTAGTCAAGGTTTAGGATGATTCACTTGCTAATTGGTACAACGTAAATGTCTTATACATTTAAATAAATTTTATATGTAAAAATAATAAAAATTACAAACAAAAAAAAAAGAAAATTGAAAAAAGAAGAGAACTTATGGAGCTATAGTTGCTACCGACGTATTGCTAGCTAGCCTCTTACCTTATGTTGGCCAGCTTCAATTGTTCTTCTCTTTTTTCAAAACTCTTTTCTTAAATTTTTCTTTTTTTCCCTCTTATAATTCTTTAATTTAATTAAATACATTTAATTATAAAAATTTTATTAAATTAAATAATATCATGTAGTCAAGAGGTGACACATGTCAAACCTTAAGCAGATATAAGGTAGAGTTAACGGCAAACTTGTTTCATCTGTTTTTACAATATTAAGTATCCAAATTAAAAAATAACCACTAATCTCATATTTGGTATGCAAAAATGGCCACAATGGAATTAATTTCGCATTTTATTTTCATTCCTCATGTTTAAAAGTATATGTGAAAGCCAAAATTGATGATTCCGATTTTAAAGAAGAATTCGATTTTTGAAATCAGCCTTTGAGAAAACACAATCACATTCTATTCCTACTTCATTAGTCATGATTAATTACAATTATTTTATAACCTTCAAATAGATTATAGTATACAATAATTAAGAATATTTTTAATAAACTATTTGAACATTTAATATTATTTCTTTTCATTTCATTCTGTAGCCATCTCCAAATATAAGAAAAATTTCTCATCTCAATCCTCATTTCGTTCCATTACATTTCATTCTATTCCATTTCATTCCGTTCCAATCTATTCCGTTTAATTCTATTCTAACCCATTCCTTCATATCAAATATGAATAGTTTAGTAACATTAATATTAATTTTGTGATAAGATAGACCTAATTCGGTCTCCCTTTCCTCAATAATTGTAATATGTATAGTTAGCCAAAAAGAAATAAAAATAAAAAGATAGCTAATCATTAAGGATAAATTTTATACTTTAATTTTCCTATTAAAATTAAATTTTAAAAGAGCATATCATTAATATATATCCTTAGATAGCTTTTAATGATCACAAAATGAACTCTTATTCATATTTAATTGATTATATAAAAGTTTTCAGATATATGGAGAAGTTTTCATCTTTTAGTATCTTATTAAGTGTTTTCACATGATATATCTTTTTTAAAATGGTATTTTAAAAATTTGAAACAAGTAGGACCAAAATTGTTACTTTGATTCCTTAATATTATGTTTGGTACATAAGAACAACTAAAATGGAATTACAATTCCAAATTATATTCTCTTTTCTTATATTTGGAAATGTATTTAAACAATTCCATTTTTCCTTATTCATTATTTTTAATTAAAATTGTTTATTTAACTTTCAACCTAATTATAACATCTAATAATTTACATTCCATCATTTCGATATTTTTAAATATAAGAGTAAATTTATAATTATGACCTTAATTCTATTCTACTCCATCTATTTTCATTCCAAATTATTCCCTTATAACAAATTTGAAGTAAGATTCATTGTATGACTTTTGGCATTTGCATTCTCATCGGCAACATCTTCAACCATTTATCTATCTATCTAC
Organism: Lumnitzera racemosa; assembly: GCA_024138005.1. NCBI lineage: Eukaryota > Viridiplantae > Streptophyta > Magnoliopsida > Myrtales > Combretaceae > Lumnitzera > Lumnitzera racemosa. Next base: position 23,864,241 of record JAMXBC010000008.1, read on the forward strand.
ACGTGTACAGCTTTATGAAATGAAATTTTCTAGCAACACAGTATATTCTCTTAGGACATTGCAGGTGGTCCACAATAAGGTCGGCAGCATCAAATGAAGTGAGATCTTTTTTGTATTATTATGGGCAGGCATGTGCTATAAATAAATATATCACAGAAATATTCTTTCCGACCACATTCCATGGTTTTGGGTGACTGGTACACTTCTTCCACAACCTTCGGTTGATAATTCTCGACGATTTTCTTCTGTATTTTGAAACCGAAAGTACATAATCGGGTACAAGATTCTCTTGGACCTACCTCAAGGTAAGGCCTTAAAAGACAGTGATCTAGGCTTTGGATAGATACAATGCAACCGTCACTTATAACAAGCTGCTAGTTTTAGGATATTGGATCGTTGAAAAAAGATACAGAGCGTCGATCGTATTTTTCTAGATATATGCTGCAGCCTTCAAGAATAACTTTTGGACCCATATATACATGTATACATATATGTGTGTATGTATCTATGTATACACAACCGACCATATCTATTAATACACCAATAATATGATTAAATGATATTTTCAAATTACTAGAAGGCCCGTAATTACTGTCTCTTGAGAATATTTGCTCCCATTCCTTAGTATGCTAAGGGTGTTTTGCCAATTCTCTCAAGAGAGACAATGTAGTTTAATTCTTTTGATGTTGCAGTCACCAATGGATCTAACCACACTTTTGGTAATGTTACAAGGTGCTTGTATTTCCTAAAATTTGGTTATGATGTGAGGGATATAGATGAATCGGTTCATTACATATATCATGTGCACAGAAAGGAAATAGCATTGAGATAGAATGGTCATCAAACTAGAGAAAAAGGGTGGTTTGGAAAAGCATCGAAAAGGCGGAATGAACAATTTCATTTGATTGAATTTCACTTTGTTCAACTAATATAGTAAGATTGTTGTATAGAACATAAATTACTGCTTTTTTTTTCTAATGAAATATGTGGTTTCCAAAAGTTTGTCTCACCACTTTATTAGCAAAGAGTGCATTCTGGTAAAATGAAATTATAAGACTTAAAAAACACGAAAATGCAACTCATATCACGTAAGTGTTGTACCACTTAATCATCTATCATGAGGAACGCAAATAATATCGAAATTGGGCTCCCAAAAAAATATTATGTTTATGGGGCTATAAGGGTGCTTTTACGAGGGGCACCTTCCAATTTTTTTTTTTACAAAGAAAAAAGTGTCTTTGAGAAAGGTATTTTATTTTTTTTAAGATGCCTTTTATAAAGATGCCTTCCTTTTATCATAAGAATAAAAGAAGACATCTTTCTAAATAGTACCATTTTTATATAAAAATGGAAGAAGACACTTTTATGAAAGACACCTTCTTCTTTACATAAAATACAAGCAAGGTGCCTTCTAAAAATGCACCTTCCCTATAAGAACCTACAAAAATCACACTAAGATAAGTATTAGCCTCTACAAAACACAGCATAATAAAGTCTCAATGATGAAACAATTCAACCAATCAAATATAAAAACCATAACTCCAACTCATATCCCAACTCCAAACTTCGACTCATATCCTCAAGATTAAATATCAATAAAGACAGTCAAGCATTAGAAATAAATATCATAATAGCAACTTCGATTAAAATACAACAAATATTCAATGAAGTTGTTCATATAATACACATAAATGAATACATACAATTCTTCTTCCTCCTAGTCCTACCAAAGACATACAATATAACCCTCTATAGACCTCCTTTCTTTAGCTATGCTGAAAGTTGTGAGTCTTGTATTAATATTTGCTATTGGAGTGGCTTAATGAACTATGGAGGATCAACTACACATATCTAGAAAGGACCATCACTTAAAGAACTCACAAACATTCTCTTTTATGGAGCTAGTGGTGTAAAGGAAAGAACCTGCTAAATATCTATTACCGATGTCTAGAATGAGCTCAAAGGGGGACCCAACATACTGTACACATCTGGATAAGTGAAAGATGTTCTTGCATGGGATGGCTTTGCAGTGTCATAATCATGCTGACTCCACTACGATTATTGTGCAAGTTATATGATGGTCAGCTGGTCAATAGAAATTCTTATCTACCGAAACTTTTTAGCTTGTAAGAAGAAGGAGATTGAAATAAGCCATTAGAAGGAAATACATCTAAATATCAGGTATTGAAAATGTACTTACCAACTGACTTAGCAAAGCTCTAGTCTAATTGACATACTAGCATATGGTGCCCCTATAACACTATCAGTACCTACTTTCAACCCCTCTAAGGTATCAACCTACTTGACTTAAGCATATTGATCATTCTAACTAGTAGTGTATGTCACATGCCATGTAATCTAGTCCACATTCGTTCAGCATCGTAGGTTTGTATGGTACAATGCCTTTTCTGTATTGCATGGTGTTAGGACCCTCTATAAACCACCAAACCACTGAACTATACACTTTGGGGAGTTCCACTCAACTATATGGAAGGTGCATATGCTATTCTTGAATTCAACCGTTTGAATCCTCCTACCTTCCCCCATCCTATTCACTACATGCGCACTGCATGTTTTAACCTTAAAGATCTTATTATGCTTACTGAAATGCACAATACGGTGAGAACTCGCCTGTTTCGCCTAATCCTCCAACATTTTAGTTGCATATTTTGTGAAAGGGTTGGTTCTCAATAACCGCTTTTATTGTGTCCTTATGTAAAAGATATTCCTTACAAGGGATGTCAACAGTAATCCACAAGCATTATAAGGGGTGTCAACAGTAATCCTCGAGCATGCCATAGAAAGAAGTTATAACTCTCTATAATGTTTAAGTTTATGTAACCAAAGTAGTAGTACCCATCATGTGTAAGTATCTACTACTCAAGTGATAATCTATTGAACAAACCTAAATCATCTTCCTTGATATTTCCGAACTTCTTTATGCATATTTTGAATTTACGGGGTTGAGCTTACATCATGACATAAGTGACTCATTTTTTGTATTGTTGGATCTTGTGCACCTTATTGAAGCTACTAACGATGTGACATATGCACCATTGGTACAATGCAAAAGTAAGTTTATCAAGGTTGTCAAACTCATGATTTTACCTATAATCACTAAAGGATCGGTAGAATCGAAACGTAAAAATATAAATTTATACAACCTATATAAAATAGCTTTAAAAATTTGTGGATATACTTATAATAATTATTCAAAACTTGAAATATATGATGAAAATAAAAAAATTTAAGTTCTTTTTTCGTAAAAAATTTCTAGTAGTATATAATTTAACATGTATGGAAGAAGAACAAATAAAGTTAAAACTAAATATTTTTCGTTATCTTAAAAAATAAAATAATGAATTAAAGAAAACTAAAAATTTTAATTCATTTTAAATTATTAATGGTATAAAGTGAAGTCTATAGTTTTCATTATAATCTTTGTCATTAGAGTTGAAACCTGAATGAAAGCTATATACATAAAATAAGGGACTAAGAAAGAGAAAGAGGAAAAAAATTAAAATAGGACAAAGAAAATGATTTGATACCCTAATAGTTAACGGCTTGTAAAAACTTTGTTATATTTTTCCATTTCTCAGTTCATTCAACTCAATTATATAAAATCGGTAAAATCGATTAAAAACATAAGTTTTAACCAAGTTTATATATAAACTCCATTAAAAACGTAAGTTTCTATACAAAAACAATTTTATGCAAGAGTTAGCTTGGAAGAGCTTCTAAAATCGTAAACTCGTAAAATCACATGGATAGAATCATGATTTTAACAACTGTGGTTTTAATTCATTTTCTAAATTGTTGAGTACCGATTAGATACCCATATATCTATCTGAAATAAGTCATATTGTTTCTCGACCTTCATGGTCCCTTACTACATGTTATTTCAGCTTCTTAAGCAATTAACACCATATCTTGCTCGACTTTGTATCTACGAAGGCAAAAGCGAAGGGGACTATACAATTTATGCCGTCATGATATAGGCAATCAGTAACCTGTAAGAATACTTTCTATACAATAAAGCATCATTAATGCTCATATCAGGACTACAAAACCTCTATGCCTCAATACACATGCTAAACAAAACCCACTTCAAGTGTGATAGATTTGGTTCTCCAACTCTATTCTAGCCCTATTTAACCTTTGTTTCTAAGTTTGCTCATCTGGATTAAATTAAGTAGTCTATGAAGATCATCATATGATTTTTTCCAATTACTAAACATAGTTTCAATAGCCTTCATCTTATTTGACCATACCCTTCTATTGGTTACCATGGACCAAATTCTCAACTAACAATATTATATAACTAGGAAATCTTCGTATGGAGGTCATCCTTAATCACATTTAGAAAAACATCAATTATTATATTGCAATCCAACCATAGATGATCTTGATGTATAGACAAATTTACACAAATATGAAGTCCTTGAAGTTTGGTTATGATAAATAAACCCTCAACTTCTTCTTAGAAGCTCTAAGCTTCCACTTATATTCGTCGGCCCTCTTAGAACAAAAAACAAAATATTTACTCCTCTTGGATTCATATATAGTCAAGTTATAATGATCTTGATGTAGTACATCTTAATAGCTCTTCCTAGATTTTCCTTAATGTTAAATCTCATATTTTTGTTCAAATTTTTATTGGTTAACAAGGCAATAAATTTGGCATATATAAATCTCTCTTCCCCACCAACATTGAAAAGGGGGATAGAATCTCTAACAGTTGAGTTAGTCATATGAACATCCGATAGATGTATTGGGACTTCAATCGACTCCACTAAGCTTAAGATTGAGTAATAGGGATGTACTACGAGCATTTTAGGCACATTGTTCTCACCGTTATCCTTCTCATTATCATTATCAATATCATTATCATCCTCCTCCACATCACCTACAGGCTCATAATCATCAACATCATCTTCATCATCAATAACCAAATACATTGAAGCATACGGTCATGTCATACCTCCTTTTGAAGGACTACTCCAACTACTTCATCAACAACAACATTTTCTTTATCTCACATAAACACAAACATAGGTAGTGGCTTGAACTTGTCTACTGCTAGCTAGTTAACCATCATGGGTTATACAGATGTTGCATAGACAAATTTATTTGCTTAGGATGCATACTGTCAATGAAGCCTAGCTCTTTCCGCTTTTCTAACCCTCACATATAATCGATGAATATAAGTTTACCTAAAAGCTCCAACCATCTCAAATTAGTTCTTGACATCATCATCATCCTTTAATAATTAGAGAATAGGAAACAACTTCTCAGTAGGTGTTAGGATGCCTATATAGAATCCCAACCATACCAACATTGGAATAAATTAAAACACTTTAACAAACCCTTTGAAGAAGTTTAGAAAAGTTCACATTAGTCCTATAATTCTTTGGCCATGAATTTTCCCTCACAATATTTCCATAGGCTTATACGATGAATTTAACTAAACTTACTATTTTCAACTTATCTATAGCACAAGTAACATATCGGTTAGATTGGAGTGCATTATGTATTATATATTTCAACCACATGCCATTACCTATGCTCTTAACCAAACAACTCTTTACTCCATTTTTTCAAACACTTGATATGCATTTTGTAGCTTACTCAAATGACCATTGATCTATAACTATGGTAAATCACATTATACGTATCAATTAATTATCATATAATTACTTGTCATTATACTAACACAACCACAAAATCAATAATTATATGAGGAAAACACATAATTATGAACAATCACATAATTAGGTTAACTAGGGTAGAATATGTTAAACTCCATGAAAATTGTGAAAATACAAGTAGAATTTGATATTATAAGAGTAAGGAAGCATGTACATTCAATTTTTGTGGAAGATTTTGCTGAGAAAAAAAAAAGTTTTGTAGGAAGAGGGATTATAAAGATTGTATCAAGAGGGCATTGATTCATGCTCACATGCTTAAAACTATCTATTAAGATTATCTTATCAAATTTCCTATGTTATTATTTAGGAAAATCTCTTAAATCATTAAAAGATTTGAAACCTTCTAGTTATTTGGCACATGACAACATATGGTTAGTCCATATAATTATATAAATTATATAACAAAATTAATAACAAATAAATTAAAATATAAAATATCAAAAACTAAAAATTGCATAAATTTAAATAAAATAGTTCTAGCCAACCCTTGCCATGGGATGGCTGGAACAACTACCTATATGCAAGTGGGTCACTTTAACCCAACATTAACAGTGGCTAACAAAGATATATAAGTAGGTTAAACGAACCAATCCAGCCTGATTCACTTTGGCCTATGGATTAAACGAGTTGAACTAATTTGGCTCGCTTAAAACCTTTGCCCTAACTTGTTTAAAAAATGGGATTAAATGGATCGACCTATGGGTGAAAGTTATAAATATATTAAATAGACCAACCTAAACCATCAAAAATAAGTTAAATAGACTAACTCATGAGCTAAAACCTACTTACACACTTTTAGTAATCAATTACCTTTATTGTTAATTTTTTTTAATAAAAAGGAAAATAAGAAGGAACAAATCAAGTTTCATCTTTTAAAAAGCCTTTTTTTTTTATCTTTTCTTCGTTATGGATGACCGTACAACTCCCTTAAGGTAATAGACAACTATCCATCTCCAATAATAGGTTCAATCAACGCACTTTAGTTAATGGGTCACAACCTACTTGCATTCAGGTAGCCTTTTTGGCCATCCCATGGTCAAAGAGGTGGCTAGGTCGTAAGACTATACACTTTCCATATGGATGTTTGCTATCACTTGGCTATGGATAGCTTGAAATAATTTTTTTCTTATTTTCCCAATTTTTTATTTTTCTTTTATTTTCTATAAATTTATTTATTTATTTTATATTTTATCATATTATTTATTTAATATAATTATGTAGACCAATCAAATGGTGTCAAATGTCCTATAATAGCAAAAAATAATAATGTTAACGAAAGGACTTGTTAATGATATTAACACGTTATATGAATTAATGAGTTGTATTTAATCTTTAATAAAATTTTAATACGTAAAAATATAATTGATATTTTTAAAAAATATATATATTATTTCATTATCACATATTAAATTTTTATTAGTGCTAATATATTATTTATTGATTCACTCGATATGTTAGCATTATTAAATTTTTTCCTTTTTTTCCATTTGTAAGTGTTTGCTAACATGAAGAACTTGAATAAAAAAAATAAAGATTTAACATTAAATATTATTAGCTTTTATGTACCACATAATTAAACGAGTATCTCTTAAATGAAGAAAAATTACTGTCTTCCACGAGGGACAAGCAAATTAAAACAGCTTTAAAAGTTGAAAAGACCCAACTATAGGGGGTCACGTGAAATTCGAGCACATTTTTCGTGGAGCACAAAGACTAGTACAAGTAGGAGTGCCAGCTAGGTAACCATGGGTTTGACTTTCATCTCAATTATACCGGCACCTCCAATATGGTCTAATCGTCGTCTCACAACGAGGACCATAGTCTACTGTACATCATCGACGGAAAGGGCAAGAGGGGAGAAGGTATAGAAAAGTTTTGGTATAGAAGTTCACCATACTCGATTGTATTTCGGGTAATGTTGGGATTTGTTCAATTAAAATATAGTTAATATATATAATAAGTAGTGCCTTAGCGTGAGGTTGATCTTAATGCCAAGTCCAAGGGCAAAGAATTCCCTATGGAGCCCTTTTAAGTTTTAACTATTAAAGTGGTTTCTTGACGCTATTTTTTGATTGAAGGAGGAATGACAAGGGAAAGAATTTGAAGGGAATTATCTACTATTCTTCATTAAAAAAAAAAAAAGAAAAGGAAATGCGAAATAATGAATTTCAACAAGAAAATTTTTACTAGACAGAGAAAAAGTTTCCTTCCATATTTGGTGAGAATTCAAAAGGGAATACAAATAAAAATAATTTTTTAACATTTAACCACATTTTCTAGGACTTTTATAGAAAAAATATAAAATTATATAACTAATTTTACTTTCACATATATTCCTTCTAGAGGTTTCTATAGTAACACTAATAAAAATGCACTACTATAATGTTAATTAATTTAAACCATCAATTTAATTATATTTAATATATATTGTCTATCCTATTAAAATAAACTAGTTTGTTACTTGAATAATAGAATGACAGTTTTTATAAATGGGAAAAAAAAAATAGAAAAAGTAATGTGCTAACCTTTTAAGTAATGCTACCGTAAAAAAAATCCGTTGCTTCCTTATCCAAATAAGTCTACTTGTAACCTTTTTATCCACTTTCTTTCCCTACTCTCTCTCCCTCTCTTATCTACTTTTCATCCTTTCTAATTTTTTCTCTCATTTCAAACCTATTGTAAGAGGAAGATGTCCTCAAATAAATACCATTTCTTTCACAAGTTTCAGTATAATGTTTCTCTTAATAACAACAATTAAGATCTCATATGAATATGAAACATAATTACTGTCACGTAAATTGTGAGATGTATATTAATAAATAATAGTATTTGTCGTATATTTATAATAATTCATGAGTATACATCATTGTTACGTTAATTGAGATAATAAGTTACGTAATTTTATATCACTTTTGCTAATAAGTATGTTCCTATATTTTACATATGTACAACTTCAAACACTTCTATTTAATACATGTATTTTTATGCGTATGTAACTTTCAGAAAAATTTCAACTTTTGCATAGTCAATGCAAAATGATGCAACCCTTGCATTCATGTTGTTTCACTTTTCTCCTATAAATTAAAAGATGATAATTATTTTCAAATAACGCATACCTTCATTAAAAAATTGTCACAAAAAATGGTAATATAAGTAAATAGATAATAGTATCTATCTTCTACTTATAACAATTTATTAGTATATATTGATAAGATGTTCATTGAGATAGTCTTCTAAGTAATTTTTTATTCTTATAAACAAGGGTACTCTGGACTAAATAAATCCCACAAGAAGACTTAAAAGTCTTTACGATTTTCACATTCTAATTTGTTAGAATTTAATCTCCTTAATCAAAATGAAAAGCATAATGTATGAAAAGTGGAGTAAAAAAAAAAAACAAAACAAAATGTAGAAAGTTAACTGGAAACAAACCTCTTTTAATATTATACATGTATAAAGCCATCATCGTTTTGATTATTGGATGAACTATAGTGACCGCAGCGTGGGGCATGTTTTCTTTCTAGTGTGTCATTAAGGAAATAAAAGGGAACAATGCATTGACTATAGCCACATTTTACACTCACATAGACTGGTCCATCATCGTTTATAGCTAATTAAATGCCAGACTTCAAAGTCAGAGCCTAACATTATCTAAAGATAAGTACATGAGAGGGAGTGATAGAAGTTCCGTCATATGTTGGTCCTGGGCCATGTTTGGAAACCGAAGTCAATAGCAAATGAAAGGAAAATCCCTAATAGGATTGTTTTGGCAAAGCATGAGATGAATAATTGAAGTGTACGAGCTCATCTTCTATCATGGACTGAAACTCCAAACAAGTAAACTGAAATGAAGCCTCCATATGTATGAGGTATATATATTTATATTATTAAAGCAAATTAACTTTTAAATAATCTTCATATTTCAAGTTACTTATTTACTCTCTATTGAATTTTATTTAATAAAAAAATTAATATTAATATAGTTTATTAAAATCATAAATAATGAATAAATTTGTCAATCAACTTTCTCCCGTTAATCTTTCATAATCCTAAAACCTACTTCCCCCTACTTTCTTCTCCATCTCTCCATACAACTAAGTGCTTATCCCAATAATCTCTCCCATAGCTTCTCTCTCTTTCCATTTTCTCTTTCACATACTTTACATGCATACATTGTATAGCTAAAATTCAGATTATGATCAAATATAACCATGATGATGATTGATGTCTACGTGTCATGGGCGGATTCCGTCGCTCGACCCCGTACAGCACTTAACGTTCCTGACCTGACTGAGGAAGGTTAAGTCAGCCAGTAATATACTCACAATGTTAGAGAGAGAAAATAGAGAGAGAAACTCTGTTAGTATACTGTATTCACTCAAATAACTTATGTCTTACATATGAGAGGAATACCTTTATATATACAGAAAGCCTTTACAATCTAATAGTTAAGATCAATTCGATCTAATGGTTACAATTGATTCCCAACTACTATTTTCACCTACCCCCACCTACTATTATACAAGATTTTGGACTTCTCTAGAACCTTCTAAAGCTTTTCATCATCTAGAAGCTTTTAGTGGTCTTTGGGCTTTAGGAACCTCCTAAGAATGGCCCATTTCGGAAGGCCTGTAACATTCTCCCCCGCTCAATTCGACAAAGCCTTTGTCGCTCCTTCATCGTGGAATTGTCGAATCTTGTTTTTAAATTGCCACAATGCTTCGGCTGGTGCCTACTGGCCTCACTCTTTGGTCTTCCCTTCCATCTTACATATACTCATGTCTGAGAGTTTATCCATGTCTCTTCACATGTCTATCAGCTATGATCCCTTCTACTTCCTTATCAAATGAATCCCGTACTCCTATTGGGGCCCTTTGTGATATAGCTCTTATAGGGTCTTCCTCATCTTTATGGAATGATTTTAGCATGTTCATGTGGAAAACGGGGTGGAATTTCAGTTTGGATGGAAGTTCCAACTTGTAAGATACTCGCCCCACTCGTTTCACAATTGAGAATGGACTCTCGTAGCGACTCATTAGACCTTTATGTAATTATCCCTTCGTACGTTGTATCAAATGTAACTTAACAAGCACTTGGTCACCTACCTGATATTCCATCGGCCTCCCCTTCTTATCTGCCATCTTCTTCATTCTCTTGATAGCTCGGCCTAAGTATGTCCGAGCTAAGTCGTGATTTTCCCACCATTCCCTTGCAAATTTATATGCGGGAAGGCTGGACCCCGTATATCCTATTGCCACTGTATGAGGAGTTAAGGGTTGCCTTCCCAGGACGACCTCAAAAGGACTCTGTCCAATGAACTCATTCTTCTGTAGATTGAAAGAGAGCTGTATGACATCCAATAACTTAGACCGGCCCCAATGACTTGTACTTACAAGGTACCTCCAAACTTAAAGGCAATGTACTACAGCTGTCTTTTCCTTCTCATCTCCTGGGTATCGCCTCTCTGTATCGTTCAACGTTCGGTTCTCAAAGGCTATTGGATGGTTTTCCTGCATCAAAACCTCACCAATGGCATAATCACCATCATCCATGCATACTTCAGATACTTCACCAAAATTAGAGGGTTTAAGAACTTGTTCTTTAATGACTGCTTCCTTCAAGGTATCAAATGCCTTCTGTCGATCTTCCTTCCATACCCATAAGACATCTTTCTTGAGTAAATCCATTAAGGAGGTAGCCATTCGAGAGTATCCACATATGAAATTTTTGTAATAACTTACTAAGCCAAGAAATGACTTCAATTCGGTGGGCTTAGTAGGTTCTTTCTATTCTCGAATGGCTTGTATCTTCTCTTCGTTCATTTTGATCTTCCCCTTTCCTACTACATGCCTTAAAAAGGTCACTTCTTTCTTTGCAAAGGCACATTTCTCAAGCTTTACATATGACTCGTTTTCCCTTAAGGCTAAGCAATTTGTATGAAGATGCTCCCGATGCTTTTCCATAAGCTTACTATAATTCATGATGTTATCCAAGTAAACCACAACAAAATGATCCAAGAATGGTGCTAATACCCTATTCATAAGACTACAAAGAGTAGCTGGGGCGTTTATGAGCCCCAATGGCATACTAAGAACCTTAAATGCACCATACCTTATAACGTAAGTGTTTTTGGACTCATCTCCATATCTCAGTCGTAGCTCCAATTTTTAAAAAGTATTTTGCCTCTCCCCTTCAATCGAATAAGTTTGATACCAAAGGAATAGAGTACTTATTCTTCTTAGTGACCTTATCCAAGGCCCTATAGTCAATACACACTTGGAGGGGCCTATCGTGTTTCTTTCGAAAGAGAACTGAAACTCCAAAAGGTGCCTTTGACGGTTGGATGAATCCAGCTTCCTACAACTCCTTCAATTGTAGCCTCAATTCTTCTAATTCTTTTGGGGGCATGCAATAAGGACCAGTAGCAAGGGCCTTTGTACCTGGTTTTAGCTCAATCGCATGATCCACTTCCTTTCTTTGTGATAGCTTCTTTGGCAACTCTTTAGGCATGATGTCTTTGAATTCTTGTAGCAACTCCCCCAATCGATGTGGAATTACCTCTTAATCCCCTGTCTCTTCTTCCCCTTTTAAGCCCTTCGCTAATCGCATAGCGGAAAGGAATTTTGTGGCTTAACCAGCTTTCCTTGTAACGGGCACCACACATTGAGAGTTGGTCTCGAGAATACATATACAGTCTGCACGAGGAACAATAAGTGCATCTATACGATCTAAGAGTTCCATCCCAATCACAAATTCAAAGTCATCCATAGGTATTACTTCGATGGTTTCTTTTCCTTTCCACCCTCCCATATGGAGCTCTATCTCCCTAGCGACTCCAGTAGTAAGGACTTCCTTTGAGTTTACCGTCTTAAGCCATGTCTTGGTTTTCTCCACCTCTATTCCAATCTTACTTGCTGTTACATCAGAGATGAACAAATGAGATGCCCCTATATCAATAAGGGCATTTAACTTCTTTCCAGCAACTATTACCTCAGTGCACATCAACCCCTTTCGCTTCTCCTGCATTTTCATAGCACTAAGTAGTCGTACCAAACCCAGTTTGGCCTTATCCTCTTCACTAGAGCTTTCATCTGCCATAATTGCTGCTAATCGATCTTTCTTTGGGCATTCCCTAGCATAATGGAGCCCATTGCAAAAATAGCACGTCAATTCTCGAGGCTTCCATCGTTCCCCATTGTTCCCCATCTTTTCCTTCACGAGTCCTTCCTCGATCATTATTCCTCTCTTCCATCTTAGGCTTCCCTCTTAAGGAACTCCCATTCCTTTCCTTCTCAACTCCACCCTTTCACCTTCCTATTGAGATCTTATGCTCTGTCTTCTTGAACTCCGTTAAGCCTTCAGCAACTGCTATGGCCTTAGAGATGTCTTCTATTCCCCTTCGATCTAGCTCTAAATTTGCCTAAGGTTCCAGACCATCTAAAAACATCACTAGAGCGTCATCCTAGTTAAGGTCTGGGATCTCCAACATTAGTTCTGAGAATTCCTTCACATATTGCTTAATGTCACCCTTATAAGTTAGGTGATGCAACTTCACCTTCGCTTCTTTAGCAGTATTTTGGGGAGAGAACTGCCCCTTGATCTCATGTACAAAGCTAGCCCAAGTATTGATTTCATTTGCCCTCCTACGCTACCATACCATAGCAGAATCTTTCAAATACATAGCAGCAGTACGTACCTTTTCAAGGTCATCCAAGATTTTTACAGCATTGAAATATTGTTCTATTCCCCAAAGGAAGTTGTCTACCTCCCGAGCGAATCGTATCCCATTGAAAGGTTCGGGCTTAGGGACATCGATCCTATGAGCAGACTGGATGGTCACTCCACTTACCATTACCACCCGACATGCTGCTAGTTGGTTCTTAAGTTCTTCAATCTCCTGGCGCATGGCTGCCATTATAGCATCCATCTTGACTTCATAACCTTCCTCCTTAGTTTCCAAAGTAATGACTCGAGCTTGGAGTATTTCATTCTTTCCCTCAATTGTCTCATCACGCTGCTTCAGCTCATCAATGGCTTGATTCAATGCTCTTTGCAACTTGCCTTGAAGTTCTTCCTCCATCTCTTCAAGGTTGCCTTGTGATTCATCGAATTGTTCCTTCGCTTCAGCAATGCTCAACTCCGCTCTATCCATCCTATTAAGGAGGGAGTTCAGCAAGTCCCGGGACCAAGTCCCGGGACCAAGTCCCGGGACCTAATCCTTTGCCTGATAACACGAGGATCATCATGGTCAGCCAACTCATCGACCATTGAAGTGTTATTGTCTCCTCCGGATGACATTTTCTCCTCAAGTAGCTTTTTTTTTCAGGCTGTGATATCACTTGTCACGAGCGGATTCCATCGCTCGACCCCATGCAACACTTAGCGTTCCTGACCTTACTAAGGAAGGCTAAGTCAGCCTGTAATACACTCACAATGTTAGAGAGAGAAAGTAGAGAGAGAAACTCTGTTAGTATATTGTATTCACTCAAATAACTTATGTCTTACATCTGAGAGGAATACATTTATATATACAGAAAGCCTTTACAATCTAATGGTTAAGATCAATTCGATCTAATGGTTACAATTGATTCCCAACTACTACCTTCACCTACCCCCACCTACTACTATACAAGATTCTGGACTTCTCTGGAACCTTCTAGAGCTTTTCATCATCTAAAACTTTTAGTGGGCTTGGGCTTTCGTCTTTGGGCTTTAGGAACCTCCGAAGAATGGCCCATTTCGGGAGATCCGTAACATACGCATATAGATAATTTCTACCGTAATCTTCATTTGCTAATAAGTAAAAAATTAAGGATTTAAAATAGGTATAGATAAAGAAAAAAGAATAAATCTATATTTATATTATTTAACAAAAATTATGATTTTTTTTACCTAATAGATAATAATAAATTATAACTATATAAATTTAATATTATTTAATTTGTACACACATCGCGAGTGCATCATTCATTAATATATATATATATATACACATATATATATTCATATGTATTTTTTATATGGTATATGTACTCATTGTAACTTGTACCATTATGCATAACATATACATTAACCTTGATGATCAACATAATCCTCACATTCACGTTGCCAATCACCAATAGCTTCCGAAAAAATGAGTTGATAATTCTCATATTCATGTGGATTCAAAGATGTATCTACCATATCCAATACAAATAGAGACAAAACCAATTGGCATTTGCATGCTTACATAGCATCCATGTGACATTTTTATTATCTATGTGGCATTATTTACTATTATATATTAATTATTAACATTTAATTATTATTAATTGTATATTTAATTGGCATCTACATGGTGTCGTCTATGGAATCTAGCTAGTAGAGAATGATTACAATTGGGTTTTGTGCTATTGAATGGGTCTACAAAACAAGAACTATTGAGTGGCACTTGGGGGTTGTCCAGCGCCATCACTTCAATGCTTAAGTTAATAATATATAGCGAAAAAGGTAACAAGTATGCCAAGGAGTAGGATAGAGCTTAAGTATGCAAAGTGTTAAGTGGTTTATCGTTAGGTGATGGTTTGATATTTATAAATGAGTAGAGCCGACATTTGTAGAGCCATTAGTAGGTGAATGACACGTCCACAAGTCATGAATAGTGGAGACATATAGGCCAATATGGCCCCAGATTATAGAAGGTGCTTGTTAATTAGGTCTTCAAGCCTTATCCTTGTTTATTAGCTGTTGGAGCTCATAATATATGGACAAGCTATCCAATAGGCTTAGGTTAAGGTAGATTAACACAAGTGAAGAGGCCAAACCTAATTAGAAGGCAGCTAGGTCATAAGCGTAGGAAGGTCAATATGTGCCTAAGAGGCCCAAGCTTAAGATATCCTATCGACACATGGTATCTACAGAGCATCAATGTTGCATTATTATAATATATTGTAAGTAAAATGTGTAGACCATTAAGACATACATTAAGTTTATTCATCCTCCACATCCTTCCCTACTTACCAATAGTTCATCAATCTATATCTATTTTACATTTTATTATATAACGGGATAAAATTCATGAAATAAGGTAGTGTAGGATAACAATTGTAAATATGTCATTCCCGTTCTACACAAACAAATGTAAAATCAACTTTTCATCTTGTTGTTTCTCTTTATTGGTTTATATGAATTTAAAGGTAAAACCACAATTAAAAAGTACTCTGCACCCTATGTTGCGCCATAACCACAACAAACCACTTAACCTCACCATTACATCAAAAAATGCTTGCAAAGTAGATCACTTAGGCTATTTTTAATACTTGAAAAATATTTTAAAGTACCAAAAAAGCTTGATCATGTCAATTTAAGTTACCACAATTTAATTCTCCAGCCACTATAGCTTTAACCACCACCACCAATTGATAGAGTTCCATGTATTCATGTCTATAGTGAAACCATGGCGATGGTTGAAGCTAAAGCAACTAGAAAATCAAACTGTGGCAAACTAAAGTGGCATAATCGGGCTATTTTTGGTATTTAAAATATTTTTCAAGTATGAGAAATAACCTAAGGTGTTTATTTTGCAAGCATTTTTAGGCAAAATGGTGGTGTTTGGTAGTTTTTTTGTGATTATGAGATAATAGAGGATAAGGAGTACTTTTTAATTATGATTTTAATTTTAGATTTGCATAAGAAAGTAAGGAGAAATAAAAAGATGAAATGTTTTTTTTTTTTCACTTGTTTATGTAGAAAAGGAATGATGCATTTACAATTGTTATCTCACATTACTTATTCTACGGACTTTATTCCACTATATAATGCAATACAAAATAGGTATTGGTTGAATAAATTATTAGGAAGTAAGAAGGGACGTAGAGATGAATGGGTTTCTATCTATATCTTGATAAATCATACAATATATTATAATAATGCTACATAATTGCTACATAGATGCATGGTCAATAATAATAATTTATAATATAATAACAATAATTATTATAATAAATTGTGTTATGTAAGCAATAAAAATGTCATAATTTAACCAAAGTTAGTGTAAACCTCTAAAATTTCCGACCTAAATCTTATATTAGATTTAAGTGTACTAGACGACCATAAAAGTAAGCAAGATTAAATAAGATAAAAACCCTAAAATAATAATCGAAGTCTTAATTGCATATGAATATATTAAGCCCTAAATGCGTAAAAACATTAGAGATTGTACTCGAAAGTGATAAAAACCCTAAAACTATAAATTTAAGGATATAAAAGTACTAATTCACTATAGATTACTCTAAAACCTTAATTGCTCATGTATTCTTAGTATCATACTAAATCATTATTAAATGATCAAGATAACTTTCAATTATTCATAAATGTATACAATACTAATTCAATTTACTAAAGACTAAGATATTACATTATAGATCACATCCATCTTCTAATTATATAACTAGGTTAGTATTATATAGAATTAAGTGTTTAGTTGATGTTTACATTACATATTATAGGTATTAGCATCCTAAATGATATTTTTCATGATAATTACACTAAGTAGTATACCAAATGATGTATATAGGATATAAATATCTAAAGAAAGATGTCATTAACTAATTTTACTAATTATTTCAGTAAACTCCACATTTCCATTCATTTCCTTAATCTTTCTCTCAATTAACCTTAATTACCCCATTATGTACACACAAATTATATGTAATTTTAAGAGAGTTGACTAAGTCAATAGTCAAATGTTGACCTAAGTCAAAAAGTTGACTAAGTCAATAAATGTCATTGTCTTCTAAAGTTTTCTTCCATTTTCCTTAACTTTCTACACATTGTTTTTGTCCAATTTTACCCCCTTGTTGCTGTCCATTCTTTTCCTTCTTCTAAACTCTACTTTTCTCAATTATAAAACACAAATTAAGACAACACAAATCTCTTTTTCCCCTCCCACAAAACCTTGAACTTCCCTTGTCCTTTTCATCTTCAAACCCTTCATAACTTCAACTACACAACTTCACTTACCACCATAAACTAATAAAACACATATATTTGCTTTCCTTTTCATATCACAAAGAAGAAAAAGGTATAATTTCATTTAAATCTTTATTTCAACAAGTGAGTTAGTTATCTATCTTAAGTTAGTGGAGGAACCTTATGTAATATGTGCTTTGTGTTGTTGAAGATAGGAATCCTTATACTTATGCTTAAAAGTGTAGAAATACTTACGGAGACATATAGAAATGCATATGTACATACAACAAGTGAGCACATGTAAAGTGTAGGTGCAAGGGTTTAGTGAAATGCTTAGTATAAGTATAGGAAATCCTCAGATAAGTGGAGAAGAAACACATGTAAATATGATCAAGTATGTGTATATCAAGATATACTTGATATACACATGTATAGATACTCTTATATATAAGTATCCTTTATGTACATAACCAAATAGAAGGAATATACTAACTATACATACATATACCTTACTAAATAAGCTCATAAAGTGCAAAAATATGAATTTTGTGAAGATTTCTTAAAGGAATATAGAAAGCATACGAAAATACGTATAAAAATACGTATGTAACCGTATGTATATATGGGTATATATATAAGTATATGTATGAGTACACAAGCATACCTACTAGTATATTGGCAGTATAAATATATACATGACATATGTATAAAGTACATAAATACATAAGAATAAGGTATATATATATAAAGTATGACCTAAGTGATGACATAAGCATAACATAAATGATATAAGCAAACAAAATAATAAAATATAAGATGACATAATAAAATGACTATATATGTATACATATACATATAGATCGAAACTTCTTTAAACTCCTAATATACATCTTAAATTGAATTAGACTTAATTAAGTATATAAATTAGTAATAACAATATAAGATCATCTAAGTGTAAGAATTTAATAACCAATGAAATCATTAACTACTAAAATAGGATATAAAACTAGCTAATAAGAATATTTAAGCTTCAATAATTAAAATTCTAATAAATTTAGTCCATATCATAAAACATGGGTTTTAACGTCCAAAACAAACATCACCGTATGAACGTACGTTTGAAAACGATGAAAAATAACTATAAGTTCATAAATATTGAAAATAGAATGAAAAAGTTACATATGATTAGTAATATGGTTCAATCAGATAAAAACTGATAGTAACCCAAATAGAATTAGATAGATAAATATCTAGAACCATTAATTTAATTCAATTCTAATTATAGTCTTTATCTTGTAATGATTAGGTGATCCTAACAAGGATTGGGATCTTCTCGAAGACTACTACAATTAGTACGAGACATCATAGCCAAGTAAATATTCTCGATAACTCTATATTTATCTATGCTTATAGTTAGTGTACTTAAATCGAATATTAATAACTTAATACATGGAGTTTTGGGATATCTATGTGCTTGATATTGATTGATTACTATGAGAAATATTGTTAAATACGAGAATTGATTATTTGACTGTATAATTGATTGTTACATGATTTGGATGGTTTGCTAATATTGATTAATCGCCTCATAATTTGACTTAATTATATTTAGCTTATCTTAAATTAAAAGGGTCATGCATTATTCATGCATTGCATTACTTATTCCGGCCATCACTTCATGTGAAGATAAAGAGAAGCCTTGTGAAGGTTATTTCTATATATTAAAGTGTTTCTGTATGCTACATTCATACAACATGACCTTACCGTATGGTTGAGGGTTGAGTTTAGCGACCTCTACTGTAGGGTGTGAGTGTAGACTGTGAGAGCCATCTCACTGCTAGGCCTAGGACTTTGTGTACTATTAGATTTTCAAAAATAGAAATGTATTTGGTGAAATACGAAATTCAAAGTTATGCTTAAAAACCCAAGTATTAGAGCCCGATTGTGATTAGTGCCGATGTATCTCCAACCCTTATCTCAGAGGGCGTTAAAGTCCAATGTTATATGCAGCACCAATCAACTGCATATATTGTTTAGCATACACGTATGCATTCATTCATATGATTGTAGTAATTTGTTTGATAACTTGTTTACCAATATAGTATGAGGAATAACTCACTAAGCTCTTGTAGCTTACTCCTTAATAGTTTTTCTTTTGCAAGTTGATAAATAATCAGACATGGGTTAAGAACCGAGAGTTGAGTGCAAGTACTGTGACATTTTAGAGGCTAGAATTAAAGAGAAGTTATCTAGTTCATGTGAAACTTTAAATGTAAATACCACTTATGTACTTAGACTTTTCAACCTTATTAAGTTTGAACTTTTAAGTCTATATTACTTGATTTGATCATTCGATATAAAATACCAATTCGATATAAAATACCAATTCTCTACGGTTTTGAGGAATTGTGAAATATCGGACATCCATAGTTATTTATATTTAAATTTTACAATAAATTAATTACTTAAAAATTAGTAATCTTAGTGATTAATCATTTAGAATCTTACAATCTCTAACTTGCAAAGCGGTTTTCACATCATGGGTATACACGTAACATGGAAATTTTTAGGCAATCCTACTAGGTCCCTTTAGGGTCCTGATAATTAGAATAATAAACTTGACTTTATCTCTTTATTTAAGTATTAGTTTTTTATTAAGTCTACCATCTAGGCTTGAAAGGCTACTACATAGTATAATTACTAGGCAAAGCCATTAAGCTTAATTGACTTAAATTTAGCATTTACTAAACCATTCCAATTTATTAGCCAAGTTATTTAGTCTAATTATAATAAGTCTTTTACTTTATTTTAATGTTCTTCATATATTAGATTTATTAGTGTCTCAACTTAATTAATTAAACCAATTCATAAGGTGATGAACCAACTAAAAGATCAATCAAACTAGTTTAGAGTTACATTAGATTCAGTTAAATCACAAGAGTTTCAATCCTAAATCAAAAAATCTAATCAATTAAGGTAATCTTATTAATTAATTAAGTCCATCTAAGTTGACAATTAGTTTATTTTAACCAATTAGAGAGGAACCCATTAGTTTACTAAGTGAACTAATTCAACCCATAGGGGAGATATCACCTAAGAAAAATTATTTCATTAATTACTTATCACATATTATTCAATTTGTTATGATTATTATATATATTACATCATTAACTAATTACATCACATAATTATTACTAGCTTAATAGTAATTACCATGGTGTTATTGGTAGCAAGATCACATGCTCATGAAGATCAAACTTATTCTTAAATGGTTGTTATTTATAATCTTTAATTGTTAGTTGGGTAAAATATGTTTTGAATTTAATAATTTGATTTTTGGAAATGAAATTTATGGATCAAAATACATTTGATTCATCCATAATCTCAATTTGCATGAAAGATGTGTTTTCAATTAATTTTTTAATCTTAGATGAATCAAACATAGTATTTTAATAAAAACAAGCTAAATTTCATGGTGAACATGTAAATATTCAAGATGAACATTTGAATATGCATTATAACCTTCAATGTACAATTAAAAGATTAATCTACATAAACACCATAACATTATTACGAATCATACTTAAACCATAACATAAACATAACTAAATAAAATTTCAGCATTTAATACATTTATATATCTTCAAATCTTCATTTTATCATCATGAAAATCACTAAATTTTCTAGAAAAATTAGCCTTTTTACTTATGCATCAAAACTTATTAAAATTACACATTTTCTTACCAAATCAACTCCTAATCAATTCTAGTTTTCCCTAAACTTTCAAATTATCAAACATTTGAGAACACTCCAAATGCAAAAAACTTCCTTAATTATAATCCACTTTCATCTTCAATTTGAACACTAAAACTTTACCAATTTCACTCTAACTTGATTCCTATGATGATATTCCTACTCACTGGTTAGCAATTCTTAAACATCAAGAGCATGGAATTGATTAAAATCAAACCTTTAACTTAAAAACATATTCACACCACACACAAGCATACACTAACCTACAATTCTGTTATCCAATTTCCTTATTTAAACACCAATTTCTTGTTTAACATGCTCCAATTAAATCATCAAACATCAAATTGATATAATCTACCTGAATTAACACATAAATACACTTAACAACCAATATATAGCTTATGAGCTCCTAATGAATTTCAATAACCAATACTTCAAATTGTCAAACATCAAATATATCAATTGAACATTATCTGAACATGAAATTCACACTAGAATTAAAATTATAAATCAAAACACCAAGAAACCCATATACATACTTCACACCATATCTTAACGCTTAACAGAACTAATTCTTCATCAATTTCATCAAATCAACTACCTAATATACTTCCAACATAAGAGTTAATACTTATACTCAATAGATTGTAGCTAAATCTTTGAAGAACAATTGAAGTATACTCAACTTCTTCCATTTCTCAATTTAATCTTCAATAATCCAAAATTCACACTTATTATTCATAATAATCTTTTAGAAATTCTCTATCACATATAAAATTAAGGCTACTGCAGTGACTAATCTAACAAATAAAGTTCGCTAAATCAAGTTTTTACTTCCTTTTTAAAAAGAAAAATTGCTACTAGCGAACTTTAATTACTAAAAAGAGGAAATCTTCGCTACTAGCTTATATGGGCAAGAGTAGATACTTTTTTGTTAGTGATGTCACTTGCAAGCCCTCTTGACTTGATTTCACTTCTTCTATCTTGATAACTTAAACAAATATTATATTAAAATTTCATTTGATTGAATTACCTAAATTTCAAATAAAACTCCAATATCTAAAAAATTACATACCAATTGGAGCATAGTTTCTAGCCTAAATCCTCATAGTTACTTAACAATCCACTCATTTGTGTTAATTTATCATGAAAAATTACAAAAATCCATTAGTGTTCACCCTCATAGTTTACACCACATGTTAGGAGATTGGATGGATTAGCTCACCTTAATTCTTCATCAAATGTCTTCATTTTCTCCCTCTTCCACCCACTTAACTATTTATAAATCTCTTAAACTCACTTTAAGTTACTTATTTACCCTTTTATTTATTAACCTAAAGATAACAATGTAAAACATCAGTGTATTCATGTAACTTGCAATACTAATCAAACATGTAACCTTTAATTTCCATTTTACCAATGTGCCAATAAAAAGTCATTTCGACAAATTGGATTTTAGAAATTATAGTAAGGTTAGTAAGATAGTTTTATTATAGAAAAATATTTTTATTTCTTGGAAAATTATTTAATTTATTAAAAAATACTTTCATTTATTATTTATCGTATTTGAACAATATCTAAATTATTTCACTATCCCTCTTTAATTTTTTGTAAATTTCTCCCATTATATTCTATGTGTTGAGTTTGCGAGTTTAACTTACATAAGAATTGGGATTTTGATCATTGATATTGTAAAAAATAAAGAAACTATAAAGCCGAAGTGTAATACAATGGAGTGCCCACCAACCAAGAAGGTAGTAAATTAGGTTTGTGATTACCTAATGGCCGTAGTCGACCAATGATAAGCATGACCAAGTTAGTTCTACAATCAATTAGGAAGTTCAATAAGGTTTTGATAGTTGCTTCCTTAGTACAAAAGTTATTTCCTATTATGTGTATTATAATTTCGACTTCTTGTAAGTATATATACATACCTATATATTTATACTGATATATGCATAAGATTAAGTGTATAAGGGAATAAACAATCTTAGGAACTCATGAGAAAATTAGTACTCTATGATTGTTTTATACTATTGTTAATGCATTAATATTTATCTGATCTTATCCATATAGTTTTTAACCTTTTTTTTTTTTTGGTTTTTCAACGTAGAATCCATATTCCATTGTCTCATCTTACTTTTTGACTTCTCTTACCGATTGATAAGCCACAACATGGACGGACACATGTGTAGAAATATTACACAAACCAATGAATGGGTCCAAACCTTAAAAACTGTTGTCATGGGTTAAGCAAAACTCATGCACAAGTATAGGATATAATGCGCCATATACCTCACACAAACTAACTAATCTTACTTAAGGTTAAATAAGAGTTACTTTGAACTTGATTAGTAAAGCTCATGCAAGAATAAAGGAAAAGGAAAAAGATAGTAAGAATGTTTCACTAGGTAATTTTGGTTGAGTACAAGTTTACCTTATATATAATCCTAATTAGGGAAAATACTAGGTATTACACATTTACCAAAAAGATTCTAGACAAAATTAGTATATGTTATGTGTATAAGGACAAAATTGACAATACATAGAAGAATATGCACTTGATAGTCTGTACATAAGGACAATTGTTGAAAATGTATACCATTTTATGGATGGTTAGTGCAGGTGTAATGAGCAAGCTTTTAAGTAAAAGAGGTCAAAAGTCAATTTTAGCAGATAAGTCAACATTTCAAACCGATAGCTTGGAAACACTACGATCGATCGATTAATGTGGTTGGTCGAGCTATTTAGGTTAGATTGAGAATTGATCTCCTCTACTCGAGATATAATACAGAGCTGGTAGGAGTTTGGGTACTTTTGTAAGTTAATCTTTTAGAAGAGTTTAGCTTCTTGTTTAGTAAAGTACATTATGAGAGTTTAGCAGACTGATATAGCTAAGCCTAAGCTTGAGAATGGGCAAGTGGGTATTGATTCTTATCACTTATCATGCTCTATGATATGTAGCCTAAAACTCAGATCTCATCCTAACAAACTAGAATAGAGCAAAAGCTTAGAAACACTGAGGTTAATAGAGGAAAGTTAGAGCCATGGTGGCTAAAGATAGAGTAGATTAACCAAAGCTTGGTAATGGAAGAGCAAGATTGGTTGTTGACATATGTTATGAGTTAGTAATGGTAAAATAAGATCTAACATTTATGGTATGTGATCTAGATAGCAAAAAGTGAAGTATGACATTAAAAAATTTAATGGACATACATATATAATCCATGGCGAATAAAATCATATAATATTTTTTGAATGAAGTGTAATGTAACTCTTAAATAACAAGGTGCCTTCTATGAGTTACATTACATCAAGTAGACAAGACCTCAGTGCTATGTTCTTATTGTTATAAATCCAGATGCAATTAGACTTGTGAAGGTAGTAGATAGAATTTTTCCTAAGTTTATCTCAATGCTATGCTGGAGACATTTGCAGCAAAGATGATGGAAGATTTTGACATTGTGATAATCTTAATACATTCTCTTATGTCTTTGATTTGCAAGGTCAAGAAATAACTTGTGAGCAAGGACACTTAGACCATGAATGTATGTTTACAAGTGTTTTGACCCCTTCAAGTCAATAGATATGCACTATTTGTAGTTGTTCAATAGGAGGAGTTAAATGCCTATAGTTTGCTTTCACTTTAAGCAAAAGAGCTGTGTAGAGTAAATCTAAGGTTAGATGTAATGTTTAGAGTAGGGCAACTCTGTTGATGTGATGGTAGTGTATTTGGAGAAAGGTAAGCTTTTACTTGTACATGATAGATGGAACAATTCCAAAGTTCATACCATATATGCTTTAAGGAGATTGGTTTCACATTGTGAATTTGTATAAGATGTTTAGGTAGATAGGTAATAGCAAAAGCTAAAAAGTTCTTATGGTAGAATGAACTTAGATGCATTACATATTAAATTAATGTGAACTATGTCATATATGAGCTTTGTGTTGGGATTATCTTATATTTCTTTATCTCTTAGTTTAAGTTGGGTATGCTAAAAGCTAGAGTATAATGAGATTTAATGATTTTGAAAAAGGTTCAATGATTATGATGAGATTTTAAGGATTATAACTTGTCCATACCGTAAGATATTGGTGATTACTAAGGGTTATGAAATGATGACAACCTAGGTAGTGGATCCCATATGCCATATAATTAGTTATGTAGGAAGAACTAGTTATTTGGATGAGTTAATAAGATACTGTTCTACTTCGTTGAAGCATTGAATGGTGTAAGTTTTCAAATCAATGACTATGGAGAAAGATGGAACTTAAGAGTTCCCAGAGTACTTATGACTCATAGAGAGTTTAGAGGACGATAGAGCTTAGAGATCCAAGAAATACTTTGTGACTTAGCCTATGTGCTTACAGGTAGTAAGTAAAGAGGTCTCATTAATGTTAAGGTTAATAGCTAAGTACAAGTTAGTAAATAGAGACATAATCTAGGTAAAGAAATGAGAGGCTCGCAAGTGAGTGCTTTACAGTAGGTAACCTAGAGGAGAGCAAGTTAACAAGACTACAATAGAGGAGCTAATTGTAGGAGAAGTGCAAGTGCATATGCGTACATTGATTTGTGCATATTGAAATTAACATATACATTTGTTGAAGTAATGTATCTCAAATTAACTCAAAAGTTGAAATATAAAGTATAAACAGGCTACAGATAAATAAAAAAGTTATATGGACTATCAGCTAATTAGGCAAGATAGTAGACAAGCGAACAAGTTGTAGTGAAGTGATTGATTGTCTAGTGACCTTACAGATTTGTGGTGGTTGTAGTTAGTTGGGGAAGCTTTTTTCTCTTTTGTCTTTTCTTAGTGTCTTGATTATTTCTTACTAAATATAATAGGTTTAGTGGACCATGAACCTATTATGTAGTAATATGATAAAAATTATTTCTTCGTATGATCAAAATTTTGATACAAATTAATTTTGTTAAAATATAAATAGTTGAATTGATAGAAAATTAAACTAACTTTTTATATATATAAGAAAAACCTTTTCATTTATAAATCTATTAAAGAACTCTAAAAATATTTCCTAACAACCAATAATAGAAATTAAGAAAAATCTTTCAAATTTGCACAACTAAATTTACTGAATCGTCCTATTATCCCATAATAGAAATTAAAATTAGTAATTACACATTCTACCGTGAAATGACATTATGCATTCATTCCAATCAACCTTATTGTAATTGAAAACAGAAAAAAGAAAAAATTGAACAAAAATAACGAAACATTCAATTTTCCAGAATTCTGATAAATTACCAAAACAAATCCTCTAAAGCATCTCTCAACAACCAAAAGTAAAATTTAAGAAAAAAAAAATTCTAGTAATGCAAATTACAAATATAAGTAGATAATAATATCAGCGGTTTAACTTGTTGCTTTACAATTTTACTTAACATCAAAAGAAAAGATGCTCTGTAAAAATTGCAATGTGTATCGCTCTGTCTCTCATATCCTCTCTCTTCATGTGTGATTTCCTACTTTTGCAACCTGTCATCTCCTACTTTCTCATTTCGTGCCGACTTTTCCATGCAAGTTCCAGAGCAACTATGTTAGAGCAATATGTTCATCGATTTTATATTTAATGCACACCCCATTTAACTTTTTTAAACTATTTAATAAAGATAGCAAATGGTGGTTAAAAAAACCCTTAGAGTTTAAATACTATATATATACATACATACTCATTCTATGTATGTTGGATAAGCATATGAGAGAATAGTCAATTTTAAGGACTTGGGTTAGAGAAAAAAAGCAGTACTGGTATACTAGCATATCAGCTTAACCGTTCCCGTGACTTTCTATCCTATTTCTTTTGGGATTTTTCATGTAAAATCTGTACATCATATCCTCTTCTTGCCTATTTATTTATTACAAAAAGGAAAAAATCTCAATTCAATCGCTCGAGTCTATTGTGGAAGAAATAAATTAATAAGCCAATAAGCTGGTATGCAAAGATTCTGCCCGAATATTAACTCCGATCAGACTGACATGAATTAGCAGCTCCTTTAATCGCGTCGGGATAGAATTTAGAAATTAGTACTTATGGGTTAAACCAATTTTTGGTACATATTTAATAGTTTGCATACATGGCATCCAATAAGTTATGTCACTAAACACGTACAAAATAAGTTTGTCCTAATAGATTGAGATGACTGAGAATATTTCAAAAAGTAAAAGGCGGTCCTGTAATTTTGGGTGCTTATTCAGAATATCCATATAATTACCCTTTTTATACTTTTACAATGCATCGAATATTTTCTGTTCTATCTCCATGTTTCCATATTATTCATTTTTATTTATTCCTTTCAGAAAGATCAAGGAATATATTTTGAGCACATTCTCCACATTTAAAAAATTCTCTTTAGCCACAGATCTTTTAATGTAAACCAAAAAATCCGTTTGCATTTTGACCAGTATACTGGAAGTTTGTTTAAATCATTTATATTAATATCGAAACTCAATTAATCCTGTACTTTATATTGTCTTCAAATAGCCAAGGTATGCTTTTCTAAAGCCAATGTTGAGTTCCACCTTCCTGTTCTTTTATGTTTTTTATATTTTCTATTTCTAATAAATTTCTTATTTAATTATGTCTAAATAGAAAGTAAATTCTTAAATAGAATGAGTCATGCAAGTCCTTTATTTTTGTACTTTTTATACCATATAAGTCCATATACTATATTTCCATGATTTATGGTATAAAATAGGAGACTCATTTTGTGCAATACAATAATACAAATATAGAAACCTTAAACGGACATAAAATCTTAATGTCTCACTTGAAGCATAAAGGAATATAATTGTATCTTATCATCAACATACACGATTTAATTAAATTTTAATACAAATGCTGGAAAATTCTGAAATACTTATCCTAATGAAGATATCAATAATTAGAAACCAGTCAAATATGATGGATTAGCAAGTTATTTGAAATGAAAATAGGTTCACTTTGTTCTCATTGTTTTGATTTCTATTAATTTACAAATCAATTGTTAAGATAGCTAAATTTTTTAACTACCTTGTGATATTATTGTGAGTTTGTGACTCTATACGTTTTTTTTTTTATTATTAATTTTCAACTATTAATTATATATATGGTAACATTTAGATGGGGAAAGCTCATGATAATTGATGAAATTTAAAGGAACAATCAGTCATTTTTATCATAGGACTAAGAGATGAGATGATGAATCAATCCAAAGAGAGGGAGAGAGAGTTTGGAAGAGTCATTTTCCAATTTTGATGAAGGCTGGGTGTAGACGATACTTATGGTCATATTTAACATGATGATTGATGGGTGCACCCACTGTCTAGCGCCGACCAATGGCGTGTGAGTCATGTCTCTATACCAGACATCTACAAGAAGCATTGAATCAACCTATAAACTTTGTTGAAAATGGTCCAATATAAAGCATCCCAAGACACCGCCATTTTTCTATTTCTTATTGATTCCCAATTTTAGCATATGAAAATGGGGAGAAAAGAAAAGGGAAAACGGAAGAAAAAGGGTCAATCAAGTGGCACTCTCCTTCTTAGAACAAAAAATATAGTGCTCCAAAACTGCTTTAAAAATTGCAATAACGTGTTCTTAGGGTTGCATTGTCTCATATTTAGATTTCATTAATTAGAATAAGTATGAGCCTCTAGACTTTTTTTTTCCCCTTAAAATTATATTACAATGTAGAGAGAAAGTGTTATCTAATCTATCTTATTAGGAAATCAATACCTATATCACTAATCTCCAATGGCTTTAGTAGCCTTTAGACTAATTCAACAAGTTAGGATGAAAGGAGTCAAATTAAGTATGTTAGGACCGTTGAGTTAACAATAACTTATTAGAAAATTTTTCTAAACATAACATGTAAATGTAAAAGCAATGCACAACCTTATGACACGGCTGAAACCTTATTGTCTATGAAACCCAAATTTGATTTATCAAATAATTTATCTATAAAATTTTTCGTTATTTTTACTTGAAACAATAGGTAGGTATATTATCAATATAGTAGGGAGGGCTGTATGAACTATTATAGAGTTTGAAATGTCTAAAATTTATGTCTTTAAATACCTTTATACATAATTTAGCCTGGGGAGAAATGAAAGATACGTCGTAACTTTATTCCATTTTGAAATCTATATCAGATCGTGTTTCGACGGAGACAACCCACAGAAGTCACATCTCCAACTAGGTGTTTCATTTCCACTTTGTCACGTACTACAATCATAGAAGTCGTATCATCGATTTTATTCTAACTTTGTCTCCAATATTTACCAAAATAATAGCAATATGATATTAGGCTCTTATGCTTTGGTGACTCAGCAACTTCTTCTATTCTCTGCATTTCCTTTTTCTTTTCTAAGTGAAAGAGAAATTGATGGTTGACTCAATTATAATTGGTTTTATTGCTTGTATGATATTCTTTTTCTACCCTTTCTTTACCCTTTTTTTTTTCCTCCAACAACTAATATAAAATCATAGTTAACCAATAAATTTTTTTTAGTAAGAGTGGACAAATAACCTTGTTATATAAGATATTTAACCATATCCTTTTTAAGTATGGATGTCCTAAGTAAATATTAAGGATTATAAAATAATTTTGGAATTATACTCTATTGTTTCCAAGGTATAAATTATGGGGTCCCATATATCCACAGTTTAGAATTTCTAAAATAATATGATATTATATATATATATATATTAGTGAATGAACAAAAAACCAATATATTATTAAAAGAATAAAAACATATTATGTTGACATTAAAAAGAAATGAAACAAGCCTAATACAAACCTTAAACCTAAAATTAATAATTTTAACCAAAAAATGACAACTTAAATTTCAAGATGTAATATTTGCTAGTTTTAAATAATTTGTATCTTATTTTCTTTTATATACGGTGTATTTGTCATTTAATTGTTTTGTTAAGAAAGGATATCATTTAATATCAGGTTTATGCAATATTTAACAAGAAATCTTTTGGCATTGAAAAGAAAAAATATAACCAAATTTGCTAAATAAAAAAATGTGTAAAGTTGAAATTTATTAAAAGATAGAAAAAAGTTACATATTTTACTATAGGAAGGGAAAAAAAGTTAAAGGTTCCATAATATACCATGTACCCTAAAAATTATAGGATTTAGAGTATATAGTAATTCCATGATATTTTAGGATTAGAACTGGCAATTCATGCTATCATATTATATCCTGTTTTCAAATTTAAACAGGTTCTTATCTGAAAAATTTTAACTCGTAATATGACTCGCATATTAGTTATGTATGAAAACCTAAACCCATAATCTAAATCATTTAATAAATGTCTTGTATTCAGTAGATCCATTTATTGATTAAAAGGTTATAAATAAATTTATAAAATATTTATACATATAAATGGAAAAAAGCAATAATAATATTTAAAGTTTATAAAGACAAATGACATAATATTTTCATACTTGATATAAAATTACAATAGTCTAAGTAAAGTAAAATCTTTATCAAATATAAGAAATTCAAAATTTTAAATTACATAATATCACTAAATTAAGTAACACCATGGAGTAAATGAATGTTAGTATTACTACCAATGTTTATTTTCAAATTTATCATATTATCTATCAGATTTTCAAAATAAAATAATCAAATAATCTATGTACAAGTTTGTAACTTTTTACTCATATGAACTATGAAGTAGCAAGAAAAATGTATGAGATCACCACTAAATTAAGTGGAAATATAGTTTAAATGGATACTTGTACTACTCTAATATTAATTTTCAAATTTATTACATTATCTCTCAAATTTTTAAAGGAGATTATTAAAGAATCTACACGAGTTTGTAACTTATTTCCCATTTAAACTATAATATAACAAAAATATATATATAGCTAAAAGTAGTTAATCCCAAGCCTTTACTTGAGATCTCTAACTTAAAAAGAAATGATTTGTGTAAAAAAATATAAATATGGAAGAATATATAGCATGTCTTCTATCTAGGTTTGGGAGTTTTGCTTAAATCGAAACACAAATTCAAACAAGTTTAAATAAGTTTAACTCATTTATGTCTCGTGTTAATTTTTTCCATATACAAAACTATTTAAATCCTATCATGTTGTGTTTAGATCTCTCAAGTTAGGTTCCAAATTAGCAACCTTATACAAGGTAGGTTCTATTTCTAAAAGTTCAAGAACTTGTTTCTATAGGATTGAATACAGGTAGGGCTACATATCCTACCTAATTTTTACTTGCTCACTCCTATCTTTAGTTGTCCTTTATTTATTAGTACCGTACCATAAATAATAATTATGTTGTCACATAAAATATTAGTAAATTAGATAATACCAATCGTTTACATTGATAAATTTATACAAGTTTTACATAGTTATTTTATTTTTCTTTATAAATTAAATTTCAACTAATATATATGCCAAAATAAAAAAGGGAAACATTTATATTTTGCAACCTCTTATAAAGTGCATCTAGTATCTCTTATCATTTTCTAGAAAAATTTAAAAGTTTTCATCCTATTGAATTAAAAAAGTGTTGCAATGCATTCATTAACTAATCATTTCTTATATATAAGATACAAAATATCAACAATAACTAACAAGTATTTTCTTATAAAGATATTGTATGATCATTCAAAATGAGAAATGACTACATGATAAACTTGCTTGTGAGTTATAATAAATCACCTAAACTATATTAAATAAGACTTATAAACAGTAAAAGAAGCTGTTGATAATCTTCTGGAAGCTGTTGACAACTTCGATGAAAAACTATTGATAGTTTCAATTTTACTATTGATAGATTCATTTTTATTACTAATTGGCCTTATTTATTGTAATTAAGGGTGACTTATAATAACTCAAAAATAACTACACCATATAATTGCTTTTAAATAATGATTACATAGAAAAATCTTCAAATATATATTTTAATATGGTAAATCAATACTTCTACCTTTGATTATTTAATGCCTTGTTACAAAATGACCCATAATTTTTATGTCCATTTATTCTAGATATTTCAAGGAAATTTCCATCGAATCCGACTTACGAAATAGATCACCAATTCAATACATTTAAGAGGTTCCATATCTAGCCTCCGTATTATACTCTAGGGTACTACTTTATGCATGTACACACATATTCCTGCATATGTGTTTCCCATGATCTAACAAAATTAAGGAAAGAAAATCAAAAGCAAAAGTACACATCAGCTCCACTCATAGCAAATTACTTACACAAAAGTAAAATATTTTTTGGTGGTGTATTATTTATTGCTTTGGCGTGATGTCATACTAATGGAAGCTAAGATAACATATTATTGTATTAAATATCATTTTATGATTTTTGGAATTGCCCCTTTGCAGCATTTTTGCGACATCCGTACGGGATATGACTCATAGGGAACGCTTTTGACCTAGTCTTCTTTCTCCTAAGCCAAAAAGTTAGTATGTATAACCAATATTATATACAATAAAGAAACTGACTGTTTGCTTTTGATATTACGGATTAGATTATAAACAAATTCAATGTTGTCTTTTTGTAAATTCCAAAGGTTGCTGACCTATTTCCAACTATGATACCGATCACGCTGTGACGGATGATTATATTAAGATATATTGGCTTATAGATATACCTTTAAAACTTTTAGTCAATTATGACTAGGATTTTTTTTTTTTAAGTATATCTTTACATGTCCATAACTTTTTAAAGTTTGTACATATTTTCAAATTATTGCTAAAGTCCTAAAAAAGTTATTTATATAATCTTCCAAACATGATTTTAAGACTTCAATGACAACTGGAAGCTGTATATATCAGTTTAAAGATTGTGAAGAGACAAAATCACACTGAGAAATTAAAGAGATTTATGTACATTTGGATATACACTTACAATTATCCTAAAGATTTATATGTATAATTAACTAAAACTAGTTCCTTTCATGCTATGACGCATAGCTATATCGACATAAACTAAAGGGCCGAAAAGTAATCACCTTTGGATTAAGGATGAGATGATAATAAAAGTTGAAATTTCTAAGTAGTATTTTAACTAAATTCAATAGGAGATAAGACTCTGTTATAAGTTAGCTTATTTATTTACTCCTTTAGAAGGATTATAGCAAGAAAATCGTGCAATTAAAATTATAATTTATGAGCGATGCACTGTGATAACTAATTTATTGTGTCAATTCTATTTCTAATAATTTCTTTTTTGTTGTAGTTATAATACTATACATTATGGATACTTTTTCAAAATTCATTATGAAGGAAAAAAAAAAAGGGCTTTATATATATTATATATACCTCGTTACTAACTTACACTCAATATTCAAACCACTAGTAAGTAGTAGCAGTCTAGAAGTGTTAAGCATACAATAATAACAAAATATATGCAAATTTTAAGAAGTTTAGTAAACTACGATGTTTTATGTGCCTTATTGCACAAGTTATATTTGATGACTTTGCATGGTCTTGATTGAGGGTTGTAAACTTTGTATCGGAGAATATGATTGAGTACGGAGATTGATTGCCTTATAATGGGAGCCTAAATGCTCATGCCAAATGATGATGTGTAACGTCTTGAGACCCTAAACATTGCTATAACTCACCACATAGCTCGGCTAGTTCGATATATATAAGGCTTTTTATATCTACACTCAAAACATGGAGAATCACATCACATAATAAATATAAACCACAAGAGAGTAGGAAACTACATCCACTCATAATTCATAATAACTGGAAAACTTAACAAAGTTCAAAAACATGATGACTCATAAACAACAGAAACAAAAGATAAATCTGGTATCTAAAACTTCAAGTATCAAGCTAGGAATCCATCTCCATGAAGAACATAATCCTCAACAAAACATAAAACCTTAATAACATAGAAACCAGTCCTATCCTAATCATCATAGAAATATAGATACTTGACTCCATCTTCCTCTTAGATGTCATCGACATATGTCTCTTTATAAATAAGGAAGTCCTCAAATTCAGTACTTTAAAAAGAAAAGAATGAGTCGAAACCTAGTAAGAGTGTACAAACTCATACGCATGCCAAGACGAACCATTCACATATAGATATGCAAATAACAGTAGATAATGTAATCAATAGTTTAATTATCTCATCTTAAGCCAACAGAACAATAAGGAGGTATTCATTACCTCACTACACTTAGTCTTTACCTACATATATAAGTAAATATAATAATACGTTTTCTTTTAAATCCTTTACGCTTGAAAACAAGAGTCTAGAACCTAATATTCTAGCTGCATTATTTCATGTGAAAGTCCACTAAGGAATCCTTACACATGATCAGCAATTGCCTCTCTAGGAATCTGCCACTGCGAGCTCCTAGAGAGGGCGAGTCAAGTAAAATAAACAATCAAGTTTAATTGGGCCAAATGTAAGTTAGTCCAATTTGACTACTAAATCCTATCAAACACAAGCAACAATCAACACTACGTATCTGAAATCACTCCAGGATCAGATACAAAACCCTTATCTCAACCCAAACAAAAGTTAGACCTTAATAAAGGAAACTGGATACTAAAAATCTAAAAGAAACAAGTAGCATCTTATCCCTTAATCATGCTAAAGTTAAGTCCTACTAGGAATTATCTAAGAGCTAATGATCTATTCAATTAAGGTGTCGAAGGAAATTATTAAGTCAAACTAATAATATCATGATATGATTAGACTAAAAAGGTGACATAACAATATATATAAGATTACTTTTTATAAAAGTCATAAAGTACATAATATATATATATAAGAAAGTATACAATGGACACAATACTAGAGTACCGATAATATAGGTTATCGAATCGATATAGTAAATAAGTACTTAACTAGAAAATCGTATAATTCATAACAACTCATAAAAATATACATAGTAATAGTTGACACACAAAATGGACACATCAAGCATAATATAATATATGATATAAATAAATAGAAATTTGACCTTAACATATGTATATATATCTACAATCAATATATCGAATACTATAAAATATGGTATATATATTTATAATACTAAGGTGAAGAAAATACTTGAATCAAAATACCGTTGGTATAAAAAAAAAAAGAAATACTAACAATAATATAGTATTATATCATACCAAATCGACATTTAGGACCTTTGTACAAAATACGATTATTAGCATAATTCTGTAAATAAACAGAAATTAGTGACCCATTTGAATGCAATAAAAAATAGAAAATTGGCCCCAACATAATTTTCTATAATTAATACGATAAAATACAATAAAATATGCATACGGTAACCTTTATATAAAACAATTTTATATAACATGATATTCAATAATTATTAGTAGTAATTGAATATTAACCATACTTAATTCAACCTAACAACAAAAATAATAAAATAATAATAATAAAATAGTATACTAAAAGTATGGTACCGAGTATATATTCGGAATAGCCTGCGAAGGCAATTGAGATGGAAACACTGAACGACGAGTAACGAAAAATAATTATAAACAATAATATAAGAATTATAATATGTAAATAATATATTCAAATAAATAATTAATGGTATTGACTGGGTTAATTTGGAACGCATAGAAAATGGAATAATCACAAATGGATTCGAACGTGCTACTCAACGACGAGTTGAATAACATGTTATTAAACTGGCTTTGAAATTGGTCAGTCTAACGCCACTGAAATCAAAAGGAAAGAGAAATGTAAATAAATAATCCTTGAAGGAGATTCGAGATTGGGGTCTGTGAGCATAGAATTACAAGAAATATAATTATGTGCTTGGCCTGAATGCTCATATATGCAACACTGGCAATTGGGGGCTTATGGTTTACTAAATGTAATGACTAACGAATTATTTAAATATATTTAACTAAGTCTACTAAATATTCCAACAACTGAAATTTGATATGATTAAATTTCACTCGTAAGCATTACTATACCACATATCAATGTTTAGCATGAAATAAATTAATCTAACTTTTGATAAGCTAAACCATAAGCTAAACCTACCTAGAATTTTTCAGAATCTAAATCGGATCTCAGTATTCACTAAAATTCATAATCTAATGTTCTCATAACATAGATTGTAGCCCAGTATCTGCCAAAATTTCTCATATCCTGAACTACAACTCAATATCTACTCTCATGCTGAGTTTGTCATCCATTAACCAAATATCCATGATAAAGTCAATTACAATGGTCTAATTAGCATCCCATATCATCAATTAGCACCTCCATTGTAATATATCTCCCACTCACTAATTATATCAAACATGACTCCCTCATATTAACAATCCACTAAATAAATGCAATGGACTTAGTGCCTAAATCTAACCATTCCCAAGACATAAGCTATACCATATGCTTTTTTATGGTAACATGCACAACACAACACAATACAACGATTATTTAAGCCAAATAACTATTGATCAAGTTTCTACAATACCACCATGCATAAAGTACAAACAGCAAGAACTCTGTCCCTTTGCCAATTCAACTACTCATCAAACTTAAAGTGCCCACCACCTACAATCCAATGTATATAAGTCAAATTCAATTTCATATATCGATTAACAATCTTAAATCTATATTGAAGTTTTTCATTCAATTCTTGGCCAAAGACCTATTAGATTTCACTTATTACAACAAAACTATTTAAACCAGATTAAAATCACCAATTTAATTATAAAAAATTAGATCACAAACATTAAACGTGATCTAAGCTAAGTAAATGGCTAATTGGTCGATCACCAAATGTGACTGATTAGCCGTGGAGTAGTCGGTTATGGGCCATTCGACTGTTGAGTATGGCTAGTCTATTGGGGCTTCCAATGGGGGTTTTTCCCTAGATTTCTATTTTTGGTCGATCTTATACTAGCTTTGACATTTCCAAACACTTGCAACACAAATAAAAACCAACTTTTACACATCCAATCGCAAGTTTAATAAAATCATCAATTTGTTTATAGATTCAATCTATGGCTTTAATCCAAATCCACAATCCAATAAATTCCTACAATTCTAGGATTCAGACTCTTACGAAAAAGAGAAATAATCGATTTTTGAGCAAGATTATTGTATTAGTTTTATTTTCCTCATTCACTCCCTTGTACTCTAATTTTGCTAAATTTTGAGAGAATCCAATGCTCGTGTTTATTATTTGTTCTGAATGTAAACAAGTGCTAAACTTGGGTTTGTCATTTGTCTATTCAATCATTAAAGACCAAAATAAATAAAGCTTGCACAAAGGCTCTTTAGGAGATATTTAGAGTTGCGGAGACTAGGGGATGGATCCACCTCGGGCTTGATCTTCTCTTTCTTGTCACTTTCATATTATATTTCTGCCGCAATTTAATTTGTTATGGCTTGTTATTGTGATTTGCATCAAGTAAATTAAATTTACTAATCAAGTTCGTTCTAGAATAACACATAATTGTTGTTTTAATTAAAGTAGATAACAAATTTAAACTGAGTGCAAATTTCATGTATACCATTCTATAGAAAATTATGACACATCTAAGTCGTTAAAATAGGGCTTCGAATAATATATCTATATATATATATATATTCAATGCCTTCAAAATAAATGATAATATATATAACATCTCATGCTTATCATATCAAATACAATCAAATCCTACCAAAATTATTATAATTTAATAGTATGAACGATAATCTCTTAATAGAATGAATTTGAATCTTCCATCTCTATAATTAAGTTAAAAAAAATAAAAATAAATTAAATTCTACTATATTGAGAAGTTCTAGAGAAATAATAAAAACACGGCTCGAATGAATTACCTAACCGTAGAACCGTCAATTGATTTGGTTTTATTGGTGATGCTCCCAACGGCCAACATTTTTGCATGTGGGAAATATGGGACGACAACTTCTGAAAATTTAGGGCACTATTTAATGTTCAGCGGGAGAAGTTGTGATTTTGATGTATGCTCAAATGTATGAATTAACACCAATATCTATTATAAAAACTTATGTTATATAGATACTATAATTAAAAATATATTATAATAGTTATAATGGTATCGTTGTACATTCCCGTACTGGGAAAATGTAGCATTACAGGAATATAGCATTGATATGCCCTATCGCGACCAATGTTCAATCAATGAGATAAATTTTTATATAGATATATATTGTATACTTATAAATTATGAGTTATAATTATTTTATAAATTATCCATTTTATTACTGTACGTATAAAAATTCCATCGAATTTCACACATCACATGAGTATATATATGGTTTGTTATACCAATCTTTTTCCGACCCAAGGCACTCTCCAAAAATAGAGGGGACCGCACGTAAGCATCCTATTTCCTTTATAATAAAAGGTGTAAGACTTAAAATAATCCCTCCAAAGGTCATATATTCAGAAAGAATCCGTATTCTGTACCAACAAGGACACATCACTAAAATAATATCAATTACCTAAAAAATTAAAAGAAAAAAGATATTAATCATAAAAGTTATATTCAGCTACTTGAGTTTCTCATTCCTCTATATATAACCATATATTCTTAATACCTTCCCACAGCTTAAACCAATTGACTAGGTTCTCAATCCAAGCTTTTCTAAGCCTTCTTTCTCTATCTTGCTTTCCTTATATCCTTAGAAAGACAAGATGCAAGAGGAACACAAGAAGATGAAGGTGAAGAAGGGTTGGCTTGCAGTTCAAGTTGGTTTAGAAGATGAAGATGGAGATATTCAACGTTTTGTAATCCCTATCTCCTATCTCTACCACCCTCTATTCAAGAAACTTTTAGAGAAAGCTCATGAGCTTTATGGATATCACTCGTCCGGTCCGCTTCGGCTTCCTTGTTCGATCGATGATTTCATCCACCTTAGGTGGAGGATAGAGAGGGAGTCAAATAGCGATCGCCGCCATAGTCACCACCACCATCATCATCACCATAACCTACATGGTGCTTTGTCCTTCCACTCGTGTTGAATATGAAGATTGTCAACAGGTTTTGGTATTGCAAATGACCATATGATGTGCTAATTGTTTTTTCATCACCTTAGAACCGACTTCTTTGAAGGAAGCTGTTTTTTCTTTGTAATACCACAAAAGGAAATACATTTTAATATTTAAAGTTTCGTGCATAATTAAATTTAGCGTGCTTCTATGATTATATTTTGTGCTTGATGCCTAACTACTAATAATTCCATAGCATGTCGGATCTACAGGACAACACTTCTTTCTAATTGATGGATGTTTAATACCCTAACTATCACTTATATTTTTGAATCTTTTAACGGGGCAAATTAAGCATTATTTTTTTAATCTATTAAATTTAGTTTTATTTTTCTTATATAATATACTAATCCACTTAACATGCTTTTCGAATCCGGCGGTCGGGATGAATCAACTGATCACTAATCTTCACTTTGCAGCGAATTTTTTAAGTTAGTAATTTGATTTTTTGACTCAATGGATATCGCTAGGAAGAGTCTTATTTCTCTATAAGAAAAACAAAGTGGGGTGTACGCGCAGGTTTTATATATATATATATATATTATGTATGTATATAACAGGAATAGGCGCTTTATAGTGTCCAATTATTATCGTTCAGTGAGTAAACATTAAACCAAAGCCATATATGGTGCTTTTATTATCTGGCATAAAATCAAAAAGTTGACGCTGGCAGTAACTGAATGATGAAAGGTGTGGCTCAACTGTGATCAAGCAGTAGAAGTAGAACCCACACGCAAAACTTGAATATGCTCATTGAGTTGTGCATAAAAATGAAAAAAGAGCTTCAACTGCTATGTGTGGAACAATCTTTTGAAACGTACATGATTATGTCTAGTCATATTTTTTCATATATATATATATATATATATATTATGCTGCAACAATATGTCTTACCTTGAGACCAATAAGTATTTCTAACCCGCAATGAGTTCTTATTATCCATTTGCACACCCAATCTAAAAATCTTTTTTTATTTATTGTAATTTAATAGCATGAATATTAGTTTAGTAATAAATAGATGAAGTTAAATCGTTTTTTTTTCTAAATTAATTAACTAAAAAGAAAAAGAAAAAGTAAAAGAAAAAACTTTTAGTGGGTCAACATTTTAAAATGAATCCATAAATTGGCTGAATTATGAGCCCAACTAGTAATCGAATAGCGCTGTCTAATAATTGCTCCTGATGTACCGCATGCAAACGAGGCAATTATAAAGCAAGAAAAAATCACCCATCACACACAGCTCCGGATTAATTCATATTAACTGATTCAGAGGGCAACATAGAAAATCGCAAGTAAAGACTTCTCATTGTCCTAGGGCCAACATTAGTATCCAGTATCCATATCCAAAATAAAAGCTAATCGTCTCACTTAGAAAAATTGCCCATTTCAGCTCTCGCCCATCCAATTTACTGCCTCAATGTGTAGCGACGTCCTATACGAGTATCACGTTCCATTGACAGCTTATTTTCCCTATTTGTATCAACCACAATTTTATTAAATCTGACATTTTTGTCTATCCACAAAGAAGGTTAATGTTAGCAATTTGGAACCTGGCCAACCAATGTAGACATGATACACGATTATAAACGGTTCTATATATATAAACAAAAACTTGATATGATTAATAAATAGTTTAAACTCATTTATATCTATTTATAGGAAAAAAGATTCATTAAGTATTACTCCGTACGTACTATGCTAAATACCGATAAAATGTTACTACGTATAATAATTATACGAGTAGTTTCCAAATTAATTACTATCCGTGATTTGTACTAACTCTATATGACAACATCTTAAGTATTTATACATCATATGTGTATTATATGTGGCTTATAAGACCCATTGAATCTTTTCTTCTATTTATAGGCATCTTCAAGTTTGAGTCTAGAACTTAAACTTATTTACTACCCTATTTAATAAATAAGTCCCATAAACATGTTCAGATCCAACCACAAACCTATATAAAACTAGATTTTTAAAATTTATACTTTCATTTTAGGGAAAATTGCGCAAGACCCTCATAAACTTTGAGTTTGATGCAAATTACCCCTTTTAAACTTTTAAAGTGTGATTTTTGGGTCCTAAACTTTCACAAATTGGCAAACAATATCATAAGTTGAAAATAACCCTTTAAACTTTAATTTTGATGTTTACACACCAAAATCAAAGTTTATAGGGTGTTTATACATCAAAATCAAAGTTCATGAGGTGTTTACATGCCAAATGAAAGTTAAAAGGGGTTATAAGGTTATGTACCAATTTATAAAAGTTTGAAAACCAGAAACCACAATTTAGAAATTTAGGACAATAATCCAAACTAAAGTCAAAGTTTAAGGGAGTTATTTGCATTTTTCCCTTTATTTTGTGCACTATTCTCTACTTACCCTATATCTTATCCAATGCTCACTTATAAAGACCTCTCTTTCTCTCTCTCTCTTATCATCTATTGCCACTTATCATATTTTTATTATATATACATTCTAAGTATTAGTCTAACATGAAATAAAATCATAAATTCTTATTAAAATTATTCACTTAATACCCAAAATTTGATTTAGTGATTAAATTCTTAAGTTAATATGGAGGAGATGTAGGTATAGAACTAAAATCATATAACGTTCTTGGTTGGATTTGTATGAAGAAGCCTATTTTCATTGGATTTTGCTAAAATTTAATTTAGAAATGGAAAGATGCCTTGAAAGGCAATTTTTACAATTTTTAGTATAAA
Source organism: Lumnitzera racemosa (assembly GCA_024138005.1). Lineage (NCBI taxonomy): Eukaryota > Viridiplantae > Streptophyta > Magnoliopsida > Myrtales > Combretaceae > Lumnitzera > Lumnitzera racemosa. The sequence continues at coordinate 23,906,411 of JAMXBC010000008.1, forward strand.
TTTTGTTATAAGTATTTAGCTAATTAAAGATAACATAAAAATTGTTTTCATAGTAAGTACTTCTTTTTATGGTGCTTTACTTTTTGCTTCTTTGTTGTCTAAGGATGCAATTCTTAATGACAGTTTTATTCATCGATTTTCTCAATAATAGCTTGTAATCCAAAGAATAAGGAGATAAATCAAAGCAATTGATATTTGAACTGTGAGACTCGAAATTTTACGTAGTCACTCTGAGCAAGTAATTTAGGGCATACGCGAAAATAACTATGTCAAGTCAATACTTCACGAGTAATAGTAGGAATTAAATAAGGAGACCTCATGGTTTGAAACGTAGAAATATAATAAAACTATAATATTATAGCTAAAAATAATTAATTTCACTAAATTATATTATATTGTAATTTACATACAGTAAACGTGTGATATAAGCAACGGAAAATAACTAAAATTTAGATATAAATTATTTGAATACTAAAATTATAAAATAACCTAAAATGATACGTAGAAAATAGTATACACACTTCAAAAATAATTAATATATATAAATATATACTTGTAAATACTTAAAATACCTAAAAAAAGTACATAACCAACTAAAAATTTATAAGAAAAATAATAAAAGTTATAAAATAATTGCTAAACAACCAAAATTATATGGAATAGGCATAGGACAACCTTTTAAGGCAGCTATTGCTAAATATTATTAGCCTTAAGACACCTAAACATGCACTAACGGTAGGTATACAAGCAAAATGGATAGAGAAAAACTCATTTTTCACTACATAACTTTGGGATCATCACCAAAATGCTCTCTAAAACCTCATTCAAGCCTTAAGAAATCTAGAAAAGTTTATAAGGAGGAAGAACAATAAAGGAGAAATTCAAGGAAAATTTAACAAACAGACGTACTTCTATGAGTATGGGTCCAGAGAGAAGTTGGGTGTAAACCACCACTACCACCTAATAGTAGAGATGGCGCCTAGAGGGGCTAACAACTAGGGAATGGTTGTTGGTGGCCAGAGGACCACCATTCCAGTAAGTGAAAATTTCTACTTGATTTTCCTTAAATTAGTAAAAATATCAAATTGACTCAAAAAATTATGAAAAATTTTATTTTAAATATTTTTACACATAATTTTTTAGAAAAATATCAGTTTATAAAATTTTTAAGTGAATATATGACCTCCTCAAGAAATCGCTTAAAATTGAGTTAATTTCAAAATCATTTTAAATGACTCTATTGTTATAGTTTTAAAACCAAATTTTTTCTAGAACATCCTTATATTGCATATAAGAATGCAGCAAGAGTTTTCAAGAAAAAAAATTTTCTATTTTTTTAATGAATATTTTAACCTCTAAATTAGGTGAAAAATGTTATTTTTTAGAGATTTGGTGTAATTAATTTAAGAGAAAAACAATTTGTATCAATTTTGGAATTCATTTGTGTTTCATTTTACTAAGGAGACTAATTTAGAGTTAGATGGATTAAATTGGAGTCAAAATGTACCCAAACTACTAGTTATGGGTTTAATGCACTAAAATGAGAATATGAGAATTTAGGAAGTTTTAATGATATAGTGTTAATTGGTATGACGAACCTATTGAATGATCATATATTAGCATATATATAACCAGACATATGATGTTGTGGTGAATCACTTAGAATAAACTTATAAGTTGAATCTGTTCAAAGAGCTCTTTAAAGAGTTGTTCTAGTAAAAATAAAGACTTAATCTTTGGTTCAAAGGCTTAATCAAAAGGTTGGTTAGTGAAAGGATCTTAACTATAACCATGTTAGAGCCTTGTTTAGGAAGTCGTTTGGTGAAGGAAGTGTAGTTGAAATAGTTTTAGATACTTGACCGGAGGGTTAGCTTGATGATATTAGAGACTTATCCAAAGAATTAGTTGGTGTAGAAGGCTTAAATGAAATAACTTTAGAGACATGTTCAAAGTATAGGTTAAAGCAAGAATCTTGGCTGGAATAACATTAAAGGCTTGAATAGAAGGTTACCAATTTAGAGATACTCATATCTAAAACTTCATCAAACAATTCTTAGACCAAGACTTGGTATTACGCTAACCTTCATAATCTTGTTCGGAGACTTCAATAGTGAGTTAATACTTAATACAAAGCTTACACAACTTACTTAAGATAAGTCACAACCATACTTAAACTATTAAAGTAAACTCATATACTTTATAGCTAGTAAAATTAAAGTTATTATATTAATTATTTAAGGGTAAATTAAAGCGGACAACACTAACCTTTAAGACCGTTAACCATCATATGTCTATGTAAATGGAATCAGTATTTCATCGCATTTTGAAATATTATTTCTAAATACTTAGAGGCCTTAATATGTATCTTGTTTGTGGTTGTAAGTTAGCTAATTGTGCTTGTACAGCATATGTGCTTGAATAATGCTATGCTGTTGTAGATTTGTGCTTTATGTATTTCTTGTGCTGTGATTTCTACTTTGACTGTATGGTTTGAAATTAGTTTATCACCCTAAAAGTAAACCAAATTCAACTTAGTCTAACTTCTAACTGGATATGCATCACAACCTATTAGGGAAAACATCTAGGATTTCTATGCCAAACATAGACCCTTCAATGAAAATAGCTGAAATGATTCTTTCACCACCCTTAGTCAAACTAAGTAATAGAAGATGAGGTCACAGCAAGGTTGGTAACCTTAGTTCAAAGGTAGTCTCAAGCGAAGGATGTTCTTCATTGCACAAGCTCTAATTTTGTTCTAATTCATGTGTGAAATGTGAAACTCCTCAACTTAGATTAGAGTGGATGCAATTTCTCTAATCTTGTGATAAATCGGATAACGTCATGCGATGATACTTATTTATATATGCATTGCATCTAACTAAACTATTTGAAAACCCTAATTACTCTATATCAAATTTGTACCATTGTCTCTATCCCACTTACAAAGCAAGTTATCACTTATTTCCCTATAGTTATTTTACAGATTTAAAGTAGATTTACCAGCACATCTCCAAATCTTAAAAGAGTAGATAATGGGGTCAAGGTGCGAGGATCAAGATAATTAGCTAAATTTTTGTTCTACTTGTCAACTTTATAAACTTTTAGGAAAACTAATAGGGTTGCCTTTGGTGGTTCTCTAGTTTTCAACCATAGAAATGCATTCTACATTCCTATAAACCTGTAGACTTTTATAAACTCTCTACTAGTCACAATATTTATTTTATACCAATATAATTTTTTAAATTTCTTGTTGGTACTAAGATTTTTATACACCTTATGATGTATATAAATTTGAATCTTCTCAAATGTTTAAATCACAAAGTTATTTTCTGTAGCTATTTTAGCGAATTGCACTTAGGTTATATCAAATAATTATTGAATTGAATGCTTCAAAGCAATGGAGTTGTGAATGCCTTATATACCTATACTAATGGTTATAGTATCTAGCTTCTTACATAGATTGGTTTACACTATAAGGCCGTTACGACTACTTGGTTTGGGGCATGACATGAATCATTTTTTTTTTTTTTTGTTAACTTAAACATGCTTTTTCGATAAAGACTTCATAATTGTGATATATTTATCTTGTAACTTTTGCATTAGATGAACAAGTTTAACTAGAACATAAAACATGCTTATTACATGGGTTGAATCATAAGTTTACATTTTTAAATATGATCAATAAATGGACTATCTCATGAAGTTGATATTTTTCAAAAATGAACCCATTTAGACCTAGATATATACAAGGAGTCATTAATACGAATTGTTAACCCTAACTAAGGTGGCATAGATGCCTAACTAGAACCATTTCCTTTTGAATATTCCCCTTGAAGTATAGTGATAAGGTATCTAATTTATGATCCACCTATCCTTTGTTGCAATCTCTACGTCAATTGTTGATAAGATACAGGGTTGCATAATAATTAATTTTATTTACTAAACTTATCAATATAGCTACCTAAATAGGGTAAAATTAGTGTTTACTTGCAATTCACTTTGGCAATATTAATTTCTCAAATTCCTTTTCTTTTGACAACTTCAAATTCATAATTTTATTCACAAAGTGATCATTGAAAAAAGTATACAAGATAAAATGACACAAACAAAAAGCATAAAAGATTCATTCTTTCAACTTAACTTCTTAATTAAGTTAATAACGATGGTTCAAGGATAGGCTTTGATTATCAAAACAAAGAAGCAAGAATTGAATGGAACATGGAGTTGGTCAAAATGGAAGCAATAGTAATCGAATAGCTAAAGTGGCAGTTGAATGGTGGTTGCTATTGGTTGAATGAGGCTATTGGTGTTTAAACTGGAAGTCTACAATTTGAGTTAGTATTGACTAGCTCTCCAATTTTCTATCTAAAGTTCACTTATATTGATGTTAAGGATTTTAATTAGGGTTCTAAATGTCCTTTTCCCTTTACTTATCTCGTTTAGTTAAGTTATTAGGGCTTAATCTAAGTTTGTCCTAGTTCCTAAATCTAAGGAACCGTTTCAATCAATCATATTAGTTAATGTCAAATTTTATTAAAATCACAAATTTTACAATCAAATTTAGTGGTTTTGATTTCTTTGATTAACTTTTAAAATATTAAGACTTTAAATCATTTTAGAAGTTGGTTTTAATTGTGAAAACATTAATCGGATTTTCATTTCAATTACAAAATTGAGGGTTTGATTTTATATTTCATTTATGAGAATCCTTGAACAATGTATTTTTCATTATTTTAGATTTTCCTATTCATAACAATAATAAGGAGTTATGATTTGCTTTAGGATGATCTAATCATATGACTTAAAGATGGTTATTGATGTTGATTTCCCTTTAGTATAGCCACTTTAATACTTAAGTGAGTGTCTAGCCAATAAGAAAAATCACTTTAATGTAGTAATAGTGTTTATGTAAAACACCTGAAAATTCTTAGGAAATGCCTCCCCTTTAAGTACTTAGATGGGCATTATTTATAGTTGTAGGTTAGTGGAACTAAATCCAACTTAAGCAGCTAGGCTATTATCACAACCCAAACAGCACCTAAGCGGTGGTAGACCATCGTACGTCATACAAAGATCAACAATTGACTCCCTTGTTAGTTGTCACCCTTCTGTACAATTTATTAGGCTACTTTCACTTTTAGCTACTATCGATTATATAGACAACTAATATTATAGCAATAATTATCTTTACTAAATATCAGATGAATTATCAAATAATAATAATGGAACATTGGGTTCTCAAAAGAATAGTAATGATAGTAGTCTAAGTAGCTACTAAAGGTTTAACAACACTACAAAAAGAAATTCATAAAACCTAGTAAAAAACTAAGCAGTTCCCTCTTTCACTCCAAATGACTTACAATCCCATCCTAAGTTGAGACAAACCTCAGACACTCTATGGCTTGACTCAGTTAATAGGTGGCCCTACAACAAAAGGAGTCTAAGAGGGTATAAGCTTATACTTAGTAAGTTAATCCCTCTAACATGCCTTACAAGTAACATATTAACAACCATATGAATGCATGTAACAAATAATATATCAAACAATACATATAGTAGCCTAAGAACCACATATAACTTAGAAATTTTGCCCCCTGTAATTAAGGTTAGAGATTATTAATCAACACAAATCAACAATCGGCTTCTAGTACCTAGGTTTTTATTTGAAATTACATTAATGTGCTCAACTCAACTTATAAACACATATTTGTATATAAAATACTTTAAGAAACATGACCATTTCTCCAAAAAAATATTAAAATTCCTAAGACATGTTCTAAGTGGAAGTCATAAGACACATCCCTTAGCCCAATGGTTAGTATCTCTGAGCACTTAATAAGCCTGTAGGCTAGGATAGGAACTTAGTAACATAGCATAAAGTGCCTAACTTATCCCTTCAAAAGCCCCTACTCCTATAAGTTCCTTCCCACTTTCTACGTGAGGTGACAGTCAATATAATTTATAATGCAATGTCTTACCATGCATGACTCATATTATATTCATCGTCAATTAGTTACTTAGGTCCAGTTGCGTAGGTGATCAAAGAGTTTTACACTATAACCATAATGTTCGAGTCCATCATGCGAGCATTCTCAATTCATATATTATGACTAAGTTATGCAAATGATCAAAGGCCCATACATATGCATTTCCCATACCCCTCATACAACCAATTTAATCATAATAATATCTTAATGTAACTTAACTACAAACAAAAGTAAGCATAAAGTCATTAGGAGTCACTCACTCTACCACAACTACTAGTGTAATAATCTGGAGGTAAATTGTCTTCAAGAGCAAAGTCCCCTGAACAAGATAAATGTAATAATAAAATAAGGATTTGATATATGTTAAAATGTCAACCTATGGTTTTATTAAAGCTACACTCTTTACTAGCCTTAAAGTTTTTCTCCCAATTAAGTTAAATCTTTAATCACGTATAACTATTTCGTTTTAAATCTAATTTCTACGTTCTTATAGTCGATTTCCATCGTTTTTTAGTATATTTTCACATGGTATGGTTGGTTTTGAGAGATGGGGCTTGAAATTCTGGCTATAGGCTAGAATAGTAGTGTCCCTAAAGATTAGGTTTCCTTTTTGGGCTTGAATTTGTTAACAAGCCTTTAATTACTTACTAATATTATTAGGGCTTGGAACTTTTATTTAGGCTCTTATGCTTCCTTAAGATCATTTTTTTCATTTATTAATTTTTTTCTTAAAACTATCTTGCACTTCTTGAGCCTTTGAGTAGCTTTTAAGACCAAAGATAGGTTTGATTCATACTTTAGCATTACTCATTACTTTGGTAGGCTTGATGTCATGCCTCAAAAATATGGAGTCGTAATATTCCTACCGTAAGTACCATCTTACGATAGAAACTTACCTTACAGCTGTTATCCTAGATTTAGTTCACACTAGGTATACTCGATTCTACCACTTTGAAGCTATACTTGACTCTATTGCTTTGAACCGACCAGTTCAATACCTACTTAATATAAATATGTAGGATAATTCTTTTGGAATCAACTAATAAAGCAAACTCGTAGGTTTAGCTTTCCAAAAGAGTACTAGCAAAATCCATAGGCATACGCTATTTGGTATACAGATCAAGATTGAAAACTAGCTAGCTCCTTGAGAAGACTCAAGTAGTTTTCTTAGTAGTTAAGAAAAAAGTCAATAAAAAGAACAAAATTCAACCAGATTCTTCTTGATCCTCACTCTTCAATCCTATTTACTAATGTTTTAATTTAGGGTATAGTACATGTAGTTCCACTCTCAACCTGCAAATTAGACTACAGGGGAATCAATGACAACTTATTCATTAAGTGGGATAGAGACAAAAGCAAGCATTTAATACATCACAAACAAGTTTTTCAACCAATTTAGTCAGAAGTAATGCATGTACAAGCAAATGCTATTACGCAATGTTATTCGGTCCTTTGTGAGATTAGAGAAATTGCACCATCTCTAATCCAAGTTGAAGAACTTGATGCCATGCATTCGCAAATTGGAACCAAATCGGTACTTGTGCAATAGAGAACACGTTCATCCCATAACCACCTTCAAACCACAACCCTCATCCTTGTCATGACCTCCTCGCTTATCACTTAGTTCAACTAAGGATGATAAAAAGACTATTTCAACTATCCTCATTGAAGGGAGTTTATGTTTGGCCCGAGAATCTTAGTCGTTACCGTTAGTAGGTTACAATACATGTCAGGCTAGATGTTAAGTCGAGCTTGAGTTAGTTAATATTTAAGGTAATTAACCAAACACAAACAATTCAAGCATAATAATATTCTCAAAACAACCATACATGGAGTTCAGCTCCCATCATACTAAATTAAATCTCAAACACAAACGCTGCATATGCACAATCAACTAAGTATAATCACAAGAAAATACATACCAAAATCTCTAGATATTCTAAAATAATATCCTAAAATGCTATAAAGCATTGATCCCACCTACCTAGGCCACTAAGCAAATTTCTTCAATTCTTACTTTAGCTTCCAAGTCTTTTCTTGTCTATCTCTCCTAAGCAAAATACATATGATACCCGAACTAATATAGGATAAATGTAGACAAGGTTACTACTTACTTACACTTGGGGTCTAGGTCTTCGTATAGTTCTTTGTAACACATCTTTAGTCCAAAATATTTTCTAATCTAGTTTCTAACCCGATTTCTAACTTACCCTTGGCATACAAGGCCCCTCCATTGCACTTTCTAACATATTTTCTAATCACTTATCCACTATAGATATATATGGTTGTATCCCATTTCTTTACCGCATTATTTTAATTCTAAAGTGAGACATTTTAATAGAACTCTATGTAATGTCCGATTGCCATAGTATTATTACTATATATCCTAAGTTTATTCATGACTAAGCATACATAGAAGTTACAAGAAATTATTTTGATAACATTTCCAAGCTCATAGAAGTTCGTACACTTCCAATGTATAATTAACAAATGCATGAGTAATTCATAACCATTTATTATGACTATATGAATTATTAAGTACCTAATAATTAACGACATCAATATAAAACTATTATGTTATTCGCACTGAATAATATTTAAAGAGGCATCATATTTTAACATTTGAAAAAAAAAAAAAAAAACTCACTCACTAGAAGTTCTTAAGTCCATTTCAGCAACACACAATCCTTTCTTGACAATTTTCTTAATAACAGAATGGATGTTGCTTTCTTTAACTCATCAACACAACATGAAATACACTTATCATGGGATTAACTTTCGACTTAAACCTGCTTTATACTTTCAAACCAATATCCTACATCCATTGTTTAATATTTCTTGCTTCTCAAAAAATCAAGCAAAGGTTTTCTCACTATCAATTCTTTACATTTTATTTACCTTTCTCTTTAATCTATTCCTTTGTATTCCACATTAACTTGTGAGCTAGTGCTTATACTTTCATCGCTCCACCAAAAGAGCAACGATGAATGATCTATTATTTGATTTAAATTAAACTAGCAACCACCCAATGCTAACGAAGGCAAGATGAGATGTTAATTCAACCCCTGAAGTCAATTGGATGACTTTACCCCATCCTCTCTTGCTATCTTCTAAGCCCTGTACCATATGTTATTATTGTCTAATTGTTTTATTAATAATCAGACTGATGAGGATTCTTCTAAGTATAACTAACGTTTCTCAGACCAATGAGTAGTGTATAAGTGTGTCCAAGTGTCCATCACAATTGTAATCTAATAACATAACTTAAACTAGGTGTCATCAACATCACTAGCTTTGTGTCCAAGACAATTCATGTTTTGGACCGTTTTCTTTAGCTACATCCAAAATATCTTTATTTATCGAACTCTGAGTAAATTTAGTGTTTGAAGGTATTTCTTATCTATATTATATATATATATATATATAGTTGTAATTACGTTTGTTTTTAATGAGTTTCTACATATTTTTATTCTTCATTATTGACGGTGCAAGTCAAATAGTTTATTTGTGATATTCCTAGTAAGTATTTGTACAAATAAATCTCCACATGTTATTTCATAATCCCCGAGTATTATGCCATGTTCATAAAACTTTAGTATCCAGATAATCTATTCTAAAAGCTCGTTAATTATCATGATTCAAATTACATGTACCTAATAAATCGCAACAAATAATACCATATTGATTTTTTTTTTTTTACCATTGTATCATTATCATATTTTCCTTTTTAATTAAATAAGAGTACATATGCTATACACCAAGTATATTTAACATATACGTATATTTCCTAAACATTGTTCTATGTCTTTTTATTTATTATTTAGTTCAAATAATTTATCTTTAAAGACACATAATTTACCAGAACCCAAATCATACATTTACAGTAAAGATAACAATACCAATAAAATTATGCTTTTATTAGTTTAAGTATTCTATGGACTTAATTTTACAAAATAAATTTTACCAAGGTACTTCTCTCAATTTTTTAGACCTTATGTTAAAAATATATTTAATTCCAAGAACATTTTTCGAAACACTAAATTTACCGATTCTGGACATCTATGATTATTTTATGTAATTATGTTCGTGATACATACTTTTGATAAACATTTTATTTCCTCACTTCTCAAGTCATATTATCCAATTTCCTTATTTATTAAGAATGTGCCACCATTCTAAGTCCTCGTTAGTTGGTTGAAAACCGAGGTCTCATATTTTGATTACTAATTTTTGGGGTCTCACACGTGAGAAATTAAATGTGGGCTTTATATGGACTTTATATCATCTTTTTCGTAAGCTTAGTTTGCAAGTAAAAAATTTTCATAAGGCCTGATTGTGAGTCTTGAGCTTATCTAATGAGTTTTGGGCCTGATTTTGAGTTTAAGGCCTTTCCCTTATCCTACTAATCTTGGTTAGTCTTTTCACATCATTTACTTCATTATTGAGTGTGTTTAAGTGGTTTAAATATGGTCTACAAATCTGCTTAGCTTGGTTTATTAACTCTTAAATCCTTATTTTCAACTTAGCTTCTTAATCCTTTAACTTGTGAGCTAAACTAAGGCTTTACACTTACTTACACTTTAAACCATGCTTGTTTTGCTCCTTATAAGTAGATTATTTTAGTATAATATCAAGTGGGAATCATAGAACTTTAACAACTCTTAGGCACAATGTCTTTAATGTAGGTTTTCATGTGGTGATTTCCTCACTAAAACTTCATATGATCTTTTTTCCCTCACTTAAGGGATGTGAAACTTAATATAAGTGAAAATAACACTTATGCAAGCTTCATACGTCCTACGTCTAGCATCTTAGGGGACCTTATGAGAGCTTATTTTTCATAGTTTTCTCAAATTACAAGGCTATACTACAAGTATCCTAAGAGGAAAATAATCTTAAGCTACTCATATTCTACTGCTACTTATGAAGAAACTTCGAGAAACTATTACTTGATCTAGGTAAAATAACTTCTAAAGTACATGACATATTTATATGAACAGAAAATGGAATTCTACACATGGTGCTCTAAAGACATTTAAAGGTAAGGTATACTTTACTAAATAGTTGGGTGCTAATTTGAGCCTCCTTAAGCTTCCTTTAGCTCCTTGCTTTTCATCCCCTTCCCTTACTAATCCTTAGCCCCTTACATCCTATGATGGTAGTTGCTTATTAATGTCCAAGAGTCTCCTTAACTAGTGGAGTGCAAGATAAGCTTGTCGTATTTCGTTTGATGGCCGAAATAAGGTATAAAAGGGGGGTAAGTGGCATGTGGTTTATGCATATTTTGGGCAATTAGTGATAGGGATCAAGGACCAATTATACGTTCCCAAGCTTTAAAGCTCTCTTAGGTGGTTCACTAAGCTATCATAGGTAAGTTAAGTGTCGAGGAGCAGTGCTTGCCCTAGTCCAATCTGCCAAGCTACTTCAGTCTCCATACCATCCAAGGTGTTGCAAAGAAGACCAGCCATAGTGCCAAGTCGAACCCTCTACTATGTACTAGTCAAAGTGCCAAATTTGAATACAACAATCTCCATAATGCCAAGGCTAAGCTGACAACTATCAAGAGCCAACCATACGAAGCCGACCCAAACGTAAGTCATTCCTAAGCTAACCTTAGTCTTGCCCCAATAATCAAGGTACCGATCTTCCAACGCCGAACATACATGAACAAAGGCCCACCCCTACTCAACTCACTATACTATTAGAATCACAAAGTAAAACGTACATACGTTGGTTTCTCTAACAACCGTACTGTACTTTCTAACAAAGGACATTTGCTGTGCACGATTTTGTATTTTCCCTATAAATTATTTTCCTTTTTTTAGCAAATAAGGATTCATTTTTGCAATTTTCCGTAACGTAGAACTTACCCTAATAGGGTACTATAAATAATCACATAATGTAATAGCAACATCATCATATACAGAAAGAGATACACTGAACTTTTACCCTCTCTTAAGCTAAGTTTCCTCTTACTTACTCTTAAGCTACTCTTATCTAGCCCATTCAAGCGTAAACTAGTAGTGAGTAGCCTCTTGCCATACTTGTGTGTCATATCAAGTGTGACCTAAGCTTGTGTGAGGCGTTGGTGCGTCATATCCATTGTCAGTGCACGAGAACCCCCTATTCACCCTTGACTATCATTTACTCTTCAAGCCATCTTACGGCTTGAACCCACCCCTTTGGTTATACGTGATATTGGGTTCGTGTGTTCATCTACGAGCCCATATCATCTTGGTATCAGAGATAGGTTACGTTTGGAGTTGGATTCTGCTATTGTGTTCTTTTAATAGTTTATCACTACTCTCATGTGATAGAGGTTTATTGTTCATATTAGAGTTTGGTACCTGAGTAGTACTTTGTTTTTCCCTTGTTTTTGGATATGCAAAATATAGTGTGGTTGACTGTTCATTTGATTGTCGTTGTGAAGTAACCATCAATGTTAGACTTAAGTGTTCAAGGAACTTTAAGAAACCAAGAAAGTGGTACTGGACATGGCCAAGGGAAAGCAAGAAGCTTCATGCTTTAGTCAATGGATGATCTATTGGATAGGCTTACCAGTTTAATAGCTAGTTTAGTCACTGTTATACAAGAAGATAGATAACAAGCTCAAAGTAACCCCATTAGAGAACATGAATAGCAGCATCGAAGCAGTGGTCAATTTAGCCAAGTTAATGTCGCAGCTCGTTCACCTCGAGCTGAAGGAATTGGTAAGGATGTTAGATGAAGGCTAGCACTGGAAGAGATCGAAGAGGAAGTAGAAGGGGATGGCAAAGTAGAGGAGTACTATGAGCTTGAGGAAAGAAATGTACGAGCCTCTAGAGTTTAGGGATTAAGAATGTGGCTTCTAAGTTTTTCTGGTAGTGGTGATGCCAAAGACTACCTAGATTAGGTAGATTAGATTGAAAAGCAGTTTAAATACCACGAAGTGCTTGAAAATGCAAAGGTTAGGCTAGCTGTGTTGGAGTTCATTGGTTATGCCATCTTATAGTAGAAGAACTTGCAAGCCATTAAAAGAAGGGAAGGAGAACGAGAGATTAAGAGTTGGGATGATATGAAGAGAGTTATGTGGAGAAGGTTTGTGCCGAGCTATTATCTATAGGATGCCTTTAAGAGACTACAACAACCAAGGTAAGGAGGATTGGGTATGGATACTTACGTTAAGGAATTCTAGATGCTAATCATCCAATCTGAAGTCATAAAACCCAAAGACCAAACTGTGTCTTGATTCATTAGCAGACTGAAGTATGAGATTAAGGAGATCCTAGAAACCCTGGATGTTAGAACACTTGATGATGCAATCCAAGCTGCCTAGAGGATAGAAAGGCACCAAATAAGAAGATTTCGAACACCCGTCAACTGTCCTGGCAGTAGCCGACTTGTTCTAAGTAGACCTATGCAAACAAAACCAAGCAAGGCTACAGAGACTCAACCTGCTCAAACTACCCAAGCAGAGGAGAAGGAACCCTCGAAGAAGTTTAAGAAAGGCTAGAGTTTAGGGAGGAAGACAAGTGAGATCAAGTATTTCAAATGCCAAAGATTTGGATACATGGCTCTCCTAAGTGTCCAAACAAGTGAACAATGGTGATCAGAGGCGAGGCATAGACTGTTGAGGTCGATAGTACTGATGAGGAAGGAGAGGAGTTGAAGGAGGATGGACAGACTGAACGATCTGAAGAAGAAGTTATCTATGGTAAGGAAGGCAACTTCATGACGACCGCTCTAGTATTGAAGAAGCCAATGAGTGTCAGTCCTGTACCTAAAGATGAGTAGAGAGAAAACCTCTTCTATATTAGGTGCAAGGTGAATAACTCATTATGCGTGCTGATTGTTGACAGTGAAAGCTGCACCAATGTGGCCTCTGCATTTATAGTCTAGTAGCTGAAATTATTGACCATGCCCCACCCAAAACCTTATAAGCTTCATTGGTTCAATGATAAGGGAGCCTTACGAGTGAACAGACAAGTGTCTGTACTGATCTATATTGGCCAGTATCGATATGAAGTGCTTTGTGATGTACTACCCATGAGTATATTCCACTTTTTACTTGGACAACCATGGATGTTTGACGAAGCAGTTATATATGACAACAAGAGAAACATATGTTCTATAAAGCATGAAGGGAGAAGGTTGAAATTGAGTCCCATGACTACTGCATAGATAAAAGTCACCAAACCCTAAAGAAGGAGACTTTGGTATTGACCCGGGCCGAAATGAAAAGGGAAATGGAGTTAGAAGGACCAACCTATTTACTTATCAGGAGGCTTTTAGAGATGAGACCTGACGAGGAAGAGCTGCTGACCAAGGTAAAAACCTTATTGGAGGAATTTGCTGACTTGTTTTCGAAAGAGCTACCTAACGGTCTACCTCCAATTTGAGGCATTAAACATACGATTGACCTACAGCTAGGAACTGTACCACCAAACAAACTTGCCTATAGGTTGAACCCTGAACAGGCTGCTGAACTGCAAAGGTAAGTAGACGACTTCATGAAGAAAGGGTATATACACGAGTCCCTAAGCCCCCACACTGTGCCGGCCTTATTAATACCGAAGAAAGATGGTTCTTTGAAGATATGTATGGATAGCCGAGCGATCACTTGAATCACCATCAAGTATGGGTATCCCATACCTAAGCTTGATGACATGTTAGATGAGTCAAGTAGAGCAAAAGTATTCTCCAAGATCGACCTTAAGGCTAGTTACCATCAAATTCGAATGCATAAGTGTGATGAGTGGAAAATCGCATTTAAAATGCGACATGGTTTTTATGAATGGCTTGTGATGCCATTCAAACTATCTAATGCACTGAGCACATTTATGCACTTAATGAATCACATGCTTCTAGAGTTACTAGGAAGGTTTATCGTAGTTTATTTTGATGATATTCTGGTATATAATCTCAACCTGGGGACTCACTAAGAGCATCTTCAACAAGTGCTTGCGAAACTTCGAGCTAAACAGCTCTACGCCAATTTGAAGGAATGTGATTTTTGTTGATCCAAGGTAATCTTCTTAGGCTTTTTTATGAGTGAAGGTAGCATCCGAGTTGATGAAAAGAAGAAAAGAGCGATCATAGAATGGCCTGAGCCGACCTATCCTGCCGATGTGAGAAGTTTCTACAGCCTAGCATTGTTCTATTGTCGATTCATCAAGAACTTTAGTGCAATTGTAGCCCTACTCACCGAACTCTTAAAGAAGAATGCCGAATTTAGATGAGGAGAGAAAGAGCAAAGGAGTTTTAAGGATGTAAAAGAGAGGCTAACTACCACCCCTGTCTTAGCTCTACTAAGCTTCAATAAGGTATTTCAAATAAAGTGTGATGTATGCGGACTAAGCATAGGTGTTGTGTTGATATAAGAAGGCCGACCTATTGCTTACTTCAGCGAGAAAGTTTGAGGACCCATACTCAACTATTTCGTCTACGACAAGGAGTTCTACTCCTTAATTCGAGTACTAACGATGTGGTAGCTGCCCAAGGAATTTCTAATCTACATCGATCATGAGTCCTTGAGATATCTAAAGAGCCAACCAAAGTTGTCTTGGAGATAAGCCAAGTAAGTTGAGCTCATGGAAGGTTTTTCTTATGTCATCAAATATAAGAACGGAAAGAGCAATGTAGCGGCCAACGCCCTATCAAGATGACGTACCTTCTTGATCGAGCTACAAACGAGATTACTGGGTTTTTCAACCATCAAGACTTTATATGCTGAAGACCTACACTTTGGTCCTATCTATGCCCATTGTAAGGAAGGACAGACACTAGATGACTATCATAGGGCGGACAGATACTTCTTCGAGAAGGGAAGGCTATGTATCCTAACCTGTTTTACTCGAGAATTGCTAGTGTGCAAAGAGCATGTAGGAGGATTGATAGGATACTTTGGCCAACGTTGAACTTATGAGATATTATCCTCCATATTCTTTTTGCCAAGGATGAAGAGGGATGTCTAATTTGTACTGGAAAAGTGTATAACCTACCGAAAAGCAAAGAGTCAAGCTGAGTAAGAATACTACCAACCCTTGCCGATCCCGACCAAACCATAGTCCAAGCTAAGTATGGACTTCATGTCAGGATTGCCGAGGATATCCCAAAGGAAAGACTCCATCATGGTGGTTGTGGATCGATCTGCTCCAAAACTAACAACACTTTGGCTATCTCTTTTCTTCTCTTGTAGGAAGTAATCAAGCTATACGGAATTCCCAAGACCATTGTTTCAAATCAAGACCCTAAGTTTATGAGCCACTTTTGGAGGACGTTATAGAGGTGAATGGAAACCAAGCTACCGTACAGCACGTCCTACCACTCACAAACCGATAAACAAACTAAAGTTGTCAACCGAACCATGAGAACTTTGCTGCGGGTTACTATTAGATGAAACATAGCTAACTGGGATTTATACTTACCAATCATTGAGTTCACATACAACAAGACTACCCATAGTATAACAAGTACATCCCCATTTGAAGTCACATATGGGTTTAACCTTAAGCTCCCATTGGACCAAGTGCCCCAACCAACGATTGATGATGATCGGCCAACCGTTGAGAGAGTTAAGGCCATCAAAGCCATGCACTAGAAGGTTATCGAGCAACAGGATCAAGATAATATTAAGCTTAAGAAATAGAGTCGAGGACAGAGAAAGAGGGAATTTCAACCAGGCGATTTGGTCTGGATACACCTCAACAAGGAGGGGCTCCCAAATTTAAGGAAGAGCAAGTTGTCTCCCAAGGCCAATATGCTTTTCTAAGTGCTTGAGAAGATCAATTCTAACGCCTATAAGATTGAATTACTTGAAGGATATGGAGTCTTGGACTCCTTCAACATTGCCAATCTCCAACCTTATACTTTTGAGGAAAAGGAACCAGAAATCAAACCAGATTTGATCCCAAATCTTAAATAACCCAGAAGGAATGATAGGGATTAAGGACGAATTACATACTCTCGAGCCCGGGGGCTCTCTCAAGTGGTTTACCGAACTGTCCAAGGTGAGTTAAGCACCAAGAGCAATGCTTGCCCTAATCTAATCTGCTGAGCTACTTCACTCTTCATACCATCTAAGGTGTTACCGAGGAGATAACCTATAGTGTTGAGTTAAACCCTCCACTATGCACTAGTCAAACCACCAAATCTGAATACAGCAATCTCCATAGCCCTAAAGCCAAGCTGACAACTATCAGGAGCCAACCATACAAGGTCGACCCAAACATGAATCGTTCCTGAGCTAACCCTAGTCTTGACCCAATAATCAAGGTAACGATCTTCCGACACCAAACATACATGAACAAAGGCCCACCCCTGCCTGGCTCACTACACTATCAAAATTGTAAAGTAAAACGTACGCGCGTTGCCTTTTTTGACAACCGTACTGTACTTTCTGATAGAAGACGTTCGCTGTGTACAATTTCGTATTTTCCTTGTAAATTATTTTCTTTCTTTTTAGCAAATAAGGATCCATTTTTGTAATTTTCTGTAACGTAGGACTTACTCTAACCAGGTACTATAAATAATCACATAATGTAATAGCCGCATCATCACATACAGAAAGAGATACACTGAACTTTTACCCTCTCTTAAGCTAAGTATCCTCTTGCTTACTCTTGAGCTACTCTTATCTAACTTATTCGAGCGTAAACTAGTGGCAAGTGATCTCCAACCATACTTGTACATCATATCAAGTGTGACTTGAGCTCATATGAGGCATTGGTACATCACATCCATCACGGTGCATGGGAACCCCCTGCTCACCCTTAACTATTATTTACTCTTCAAGCCATCTTGTAGGCTTAAACCCACCTCTTTGGTTACGCATGATATTGGGTTCGTGTGTTCATCTACGAGTCCGTATCAATTAGGATTAGGCATTTGGAGAGCTTTTTCTTATTGTTTTTATGGGTTGATCATCTCAAGAGTAAGGAGCAAATGAAGGTGTAGGGGAAGCTTTAATGGCTGGCTTTACTTAGAGATTTCTAGCCCAAAATTAAGTGCATAAATCAAGGGATCTGATAGTTGTACATGCCTTCTTAAGTTACTACTAAATGTGACATGATAACCACGAAAAAGATTGAAAAGCTGGAAGAATGGCAAGCCTTACCCCCTCTCTTCCCAACTGGTGGTGAAGATCTCTTAGAGGCATGGTTGCTTGTCCCTTCAATCTTGATTTTCAAATTAACAACATAGATTAGTTAATTCACCTTTCTATAAGTAGTACAACTTATATAGAGAAATGGAAATTGTCTTATCTAAACTAATGGAAGTCACTAAGTTTAAAAGTCAACTAAGTCTACACTCTTGACTTTGGTTTGATTAAACTCAAATTAGGAGGGAAATTGGATGGAAGTGGTTGGCCTTAACCCTCATTCGTATTGTCCTTAAATTTTACCCTTGCATATGCTACTTGATTATCTTATTCAAGTGGTTAAATTAGGCTTTAGTTCTTGGATTTTTTTTCTTCTCTTCAAATGCTTCTCACAATAGGTTATAAGTAATTCAAGGTTGATTCAAACTTGGTTAAGGTTGTATTTTTTATAGTTCATTTAGGGTTTCATTAAATTTGAATGTTTATAGTTCATTCGAGGGCTTCGGGTTTTACTATACTTAGGGTTTGAGGGTAATTTCTAGAATTGGTATAGACTTTAGAATTCTCAAGTTGAATTATAATTATAAAGTCAACTATTATGGTTACTTTTTTTATATTAGGCTTAATTCTTAGTTTAGTTAATCCTTGGAAATAATCAAAGGGTACTCTTAACTACTTCGGATGTATAGACACCCAATTTTTGCTCCTCTTTTCTTTTATTTTATTCTATTTTATTTTCTCAATAGGATAAAGTATCCTAAATTAGGAAAAATACAAAAAATATAAAAATTAAAAGAAAATCCAAAAAAATAAGAAATTTAGGAAAAAAAATAAGAAGTTTAGAAAAATACAAAAAATAGGAAAAAGAAAAAAAAAAAGAAATCTAGGAAAAACATTAAAGAATAAAGAAAATAATAGGAAAAAACACAAAAAATAAAAATTTAGAAAACACAAAAGAAAAAAGCAAAAAAATGGAAAAAGTTTGGAAAAAATTAGAAAATTGAAAAGGAAAAAAATATTTGAGAATAGAAGATTTATAAAATTTAGAAAATAATAATTTAATAGAATAGATTTTTAATTTTAATAAATTAAGAAAGGGAGTCATTAAGCTTAGGTTTAGATTTAAATCTAGCTCAAGCTAGCTTAATTTAACAAATAAGCATATGAGCATGGCATTGGGTTTGAGTATGAGGTTAGGAGTTTGAATCTTGATAAAGGCATGAAAGCCTTTTATTTTTTTTTCAGATAATACACTATACTCATGCACTACCACATGTCAAGATCTCATTGCACTACATATCTTAATATGTGGTAGCGTCAAGTTGGACAACGGTGACGTAGCGCTATATGGTAAGCCACATCAGCTACCATGTATCATGTGAGGATACGTGGCATACGACCATTGGATGGTGTCGCGTTAGCATTTTCCTTTTCTTTCTCTCCTTTTCCTTTCATTTTCCTTGATTTTCCTCCACTTTCCCAAGCTAAAACAGCCTACCCCCTTCACTTTGGATCCAATTTCAGTACAAATTCCCCATACAAACGCATGAGTTCTTGCTTTGATCTTATTCACCACTTGGCTTAGTATTTATAGTGATTAAAAAAAATGCATTCAAATTCAGTTAAATACACATTCAAATCAAGCTTCAAAAGTTAGAAAAAAAAAAAACTAAAAATCTAGGAATTTACATTTAACCCAACCTTGAATTTCCTTGTTTTTCGAGCTAAATTGATGTATAAATAAGAGTCCTAGGCTTGTTTTACAATACACATAATCACACGAGCTTCAAAAGGATTTACGAGATCTCTCTCTCTCTTCTCGTTCACTCTCTCTCTATTGAACTCTCTCTCTCTTTCTCAACTTCGAACAAAACTACTACCTTATTTAGCTCCACTACCACGTGAGCTTCTAAATGTAACCATCCCTAAATCCTGCCGTAACTCGAAGCTCCTCTACCATCAAAACCTTAGCCATCGCCACCCCAAGCTCGAAACACTACCCTAACCACCGCAGCAGAGTAAACTAATCCCACCACGACATTCTCTAACCTAAAAAACTTAAGACCCAATATCCCCTTAACCCTTAATAGCCACTACACGACACTAACCTACACCACCACCAAACCACCACTCCAAGCCACGGCATCGTATCTACCCCCCTTAAGCCCAATAAACCACTCATCAAATCGTCCTCACCCACAAAAAATTCCCCTCAAATTGCCTTGAACCGCCCTTTGTTGTCATTGTTATTGTGGAAGACATTAGAGCCCAACCTGATTCGAGCTCCAACCCGACCATCTGACCCGACGACTCGAGTTTGACCAGCATGTTAACCCGACTCACTCATCCAAGTCCTCTCCTTGGTCCAATTTTCTTCAGATTGATTATTTATTTATTTATTTTATAATGTAAATCGTAATGTAAGAAAAAAAAAAAGAAAAGGTAATAAAAGAAAAGAAAAAAAAAAAGAAAAGAATAGTTTATTTATTTATTTATTTTTAGTACAGTGGAAATAAATAAAATAAAAACAAATAAATAAGATAATACATAAAAATAATAATAAAAAAACAATTAATTAAGTAAATGAATAAAATTTTTTTTTTTTAAACACTTAGAAAAATCGGGTTTTCCAAATAAATAAAAATAATTGAACTTTTTTAATCAGGGCCATTTAGAACTTTTCAAAAGATTAAATTTCCAATTTAAGACCTTTTTTTATAAGTTTTTTTAAATAAATCAAATTGAATTAAAAATAGAAATCCAGTGTATTTTCAGATTAAAATAAAACCTAACCCACTAAAGTTTTACAAGAAGAACTACATATATCTGATTCTGAATAATGGGTATGTAGGCACCTATAAGGCGACAGTAAAAAATATAAAAACCTATTTTGCCCTTTTTAGATTATTCAAGTTATCCAATTTAGTTAAATAATTGAGTTTTCTTTTTTTATAAAATTGAAAAGTGATTTTTAAGATTAAGGTTAAATTTGAAAAGTTAATAATACTTGTAAGGCTTTAAAATTCTTAACTGTTAGATTCAGATCTCTGGTTTCGAAAACCGTTTTATAAAATGGTTTAATCGATAAACTGGTAGCTAAATTATAACTAATTTATCTAATTAGTTATAACT
The DNA here is from genome assembly GCA_024138005.1 of Lumnitzera racemosa. NCBI lineage: Eukaryota > Viridiplantae > Streptophyta > Magnoliopsida > Myrtales > Combretaceae > Lumnitzera > Lumnitzera racemosa. The sequence goes on from JAMXBC010000008.1 coordinate 23,927,609, forward strand.
TTATTTTTTTTTTCAATTTTGGTCGAATAGCAACTCCAAAGTCTTTTAAAAAAATAAAAGAACTAGTTTTTATAAACTTTAATTGAAGGTCAATATTAAATGGGTAAAAGTTTAATACTGATCGGTTTAAAAAGATTTATTTATAAAAGAATCAGGAGGTGAAAAAAAAAAAAACTTATTGGGATGTCACCCAAAAATTGTAGAATTTATAGTTATGACCTAGCGAGTCTTGTCGAGCAGCATATGGTCCTGACATGATAGCCTTGTGATGGGCTATTTATATCCTTCCTATCAGATTAAATATATTGTGGCTTAATGGACCCTGCTTCTTCTGGAATGTTAGGCTTCAGTTGTCTCTGTAGGCCTTCAAGCTTATTTTGGGCGTCGAGACCTAAGCCGATTTTCGGCCATTAATAGTGGTGTTTGTCTCTCCACTCACAACAAATGGCTCCTGCTAATAAGGAATAACATATTATTCTATTTATATAATTTGGGATATGCTTTATTAGGCTCTGTACCATCCTTGGGGCTTTCTACATTATAATTACTCAAAAATGAAAATATAGTATGGTCATTTTAGCTTCAATTGCTTATTTTGATTCACAGTAAATAAGATCTATTAAAAGTAAAAATGTAATTATCAATATTAAAAATAAGATTGTTGATAAATTTCTGTTGAGCTATAGACAGTTTTTATAAAGCTATTGATAATTTATTTTTACTATTAATGGACCTAATATACTATAAATCGAGATAATTTATTATAATTTAAAATAACCATACTCACCGAATGACCATACTTTAGAATTTTCCATCATCCTTCAATTGCATTTGATGTTATTTAACTTCTTTATTAATTTATTTTCTATGCTGTTATTTACGAGATTAAATTTCCAATTATAAAATAAATTAATTTTCAAGTAAAATAAATATTAATTTTATTAAAAGTTTGGGATGTTTTTTCAAATATGTTTTTCTAATCATTTATAGTTTTTTTTTTTTTGAATCATAATCAATGTGGAAAATTGTCTCGTCAGTCAATGAAAGCTAGGGACTGAGAGTAGCTTAACCTCTACTGATTATGTACTTTTTCTCCTCGCCTTTTGCATCGTTATTAATCTTCTTCTATATATAAAAGGTTCTGCCAATTAGTACCCTCATCACTTATTTGAGAATCTAGAATAAGAAAGCTATTTACACTTTCTATTATTTATTATTACATATTTTACATGAAAAAAAAAGCACATCGAATGGTAAAAAATCTTTTATTTAACTTTTTAATAAGTATTTCTAAAGTACCTCTACCTATTAACATGTTCCATATATATAAATACATATATACTAGTCGTAGCTCATTTTTTATACAAATTCATTAAAAAAATTAAAAAATCATATATAGAAAAGATTAAATATTTAATATCTTAAAAATAAAGTTCTTTTCCAAATACAAAATTACTTAAAAGGAAATATTACGTGTTGAGCATAAGTGCACAGCATAAATCTGTTTTTCATTTTGGTATGAAAGTTGATTCATATTTACAATTAACTTTCTGAGGTTTAAAAGTGCTAATTTGACTTTTGATGATTTACTATATGAACTTATCTATTTTTATAATCAATTATCTAAACTTTACCTAGTTTTATGATTAACTAACTAATTCAGGTTCTATAAATAACAAAAAAAAACTTGTAGGTTATAAATTAATAATTTATCATTAATTATAAAAATAAGTAAAATTTAGGTATCAAATATAGTATTCATTCATATATATATATATATAATTAAAGTTAAAAGAGGTTTAGGCAACTGCTCCCTTTAAAATTATTATTTAGCCTTTCAATTGAAAATTATATAAAAAAATGATACTTAAATAATTTATTAAATGTTTTATATATAGATAAAATTGAAATTTTCCTCAATTTTATTTCTAATCTTTCTCTTTATTAGTTTTCCTAATAAATATCTCTTAGTTAATAACATAGATGTCGATAACTCCAATATCTATAAGAAATTAAAAGTGAATATGGATAAATCACTCTATAGTTCTCAATTTCACTTCACATCTCTCTTTATTAGTTTTTCTCAAAAATCTTTTTTAATTAATAACATGAGTGTGGATAACTCCAATATTTACAAAAAGTTAAACGTGAATATGAATAAATCACTTTGCAATTGAATGCGGATGTTGAATTTAAATTTAGAGTTTTTTAGAACAAATGCAAAAATGTGCATTTTCATATTCATAATGTTTACAAATTTTAATAAAATTAAATTGTTTAAGATACCAAAAGATTACATGAATTTGTTATTTAGCTAAAAATACAAAAAGAAGATAGTAAAAAAAAAAAAATTAGCCACTTTAATATTATAAATTTTATACATAATTGTTTTACACTCATAAAGCAAGTGTATTATCTGCTATTTATATATTAAATGCTACCCATCAACCATCCGAATAATATAATAAAATTAAATGGAAGAAGTTAAATAGCATCTTGTGAAAGCTTAACGGGAATCTTGGGCCCAGAGGCCCATTATCCCTGCACTTTAGCTAAGCCTACGAATGGTAGTGCTAGCCCAAATCCTAACTGAAAACCGTTGTAGATTTGTATATTACGGTAATTTACTCATAATACTCAATTCACAGTCAATAACACACAAGTTAAAAACAGCAACAAAATGATACCAAAAATATATAAAAACGAAAAAAAAAATGACATTGAAATATGAGCGACCTATAATATCTATTTTTTTTTTTAAGGAAAAGTACAAAATCAATCATGAATGTTTGAATTTTTTTTTTTTTTTTAGTTTGAGCTATCAGCCTTTATTTATTTATTTATTTATTTATTTATTTGAAGTCCTAATGTTTTGAAAGTTCTCTATTGGAGTCCTTCCATTAACACTATTAAATATCCTGTTAAAGATGGGCATGTGTCACTTTTGTGATTGGCGAACAATAATTCAAACTATCATTAGTAAATATTTTTAATTGAAGTAAATAATAAAAAATTAAATAAATATATACAAATTCCAATAAATAAAATGAACCATCGGCAATTGATAAGCAGTTGATATAGGCTTAATCACCTTAAATCTCCTCCTCGGCTGCTATATCTTTTTGGCGCATCATTGAATTAATAATATATTATATAATTTAATTGATACTATATTTTTATTGAATCAATTACTATAGACTAATGAGGTGAGACATGTCAAACTTCAATGGAATATTTAACGGACTTGAATAGAAAATTTTTAAAATGTTAAATAAAAAATAAATAAATAAATGAAAATTCAAACAGAAAAGTAGTCAAATATTAAAGATAAATTTTATATTTTTCCTTTTCTGCGAACATAATGATTTTAAATGGAATTATTATTTTATGAAATAAGATACAATACTTTAAAAAATAAGAAATTGAACAACCAGTGGATAATAAATTGCCCTTCAAATCGTATTGTACTAAAGAAAAACGGTACATCTAAATAAGGAAGATTCCACGTTGTCTTAGTATATTGCATGTTAACAAATGTGGATAGCAAGGTAATGTAGTTGATTATAATGTTATATTTGGTACCAAGAAATGTTCAAAATGGAACGGAGTAAACATCAAAATAAGAAATTCTTTCTAATGTTTAGAGATGGTTACGAAATGGAATAATAATAAATACTTAAATAGAATCATTTATTGAAAATTTCTTTGATTATTGCATGTTATAATTTTTTTCAAAGTTAGAAAAGTAATTATAATTAATGAAGTAGGAATGTCATCATAATTACATCTTGGAGAAAGTGGAATCGAATTCTCCCTTAAAGTCAAAATCATCGATTTTATAGAATCGTGATTCCTACTTCAAAATATACTTATCGAGAATAGAAATAAAATCCGATATCGTGTTTGTATTGCAGCTCGTTCCCAGACATAAGTTTCTAGAAAACACCTCAAAATCGAAGGATAATATTAGTTTACCGTATATTCATGCCCATAGTGGGAAGTATAAAGTTTAAAAACTATTAACTAAAACTCACAATAAATCCTCTTAATACTTTATTCTTCCAAACTCTCATAATATAAACTAGGTTCACAACTCTTCATTATTTAAATCAAAACGTATAAAAAAAAATTGCTAATACTTCTAATAAGACCAAAGGTCTCGATAAATCTTTTTGAGCTAAACAAAGCCTTCTAAGGATATAAGCTAGGCGAATTTGGACGAATTTGGAATGGAGTATAGAAAACTTGAATCTGTCCTTCTATACTAATAGGGTTCTTAAACTCATCCCTTACAGGGTTTTTAACCCTATACTTAATACCCTTCTTGCTACTCTAATAGGGTACTGTCACCCGCTTCTTAACCTAGTAGACTCGTTCTTTTTTTTTTTCACCAAATGACTATTTTTTTCTCCTTCACTAGTCATTATATGAGAAATTAATTTACATTCTTTCCTAAACATAGGTAACAAGATGAGCATTAAAGAATCTATTTATTGCATCCTCTTTATCTTATGTATCTCGTCATAACATTAGTAAAGGACCTATTAGTATTATTATACAAAAAGTTTAATGATTTATATAAACTCGATTTTGAGCTTCTATATATTTTGATTTTAAGTATATTGTCAATATTTGCATCAAATTACTTAATTATTCTTCTCTACTATATAACAAATATACAACTATCTTCTCTTAGACAATAAAAAAATTTTTACATAAATACATATTCATAAATACTAATATAAAATAGTAAATGTGACCAAAGTTATTATTATCTTAGTTTTCATCTATTTATTATTTTAGGTATTAGAAATTTTAGTTGATGTTATATTACTAATTTATTAATTAAAAATAACGGGTAACGGGTTTTTTTAAAATCCTATAATCCATCTCAAAACCCTAACAGGTTTTTAGCCATATCACAAAGCCTATCCTAAAACCCTGTCGGATGATACCCTATAAAGTTTGTAGCTAGTTAAGATGGTCGGGTATCATATAACGACCCGCTTAATTACATCCCTAAAGCCTTCTACTATTCATATCTTTACAAACACTATAATCAATCCCACACTGAGGTATATATCAAAATCTCTTATGCATCATGTTATTTTGAAACTTACGTGAACTTAAAATATATCTATGTCAACATGAGTAAACTATGAAGCCTAATATAGAGATATTGCCCTCTTCTCTCTCTCTCTCTCTCTTTCTCTCTCTCTCTCTCTCTATATATATATATATATAGGGAGTTTCTACGGTAACATTAGCAAAGTAATACTGACCAATCTAAATCATTCATTTACTAACAGTAAATCTACACTGTCCATTTTATTAAAATAGCTAATTTGTTACCTAAACAACATGTTAGTAGGTTTTATGAATAAAAAAAAATTAACAAATAATATTGAATCATAAAAAAATAACAAATCAAATATCATCAAAAATTCTAAAATAGTTTCATGCTTTTACTCTCTTAAAGTAAGAAGAAAGTTTTTGAAGGTAAAAATGACTTAACCACATTATAATCAATTTCGTGTATTGTTAAATAACATAATCAACTCTACAATTTATCCGAGTATGTTTTTTCATTATTTTCTCTTATTAGATGAAAATTCATTTTTTGTTAGGGTTTAAGGTTTTAGTGTTTTGATTCAACTAACGACAATAGTTGTTAGGTTTTCATGCATTTTATTCGTGTATGCTACTCGGGGTTGCATTGGGTTCCTTGATTCAATTGTCTACATTAGCAAATTACAGTTTTCTAATTTTTAAGTGGACCAAGGCTTCAAATTACTCTTCAAGATGTGGAAAACGTCCTTGGCTTGAGTAGTAAAGGAGAAGATGTTCCTTTAAATGATATAGATGAGGTATTAGGTAGCGTAAGAAGTAGCATCAGGTTGAAGGAAGGTGTTAAGCTAATTGCCATCAAGTAAGATTTGAAAAAAGCTGAAATTGCTAATGACAAATTGAAGTATTTGTTTATTGTATGGATACTTGGTAAATTACTTGCCCCTCAATCTCGCTTAATGGTTGTGAAGGAATATTTAGTAAAGATGGTTAATCTGAGTAAGCTACCACAATTTAATTAGGCAAAGTATGTTCTTCAAAGAATGCAAGATAGTATGAAGAAACATATAATCAGCGATTGGGGTTATATTTCAACTTGTGTTTTGTTCCTCATAGTTATCCTAAAAACCTTATTCACATTTAGTAGTATATAATTCATTAGAAATATTGTTGTTAAATATATCATGTCACCCACATTATGTATCTAATTGATTATAATTTTTCATGTTGTGTTCTCTTTATCTATATTTTGTAGATAAGTATTCACTAGGCTTATGTGGTGGTGGATGGCTCGATATAAAAAAATACCTTAATTGAAGATAAGGATTGAAGATAAAGTAAGGAAAGTCGTATAGAAGTTTAAAAAGGTTTCAAGAGAAATAGTAAGCTAATCCAATGTATTACCAAGCCTTATTTATGAATGGTTTTACAGTAATTTGTACCATGTTAACCTTCATTTCATTTAATAGGTAGTTATGTGTAGTCCTCCAAAAGCACTATCTGAAGAAAGATTGTCTGCTTAAGGGAAATCGAAACTTGATGTCCTACTTTTTCCTTCTTGTTATTGCTGTCAACTAGGTCATATACTTAATTGATTGATATATAATGTTAATACAACATTTGCAGGTGTTGGCGGAGACATTAGATGTTATTATGAAGCAACAAAAAGAACAAAAAATAGAAGTTCAAAAAATTGTAAGAGGAGATACCCCATTTGTAGGATCAATGTAGAAGCAATTGATAAAGTTGATGAATACTTTTTTTCCATCCAAAAAGGCATACAAAAATCCAACCAATGTAGAAGAGAAGAATGATGCATTAACATAGATACATACACATACATAAATAAATAAATAAATATATATATATGTATATCCTTTAAACCAATGGTAAGAATACAAAACTATAAATGTTTAGGTTGAATAAAATGTAGCACATATCAAAGATGTGAAATTTGAGAGAGAAGTTGGGTTAGTGTAAAGCTAAAAAAGAAAAATAGAAATAAGCATAAAATGAAAAAGGGAAGAGGCAGCACTATGGTGTTAGAGTATGTATACATACGCACATCATACATACGTACCTACATCCTTATGTACATATATACACACGTCGTGTTAAACTAATTGATACCAAATAGAGAGGTAAAAAAAAAAAAGATGACAATGTTAGGGGGTTATCCGATTGCAAGTGATCCTTTGTGCAAATGTTTCATGTATAGTATACAATGGTTACATCACTCCTCTCCTTTTCATCTATAGCGAGCCATTACTGCTTAAGCATTGCTTAAGATAGGAAACTATATATATGAAAATGTAAGTAAGAAAATAATTTTGGGAACATTATAAATATAACCTATATTTTACCACATTTGTGATGAATTGCCTAAGTTATATTTTTTAACAAACATATAACCCATATCTCATCACTACCAGTCATTGTTGGTTGGGGGATACTTATCAATCTCTAACAATTCACAATAATTAATTTGATGAAATAATCTTATTGAATATATTTGATCAAATAATATAATAAAATTATAAAAACATATAGAAAATAACAAAACAAAAGGACACGAAATATAAAAAATAAAAATAAGAAACACATTTAAAGCCTAAACCACTTAGTAAACTATCAAAAGTTTATGTTAGCCAACTAACACTAAAGGGGGACATATAACCCCCTTAAAGGTGATAACTACTTGGTAACCAAGCCTTATGATAGTCAACAAGTGCTAAAAACTTTGGTAGATCACAACATACCTTGAATAATGGATGGCCACCTAATACCCTTGGTATTTAAAAGAAAATCAAGGGAAGAAAATGGATTATGATCAAATCATGCAATCCAATTATGACTCACCAAGCACTCAATTGAAAATTCTTCCCTTTTTAATTTCAAAGGTAGTTATTGGCCACCTCCGGTCTAAGGGTAACAAACAAATTCTTTTGGGTTTGAATACAATTCTTTTTCCATTTTTATATATTTCCCTCTTTCTTCTTTCCTTTATCCTTTTATTATGTTTTTAATGAAATATACTTAAAAGCGTCATTTAATAAATTAATTATTATGAACTAATTAGAAACCGAGATATGTCCCATAATTAATAGTGACAAATATTAATGAAACAAAGGTCATATTTTAATACTTTTCCTAGTAATATATTTTTATGCATATTGTCGATGTGGTGTAATCAATTGGGCTTAAAGGGTATTAAAGGGCTAGATGCTAGTTGAATTCCTTGCTCTTGATCACCAATAAAAAACCCCTGATGGGTTGATCCACAAGGGTGCTCCAATGCTTAAGTTTGTGAGGAAGAGATGAAGTACAGTGAAGTGTATGTATATGAGAGGTTTCAAGAGTTCTTTTGAGGATTCAAAAGGAATGCTCTACTTTTTGTATGTGTATGTGTTTTTAAGAGTAGAAAAGGTTGAAGTCCTATTAGCACAAGGAGCTTACTTACTAGGGATGCTTGTGAGCCTATGGTTTGTCTATACTCACTGCCCGTATGAGATAAGCGTCACATGGATGATAGGGTAACTCTACAGGTTGGTCAACCACAAACATTTTGGCAACCATGTTTAAAACCTGGGATACTGACATTCTTAAGGCTATTGAGTATGCTAGCTGTACTACGAGTGTTAGAAGGGCAATTAATGAGGAAAGAAGGAGGGGAAAAAGAAAGAAAACCCTAAAGGTGGAACACCCATTGGTCTTCGAGCCATCTGCTAGTCTTCTACAATACGCCTATTAAGGAGAAGGTGTTCTTAACCAAGCACATACATGCTGGGGAGTTCAAGGAAGGCTACAAAGCTTAAGTTAGCCAAATAAGTGGCAAATAGGTCCCGAGAGGACTTGAGTAGAGGCAAGCAAGTCACTGAGCGATTCGAGCAAAGATAAGGTGCTTAAGGGCTGTACGGTGCTCGAATGACCTAATACTGGAGGAGATTGTTTAGTAAAGCAGTGGGTTGCTTCACTCTTTGCCTCACTAATAAGCCTTGCTCTTCACTCAGACTAGTCCTTACGGGCCAAGCCTAAAATAGTTTGTCAACACATATTATGGCAAGTTAAATTTTATGTTTTTTCCAACATTAGCACTTTTGAAATCATTTGATAGCTTAACTTCTGTAGGAATAGGAAGATTTCATATTTTAAATTCAATAGATTTTACCCCTTGAAGATTATAAATGTATTGGACATATATACTATTTCTCAATGCATATACATTCATTCCTTCACAATCGTTCTTGTTTTGTGATATATCTCACATCATGACATTTCATAAGCTTATAGAGGATTTTTAACTGAGCACTTAAAGCACCGAAATTTACTTAAAGATCCTATGTTGCAAGAAAGATCTTTAAAATTCAATCATTTTCCCTATCAAATCAATGGTATCTATGTATGAGATGTTCTAGTATTACAACAATATCAATTAACAACATTTTATGTAATGGTAGGTATTTTCAAAAACAATATTATAAAATGTTTTCTCGTTATAAAAGGTGGAGATACAAATATTCTATCATTTCCTTTTGGAGCTTAGGCAAGTTGTCAAACATACAAAGAGAAAATGAAGGATGAATTTTGCAACAACAAGATACCCAGGTCATACTTCATGCACACTATTTATTCTAATCAAAATAACATTAGCAATTTCCCTAAAATCGTAATTTGTTGATGGAATAAAAGTAGATATTTAAGATAGATTTCCAAAGAGGAAATCATGATCAAAAGTAAATGATGTCGATTTTATTGTTAGAATTTGACTACGATAAGAAACTTCATTTAAGTTTGCATAAATTTCGTAACACTTTTGCATATATAATCATAAGATGAAACCATTCCATTTAATTTTTTCTTTTCCAAAGTATAACAATGAGAAATTAAACTCTCTACATTGAAGCAACAATTTATAAATGACTTATTAGATCATATATAAAGTAGCATTATTGCCTTCATAGTGATAAGAGAGCAATTATGCATGCTTCCTAATCAAAGAATATTTATCTGCCAATAGTTGCCCAACCTTGACTTAACTCTCAGCACTAGAGTGTATGTGGTCTTTCTGCAAAGAGAATCCTTACGATATGTCTAGGTATATAGATTTGGTAGCTTTAACTCCAACTAGATTTGTCTTACAGCATTAGAATATGTTAGCTTCCCCATTAGTATAGCAATCTATCCACATATCTAAGAAAGGGGTAATTAAATCATTACTTGATCAACAAAGCAATAATGGGCAAAACAAAATAAAGTCGTGTGATTTTTAATGGATGCCTTTGCTCTTGTTATAAGCTGTTCATAAAGATCAATTCCAGTTTGCCACTCAACAATCTTACTGCCTCCATATGCACATGGGATGAAACCAACAACTTCAAAACTTAGGTTTTCTTTTAAGCATTTCATGAGCAAATGGCATTGCAAGTCCAATTCCATTAGTCTTACTATAATCAAAGACTTGATGGAGTGGTTCTTAAGTAATAACCCAAGTAAGTTTCACATTGAGCATAAGAATGTCTTTCTATAGTTGGCATTCAATAAGGATGATGCCATCCCATTATGGTCAATGAGTGTTGTTGTTATCTACACCTCTACAATCGACCATGTTACTTTGGCCTGCAAGAAAGAATATATTTTTGGGCTACTTGTAAATTTCTAGGCCTTCAAACACAATGTTAGCAAGGAACAAGAGTAGACACAATCGAACGTACATCTTAAGGTACATTGTTTTTTTCTTTTTTACTAATGTATGGTAAATTAATTGATGTTTGTGAAGATTGAAATGAGGAATTGACTATTTATAAGAAAAAGAGTTACGATTTTTATACATTTCAAGCTTATTAGATAATTGATGCTAGTTCTATAAGTTTTTATATGCTTAGGCCTTTTTTTGGTTTGCTTTGCTATCATAATAAGCTACTTGTTATAAGATTTGAGGAAGATATAAATTAGCTTCATAACATAAATTATTATAAAAGCTTTGGATATTTTGAATCCATACATCATTGCTCGCAATGTTAATGACTTACTAGTTAATATCACTCCGCATTGAGAACACCTTCTTTTTATAGGAAAATATATTGATAAATTGAGACATTGCAAAAGGTGTAAACAATTTTGAGTGTATCCTTTCATTTTCTTCCTCCCTATATATTATATATTTGTGAAAACTTATTACAATATTATATCCTCTTGCTATTACTGAAAAACATTCTATCCAAGGTGAATTAGGTTGGCAAATTTATATATGTACAAAGTTATCTTAGATTGTTGTTTATTGTGTACCACTAAGTAAATAAATATACTTATGTTATATAAATTATTGTATTACATGTATTTCCATGTACGTTTGTTTAAGGAAATATTTTTTTATAGACTACTTCTCTATTTTCCTCTATTTGTTGAAATGAATCAATAGATAACATTTTCCCTTTAGGGGGGGAAAAAATTAAGCCACTAGCCTTTTCTAGGTAAATTATATACAACTACATTGTAATTTCACTTTCTAAATTAGACTTACAGGGCTTCTAACTCTATGAAAAAGGTGTCTATTTGGTTTTCATTTTTATGATCATATATAAGTAATATTTCAAACCGAAAGAATATACTTTTTTTGGCTTATTGGGAAAGAAAAAAAAATATTTTAAACGATGATAAACTTAAACATTAAAAGTTTACCAATACTTTATATTTTAGTTTTCTAAATATTTTGAAAAATAAAAACCCAATAAACATCTTTATGTATCATTTCTAGGAAAATGTTTTCTATTTAAATTGTGTTATAAAGAAATTAATTTTTCTTTGATAGAACAATTTTGTGAGAGTTTTTTGTTGAATTTCATGTAATAATAAACTTTTAGATTTATGATTTGGAGAAAGGAGATATGATTCCCATATTCATTCCCATCATAATATTTATATTCCTGAGCATATTAAAAGAAAGCTAAGGTGTTAGACTTATATAAGATTATTTTATACCCTTATTTCCAACATATTTTTATGAAAATATTTGTGTCAAAAGATAATCATGTCCTCCGTGTATGTGTATGTATGTGTGCATAGATATATAGAAGATTTAAATGGATAAAATAAAATATAAAAAACTTAATTGACTTATGGCATATTGTACCTAACTTCATTTTTTGTCCTCCGTATATGTGAGTATGTGTATATAGATATATAGAGGATTAAAATGGCTAACATAACATATAAAAAAACTTAATTGACTTTTGTCATAGTGAACCTAACTTCATTTTTATAGAAACTGAAAACATAATTATTTGACACGAAATTTCTCATTTAGCAAAAAGTTTAACAATTTCTTAGCTTTGATAAAGATAAATTTTCTATTTTGGTGATTTGGAGAAGGGCAAGGATCATGCTAGCTACCTAAATTTTGCCACTTTTTGTAATTTCACACTTAACTTTTTAGCTTCTTAAATTACATGTTGAAATGAAAGTTACTAAAATGCTCATGACTAAAAATAGTTAATAATCAAGCCAACAAAAACCAAGAAGCGAATTGCAACTACTTAACCTAAAAGTTTCAACTAGTTTTGATACGTGAATCGCTAATCATTCTTATATAAAACTACTCACAATATCCTCCACAATCCATGTATACCTCCATTCACATGATGTACCACAATCTCCATCTCGTACCTTCTAAAACACATAAAGTTTATAACAACCCAATTATAACTCCTCCTACTAAAGTATTGTTTGCTTTAGCATAGAACGTCTCATGATTTGTCCCATGGTTTTGTCCCCTAATGCAGCAACTTCCTAGGAGGTCACCCATCTTGGGACTGACCTAACCTAAGTACACTTAACTTTGGAGTTTCCACATGCTCTGAGTCGCTATACTAAAAGGGCCCTCAATGATTAAAGTTCCATCACTTAACATTTAAGGAGTACTATAATCTACCCCCTTTACAAAACTAATTTCTTCGTTAGTTTCGTTGCACAGATCCAAGACCACTACTAGGGTAACTTGCCCTTTCAGTTGGTAAAGTGCTCTGTACCATCCTTAACAACCCAACTGGAATTCCTCCTATTGATCTATTGTCCACTTTAGCATGGAGCGCCATACAGTTTCGCCTCCTAATGCAACAGCTTCTTAAGAGGTCACTCATCCTAAGATTAACCTAGCTTGAGTACGCTTAACTTCAAAACTTCAACATGCTCCAAGCCGTTATACCAAAAGGCGTCTCAATGATTAGAGTTCCTTCTCCTAGCATGTAAGGCCTATAGCAACCTAATAGGAACTCTTCCTATAAAAATACTGTCCACTTTGGCATGGAACGCCATACGATTTTGTCCCCTAGTGTAATAGCTTTCTAAGAAGTCACCTATCCTAAGATTAACCTACCCTAAGCCCACTTAACTTCAAAGTTTTAATATATTCTGAGCCACTACACCAAAAGGTGCTTTGATAATTTGTAGTTTAGTCACCTACCATGTAAGGGGTATTACAATCCACCGCTCCTCATAGAATTGACATCCTCGTCAATTTCATTACATAAGTCCAGGATCATTACCCAATAAGAACTTTGCCCTTCCAATTGGTAAACTACTTTAATATCACCTATAACGATCTAACCAGAATTCCTCCTACCAAGGTATTATCCACTTTAGCATAAAACATTGTACGATTCTATCCCTTAGTACATTAGCTTCCCAAAAGTTCACCCATTTTGGGATTGACCCAACTCAAGCACGCTTAACTTAAGAGTTTCAATGTGTTCCAAGCCATTACATCTCCATGCTGAAGTGAACAATACCTCAATAGGAGGAGGTCTGGCTAGGTAGTTAAAGGTGGTATCAGAGCAGTCCACCACCTAGAAGGGTAGAGCCCTAATTGGTGGTAGTTCTAGACCTATGTAATAAAACTGATGAAGACGTTAATTCTTTGACGGAGGTGGATTGTAAAAATCCTTACATGTTAGGAGAAAAAACTTTAATCATTGAGATGCCTTTTGGTGTAGCGATTCAGAGCATGTCGAAACCCTTAAGTTAAGTGTGCTCAAGTTGGGTCAATCTTAAGATGGGTGACTTCCTATGAAGTTGTTACACCAAAGGATAAAACTAAGCAACATTTCATGCTAAAGCAAACAATACCTCAATAGGAGGAGTTTCGATCGAGTCATTAAAAAGTCCATGTCATGAAACCATACAATTGGGCCCAAATCTTCTCTTTTTAGTCATCCCCATACTGAACATCTACTAGTAAGTGATAAGATCTGAAACCATTTATAATACCCAAGATTAAAAGTACTTAATAATTAAGCCAACAAACATAATATTCTTATTTAAACCATATGGCCCAAAAGTTTCCAGTTAGTGATGACATGTTATCCATTGCTTGACCCTATACATAACTACTCAATATCTCCTACAATTCATGTAGGACTCCATTCACATGGAATATTACATTAACATGTTAGCTTTATGACCCCTTATTTTTCTATATGCATCCATCATCCTAAAGACCATTAATAGCTAGTGTTATTTTTTTATTAATCTCATGGAGTTAGCCATTTGGCACCTTTAGGTTAAATAAAAGCATAGAGAGAAACAAAACCCATAAGAACAAAGTACTGTGTTTTTAATGTAGTTATGGGCTATGGTAGATTTTCCTATGTTTTCTTTAAGTTGTCTAGAATTCCTCGATCATATGCTTAGGTTTGAGATATTTTATTTTGGAATAGAAACTAATGAGAGTTTAGATGATTTCTAGAATAACTAATTTTTTCATTTTAAATAAGGTTCATGAATCTTGAAAGTTTCTACTTTGTGTGGGAAATAGCACTGCATTGATAACTTTTAGGGCATTAGAAGCAAAAAAAAGACATTGTCAACTTCAGTTCAACTCGTAGATCAGATTTTAACCATTCCTCGAATTTTACCTCTATCCTTGTTTACTTGCTTTGGCCTTACAAAATGTTATTATATATGCATATACCATACCTAAAGTTAGTTTAGCCGTTTGGAGCTTTTCGAAGCCCATATAGGACTCATAATATTACAAGGTCATTGTTTTTAAATGAGGAGACAAACCCACAAGCTCCTATGTATAGTATACCCCATGGATTTATAGATTTCTAATGGTCATGCTTTTGCAACATTTCTTATATGAAATTAGGCCAAATCCAATGTTTCCATTAACTACATGCCTTTTGTTCATGCACATTTATTTTTCATCCATGGCTACTTTAGGTATTATCTAACTTGTTATAAACATATTTTTATCTCATTTATATATAATTTTTTTTATCTATATTTGATGTATATATTCGATTGAAAACATTTCACATAGCAATAGGCATTTCCAAAAATAATATTGTAGAATGCTTTTTCTTCTAAAAGGGAGAGCTATAAGTAGGGATTGTGTCTTCTTATGATGAAACAGTATTTAATATGTATAGTATTCTTCATAATTTTTTCATAAGTGATACTTACATGTAATGTCTATGAAAATTTCATTTCTAAATATTCTATGATTGGCTTTTAGAGCTTGGGAATTTGTCAAACATGCAAAGTGAAAACGAAGGATGAATTTTGCAACAACAAGACAACCACGTTATCCTTTACGCACTCTATTTATTCTAATCAAAATAACATTAGCAATTTCCTTAAAATCGTAATTTGATGATGGAATAAAAGTGGATATTTAAGACAAATTTCCAAAAAAGGCAATCATAATCAAAAGTAAATGATATCGATTTCATTGTTAGAATTTGACTACAATAGGCAATTTCTTTTAAGTTTACATAGATTTCGTCAAGACTTTTGCAAATTTAATTCTTTCTTTTCCAAAGTATAACAACGAGAAATTGAACTCTCTACATTAAAGTAACAATTTATAATTAACTTATTAGATCATACGAAAAATAGCATTATTGCCTTTACTGTGATAAGAGAGCAATTATGCATTCTTCCTAATTGAAGAATATTTATCCGCCAATAGTTGCCCAATCTTGACTTGACTCTCAATGCTAGGGCATACGTGATCTTTCTACAAAGAGAATCCTTGAGATAGATCTGAGTATATAGATTTAGCAACTTCAACTCCAACTGGATTTGTCTTACAACATTAGAATACATTAGCTTCCCGACTATTATAGCAATCTATCTACATGTCCAAGAAAGGGGTAATTAAATCATCACTTGATCAATAAAGCAAAAATGGGCAAAACAAAATAAAGTCATGCGATTCTCATTTCAAATACACATGGCAAAATGTAAATTAATATGCTATGAGAAGCAAATAAGAATGAAGGTATTTGAATTAAAAACATAGAGATTGGCCATAGTTTATACTTAGATGATTACGAGGTTTGGAGAATTAAGATTAGAATTGACCTGGTTGAAGAAATTAACTAAATTTGCTTAGTAAGGTTCACCATCCTCTTTCCTTGCAAAATCTACTCCTCCTTGCCACCAAAGGAGTCCCTTTAGTTCCCTTCCATTTTTAATGGATGCCTTTGCCCTTATTATCAATTGTTCAGAAAGATCAATTCCAGTTTGCCACTCAGCAATCTTATTGCCTCCATATGCACATGGGACCAAACCAACAACTTAAAAACTTGGGTTTTCTTCTAGCATTACATAAGCATATGGCATTGTAGGTCCAATTTCATTGGTCCTAATGTAATTAAAGACTTAATGCAGTGGTTCTTAGGCAGTGACCATTGATGTTTATGAAGATAGAAATGAGAAATTCACTATTTATAAGAAAAGGAGTTACTATTTTTATCCATTTCAAGATGATTAGATAACTGACATTAGTTCTATAAGCTTCTATATGCTTAGGCCTTTTTTTTTGTTTACTTTGCTATTATAATAGGCTACCTGTTATAGGATGCAAGGAAGACATAAATCTGTTTCATTACATAAATGATTATAGAAGCTTTAGATATTTTGAATCGATACGTCATTGGTCGCTATGTTAATGACTTAATGGTTGATATCATTCTACATTGAGAACACCTTCTTTTTATAGGAAAATATATTACAATTGATAAGCTTTTATTTATCATGACGTATAATGCAAGCATGATGTTTGTTATATACTTATTTAATATATAATAATAATAATAATAATAATAATAATAATAATAATAATAATAATAATAATAATAATAATAATAATATGATGATGATGATAAAATAAAAAAATGGAAATATATTATATTAAATTATTTTCTTAATATAAAAGGCAAGTGATTTCGAAATTATATAAAACTAGTTAAGAGCATGCGTTATATGTGGACAAAAGTTTGAATAAATATTTTTTTTTCAAATGATCATACTTAATAAATATAAAATTTCAGAATATTAAAATCCTATTGTATATTATTAAGGAAAAAAAAAACTATTTTGAATTGAAGGAGATCTAAATTTTTTTTTTTCTTTCATTTTACTTTGTGACCAGGAAATGACTATTACCTATTAAATATTGAACGTTGAATCAAAAAAGAAAAAAATTCATATAAAAAGTAATTCTAAGAGAAATAACCCTTTTGCATCTTTATTCAAATTGCTACATTGTGAAGTAGATGATGATTGTTTCGTAGATGATGATTGTTTCATTGATAATACCTAAGGTTGATTGTTCCTTCCTTGCACCATCTATGTAGTAAAAGATGAAATAAAATTAGTTTTTAGTATTTATAAAAGTTTTAAAAAAGTCAAATACAAATGTATAGTAACTAATTGAGAATGTTTCTTTTATTAGAGCATTTGTAAGTTCAATAAATAATGGAGAATAACTTGTCAATGCAATATTGTTTCATGCCTTTCTTTATTTAGTCATTCAACTTCAATTTAAAAATAAATATTTGTTTGTATAACTCATTTATCTTAATTGGCAACTTGAATTTTTCATACTATATTATTTATAGAAGTAAAATCATACTCTATAAGGACACTTATGAAATTGGGAACTATGTATTTTATTAATAGCAAATTTATATACCTGATTTTGTTTTGTGAGTATATCATTAGCACCTATTTTCAAGAGTTTTTCAACCTTGTGATCAAATATAACAAATGTGATTGCCACAGTTTTATTAGCTACTAGCATTTGTATTTGATATTTTCATTAGCAAAAAAATGGTTTATATAAGAATTTGAAGACACTATGTCTTGTACTAAAAATGCATAATGTGTATGTAATGACCTTAAAAGAAGCTTAGTAAGATTATCTAAAATCTTTACATCACGTGTGTACTCATGATACAAAAATCGTCTTACAAATTAGAGATTGTAAGACTTTAACTAATTAATTACTATGAATTTAATGCATAATTTATTAATTTAACTTAAAATATAAATATCTATGGATACTTAATATTTCACAATCCATCAGAACCGCAAAAAATTAGTATACCTTACCAAACAATGAGATTAGATACATAAATTTCAATACTTTTATTGGTTATCTATTATAAAAGTATCATTTAGCTAGATACATTATCTTTATATTCATACTTATCTATTACTCTACTAGTTAGATGCTTTATACTCAAGTTCTAGCCCAAATCCCAACTTTCAGTTTACTTGTAAAAGAAACTATTAGAGCGTAAGCTGCATCTAGCTTAGTGAGATACTCTTCCTATCATACCTTTCAAGTAAAAGAAATCAAGTTAAATTAACAAACATATGAATATAGACAAATCATATGTAGTGCAACAACCGTGTACATACAGCCATCTAGAAAGTTGTATATAGCTCGGATTTTTGCCCTTTGTAGCCAAGTTTAGAGATGACAGTTCGTTAAACCCAATTTCTAGTCACTCTAACTTTTAATCCACCAAATAACCTTATACAGTGATCAATATTATTTTCTTTTCTTTTTTCTTTTATTCAACTTATGCTGCTAGTATGGATATGAGTAGCACGCACAGTCTACTCACCCTTAAGTGGTAGACTCTAAGATACTGCCCATTACTATGTAGTTAACGTCTCCAGTGTTAAGTAAGCATGTAGGCTAAGGAAAGGTCTTTTTACACACATGCACTGCATGGAAAACTTAAGTATAATAATCACAAACCCCATAAGACCCCTCCATCCCACACACTTAGTGTAACGACTAATAAATCCTTATTGATGCGTAGTATGCATGACCATTTAATTTATTGAGTCAAATATAATTAAGTTCAGTTTATTTAAGTAGTCAAAGAATCATCGCAGACAACCATCGTATAGAAAAGATACTATTAATTTATCACTTAATTCGGTTAATATATCTTATGATGTTTTGACAATCAAGGCAAATAATAATCAATCACATGCATGATTCCCAATTCCCCATGCAACCAGTTTATAATAGTTATACAATTAAGTGCAGCTAATCTATAAGTACAATCAAGTATAATAGTCATCGGAATACTCACGTAGTTAAGTTGTCCTAGAGTTGTAATGATCCAAGTGTAGGTTCGTATCAAGGTCGGTATCACCTAATATTAATAAAGGAGAATACTAATAAATATTTGGATAACTGCTTATCTATTTGTCTATTGAGTATCCAGATGTAATGGTATACGACCTCATCATCTAGCTATCCATCTTATGATTCTCATTTTTGCTTAGGTTTTGAATCACCTATAACTTTTTCACTTCATCTTTAATCTTGACGTTCTTATAGTCGATCCTTATTAAGTTCAAGTGTACTTCTTCAATGATAGAATTTAATTAAATTCTTAATAATATTTGTCATTTATGGTAAATAAGATAAATTATTTAATCATAAGAGTAATAATATACAACTTAAAAAATATTATATGAGTTCAAGTTGTCTCACTATTTGTAGATTTTGTAATGATATATTGTTATATTATAAGGTATATGATTCTATATTATTGTTATCATCGTTATTAACATCATCATCATCATCATTATTATTATTATTATTATTATTATTAGCTGTTATCATCGTTGTTGTATCGTATTACTATAATATAGTAATAAAGTTTTATATATTTAATTATTTGTATATATAGAAGTACATCTTCTTTAAAATATTTGGACTTTATGTACATATATAGATGCATAGAATTATGACTTCTCGAACAATTTTAGGTCTTATAATTTATACTTTATACGTACTTTACGGTACATGTTCATTGGTTTACCCTTTGTTAGAAATATATATATATATATATATATTTGTAAATAGTTATGTATGGGTTATTTATTTATTTGTTTGGGGAGTTTATCCTAATTATCTATTTATAAGACTAAATTACTAGAGTGATTTAGTTATTCTACTTATATTACTCGATTTCTATTAAATCTTCAATCACATATAACTTTTTCATTTTAAGTTCGATTTTTATAATCTTATAGTTAATTTTTATCATTTTCGAACATACTTTCACGTAATAAGGTCTGTTTTAGATGTTAAGACCTACATTTTCTAGAATGGGCCTGGACAGTTATGAATTTTATATAATTGGGCCCATTCGCTTTTCAATTACTTTTTATGGGCTTTTCTTAATAGTTTTCTTAACTGGGCTTTTTACTGGTAGGCCTAAAATTATTTAAGCCTAACTTTTACCCATTTTATTCCTATTGAACCTAGTTAAAAAAAATTATGATTTCTTAATAAGCCTTTATGTTAAAATTTGAACCTTATTCTACTCTAATCAAGTTTGTATAAATGATTATTGGGCTTCCTAAACTTTATTTGAGGCCACTAACATTTATTATATTTTCAGATTTTCTAATTGACCCTATATTTTATTTATTTGCCCCAAATGGGCTTTTTCTCCTATATTCCCAACTTTACAAGTTATAAGCCTAGTTTATTTATGCATTTTATCCCCAATTTAATTAAATATCCATTTTATAAGTACTTTCCCTCCTAGACTAGATTTGGACATGGGCTTATTTATGGGCCTCTAATTCCATTTTGTTCTACTTTCACAAATTAGAACTTTTAGACCTAAATCGCTAATTAACTTAATAAGTTTTATTACAATCCATCTAAAATAATTTCTAAATGTTAATTTACAAGAAATAAAATTTAACATTCATATTCTTTGTTGGACATGGCCTTGTTCTAGGGTCTTTTTTGTCATTTTTGCAAATTTATAACTTATAATGTAAATTTTATTATATATTATGTTAATATTTCTACAAAAATACTTAATAAACAGAAAGTAATTAAAAATATATATATACATATGCACATGCCTCAGCCACGTACACCTAAATATATGTATTTTGTGTTTATTATCATATTTTTAGAAGAACAAAAATACCTAAAGTATATATACTTATATATATATATTTGGATCCTATATACAGAAAAATATATGTATTATTATATATTTTATCTTAAACCTAGAAAATAAAGAAAATAATAAATATATATAGCTATGCAGGCGTATTCATATACATATGTTTGTATACACATCTTATTTGTGAAATATATATATATGTAAATACATATATTTTTGTATATGCATACTCAAAATCCAAAAAAAAAAAGAACAAAATAAATAAAATATATACACACTAGTGTAGGCAGATATATATGTATATTTATGCTTATCTTGTATTTTCGTATTAGGTATGCATGTATATATACTATTTCCGTGTATATATATATATATATATATTAAGTATGTATATTTTTAAGTATACATTATTTAAAGTCTAGAAAATTAAAATAAAATAAAATACAAGTAAGAGTTTGCAATTGGGGCAACCATGTATATATATATATACTCATATACTTACATATGTTTCTCGAAACGTGCATATATACATGATATATACTCATTTCATGGCTTGTTGTACATAAGAAGCCCTTTTTACATGTATATAAATCCTAATAACTATCCTAATATATTAAGCATAAAGCAATACAAATGATCTAGAGATTACATCGGAAAACAATATTACAAAGAAGTGACATAAAAGAAATTTCTAAAATTGCTCTTGAAGGTCTTGGGCGAGACGGTTCTTGGGGCTCCTTAGGTAGCTTTAATTCCTTGTTTTGTTCCTCTTGTTGTGCTCCTAAGTTTTGTCTTGTAAGTTGGAAAAATATGGAGTAAAGTGTAAATAGAGTTGTGAGCTAAAATGGAGAAAATGTGTAAGAAATGGGAAAAGATGAGATGGATTTGGAAGAGTGGGTATGTCGATCAAGATGAAGGAACATAGTGGGATGTTTTTATGTGTTTAAGTTGTGAAAATGAAAGAAAAATTTAGGGGAATGGATAGCACAAGTTTGCAAGCGTGTAAGACAAGAAAGGAGATGTTTTGAGTGACTTTAATACTTGAAATGATAACTCAAGTAACGTCTTTGTTTAATGCAAGTTTTAAGGGGATGTGGAAGGGATTTGACTTGTCTTTCTTATCATATCACTTAGGAGTAGGCTTAGGGAATGATGGAATCTTGGTTGGGAAGATTGGTTAGATTTCAAGGGAATGATATTGGCTTTAGTTATATGAGAAAAAGGAGTACAATAATATTTAGTCGAGGTATTTAGGAAACAAGGAGCATACATATAATATGTAATTTAATATAATACATCATATGATAAATTAAGAAAGGAGAGAAATTGTCTAATATATATATTTATATATATATATATATATATATTGTGGCTTGAAGTTGGAAGATAAAACATATGGAGAAATGAGTAGATAAAAGTGGAAGAAAATAGAGCAAATGAAGGGAAGTTTGTGGGAGATTTGTTGGAGGTTGAAAAAGTGTGTTTTAATGTGTTTGTTTATGTGATTTGGAAGAAAATAAAAGGACAATGGGCAGCAATTTTTACCAGACACGAAGAAGAGGAAACAAAAGATGTGTGGTTGGCTTTTTGTACTTGAAGCATGACTTGTCGTCTCTCTTTTTGTTGCAGCAAAAATTGAGGGATATGGGGGATATTTTGTTGTCTTTTGTGTCATGTCAAGTAAGCTTTAGGTGTATAGGGTGATGGGCTTTAAGTTGGAGTCTAATGGGAATGGTTTCCCTTCATTACATTAGGAACTTGTTTACATAAAAAAAAAAAAAACTAAGTTAAGATATTTAATTAGATAAAGATACATAGTATGATGCATAATATAATATCATGTTATTCTATAATATATACATGTATATATATCATATAACACATTATGAAGGAAAAAAATTATATATATATAGATATATTTACATACGTATAGATTGATGGTGCTACATGTAGTTTACGTGTAGGGTTTAAAGTTTTCTTATGCTATTAGAGTTTTCAAATTATATATTATATTTTTTTTCCATGTCCGTTTTAGGTTTCGAATTTTTACATTTAAATAGTTTTAAAATTTTCTAGTTTTGTTGACTCTAGGAAATATTTATGACACTATGGTTCGACTATTTATCTTAAAAGCTAAATTTACTAGATTTACAGTATACATACATTTGAAGTAGTGATAGAGATGATTACCTTAGCATTGGTGATTGTGAATATTTTCGACAATATTTACAAAAGAACTTCATTTCTTCCTTTTCAAGCTTTCATTTATACATCTTGCACCTAATGAAGTATTGTTGTGATTCATTTTCAATAAGCAAAGTTGTCGCTATGCATCCAAAGATAGTTTGCTACAATGGAAAGTGTAAATATGTTCAATATCAATCTTTCATAAATTTTGAATTAAAAATTAAAAATTTGTAAGCCCCACAAAATTAGTCCTTTTGAGTGTAAAGTTAAACTCAAGTGCTATAGATAATTTCTTACATCAATAGAACCAATAAAATTACAACTAATTAAAAATTTTAATTACGAAACCTAAAATGATTATGAAAAACATTAATATACTAATCGAAACCTTAATCATATACAAAAACCCTGAAATTTTAAGCTCATCTTTAGCCAAACCAAGCCAATAAAAGTTTTCTTTCAACAGATTGGTTGTTTGGTATCTCTAAAATGACTAGATAATCCACCACTATGAGCTTCCTTTACCAACAGCTCACGTGTTGAATAATTTAGTATGCACAACCTTCTTTCCTTGAACAAAGAGCCATCCTTGTGATAATATCCTCTAACAACAACTCCTTCTTTACATTGCTCAAGAATAGAGCCAAAATGGGTCTTGCGAGCATACTACTCGGTAAAAAAAGAAATCCTTAGTAATTTCCTCTACAGGGTGGTCAGTAAGGTTTACCGACGTGACAATACATCTACAACTACATTGGCACTACCCTTCTTATGCCAAATCACTTAAGAAAAACCTAATGATAAGGATCACAAACCTATCATGTGCTGCTAAGCTTAAGGACTCAATCAAATGGTTCACCAAGTTGCTTGAGAGAAGCTTAACTCCAAAGAGCAATGCATTATCTAGTTTGACCAGCCGTATTACTCTACTCTCTACCTCATTTGAGAGATTGCCGAGGTGACCACCCCTTATCGAACCGAACCCTCTCCAACACATCTATCTAAAGCTAAGTACCGAGCTAGCATACTACCCACCTAATACATTGCTAAGGCCAAGATGATCCCAATCACAAGCCGATTAGCCAAGGTTAACCTGATAATGGACCACCTCCCGAACCAACCCTTCCTCAGTGCGGAACCTTCGAGCTGCTAAGTTATCGCATGCTTAACCTTAACTCGATCTACTTAAAACCTACTTTGCTCAGCAAGCAGTATCAATAAGACCACAAAATGGACAACTGATACATACCTTATTTGTCTGACATCCATACTGTCCTTTATAACTGAATATTCCTCTTTTTTTTTCTGATTACAGCTCTACTCTTGTAAATTATTCCTTTTCTTTTTCCTAATATGAATCATGTTTTAATTTATACTAACCTAGGACTTACCCTAATTGAGTCATACAAATACTTATGAATTGTAATAGTTGCAACGGTTAATACCATTGATATTCAGACACACTCTCATAAGCTAAGTGTCTTTTGTTTACTCTAATATGATCCATTGTGAGTGTGGATTAGTGGCGAGTGCCCTCCAACCACACTTATGTAAAATATTAAGTACAACTTGAGCTTATATGAGGCATTGTGCATCATATCCATCGTCAATGCATGGGAACCCATGCTCAAGCCTTTGACTACCATTTACTTTTCGAACCATCTCGTAGTTTGAACCCATCCCCTTGGTTTGTGTGATATTGGGTATCATGTGTTCATCCATATTACCCCATATCATCTTGGTATTAAACCTTGGCTACATTTAAGTAAGTTTCTATTACTTGGTACTTTGAGTGATTTATTACTGCTTTCATTGGTTTTATAAGTTATGTTGTTGTCGAAAGTGTTTGGAAGGTAAGTAGTTTTGAAGAATTTTTACGGTCTATTTTCCCTTATTTCTTGTATACGAGACAAAGTGTAAGTATCTGCTTGTTTATCATTTGTAGCTGACATAGCGTTAGGAGTTTTAGGTGTTGTTTTATTGTTATTATTTGTAAAGATCACTTTAGATGGTATTTTTTATTATTAATCTCTTAAACTAGTCGAAAATGTCTAATTCTAGTGTTTAAGGAGCCATTGGTAACCAAGAAGTGGTGCACCAAATGGCTAAGGTCAATAAGGAAGTTCCACACCTTAGTCTGTAGATGACCAACTAGATTAACTTACTAACTGATCACCTCTAATTAGAGCTTTCGAGTTTTACAAATTAAATTCCTATATTTTATCCTCAACTCAGTTCAATAGACAAATGTACCTATTGTTTATAACACGAATGAGCATAAGGTCATCTCTACTGGGAAAATGACTCAAACATTAGTACTTATTATTCTTCCTATTATCTAGCAATCCAATTAATCAAGTGATTAATTATTGAAACTCTAAATTGTTAGTTAAACTACACTAATCCACAAATTAATGCCACTAACACAATGATTACAAAACAATTACTAACAACATAATTAACATGCAAACTTGCTTCACCACTTAGCATAATACTACCAAAATATTTTTTTATCTCAATACTTGTTATCTACTAGAAATTACAATATGTAAGTATTCTTCTCAAAATTACTTACTTCTAATCCTAATTATGTTTGTTGGAATCTCTTCCTAATTAATAGCCAACTCGAATCGCATTAAATCATGATAATGTATCGATTCCCTTAAAGATACAACAACTTTCCTAATAATATCTCTATTACCAAGAGTAAGTTGTTCCAATAAACTAGATCTATTAAATAGAATTGTCTCTTGACATATTTTATTAAAATCTATCCTAAGTCGATGTCGTGCACTATACCATACTTAGATTCATTTAGCACAATTCATTAGAATTAACATGTATCAAGAAACTATTCCATGTACTTGATCATACTAAGTGATGTAGTAAGTCCTAATGTACTACTCACACATGATAAAAGAACAAAATGTATAAACACAATGTAGAAATAACAATAAAATTAACATGAGATAGGTAAGAAAATACAACCCCGTTTGAATTTCACTGTATAAATCTTCACAACGTGCAACAATGAAATCCCATCATCCCTTTCAAGTCGTTCCGGGAAATGTATGATACAATACTTAAACAACTCTACTGTAAATGAAAACACACTAATACAGATATGAATGATTAGGTGTTTGTTATGAATTGATGTTTCAAATATGATCTCTGAAAATGATCTATGTTCTATTCTAAAAAATTGATGTCCTTCTCTCCATAAGTTGAGGTATTTTTATATTCTCCCCGTCAAAGAACTCGAATCTATCCCTTCAAGGCACCACTTGACATTTTTCATGCCCGTGATTGGGAATGTGATTAGCCTCCTACTATTCAATCATGGCTGTGATTGACAGGGGGATCGTAAATACTTCCTTAATTACGGATGATTAAGGACGTGATCAAGGCTGGATTTTTCATTACTTCATTATCACGCCCATGATTGACACTTCTTGATACTACTTCACTAATTCCTTGTTCTCACGGCTGTGATTGACCAAAAAATCATTGTTCTTGTGTATATTTCATCCCCTTGCTCATAATTTACCTGAAATCAATATTTTATACAATTAAGTACTAAAACTTAAGATTTAAATCACAATTATGATCAATTCTATGCTTAAACATGCCTTGAAAATGTAAAGTAACTTACACTTAACACTAACCTAGTGGCTAGTATGGTGATTACCATAAGCGAAGATAAACAAGCCAGAAATGGTCCTTATAGAGGTCAAGCCAATAAATGACCAAAGAGAGGCAATGTCCAGTATGGTCGAGCTAATGCCCTAGTTCAACTACATTGAGTTGGAGGAGTAGGAAGAGTTGTTAGATGTAAGTTAGCTTTAAAAGAGATTGAAGAGCAGGATGAGGAAGAAGAAGATGAAGTAGAAGAGTATTATGAACCTAAGGGAAGAAATGTCTGAGCTCCTAAAGTGGAAGGGTTGATGATGCATATCACTAGTTTTTCTAGAAGTAGTGATGCCGAGGACTACCTAGACTGGGTAGACAAAATCGAAAAGAAGTTTGAACGCCATAAGGTGCTTGAAAATGCTAAGTTTAGACTTGTTGTGTTAGAGTTTATTGGTTATGCCACCCTATGGTAGAAGAACATGCAAGTTACCCACAAAAGAGAAGGAGAATGTGAAGTGAAGTTAGGAGTTAGATGAGATTTAGAGAGTCATGAGGAGAAGATTTGTTTCAAGCTACTATTTGTAGGATATGTTGAAGAGGTTATAGGAGTTGAGGTAAGATGGATCGAGTGTTAATGCCTATGTGAAGGAATTCCAAATTTTGATGATCCAATGTGAAGTTGTTAAGCTTAAA
Source organism: Lumnitzera racemosa (assembly GCA_024138005.1). Classification (NCBI taxonomy): domain Eukaryota; kingdom Viridiplantae; phylum Streptophyta; class Magnoliopsida; order Myrtales; family Combretaceae; genus Lumnitzera; species Lumnitzera racemosa. Next base: position 23,955,433 of record JAMXBC010000008.1, read on the forward strand.
GACCTAACTTTGTCTCGATTCATTAGTGGGTTGAAATATGAGACTGAAGATATTTTAGAGACTATGGACATTGGATTACTTGATGAAGCTATCCAAGCTACCCAAAGAATTGAGAGGTACCGATAAGGAAGATTCCGAGCTCTTGTCAATCAACTTACCCCTAGCCGACCTGTTTCAAGCATACTTTATGATCAAAACCTAGTAAAGTTGTTGAAACCCGACTTGATCAAGCTATCTGAGCAAAGGAGAAGGAGATCTCAAGAAAGTTTGAGAAAGGCTAAAGCTCAAGAAGAAAGACAAGTGAGATTAAGTGTTTTAAATGTCAAAGATTTAGACACATGGCTGCTCAATATCTGAACGGAAGAACCATGGTGATCCAAGGTGAAGCACCAACCATTGAGGTAAATAGTACTGATGAAGAAGTGGCAGAGTCGAAAGATACAAAAAAAAAAAAAAAAAAAACGAATTATCCAAGGAGGAGGAAGTCATTTATAGTAAGGAAGTAACTTCATACCTACCACCTTGCTCGACATCCTCACTCTTATGCTTAGTAATATTCAACCTCTTCTTCTCCATCTCTACGGGCCTCTATATGTTCCTTATCAACATCATCCTGTATCTCCTTTAACTCCAACCTTCATTTAATAGCTCAATTTGCTACTCCTCTAGCTCGATGGGGTCAAATGGGGTGATTAACTTGACCAACTTGGCCATATCGTCTCTCAAGAACATTCTTGGTAGGTTATAATGAGGCACACCTTATGGTTGTTGCCTATTGGCTTACATTGTAGTAACTAAACTCTCAACGAGATCGGTGAGTCTATCAAGTGTATCATCAACTAACCTAGGGTATTACTATCGTTTTGACTTTGGCTAGTGCATGCACCATAACTCAAGTCACCAATAGCAGCTTGAACGCTTGAATCTAACATGGTGTAATACTTCTCCGATAGGTTTGTCGAGCTTAGTTTTTTCCCTCTTAGTTCTTTTTTAAATTAGGTTTCTCTAAACCAATTAATATTAAACTCTACCTGTTTATTACTGACCCTCGACTAAGATTTAAAGAAAACCGTTTTTTTTTTTTATATCTTAAAAATTCTTTTGGAGTCATTACTTGACCAAAGTTGGGAAACAGTTAAGTTATAACTAATTGAGTAGATTAGTTACAACTTAGCTACCAGTCTCAATGAGAAAACCAATTTTTACAAAACGGTTTTCTAAAATGAGAGATTTGAATCCGATGGTTATCCTATTAGACCTTAAATAGGGACAACTTTTTAACTTTTCAATTTTAAATTTGCTTTTCAATAATACCCTTTTTAGGTTTCTAAATGGCTAATCATATTATACGTAACTAATTTGATTAATCTACACAAATATTTATAAAGATGGAAAAAATAAAACAATATTTTAAGTTACCCCGTATTTACATACGAGTGCCTATGTATCTACTATTCAGGATCAAACTTCCATAATTTGTTTTGTAAAACTTTAACGAGTTGAGTTGATTTTAATTTTGAAAATATGCCGAATTTATGTTTTTAATTCAATTTGATTTATTTAAAAAAAATTTCTAAAAAGAAAGCTTTAAATTATTATTATTATTATTATTATTATTATTATTATTATTATTATTATTATTATTATTATTATTATTATTATTATTATTATTATTATTATTATTATTATTATTATTATTATTATTATTATTATTATTATTATTATTATTATTGTTATTGTTATTATTATTATTATTTTCAAAAGTTCCAAAAGGTCTTAACTTTAAAAAGAAGTCCACTTTATTTTTTATTTATTTTGAAAAAAAAAACAGATTTTTTCTAAGTGTTAAAAAAATGACTTTCATTTATTAACTTATTTATTTTTATATTTTTATTTTATTATTATATTATTCTTTTTATTCTATTTATTTTTATTTTTATTAAACTAATAACTAAATAAATAAATGAACTACTTGTTTCTTTTCTTTTCTTTTCTTTTTTTCTTATCTTTTCCTTCTTTTCTTCTTTTTCTTCTCATTTTTTTTCAATTACATTGACATTTTACGATAAACCAAATAAATAAATAAAAATAATTAATTAATATAAAAGAAAAAAGAATTACTAATTGAAAACAAATGCACAAAGCAAAAGTTCAAACCGAATTCATAGCCCAAGTGCGCTGGTCGAATTGTCAAGAGTGGGTCAAATCGTCGAGCAAGGGTTGAGTTAAAGTAAAGGATTCGAGTTGGATGATGCAATGATTGTGGAGCGACGCTTCAGGCTTTCCAAGCACCAATCTGATTGGGAAATCTAACTTTTATGATTTTCAAATTGGATTAGGGGAGAGGGGGTGGGGGGTGTAGTAAGGAGGATGCCGAAGTTAGTGCAGCTTAGTTTTATGGTTTCTGGAAATTGCAGTGGTGGCTACTGAAGGTTTAAAGGAGGTAGATTTGAGTGGAGCATTGGAGTGTGGGGCGAAGTGAGGGGAAGGCTAGGTTGGGTGTTGCTATCAAAGTGGAACTTTGATGGTGGTGAGCTTGCTCAAATTACTTCAAGCTATAGTGAAGCCTTAGAGAAAGAGTGTATCATAGGTAAGAGAGAGAGAGGAGCTTGATGGTGAAGCTTGATGGTGAAGCTTGAAGGAGTATTTTTTATGAAGTTTTTCTACTGTTCGTGTGTCACTGGAGGCCGCTACTTATACTTGCTAAGCTTGGATTGATTTTAGTAAGCTCTTTAATGGTGGATGCCAAGCTTGGAAAGTACTTTTAATGGTAGAACGTGGCATTGACCATGAAGCTAAATTAATCTTCATTTAAAGAGGAAATGACATAATAAGCTGCTGGAAGGATGGGATTATAGTGATTGGAAGCTTCAATTCTATCTATTTTTCCTCAGGTTCACAGATTGTTGGAATTTCGAGGCAAGGTCATCTTGCACTTTTCGAAGTTGATTTGATCCTCCAAACATCCGAATTGGGATGTGTTATTGGATTGAATACAAACTATCCCAAGTAATCTTTGTAATTTCACTATTGAATTGGTGAAATTACGAAGATAAATTAACAAAAAGAGGCATTGAAGTAGGCTAGTCTGGTGGATATGGTGCGAGAAAATGAAGGAAACAGGGGGAAAGAGACGGAAAATGTATCGGCCAATAGTAGGCCGATACGTGTCCAATTAAGGGAAAGAAACAAGAAGGCACTAAACACCTATTCCAAGGGTCAAACGTAAGTATGCTCCGTGTGTGTGCATATGGTTTACCATCAAGCCACTAGCCTATGCCTTATCCATATGTATATAATACATGGACTAGGTCAACCTGGGTTAAATTCAAATCCAAGCCTAAGCCCAATAGTCCCCCTTTTTAATTAAAATCTATTCTATTAAAAATTCCCTAAATCTTCTATTTTCAATCTTTTTTATTTTTTGTGACTTTTCAATTTTCTAATTTTTTTTCAAATTTTTTTTTGTATTTTCTAAATTTCTTATTTTGTGTATCTTCCTATTTTTTGATATGTTTCCTAAATTTGTTATTTTTTATGTTTTTTTTTCCTATTTTTTCTAAACTTCTTATTTTTTAGATTTTCTTTAATTTTCTAATTTTTTTTGTCTTTTTCGTAATTTACAACCCCTTATCCTTTTGAAAAATAAATAAAATAAATGGAGCAAAAATTCAGTATCTATAAGGTTAACACTACAATACACAACAAACACTTCTACTTACTACCCAAAACCTTATTAACTCTTGTTCTGAATTCCTCATGATGTTACTCCCTGGTATTTTAACACACTCTAACAACTTCAACACCTAGCACTTACTCAAATACAATAGAAATAAACTTACTCTATTTTTGCAGTGAAAAATAGAGAAAAATGGAGTAGCAATAAGAACAATGCTTACCAATCTACGCACCTCCACTTCACAACTCTAAACTTCGAAACTTACTTTACTCGAACATACTACAGTACATATGGAAAGAATTCAGTAGCCACTAACAACAAACATGAACAAAACTTCACTACAACTTAATCGCCTCTAATTTAGAGCTTTCGAGTTTTATAATTTATAAACCTATATTATATCCTTAACTTGGCTCAACAGGCAAGTGTACTTATCATTTTATAGCACGGATAAATATAGGGTCGTCTCTACTAGAAACGGATATAAACACCAGTACTAATTAATCTTCCTATTATCTAACAACTCAATTTATCAAGTGATTAATGACTAAAGCTCTAAACTGTTAGCTAACTTACACTAATTCACAAACTAATGCCAACTAACACAATGGTTACAAAGATAATTACCAACACCACACTTAACATGTAAGCTTGCTTCACTACTTAGCATGATATCACCCATATACTCTTTTTTTATCCTAATAATTGTTATCTGCAGGGAATTACAGGTTTGTAAGCATTCCTCTCATAACTACTTATTTCTAATACTAATTATGTCTATTAAAATCTCTTCAAAACTAATAGCAAACTCGGATCTCATTAATGTCATGTTCATTTATCAATTTCCCTATGGATGCAACAACTTTCCTAATAATATCTCTACTATCAGGAGTAAGTTATTCAAATAAATTAGATCTATTCAATAGAATTGTCTCTTGACATATTTTATTAAAATCTAGCCTAAGTCAATGTCATGCACTACACCGTACCTAGATGCATTAGGTTCAATTTATTAGAAGTAACAAATATCAAGAAATTACTATTTGATGCACTTGATAGTAGTAAGTCGGTGTAGCAAGTCCTAAACTATTACTCATACAAGATAAAACAATAACATAAACTAACTAAAATCATAATTAAAAAGAAATAAACATAGAATCAGTAGAAGAATAGAAACCCCTTTTTGATTTCATTGTAAAAGTCTCACAAATACATAAATAATAAATTCCCGATGGCTCTCTTGAGTAGTTCTGGGAAGAGTATGATATACAATAATGATTATACATAAGAGAAACGGAAAATAAAAATTAGGTATAAAGATGGATGAATAGATGTGTCGTGGTTTGATGATGTAATATGTTGTATGATGAATGATCTATCATCTCCCTTCTCTTGTCTCAAACTTGCAGTGTATTTATATTCTTCTCATTAAAATGCTCAAAATACACCACTTTAAGACACCCCTAAGAGTTAAGACACATTCCACGCATCAATTTGTGTGAAACAATTTAAAAAGAACCATCGTATCCACTCCCATCATACCTATAACTCGAGGCATGGCTGTCTCGAAAAGGTATATTCTTCACCGATCATGGCTTTAATCATGGTTATGAACTCCTCGTCAAAGTTATTCACCTCCTTACGCCCGTGATTGAAGGAGAGATCATCTTTCTAACATACGATCATAGTTGTGACTAACAGGGAGATCACAATACCTCCCTTAATTACGCTTGTGATGGAGGGTGTGATCAGTGCTAAACACTCAAATCTTTCATTATCACTCCTGTAATTGAATGTATGTTGGTTTGCCTTTAAAGTTTTCCTTTCCTCACGATCGTAATTTCCTTAAATTGCATTGTTTTTTATGTAAACTTCATCTCCTTGCTCTTAAATCATCTAAAATTGATATATTACATAATTGGGTAGCAAGAACTTTAGAAATAAATACAATTATGAACAATTTATGCCTAAATATACCTTGAAAGTATAGAGTAATTTACTCTTATCAAACTTTCTCATATTTAAGCTTTGCTTGTCATCAAGCAAACACTTAAAAACAATTAATAAAATTCAACAACTTTTCGATTGCATATTTAAAAAAGCATTCATAGTAGCTTAACTTTGTGCTTACTACATTATGTTCTTAGAATACAAAAATCAATATTCTAAGACTAATCCAAATAAAACAAATTTTACTCTTACTATTTAATGATAGCTTCCAAAGGTACAAAATAAACACAAAGTCAAACAGAATAAAAGAAAATTAGTTATACTTCATCCACTTATGTAAGTATATCAAAACCCTTCACTTACTTCTTAAGCATGCTAATCTAGTATAAAAGTACATTACATCTATTTTTTCCTATATTTCTACTTCCTTTATTGAATCTTTCCAAGGATAACTTACACATTGCATTTTCTATTTTTCTTTTCTTTTTTTTTTAGGTAAAAGAGTAAAAACACCAAAGATTAGTAACGAGGTCAAACTTCACTCTTTTGAAGGACCAAAGACCACCTTTACTAACTTAGTTATAAGGATAAAAATTAGCAACGAAGTCAAACTTCACTCTTCTGAGAGATTAAAGCTTGCCCTAACTAACTTAATCCTTATATATCCTTATTGTAGAGTTATAAAGACAAAAATTAGTAGTGAGGTCAAAATTTGCTCTTTTGAGGGACCAAAGCTTACCCTTACTAATTCATTCCTTATACACTTCAATTTACTTTATTTGAAGAGATTCTTAAGAAGCATCAATAAGTGAATTATTTCATTTACCCTCTTCATTCAAGATTAAATGAGCTCTAAAAATAATTTAAAAGTAAATATACTACTCAGTAAGTTTAGAAACACAACCATTTAACCTTATACTAAAGACTTCAATTTACTTCTTACTCTCAATTCATTCGTTAAATGGCAAGTGAGTTTGCTTAACTTAGATTTTATCTCATAATTTTGATCAAGTATACTAAATCTACAGAATTAACACACAAAATTCACTGTTATTTTTTCAAATCCATAATTTATTAAGTCAATTCATAACTTAAAACAAACAAACTTAAGTAGGATACTTTTGATAAGCGAGGTTAAACCTTCCCTACACTTAGAGAAAGACATTGTCCTCAATGTCTAAGGAAAGTAAACACAAAACAAGCATAGAAAAGGGAAAATGCAAAACAAACAAAAATAAGAATAGGACTCCCCTAGTTGAAGTTTAATCAATGCGTTAGGTCTTAAACCAGCATACAGTATATCCTTCAAACACCACCAAAAATGGAACAACAAAAGAGACCTGGCCACTTAGATAAAATGAAAACAAGATATAATAAACACTTGGTATAAGAGTCTCCAATTAAAATACATTATTGAGGTTAAGCTCTTAAATAGTTAGTAAGTCTAAAAGCAAACAAAATAAAATAAAATAAAGAAAACTAGTCAATCATCATCTGCTTCGATCTCTTCATCCAAGCAGTCATCGTCTTCTTCGAACGACTCTTCTTCACTCTCATTACTAAGCTCTTTGGGTCTCCTCCTCATTATCACTGTCTTCTTCTTCTAACCCATCCTCCTCATCATCCGAATCGTCGTCTTCCAACCCATCACCTTCTTCTTATTAGGCACTTATAAATGGAGGAACTAGAAGCTGACTAAGACCTACATCCTTACAGGCTTGAAGATGAGAAAAGCAAGAGGGAATGGCCATGTCTACTACTGTAGCAGTGTCCTTCAAGAGTTGAACAATCCCTTCTAAGTTTCTTTGATCTCAACCACTTCAGTTTCTATGTGCCTCAAATTTTTTATTGAGAAACTTAATGTGGCTGGCATGAAGTCTGGAGCCTTGGGGTCCTCAATGTCTAAGTTAGTGTCAAATATTCTTACAATACCCCACTGATTGAAAGGGATTCTTAGAAGCGGTTTTGGTTCAGTACAAGAGTCTCTCAGTCTATCAATAGTAGGCCTCAATCTCAAGTTCTGAGAATTTTAGTGATCAAACCTCCAACAAAGATACCCTTGCTCTTGTCAAATGTTTGCTAGCGAATTCCAAATGCAATAAAGATTCCAACATTCACCAAATACCCCTTGAGTATACTATACAAGGGTAGTAAGTCATGTTCCCCCACTGCCCCAAGACTTTCATGCTTCTCATAAATTGTCATTACAAGGATGTAATGAAAGATCTAGGTATTGGTTTTCTTTAAGGTAGAGGCTTTTGACTTACTAGCCTAGAAACTACTCTCATTGGAGATTTCTCTCCAAAATTCGTTTAGAAAAGTACCTTAAGGAAGACTCATGGGTAAATCCTCAAACTCATCATCGTCCAATTCTGCTTGGGTATATAATCCCATAGCACGCACAAAGGTCATCATAGCAAAGGTGTAAGTTCTTCTAAAGGCAAAGAGCTTAACCTCATTTTCCATTTTTGAGCCTATGTACTTGTACTTGATTTTGAAGGATGAGAGGAACATTAATGTTGTTTACTTGTAAGTTTTCTCCTAAACCATGAATAACTTTAGCCATGGCATATTCCCCAATAGCCTCTACATGGCTACCTTCAACCTACTCTCTAAGACATTCCAGTCAATAACACAATGCCTTTTTATTATCTTCTTAGTAGCAAACTCCTTAAACCTTTCCTTCTGCTCTATAGTCATACTAGCCGATAAAGTGACTGCCCTACTTAAACTCGCTGCATCAGATCATCTGGGAGGAGGAGAAGGAGAGTGATCAGCCCTAGGTCTCTTATTTTGTGAAGTTATGGATGATTTCATAGGTGCCATCTTAGAAGCGCGTATAAATGATGAAAATGGGCATGTAAGTGTTAGAACTAGTTGGAACAATGGTTGATGTTGAGAAAATGAGGACGGAGTTTTCTTTGAAAACAAGCATGTAGGTGTTATCATAGGATGGAGTTTTAAAAAGTGTAAGAAATGAGGAGAGAGAGGTAAATTGCTTATATGGTAATGTGTTAGGGAGGTGATCATAGCTATAACGCAGGGTATGATGCCTTTTTCAAGCATAATCACGGGCATGATAACTTCTATGATTAGCACTGTAACAAAAAATATTGGAATATCATAACCCATACCCTTTACATGTCACAGGTGTAAATGTACCCATGACTAACGCTATACAAAAAATCCTAAGGGCATCCTTATGATTACAGCCATGATTAAGGGTATAAGTATCTTCTAGGGACTCATCATGGCCGCAATAGGTATTAACCTTCCATCCTCCATCTATGTCCCCCCATTTGATGAAAATTTTCTCTTCCTTTTAAATTTCCATAACTTCCACTCAATCTTTCCTTTCTTTTTACATCGAACAATCTACAAATACACTCAAAACAAAATAAACAAATAACAATAACAAGAAGTAATTTAAACTTAACAAACATTAAAGTGATAAAACAAACATAAGTAGACAACTCTAATTAAAGGATACATGCTTGCTTAACATCTCAAGCTTGACGTTCCTAGAGGCTTTCAACTTCATTCCTTAACTAGAGAAGTATCAACTCCTCATTGCCTTAAACTTACAACTTAGACTAGTTCTTTTGGGTTTACCTCAGTATTTCCTAGAAGAGATCCTTGAGGCTTTTCTGAAAGTGCTTTTGCAATTTGCCCAACTTAGTTTTCCAAGTTATGGATCGATGCCCTTTGATTTCTCAAAGCAGTTTCAGCAGCCTAGTGATGTGCTTTAAAGGATTTGATAAATTGAACCAACATTTCTTCCAATGATCCTGATTTAGCTTAAGGAGGAAGAACTTGTCTTTGAAACTCAGGAGGTTAAATGTTCAAACTTTTTCCGTTGTTACTACTCCATCAAAAATTTGGATGGTTCCTCTAACCTAAGTTATACTTATTGTTGAATAGATCATTCTGAAGATGAATAGGATTTCCCATGTAATCAACTTACTCCACTTGATTTGATTCAGATGAACTTGTGAAGTCAAACTCCGCCATCGTCAAAGCCTTATCTTAACTCATAATTAGGTTATCCAGCTTCCTTGTTAACATTTCTGCTTTATGAGTTAAGGAGGAAGTAGCATCCAATTCATACTTTCCCACTAGTCTTTTCTCTTTAGCTCTCTCAAATGACCACTGCTAGTGGTTATTGGCCATGTCTTCAAATAACTGGATGTAGTGCTTCGGTGACTTGTGATTTTAAGCTCTTACCAGCAGTTGCATCAATGAGTTGCTTGGTTGTGTAGTTCAACCCATTATAGATGGCAGGAAATATTTTCTCATAAACAACTTTGCCATCTCTTAGTAAGTACTAATGGAGAGAATAGGAACAATCTTAGGCTGGTAGCATTCTCTAACATACCACTTATCTTAAATGTATTATATATTTCCAAAAATTGTTGCAAGTGATTATCAGAGTCTTCCTTACTAAATCCATCAAACTAGAGGTACTGTTGAATCATCTGGATAACACTTGGCTTTATCTCAAAAGTGTTTGCTTAAATACAAGGCCGAGCAATGCTAGTACTAGCCCCATCCAAGTTGGGTCTACAATAATCCAGCATTGTTCTTGGAGCTACAGGTGGATTTACTCCTAGCTCATTCCTTAGGTCTATTGCATTCTAATTTCCATCAAGAGGTGGATCCAAATTCAATGGGTGGAACTTTTTGGATACCATCTTTAAGATTCAAAAACTAGTTTTCTAATGGTGGCGTGACATTTTGTTTTTAGTTATTCATTATGAATGACTCTAATGTCTCTATTCTAATTCTCAACGATTCACATGCTCTTACTTCCTTACTACTAGATGCTTGCTTCTCAAAATATTCACGAACTTTCTTCAAGTTGCTTCTAAGTGCTCTCCCAGGTTTAGGATCGAAGTCAATAAGATCAGTTGTGCTGCACCAGGTCATAAACTGCAAAAACTAGCAATCTAATTCAACTTGAGCATAAAATATTTTCTTGAAAATAACAAAACAATAAAAATACAGGCTAGATGCACATAAATTTTAATTTTCCTAATGATGTTGTTCCTTAGTAACGGTGCCAAAAAACTTTATCAAACCTATATTCTATCTTTAACTTAGAGCTTCCAGTATTAGGAGTGTGTACAGGGATGAAGTAGTGTGCGATGTCTTCCCCATAGGAGCTTCACGTCCATTGCTTGGAAGACCTTGGTTGTTCGACCGTGTGTTACACACAACAAGAACACCTATGCCTTTAATAAGGATAGGAAGAAGATTGTGTTGTAACCTATGATCCCGTCCTGAGTAAATGAGACCTATAATCTAGTAAGAAGAAAGCCTTAGTGATGAGTTGAAGAGAACTCCAAGCCGTTGAGATGGTTGAAGAGCATATGTTTCTATTGATTAGAAGATTACTGGAGATGAGAGATCTGAAGGATGTTACAAATGAAATTTGAAGGCTAATTGATGAGTTTACCAATCTGTTTCCTAAGGAGCTACCTAAAGGACTACCCTTAGTCTAAAGCATAGAGCATTATATTAATCCGTGACCAGGCACCACCTTATATACAGAATGAACCTAGAGTAAGTTACTGAGTTGAAAAGATAGGTGGAAGAACTCATAGAGCGAGGGTACGTAAGGAAGAGAATAAGCCTTTGTGTTGTACTAGCTCTACTCATCCCTAAGAAGGATGGTTCATGGCAAATGTGCATTAATAGCAGAGCAATTAATCGAATCACTGTCAAATGCAAGTACCCAATACCAAGGCTCAATGACATCTTGAATGAGCTTCATGGTGCCAAAATATTTTCAAAGATTGATTTGCGAAGTAGCTACCACTAAATTCGCACGAGACCGGGTAATGAATAGAAGACTATCTTCAAGACTAAGCATGGTCTCTATGAATGATTGGTTATGCTATTCAAACTTACTAATGCACTGAGTACATTCATGAGGTTAATGAAACAAGTGATACACCCTCTGATTGGAATATGTGTGGTCATGTACTTCGATGACATATTGGTATTTAGTGCTCACCTAAACAACCATGTTCAATATCTTTAAGCAGTTTTTGACATTTTGCTAACCGAGAAGTTATATAGAAATTTGAAGAAATGTACATTTTGCCAAGATGAAGTGATTTTTCTTTGGTTTAAAGTCTTAGGGGAAGGAATCCGAGCAAATGGAGAAAAGACCCAAGCTGCTCTGGAATGGCTGATGCCAAAAAATGTCATTGAAGTTCAAAGTTTTCATAACTTAGCTTTTTTCTATAAACGATTCATTAAAAACTTTAGTACCATAGCCACCCCCTTAACCAAGCTAATAAAGAAGAGTGATGGGTTTAAATGGAATGACTAAGCTGAATAAAGCTTCAAGGAGATCAAGGAGAACCTTACCTTCGCCCTTAACCTATCACAACTAAATTTTAACAAGCCCTTTAAATTAGAATGTGATGCGTAGGGAATTGGAGATGGTATCGTCTTGATGCGGGAACAACAACCTGTCGCCTACAATAGCAAGAAGCTTAATGGTGTTGCCCTGAACTACTTTGTGTATGAGAAAGAGTTATACTCTCTTTTTCAAGCTCTTACTATTTAGCAACTTTATTTGCTATGATGAAAGTTTGTTATTTACATAGACCATGAGTCTCTAAAGCATCTTTAGAGTTAGAACAAACTCTTGAAGAGGCAAGCTAAGCTGTTAGAGCTCATGAAAAGATTTTTATATGTGATCTTACATAAGAAAGGAAGCATAAATTTGGTCACTAATGCTCTGTCACGTTAGTAAACCTTGCTGACCACTTTACAAATAAAATTACTAGGATTTTCACTTATCATCGAATAGTATGCAAATATCCCTCATTTCAGTCCCGTTGTTGAGCAATGCCAAGAAGGAGTAGTTATTGAAGGATATTATCTTAAGGATGGCTATTTATTCAAATATCGAAGATTGTATATACCAAACTACTCCACACGCAAGCTGTTAGTTAAGGAAGCTCATAGTGGTGGATTATCTGGTCACTTTGAGACCAAGGCAGCCTAACTATTAAAAGAAAACTTTCACTGGCCTAATTTGGCCAAGGATGTACATAAGGTACTTGGTAATTATGAAGTAGGCAAGCTAGCTAAGGGGAAAAGAGAGCTTCATGGAGAATACATGCCCCTGTCCCTGCCAACGCCAAGCTTACCTTGAGTTAACCTTAGCATAGACTTTGTCCAATAGTTTCCCCGGATATCTAGAGAAAAAGATTCTATATTTGTTATAGTGGACTGCTTTAGCAAAATGGTACACTTCATCCCATACCATCAAACTAACGATGCTTTATCTATTGCCAATTTATTTTTATAATAAGTTATCATACTACATGGAGTGCCAAAGACCATCGTTTTAGATTAGGACACAAAATTCTTAAGCTATTTCTAGAAGACTCTATGGAGAAGACTTAGAACAAAACCTGTGTTCAGCTCTAGTAGCCACCTTCAGACTAATGGCCAGACTGAGGTAGTGAATAGAACGCTAGGAAACTTACTCACAGCAGTCCTGGGAAAGAACTTGAGGGACTGGGATCTATATCTACTCGTTGCGGAATTTACATACAATCGAACTATCCACAGCACTATTGACAAGACCCCATTCGAGGCATCTATGGCCTCAATCCTACCATCCCCTTGGATATGATCGATACCCCTGCAACTACTGAAGTGAGTCAATTTGAAGTTGATCAAGCTCAAGAATTACAAGAGCTATACCAGTCTATAATTAAAATGATCGCCAAGTTCAATCAGAGACAACGAGAGATTGGTAGCCAAGGCTACCGAACTGTTTCTTTCCAGCCAAGAGACTTAGTATAGATATACCTCAATCGAGAAAAAATCCCGTACTTAAGACAAAGCAAGCTATCTCTTCGAGTTGATGGTCTATTCAAGGTCCTGAAGAAGGTCAACTGCAATGCCTACTAGATCAAGTTACCTGATGACTATAGTGTCTCCCGTACTTTCAATGTGTTCGACCTGATTCCTCACAATTAGTAAAAAACTCGTAAGTATCGTAGAAGAAGAGTCAGAAACCACTTTAGATTTGAGGAAAAATCTTTTCGACCCCCAAGCAAATTATAGGAATCAACCTCCTAGACCGATCACACAAAGTTGAGTTAGAGGACTCTAAGGACTCACTCAAAAAAATTAACTCGAAGCCCTATTCGAGATAGAATTCCTATCCCAACCTCTGTGTTTCCCTTTTCTACCGACTTGATTGCCAAGCCTTTACGTGCGTTAGACTTGCCGAATAGCTGTGTTATAGTAGAATATCCAAGTAGACAGTCCTAAGACTATCCTCGAACCGACAATAGATGTCCGACCTTAAGCCCAGCTAACTACTCTACAGCGAGACTAATTGAGCCCCAACCTGATCTAGATCAAGTCGACTCCTGATTGCAAATTCTTTCTCATCTATGTGGTACCATATTTCTAACGTCCAGCCACCAAGTGACATGTATCTTCTAGCACAACATTCTAGAAGGATTTTTTATTTTCCATACTGAATATTCTTTATCTCTTTTACCCTTTTTAGCATATATTATGTAACTTAGTTGTAAGGATACCCTTTTATCTTTTTATACGTGTAAAGTAACCCTAGTGGATTGGTATATAAACCCCCACTTAATTGTACGCAAACAATCAATTCTCAATATCAGAATTTAATTAAGTTTCCTTTAAGCAACCCTAGTATTTTCATTATCCTTTAACTCTTATCTATTCCCTTTAGTAAAGAGTAGTAGTGAGTAACCGGTCAGTTTGAACCGACAAGTCATATCTAGTAGATTGTAGGCCGAGTAAGATCAATTGGTATATCATATCCAGTTGGTAGCTACTCGAGCTTTGCTAGATTTTTCTTTGTTTTCCTTTCTGCCCACTTCATTATGATGTTTCTTCATGTGTCCAACCCCGAAGATATATCATAACTCCACTAAAACAAAACTTGTTATCAATTTCACCTAATATTGGCTCTACAATTCCAAAATTCAACAACCTCCTTAGCACAATACATTATTAATTGTCTTTATTTCCCCAAACCAATGATAGCAAGTCCGGTACATACCACATATAGCAAACTATCAAATCAAGCTGCAATTGTAAGAAAAAAGGAATGAGCCAAACCCTAATACATAGTGCACATGCACATAGGGATGTCAAACCAGTCATTTAGATGCATTTAATGCAAGAATATAACAAATAACAGGTTAATTATATTGAATTTAAGCCTACATATAACAAAGGAGTACTCATGACCCTGCCACACTATGATCTTTTATATAAATAGGTAGATAGAATAAAATATAAGTCTTTTAATTTACAAACATATACTACAGTAAAGGTTATATGGCCAACATCTAGAAACTGCAAAACACTAGATCTAGCCACGTCATCTATATATGAGTTCACTGAGGAATCCTCACATATGATCAACAACTGCACCTTATATAGAAGGACGGGCCATGACAAGTACAATCAGCAAGCAATATTTAAGTCGGATATAGGTTGGTCTAATTTCTTTTTCACTATCCTAACAAACACAAGCAATAAGCATGCACTACATACCTATAAGCTAAACCAAAAGCAAACTATACCCAATAAGAGAGAATAAGAGAATTCAAGTGAAAGAAGCCTAATACAAGAATCAATACATCCATCTTAGATGCAAAACAAGGCCAAGGCTAGAATATAACTACCTTTATAACTATCTCCTCCATTCTCTACATTGATCTTGAGCCTAACTTCAAGTTAACTCCTCACTAATTCTCCATTTGGCTCCCTCCATAATTGATTCATATCCAAATAGGTTGAAACCACTTAAACAAGCTAAAAACAACTCCTTAACATGCTTACTTAACACTAACTATGGTATCCTAGGGTTCAAGTCCATCTAAGCTTGTATAGGTTGCTATGATAAGAAAAGATCGAGTTTTGGTAAGATTAAGGTTGTGAAAGACTTGTATGAGAAAGATTTAGAAAGAGTCTTACTCAAAAAAAATACTAAATAGTATACAAGATTTGTCAAAAAGGGGTAATAGATCATTAAAATTGGTTAGAATGTCACTTAAGAGTAAAAAGTGTTCAAAATTAGTCAAATTGCTAAATCAAGCTTAAAGAACATGAAAATTTTAGGTAAAGGTTGGAAGTTTCATAAAAGAGGATAAAGTGAAACTCAATATTAATGTTAGAAAAATGTTTGATTGAGTTTGGTTAAGAAAAAATTTCACATAAAGTTTATAGCTTGACATAGTCAACGACATGACCATACCGTTTAGCTGTGTCAAAATCCGACTATTTTACAAAATTTGGAACTTTTACAAAAGAGAGCTAATTGGAACTAAATGTTAAGGTAGGAAAAGGTTTTAGTAATATTGGTTAGGAAAATCACAAGAAAAGAACACTTGGAGTTCACCAGTTGACATGGTCCATGACATGACCATATAGTTTAGTTGTGTCACCTTCTATGCAATTTTTCCCATTATCAGATATGGTCAACAACATGATCATGTCGTTGGTTGTATCCCTCCAACAGCAAACTAGCAAAGTTTTCTCCTTCAAAAAGCACTCTAATCCTACTCTTTCCCTTCCATTCTTCAATTTAACCTTAAATATACTTCAAACCCCCAGTTACCCATCACTAAACTCCTTTTTAATCCATTAAGACCACAAATTTCAACTCAAACACTCACTTAATTATCAAAGCTACCAATAACTTTAAAAAAACTAGCCCTAAGCTAGAAAGCAAGAAGTAAAATGAAGAATACTTACTTAGAATAAATGGAACTTCTTGTAATCCAGTTAAGGAGCAAAACCCAACAAAGTGCCACAAATTCCATAGTAGTACATGCATAAGCTTCATCATACATAACATGAACATCAAATACGTGCCTATTAGAATCCATATTGAGATTGCCAAAGTTGTTACTTTTGTTCTTTTTGAGTATTCAACATACACTTAGGGTTTTAGTGCTAAGAATTATGTGATTTATAATGAAGGGAGTAGACCTTTATTGGAAAAATACCACAATCCGGAAGTTTTTGTTTTTTAAAAAACTGTCAATAGTTTAATAGTACTATCAGCGGTTACGTACACATGCAAAAAACTATCAAAAGTACCACTAAACTATTGACAGTCACATGCTCCATTCCAGTAAAATACAACTCGTTCATAGTTAAATATGACCGAACACAGTAACCTCTTCAAAGTTAGTAAAGCAAACTGTCAATAATATTACATTGTCAACAATTATATTAAAAAATATTTTTTATATAAATATTTGTCCATATTTTATTTTAATTTACATGTCACTATAAAATTTATACTTGCATTGTATAAGATTTTAGCACTACATATAGATAGTAATATTATAACATATAATTTTTTAACGCAAAATTATATATAGTGTATGAATATTATTTATAGAGCATTTATATATAATCTTAGCATAATGATATATAATATAATATAATTTATTAACAATGATATATACAAATTATATTTATATTATTTGCATGATTTATATATGAATTATAAACATACGCTAAATGTAATTATGTACGCATTACGTATAATAATCTTAGTAATTTATGTGAATTACGAATCAATAATAAACATACTATTTTATTTTAAAAATAATATATATGGATTACCTCTATACAAATGTGCATTATAATTATATCCAAATCGCATAATACATATCTTTCAACTTGAATGAATCACAAATCTAATTGTACAAACCTATATATATATATATATAATATAGTTTTTACACAATTATATTGTATAGATTATATCCACATGAATTGTATGTACAAATTATCAAATTATATGAATTATGTATAGATTTAGTATTTTCTATTAATTATAATATAGTTTATAGATAATGGTATATACAGGTTACATCCATATGGATACCAAATTATACAAATTATGTATAGATTAGGTATTTTACATTAATCATAATATAGTTTATAGACAATAATATATACAAATTACATCCATATGAATTATATATTCAAATTACGAAATTATATGAAATATGTATAGATTTAGTATTTTCCACTAATCATAACATAGTTTATAGACAATGATATGTACAAGTTCTATCCATATAAATTGTATATGCAAATTACCAAATTATATAAGTTATGTATAGATTTAATATTTTTCCTTTAATTATAATATAGTTTATAGATAATAGTATGTATGAGTTACATCCATATGGATTATACTTGCAAATTAACAAATTATATGAATTATGCACAGTTTCGGTATTTTATATTAATCATAAAAGTAGTATACAAAATAGTGTAAATCGTTATCACTTATCTCTTTCTTATAGAAAACATATGAAACATTTATTTATTTCTAATTTATATGAATTTCATAATAATAATATAAATGATAAATGAAGAAAAATTATGTAAACAATACTTTAATATAAAATAAATAAGAATATAGGTTATGAGAAAATATATTGTATGAATGGAAGGAGAGAAATATTGTAAAAAGAGATATATTAATATTTAATTGTAAAAAGGAGGAGAGATATTGTAAACATAGCAATATCATATACTTAATTATTGTAAAAATAGAGATATTAATATTTAATTCAAGAAAGGGAGGAGAGATTGTAAAAAGAGATATACTTACAATTAATTGTAAAAAGGGAGAGGGAAAATATTAGTAATCGATTATATGGGAAAAGGGTAGGGGTGAGAGGGATAGAGTGGGTGGGGTATGTGGCCTACTCATACCTTACCCAATAAGTATAAGTTTTAAAATTTTACTACTCATACCTTATTCTATGGTATCTTAGAACAACCCTATATTGTATAGATTATACAGCATATTTTTTATTTTGCTTATAAATTTTAGTAAAGTTATTTTTTTCAAAATATAAAACAAAATTGACCCTCTTTTTTTTTTTAAAAAAAAAAATCAATTGCTCAATTTAGCTCATCTTTCAAATGAAGCCAATGAATGAAGTTCATTGAGGTTTAGTTCTAACCTTTTTTTTTTCCCTTAAATGATTCTTTCACCATTATTATTAAGGATAAATTTTTACAAAAGTTATATGAAACATTGTTTATGTAAATAAAATATTCATTTTATAATAATCGCATTATAAAGATATTTAAGGGACTAAGTATATAATTTTAAAAATTAAAAGCGTAACATCATACTTACTTAATGCAAGATTTACAAAGTTCATTAAAACGTTAATAAATGATTGACAAGATTATATATATAATTCAACAATTATGGATGTGATGATAATATATGATGAAACAATTAATTATGGAAAGATAAAGACATAGCATGAAAAACGGAACAAAACATAAATTTAAACTAAAATATTTTTTTTCTCAAGGTACATCATCAATAAAATAATCTTCGTATACTTTAGGAAAATGAGATTTCATTCCAATAATAATACAAAACCTTTTGTCAAACATAAAACAAAAATACTATTCTACTATAGAAAACAAGCAATAGATGTACCTTGTGCCTGTGACTTGTAGGTAGCACTATAAGTAGAAACTAAGAACTTAGATTCTTTTTTCTCAAACTTAAATAAATAATGGATTTAACAAATGAGGGAAGAGTAGAAAGAAATGACAATGGAGTAAAAACTAAAGACCAACGATTGAATAAAAGGGACTAAAAAGCATTTAATTTAAGGTTTCTAATAGGTTCGGTTTTGCTTTATTTTTATGAAATGGTATCCTTTATTTATTAATTTTATTTAATTACTATTACAAAATGGAGTACCCAAAATCGACACACTATATGCTTCAAAGTATAGGCTCTAGCGTAGGTATAAGGTACCCTAATTTTTTACCAGTACCATACCCTATAAGAATAGGTTCTGAAAAATCACTACTTAGAAACTCCCTTGTAACCTTAGTTATCTATCTAAAACCTATTGATAGAGTAAGGTCTAAGGGGATATCCTGTACGCCAAAATTACTCACTCACCCCTAAAAGGGGAGAAGGAGAAAGTAACATGCTAACTTTCTATATAATAAGGTTGTTTTGCTAACGTTACCAAAGAAAAATCCATATATATATATATATATATCCACACTTCATGCACACCTAAACATATATAGTAACATATCATCCATAATAATCAACAACCATCAAATTAATTCACCATCTTACATAGACATTTGAACACGTATATAATTTCATAATAGTAACTATATGTTAAGCCTCAAACTTGAATGTGAATTTATAGATCTCAATTTTAATTTTTTTTAGACACATCCCACCTAATGCAAATTGTTTGATCAAAAGAAAACGACTTTTTTCTTTTTAAAAATTATAATTACAGTCACCACCAATCATAGATAGGAAAAGACGAACGTTGCGGTCGATAGGATTAACTCTAATATATGAGACATTAGCCTCTTATAAAACTAGATTTTCAAAGCTTTAAGGACGTTGATAATTAATTTTTTTCTTTTTGACAGACTTCATTTTCTAACATATATTAATGGAAATAATATTTAATTGCTAATAAGGAAAAATACAGCTTTGTTTTTATTGTAAATTTGTGGTAATGCCCATATTACAACTAGAAAATTAGGAAGTGATGATCTTTGAATGCAGAGAAATGTAGCAACAGTCGAATACAACTCTGAATTTGGGGGGTGCAATGTTTAATATTTTTTTTCATTGATTTTTCTGTGATTCCATTACAATGTATATATATGAATCAATTTAATCGTAACAAACTTACAATAACTAACTATACACATTAGCAATATTCAAGAAAGTTCCATGCTTACTGTAAATGAGGAGTTTTGATTGAAACGGTCACGTGCAAGTTACGCAAGTATCGTATTTCACATGACATCGAAGTGGTAACGTGAAGATAATACTTAATGGGATGATTAGAGAGAGAATGGCAAAAAGGAGGAGTAAGCAAACTTAGAGCCTCAAATGCATAAATGATAGATAAGGGACTCTACGAGACTTAGGACGTTAACCTTGTAGTTCTCAAGCAAACTAACATCGTTCTTTACCTGAACACTGTCTGACCTTAGAGCGTAGAGGTTTTACAATAGAATACCGTTTCTCTTATCTTTAAAGTTGTTGTCAAATGAGGAGGAATAACTAAATATTTATGAGCTCTTGGGCCTGATGACATTCGTTAGATCATATTGGTGATTGACGGATGAGATGGAGTTTTACTCATTCCATGATTATTGAGAATGAGTTTGCAAGAGCCTAAAGCCAATAGCCTTTCTTATGGAAGCCTGCTTAGGAAAGATTGGAAGTAGATAAATCAGTTCAATGGTCCTTGTTTTGAGCCTACTTAGCCAAATCTTCATAAATCATCATAAATACAGAATAGACTCTCTAAGCTAGACTCTCTAGGCCTTATTACCTAGTCTAAAGAGTCAAGGTAAATAAATAGTGGGTTTAGCCCACTACAATAATATAATAAATTTTTAATCTTCTACATTTTACCCCTTGACCAAAATTCTTAGATAGAGTGAAAGTATTTTGGTCATTAATTGCTTATTTTGATTGGCTAGGTTGCTACTAAGCGCATACATATTATGAATTAGCTATACTGCTGCCAGGTGCGCTCACTTAGTTAGAGATCTTATTTTAGTCTAGCATCAGCATCACAAATTTATTTATTATATAGCTCAATACGTAAGTTTGCAGCACCATTTAATTGAGCGTGTCACTCTAGACTTGTTGGAACAATATTACCCCTAAGATGATAAATCTTTTTTGATAGATAGTTATCTTGATATAAGATTATCCTTCTTTTCTAAGTGAATTACTACCCCACCGAATTGCATTTTGCGTACTAGCTTTGTACATTTCGACTCGTCAAGATGAACCGATAAATTCGCATATTTATTCTTCTTGAAATTTCTCCAAATATATGTGAATCACTATCATGTTGTAAATTGTTAGAGGTTATGGCCAAATCCTCTCCTTCTTTCTTTAATTTAATTCTTTTGCTCCAAAGTTGGTTCGATTGCTTCAATTTTGAATGGAAGTAAATCTTTTGTAATTGATTCAAATATCAAATTTTTTTTTTCTATTTTTTTTTTAGGTATAACTCCCACTACGTCATCCTTCAAATCTTAACCGTATATCATGTTAAAATTTCCAACAAACATATTCACTGTTAACGGATTCTAGAATTATCATTCCTTGCGTCATGGATGTTAACTTTGAACATCTTCTCATTTCTTCCAGTAGAAAAGGAAATTTCCAACTTCCAGAATTGTCGGCTTATTGGAGAGTTGAAAACCAAACCAAGATGTGGGGATCAGACACATAATGGAGCTAGCCCCCTCGCATAAGAATATCAATAAACAATAGAAAGTAAATCTTCTTCAATTTCCATCGGATCCTCTCACATCCTTAAAATTCCTAAAATAAAATCATCTAAACCAACCAAAATTTATTAAATTTTTCATCAAATCTTTTAATATCCATTCTTGATATATCTTCTTGTAAACTATATATACTTATGAGCACCCATCAATTTTTTTTCTAGTCCACACTTGTATCCATCATGCCAACTTCCATCTTCAACTAATAAATTCAAACAAATAAATATAAGGTGAATTCAGCTCAAGTTGCGATAGTACATGCAGTGATCGTGCTTCGTCAAATCCTACACGTAAGTACTTCTTCCTTGCACCGTACCGACTCTTTGTTTTTTTTTTCAATTCCCAAACAATTAGCAGCGACGGTGTTTCTTCTCTTTCTCGACCTTTATTATTATTATTATTATTATTATTATTATATCTCATAAAACCGAATGTGGCTCTTCTTGATAGCTTGAAAGAGTTATGGACGTCATTCTCGCCGAGACTTAATCATTGCCTTTACAACTTTGACAACCGCTACGTTTGAAACAACATTTGCACCTTCAATAAAGTACTTCGATTTGTCTCGTAGATTGATTTTTTTTTTTCCTTTTTCTTTTATTGAATTATTGTCACACCATTGCATGGCA
Source organism: Lumnitzera racemosa (assembly GCA_024138005.1). Taxonomy (NCBI): domain Eukaryota; kingdom Viridiplantae; phylum Streptophyta; class Magnoliopsida; order Myrtales; family Combretaceae; genus Lumnitzera; species Lumnitzera racemosa. Next base: position 23,978,074 of record JAMXBC010000008.1, read on the forward strand.
AAATCATGCTCGAAGCCATATCATTATCTACAGCATCCTCTTACTTCGTAGGAATGCACTAAGTCGCAAAAGAAAATACTTTTTTTTTTTTTCCTTGACCACCAAAACACCCTCCCCCCTCCACCCCCCACCCCTTTTTTATTTCTTTAGGTGATCGCAAAGCAAGATTGTCAACAAACTAGTTTTGGGATAGGGGTTAAACGTGCAATCAAAGTTTGACAGTAGCGAGCGTGTTGGTAGCAACCAAATCCCTGGTTTCTCCTTTTCATGACCGTGCAAACAAATCCTATATAACAGCATTTCGATACTCAGGTCTCTTCACACTCGGTCTTTGTCCTTCTTTCTTTTTCTTGATATTAAATATACATACATATATATACATATATATATTCCATCATTCGAGTTTGATTCCGACCATAATTCCAAAGTCCATAATGTTCATGCGTTTTCCATTTCATGCATATGTTCATCCTAGTGTCATTCTTTCATATATAGTTCTCCCTCACATATATTTTTCTTCTTTCTTTTTTATTTAAAATCACTGCACGTGACATCCTTCTTTATACTCCTCTAGTTTACTAAACATGTGTAAGCTCTATTCCTCATAGGTAGATAACCTGAACTTAAAAAGCTAACACTTCTCAAGTGTAGTATTTTATCATGCATCTCCGTATGTAGAAACTCTTTCCATGATGCGTGAAAGGGGTAAATTACTATCTTAAGATGTGCTTGACATGTGAACAACAAGGGTCCTAATTTGCAATTTGTCTTCAAGCGGAGGAAAATAGTCACATGAAATTCCTTTAAAATAATGTGTGTTGTGCACCATATGTAGATCATGCTTTTGATGAATTAGTTATTGTATCCCCTCCTATATGAACCTTTGAATGTCTTTCAAATATAAGTCCAAGTGCCCTCTGCATGTTTAATTCGTAAAGCATTGTCTGCAAGGATCACATAAAGAATAGTTCACAACCACCCCGTACTATTACCATCTTTTGGTTCATTCATTTCCTAAGATTGAAGACAATTAGTAATTATAATAGCACATCATATTTGATACTTCATCGGCGGATCTTTAACTTGAACATGCTTGATGCATTTGGTGTTGTCTTGATTCCAACTTTTCCTTCAATTTTGACTTTTTGATCATAATAGAGTTAGATACATAAATTATAGTTGGATTTGTAAGTTATTTTCTCTCATACATAGCATCATGATAGATCTTCAATCCTCCCTTTTTTGAATACCATGTGTGTCTTACCTTGCTTACTTCTTCCCTTATTCTTACAGGCCCTATCGCATAACCAACATTGCTTCTAAGAGTATTGTAGATAGATGGGAAGGGATTCCAACAATAACCAGACTCAGAACAAGGAACCAGTCAAGCAAAAAGATTTATTGGTACATTCGAATAAGCATCCACCACCAATCCTAAGCCCTCGGGAAAATTAGCTTGATGAGACCATCTTTGAAGATACGTTTTGAGATAAGACCAAATGTCACGAATTGCTCGAAACATTACCTATTGATGGAAAACTTTGCTTCATTGAGCAAGAGTCTCGTGTCTGTTCTATGGACCTTTTTAATAGGGATTCTATATCATAGTTTAGAAATTAGAGGAAAGAGTTGCCTCTTTCCAATACTCAATTTACTTGTCTTAGCAACCACCATTAGGATGAAGGTCTTGGGTGGATTACATTACCATGAGACCAGACTATGTTGCCCTCTTGAAGAAAGCTAAGGTGCTTTAAGCTATTATCACTTCCATTCAACTGTGGATCCTACAAATGAGCAAGATGGAAATGTGGTGGGTTATTATTGCTTGATGGAGTACTCAAACCCACACATTTATTACCTTATAGGGAGAGATCATGCCAACTCTAGAAGATGTTGTTATACTTTTGGACTTACGTTGCATCGGTCGAACCAATATCACAACCTCCTCAATTTCTCATAAAGAGCACAGCTTTGAAATATCTTTACAAGAAGCTTTGAAAGTTGCCTATGATAGAAAGAGGAAACCATACTTTACTACTTAGCTTACATACTTTTTTTCGGAGCATAGGAAAGATAAGCCTCGAGTATTGGGCTTAAGTCATGGGCAGGAGTGAGTATCTTCATGGTTGTTTATATACATGTATATTATTGATATTTCTTACTCATGCTTCTTGGCTTATTCTTATAGGTATGAACTTGCAGCTTTCGTAGTGTATTAGACCTCCCTATTTATGTTGGCTAGTGAAGTGATTTCCAATACTGATGCACCAGTCGTAGAGGTAGGGAAAACTAGTGATAGTCATGCTGATGTATTACTTCACACAAGACTTTATGGAGATGAGTTGTATTCAGCACTTGCTGATATCCATCCTCCCCTAGTTGATGGCATGTCTCCTCGAGACATGGTAGCAACTTTAGATGTCATTGCAATGTAGGAGACTATGTTTTTTTGAGGGTTTACTATACCTCCTCTTTTGTTAGAATTTTTAGAGAGACTTAATGCCATGGATAAAGACTTTTGGATTGAGTCCCCTATGATGGAGATAGAATTAGCCAACACCATGGTGAAGATGCTAGGGGAAGCTATGCTATTGATAGATAAGCCTTGGAATTCCTTATTAGATGTTCAGCTAACACATCTGATTAAGTCTATAAAGGGAGCTCATCTTTTAAAGTTCAAGGTTGACAACTTAAACCCTATTGTTGATAAGGCCAGGTGAATGTTGAGTTACCATGCTGCTATAAGACAACGTAATGAACTAAAGATGAAATTACAAGAGATACAAGAGGTAGTCGAAGCAGCAGATCTTGAAGCAAAGGCAGTGTTGGGAGATATATACTTAGAGTCCGAAGTAGCCTTAGTTTAGCAAAGTACTTTTTGTTTCGTTTAAGGTTCTTCTTCTTTCGGTGTTTTTTTTTTCTTTAAACTATTTTCAATGCTTTATAGCAAGATATTTTGAATGAATAAACTTAGATTGTCTTTTCATTCATTTCTCTTTGTATATTTCGATCTATTCAAGAACCAAAATTTGTAAAAATCATCATGTGCTTAGGAGGTATAGCCTTTACTTAGCAGCATCAATGTAAATAGTGCTTATAATGAATGGTCATAACCTGTATGATTATAGTATCACACATCAAAGCGAAGCTCTCACTTGCTAGTAACAATTAGTAAAACATTTTTTAGATCAATTATACTTTATTAGCCTTAATGATTAAGAGGGTATTTCTCAATACTTAACTGTTTATAATTTCTATTTCATAGGAGATTATTCTCCTGTTTAGTAATGATAGGCTATCATCATGCACCTGGGAGCGTTGCTCTTACCAATCAGCAATTAGTTATTGTCATGTACTTAGGAGGCAAAGCTCTTACCAAGTTACAGCGAACTAGAATTATACATTATTTAATTTCTATAAATTTGTCTTGTGCACTAAGGAGATAGATCTCTAACTTTATAGCAACAAGAATAGAAAATTGAGGTAGTTAATTCTTGTGCATGAAGGAGATAAATCTATAACTTTGCGGCAATGATTAACAAAATAAAGAGAGAGACATATATAAAGTATTGCAAAGCTGATATTACGTTCATAAGGATTGCAAGTACATTATTGCATTTATATGTAAAATTTCTCAGCATATTGAAAATTGATAGGAGGAGCTTTGGCATTTGTTTTTGGATTAAGGACCTTATAGTAGCTACTAATATGGACTTCGTGTATAATGAATGGTCCTTCCCACTTAGGTGTGAACTTTGGTGCCGGAATAACTCACCGCACATGATTTACTGTGTGAAGTACAACGTTGCCTTATTGAAAAGATCGTTTTCGAACTAGGCAATCATAAGCTACGCTAAGTCTCCACTAATAGTTGGTAAGATTGCACATAGCTGTATCTCGTCTTTCCTCTAGAACCTCAAGGTCTAACATGCGCAGACTGTTTGGCATTAGGTTGGCATTGATAGCTAACTATGCAAATGGAATTAATACATCTATAGTCATCATTACTTCAAATCCATATACCAAGGAGAAGGGTATGGCCTGTGTGGAACCTCACTTGGATGTTTTGTATGCCCATAGCACTAATGGTAATTTGTCATGCCATTCTTTATGGTTTCATAACCATCCTACTAAGTACCTTCAAGAGACTCTTGTTTGTTGCTTTTGCTTGGCCATTTCCCTTAAGATAATAAGGTATAGACTTCACATGATCAATGCCATATGAAGATAGCAATTGTCATACATATGGGTTGATGAAGGGAGTAACATTATCAAATAAGATAAGCTTTGGGATTCCAAAGCGGCAAATGATATGCTCTTTTATGAAGCTTGTTACCGTTGAGCCTATTGCCTTCTTTAATGGGATTGCTTCTACCCATTTGGTGAAGTACTCCATACCCACAAGGATCCATATGTACCCCTTAAATGGTAGGTATATAGGATTGATCAAATCAAATGCCCAAGTATGAAATGGTAAGAAGTAATCAGGTTATGCAATGCAACAACAGGAGCGTAGATTGCATTATTGTGTTGTTAACATACGACATATTTCCTAGCAAAGTTAAACACATTGTTTTCGATAGTAGGCCAGTAATATCCCATATCAAGCAAATGATGATATAACTTCCTTCCCCCTTAGTGCTCTCCACATTCTCCTAAATGTGCCTCAAATAAGATAGTTTGTTTCGGGTGGCGCTATGCACCTAAGTGGTTTTCCTATGTATAATACCCTATACAACTCATCCTCATGCACAATGTATTTCTTTGATTTCCACTTTATTAGTGGGGTATCTACATTATTAGTAGGCAATACATTGTTCTTTAAGTAATCAATATATGGGCATCTTTAATCGCCGACACTTGCTACAAAGTTGCTTTCTCCTTGATTGGGAAGTTCGGAGTACTTTAAGCAGCTCATTTGTACTTGAGAAGCATCTTTGGACATTGTTGTCCAATAATATCTCACATGCTGAAAGTAGCGATTGAAGTCGACAGGAGGTCGGATCAGGATAGGAGTCCACATCTGGGCTATAACTTAGAGCTAATATTTTCTGTACAAAAACTTGAAGTCCTCTAGCTTAGCTTCTTATGATTGGTCCAGGGGGTGGATTCCTAGCATCTGCCTGAAGGTCAAAGAGATTTATCTTCAAATCTGAATCAATTTCTACTCGTTCTTCTAAGGCACTCATAGGGTCTTCTGTTGGTTGATGGGGAATCAGATCGGACATATTGAAGGTAAAAGAGACACCATAGTTATCAGGCAACTCAATCTAGTAGGTGTTGCAGTTAATCTTCTTTAGGACCTTGAATGGGTCGTTAGCTCGAGGAGATAGTTTGCTTTGTTTTAAGTGTGAAAATCGCTCTTGGCTGAGGTGAATCTATACTAAGTCCCCTGGCTGGAAAGAAATAATTCGGCGGCCTTGGTTGCTAATCTCTTGTTGTCTCTGATTGAACTTGGCAATCTTCCTCGTGACAGATTGGTGTAAGTCATGCAATTTTTGGGCTTGGTCCACCCCGGATTAACTTTCTTCAGTTGTTGTTGGGGTGCCGATCATATCCAAGGGAATGGTAGGGTTAAGGCCATAGACGACCTTGAATGTGGTCTTCCTAATAATGTTATGAATAGTTCGATTGTAAGCAAACTCCACAACTGGTAAACACAGATCCCAATCCCTCAAGTTCTTTCCACAATAACTCTGAGCAAATTGCCTAATGTCCTATTCACCACTTCATTCTAAGGATGGCTACTGAAGATGAATACGAGTTTGGTCCCAAGTCATCTCCAAACGTTCTTTCAAAAATAGCTTAAGAATTTTGTGTCCTGATTTGAGACAATCGTCTTCGATACTCCGTGTAATTTGACAATCTCCTATAAAAACAAATCATCAATATATAAAGCATCATTAGTCTAATGGTATGGAATGAAGTGCACCATCTCGCTAAAACGGTCCACCATAACAAGAATAGAATCTTTCCTTTTGGATGTCTAGGGCAACCTTAGGACAAGGTCCATGTTGAGGTCGACCCAAGGTAAAGTTGGCATTGGCAAAAGCATGTACTTTCCATAGGGCACTCTCTTCCCCTTAGCACGCTTACACACTTCACAACTAACAACTATCTTATGGACATCCTTAGCTAAACATAGCCAGTAGAAGTTCTCCTTCAATAGATCGGTGGTCTTGACCTCCCCAAAGTCACCTGAAAGTCTACTAGTATGAACTTCTTGGACGAATAGTTCTCGTATGGAGCAATTTGGAATACATAGCCTACGGTCCTTGAACAGATAGCCATCCTTAAGATAATATCCTCCAACAACTACCCCCGCTCGGCATTGTTCAATAATCGAACCAAAGTGAGGGTCAGTAGCATACTGCTCCGTGATGAGTGAGAATCACAATAATTTTGTCTGCAAAGTGGTCAACAAAGTTTGCCGTCATGACAAAGCATCGGTAACCACATTTGCACTCCCCTTCTTATGTCAAATGACGTACGAGAACCCTTCCATGAATTCTAACCATTTGGCCTACCTTTTGGAGAGTTTGTTTTGATTCCTAAGATGCTTCAATGATTCATGGTCAGTGTAAATAACAAACTTTCGTAGCAGTAGGTAATGTTACCAAATAGTGAAGGCTTGGAAAAAGGAGTACAACTCCATTTCGTACATAGAATAATTCAGGGTTGGGCCACTTAATTTCTCACAGTGGTAAGCGACGGGCTATTGTTCTTGCATCAAGACAACACCAATTCAACTCCTGATGTGTTGCACTCCAGTTCGAAAGGCTTATCAAAATCTAATAGTGAAAGGATAGGTGTCGTGGTAAGCTTCTCCTTGATCTCCTTGAATCTTCACTTAGCTCGATCGTTCCACTTGGATCCTTTGTTCTTCTTTGTCAGCTCGGTCAATGGGGCGACTATTGTGCTGAAGTCCTTAATAAATTGCCTATAAAAAGAAGCTACGCTATGGAAACTTCAAACTTCAATGATATTCTTCAGTGTCAGCTAATCCAGAATAGCTCGAATCTTCTCTTCATCTACTCAGATTCCTTCTCCTGATATTATAAACCCTAGGAATGTTACCTCTTTCTGGCAGAACATACATTTCTTCACGTTCCCATACAACTTCTCAGTTCGCAAAATATCAAATACTTCACGAATATGTTAAATATGATTGTTCAGGTCGATACTATACACCAATATGTCGTCAAAGTTATGGCTACACATCTTCCAAGAAGAGAGCACATCACAAGATTCATTAACCTCATAAATGTACTTGGCGCATTAGTAAGCCCAAATGGCATAACCAACCATTCGTAAAGCCTGTGCCTAATCTTAAAGCTAGTCTTCCACTCATCCCCCAGTCTCATACGAATCTGATGGTAGCCACTTCACAGATCAATGTTTGAAAATATCTTTGCACCATGAAACTCATCTAACTTGTCATCGAGCCTTGGTATTGGGTATATGTACTTGACAGTATTTCTATTGATTACCTGGCTGTCGATGTACATATACCATGATCCATCTTTCTTTGGAATGAGCAGAGCTGGCATAGCACAAGGGCTCATGCTCTCTTTTACATATCCTCACTCAATGAGTTCATCCACCTATCTTTTCATTTCGACAACTTGCTCAAGGTTCATCCTGTATGCAGGTCAGTTTGGCAGCGTGGCGCCTAGCTGCAAATCAATACAGTACTCTATGCCTCGAACTGGTAGTGGTCCTCTAGGCAGCTCTTTCAAAAATAGGTCGGAAAACTCATTTAGCAAGCTTTGGATCTCTCCTGGAATGTTTTCTAATTCCTTCATCTCCAACAATCTTCTAACTAATAGGAACATTGGTTCACCAGCCTTCTCAATAGATCAAAGCTCCCTTCGGCTCATCACCAAAGCTTTCTTCTTACTAGCTTGAGTGAGTTGGTTATGTTCTTCGACTTGATATAGTCTCCTTGGCTCGGCTTGAATAGGTAAACATGGTACTGAGGCTTGAGAGAATGTTGGCTCAGGTCAGCTCGGAACATTACTCCTCTACTTTTCGACCCTCTACGCTATCTTGATAGCCTCTTCCAAATTATAAAACCTCTGTACTTCTACAATATTGAGAATCTCATACTTGAGCTTAGAAATGAACCTCGATACTATATGGACCTCTGGCTCTTCCACATCAACTCGGATTATTAACATCTGGAACTCTCTTACGTAGTCATCAACAGTTTGGCTTTCTTAACGAAGCTCCTGTAACTTTACAAACGTATCTTGTAAATAAGTCTCAGGCACAAATTTGCTTGTTAGCAACCTTTTCATCTCATCCTAAGTCCTAACACCTCGTCTTCCATCTTTAGGTCTGGCGGCATTCAGATTCTTCCACCACATGGTGGCATATCTAGTAAATTCCAATGCAGCAAGTTAGACCTTGACTATATCCTCATTCCAATAACACTTAAATACTTTCTCGACCTTCTCTTCTTACTCCAAGTATTCATCTACATCTCCACTTCCACCGAAGGGCAAGATTTGTACCTTAACATTATTTAACCTTCGAGGAACTCGACATCCTCATCCCTGTGTTTGGTAATAATTAACTTCTTCTTTACTAAACTCTTTAACATCCATCTCCTCGTCATCTTCCCTAATTTCCTTCAACTCTAGTCTTCATCTAACAGCTTTATTTACTACTCCTCTAGCTTGTGGAGATCGAATTGGATGATTGCTCTGGTTACCTTAGCCATAGTATCTCTTAAGGGCGCCATCCTATGGGTTTTGTTGCTAAACACCTTGGAGTTGTTGCCTATTAACTTACACTATGGTGACTCTACTCTCAACAAGGTTTATGAGTCTATCAAGTTTGTCATCAATGGACCCTAAGGTATTACTACCATTATGACTACGACAAGGTTAAGCATTACTACCCTAGTCACCAATAACTCCCTGAACACTTGAATTTGACATAGCATAATACCATGTCGAACAGATTAACAAACTACTAACAAACTTGCTCTATTGTCTCAATGGAAAATAGAGTAAAATAGAGTATCAATGAAACCATACCTACGAACACTCAAATACATTGTAGTAGCTATGCAATGAATACAACAGCCATTAAAAGTAAAGCGAACTGAAAATTCACTATAACTTTACGCACTCCCTTGTAAAACCGTGTTCTAATACCAGCAAAGCTGATGCTTCTCCGAGGTCGGAAACATGGAGAGACACCATAACGAATGAACCAAAATAAATAGGAAAAAGGTTTGTAAAGTTCAGGCAGCTACCGAATGGATATGACACACCAATTAATCCTACTCTACTAACATTTCGCCGAATGTGACACACCAGTCTGAACTAAAAGATCACTCGTTACTGCTCCTTGCTAAAAAGAATAGATAAGAGTTGAACAATAATGCTAAGGTTGCTCAAAGAGAATAATTCTATATTAAAAGTTAGATGATTATCTACATACAAGGAAAGTAGAGGTTTATATACTTGCCCACTAGGGTTATTTTACATGTATGAAAAGACATAAAGGTATTTTACAATTCCATTATATAAATCATACTAAAAGGGGTAAAAAGGATAAAGAATATTCAGTATAGAAAAAAAAAAAAAAGAATCATTCTGGAACATAGTGTTAGAAGACACGTGTGGCTTGATAACTGGTCATCAGGAGTATGATACAACATAAGAAGAAATAGGAAAAATTGTAGTTAAGGGCCAACCTGATATGGATCAGGTCGAGACTCAATTAGCCTAGCAAAAAGGTCAGCTATCTTGAAGTCAGACGCCGGTGGGTTAAGTCGGTAGCTCGACTCGGCTAGTTTAGGGCTGTCTCTTAGATTAGGACTTTGCTGTTGGCCAGGATCATGTTAGACACACGTGAAGATCTGAGAGACAAGTCAACAAGAGGTCGAATCAAGATAGGAGTCCCCGTTTCAGCTATGGCTTAAAACTAGTATTTTTCGTGCAAGTCCTTGAAGTCCTCTAGCTCGGCTTCTCGTGATTAATCTAAGGGATAGATTCCTATCACCATCATAAGTAATATACCATTCATCCGTCTGGCTTAACAAAACTTTCAAAGTCATTGGTCTCTCTTTTCTTTTTCTTACTTCTTCAAGAGCTACACATTCTTCTTTTCCTTTGTTGTTTCTCTTGAGTTTCTTCGAAGGGGTTCTTTATGGTAAGTATAAATATATCATTTCCTTTCTAGTAGCCCTTAATGCACTTATGCCATGTTGATGGTATGAGGTTATGATCATATAGCCACTTCCTTCCAATGAGTAAGTGATAGGATACGGGTAAGTCAATCATATGGAATTGAGTGGAACCTTAGATAGGGCCAACCTTAAAATCAACATTAATATATCCTATTATATCCATAGATGATTCAATGAAGCTATTGATTGAAATGGGTTGTCTCACCAACCATCGATCGTCTATTTTTGCAACCTTGAATGTGGACATGGGCATGATGTTTACAGAGGAACCATTATCTATGAACATTCTCTTAATAGGGTAACTGTTAAGAGTACTTTCTATGTATAGTGGACAATTGTGATTAAGATTCTTTGCACACATGCGCTGTGCTACGCTACATTCCCTGTATTGTCTTTCGGAGATTTAAGTAAGTACAACTGCTGCTACAAGCTATGAATCTTCATCAAACCTTAACAAATCAAAGAACTTCCTGAAATTGGAAGTCTTCATTAAGGCAACTGCCTCAGGTAGGTGTTCATCCTAGTTAGTTTCTACCATTGTCTCCTTTCCTTCTTGTATCTTCATCTGTAGGATGTCTTCATCTTCTCTCCTTAGATCATGATTGGCAGCATCTGCAGCATTTCGTTGGTTTTCATGTATAGGTAATGGATTGTTACGAACATTGTTATTTTTAATGATAAGTTCCTTATTACGGACCTTATCATTAAATATCTTCTTTAAGGCCCAACATTCTTTAGTAAGGTAGCCTATAATCTTATGGAATCAATAGAACTTAAGATCATTCTTCTCACTTACATTAGGTAAATGATCTACTCTTAGAATCTTAATATTCCCATCCCATGGCCATTAATCAAGTACAGCATGTACCTTGCCCATTAGGTATGGGAATGAAAGAGTTGGTGTAAAGTTTCTTAGTATTTCCCTTAGCTTTTTACTGTCCTTAGAGCTCTCACTGTAGGCTGAGCTAACAAACGCTATCCATTTCCTAATTCTCTTACCTTCTCCTCATTGCCTTATAACAGAATTATTAGTTCTTCTTACAATTGTGATGAGTGTAGAGAAGAACTTAAGTTAATATTTTCTAAATGAACAGCCTACTCTATGAACATTCCCTAAATGCAAATCTTCACTAATTTGCCTTCATCACATACATCTAAGATATCTAGGGTACGCTCTTAGAAGCATTCTAAATAATCTATCAAATCTTCCTTTAGGTTTTATCTTATTCATCCCATGTCAGTGATTGTAACTCTTTCTTATGTAAAGAAATTTTTTTCTAGAAATAGCTTGCACATAGTCCCTTGTGAATCAACTAACCCTAAGGGGAGGTTAACATACCATATGTATGCATTATCGGTCTATAACTTAGAGAACTCTTTCAATTTCAAGTCATCTTCGAGCTTGTATGGCTCTAAGGTTTTGATGAACTTCAACAAGTGTTTTTTAATGTTACCCTTTTTTCCATTGAAAAACATAAACTTAGGACTTACATAGTCCTTAGGGTAAGGTTTTGCAACAATTCGAGAATGATAAGGAAGCTTCATTTCCGATACTCCTATGGATGACTTGGCTTAAATTTCCTTTGTATATTAATCTAAGTCTTCCTTCATTATAAAGGAAGTCCTTAAGGAAGATACTATAGGTATAAGAGTGAGTACTATTGATACTGGGGTAGAAACTACGGGCGTAGGATTTGGGGCCAAGTAGCCTGTAGATCTACCAATAGCCATACGAATGGGAACTCAAAAAGATGAACAACCACCCATCTGTAATGTCGTATTCTTTACTTTAAATACTAGATTTTATCTAGCTATAGGCTGTAGTAAGGGAGTTTGCTCATGCCCTTCTTAGGGTATACCTTGTGTAGCTAAAGGGTTAGATGTTTGAGTAGAGGGGGTAGCACCTATTTGCATAGCAACAGCAAAGTTTGGCAGAGCTACTCCATATTGTGCAGCAATAGAGGTAGCCAACCCTATCATAAAGGGAGTGAACATAGCTATGAACTGACTTAATGCTATTGTTGCCTCTTACATAGCTCACGTCATCTTTGTAGTATCTTGAGGTGGCTTAAGGACTGAATTATCTTGATTAGTTTCTTGAGGAGGTAAAGGTGGATCTTGCTCAACTTATTCGACATTAGCATCTTGCTCTTGAGAGATAGTTTCACTTAATATAGCCATTATCTTCCTAAGAGGTGCCATCATCATGATATCATACTTCGTCCCCAATGGAGTTGCCAAAATGTAGATGAGGGGTTTTGACTGAAACAGTCATATGCGAATCACATTAGTATCGCATTACATGTAGTATTGGAGTAGTGACGTGGATAGACATTCAATGAGATAACTGAAGAGAGAATAATAAGGAGGAGGAAGGCAATCCTAGAGTCTCAGATGCATAAGTGAAAGATAAGGGAGCTTAAAGGACCCGGGACATCAACCTTATAGTAGAGTTCACATAATACAATAAGATAAACCTACAAAAAGAATGGGGTAATGACTTTAAGCTCTTGAATTTAATAAATTTATTAGGTATTATAGCCATATTTCATTTAAGTTCCCAAAGTATTAGTGCCCCCCTTCCCAACCAAAGCACTTGTTTAACCCATACAACAAGGAGCCAAGTTTGTAGAAGAGGGAGTCTTGTAGAAATTTAAGGCATCATTTCTTAAGATCTAGTTGCATTTATAATCTATAAGTATTCTAGAATATGGGATGTAATAGGATCTTCCTCCATATGTTGCATTCTACATGTTGTGATTTAGTTCTACACCTACCTCTATAAAATCCTTCCTCAATCTCTACATTAAAGAAGCTAAAGCCCTATGCATTAGATGAATATTGCTATCTTTCTTGCTACCACACCCTCATGTACTCTATGATTGAGCATCGAAAGCTTTGTGCCAGAGATAACTCCAAATCCCAATTGTATGTTTCTTTTTGCAAACTAATCACCTTAAGTATTCATACATTCCCCTTTTGGGTTAAGGTCTAGTATAACTAATAAAACCAAAAGCAAAAGAGTTTTCCATTTAAATTGACAAAATATATAGAGTAAACGAGTAGGTAAGAAAAGGAAGACTACTAAGTATTATGAGAAGATTTGTATTGATCAAATCCACACATGAAGTTACTCTTACCTACTTTCTATAGACTATATATATACCAAAGAATATTTAGATAACATTGAACACATTGGCTTTTTGTGAAATGACATAGCTAAACGTATTGAGATATATCTTTTAAGAAAAAATAAAAACAATAAATACAATTAGAGGCATGGTTTTAAGTTCATTAATGTGCAAAAGCATAAATTTCAACGTAAAGAACACTAAGCTAATATTCAAGAGGAAGGATGAATTGAACATGATGACAATTTTTTATTTCTTATCGATTTTAAGTCACAAATACAATCTAAGTAGTAAATAATGAGAGCAAGATATAATAATTAATAAGAATTACAAAAAAATAAAGAGAAAGGGATATAGAATTCAAGCCCAAATATAACGTAAAGTTCAGACCGCCTCACCCTTTACAAATCCACAATCACCTCCAATTAAGGATTTCACAACACTTTATTAATCTCACAATTTAATACGCTAAGAGCTACACAAGTCACTTCAATCACAAACATATACAATAACTACACAAATGTATTGCTTTTTACTCCCCAAATACCACAATGAATGAACCTTCAAGTACCATAGATGTAAGGTTCTTGATAGTGTTGTCACGTAGAAGTTACATGAAAGTTACGCTACATATGACTTCAGAAGAGAAACATGTGAATGAGACTTATAGGGAGGATTTGGAGAAAAATGGCCAAAAAGAGAAAGAGGTAGTCTTAGTAACTCAAGTATACTTGTGAGAAGTGAAGGAGCTGTTGAGCATCAACCTTACTATTATTGATTAAGTGTTGAATTATTCTTTACTTAAGAGTTGCTTTGATCTTTAAGAATGAAAAATCTATAGGATACCACTGTTTCTCTAATCTTTAGATCTTTTAAAGTGTCTATGGAAGACGTCTGGCTGGGTATTTATCCGGATGAGCTTATTATTAGCCCAAGCTCAGTAACTTGCCTTATTGAATGTACGAGCCTACTTAAGAGAGGTTAAAAGTGGATAGACCAATCCAACGATCTCTATTTCGAGCTTACCAAGTCAAATCTTCCTAAGTCATCCCAATTAAGAATCGAACTCTATCGGCCTTGTCACTTAACCTAGAGTGTCAAGCCCAAATAAATAATAAATCAATAAAAAAAAATAATAATGAACAAATAGTAAGCTTAACCTAATATAAAATTAGCCCTTTACAAGTATTAGACACTTAATCTCTCTTAATTGATGGCAATGAAAAGTATAAGAGGAAAATTGTAATTAATAAGGCCAAAGAATGTAAGCGAATGTCTTTAGATTGCAGGAGAATATCACTTCTTAATTGTCTTTGACCAGTTTGTTGAATGTTTATATTATCTCTATAAATTCTTCCCGTTACTATGTTTTAAATATTCCAACGACTAGTTAAACGAAGGGTTCCATCATGACAACTCTTAAGCTTATATCAAGCTAGTTGTCATTTCTTCTACCAATGTAATTGCTAGCAAGTCCCTACCATCATGATGGCTTGTTGATAAGAACTAAAGTTATCTTTCAATCTAGAGCTCTTTGTTGTCATGATGGTACCCATTTACAACCATCAATATAGTAGTGCAATAGTACCACATTTAACTTGTTTTTAAGAATTAAACAATCAATCCATAAACAATACTATATGATTCATCTTTAAACAAATTTACTTTATCTTTAAGTCCAGTTCTTTGGATATTTTGAGGAGCTAATTGGTATTGTTGGGGTAATATAACAAGAAAAAACTTGTTTACCAATTAACTCAATATTAACACTTCATGAATTAATTTAATAATTACTTTGATTTTGTTTTCATCAAAATTATCGAGCTTAATATTTTGGTTTTCAGTATTTTCCTTAATCCAATTTATATGAAATCCTATACTCATTTGATATAAACCTTCGACTGAGAATTAAGGAAAATCTTGTTCTTATTAATTTTAAAAACTTTTTTATAGTCGCCACCTAACCAGAGTTGGAAAAAAGGTAGGTTATGATCAATTAGGTGGATTGATTCTAACCTAACCACTAATCTACGAAAAAATCAATTTTATATAGAAAAATGACATTTTGAAAATAAGAGATCTTGGATTCGAGGGCTAACCTATTAAAACCTTACGTGTACCATTTTAACCTTCCAAATTTAAATTTATTTTTTAATATACCCTTTTAAATTAAAAGAATAATTTCCATTCTACAAATAAAAAATTAACAAGTTATATTTTTTTACAAAAGAATAAAAAAAAACTAATTATTTACAAAGGGGGAAACATAAATTTTTCAATATTTTAAATTGCTCTGTAATTGCGTATGAGTGTCTATGTATTTATTAATTGGAATCAAACTTCCATAGTTGGTTTCCAAAAACTTTAGTGGGTGATTAATTTTTAATTTAAGAAAATAGTCGGTTTTAAGTTTTTTAACCTTTTTAATTTTGCTTTAAGAAAAATTCTAAAAAGGGTCCTACTTGCTGATTGATTTAAAAAAATTCTAAGAAAAATCCTATTTTTGGAAAGAGTTTTATTAAATGGACTTTTATTTAAAAATGTTTTTTTAAGTGATGAAAGATAGATTTCTTAATTTTATTAAGTATTTTTATTTATTTACATTTTTTTTATTTATTTTATTCATAATCGATGCAAAATAAAATAAGAAATAAAACATTAAAGAGAAGGAAAAAAATAAAAATAAACAAAATAAATAAAAAAAGAAGCATTGGACCAAATCCAAGGAAGGTACATGAGCTTAAGTCAGACTTAGATTGGGTTGGTATAAACATCCCATTTTTGCTCCCTTGTAATTTTACTGTTTTTAGAATAAGGAAAAAGGGTCTTAATTTTGAAAAAAAAAATAGAAACTTTAGAAAATATAGAAGTTTTCATAATAAAATTTTTTAGGAAAATAAGTCTTAGGTCATTTTTAGGGTCTTTAAAAAATTTCATTTAATTTTTTTTCGTCTAAAAAAAAAAGAAGAAAGAAAAAAATTCAATTAGGCTTAAATAAAAATTAAACCATATAAACTTTAAGAACGGTCTATCTTAGATTGAAACTTAATTTAGTGTATTTTTATTTATTTATTTACTTAGAAAAAAGATAAGATTTCAAAAAAAGAAGGAAAATAGAGAAAAAAAAAGGGGCATTAGACTTGGTTTTAAACCTGGTCCATATGATTTAGAAACAAGGCCCAAGACCTTAATCAATTGACTGAGATGACAGGGGAGGTACACTATTGCGCATACAATGCACATATGCATGGGAGTGCATAGCACATAACCATATGCATCATCTCCTTGTTTCTGTTGCAATTTCTACAAAAAGGGTAAGCTATATTCAACACCATTTCTTGATTTTTTTAACCCAATTAAATCCCTTTTTTTTTTTGGTAAATTCAATCAAAGTAAATATGGGAATCTACAAAACATTTGGAGTACTACTAATCGGTACCCATTTCTTGTCTACATTCATCTTATTGGAGAGTCAAAATCGTCATTGAAATCACTCGTATAGCTTAAAATCCGAGGCACACATTCATGGCCAATTCGACCATTAATGCCTCTTTCTAAACCTGCTTAAGCTCTAACTAGTATAAATAGGGCCTCTTCATCTTTGTTTGGGCATTGGTTTTTTCATTCTCAATAGTAAAAACACACATACGAGCTCTCTCTCTCTCTCTTTAATTAACACTCCTTCTCTCTTTACAAAATAGGTCAAAATCGAAGTTTTTCATATAAAACAATTACACAACTAATTTACCTACAATGAGAGCTTCCAGTCCTAAACTCTCTTACTCACTACCATAGTCCCTAACACCATTATTAAGCAAACCTCAAACCACCATCTTCCACTGTGGCTACTACATAAAGCACCACTTCTAACTAGCCCCATTCGAAATCAACATCACCATAACACTCCCTACACTAAAAAACCTAAGGATATACCATCCACTCATCACTAGCAACTACTACGCATACTGAATGTCTACTACTACTGGCGGCTGTTCTTCAACTACCGCTTAAACAAGCTCTTAACGCTAAGGCACTTATCCCACACCCACTAAGCCTAAAAAAACTCACGTAAAAACCACCTTCCCCGCTTCAAATCTTTCGAAGCAAGCTACACCACTGATATTTTACTTCTTCAATCATAAATCGACCTGCGACTTGTAGAGCCCTAGCTAAATCAAATTCGACCTACTGCTCCGACCTTTACCCTGATTGCATCTTTGGTCTGGCTTTCTTCTATTTCAGATTTATGTTTACTTATTGCAATGACTCGATCAAAACTCCTCCCACTAAGGTATTATCCACTTTGGCATGAAATGCCATACGATTTTATCTCTTAGTATAACGGCTTCCCAAGAGATCACCCATCTTAGAATTACTCCAACCCAAGCATGCTTAACTTCGAAGTTTCGACGTACTCCGAACCAATACATCAAAAAGCGCTTCAATGATTAGAGTTCCATCACCTAATTCTTAAAGGGTACAACAGTCCACCCTCCTTAAAGAACTAACATCCTAGTTAGTTTTGTTACATAAGTCCAAAACCACCACTAAGTAGGGATTATGAACTTTTGATTGGTAGAGTGCTCTAATACCACTTATAATGATCTAATCAAAATTCCTTCCACCAAGATATTATCTACTTCAATATAAAACGCTGTACGGTTTTGTCCCCTGGTGCAGTAGCTTTTTAGGAGGTTACCTATCTTAGGATTGACTTAGCCTGAGCACACTTAACTTTAGAGTTTCAACATACTCCGAGCCGCTACACGAAAAGGTGCCTTGACGATTAAAATTCTATCACCTAGTTCTTAAGGGGTGCTATAGTTTACCCCCCCCCCCCCTTAAAGAACTAAGGTCTTCATTAGTTTCATTACATAGATTCAGAACTACTACTAGACTGAAATATGTTACATTATTGATGTTGTTGGGATTATAAAATATATGACATATATATATATATATATTGCTTGGTATGATTTATAATACTTTCAATCGTTATAATTTTTGTGTTTAGTTTTATAGTTACTTGGCTCAAAACCTAAGTTGAGAGGTTAGCTTATCTAACCTTAAGTACTGAAGATAAAACAAGTTAGGACTTGGAGGTTAGGCTAGGTGAAAGAGAAGGTGATTAGCTGCAGAGTTTCATATTAAGTTCTTGGAGGCAAGTTTCTAGGAAGGTCATCATATTACTTTATAGCTTTCTAGTGTTAAGATTTTAAGCATGGTTTTGTCCCTTAGTGTAGCAACTTCCTAGGAGGTCACCCATCGTACTACTTTACACAGCTCAAGCATGCTTAACTTAGAGGTTTCGACGTACCCTGTACCGTTACACCAAAGGGCACATTGACGATTAGAGTTCCTTCTCCTAGCACGTAAAGGGTATTACAGTTCACCCCCCTACAGAACTGATTTTTTAGTCAATTTCGTCACACAACTTTAAGACCACTACTAGGTAGGGACTTGTCTTTCCGGCTGGTAGAGTGCTTTGATACTACCTTTAACAACCTGGCCAAAACTCTTCCCATGAAGATATTTTCCGTTTTAGCATAGAACATCGCATGGTTTTGTCCCCTAGTAGAGCAGCTTCCCAAGAGGTTACCCATCATATGATTAACTCAAGCTTAAGTACACTTAACTTTGGAGTTTTAATGTACTCCAAGCCACTATACCAAAAGGTTCTTTGATGATTAGAGTTCCATCACCTAGTTCTTAAAAGAAACCGACATCCTCGTCAGTTTCATTACATATGTCTAAGACCACTACCAGGTAGGGATTATGCCCTATTGGCTAGTGGAGTACTATAATATTTCCTGTAACAATTTAGCTGGAACTCTTTACACCAACGTATTGTCCACTTTGGCATGGAATGGCGTACAGTTTTGTTCGTACAACTTTCCAAGAGGTCACACATCTTAAGATTGCTCTAGTTTAAGCATGCTTAACTTTAGAGTTTCAATGTACTTCAAACCACTATATTAAAAGACGCTTCGATAATTAGAGTTTTATCACCTCGCTCTTAAAGGGTACTACATTTATTTATTTATTTTCTATAATCATTTTAATTGTAACATAAAAAAAATCCGAAAAAGGAAAGAAAAAGGAAAAATGAAGGAAAAAAAATAAAAAAGAAAAGAGAAAAAGCTTAGTTTTATTTTTTATTTTTATGTTTCAGAGAGAAATATATTAATAATGAAAGAATAATAATAATAATAATAATAATAATAATAATAATAATAATAATAGATAAATGGGTTTTACCAGAAAGTCATTTTTCAATAAAAAATAAATAAAATGGACCTTTTTCAAAATTATGATTTTTTCTTAAAATTTCCAAACAATAAACAAATCAATCTAGAACCCTTTTAGAAAATTTTCCTTAAAAAACTCAAACCGGGTATATAAACCTAACCTTTTTTCAAAAATTAAAATCAATCCACCCACTTAAAGTTTTCACAAATGAATTGTAGAAGTATGATACCAAATAGTAGACATGTAGGCACCTGTACATAATTACATGTGACTTAAAATATGGAAAATTTTCTTTTTTCATTTTTTGGAAAATTTTCCTTTTCCATTTTTTGTAAATAATCAATTTAATTAACTTAATTGTATGTGATATGATTTCTTGTTTTTGTAAAATAGAAATTGAAATCTCAAAAGGATATATTGAAAAGTGAATTTAAATTCGAAAAGTTAAAAGTGGTACTAATTAGGATTTAATAAGTTAGCTTTTGGACTCAAATCTCTAGTTTTTTTTTTTAAAAAAATTAAAATAGATTTTTCATAAAACCCTGTGTACAAATTAAAATCAATCTACCCAATTGGTTTTAATCAAAACCTTTTCCAAACTTTATTTAGGTAGCGACTCTAAGTATTTTGAAAGCATGTTTTAAAAATTTTGATTTTCCTTAATTCTTAGTCGAGAGTTAATATTAAACAGGTAGAGTTTAATATTGATTAGATTAAGGAAAATAAATTAAAAAAAATCACGTTTGACAATTTGCATATGTTATGCACATACGGTCGAATAGGGGTAGCTTTATAGGGCAGACGACGTCTCTTTAGCAATTTTAGGTGCCTAAATAACGGGGGAAAGGGTTTTCATGTGTTTCTCATTGATAATAATGGGTCTAAGAGTGGTGCATTGTCTAACGGTAGCCGATTGGTGGTTCGTCGGAGTTAGTAAGTAGCGATCGAATTTAGGTAGTTGCAGTTGGGGTGTTTGGAGCTTAAAGAAGGGATGCACCTTGTGTTCTTGGATGCTACGAGCTCAGTCGTGGTATTAGATTTGGTCGAAGAGTAGTAGTGATGGTATTTCATATGCGGTGGGCACGATAAGGGTTTTTGAAAGACCTTAATGCAGTGGAGCGATTACTAAGGAGCATGGTAAAGCGTGTAAGAGATCTGGTTGGAAAGATAGTGGAGTGGGGAACTTGTTGAGAGAAATGTATCAAGCACCAATGAATTTTAGAGAGAGAAAGGAGACACAGTAGAGAGAGAGACTTGGGTAAGTGTTTTAGATGTGTATGAGTAATGATTTATGATCACTTCAGCTTAATAAGGTCCTCTTTTATAGTTTAATTGCATAAATTCAACATGGAAAGGTCAATGAATGAGTCAATTTCAAATTTTTTTATTTAATGGGTTTTGATGAAATCATTAAATTTGATCTAATTTGGTTGAAAATTTTTGTCAAGATGGATTAAAGAAGCTTCACTCTTACTTGAAATATACCCTAAAAGCTTTTATTTTCTCCCAATTTATTCAGATTCAAAAGATAATGCAAGAACTAAAGTCTCGGCCTTTGATTTTTAGATTTTTTTTTACCTAAATTAGTTTAGTAAATGTCTGAATTTAAATATAAGAAAGGGTAAATTTGATACTAGATTATGCCTAGCATACGATTCCACCATAAATTCAGGTGGAATCATGTGAAAATGCCCAAAAAATTGCTTCCAAACAGAGGCCACCACCCTAGGGAACATGAGGAACTTGCTGAGGAAAGAAAGGGAAATCGAAAGAATTAGCAGGAAACTAGTGGAAAGCAAGTTAGGCACGTACTTTGCACATAGACACATGCCCAAAAGAAAAAATAATTAACAAGTGCTTTGCTCCTACTCTTTGTAGGCTGAAAACTCATTAAGGGCATTCGACCCTACCTTACCCCCTCGGGGCAAACCCCTACTTCTTTTAATAAAAATAAAATTAAAAAAATACACTATGCAAAACCTAATTCCAATCTAAAACTAACTAATCCTAAAATTTGATCCATATAAATTAATTCTTATTTAAGCCCAATTATTTTATTTTATTCTTAAACCCAATGCGAAAAATTAAACGACATTTTATAAATAATTTAAAGAACTTAAAAAGAAATGACCAGTTTAATGTGACCTAATGATACTAAATTTTTTTATTTTCATTTTTTTTGTGTATTTGAATTAGAATCTTTTTCCCTATTCTAAAAATTTCTAAAACTACAAGAAGACAAAAATAGGGTATCCATAGCTACTCCTCTTGTGGTGAATTTGACTAAAAATTTGCCATAAAGACAAAAAGAGGCACTATTTTTGCCCCCTAAGGATATACTTTCCCTAAGTAATGATATAGAAAGCCGGCTATCATAGGTCCAACCCACTAGGGATTTAGTGAATGGTAAAAAATATTTCGAAAGAATGCGGTCTAAGAGTTGGCCAAAACATAACAGTAGGTTTCTTAAAAAGTTATAAAGCCTTAAGAGTTGGCTACAACCTTAAAAAGTTCCTAAAGTAAGGGAAGCTGTTCAAGACCCTAAAAGCAATATTAAGTGAAGGGTAGTGCCCTAAGAGCTAGCAAAAACCCAAAAAAGTGACATAAAGGAGGGTAGCGCCCTATGAGCTAGCAAGAAACTTAAAATGGTATTAAATGGAGGATAGTACCCTATGAGCTAGCAAGAACTCTAAAATGATACTAAAGGGATGGCAAAAACCTAAAATGGTACTAAATGGAGGGTAGTACCTTATGAACTTGCAAGAACCCTAAAATAATAGTGCTTTGTGAGCTAGCTAGGGAAATCAGTTTGAAACCTAGTTGTACTCATTTGAGATGACTAACCTAAATAAAAGCGTCTTTAAGGACTAATAACCTTAAAAGAGGAAATCGACTCAAAACCTGGTCACACTCCTCTAAGCTGACTAACTTACGCGGGAGCATCATTAAAAGACTAACAACCCTAAATGAAAATTGATTTTATAAAAGCTAACCGTGCTCTTTTAAGCTGACTAATTTAAGCAGGAGCTTCTCTAGGGAACTAGCAATCCTAATTGATTTGAAACCTGGTCATGCTCTAACTAACTTAGGTAGAAGTATCTTTATGGGACTAGCAACCTTAATTGGGATATGAAACTTGGTCGTATTATTTTAATCCGATGAACTTAGACAGGAAAATCTCTAGGGGATTAACAACCTTATACGATAGATTGAAAGCTAGTTGTGCTAATCTGACCTGATTAACCAAGGCGATAATATCTCTAAAGGACTAATAGCCTTAATTAAGATATGAAACCTGGTCATGTTACTCTAAGCCGACTAACTTAAGCAGAAGTGTTTCTAGGGGACTAACAACTCTAAAAGAGAATTGATTTTAGAACTTAGTAGTTCTCCTCTAAGTAACTAATCGAGGCAAATAGGCAAAACACTCCTTATGTTAGCTAAAACCTTAAGAGAGATGAACTAAGGGAAAGCACTTTATAGCTGGCTTGAACCCTAAGAGAGATTGGTGATAGGAAGCACCTTATAAGCTTACTAAAACCCTAAAGAGAAATTGGTAAAGGGAAGCATTCTATAA
The DNA here is from genome assembly GCA_024138005.1 of Lumnitzera racemosa. Taxonomy (NCBI): domain Eukaryota; kingdom Viridiplantae; phylum Streptophyta; class Magnoliopsida; order Myrtales; family Combretaceae; genus Lumnitzera; species Lumnitzera racemosa. Next base: position 24,001,235 of record JAMXBC010000008.1, read on the forward strand.
GCTTACTAAAACCCTAAAAAAAATGTAAGTCGGGACAGCATTCTATGAGCTAACTAAAACCGTAAGAGAGATTAGTGACGAAAAGCACTCTACAAGCTCGCTAAAACCCTAAAGAAGATATAAGTTGAGACAACACTTTATGAGCTAGCTAAAACCCTAAGAAGGATTGGTGATGGGAAGTGCCCTATAATCGGGACAATATTCTATGAGCTAGCTAAAACCCTAAGAGAGATTAGTGACCAGAAGTGCCCTACAGGCTCACTAAAACTCTAAAGAGAAATTGGTAAAGAGAAGCACCCTATGGAATCACTAAAATCCTAAGAGAGATGGGTGATGGAAAGCACCCTATGAGCTTGCAAAAACCCAAAAGAGAAATTGATAAAGGGAAGTGTCTTACAGGCTTACTAAAACCTTAAAGAAGAAGTTAGTGAAGGGAAGCACCCTATAAGTTCGCTAAAACCTAAAGAGAAATTGGTAAAGGGATGGGCTTGCTAATAACCTAAGGAGAAATTGGTAAAAAGAGATTAGTGAAAGGAAGCACCTTATGGGCTCATTAAAACCTTGAAAAGAAATTGGTAAAGGGAAATGCCTTACGGGCTTACTAAAATCCTAAGAGAAATTGAAGAAGGGAAAATGACCTACGGGCTCGCTAAGACTAAAAATTGGTTGAAAAATGGGAAAGTGCCTTATAAGCTAGCTTAAAACCTTAAAAGGAAAAGATGACGGGACAATACTCTAATGAGTTAGCTAGAACCCTAAAATGGTTTAAGACAGCACTTTATGTGCTGTTTAGAACCCTAAAGGAAAAGATATAAGTAGGGACAATACTATAGAGCTGGCTAGAAACCTAAAGAAGATATTGGACAGAATAGTGCTCTTATGAGCTAGCTAGAACCTTAAAGGAGAATATGAGTCAGGACAGGTCTCTATGAGCTAACTAGTTCCCTAGAGGAAAATGTGGATTGGGAAAACCTGAAGAAGAAACTGGTGAAGGGAAGCTTCTTACAAGCTCACTAAAACCCTAAGAGAGATAGGTGATGTAAAGCACCATACAGACTCACTAAAGCTCTAAAGAGAAACTAGTAGAACACCCTACTGGCTCACTAAAACCCTAAAGAAGAAGTTGTTGAAGGGAAGTGCCCAAAGGGCTTGCTAAAACCTTAAAGAGAAATTAGCAAAGGGATAAGCTCACTAAAACCTTAAGGAGAAATTGGTAAAAAGAAACTAGTGAAAGAGCACACTAAAACCCTAAAGAGAAATTGGTAAAAGGAAGCACCTTATAAGCTTACTAAAATCCTAAGAGAAATTGAAGAAGGGAAAACTCCCTACAGGCTCGCTAAGACTCTAAAAACTGGTTGAAAAGTGGGAAAGTGCCTTATAAGCTAGCTTAAAACCTTAAAGGAAAAGATGACAGGACAATACTTTAATGAGCTGGTTAGAACTCTAAAATGGTTCAACACAGCGCTTTATGAGTTAGTTAGAGCCCTAAAGGAAAAAATATGAATAAGGATAGCGCTATGGAGTTGGCTAGAAACTTAAAGAAGATATTAGACGGGATAGCGCTCTATGAGCTGGCTAGAACCTTAAAGGAGAATATGAGTTAGGACAGCACTCTATGAGCTAACTAGTTCCTTAATGGAAAACGTAGATCGAGATAACGCTCAATGAGCTGACTAGAACTCTAAAGGAAAATATAGATCAGGACAGCGTTATATAAGTTGGCTAGAACCTTAAAAGATGTGTGAAACAGGATGGCACTCAGATGGCTTAAACCTTTAAGGATGTATGAGACCAGACAACACTTCATGAGCTGGCTTAAACCCTAAAGGAAATTGGTGTAAGGGAAGTACCCTATGGGCTAGCTAAAGACCTTAAAAAAGATTAACCAAGGGTAAGCACCCTATAAGCTGGCTAAGAACCCTAAGGAAATCAATGAAAGGGAAGTACCCTATAGGTTAGCTAAGGACCTTATATGGTAATTAAAGAAACAAAAATTGGGGATTTAACCAATTTAAAATATTTACAAACAACGAATTTGTTAATTGAAGACTATTTATGAAGAAAGAGGTATCAAGGATACAGTCCCTTGATTTGAAAAAGAGTTAATGGACATCAATCATAAGGAAAACTACATCACAAAGGATGACTTAGACTATTAGGGTTAACTTAAAAGGTATGACCACTTGGAAGAAAGCAAATGACTTTATTTAAAGGCATGGCAACTCAGAATGACATGGATTTGAAAAAATGATGGAAAGCCTTTGTCCTTTCTCTCTTTTTTCTTTCTTTCCTCTTCTTCTTCTTCTTCTTCTTCTTCTTCTTCTTCTTCTTCTTCTTCTTTTCTTTGAAAGTTTATTGTCAGGTACAAATTCCTATTAAGAAGCAAGAGCTATAACCAATCCTTTTCCTTGGTAACCATGTAGGGCATTTCATACTCTTCTCAATCTTTGAAAATATCTTCTAATACCAATACCTTTAGGGTTTAATCTATTGACATGATGACCTTCCCCATGAGGCTTTGTGATTTTTTTCCTAAGGAAACAATAACTCATGATTAGTCTAGTAAAAGAAAACCTCCTTACACAATCTCTATTTAAATTTCACTCTTGACTACTGTTTCAAAAATTATGGTCCAATTTGTGATATGCCTTAATCAATTTGTTAGGTCTTTTTTGGTACGGTATTGTAAATTGGGCAATCGGTCAAATGGTTTGCAAAAGGGATCAATGAGAAGGTTTATTTTGAAAGAATTATTTTTATCCAACCCAAGTGTACAAGTCAATAACCCTTTAGGAAAAATTAGAATTGTTTTCGTCTCAATTTCAAAAATAACTTTTATTTAAGATGACTTAGTCCCTATGATTAGAAGAGCTTTTATTGAGCATAGGTGGTATTGTGAGTAGGAGGTCTAATGTTATTCAAGTTAGATAAGAAGGTTTTGTGTTGTGATTTGGAATGGATGTTTTTAGGCTTGGAATGTCATACAAAATGGGCATGAGGGCTTTGTCTTTCTTAGGAATGTTTAGGTTTTGATCCCAAACCTTTTGATTTAGTTTTGTTGCCCTTACCAGGATGTGATATAACATTTGGGGCTTTTCTCTTACATTTGAGCTCAATTTTTAAGCCTCTTCTTCTTCTCCTTTCTTTTGTTTTTTTTTCTTTTGCCCCATTCTCTCATTGTTTCATACCCCTTTTTCTTAGGCCCAAATGTAACTGCCTTTAAAAGTGTTTAGATTTCATGTATAAGATTCTTATAAGCTTTTTTTCATTTTAAAAAAAATAAATTATCAAAAATAAAAATTAACCTCAAATTGATGTTACTAAAGCAAGCACCAACTAGTTTTTATCCTTTTCTCCTTATTAAATATCCTAACCTCCAAATTACCCCATTATAGGGTAGTTCTTAACAAGGTTTAGTTTTAAAATACTCATTGAACAGGCTAAATAGGGTTGGCAAAGCTTAATCATGTTTGAAATATTAAAAACGAATGCCTAACTTCATTTTGATCCATGTATTATGTTCAAAATGTATCTCCTCTAAGGAATGAGTTGAAAAAATCCTCACTATGATGTCACTCAACTCTCAAAGTGTTTAAGGGTTAATATGTGAGATATAGTTTGCCTCTTTTCATTCTAAACCTTATAAAAGTGAGTTACTATTTTCCCAGGCAAGACTCCATGTTGATTTACCTTAGGGTAGAAACTGACTTTGCCTCCCAATTTCTCAAAATATTCCTTAAAATATGCCCTATGCGAAACAATATTTTTCATTCAATTTGAGTTCAAAACTGAGGTTATATTTGGCTTCATGTTTTAACTTAGTTCATGGTTAGGTTTAGTTTTCTCAACGGACTAGTGGTTTTAGCTTGGTTTGGTTACCTTGATGGGTCGATGTTTGGGTTAGCTAACCTAATGGACTGAGGGTTCGTATTTAGTTTAGCTACCTGAATGAACCAAATGGTTATATTTAGGTTAGCTGCCTTAACGGGCCAAGGGTTTGTGTTTAAGTTAACTGCCTTAATGGGTTAAGGATTGGTGTTTAGCCTTGTCCTAAATCTCATAAAAATTTATAATTGTTAGCAACTTCTCTTTTTTCTCTTTTTTTTTTTCTTTTGTAAGAGACAAAGATAAGGCCTTATTTTATAAAAACTAAGTAATCAATCATAAACAAGGATAGGGGATTGCTTACTTAAGATTTTATTTACAAGCCTATACTTACAGTTCTTTTTATAAGCCTATAGAATTTATTTACACTTGATTGAAAATAATGATTTAATGAATGTTATTTACAAATAAGGAATACTAAGAAAAGAATGATAGGTTCTTTTTATTAATTTGATAGGAAGGGTGAAAAAAATAAAGGAGCATAACATTATGCTCAATTATTATTTAATGAAACTAACGATCATTTCTAAATCCTATTTATTCTGAACAAGGAAGCCTATTTATAAGGTACTAATCTATCCAAAAGAATAAATGTTCCTAACTTGCAAAATAAGTGGCAAAATGACAACTACCTCAAATTATTTTATAGGATTGATTCTTTTTGTTTTTTCTTTTCACTTTTGAACACTTAAGATCAAGTTTTTAAGAGAAGTGTGATATTTTACAAGGTAACCAAACATGATTATTTATGAACCTAAGTTTTAGAAATTAGGGAATAATTATCAAGCATGAATATTTACATATGAATAAAGATGAAGGCAAAAAATGTAAAATAAGGACATAGATGCAAGTAATCAGCAATTAAATAATTATGTGGCAATATTAGGTGTTTAAGGTTATAATTGCATCGGAATATCATTATTACAATAAATTTGAAATTACAATAGAATTTACAAATACAAGGAAATATAAGGTACAAGGAAAATCATAATTTTACATTGAAAATGCCCTAAACAAAGAACTAATCAATATTAAATTTACATGGATAACATGGGAATTCTAACATAATAATGACCCTCGATTAGCGAGCCCCCATTATTATTTATTTGTCGATTAGGGTTCGTATATGTAATTAGGGTGGGTTCTAATGGTCTTCAAGTTCTGTGACCTTGTACGTTTCCAAAGAAATAGTTCCTTGATCGCAACAAAACTTGAGTGGAGTAGCCTAATTGGTCTTAAAAGGTAATTATCCCAAAATATCTAAAGCTTACACGATGGCCCCTGACCAAGGATCCTATGACAGCTTGGGTTAGACCACAACTACCTTACATCCATTATACAATAAATAACAACCCCCCCCAAATTTCCCAATGTATGTTGTATGCAAAAGTGATTATAACAATTAAAATAAAATATTTACAAGAAAAACAATCATAAACTAATATGGGTATTTTAAAAAATAAATTTAATTTGGAAAGGTTTAAGTGGCTAGTCCTTTTAATAGTCCTCAGTAGAGTTTACAAGCTATTAAGCCTAATATTTTTGTTTTCAATTTTTTTCTTAATCCGATTTATATCAAACTTTATACCTATTCAATATAAATCATCGATTAAGAATTAAGGAAAATTTGGTTCTGTTTAATTTTAAAAACTTTTTTGGAGTCGCCACCTAACTAAAATCAAGAAAGGGGTAAGTTATAATTAATTTGGTGGATTAATTCTAATTTAGTTTCTAGTCTATGAGAAAATCAATTTTACTTAGAAAAATGAATTTTTTAAAACCAAAGATCTTCGATCTAAAGGCTAACCTATTAAACTCTTACGAATACTACTTTAACCTTCTAAATTTAAATTTACTCTTTAATATACCTTTTTAAGTTCAAGGAACAGTTTCCATTTTATAAATAAAGAATTAAAAACTTACATTTTTTTTTACAAAAGAATAAAAAAAAAACTAATTATTTACAAAGAGGGAAAAATAAAATTTTTCATATTTTAAGTCACCTCATAATTTTGTGCGGTGGCTACGTACCCACTTTCGACATTAGACTTTTATAGTTTGTTTTATAAAACTTTAGTTGATGATTAATTTTTAATTTAATAAAATAATTGGTTTTAAGTTTTTTTAACCTTTTTAATTTTTCTTTAAGAAAAATTCTAAAAAGTGTCCTAGTTGCTTATTGATTTAAAAAAGATTTTAAGAAAAATCCTATTTTTGGTAGGAGTTCTATTGATTAGACTTTTATTTAAAAATATTTTTCTAAAGGATGAAACACACATTTCTTAATTTTATTAAGTATTTTTATTTATTTATATGTATTTTTATTTTTTTATTCTTAACTGAGGTATACTAAAAAAAAGAAATTAAACAAAGCTCTCTCTTTTTTTCCTTTTTTTCTTTGCTTTTTTCTTTTTATTTCTCTTTTTTTTATCCTTTCTTTTTTATTATTATTATTACAATACAATAAAACATTAAAGAGAAGGAAAAAATACGAATAAACAAAATAAATAAAAAAAGTAGGATCGAACCAAATCGAAGTAGGGCGCACCAGATCAATCGAAAACAGGTCGGACTCAGATTTGGTTGGCATGTGTTATACACGTGCAGTCGAATAGGGGCAGCTCCACGAGGTGGATAACGTCTCTTAGACAATTTTAGGCGCTTAAATGATTTGGGAAAGGGTTTTATGTGTTTCTCATTAGTAATAATGGATCTAAGAGTGGTGCCTCGACTAATGGTAGCTGTTTGGTGGTTCATTGGAGTTGGTAGGTAACGGCTAAATTTAGGTAATAGCAGTTCGGGTTTTTAAAGCTTGAAGATGGGGTGTACCTTGGTATTAGATTTGGTTGAAGAGTGGGGGTGGGTGTTGTTTCATGTATGGCAAGCATGGCAAGGGTTTTTAAAAGACACCAATGTAATAGAGCAACTATTAAAGAGCATGGCGGAGCGTGTGAGAGATTGGGTTAGAAAGCCAAAAGAGTGGAAACTTTTGAGAGTAGTAGCTTTGCTCGATGCACTTCCAGTACCAACGAATTCTAGAGAGGGGTAGGGAGACATAGTAGAGAGAGAAAGAGAGTTAGGTAAGTGTTTTAGATGTATATGAGTGCTGGTTTATGATCATTCGAGCTTCATAGGGTCCTCTTTTATAGTTTTATTACACAAATTCAACGTAGAAAGGCTAATGAATGAGTCAATTTCAAACTTTTTCATTTTATGGGTTTTAACAAAATCACTAAATTCAATTTGATTTGGTTGAAAAATTATGTCAAAATGTATTAAGGAAACTTCACTCTTATGTGAAATATACCCTAGAAGCTTTTACTCTCCTAACTTATTCAAATTCAAAAGATAATGCAAAAACTAAAGTCTTAACCTTTGAGTTTTTTGGATTTTTTCAATCTAAATTAGCCAAGCAAATGGTTGAATTGGGATGCGAGAAAGGGTAGATTTAATACTAGGTTGTGCTTAGTACATGATTCCACCATAAATTTGGGTGGAATTGTATGAAAATGCCTCAAAATTTGCTTACAAGCAAAGGCCACTACGTTGGGGAACACAAGGGATTTGCTGGGGAAAGAAAGGGACGAAAGAATGAGTAGGAAACTGATGGAAAGCAAGCTAAGCATTGTCTTGCACATGGACATGTGCTTGACTTGGTACGTGCACTACACACACCCAAAAGAGAAAAAATTAACATGTGCAAAGCACCTGCTCTTCATGGGTTGAAAACTTATTAAAGGCCTTTGGTCTTTCCTTGCATTTATACGAATCAAGTGTAAACTAGTCTGACCCCAACCCCTCCGCGCCGCCCCCTCCCCCCAAAACAACCCCTAACCCCCCCTCCCTTTTTTTTTTCTTTTTTTCTTTTAAAGATCTACTTCTTTTAATAAAAATAAAATTAAAAAAAAAAACACTATACTAAACTTAGTTTCAATCTAAAATTGACTAATAATTAAAATTTGATCCATACAAATTAATTCTTATTCAAGCCCAATTTATTTTTTTTATACTTAGTCCTGATTTGGAAAATTAAACAACATTTTCTAAATAATTTAAATACCTAAAAAAAAATGATCCATTCAATGTGACCTAATGGCACTAAAAAGACCTAGGGATTTTATTCTCCTAAAATTTAATTGTTCCTAACAGTTTTATATTTCTAAAAGATCTATCTTCCTAAAATTATTTATTTTTTTAATTTTTTAATAGGACCATTTTCCTTATTCTTAAGATTTCTAAAATTATAAGGGGATATCTACAAAAATCAAGTAATGAACTATAGGTTGAATGCAACTTACATTTAAATTAGTTTCGGAACTATGAAGAAAAAAAAAAAAAAAAAACTCTCATGGGTGTATTAATGAAGGCTATGTATAGGGGAAAAAATAATAAGGAATAACGGAATTATGACTAATAGAAGGGGTACACATGCAATGATGAGGAAGATAATGTATTACACGTTATAGGGATTTCATTGAGATTTAACCCCTGCGGAATTTGACATTATAAACTCTATTAATAGATTAACTAAGCAAGTAATAGCAGGAGGGATATTTATGAGTGAAGTATCATGAATTGTAGGATTAAAAATAAAATGGAAATTGTATAAGGGGCTTCTTCTTGTTATATATTATTACTTAAAGATGAATTAAAAAATAATAATTAATATGTGCTCTCTATAGTCTTTACTCAATTTATAAAGGAAAAAAATTGCATAGAATTGATTGGTGAATCTTTAATTACTCTTACGGGATAAAATGTCCTTTTTTTTTACCAAATTCTCCACAAACAATACAAGGAACAGGATTTATTCTAATCATATTTTTCAAAAAAGATATTTTATCCATTTAAAGTCCTCTATAAGCTTATCTCCTATGTCTTAGGGTTGGATAATAGGATTTGGATCATGACCAATTAAAAGAGTTTTTTATTATGGAGCTTTGTACCTTACACATTTCTTATACACATTCTATAGAATCATGTGGGAAAGAATAAATAAATAGAATATAAAAAACAAATGAAAGAAGTTCAGATTTAATTTATACTTTATTTAAAATCAATCTTTGTTGATCCATTTCTTCGATAATAGGATCCTTAATATGCAAATATCTAATCATAGCGACCATACAATTAAAAAAGAGAAAAAACCACGAGGACTTAGGTTATTGTTGTGGTGAAGTAGATGATAAGTGACAAATCTCCAAGTGGATGGATTAGTTGTAGTTAAGTATTAGTAAATCTAATATGTGAAAATATAAAAAAGTGGTTTATCATGATGATTACGTATTTATATATTTTTGATACTTGTTAGGATTTGAATCTAAAAGTACTAATGGTTTTTTATTTTTAGTTTTTAAAAGATTATTTGCAATTTGAAGGAAGAGGAAGGTTTCAATGGTAATAACATACTTTGTGTTTTTTTTTTTTAAAAAAAAGCTGCTCTTATAAGATAATTTTTTGGGAAATATTATTTTCATTGCTAAAATAAAAGTAAAATAGGATAGATTGAAGAAGTATAAACTGATCCCTACATGGACTCACAAGATGCCTATTGATGGTGGTAGTGCCTTAGTAATGTTTTCTTGATGATGCTGGATTTTGGTGGTGGCGGCTTAAGTCGTTGGTGGTGGTAGCAAAATCCTAGGAGAGAAAGTTCTTTGTTTTTTTTTTTTTTTCCTTCCTTCTTGCAACAATGAGTATAATTTTGGTCATTTTAGGCCCTTTTTTTGGTTGCTTAGTTCTACGGAGCGGTTGGGGACTAAGAAAACCGCTTGAACTCCGCTAAGAGAGAGAAAATGCAAAACGGAGAGCGTTTGATTGAGCGCTTCTATATTTCTTTAGAAGTATTATGCTCTAGTATGGATAGAGAGATTGAAATATAACTCGAACAAGGATGAAAAGCACAAACACATTGCCAAAGATTGGGAGTAAATAAAACATGCTAATATGTGATTTTTTTGGTTAAAGAGAAAAAAACAAAAAATCCACCCGAATCAAGCTTCAAATAGAGAGAAAGTACAAAATAGATTGTCTAAATTAATGCTTGTATGTTTCTTTGGAAGTGTAATGCTTCAATACGGACGGAGAGCTACAAATATAGCTCGAAAATGGATAGAAAACGTTATCTCAATGCGTTGCCAAAAATTAGTAAAAATTAAGCACATGAATATGTGATTTTCTTGATCCCTACGCGTGTAATTGATAGGGATTTGACTTATAGAAGCTTCCATTCGTGGATGAAGAGGAAACGATTGGAAAATGATATCGATGAGGAGGAGCAATTGCTGGTGCTTTTGTTGTCGTTTAAATGAAGAAGATGGTGAAAAGTATCAATTGAGAATTCATGTACAAAAGTAAGGATTACACCCTAAACCTATTTTTACGTGGTTTAAGAACGTTAATGGCCATCTAACGATTTTAAGGAAGTCAAATCAAGACAAAGGAAGGGTTAGTTAGATTAGCTGGGGTTAATAAGGCTAATTTCTGACGGATCTAGGGAAGAATTGGTTAACCACCTGTGAAGGCTAGTGGATCATTTGTCTAGGTTATGAAGGTTGGATAACCATGGCTTGTGCTGATTAACCGTGGCTATCGATGGGGCTTGGTTGGCTATAAATTGGAGCCAGTTAGGGTCTTTGATCCCACATGAATTTTAGAGGTTTAAAAACATAGACTTTAATTAGAACTCCTTTTTAATCATCAAAATACAAAAATCAACGTTAAAGATTATAACATATTATTTCTAATCCGATTTTTAGGTTTTTACCAAAATCCATAATGCATTTGATCCCATGGTCCCAGGTGCAAGGGTAGGAAAAGAGAAAGCCACTTGAATTGATTACTTCAAATTAATTGAATGACCAAGAATCCTTGAAAGTCATACCATTGGTATTTTCAATAAAATCCTTTTCACAAGATTACGAAAGGAATTAGCTTCATGAAAATTGAGAAACGAAAACTAAAATTGCGATGAGTGTCTTATTTTTCCTCGTTCGTTCTCATTATAATTCTTGGATTCTTGGTCTACGACATCCTCAAGAATTCCTAAGATATTGAGATGGATCTCTTAAGGAAAAATTAACAACCATTAATACAAGTGAGAGGCATGGTTTCAAGTTCATTCATTTGCAAAAAAACACGACCTTCAATGTACATCAAATTAGTTTGGGAACTATGCAAAAAAAAAAGGAAAAAAAAAATCCCTGTAGGAAGTAATAAATAAAGGCTAAAGTACAAAAAGAAAACACAGAGTAAGAAATAAGTAAGGGTGTGCATGGTTTAGTTTGGCTTCTTGTCTAAACCAACCAAACCATAAAATTATGGTGTAGGCTTTTATATCTTTAAACTAAACCGTGTGATTTTAATTAGGAATTTTTTTTAAACCATAAAATTTTAGTTTAGTTTGATTTGATTTATAGATTGAACTATATTCTTTTAATTTGGATGGTATATTTGTGTAATATATAATCCTCTATTTGAACATACTTTAAACGTTGATCTATTCAATTGTAATTTTCTCTTTAATAATAATAAGTATTGATATCATAATACAAGTCGATGAAATCAATATTCGTGTGATTAAAAAATTCAAATATTTATTAATAACTAATTTTATTTATAATAATAGTATATAGTATAGATTTTGAGTTACTATATATATAACATATCTCAGTAATTAAAAGTTCAATAATATATATATATATATTTCTATAGATGTAAATTAAAAATTCATCCCGAGTGTTATATTATAACAAAAAAAAAATTCATTATTTACAAATAAAATATTACTACCTTTTGGTTTGATTTAGTTTTACTAATTGGTTTAGTTTATTCTTTTAAACTGACTATAAATTCTCGGTTTCATTTGAATTGAAAATTTTTTAAATCAAATTATAAAAAAACTCATATTTTCAGTTAGTTTGGTTCATTTTGCAGATTAATTTGATTTGGTAGGTTTTTTTTTTTTTTCTTACTCCAAAAAATAAGGGGTAATGGAACTAGATTGTGCATGTGCAATGAGAAGGAAGATAATGTCTTACAGGAGATTAGGGATCGCATTGAGATTTAGCTATCGATGACATTATTAAGATAGTAACTAAGCAAATAACAGTAGGAGGGATATTCACGGACGAAGAAAAATCATGAATTGTAAGATTTAAAAAAAAAAGGGAAATTGCATAAAGTTTTTTTTTTTTATTTTGTTATATATTATTACTTAAAGATGAATTTAAGAAAAGTAATACTTAATATGTGCTCCCTATAGTATTTATTCAATTTATAAAGTAAAAAATTCCATAAAATTGGCCGACAAATCTTTGCTTACTCTTACGGGATAAAATATCAATTTTTCTCAAACTTTCGACAAACTATAAAGGGAGGAGATCTATTTTTTATCAATTTCTTCAAGAAGATATTTCATCCAATTTGAGTTCTCATCTAAGATTATTCCTTATGTCCTAAGGCTGGATAATAGCATCTTTAATATGCAAATATCTCACTGCAGCGGCCATCCACGTGAAAAAAAGTTAATAATAATAAAAAAAAAAAAAACCACCACCAGGACTTAGATTATCGTTTCAATGAAATTAATGATAAAGCCGAATCTCCGAGTGGATGGGTTGGTACTGTAAACACTCAAAAAAGATAATAAAAATGAAATAAATAAGCATAATAATAAATCTTTTAAAAAGATGTATTTCCAAACTACACATCTATTAAAATCTCCTAAACACCCTAATATACATATACATATATATATATATATATATATATTTAGATCGTCTCTACTCCCTTTATACCTTTAGATGTTTCCTTCCTTTTTTTTATACAGTTTCTTATTTTACAGATCAACTTAATGTACTGAAAGGAAACTCCTTTTACACAGAATTTTTAGTAAGTTTGATATTTTATGCATCCATGATGGACTCTTATGAGTAATTGATTAATAATTGAATTTTTGGATTATGTTTTTGCAAAACTTATGAGTGTACAAGTGTGCTATGATGAAGTATGCGCTGTTTCTTCAAGTATTATTATAATGTTTTCATCTTAAAGTGATAAAATAAAGTTTGTTTATTCATACGATAAATGAATGTTTCTTTAAGAAGCGTTTTATGCGAATTTTTATAATTATTGCAAACGGTTCGAAGGTTACTTTAAAATTTGTCGAGTAAAAAAGTTCATTAATTAACTATTTTTATTATTAATGATATTAATTTTTTTATTAACAATATAAATTAATAAATATTGATTTTTTGTTTGTATATATAAATTCTATTTTTACAATTCAACTATTTTCTACTATATGTAATATATTCTATTAGGTAATTATAATATGAGGTTTATGGGATAAGAATGGTGATATATACTACATAAGTAATAGTTTGATTGTAAATATATATAATTATTTGTTCTAGTTGAGTAGTATATACATGATATTTAGATGTTATAACATAAACAACTTATCGTATTATGTTATATGTCATACAATATTTTATTTTAATTATAATATATATGTATATATAAATAACTTTGTGTTACCTTGCAATAACTTATTTATGTATTAAAATAGTTTTCTATAAATTGTAACATTGCATATGTAATAGTTTTAATATACTAAATAATTATTTATTAGTATATTAATCAGTAGTATAGTCTAATACATATTTTAACTTACTTGTTATATGACATGTTAATAACTTTCTATTAGCGGGAAATTAGTTATTTTACTTTAATTATAATAAAAGAATTATTAATATCAATAACAACTATTTAAAAAGTATAAAAATGTCTTTAATAAAACATAAGCCAAAAGTGTATGTTGCAAGTTAAGTCAGTTAATATCAAAAGTCATAGTAGAAGTGAGTTTAGGTTATAATGATGACCGATTAGTGTGTAATGCATTGATATTAGGATTTAAGGTTAAGGATTGTTCGTTATCGAAAAGCTCATATAGTTAAGTATGTATATACTTAGTTATTGATTATGCATTTAGGATATTGAATAAAAATTATAAGACCTATAAATGCTTGATACGTATGCTTTGGTTAACATAAGGGCCTATGTGGCGAATCTCTAGAGGGCATCCGTTAATCGTTATATAGCATTATTTCTAATGCAACTACATATTGACATGATATAAGTAGATTTGGAGACTTATGGGATTAGGGCTTAAAGTGGCTGTTTTCAACATTGTAGTATATATATAAAATATATAATTGTGTGTTGTGATTATGAATTACCCCCAAGTCTTAAAGTGCTAATACCATATTGTATGCTAGATTTCAATTAAAAGAAAATAAACGAATGCGTGGTTTATATATCTACATTTACGTATGTGAATATGAACTACTTATTGTATGCATGCGATTGCTATATATACATGTTGAGTATTAGCTCACCCATCATGGATTCTTACTTTTTTAGAGTTATAGGTCAATCAGATGAGTTTGATAAATTTAATGGGTATAGAAATCATTATTATTATCACTGAGATGGGAAGAGTAGTGATTACTATTATTAGTATAAAGATATGTGGTAGCATTAATTTTTAGTACTAGTAGTTAAAGATATAGACTGTGGTTGATGTTTCTATTTCATTTATGGTTATGTATCCTGTTTTGTGGATCATTCAAATTATATTAAAGAGATTTGCTAATTATAATATTTTTTATTGACATCATACAAGTAATTTTGGAACATATAGCTGAATAAATAAAGCCTTACGTGTCCATTAATAATGAGGACACAAGCGATTGTAACTTCTAAGGATTTTGGGACGTTATAAGTATACTTTTAAGTATTAGTATATCTAATATGTGAATATATATATATATATATATGCATATAAGTACTATTTTATCATTATCGTCATATATTAGATGTTATTGCTATTTAAGTAGCATTTGGTTGTAAAAATTACATAGGACAAGAGAAAGTGAATAAGACAAGTATATAGAAGACCGAATAGTTTAAACTTATTATGTCATGTTTGATTTGTACAATACTAGACATAAAAATTTGTATTATTCTTTATTTGGAATACAAAAATACTATATTTATTATTATATTTTGACATTTAAATCTCAACATTGTTTAATGTATAATTTAGTTATATTTTTATATTATTTGAAATACAATTTGAATGGATTATTGAATTCATATAAATAAACACATTATATATAATATTAAATAAAAAGTCATAGATTTTCTAATTATTAAAAATTAATTATTTATATTATAAAATAAATAATTTTTTATAATATTTAATAAAAATAATATTAATTAACTTAATATTATAATATAGAGGGATATATTTTTGTTTTTATTCAATAAATTTCATTTTCTTACCATAGATTAGATAAGATAAAATTTAGGCATTTTATTTGATGTATCGACTTGATTTTATGTTTAATTACCAAATAAAGTTACAAACTAAAATAAAACAAAATTTTTTATCCATTTCAAAGCCACAAAAATCGTGCAATTATTCCGATACTAAAGAAATTATGTATCAAACGCTACCTTCTCAATTATTGGTGGATTTTTATTTGTGCTTTTAATGATGACAATGCTATTTGAAGAAGAAAAAAGTTATAATAATATTAACAGTGTTAAAAAAGCCCACCCTTCCAGGATAACACCGGCCCACGCTTACCTCTTACTTGACTACATTTGTATTGTTGGTATGGCGTTCCGCCTCCGTGTTTCCGTTTCTGGTCAGATTCAGAAAATTTAAGGCGCTCTTCGAAATGCAAAAATGCATTACGCAACCATACGATACTCCAGACGAACTTCGAAGAGGTAAGCAGCTCGGCTTTACATAAAATACGTAAACCCTACTTGTCTAAGAACATCAATTTTTCGTCAACTCTTCTTTCTTCACTTTCTCTCTCTATATTTCCTGAGATTGGTTGTTCGATTGATTGATGTATTGATTATTTCTTGTACACAGCTTGACTGGAAGCGAAGAATTGGAGTAGATGGCTACATTGCCCAGGAAAGGTAATTTTTTTTCCCTTTCTCGCCTATTCACTAATCAATCTTATGTTCAACTTCATTTTTTAGTCTGTAGCTTTGTTTAGTTAGTATTATGGTTGAAAAGGTTCGAGCTTTGATGATTCATTAATGGGTTTACTGCTCTCTTGGGTGTTACTAGATACATGTGCGTGTTTATGAGAAGGGGCTACTTCGTTGTGAAAAGTGCTAGAACCATTGAGCTATAAAAGCACTTATAAAAAGGACAGAAAGAAAAGAAAAGAAAAGTAGCTAGTTTGTCTGATCTTATGTTCTTCCTGTGAAAATTCCCAGTTGACCCAGTGAGAATTCATTGCTTGCATGCAATGTGGTATTAGAAGCAGTAACTTTGATCTTCATATTACGAAACGTTCATGGGTAGTAAGTATTTGAAATGTGCGTATTTTCAAAGAAAATGGAAATTCACATGGGAAACCTTATAAATTATTTCAGGTTACCCTGGTTAGGAGCGAGCAACTAGGGCATACGAGTGGTCTTCCATTCACCATAAGCATTAATTTGCATTTAATAGAATAAATCTTCTTCTTTTGTTTTTGGGTAAAGTGAATAGATTGCCTTCTTGTGCTGTTGATATTGATACCTTACATAACAATGAAAAAAGTATAAAAATGAATGGACTCATGACTATGACACCTATGGTAAAGAGTTTATTCCAATTGAACTAATTATTTTCCAGGACTTTGGCATCTTCTTTATTGCCAAGATAATTAGGTTGGGGCATGTGGGGCATCATATGCTGCAAGCATGTCTTGGTGACTTACTTATATGTTTGTCAGAGTGGCCAGCTTTGAGCCTTCGTTAATTGCTTCCCCTTGCTTGAACTTTTCTCTTCTTTCCATTACTTATACTCTTGGTGTATTTTGCGCTCGCTACAACCATTTGCTTTTCACCAACTCACAATTTGAGGATAGCACAACCACCTATCCAGTTGGCCTCATTAAATGTGTTAGTTTCGATAATCCAAATTTCCTTTATCAGAAGTCATTTTACAAACTTCAATTGTCAATTTTATATAGTATCTCAACGTCTCAAATCTGTGTCTCCTTTCAATAGGACTGAGCATTGAAACTTGCATAATCTTGGAACTTATAGGATCTTATGTGGTTGGCTAGGTTTTAGGATAAGTATAAGATGTCACAGGATAAGTTTTGATTTGAATTTTCAAAACCTGTACTAATGGAGTAGGATATAGACATATCCACTTTGAAATCAACCTGAAACCTTTAACCTAGATATTACATGTTGTTTTTTCTATGCTACCTTGTATTATCTCAATATATGTAGGATAAGATACTATCTAATAGATGTTCTAAATGAATATGAATTAATGAAATTTTCAAAACTCTTATCATAAAAAATGAAATGATTTTTTCTTTTAAACATCGAGTAGAGTGATTTATTTCATCATTTATATGTAGGATAAAGATACCATCTAATAGATGTTCTAAATGAATATGAATTAATGAAATTTTCAAAACTCTTATCATAAAAAACGAAATGATTTTTTCTTTCAAACATCGAGTAGAGTGATTTATTTCATCATTTAGATGAATAAAATATACAATATACTCAACCTGTAAGATATTGCTATTAAATGTATGTAATTTCACATATAATGAAAATCCAACTAAGTTAGCATAACTTATGACCCATTACTTCATGTTGACACTTGGTTAGATAGTTAAATTTATCTCACATCTCCCATATAAGTTGCTTTTTGGTTTACATTTATTGCATTTTGTTGTTGATTGTATTATTTATTGAAATTCATTATGTCAACACTGCACTTGTTGTAATTTATCTTTAAAAGCAATATTGACTAATGATTTTAGGCATGAATGTTAATTGTATTTTAAATTAAATAAAAGTGAGAAAAAAATTCTGGTAGAACCTGTGTCTTCAGGGTATGCCATACAGAAGATTCCCACTTTATACACCCCATACTTTCTCACCCCTACATCTCAAGATTCTTCATTGCAATGTTTGCACCATTCTAACTATGGATGAAAAAGTGGGATGTGGAGTGCAAGAAAGTTATCTAAACTAAGATAATAGCAAACTTTGAATCAGAAAATCATTATTTACTTTTATTGAGAATCATTAAGGAATCTCATAATCTATTGTTTTATGTGACATTATACTGCTTTTGCTTATACTTCCATTTAGATAAATGAACATAATGAAATTTTACCTTTTCTCTTTCCATGTTTCTTTCCCTCTTTCCTTGCAAAGCACAATTTGAGCGGACATCTAAAAACAAAATTGTCAAGGCATTTTGTGGTTTCATTTACACGGAATTCTCCACATGCTAATTGTCATATGTATATATTTTCAGTGTTGTTAAAGAAGGTAAATAAGTTTGAGTTGAAGCGATTGGAGGACAACAAATATCCTTCAGAAAATTTGTCTGATCTTGAGAAATTACTTGCTGATGTTTATACTAAACATCGTCCATCAGAAGATGATTACTTCAATCGCAGAGATTTGATTCGCATTTTCAATGTTATTGCAAAGGAAATTTATGGTAATAATTTCTGCTACTTTCTATCTCTTGATGTTTTTACAAATAGATGACGTTTATATGGTATTTTTTGGTTTTTGAGATTAAAATTTTCTAATGGTTTCTACTGCTGTTTGACCTTGTGGATTCTTGATGTAATTATTACCAATGTCTTTGCTGAGGTATTCTAAATTTGAGACATCATTATCAAAAGAATGTAGCAATATCTTGCACCCATACATTTTTTAGACACATAGCCTTTAATGGTACTGCTCTATTGTGTTTTAGTCAGTCATGCTGTGGCTTCCACACTTGTAATCCTGGATCCATCACTCATCTTGGATCCTCAGGTCAAGTCTTATTTTCGTTAGCCCTAAGTTTGCTTAATTTAGGTATATTGAGGTGCTTTTATTTATTTATTTTTATCCTAATTTATGCTTTTTATATTATTTAGTGTTGGACACTTGTATGCTGAGTACTGCAAAAAATCTGCTTTATGTGTAATCCTGATACTTATTGTTCTCTATCTTGTACCCTTGCTTGGTTGTGTCATTCATACATATTTATGTGAAATGTGTGGTGGACATAATACTCATAATTTAATAGGCAATTGTATTTTGTAAGGGCATTGACCATAATGATATTAGTTCTTTCATTTCCAGATTATCTTTTAACGTAGGATGCTTATAGCTAGTGTTTAGTTTGATGAAACTGTTAGAGTAGGTTTCTTTGTGATTTCAGTATTCAACTAATTTTGTAAAAGATCTATATGCATTGATTAGTGTAATGCATTCCATTAACTATTCCCAGTAAAGTAGCTTAATTTAATGGATGCTGATATGTTTCCTCTTTTGTATAGTATGAGCAACATAATATATACCGGTGTACTAAGTTCTTCCCAGTGAAAACTTTCCCTCATTATTCAATCATAAAGGAATGTGATGCTTCAACACGTGTGACCACATAATGGCATTACATTTTAGTTGCGTAATGGACTTGTGCTTGCAGTTTGAATTCAGGGGGTTAGTTGCAATTTCATCCTCTAAATTATTGGGGGTGTGTGATTAGCCCAAAACTTTCAAAAGGTGCAATTACACCCCCATTTCGCCCGATAATTTTGGACATTAAGGACATAAGCAACATTTTGATAATGTGACACACATGTATCTTTTAAAGGATAAATTTCTCCTAGAGTTCCCATTTGAACAGGATATTAAAATGTGCAAAATAATCGTAACTTTTAAAAGCATTCCTAAACTTCTGTACTGTAATTAAATAATACATAATAAATAATAAATTAAAAACTATTTTTTCATGTATCAATATATACTCAATTGAAGCACTCTAGGGTAATTCTACACTTAAAAAGAGTCACGTGCATTGCACATATTTGCTTATATTTGTCTTTAACATCTGCAGTTTTAGTTAGAAATATTGGTCATTTTGGGGTAATTGCTAGCTTAGAGGGTGATATTGCAAGATCCCAAAAAATTAAATTCTGATTTCCCTCCAACAATTATGCCAGGCAATTCTGATGACTGTCCTGTAGTTGAGGGATTTGGCTCTTTCATAATGGACTTATTCACTGCAAGAAGTGATTTAGACATGTCTATCAATTTTGGAAATGCATCGGCTGAAATTGATCGACAGCAGAAAATTCAAACGCTCAGAAAGTTTGCTAAAAAGATGTTCAATCTTCAGAGTAATATTTCTTCTCCACCCTTTGATGCTATGCAATTTTTTCAGGATAGCATGATAGAGTTATTTTTGTTTCTTGGCATTGTTAGTTTCACCATCCATTATTATCAAATAAGAGTTCTTCTCTGATTGTTGCATTACTGCTATTTACTGTACAAATAGTTGTCTATGGTGGATGTGATCTCTGGCTGCTTTTTCAATAAAAGCTTATTTAGAAAATTCAGCATGCAGTTAATGTGACAATATGTGGATATGTTTCAATCAGATGTTGAAAATGATTTTTGTATGACCCTATATTGTCATAACTTTTTGCCTCTTGTTTTCTCAGCAAGAGCTATACAGTGAATGGCTTTTAAGGTTTACAAAGGCTGAAAGCTGAAACTTAGGGATAATAGCAATTTCTCCTCCTAACGACTGGTCAGGTGTCGATTCACCCTCCAAGCCCCTATACGTGTTTTTGCATCCCTATAACTTTTTGGAAAAGTGCATTTAACTACAGAATTTGTTGGCTTTAAATTATTACTAAAAGGCACCTCCCCACAAAAAATAAAAATAAAATTGTAACAATTTGGGAGTTTTAGTGGCTATTGGGAGGTAAATGCACTTTTTTTAAAATTTTGGGAGTAAAACCATGCTTGTGAGTTTAATAGGTATATTTGCACCTAATTAATAATTTTGCTGGTGAACTTGCCAATTTTCCCATGAATTTTAAGCAATGTGAACCTTGTTGTGGACTAAGAATAACAATATATTCATGGTTTACATGTGTCTTGCTTATTCATTCTCGCATTTCCTCTTTAAGGATTCTATCCCTTTGGTTTATTTCCAGTAACAATTTGAAGAAATTTGATGGAATTCTTCACTAATTCTATTCATCTCCAACATCAAAAATATATACAGTGACGGACCCTCATAATGTATCCTTGATTTTGTGGACCAAAGCTTATCAATAGATATTTACACTGATTAACACCTATCAACAAGAGATCCTGATATTTCCCTCAACTACTACATACAACTACCAAACAAATTAACTGAAAAAATAAACCATAACAATAACAAAACATAATAAAAAACATAAGACTTGTCTTCACTCCCCCTTAAGCTTAGGAATAGATACCCATCATTCCTAGCTTGTTAACGTTATCAAGAAACTGTTGTTTAGACAATGATTTGATCAGCACATCAGCTTTCTGTTCCTTGGAGGGAATATACAGCAGGTTTCTGCTCCCATTCTCAATCTTAGTTTTGATGAAAGTGTGATATAGTCAAACATGCTTCATATCTATCATGTTGCATTGGGTTTTTAACAATATTTAGTGTTGATTTGCTGTCACAAAATTCTCAAGCAGCATCTAATTCCCCCTTTAAATCTTGTAATAACCTCTGGATCCAAATCACTTCACAAATACTTTGGGCTATGGCTCTATACTTAGCTTCTGCAGTGCTTGTGGCTACAATTGTTTGTTTCTTACTTCTCCATGTCACCAAAATTCCCCACAACTTAGTGCCAAAACTCAAGTTTATTACATGACCACCCTTGTCTACATCTACAAAGGCTTCAAGACTTCCACACTAATTTCTTTTGATAAACAAGCCACTGGAGTGATGTCATGTAGGAAAATCTTGACTAACTAAGCTAATGGCATATGCTAGGTCAGGCCGAGTAAGAGACAGGTAGATCAACCTACTGACTAATCGTTGGTATTGCTCCTTATCAACAGGTGGATCATTTTCTGGGGCTAAGACCGTCCAGTTGTTTGGTAGAGTTGTACTCAAGTATTTACTCCCCCAACTTACCCATTTCCTTTGGAAGGTTTAGCACAAATTTTCTTTGATTAACAAAGATTCCCTTTTAGCCCTTGGCAACTTCCATTCTGAAGAACAATTTCAACTCTCCAAGTTATTTTATTTTGAATTTCTCTCTGGTTTCTTTGTTTAGCCTTGCAATTTCCATATGATCATCACCCGTAATGATCATATCATTTACATAGACAATTAAAATGGATTTTAAACCATGTTCTCCAACTTTCACTAAGAGAGTATGCTTGGCCTAACTCTGTGCATATCCTAAGTCAATCATTGTACTACTGAAAATTTTGAATCATGTCCATAGAGATTCTCCATACAGTGATTTCTTTAGTTTATGAACTTTGCCTTCATTGGCTGTTGAAGTGAATTTGGGTGGAAGTCTCATGTGGATTTCTTCCTCTAAGTCTCCATTCAAGATGCATTTTTTACATCTAGTTGATATAATGGCCAATTAAGGTTTGCAGCAAGAGATAAATTACTTTGATAGAGTTAAGTTTAGCTATGGCAGCAGAAGTTTTCTCATAGTCAACTCCATATATTTGAGTATATCCTTGTGCAACTAACTGAGCTTTGTATTGGGCAATACTCCCATCTGAGTTATGCTTAATACTGAATATCCATTTACTTCCCACAGGCTTCTTACCTTTTGGAAGATTTACTATGTCTCAGGTATTATTGTGTGATATTACCTTCATCTGATCAAGTACAGCTCCTCTCCAATTCTGATTTGGTGGGGCCTCATGTATGTTTCTAGGAATCACATTTACACTACCTTGGTTATAAATGCACAGAAATTAGGTGAAAGCTTAGCATAATTCACATAGTTTGCAATTGGATATTTTGTGCATATTCTTCTTCCCTTCCCTAGAGCTATTGGCCAATCTGGTTTTTGCTCATCGGATTCATCAGCATGTGATGCTTCTTCACCTCTTTGTGGCAAGTCAGTCTCATTCCCATCACTTCTATCAGCCTGCATCAACTCGTCAAATTCTGCTTCAGTCTACAACATGTCTGTTCTTTTCTCGCTAGCTTGAAGGACCGATTTTTCCAGCTTGGATGAATTGCTTTGTTGAGGAATTTTGTTTCTCCTTGCATAAACTTGAAGTGGCTGTGTTTGTGTTTGTGCTTCAGACTCAGTTGGAGGTATACCAGGATGAGAATGAGACACAGTAGACTCACGTTGTTGACATGACTCACTGCTGGGTTGAACAGAACTGGAAGACTCACTATTGGACGTGGAACTAGAGGACTCAGGTTACCGGTTGGGGACCAGACAAGGCAGTGCATAGGGCAATAGGTGGGAAGACTCTCCCTTTTGAAAGCACCACTTCTCTTCCTCGAATTGGCTCTCCCCTTGAAGAGAAGTGCCATAGTATGGCTGTTCCTCAAGAAAAACAATGTCTAGGGTAACAAAGAATCTCTTGCTTGGTGGATAATAACATTTGTAACCCTTCTAAAACTGTGAGTACCCAACAAACATACATTTAAGGGCCTTTTTTTTGAGTTAATGTTTATGTGGGGAGTGATTTAGGATGAAGGCTATACACCCAAAAATCTTAGGAGAAAGATTGTTGAGTATACGTATTTTAGGATACAAATCCAATAAAGTGCTTAAAGGTGTTTGGAAATCTAGTATGAACAACTTGAATGTTAGTTTGAAAGACATTTAAGACAAGCTTATGGAACTCTTTGAGCACGTGATAGATTTCGAACTTTTCCTTTAACAAGTACACCAAGCACATTTTGGGTATTGTCATCAATAAAGGTTACAAACTACTGTAATTTGAATGAGTTAATATACGGGTTGGTTCCCAAATATCACTATGTATCAAATGAAATGGTTTTGAAGGATTAAATGGATGCACATGATATGACTTTTTTGAAAACTTAGCGAAAATTCAACTCACACTTGAAATCACTAATATTATTATTTTTTAACAACTTTAGAGACAAATATTTCATCTACGTAAAACTGGGATGTCTGAGGCATTCATGTCATATGATGACATCATATTCTTGACGGACATAAAGGACTGACTTGATGACCTAAGATTTGTCCTAGACTTGATTCCTGACAAGTGACAGAGCCCATTGCATTCCTCAATATTTCCAATAATCCTCCCTGAAGTTAGGTTTTGCAAAATAAAACCATTAGGTGAGAAAATTACTTGTCATTTCATGTCTTTGGTTAATCAACTGATTGATATCAAGTTATATTTCAACTCTGCTATGAGTAGTATGTCTGTTAATGTCAGGTCATAAATAGTAACATCTCCTCTTCCTTTAGCCACAATAGTCTTCCTGTCTGCTGCTAACACTTTGTGGAGACTATTAAATGTGTTCAATTTCTCAAAATGTATTGATGAATTGCACATGTGGTCTGATGTCCTGGTGTCAACTACTCTTGTATTCTTTTCTATTTCACAAGAGGGGTTTGAGACATCGCTTTTTTGAGCCACCACAGCTGAAGAAAGCCAATCACCTGACTGATCAGTACTGGAACTGATGTGGGTTTGCCCTTAAATTCATTGCAGTAGTGTAATTTGTTCAGCTATGAGGTTGACATTTTGGCAAGGTGACGTGTTGGCCTCTACTTCAGCCAACCTAGATTGTTCTGACCTTGGCAGGTCCTGACTTCATGGTTGGAGCTCCTTGCCTTCCTAGCTTTCTCGGGCTTACCACTCAATTTCCAACATGTAGAGAGTGTATGATTTGGTCTCTCACAAAAATCACATCAGGCCTTGTCAAAGGCAACCCTTCACCAGCTCTCTAATTGTTTACCAAGGCCGAGCTTGGAGCACCATGTTCAGAGGTCAACATCACCTTTCGTTGACTTTCCTCTCACCTCACCACTACAAACGCTTCTTGAAATTGGAAAAGGGTTGTTTCCCTAACAGACGTCTGCTAACATCATCCAACTCTAAATTCGATCCATGTAGAAAATTGAAAACCCTATGTTTTTCAAGCTTTGAGTTGTATTTTAAACTATCTTCCATACTCTTCCATTCAACTTCACCAAACAAATCCGTCTCCTGCAACGATTTGATTATGGTATTATAATATTCAGTGACAGTCATCTCCCCTTTCTATAGTCATGCAAATCCTTGACTTGAGTTCAAATCATTGTGACTCATTTGACAGATTGGAGTAAATCTGTTGAACATTGTCCCAAATTTCCTTAGCTGATTCACAAAATAGGTATATTCTACCAATACTTGGATTGACAGAGTTGATCAACCAAGCCCTGGCCATGGAGTTTTTGACTTCCCATACTCCATACTACTCAGAATTCTTATCTGCAATGGAATCCTTGGATAGATAGAGTCGATCAACTAAGCCATGACCATGGAGTTTTCGACTTCCCATACTCCATACTACTCAGAATTCTTATCTGGCATGGTTGTTGACCCTGTTAGATAACCCAACTTCCCTTTGCCTTGGAAAACTAGCTTCACAGATTGAAACTGCTCTCAAGAACTCACCCCATTAAGTTTATGTTGGGTGATTTCAAGTGAGTGGGGATCATTGACCATGACAGTAGGGCTTGGTCGTGACAGATTTGGCATGTTTGGCTCATCTAAGGAGCCGAACCTGACTTTGTTGACATTCCTAATGTGTTAATAGGTCTACTCATAATGGTGTTAAATCAGTCGATTTAGGATCAACTGGAGCTCTGATACCATAAAGAAATTTGAGGTAATTCTTCATTAATTTTATTCATCTCCAACATAAAAAATCTATACAGTGATTGACCCTCATGGGACAAGCAATGTATCCCTGATTTTGTAGACCAAAGCTTATCAATAGATATTCATACTAGTTAATGCCAATCAATGAGATATCCTGATATTTCCCTCAACCAATACATACAACTACCAAACAAATTAACAGAAAAAAATAAACCATAAAATAACAAGACATAATAAATAATATAAGACTCATCTTCACAATTCTCTACTGAGTTGTTTTTGGAAAGTTTTTGCATTGCAAAGTGAAATCTTATTAAAGCAGTCAAACCCGATTTATGATTATTTTAGATTTTTAGGTTCTGTTCTAGTTTTAGCTGAACCTTTAAATGAAAAAGTTCTTTTTGGTTTCAGATGGTTTCTAACCCTACCTTATTCTTCTTTCATAAATTCATTTCAAGGGTACCTAATTCTGAATCAGGAAAGAGAAGACAAAGCAGCTTATGTAAAGCTCATGAAGAGAGTCAAGGATGGCTAAAAAAATTCCCTAAAGCCAAATTTACTTACTGTCTTGTATTAGAACTATGATCCTATCATTAATACTAAAAAAAGTACTTGTATGCCATCAAAAGATTGTGTATTTCCTTATGCCAAGCCACAATAACAATAGAACGTGGACTAAGAGAAAGAAAATTCTCCCTTCTTTTTCATCTCTTGTATAACTTCCATGCCTCCAGCTTGTAATCCATCCTTGTCTGTCATGAAGGGGGAGATGACTAATTATCTCATCATCTTCTTTATAGAGAAAGATTCTATTAAGCCCAACATGACCCATCTTTCAACCCTGTAGAGTTGAAATTTTTGCTGAAAATCTCCAGAAACTCCTTCATGGACTTGTCTACATCATCTAATTGTTCTCCTCCTAGTCACTGGCACTAAAAGCATCTGCAATTTGTAGATTAGACCAAATGTTAGGCATAGGGGAGAATTTTGTAGTTTTTAGTGAAAAAGAGTTAAAACAGCTATCTAGAGCTAGAGCTCCTATTACAAGTATATTTTAAGTAGAAAAGAAGATATTCAGATATCCTTAACTAGTAAAAGTATTCATAGCCTAAGCTAAGTACTTAACTAACCAACACTTGACAGCTGTGTTCTAGTCTCACATATTGTCTTAGTTTCAATTCATGAAACTGATTAAATGGGAAATTAAGCTTTTCTATACCAGGTAACAATTAAGCTTTTGTTATATCAGGTAACAGGGGTATAGCACAAGTTATTTTTCAGTGTGCATCTATATATTAATACTTCAGTAATTTGTGATACAACTTGGTCTGAAGGTGTTTACAGTTGTTGAGTTCTGTTGCATTGACATTGTTAAGTTTTTTTCTTCTTTTTGTTGCCTCCATCCTCATTGGCATTATATCCTAAGGCACCTATTGAGTAAAGAGAGAACTGGGAACAGGAAACCTGAAGACTTATCTTTATGGTTATTCTGTGGTAGTTATGACCTTATAGACAGTGATCTTGTGTAGAGATAGTGCTGTGATTACAAAATCCAATATAACCAATCTGAGTTTTCCTAATGTTTAAACCTATCTAAGTTTACCAAAATACTAATGTCTTCTTATTCTCAATGAATCCAACTCCCATTTTCCATAGATCCTTCCGATTGGAAACTGTTTCAATTTATTTAATGTCTGTGTTCTGTCATTATCTCCTCAAATTTATTTGTGAAAATGAATGTTAATTCAATGGTGCATGCAAAGTTTAAGAAAAGAAATGACATGAACTTAAATTCAATTTGATGTTGAAGAGTACTGTTTCTTGAATAATTTTTGTTATCATGCATAAACCCTGTGGCATCATCCTTCATTAGTATTTGTATGTTATGTGGTGTCTGTCATCATCCTTCATTAGTATGTCTGTTATAATAACTACCTTTTTCTGTTCCTTCAGACTTTTAGAGTGAGAAGTAGATCACCCATGAACGAAGATAATCAATCTTGTTGCTTATTTTGTTTCCTTGTGTGGATAATTGCATATACACAAACAGTTAATGTGTGTTGTTATCTGTCATTAAATCTTTCTTGTTTATAAGTTTCCTGATCTTCGATAATTGATAAATGATTTTGGGGCTTCATTGGATACTATATATGGATGAAACCATATGCTAATTGTTATCTTTTTTCCTAATTTGGATCCATCATAATGTTATTTGATTGTCTGTGCAAACCACCTACTTCTATGTTACTAGTGTCGCCAATGTCATTTGTTTGTAGGAAAAGGGCATGTTAGAGGTGTCCAGGCAATCGTTACTGCTAGAGTGCCTATTGTGAAAGTTATTGATCGTGGGACTGGAATTGAGTGCGATCTTTCAGTTGAGAATCGGGATGGCATGTTGAAGTCCCAAATTCTTCATGTTATCTCTACAATTGATGAAAGGTTTCAGAAGCTAAGTTTTCTGGTAATCATATATAAACCTAACCTGAATCCTTTTTCCTGGATTGTCAACTTAAGCATTGTGGAGATTCCTTCACCTAATATATCCAAATCATGTTAACTGTTCACATATTTCTGATTGGCAAATTGGCTGTAATTTGTAATCTGCTAAAGTTTTAGATTAAAATGGATTAACTGAGGATTTTTTTTGAAACTATACTCTTCTGTTTGGCATACGAAATTGAGAAGTTCTCTTGGTAGATATGCCATCTTTCTCTCCCCCTTTTTTCATGTGTATAGGCAAGGAGGTTTTGAGATGGGTGGGTAATATTAGAGATGTTGCTTTAGAAATGTGGACTTCTTTTCATGCATATTCGGGGAAACTCTCTGAATGTTCTCAATGAGGGGGAAAAACAGTTTCTTTCCTCCATGGAGATCATCTAAAGCACAGATTGGTCATAGGAGCAGTTCATTTTGACATAACACATTATATGACTTATAAATGTTTTGAGGGGAAAAATACTATGGAACTTTTGCAGCTTGCATGATGAAATGTATGACAGGGTATTTTGGTTAAACCTTTGTTACTTTTTAGAGACCTTTCCATTTTTCACACCATTTTTTGGTAGCAACTCAAGTGATTTCCATTCTGCGTCTACTTGAACCCTTTTCTTTTGCTAAGGTAGGGAGTAACATCTTAGACTCCTTAGTTCGGCACATGATACTATCATTTTCTTCTCATATTGCAGATGAAAGTTTGGGCGAAAGCACATAGCATTAACAGCTCTAAGGATCGGACTTTGAATTCTTTGTCCATTATATCCCTGGTTGCATTCCATCTGCAGGTAGAGATTTTATGTTGTGCCTTCCAATGGAAAATTTTTTTCACATAACTTCTGAATTGATAGTTGATGTTTTAATATCATTTGTGTGAATCTCTTTTTTGGTTTGCTAAAAAAAGAAAAGGAAAAATAGCCAGAAAAACTTGTAAGGATGTTACAGTTCCATACTTTCACTTTTTGCCTATGGTCCTAGATTCACAATCAAGTCTATTCGTCAATTTTTCCATTCAGGTTATCCCATGTGGTACATTTTATCATTTTCTATACCATGGTGATGGTAGACCTGGCCATGGTATGGGTTGGAAATGGGCCAAACCGGGAGGACCCCCAGTTCCATCACCATTTTTCTTTTCTTTTCTTTCTTTCTTTTTTTTTTCTTAAATTTTTTGTATAAATTTGTATTGTTATTATTACTACTAAATAGTTTATGGGAAACTGGTTGGGGCTGTTTCACTAGAACTGGGAACTGGAGGGGCCTGATGGTTCCAAGACCCATCCTGGGATTCTGGGAACAGGTGCTGGTAATGTATTTGAAACAGGGAATGGTTAGTTACAGAATTTGAAAGTGGTGGTTCGCTGGTATTGACCAGGTTTAGGTGGCATATACCTGACAGGCCACATCTGAGAAATAAAAGAATGCAAAACAACTAAACTTAAATGTTAGGAGGCCAACCACCCTCCAAGGCTGCAATTATGGTGATTGGCAAGCCACCACCGCTGTGGGCAGTTGCCTGATGGCCATGCTGATTCCTCACTTATTGGATTGTTGTCATCTAATAACTGTGTCAACTTCTTGGGTTCTGGAGCTAAAACCAGTGGCTAGCCATGATGGCAGACATGGACAAATTATGATAAGTTTTTATTTATCTATTTATTTTTATTTACTTTATAAGTTTAAAAATTCAATGTAATTTTTGTATTTTATTTTTTTAATGTGGCATGTAAAATAATGAATATTGTCATGTGGAACAATGTCAATGGAAAAATTGACAAAAGGACTTTATAAGCTTAAACTGAAGATTGTAGAACCCAAAAGCAATAACTTGAAAAGTTTCTTTTTTTCCCCAGAAAAAAGAAAAAATTTCAATAATTTTTGTGAAGTAATGAGATTATATGTTATATTGAAACCAATTGAAGGAAAGTTATGTTGGGAAGGCTTAATTGCCTACTTATGAGCATACCATAACAAATGATTTATTGGTGGATGTTTATGTTTGTTTCTTCTAATGCAGACTCGGGATCCTCCTATATTACCTCCATTTTCTGTGCTATTCAAAGGTGATAACCATTCTGCAGACTCCTTAGTGGGCTTTCCAATCTACTTGTGCGAATCAAACAGTCCTCTAGAACTAAAGTTAGAAAAGAAGCACCCGAGAATTAGCTGCAGTGGATCTTTACTCATCTAGGGTGGAAGTTTGTATATGACAGTGCTTAATTATACACTAGCAAGTGGAATTCTGGTGACGATGGATTTGTAGTTGGACTAAGATGTTCTCTCTGACAATGCATTATATCATACACTTGCAAGGGGCATTCTGGGAGTGTTAGATCTGTAGTAAACTGTAAAATTGACAACTTATTTCCTACTGAGTAGTCTGTGCCTTGAATCTTAGAGTCATCCATGCTTAATTTGGCTGTATTTTAGCAAGGTTTAAGTATAGTGAAAATTTTCTATGTATGGGTAAAATTAAATCAAGTTCTCAATCGAGCGAAATTTTAAGCCCTCTGTTGGAATCCCTGCATTAAATAAGTCATTCCGTCACTATTTTCCTTCACAGCTCTAGAAAATGTTGGTTTGGTACCCATGTCTGACCTATTGTGCTAGCATGGCAGAAAATCTAAATTTAGACCTTTTGGATGTTAGCTTTTTTAGGCCTTAAGCCTTTTCAAATTTAGTTTTCAAGGTTTTTAATCAGTTTTCAGCCATGTCAGCATGCTGGGTCACAGTTGTGGGTGTGATGTCATTGTTTTTTGATGCTGTGAAGGAAAATAGTAATCTTGGGACTTATTTGATGCAGGTACTCGAACATACAGGAGTTAAATGCAGCTAAAACATAGAGGAATTGATCAAATTTTGGTACAAACCTATTGGAACAGAAATTGATTGAATTTGGTACAAATCTGTAGAACCCTTAGTTGCTTATCTTTCATTAAGTTCTACTTAAGGTTTTCTTGCCTCTTTTAGATGGAACCGATCCTGCAAATGTGAAGAAGAATGTCAGTGGTTTTGTCAATTATGGAAAAGCAAACAAGGAATCTTTGGCTGTCCTTTTTGTGACACTCCTCATAAAGGTACTAGTTTCGGACACTGGAAATATTTGTATTAGCCCATGAAACAAAATTTCTGAAAATTTGCTGCTTTTCTTCATATTTCAGCTTTCTTCTGCTGAGAAACTTTGGCCAAAGGGGCTTTGTGCAAGCTTGTATGAAGGATCATGGACTTCAAAGACATGGGATTCTGATGATGCACACATTAGTGTAGCTCATCCATTCTCTAGCTCCTTATATTTATTTAGTTGGTTCCAGTTCCAGTGACAATATATTTATTATCTCCTCTTGCAGGTTGAGGATTTTACAGAGAGATCTCAAAATGTTTCAAGGGCTGTTGGGTTACAGGCAGTGAAAACTATATATTCTTGCATCTCCACTTCACTGCATTACCTTCTTGCTTTTTTGAATGGACAACTCTCGGGGCCAGTATTGAGGGAATTGCTATTTGGATCAGATGATGTATCTAGACCAAAGGCTGGAGATATAGAATCTGCAGTTGCTACACGAGAAGTAACTACTGATGTCGCTAGAGCAAAAGTTCCTACTTCATGTCAATCCATTCAGGCTAAGAAGATGCGGAAGGACAGTGCTTCAGAATATAGTCATCCTGCAAGAACTTGGAGCGGAAATAATTCTTCAGGAAATTGGAGCTCACAAGGTCCCGGATGGCAGCAACAAACACAAAATTCAGGATGGAATCAGCATGGAGAAGTTCCATGGTCACAAGGATCAGGCTGGACCCAGGAGGTACAAAGTTGTTGGCGAAACAACAGAGATGCTTGGGGCGACAATCAACATCAAGTTGATGGTTTAAGAGGAATCAATGGGAATAGTTGGGGAAGCAACAGAGATGCTTGGGGAGGAAATCAAGATCAAGTTGATGGTTTCAGAGGAAACAATGGGAATAGTTGGGGAAGCACAAGTCTAACATGGGGTGGAACATGGAGCTCTGCAGCTCCTCATTTCCCCCCCTTGGATCCTTGGAAAAATCAAGTTAATTATACTGCCAGTAATGGCAATCCTCCCTCGAGCATGCCTTCTGCTCCTTCCATGAATCAGGCAGGAGCTGATGGATCACATTGGCGAAGTTGGGGTTAGTACAATCTAGCCAATCACGGTTCATTCGCAAGTAACATATATTCACTAAACCAGTTTTAGGTTTTGATGCGACAGCTAAGACAGTTGTGAGACAATTTTGAAAGGGCATGGTCAGTAAATCTAGGCTGCTGTCTTTTTTACACAAAGGAACTTTTAACTGTTCTGAATGTATAATTTACAAAATTGTCACAAATTGATATTGCTTTGTGCAGAATGTAAGGGTCGACACTCGTTATCAGAACACAGGCAAAGTTTTTGGACTTAACAGTACTTGGTCAAGAAGCGAATTTCTGGGTTGTGCTCTGGACACCGGTCTTGATCCTCAGCCTTTAACTCATGAGGAGTTATATCGATAACAGGCCATTCCTTTACTTGATGGAATTGTGTTTTGCTGGGCAGAACTGTGGTCGTGCCGTGGAATTGAAGCTAATATTGCAACTGCTTATCTACATGGATATGGATCGACCCTTTTCAAGTTGCAGTATGAGGATTAGATTATCCATTTTGAATATGTTTTCTATAACGTTTAGTTTAATCCACTGTACATGTTCAATTCCTTTAGCTGCTAGAGTTGCAATACTGTCTCCTTGGATCTCATTTGTAAAAGTGATCGAATTGTTTATTAGGACAGAACTGACGCTACCTGTCGCAAGTTCTCTATGTTCTCGCCGAAGCTCTGCTTCCTGCAGGAAAATTATTTAACCCTATGCATGAATCTTCTGAGACAAAATTTTCCTGTTGAAGAAAAAGCAATGCTTTCCGACTATGGAGAGTGGAAAGTTTTGTTTATCAAAAGAAAAATGTTGATAAACGAGCAAGTACATGCAAATATCTCATATATAAAATTGAATACCTGATTAGAATGTAAGATTTATTTACTCTTTAATTATTATTATTATTATTATTATTATTATATATTATTATTATTATTATTATTTCCAGTCGATACCTTTTCCCTTAAAATGCGTGAACTTTTCGTGTTCCGATTATCATACCTCAATTACCGCTGATAAGTTCATATTCGAAGTCAAGATAGAGTCAATATAAATCATATCGTCTTTCAAATGTCAAACATGTACATAAAAGACATATGAAAACATCAGGCATCGAATAGATACGGAAAAGATATAAGAGAACAACTGAGATGGTTGAATTATGTATGAGAGCTTCTGTGCTTGCAATGCTGCAGGAAACAGAGAACATCGTAGTCCAATTGTAATAAAGAGGAAAGAATCTGATCGAGAGCTATTTCTTTACAGGAAAAAAGAAAGGACTTACATACACAGCAATTAAAACTTTGCTACCTAACTAACTCGATTAACACGTGCATAAATGAAAGAATAAAATAAATAAACAAAAACGAGTTAAAGCTTACCCTAAGCCTAACTTGGAACAAATAAATTATACCCATGTAAAAAATCATTATTTATGTCTACTTGGTTAATTGGCTAGCCCTTAGTAGTAGCAATAGCTAACAAGATGCAAATTGACCTTAGATTGGCCATCGGTGAAAAAACTATTATGGTAGATAATATCCTCAATTTGATTAAAACCCTTAACAACTAATCAAGCTTTATATTGTTCAACTATCCCATAGGTCTCAACTTAATCTTACACACCCACTTAGACTCAATTACCTTCTTGCCTTTAGGTAAAGTGGTCAATTCCTAAGTGTTACTGAGTTCTAGAGCATCAGGCTCTTTTTGCATGGCATCATTCCATTCTTGTTGTTTGCAAGCGTCGGAATAACAAGTTGGTTCTTTGGTCATTAATATATGAGGCAAAGATGTAATATAATTTGAAGGGAAGTGCTTAAAAGTGTTGGAATCAAATAAAGGAT
Organism: Lumnitzera racemosa; assembly: GCA_024138005.1. Classification (NCBI taxonomy): domain Eukaryota; kingdom Viridiplantae; phylum Streptophyta; class Magnoliopsida; order Myrtales; family Combretaceae; genus Lumnitzera; species Lumnitzera racemosa. Next base: position 24,035,342 of record JAMXBC010000008.1, read on the forward strand.
ATGGTGGAGAAAGAGGTATAGTAGGTGAAAATATTAGTTTTTCAAAAATAATATTAGCATTAATAATAACAATATGTACATAATTTTTAAGCCATTAAGGTGGTCTATGTTCTTTAGAATAAGGTCTAGGAACAATGTATGAATCGGATTGTGGTATAGAAGTAGTAGTAAAGTGTAAGGAATTTGATCATACAGAATAAGGAAGAGAATTGAAAGACTTAGAAGATGAATTAAGAATTTCATTAGGCATATGATGCAATGGAATATGAGGAAGGATGTCAAAAGGTGCAAATGGTATAGAGGACAGAGGAGATGATAAGGAGATTTGAAAGGGAATTCATTTTTGAAGAAAATAACATCTTTACTGTAGATGATGTGTTTAGCACTGGGACCAAAGACTTTGTACCCCTTTTGGTTATTCAGGTACCTAAGAAAAACATGTTACACCCTTAAGATTAAGCTTATCTTTAGAAGGAAGGGGAGAAGCAATAAAGCTAAGGCAATCCATCACTTTTAAGTGTATATAATTAGGTAGACTTTTAATGGTGTTTTCCATGCTAGAGATGCAATAGGCATCTTATTAATAAGATATGTTGTAGTTAAAACATGCAACACCGACAAAAAAAAAAAAAAATTCTTTGGGTAAATTTGCTCGGATTTGAAGGGTTCTAGTTTTCTAGCAAGTGACAGTATCTTTTCTCAACCTTCCATTTTGTTTAAGTGTATAAATCATGGACCTCTGATGTAACATTCTAAGTTTATTGAAAAGAGAAGTACAAGTCTTAGACATAAATTTAGTGCCATTATCTATTTGAATAATTTTAGGAGTAACATGAAAGTGGTTGTGAACATATTTGAAAAAGTTTTCAAAGATAGATGGGAATTGGTAATTATGTTGTAATAAATAAGTCCAAGTGCATCTTAAGAAATCATCTATAATAATAATGAAATATCTAACATCAATAATGTTAAGAACATGATAAGGCTCCCATAAATCCATATGCAAAAGATGAAAGGGAAAAGGTGACGAATGAACACTTCTATCAAAGGATAAATAATGGAATTTTGCTTCTTAGCATACATCACTAATGTAACTAGTAGAATCAGTAACTTACAGCAACTCAAATGTTTCATTTTCAAAAAAGAAACATGCCCAAGTCTAGAATGAATGAAGTATGCTTGATTTTTATTACAAGAAGCAGATTGATTACAAGAAAGGTGTGGTATATGCTGCAATTCTAGAGAATAACAAGCCTAAGTTGCTTCCATTTTCAATAAGTTAAGCCATTCTTCAAGTATGCTGTAGCTAAAGCTTTATTGTTCTAGTCTTGTAATGTGCATAAAGAGGAGTTAAAAATAACATGTGTGGTTTGGTTTTCAAGTAATTTACTCAATGAGAACAAGTTGGTGTAAAGTTAAGCACATAAAAGACATGGTGTATGGTGAGGTTGATATCAACATATCCTACTTTGGAAACAAGCTTAGCTAATCCATCAATTAGTCTAAGTTGAATTCGTTTGTCAAGGTCAATTAGGTTATATAAGTGCAAGTCAAATAGATTTATATGATCTATGGCTCTAATATCAACTATTAAATATCCAATCCTATCATTCATGGAAGTAAAGTAAGGAAAAGATTCAAGATTACTAGAAAAATGAGCCATATTGATAGCTGCTTCTTCTAATTAAGATGATTTAAACTATTCCTTTCACATTAATTCATGACATAGAGCTTGGACTTTATCATGATCCATTGTACTAGAAATATTTCCTACACTAAGAACACTTAACAAACCACTGTTATTGTGAAGAACATGATCAAAAGGACTATTAATATTGTCACCACTAACAGATTTATCTACTACACATTGATTAGTAGTTGCCCCTATCCCTCTATTATGTTTCCTTATCCTTTTACCTTTATACTAGTCTGGATACCCCACAAATTGGAACAATTTTCTACTACTAGGACTTTCATTTTTGCAATGTTTGCAAAATAACTTCATCCCACTTTCATTCCTATTTCTTCATCTATCAACTATCCTTTGTAGCCTTCATTTTTGTTCACAAAGAAGGCTGGCATCTCTTCTTCATTAGATATATGTAAGGTAACCTATCATTATTTCTCTATTTGTTACACTAGATAGAATGCCTAGTTGGAAGAGGCTCCATTAAGAGAATATGGTTACACACATTTTTATAAATTTCACTCAGTCCCACAAGGAATTGTATCAGCTTCATTTGTGAATTGTATTCGACCATCTACACTTTAAAACTACAAGTATAAAAATCGATTTGATCATAAGAACAATTAGGATATCCATTTAAAGCTTGCAATTCAGCTAAACATCTCTTCATTTTATTGAAATAAGCTCCTATAAACATATTCCCTAGTTTCATATTGCATATTTCGTGTTGAATTTGAAATACTAGAGGTCTGTTACTTAGGACGTATTGCTCATTGATTTATAACCAAAGATCCCTTGCAGATTGCTCATACAAAAAATTTTGTGAAAAATCACTACCTATTGATTTCAAAATCTAATTTCTTACCATGAAATCACATCTAGTCCACTTGAAAATATCCATAGAGTTTTCTTGTAGCTTATTAGTAGATTCATCGATAAATCCTAATTTCATTTTTACACCAAGCACTATTTTGATCTATTAGTCCAATTGAGATAGTTTGTACCATTGAAAATAATGCTACTTGTGATCGTGCTTGGATTATTTGAGATAGAAATGATTAGACGATCCATGATAGAATCATTTCTAGTCATATTCTGAATTTGATTTAATGAATTTGCCATGATAGTTGAAAAACCTATAATTTGAGTCAATCAATCAACAAAAGAATCAAGGCAATGTAAGTGCATACTGTAGCTTTGATATTGTGTGAAAATAACTGAGGTTGTTGAATTATCCATGGTCGCTTCTATGCCTACAATGTTGCAAGAAAGAGAGAATAGAGTAGTATAATTGTAATGAAGGTGAAATAATTTGATCAAGAGTTATTTCTTTACAGGAAAAAAATAAAGACTTACATACATAACAATTGAAACTTAACTACCCTAATAACTCTATTAATACATGCACAAAAGAAATAATAAAATAAATAAGTAAAAGCAAGTCTTCACAAATTCTTCATAGATATAGACTAAAGAGACAATTTATTTGTGCATTATTAATCTACGGTTTATCTAAGGGAGACCAAATCTTAAGCTTATCATCCTTATTTCTCAAATGTCTTCTACAACAATCTTAGTCTACTTTCCTTTTGGTCAATTTCTATCTTCTTATTTGAATGCTATTATTAGCATGAATGCTTATGATATGGTTTCCATGTATTTAAACCATTTTACTTGCTAAAGTGTAGTTTACATTATATAATTAGAAACCATTATATCACAAATTCACCTAACTCTTAGAAATTGAAGCAAAAAAAAAAAAAAAAAATCCTTTAACCACCTTTTTTTTTTTCCTTGACAAACTTGGGTTAAAATGAGTATTTATAGATCTATGGAGGTGAAATAATTATATATGCAAATCTTATGTTGAAATATATCCTTATCACATTCTAATTACAAAAAAGTTCCAAAAATATTATGAAAAGCATGTTTTCATGTCCTAAGATTACCAATATGTGTCAACTTACCATATACGCTTATAAATTGGACAAGAGTATACAAGGTTGTACATACCCCTCTCTCTCTTTTTTTCCCCTTCTTCCAAATACACACCTATTAAACATAGTCCTTACTATATATTATAATCTCCACTTTATTTATTTGATAATTGTCAATAAAATTTGTAAATAAAATTTAAATTCATTGGCTTGTTCAAGCATCTAAACTTTTGCTTGTTCATAATAAAATTTTTTGCTAGAAGCTCATAATGTAATACGAGTCTTATAATATGATCTATAATATTGTGAATTAATCATAGCTATCATCCTCACACCCTTCTTCAATCCATATGTCAAATTTATGTCTAGTAAAATTATCTGTCTCCTAAAAATATCCATAGTCAAAATTTATTGAAATAAGTTTGTAAATGGGTGAGTGATAAACTTAATAGGAAAAAGTGTTGTAACACTCTGTCTGTTGAGATCTTTTCTTAACTTATACTAAGTCCTTGGTACTTGAGTCATTATGCACAATGTTATCAAACTCACAATTCAATCTATAATTACTAAAGGGTTTATAGAATCAAAACGTAAAATTGAAATATAAAAACATAAGTTTGTATAAAACTTAAGTAAAATAGCTTGAAAAAACTATAGATATGCTTAAAATAGCTATAAAAAGACTTAAAATACATGATAGAAATAAATAAATGAAGGGATTAAGTTTTTTTTTTTTTTTTCTATAAAGAATTCTCAATGTAGTCCAACATTTACAAAAGAAGGATAAACAAGGTAAAAACTAATTTTTTTTCCCATTATTTTGTTTAGAAAAAGTGATTAATTAAAGAGAATTAGCTGTTTCAATTCATTTAGAGTTATTTATAGTATAAATTTAATACGTAATTTTTTTTATAAACTTTTCTATTGAAGTTAAAACTTGAATGAAAGCTATGGATATCGAATAAGGGATTAAGAGAGAGAGTGTGAGAAAAAAATTTGAACAGAATAACAAAGATGATTTAATACTCTAATAGTAATAAGAAAGATGATTTAATACTCTAATAGTAAATGGGTCAGTAGAAGCTTAGTCATAATTTGGCCCATGAAACTCAAATTTGTAAAATTGATAAATTTGTTTAAAAACATAAGTCTTACTAAGTTTGACATGAAAAATTAGTTAACAACATAATTTTTTATATGAAAATGATTTTATATCTAAGTTAACTAGGAAGAGTCTTTTAAAATCATATAATTACATAAGTAAAATCATGATTTTGATAATCATGGTTATGCCATCTCCAAGTTCAGGGTAAGACTTGCTTGTGTATGAGCATTTAGCTTTGGCTAAACTCCACAAAATATTATTTAGCATCATTCTCATTTGAACTTTTAATCCCTAAATATGTTATAACAAAAACTTATATCCATATTTACATACCACTTCAACTTGAATATATATTTTTTTTTATTTATATACTCTATATTATAAAGTAATATGATGATCTTTCATTAAGCAACGTATAAAACTTAGATGCAAAAATCTTTAATTACTTGTGCATATCATAGTTCGTTTTCAAACCTAAGGTTAGAAAAGTTAATTATTTAACTAATATTCAAATTAAGTAAGTAAAACAAAAATAAAAACATAACACAACATTTCATAGGAAACATGACAATATAAATAGTGTTGTGCAACATGTCATGCAATAGATAATACTCACTCACTAACTTCTCTTATAGATTTTTTCTAAGAGCTTCTTGATCATAAGAGTATCCTTAGTACGAAGTAACCTTTTTACCAAATAATTCATCTAAGCATCTTTATATATATTTCCATTACACAGACTTACATAGTCACCTGTGTTCACCACAAATACATACAAGCACACTTACTATAGACCTTATAGACATGCATATTAACTACTACGTAGGCACACATGTTATCTACTTGGCAAATACATGCATGAAATACATTACAAGAAAATCTATATAATTTCTCGTGTTGTCCTTCAACTATGATCCTATGATTGTTATTCTTACTTTGTATCTAGTAGCTTTTACTGTGTAAATACATTTGCAATAGATAATATCATGTCATGGCATAGAGGCAACACATGTACTCATATCAAATAGCAAATACACAACATTAAAGTAGACATAACTCTTAAGTCTCTTTCACACAATAGGGCTTTTCAGTAGTTGACCACTAGTTTGCTTCATTTGCTATTACATTTCAACAACCAAAAAAAAAAAAAAAAAACAGCATAATGATTGACAATGTCATCAATCAATATCTTTAATTCAACATTTTCCAATTAGGAATCCTTTAAGCATAATCATGGTAAATGGATTCATTAAGATATATAACAACAAATGAGTGGTTATATGCTATCATGAGCATGATATATTCATAAGACAACAAAGTAGGAGTACTCATTTAATTAGTAGTCTCTTTGGTGATTAAAGCTCTCCTTTTTTTTTTTTTTCCAATTAGTGCAGCGAGAGGTAGGTAATCTTACTTAGATCTTGCTTAAGTGTACCTATTGTATGTACATACTTATATCATCACTAATTGCATTTCATTATACATTTGCATATATAATGGAAACACATTGCTTATTATTACCATTTTAATACCACCAGTTTTTAATAGCCATATCTTTTCTTTTCTTTTTTTTTTTGTTTCTTATCTAATTTGTGTTATTTATATTGTTATGATTACTATTCTGAGAATTACACAAATGTGTTCAAGCAAACAACTTCGATTGGATTAACAAAATTATGAAATTGCCCTTCTTGTATTACTGTTTCAACCCTAAGTTATTGTAATCTTGTAATTAATTTGAATCACACTTGACAATCAACAATTGCTACAATTACACTATGATTCCAATCCACCAGTGATTGATATTATATATCTAGTTATCACTTTTAATACATTAACATGCCATCAAGGTATTAAATTAATATATAATTATTAGTGAAGCAATTATTTAGCTATATAGCAACTATATATGTAATAATTAGCATATTGACATGAATAATTCCACTAAAATTTTTGTAGGTTTGCAAGAAAAATATACTTTTGAGTTTGCCTAATCTTAAGATTAAATTAAACCATTTCCTAGTTTTGCTAATCACAATGTTAACCTCTAATTTACAATAAATTAGCAAATTCACATGAAAAATCACATTCAAATATTCCTTATTTCATATTTAGGCCTCTAATATCATAACATAATAAAGTTACCCATACATTTTAATAGAAATTACTTATTTTTAATAAAACTATTGGAGACTGATAGTTTTATCCAATATCTAATAATACATTTTTGAATTTTCTTTTAATATTAACAAAATTTGGGTATTAAGTAAGCTATAAATAAAATTGGAGCTTAGAGGAACAACACTTTATATTTCAAAAATTAATATAGTTTTTATCAAAGCAGGACATCTCAAGAAAGAAGTACTAAAATTTGTAATTAAATAAAACTATTACATGAAATTGGAGGCAAAAATAATGGTTAATATAATTTTTGAGAATTAATCTCAAAGATTTGCTATTTTTAGAAATTACAAGAAACTTTGAGTGGAAAATAAAGGACATTGGTTTGTTAAGTCTCTAGGGCTTTGCCCCTCAAGAGGTTGTTGGTTAGATGTTATAAGCCTACTTCTAAAATAAAGCCCAAGCTCGTGATTCCAACTTACAATGGAATGTCACTTTAGAGACACTCATTTGACTCTTCTTGAAGAAGTATAAAAGCCTCTTTCTTTCTCTCTCCTCCTCATAAATACTATATGGGAAAGGTTAACCTTAATTCTCTTTACATTTTATTGTGTCTTATTCTATTGTTCATGATTAGAACATATTACTAACTTGATTACTATTATGGTGTTTTGTAAGGTGATATGGTAGTCCTTAAGGTTAACTTTAATTCTCTTTACATTGTATTGTATCTTGTTCTATTGTTCATGATTAGAATATATTACTAACTTGATTGCTATTATGGTGTTTTGCAAGGTGATATGGTAGTCCTTTCAAGTAAAACTAAGGTTCCTTATGCATAGAGGCACCAAAAGATTGCGAAAAAAGGTCTTTTCGATTTTTTTTCATATTCCTTTTATACTTGATTTTGATTATTCTAATAGATCTAAGGGTGATCTATTACAGTAATTACAATAAGACTTAATTTATTATCTTTTGTTTACAATGAATAAGTTGTGTATACAATCTATATTCTATTACAAACTTTATTTGATGAGTAAAATCTATGAATAAAAAGTGCAATCTTTTTGCCAAATAGGCATATTGTACTTGCTATTTGATGTATGTGTAATAGCTGTTTGCCCTTGTTGAAATTCGACCTTGTCCTTAAGGTCTAATGTCAAATATGACTGTTTGATGAATTTTAAGTCTTCCCATTTAGTATCTTTGGGCAAAAGTCCTTCCCACTAAACTAAGACTTGATTAATAGGAACCCCTTATCGTAAAACCTATCTAGTAGAAAGAATCCTTAAGGGTTTAAGAATAGGATGATTATGAAAAGCCTCCAAAGGTAATTGTAATGAAGGTATGTTAGAACCATGAGTCTTCTTAAGTTGAGATACATGGAAAATGTTGTATATCTTAATTGTCTTTAGTAACTCTAATTCATATGCACACATACCAATTTTTCTCAACAATTTAAATGGTCCATAAAATCTTTTTGACAATTTATGTGTATGAGAATTAGCCATAGAAACCTGCTGATAAGGTTGTAACTTCACATATACTAAATCCCCTGGTTCAAAGTGTATCTCAATCTTGTACTTATTAGCATATGACTTAATTCTTGATTGAGCTTATTACAAATGTTGCTTAAGATCATTTAGTAATTAACTTCTACTCCTTTAACTCCATTTCTACTGCTTCTACCATAGAGGCACCGGTAAAATAAGTAGGAAGTGAAGGTAGAGGCTTACCATAAACCAATTCAAATGGAGTAAACTTAAGACCCTCATGATAGGAAGTATTGTAGGCATATTCTACCCATGGAAGGAATTTTAACCAAAGTTATGGACACTCCATTACATAACATGTCAAGTATTGTTGTAGTACTCAATTCAACACCTCCATTTTCCCATCACTTTGTGGGTGTATAAACTACTCATATTCAATTTTGTACCACTAAAAGAAAAAAGCTCCTTCCAAAATTTACACATTAATATGGGGTTACGATCTAAAACAATTGATTTTAGATAACTATGTAATTTGGATACCATATTCACAAATAACTGGACTACTTTAGCTACTATAAAATGTGATTTTAATGGCCCTAAATGACAATACTTGGAAAGCTTATCCATCATAACCAAAATATTTGTATAACCATTAGACTTTAGTAAACAAGTCTAGGCTAATATCTTCTCAAATCTAATTGGGTATAGGTAAGGGAGCTAGTAATCTACCAAGTGATTAAGTCTAATACCTCACTTGTTGGCATACAATACAGTTACAAACATACTCTTTTATATGTGTTTTCATGCCCTCTCAAAAGAAATCTCGAGCAAATCTCTTATATGTCTTCTGTACTCCCAATTGGCCTGAAGAGGGGGAATCATGAAATTCTATTAAAATAACATAGATAAGGGACTATTGAGGCACTAAGAATAATTGTCGGCCATAATAAAGTAAAACATTTCTCCATTCTAATGGCCACTTTTGATATGTCCCTTGCTGTATAGTTGTAATAATATTATGAAATTCAATCAAATGTTGATATTCCCTTTTCAATTGGTTGACAACATGGAAATAGGGAAAAGAGATGCCTAAATATGTACTCAATTGTGAGTCTTTCCTAGAAAATGCATTAGCAACATAAATGTTAGACCTTGCTTTATAAACCACTGAGTAGTCATAACCTAATAATTTGACTAAATACTTTTGTTGTTCAAGTGCTTGAATAACTTGTGTCAAAATCTTTTTGATGCTTTTATGATAAGTTCCTATGGTAAAATGAGCCCCAAGTACATATTGTCTCTACTTCTTTACTAGCTCCACTAATGTATGCAACTCTCTTAACATAAGCTAAAGCTTTCTATCAATAATGTCTCCACTAGTATATACTCTTAACGAAAGCATCAAAATGTTATAAGCTCACTTCTAAAATAAAGCCTAAAGCTTGCGAATCTAACTCATAGTGGAATGTTACTTTAAAAACTCTCACTCAACTCTTCTCAAAGAAGTATAAAATCCACTTTCTTTCTCTCTCCTCCTCATAAATACCATACAAGAAAGGTAAAGTAAACCCTAATTCTCTTTGCACTCTATTGTATCTTGTTCTATTGTTTATGATTAGAATAGATTACTAACTTGATTATTGTTATGGTGTTTTGCAAGGTGATATGGTAGTCCTTTTGAATAGTACTAGGGCTCCTTATGAATAGAGGTACTACAAGAATAGATTACTAACTTGATTATGTAACATTGGACTCCTTTGTTGGCTTTTCTTCAACTTTAGTAGCTATTAAATTCATATTCTAACTAATTTCAAATTGGAGATTCTCCTTGATATTTTTTATTCCTTTTTAGGTATTCTTTTGATTATTTTGTCTGAAATAAGCCGATTATGCTCCCTAGATGATATTTGATTGCTTCTAATCAGTGAATAAAAGTACAATGCAAATCTAAATGTGATTTTATCACTAAGCCGTGTATTAGATAGGATATATCTTTAACTAGGTAGCCTTGCCTTTGTGTTACATTTCTTCCTAATCTTGGTTACGAAATAGGTTAGATTTAATATTCTATATGTCCAAATTCCAATATTTTCTAATGAATTGGGTTGTACTTTACCTATATTGAGTAATTAGTACTAATATATGTGTATATATCATTGCCTTTCATTTTTCTCTACATGTCTTTTCACATCATTCTTTTAAAACCACATGTAGTATGGGACACACACTATATGTAGATGATTAGTTCAATCAGATTCTAGCAATAGTATGTATGAGGTAGTAAAGCAACTTTTAGTTAAAATAAACACTAAATCCACACCTCACAAAATAGTTTTGATTAGATATCATGTGAATCCCATATTTTTCAAATAGTTATTTTATTTACATAAGAATGAAATTCTTTATCTTCTAATATGCCGTTTGACCTAGTTCATATATTTAATACGTACACATATATAATATATAATTTAGTTTAGTTTTTTAAAATTTAGTTTGCCCATTTATGACTAATAGACAATCTTCAAGTGTGATTTGAGATTTTTCTAACTAAGTCAGAATATATATATATATGTGTGTGTGTGTGTGTGTGCGTGTAATCATTGTTTAGTTAAGGTTTATTAATGGTATGGTATATGGTGTTAGAAACTATCCATTATCATGTATTTAAAATTTATTTGTACATATCCAATATATAAATATATATATATATATATACAAATACATACACACACACACACACATATATATATACCCAATGTGTAGTACCATATAAAATCTTTCTCTAAACAATATCTTTAACTATGAGAATTAAAGTTATAAGCACATATAATTTTGAATTATATTAATGAATGTATAAGAGGTGTAATATCTTTATGTAAATACTTTGAACTTTCTACCATCGTATTTTTGTTTGCATGTGATAGCTATCCAATAAGATGGTTAATTTGATTTAGCACGAAATTTATATCCTTTGCAGGAGTGAACATTACATTGAGTAACTTCACATTGGCTTTGCTTGAAAGAGTTTGTCATCCATGATACATCTTGGAATGAAATTAGGATGAAAATTATATATTACAAAATAAATGTTTAGATCAAGTTTAAATATAAGAGAAGACTTCAGAATAGTTTAAATAGAAAATGAAAAATTTTATTAGTTAAGATATGGCTCAAAATGTGATGCTGCTAGTTATAATAATGTTGTAATTTATAGTTATTAAATTCGTGATTTAATTAAACAATTTTAAGAGTTTGTGATTTTTTGAGATTTTCCTTTGTTTAAATGAATAAATAATTGTTTTTAACTCTTGGTACTTGGTAAATTTATGACTTTAGGTGTAAGATTTTATAAATATATAATTTTACTGGTTTTGTACAATTGTATATAATTCTATTGATTTTTTTATGTTCTAAGTCTAGGCGTAGAGTTGCGATTTTGACAGCAAACGTACAAGACATTAATCCTCTGGTGTATAATTTTCATACTCTATTTATACACAACATCACCATTTATTTCCTTCACTTTGATAACATTGATCTCGATGTGCACCACTTTAATCCAACAATGCTTTCTTAATAACATATTTCACTGCATCATGGTATCATTTTATTCCTTTCACTCTATCAAAATCAAAGAAACGTTGCCTATCTTCTTATTCTTCTTTTTGCAAGTTTATCTATGACCCTCTAATTATTTTGCATTATTTTCTCAATTATAATCAAAACTAACATATATCATTTCATTTTATTAAAGAGAAGGAAAATAATAGATACTATCTCATACTATCTACCTTAGTAATTCTCTCAATGGAAAGTATGATATATTAGAAATTGATCTACACTAATATTGTTAATATTGCTTAGATATTTTGTGAAAATGATATATACATAAATAAACGAAAATTCTACCTTTGTCTTTTAACAAATGACTTGAGACATTAACCACTATTCCAATTTGATAAAACCATAGAAAAATACATTTAAAAGTATATTGCTTATAAGAGTGAGTGCATAATCCTATTGTATAAGGTACCTATCTTGATCTTACTTGATTGAGTAAGTTTCTGATAGGTATTTAAGTTCACATGATAGATTTTGGATAATAATTTCTTACAACTTGTACCTATAAAGTAGGTACGAGTATGAGGTCAAGATACTCTATACCCATCCTAGAACCTGTATTGTGAAGTATATATGGTATAAGTTTTAGGATACCTTATACTTACTCTATAATAATAATTAAAGAAAATTAATAAATAAAAAAGAATACCATTTCGTTTGTATGGACTTAAAAAAGTAATAAAACGTAACCTATGAAAAACATTAGACTAAATTTGATGTCCTTATAAGTCTCTTATTCCTTAATCTTTTATTTATTGCATTTTCTTTTTACTCTATCTTCCTCATTTATTATGCTTAACTTTACTATAGTTAAAAAAGAAAAAAATTGTGTAAAGCCACCTAAATAAGTTATGTTATTAAGTTATTTTCTTTTGATAAAATAATTTCCTTATATTAGGTTTGAAAAATTATCTCATAATAAACTTATATAATAATGTTCGAGTTAAGATTTATTTGAGATTAATATTTGTTCATTTTTTCCTTTATCCAATATTCAGGTTTGTATTAGATTTGAAAAAGATTTAGTTAAAAGATTAGGATTTAGTAATTATGATCATTATTGATGCTGGAAACATCATTATTGATGCTGACTATAATTTGAGAGATTATCATTTGTAATCTAAGAATATTCTTATTGTTAAAATAAGTTAGTCCTCCAAATGAGTCCAATTTATAGTTATTTATTTAGTGTTTAAAGTTAAGATTGAGATTTTATTAAAATTATGTTTGTATAATAATAATTGATGAAAAAAATGATAAAAAAGAAAAATAAATGAAAAAAATTGGAAGGAAAGGAAAGGAAAATAAGTATAAATTATTTATATTAAAATTTATAAGAAAAGAGATTTATAGGTTCTATAGAGTACCTTATATCTTATACAATTTATAGAATATAGAGTGGTTTTAAAGTGCAATAGGATATGGTATGGTTAGAGCTTTATATCTTATCTATCTTATATTTGCTTACCCTTATATATATATACAAATATATATATACATGTAATATTTCTTAAATATTAGATGACAAAACTCTAATAACTAAGATACTTTTTGATATAGCATCTTGGAATACAACGAAAATTTGAAAGTTAAGCATGCTTAAACTAAATTAATTATGAGTTGAGTGGTCCCCTAGAAAGTTGCTATACTAAGGGTTAAAATTATGTGGTGTCAGATGCTAAAGCAAGTAATATCTTAATGGGAAAAGTTCTAGTTAGGTTATTACAGATGATATTAAAGTATGAGACATTTTACGCTAAAGTGGACAATATTTCAGTAGAAAGAGTTTTGATTAGGTTGTTACAAGTAATATCAAAATTGTTTATTGACTAGAAGGGTGAAATCTCTACTTAGTTGTGAAGTACATCGAAATTAAGCGTGTTTAGACTATATCAATTCAATTGTAATTGATCTCATAGGAAGTTATTATATTAGTGGATAAAATCGTACAACGTTACATGCTAAATCGGATAATATCTCCATGGGAGACATTTCATTTTAATCGTTACATACATGCATATAGATATACATATACATACATATATATATATAGTTCATTCCCTTTGTCAATACTATTATAACATATTAGTATGTTAATACTAATATTTTAATAGAATAAATTAAGTTTGTATTCCTTTATCATGAGTTTTATTGTTATAAAATTGTTTGAAAAAAACAAAAAAAAAAAAAAATTCATTCCCTCCTCGTTTCTCCGAGAAATATATTATAACCTTGGAAGGAGACCTGCCATACCAACTTTCCTTCACTTATCATTATGCCATAATTACTATACCCCATACATGGGCCTACACATGTCAACCAAGTACTAAATGACCCAACCTGTACCCTAAACCAGCGAGCCAATCCACGTGCACCTGTGTCCACACACCACACCACATCCGAGTTCCGCCAAACCCACACCTCTAACCGTACAGTTACACCAGATCACATTAAATGCAATCACGTGGGCTCGTTTTAATCTCAGCCGTCCATTCTCTTGACAAACCCTACTTTTGACCCCTCCACCCTCTCATTTAATTATCGTCTCTCTCTCTCTGCCTGCGTCTGTTTCTGTGTTTCTGCCTTCTTGTTCTTCTTCTCGTTACTCGGGCTAAAAAGACCTTTCCTCGGTTCCTGATCCTACGCTCCCGCTGACACAGACATGTCCGGTTTCAAGATCCACGTAATTTCGGTGGTCCGATCGTCATGATGGACGGCCGTGATTGTTGGAGTGGGAATTCCTTAAACGCCGTCTTTCCATGACGCGTTTAACGGAAGACACTGTTTGGAACCCTGAGGTATTCCCTATATAACAAGCTACACTTGTTTCATTTTTCTTTACAGATTAATAAATAAATAACAGGATTTACGCATAAATAACAAGTGATTTTATAATAATAATAATAATAATAATAATAATATATTAATATTGTTAGAGTTGAATTGAAATGTTATAGTATTAAGGTCGGATTCAAATTTTGTGGAATTTAAAATTTGGAGCTTGAACTTGAGTAAAAAAAAAAAAATGATTTCCCTAATTAAATAATATGCTATTAAAGTTGATTAAAAAGTGATTTTATATTAAGCATTATATAATAATACAATACTATTAAAAGTCAAGTCGAGATAATATAATATTAAGTTTGATTTAATACCCGATTAAGTTTAAACTTTTGAGCTCAAACTTAGGATAAAGTACCACTAAATAAGCTTGAGTTTAACTTGATTATACTAGCTTAGGTTCATCTTTAATATATTTTTTATTCTAATTAAAATAAATATTTTTATCAAAACTTAAGTCAAATTAGTTTAGCATTTAAGTTCTATTTGAACAAAATTTGACTCACAAGTTAAGCAAGTTAATCATTATAAAGCTATTGACTAATAAATTACTTGAGTAGCTTAAGGCAATGCGATTAAACTATTAAGCTATTATTGAATTGAATTCAAATAAATATCTAATTGGGTTTTAGTAGTTCACGAATAGTTTGATTCATTCACATTCTTAAATTTTTCTTTTTTGTTAACTACATTATATTATAAATTTTGAAGATGAGGGAATTAAATTTAATTTGTTCTATTAAGAATCTAGTACTCATGCCAATAACTTATAAAGGGGATGAAGTATGAGTCCACTATTTTTTTAAAATTACATAAATATGAATTATATGAAAAATATTATATAAATACAAACCTTAAATCCCTTTTGAAAAATATAACATTGAAAATAACAAAAGTATCGTATTTTATAAATATGATTTAATATTTTACTTACCGTAACTATATCGTATTTAGCAAATACAATATTAATATAATTGAATGTATGTCATATCTCTAAACTGTGATATAATTATAAATACTTTTACGATACGAAGTAAATATAAGTATCTTTGTCGCCTCTTAAAGATGTAAAATAGATATAATAAATTAGTAATACTTTTTATATAATTAATAAATATATGATATTTATTACATGCAATGATAAATAAGTAAAATTCTCAATACTTTACCCCATCTCCTAATTCACAACATCAATGGTAACATTTCTTTGAGACATAAAACTCAAAAGAACGTGTACAATTATGGTGATACAGGCAGCTTTTTCATCGACACGGTACACCCATTAAACACATTTATATATGAAGTAAGGACAAATATCCTTGTCTTTAGAATAGAATTGAGGTCGAATCTTTTAATGTTCTTAATGAGTTAGGTAAGTTTTGAAAGTAAAGCCAATACTAGATGTTCTTCTAATGATCCGCCCATATCGGTTTTACAAATTATCAAATTTCATATATTTAGAATAATTTTCAATTAAATTATTTAGCGATATCAAAGAGTTAAATAAGCTTTTGAAGTTATAAAAAGTACCTCAAATAATTCTTTTCTAGTGATACCTTTACAGAAATTTTGTAAAAATTATGAATCTTTTAGACTGACTTTAATTAAATCATAAAGAGCTCAACTGGAATTCATAATAATCATAAGAGACTTCAATTATATGTATTTCTATAAAATAAGGATGGTTATTGTTTGGTATTTTATTGAAGAAAAAATGATTAGATGGGATATAAGCCTTTAATATTTGTGAGATTAAGAATATAAAACCTTATAATGAACAACCAACCAAGTCTTTGTGAGATGCTCCTAAAAATATTTCAAAGATGGGGTTGTTTTATTGAAAAGGTTGCAGAGGTTATAAGGTATATTTTATTCCTTTAGCTAAGTAACGTTAATAGTAAAAAGCCCTTTGATTGCTTCAAAGGATAACCTAATGTCTCTTTAACTATTTTTGGAATTCTCTGAAGTAAAAGGAATTAAATAGAATTTAAGCGACTTATGTTTAGTAATTTAGGAGTTCAATCAAGATGAGAATGTTAAATCGGATCAAGTTTTGATTTTTAACTTAGCACAAGTTAACTGAGTGTGGTTTTGTGCAATTAATGCTCAAGGAGAAGGTAGTATACAACCGAACCTCAAGAAGATTTGTTGAAGATTGGTAATGCTACTGGTTGTTATTTTTTTAAGTTTATGTTATTGCATGCATTGGAAGAATTAGTTCAGCTATAAAGTAATTATGGAGTCTAAAGTAGGCTACATGGGTCTTGATTTGAAAATAAGAATTTATCATTTTTTTTTAAAATATTTTTTTATTTAAAGATTCCATTATAGTGTTAGAATTGCAGTGGTCATTTTCTCGAGGATTTACGTACCCTTACTAAGCCCTTAGTGCCTGCGAAGTGGTATGACTATGCCATCCAAAATTAAGAAAAAGGCCTCTTATATATGTCTTAGCATGAAACAAAAACCACAAAATATGGAATTGATTTGAACTTTTGATTTATTAACAACAAATACCAAAATGGAAGCTTAACACGATATGGAATTCATTTTATGCACAAAATTTTCTAGAGTCTCTAGTTTCCTTTCCTTTTTTGCTCTTGAAATTCTTTCCCTATCGTAGAGGCATCCCATCTTCGACTGCAACCTAGAGTTGCAAACAAAAAATCTCCTCAAATCTTTATGAGCTAAGTAATAAATCGTAATAGAAAAGGAAACCACAGAACATAAACTGATTAAGAAATTGATTACTACAACAGATTTACAAAGAATATGCTAATTGCTAAGATATGAGTGACTCTATGCATTTCGTGTAGTCACGTATAGTCAATGCATATTGAAAAATACTATGAGCTATGCTATGCTCATGCTCAAAGCTTAGCTATTATAACTTGATCAATGCTTGTATGGGAATCCTATGAGGTTATTGGTGTTTATCTTGATCTTTTGTGTTTCGCCTTAGGCTGCCCAAAATCTTATAGAGGAGTTACATTAGTTATCTAACTTTGATTGCTTGGCAGACTTTAACCTTGTATGCCATTTATATATATATTGATGGGTAGTAGTATAAGTTTATTGATATTTATAAAAAGATTAGTGAGCCTTATATCTCTTAATGGGTGGTCAATTGAGTTGCCATGTAATCGAAATACCTTGAGCATGATTGTGTATCATAAAAAATTTGGATTCTATTTTATTTGACATGTGATGCACTATGTTATACACCAAAGTTGGCAAAATATGTAAAATGGATAGAGTTAAATTGTTTGGAATGAATTTAAACATAAAAAAGGTCTACAAATTAGCTATATAAAATATCAAAGGTTTACAGAAATTTAAAACTTTTTCATGGGCGACCCCTTTAATACCAAATCTCTTACATTTAGTTGGATATCTTGATTCTATTAATTTTTAAAGAAAAAAAAAAACTTACCTTACAGTTTTATCTCTTTATAACTCTAACTTCGTGATTTTATTAAATATAACCAAACAAATGCATATTCTATCAAAAACTTATATGAAGTGAAAGAAATATATATCTTATCAAAAACTCTATCGATGCATGTCTAGCTCTAATCTTGCCTTTTAGAGCACTCTTCCCCTGTGTGACTCTTCTACTTGCCAATAAATAATGCCTTAAACCTTTACAATTACCATTGCCACTAGATCATTAAAGTCTAGCAATTAGACAATCTACAACCTCATTATTTGTGAATCTCATCTAGTGGTCTAATTGCTCTTTCCTCAACATATTGCCTTTTACTTAATCTATCAAAAAGTTCTCTTTACCATAGATGATGGTACATTGAACAAAGATGGTAGGGAGCGTAGCAGAATTGTTGCTTGGTCTTTATTTACAGCATTGTCATCAATATTTTAAGTTGTTAATTAGAGACATGGAATCCAGAATATGCTATCTCACTAATTGCTAAATAGTCATATGGAATGAATACAAGCTTTGCTTCAATAGCACTTAGTTTACAAGAAATTTAGTCATATACAACCCTTTTAGTTTCTTTTCTAATCTTGCAATCATCCTGTCTATTGGAAACTCAAAAAAAAAAAAAAATCTATTCATCAAACTTAGTTGAATAGTTGTCACAAACTTCTCATTAAGTTTTGCCTACACATTATCCTTCATGCACTTTGAATGTCGATTGAAAAGCCTTCTTCATAGCTTAATTGGATTGAAACCCCTTGAAATTAATCTTCCAAAACCGAAATTTCGCATAACTATGAAAATTCTCATTATTGTACTTAGTAGCCATCTCTTCAAGGTATGATTACAAAAACTCGAAATCCTTGATTCCTCAATCTCACTTTAATACCAATTGTTGGAACGCGATTTAGATTTTTCGTTACAAATTAAAAAGCACATAACTATAAAAGATTTAACAAGTAAAGAGAGAAAGAAATACAAATTGAATTTACATACAAAACCTTAGAAGACTAGAGTTAAAAAACTATAGAGAAGACTAAATAGGTCTACTATAGTATAACAATAATGGTATAGTTACTCTTTCACAATCTTAGTGCATGCAATTCTTCTAATATATTTATAAAGTTTTCAACTCTTTGATCATTTACATTATCCAATTTACATAACACCATATATATATATATAGTTACAATAAATCAATCCTAATACATAAGATAGAAAATAACTTTTGTATTACAGAAATACAAAATCGAAAATTACTAAGACAAGAATGATCCTCATTTAGTATTATTCCTAATCTTTTATCTTAATGTCCTTTTGTAATATAGTCTTATACAAACCCAAAACACAATAAATATACCTGAACAAGAGTAAGGTATAGTTTGCTTCTTTTCACTAGTAAGAAGTAATGATATACGATGCTCTATATCGATGAATTTTGCCTAAATTTTATATTTTTAATTTATAATACACTAGTCAAAGTTTTATGCTATGGATGGATATTTCATTTAAAAGTATATATATATATTGGCACCTCGAGATCTTAGTCGATAAAAAGTAATAAGCTCCTATCGCCAAACTAACCAAATAGGAGAGGGCTTTGCATGCTCTCAATCCAACTGGAAAACATATAAGGATTAAGTAGAATAGTTTGAAGGTTGTTTGGGAGAGTCACTCGCATGCTTAAGTCATCGATTCTCATAAGAGAATGCGAAATTTGATGATAAGGGAACGAAGAGAGAAACGTTCAAGGTATAAGAATGAATATGAGGAAAGAGACTTACTTGTAAAGGGTGAGAGATCCAGTATTGATATGTTCAACCCATTAACCCATGTCAAATCGTGGTTCACAGCCTTAGATTTTAGTGAGCTCTTCTAATGGTGGCTAAAATGATTATTTTTTAGCCTTGTGTCTATCTTTTTTTCATAAATGTTTGACAATGCAATACAATCATAGCCATATAAGAGGTGAGTCGTTGGAAGCCATAACACACTTAATGGGATGTGAGTATTGTGTGACTAAGCTTTAAGGTGTTCTTACTAAGGATTGGATAGGAGTTCAGCATTACTTGAAGAATTCACCAATGGTTCCTTGGAAGTTGGCAACCCATGAGCTAGGAAGGAGCTCTTACCCAATTGTTGCTCAATACTAGGTCTAAGGTAGTTGACCTAGTCCTTGTTAAGGTCTATATTTTGCAATCTGAGTCTCTCGACCATGGGACTGAGGTAGTTGGCCTCGATCTATTATGGGTCTTGGTCTTTGGGGTTGAGTTGCTTGGTTTGGAGCTTGAGGGGGTTGGTTCATGTCTAAAAACCATCATCAACACATATTAATTAAAATAATAAATTTACTCGAAAGTTTTCTAATGTCAATAAATAGATTAAATATAATATGATTAAAACTATTTAATTCTATAAATATATGTTGTGCATTGATTTTATATAGCTGATAATGATATTTTAATATTTACAAGAAAGTTATAAAACCATTCTTGTATACTTTAAAAGATCAAATATAAGATACATTAAAAATAGAAATTAATATGAGAGTTAGAATGATTTCTATAACCAAAATTAAGGGAGGATCTCTTTGCCACATTTCATATAAGCAAAAAGCCGTATAGTTTTTGTAAATTCCATGATTGAAAATTATATAGGAAAACAAAATCAGCTCCTTCAGCAATAAATTAGCCAAGCATGGCTATTAATTACTCCCGACACCAGAATGTCTGTCAAATGTGTCGGGAAACTGAAACATACAATAATTAATAACGTTGAACAGGCAAACTGCTACGTCGTCATTATCATGACAATCACTCACGGAGGAATTAATGCATTAATTTCACAAGATTAACTATAAAAATCGGAAACTCAGAGACGAAAATTAAGTTTGGCCCATTAACGGTAAAAATTAACGACAGCCTGACAATGTGGTTATTGGTAAGGGGAGTTGGAAAATAGGATCTGCAGACAGCCAGAAAATGATAAGGTAATCATGAAGAATCTCATCGAATGCTTTTTTTTTTTTTAAATTTAATTTATTTAAATGTTAATGAGCAATCCAAGTGAATCTACTATTATTTTTTCATAAATTGTGTAATGATTCGTAAAATATATGATAATTCTTTTTAAATTCTTAATAAATATAATAAAAATATTAGAGATTTTATTCATTTATTAATTCAAAACATTGAGTTCAAGATATATACTATACCATCAACTTGTCTTTTGTCGATGTTGGACAGGGTGTGACTAATTGACTTAGCGTGGAGGGTAAAGAAACTGGAGAATAGAATGTAAACTCTTGGGCCAGGGAAAAGCTTTAATAAGTATTACATACCCTATATATATATAATTATAAGTATATTTGAACATATGGTAATATAGATAGTATTTTTTTTTAAAATTATCCACCGTATGTTAAGAGTATGATAGATGGTTCTAATAAATTTATTCCGAATAGAAACATGTTTTTGCCATGGAAATAGTAGCGGCTATGACGTGATTGAGGTAAATACTAGGGCACTTTAGAATGTATAGCCACTGTGGATTTGGGATTTGTACCAATGAACATGACTAGTGAGCGATCACCTTTACCTGGGAAATGTAAGATGGAAAAAATTGGGTTTCAGGTGTAAGGCTAGGTAGGTAAGCTAGCTTTGTCCTTATACATACATATATAATTGTAAAGACACCTTTTTAAATCATTAAAGGTACTGGGGGATGATGGACTTTAAAATTTTTAAAATGTAACTTCATTTTTTCATGATTTTTGACGTGGGCATATACACTTCAAACCGTCACCATAGCTGCAAACTATCGTTATTTATTACTGTTTCAGCAATGAATTCAGAATTTTATAAACAGTTTATGGATTATTTTTGAAGTATTGAAATCAACCAAAATGAAAGTTCGGTTTTTTCTCCAATATTTTTTTGTTCCCGTTTAATATATTGGTTCACGGTTCGGTACCAGATATAAAATTCAACGGGAAAATTTTGACCTATAAATTGCTGATGTGCTGGAGAATGGGCCACCGCAATGTCGTGAACTAAATGCATGCAAGACATAGCCTTCTTAAGCTGACTGTTCGAGGAAAGCTCATGTATACCCTGTTTGAGGGCTCCATTAAAATTCATGCGCATGAGATCTTCAAACCCATTGGTATCATTTACTTGTACAAAATTTATAAGACTGAATTGGATAAAAGTTTTTGTTTAATGTTTAATTTGCAGTTTTAGCTTAGTGACTAGATAAAAAAAAAAAAGGTTTCAAAAACCGGATAAAATACTAAAAATTTGTTATGTTTAAAATGTGGTACAAAAGTTTTTTTGATTGGATCAAAAACAATTTTTTTTTTAAATTTCAAAAACACCCTTTTAGAAAACACAATCCCTTTTTACTAAACAAGGGACAAATTTATAATATAAATAAATATTTTTTAATTACTAACAAATTTATGGCTTTGTACTTAATATTACATCATACATAATTTATTTAATTATGTGAATTTAATAATATGTTCAAATCATACTTTTTAAATAATTTTAAATAATATAAAATTGTAATTAAATATTATATTAGACAATATAAGTGTAAATGCCAAAATATAACAACAGGTCCGATACTTTGTATACAACATAAGGGGTACAATACATGTTTATTGACTTTATTTTTTCTTTTTTAGCCAATCATGTCTATCGACTTTAAAATAAAATAATTATATAATTATAAATGATATAAAAAAATTATTAAAATACTATAATTATATTACATTTTCAAGATGTAATATTACTATTTGTACTAATGTTACATTACTGTCTTAGGTTTTTTGTTGGTATAGTCATGCACCTCTTAAGGCAAAATGACCCTTGTTTAGGAGGCCTAGTAGATTAGAGATCTCCTTATAAAACAGACGACAGTGAGTTACTATGCTAAGAGGATGTCCATCATGGTAACTTCGGTACTTAATTTAGTTAGAGGGGTAGAGAAGCTTAAACTTAATGTGTAGAGTGTGTGATTACTATTTAAACTTAGATGTAGGCTCAAATTATTGGTTCACCTCTTGTGGATTCAAATGAGGGTACTTATAGGACTTATCCTTGTCTGTGTAGCCTTAGGATTTAGGAGAGTTGAAAGGCATCCTATCTATCATGGGGAAATGATTTCTCCTTAAGTTTTGTGATTGTCCTATCCTTTTTAGTGTTGTATGGTTATGTATAATTAGGCCATGCTTAGGTGATACAGATTGACTCATTAGTTGTCAGATTACATTAAATGTGATCTAAATGTTGTACAAATGGGGAGTGACTCAACCGAGTCTCATGTCTCGGGCATCATATACTCATTTAGGATTTACTACCATGTAAACTCTATGATTAAGGTGACCCGTAGTTTGGAGGCATTAGACTAGGCCAAGGTATGGATTGGCCTGGTGATATTGGCTTTGGATTTGGCTGAGGGACTCTAATCATTCAGGTTAGACTAATGGGCTCATTGGCTACATGGATTGAACCCACTCATGGCTCCTATTAGAGGAGGGTTCATAGGCTACACTTAGCTTGTGCTTTGGGCTACTAGGCCATGTCTAGTAGCAGGTATCAACATATATCATCTTTCAACAAAATTTAGCAAAAAAGACAAAAGGAGCAAAAATTAATTCACTTTCATCACCCCCTTGAATTTTTCCAACTAATGTATTTGTAATTATGTTGATGTCCCTTAGAACGACTTTAATTTTGTACTCTAATAAGTGAGATAACTTTTCCATACATGCCATTAAAACATTATGAAATCTAGATTTATAATTCATGTTGTTTACTAACAAGGTCTACTTTTTTTTTTTTTAGAGTCCCATTTATAGATAAAAATGACCCATTAGTAAATTCTCCATAACTCAGGTGAGGATCTTTTCTTTAATATAGAAAATATATATTTGTAACACCCTAGAACCTGAGGGTATCACAACTTGTTACGTGTCCCTACCATTTAGAAACACGTTAAGGCTCTAAAACTAACAACAATCTCCAAAATCACTTCTAGCAAATGCTTATCAAATATAAGACAATTCTTCAAATACACAACTCGAGTGACTCATATGCGAGTCACTTCAACTATAAACATACTAAATAACCAAATCTTGATAATTTATAATATATAAAACTAACTACCTCTCTTTCTTAACTCGATGATAACAATTTCTATAGTTGTTGTAAATTTATCGAATTAACTTGTAACTACAAAATACAAAAGTGAGTTGAAACCTAGTACGAGTGCACAAATACAAATGGATGTCATGCCCAAAGCATTTACGAGCATATAATACAACTGTAATAGAATATAAGTAAACAATAGTTTAATTATCTTTAATTTATGTTGGCAATCACCAAAGGAGTACTTATGGCCCTGCCACATCATAATTTTTATCCATATACATAGGTATATATAAATATAAGTTTTTCTTTAAGTCTCTTTCGCCTAGAGTCTAGAGTCTACTGACTAAAAACCTAATGTTATAGTTACGTCATCCCATGTAAAAGTCCACTAGAGAATCCCCGTATATGATCGATAGTTGCTCATCTACGGATCTGCCACTATGCACCCTTGAAGCGAGCAAGTCAAGCACAACTAATAGTCAAGGTTATTTAGGCCGTATATAAATTAGCCTAGTATATTCTAAGTCCTAACATACATAACCATACAAACAAGCATTATGTCCTCAAAATAGCTTCTCAAAAGTTAAATGTACTCTAATCCACAAATCTTGAATCATAAGCCCAGACCTCAACAAGTAATTTGACAAGCACTATGAATCTATTTAAAAACAAGCATATATGTTAACCTTCAATACTTGGTAACTAAGTTCTACCTAGAAGTTATCTATAAATCTATAAATTATCTAATCAAAGGTTCCGAAAGAAAATAATTGAATCCAATCATAAATCTAGAGTTGAAATTGAAGATAATATAACTACATAATATGATAAAGTAAAAAGTTAACATATTTATATAATATTATTTAATTGCTTTAAATCGTAAAGTATGATGTATACATAAAAGAAAATATAAAGTAGACACATGATGAGGGTATCAAAATATAAAATTTTACTAATCGATATAGTAATAAAAAAACACGTACTTAATTGAATATATTATAATTTATAGAAATATGTAAGAAATGACATATTAATAATTGAAATTCAAAACGGACATGCTTTACAATTAATGTCATATACTATATGATCATAATAACAACCGTAATAGAAATACTTAAATCATAATGTTATCAATATTAATAATAAGATATAACAATAATAAGATAGTATCATCGTAAACTAAATTGATACTTGAAATTCGTATATGATATGGAAATTTAACGTAATTGTACACTGAGTTAGAAAATAGTGTCCCTACGTCAAATATATTAGGAAATTGAAATTCAACGCTAAAAATTTACATCTACACATAATTTGATATTATGACATAAAGTATAATAACAACTTCATATAAAAGTATAATATACTAGATAATTCAATTTATGTAAGAAATCTATTTACTAGAAAAATAATTACTTTTTATAATGATCTAGAAAAATAAAAATAATATACTACGTATGCAATACCAAAAATGTAACCGAGTTTACTTGTGGAATAAAATGTAGGGACGAAACACTAGATGGGCACGAATCAATGTCGAATAAATACCTATTAGACACAAAAATGTGTTTCTACATTGATGTCGATGAGAGAAAAGGGTCAGGGACGAAGGAGTTTAAGAATCAGAGTGAGAGAGATTCAAGCAAGGGCGGGGATTAAAATGGAGAGGGAAAAAGTGGGAGATTAGAAGGGGAGTAGGGTTCGAAGTGAAGGTAGCAAGAGAGAGTGAGGTTTGAAAAAAAAAAAAAAAGTAATGAGTCAAGAGAGAGAAAATGAAATAATGATTGTGGTTAGAAGAAAGATAGGTTAGGGTAGGGTAGGATTTGGGGTTAAGTCTAGATTATTCTAAAACTTTTTAGAATAAGGTATACCTATATTTGAAATAGAAAATAAAGAATTAATTAAAATGAGAATATATATTATTTAGAAAAATATACCATGTATAAAAATATTGTAAGATATATATAATATTAATAAAATATTTATACCTTATACGTAAAATAAAATTAATCTATTTAATGTATATGTAAAATGAGTGTTTAAGGAAAATGTAATCTAAACCTTGAATTAAATATTTATTCTATAGGATATACTTTAAATAAGTCTAGAATTAAGCTAAGATTTATAGATTGAAAATTTTCTTATTAGGATATGGTTTATATCGATACAACCTAAATAAATTTTATAACTTATTAACTATTTTTACTTTAACTGGGGTGTTTCATTCTTCTCTCCTTAAAAGAAATTTCATCCTCAAAATTTCCCCTAAAGAAAACACCCGATATATTTTCATCTTCTATCTATTGACTTTTATTTTCATCCTTAACTAACTGAACTTGACTTGTCTTAAACTGACTGACTTGACTCAAATAAATAGACATGACACAATCTTGACCAGCTTATACAAAAGCAACTTGCCGTATCATGACATAAAAAGGAAGACTCATCCATTGGTCCCATTATATCCATCCATATGTTAAGTTTCCTTAAATATTTTAAATTTGGCTCCCTAAATTAACCTTTATTCCTCATTCCAATTATTATGTTTTACTACCTATCGTATAAGGTTTGATAAGTAGTATCGAGTTTGGATAGATCATGCATTAGTGGTTATTATGTTATTCTACTAAATTTGCTTATTATAAGGGTTATTTAAGTATAAGTATACAATTTTAGAGTAATTCTTATCAAGTTTTTCTGTAAATATTTTTATATCTATTCTTACTCTTATGAATCTTAACTTAAAGGTTTCAAGGATACTAGATGAAAATCAAACCTAAGAAGATAGGAACTAAGATAGCTTCTCACTCACGTTTAGATCAGACCCATAATCTATCCTCCCATTTGCTCACTACGCTTCCATCGCACCACTCATATTAGATGCCTAAGCTTTCTAGCATCAACTAACCTAAGTTTATCTATGATCAGCTGTCCTAAGGCACTAGAGATCTATGAACCTAAGTCCTTCTATGATCCACCTCCAAAGCTGTTTTATTATCTTTTAGCTTAAATTTTTTTAAGTTTTAACAACTTAGCTCTTTAAGCATTTATCGAGTGAATCCATATAACAATCATCAAACTTAAACTTTTCTATAGTCCATTAGCTTAAAATTTATCTAAGATCTATAAACTTAAGCTCTATAAGGATCAAATAACCTAAGCTCTCTACAGATCAATCACCTAAGTTCTCCATGATCAACAACTTTGAATTAACAACTTTTGCTACTCTTGATTCATCATCCTAGGTTCTATATGATTCTCCAACCATAACTCTGATACTACCTATTCTATAACACCCTTGAACTTAAAGGCACCACAACCTGCCATATGTCCTTACTATTTAGAAACACGTTAAGACTATAAAACCAATTACAATCTCTAAAATCACTTCTAGTAATTGTTTATTAAATATAAAATAACAATTCTCTAAATACATAACTCAAGTGACTTACAAGTAAGTCATTTTAACTACAAACATACTTAATA
Organism: Lumnitzera racemosa; assembly: GCA_024138005.1. Lineage (NCBI taxonomy): Eukaryota > Viridiplantae > Streptophyta > Magnoliopsida > Myrtales > Combretaceae > Lumnitzera > Lumnitzera racemosa. Next base: position 24,063,227 of record JAMXBC010000008.1, read on the forward strand.
ACCAAGTCTTAATCCTTTATAACATACAAAACTAACCGCCTTTCTTTCCCAACTTGTTGATAACAATTTCCATAATTATTGTAAATTTCTCGAATTGACTTACGACTACAAAAATGGAAGAGTGAGTTGAAGCCTACTACGGGTGCACAAACATATACGGATGCCAAGCCCAAAACATTCATATGCATATAATGCAACTGTAATAGAATATAAGAAAATAATAGTTTAATTATTTTTAATTTATGCTAGCAATAAATAAAAGAGTACTCATGACCTCACTACACCATGATTTTTATCTATATACATATGTGGATATAAATATAAGTTTTTCATTAAATCCTTTACGTCTAGAGTTTAGAATCTAAAGTCCAAAGACTAGACACCCAACATTCTAGTTGCATTGTTCCATATGAAAGTCTACTATGGAATCCCTACATATGATCAGTAGTTGCTCCTTTAGAGATTTATCACTGTTGGCTCTTAAAGCGAGTGGGTGGGTCAAGCACAACCAATAGTTAAGGTCATTTAGGTCGTATATAAATTAGTCTGATTATATTCTAAATCTCAATACGCATAACCATATAAACAAGTACTACGTACCTAGAATAGCTTCTCAATAGTTAAATGCACTCTAACCCGCAAATCTTGAATCACAAGCCTAGACCTCAATAAGGAATCTGACAAGCACCATGAATCTATTTGGAGACAAGCATATGTATTAACCTTCAATACTCAGTAATTAAGTTTTACCTAGAAGTTACCTTTGAACTATAAATTATCCAATCAAAGGTTTCGAAAGAAAATAATCGAATCTAATCATAAATCCATAGTAGTAATTGAAGATAATATAAATATATAATACAATAAAGTAAAAAGTTAACATATTTATATAATATTATTTAATTACTTTAAATCGTAAAGTATGATGTATACATAAAAGAAAATAAAAAGTGGACACATGATGAGGGTATCAAAATATATAATTTTACTAATTGATATAGTAATAAAAAAATGTACTTAATTAGATAATATTATAATTCATAAAAATATGTAAGAAATGACACATTAATAATCGGAATCTAAAACGAACATGCTTTGCAATTAATGTCATATACTATATGATCATAATAACAACCGTAATAGAAATACTTAAATCTTAAAGTTATCAATATTAATAATAAGATAGTATCATTATAAACCAAATCGATACTTGAAATACATATATGATACGGGAATTTAACGTAATTGTACACTAAGCTAGAAAATAGTGTCCCCATGTCAAATATATCAAGAAATTGAAATTCAACGCTAAAAATTTACATATACACATCATTCGATATTATGATATAAAGTATAATAACAACTTCATGTAAAAGTATAGTATAACAAATAATTCAATTTATATAAGAAATCTATTTACTAGAAAATAGTTACTTTTTACAATGATCTAGAAAAATAAAAATAATATCCTACGTATGCAATACTAAAAATGTAATTGAGTTGACTCATAGAATAAAACAACGAGATGAGAACACCAAATGCATATGAATTAGTGCTGAATACAAAACTATTAGACAAAAATATAGAAATTATAACTTGCATAATAATGTACTTAAATTATTAACAAAAACTAAATTATTGGGTGGCTTGGAACTCGCTGAGGATTAATTGGGGTTGGAATGCTTGTAGATGACGGAAAAGAATTAGGGGACAAGTGAGAAGAATTAAGCGAGTGAATGTTGATGAGAGAAAAGGGTTAAGGGCGAAGGAGTTTAAGAATTAGAGAGAGAGAGATTTGGGCAAAGGAGGGGACTAAAATGAAGGGTGAAAAAGGATGGGGGTAGCAGATTAGAAGGGGTGTGGGTTCAAAGTAGAGAGAGAGAGAGAGAACGAAATAACGATTACAGCTAGAAGAAAGGTAGGATAGGGTTTAAGGTTTAGTTTATATCATTCTAAAACTTTCTAGAATAAGGTATATCTATATTTGAAATAAAAAAATAAAATATTAATTAAAATAAGAATATACAGTGTTTAGAAAATAAGCCATGTATAAAAATATTGTAATATTATATAATACAAATGAAATATTTATACTTTATACGTAAAATAAAATTAATTTATTTAATACATATGTAAAATAAATGTTTTAGAAAAATATAATTGGAATCTTGAATTAGACATTTATTTTATAAGATATACTTAAAATAAGTTTGGAACTAAACTAAGATTTATAAATTAAAAATTTTATTATTAGGATGCGGTTTTTATCAATACAACCTAAATAAATTTTATAACTTAATTACTATTTTTGGTTTAACCGGAGTGTTTCAATATCCCTCTATCACGACCTCCCCGAAAATTGAAGTTTGACCTAAACACTAAAAATTGGAGCCATCTGTGTTCAATTTGCTCCATTCTTCACTCGATGGACACCGATGAAGAAATTTTGAATTAATGGAACTCAATAATTTTGACCTCCTACTATAAATCCAAAATTCATAAGCAAAATTTCTTATTTTGTATAAAAATCAAATTATAATGTGTCTTCTTTTCCCTTATCCCAAGGCCACACAAGGTGTAAGAATACTAAGAGATGTTGAAGACGATGGATTGAGGGCTTAAACATCTTATAGTTTGTCTTCTTTTTCCTTATGTTTGGAGTTGCACTAATGTTTCTTCGCATTTTATGTTATTGTTCTTGAATTCATTATGAACTAGATTAATTTTGTGGTATAGCTTTACGGGTAAATGATTTGGATTCTCAGAAGTGCTATGTTTTTAATTGGAACGACTTTTAGTGACATTAATTTCATTATTAAAAAATTTTTAGTTACCTCGACCAATGATACTTTTACAAGTAAAATTTAAAAACTCGAAAGGAAATAGAAGGTTAACATAAAGCATCATGGACACATGTGGTTAAATAAAATATAGGATTCATTCTCTTGATTCAATTAATGTTCAATCCAAGACATAGATATATGCATGAAGAGTAATATTAATTAGGATAGTTAAATTAGTGGGATGGGTTTACTCACATAACAGATAATTATTGGTTAACAACATGAAAGAGACGTTATTAGTATAATTAGGATGATCAAAGCTTGAAAGTAAAGTGTTTCCTTATGAATCTTACTGAAATCTAATAAATTAATTATGCTAACAAAAGTAAGTTTTTTTTTTCTTTTTTTTAGTGATGCTCAATAGTAATGCTGTTGATTTTAGCCATCAACACAGATAGAATATCGAATATTTAATTTGTTAGAGTTAGCTGTTCAATAATATGATTCATAATTATCATTAAGAGGTTGGATTTAGATTTTAGATAACAGATCATAAACTTTATGATAAACGAGAGAAACAAAAAGAGAGGAAAATATATACATACATACACACACACACATATATATATATATATATATAAAACTGATTTTTCAAGGAAACCCCAAATAGAAATGATGTAGAAAATCACAGACAAGATTAATAGTTTTATTTTGAAATGTAGTGATCATGAATTTCAAAGGAGCTTACTTTGGGTTGTTGTTTGAAGATTGAATGAAGAATGATAGAATTTGCTTATGGATTTTCATGCACTTGATTTTATTTTTTTTCCCATTACATGCTTACATTTGGTAACAAAGGACAGTCGTAATAATATTTTTCACGTCCACATTTTCATGATGTGGAATCAGTTTTTTCCCACAATTTTTCTAATCACGGTGATAGAAATAATGGATGATAACAATTATAACCCCAAATTTGGTTAGCACCCAAAGGTGTATGTCTTACATTCTCAAACCTTCAAAAAATACATACTTTTCAAACTATCGGCTAGACATCGGAAAAAAAATATCCGAACCCCACCCCACCCCCCACCTCTTGCGGTCAGCGAACTGTGGAAGAAAAAATGCCTTTCCCGTAGTTACAATTGTTGGCAAAGCTTTCCCTAAACAACTATGGGAACTTAGTTCATCATTGTTTAGATCGTCGAGAAAGGCTTGAAAAACTGCTGGGAAAACCACTATTTTTAGTTGCATGTGCTTGGAAGCATGTAAATTCATTTTAGGTCCTGTTTAGACTGTTTTTTTTTTCTTATTTACATTTGTTTTATATTTGATCTATATTTGGAATCCAATATTTAGAAGTTTTAGAATTGAGAAATAAAATTTCACATAGTTTTAGGGAAAAAATTGAAAAAAAAAACAAATTCATGTGTTGGAGATGATTATTTTAGTTTGTATTTTCTTAAATATGAATGAAGTAAATGATAGATAAATTCAAATTTATAAGGATTTGTTGGATAATTAATTTAAGAAGAGGGTTATATATAAAATTATATTTATATTTTTTTTAGTGTTTTATTCTTTTCAAACATAATATTCAAATAGACACAAAAAATATATCAATAAGATGGAAAATAAATAGACGAAACGAAGTATTATTTAATTTCATAGCAGATACTATATTTTATTAGTTTTACCTTTCATATATTATTTAAAACATTCACCATGGATGCTTGCGGGTACTAGTAAAACATTTGAAAAAGAAACATCTCATGTTTTCAATTTTGATTAAATCCTATACGTAAAAACTAGTAAGTACCTTTAGCTTCTAATAAGTGCCATGGAGAACGCGATCAAGACTCAGAATGAGAAGCAGTGAATGGAGATGAGACTGAGAGAAGTCGTCTAATTATTAACTAGGGTTTCTTTTTTTTTAGTTTGACATTTTAACTTTTGATACTTCGTTCACTTTGTGAATTTCCTAATACCGGGCTTTTTTAACATTTCATTTTCATCTTCTTGTATTACTATTTTACTCTCTCTTTTTTTTTAATTTTCATTTCCCTTCCACCAAACCCCAAAACCACCCACTCAAACCCACCAACACCAAATCACTTATTTTGCCCCTAAATCTTTATATATATATTGAAACCTACCTATAGAAAGGAGGTTTTAATTTTTTTTTTTTAAATTGATTGAGATTGGGTCTTGCACTTAGTGTTTGTGGACCTGCAAATGAAAGGACAGTAATGAGTGTTAAAGTGTTGTCCAGCATGATTATTCCGATATTTTAAATTAACAAAAGTTCAAAGGTAGGAAAGTAGGAGAATTAGTGAGCTATGTGTGCTTAGTGTGTGCGAAGGAGTCAAGATGAATTGTCGTTGGAGTGTTGAGGCTATTTATAGAGAGGGGTCGATGCAAATCTATGTGCACATATTATACGTTGATATGTCCACTAAGTTTACTAAATAGAATTTGTGTTAATCGTTGTGCTCCGAAAATAAAGGGACTTTGTTGTTGATCGAGTCTTAGAACTTTATCCATTTGCCTTGAGATTGTTGTGGGTGTCTTGGTGTGAAGCCGAAGGCAAAGCAGTATCTATTCCTTGTTTGGAGGCTTATTGAATTGGTTTATCATGAGATAGGACGAGTCCGTTAATGATGGAACATGTCGATCTTGAGCCTAAACAGGTGGTCTATGGTGTAAAGAGATTAGTATTAGTTTAAGGAACCTATGTCAAATTTTTTTTATCAACATACCTATTGCTTTGTGAAAGGAAAAAATAAAAACCACCTCAATTGATTCATTAGGTAAGACCTATATTGATGTGATGATCCCGACCCCTTTAAAAAGGATTTATTACATCTCATGTGTATATAATACGTACTTTTTCCCTCCTTTAATCACCATTTCTAAATTTCCCCTAGCAAACTTTTTCGTTTTCTTAATATTTCCATCCCTATGTGAGTTTCTTGTTTCAATTGGAATAGTAAACACTGCACAATAATAAGTGATTTATGTTGTCATCTTTATATTAATTACATAACTCAAAAATATTTTCAAGTAAATGCATTTATTTTGCTAGGAATTACAGCTATATTTACTTGTTTATATATCTGGTTGCACCGGCTTGTTTTAGTTTTAGCCGGTAGTGTAAGTGAAATAGAGAGATCTATCATAAGCTTAGAATCGTCATGTACTACTCATTATTCACTATGTCTAAAGTATGTATTTTTATATGGTAATGCTAACTTGATGATGTTACCTTAATGTTGGCTCTTATAATTTGCTATAGCAGATTAATCATGTTACCTCTTCATCTACTCTCTTTAATAATGTTCTCCCCTTTTCTTATCTCATTTTTTATATCTTATTAATACTATTTTTTCCTGTCTCTCCCTTTTTACAATACATTTTCTTATTCCTTATTTATTTTAAAGAAATTTTTAGTTGATTTTCTTCATTTATAATTTAGACTATTTATATATAATTAATATGAACTAAAAGTAAATATTTCATGCAATTAGACTACCGTTATAATAATTTCTACATTGTTCACATGTTATCATTATTCATTACTAAGTTGCATTACTTGGTATATTGCTAAATTGTACATACATCTATATCTATTTATCACTATAGGATAATCATTATAAGGATCACTTAGATCAACATAAGGAAAATTTCATGATTAGAAAATAAATAAGAGGTTAGAAATATAATCTGTGTAATTAATAGTTATTATGTAGAAGTAAATTTAAGGAATACGTAAATCAATTGAAAATTTTAACTATTTGGTTCAAATGTAAAATATTTTAACTAGTACAATGTGTAAGTAAGTGCATAATTAAATATTTACTTTTTGCATGAGGAATTTGCATGATTTAGTTAAAAACAAGTTTTAAGTACACAAACTTAGGTAGCTTTTGATACTTTATAGACAAACTTTTCTGTAATTATGAAGTAGATGCTCATAAATAGAGTTGGCCATCATTTTTCATCATACCGTTAGATTGAATGGCAATACGAATTTGACTTTGTTACCCCATCTTATCCTAGGTTAATCATAGCGTTACATTTTGACCAAAAATGAAAACACATCATTCGTCCTTTAGAAATAAAAGCCTATAGAGAAGTTCATGATATATGAATTTAGAATAAAATTTAATAAACTAGGAATAGTGAAAACAAAATCTAGATAGTTTTACTATTGCACATCCTATTAGGACCACAATAAAAAGTTTTGAGGACAAAACTTTTTGAAGGGAGGAAGTATGTAATGGCCCAAACTTTGACATGTTAGCTTTTTAGTAGTTTATATTCCTTGTAGAAAATATGACCTTATCATAGACCAAGTCAACGGGTATAAAGGAAGATTACAGTAACCTATTTAAACATATTTGATAATAAAAAATTACCAAATATTTGATAATAAAAATTTATAATATCTTAACATATTTAAACAGTAACCTATAAAGGACTAAATATTATGTAATATCAAACTTATCGAAGCATATTAATTAAAGCTTTACTCAAAACACCATGATTTCAATAATTTCTTAATTTTAAATGTAATATTAAGTCGATAACTTTTACTTACATAGCAATACCATATTGTTTAGACTAGTAACTTTTAGAACATAACAAAGGTAGAGTAAAGTAACTTGTAAACTTTTTATATTTCAAGTACGTCATTTAAAAGTATATTTAAGACCTTTGTCTCAAAGTGTAACATCAATGAAAAATTAGTTTTTAGTAACACTAAATGATAATTTGAGACCTAAAAGTTAGACAGAATAGCTATGTGAAGTTAGCTTTTTTTTTTTTTTCTAAAAAAAAAATGAAATGAGTTAAAATGCAATTGATATCTTTTATAAGCTAAAGTTTATTGGGTTAAATCTTAAATACTTTCAAATAAAGAATCAAGACTCAATGTATAATATGTGAATATTATGTTATTTATATATTAAACACTCTTATTTTTATCTTGCACATGTGTCGGGCAATTATAACTATTTGTTGTCCTAGTATAAATAGTTATAAATAGCTAGCTATTGTACTATAGCTTAAGAGAGAAAATAATAGATTTCATTTTTTGTTGTTTTCTCTTCGTTTCCATCAACTACAGAAAACTCCTTTGAAGAGTTTTTTATTACGGTAGTTTATCATAGTTAGAGCACATGGTAACTTTTGAAACTTTCTCTTAGTAGTAGAATTCATTTTAATATTGGTTTTCCAAAGAATTTCTAACTATTTTTGTTGAGATGATGGGTGTCAAATATTTGTGATAGATCCTTTGTTCATTTTTGCATGTGATAATCTTAGCATGGTGTTAGGTAGCATCATTCTTAATGGCAAGAATTTTCTAGTGTGGAATAGATTAATTCAAATGGTTCTAGGTGCTAAACTCAAATTAGGTTTTATAGATGGATTAATTCCTAAACCAGAACCTAATTCGAATGATTTTGTGAAGTGGACATGTAGTGATTACAAGGTTAGATGTTGGTTATTAAACTTGATGATTATCTAAGTTGTCATAAGGGTTTCTCTATGCTCAATCATTATCCGAACTTTGGAAGGAAGGGTGTAAACTATATAATCAGGCTAACAAACCACTTATCTTTCAACTACAAAATGTGATTTGGAACATTAGGTAAGAAAATATCTCTATTACTACATATTTTAATCAACTTTAGAGTTGTTGGGAAGAGTTGCAAGCCTTATGTTCTTATCTTATGTGTAGTTTGTGGTCGCTTAGAGTATTGCACATGCAATCTTAAGGATAGATTGTTGAATTTGAGCCTGAGACCGAATTAATACAATTTCTTATGGGTCTCTCAAAGCTGTATGAATTTGTTTGAAATTAGATATTATCAGTTGGCCCCCTCAACCCACCATTTATTAGCAAAGCATTTTATCTTGTTATATAAATTGAGAAGCAACATCAAGTTACCAATTTGATGAAAAATGGTGATGAAGAAGCCTCAAGGAATAATAGAGCTATTGGTGTGATTAAGAAAGGCATGAGGAAAAATAAGATGCATTGTAAAAATTGTAACACTAATGAGCATTCGATTGAAACATGTTTTTAATTTATAGGCTATCTAAATTGGCATAAAGGAAGGAGAAATAAGAAAGGTTTTAGCTAATTATCAAACTTGGTGATTAATAAGGTGGTTAAATTAGATGTTCCACATGTTTGTGATACTCCTTTTGATTACAAAAATTCCTTTCCTAAAATTGATGCTTTTGATTTGAATTTGTTGCAATAATAAAATGGTTGTCAAGAACTCATAAAGAAGATGAAGGGGAAATCAATTTTGGATAAAGCAGAATCTAGTGTTGGATCAGCACATTTTGTAGATACACAATATTTTTATGCACATGTTGTTGCCTTAAAGGATATTAGTGTAGCTTAGATAGTAGATATTAGCGCCAGTGATCATATGACTCCTTTTAAAGTATTGTTTCTTCAAAAACATTATCTTTCCCATCTTGTTATTGTGAATCTACTAGATGGTACCATTAATTACATAAATCAACACATGGTGTTACGTGATGTTGTTTTGGTCTCTGACTTCAAACATAATTTGTTGTCAGTTTCTAAGTTATTGTCAATTGTGTAAATGACTACAATTTTTTATGATACTTCCTATCACTTTCAAGACCTATAGCTTAAAGCTTGCATTGATATAGCTTGGTTGCTTCATGGGCTATACATCTTAGAGTCTAATTATGCTTATTGAAATAATAATACTTTGTTGAATGCACCTCTACAATTTTCACCAAATTCAGATTGTCATAATCCAATTTCTATTACTGTTGTTGCTCAAGTATCATACTTGTCCTTATTATATGCTAAGTTAGGACACTCTTCTATCTCCAAGTTAGAACATTTGGACTGTTGTAAACATCTAAATTTGAAGGGTTTCTTTTGTGAAACTTGCCAATTATCCAAATTCCATTGAATGCCTTTTCTAAGAAGTGACAATGTGTCAAGATTTCCTTTTAAGTTGCTACACATCGACTTATGGGACCATATGGAGTAGCTACATATTCTAGAGATCATTTTTTCCTTACCATTGTAGATGACTATGGTAGAGGCATTTAGACCTTTTTGCTCAAGTTAAAATCACAAGTTCATGCCAATTTACATAAGTTTTTGACTTATGTTAAAAATCATTTTAGTTTAATACCTAAGCCTATTAGAACCGATAGTGGAATTGAATTTGTTTCCAAGAAATGTTAGTATCTTTTGCTCAATTAAGCATCGTTCATCAAGGAATTAGTCCACATGCTCCTTAGCAAAATGGCCATGTTGAAAGAAAACATCACCATCTTTTAGATATAGCTCGTGCTTTAAGAATACACGATGTATTACCTAAGGAGTTTTAGGGTAATTGTGTCTTAACGACAACTTATTTGATTAATAGAATGCTAATGTCAATCTTAAGATGGAACATACCTTATGAGACTTTGTTTAGTACAACTCTTAATTATGAGCACTTAAAAGTAACAAGTTGTCTTTGCTATAGTGCTAATATATGTGTTGCAAAAGATAAGTTTGATCCATGAGGAGTTAAATGTGTCTTTTTGGGCTATTATTCTGGGCAAAAGGCATATGAGGTGTTTGATTTAGCAAACAAGAAGGTGAAAATCAGTAGATATGTTATTTTTCTTGAGGATAAATTCCCATATAAGGATCTTTATATGCTATTGTTGCCAAAGAATTCATGTCATCTTTTACTACCTTATGTTATTTTTGATAGTACTCAAGATGTTTGCTCTACAAATTCTAATGTAGATATATCTTTGCCTATTGTGCATAGTGAATGCCCTACATTAGATCACCCCCCTTCATGATCTTGTTTTCATAATTAATAATTTTATTGTGTCTATTCCATTTATGGATGGGAGATGTTCTATACAGGTTGTTAGGCCACCCAAGTAGCTTCAAGATTATGTACACACAATCAATGTTGCTTCGGTTCGATTGTAGTTTGATTTCGATTGATTGTCTCAATCCTTAACTCCTTTTTATTTCTTGATCATCCTTTTCGATATGGGTTTGACAATATCAATATAAATTGAAATTTTTAATTTAATAAAGATCAAGTTAAAAGAAAATCTAGTCTAACAATAGATGATATGGTGCTTGTAGATAGGACAAAGACCTACACAATCAAAGTTGGGAAAATAATCACAAGTAGTATGAATGCATTTGTTAAAGAGAAAAAAATGAAGTCTTTTATATAATTACTTTTGATAAAATATGTAAAAGATATAATAAAAGTCAAATTTGGTTATTTATTAACAAGTATTTCTGATTGCTAAGTTATTAGGTTAATCATAAACAAGTTTTGGGGAATTTATAATTTAGAATTAATACGTTTGATATTTCAATATTAACGGAATTTATACATAAAGATGATATTTATATATTCGGTTATTCAATAAAATATGCATATAGCTTATATCGCTTTCAATGAATAAATGTGATAACTCAAAAGATTATCTGGTTTAGTGAAGTAGAATTTGTTTATGGATAATAATGATTGGACTTTCTAAAGTTTGGGAGATTAGTTTCTAGTTTGGAAAGGGATAAGCTATTTTTGTCGTGAGAAAATGAGCATACGTGAAATAATTCAGTACGGAAATTGGCTTTCGAAAAGGCCAAATCAATTGTCGTCAAGAGGAAATATACTGACGTCTGTCCGACAATTTATTGGGAGCTGAAATGGAGTGACCACAGACTCCGGGCCTCGTTCAAGACTCCAAGAACAACTTGGGGTCTTAGATAAGAAACAGCATCATACTTTTCAACTCTTATTCGAATGAATAAATTATGTAAACAAGATCCTGAAAATATGAAATTACCAACTATAAGCTAAGCTATAAGACAGAGGAATTAAAAGTTGGGAATAAATTACGAGTCCGATACATAAAACACCATATTGGCAAAAGACGTAAAAGAAAACATAGAAAGTAAGGACATGAATATAAAATGAATTATTACAAGGATATTCTCTTAAAACCCATCCTATTCAACCTATGAATAAACCGGAAAGGATAATTTTGAATTGCGAAATACGAATGGCTGAGACAATTGTAAGCGTATGAATATGTGGGAACGTGATCCTAAAATTCTAAGGGATAATAAAGTTTAGGTGGAGTTGTTACTTAAGTAACAATTTAAGTTCAAGTTATGTTTGAGTCGGAGTTTGAAGTCAAAGCACAAGCATGTGTCGGGTTCTAAGTGGTCTAGTGTAAAGGCTAGAATGTATTTTTTTTTTTGGGTAAAAGAGAAATCATATGGATACATATGCACATGCTATTAAAAGAGAAGAACTAATGTCAAGAGGGAATATAACATTATCATAAGTAATAGCATAATTTTCAAAATCTCATAAAGAAAATATTTATGGCCATATGCCACAAAATATAGAATTTGACAATGAAAATTTTATATAAGATATGATATTGAAATGAGGACACCCAATGCAAGCATATAAGCATGACAACCCGTGACTTTAAAATTTTAGGAGATACAATCATTAGAATTGCGATTGGTCGACCAAGGAAGTTCACTAGAGCCAATTGATTGGGGGTTAGTTGATCATGGTTCAACCGTAGGGGATATGGACATGACCGATTGACTACTCTTAGGTCTACCAAGTCCAATGAGAAGCTCTTGACCCCTCTTCTTCTTCATCTCTTTTCATCTCTCTCTTTCACTCACTCTCTCTATAAATTCGGACGCACACAACTCTTACCTACAAATCTAAAGTTCCTTTACTCTCATGATCAAATTTATTTATAACCCCTTACATAGCTCACTTACATATCATCAAAACCATAAGTTTCTCTTAATAACAAGTCTTTGCCCCACTCAGGAACCTCAACTTTCTATCTCTAATTGCACTAACATCCTACAACTATACATTACTTAATCCCCATACAATTTCAACACTTCCATTAGAGTCCTAAAATCTAACTTATCTTATTTTCTCACTCTAAGTGATATTCATATGCACCATCTCCCTCTTCCATCTACCTAGTTATTCCTTTATAGTCTTATATCTTGAAATCAAGAAAAAACAAAATGTTTCTAAGCTAGCATTTTAGGAAAAGGAGTAGATATGGTGCTTAACAACCTTTGGATTTGTTAGCTTTAATCGTGAGAACTTCACCCGGACCATTGCATAAGGCACAATATAATACTTCCTATCTTAATAGAAATGTTCATTTAGGTCGTAAGATGGACAAAAGTTTTCTTGAAAATGTAGGATTGATTGCAAAGCATATCTATTGAAATAGGTTGACAACTTTGATTGCCCTACTAAATTAGACATACGTTAAGGATACAAAATTGTTTTACTTTAATTTGATTGGTAAAATCTTAATGGAACAAGATAAGTAAGGGCCAATAGAATTTTGTGTAGCTATGTATCCATGAAACTAGTGGATTTAACAATAAAGGGTGTACAGTAAGTTTTAGAATGAAATAAATGATGGTGAAGGAATTAAGGAGCTCAATGCTAAACATGTGTTATGCTATCATATATATGTTGGACATAAACGATGTGGCTAGTATTAGGGAATCCTCAAAGGTACGGATGGTGTAAGTATTGCCTAATGTGATGATTGCACTATATCCTTTGGCAATAGTTTGTTGAAATAAAAATGGAGGACATTTTATTGCAATAAATGTAGTTGAGTTACCACTCATAGTGGCTTTAGTAAGGAATAATTTGAATGATGTAAGCTAGAGTATATTTCAAATGAGATCAAAGTGGCCATTCATAGGAGAGAGTAGTTGATGCTCAATTATGGACCTTTACTCATACATATATTTCAAATGAGATCGAAGTAGCCATTTGCAAGAGAGAGTAGTTGATGTTCAATTACAGATCTTTAATCATACATATCTTAAAAAATAAAGGGGTTCCAATATAAGATATTGCACCAAGATACTATACTATGACTCCCATTGATGCAACTATCATCAAAAGGTCTAGAAGAGGTTAAGAAGAAGAGGGACAAACCCCAAAAGGCATGGCAAGGATCAAAGGCAGAGTATGAGTACAGTTGGGACATGAGTTAAAGTAGAGGCAAATGTTAGGTTTGAAATAAGAAGGAAGGGAATACTAAGGTGATGTGAGGCCTTGAGTTTCTATTGACTTATAGGTACCTAAGATAACATCATGAGCTTATGAAGATGATCATTTAGTGAGTCATATCACTTATCTAATTGATTTGATAGGACCTTAGATGGTACAGTACCCTGTTGGCTATTTTAAATTGAAGGAATTTAGAAATATTGAGTAGTAAAGAGCAATGTAGAAAGTATACGAAGTATGGTGTAATATAGTCGTCATAACCAAATTAATGTATTTATTAAGGTGGATCAAATGAAGGTATGATTAGATGTGATCCAAGCGAAGCTTGATGGATTTGAAGCTATGGAGATTGCTTTCCATTCCATTCCATCAGTAAAGTGAAGCTTAACGCATTTGAGGCATTAGAGATTACTTTCCCTTCTACTCCACGAGTTTTACATTACTCTATTATCTGATCTTTATACATTTCCTTTTACTTCAGAATATTAGGCTATAGCCTATCTCTGATTTCATCTAACTCTTTTGTAAATCAACATGGGTATTGTGCAATTTTGGTAATTATGAAGTGAAAGTCCTTTGCTTAGCCTATATGAAGTATAAGCATAGTGTAGCTTGTACTCATTTTATTGTTTTGTGATCCTAGTAAACCATATGTTAGATCTTAGTTCATATTTGATTAATGCATCAATACATCTTGATTAATTATCTTTATTAATTACTCTTTATATGTGTAATATTTACCTTACTCTTTGAATTGATTCAACTTGTCTTTATTAATTACTCCTTATATTCAACAATCAGCTATATCTTCAATTCTTCATTTTTTAGGATAAAAAATCTTAAATTGAGAAAATGGAAAGGGTAGGGAAGGGAAGTGAAATACCTAAAGAGAATATCTTGAATAAAAATATAAAATAAAAAGAAGTGTCGTAACATAAAATGAAACAAGTAACCTAACATATATAAAAGAAACTAAAAGAAAGTAAACAAAATAAAAAGAAATGGATATTAAAAAAATAATCTTCCATAGAAATAAGACAAGTATAGAAAAAGGACACTCATTATCTCCTTATTATAAATAAGCCTATACCTCTTCTCATAAACTTAATCCAATAGTTTTTTTTTTTTTTTGTTGCAATATGGAAGTGGGGAAATGGAAAATTCCATAACTAAGCACTCTAATCCTAAGTTTCTTTTACTTACATATAGGTTTATGGATAAATTTCATAATAAACATAGTAGATAGGATTTGCAAAGTATGTTAATAAAGAATTAGGGTTCTACTAGAGTTATTAGCATTTATATAATTAAGGTTATACGATATATATATTTATAAATATCTATTCATAACTACTAAACAAACCTTAGAATAACTAAGCTGAATGATTCATTAAAATCAAAACCTAAAAGATAATCAATAGGAGAAAATTGTTCAAATTATATGCTAGGGATTTTATAAAAGTGCAAGTAATAATTGGACATAAACTCTAACGCATATCACATAACAAAGTTTATGGAGTATTTTAATAATCAACAATAGAGAAATTAGATTGGATTAGATGTAGAAGCAATCAAAGGGAGAAGAAGTGAGGGACTATCAAAAGTTGGTCAAAACTTAAGGTTGATTAGAAGATAGTTGACTAAAAAACCAAAGTTGGAAGATATCTGATACCAAAAGTGCAAGTTAGATTCCAAGAACAACTTTGAAAGGTTATAATTTTTTACATATAAAGAGTTATAGAACCTATTATACATTAATAAAGATCGATTTGAGTCTACTTTAACTTTTGGAGAAATTTCTTTGCCGTTTGATGCTATTTTTAGTCAAATTTATACGTTTTGATAGGATATCAAGTTGTCAAAGATTTCGTAATAGTTTAGAAAAGTTTTCTTTAGATTATTTTGTTTTTTACCATCCTTAATACTACTTTTATTCAATTTCCTTAATAATTTTAAGGTTTTACTACCATAAATATCTTATGTGATGTAGACCAAGGCTAAAACAGATAAAGTCGATCATTGGGGTAGGTCTAAATTTGCTGAAAGCTTGAAGAATGTGATGGAAGTCATGTGAAAGATTAGAGAAAGGTAAGATAAGCAAACCCATGAGCGGCTTCAAACGATGTGGCCTATCAATGAAACTTTTAAGAACTCACGGCACAACTAAATTTGATGTACGAGAGGGTTCGGCGAGGTTACTCACACCTAGTCTTCCTTAAGATTTAGGATAAGAGTGAAAAAGTAAATAAGTTAAAGAGAGCAATGTTCACAAAGAGAAATATTTAGTGTATTGATAATGATAAGATCATATGGGTACATGTACAATGGGTATTTATACCCAAGAAACTAGGGCAACCTCCTTAAAATGAAAAAGAAAAAAAGGGTAATATCTAAAAAGAGTAATGTATAAAGAATAATAAAGGTTACAAATGATAATTCAAGTAAATTAAAGATTGCGCTATAGATTCTTCTATGTAAGTTTAGGATACATGGCAGCAGCATATTGGAGATGCTTCTAGTAGAAATAGCCAAAATAATACGATCAGGATGGAAGGTAGAGCAGGGGTGTTGAGCAAAGGTATCAAATAGACTTGAGCTCATTCGAAAATGAGTGACTATAGATATGTGCTGGAGCTCTTGGCTCCTTGGCATTAATGTTGCCAATTTAGTGGTTAGCTTGGCCATGCTGAGTAAGGGTGTATGAGGGGCTGGGTTATCAATAAAGCATTCAGCTAGTTGATACATTACTTTCGAAAGACATGAATTCACTTAGCTCAGCATTAGGAATTGGTTGGTAATAAGGATCAACTTGGTCTTAGTAGGAGTCAGTTGGAGTAAGAGAATTCGTTAGATTCCTATCATTAGTCCTTTAAGGCCTCAAGCTCGATTGCAAGTTAAAGGTCTAATAGTTAGATTCCTATCGTTCCCTCCTAGTTAAGTTGGATTTAGGATCAAATTCAGCTAGCCTTTGTCTAATGCTCCTTCAAGGTGATATGGATTGAGGTTGGCAATGTTGAAAATGTCCGAGACTCCATAATCTTTGGGTAATTCCAATTTGTAAACATTATCATTGATCTTCTAGAGGACTTTGAAGGGGCCTTCAACGCGGTGGGCAATTTGTTTTTCTTCTTACTTAAGAATCTCTCCTTGCTTAAGTGCAATCATACTAGGTCTCTAGGCTAAAACTACACTAACTTCCTTCCCTTAGCCTTTTTTCACATTTTCATAGCAGTTCAATTGATTTGCCAAGTAACTTTATCATAGATGTATTATAAGGACTATGTTTAGGCTCTTATGTTAGGGTCTTTTTGCTTGGATATGGGTATCGTGGTGTGATCAAGAGGTAATTCAGGATTAAAGCCAAAGATAACTTCGAAGGGGGTCTACTTGGTGGTATCATATATTATACGATTGTAAGCGAATTCTATCATGAGCAAATAGATGTCCTAATTAGCCAAGTTCTTACCTATTGTTACTTGGAGCAGTAATACTAAAGTACGATTGACTACCTCCATTTGACTATCAATTTGGGGATAATCGGAAGTGCTGAATAGTAGTTTAGTTCTCATTTGATGCCACAAAGTCCTCTAGAAATGACTCAAAAACTTTGGATTCCTATCTAAGACTACACTTTTTAGTGCGCTGTGTAATCGAATAGTTTCTTGTAAAAAGAGAGAAGCAATAGCTGAAGCATCATTAGTCCTAGAGTAGAGTATAAAGTGTGCCATCTTATTGAATCTATCTACAATGACCATCAAATAATCTTTGCCTCGGGCAGTTCTCGATAATCCGAGAACAAAGATCATGCTCAACTCGATCTAAGCTTTGGTTGAGACAGATAAAGGCTTTTGTTTCCTTTACTTGTCTTAGCATTTGGCCCTCTTGCAAATAGCATAGAAGATATTTTCTTGTAAATGTCTCGCTTCATTTTCAGCCAAAAAAATCTTCCATTCTATAACTCATATGTTCTCCTCTCCCCAAAATGGCCGGATAGTCCTCTACCGTAGGCTTCTTTGATAAGAAACTCCCTTAACAAATAGGTCGACACACATAACTTTCTACCTCGGAAAAGATAACCATCCTCCGCATGGTTTTCATCTATTGCCCTTCCATTAGCACAATGCCTAAGTATAGGTTCAACGTATGGGTCCTTAGGGTATTGCTTTTTGATGATTGTCAACCTCAATAGTTTAATCTATAGTTCAATCGGGAAGACATGTCTTTTTGACAGTGCATTGGCAATAATGTTGTTCTTGCCTTGTTTATACTTTATCACAGAGTTGAATCCTTCTAGGAACTCAACCTACCTCACTTGTTGCTTTGATAGTTTGGTTTGACTCCAGAGGTACCTCAAAGACTTATGATTAGTATAGATGATAAACTCTCTTGACAATAGATAGTGCTGCCATACTTGGAGTGCTCGGATAAGGGCCAAGAGCTCTTTGTCATATATGGAGTAGTTTAGTTGAGGTCTTTGGAGCTTCTCACCGTGATAGGCAATTGGCCAGCTTTCTTGCATTAAGACAACACCTATACTAATGCCTAACCCGTCGCATTCCAGCTCAAAAATCTTTTTGAAGTTGGGTAAGGTTAATACAGGAACGAAAGTTAACCTTGCCTTTACTTCATCTAAACCTCTTTCCTCTCTTTCTCCCTACTTCAATTCAATGTTTTTCTTTATCAGCTTGGCATGGGGTGCGGCGATAGCACTGAAGTTTCTAATGAACCTTTGGTAAAAGGATGCCAGTTTATGGAAATTTCTCACTTTGGCACAAGTGGTTAGAGTTGGCCACTCAACAATAGCTTGGATCTTCTCATCATCTACTCGTAAGCCTCTTCCGCCTAATATATAACTCATAAATACCACTTTCTCCTAGCAAAAACAACACTTCTTAAGATTACCAAATAACCTCTCGGCTTGGAGTACATCTAGTACAGCACGAAGATGTTCATAGTGGATTGCATGGTCAGTATTATACACAAGGATGTCGTCAAAGTATACTACAACATACTTCTAGATCAGATTCCTCAATACATGGTTCATTAGCCGCATGAAAGTGCTTGGGGCATTTGATAAGCCAAAAGGCATCACTATCTACTTATAGAGTCCATGTTGAGTTTTAAATGCAGTTTTCCATTCATTTCCTTGCCTCATTTAGATTTAATGGTAGCCAGACTTCAAATCAATCTTGCTGGAGACCTTAGCTTTACTTAATTCATCCAACATATCCTGCAATCTAGGGATAGGATATCGGTACTTAATTGTAAATTTGTTTACGGCTCGATTATCGATGCACATTCGCTAAGTACTGTCTTTCTTCCGCACAAGGAGAGCCGATACAACATAGGAGCTAAGACTCTCTCTTACATAACCCTTTTCTAGAAGTTCATTGACTTGTCATTGAAGCTTAGAAGCTAGCTCGGGATTCATTTGATAAGCTGGCTTATTTAACAGGGTGGCTTCGGGTATCAAGTCAATGTAATGTTCAATCCTTCAGAGAGGGGGTAACCCCTTAGGTAATTGCTCAAGAAACAGGTTAGCATATTCATTCAATAATTCCTTGATTTCTAAGGGTAGTTTACCCCATTCCTTTAATTCTAACAGTTGTCTAATTAACAAGAAGGTTGGTATATCGGCCTTGATGGCTTCTTAGAGTTTAGCTTTACTCAACACTAAGGTCTTCTTCAATCCTTGAGCTAACTTGGCTTATAGTTTGCTCACTTGACTCAGGATCAAGGGGTTCAAAGTGATTCACCTACCATCCTTCTCGAATGCACGGGTGTTCTTGAATCCATCATGAATAACCTTTCAATCGAAAAGCAAAGGTTTAACATCTCACAAAGGATTTCGTCAGAATAGTTTCCAATTAAGAGCAGTAATAGCAATTGCTGACTGACATGTAGTGTTGCCTTCTCATTTAGCCAATGTAGTTTGTATGACTTCAAATGTGAAGTGATCGGTAACTTAAGCTTCTTAACTAGGTCAATAGATGCCACATTTGTATAGCTTCTACTGTCTATTATGAGTATGCACACTTAATCATTCACTTTGTAGGTGATGTGGAATAAGTTCTTTCTCTACTGCTCCTTAGTAGAAGGTTCTAAGCTCATGGCATGTTGTACAACTAAAGTCAACTTATTTAAGTCTTTTACAAACACATCCTCCTCAATCAGGTAAACATTAATATTAACCTCACTTCCTACTTCTTTCTCTTCCTCAGGTTCCTTATCCATGATATCTACCTTAATCTTTAGGTTTTTTCCTTTAATGATCATGGTCCTTCGATTTGGACACTAAGCAACCATGTACCCAAAACCTTGGCACTTAAAGTACTTGATTTAGCTCATCTTCCTCCCAGATCTTTGCCCTTTCCCATAAGTTCGGGTCGGTACATTGCTATCAGGTCGACCCTTCTATTCAGACTTGACATCTATTTGTCTAGTCCACTTGGTACTTAGTTGAGCTCGGTAGCCTCCTTGAACAGGTCAACTTGACTGACCAAGATGGCTCAGTGGTTATTGGGTTGACACTCGACTTCTTTTCTATCTCTCTTCTTGCTAGGCTATCCTTATAACCTCAACCAATATGGTGAATTACTAAAGTTCCACAATGTCTCGAATATCACTCTTTAATTTAGTAAGGAACTTGGACATTGTTTGGGTTGGAAACTCTTCTACTTCACTACGAATCATGAGTATTTGGAACTCTTAAATTACCTCGTTAATAGTTCATCCTCCTTATCTCAACTCTTGAAGTTAAGCAAAAGTGCCTTACAGATATGTATCTGGTACAAATCTGTTTCTAAATATCCTTCTCATTTCGAGCCAAGTGCTTACTTCTCGGTATCCTTCTCATCTCCTCATGTTCTAAAAGTTCTTCTACTACATGGCAGTGTATCCCAAGAACTCAACAACAGCAGTTCTTACCCTCTCTCAATCCTTATACTAGTAATAATCAAACACAGATTCAACCTTCTCTTCTTAATCTAAATAATCATCTATACTCCTAGAACCACTAAAGCTCGAAATCTAAAGCTTCACATGGTCAGTAACTTAGGGTACTCTAACTCACTCTTCTTCTTCTCGTACTCTTCTTCTTCAACATTATCCATATCTCCCAAGTCAATCTTTTGTTGTGCTCGTCCTCTTACTCCTCCACCTCGAACTTGTCAAGTTAGGTTCTGACCTCTAACAGGTCCAACAGCTGATGGAGTGTTTTGTATGACCTTGGCAAGTCGATAGACCATTACATGAACAACTCTAGTTAAATTAATTAGGAGGTTAGCCACCTCATCTAGTCTTTTATCCCCAATAACAACATTAACACCTAAGTTTATCATTTTCTTTGATAAATTTGGTTTCAAACTTTGAATCTGAGATAAAACTAATACTATTCCTCCACTAAACAACACGTACACTCTCCACACAAATGTCTAGTCAACCCATAAACACAGTAACTATACTGATGAACAAACTAGTATATAGAAACTTGCTCTATTTTCGGATGTTCTAAACAAAGCAAAATAGATTATGCTCGAGAACAACTACCACACTCTATTACTTACTCAAATACTTCAATGACTTTCTTCATAACCTCGACACATTGCTACAGCAAACACTACTACAACAAGCACTACTTTACGCAAACATAACTTACCTAAATGAAACCTTCGCTTTGATACTAAGATGATGCAGACCAAAGCCAAGAACAAACAAGGGCGGTCACTGGGATGGGTCCAAGCTTTCTAAAAGCTTGAAGAAGGTAGTGGAAGTTGCGCGAAATAATAGAGAAAAGTAAGATAAGCAAACCCACAAATAGCTCTAATGCAGACCGGAGCTAAGAATAGATAAGGCCAGTCAAAGGGATGGGTCCAAGCTTACTAAAAGCTTGAAAAAAGGTGAAGGGAAATGCACAAAAAGGACAAAAAATGAAGGAAAAGTAAGCAAAACCCATGAATAACTCCAAAGGATATAATGCACCAATAGAACTTTCGAGGATTCACGGTACAGCTCGATATGACATACGAGTTAGTCCAATGAGGTCACTTACTACCTAGCCTTACTTAAGGGTTAGGATAAGAGTGAAATGAGAGTAAACAAACAATGTTTATGACAGGAAAATATCTAGTGTATTAATGATAATTTGATCATATGCGGCTACATGTATAAGGGGTATTTATACTGAAGAATTTAAGGCAACTTCCTTAAAAAGGAAAAAACAAAAAGAGTGTTGTTTCAAAGAAGTAATGTACAAAGTATACAAAGGGTAAAAATGAATATCTACGGAAAATAAATTATTATAGTAGCAGATTCTATAGGTAGTCCTAGACACATAGCAGTAATGTATTAGTGGTGCTATTAGGGGATATAAACAAAGTAGTACAAGTTGGTTGGGTGGCTGAGCAGAGGTGCCAAGTAGGTATAGATTTGTTTGAACAGGAGTAGCTAATGCGTGGGATCCTTGGCCTTTCGGCAGTAATGTTACCGAGTAAGGGGTCAGGAAGGATAAGATCAAGAAAGTGCACAGAGTCTGGCTACTATCAAGGCATACTTCCACTCGACACATGATTCCGAAAGATGAGCAGTCATTTGGTACAATGTAGAAAGTTAATAAGTTACAAGGAGTAACTTAGCCTCGGCAGAAGTCGGATGGAGAAAGAGGATTTGCTTCGTTAGTCCCTCTAGTTCTCGGGCTTAACTACGGGTTAAAGGCTTAGTAGCCTGATTCTTACGGGTTAAAGGCTTAGTAGCCTGATTCTTATCATTCCCTCTGGGTTTATTTAGATTTGGGATCAAATTCAACTGGCCTTCGTTCAGTTCTTCGTTAGGATGATGCGTAATAGTCGACAACTTCAACTATATGACCAGATTGCCTAATGCCACATTGGTGCAACTACCAGCATCTGCAATTAGCGTATACAGCTGATCATTCACCTTATAGGTGATATGAAACAAGTTCTCCCTCTGCTCCTCCTCATATAAGGGCTC
The DNA here is from genome assembly GCA_024138005.1 of Lumnitzera racemosa. Taxonomy (NCBI): domain Eukaryota; kingdom Viridiplantae; phylum Streptophyta; class Magnoliopsida; order Myrtales; family Combretaceae; genus Lumnitzera; species Lumnitzera racemosa. Next base: position 24,086,118 of record JAMXBC010000008.1, read on the forward strand.
CAAACTCATTACGTGTGAAACAACTAAGATTAACTGATCCAAGTCCTTAGCAAACAGATCCTCTTCAATCGATTCATTCTCCTGAGTAGTTTCTTTCTCGATAAAAGTTTCCTCCTCGAGTTCTTCGTTAATACTATCCACGTCAAGCTTCAAGACATCTCCCTTGATGACCATAGTCCTTTAGTTCAGACATTGAGTAGTCATATGTCTAAACCCCTAGCATTTGAAATATTTGATTTGGCTTGTCTTCCTTCTAGATCCTTATCCTTTCTTATATGTCTAGGTCAGCACATTACTATTAGGTTGACCCTTCTATTAGGCTTAAACATCTACCTTTCAGGTTGAATCAGTACTTGATTGGGCTTAGTAACTTCCTTGACCAGGTTGGCTTGGATGACCCATTTGGCTTGTTGAAGGTTGGGCTAGGACTCTATTTCTTCTTTAGCTCTTTACTCATTCGGCTATCCATATAGCCTCATCCATTGTAGTGAATTATTAGAGTTCCACGATGTCTCAAATATCACTTCTCAACTTAGTAAGGAATCTAAAGATTGTTCACGCTAATAGTTTCTTCACTTCGCAACGAATTATGAGTATTTGAAACTCTTGAACATATTCGTCAACAGTTCGGCTTTCTTATCTCAACTCTTGAAGCCTAGTAAAAGTGTCTTGCAAATAGGTGTCCGGTACAAACCTGTTTTGAAGTATTCTCTTCATCTCAAGCTAAATATTAATCTTTTGGTAATCCTTTCATCTTCACATGATCTAGAAATTCTTCCACCACATGGCAGTGTATCTGGAGAACTCAATAGTAATAGTTCTCATTTTGTCGTAATCTTCATGTTGGTAATGATAAAAAACACACTCTAGCTTCTTGTCCTAATCCAAGTAATCATCTGCACTTCTTGACCCATTAAAGCTTGGAATTTAAAGCTTTACATGATCGGATACTTGGGGTGTTCGAGCTCGCTCTTCTTCCTCATGCTATTCTTCCTCATACTCTTCCTCGTCTTCTTCATCCAAATCTCTCAAGTCAATCCTTCTTCTCACTCATCTACCTATTCTTCCACCTTGAACTTATTAAGCCGAATTCTAACCTCTAGTAGGTTAGGCAGCTTATGGGTATTATGTGTGGCTTTAGCAGGTGTATAAACCAATACATGAACAACTTAGGTTAATTCCATTAGGAGGTTGGCTATCTCATCAAGTCTCTCTTCCGTACTTTTTGGAATACCTTAAGATTGTTGGCTGTGGTGGACAATACGACTGTTGTCATCCCCAGCACTAGCATTAACACTTGAGTCTGTCATTTTTTCCAAAAGATTCAAATCCAAACTCTTCGACTCGGTGCTACAGCTAACACTTTCTCTTGAAATTGCACAACAAACACTTTCTTCAAATTAGAAGCTTAATAATTAGCAAACATAGCAGTTAAATTAACACAGAGAATTGCTCTGTTTCACAAGCCTAAAAACAGGGTATAAATAGTGAACTTTGAGAACAAACTACTACAATCCGAGTGAACTTTCGCTCTATTACTAAGATGATGTAAATCGGAGCCAAGAACAGATAAGGTCAATGATAGGTGTGGGTTTAAGCTTGCTAAAAGCTTGAAGAAGGGTAAAGGGAAATGCGTGGGAAGGGGAAACATGAGGGACAAGTAAGTAAAATCTACGAATAGCTCCAAGGGATATAATACACTAATGGAACTTTTGAAGATTTATGGCACAGTTCGATATGATGTATGAGTTGGTTTGGTGAGGTTACTTACCGCCTAACCTTACTTAAAGGTTAGGATAAGAGTGAAATGAGAGTAAAGAAACAATGTTTAAGAAAGGAAAATATCCAGTGTATTAATGATAATCTAATCATGTGCAGGTATATGTACAAGAGGTATTTATACTAAAAAATTTAGGGCAACCTGCCTAAAAAGGAAAAGATAAAAAGGGTATTGTCCCAGAGATGTAACGTACAAAGTATACCAAGGGTAAAAATGAATATTTACGAAAAAACAATGATTATAGTAGTAAATTCTATAAGTGGTCTCGGATACGTGGCAACAATGTATTAGTGGTGTTGTTGGAGGACGTAGACAAAGTAGTACGAATTGGTTGGGTAGCCGAACAGGGGTACCGAGTAAGTATGGACTCGTTCGAGTAAGGGTAGCTGATGTATGGGATCTCTTAGCCTCTCGGTAGTAATGTTGTTGAGTAAGGGGTTTTGGTCAGACACAACCAAGCAGGTGCCTAGAGTCTGGCTGTTGTTAAGGCGTTCTTTCATTCGATACATAATTTTTGAAAGATAGGCAGTCATTCAACACGATGTAGAGAGTTGATTAGCAACAAGGAGTAACTCGGCATCAGTAGCAGTCTGTTGGAGCAGGAAGATTTGCTTCGTTAGTCCTTCTAGTCCTTAGGCTCAACTAGGGTTAAAGGTCCAACAGCCTGATTCTTATTGAGCTATAAAGGATGTTATGCATCAATGGAACTTTCAAGGACTCTCGATATAACTCAAGATACGCATGAGAAGGTCCAGTGAGGTTACTTGCCACTTAGTTGTACTTAAGGTTTAGGATAAGAGTGAAAGAGTAAATAAGCTAACGAATGCAATGTTCACAAAGGGGAATCTTCAGTGTATTGATAATGATAAGATCATGCGGCTACATGTACAGTGGGTATTTATACCTAAGAAACTAAGGCAACCTGCCCAAAATGGAAAAGCCAAAAGGGTAATGTCCAAAAGGAGTAATGTACAAAAAATAATAAACGGTACAAATGATAGTGCAAGTAAATTAAAGATTGCCACTACAGATTCCTCTACACAAGTCTAAGATATGTGGCAGTAGTATATTGGAGATGCTTGTGGTAGAAACAACCAAAATGGTACGATTAGAATGGATGTCCAAGCAAGGGTGCCAAGTAAAGGTGCTGGGTAGACTTGAGCTCATCTGAGAAGGAGTGGCTGTAGATATATGCTAGAGCTCTTGGCTTCTCAGTACCAATGTTGCCGATCTAGAGGTTGGCTCGGCCAAGGCTAAGTTGGGGTGTGTGAGGGGTCGAGTTATCAATAGAGTATTCGACTAGTCGACACACTACTTCTAAGAGTCGTGAAGTCACTTAGCTTGGCATTAGGAATTGGTCGGCAATAAGGATCAATTTGGTCTTGACAAGAGTTGACTGGAGTGAGAGAATTCACCTTATTAGTCTTTCAAGGCTACAGGCTCGATTGCAGGTTAATGGTGTAGTAGTCAAATTCTTATCACTATGAATTAGTTGTATCCATCATCTTTCAAATTGATATTAGTCTATTTCCATATGATTTTATGTTTCATACAATACGCTGCATTATACCCTTAGTTAGATTCATATAATGTGTAAACAAACAAGATAAGGAAGATTGAAGTGACTAAGGAGACGAACCCATTGACTTACTCATTAGATCGGTCGACTACCTCCCATTGTTTAACTCTCTATTCTCTAGGATAACCATCTTGACTCTTTTTTATTGAAAATTGTTAATTTAAGTAATTTAATATTACAAAATTTTAAAATTAATTAAGATTAAGCTAAGAAGTACATGTGATAGAAATTTGACTTCAGGTCCCTTAACCTAAGCTAGACTTAAAGGACTTGAAAATTAGGTGCAAGGAATCCTTAATAATCAACTGGTCATGGATGAGGTGACCTCATTTAGAGCTTTGATCTCCATCACCTATTGAGCTCTTTTAACCTCCTTACAGTCACTTAAGTTGAAGACATACTAGACAGCTTAACTTGGAATAATCCAATGACCCCTTTGCAAGGCTCAAATAGCTTAGATTGACCTACCTTATTCTCCATCATGCTGATTGCTAACCAACTTCCATCTTCACCATCACTCACTAGCTCAACTAAAACCAGCATAACACCTATACAACTTGTCCTTTCCACTACTGACACCACCAAATAGCTTAGATTGACCTACCTTAATCTCCATCATGCTGATTGCTAACCAACTTCCATCTTCACCATCACTCACTAGCTCAACTAAAACCAGCATAACACCTATACAACTTGTCCTTTCCACTACTGACACCACCAATGACATAATGATATGTGTTCTAACATTGTCTTGGGCACCACATCATTCCTTTTTACCTCTTTACAGTTTTGTCCTTTTGAGATACTTTCTAGAATATAACTTTTTTCCTTTTGGGGGTTATACCCTTTTATCTCTGCTATGTTCTATTTTTCCTTAAAAGAACTACTATATATAGTCCTTAGACACTTGTAGGTCGTATCTTTGCATATTCTAAATATTTTACAATTTGGTTCTTGTAAGTACCCAAACTTTCAAGTTTTGTTATTCTTATTAATTCCCTTTAGTAAAGAATTGTTGTGAGTGACCTTATTCATTGCCTTGTGAGTAATATGAAACTAATGTTTAAGCTGTGTTATGTTTGTTAGTAAGTCATATCCTTTGAGCCATTTACAGTTTTACTAAAGCTACCTTAAACTTATGGAACTTTCTTTCATATTTAGAAGGATCCACCTTTTGATCTACATTATTGATTGATGTCTTAGTGAAAACTTAGTTCTTACTCATATTAATATGGAAAAAAGAATAAGATTAAATAAAATAAACTTATGATTTTGATTATGTAATTTGCTATAAATAAGATATCCAGATAGAAAGGATAATGGATGGGTTTTTATTTTTATTGATAAAAAACTAAGGTCACTACAATATTTAGGGTTATAAACAAATCAAGCTGCTTACAAGCTACTTAGGCTTAGTTAGACTTAAGCTTGATTCATAAACCAACTAAGCTTAAGCTCAAAATAGAGTACATTTTTTACAAATAAGCTAAGCTCGAGCTTATATTTAGGTTCCTAAATTAGCTCATAAGCAAGCTTGATTACATTTTTAATGAGTTGGATTGCAAATAGGCTTGCAAGTAAGCTTGTGAGTTGATATGTTACAATAAAAATCTTATTACATGAAAAAGAATATAATAGAAGAATAAGAATAATATAATTAAAATATTATAAAAAAGGTATATTTTAAAAAATTTGAATTAATTTTGAGTTTTAGTTCAAATTTGAGCTCGAGCTGTAGATTTCTTAACAAACTTAAGCTTGAGCCTGTAATTTTAAGGCTCATCAAAAGCTAAGCTTATCTTGGCTAAGCTCAATAATTTTCAAATAAGCTAAGTTTGAGCTTTTAAAGGCTAAGCTCAGCTTAGCTTGGCTCAACTCATTTATACTCTTAACTATGTATGTCTATGAGGTTTGCGTGATAGATTAGAACGTAAAATAATTAGGCTATAAAATTGTATATGTTGCTTATATAAGGGGATTCGAACTTGCGAGTAGCTATTGATAAGAGGATGGTGAAACTAGACCCTTAGATGAAGTGGTTAATTTAAGCATAAAGATCATCGTAGTGGCTTAGTGGGTCATTGATATAAAAGCATTATTTTTTATATGAATAAGTGAGAGGAAAGTTACAACAGTGTATTAGCCCGTAAGTGGATATTGATTAGAATGTTGTAAATGGAACAAACTTATGCAGCATGCTAACATGCAACAAACTTATTATGACACAATCAATGGGCCAACAATAAGGTCGATCCCTACATAATATATATATTGTCTTTTCTAGATGGTAGGTTCGCAGGCCTAATCATGTTTTAGTTTTCACAAGTTCTAAGCTGCGGCCTATGATTATGGAATGTTTGGAATGTGGAACCCAAAAGTTGTTCCAATCGTCAGTTTTCAATATTATGCTAGGCATGTTCGGAAAGAGGAAACTAAATTGTTCTGATCCTTGGTTTTCAATGTTATGTTATATGATTTGCTTAAAATAATTTATATATTGACTTTTAGTTGTTATGTAACGCATGTAACCTGTTTGGTCTAGCATTCGTATGTTTATGCATAGCATAGTATTTGGCAAACTTTTTACTTACCTAATTTAGGAGACTATTTTTCAGGTATTTGATATATGGACTAGAAGATATAGAGTGTAGAAGCAAGCATTACGTACTTTTACTCAATTAGAAACATATGGTGGACTGGTCATATCCCTTGAGTGGCATAGATGTTGCATTGTACTTTTAACCTTGCTTATTGCACACTCCATGACAAGATTTTATGGATGAAAAAATACACCTTTTCCATTGGTGATCACAGGATTATTAAGGGGAGGCGATAAGGAGGGTGGCACAGTAATTCTTAAGCATTGATTTAATCATTGGTAGAAATTGCGAATATGGATGGAGAGGTTCCATTTCTCTGATTCTATCATAGATAGGTTTGCTTTAATAGTTTTTTTTTTTTTTATAACATGTGACTAAGTATTTGCATTAAGCTAAGTAAGAAGCTTGGTTTGGATAAAAAGAAAATTCTTAAATAAAAAGGCCTTTGCATTATGTCCAAGGCATCTCATGAATCGAAATCAAAACGCCCATGATTTATTTTGAGTTTTGGAAGAAACAAGAGTCTGATAATATAATTATTCCCAGAAAAGAAGAGTCTTGTAACAAACCTGTTTATACCTTACAAATTATATAGCTATTTGTAGGCACATTGTTTAGTTCATGTTTTGAGGTTCATGAGCATATATTACAGGCTAATCTCTTGATAATGATATTAATAATACGTATGTTGCAATTTTTATTTATTTATTTATTTTCTTACATGTGACATCTTCTCAAATGAATAATGAGTGATAAAATATTAGGTTATACGACAAGCTTTGTCGACAAAGCAAATGATGATAAATTCTAGGCATATTTAAGCATATGATGTGGTAACTTTCCTCGCCGAAATGAGAGATCGGTGGCTAATTGTAGCCATAAGTTTTAGCAAACAGTCATGTTTGTTTAGCTACCAAATGTTAAAAGTTTTCAGTAATAAGGGAGAATATTTATTATATATAATCAAAGTTCAAATTAACAGAATAAGTCAGTATTAACTGCCAACATGTACTTCACTGCTAAGGAAATTCATTCCCAAAATAAACTTAGTAGAATCTTTTTTCTAACACCAAAACATGCCATAGCCACAAGTCCTCACACAAAATATTACAAAGCTATTCTAAGGAACAAAGAAAAAAATTTCTATAATTTCCCAACAATAATGTGCCAAATTTCTAAGAAGTTAGCAGGCCATTCACTTCCTTAGGCACATGAACGTACTTGAAATCTTCAATTAATTGGAAGTTTTCCCCACAAGCAAATATAGCATGGGTAAATTGATTATAATAATCTTTAATTAGATAAGATCATAGATATTGCATTCAAATTGCAACTATTCACCTAAAAGTGATTGCTTATGTTGGCAACTAAACTTTAGCTTTTGACCACCACTAATATATTGGTAGCCGAATATTAAATTTATAGTTGTCAAAATTACAATTTTACTCATATAATGATTTTCGAAGGTTTTTTTTTTAGTTAACTCGAGTATAAAATCGTTCTCGTATAAAAACTTATACTTTTACTCTAGTTTATATATTACATGTGGTAGAAACTTATATTTTTAATTGAGTTTACTGATTCTACACGTAAATATAAGGGTCTGATTAGAGTGGTCACATGCGTACTACATGAATAGCATACAATACATGGCTTTAACGAAGTAAAGTAAGGTTGTTATCTAAAGGGATGATTATGTGAGAATAAAGTAGGGAGGAGGAATAGGCAATCTTAATGTCTTAAATGTTCAAGTGACAGACAAGGTAGCCTCAGGAGACTTTAGGCGTTCACTTTGTAACTTGAGCAAATTAGATCAATTCTTTGCTTGAACGTTATTTGATCCTAAAGAGCAGAGTTTTCATAGTAGAATGTTTTTTTTTTTTATCTCTCTAAGAATTCTAAATGATGAGGAAATATTAGGTATTTATAATTATTATTTTGTCTGTCCTCAACATAATATTGATGCAGATTTACATTAGTGCATTGAAAAGAGCCATGCTTTGCATCAAGAGTCATAGTTAGAATCTTCAGGGTACAAGTTTATGCCCTATTTACTTATACTTAATCTGAAGATATGTTGCCCATGTGGTGTTTTTTTTTTTTCAACACTTTCAAATAGAACTTGCTGAATAAATGAAGTTTGATTGCTTTCATCCTATCCTTCTATTCTATATTTATTTCAATTGCTTAGTTGTATCAAATAACAAGACTTCTTTGCCTAGAGGTAGCCTATGCCACTAAACCTTGCAGAGGTCATTATGCACTTTAGGAGGTAGTGCTTCACTTAAAGACAACATTGTAAAAGAAATGCCATGATAGTAGGATTTGCTCCTTATGGCTTGTGAAGCCTAAAGCATAGCATTGTACATTAGAAGGAGGCTTTCGCTTATTAGCAACAATAAGTTAAGCACATAAGATAAAATAGTCAATCACGCTTAAGCAACGATTATAACATGTGCTAAGCGTATTATCAATGGTCAGGAGGGTATTTCCCAATACTTAACCTTATATCATTTTCTCTTTACTTATTCATGTGTTAGCCTTATGTGCTTAAGGAGACATATCTCTAACTTTCCAACAATAAGGCGATAAGAATATAATACATACTTAAAAGCATGCACTAAGGAGATAAATCTCTAACTTGGCAGCGACAACAAGGTAAAAGAAAGTAAAAGAACATAGAGAAATAGAGTAACAAAAATTTAATGTTTCATTCATGTAGATTGTAAATATATTGTTGGATTCACAAATGAAACTTTTTAACATATTGAAAGTTAACGAAAGGAGTTATTGCATCATTTTTTGGATTAAGGAGCTTACAGTAGTTGCTATCATGGACCTCATGAATTATAAAAGGGCCTTCCTACTTCAGTGTACACTTTGGCACTAGAACACCTTGTCACATATGCTTTACTACGTAAAGTACAACATCACCTTCCTAAAAAGATCTTTTCTTGACCAGGTGATCATAAACAACATTAAGTTGTCTTTGGTAATTAGCAAAGTTGCACTTAGTATTGTCTCACCTTTCTTCTAAGGCTTTGAGATCCAGCATACGTAGGCTATCCAATTCTAATTCAACATTGAGAGCTAAGTGTGTAGATGAAACCAAGATTTCAATAGGCATCAATACCTCAAACCCATATATTAAAGAGAAAGGTATCACTTGAATAGGACCTCGTTTGGAAGTTCTGTAAGCTTATAATGCTAATGGTAGTTTGTCATTCTACTCTTTGTAATTTTCATGAACCATTCAACTAAGCACAAGTCTTATTTGTCACCTCTACTTGGCTATTTCCTTTCGAATAATATGGTGTGGATTTCACATGATCAATATTGTAAGAAGCCAGCAGTTGTCATACATGTGAGTTGATGAAGGGAGTGCCATTATTTAAAAGGACATGTTTTGGGATCTTAAAATGACAAATAATATGCTCTTTCATGAAATTTGGTATAGTAGGTTTTGTTGCATTCTTAAAGGGGATTGCCTCAACCCACTTAGTGAAACATTCAATCCTAACAAGAATCCATATGCACCCTTTGGATGGTAGGTTTATTGAACCAATTAAGTCAAATGCCTAAGTATGAATTGAGTATGGAAGAGTCAAGCTATGCAATGTTATTGTAGGAGCATGGATTGCATCACCATGTTGTTGGCATGCAATATACTTCTTGGCAAAATTGAATGCATAATTTTCTATGGTGGGTCAATAGTATCCTATATAAAGCAAGTAATGGTACAACTTCCTTCCTCCTTGATGTTCTCCACCAACTCCAGAGTACGCTTCAAACAATATAGTTTTTGTTTTAGGAGGTGCTATACATTGAAGAGGCTTTCCCATGAATGATACCCTATACAACTTGCCCTCGTGTATAAGATACTTTCTTGCTTTATGTTTCACTAATCAAGCATTTGTACTATTCGTCGACAAAAAATTATTTTTCAAGTAATCGATGAAAGGGCACCTCCAATAACCTGCACTTGCTACAAAATTGCATTCTCCTTAGTCAAGGAGTTTAGTACACTTTGGGTAACTCATTTGTAGTTAGGATGCATCTTTAGACATTGTTAGCCAGTAATACCTTATGCGCTGAATGTAGCGATATAAGGGTGGCCTTTCTTTTCCGTACCAAATCATGTGGTATTTATCTAACTTTAAGCGAGCTTGTTTTGTGCAAATACACTAAGACAAGACACCTTTTGGTCCCTTAAAATATAAGATGCCATTAATACAAATAAAGCTCTTTAAGGTTATCACAAAAGCTGCATTTGGATGCGTGAATTGTACCTTGGTGGGACTACGCTAGTTGTCTTGTGCTTCTCAATCCTTGTCCACTAATTGTAAAGTCGTGCATGGGATGGATTTCTTAATAACTTAGACGTTCAAATTATTCTATGTGGTTTGAATGCGAACTTTGGAAGCTAATGTTACTAGGGTGTTTGCATAGCGGTTAGTAGATCATTTGGCATGCTCATACCTCACTAATTTGAACTTTCCAACCAAAGAGAGCATTGCAGCCTTATATGGCGCTAATGCTGGTTTTTTTAGAGCAATTCAATATTTGCTTACTTGACAATTAGGTTTGAGTCACTACGAATGCATAAGTTAGATGCTTCGGTATTTTGAGTAGAAATGAAACCAAATAGAAGAGCTTCATACTCAACCTCATTATTGGTACATGGGAAGTTTAGCTTGAAAGCTAAAGGTATCTCTTAACTTTTTAAAGATGTTAAGATCACCTTGACTCCTTGTCCAGTGCTAATAAAGGAGCCATTAAATTGCGCTTGCCACTCTCCATCTAGTTCTGCTCTCATAGAGTCTTCATAGAATTCTGCAGGGATTGTATCTACGACAAGAGCCCCTTATGTCACAGGAAACTGAGCTAAAAGGTCTACCAAAGCTTAAGACTTAATAGCCTTAAGTGGCACAACTGTGATGTCAAATTCCAATAAGAGGAGCAACTATTTTGTAGTCCTTCCCAAAAGAGCTAGTAGTGATAATAAGTATTTTAGTGGATCTGAATGAGTGACAAAATTAATCTTATGAGCCAAAAAATAGTGGCACAACTTTTGCATGGTGAATATCAGCGTGAGGCACTACTTTTCGTAAGTTGAGTATTTCACTTCGCTTCCTTAGATTAACCTGCTTAAGTAGTAGATTGATTGTTTACCATCATCTAATTCTTGAACTAGCAAAGCCTTAATAGACATACCGGTGGCTATCAAATAAAGAATCATTAGCAACCCTTTAACTAGCATTATCATCATTACTAGTGAGATAAGTATCTCCTTGTTCTTTTGTATGGCATCTTTGTGATGTTAGCCCCATTCAAATGGGGTTCCCTTTTTTATAAGTTGTTGTAATAGATGAGAAATTTCTGCCAATGTAGGGATGAATCGCCTAATATAGGAGACTTTCTCCATGAAGTTCTTTAATTCCCTTAGACTAATAGGTAATGGCATGGAGTGCATAACCTACACCTTTGCTAAATCTACGTCAATTCCTTTTCTATGAATAACAAATCTAAGGAATTTACTAGAAGCTACCCCAAAGACATACTTTAAGGGATTCATATGCAATTTATATAGATGACATCTTTCAAAGACCTTTCATAGATGAGTTAAATGATCAGGCACCCATCTTAACTTAACAACTATACCATCAACATAGTCTTCTATAAAGTCATGCATTATGTCATGAAATATGGCAGTCATTTCCCTTTGGTAGGTAGCTCTTGAATTCTTAAGTCCAAATGGCATGATTATAAAGTAAAATTTTGCTACTGGTGTTTTGGACTTGACTGCCATCTTTATTTAGTTATGGCCACTAAAGCCATTGACGAATGAGAATAATTCATGTCTAGCTGTAGCATCCACTAATGTATCAATATTTGGTAGCGGGAAATCATCATTTGAGTAAGCCTTGTTAAGGTCACAAAAGTCTACGCAAGCACATATTTGTCCATTCTTCTTTTTAACTAACACAATATTGGATAGCCAGGTAGGGTGTTTAATTAGCTTAATGAAGCTAGCTCAAAGTAACTTTTTAATCTCTTCTTTTATTTGTACTTCAACTTCAGGACGAAACAGTCATTGTCCCTACTTTATTGGCTTAACTCCAAGCATGATGTTTAATATATGCATTACTATATTGGGGTTCAATCCTAGCATTTCATCATATGTCCAAGCAAATGTGTCCTTGTATTCCATTAACAACTTTACTAAGTGAACCTTAATTTCCTACAATAGATTCTTGCTAATGAAGATAGGTTGCAAAAACTCCCCTGGTCTTGCGAGATCCAATTCCTCAATCTCTTCAGCTTAGGGTTTCATTTGGTCTTGCATTTGAGGATGGGTAGGCTGGGTTTCTTCCAATGGTATGGGATCTGAGGAAGATTAAAAAACCTCCTCGAATCCTAAAGACCATCATAAGCAATACACCCTTCGTCCATCTTCCTTAACAAAACTTTATATGGCTTCATCTTTTCTTTGCTTCTTCTTATCCCCATGAGAGCCTCGCATTCTCCTCTTCTTCTTTTGTTTATCCTAGGACTCCTCCCATATGGGCAATGGTGTACTGAAGGGTTTACTAATGTCACTCTCTCCATTTGTAGCATACTCATCAAAGAACCCTACATCGGTTAGATAAGACTCTTTATGTTCAAATGGGTTCTTTGTAGTTGGAATAAAGACATCTTTGCCCTTCCAATGGCCCTTGATGCATTGGTGCCAAGTTAAGGGTATGAGGTTATGATCGTGTAGCCACTTCCTCCCAACCAAAAGATGGTAAGATACGGGTGGGTCGATCGCATGGATCCCTATACGGGTCCAACTTTAAAGTCCATGATAACATACCTTATTATGTTTGTAATTATTTAAATAAAGCTATTTACTGTAATAGATTGCCTTACCAGGCATCAATTATCTATCATTCTAGCTTTGAATATAGACATTGGCATAATGTTTATAGAGGATCCATTATCTATGAATGTCCTCTTGATGGGATGCTCATTCAACATACGCTTTACATAAAGAAGATGGTTATAATTAGGGTTTATTGTGCATATGTTTACATTAGTAAAGAATATCTCATTCTCATGTACGTTAGCCATCCTTCATATTAGCTACATTGCATCGCATTCCCCATATTGTCTCTTAGAAATCTAGGTAAGTGTAGTCACTACTGCAAGCCGTACATCTTTATTGAATCCCAGTAAATCGAAGAACCTCCAGAAGTTAGAGGTCTTCATTAAGGTGGTAACTAATGATGGGTGTACGCCTTAGTTGGTTTCTATTATTGCTTCTTTCTCTTGATGTATCTTAACCTGTGGCATATCTCTTTCCTCTTATCTCATATCATGACTAACAACATTCATAGCACTACATTGGGTGTTGTGTACCACGAGTAGATTACTGTGTACATCATTGTTTTCTATGATAAGTTCCCCATTACGTACCCTATCATTAAGTATTTTCTTTAATGTCTGGCACTCTTTAGTTGGATTTAGTTGGATGACCTACAGTCTTGTGATATCTACAGAACTTAGGGTCATTCTTCTCATTTGCAGTCGACAAACGCTCTACCTTTGGAAACATTATGTTCTCATCCCGTAACCGCTGGTCAAGTACAACATGTACCTTACCCATCAAGCAAGGGAATGATATAACTGATGTAGAGCCTTGTGAACTATCATTCCTTAGCTTCTTGTTGTCTCTAAGAATTTCTTCTCGAGTTGAGCTAACAAATGTTGCTCGTTTCTTAAATCCTCTACCTTCTATCTATTGTCACACAATGGAATTGTTAATTCTTCTCGCAATCTCAATGAGTGCAGAGAAAGAACATAAATTAAGGTTTTCCAGGTAAACGGCATATTCAGTGAACATCCTCTGAATGTAAATCTTCACTAATTCCTTTTCATCACATACATCTTGGATGTTTAGGATGTGCTTTCTAAAGCGCTCTATGTAATTCATCAAATCTACCTACGGGTTTTGTTACATTCTTTCTATATCTATAATCATGACCTGTTCCTAAGTGGAGAAGACTTTCTTTAGGAAGAGCTTGCACATAGTTCCCCATGAATAAATCGATCTTGAAGGGATGTTGACATACTAAGTGTATGCCTTCTTTGTCAATGATTTAGAGAATTCCCTAAGCTCTAAGTTATCATCAAGCCTATAAGGCATCAAGGTTTTAATAAATTTCAAGAGGTATTCCTTCGCGCTTCCTTTCTTGCCATTGAACAACATGAATTTAAGACTTACATAGTTCTTAGGATATAGTTTTGTTGCGATGCATTGATGATATGGGAGTTTTAACTTTAGTACTCCCACAGACGACCTAGCTTATATTTATCTCATATAAACATCTAAGTCTTCCTTTGTTATAAAGGAAGTCTTTGGAATAAAAGTTGTGGATGTAAGTAGCGGAGCAAGGGCAAGATTGGGTTGAAAAGATCCTCCTAAGATTAGAATGGTAGGATTAGATGAAGTAGTAGGCACCTGTCAAGATGAAGAATCGCCTAAATAGACTCTTACATTATCCGGTGTAAGGGTTGGTTGTCATGTAGGCTCTAGCGAGGGGGGGGGGGGGGTTTATCGCCTCCTCCTTGATAGAGATCCTCCTTAATGGCTGGATGATTAATTAATTAAGCTGAGGTAGTAACGCTTAACTGTATAACAACCATAGGATTTAGTAAAACCATACCTTGTTACACAGCAACGGTAATAGCCATCCCAATAAGGGTAGGTTAGAACATAACGATGAATTGATTTAAAGCCCCCATGACTTCCTGTAATATCCGCATCATCTGTATGGGATCTAGAGAAGCCTCAAGTACCGAATGGTCCTGGTTAGTATTCTCAAGCAATAGGGGTATATTTTGCTTAGGAAGCTCAAGATTAGTGTCGAGCTCTTGGGAAGTGGTATTAGATGTACCTATTGTTCTCTTTTTGAGAGGTGTCATGTCTTTGCAATCGCTCTTTCCTTAGTAGAGTCTCTAAAATGTAGATGTAAGGATTCGATTGAAGTAGTCACATTCGTATTGTGTAAATAATGTATTACATGTGACTTCAAAGAAATGAAGCGAGACTGGCACCTAAAAGGATGATTAGGTGAGAATAAGATAGGATAGAGGAATAAGCAATCTTGGTGTCCCAAATGCACAAATGACAAATAAGGTAGTCTTAGAGGACTTCAAACGTTCACCTTGTAGCTTGAACGAATAAGATCAATTCTTTGCTTAAGTACTATTTGATCTTAGAGAGTAGAGCTTTTACAATGGAACATCATTTCTCCAATATTTCTAAGATAACTAAATGATGAGGAAATACTGGGTATTTATAGGCTCTTAGGTATGATGGCATCTGTTGGATCATCTAGGTGATTAATGGATGGGATAGAGCTCGCTCGATTCATAGTTATCTAGAATGAGCTAGCTAATAGGTTCAAAGTCAATAACCTTCCTTATAAGTACATAAGCTTACTTGAGAAAGATTAGGGGTGGGATAAACCAGTCCAACGATCCCTATTCTTAGCCCACTAAGACAAATCTCCCTGAATTATTCCAATATGGACTAGACTTCTTAGGCCTTGTCACTTAGCTCAAGCACTCATCTCTAAATAAATAATGGGCTTATCACAATAATTAATATAACACTTTTCAGCCCTTTGCACTACAGATCTAAGCTTAATTGGATAGGGAAAAAAAATATATAACTAAGCTTTTATAAGTCATACACTACTAAGACATTATGTAATCTTCCCCATCTCATTCCAATTTTTTCCCCTCTTTTTGTCTCTTCTAGTCCCTTATTTGATGTTCACAGCCTTCATTCAAATTCCAACTTTAATAGTAATGTTTTACAAGGAAAACTATATACTTAAGTTTATTTCATCAAAAATTCAAAATAAATTGAAAGGTTTGATTTTTATTTGTCTTTTTTTTTTAATTCAATGCTCTACTCAAATAATGTAATGAAAAAAAAATATTAGTTTTGACATTACTTATCATTTTTATGTATATGTAAGATTATAGATTAAAAAATTTTTATGGGAAAAAAACTTAATTTCATTATTTCTTTACTTTCATTGTGCATTTCAAGTTTTTTTTTTTTAATGACTATTACAAGTGTATCCATAATGTTTGAAAGTTATTTTACATAGGTTATAGAAATTTATATTTCCCCCTTTTTGTTGATAGAACTTTTTAGACATGAGTTCTTCAGGCCCGTCCCAACTAGATATGGCTCATAACCAATGACTAGCTACCCTTGTCCTAGGCCTAGAACATGGTCTATCCAGTTATAGGAAGCCTTTAATGGTTAGAAGATTCTGAATAAGGCAAACGAACTAAGTCAACAACCACCTCTTACATATGTGAAATATGTTAGATGTCATGATCTTACTTTCCAACGCTTGTGGATGTGACTTTGCTCACTAACTCCTCCCCAACCGTAAGCACCACCTTTCTATAATATAAGACCCTCACATAATGATAAACTTCTTGATACTTTGCACACTTAAACTTATATACTATTGTCAAGCACTTTCATTTTTCAAGCACTTTCATTTAACTTAAGTATTGAAGTGACCACGCTACATAATAACCCGATGCCCCTTCACTGTATTCTTTTTTGTAAGCTTAATCACATGTACGAAGCCAATTCACTCTCAAATTCATACTGATGAAGGTTCTAAGACAATAGTTTTGATTTTACATTCCTATTTTATAAGCCTTCTAATAATTTTAAGTAAAATCATGAATTTGACATCTTTGGTCAAATTTATTGCTGTGACATTTTAACATTGGATAAAAAACCATCTTTATTACATTTGATTCATGGAATGAAATGTGCTTAGGATATGATAAGGGAATATGAGAGAAATAGAGATGGAATTACCATTAAAAAATTTTGTTGCTTGGATTGCGCTCGAAGAATCAAAGTGAAACAAAATAAGAAAAATATTTACATATTACCATCATTTCAAATTCTCAGTACCTAAGTAGTGTATAAAACTTAGAACGAAAACCAATTTAATGGGTAGATTCTTATAAATGAATAGCAACCAAAACTCTTCACTCTTTAATATACTATGTTATTTCTTAATAATAAAACTGTTTATAGGTGAGTATGAGACATTTTTAATTAGCAAAACTCATTGAAAATCTTTGCCAACATCCATAAAATAATTACAACTGCAACATTCATAAAATAATTACAAGTGCAACATTTATTGATAAGTAACGTTAATCAAAATCATATAGAAGCAAAATAGAATCATCTAAAATTACCTTTTTTTTTCCTTGTCAAATTGAGACAAAAACAAGTTAATGTTAAGGCTAATAATTTAAATATGGCTCTTATTTCTGACACCAGAATGTCTGTCAAATGTATTCAAGAAATTGAAAATACCATAATGACATTGTACAGAATAGAATCTATGTTGTCATTATCATGAAAATTACCCATGAAATAAAGGTGTTTCACAAGATTAATTACAAAAAATCGTTCGTTAACAAATGTGAAATAAATTAAAAATTGGAGTCGGCCGGACCGGGCGAGTATTAGATTGTACAGGAGAGTTGGAAAGTAGGTGCTGCCAAAAGCCAGAAATAATAAGGTAATGATGAAGAATCCATTAAATGAGGACAGGTCTCGTGTCAACTGTAGCATCTATATTTTATATATTTTCATTTCAAATATAATAAATACGATTTGATTAATTTGTCTTGTTGTGGATGGTTTGGCTGTGGTTTTGATTAATTGACTTGACCCCGAGAGTGAAGGAATTGGTGATAGCAGCGTAGGGTTGGGTGATTCACCGGCAGGAACAGGTCTTGCCACGGGAACGGCAGCAGGGTATATCTTGATAATGAGTAATACAACAGTAGGGTTAGAAAAATAAGATAAATAAATAAGAGATCTTGTCAACAAGTATTCACATATCATTAAAATATTTTACTTTTTGACTGTTGATTACATATATCTTATAAAAGACATAAAAAGTAAAAATATAAAAATACATTTTAGAAATATTAATAAATGTTTCGATATATTTATTTATAATTTTAAGTAAGAAAATAAAATAACGGGATTTTAGGTTTCTATGAAGCTAGTTTATGTTTTAGCCTTGAATGTTCAACGCAGCTATAATGGTGTCGTAATTTGCACTAATAAATAAGCAAAATCAATGAATTATTGACTGACAGACAGACAGACTGACGAAGTGATTACCATTACCTAGGAAATGTAAGAGAAAAAATGGGTTTCAGGTATAAGGCTATGGTGTTTAGCCTAGGGTTTGTCTTTCACTTTTGTACATGATATATATTTAAATGATTTTTTAATGGAAAAATCATTTTATTTATTTATTTTTTCGAATGCCCATTTACTTAATCTAAATTGGGACTGTGTAACTTCATAAGAAAGCCTCTCTCTCTCTCTCGTCTCTCAGGCTATATATGTATATATAAATAGAGGTGGATAAGTTAGGGTTTTGAGAGGAAAACAAGCGACCTTGTGTGAAAGGGTTTGTTGAGGGGAGTGTTGGCTGGCTCGAGGCTTTCTTTCACACAACACACCATTTCATACAACACTTGCAATATGCTTCTAGTTTACAAGAAGGCTAGGCTTCGGACCAGGCTTCATTCCCCTCAAACACATACTGCTTTCGATATCTATATGCATATATATATATATATAAATATATGTATACAGACGTGTACCTCAAAGATCAAACCCATATATACATATGAGGGTTAGATTGAGAGGGATGTTGGCTGGCTCGAGGTCATTGAGGCGAAATCAATTTAATTTCATTTTACTTTGATTTTAAATTATTGTATGATTTCGATGACTCTCGGACCAGGCTTCATTCCTCTCACTCAACAGTTTCATCTCCTTAATTATCTCGTTTAGGGTTTGTCGACGCAAATGGACCCTTAACATCTTTCATCGTCTCAATTTACATCATTTTTTGATATGATAATTATAGTCATGCCGGATCCTGCTCTAAATGGTAATTTCTTGGTTTCCTTGAAGTACTTTTGTTAGATACCATCAGGTGTTCCATTTTGACTTTATTAATTAGTAATTCACGTTAATTAAGCTAGCCAATTAATAATGGATTCATTCCGTTTTCTGGTGTTGATTTTTTCCATGCCATTTACAGTGGGTGTGGGTGTGGGTGTGGGTGTATGGTCGAGATAAGTATACACAACTTAATCTATTGTTATCTCTTCTTTATCCAGAGAAATTCTAAATTTCTTATAGAGTGTTCTTCGAGATCAGTACTTACAACAATCTTGACGTGTGTATTGAACTTTTGCACCCAGTTTCCATTCTACTGCTCATTGATATCTTTCACACCTATGCAGCTGAAATTTATGAATTTTTATTGTGCTTGACTACGTAAATGTTTCAAACCGTTAATCGTGCGATTAGGCATCATATACAGCTAGGATTATGTTGCTTTTCTCCAGCACACTCACCCTAGATGTCGTTTGTTGTTTATTTTTTGTTTTGCTCATAAATGTTTGTAAAGTTTCGTGTTAATTTTCAAGCGGCGCGGAGAAGGTATCCTTGTATATTCCTCCCTCAGATTAAATTACATCTGCTGAAATTGAAAGAGAGATAAAGAAAGATCTGCATTTTCGGAAATTTTGTTTAGATTTTGTGTATCATTCGATATGTTGCTGTTTAGATCGGTAAATAAAATCAAGTACTTTGTATAGCATATGGCAATTTCTTATTAGATAATTTACATTCCACCATTGACATCGTATTAGTGGTCATATGACAATAATTATGTTATACTACTTATAGAGAGTTATCCAAATGCAGTTTACCATAAACCTTACCCTAAATAACGTTATAACATCTCAAAACCTAATTATTGAGTACACAACATGCGGATTTTCAATGGGTGAATGTTCTCTATTCATATATATATATATATATATAATATTAAAGCTTAAACCCGTTTTGGCGCTTTACATGATCTATAGAGCACATTATACAGATATATTACAGCAAGTGAGATAGGAAAGTTATTTTAGCAAGTGTTAACATGTTTTTACTTTTGTTTAATTACTGGTTTATACTGAAAACTGTTTCGTCTCTCTTTTTTTTTTTTTTTTTTGTCCACAATGTTATACATTATTGATGTGACTCACCATTTTTTTTTTTTTTAATCCATAAGCTTGTTGTGGCATCTGGTAATTTATCATGTTGGGTTGCTATACTAATGTTTAGGTTAGACAAGTTTTAGTATTTTATACATCTGCTAACAGGATAATGTGTAAAAATATAGGGAATTGAAAAAAATTGAGGATTTTTAATTTTTTTTATCGATTACATATATTAAAATTATTAGATAGAAGAAAATCAAACTTAAACCATTTCATTAAAAAATCAGAATCCGAACTACGCAATTTAACTCAAAATCGAGTTAATTTTCATACTTTTTTTGTCATGTACTTTTAGAAGTCCGGTAATCAAGGTGATTTTATTTTAAGGACAATAGTGATTGGACTTTCAAAGTTTAAGGGAGATAAGCTTTCTAAACTTGGGAAGAGAAAAAGCTAACTGGGTGGTGTTGGGTGCGAGAATAGATGGAACAGAAATTGGCTTTTGAAAAGGCAACATCAACAGTTGTGAAAGAGTAAATATAAATGACGACTACTCTGACAATTTTTCTTGGGAAATGAAAGGGAGCGACCACAGACTCCGGGTGTCGTTCAGTGACAACTTCATATCTCAATGAAGTAAAACCCACCCCCCTTTTCAAACTTTTAGCCTTTTTTTTTTTTTTCGTTTTTCCTTCCCATTCATTATTTATTACTCCTTTATACCAGATGTGTATTCAAATGAAGGGATCTCTTGATACGTGGTACAAGCTATGTTTCTTTTTATCTATGGTCTATGTGGGTGGGTCTTGTGATCCATTTATAATAATGGACGGTAAAATCAATCTAAGAGATGCTTTTACAATCCATTATCTTAAAGGAAAAAATAAAAAATAAAAAAGCTGAAAAATAAAATGTAAAAACAAAAAAAAAAAGCTAAATAGATAAGACTATCCACCAACAATGATAGATAGATACCATTGCATAACTCACCTATAAAAGTAGATTGCAATTCACTAATAAAAAATTGGTAGTATGACCACCCTAAAATGGAAGAGTATCTAACCATCAACTCGAGAGGTTTAGGTAACCATTTTTAGTTGGTGGCCAACGATTCTCTAACTTTGGACTGACTAACTTTAAGGTCTTTTATAAGACTATCCACCAACGATGATAGAGAGATACCACTACATAACTCACTTATAAAAGTAGATTACGATTCACTAATAAAAAACTGGTGGGATAACCACCCTAAAATGAAAAAATACCTAACCACCAACTCAAGAGGTTTAGGTAACCATTCTTAGTTGATGGCCAACGATTCTCTAACTCTGGATTGACCAACTTTAAGGTCTTCTATAAGACTATCTACCAACGATGATAAATTGATATCACTGCATAACTCACCTATAAAAGTAGATTGTGATTCACTAGTAAAAAACTGATAGTATGACCACCCTAAAATGGAAGAGTACCTAACCACCAACTCGAGAGGTTTAGGTAACCATTCTTAGTTGATGGCCAACAATTCTCTAACTCTAGATTGACCAACTTTAAGGTCTTGTTTTGATTTTTTTTATTTATATTTTATTTGTATTTGTTTTGTGTTTTATCTATATTTATTTGAAATCTAGTGTTTCAAAATAAATTTATATGTATTTTATCTATTTTATTTCATAGAATTGAAAAATAAAAATTCACATACTTTTAAGAAGAAAGTTTTGGAAAAAAAATATATATATTATACATTTGATTATTTTAATTGATATTTTTTGTAAATATGAATAAAGTAAATGGTAAATAAGTTTTATTCTATTAGAATTTATTGAGTATTTAATTTTAGAAGACGGGTATTATGAAATTATATTTCCATCCTTTTAATATCGTATTCTTACTAAACTCAAGATTTAAATAGACACCAAAAGAAAATTAATAAAATAGGAAAAAAATGAATCAAACGAAGATTAGATGGAGCAATGAGCATCTTTATATCTAAGAAACTCCAGAAGGTCATATTAGTATTTTGAGAAACTCTTTCATTTATGAACCTTTTTAACTTATCCTTAAGTTTCTTATTAGGGGATTCTTAAGATTTATTTACATTGACTGTTATCCCTAATGATAAAATTAGGGGGAAAAAAAAGAAGAAGAAGAAGAATTGAGCCATTGAGAGAAAGCACATGAATATGGGAGGAAAAGAAAAGGAGGACATGTACTATAATAAGGATCCTTGGAAACCTAGAAGGATTAAGTTTATGTAATGATATGAAATTAAATACAAAACTACAAGGTTAGAAAAGAGGAGCTACAAAATAACTTAGAAACTTTTTTCATCAATATGCATGTAAAAAAATCATAATTCTTTTCACAAAGGCAAGGAGCAAAAGTAAAAAAACAATATAAGTAAAAAAGTTATGGTAAAAAATTAAATACAAAACTGCAAAGTTAGAAAAGAGGAACTAAGTTTATTTAATGATACAAAATTACAAAGCTAGAAAAGAGGAACTACAAAACAACTTAGAAACTTTTGCCATCAATGTACATGTAAAAAAATTACAGCTCCTTTGACAAAGGCAAAGCAACAAAGCAATTTCATAAAAAATTTCAAAGAAACCAAGATAAGAAATATGGACCTAAAGAAAAATCCTTTAAAAAAAAATAAAAGGTTAAAATGCTACAATTGGGGAAAAGGTGGATACATTACCCCTAATTACTTCAAAAATAAGTGAATAAAAGCCTTAGATTTAGAAGGAGATAGAATAGAAGAAATATAAAGATAACCAATAAAGAAAACTCTTATATACCTCTTATTCTGAAGAATATATCTATGAAATAAATGAAGAATCAAATTACTAGGATAGCAAAAATTTTGAGTGTTGTCCAAAAGATATATATCAATGTAAACAAATTAATGTTATAACTAGTGATTACAAATTGATACTAGATATGATAAAAGGTGTACCAATAAACAAACAAAATATTTATTAAAATTTGTCTTTTTCAACAAGGTGTATAGCACGAAAAACCTTTTGATACAAGATAGTGCTGTTCACATGAAAGAAATTCTTTCTTCTCTTCTTTCTCTTTCTTGAGGGGGAAAGAGAAAGAGAGTATAAGTTTATTCCATTAAGAAAAAAAAAAAAAACTAGTTCAAACTATAAAGAAGCATACTCTTTAAAAAAAATGAAAAACGAAAAATTCTCCAAGAAAGAAGAGCATGTTACTCTACAATCCTTACAAACTAAAGTAAATAATGTCAAAAAGGAAATCAAGAAACTAAAAGAAAAATATGATATTTTAGAAGGTGAGAATATAACGATAAAAGTTACACTAGAAAAGGAAAAAGAAATTGTACTTTTTAAGAAAGAGGAAGATGCAAAATATATTAACTTAGTAAGTAGAATAAACATACAAAGGTGGTATATAATGTAACAATAGTTATAAACAATTAATTCACAATTTGTTGTATACCACTTTTTGACTCAAAAGCTGATCAAAATTGTATACAAAAAAGACTAATACCGATAAGATATTATGAAAAAACCTCCGAAAGACTATTTTTTGCATGAGGATTTTAGTTTAAGTGTTAATTATAAACTATCACAAGCTAAAATAGTGCAAGATGGGATAAATTTAAAACTACATTTGTTTTAAATGAAAACATAAGCAATGCAATCATACTAGGAACACCTTAGATCACTTTATTATAACCTTTAGAGATATGATCCCCAACAATTAAAAAGTGTAGTAAATGAAAAAGAGATAATATTCTCATCTATAAGTCCAATTAGTGAAAGAGAAGTAAATTTTCCATGAGAGAAAACACTAAAATCTAGTTGAGAAAAAGTTTAAACATTCTTAGAGAAGAAATAAGTGAAAAACGAATTGAAGAACAATTAAAGAAAAATTTGATTCAAGAAAAAATAAAATCTCTTCAAGAACAATTTGAAAAAGAAATATGTTCAACATTACCTAATGATTATTGGGATAAGAAAAAATATGAGGTATAACTTTCTTTTATAGAAAGATTTATTTAAGATAAAATTCCTAAAAAGGCTAAATCCATCCAGAAGAATAAAAAATTACTAGTGTTGATAGGATATTCTGGACATGGGTCTCTTATACACATACTGACCTATTTGCACCTTGAGCCAACTTAATGAAGCCCATAGCCTGGCCAAATCTGTTAGCGCTTAACCTTATCATCTTATTCGCCGAACTAGGCAATGGCTCCCTAGATGACCTACCCATGCTTAAAGCTCTATAATGGCTATTAGATGAGAGGAGAAGGTTTAAAGACTCAATCAATTGCTACAGCCTGACAAATTTGGAGTAAGTTGGACTCTACACTCGTACTACCCAGGTCATGTGAACATGCTAAGATACTGCTCATGTTCCCTTAATTATCAGTGGCCCTCCTTTATAAATGACAATAAGCATCTGAATGGTAATTTATTTACACTCTTTGTGTAGTCATAGTATACTTAAGCCTTCTTGCATTCTTGCACTCTTTATACAACCTTACTAACTTAAACAATGAAGTGGTTATGCCAAATAACACCCTAGCACCCTTTACTGTGGTTTTTTTTTTTGTAGGCTCACTTCCTTAGCATAAGGCCCAAATTCTATTCACTATATCGGACGAGTCCTAACAATGACATTTGGTGCCATATATAGGAAACTAACCCACTCAATATTCAAAACACTACAAACAAACTTTCCTTCTTAATTTAATCATCATGTCTTACATTGTGGACTCAAACAACCAACCTCCAATCAAGCTCACCTTTGAGCAGTGCTAACTAGAGCAAGTAGAAAAGATGTTTGAAGGATTTTTGACTCATAACAAAGAGCTTTAAGCCAAACTTGATGAGGTAGAAAGGCAAAGTAGGCATAGTAGACTAATTGAAGCCTTAGACACCTTTGATGATCAGAACTACCAACCCCAATAGTAGTAGAACAACAGGAAACCACAACTCAACCCCCCAATGTAAGAACAACAGGTGTAGCCTATGACTAATCGTGATTATATCCTTATTGGCAATGAACAAGTTTCTGATTCATATGGGGAGTTACCTACTCAGCAAAGCATAGAACTCATCCAGTTAACAAATGAGCTTCGCAAAATGGTTAAGAGGCTTTCTGAGAAGCAGAAGAGTAAAGTAGTTGAAGGCACTAACTTGTTGCCAACAACAAAACCCCTTCACTAAGGTGTGCAGGACGAGGTCCTCCCTTCGAGCCCTAAACCAGTATGATGGAACAAGAGACATTGATGATCACCTGCTTCACTTTCGTACCCTTATGAATCTTCATGGTTATGGGGATGCAATTATGTGCAAGGCCTTCCTAATCACTTTAAGGAAGGCAACTTGGACATGATTCAACCATTTGCTAGAGAATTTTATTAGATCATTCAATAAGCTTGCTTATCGCTTTAACCTCCACTTCCAAGCTAGCAGGCCCCCATCTAAGGACATCTAGTCCTTGTATCTAATCCACTAAAAGGAAGGGGAGACCCGTGAATACTTAGCATGGTTCAACAATTCTGTAGTAGAGATCCCTTAGCTCAACAAGAGAGTTACTGTACATGTTGGGAGCTTAGCATCAAACTTTTTAAAGACTTCTTCTTCTTAGTCTATAAAAGTAAGATCAAAACCCTGGCTAAATTCTAGTAAAAGGCCTAGAAGTATATGGATCAAGAGGAAGACATCTATGTCGATGTAAAGCTAACTTGGAAAGGTCAAGGGGGTTGAGGGGGCAAAGGATAAGGAGAAGGGGTTTGTCAAAGACCTCCTTGACCACCTCAACGATAAGCAACCAAGTCACTTTGATGGGGGAACCTCAATAACAAGCAACGCCCATTGCCCTACCAATATTCACTTAGTATATGCCTATAAATTGATCTCTTACCTAGGTATACATAGGGGTTCAAGGAAGAGGTCTGCTCTAGAAACCCTTCAAGATGAAGGGGAACCCTAGTCATCAAAACTTAGACAAATATTGTTAATTCCATGAAGATCATGGCCATATGACCGACAAATGCTTTCAACTAAAGAATGCGATCGAGTAAGATATCCAAAGAGGCTTCTTAAGGGAATATGTAGCCAATGCCAACAATGGTGAAGAGATGACACCTCAATGTGATGAACTAAGGATGTCCAAAAAGAAGAGAACAACAATCGTCACAGCAACCAAGCCCCCAACGGCGACATCAACATTATGGTTAAGGAGCTATACTTAAGGAGCCAACCGAGCTACAATAGCTTGGTTAATACCCCTTCTAAGATGATGGTGGTAAGAGAGAAGATATAGAGGCACGATACCTTCATCTCTTTCTTATATGAAGATCTCGAGGGGATTGCCACCCCTTATGAAGATGCCCTTACAATTGGGGCAAGGAACTTAGACTTTAAGGTCCTGAAAATCATGGTGGATATCGACAACTCTATGATATCCTATTCAAGCACACTTACAGCAAGACTAGGAAGATACTACTAGTGCATATGATGTCATAGCACCATAACTTGATTGGGTTCAATGGAGGAAATGTCTAAACTAAGGGCATCATCACCTTAGACATAGAGCTTGTCTATGACAACAATGTCTCTAAACAACTAGTGGAATTTATGGTAGTAGATTGCTAATCCCCATATAATGCAATTTCAGGATGACCAAGCCTCACTAGTTTAAAAGACATCATAACATACCTCCACTTTGACGCTAAATTCCCTACTACGATCACGGCGGGAGTTTGCATATGTAATCAGAAGCTCTCAAGCAAGCTTTATGTGAAGATAGACTGAGTTGATGGTATCTTTACCCTTGAGATAGGGCTACAAGAGAAGCTAATTGAGAGAGGCGAGCTAAGTGAAAAGATAAAAGAGGTGCAAATAAGCACCATCCCTAACCAAACCACCAAAGATAGCAGAGATGCCTCTTGAGTTAAATAAGGCCATTATCCAGATCTTACAAGCCAACGCATATTGATTTGCTTAGTTATCGTTAGATAGGCTCAGTATCTCGACTAATCTGGCAACATGCGAACATCTGGCTTGTCAAGTAAAAGAAGAGGCACTTGGCCCGAGAACAACAGCTTACGATAGAATAAATAGTACATAAGCAACTTAAGGCAAGCCTTGGTAAGGAAGAGTAGTACCTGAATTGGTTAGCTAACATTTTGTTAGTTAAAAAGGAAAATGGGAAGTGGCGAATATGTCTTGACCATATTGACTTCAATAAGGGTTGCCTAAAGTATTGCTTCCCCTTCCTAAGGATAGATCAACTTGTTGAATTTACATTAGGACATGATTTACTGAATTTTATGGATGCCTTTTCGGGGTTACAACCATATCAAGATGGACCCGAAAGATGAAGACATTTACTGCTATATTGTCATGCCTTTCGACCTCAAGAATGTTGGGGTGAGTTATCAATGAATGGTGATTGCATTGTTTAAGAGCTAACTCGGGCATAACATGGAGGTGTATGTAGACGATATGATCATCAAGAGCAAGTAGCCCGATAGCCACATTAAGGATCTATAGGAGGCCTTTGATAAAATGAGAAAGTATGATATGAAGCTTAACCACCCAAAGTGTGTCTTTGAGGTTAAGGAAGTCTAACTTTGAAAAGATCATCACCATCAGAGACATGAAGGCCTCCACCACTGTAAACCCTTAAACATTTTAATATATGCTCATAATCACTAGGATATAATTTAGAGAAATATTCAAAATAGGTTAAAATCATTAAGATAGATTTGAGAGATATAGTTTAGATTACTTATAAACTTCATAAGCACTACTAAATATTAATTCTTATAGACTTAAAATGCAATTTCTAGAAATCAAAGACTTTAGTAAAAATTTAAAAGCTTAACATAACTTATCCAAATCTACCTTAAACCTAACATAACCATGCTAATTCACTTAAGATAAGAACCAAGAGTTATCAAGTAATTGAAAAATGAACTGGATGGATTCAAGAAGCAAAGTGGTGTAAGGATGTGCCATTCATATGTCATCTAAATGTCATTTTCATTTTCTATCTACTACCTTATCATGTCATCCAAAGGTCATTTTCATTATCTTAACTACATCTAAGTGTCATTTTCATCGCCTTATCTACATCTAAATATCACTTTCATAATCCATCTACCATCTCATTTACCTCTAAGTTTCATTTTCATCATCTATCTACCTTATCTACACTTGTCATCTATGTGTCACTTTCATCATTTATCTACCAACTTATCTATACATAAGCATGAAAGAGACATAAACAACATGTGACATTATCCTTAAGAGTTTAACTCCATTAAGCAAGATGTGTGTCCTCATCCTTAAGACTTCAATTCCTTTAGGCAACTTCCAATAACTTCTATAAATAACAATGCTTCATCACTTTTGGGACCACATAAACCACCACATCCATCTCTTCTCTCTTATCTTTATTCTACAAACTAACCAATATTCCACTACGCCACCTAACCCCAACTCCAACAACAAAGTTCCTACAAATTGTAGTAGGTTGTTTCTGAGTTTTCAAAAGCAACTCTCCACTAAAAGGTATCAACACTTACTAACAACCTATCTTTCATTCCATAAAGTCTTCTTTTCAAGTCAAAAGACTCTTCTAAACTCTTATTACCAAAAAGCTTTTAAAAAATCCTCAATGAATCAAGAAGTACTTTTAGTAAAGTTATTTTATGAAACTTTCAATGTTTTTCCAATTATGATTTTACCTTTACAACCTTCTTCTAAAAATCCTTTTCAAAACAACCAAAAGCTTTTCATCTATTTCTCTACTTCATATAAGTTTCAAACTTATCAACTATTTTTCATAATTCAGTTTATGATAAGCAAAATCTTCTCTTAGCTAAAGTATGTCTTTCTTCTAAAAAGAAACCTTAAAAACGAACATCTTTGTCAAAATCTCTTTTGAAAATCCTTCCTATGTATAAAAGTCTCCAGAGGATGATGAGATTTTTTTTTTTTTTACAAAATGAAACCTTTATCTTTATCAAAACGTTCTTTATTTCATTCTTGGATTCAATTTGTAAAGTATCAAGACTAAAAGATTATGTTTCTTTTCAAAATAACATGATAAGATACTTAAAGGAATCAAGTGGACAAATCCATGCCTAAATAATGACGTCGAAGTTTCATGCCTAGATTTTTATGATATATACATATTTTAGAACCATGACTTTGGAACATATTTGGATATAATGGACTTACTGGACATATGGACATACTCTTAACCTTGACTATTTAGACCATAATGATTGGCTGTAATGATTGGACCTATTACGAAGACTGGAAACCTGAACATGACTACTATGGACATGAAACAACAAAGATGATTCGAACATAATATTAAAAGACTATAAAACTATAGGACTATAATATACAAAGAAATCTTATACTTGTATTCAATATTTATCTCTTATTGTGTTTAATTTAGGTGATTGTGAGTTTAAGTTACTTGAAGACTATCGTGATGAGTAATAGTAATGGCCAGGTGAGTATTCATGATGAGTATCGCTTGCTTATGCTTGTAGTTAGCGGTACTTTAAATATATACAATAACTGGTTTGTTTATAGGGTATCAGGACAGTATTTTTGCTTGATTTGTTTCAATTACCTGTGAAAATATTATAAAATATTCCACATAATACAGTTGATGATCATAATGTGATGTATTCTTATGCGAGTTTTTGATATATGGTTGATCACTTATTAATCAACCTTAAATATACTTTAATGTAAAAATAGTCATGCATAACATACTATATAAATTTATTTTTGCTACCACTACCATGTAGGGAATGGATAGGTAAGAAGCTTCCTCATCTTTTGTAAACTAAGTGACTTTAAGGATGGTTATGTACTGGATAGGGCCATGTCCGTTCTTCTATTTTGGGTTCGCATACATCTATAGGCTGATTGGGAATCTGATCAATTCCTAGTCATTTAATGGTTAGGGAATGCATTCATTTCTTAATTTCATTTGAGCCATCCTCGGACCGATCAAGAGATCCTTCTCTTGTGACTTATTTACAGGCCATTATAAACATTTCCTTTAGTTTCTTTGGCTAACTAAAAGATCCTTCTTCATAAGGTTTGTAGTGGACTCTAGGATGAACATTTCTTTAGTTCTCCTAGATAACCAAGAGATTGGTTCTCTCGTAAGGTTAGAGAGAATATTACCCATTTGGTTCTCCTAGGATCAATCAAAGGGCATCATCTCTTAATTGTTATGCTGACATGGGTATTGGTTCAATTTAGAATTGAGATTCTATAAGTATTACTCTAGGATGACTAAGGATGCTTGCCAAGAAACTCCATACGCTAAATATCGACACTTGGGCACTGATGGAGCTACTAATCCTCAACTCGAGGTTAAGGAGGAGAATGTACCCTATACTACATGTTGGTTACCGGTTGGCCACGCATATTGTTGAATATGTTTTATTGATTGATCACATTACATATGTTTGAAAACTTGCTTGATTTGCTTAAAAGATGATATAAATAGAGATCTTACTAAGTTAGTTATAACTTACACCCTTATTACTCTAACTTTTTGTAGGAACCTTACTAGCTATATCCAGGAAAGTTTAAGCCTTTAGTAAGCAATAAGAAGATAGAAGTGAGCTTTGGGGAAGAATGTGAAAGGATTATGAAGATTATAGTTAATATATTTTAAGTACATTATGTGTAATAGTTTGTAATATTAATTACTAGAAAGACTCTATAACTCCACAAGTTTTGTAACATGATGTAAAATTTTATTTTGTACCACTAAATCTATACTACTCTGTAGTTTTTTCTAGAGCCGACACTTCATGTACTCTTTCGAAGTAATTAATGGGTAAAGAAAGTGGCAATTGATTACTTTTGATTAGTATATAGCGATCTTTCATTACTAGACTATCTGATGAGTTATGACAACTACGGTTAAGGGAGTCCAAAACCTTACTATCATGGTAGCCGCATTGAGTAGATTCGTCTTCAGAAGAGTAGATTGATGCCTGGAGTTCTTTAAAATCCTTAAAAATCCTAAGGGTTTTAAGTGGACTCCCTAATGCTAAGCAGCCTTCAAGGAGTTATAGGCTTTCCTAAGCACTTGCCGATCTTGTCAAAGCTTGTTTTCAGGAGTTACAAGACTTCCTAAAGCACCTGCCAATCTTGTCAAAACCTATGTTAGGAGAAGATCTCTACCTATACCTTGTAATTAGCAATAAAGCACTTTCATCCGTACTAGTCAGGGCAAAAGGAAGGGAACACAGGCCCATATACAAAGTTAGTTACATCCTCTAAGGGATTGAGGTCAAGTATTCCAAGGTGGAGAAATTTTCTTTAGTAGTTGTAATTTCCACAAGTCGATTTCAAACATATTTCTAGGCACATTAGATCATCTTATGAACAAACCAACCACTTCACACACTTTTGCAAAAGCCCATTGCATTTGGTTGGATGGTGTAATATGTGCTGAGTTGAGCGCATATGGAGTTCACTATCAACCATGAACAGCCTATAAAGCATAAGTTTTGACCAAATTCATCATGAAGTAAATAAGAGAAGAGGAAGCACTGCCTAAAGAAGACAAACTAGTGTAAACTCTCCACGCTGATAGTTCTTCCACCTTTGGAGGAGGAGGTGTGGGTTTAGTGCTCATGGGACTACATAAGACCATGATCTGCTACGCCCTCAAGTTAAGATTCAACACAAGCAACAATGAATCCGAATATGAAGCATTAGTCACTAGTTTTAAGCTAGCTAATGAGATCAACACTGAGCACTTAGAAATATTCTTGGACTCCATACTTGTCATCCAATAAGTTTAAGGTGAATATGATGCCAAGGATGACACCATGGTGAGATACTTAGAGAAGGTAAAGACCCTCTTAGCTGAGTTCCCTTCATAAAATATGACAAAGATTCCTCGGACTGAGATCTCATAGATGATTGCCTGTCTAAACTTGCCTCTACAGGAATATAGAGACTTGAGGTAAAAGACAGGAAATATACATAGAGGACCTATAAGAAAAAAAGCATTATCTTAAGCAAAGGTGAAGTCCTTGAGCTTAATGCAGCACCAATAAAGCCGAGATGGATGGACCCTATTAAGGATTACTTAGAGTAAGGCACATTATTGGCCAACAAGAAGGAGGCTAACAAGTAAGGACTACATTGACGGTGTCCTGTACTGAAGAAGGGCCAGCTTCCCTCTACTAAGGTGTCTTTGACTTGGAGAGGGGTTGCATGTTATGTAAGAGCTACACACCGAGTGTATACCAACCACATTTAGTCATAAGTCCTCTACATCCGGGTTCTTTAGCTTAGATACTACTAGCCAATCATGAGATAGGATGCAAAGGTGGTTGCCCAAAAATGTCCACAATGCTAGAAGCATACCCTAGTTAACCATACCCCAACTCTAACCTCTAACCTTTGACTAACCCATAGCCCTTCACCCAATGGGGTATTGATATTCTTAGCACTTTCCCAAAGGCTTTTGTAGGGTGGCAATTTATCTTAGTGGCCATCGAATATTTTACTAAGTAGGTTAAGTTCGAGGTTGTCAACAAAATTATCAAGAACAGCATGGACTCTTAGTTTGAAATAACATCCTCTCCAGGCTTAGGGTTCTACACAACATCATTATATACACAACCATATTGTACTTGAGCCTTCTTGCATCTTTACACTCTCCATACAAAATCTACTATCTTAGGCATTAGAATAGCCATTCCAGAAAATACGCTATTGCCCCTCACTGTGGTTTCTTTCATAAGTTCACTTTCCTAACGCAAAGTCCAAATTCTATTCACTCTACTGGTCGAATCCTATTGATGATAACTAGAATTTTGTAAGAAAGAAATAAAAAAATTAGAATATTGTAAGAAAGAAGTATAAGATTTGTTAGATAAAAAACTAACCACAAAAGGTCAAAATCATCATGGTCTTGGATGGCTTTCTATGTTCAAAATCAAGACATAATTAGAACAAGATGTACCTAAGTTAATCATAAATTACATACCGTTAAATACAATATTCAAATGGATTAGAATTTTGATTCCAAATAAATGGGATCTACTAAATAGATTAGTTAGAGTGAAGATATTCTCAAAGTTTGTTATCAAATTGAGATTTAGGCAAATACATAATGTAGAGTAAGATAGATATAAAAGTACATTTACGGTACCATTTGCACATTATGATGCAATGATATGCTGCTTGAATTAAAAAATGAACCATTGGAATTTCAAAATGTCATGAATGAAATATTTAACCCATATATAGAATTTTCTATAGTATATATAGATGATGTATTAATTTTCTCTAAAGGAATAGAACAATGTTTTAAACATTTAAATACCTTTTGAATAGAGGTAAGTGGATATAGGGTAGGTAAGGTATGAGCCTTACTTGTACCTTATCTTGTAGGTACAAGTTTTTGAACTTTGCTACCCATACCTTACCTTGTGACACTCTAAAACCATCATATACTCTATACTCTGTATAATCTATAAGATATGAGATACCTTGAAAAACTTGTAGTTTTTTTTCCTTATAAATTTCAATATGGTTTAATCATTTTCTTCATCGATCATTATTATATAAACATATTAATTTTAATGAAATCTCAGTCTTGACTTTAAATACTAAATCAATAAATGTAAATTGGATTCATATAAGGTCTAATTTATTTTGCTAATAAGAATATTACAAATTACAATATCTGAATTCATAGTCAACATCCATAATGATGCTCTACACATCTCAGTTACTAAATCTCAACCTATTGACTAAATCTTTTTCAAACCTAGTATAAACCTTAATTTTGGACAAGGGAAAAAGATACAAACACTAATCTTGATTAAATCTTGACTTGAATAATTTTATATAAATTTATTACGAGATATTTTTCAAAATAAATACAAAAAAATTATTGCATCAAAAGAAAACAAGTTAATAACATATCTTGTTTAGGTAGCTTCACGTAGATTCTTTCTTTTTTAGCTTTAGCAAAGTTAGACTTAGTAAACAAGGAAAATAGAGTAGAAAGAAAATGTAATAATAAAAAAAAAAAACACTAAAAAAAAGAGACTGATATGAGTACATTAGGTTTAGTTTAGGGTTTCTCATAAGATGTGTTGTTATTTTTTTAAGCTCATACAAATAAAATGGTATTCCTTTTATTTATTAATTTAATTTAATTTTATTATTATTACATGCTAGGTATAAGGTATATTAGAACTTATGCCCTATATACTTCATAATACAGGTTATAGGGTAAATATAGGATACCTTAACCTCATATGCGTACCCTACTATGTAAGTACATGTTCCAAGAAATTGTTACTTAGAACCTACTTTGTGACCTTAAATGTCTACCTAAAACCTATCCAGTCAAGCAAGGTTCGGGTAGGTACCCTATGTCGAGCCTGTCTTTTCGGTTTTCTATTTAAAATTGATTTCCCTATTTCCGATTAATACTAAACCCTAAGCCATTTAATATTCATCCTCGACTAAAGAAATTGAGAAATTCCGGTTTTTTATTGAAAATAATTTTTGGAGTCGCCACCCAACTGAAGTCGGGAAAAGAAAAAGAAACCGTAATCAATTGGGTAAATTGATTTTGATTTAGCTACCGGTCTTTGATTTCAATTTTAAATGAAGAACCAAAAGGTTCCAAGTTCGAGGGCGAACCTACCATTATCTATTTACCGAAATTAGGATTATTCTTCTAATTATAATATTTAAAAAATAAATAAATAAAATCAAAAGAGAGAAAAAAAAAGAGGACCTAAGTTTCTACATATTTTATTGTCACCCCGAAGGTACCTACGTATCCACTAGCTAAGATCAGACGATCGTAGTTTTTTTAAAAAAAAATTTAATGCGTTGATTGATTTTAATTTTTGAAAACCAATCGAATTTACGTTGTTGCCAATTTAGTTTATTCAAATAAAATTTACAAGGCTCTAATTCTTGAGTGTTTTTGTTTAAAAAAAAAATGCTCTAACAATCATATTTTTAAAAAGGATCTTTTATTAATTTCTATTTAAAGAAAAAATAACTTTCTATGTGATAAACTAAATCTTAAGATATGACCAATCCTAACAATACCTAAACTAATATATACGACTATCTATCAAAATAAATTAATTCCATATGATACATTGGTATAAGAACTAATACTAAAACTCCTAAACTAACATATACATATATTATATATTATGTTAACTAATAAAGTATAATTAATATAATAATATATATATGTAATAAAAACTAATCTTAATAATCCCTTACCTAATATGCATATGTCTTTATATCTATATTACTACTTATTAAACATTCACTTAAATTAATATAATGTACCTAATCTATATTACAAAGAAAACTAATGCTAAAGAAGTATCTTAAACTAATATATACACACACATATATGTACACCATGTTAAACTATTAAAGTCCTAATAAAATAATAATATAACATGATAATAATAAATTAGAAAAGCTTGGATAGAAAGTGAACCTGATTGCGTGTGGCTACTGTTTATCGCGTTCAGTGAGGAGCCACAGTAGACTATTCGACGACCTCTGGTTGTTATAGAGTCGGCCTATACGTATAGTTGATCGGTACAGTGGGTAGTGCGGGTTGTAAACAACAACAATGAATCATGAGGGGTAACCACTGCTCAACTTGTTGTTTTGCGAGTGCTGCAATGGATGTCGTCGCTAGTAATGCACATGGTGGACTTCGTCAATGTTATGTTTGTTTGTAGATGGAGGGAATTCAGCAGCTTGGTCGGTGAGTGCAGCGATGGTCAGGACAATAGCATCGCCAAGCGAGTGCAGCGGCGGTCAGGCATGTGCAACGGCGAGGAAACTATGTACTATGGGTGGTGAAGTTTGGCATGTGCTATGCACTGTAGTCCAGGACGTTTCAGCATGCGATCAGGGATTACTGCTCGTCGCCAATTTGTGTGCTGCAGTTGTGGGCTAATCAATGCTCGACGAAAACTATCCTATGTGTGCTGCTACTGCTGTTACAATGATCTGTACGACAAAGACTGCAGCATTGGATGGTGGCGACCAACGTAAGGTTGGTTTAGATGTCAGCTTAGAACGGAGATGGCCACCTTGGTGTAGTATGTTTGTGTGAGTCGCGTGTTTGTTGTTTTGACAAAGGAGATGGTCTGCTGTGGCTTCAAGTTGGTGTAGGAATTCAGTTTGGCTTGCTGTTGTGCGATAAGGACTAATTTCGTTGGACGGACGAGAGGATCCTGATTCTTTTAGGAGTTTTTTTATTTATAAAGCTAAATAAGATCATATCAAATCATATCTATTGTATCTAATTAAATTAGATTTGAATCCTTGATATCAATCCAAATCTAATCAAACTAGATTCAAATAATTTTGATTAGATATGAATTCTACGCATTCGACTCGTTTTCTTTTTTTTTTTTTGTAAAATTAAAAATAAAAAGATTGAAATAAAAGATATCTAATTGTCTAGTGAGATTCGAACCTAAGACCTCAAATTATATCTAATCCAATACTTCAATGCTTATTCGTTAGACCGTTGGCCTACGCCTTGATATTCAATACAATTAAATTGTACTTAAACTACTCGATTCTCTAAAATAATTATTTGT
Organism: Lumnitzera racemosa; assembly: GCA_024138005.1. NCBI lineage: Eukaryota > Viridiplantae > Streptophyta > Magnoliopsida > Myrtales > Combretaceae > Lumnitzera > Lumnitzera racemosa. Next base: position 24,122,879 of record JAMXBC010000008.1, read on the forward strand.
ACTAAACTAAAACTAAAATTATTTATTCCTAATATAAGTTACTTCCTAAAAATCTACGAGATTTTTATAATTTTTCCTTTTCTTTTTTTTTTTTGTATTTTCATAATTTGTTAATTTTTATTATTTTTTATCTTTTATTAATTTTTTGTTTTTTATTATTTTTATTTTTGACTTAGGACCCTTTTGTAAAAAAATAAAAAAATTCGGACTACAGAAGGACAAAAGTTAGGTGTCTACACCTTATATAATAGGGTTACCTACTTAACATTACTTTTTAATATAATAATAAAAAAAAATTGATTGGTTTATGTAACAAAGATGAAATTATTTCAAACAAAGGCAATGCTTTTAGGACATGATATAAGTTAAGGAGCCATAAAACCCATAGATAGATTTGTAGAATTTGTAGATAAATTTCTAGACAAAATTAGAGACAAAAACTACAAAGATTTTTAGCATGTCTAAATTATGTATCTGATTTTATTTTAAACTTATGAATAAAATGTAAACCTTTATTCTAAAGACATAAGAAAAATACTCTAGTATAGAGTAAAGAGATGACTAGAGTAGTAAAAGATATAAAAAAAGGAAGTTAAAAATTTACCTTGTTTGGGAATTCTTGATCCATAACCAGAATTAAATGATAGATGCATCAGACATTAGATATGGAGGAATATTAGAACAAAAGATTAAAGGAAGAGATCAAATTGTTAGATTTTATTCAAGAATTTCGTAAGGAGCTAAAGTAAAATATTCTACTATTAAAAAAGAAATTTTATCAACTGTTCTTTGTATTTCAAAATTTCAAAGCGATTTGTTTAATAAGAAATTCTTGATTCGTATTAATCGTAGATATGCAAAAGAAATATTACAAAAGGTTATAGAAAACCTTATCTCAAAGTAAACATTTGCTAGATGATAGGAGATTTTATCAATTTTTATTTTAAAATTAAATATCTAACTAGGGAATTTTCATAAGGAAAATGTCAAACAAGTCAAAATCCAAATAGGACTATGTCTTGAAGTTTGCTACACAAAGTCACAAAAACCTCCTTTATCCTTTGCCAATACTATAAGGTCAACACTAGCTTTATCTTTAGTCAATTAAGAAATTTCCATAAGAATTGATTTACTGTTTCGAATCTAAGTCGGCTAAATTCCCCTAGTTGATGTACATCCCTTATTCAAAAACATGCTCCTATTGGAGAATATTACCAAAAATGCAATACTTAAAATTTAATGCCAATGGAGAAAGAATATTCCAAAATCATTTCTAAAAAAAACCCTTTAAAATTATTAATAGATTCTTCTCAAAATATTTGCATTTCCTACCAATAGTCCTAAGAAAAAATAGATTTTTCTATGAATTTGTCCTAATTGATACAACCAGCAATGAAATTACTCATACAGAAAAGGAAGGTACACTTTCTTGGTCAAAAGACAAGATCAAAGAGCTCATTACTATAGAAGAATGAAATCAATATCCTTGGACACCAAAGAACTTTTATCAAATTTTTATACCTTAATCATATGATTATTATGATTATGTCAAAGCTTAAGAGCTAATATTTGAAGTTAGACCTTATTCATGGTACATTCAATTCCATAAGCAAATTGGAAAAAATCTACCTCCTTGGTTTATTTCGTGGTTTGACTATTATGGCATGTTAGAAAAAATATTCACCAAAAAAGCTTGTGTTGGATATGAACTATTTTGCATACAAACTAATGAGCTAACTTTTATCTAATTGTTTAGGTTTTCAACAAAATTTAATATCAAATGGGTATTGAGCTAGAGTTATATCATTGGGCTAATGACATTTGGACAACCCTATGTCAAAAGATCCTTCAAGTTCTAGATGTGATATCAATGCAAAATAGGAATACTTCTCAACTATTTATGGGAAAATATTAAGAATAAAGAACAAGAACAATTTCTAATAGAGAAAAGTAAAATCTAAGATGATTTAGCGGGTACACTAAATCTTACTAAATATAAAAGGAAAATATTAGATTTAGTTTCAAAATCCTCAGAAGAAGACAACATTTAAAGTGTGACACGGAAAGACCCATATGTTAGATTAACTATCTCAATTTATAGACTAAATCATGCATAAAAATTAGTGCAGTGAAATAGGATTGAAATACCTTTGACCATTGATTATTTGATTTTCTCTTAAAATTGTCTTGGTTTTGGAACTTGAATGCTTCTAGCCTCTCGACCAACTCTCTTGATAGTGTATTGTTTCTTTAAGGTTTTGAGTGTATGGAGGCTAGGGACCCAAGTAGTTTTCATTCATATATATGGTCCTCCCATCAAGGACTACTAAAAAACCCTAAATCGACTTGGTTCATAGAAAAATATATGAGCTACAATTAGATAATGGGTTTTAGCCTTATGTAATTACTTTATACTTTTTATATAAATGAATTATTAAATATAAAATACCTATTACACTCTCCTACTCGGCCCATATATTTTTATACTAAATTCTATGAATTCCTTATCTTTAAACAAGAAATGAAATTCACGAATCACGGCAATAGGTCTTCTTAGAATGATTATTATCTTCCATGAATCACAATGCATTTGATTTCTTTAATGTCGATCAACTTTATGAATAAACCTCATGTTTATTTCAATGTCCAAATGAATATAGTTGTTTTGAAACCAAAATGTGTACACCAAAAATAAAGTAACCAACTAAAGTGAGTTTCAACATAAATGTCTAGAATGCACATCACATATTAGGATGAGTCCTAATCATACTATGTAATCGTTAAAACCTTTTGTTAGCATGCCTTTTGTTAAAGGATTAGTTAACATGAATTCAATACTTATATGCTTAATGATCACTTTATCTTCCTTTATGCGTTCCCTTATGGCTAAATACTTGATGTCGATGTGTTCACTTTGGTTTCCACTTTTGCTGTTCTTAGCCAAGAAAACTGTAGCCAAATTATCACAGTACATCTTCAATGGCTCAGAGATGGAATCTACCATTCTAAGCTTAGATATGAAACTCTTCAACCAGATGTCACATGAAATTGCCTCAAAACAAGAAACAAACTCAGCTTCTATGATAAAAGTGGCTATCAATGTCAATTTTGCACTCCTTCAAGAAATGGCTTTGCCAATAAGCATAAACAAATATCTTAATGTTGATTTTCATGAATCAATACATCTAGCGAAGTCCAAATCTGAATAACCAACTACCTCTAAATTTCCAGTTCTCTTGTCTATAAGCATGTAGTCTTTAGTACCCTTAAGGTATCTTAACACCTTTTTGGTTGCTCTCCAATGGTATCTTAACCATATCTCCCTAACATTTGAACAGCAAAAGCAATGTTAGGTCTTGTACAAACCTGAGCATACATTAAACTTATAACAATAGAAGCATATTGAATGTTTTTCATTTATTCCCTTTCAAGCTCATTTTACAGGCATTAGTTCATATTGAATCTATCACCCTTCATAATGGGTGGCACACTTAGCAAACAGCCTTTCATTCTGAATCTCTCTAAAACCTTATTGATATAGGTATCCTGTGATAAACCTAATACTCATTTAAATCTATCTCTATGGATCTTAATGCCAATGACTTAAGGTGCCTCACCCATATGCTTCATATCAAATCTCTTAGAGAGAAACTGTTTCACCACATATAACAACCCTTTATCATTAGTTGCTCACAAAATGTCATCTACATATAGAATAAGGAAACAAATTTTACTCTCACTAACCTTTTGATATATACATTGATTCATGATATTCTCTTCAAAATCAAAGGAAGAGATTACATTATGAAACTTTAAGTACCATTAGCTAAATGCTTGTTTCAATCCACCTATGGATTTCTTGAGCTTGCATACTAAATGCTCACCATCACTAAAGAGAATCCCTCAAGTTGTTTCATATAAACCACTTCCTTTAGCTCTCTATTTAGAAATGTTGTTTTCACAACCATTTGATGCAATTCTAGATCAAAATGCACAACTAATGCCAAAATCACATGAAGGGAATCTTTCTTAGATATAGGAGAAAAGGTTTCTGTATAATTGATTCCTTCTTGATGCCATCTTAAGCAGGTATTTTAGCCTTTCTTTTTGGTTTGGCTTATATCTTATTCTTTTCTTGCGTTACCATATATACACTTTCTCCCATTTCCATAAGTAACATTCCTTCCTCTTGTACACACATAGTTAAAGTTCATTAATCAACCATTTATCCTTATGTGTGTTATAAGAAATTTTAAAATGACCATATTGAGTTGCAATGTCTCTCATCTGCATGATGTGCTCATGTACACCTCTTACACTGGTGAGATTCATTGATGATAACTTAGCCATTATGGTGCTAGCTGTAAGCCCCAAAGTTCAGCCAAGTAACCGTAGGATTGAATTTAGAACCCAAAGTTTAAATTTAGAACCCAAGGTTTAGGGCGATCGGCTAAAGGATCCGATCACATCCAAATTATAAACTATTGAAAGAAATATTAGTAAAAATGACCCCATAAACTTAAATTTAAGAAAATAAGTAGTAAAATAGGAGACTATAAAATTTTCAAATTTTAAGCATAATAACTGCTAATTACCAAAAAGGCAAAAAGTGTAATATAATAACTAATAAATTATTAGAGATAGATTATATGTATACTAAAAATTTTAGAATGACCAAAATAATATTTAGGAATGTTCACGTGTACCCCACATGTATTTATGTGTAGATAAAAATACGCGTAATTACTAAAATTGGCCGAAAACTAAGCAAATAATTAAAGAAAATTATAAAATAATTATGGAAAAATCAGAAAAAAATCAGAAGAGGATAAGATGCATCAATATCAGGTCGTGGCATGTCAGGATAAGAAAAAGAAAAATTAGCCAATAAAAATTGAACAACACAAAAGCCAAAAATTAAGGAATTTGGACAAAATCTTGTCAAATTAATGCATATTAATTACAGAAAATGTCTATAAATAGGGAAAAAATTTACAGAGCTCATTTGGACAGTTTGAAAAGTGAGAAAATTAGGGAGAGTCGAAAATTCGAGAGAAAATCCAGAAAATAAAAAAAATAAGAAAAACTATGCAGTTAAGGGTTTTAAAAGGAAACCACACCAGAAGAGCAGCTGGAAGTGGACGGCCACCACCACCACACGGTGGTGGCAGCGCCCAGGCCGGACGACAAGGCCATGGTGGCCCGCGGTGGCCGGAGCCACCAAAACCGGTGAGTCCAAATTCTATCCCGATTCTTGTGAAATTTTTTAAAAATATTAAATATAATTATAAAATTATGAATTTTGTTATTCTGAGATATTTTTGTATGTAGTTTGTAGGAAAAATATTATTTAGATGAAAAAATGTCCCGTAATATAGGGTCCTTAAGAAATCATGCAAAACCGAGCACATTTCGGTTTAGAAATAAATGACCTTAGGAGTGTAGTTTCAAGCCCAAAAGTTTTCTGTAGATTACTTAGATGATATAGAATAGTGCTATGAAGCCCTTTTTCAAAAATTAATTTTCTAAATTTTTAGATAATTTTTTAGGCTCTAAAAAGAGGCATAAAATGGGTAATTTAGGGTTAATTATGTAATTAAATGATTAATTTCTGATTTAGTGAATCATTACATGTTTTAGGATGTTAAGATCTGATGGAGTATGATACTTATAGCATTTAGGGTGTTAGATGTAATTATTAGGTTAATTATGTAGTAAATTAGTAATAGAAAAACATAGTAAATTATGAGTTAATTTTGTAAATTAGAATAATTAGGTGTAAAACCTGATTTAGGATGGATTTAGACATTTTGAAATAATGATTGGTGTTTAGAGATGGTAATTAGGGTAATAGAAATATTAGAAATGAATTATGTGCATAATATGCAATAATGCATAATGTGTAATTATTGAAAATATAATAAATAGAAAATATTATAATAAAAATTGATATTTTGAGAATAATAAAAATGCACAACAAATCTGATAGGAAACTTGAATTTATGGAATTATATGAAAAATGTAAAAATTTGTCACATTAGGAGTGAATTCGGTACACTGATATGGATTTAAGTGTACCGAGTAAAATAAACACTGACAAAGGGTAATGATGGTATTTAGGTTATCGGGAAATAATGTGATTAATTTCACATTATGGGTTGAAACTAATTTCTAGGGTTGGAATATAAAACGCTACTTAAAAATCGAACTAAAAACCTGGTTTAGAAATCGATGCGAAAACCGAACCTGAACCTAACCCCAAACCTAGAATAATTGTAAAAGACTTAATACCTAGATAATTGGGCATATTAAACCTTAAACAAAACCTAACAAGAAGCATTATAGGATAAAACGAACCTATAACAATTATATGAAAAGCTGAAACCACGTTCGTGTTATAGGGATAACCGGCGATGGCCTGAGCAAATCGGACCTCGAGTGAACGAGCGAGGAGTAGAGGTAAGTTGGGATTAATACGATGCTGTATTTTGGGAGGCTTAAGATTATGCTTGGTTGTGCTTGTTAGATAGTTGAATGTATGCATGTGCTTGATTATGGGTGATGCCATGATTCTGTTTATTGCTCTGGTACATACTGTATGAATTGTATGTAATGATTGATCACCCTAAACTGGACCTAATCAAATATACGACCAGTAATCATAATCGAGCATGCATGGCAACCCGTTAGGGGATTTAGGACTCTCCGGCCAAATACCGACCCCTTCGGAAGGGATAGCGCAGGATTGCAAAATGGTCCCTTCTTCATCCTCAGTCGAACTAAGTGACAGGAGAGGAGGTCGCGGCGGGGGTGAAGACAGTGGTTCGAAGGTAGTCGCGGGAGGAGCAAGGTCTCCATTACACAAGCCTGGGTTTGGTCGTGAGCTGTTGCATTAACGGTAACTCCTCAACCCGGATTAGAGCGGGCGCAATTTCTCTAATCTCACGATGGGCCGGACAACGTCGTGCGATGGCATTTGCTTGCACATGCATTGCACCTAATAAGTGATTGAAAACCTTGTTGCATGTATGGTATAGTTTTAAGTCCTCCGTCCCTACTTACTGAGCTGTGGTTGCTCACATCCCTATAGACGTCGTGCAGGTGCTGGCTAAGAAGCGGCAACCAATTACTCAGAAGCTAGCAACTGCTGGATCCTGGGAGTGAGGAAAAATATTGAAGAATAAATACATATTTTAAGGTCTAAGTTTTTATTTTAGAATTATTTTTCATTTCCGAGTGATGTAATAACTAGGGAATATACTATAGAGAAATGTTGTAAACTTTAACTGCAATAATTGAATGATAACATATATATATATAATTCCTCACTTTTATAGGTAAATGATTTATTTAAATTACAAATTGTCTACTTCAAAGCGGGTTAGTTGTGGACGCCTTGTGTAGATCAGGTCTAGGATAGCGGTTGTGAGGCCAACTTCTATCTTAGGGTGGTTTACACGGCGGGGCTGTTACGACTCTGCCGCTTCGGGGCGTGACACTAGCAAGGGCCTTATTTGAAGACTCAAATTGTTCATTAATAGCCTTCAACAAATCTTTGACATTGTTACACTCCCCAATGGAACCACGAATACTAGCATTAATTTTTGTCTTTATGAACATCATACTAAGGCGATTAGATCGCTCCCAACATTCATATAGAGCAATTTCAATTGGAGTGCTAATGTCTGTAGGAGTAGGTGATTCATCTTTCCTTATAGAGTAATCAATATCCATACACACTACTTGGAGAAGAATTCTCTCCTTCCATATCTTATAGTTATCACCATTCAAATTAAAAACTTCACATTTTATATAAAAAAGATTCACAGGTTGCAATATTGCATAAAATAACAAACATTCTTATTTTACTTTAGTTGAGGCAAATAAACAAAAATCATGTTTTACAAATGTAAGAACACATACAAAATTATTTAAATTTATGAATCATGTAACAAATAAAACTACCTATAAGCTAAGTCATATTTAAAGATTCATAAATATACTTTATGATAAAACTAACAAACTATATTCCTTTTCTTAATCCTTGTGAGAAAATAAGAAAAATAATCTATTATTCCATCCTTACTTAATCATAAAAATATAATAAAAAATTTCTATGGGATAAAATTTATTATATTTAATATGATTAATCACAATTGATGTCATTATTATATATAATCAAATATACTTAATATATAACTTTTTATAACTAAAGATGTTGTAGCTATTCTTTAATTAACAAATTATATCAATTGGTCACATGACATCTCCTTATAATCTTTGAACAAATATATAATACTATATGCTCATAAAAGATTAAATTAAAGACTAAATCAAAACTATAAACCCTAAAAAATTGGTAGTTTAAACCCCAATTTAAGTTCGAGTATCCTAAACTGTGTCATAAGTCAATAAGGCTATTAACAATAAAAGATTATGAAACTTAATAAATCGAATATAACTCCAATAATAAAAACTCTAGAAATTAATTGAAACCTTAAATCATGTACTAAAACCCTAAATCTGATTTATGCTCAACTATCCAAAATCGAACTCGAACTTGATCGAAACTCTAAAACCATAACTTTAAGTCTATAAAATAATTAAATATAACTCGATATTGATATAATTGTTGTCGATTCTAATTATCGACTAAATCGCATAAAATTTTTAACAAAATCGTTAAAATAACTTGTAAAATTTATAATTGTAACGAGTACCAATTAAATTGATAAATTTTCATAAAATTCCAAAATTAATTTATAATTATTATTTTTATGTTTAAAAAATTTACATATATTTTTTTTATTAATTCCTATTTCTTTCTTCTTCTTTCTTTTTCTTTTCCTTTTTCTTCTTCTATTTTTTTTTTCCTCCTTCCATGTTGAACTCCAATCGATTCTAATAGTAGCCCATGTGACTAAATTTGGTTACAAGTGTCACAAAATTAATAGATAAAGGACAAGATAATTAAAGAATATGTCTTGTCCAATTTAATGAAGAGATTAGGTTATATTATTTTTCTTTTTACATTTGTCTCCTTAAATTGCTACACATATCTAGAATAAAAAAAAAATCTAGAAGAAAAAACTAAAGAACCAAATCGAAACACAAAGTGAAGAAAGAAAAGGGAGTGAAACAAAAAAAAACAAAGGAAAACCAAGAACAAGAAGAAGATTAAGGGAAGAAGAAGAAGGAGGAGGAGGAGGAGGAAAAGAAGAAGAAAATTTAGAATAATACCAACATATTTAGGTAAGTATATTTATTTTAGTTGTATATATGTCTATTATATGGTATGTGCATGTATATACTAAGTATTTTGTTGTATTTTGCTAAATGTTTCATTATATGTACATAAGTAGATGTATGGATAGATAAACAAATACATATGTATCCTTTATGTATGTATAAATATATGTATATAGACACGTATATATATATATACTATTATGTAAAATATACGGTATATGTATATATATATGTATAAATAAGAATACATATAATAGGTATTTAAAAATTTCACTATTGGATATATATATATATATGCATGTATACGAAAGAGGAAAAAAAATAATAAAATAAAATAAATAGATATATGTATATATAAATAAGAGTACATATAGTATGTATTTAGTATTTTCACAAATTAAACATATCTATATATATATGTACACGTGAATATGAATATTTATGTATATATGTATATAATATTTATTTTCATACATATATATATATACATGTGCTTCATATTCATGTACACATGTAAGTTATTATTTTTCTTATATATGTATATATATATGTAGCGTAAATATGTGTATATATATAAACCTAGTCTTTAATATATATGTGTACAAGTGTACTAATAAGCATATGTATGTAAATTTATATCTAGGATTTTCATATTATAAGAAATTTTGTGTATATAGTTATATAAGTATTTATATATATATATGTATGTCATGGAATATTAGAAAAATAATAAATCAGAGAAAATAATAATAATAATTTAATAAGTCTAAAATCTAAAAAATAGGTAAAAATAAGTATTTAAGGAAAAATAAGCTTAAAATAATAAAATTATCAATTATATGATTTAAATAATTATTAAATCATGTATATACTAAGAAAAAGCTTAAATTAATATTTTATAACTTTTTAAATTAAAATAATAATTTTTTTAATATTTTTATATCACAATTCAAACTGCGAGTCATAGAGTCCAAAACGGACCTTACTACGAGAAAATACACTAAAAAATGATTAAAATAGATTATAAGTTTATAACGATCCGAGCTAAAACGAAAAGTTATAAGCGATTCGATAAAAAGCTCAAATCGACAATTTTGCGAAACTAAGTAAAATAAACATTATAAATTATGATACTAGTTTAGCTTTAAATTCCCAAACTTACAATTTTCTATGTTCCTTATTTTCAAGTGATCTCGACCTTGACCTTGAATTGCCATTAGATTATTACAACCCTTGAGTCAATTATGACTGAGTGAGTTGTTCGTAATGATCCCATACTTGCTTGTGTTTGTACTTAGTGAATATAAATTATGCTTAATAATTGAATGTTGTATGGGGATGGGTTATGCTTGTGTATGATGACTGTTTATTACTTGTGAAGTTACTTTAAAGTATGATAACATATTGATTATTACATAGTAGATTCGTTAAGAACTGATTGTTTATGATCTTGTTGATCATTGAATAATACGACCTAATTTTACTCAACTAGAAAAAGTTAACTTGAAACACACATAATCATACACCACATAACTAATTTGGGTTGTCAGATTACACGGAGATAGCAAAAGGCTATATGTGGGTTGCTTATTTGATTGTTATAGATTTCGTATAGTGCATATGTGTGATATGACCTTACCTTAGCCCATGGGATTACTAGGCGTTGAAGGTACCAACCGCCTGACTAAGGGTCGAGTCTAGAGGTCTCCGTTTAGGGGTGAGTGAGGGCTATGTAAATCTACTCACAATCATATGTAAAACTTGTTTTTGATAAAACTGAGAATAGATATACCATTACATTTTTAAATATGAAACGCAAAGTTTCATTATGAAATAAGTTCTAGTATGATACTCGGATCTGACTGTGCTGATGTATCTTCAATCCTGACTTCGGAGGGCGTTAAATTTAAGTTGCATGCAGTACTTAGTCACCTGCATGTATACGTTTGGCATATTGATTGACACGCATTCATTTGATTGAATTTAATTAATGTATAACTTGATTATGGTATGGTTGAGGAAATTATCTAACTACGCTAATTAGCTTATATCCTTATAGTCTTTTTTCGTAGGCCGCGTTATTCATGGAGTCAGACCGTCGCATGCCCAAGGTTAGTTGATCAGAGTGTACTCATGATAGTTTATCTAGATTGTAGATCTGATTATGTAATAAAATGATACTAGTTTGTGTTATGAATTGCTTTAGACTTCTTATCTGTAAATTATTATATAAATAGATTATGTTTTATATTTCCTTAATTTGTTATTATTATCATGAAATAATATTTCTTACACTTGCACAACTCTTGGCTGTTAGTTGTAACTATAGCCTTGTGTATCATATAAAGGGTCATTGATTGTAAGGGAATTCAATCTACAGTCCTTTGTACGGTATACGACGACTACTACGACTAACCCCCTTCGGGTCATAACAAAAACAAACACTCAAAAGTACCTTATGAAGGTCACTTTGGCAAGCTATAAAAGATAGCAAACAATAATCATCACCTCCTTTTTATTTATTATTTAATATTTAATATTACTTTATAACATGATTCAACCTTTTCCTAATATACCAAGAATTCTAATCCAATATCATAATTGAACGAGATTATCAAGGAATAAGTCCTCTAAAATTGATACTCAAAAAGTTGCCACATGACAACTCCAACCTTTCCCTCTTCTTTTTTTTTATTAACAATAAAAATAAAAAGGAAAATCCACAGTCTCCAAACACTAACAAGCAGCAACCAAAACACAATAACATGGATGATGAATTGTGTGAAAAGAAGACAAACCAAAACAAAAGCATAAATATGCTAAATCTAATCATGAATTCATTCTTGTCTCAATTTGGACACACAATCTATGAATTATAAGCATCCAATCATGTTTAATATTGGCAAGCAGTTTACGAATTATAGGCATAGATGTAGGGATCCAATTGGATTAATCATGTACGTGCTATGTGAGTGATGCGTTGTACGTAACTTCAAAGAAGTGAAACAAAACTATCACCTGAAAAGATTATTAGTAAGAATAGGCAATCTTAGTGTTTCAAATGCACAAGTGGTAGACAAGATAGCCTTAAGGCATCTCAAATGTTTACCTTGTAGCTTAAGCAAATGAGATTAGTAGTTTCCTTGAATTGCTTGTTTGATCTTAAAGAACAGAGATTTCACAAAGCAATATTGTTTCTCTATTCTCTCTCCTTGTTGTAAATGAATGAATGTTGGGTATTTACAGGCTCTCGGGCATGATAACATCCATTGGATCATTCAGGTGATCAACAGATAAGATGCAGCTTACTTAATTTATGTTTATCTTAAATGAGCTAGCTAATGGGCCCAAGACCAATAGCCTTCCTCATAGATACATAAGCTTACTTAAGTAAGGTTAGGTGTGGATAGACCGATCCAATGATCTTTATTCTGACCCCACCAGACCAAATTTTTTTGAATTATCCCAATATATGGATTAGACTCCTTAGGCTCTATCACATAGCCCAATTTGTCAAGACTAAATAAATAATAGGCTTAACCTATTAACTAACATAACAACTTTTAGCCCTTATACAATAGGTGCCATTTTTTTTTTTATCAAAAAATCAAATGTACTTTATCACTTATTTCATCACGATCGTTTTATCGTAGAAAATAGTCACATATAATTGCTTTATTCTTCAAGCCCTAACTCTTAAAATTAGGGAAAATAACATCTTATACAAATTAATTCTAATCTCAATGATCTAAGCAATCTTAGGGCTTTGAATTCATACATAACAGCTTTGATAAATACCAATCAAGGAAAAGATAAAAAAAAAAAACCACTTTGATACCAACTATTAGATTAATTATCTCAATTTGTATACCAAATCATGCATAAAAATTAGTGCAGCGGAATAAGATTGACATACCTCCAAGCATTAATTATTCGATTTTCTCTTAAAATTGTCTTGGTTTTCGAACTTGAATGCTTGTAACCCCTTGACCAACTCTCTTGATGGTATATTATTTCTTTAGGGTTTTAAGTGTATGGAGTTAGGGACTCAAGTGATTTTCATTCATATATATAGTCCATCCATCAAGGACAACTAAAAGACACTAAACCAACTTGGTTCATAGAAAAATATGTGGACCATAATTAGATAATAGGCTTAGGCCTTATATAACCGTTTTATGCATTTTATATAAACAAATTACTTAAATATAAAATACTTATTACACCGGATGCATACAGGTCTAACACTTGTAAAGTAAAATATTGTTTAACATCAGGTTTATTCAAAAGCTTTTTCAAAAGAAAAGAAATAATTGTTCCAAAATCAAAATTATTCCAAAGAAAAATCAAAATTTCTTCCAAAGAAAAATTAAAATTTCTTCCAAGGAAAATTTCTTCCAAAATCAAAATTGTTCCAAATAATTTTAAAAAGAACACTTATTCCAAAGTAGTTATGTTCAAGAAATCATGATGAAGATTTTGAAAGAGAATGAAAGGATTAAAGAATATGTTCATAATACAAAAGAATAATGTCCATATGTTAGAAAATAAAACTTCATAAGAGAATGTTGCAGAAGAACTTGAGAATGAATGGCAATCATAAAAAGGAAGAAAGAAGTTAGAAAAGAGCCTCTATATAAGGCAATCAAGATGTAGCAAGAGGGGCATCGACCAAAACAATCATAAGCAACCCACTCCCACTACCATTAAGCCTTCTCCTCTATACGCATTTGCAACCACAACCTACCAGTCTACCATCTTCTTTGTAATTCCCTAGTATTGCCTAATATGTGCATAAACTCTTGAAAAATTTTGTTTTCAAAATTTTGTAAGTTCTACATTTTATTTTTAATTTCTATTTTAAATTTTTTTTCTATTTTTATGCATCTTGCACTATTATATTATCTATGCTAGTTTTCTATAAAGCAATTACATGAATACATAAAACAAGAGAAACATATCTTAAACGATTAGCTAAATCAAAAGTCTTTTATGTAGTTTTAAATCAAATACCTAGAAGATTTGATATCCTTACATCAAGAAAATTTACCAAAAAACATAGTTATTAAGACACGTTATACGATTTTTAGGAAAAAGGCAAGAGTATATATATTAAGACAGAGCTAAAGTATATCAACATAATCTTAATAGAATTTTTTATTAATATGAATCAACTAAAATTGTATATTGACTTTTAAAACAACTCTTAATAGAAGTTAATATAGAAATCTTTGATACAGAATATACTACTAAATACTTAGAATCTTTTTTAAACGAAGAAAGACATTTAAAAATATTTAAAAATTTTATAAAAAAATAAATAGAAGTACAAAAAATTAAGATATAGACATAATATTGCTAGACTTTATAAATCATGTCTCAATGTAGAAAGGATAATGATGGAAATGGTCTTGTGAAAATTTTACGTTATTTAAAAAATGTTATTGAGTTTTTGGAATATATTGTGTAGGCTTGTCATATACTAGGAGAGAGTTTCTATTTAAATGACACATATTTTAGAAGAGACTATTTTTATAGGATTCCCCATAAAAATCCTTTAGTTAGGAAATCATGTAGAAGGTTTGATTCTTCCTTTATGTTATTCAATTTTAACATTGAAAGTTGATAAAATTTGTTATCATCTAGCAAATATTTGCTTAAGACAAGGTTTTTTATATCCTTTTATAATATTTCTTTTATAGATCTATAATCAATATGAATAAGGAATTTCTTATAGGATAGATTTGTCTTGAAATTTTCAATACCAAGAACAATTGGTAAAATTTACTTTTTAATACTAGAATAGTTTACTTGAGCTCCTTGCTAAATTCCTTAATGGAATCCAGTAATTTAATCTTTCCCTTTTATCTTTTATTTTAATATTCCTCCATATTTGATGTTTGATGTGTCTATTTCTACAACTAATTCTACTTTTGGATCAAGAATTCCTAATTAAGGTAAATTTTCAACTTCCTTTTTTTATATCTTTTACTACGTTAGTCATCTCTTTACTCTATACTAAAGGATTTTTCTTATGTTTCTAGAATAAAGGCTTACATTTTATTCGTAAGTTTGGAATAAAATCATATATATAATTTAGGCACCTAAAAAATCCTTGCAATTTTTCTTTAATATTTAATTTCATCTAAAAATTTATTTACAAATTCAACTAATCTATCTACAGGTTTTGTAGTTCTTAAATCCATGTCATATCCTAAAAATCTTACCTTTGTTTGAATCTTTGTTGTGGAAACTACTAATCCATTCTTTTCTTTTCTTTTCTTTTCTTTTCTTTTTTTGATGTTAAAAAATATATTTAAATGGTTAAAATGTTTTTCTACTCCTTTAGAGAAAATGAATACATCATCTATATATACCATAGAAAATTTTGTAATTGTGTTAAATATTTCATTCAAGATATTTTGAAATATAGAGGGTACATTTTTTTTTTGTCCAAGTGGCATAACATTCCATTCAAAATGTCTAAATGATACCAAAAGTGCAATTTTATATCTATCTTTGTTTTCTATTTATATTTGCCATAAGAAAATTCTATTTCATGATTTTTCTTAACCCAAAGGACATTAGGTAATGTTGAACATATTTATTTTTTAAATTTTTCTTGAAGAGATTTTATTATTTTTTTTGAACCAATTTTTTGTTTCAATTGTTCTTCAATTTGTTTTTTCTTTTTCACTTATTTCTTCTCTAAGATATTTAATATGTATGAGTTTTTTCTCAACTAGATTTTCCATTTTTTTCTCTTAGCACATTTACCTCTATCTCTAATTGGACTTGTAAATGAGAATTTTATCTCTTTTACATTTACTGTACTTTTTAGTCCTTAGGATGATATCTAAATGGGCATAATAAAGTGATAAAGGGTGTTCCTAATATAATTGCATTGCATATGTCTTTAACTAACATAAATGAGATTAAGATTGGTAGCTCGAAAAGGCATTCTCCCAAGCATAGCAAACCCTCTCTTAGGGATGCAACATGATTAGGACAAAGATAGTGATCTTCTCCATCTAAGGAAAAATAATATTGGCATCACAAGATGGTGAGGATACAGTGGGTCAAGGTGGTGGATTCAACACCAACAATTTCCACCAAAAAAGATGGCATGGTGCCCAAGAAGCTCTCCTTTATGGATACGGTTGTTATGAACATCCTTAGGGCTTATTAAAGATTATGTTTTGTGGATGAGGACCAAACCTATGATATGGATCATAATGAGGAGGTATTGAAGGATCAAGAAGATAGGTTAAATGAAAATGCAGAACATGGAGTTTGTTAATTAATTTCTCCAGATTAGAAATTGACATTTTAAGTGAATAGTAGAAGAATACCTTCATCGCAAAGATCTTCGGCCTAAATCTCGGTTACAAAACTCTATTTAAGAGGTGATCCACATTATGGCGAAAAATTAGTCCCTTTAAATTAATCCATGCAAGTATGGGTTCTTATTTAATATTCCTTAATAAAGATGTAAATTATCCATGGACGATCAAGAATGGCCCCTGGTTTGTAAATGGTAGATACATTGCATTGAGAATGGTGCAAATGCTAGAAACAATGTTGGCCTTAGAAGTCCTCCAGGACAACTCACTGTAGTTGGTAGAGCATCTAGACACAAAACTCTAAGAAGTCAAAACCTTTCTGAGTTCCATCGCCCTTTATGTAATAGTGGAGGATATTAACATCCACAGCGTAGATTGGGGACAATTTCAAGTTCCAGGGATTATGTTCAGCCCTACACATCCTTAGGGAAGGGGTTTTATTCAGGACTAGAGACTAACTCATACGAGGGTACATGGAATCATGGTAGCAAAGATGTCGATAGTGCAAGATGTAATGACAAGGGAAGATATCCTCGAGTTATTGGAAGGGATGTACAAGTTAGTAGCAAAGGTGGTCTTATCAGGTTCGGAGTTGCTTATGGATGTCAGCAAAATGCTGTTTACGAAGATGTTTCTAGAGGGACAAAGGAAGTAGTTTTAGCTGAAGGCGGGGGAAATGAAGATGTTAACGCTACAAGCAACCTTTCGACCATGCAAGTGGAGGCTGGAGATTAAGGAAGTGTCGAAGGAGCCCAATAGGGGAGGTTAGACAAGGTTGTTTGGTAGTTGGTTAGACTTTGATCTTATAGATACTTTATCTACATCTATGCACAAAAACCTTTTTGGATTCTTGCATGGAATGTAAGAGGAGCTAACTCTAAATGAAGAAAACAGGCCATTAGAGAACTATGGATGCATTATGACCTATAAATTCTAGTTATTATTGAAATTAGAATGGGGGTAAAGGAGCTTAAGTTGCATGTAGGTGTCAATAACATGATATGCAAGGCTGTAGATGGTTATAGAGGTGGTATTGTCATACTGTAGAGTGAGGAGGATGTTGTGCTGATAGAGAGAGTCTCTTCTGGCTAGCATATCACACTTGAAATGCAAGTAAGTATTTCTAACTATTCCTAGCTTATTTATAGTATATATAGCATATCACACTTGAAATGCTGATAGATTTAGGCTTTGTTGGACCTAAGTTCACATAGTCTAAAAGGTCTTAAGAGTTGAGGAGCTAATACAAACCTAGTTAGATAAGGCTTATGCTAATGCTTCCTAGAAAGGCCTTTACGTAAAAGAAAAAGTTTTTCATTTAGTATCTAATCATTCAGACCATTTACCATTACTACCGAATATGGTCCATACTATTAAGGCTAGGCTAAAAATCAGGACCCTTTTGGTTCCAGCCTATATGGTTGGAATACCCAGATTTCAAGAATTTTATCTAGAATACTATTAGGTACCTCAACAACTTGGAGGACTTCGTTTCAAACCTTTAGAAATGGAATTTAGAGTGTTTTGGACTTATCCATGTGAGAAAGTCGATGGTTCAAAGGAAGTTAGAAGAAGTGTAGAAAAAACTTTAGGACAATCCTTCGCAATGGCTTATTGAATAAGAGAGGCTCCCACAACTGGAGTTCCAAACGACTTTGAGGCCTGAAGAGAGGCTTTGGGTAATGAAGGCTAGAGCGAAATAGATAGTAAAGGGAGAATGAAATACGAGATTTTTCTAGACTAGTGCATTATGTTGTAGATCGATAGGTAACATCTGTAACCTATTTGATAATGTTGAAAATTGGGTATCAAGTGTCCTAGATATATAATAGTTAATGAACAAACATTTTGAAATCCTTGTTATGTTAGAAAAGGAGCACGTTCAGAGATTATTGAAGGATTAAAGTATAGGACAAAGCATTCTCTCAGATATTGAAAAAACTGAATTGGGGAAACCTTGCATTTTAGCTAAGATTATGCAAGCTTTATGGTATATTAGGAATCACAAAGCCCTGGGAATAGATAGATTGAATGTAGAATTTCTTAAGTGCTAAGCAAAGGTAGGGCAAATAGTCAGCATCACTGTCCGGTTTATTATAGACTCTCAGACAATGATTTCAAAATTAAACAGAACTCTTATTGTCCTTATCCTAAAACTAATGGGTATGAATAGGTTGAAAGATTTTAGGCCGATCGATCTTTATACAACCATGTATAAGATAATCAATAAACTGCTTGTAAATTGTTTAAAGGGTTAACTGGATAAGTTGATTAGCTTAAAGTAAGTTAGCTTTATCTTCCAAGAAGTTCTTCACCTTTTGGATAGTAGGAAGGGAAAGAAAAACTAAATGCTAGTGAAGTTAGACATAGAAAAGGCTTATGATAGGTTGGAGTGGGACTTCATTTACACAACACTTCAAAGTTGGAACTTCCCAAGTCTTTGGTTAAACCTAGTCTCTTCTTGTCTAAATTCAACTTCATTTCAGATCATTTTTAATGGTTACTTACTAGAAGGTTTTGAAGCATCTAGAAGACTTAGACAAGGAGATCCCTTATCTCCCTACTTGTTTATTCTAGTGATGGATATGTTTAGTCGGTTTATTCATCAATTAGTGGAGAAGGAGTAGAAATCCATTCAGATAAGGGGATTGAAATTGAGTGTCTCCTTTTTATTTTTTTGCAAATGACATTATGTTGATGGGGAAGTGATGGATGAAAATGCAAGATGCATGATGAAAGAAATAAAGGATTTCAGATCTACATTGGGACAAACAGTAAACTTTAAAAATTCTTGTGTTGTGTTTTCAAGGAATTCTAGCCAAGATTATATGGAAAGATTTGTGAAATTTTTGGTAAACACCTAAATGCTAATCTAGGAAGGTATTTAGGACTACCAATTAAGGAGGGGGGACACATAACAAAAATTGATTTGGACTTCATTCTAGAAGACATGTTAGAAATTATCTAGTTAGAAAGCTCATATGTTGAGTATGGTGAGGCGTTAGCTTTTGACAACCTCTGTGCTAGAGAGCATTTCAAATAACTACTTACAAGTTATACCTCTTCTAAAATCCATTGTAAACGGTTTGGAAAGGATACATAGGGACTTTATATGGGTTCCTTGGAAGAATATTGAAAATTGCACTGGATAAGTTGGTACAAATTGAAGCACTCGAGAGTAAACAATGGCTTAGGTTTAGTTGATGTGTTGAGAAGGAACAAAGCAAACTTCTGTAAACTCACCTGGGAATTGGGAAAAAAAGAAAGCCTTCTGGGTGGAGGTCCTCAAAGGAAAATATTGTTTAAGGGAAGGGTACCAAAGAACAAAAAAGAGGACTATGTTTTATAGAGCCTTAAAAAAGGTAAAGGATTAGGTGGAACAACATGTTAAAGTTCGAGTTCGAAATGGAAGGACAGTTAAATTTTGGTTGGATGAGTGGTCAGACTCTAAAAGAGTGATGTCATGGTTAGTCAAACCATTAAATAAGTTTGATCACATGCTAATAATACATTAGGTTTGGAATGGTGTCGATTGTTGGAAGGAGGACATAATAGGATATCCTATTGATCATGGGATTAACAAGCATCTGGGAAACATCACTATTAATGAACATCGTCATGATGAAGATTTATTTCATTAGCTGGATGAAGTCAATGGTCACCTTATGAGTAAAGCTACTTATGAAAGTCTAAGTAAGTCTAAGGAAGAGGAGACATCAAGTCAACCTTAAGATTGGATTTAGAAGACCCTAACTTACTTACATATCCAGATGCTTCTTTAGAAAATTCTAATGAATGGTTTACTGACCAGGAATAAATTGCAAGCTTGAGGGATAGTGGTGGAGGCAATATGCCCATTATCTGGAAATGAGGATGAAAACATAAACCGCTTATTTTTCAATGAGTTTAGTAAGGTTAGGTAGACTTCCCTTGGTTTTTAGGGAGTGGACATTAGAGACAAAGATGCAGCCATTGAATGGTAAAGAAAAGAAGTGAAGTGGAAACAAAAGAAGTGAACAAGTCTTGAACTGCCTAAATAGTTCTTTATTTTGTTCCTATTAGGAGGGATTTGGAGAGAATGAAATCATTGCGTGTTTCAGATTTGTGATCCCACCTAAGAACACTGGGGCTAGCAAGTTAGAGTAGAATTTTATGAATGGTGGACAACATACAGGGCAAATAAACTAGCAAACCGAGAGATCAAGGAGGTAAAGTAGAGTAGACTTGCAGGGGGGGGAAGATAAATTGTGATGGAGCGATTTAGGAGAAAAAAGCTCTTATGAGGGATTGGAGTCATTATAAGGAGCCATAAAGGTTAGGTAATAGGCGGGTTGATATGACAAATCTCTTGTTGTTCTCCCTTAAAGAAAAAACTATGGGCTTTGTTTAAAGGGATGAATTAGGCTAAGCAATGTGGGTACAGATTTATTGCTATTGAATCTGACTACCAGGTGGCCACAGACTGGATCGAGGGGGTAGGAGGCTGGTAGGAAATGTAGATATGAATATCTATCACCCAGTACTAGCTAGATGTATTCAATTGTTACCTTACTTTGAAGTTTTAAATTCATGCTAAGTAAACCATGATCAAAATAGGGCTGCTAATGCCCTAGCAAAGGAAGGATTGAATACACCACATCTAGAGTTTAGCCTTGACATTCCAGAGTTTATTTTATCTGCTTACATTTTGGTGAATGTTTTTCTCATTTGTCAACCAAAGGAAACCTTGAACCAGGTTAAATGGCTTGTTATATTGTCCATTTTGTTGCTTTTGTTGTCTTATGAATTTAGATGGTTGTTCCAGTTGTTGGTTAAATGAATGTTTTTGTTTACTCGAAATAAATAAATAACATAAATGTGGTTTTAAAATTTAACCCTTCTTATACTATTTTATATTGTGATAGTTTATAATTAACACTTAATCATATCTTCTTACAGAAAATAGTCTACTGGAGGTTTATTCATAGTACCTCATGGGAATCGGTCCTTTCCCATATAAAACTTCGATTAGCTCCTATATCTAAAAGTGCTATACAATTGATTTTGAATTCATCCTTTATAACTGTCGTTACATTAATGTGCAATTTTTGTATGTATATTCTACTTATTAGATATACACTCTACCTTTTACATATTGTTAAGCTTAGTTTTTCACCTCCCTTTTTTTTAAATTAAATCTTCTTTAAACCGACCAATATTAAACCCTTACATGTTTAATATTGACCCTCAACTAAGGTTTAAAAAAAAAATTATTTTTATATTTTAAAGACACTTTAGACTCACCACCCAACCAAAGTCGAAAAAAAAAGAGTTAAGTTGTTACTAATCTTTCGATAAAAATCGATTTTTGAAAACAGTTTAAAACAAGAGAGATGGATTCAGGGGTTATGATTTTTAAACCCATACCACTAACCTTCCAAATTTAAGCTTAATCTTAAAAATCACCTTTTAATTTCACAAGACAAAAATCAATTGTTAATTACTCTAATTGGATAACTTAAGTAATCTAAGAAAAAGGAAAAATTAGATTTTTTATTTTTATCATCGCCTCGTAAGTGCCTATATACCCGCCATTTAGGATCAAACATACATAGTTCTTTTTTGTAAAACTTTAGTAGGTTGGTTTTGTTTTAATTTGAAAATGATCGAGTTTATGTTTTACTCAATTTGATTTATTTAAGAAAATTTCTAAAAATAAAAATAGCCTCAATTGAGGTTCTATTTTTGAAAAATCTAAAAATAGTCCTAATTTGTAAAGGGGTTGTTTTTTTTTTTTATTTTTTCTTAATTTTGAAAACTTGATTTTTCTAAGTGTTAAAAAAAAATTTTATTCATCTCCTTATTTATTTATTTATTTATTTATTTATTTATTTATTTATTATTATTATTATTATTATTATTATTATTAAACTAAAAAATAAATAAATGAATGAACTACTTTTTTTTTCTTTCTTTTTCTCTTCCTTTTTTTTTTATATTACAATTTACATGTACGTAAATAAATAACAAAAAGAAAAAGCTAAACCAAACAAACAAAATAAAAGGAAATAAATCAAATAAAAAATAGGCCTGGACCAGATGCTGGATTAGGATGTAGGTCAGGGCATGGGTTGGACTTCAGGTTAGATCATGGGTTTGGGTCAAGTTGTCTCCAACTCCACTTCAACAGTAGTAGCCAGGCATAGTTTAAGGTGATTCAAACCGAATTTCTTGTAGATGAAGATAGAATTATGTGTTTTGGATTGGAGATAGTAGGGGTAAAAAGGATGTCATGGCTTAAGGTGGTTGTTTGGGTGGTGTTGCAAAGTGGAGGGTAGTAGTGGTAGTGTGTCACACATGGTAGAGGTTACTAAGTTCGAATTGGTGGTTAGTGTAAGTCCCACAACTAGTCACTCAAGGTTTCGATCGATTAAAAGATCTGATCAAGCTTAAATTACAAATAAATTTAGAAATATTAGTAAAAATGATCTCGTAAGTTTAAATTTAAGAAAATAAGCAATAAAATAAAGAAATATAAAAATTTCATATTTTAAATATATAACTCGTTATTTATCGAAAATGCATAAAATGCATTCCGATAATTAACGAATCGCTAGAGATAAATTATATGTATACCAAAAATCATAAAGTGACCTAAATAATATTTAGGAATATTTATTTGTACTATATATGAATTTACATATATGTAGAAATATGCGTAATTACTTAAAATACGCGAAATCTGCTAAAATAATACTAAATACTTAAAGAAAATTCATAATTAATTAAAGAAAAACCAAGAAAAATAAGGAATGATCCAGATATAGGTCGTGGCAGTTGGGAAAAATAAAAAAAAAATTAGCCAAGTAAATTAGAACAACACAAAAGTCAAATTGGAAGAAAATAAGGCAATTGTTTAATCAAATTAATGCACAATATTTCTATAAACGTCTATAAATAGGAAAAAAATTCAAAGAACTCCTTTGGACAGTTAGGGATTTGAGAAAAATAGAGAGACTTGAAAATTCAAGAGAAAAACTAGAGAAAAAAGAAAGAAAAGGAAAACTGTACAGTTAGGGCCACAAAGGAGAACCCAGACCCGACGAGCAGCTGGGAGTGAACGGCCACCACCACCACACGGTGGTGGTAGTGCCCAGGTGGGCCGACACACCCATGGCCACTGATGGTGGCCAGAGCCACCTTAATTGTTGAGTTCGATTTCCATCCCAATTTTGTGTAATTTTGTAAAAATAGTAAATATTATTAGAAAATTATAAAACTTGCTATTCTAGAATATTTTTGTATATATTTTTTAGGAAAAATATTATTTTGATGAAAATATGTCTCGTGATATAGGGTCCTTAAGAAATCATACAAAACCGAGCATGTTTCGGTTTAGAAATAAATGACCTTAAGAGTGTAGTTTTGAACCTAAAATTTTTGTGTGGACCACTTAGATGATATAGAACAATGCTATGAAGCCCGATTACAAAAATTAATTTTTGAAATTTTTAGATAATTTTTAGGCCTTAAAATGAGGCATAAAATGGGTAATTTAGGGTTAATAAAGTAATTAAATGGTTAATTACTGATTTAGTGAATAAGTATATGTTTTAGATGTAATTATTACGTTAATTATGTAGTAAATTAGTAATAGGGAAAAATAGTAAATTGTAAGTTAATTTTGTAAATTAGGATAATTAGATGTAAAACTTGATTTAGGATGAATTTAGACATTTTGAAATGATAATTGATGTTTAGAGATGATAATTAGAGTGATAGAAATATTAGAAATGTATTATATACATAATAAGTAATAATGCATAATATGTAATTATTGGAAATATAATAAATAGAAAATATTAGGATAAAAATTGATATTATATAAATAGTAGGGATATATAATAAAACTGATGGAAGACTTGAATTTATGTAATCATATAAAAAAATTGTAAAAATTTCTCACATCAGGAGTGAATTCGGTATACTAATATGGATTTAAGTGTACTGAGTGAAATAAAATACTGACTAGGGATAATGATGATATTTAGAAAATTGGGAAGTAATGTGATTAATTTCACATTATGGGTTGAAACGAATTGCTAGGATCCGAGTATAAAATTATACCTAAAAATAGAACTAGAACCTAATTTAAAAATCGATGCGGAAACCGAACCCAAACCTAACCCCAAACCTAGAATAATTGTAAAAGACTTAAGACCTAGATAATTAGGCATAGTAAACCCTAAACAAAACATAACAATAAGAGTTATATGATAAAATGAACCTATAATAGTTATATGAAAAACTGAAACTGCGTTTGTGTTATAGGGATGATTGGCGATAGCCTGAGCAAGTCAGACCTCGAGTGAGTAAGCGAGGAGTCGAGGTAAGTTAGGATTAATACATTGCTGTATTTTGGAGGCTTGAAATTATACTTGGTTGTGCTTGTTAGATAGTTGGATGTGTGCATGTGCTTGATTATGTGTGATGCTATGATTCTGTTTGTTGTTCTGGCTTATATTGTATGATTTGTATGAAATGATTGATCACCCTAAACTGGACCTAATCAAATATACGACCTATGATCATAATCAGATCTACATGGTAACCCATTAGGGAAACTTAGGACTTTCCGACCAAATACCGACCCCTTCGAAAAGGATAGCGCAGGATTGCAATGGGTCCCTTCTTCATCTTCAGTCGAACTAAGTAATAGAAGAGGAGGTCGCAGCAAGGGTAAAGACAATGGTTCGAAGGTAGTTGTGGGAGGAGCGAGGTCTCCATTACACAAGCCTGGGTTTGGTCGTGAGCTGTTGCATTAATGGCTACTCCTCATCCCGGATTAGAGCGGGCGCAATTTCTCTAATCTCAAGACGGGCAGGACAATGTCATGCGATGGCATTTGCTTGAACATTCATTGCACTTAATAAGTTGGTCGATAACCTTGTTATGTTTGTGGTATAGTTTTAAGTCCTCCAACCTAACTTACTGAGCTATGGTTGCTCACATCCCTATAGACGTTGTGCAAGTGCTGGCTAAGAAGCAGCAAATAATTACTTTGAAGCTAGCAACTGTTGGATCGTAGAGAGTAAGGAAAACCATTTGAAGAATAAACACATATTTTTAAGGTTTAAGCTTTTACTTTATAATTTTTCATTTCTGAATAATGTAATAACTAGGAAATATATTACGGAGAAATATTGTAAACAATATTTGTACTATCTAAATTATAGTGTATATATATATATATATTTCCTCACTTTCTTAGGTAAATGATTTATTTAAATTACAAACTGTTTACTTTAAAGCAAGTTAGTCATGGACGCCTTATATAGATCAGGTCTAAGATAGCGGTTATAAGGCCAACTTCTATCTTAGGATGGTTTACATGGTCGGTCTGTTACGACTCTGCCGCTTCGGGGTGTGACAGTTAGGGTAGGGGTTTTGAAGTGTAGGAGTTTAGTTGTGTGGTCAGTTTAGGTTGAAAAGGGTCGAAAGTAGTGGTTTGAGAGGAAAGCAACACGATGGTTAGGGTTTTGGGGGCGGCTAGTTGATGGCACTACTAGGGGGCATGATAGTGGACAAGGGTGGCTGAGCTTGGAAGCTTACGAGGTAGGGAAACTAGCAAAGGCAATGGTGTAACTCGAAATTGAGTGGAGAAAGAGAGCTGAAAGAGAGAAAGAGTTCAATAGAGAGAGAGAGTGGTTCAAAAATGGGAGAAGGAGGATTTGTGAAGCTCGACTGTGATTGTGTGTTGATTTCTTGTCCCTATGAACTCCTAATACCCCCTTTTATACATGAAAACACCCAAATAATCATGGAAGGTTAAAATCAAGGTAAATGAAAAATGCCAAGATTTAGGTTTATTTTCAATTTTTGGAGCTCAATTTGAAAACTCATTTGACTGAATCTAAACTTGTTCTTGACACTAACTATAGTAAGCCATGCGGAGGATGAAATTGCACCATTAATTACTGTGTTTCAACAAGGAAAATGTGCGAAATTTAGGGCCAAAGTGAAGGGATTGGATTTGTTCTTGGCTGGTAAAGAGGAGGAAATCAAAGGAAATGGAAAGAAAGAGAAGGGAAAGAGAGAGAAAATGCGAGTGTGGTACCGACGTGGTGCCACATTAGCCACGTGGTCCAATGGTCGCATTCCACGTATCATCATATGATGCATGGCAACTAACTTGAGATGCCACGTAACGCTACGTTAGCATCAACCAATTTAGTGCTACCACGTGTTAGGACACATGGCACAATAAGATCCCAACACGTGACAATTTCTAATGTGGTGGTTTGTTAGATAATAAAAATATAAAAAAGGCCTTCATACTTTTGCTAAGATTCGAACTCCTGACCTAATGCTCAAACCTAATGCCAAGTCCATATACTCATTCGTTATGCCATTAACTTATGTCTCTTCCAAATGTGTAGTTAAATTATATATATAAATCAAGTCAGTCTAGGCTAGATTCAAATATAAGCTCAAGCTCAATGGCCTGACTTCTGAACTTATTTTAAAATTTTTTTAAATAAGTTTATCCTATTAAATTGTTATTCCTTAAAATCTTCTATCTTTTTTTTTTCAATTTTTGTGATCTTTCAATTTTTTTTTTTTTTGTGTTTCTTTCTAGATTTGATATTCTTCTAAATTTCTTATTTTTCTTGTGTTTTTTCTTTTTTTTTTTTATTTTTCCAAAATTCTTATTTTTTCTAAATTCTTTATTTTTTGGGATTTCTTTAATTTCCCATTTTTTATTATGTTTTTCCTAATTTAAGACCTATTGAGAAAAATTAAGTGTCTACACACATTTGCTATTTAAGTGCTAAACGTTTCAGAATTTCTATTCAAATCCTCTAAATTTTAAGTATTGTCAAACAAAGACATCTATTAACATCGTTAAGTTTTCCATCCATTAGTCTCACGTAGCTTATTGTGATTGGTCAACATTTTTTATTAAATGAATATTATAATAAAATATATTAAAAATAAATAAATAATAAAAAAGTAAAAATTTCATAAAAAGAGGAAAAATTATAAAGAAAGTAAACAAATAATAAGCATATATACATATAATATAAATATATATATAAATATACTTTTATTATAACTGCAATAAAATAAAAAAGAAAATTAAAAATAAATAAATAAACTATAAAAGGGTTCTTGTTCATGGGTGCCGCATGCTTGCCAACGAACCAAACAAGAATTTCATATTTTCCAGGACTGATTAGATAGTTTCTCCATCAGTCTCTTAACAAGCGGCAGGGCACTAAGCAATTAACGTTTTCCATATGAAAGGAATAATAAATTAGTGATATGGGTGATTATGGAACCGTCAAATGCATGTAGGAGTAAAGTATTTTACACATGAACGTTAGTATTTGATGATACAAACATTTTATCAAGCCCGAAAACGAAACGTCTTAAAGTATAGGATGAGAAAGAAAAATGTTTCAGGCTCCTACTTTCATGGCAGATACAAAGAAGTAGAAACAAAGGAAGAGAGAGAGAGAGAGAGAGAGATTGAAAGTCTATGACCTTACTGGTAATGGCGATCAACCTGTTGGGAATATTGGGGTTTAGGCACTCTGGAAGAAAGAGCGAGAGAGAGTGTGAGAGTCACTTAAAAGCTTATGTTTGTAATTTTTTTCATTTTTCCATTTTTTTAAATTTATTTTATTGCAATTTTAATAAAAGTATATGTTTATATATTTATCGTTATATATATGTATATATATTTACTTTTTTTTTTCTTTATTATAATTTTTCCTTTTTTTAATTTTCTAAAAGATTTTAATTTTTTATTATTTTAAATATATTATTTTATAATATTTATTTAATAAAAAATTTCGACCAATCAAAATGTGTCATGTGACACAAAATGGATAGAAAACTTAACAAGGTAATTTTTTAAGACCTAAATGGATAGAAAACTTAACAACGTTAACAAAATGGATAGAAAACTTGTAAATATAAAGAACTTAAATCGAAATTTTGAATTATTTAAGACCTAATTAAAAAAGATGTAAAAAGTTGAGTACTATATATGTAATTCTCGCCTTTTATGTTTTTTTAAAGGATTTTCCTTTCTGTTCATATATGTAAGTTTATACTTATATTGTTTTTTTTTCTTTACTTTTTTGCCTTGCCTTGCCTTTGTCGAAGGGACTATAATTTTTTTCATCTATATTGATAACAAAAGTTTCCAAGTTCATTTGTAATACCTCTTTTCTCACTTTGTAGTTTTGCCTTTCATTTCACATCATTACATAAACTAAGCCCTTCTAGATTTATACCTTTAATTATTTCTCCATAAGTGAGACTTTAGTAATTTTCGTTTTCTCTTTCTATCCTATTCCTTACTTTCTTAGCAAAGAGTTTTGGAACTCCTACCATAAATTTCTTTCCAATAACTAGTATTATAATTTTCTATTTGAATATTTTATCTAAGAGCACATCTTGATATTATTAGAAAATCATTAAGTATTGGATATGTAATGTTTTGTAAAATTTCTCCGTTTTTTTCTCTAAATTTATTCGCCTATAAAGTGCTTAGTAAATACATAAATTAATGTGGATACAAAATCTCCTACCATGATAGGTCCTTGATAAGTAACTGTTTCTCTTCCAACAATAACTACATATTGCCTCTCTTTGTTAATAAGACAATTTTCCACCATCCTTTAAGTTGGCTAGTAAATATTGATTCCAATATTAATTTGAATTATTTTTGTTGTTTGTAAGCATTTGGTGCTATTACCATTCAAATTAACAAGTCCAAAATCTGATGCTTTTTATAAAACATCAATATTTCACCCCTAAACCCCACTTCCCCAATTGTATTGATTTCTATATGGGGTTGTTCTTTGGACATAGTATCTAGTGGAAAAGGTCTTGGGTACCAAGCTCTAAGTCTAGAAACCATTTCATATTCTCTTTTAATTTTCCTTGGAATCATTCCTATTTTGTTAATGTTTAGTTTTGCAATAAATTGTTCAACTAATTTTTTTATGTCTAAATCATTTTCTTCAGTTATCACTTTAATTACTCGTTTTTCTTTCATACTATACTTATCTAGCTTATTCATGATAGTTTCTAACATATCTTCTTCTTTGCCGATATTTATTCTTTCTACTTCTGAAATAAAAGATAGCAAATATATTAGTCTAGAGTACGAGAGCGATGAGGAGGAGGATATACAATTTTAATTGATTCATTTTAACAATAGATTCTACTAAGATCATGTCTATGTACTCTAACTCTTTGTCTTGACATATATACTCTTCCCATTTTCTTAAAAATTTTATAATCTATACAAATGGTGAAGATTTCTGATAAATTTTCTTGATATAAGCATATAATTTCTTTTAGGTACTTGATTAATTCACCTCAAACTAAAAAGAAGAGATTTTGTTTTGAAATCCTTTAAGATATGTTTCTCTTGTAATTGCTAGGGGAAAAAAGGGTAAATAAGCCTTGAAACTACTAAGAGAATCATCATGCTATGACTATAACAACATTCATGTATTTTCTTCTATAATTTCCCTAACGTCCCTCTTGCCCATTTGTGTTCTTTTAAATATTTGCTTTTGATAATAATTCTAATAAATTCTATTGTTATTTCTATTATTGTTTGTTAGTTGCTACTCCAACTACCATCAAGTTTGTATTAGATTTGCTTGACACTTAGCAATGGCAAATAACACTTAACCCATGGAAGCAATCATAGAGATTGAAGAATTAATGTGGAATTTGAATTCACAATAACTATGAGAAGTCAAAATGTTACGGAATCATTCAATTGAAGACTAAATGAGTGAAATTAGTTATATGTTTGCAAGTTTAAATGGTGGATCAATTGGTGGAGCAAGGCTAGAGATTCAACAATGGCAAATTCGAGCACAAATCTAACGAAAGGCCATATGGGATTTCCATCTGAAACTTAAAACCTAAATTTCCTATCTTTAATGGATATGTTAAGTTAATGATTACATAAAGCTGAAGAATTATTCAACATACATAATACTCTAGCTTAATGGAATGTCAAAATGGTGGCTATTCACCTATGAGTAGTGTTACAGTAGTAGCATTCATGCTAATTCTAAATTAAGGCCCATCACTACCAAGCCTAATAGCTAAAAACAGCTGAGCTTAGCAAACTAAAGAATGGAAGCTTTGGCCATTGAACATAATACCAATCCATGGGGGTACCCGGTAAGGATAGGTAAGGTAATGCATCTCTAAGGTCGTATACATGGAGGCTGCACCACAACAAATAAGAAACAAGAAAATAAAAAGGGATTTAGCAAATCCGAATGGCTATCAACTAGATATGACTACCAACATATGCCACTCAGCTTAATCTTAACACTTGATATTACACATAAATGTAGTGTTAGGACTGCTTGCCACTGACTCATGCTAAAGGAGCTAGATAAGAGCTGGAAGATAAGAGATCATACATGATTGAGTGCTCTCAAAAAGGGGTAATGTCTATATTCAATAATGAAGAGTGATAATGTTTGCATACAAGCAAATGAAGGTTTATATACTTACCCCATTAAGGTTACAATACATATATGAAAAGACAGAAAAAGGTAATTTACAAATGAGATACATGAAACTTACTAAAAAGGGTAAGAAGGACAAATAATATCTTGTATAGAAAAAGTAAGGAATCCTTCTGAAATATTGTGCTAGAAGACACATATCAAATAGTGGATGGTGTTCTAGAATACAGCTAGTCTTACTAAGGTGTACCTTGATGTAGCTCAACTTTAATAATACAATTCAGATAAAGACAAAAGAAAGAGTCAACAATCAGAGTAGACCTAATCGAGTTCAAGTCAGAGCTCATATAATGGAAAACATTCTGATCCTCTATAGGTCGGGTGTCTAAGTTGTTCGACTTAGACAGAAGTTTGATGCTAGTCAACTTAGGAGCTGTCTAGATCATAGCATGAGCTTAACAATAGATATGTCTATTTAGTTAGTTAGCATGCATGCTTAGTAGCTCAAAAACTATATCTGTACTTATGAGAGCTCAGTGCTAGGTTTAGCAGTAATGTAAAAGATGGAGATCAAAATGGGAATCGTCGTCCTGAATGGGGTTTTGAGCTAGAATTCTTCATGTAAGTCCTCACAGTCCTCTAGCTCAGTTACGTGTGATTGGTTTAAGGAGTTTATTCTAATCATTTGCCTAAGGTAAAAAAGATTTATCCTCAAATCTAAAGAGGTCTCTTGCTTTTGTTCTACTCTAGCATCTAGTGGATCTTCTTCCTATCCTTTACAATGGCATAGGTGTTCTTATATTTGCTGTGAGTAATACATTGATCGAACAACCATAATCTTATAAGTAACAAATGTGAAGCTCCTATGGGGACAACATCACATAACACTTCATCCCTATACACACTCCCAACACTAAAAGGCACGGTTACTTGTTCGGTGAAATGCAAAGCACTCTTATCATGAAACCAGTATAGCTTATAAGGTCGAGTTACTCAGAGGTCGAAAGTCCTAACCTTTACACAAAGAACTATACAACAACATTGATATAGCTCCCTTCATCTAAAATGATAGTGCATAACTATTCTTTAATGATACATTTTGTATAGAACAAATTTTTTCTCTGGTTTTCTTCTAAGCTCGATAAGGAGCTCAATACTCATCTCAAGACTAGTATCAT
This sequence comes from Lumnitzera racemosa, assembly GCA_024138005.1. Classification (NCBI taxonomy): domain Eukaryota; kingdom Viridiplantae; phylum Streptophyta; class Magnoliopsida; order Myrtales; family Combretaceae; genus Lumnitzera; species Lumnitzera racemosa. Next base: position 24,155,147 of record JAMXBC010000008.1, read on the forward strand.
CACCCCTCCTTAATCGATATAGACATAGGTCTCCTCTTCTTCCTCAACTTCAACTCTTCCAACATTCATCTTTTCCTCTAACTCACTCTCATCGATGCTATCTACACCATGACATGTCGGTTCAAACACTCAACAGCCATGTATTCAAAACCTAAGTATTTAAAGCATTTTATCTCACTTATCTTCTGTCCAAAGGTTTGTCCTTTCTCATATGTCTTGGGGGTTGGTCTATCCCCAACTCAGCTCTTTTGGCTTGCTCGACTATCATCAGGTTGGTCATGTTTTTCTTTAATTTAAAATGAGTAGGTTTATGCGAAACAAGAGCTCAGGAAAAAATTCGACTCAGGTCGGTTGGGATCATTTCTCTTTTGCTTTTTAACCCTTGACGCTACTTTAATGGCCTCCTCTACTGTATGAAACCTTTATACTTCCACAATGTTGCAAATCTTATATTTGAGTCCGAAAATAAATCTTGACACTATGTGAGCCTTGGGTCATCTACATCTACTCAAATTATCCGTATTTGAAATTCTCTCACATAGTCATCAATGAATCAATATCCTTAATGAAGGTCTTGCAACTGAGCAAAGGTGTCCTACAAATAAGTCTTGGGTACAAATCTTTCCCTCAACAATCTCTTCGTCTCTTCCTAAGTCCTTACACCTCATGTTCTATCTATTGTTCTAGTTGTGTTTAGATTCTTCCACCATATGGTAGCATATCCAGAGAACTTTAGTACAACAAGTTGAACCTTGACTACATCAGTATACCAGTAACAATCAAATACTTTATCAACTTTTTCTTCTCACTCTAAATATTCATCTGCATCTCCACTTCTACTAAAGGGTAGGATTTGGATCTTAACATTATCAAGTCCTCTAGGAGCTCGACGTCCTTGCTCTTGTGCTTAGTAGTACTCACCCTTTTCTTCTTCCTCTCTGTTAGCCCCTAGCCCTTCCTCATCAACGTCCTCCTCTATCTCCTCCAACTTTTGCCTTTGTTTAGCAATTCAATCTACAACTTCTCCAACTCGATCGAGTCAAACTATATGATTTGCTCAACCATGTTGGTGATATTGTCTCTCAAGAACATTCTTAAGTAGGTTATGATGAAGAACACCCTGTAGTTGGTACCCATTGACTTGCATTACAGTAATTAGACTCTCAACAAGATTGGTAAGTTGGTTTAGTTTATCATTGAATGACCCAAAGGTGTTATTTCCATTTTGACCTCGACTATCATGAACACCACAACTTAGGTTACCAATAATACCTTAAACATACAAGTCCAACATAGTATAATACTTTCTCCAACAAGTTGACAACACAATACACAACAAACACTTATACTTACTACCTATAGTCTTACTAACACACTTGTCGAGCCTAGTTTTTCTCCTAATTTTTATAAATTAGTTTTCTTTAAACCGATCAGTATTAAATCCTACCCATTTAATATTGGTCATCGACTAAGAGTAAAAAACAATTGTTTTTTTTTAAAAAAAAAAGTTCAAAGTCGCCACCTAACCGAAGTCCAAAAAAAGAGTTAAATTATAACCAATTGGATGGATTAATTATAATTCAGCTACTAGTCTTTTTGATGAAACCAATTTTAAAACGGTTTTAAAATTAGAGATTTGAATCTGTAGGCTATTCTATTTAATCCTAAACAGGTACTACTTTTTTACTTCCCGATATTAATTTTACTTTTCCAAATTACCCTTCAAGAACAAAACATCTAACCATATAACATCTAAAAAAGGATAATTGAATTATTATTTAGAAATATAGGGAAAAAAAAGAAAAATTTCCATATTTCAAGTCGCCTTGTATTTGCATACAAGTGTCTACATATCCATTATTTAGGATCAGACTTCCATAGTTCATTCAACGAAAATTTTAGCAGGTTGATTAATTTTAATTCTTGAAAAGATTGAGTTTACGTTTTTACCTGATTCAATTTATTTAAGGGAAATTCTTATAAAGAGTCCTAATCGGTGTTTTATTTTTAGAAACTTTAAAGTAGTCCTAATTTGGAAAGAGCCTATTTATTTTTATTTATTTTTTGAATGTAGGTTTTTCTAAGTGATAAAACAATTCTTTTTTTTTTTTATTCTTTTTACTTTCCTTATTTTATTATTTTTTTCATTTTCTTAATAAAACATGCAAAAATATATAAATAACTATACTTCCTCCTCTTTTTCGTTCTTTTTTTGTTTTTTTTTGTTTTTATTTTCTTCTTCTTCTTTTTAATTATAAACATTAGTACATAAATATATAAATAAAAATACCAAAATAAAAATAAAAATAAGACAACAAACTAATGAAAAAGAAGGTCGGACTAAGAGTAAGGCATTATGGTCGATGCAGAATCTAAGTCGAACTCGAGTCAGCAAGGCAAATAGGGGCTAGATTTTAGGTTGTCCAACTTGATTCACATGTACCGCATTTGGGAAGCTAGGAGTGGATGAGGGCAGTTGGGAAGGGTCAAATTCGGTTATTTTAGGGTGTATTTTTCTTAGGAAAAGCTAGATTTATGTGTTTTTATTAGATATAGGGGCTTTTGTGAAGTTCTATTGTGTTTGGTGGCCTCTTAGTGGTCGTTAGAGTTGGGGACTTGGTGGTTGTTGTTAGGTAATGGGTTTGGTCATGGCAAACATCAAAGGGGGCTATGGATACAGGTTTTGAACCACCACAAGCTTAACTGTGGTGGTAGTTTGGGGTGAAAACCATTGTAACATGGTAGTTCACAGATTTAGTAATGGCACGTGTTTAGATAGAGAGAAAGAGAGAGTAGGCTGTTAGGGATGGATTTGTACATGCAATGTTAGGTTGGTATTGTAGGGTTTGTGGGGTTATGTGCTATTGTGTGATCGCAAGAGAGAGGGCCATTGGGTGATTCCAGTAGTATTTTGTCATCAAGATGTGGTCACGCCTACCATGCTGGGCATGCAAGTGATGTTCAACGATCTTAGCTACAATGAAGGTAGGTTCTGTTATTATACATGTTGCACGAGGGTAGTTCAGGGTCTAGGGTGTCCCTCGTGCGTAGTTTGCTAGCCGTGGTAGTTAAATTATGGTGAAGGGTGTTTAAGTGCATTGTGTTTTTATAGTATGGAAGAGGACTCATGTTGGTTTGTTTCTATAGTGAAAATGAGAGAAAAGGAGTAAGTCATATCAAGTCTGGTTTGTAGTGGGTAAGGGGGAGTGTAAGCTATAGGTTAGATGGTGTTAGTTGGCGAGAGAGAGGGTGAGTTATGCTACTATAGTAGGGATATGTTTGGGGAGAGAGAGTGATCGAGTGTATCATGTGTAGTTCACTAAGAGACAGAAAGAGGTTAGGGATGGGTTTATGCTTGTGTGGTTCAGTGTCGTAGCTGTGGGTTTAGGGTAAAGGCTGAGAGAGCGTATATGGTGTAGTGAGGGTTGCTACACTAGATTATGACGTGGTGAAGCTGCAGCAATAGTAGTGGAGTGGCTAAGTGTTTTTATGATTGACAAGTGAGAGAGAGAGAGAGTCAATCGTATGGTGTTGGATTTTTGGTCGAGGTTGAGGATAAAGAGAGAGATAGGTCAAGAGCAAGAGGGCAGAAATCTTTTTAGTGCTTTTGAATTTAGTCAAAAAGAATTGGAATCAATGATTACCTTAAATTTTTGCTTTTTTTCCATTTTTCATCCATGATTCAAATGCCCAATTGTGTGAATTTGGCTATGTTCATAGGCTTTATTCAAAGTATTCCACATTGACTAAGTAAAGACCTCATTAATTTGGTCAAAATGCAAAAGAAAAGGCTCTAAATCAAACCCGAAAGTGGACTACCCAATAAGGAAAATGCAGAAATCATGGAGAAAAAGAAGGAAGATGGAGGAAAGTGGAAGAAAGAGGTGTTGACATGGCGCTACGTTAGTCGTGTCAACCAACGAAGAGCTGCCATGTGTCCCGAAAGACATGTAGTGGTGATGTGGACAATACATGTCCTTCCATGTTGCAATACATGTCGCGTGGTGGTCATGCGTACGACAATGTATCTTGTGAGAGAGAAAAAAAAAAAACAAAAGGCATTTTCTGCCTTTGACAAGATTCAAACTCAAAACCTCCAAGTTAAACCCAATGTTATGTTCATATGCATAACCATTGGACTATTAGCCAATGCCTTACTCATGTGTGCAATTAAATTGCACTTATAAATAAAGTTAATCAAGTTAAATTTAAATCTAAGCCTAGACTCAATGCCCCTTCCCATATATATATATATAAAAGAAAATTATTATTGAAATACGAAAACTTATTTAAAATTCTTAAAATTTTCATTTTTTCTAAGTTCTCTATTTTTTGTAACTTTTTCTAAGAAAAATTATTTTTATATTTTTTTCCAATTTTCTAATTGTTCTGATTTTTTCAAATTTTCCACTTTTTTGTATTTTTTTAAATTTCTTATTTTTTTAGGTTTTCTTAATTTTCTTTTTTTTTCTTTTGTATTTTCCTAATTTGGGACCTTTTATTCTATTCTAAAAATTTTGAAAAAATAAAAAATGGTGGCAAAAATGGGGTATTTACAACACTTTAACAACTTGAGCACCCAACACTCACTCAAATATAATAGAAATGAACTTACTCTATTTTTGCAATAAAAAACATAGCAAAACAGAGTAACAACAAAAACTACACATACTAATCTACAAACCTTCACTACACAGCTTACGACTTCAAAACTTAGTTCACTCAAACACACTGTAGTAGCTACAAAAGAAAAACATACTGTAATAGCTACAAAAGAAACACAGCAGCTACTGATATCAAGCAAGTGTACCTATCAGTTTTAATATAGCGGATGTGAGTCCGAGTCGATCCATCAGAGACTTCGAGTACTAATATTAACCTTAGCTTTATTATCTAACCAGAAAATTATGAAAGTTTCAATTAATTAAAAATACTAAAATTAACAAACTAACTTAATTATAAGACTTGATTAAGCAATTAAAAAAGCGATAAAATTAAGAACGACTTCAAGAAAGTAATAACGTATTTAGGAATTATTTCCCCTAGTGTTTAACATGTGACCACTTAAAATATATTCCACTCAATTTCTATTATTCTTGACCGAAGGGATTCATAATTAAAGTTAATACCTTTCTCAAGCATATTAACCCTAATCCTAAATTATTTACCGGAATCTCTTCACTTAGTAATATAATTTAGAATTGCATTAATGTATAATGAATTCCCACACAAATAATTAACATTCTAGAAGAAACATGTATCTTATCTCTAAGTACACATGTAATTTCTCAATCAACATGCATAATATCATCTATTGATATTATAGAAATATCAATTAACAATTAAACGACATAATTGAATTAAGCAAAGATAGAAAGTTTATTGAAAATTATAAATCAACCCAAGAGTCACATGAAACCCTAGGTTCCATAATCTTAAATACACGAATTCTAAGCTATCATAATGAAACTAAAAACGAGTTCCATCAAAAATATAAAATAAAACATGAAAAACCCCTTTGATTGATGAAAAATCTCTTCGATCTTGAAGTCAATATTACTTTCGCCTTTTTCTTCTCCTTCTCCTCAAGTCTCTTATCTTCTCTAATGTCTCATGTGTCTTGTGAAAACCTAATATGTCCTTTTATAGTGTATCAAAAGGTTTTCGTTTTCTTTACCAAACACGACCTGAGAGATGACCGTATCCCCAGGTCGTGTAACTTTCTGCCCCTGGCCAATTTCTCTGCATGGACACAGCCTAGAGACATGGTCATGTCCCAAACTGTGTAACTTCATAACTTCTTCGTTTGAACTCCGAATCGAGTGAAACTTGATTCCTTTTCTTCGTTTTCAATCCTAGAATGCGTTCAAACCTAGAAATCAAAATTTTACTCAATTAAGTATCAATTTCTTTAAAGAAAACCAAAAATGTGAGGAAAATACTATAAAATCATCATATGAAATATGTTTAAAATCAGAGTTATCAACTACTAACTATAAACACGAACAAAACTTCACTACAACATTACATACTCCTTCATGGAACCATGCTCTGATATTAGTGAAGATGATGTGGCTTCAAGGTCGTATACATGGAGGCTATACCATAACAAACAAGAAACAAGAAAATAAAAAGGGGTTTAGCATATCCGAATAGCTACCAACTAGATATGACTCACCAGCAAATCCTACTCGACTTAATCTTAATAGTCAATATGATACACGAATATAATGTTAGGGTTACTCGCCACTAACTCTTGCTAAAAGAGCTAAATAGGAGTTAGAAGATAAGAAAGAGGATACAATTGAGTGCTCTCAAAAAGGGGTAATGTATGTATTCAATAATGAAGAGTGATAATGTCTATGTATAAGCAAATGTAGGTTTATATATTTACTCCACTAGGGTTCAATACATACATGAAAAGACAAAAAAGGTAATTTACAAATGGGATACATGAAACATACAAAAAAGGATAAAAGGGACAAGAATATCCTATACGAAAAAGTAAGGAATCCTTCTGAAATATTTTGCTAGAAGATATGTGATATGTGTTAGATGGTGGTTTAGAATGCAGCTGCTCTTGTTAAGGTATACCTTGAGGTGGCCCAGTTTAATAATAGAATTTGGATGAAGACAAAAGAAAGAGTCAATAATCAAAGCACACCTGATCTAATTTAGGTCAAAACTTGAGTAATGGAAAACATTCTGATCCTCTACAAGTCAGGTATTTAGGTAGCTCAACTCAAATGGAGATCTAACATTGGTTAGCTTGAGAGCTATCTAGATCATAGCATGAGCTTGGCAATAGATATGTCTACTTGGCTAGTCGACATGCATGCTTAGCAGCTTAAAAACTATGTTGGTACTTATGAGAGCTTAGTGTTGGGTTTGACAATAATGTAAAAGATAGAGATCAGAATAGGAATCCTCATCCTAAATAAGGTTTCGAGCTAATATTCCCCATAAGAGTTTTTGCAATCCTCTAGCTTAGCTACATATGACTGGTAAGAGGAGTTAAATCACATCATATGGTCTGATTTGGTATGATTCACCTTCTTTTACCAAACCGAATATAATATTATGGTTCAAATTTTAATAAATTAAACCTAACTATACAATTCTATTCATAAACTTTTTAAACTAAAAAAATGGTTCAATTAAAATCAATTTATAGTTTGAACCTTTTTTCTATAAAATATTAAATCTACATATATCTATTTTAACATTGAAAAATGAGGGGTTGAAATGTTCTAGGGAAAGCTTATGATTTTGTGCTAAAGAAACATTATTTGCATGTGAATTCATTCTTGTTGATACTATAAATGTTGAAGATATCATCTTTCAAATTAATATGCTTATGTTGATATGTAGAATGTATTTGGCTTAAGTAATGTAACATGGGGTGGTACAAGAAATTAATGAGGATTAGCTTCCTTAATCCCATCGTAATAGATCTTTGAAGTAGGAAACATTTATACAACTCCTAATTTTTCATTGTTAGGAAAACAAAGAGCACCTCATCTTCAATACTCCTTTTTGAGGTTAGGAAAGTTCTCAACAGATAAATTTGCAAAATTTTTTGCTTAAGTGTATGAATGAGACACTGTCTTTTCTTCAAACACTACATTTGGAAAAACTTTTCACAACAAAATAAGACCTATATATGTAAAATCTTATGCTTGTAATGCTTCCAATCTACCACTTCACTAGTCTTAATGTCTATATGGGGTGCAATGTTGGAAACACATAAAAAAAAAAAAAAACCTTTATCCACAATATGAAGTTATAGCTTCATGGTTTGATTATCTTTGATTTAGATGGTGTAGTTCATATAATACTTAAGCTATCATCTTTTTTTTTTTAATAGTTAATTGGTCTAGTTTAGCATTTGCACTACACTGAATTGAATTGTGAATTGAACCAGATATTAAAATCGGTATTTTGGCTCAATCCGTTTTGGTTCTATTCATGTTTTAGTTCACAATGTTTGAGCTAAACTCAATGTCAAAAGGCTACATGCACTAAGCATACAATACCGCAATTCATTAAATGAGAAGGGGCATGGGTAAAACTGGAGATGACTGTATAACTCGTCCCCTCACTTTGTCAGAAGATCACACTAACCCCATATCCCAAAGATCAACAAATGACATCCTAAGTGGAACACTATTAGTCAATCAAAACTTAGCAATTCATCTATGAATACCTAGATCAACTACATGTTAAAGGTCCTATCTTCTATACTTGAACATACTCCAAGGTACTTATTCTCTTTTACCACCACTTATGATTGACTTAAGCGTCAAAGTAGCCACTCTTTAGCACTCATGCTAGTTGTTTGTTATTATTGTAGGTGATTTAAAAACCATTATTTAGCTAGATGAAAATCTATAGTAAACATTTGGTGTTTACTATGTAAGTGGCATACTGAAACCACTCACAAACACCTTAAAATGTCCACATAGCACCTTTTAATCAATTGAAAAACCACTTCAAAGTTTCAACCATCTTATAATGGTTGGCAATACTCGTGCCACTAAATCTAAACAAGTGGTTGATTACCCACCCTTAAACAATTTGAATGATAACCCAAAGTAGCTCCTCCACTAAGTGGACCCGTCAACCACCCTACCTCCAATCCCTTTGAGGCAACATGGTAATGACAATAGTCTTACTCGAACAGACACTTGCTATAATAAATGCTAAATGAAAGTCAATGCCTCTATATGCACATAGACAATCTTGAGAGAGAAAGACCACAACCCATTACTTCAACAACAAAATCGACGGAAGATCATAACTTTATTTTGTTACCATTACTAATACTGAATAACAATGCCTAACATAGAACTAAGCCTCTTACTACTATGTACAGCAAGACCAAACCTCTAACCATAGAGCTAAGTAATCCAAGGTTTGCTAACCAAACTTTCCCTAGAATGCTAATGCAGATAACCTCACATGGGTCATAGAGTAACTCAATAAGCTTCACAAATCAAAGAAGAGCAGAACTCAGGTTTCCTCATCCTTAGGCCAGTCTAAGACATCTAGGAGGAAAACTTGCCTCCACATGTATGAATTTCAAGCCTAGAATGTTATGAAAATACTAGTGACCTTATAAATCACTTAGCCAACTTCCAATCCCGAATGGACCTACGAGGCTACAGCGATGCCATCATGCATAATATTTTGCCTAGCATATTGGAAAAAGAGTCTTAGACCTTGTATAATAATTTGAAGCTAACCTTGATCTCTTCTTTCAATCAACTAGCCCACTAGTTTCACAGGCACTACCTTAATGACAAAATGTCAACCGAACACTCTATGAGCCCATACACTATCAAATAAAGCCCTAATGAATAGCTACAAGATTACATTCACTACTTCATGATGGATCAACTCAACATCCCAAATGTTAACTTATGCATCGCCCTAAATGTGGCTATACAGGGTATCCAACATGACCATGCCCTTTTCCTCGCATTTTTTAACAGAAGCCAACATCCATGGAGTAGTTTTGTAGGAAGGCTACAATATGCATTACCATGGAGGATAATCATAAGGCTTGGGGTTTATTGAGCTCTAACTCATCCAATAAAAAGAAAGAAGCTAAGGCTAAGGATAAAGCCCCGATTAAGGATTGCTTAAGCCTAAATCCCACCTAAAAACCAATCTCAAAAAGAGCTAAAGATGGTGGTGGATGAGACCACAAATGCACCATTTGCCAATTCAATGCTTACACATCACTTAACAAAATTTAAGGCTAAATAGACTTAGATAAAGGGTAACCTTAGCAAGAGGAATGGTGATAAGTTTTGTGAGAGGAATGGTGATAAGTTTTATGAGTTCCACAATGATGTTCACTACCTTGAAGAATTCCCTAGAGGATGCCATTAAGCATAGCTACCTTAGAAAATACATTGCTAAGTACATGTAAGGTTGGTACAATACCAATGATTAACCCTTACAATGAAAACGAATCAACGGCAAGTATCATGCCAATAATAATGCATGATATGATTGTAAGTGGATGTTGAGAACCATGCTACACTAAATGATTGAGTCAATGCTATTATGGGCAGTCCCTAGGTCGAAGGTTACTCGAACTTACATATAAAGGCTTATGCTAGGCATTACAACATCCTTAGAGTATAGAATAAGTAGCTAAAATTCAAAACTTCCATTAGCTTCTTCAACAACAATCTTAATGGTATTTAATATCCTCACTATGACCCATTGGCTATCGAGGCTAAGGCTTTGGCATCAAGTGAATTCTTGCCAATGATAGCAAGTCCATGAACATCCTATATAGATCAACCTATGAGTAAATGAACGATAAAACACCTAACCCAGCTATATCCATATAAGAACCCTCTCTTTGGGTTTAACAATCAACCTATGATGACCATGGGCATTATCACTTTGCCCATGCAACTTGGAGATGGGAAATGTATGGTTGATGCGATTGACTTTTTAATTGTTGACTGCTGGTCACTACGCAGTATCATCTTAGGATGACCCATCAAAAATGCTTTAAAGATGTCTATAAGCATGGCCTACTTGAAAGTCAAGTTCCTAACCCTAAAAAGGGTCGGCATGTGTCGAGGTGACTAATAACTCACCCGAGATTGCTACCTATAAGCCTTATAATGAGGGAATCTTCTAAATGTTATTTAAACCAAACATAAGGAGAAGCTCAATTCCAAAGGCAAGCTTACTGAAGAGACCAAGTTAGTATAACTTAGGTACGTTAAGGAAAAAGTCACCCAAGTCGTCTTTCTTCAACCTTAAGGAAAAGCTCATCGACCTCTTCAAACACAATTGCAATGTCTTCACTTGGTCCCCCTTGGATATATCAGACATTTCTCCTAAAGCCATCACCTACTGTCTTAATATCGACCCAAAGCGAAAGTCATCAAGCAAAAGATACAGCACTTTGCTACTAAACAACAAACAGTCAATGAGATGGAGTAACCAAGACTTTTAAAAGCCAACTTCATACGAAGAGTCGCACCTAACATAGCTGACTAACTGTGTTCAAAGAGAAATCTAATGGGAAGTAATGTATGTGCATCAATTTTACCCAGCATAGCAAAGCCTACTCGAAGGCTTGCTTTCTACTCTCGTACATTATAGATACCTCATTTTTGTTAATTGAGCTAGGTTAAAAAATAAAAAAATAAAAATTAATAGAAAAAAGGAAAAATAAAAAAAAATAAAGTCAATTCAAGTCGAATCGCATCATATCGAGTCAATCAAGTCGAGTTGAGTTAAATCAAATTGAGTCAAGTTAATGGTATTAAGTCAAGTTGAATCGTAATGAGTCAAGTCAAATCATATTGTATCGAGTTGAGTCAAATTAATTCAAGTCATATTGTATCGAGTTTAGTCAAATCATGTCTAGTCAAATCATCTCAAATCAAGTCAAGTCGAATTAAATCGCATCGAGCCATTTAGGATCAAATCAGATAATGGTGAGCGATAAATTTAATAAATTCTTAAGTCATTAAAGAATTGAGCTTTATTAAAATAATTTTGGTCCAATTCAATATAAAGTAGATTTTTCTATCTAATTTATATTGGGATTTTTCTATCTAATTTATATTGGGCTAAAATAGGCTTAGGATTTATTAAGAAAACTATTGGCCTAAATCAAATTGGATCGAATTAGACCTGAAAAACAGAAAGCCTGAATTAAGTAGGGTTTTTAAAAGTTAGGTTAAATATTCAAAAAATCGTTATCATATCTTCCATATTTGAGTTTATGATCATATCTTGAGATAAGAAAGATTTAATTTTGAGTTTATAAATAGTAAGTCAGCAAGTGACGTTGGATACGGTTTTTAATTACATAATCCCCAAACACGATTCACATATACCGCTACAATTCACTACACACAACAACGTTGATCCTCACGACCACTTTCCAATCACACTGACCCCTCTAACCGAAATTCTACATACGCTACCAAACACCACCAACGTCCAAGCCTAAACTTCCAAGCACGTCCCCTGATCACTAACCGAACATAAGCCGGGACAGTAGTTAAAGTCCTCAATCCAAACACCAATTGACAATGGCCCCAATCACCATCCCAATTCACGAGCTGCACCAACACAAATCCATACGCCATCACAATCCACTCGTCCAAACATTCAATTGACAGTCCTTACACACATCGATCCACACGATAACCTACTGATCAGCTCACAATTCATTCTACGAGCACAGCACCTACACAGCACCATCGGCTCGACTTAATTCTACACCTCTTACTCACTACCACACTAGCCAAAACATGTCTTGAACAACACACATACATTGATAATGCATTGTCCATTGTTGCACAAGCAGCATACGAAGACGAGCACAACAGCCAGATGATCACGAGCATACTTATCACACGTAACACGATGCATGGGTAAAAATTATTTTATTTATTATATTTTATTCATTATTTCAATTATTTTTACTAATTTATTTTTTTGTTCAAGTGCAGGTTTTTATTATTTTCATATTGTATATTTTTTAGATAATCTCAATTTTTAATAAATTTAGCTCAATTACATTTTTTAGTAAAAATGTGTTTTTTGAAAAATAAGCATATCTAGATCATATCAAGATACATATATTGCGATTAAGATTTAGAAAAAATACGTATGAGATACGTATCTAAATCGTATCTTAATGTATCTTGCTATTGAGATTTTTAAAAAATATGTATAAGTACGTATGTAAATTGTATCTTGTAGTTAAGATTTTAAAAAAATACGCATGAAAATACATATTTGGATTGCATCTAAGTATAGCTTACCTATAGGATTTAGAAAAGATATCTTTTGATACGTAATATTTTAAAAAAAAAATAAAAATAAAAATCTTAACTGGGATTAAAAAAAAAAGATGTAGTTAGTTAGGGTTTTCTTTAATTCGTGAAATTAGATTTCTTAAGTGTTTTTTTTAATAAATAGATGATTGAATAAACATAAATATGGCTCGATTTTCAAAAGAAAAAGAGTCAACTTAGTAAATATTTCATAAAAAAAAACTACGTTAGTTTGATCCTAACTAGCGAGTACGTAAACATTTTCGAGATAATCATATAAAAATAAAAATAAACTTTTCCCTTTTTTCTTGAAAAAATTGTAATAAAAAATAATTAAAAATTCATATTAGTTATCTTTCGCATATTTATATATATATATAGCATTTTTAGAAAATTATAAAAATCAAGCTTATCAATTTTTCTTTAGTTATTACATTGTAACTTAGTCTTAATAGGTTAGCCCTCAAATTTGCTTTTTTTCTACTTTAATTTTTTTAAAATCATTTTCTTAGAAAATCCACGAAACAGTGGCCAATTTAAGATTTTTCTGCCCAAAAGCCTTAATTTCATTTTTTACTAGTTGAATTAGTCGGCGATTTCAATTTTTTAATTTTTTTTTAGAAAAATATTTCCTTAATTTAATGTCAAATAATTTATATTAAGTAGACTGACCTTGATATAGGTTAAATTAAAGAAAATCAAAATTGAGCTCAATAGAATTAGCGACTCCACTAGGGACACCTAGTAAGCTAATCATATAAAAATTAAAAATTAATTGATGGGCTTTTTATATTATTTTTTTATTATAGTTATACTAATTAGTTTTTAGTGATGCAGGCCCTTAAAAAAAAAAAAAAAAAAGCCTGACCCAATGAGCCCTATTAGGGAATTAGGGGGGATTCTTCTTACTTTTCAGTAATAATTTGCATGTTTAGATGTGGTTAGACTTGGGTCACCTTAGAAACTTAAGATAGACCGCTATTGTATAACTCTCAAGCCATTAGAGTCTTTACTCTTGCCTAGTAGTAATAAGTGAGCCCACTCAGGCTTTGATGTAACCCACTAAGTTTCTCTCCGAAAAGCCTTGGAGCTTCAGAGCTTGAGACCCATAGACCCCACCCCTTGCATCATTCTTTTCAAAAAAGAGGTAGTTATTTTTAAATTATAGGAAAAGCTCAACTTAATCAGCGATCAGTTCAACTTTCTTTTTGAAAAAAAAAGGGAAATTAAAAAAAAAAAACCAATAACCCTTATATATAAGTATTCGCGAGCTTCTTTTTTTTTTTAATCCTATTTTGAATCTACTTATATATAAGGGTATTTTGCAACTATAAATTCATCATACTTCCTATAGTTTATTAATGACCAACCCTACTACATTGCATGTGTATGTAACATATTACATCACATTTAATTTACATATTTGTTGTATATACTATCTTTTGTAATATATGTGGATCTTGTAGATTTTGTTTTATTTTATTAGTAATAGGTTGTGTAACATAACATTTAACATAAAAAGCTCAAAATCATTAGTATCCCTCTTATAGCATAATGGGCCAACGTTAAAAAAAAAAAAAAACTTTTGTATCAACTTGTAAATTTTTTTAGGACATGTAATTATGGAAGTTAACTATAATAAAGATTATTGTGGAACTATCATTTCTTTAAAGACTTTCCAACATTTTTTTTTTTCAAAAAAAAAAGAGAAAGTTTCAAAAGAAAACCAATTTCATAATAATTTTTTACTTAGTCGATTTCTATTGTAATGCCCCATATGTACCATACTGTTAAGAACTAACAAAAAAAAAAATCAAAAAGACAAAAAATATTTAATTATCAAATTTCCATTATAAGTTATTTCCCATCTCAAAGTCATCAATCTTGTAAACGTCTAGGTTCTCGTTCTTCATATTTATCTATTAAGTTGTCACGCTCCTGATAAAGCTTTCTCTATGACTCGTTATGCTTATGTTATCTTTTAATGAGTCTTTCATTGTAAAATAATTTTCGTTTTTTTATATCACTCTTATAATATAATCTTCATCCTATGCCCTCAATTGTCAGTCCCATTATTTTCATTTTTTTTTAAGATTCGTCGATGTCAATATTAGGTTTCTATAACATAAAATTAACATTGATTTTTCTTTTCAATAAAAGTTAAAAAAAAAAAGAAATGTTTTCAAAATTAAAAAATTGATTTTTTTTTTGAAAAAGAATGCAGTGTTGCTAATAAGAAGAGATTTTTATAGGTTTTAAAAGATTACCTTTTAAGTAATCTAGCTCAACTTGTAATCCATAATCACTCATTTTAAAAAATCAAGATGTTTAAAGCTCTTGAACAGACAATAGCAATAACAGAAGGGATTCTAAGTAAACACGAGAAACAAGTTAAGGCCAGAGTTCATACCCAAGCTTAAGTGCCTATTGATACCCCATCTATGATAGATGAATCTAAAAAGTTACAAGTTCATGAGCCCACTATCAACATGATATAAGGTTTGAAAAGGTTGTCAAGAGTAAATTTGAATGGTCAAACTCAGGGGGCATGTTATTGCTAGGGCTTGAAAGAAAGGGTTGCTGTCCTAAAAGAAAAATTAGCGAAGTTAGGAGAAAGACTCGTGGGTATAGAAATGGAAATAGGTTATGTACTTAAGTAGCTTAGAACCCTACATCCTAATATGAATAGGAAGTCATAGCCCAAGCATGAAGATGATTCAATGAAAGAGAAATCAAGAGCGAATGTACCGATTAGGAAAGCCTAGAGTCAAGACAAGCTTGTCCATAACAAGAGGAGGCAACAAATGGTATGAATACCATGTAGGTTAAGTGGGGTACTCCACAAAAGACTACTGGAAACTAAAGCATAAGGTGCAAGATTTGATTGCTGCCAATATTATCCAACCAATTTTCTAAAGATTGATGGGTTGATTAGCAGGGGTATTCCTACCCCAGGTTTTGAAGAAGCATCAAACAGACAACTTCCAGTATTAAGAATTGAGGATCTACTATTATCATCTGATAAGATGGCTTACCATTTGAAGTAGTTAGGTATATCTCCAAAAGATCAATTCAACTAAATGGGCCAAGTTCAAAGAAGTGACAGAAATAAGGGGAAGAAGTGGAAAAGAATTTTAGTTCCTACATTTTTTAAAATAATCTTTCATTTTAGAGTTTATAATGGATACGAACTATTGAATAAAGTAATTTTCATGTACATTTTCATCCTTATATGCTATGAAGCTAGCTCAATTTAAATAAGGGCATTTTAAATGAACGAAAATGAATAAAGTAAATGTGAATTCGAAACTTAAAATTTTCTACTTAAGGGGATTAACATATTACTTGAATAGTTTAGGATGAAAAGAGGCAATCGATGTCCTAAACACTAACCCTAAACACACATAAGAGTTGAGCGCCATCTAGCTAAGTATTGGGCTCAATTCTTAAATGAGGTCTATCTTAAACTTGGTATACGTGTCAAAATTATATTAGGCATTCGTTTCATCATCCCTAAATACAATTATCCCTTGCAAACCCATTTCAACTTTTAGGGGATTTTTCTTAAAATTAGCCCTGCCACGAAACATCCATATTGGGGCAGTCAGGAGGTTAGGGTCATTAATTTGGAGAAAAGGAGTAGACTAACTTATGCTTGCTTTAGTTATACCAATTCATGAGCAAATATTGTCATAGATAATTCAATTTCTTCAGAATGAAGAAGAGCTTCAAACCATATATACCTCACTTAGGCCCATACACTTATTCAAACACATCAAAACCACGGATTCTTTCCTAAGTACTTCAAAGCCATATATACTTCTCCTAAGTTTATACACCTTGAACCTACCTTTTGGTGCTTCAAATCTTATCAAGTGAAAACTTAAAAATGAAAGGTGACCACCTTGACAAAAAAAGAGAAAAAAGAAAACGATAAAGCCAAATTACCAATAAAGCCTAAAGTCCGAACTTATGATGGTACCCAAAATCTGAACATTATTAATTCCCTAACTCAAAAGCAAAGCCCCTATTTTATGGTCCTGTCTAATTTATCATCTTTGATGAAACTCTTTTGACTAAAGAAATGGAATTATTTTAAGGGAAACTTGCTTATGAAACTACATCAAGCCTATGTTTAGATTCTCTTAAGTTCTTGGCTTGCAAACTCGAGACAGCTTGTATATGATTTTTTTAAAAAAAAAAAATTGGCTAAACCACATTGATATCCATTTGCATAAACCATTTACCAAAAGCTTTACATTGTAAACCCAGAATGTACCACTTACAAGATAGGCTACAATTTTTGAAATTGATGCTAAGAATAAAAACAGACCTATGAGAGTACAAGGAAATCTAGTTTGACTAAACATTTCAAGTAATGATATCTGTCCCTTAGTGGAAAATTGAAGAGTTAAGTACTTTCTCAAAAACATGAATGGCTATTTATCCTAAGTTGGAAATTAGTGCTTCTAAAAAGTTTAGAGATCATGAATTATGCACCAAGAAACAAGACTAAAAGAATGGGTGATCAACGGACAACAGGCAAGCTAACCCCTTATTTGTGATTTTGAGAGTTTTTGAGACTTTCTTACTTATTAGCAACACAATTTTCTATTGAAGAGTGTTTTCATGAATTTCTTGAAAAAAAAATTCAAAAGAGAAAAGAAACTTTTTTTCAAAAATTATCAAGAGAAATTCCCTAAAAAAAAAAAGAGTTAAAATTTTTAAGGAATCATCAAAATCCCTCAAACTCAAGTCACAAATCAATTTGTCAAAACTTATAAAAGTTTTGTTCCTTCTTAGATCGCTTGCTCAATGGAGCGCTATCCAGTCCTTTTTAAGACTGCTTGGTCAAAGAAGCACTGTCATATTCCTTATTTGGATTGTTACCAACATAATTTTCTATCGAAGAGTGTTTTCATGAATTTCTTGAAAAAAAAAATTCAAAAGAGAAATGAAACTTTTTTTTCAAAAATTATCAAGAGAGATTCCCTAAAAAAAAAAAGAGTTAAAATTTTTAAGGAATCATCAAAATCCCGCAAACTCAAGTCACAAATCAATTTGTCAAAACTTATAAAAGTTTTCTTTCTTCTTAGATCGTTTGCTCAATGGAGCGCCATCCAGTCCTTTTTAAGATTGCTTGGTCAAAGAAGTATCGTCATATTCCTTATTTGGATTACCTGCTTAATAGAGTGATATTTTTTATTGGATCGCTTGCTCATAGGAGTATTGTTCTATCTAGTTTTTTGGTAAGATCGCTTACACAAAGAAGTATTGTCTTATCTTTTGTTGGATTGCTTACTCAAAGGAGCGCCATTTAATTATTTAAAAGATCGTCACCCATGAGAGCACTATCTCATTTTATCTTTAATGGAATGTCATCTTATCTTGTCTTCAAAAGATCTATCCATTCGAGCAACTCATTCTCGAAGAGGTCTGTCCTCTTTAGATCATCCATCGAATCAAAACAAGAAATCTCAAAGAGATCTATTCTCTTCAGATCATCTATCGAACTAAAACAAGAAATCTCAAAGAGATCTATCCTCTTCGAATCATGCAATAAATAAAAACGAATCTCGAAGAGATCTATTATCTTCGGATTATCCACTAAATCAAAAGAAATCTTAAAGAAATCTATCCTCTTCAGATTATCTACCAAACTGAAATAAATTTCGAAGAGGTCTCTCCTCTTCGAATTATTCACCAAATTAAAACAAATCTCGAAAAAATTTATCCTCTTCAGAGTATCCATCGAAACAAAACAAATCTAAAAAAGATCTATCCTTTTCGAATTGTTCACCAAATCAAAATGAATCTCTAAGAGATCTATCCTTTTTTTATTATTCACCAAAGTAAAATGAATCTCAAAGAGATTTATCATCTTCGAATTATTCACCAAATAAAAAAAAATCTTGAAGAAATCTATCCTCTTCGGATTATCCACCAAACCCAAAAATCTCGAAGAGATTTATCCTTTTCGAATTATCTACAAAACTAAAATAAGAAATCTCAAAGAGATCTATTCTCTTCAAATTATCTACAAAACCAAAATAAGAAATCTCAAAGAGATCTATTCTCTTCAAATTATTCACCAAATCAAAACAAATTTTGAAGAAATCTATCCTCTTCGGATTATTTACCAAAAGAAGAAATCTCAAAGAGATCTATCATCTTCAAATTATTCACTAAATCTCGAAAAAATCTATCATCTTCGAATTATTCATCCAATCAAAACAAAATCTCAAAGAGATCTATTTTCTTCGAATTATTCACCCAATCAAAACAAAATCTCAAAGAGATCTATCTTTTTCGAATTATTCACCAAGACAAAAAATCTTTGTAAACACTCAACTTTTGCCCCTTTTATTTTATTTTATTTTATTGTTATTATTATTATTTTAGTTCTTCAATAGGTCTTAAATTAGTAAAAATACAAAGAAATAGGAAATTAAAGAAAACCCAAAAAATTAAGAAATTTAAAAAAAAATAAGAATTATAGAAAAATATAAAAAAAATTCAAAATTAAGGAAAGGTACAAAAAATAAAAAATTTTAGAACAAAACCCTAAAAGATAAAAAGTTTAGAAAGTAAAGTTTAAAAATTTAGAAAATTGAAAAATTACAAAAAAATTAGAAAAGTTGAAAAAATAAAATAGTTTTGAAAATAACATTTCATTAGGATGGATTTTTTTTTAATTAAATTTAGAATTTAGGTTATTGATCCTAAACTTAGATTTAAATCTAGTCTAGGTTGAATGAGTCCATATGTGTAATTCAGTTACACATATGGATAAGGTACAGACCAATGACCTAATGGTTACATACATAGATTTGTATTAGATTCGAGTGTGAGGTCTTGGGTTTGAATTTTGGTAAAGGCAGGGATGCTTTTTTATTTTTGTTAACTAGCACACTACCATGTATCAGATCTTATTGCGCCATGTGTCCTGACACATGACATCATCGGGTTAGATGGCCTTACTACTGACGTGACAAAGCCTATAGTATTAGGTCAAAATCAAGTAATACAGAGCAAATAAGATTGTAGATCCCTCGGAGACTAAAATATTACTAAACCTATGATAATTCTTATCAATATTCAAGCAATAAAAAATAAATTAATTAATCTAATAACTATACTAAAATTATTGAAAAGAAAACTACAAAATTTCTAAAACTAAGCAATCAATTGAGAATTGTGAGAAAAATAGAATCCACCCTAAATTATGCAAATCAAATTATTATCATGTTATATAGATTATTAGCTATATGGTTATTCAAGTAAAATTATTATACCTTAAAACTTAAAGATTTAAACCCTTAATTAATCAACCAACTCCCACATTTCCAATTAACAATAAACTCTAAATTACAATCAGATATCTCTCGATACTATGATTATCTAACGTACTAAATCAATTATTCCTTACTTATCTCAATTCTTGATTCATTAACGTTATTAATGGCCATTAGTGCATTTTGTGAATTAGAACTCCTAGAGAATCAAAAGAGATTTTAAGGGTTTGTTAGAATTTAAGAGTAAACCCAATTATGGACATAGACATAAATTATACATCATAATTGGATTTAAGTATTCATGTGTAGTTAATGTTCCTTGTTCTAACATAGACTATATGTGGGATAATCAATAAATTAGAGCAATTTATGAGAGAAATTCCTTTAGATAATCCATAAATACAAATTAGGCAACTCAAATGGAAAGCTAATAGCATAATCTTATAGATAGAATTTCCACAACTCAATAGGAGAAGTGATTCCTGGTAACTAAAGTAGGATTAATCAATAATAATATATACTAAGAAGAATGTTAGTTTTCCAAAGAATAACCTTATCTATATCCCATATATTTTATTTTATTTCACTTCGCTCCATGGATTACTTCGGCATTTTTATTTCATTTTTTCTTGATTCCAAATCACATCCTTTTTATGGCTAACTAAAGGTAGAGCTATCACAACTGGTTCTTAATATATCGTCTAATAAGTAATGTGCAAACGGAAGAATGTTGCAATTAGGTTTATACACTGTTACCTGTACATTACATAGAATCAAGAACCGAAAATATGATAAAGCCTTGATAGTTATAAGAAGTTAATACTAATAGCATAAGATCCTTGACTAGTGGCTATAGGTGAGCTAAGTGTCTCAATACAATAGAAGAATGCCACAACAATAGTGTTCTTTGATAAGTCTGAAAGAATGAGATAGCACCCACATTATTTCATTCATAACTAAATTTACTTCATTATCTTTCTGAAATCGTTTATACATGCAGAGCTTGCGAACTACTTTTATGACTCTTTAAATACTTGTGGTTATGAGAGCATATAAGACTCCTTTGGATTCATATGTTATGATCTATGTTAGTTTTGACGAATATTCCCCTTGTGATGTGATGACTTAACTTAACTTGTGATTATTAGAAAATTTATGCAAATGTTTTTTATTTTGGTACTTGAGGTTTAGCATGTTCCTAACTAGATAACAAGGACATATGATAGTTTGTAGTGCCAGTAGGATTCTCGAGGTGTTTTATTTTAACTTAAGAAAAGGATTAAAAAAGAAAAAAAAAAGAAAAATTCTAGTTTCTATAGGATACCATAAAACTTATAAGTTTAACTCATTATGGATTTTTGGATGGTTTCATGGAGATCAAAAGATAGGTTTTGGTTCCAAATTTTATGAACCTATGGTAGGCTATAGTGTACTACATCTACTGAATAATACTGCTAGAGACAATTAAAAGCCAATATTTCTGAAAATAAAATAGATAATTGATCTGAATAGAATTAGGGGTCAGAGATCGAGGGCTTTCGATCAGAATTGAACCAAGAAGGATGGGACTCGATAATTTTTTCTAAATATTGAGATAAATCGTGACAAATATCAAGTTTACTGATAAATCTCAATTGATGCTAGCCCTTTCCCATATCCTAAGCCCACAGGATGTCATCAACACTCAAATAGTCACATAGTATTAAAAGTTAACAATGGTATTTAAGATTATAATCTGTGGATTTGCAATGAACCGTTAGAATAGATATATCAAGTCTATATTGTCATTTATATATGACATATATTTATCCGACGTTGAAATAGGGAATTAAAAAAAAAAAAAAAAGGTAGCAAACTGGCCCAAAAAAGAGGAAGCTAAAAGGGTTTTAAATTGGCCATAGTAAGAAAAACAGTGATAGTTAAGAATATGACTGTAGTAAGTTCTTTGTGTGCTTCTTGCTGTTTATGAAGGGAAAGCAAGTACATGTATGTGGGATGTCAAAATATATTCGAGAAAAGTCTGAGTTAATTATGGATAATCTTCTCATAACTTATAGAATAATTTGCAATAAAATAGAAGATAACATTAATTGTTGTTAATTATGGATAATATTCTAATAACATTAGGGTTAAAATACATCCATTGTTTTGCTTCTTAATATCAACTTAATAGGACATTAACATGATTTTCATAGGCATGTTGGATCAGATCTTTCTATGATTTCTTGGGCCCCAGGATCAAAGTATTAATTA
Source organism: Lumnitzera racemosa (assembly GCA_024138005.1). Classification (NCBI taxonomy): domain Eukaryota; kingdom Viridiplantae; phylum Streptophyta; class Magnoliopsida; order Myrtales; family Combretaceae; genus Lumnitzera; species Lumnitzera racemosa. Next base: position 24,177,522 of record JAMXBC010000008.1, read on the forward strand.
CACCCCCATGCAAATTAGTTAAAAGGATATTCATGTACAGACTTATAAACAAATAAAAGAAATTTCAAAATAATAAACCTGATTTAACTAAGAAAAGAGAATAAAAACTTCAAAAGCCATGCACGATGATGTTGGGTTATATGCACCAATGCCTGCTGTGGCTTTATTTTTATCTTTTTTTTGGGTTCAATGAGACAATTACTGCTTATTGCCATCAGTTATAAGTTGTATCAACTATATATTTAAGTTGGAAATTTCCAATAAAATAGAGATAAATAATGTTTTTAGAAACATAAATGACGGAAATAAATGGAATGCAACACGACCCTGTAAAACCGACTATTTTGCAATCAAATTATCTAAAATAATTATGTGTGATCTTTAGTCAATTTATTATACTTTTTAACAGCTGATGCAAATTTTACATGAAATAAAATACCAGGATATACTGTCACGAATGACTGCCCTACAGTTAAGAAGTGAGGCATGGGAATGAGAATATTTTATGGATAAAATTACTGTGTGAAAGAAACTATCAAGCCATTGGTTATGAACTAGTAGTTTTGATGGTTTACATGTATATATATATATATTCGCCCAACAGTTTTAATGGGGTTAAAATTGACCATAAAGGTGACGTATGTTTTCACAAACTCAAGTGTTCATGAAATGTCTATCGGTTAATACTAAGGATACTGATTAATTTCGGTACCACACATTTTAAAAATTAAATTTTTACTAGTAAAATTCTTTGGTTGCACTTCAAATTAAAAGGATTCTCTAATTTCATAAACAATTAAAGGTTAATTTCGTTAGACCAGTAAATTTTCTTCTTTTTCATAATTTTTACATTTTATATCAGATTCCCTGCTATAATAAAGAGACTGAATTACATCAAGTACGGAAATCAAAATGATTTTTAGGAAATCAGAAAAAAAAAAAATTTAACTCTTATGATAGTTTTTTACTGTTAAAATGTATTATATTTTATCTCTTATTTGAGATGCCTGCATCTCAAGTGTGCACTGATCTAGTTGTAGAATAAGGCAAAAAAAAAAAAAAAAAAGTTAAATATTAAAAACCGAAAAGGCTTATAAATGAGCTTTCAAATCTATCTCATCGTCGGAGATTAATTACCATAGCGGTGCAAGATAGGAATGGCCTATATATATGTGTGTGTGACTCCATTTGCTACTACTAATCATACACGTAATCGTTGTTGGCTTGACATATTCTGTAGAACAAAAATGTCTGGTAGTCCGTGGCCTAGATATCCACCTTGTGCTTCTGGAAATTGCACAGGCCCCGTTTGTTGTGCTAAAGGTTTATTCAGTTGTTTTCCGACCAATTACTATTGATATTACAAATATTAAGAATCGGATCTAATTTATCCTATAACATTCCCGGTTTATTTACTTGTTTACAACTCTGAAATTATACAATAAACCTCCTTTTACTATTATCTTATCATTCTCAAAAGATGATAAAACTATTTGTTGTAGCATTGCTTATATGAATGGATTTGATATATTCATCTTTTCAATGCACGAATCACAGTCGCGTAGTCTAGTAACGTGACTATACATATGTGATTAAACCGAATGGATTATTGAAACTAATCGGTTAATTTCTCTTCAGGGCACAAATGGAGATGGCCTGAGTTGGTTGGAAAAAACAAAAATTTGGCAAAAGCCCGAATTGAGAAGGACAATCCTTACGTGACTGTAGTGATCCTGGACCCTGGAAGGGTAGGGCTCGGTGATTTCTGCTGCAACCGGGTTTACATCATTGCAGATGGCAATGGCAATGTCTTTAGTCCACCACAAGTTGGCTGATCAATAGTTAAATGCCATGGTTTATGTTTCCAACACACAATAAAGCTTTTGTTTGCTATATTTACACCACAATAAGTTTCAAAAGCATTTTGGTACGAAACCTTCTCTACATTTTAGTACTCTTCCATTATTTATTTTCTATTTTTTCCACTTTGTGACAAAATAAATATATATGACAAAATTAAGAAAAAGTAGAATCTAACATAAATACACCTTTTTCATGCTTGTTTACGAAATGTTTATTCAACTTCCTACATCAACTACACTCTCTCAATTCTACTTCTTAATTAGAAAAGAATTAAAATTTGCTTTAACTTACTTTATTTTCGACACTTTCTAAAATAAAATCACTAAAAATGATGATATCATTTACTGTACCTGTCAACAACCTTGATTTTTGACAAATCACCTCGATTTTAATAAATCATACCTATCAACAGTAAAAACAAAACTGTCAACAGCTAAAAGTAAATTTATCGACTATTTTTATGGAAGTTATTAACAGCGAATAGGTTTTTATGAAATTTGTCGGCACTTTTTGTTTTACCGGTCAAGGGTACGACTTATTAAAATCGAAAGTAATTTACTATGATGATATGGTATCATAATTTTGAGAGATTTTATCGTAAAATTTCTCTTTATTTTCCCATTAAAGAAAGCATTATAACACTAAAGGAAATGTTTACCCAAATATAATGATGCTTATTATTTCATAAGCATTTCATTTATGATTGCTCCTCTTCAAAATTCTCCAACATTTCAATTAACATATAACAACTTTTATAATATTAAAGCCCCATCCATCTCGCTTATGTGTCATAACACTCAAGGGAAATGTTTACCAAAATAGGCTCTTCCCCCTCTTCAAAATTCTTCAAGATTTCAATTAACATATAATAACTTTTATAATATTATGCCCATTCATCTCTCTTGTGTGTTAAGCATCTTTTACCGATTTACCGTGCAATTTTCAACAATCACATCTATTTCTATAAGTCCCATGTCAAATCACTATCTATAATTATGAAAGGAGAACATATTTTTAAATTGAGGAAACTAAAACTAATTTAAAAATGTTTATGTGTTATCAAGCAATAAAACAAAAGAGGAAAAAAAAAAAGGAATTTTCCATTCTAAATTTTGAAAATTAAAAACCTAATTATGTTTTAACAAAGTAGATTATATCATAGAACTTATAACTTGATATAATCTACTTTGTAACACTAATTAAATAATATTAATAATTAAAAAATTAATACTATTGCTTTTCCTATTTCAGTCTCAAGGAACGACAAAAGCTTAACTCATAATAATACCTTAAAATTATATACAACTTGTGTCTACAATCTAGCCCATCTCTCTTTTTCTTCTTCTTCTTTTAAAAAATACTCTCTTCTTTTACTATCTTTTTTTTTTTTTTCATCCACATTCCTCTTTAACTAACTCTAGACTAATGCAGTTTTAAAAATATCTCCATTCTTAACTTATCATTCAACATATTATGTTAGAATTACTTAGACATGGTTTTTATTATTCAATAATCTTATGGTTTAATAAAAAAATTTATTTTGATGATTTAAATAGAAACAATAAAATAATTTTAAGCATGACTCAGTTAAGGATTTCAATATTTCCAACGGTAGAAAATTCTCTATTTTGGTTACTAAAGTTTTACATTATTTCAACTCGAGATGCATTGTAACCTACACAAATTATTACCAATCAATCTATCAATAGTATAGTTATATTGTTGATATTGATTATACATTTAATATAAAGTTTTGAAGAAAGATAAATAAAAAAAAATTACAAATTCATAAAGTACTCTATACCTTGTAAAATTTTCACAATATAAGGTAGAAGATATAGAGTGATTCTAAGTTACCATAAAGTAGGTTCTTAATACAAAAGGTTGGAAATATATACTTACAAGGTAGGGTACTGATAGGTCACATACCCTATTCATCGCGTACCCCCTTACCCCTAATTATGCACATGTATGATCATGATTTAACATAAATAAAATGTCCCATAAATTGTATTTGTTGTATAAGTAACTACTACGAATCACATCTCTGTCTCTCCATTGTGCCATTGTCCTAGTAAATTTAGGCTTTCAAAGAGTAATAAAGCAATTGGAAAAAAAAAAAGAGTAATAAAGCATATATCAATGATAATATCTATATCATTAAACCAAAAGGGTTGCTTTATTCTCATAAATTGTTAATTTAATCCTACCTAACAACCCTTGAATGCTTAATAATTCTTAAGAAATTATAAATTGGTTGAGGTTATCAAGATGAAGAACTATATATGTTAAAGTGGTATCGATTGGTCACGTAATAGGGTTTTTAATTTTCAGAATTTGAAATGGTAAATGAGTTTTTCCTTGATAACGTAGTTACCAAATTTTCGTTATTTTCCTCCATTTGCAAATATATCATCCATTGAGAATTAAAGCTAGCTAAGATGGCCCACGGATTTGTGAAAATATGTGACATACTTCGAACCAGGGGACGAAAAAAGTCCACTATATCAATATCTTAAGATTTGACTGGAATTTCTACAAATTAATAATTTACATAATAAATATATGTTTCAATATCGTAAAACGGCATCTCTTGGTCTCAATAATGTATAACTGCAAAATTTAAAATAAGATAAATTGCTATACATCCTAAAATGCACTACAACAATCTATTTGCAACAATATTCAGGTCCTGATAAAGGAGTTTTACTTAATCAGTTTGACAATTTGACAATCAACGATGTATTTTACCTATTTCCATGCAATTATCATAACGTATGCATAAATATTTATTATTTACAATGGGTAAATTATAATACTCTAAAGATATATTTCCATTTTTAATCAATGCTGTAGGTGTATTCTTGACAGAAGGGATTGAGCCTAGTTCTGGCTTGGAGTAGAAGGATTAAGCCTGAATAACTAACAAATGTGAGTTACCGCGAAGCATTAAAGATGTCTCCAGCATATGACTTTGACGCTCAAGTCAATAACTTGGCTAAGAATAAACAACCAAGTAGGAAAATAATAGGGAGAGTGTGGCTAGAATTCCTCCCCTTACCTAGAGGGGATCTAGTGGTGTTTAGAGTAGAAGGGATGGATTGATATGGCAGGTGAAATTTTAGGGATATTCTCTATCTTCAATATAGCAATCAATCTTAGGTGATGGGTACCTTACTATATTTGTTAGACTTGCCTTCGTTGTATCCCTTTAGTTAGATAGTTTATGGGGTTAAGCTCATCTTTGGAAGGCTAAGGTAAAGATGTATTATTAACAATTACTAATTTTCCAAGTCAAATGATCTATCTCTAAAGTCTTGTCAAGGTTGCCAACTTATGATTCGATAAAAAATCGTTGCAAAGTTTATAGAATCATAATGTAGAATAGAAACATAGAATTTAAATTTTTACAACCTATATAAAATAGCTTTCAAAAAATTATAAATATACTTAAAGTAGTTAAAAAAAAAAAGAGAGCTCAAAATATATAATGGAAATAAAAAATAAAAAAACTAAGTTCCGTAAAAAAATTCTTAGGCTTCGCTTGTTTCATTTTTTTTCATCTTATACCTAACAAGAATACGATATAAAAAAGATGAAAATATAATTTTATATATACCTTTTTTTATCAACCATTTACTTTATTTATATTTACAAAAATACCAATTAAAATAATCATTTTTAATACACAAACTATATATTTTTAAATTTTTTTTCTTAAAAGTATGTAAATTTTCGTTTTTCAATTCTAATACTCTAAACACCATCTTCATCAAATTATGAAACAGAAACAGATAAGATACAGATAAAATAGTTTTTCAAACACTAAATTTTAAATAAATATAGATCAAATATAAATTATATACAAATAAGATATAAACAAAAAAAAAAAAAAAAAAAAAGACAATCCAAATAAGACCTTAATTTATAATCTAACATTTACAGACGAAAGGTAAGTGGAGTTGAAGCTAATTCCATTCCCCATTATTTTGTTTGAAAAAAAAAATGTGATCAATTGACTAGAACCAAATGTTTCAATTGATTTTGAATTATTAATGGTATAAATTTAAATATATAGTTTTCTTTACAAACTTTTCAATGAGAGTTAGAGCCTAAATGAAGATTATGAATATCAAATAAAGAACTAGGAGAGAGAGAGAAAGAGAAAAAAAAATTTAAAATGTGATAAAAAAAAGATGATTTAATCCCCTAATAATTAATGAACTAGTAGAAGCTAAGTTATGGTTTTTTTTTTTTTGGCACATACAACTCTAGTATGTAAAATCAATAATCTCAATTAAAAACACAAACTTTCACTAAGTTTAACATGTAAAATCAGTTGAAGACATAAGTTTATATACAAAAAAGATTTTATACTCTTATTAATTCGAAAGAGCCTCTTAACATCATAAACTCATAAAATCGGATGAGTAGAATCATGATTTTGATAACTTGAAGATAGTGTTTGCTTATAAAGATTAAACTAGACAAATAAAACAAGATAAGAAAAGTACAAGGAGGATAACACAAGCTTATTGTTACATTTTTTGTTTATACAGTACTAAGTATAAAATTTTATGCTATCTCTTGTTTGGTATATATAGGCACTAGACTTATTATTGTATTTTGATATTTATATCTTCAAAATTGTCTAATATATATTTTAATTATATTTTTATATTATTTAAAATACGATTCAAATTGATTATTGAATTCATATAATTAAACAAATTGTATACAATATTAAATAAAAGTCATATATTTGCCAGCAATTAAAAAATTAATTATTTATATTAAATAAAAAATCATGCATATACGATGAATTTGGAAGAATATTTTTTAGAATGCGAAATATTTTTGTTTTTATTTTGTAAATTTCATTTTTGTACCATAGATTGAACAAAATCTAAACATTTGTCTAGTTTATCAGTCTAATTTTATATCCAATCACCAAGCAAAATTACAAAATAACTAAAAAAAAAAAATTATCTAGTCTAGTGCCACTAAAATTTTCATAACACTAATAGAGGCCTAATAGGATTATCCAAAATGTTCATATTATATATACACCTGTAATACAAAAATTGTCTTGCAAGTTAAAGATTGCAAGACTCTAAATAGTTAGTCACTAAAGTTTTTTTTTTATTCTTAATTTAATTAACGTACTATAATAGATAAGTGACTATAAATATCCGATAAGCCACAATCCATCAGAATCGCAGAAAATTGGTATCCCCTACCAAACGATAAGATTAAATAGTAAAGTTCTAAATCTAAAACTTAAACTTACGAATGTCATAAAATCTGAATATAATATTAAGTAGTCGTTTATTTAGGACTTCCCAAGGATCAGGGACTGCCATTCTAAAATAATTCAAACAATTTACACAATCTATCCTCAGATTCTAACTTTTAAGCACCTCGATATTGGTATTCAATACTCAGCTCTTAGCCCATGCCCGATTATCTAGTAACCTGTAAGAGAAAACTATTGGGGAGTAAGTTATAAAAGTTTAGTGAGTTCTCCCTCATACTATACCAGCAAGCAAATTATCAAATAGTTTATTTACAAACATATGAATGCATTAATAAACAGTATACCAAACAATATATATGCAGTTAACCGGTGCTGCATACAACATTGGATTTAACGCCCTGCGAAGTAAGGCTTACAGATATATCGACACCAATCACAACCGGGCTATAATACCTGGGTTTTTAACCATATATAAATATATATAGGAATCCCTTGTTTCATGAAACAGGTTTCTATTTCCAACAATCAATAGTATACAAATATCCAGGTCTAGCGATAAGGTAACCCTTGCAGTCCAAGATCACATCCTACAGCGATGGTCTGTAGACGCGACCCCTAGCCACCCGCGATTAGTATCTCCAGCACCAATAAAACCCATGAGCTAAGGATAAGGTCTTGTTGTACCAATGCTCCTATACTATACTAATCAAATCACGTGAGAATCCATCCCTCTAAGGCCCTTCATTATCAACCGTGTGAAGTGACGATCGAAACATTATTGCAATATTCGTGCTTTATACATGATACATGATCCCGATAATTTAAGTTAAGTTAAATATGATTAAGTCAATTTATGAAGTGATCAAACATTATCGACAAATTTTCCAAATTATACAATAATCAATCATATAACTAAATCTTCAATTATCACATTTAATAGTATTTTGCACATTAATTAATTAATATCAAACACATGCATAACCCAAACCCTCATGCATTAAGTTATTAATATTTAATTTATATACACTTACTACAAGTATAAAATAAGTATAAAATCATCAAAGGTTATAGCAATCTGATGACAAATTAAGGCCAAAGTCATGATCACCTGATAATAAAGAATATAGAAAGTAGTAAGTTCGAGGCTCAAAAACTAAAATACTATCGTAATTTATACCGCTTACTTAATTTAGTTATTGATTTGTGTGAAATCATTAATTTGAGTTTTTTATCGAATCGTATATAACTTTTTCAATTTAGTTCAAATCCTTATAAACTTATAATCCATTTTAATCGTTTTCGAGCATATTTTCTCGTAGCAAAGTCTATTTTAGACCTTATAACTTACAGTTTTGACTATAATATAAAAATATAAAAAAGTTCATTATTTCAACTTAAAAAGCAACAAAATATCAATTTAAGCTTTTCTTAGTATATTTACAATTTAATAATTATTTAAATTGTATAATTGATAATTTTCCTATTCTAAGCCTATTTTACTATAATATGCCTGTTTTTACCTATTTTTGGGATTTTTGAGTTATTAACTTAAATTTTTCCTTCTTTATTATGTTTTCAATCAATCAATCAATCAATCAATCAATCAATCAATCAATCAATCAATCAATCAATCAATCAATCAATCAATCATTATTATTATTATTATTATTATTATTATTATTATTATTATTATTATTATTATTATTATTATTATTATTATTATTATTATTATTTGCGAAAATTAATTATTTTATAATAAATGGTAAAATATTGAAGAGTCATGTGTCATATTTACGTATTTTTATACATATAATATACTTATGTATTAAAATATCTAAACCTTAGATATATATCTATATTATACGTATAAGTATAAATATACATGTATTTGTACTTTATAGACATAGGTACATATGCTATTTTACTATATATGTGTATATATACTAAAATACAAAATATTATTAATAATATGTATATATACATATTCACATCAAGTACATATATATACACAAATACACAAAAATTTATATACTTTGAAATTATTAAGTATATACATACATATATATACATAATCACGCATATATATACATAAATAATTAAATAGAATACCAAATATATATACATGTATATAAAGAAAATATTTAGTACATATACGTGTATACCTACATATATTATATAACAAAATACTAAATATACATACATGTATAATACACATGCATACATATGTACAAAATATATGTGTAGGAAAAATACATACTATATGTACTACTATTTATATCTATATACATATACCATATATTAGATCTATATACCCACTCCTAAATACATATGTATATACATAAATAAAGATACATACCTAATACATATGTATGTACACAAATGAAAGAGATACCTAATACATACATATATTTATCTATTCATGCATACATATATATACATGTAAATAATAAATAAAATACTTAGTATACATATTCATAGTATAAAATACGAACATGTACAAAATAAATAAACAATCTACCTAAAATCCTTAGCAATTAAATCACTTAAATCCTTTTTATTTTTATTTTTCCTCTTCTTCTTCTTCTTCTTCTTCTTCTTTTTGTTTTCGATTTGTATGTGTGTGTGTGTTTGCTTGATTGAGTGTTTTGCCCTCTTTTTGGTTCTCAAGTTCTAGATGAAAAGAAACAGCAAAATGAGGGCTTAAAAACAAAAGAAAACCTTAGCTTAATCCTTAAATTAATTAGACGAGACATCTACTTTATAGGGTCGTCCTTTTTCTCATAATTCTTTAACACTTGTAAATGAAAAAAAAGTTACATAGGTTGCTAGAATTTGTTGGAATCCAATGTAAAGCAAGGGAAAAAAAATAGGAGAAGGAAAAAAGAAGGAAAAGAAAAAAGGAAGAAAAGAAAAATAAAATAAAATATATGTAATTTTTTCAAACATAAAAATAACATTTATAAATTAATTTTAGAATTTTATGAAAAATTATTAATTTAATTGGCACCCATTTCGTTGACAATATTTATGAATTATTTTGACGTTTTCGTTAAAAATTTCACGCGATTTAGTCGATAATTATGATCGACTATGATTATATCACTATTAAAGGATATTTATTCATTTTATAAGTTTAAAATTATAGTTTTAGAGTTTTAGTTAAGTTTAAGTTTGATTTCGAGTAATTGCGCATATATTGGATTTAGAGTTTTTATATACAATTTCAGTTTCGTTCAAAATTTTAGGATTTTATTACCGATAAAATATTTAATTTCATAATTTAATAAAATTTTCATCTTACCTAACGTTATTAACTTGCAAGATTATCTACAGTACTTAGGTTTAATTCTATTCTTAAATAACTAAATTCGCGAGGTTTACAAAAATTACATAATCAAATGCTTGTATCTTAAAGCTCAATATTCGATTTTCCAATAATTACAAGCATTATGATCAATAAACTATATTTATAATTAAAATAAACATACTCTAAACTTTATTGTGAGAAATGGGGCTTTATAGGATCATTAAAACTAAAATTTTGTAGCCATGTCATAAAGATTAAACAAAAAACATTCTAACGAAAAACTTAAATTGAGTATCTCAAAAACATTAGTATTGCACAATTTGAAAGACTCACATAGATTAAATTATTCCTTTAAATTTATGGCTATGATGTTTGGTAAGCCAGTTGCCTATGATCACCAGGTATCTCACCAAACCTTTTAGACCCTACTAAAAGAAGGTTGAAGCGAAATAAGCACAAGTAGCATGCAATTGACAAGTCTAAGTTTGATTATTTTTGTTTTAAACAATTACTCTAAATAAGCACAACAAGCAAACACGTATCCCATGCTTGAGTCTTGAGAACAACCAACGATATCTACATTTGAAGTCCTTCCAAAATCTACACCTGATGTACAATATAAAGACAACAATTTTTATAATCTATTTCCATGATTTCTTATCTTAACTAGTTTCTCCTACTTATTTTTCTAAATTCTTAAGTTTATGTTTTCGCATAGCCTAAGGTTTCAAAACCATCATAAACTCTTAAACAAGTTTAGAATAAGTTAGATTATGGTGTAAGAGGATAAAAAATTGGAAATAGGAGGAAAAGTAATGATATAGGTTCACATCTAAGGAATACAACCGTGAACCTGGTTGCGTTCTTTTTACTTTGTAAAACCACATGTACATGGTTGGGATCATGACCATCACAATCGTAAACCTTGGCAGTAATCCTCTCAGCTACAACTTCTTCAATTTTACATACTTAAATTTCACCTCAACACATCCATAAGGATCATAGTCAAGATCATGACTATGATCTTAGTCGTATTTCCCTTAAAGCGCAAAATTTCACCCCAAAATGCCACTTCTAACACCATCCAACAACAATTCCCACTCATACTCCAACAACCCTCAAACATCACCATCAGTTAATCAAAATCCCTTTTTCATAATAAACAACTTCATTCTTCAATGATTTGCCAATATTCCACAACAATCCACTTATAACTACAAAATCAAATGGAAAAACGAATGTTTGTGAATATTTGCATATTTCTTTGATTGACTAACACCCAAGGCCTAAAATATCTACTTCTAACACTGTAAAACAAAAATTCTGCTTAGGTTTTAACACTCCTTTAGGGAAAAACTAATTTCCATGATATAAGATAGAGAACTTATCAAGATTTCTTATTTCTTTGTGTTTGCTTAGGCTCTCTATCACTTCTAAAGTCAAAGAACACATTGTCTTAGCCCAAAACTCTCCTTGTGAGAACTAAGTAACAAGAATGCCATATAGGGAAGACTCTACAAATGCTCACTTATAGGCTTAAGAGGTATCCCATAATTTGGCAATTTGCCTTGCACAGCACTCAACTTATCCTTTTTCATTTGGTGAATCGCTTTGATAATACTTGTAATGACTAAAACTCTACATACTAAGGTATTGCCGACTTTAGCATAATACGTTTTAGAGTTTATTATTGGCGCCAGCTGCTTCCTAGGAGGTTACTTATCTCAAGGGTGCTTTCCATTTAGCATACTTAACCTTGATGTTCCAATTAGCTCTAAGCCATTATACCAAAACATGTCTCAACAATTAGAGTTTCATTATCTTCTATTTAAGAGAGATATCATAAACATACTATGTTAGCATATAAATTGATTATTGTTCTTCACCTTAATAACCTTGTCCTATAGACAATTTGTTAAATATTATTAAACATTTAAGGTTGTTTAGAGAAAATAAAATATTAAAAGTTCATGGTAATAAAGACAACACTAAAAGAAACTCACTCTTTTTTTCCTTTTTTCTTTCGGTGGAAAGAATAGTGTTATATATCAACTAATCTAAAAACGAAAACATCAAGTTCCACAATAACTGACTTGGGAAATATTTCCCGTAGAAACACTTTTGTCAGAACTCGACACACATTGCTCCTAAGATATAACAGAAGACAAATAAAGGGAAGCTGCTGTCGAAAAACACTTCACAATTGCAACTGAGACCTTCTTTCGCAAGATGATCCGCTATAATGTTGCAATCACGGTCGACCCTGCATAAATGAACAACAGAAAAAGAGTCCATTAGAATTTGACAGTGTTAGAGGATCGAATGACAGATGTTTAGGTTTACTTGTGGGTTTTTAATCCATTCCATCACTTGCTAAGAGTCCACTTCTATGATCAAATGTTCCATCCTCATTTGCTTCCAAAGGGGAATTCACCTGGATTAGTTTATAACATCCTCCAAGGACTAATCTATTGCTGTCTCTGCCTATTATCCTGATACTCGCTTCATTTCCGTGTTCTTTCATGGCTCTGTTGCAAATAAATTTAATCCATCCGCCTAGTAGTCTTATCCAACTAAACTGGAGAATCTTGCTGCTGTCCTTAATTCTAGAAAGTCTATAATTTGTCCACCATTCATTCGCTTCCGTCCTTATAGTGCCTAAGACATTTTCATCTGGCCTGTCCAGGTGAAAAATTCATTTGTTTCTCTCCCTCCCGATTCCCTGAATTACAAAGAGTGTAAGAACTTGTTTTGGTGTATTACTCTTTTTCCAACTTCTATTCTTCTGTACAACCCCATCATAACAGGCCAAAGGTCTTGCACATTTTGCAAACTGATCGGTATACCAATACTCAGCTGCTACCAAAGTTCTTGGGACCATTTGCAATTTGTAAATAAGTGTAATACACTCTTTTTCTGCTCTGCATTGTGGACATTCTAAGCCAACAAAGATTTTTCTTTTTGCAAGATTATCACTTGTGGCCAAACCGTTATGTAAAATGTGCCATTGAAGTAATTGGATTCTCGAAGGGGTAAGAGTACACCATATCCAATCCCAGCTTCCTTTAGATTCATCCTCATAGTTTCTAGAGTCCAACCAATCATAAACTGATCGAATGGTGACTTCCCTATTGATCTCAAGCAACCAAACCTGATAGTCCTCTGTATCCGAGTCATTCAAAAAAGATACTCCCAATTTTGCCTTTAGTACATCATCCTTTGGATATCCAATTATTTCTTCCCTCCACCTAATGTGATTATCCCATGCATATTGCACTATTATTAAATCATAAAATTAATTTAGAGGCATATAGATCCAACTATCCTTGGCCCAATTATCCTTCCAGAATTTTGTGGTCCTGCTATTTTTCAATTGAAAGAACACTCTTTCTTCTAGCCAGTTCATTGCTTTGTTCAACACTATAAAAACCTGAATCACTTTTCTTTTTCCTATTGGATTCCACTCTATATTTCTGTTTAATCAAATTTGTTCAAAGGATATCTTTCTTTTTCACATTCCAAGCTAATTTCACAAACGTTGCTTAGTTTCATTTCATAATATCAAGAACTTCGAGTCCTCCTTGTTTCTTCCCTCTTTTATGTTTGTTCCAACTGATCCAGTAAAGTTTCTTTTCGTCCAGACTCAAACCCCACAGGAAGCCACGGTGTAAATTCTCCACTTTCTTCACAAAGGTTGCTCAAATTAGAATTTCTTGTGAGTAATAATTCATTACACTTTCAAGTGTTGAATTTACCAGAAGTTTTCTCCCAATCACACTAAGTAGTCTCAACTTCCAACCTGCCAGTTTCTTTATAAGTTTCTCAAGAATAAAATCAAGATCCTTACTCCCTATACATCCTCCTTCCTTTACAGGTAAAGCTTAGGTACTTGCCAAGATTTGCATCTTGTTTAATTCCAAGAATATCGAAAAGTTTTTTCTTCATTGTTGCACTTGTATTCCGCGAGAAGAGAATACTCGACTTACTATAGTTGAATTTCTAGCCTAAAAGATTTCCAAATCCATTCATTGCCTTAAAAATCAAGGCAGCATTTTGTTCTATCGCCTCTCGCATCAAAATAAGGTTGTCCATAAAAAAGAGATGGGATAAGTTAATATCTGTGCCTCGAATTCTAAGAGGTTTCCATTTTCCCTCCATAACCATAACATTAATGATTCAACTGAGGATTTCCATGGTGACTATAAATAAGTATGGAGATAAAGGATCTCCTTGGCAAAGACCCCTCGATGCATGGAACTCATCCTGCATCAAGCCATTTAGAATGAACTAGTAATTGATAGTAGCAGGCTTAAGCCAATCAATTTCACCCAAGATTTCGAAAATTAAGACTTTGTAGAACATCCCTGTACAAAGTCCCACTACACTCTATCATAGGCTTTTTCAAGATCTAACTTAATTACCATCTAATACTTTTGTCCATTGTGTTTGCCAATTGAATGCAGGACTTCTTTTAAGACAATTATATTGTCCTTTACTGATCTACCAAGAATGAAACTAGATAGCTCAAGACTAATGATATCATTCAGCAAAGGTTTGAGGCGAGTCACCAAGCATTTACTAAAAATTTTGTTCACAGTGATACAAAGACCTATGGGTCTGAGTTCTTTCACCTTGTTTGCATCAAGAATCCTTGAGATGAGAATAATGAAAGTTTTATTTATCTCTAATGGGATATTTCCCTTTAGAAGTATCCTTTCAACCATTTGCATATTGCGTTATCAACTATATCCCAGCATTGTTTTAAGAATTTAGCATGGAGACCGTCAACGCTTGAGGTTTTGTTATTCCCAGTACTCCATAGGGCACGTTTAATTTCAACATAAGTCCATTGTTCCTACAACATCCTCTATTCGGACTCTTTTAAACATCTCTGTCCTTCATTTCACTATATTAAGTCTTTCTAAACAAAGATCCGATCTGTAGTGAAAAGTTCCTCAAAGTATTAAGTAAACATGTTGTTTGTCTTTCCACTGTTAGCTACCCAATTTCCTACTAAATCATACAACCTGTGAATTCTCGCCTTTGATCGTCTAGCCATTACACTCACGGAAAAAAAAGCATGTGTTCCTTTCCTCCTCTACGATCCACCAATACCAAGCCTTTGCTGCCTAGAGTTTTTCTCCTCGTTTAACTATCCACCGTAGCTCTTGTTGCAATATAGCTTCCACATCGATAAGGTCCTGGGTTAGTTCTGTTACTAGTTTCTTCCTTGCTTTATTGATGTTTTCACTCAAAATTTTCTTTTTGACATGGATGTTCCCAAAAACTTCTCTATTCCATACCTTCAACTCCTTTTGAAAGTTTCCCAAATCCTCTAAAGATGAGAAGTGTGTTGAGTTTCATTTTTCAGCAACAAACTCTTTAAATTTAAGGTGGTTTGACCACATATTTTGGAAGCGAAAAGGCCTAGATTGGGGGGAGCTAAGGTGCTAACAGCGATTTGGTGTTTAGAAGGATCGGAAGATGATTCAAATGGTGCAAAACAAGGTAAAAAATATTTTCTTTGAGAAAAAGACAGTGACAAACATAGTTTGCCCATACCCTCGCAAGCTTAGTTTGAAATAAGTCCTTTAATTTCTTTGATGATTTTGACAAGTAAACTTAGGTCCCATAAAGCCTAAATCAATCATTCCACAATCATTCATGTAGGCTTGATCTTTTGCTACACGAGCTAGATTCATTTCAACCCCTCTCTATTTTTTTTTTTTTAACACCCCATTTTTACTCTCTCGTAGTTTTAATTTTTGTTTTTAATGGGTCTTAATTTGGAAAATAACAAAAAATTAAAAAATGATAGAAAGACAAAAAATAAAAAAATAAAATTTTCAAGAAAAAGAAAAAAAAACTAAAAAGAAAACATTCAAAAAGATTAATTGAATTGAGTTGTTATTATTGTTTTAAGTGGATTTAATAGAATTGCAACTAAATAATTGTTTAAAAACATAAATCTAAAATGATAATATTAAATCCATTAAGATAAAAATTTGAACAAATTCAAATCTAAATTGATATTTATCAATTTAAATTTGAAGTGATCCAAGAAATTCGTTTTTGAATTGTATGAGTAGGGGTCGAGTAATAGGAAAGGGGAGCTCATCATGATAAGGAAAACACAAAATGCAATCACCACTGTTTGCTAATCTTCAATCTCTCTTCCACACATACAATTTAAGATACACAATCACCAATCATCATTGCTACAATTCATTGCAGCAACACACCCAAACCCACTCCCCAAATCAATTCCATAATTGTGCGCACTACAGGACTTAGGATTTGACTTATTCACTTTCATCAAGTGGCCTTTGCTTATATTGTTTATTATTAGTATTGTTTCTTTATTGTTTTATTTTTTATTTCACTTATTGCAATTTTTTTTATTTATTTCACTATTTTGATGCGTAATTATTTTTAAGATTTACATCAACTTCTTTATTTTATCAAATCTTTAATTATTAGTAGTTAGTTATAGTGTTAGTGTTAGTGTCTAGTAGATATATATTGAGTTAATTTTTAATTAAATTATTTTTTATAGATTTCATATTTTCAAAATGGAATTTTTTATAAAATCTCATATTTTACAAAATATCATCCTTTTCATATTATATTAATTTAGAAAAATTGCATTTATTTTTACAAATTAGGTATTCTAGGGATTTTTCTAGAAAAAAAATCATTTTGTCACTTATTTAGTTTTTTATTAAATAAAAAATCTTTAATTAACATCTTTTCTAGAATTAAATATCTTTTCCATGATTTAAACTTCTTTTCTATGATTTACTTATCTTTTCTATAGTCAAATATCTTTTCTATGATTTAGACTTCTTTTTTATGATTTAGACTTCTTTTCCATAGTTTACACTTTTTTTCATGATTTAAACATCTTTCATATATAGGTATCTTTTTCATACTTTAGGCATGTTTTATATAGTTAGGTATATTTTCTATGGTTTAGGCATATTTTTCATATAAATTTTTTATCATCTAGAAAATCGCATATTTCATAAAAATCGTATTTTTATGTTTTCCTTGAAAATAAAAAATTTTATCACTTAGTTATTCTTTCTTAAAAAATAAAAATTTTAATTTGAGACTTTTCAAAAATTGGGTTTTTAGAGTTTTTTTTTTAATTAAGAATAAAAATTAAGCTTTTAGGGATTATTCTTAATAAAAATAAAATGATTAATAAAAACATAAATCCGACCCATTTGTTTTTTATAAAAAAACCAAACCACTAAAGTTTTTCTAGAAATGAATTACAAACGCTTGGTCTCGACTAACAGATACGTAAGCATCTCTTGAATGAAGTAAAATTTGTAAAAAAATTATTTTTCATTTTTGTAAATTATAGCTGGAATTCCCCATTTTTTTTTCATAAGATAAGTATAATTAAATTTATTTATTCGTGATTAATTTTTTTTTTAAAAAGGATAATTTTGAAAATAAAATCTAATTTCAAAAAATTAATAGTGTTACTTATAAATGTTTAAAAAAATAACCCTCAACTTAAAAAATTTGGTTTCTTGAATTTTTTTCCAAAAGTTTTCAAAACATAGACTAATAACTAAATTAGAATCGATTTACCTAATCGGTTTTAATTATTTTTTTTTTTGTCTCATTAGGTAACGACTCTAAATTTTTCAAAATAAAGAGATCAAGTTTCCTTTTAACTTTAGTTGAAGATTTAAACTAAATAAGCATAAAGATTAGTTTAAATCAAGTTAAGAAAATTAAAATAAAAAAAAAAAAACAAAAAACAAAAAATCAGACTGGACACCCTCCCTTACATATAACTTCAATAAAATCTCCTATCATTGCACACGACCATGCAGATTATGTGCCCAATGTCTCAATTCATCGCATAATGCGAATCTGTTTTCTCCTATAGAACTAGCATAAATAGCTAAAAAGAAACAAGAAGGTAAAGAGTGATGTATCTGGATTTCCACGAGGATTTACTGTTTGGAGATTTTCCTCTCCATTCCGAAGGACGATTATTCCTTCACTAAACCCCTTCGCATCCGAGCAAATCATTCTGCCGAACCCCAAATGGTCTTTAATCCCTTCTGCCGCGTTACTATTCCTCATTGTCTCAATTAAAATAACCAAGTGTGGTTCATAGATGGTAAGAAGGTGTTTCACAACCTTCTTACTGTGCCTCTCACTTTCCATGCTAAGAGTATTGTCTTGCTCCCTTGCGTGTAGAACTAACTTTGTAATTATTTCATAATTAGCATTTCGTGCATTTAATGTTCTTAAATTTGCAAACATATCAATACATGGTATTAAAGCGGTAGAGGTTATGACATATCTTTCAAAAATAAACTTCATACTAATAAAATACTTTCATTGTCTTTTAAATTAGAAGAATGCTTCTTGTTTCAGATAAAGTTGAGTTTATTTCTTTTTTATGATAGTTTTTATTTTTCTATACATCATGTTCTCCATTGCAAAAAGGGGCTGAATTCCACCAAATCATAAAAATCTGAACTCTTATTGTAGTTTATATTTTTAATATATGTTATAATTAATTTTCAGATATACCTATTTTATATTTTTTTTTTCCTATTTATATTTCTAGATGTATAATAAGGGGAAAGAAAAGATATTTTTATGAATTGAAAAGGGCTTATAGATGATGTTCCAAAAATATCTCATCCTCAAAGATTATTTACTTTATATATGTGTTTAACGTAGGAAGGGGCCGAAGGGCCTATATATACATGTGCGAAAAACATAAGTCGTCGTTGCTTTGACATATCGTTTGCAGAACAAAAATGTCTGGATCTCCGTGGCCGAAGTATCCACCTTGTGCTTCTGGATTTTGCACAGATCCCGCTTGTTGTGCCAAAGGTTTATCCGCTTGTTCACTGCTTTGAAATTTTACGACAAAATGTCCTTTTCCTATTATCAAGTCATCTTATCGATTCTGTTAAGCAAAGAAACCTACTCGAATAATTAATATTATGTATGATTAAGTCATGGTATTGATTTACATTTTTATGTGAACGGTTTTCATATATATATATATATATAGATATTTCAAAACCCATGCCTTGATGCATTTTCTACTGGTATATATGTATAACTGCAAATTCAATTTATGCATACATGTGTGTTGGTTCAAATTTAAGAAAAGAATGGATTATTGAAATTTAATGTTGTATTTTGTTTTAGGACATAGATGGAGTTGGCCTGAGTTGGTAGGAAAAAACAAAAATATGGCAAAGTCCCAAATTGAGAAGGACAATCCATACGTGGCCGTTGTAATCATAGATCCTGGAATGGTAGCGCTCGCCGATTTCTGCTGCAATCGAGTGATCATCTTCGCAGATGGCAACGGCAACGTCTCTGCTCCACCACAAGTTGGCTGATTAAGTTAACCGCAGCTTTTTTATTTTTTCGACACATAATAAGGGCCAAGTTCCTCCTACACTAATGAGATAAACATTGATTCTTAATAAGACGGATTAAGTTTGATTATATAGTTTTAAATATATTATGCTATTAATCTTTATTTATATTTATTTATTTATTTATTAATCTATTATAATTTATTTTCTATTTTTATTGCTTTGTGAAAAATATATAAATAAAAACATGTTATATCCTAAAAATATGTCCTTTCATATTGTGAATCACACCTAATTTACAATGAATAATGTCTATTAATAGTAACAAGAAAGCGTTAAATGAAAAAATAAGGCTATCACAACTTTTTTTTTACCAAAAGCTATGACTTTCATAAGCCTATTGACAACTTTTTTGTTTTTTGTTTTTATTATTGATAAACAATATTTTATTATAAATCAAGTATGAACTCAAATATGACTATACGATGGGATCAGTTTCTAGTGGTTTGATAATAGGATTTTCCCACATCAACAATGTCTCCTCATAAAAATTGCGTCAACTTTCCGTTAGATGTTACTTTATCTTTCTATTAAAAAAGCATTATGGCACTCAAGGGACATCCTTACCAAAATCTAGTATCGGTAATTATCCTAACTAGGTAAAAAGCTTACACAGTGTGCTGATAATATTTTGAATAATGATTATAATTTATTTTTAAAAAAATATAAGCATAATGTAATATTTATGTATTATAAAAAAAAACACGTTAAAAAATATTTAAGCAATATAAGTTTCAAAAACAAATGATTTATTATATGTGATTTAATAAATATTCAATACACCCCCTCTCTCTCTCATACACACACTTACGCATGAACACACACACGTACGCGCATGCACGCACGCGAACATTAACATGTTTTTATTACCAAAATGTATGCAATATATATATATATATATCATATAAAAAATGACTTAAAATGAATTATTGGTCAAAGCTATTATAAGTGGTATGAATACCATTTTTCAACGAAATAGATCATATTTGATCTCCTCTCTCCTAAATTATAATATGATAATAGTAAGTAGTAAATAATATCAAATTCTGAAATTATTTAAATGACATGGAATAATTTCCTACAGCGAAATGTAAAATGCAAGAACTTCCTAAATTATATTAAATATGACCAAAAAAATTATTGAAATCCATTAATAATACCATAAAAAGATGTGATATATAAAGGGAAAAAAATTGAAATAATATATTATAAAGACTTTTCTATTACACTCTAAATTAGGGAGTCGTAACAATCTCACTATATAAGTCAGTCTAAATTGGAAGTTAGCCGCTTTAGTTGTTAACTTAGATATAGCTTACACAAGGCATTTATCACTTTACCGCTTTGAGCCATCCAATTCTAAGTCTATCGTATTTCAAGCTATGATGTAACTTCTCAAAATAGCTTTTGAAAATAATTGTGGCTCAAATGTTCAAGAAAATCAAAATTTATAAATCATATAGAGTACAAAATATCGATTTTTAACAAAAAGTTTTAGGAATTAAATTGACTTAAGAAAATAAAGCGATTAGTAAAGGATTTATAAAAGTTCATAGGTTTATGGAGCATAATAGCAATATCCTGAATTAAAAACTAGAGGGTCATTAGTGAAAATCCCTATTAGTTTCCCTATAAGTTAATGATACCAACAAATAAATAAGAATTCAACCCATTAGTCTTAAATCTTACGCCCTAACCCTACTCTCTAATCTTCTAGAGCTTAAAGTAGTACTAGTGTATTTATTGGAGAACCTATAAAATAATTATAAGGGAATGAGTGACAACTTACTTAGTAAGTAAGACGGAAACAATAGCATATATCATACATAAAGCAATCAAGATTTTCAAGTTTAGTTAGATGCTATGCATGTATAAGTAAATACCATCATACAACATTGTTAAATCCATCGTAAGATCAGAAAAATTATGCCCACTTTAATCTAATTAACGAGTTTGATGCTACACACTTTGCAAATCGAAACTAAATTAGGGCTTATGTAATGGAGAAACACTTTACATAAGACTTCACTTCGAAACATGATCCTCAACCTTGCCAAAATCTCCTCTCCTATTACTTAGTTTGATTAAGGGTGGAAAGAGAACCATTTCAATTATCTGTATTGAAGGACTCATGTTTGGCCCGAAATTCCTAATCGTTTCCCTAGTGCATTGCAATACATATCCAACTAGAAGTTAAGTTGAATTTGGGTTAAATTGTTTTTGGGATGATCAAATAATTTCAAACAAGCCCCATCATAATGAAATCGATGCATAAGGTCCAGTATTCCAAATAGCACAACCATATTCAAGCATACACATTACATACGTTCAGGCAACTAGTTTAAAATCACAAACAAAACATATACTAAGGCCTCTAAGTATTCTTAAACAATACTTCAAAATGTAATAAAGTATTAATTCTACTTACCCGGAACTCAATTACTCACTAACTTAGTTGTTCACTTATCTTACCTTTACAAATTCCCTATATATTTAGTTAATTTATTATTTTAGTAACCAGATAAGATATAGGAGACCATTTATTTACTCATCTCCTTAGAAATTAGGTTGATTTTGGAACTTAATTTATAAGTTATGTTGGTGTAACTATAAGAAGTTAGAGTCATTTCGTCCATGAATCTTACCTTCAGTACCCTCTGAGCTAGTTCTTAGTTAGGTCACTCTTGAAGTTCTTAAACTATAAAGCTTCTAAGTTATCCCTTGAGCCATATTGAAGTTAAGGTTTTAATAAGGTTAACTTCTAAATCAACCTATAATTTTGATAGATACCCAATATTTCCTATGGATTAACCTTTGAAGCAACTTATGAGTGCTCACATTCATGTATTTGCACTTTAAGTACCCTTTGAGTCACCTTTTGAACCAATCATATAGTCTACTCAATTTTAGATCTTTTGATAGGATATCCTCTGAGCTACCCTTTGAACCACATAGGCATTAAAGTTTACAGTGATTTAACCTTGTAAATACCTAAGATTTTTCAGTAAACACCCTCCAATACAACTTCTAAGGGTTTACATATCTATGGTTACCCCAAATACTCCCTCTAAATTACCTTTTGGATGAGTTATTGAGTCTACAAGAAATTGAATTTCCTAATAGAAGACCATCTGAGCTATCTTTTAAGTTCAGTTAGCTTCACAATTTCAAGTAATTTATGTTCTAAACTTTCCTCTAAAACCTGCAACTTCAAAGTTTTTAAGAATATTCTCTCTAACTTAGTCTCTGAGATTCTCTTGTTTCACCACTCATTTATAATTTTGCCTTTGATTTAACTTTTAAGTGAATATCTAGTAGAATATTTGCCCTCAACTTCCTATAAGTTATCCTCTACTCAAGTTCAAGTTACAACTTACTAATTTATTCACTTCCGTCCCAAATTCTAGTCACAACAATACATTAACACTTTATGAAATAGACCTCAACTTAATTACTTTTCGAAACTTACACTTAACATATCATCACTCTCGAATTAAAATCCACAACTACGAAACTTCACTCATGAAGGCATTTCTTGGATACACATAATTCCTACTCTTAAAATTGACTCCAATAACATTAGTAGATAGCAAATTACTCAAATAACTAGTAGGCTAAGTGAGGTCCATAAGAAGAATATATTAATTTATACTAAAATTACCATTTTATTCACAATTTAGGGGTCAAAAATTAATTAAAAATATAGAAAATAGTTTCACAAAAAAAAAAATTCATAGAAACTTAATATAAGTATAAGGAAGTTTATATAAAAATTTTGAGGTCGAAACTATCTTATCAGACTAATTTATCTCAATATCGAAAATCGCCCCATTTCGTAGATTTCTTAATGACATATTTCTTATTTACTAAATTTGTATAAAATAATATATTTTTCCTAAATTCTATATATAAAAATATGTAGAAATAATTTTTTTTTCATAATTTTCTAGGTATTTTTGATATTTTTATAAATTTATGAAAAATCGGATGGACTTTAGACCTCCACCAAAACTAACTATTCTGGCCACCTACTCATCAGCCGGCCTAGCTGTCGGGTGCTTTATCACCTAGTGGCGACGATTGGCTCTTAGATTCTCTCTACACTGGTGTTCCACTAAACTTTAGTGTCGCGTATTGATTTTATTATTTTTCCTAATTTCAACTCTTTAATCCTCAAATCCCCACACTATTTTTCCTAAATTCCACTTTGCATGTTTGAATTTTGGATAAGGATTTTGAATTTTACAAAGCTTGAGGATTGTGAAATGAGTTTTTCTTTCTCTCTCTTCTAAAAATCCCAACTTATATAGCATGTAATTCCAAATTTATTTGCCTAATACCTATCCTACACTTTCCACATGCCTATTACATCTTAATCCTAGCTATCCATGTTGTTTTGTGAGTGTTGTTCATTTTTATAAATTTATTTAGCTTAGTTTGGCTTAAAATGTAATTTTAGGGTTATTTTAGTTAATTACAGGTTTATATTTATACATAAAAATTACATACGATGTATATATATATACTTTATATGTTATTTTATGTCACATAATATTTTTATTACATATATAATTTATTTTTAAATATTTACTAGCTATCAGAGCCTATTTTACGTTATTTTGATAAATATTAAATAATATAATAAAATTACACTATTTTAATTATTTTATTATTATCTTATTATATTTTCAAAATCCAAGTCCGCGAGATCTTGTTAATTAATGTTTCAAGCTCACTCGTAAATTTTGAAGTTAATCAAATTAGTTTTACTAACACCTTAAATTATTCACTCGAAGTAACTAACTAAAAATTACAGGGCTCACATTTTCTGTAGTTTCATCCATATTTTTTATAGATTAATCAAATACACATCTCACTTTTCATTTTGTATTTATTAAGTCGAAACCATTAAAACATTGAAGTAATTACATTTTTAAAGATTCAGATCCAATAAATCTAAAAAATAAAAGCAAGATTAAAAACTAAATTAACTCCTAAAAAATATGAACGAAATCGTAAAATCTTTTTATATTAATATAATTATGACTCTTCTTCAAAATTCTGCAACGT
Organism: Lumnitzera racemosa; assembly: GCA_024138005.1. Classification (NCBI taxonomy): domain Eukaryota; kingdom Viridiplantae; phylum Streptophyta; class Magnoliopsida; order Myrtales; family Combretaceae; genus Lumnitzera; species Lumnitzera racemosa. The sequence goes on from JAMXBC010000008.1 coordinate 24,202,453, forward strand.
TTCTTTCACCATTTAACACCGTTCTGTAATATTGAGCTCCACCCGTCTCTTATATGTCTTAAAATATCTTTCTCACAAGTTAGATCTCAGTCATCATACCCATTATAACATAACCATGCCACAGAAAAGGAAAGGGGGGTGGGGGGTGGGGGGAGGAATAGAAGAAGCATTTGCTGTTACAAATGCAAACTAATCTCTTAACATTGATTATTGGACCCTTTCATACAAATGCAAACTAACTTATCCCTATTAATTGTCTACCTGTATCTTTAATTTTCCCTAAAAGCAATTATTAACAAATGCAATATAATTTATTTTGCACAATATAATGTATATACTCTAATTTACTATGGATGTACACGGAGGATGACAAATCACATCTTTTTAGAACTAAAATCTTTCATTGAATAACATTTACACCACAAATAACCACTATAAATCGTATCTTTCTTTCTCCATCGAGTCTATAAATGTCATGAGACAATTGGACATTCGAAGATTAATAAAATGCTAATTTCAGTCATCTATATAACCAGGACCATTAAATTCTTGATATTGCGGAAAAGAAAAGTATTTTCTATTTAAAAGTACGAAAATAAAAGTTGAAAAAAAAAATCTTCACTAAGTCTCTCTTTTTTCTTTTTTTTTTGGCCAATTACTATATATATTATAATTGTCAAGAAAGGGTGAAATCAAATGTATTTTATCTTATTAGAAAATCAATATTCATATAATCAAACTATATAAGTCTTCACAACTTGATTATGTCATAGCAATCTTTATATAAAATCAAATTAATTGATTAGCTATTTTGTGTATATTATATTTGACTGTCCATTAGTGGCATCAATTTATTTTGAGTCAAACTTGGAAGCAATCAATTAGATATCTGTATTATTAAAGTGTCATTTATCTTTTTTGTGTCTTAGTCATATTTATTATAATTTCAAATTTCAAATTTACATAGTATTCCTTAACAAGTTTACTGGCAAGTTAATTTGCTATTGCAATTTCGGATAGGGAAATAGTTTGTTTTTTATTTTTTTCCTGTTGCATAGAGCAGAGTACGTAGTGCCATATGGCAATAAAAAACCAAATAAGTCTGCCGATAAAGTTTTTAAGACTTGGGATGCTGTAATCAAAGGCTTTGGGACTTGATTACTCTTTTCACGTGTATAATTTAATTAAATTGTATAATTAAGTACATGATATACTTTTAGATATGGAAGATCACAACTCACCCTCAAGAATATTGGTAAAGTATGGACATATTCTTAAACTTTTTTATTTTTTGTTAGGGAAAATATATTGAATAACCAAACAAGGTCAAAAGTACAATCCAAAAGCCTACTATCTAGATATATACACTAATGCCTCGTTCACTTGAGGAGTCTCATATAGTGTTCATTTTGTTTTTTTTTTTTTTTTCGAATCACAATTTCTTAGTAATTCTTATGATGTAAAATCAAATAATAGAGATTCATTAACTTAACTAAAGAGTCGCGATTTTTCACAAAATTTCACATTTTTTTCAAAAATAACGATATATTAATTTAATAAGGACCACCACCACCATTACTATCACTTACCAACACCACCATTACTATCACTATTACTATCACCACCATCATCACCATCAACATCGTTACCATCAAACTGCTGTCACTATCATCACTCTGCTGCCATTACTACCACTGTCATCGTCAACGCCACAACCACCGTCATCGTCGCTATCGCCACTACCACTACTTTTGACCACTACTATCATCACTACCACTGCTATCGTCATCATCGCTACACCTATCCCCCTCTAAGCTACTAACTCGATTACCATTACCGCCACCACCATCGCCACCACTGCTATCCCCATCATCACCGCTTGTAACTACCGTCAACCATTACCACTCCCTCCGTCCCCGCAATCGACTTTCACTACTACCACCTATTACTTTAGAATTACTTGAAAAAAAATAAGAGTATTTTAATTAATAAAGTTTTATTACGTATCTATTTTTAAGTTATTTATTAATCCAACTAAATAAAATAATAAGTATTACACCTCATTACATTCCTTGAAAAATCCAATTACATTCCTTTCTCAGTAAAAAACTATAAGGTAATGATGTAGCTAAGATGAAACGGTCTCTAACAATATGGTCTAAAATAAAGAAAGAAAAATCATAAGAGAACATAGCATTAGTTCCTTGAGAAAGTCCCCCCTTTGCTAATATATACGTAGCCTGATTTGATTCACACACGATCCTGCAAAAGATAATAGAATTGAAATGACAAAAAAAAGCCAGGCACCGGCAAACAGTGAAAGAATTTGATGCATTTATCCAGCGTCCCTGCTCGACAAGGTCAATGGCATTAGAGGAATCCGACTCAACAATTATATTTTTCCATCCATTATCAACTGCAAGTCGCAGGCCCCCTAAAATCATGCTCAACTCTGCCTCAAGGGGCGTCAGTCCCTCTCGTTTTTCTCCACATACCTCCAACTACTCTTCCTTCATGGCTTCTTCCAATTGCGGCTATAGCTGCCTTAGCACCTCTCCAATCAACAACTGCATCGCAATTCATTTTGATCATCTTCTCCGGTGGTTTAGTCCAGATGGGAGGTACCGGCGAGTGCGGATGCTTTTGATGAGATCTCTTGTTTATAGCCCTCCACTCGCCGGCTTCTTTACGCACAAGTCCCACCCATCCCTGGTTGGATGAGTCTGCTATCTCATTACGCGCCCGCCATATTCTACGCAACATAAATAGGAACATCACCAGTCTTGGACACATCCTGTTATTCCACCGCAGGTTGCGCACGTGAGTGTTGAGTCTAATCCATGCTAGAAATCCCTCCCTGTTAGCACCCTTGGGCAACTCGTCACACTGGAGAAACCGCCACTATTGTCTAATAATCGGGCACTCCAGGAATAAATGTTGAGCTGTCTCTTCTTGCTGCCCACAGAACACACAAATGATCGATCCCAAGACCTCTCTTCCTCAAGTTATCCTTAGTCGGTAAACCATTTTGAAAGAGACGCCAAACAAGAAATTGAATTCGTGGAATCGTGGGGTACACCAAATCCAATCCCACTTTTCATCCCTCCTAACTTGTTCTTCATCTCGGTACATGAGTTGGTAAGCCATCGTACAACTCACTTTGCCACTAGGATCGTGCGGCCAAATAAGATCCATGTTCGATTCCTGCTCATCATATTGCATGAGGTGTGCATCCAGAATTCCTAATCTTGCTTTAAACCGTTAAACATATTATCTTTACTTCTACTTCATGAGAAGTACATTTGTCTCTCCAAACTGCCACTAAGGTATGCATCTTTTTCAAATATCATGTAGTTTTGAAGATGTATATCCACCGAACTAATAGTTTACATGAAAAATAATTTCATTTTCGATGGAATCATAGCAACACATAGTTCAACACAAGAGCAAGTCCAGGTGAAAAACAGAACAAAACTCAGCTTAGCTCAATAGACAACATAGTAAAAACATAAAGCAAACTAGTCTTGAACAACAAGGTCAGAAATAAATCTAGGAAAACCATCCTCAAAAGTCACACAATTGATAGTCTCCAAGCCTTCCTTAGCTAATAGATCAACCACTTGGTTTTGGTCATGACTTACCCTACAAAAGATAATATGTTCAAAATGAGGAATAAGAGAAATATACTCTGCTAGCAGTGGGTGGCAAATGTTTGAGTTAATGCTTGGTTTTTATATCCAATCTATAGCCAATGTTGAATCTGTCTCGATAATAATTGACTCAAGGTGCCTCTATTGTGCCCACTCATTCCTTCGAGAATAGCCATTAGTTCTACTTCCAACAGTGACAAAAGGTTGGTTTACATGTATAGCCCATCGAGAACATGACCTGATTCATTTCTTGCTATTGTTCTAACACCTCCAATTCTACCTAGCTCTACAATAACTCCATCACAATTAATCTTAATCACCTCCCTTCCTAGTCTAATCCAATAGGCTGAAAGGTTTCCTTTTTCTTACAGCGTAGTTTTACGATGAAGTACCCACCATTCATTTGCCTCAAATCTAATATTTCGAATCCAATGATGCTGAAGAACTTGCTCATGATTAAATATTGTGTTGTTCCTTTTCCTCCATATGCCCCAGAGCATAAATAGGATATAAGCTTGTCTTAGGGGATGAACTTCCTTCCACTGCTTCTTTCTCCAACAAACATTCTCTTTTAGCCATTACACAATCGATTCACTATCTCTTATTCCATCTATGTTATGAATATTTAGTTCAAACCTTCCTTCTTTACTTACGGAAATTGAAAGAGCAAATGACAAATGGTTTCCGCTATCCCTTTAGATAAAGGGCATTCCAAACCTACATTGACTCCTCAACTACACAGTTTATCCTTCGTAAGGATACCTTCATTATGATTCTCCATAGAAGCATTTGGATTTTTGGACAAGTAAGAGTTTTCCATATCTAGTCCCATTTACTTACATCCCTACCCTTGTCCTCACATTGATACAATTTCACATAAACTGATTTTGTAGATAACTCTCCATCTATATTCTTCGGCTAGTACCGCAAGTCCCTATTTTCATCATCATCTGTTAGGATTACATCTCCTAGCATGCAATTAATAACTGCATCAAATGAGCAACCTATAATATCTTCTTTCCACCTGTCCGGACCATCTCAAACCTGTTGCACCGTACGAAGATGATCAAATTTATTAAGCAAGCCATATATCCTCTCAAATATACTACCCTCTTGTGTCCAAGGATCCAACCAAAGGCTTGTTATTTTTTTGTTCCTGATCTTTACCTTAGCATGCTTTTTAACCCATTCCTACATCTTTTTCAAGGACCTGTAAAACCTAAATCCTAAGCATTTTCAAAGATGGTCCTCGAATATTTTATATTTAGCTCATATAACCTTAATCCAAAGAAGTTTCTTCCTACTCAAATCCTAAGCTAGCTTCACGAAGTTTGCTTACTTTTGTTTCATAACATCTAACATTCCTAACCCTTCGAACGACTTTTTCTTTTTTATCTTTTTTGCAATTCACCTAATGTAATTTCCTCTATTCATTCGTAGATCTACGAAGGAAGTCTCTATGTACTTTCTCTATCCTTCACACTAGGTTCTTTAAGAAAGGGATAACTTGAGAGTAGTAGTTGGAAATACTCTCAAGAACAAAAGTTATGAGAAGTTTACAACCTGCCATGCTCAGCATCTACAACTTCCAACCAATTAGTTTCCTTCGACTCTTTTCCAAAATGAAATCCAAATCAATCCTTTCAAATTGTTCCCTAATCTTCGTGGGTAGCCTAAGATATTTGCCCATGCTCGCATTTGGCTGAATACTAAGCATATCACATAATTTGTTTTTCAACTCATTGTTGGTGATTTAGGAGAAAATGATACAAAATTTATCAAAATTTAGTTTCTAGCCCAACAGATTACCAAAGACTTCCATAGCTCTTAGCATATAATTTACATTACTCTCCATCACCTCCCCCATTAGAGGAATGTCATCAGCGAAAAAGAGATGGGATAGACTAACTAAAGAATCCTTGATCTTGATAAAGAGTGATTCCTTTGCTTATATCAAGTAATGGATCATGCAACTTAAGATTTCCATGACGAAAATGAACAAATATGGTGAAAGGAGGTCTATTTGTCATAATCCCCTAGAGGCATTAAAATGTTCAAAATTGATCCATTCAAAATAATGCAATAAGAATTTAAGCTTAAACAAAAGGAAATGAGCTAAATCCAAAGGCTCAAAAACTTTAGACTTTTTAAGGTAGAGCAAACAAAGTCTCACTCTACCCTATCATACACCTTCTCCAAGTCCATCTTAATTATCATCTAATTTTTTTTTTTTTCTCTTTTCTACTATTCAACATATGGAGAGTTTCTTGGAAAATAATAATGTTGTCTTTTGCCAATCTCCTTGGTATGAAGTTTGCTTGCTCAGGACTAATTGAATTATCTAATAATTCATACAGTCTTTTAACAAGGAGTTTATTCACCACTTTATACATAGTAAAGTAAAGACTAATGGGTCTAAAGTCCTTTAGCTTATTAACACCAACCAATTTTGGAATGAGAACAATTAGGGTACAATTAATCTCTTGCTCCATTACTTGATTTTCCATAATCCTTTATATTGTGTCACACATCATACTACCTACTTCTATCCAACATTTTTAAAAAAATTCAGTACTAAAACTATCCACTCCCAAGGCCTTATCATTTCCAATGCGCTAAAGGGCTCTCTGGATTTCTTCATTTGAGCATTCCTTTTTAAACTCAATCTTTTCTTCCTCTAAAAAAATCTTCTACCCTCCCTCTTAAGAGAATAGAGATTTGCCACAGGAGAGTTTTTCCGTTGTGAATAAGTTGGAAAAATAAGAGATGACCAAACTTTAGACTCCAAATTGCTCGGATGTCTAGTTCCCTATAGTATCATAAAGCCCAAAAATTTGCACTTTAGAACATTTAGTCAAAGTACTCATGTAGAAAAACCTTGTGTTTTTTTCTCCCTCAATAATCCATCTTGATCTTACTTCAACAACCCATAACCTTTCCTTATGGCCCAACACCTTATCTAATTCATTTTATAACAATCTCTCATGATCCAAAAGCTCTTATGAAGGTTCATTCCATAATTTGGCTCGAGTCTCCTCAATGTATTTATGAATGTTCTTCTTATGAATATGGATAAGCCTAAAAACCTCTTCATTCCATGCTTTCAACTGAGCAAGAAACCAAGTTAGGTCATTAAGGAATCTAAACTATACAGAGTCCTATTGGGTAACAACAAACTCTTTGAAACCAAAGTAGTCTAGCCACATCGGTTAGAATTGAAAGGGACGATGCTTCTTAATTCCTCCCCTTACTACAAGGTAAGTATCCAATAACACGAGCAAATGGTCAAATTGTGAGGATGAGTAAGGTACAATCTCCTCTAGTTGTTATTTGTCCAAGCTCAATCTAAACGGGTTTAGATTAAATCACATAAATTTATAGATTTTTTTTTACTACATAAACTTAAACCTAACATCTTCCAGATGTCCATATATCTTTGATATCTATTAAGATGACTCTAATACACTAGTCTTCCTCCCCACTTTTCCCCTTTACTCAAAATCTCGTTAACATCCTCAATCATTACCTAAGGCCTACTGTAATTATTTGCTAAACTTTCTAGCTCCTCCCATAAAAGATAACACTCCTTAAATCTAGGAGATGCATAAATAGCTAACAAAAACTAACAGAAGTTATAAGAACGTGCCTGAATTTCCAAATAAATTTGCTAGTTAGATAGGACTCTCTCTCTGATCGCTATCTCCTCAGCGTTTCACAACACAACTATCCTCCCCCTTCCCCCCCTTAAATCTATCAATCTCATTGTAAATCATGCTATTCGTACTAACATGCTCCCTCAAAGTGACAACTCCAACTGACCCCATCCAAGTTTTAACAATAATAAGGACTTGAGGGTCATACAGCATCCATAGATCTCTCATTCCTTTGGACTTCAACCGACACTGCTTTTTTTAATCCTTGATACTCCTCCCCATGAAAGGCACATATTGTACCTCCATCAAATGTATTAGCTTTGGGAGTATCATTTTTGCCACTAAATGACACTTCCTTTCAAATAACTCCAATAGATCTCCCGTTATGACATCCCTCATCATCAGCATTTTTATTGCTAGAATTCCCTCACCTTGGTTTAGGCTTGAACTTATTAGATCACGATTTCCATCCCATCAAGAAGGTTGGTTGGAGGATGATTTTGGGGACTTAATATTTTTGCCATACGATATTGTGAACCATCATGTCGTCCACTTTCGCTTTGAGTGTCACCGTATTCATTGGAGTTTGGATTTGCCACAGCTTTGAATCCAGAATGACTTTCGGCATGTGTGAATCGCTTCTCCAAAAGTTGATGCGTAATGGAAGTTTTGATCAAAACATCCATTTTTCCTTGCCAACTTTTTAAGAGATGAAGAGTTTTTTTGTTGTCTAGTTTTGTTAAAGTAGGAATGTTCCAATTTTTTTAAAGAAAAAGAGAACACCGTTGGGTTTTCAATATTTTGTTTCCCCTTATTTTTCCAATCCGTATCATCCGCTGGATTTTTTGAAGAGTCACCACCATTTGAATTAATGATATAAAATGTTGTTTTTGAGTCGTTTAGGTTTCTTGGTTTTCCCCCTGAACTATTCCCTTAATCTTTTTTTGTCACCCGTCATGTTGCTAGTTAATTTTTTATCGGGCTTTTATGGTTTTTTCTTGTGTTGGACTTTTGTCCAATCAATTACTCCCTCTGACACAGTATTTACCATTACTCTACCTGTCCCCTCATTGTCCTTTAAGTCAAACTCAACATTTAAATTACACTCAGCTTCCTTCACACTTTGACTCGTGCTCTTGACATTTACATTTTCTGAATTAGACTCTTGTCTCATCTCTTTACCCAAATACATTTTCTAAAAAATAATTTCATTTGTCCTTTATTAATACATTAATTAAATATATAAACAGGCACCAATTTTCCTATACTTATTGTATAGGTTTATCATGTACGTATATATATAATTATAATATTAGATAGAAAAAAACTTTGTGTTATTTGAAAGGAAACTTGTATATATGAATGCATTACTATATGTTTTAAATAAGATCTCAATATCATTTTAGTATCTTATCATAAAAAAAAATACCAAAAAGATATTAAAACATAATAAAGTATGAAACAAAGTTGCATCTAAAGTATAACTCTTTATATTTGGGTTTAATTTATTATTCAATTTAAAAAGTTGCAAACAATTAGGTAGACCCTACTTTTTACTCTTAAATCATGCTTTCACTAAGTTAAATTTCATCTCTCATATGTCTAAATACCATACATTCTCAGTCCTCTCATCTCTTAGTTTCAGTTTACATCTTTACTCCTTTGCAATAACTTACGGTGTTGTAATCAAGATTTCACGTGTCTGTGTCTTGATCGAATGGTTTCAACTTTCAAGTTGTAGTAAGATTGCTTGTAGATATTAGTATATTACTATATTATACCATTGCCATAAAATTAGAATATTCTATGTTATTATATTACCATATCTATATTATTAAGCAAAAACCTTTTCTTTTGGACTCAACATCTTTCAATCATAATCATAACCCTCCCACAATAAATATATATATATATATATATATCAAGAAAAGCTTGTGATATAAAAATCCAGTTTAAAAAAAACATAAGGCTTTTTTAATAAGAAACTTATTCTATTCTTGTCTTTTCTTTCTCATATAATGGTAAGTTAGCATTTTTCCATCAATAAACAATTTTGATTATTTTTCCATTAACTTAAATTGAATTGGTAGATCATTTTTATGAAATTGACATATGTAGCAATGTTTCTTTGTTTTACCTATGCAAAAATTCAAATATTTGTTTTCTTTCATAAATATATTCCTCTTCATTTTTTAAGTATATGGCAACATTTTCCAAGAAGTGAATTGCTATTGGCATATTTTGAGATTATGTGAATAAATGCATTTATAATGTATGTACAATTTTTTTTGTACATTTTTTAAATTGTTCATGAATATTTTTTTTTTCCTTTCTTAAATTTTTTAGTTTTATGTATGATTTGATTTCGTAAATACCATATGTTTTAATATAGTTATATCTTTGTACATGATTTCTTTAGAAGTATCACAGGTGCAATCTACTAGTTTCACTTATGTTAAATTTTATCTCTCATTTGTCTAAATTCCCCACACTCCCACGACCCTTCTCTCATCTCTTAATCTCAGTTCATACCTTTAGTCTTTTTTTAATGAATTATTAAGTTTTTATTTCACGTATCAGTATCTTGATCGGATAATTTCAACTTTCAAGTAGTAATAGATTGCCTATACATATTATCATATTATACCATTGCTATTTAGTTTGCTCATTAACAAATGATGAATTTGTTTTTAATTTCTAGATTATAACATGTATTAACAGTTTATATTAAAAAGGATATGTGCTAATAGCCTAAATTGCAAAAAATAAAAATAAAAAAATAAAAATCTAAAATCTCCACTTATGCATTTTCCTCCTTGAATGTTAAGTTCGACTTATTTGAAGAGAATTATCCCATTACTCGTTTCTTGAAAACCAAAATCTCACCACTTAATTCTGAATCTTGTCACAGACATCTACGACAAAACACTATATAGGATTGAAACAAATTGATGATTAAAAAAAAGAAAGTGACAATCAAATAAGCACAAAAGTAATGGAGTTAAAGGTGATGGTCCGATAGAACCCAACCCACTAGGCTACAGTGGACATGGAAGGCACCAACTCATTATCCTTCCACTGTCAAGACTAACCTTCAATTTAGGAACCACGAGGCCCAAATCTTCATCCAAGATGCCCCGGGCGTGCCCGGAACTGCCACACCAAGTCCAGCCCAATAGATCTGGGCCTATGTCCCATCATCTAAATGGCCCCACTTGGGTCACAAGCTTACGCTACCAAGCTCGACGATGATTTGTCTGCTCTCTAGCTTAGATATAGAAGTTGACAAGCTCATGTATTTACCCTGTGGAACTCTTATGGTTCTCGTGACGCAATGCAAACTATTAGAGTAGACTCTATTTCGTACTTTTGGATCGCGCTTTCATTAAGTTAAATTCCATCTCTCATATGTCTAAATTCCATACACTCTCATAGTCCTCTCATCTCTTAGTTTCAGTTCACACCTTCACTCCTTTGCAATGACTTATGGTGTTGTGATCAAGTCTTTGTTTCACTTATCAATGTCTTGATGGATAGTTTCAACTCTCAAGTAGCAGTAAAATTGCCTGTAGATATTAGTATATTACCTATTATACCGTTGCTATATAATTAGAATATTCTACGTTAGTATATTATCATATCTATATTATTAGGCAAAAATCTTCTCTTTTGGACTCAACATCTTTCAATCATATTTATAACCTTCCCTAAAAAAAAATAAAAATAAAAAAAATTATCAGGAAAAGCAATTAAACCTTGTGTTATAAAAATCCAGTTTGAAAAAATCTAAGGCGTCTTTAACAGGAAACTTAATCTATTCTTTTCTTTATCATATAATGGTTAGTTAGTATTTTTCCAAATATAAACAATTTTGATTATTTTTCCATTAACTTAAATTGAATTGGTAGATCATTCTTATGAAATTGACATATGCAAAAAAATTCAAATAGTTGTTTTGTTTCATAGATACATTCCTCTTCACTTTTTAAGTATATAGCAACATTTTTCAAGAAATAAATTGCTACCCGCATATTTTTAGATTATTTTGATTAATGCATTTATAATGTATGTACAATTTTTTTTTCTTTCTGTACATTTTTAAAATTGTTCATGAATAAATTTTTTCCTTTCTTAAATTTTTAGTTTTATGTATAATTTAATTTCATAAGTACTGTGTGTTTAAATATAGTTATATCTTTGTACATAATTTCTTTACAAGTATCATAGGTGCATGTTGCAAATTTTACTTACTTTAAATTCCCAACACCCTCATGATCCTTCTCTTGTCTCTCAATCCCAGTTCACACCATTGCTCCTTTGCAATGACTTACAATATGGTGTTATAATTAAGTTTTTATTTCACTAATCAATGTCTTGATCAGATAATTTCAGCTTTCAAGTAGTAGTAGGCTACCTGTGCATATTACGATATCATACCATTGCTATATAGTTTGCTCATTGACAAATGATGAATTTGTTTTTTTATTTGTAGATTATAACATTTATTAATAGTTTATATTAAAAAGGATATGTTCTAATAGTCTAAATTGCAAAAAGAAATGCCTAAAACCTCCACTTATACATTTTCCTCCTTAAGAACTTATTTCAATAGAATTATTATCCAATAATTTTATTTTATTTACTTTTTGCAAGCATATATGTAGTTAGTCGACTTATTAACTTTCTTTAACTTCAAATCTTACATTATATTGTATAAATAATAATCGTAACAATAAAAGTATATTGTATATGGTGAAATGTAATCTAAACAAAAAAAATATATATATTTTTTAAAATAACTCGAATAGCTCTACATCACATTTGAAGCATGTATCTCAATTCATTAAAAGCAGTTCATTTAATTAGGAATCCAAACAAAAACACGCCATAAACACCCCTGGCACATACCTCACCTACATAGAATAATAATAATAATAATAATAATAACAACGAGTCAAAAGATTATTATAATTTCTTTATAAATGTACCTCCACACCGTCGAAACAATATGGGAGAAAAAAAGATGACATTAAATTAAATTACAGTGTTACAGAGGAAATGAAGCAAAAATCCGTTGTTTTACTCAATAGCGTAATGTAATCAAACCACATACGATACTATACATATATATATTCTCTTTGCTGCATATCAATCTCCCAAGCATCTGCACAAATCACATCCTCTCCCCTCGTGCATGATCATGTTGGATATCCAAATGAATCACTCAGTCTACTATAGCCATACCTCTGCACCGGCTACGAAAATTTGTCTTACAATTCAGCGAAAGCGACGAAATCTACCGAGGATGAAGGCTGCAGAGCACGGATCATCATGTTGAAGATTCTACGATCCGACATACCATCCCAAGGCATGGAATAGGATGATGATGATGATGATGATGATGATATATCAAAGGAATTACTGGAGGTGGAGGTTCCGATACAGTTGCCACATTTTCTGCAGAGGAGTTTGGTTCTTCTCCGGAACAATCCCCATGAGTACTTGGAGGTGAAGTAGGGTCTGCAGCGAAGTTCCTCTTTCTGTGTGAACCGGGTTTCGTCGATGGAGAAGAAGGAGATGAACCCTCTCTTCATCGATTTCCCATACTTCGAATCGATAACCGATGTGTTGCGGTTGTAAGAGTCCAAGTTCAAATGGTAACCACAATACCCGCAGCTGTGCGCAAAAACAATCATACAATGAATTACTATTGAGAAATGCTGCTGTGATGAAGAAGTTGCAAACATGTCGTACAGATCAATGATAAGAATGAGAAAGAATCGGTACCAGTAGTTGATGTGGCCGAGAGATGATGAAACGAGAAGTTGATTGTTTCCTCCATCTGTGAATTTGGTTTCTTCTTCCATTGCCACGTCCATAGCTTCTTTTTCCGTTCTCTCTCTGTGCGTGTATGAAACAGAGAAAGAAAGAGAGAGAGAGAGAGAGACAGAGTGTGTGAGAGAGAGGCGCGTCTTTCTACTGCTTTCGGACCAAACGTACAGAGTAACGGTCACAAAGAGAGAAACGACAAAAGAATGCCCTACCATGATTCGGTTTCACCATGTAATTCACTTTTCAATTGTTCACTTCATACTTAACATATTACAATAATAAATTTGAGTTTCAGACCATACTCATAAACAAAAAGTTGTTTTAGGAACCCAAAAGCAGAAGATACAAACCGATTGTTGGGGGGTGGGGATGAAAAGATTGAGCTTCGGTTCATTCATTACCTAAAAACATAATAATAAAAATGAATACATTGTAAATATATCTTCTATCTTTATATACTTCCTTTGCTATGAAGTACCTCACATTCTTGACGGAAAATTAAAGTTATAATCTTTAATGTTATAGACTGAACTTTAAGTGATATTACATTTCTATATATATATATATTATTTAAAAGCTAATTGGTGGATTTAGTATAACTCTTAATTTACAAAACTAAGCCATTTTCTTTCCAATGATAAATTTATGCATTAGAGGCTTACATACACAATTTATATTTGAAATACAATAATGAGCCCTTACTTTTATTTTGTAATTTCTTAACTTAAAGTTTTCTAAATAATGAAAATAATTTTTTTCATTCAATTATATAATTCTTTTATATTTGTAATCAATTGTATCGCAGATGCATCATGTACTTATCATTTATTAAGAAAATTTATATGTAATTTTTAGACTAGCAGCATAAATATATTACCTACTAGTGTTAGAAACACTAGATTAGTCTATATGTTATAATAACTAAATGGTATTTCTATAATCTAAGAAGATCTATTTGATTTTATTATTTTATGGAACTTATTTCCAAAAGCTTTTGCCAATAGAAAGGACATGCATCAAAATTTCACGATGGTAGAAATTATAGAGATATTACAATGAGTTATTTTAATTATATGTTATGGAAAATTACTATAGAAGGGCATTAACATATGAGGGTAAGTTCAAATAGAAGATAAACATTTTGAAATTTTCAAATAAGGGATCAATGTTTCACAAAATGATTCAAATAAGAAATTTGATTATTATAAAACTATAATTTAATAGTAATTCCATATTATTTGAACCACTTTGTAAACATTGATCCCTTATTTGAATATTTCAAAACATTCATCTCTTATTTGAATTCACCTCCAAATGTTGATCCCTTCTATCATAATTCTCTTTGTATGTTATTTAAATCAATTGATCTAAATCTAAATAAGTAGAAGATCTTATTAGAATAGGAGGTTGATCGACAAATTCTGCACATTAAAACAATTTCATTCTATGTCCAAAGATGCTTTGAGCCATGTTCTTCTATTATATTGTCTTAACTAGACTATCCCTTTACTCAACAACTTAATCCTATAAAATGTAGATTTGTACATGAAGAAGACGAAGTCCAACAAAGAGAAAACAAGAAGTTCACAGAGAAAATTTATGTCTATTCAAATGAGTAGTATAAAAATGATACAAAATCATTACAATTCTTAAGGACTATTTATAAACCTAGTAAACAAACTAAGTAAGACAAACTCACTAACTTCAGCTCAGCTAAACTAATTTGATGTAGTTAACAACTATAAATAAATACAATGTATAATAACAGGATATGTTCAACACCTTGTGAACTCGAAACAAATGAAGCTCAATAAAGCTGCACGAATAGATTTGGTCAACATGTCTATAAGTTGCATTTTAGAGGGTACAAAAGAAGTCTGCAAAAAGCCATTAAGAATCTAGTCATAATAAAATGATAATCGATCTCTATATGTTTCGTACTACCATGAAGACATGGATTTACAACAATCATAAGTGCAAATTTGCTATCATAGCGAAGTGTAACAAGAAAGGAAACATAAACTTGCAAGTCCTTGAGTATATATGTGATCCACATCGGATCTTTAGTAGTAGCAACCATACTACAATACTCTAACAATAACCACTAACAAAATTCCTATTAGTTAGGAAAGAACTACAATCAGAATCTCAGTATGCCGATAAGCAAAGCAAATTATTAGCTAGATAAACAAGTCTAAGGAAAAAGAACCCTTCAAATATCGAATGACATGAAACAAAGCCTACAGATGATGCACCCTTAGAGTTGCTAGGAACTAGCTTAAGCAATGAATAACAAAAGAGACATCCAAATGAGTAAGAGTAAGATACAAGAGCCATCTAACCATATGTTCGTAAAAGAAAGCATTTTCTATTAAGTCACCTATTGAATCATCAAGACAAAGGCTTGTAAGAAGAGGGAAAGCAGTAGCTTTTGCTCCTACCATACTAGCATCAAAAAGTATATCTAAGATATACTTTCATTGATTTACCAAAATACCTTCACTAATGTGACATATCTCAAGGCCTAAGAAAAACCAAGCTTCTACAAGATCCTTCATAGTAAACTTACTATCAAGTAGCTACTTAAGATCAAAAAATGCTTGAAGATTAGTCCCTGTAATAAGAAGGTCATCAACATACACTAAGGCTATAATAAAACAACATGAGTTTAAACAAGTGAAGAGGGGATAATCATTCTTGGATTGCACAAAACCCTGACCAAGTAAACACCTAGTAAGTTGAAAATTCCATTGGTGAAAAGCTTGCTTCAAGCCAAATAGAGACTTTTTAAGTTGACAAACCTGACCTTCCTTCACTTTAGTATAACCTTATGGTGGGAGTACATAAATTTCTCCATCAATATGCTTAAGAAAGAAGGCATTATTGATATCAATTTGACGCAAAGGACATCTTTGTGCACTAGCAATAGCTAAAAGTATCCAAAAGGTTCCAAGTTTAGCAACTAAAGAGAAAGTATCACGATAATCTTGACCTTCTATTTATGTATAACCCTTTACCACTATTTAAAACTGTAAACCCTATACAGTTAATGGTTTAAACCCTAAATTAGATCCAAGCACTTTAGATAATATCATGATTCGATAAGGTTAGATAGAATAAAAATTTTATTAAATTGTGAAATTGAATATAGTATCGATAATAAAAACCCTAGAAGTTCGATCGAAACCTAAATCGCATACAAAAATCCTAAATCCTATATAAGCGTAAATATCCGAAATCGAATGCAAACTTGACGAAAACTCTAAAATTATAATTTTAAGCTTATAAAATGGATAAATATAACTTAATAATAATAAAACCTTAGTCAATTATAATTATCAACTAATACGCGTAATCGCGTAAAACTTTTAACGAGGACATTAAAAAACTCCTAAATATTATAAACATAATTGGAAACAATTAAATTAATAAATTTTTATAAAATTTCAATATTATTTTATAAATATTAAATTTATAATTTTTGTATTTGGAAAAATTAAATTTTTTTATTTTACTTTTTCCTCCTTTTCCTTTTCTTTTTCTTTTTCCTTATTATTTCCCTAATTTCTCTACGTTGCCACGTTCCAGCCTCCAGAGGATTTCATTGGACACATGTAGTTGATTTCAATTAGCATGTATTACTTCTGTGTAAAGGACAAGATCATTAGATGAGATTATGGTCACATCACATTTATAACACTTGCTTTTCCTTTCTTCTTTATTTTATTCATTACATTTTTTTTATACCTTTTTTTTTTTGTAATCCTCAAGCAATTGGAAATGTACACACACTTTTTCTAACACATAAACAAAGCTCCACAAATCTTCTTCCTTATTCCAACCGAAAAGATTTTTTTTTCTTTTCATCTTCAACTTTCTTTTATTTCCAAGAGTCAATAAGACAACAACTAAGAAGAAGAAGGAAAGCTTGGGATTATTAAATCAAGATACTTCAAAGAAGAGTATTTAGTATGTATAGTATGTTAATTTTGTATTACATATTTTATGTGTTCATATACAATATAACATAAGGGTATGTATTAGAAAAATATATAAGATTTGTATTTTCTTATGTATAAGTACTAAAATATGGTCTTATATACATACATATTGTATTTAGTATGTGGTATAAAAGTCTAGATGTGTGTGTATATATATATGTATTCACATGTATATTATATGTATATTTAGGTATGTGTAATTTTCATTACACGTTATATGTATGTTCATATGTGTATATATAATTATAAAATACAAATACTAGTATAATACAGTATATCTATAATAAAGGGTATATGTATTCGGTATGCATAAGTGCATACCGTAGTGTATTTATATTGTATTTTTATTATATAAATTATGTATATATATATAAATACCCTGGACGTAATATATATGTATATTTATTTAAGTATAATATTATTTATATTAAGTATTTTAGTATATATATATATGTAATATAACCGTATATATATGTATATGTACAAAAATACAAGTACATGTGTATATATATACCCTTACATCTAGTATATATAATATATTTAAGGTTATGTTAATATAATACATAAGTCTATTAGAAGTATAAAAGTACATATATGAATAGCATACTACATGTAGAAATATGGTTATATTTGAATAGTACATACATAATATACTATAATATTAATTTAATAAATTAATTAATTTAGTAAATATGAGTATATATATATACCATAACTTTGGAAAAAAATTATGAGAAATAACTGACTTAGAAAATTTAGTAAAATATAATAATAAATATTATTATATATATATGAAGTAAAATACAAAAATAAGAAAATGTGGAAAATGTACAAAAAAACTGAAAAGTGACACATGGCATTCCCTTATGATGCCACGTCATCACTTAGCTAAATTAATTAAATTCGTAATTAAAAATAATAATAAAATAATTAATTAATTAGAAAATTTATAAAGTGGTAAAAATGAATTTAATAAGTCTTAAATCTAAAAATTAGCAAAAATAAGTAATTATAGTAAAATAGACTTAAAAATAAGAAAATTTTAAAATGTAAGATTTAAATATTTATTAAATCGTAATTATATAAGGAAAAAATTAAAATAATATTATATAATTATTTAAGTCAAAATAATAAATATCGTAATAGTTTTACATCATAGTTAAAACTATAGGTTACAACATCCAAAACAAACCCCATTATGAGAAAGTAAACCTGAAACCAATCAAAATGGATTATAGGTTCATAAAAATCCAAACTAAATTGAGAAAGTTATATATGATTAGCTAAAAAGCTCGAATTAATAACTCCATATAAACAAATAGCTAATTTAGGTAAATAATATTAAATATAATAATAGTTTAGCTATTTAATTCTAACACTTACTACTTTTCATATTCCCTTAATATCAAGTGATCACAAGATCGATACTGACCTACCAGCTAATTACTACAATCCTTAACCTAGAAGATGATTGAGTAAGTATTCGTAATGATTCCATATATACTTGTGTATATAGATAGTGAATATTAATTATTATTAATAATTGAATGTTGTGTTAAGCTGGGTTATGCTTGTATATGATATTGCTTATTGATAGTGAATTTACTTTAAAATATAATAGTATAATGTTTGCTATATAGTAAATTCAATAAGAATTGATCTATTTGCGATTTTGTTTGCTTAATAAAGGGACTTAATATTATCATACATAAATTAACTAAGTCAAAACATGTATAATCATGTACTGCATAACTAATTTCGATCATTACATCATACGGAGGTAATGAGAGGTTATATAAGGGTTGCTTAGTTATGATTATAGTGTTTAGTATGGTGAACACGTACTAAATGACCTTACCTCGGCCTAGGAGAACACTAATTATTGGAGGCACCAATCGCTTAGTTAAGGGTTGAGTCTAAAGGCCTCCATTTAGGAGTTAGTAGACTGCGAAAACCTACTCACAATCATGCTTAGAACTGAGTTTTGACTAAAACTGAAAATGGATATACCATTATGTTTTGAATACGAAATGCGAAGTTTCATTGTTATATAAATTCTAGTATGATATCCAAATCTGATTGGTGTCATGTACACTCCAACCCTGTCATACCTAGTCACCTACATGTAGTACCTAATCACCTACATGTATTTATATAGCATACTGATTGATCATACATTCATTTGTTTGAAATTAATTATTGTATAACTTCTTTGTTGTATGGTTGAGGGAATATCTCACTAAGCTAGTTAGCTTACACCCTCATAGTTTACTTGTATAGGGGGACTCATAGATTCAAGCCACAAGATGCCCGAGGTTAGTAAACTATCGATGGGTTGATGAAGGTGTGAGATTAGTGATGAGAGTGTACTTATACTGTTGTAATTAGATTCTAAAACTTATTACGTGATTTAATGTATTACTAGTTTACAATCTAGTGTATTACAGACTTATTACCCGTAAATATCTATATATGTGTTAATTATAATTCAATAGTCTTATTATCATAAACATGTAATGATATTACTTACGCTTGTATAACTCTAGGTTGTTAGTTGTAATAGTAACCTTGTATATTGCATAAAAGGTTGTCGATTGAAAAGGAAATAAATCTACAATCCTTTGTACGATATGCAGCACCTACCACGACTAACCCCTTCACGTCATGACAAAAGCATTCCAAACTGCCATAAGATTTCTATTTAACCTTCTGCACTCATTTAGAACCCATAGGCTTCTTACCCTTGAGTAAATCACTAAGCTCCCATGTTTCATTTAATTTAAGTGCATCAATCTCCTTTTCCATAGTGTCTTTCCACTCATCATGCTTAATAGCTTGTGAATAATAATAAGATTCAAGAACAGTCAACGTGTTCGCTAGAAAAATCCATATAACTAGGTGGATAATGATGAAAAGTAGAAGTGGTGAATAAGGGATTATTAATGGCAATTGTATGAGTCATGAAGGTAAGGACAATCGCATCTGTAGAACAGATAGTATGATATGTATTGGGGTTAAATATACGAGAACACACCAAAGGGGGTAATTCAAGAATAAAGGAAAAGCTAACAAACCTAAATGTAACTGGTTGTATTACTTACCACACCAACTAGTCCACACAACCTAGTAAGTACTTAATATGACACCTACGTACTTACACAGGTCACTCGCCACTAACTCTTACTAAACGAGTTAGATAAGAGTTAGGTATTCTAAAGAGAGGACACTTTCAAAGAATAAGGGAAAATGTCTGCAATTCATTTCACTTGTTGCAACTAGTTACAAAAGTGGCTTTACACTCAGCCACTAAGGTTTATAAAGGTGGAAAATGACTAAAAGAGGTAAATTATAGTATTAGTTACAAGAAGATTTGTAGTATATAACTGAAGGGTAAAATGGACAAATGGAATAAAGAATTTATCAAAAAAGTATTATCTTAAGACCACGTGCTAAGGAGATGTATTGCCTTTTGCTTAGACAATCTGCTATAGGATGGAAGACATGTTCAACTAACCTCAGGTGAATAAGAAGCTCGAGACATTTAGTAGTTCAACAACTAAGTTGAATAGCTCAACGACAAATAGGATAAGGTATTGTAAGTGTTGTTGTATGATTTTCAAATGATTTCCTTCTTGCAAAGTACAAAGAGCTAAAGGTAACTTGGTTAGTCCGGTATATCCATTCCGATGTCTAAGTCAATAAGTGATTTTTAGAGAAGATTAGATGAGTAGTTGTAAGTTGTTTGATCATTATTATAGTGCTTCTTCTCTATATTTATAAGCAAATTTCGAGTATCTGAAATAGCAGTTAATCGCATAATTATTGGAATACGTAGAGACCTCTCGATCAGGTACATTTATGAAATGTAGGAATAATGGGTAGTTATATACTATAACCATACCAAGTGATAACTGTTCACGCTACTTTCCTTAATTCCAAATCAGATACAAATCTATATCAATTGGCCTTAGCCGAGAAGTGAGTTACTCAACCTATCAATAGCCAAGTGGCCAAGTGGCCGAGTGAATGTAACAAATGAAATCCGACTATCAACATTTGTCCCCCAACTTGTCGAGAATTCAACCTAGGGAGTAAATAGTTTAATATTTTGTTTATAAGGTTAAATAAAAACTATTTTCTAAATGCCGAGTAATATAGGAAGTTTTTTATTTTCATTAAGAACAATGGATCACATCTTATGTGAAAGGTCACAACTTTTCAATTTTCCTACCTATCAGAAGATCAAATGATAGCATATATGACAACTATCACCTAATTGCACCATAGGCACTAATAACTTTCAACACCTTAATAATCGTTAGATCTCTATCTCAAAACACAAGTCAATAATCCACACCATCAATTAACTAATGCATCATTTATGTCAAAAACTTGTTGTAGTTTCAAGGGTAAATCATCCATATTTAAGGAATTTTTCAATACTAAAAATAGATTTCATCTTCATTTGCATCCAAAAGCTTTTGCTTGCTTCTGACATTTTGTCTTCACCTTCAAAATCTTCAAAAATTTTTGTGACATTTATTATAATCGAAATCAAATATGGTTCAAAATGTAATTCATCGACTTATTCTTTCAGATTCTAAAGCGAATAAAACCAAGGCTACTTCTCCCCTTCAAAAAAAGAATCGAGACGGCATGTTCCTCAAGTAAGTTAGTTGATAGTGTAGTAGAGCGGTGGGATAAACTTACTCGAATTAACTCTCTTGCAATGGATACCTATCAAGATGAGAAAGAAGGAAGATCTGTAACTAGGTATTTGTATAATAATGTGATTTATTTCAGTAATTCACCAGACAATGTGGACAATGTGGCCAATGCTACCAACAGAGTTCTTGTTTTGAAATATAACAAATACTAGCAAGATCTTTCTCAGACATGGAATCTTAAGAGGACGAAAGAGAAGGAAAGGGTGTACTTTCCAAGGGAGCACGAGTTTCACATCTATCTACAATATCTTGCCTTTAGACTGCACTTCCCATTCTTAGCTTTTGTCAAGCAATTTTTCAACTATTTCCGAGTTGCATCGAGTATACTCTCACTAAACACTTATCGGCTTCTTTCGACTTTCAAGATTATTTGCAAAGAAGTCGAGGTCATGGCTATACCTTAATTATTTAGGTAATTCTTTATAATAAGAATGTAGCTTGATGGCTGGTACTTTGTGGTCGCTAGGCATAGATGGAAATTCATGGACAAGTTAGAGTCCAAGATCCACAAATGGTACGACAAGTTCGTGTTTATCATTTCAGATGAAGAATTGGATTTTTAAACCCAATAGATTGAACCTAACCATACCAAGGATATTAAATTAATGCCGAATGATGCTACTACAGCAAGGAAGATCCAAGAAAGAAGAAAAAACAAAATGTTTTACTAGGACACTGAGAGAATAATAAGGCAATATGAGAATAGGGAGCCAATTTTCTTCGAAAAGGAAGGTATGCTATTGAATAACTATCTTACCGAGTAAAGCTATAAGAAGAAAGTCGTTCTCATAACAATGGGGGAAGAATAGTTGCTTTTAAGCCATGCTCAGCATGGAACATGTAAGTCTTTTATTCCTCACTTTATTGTTAATATATCTTCTTTATATTACAAACATAAGCGCTACTGACGTGGATCCTACAAAATTGTTAACCTAAGCAAAGGCTAAGAAGTATAAGGCCAATAAACGAGTAGAAGCCCTAATAACAGTGATTTGGCCAACACAGTGATTTGGCTAGTTGATGTAAAGAAAGCCACATAAGAAAAAGCGGCAAAGCAAACAGCAGCTCAAAAGAAGGTACCTCATCCGACTAACAAACACTAAGGCAATAAAAAGCTTGGGGCTATTATGGCCATATGGGTCAAAGTGGTCGCATCAAAAGAAAATATTCCCCATGCTAAAGAGCCGAAAGATTTTATTCAAGATATCGACACTTATAATAGGGATGAAGTTACTCATCATGAGGCTACTAAGGGACCATTTGTTCAGGGGGATGTTATGCTAAGTCATAATGAGAGGAGTGGCAAGGAGCTTAACCAACCTCTTCCAAAGAAGCCCAAGACTTTGGATGAGAGGACAAAGGAGGAACAAAGCTCTCGATATCAATAGCGTTGAATTCGTCCCCAACAATGAGCTAGGCAAGTACTTTGTTCCATTCTGAGGCTACAACATTCTCCACATTGACTCGATACAGGGCAATAAGACTAAATCGCTGGCCTTGATGGAAGGTGTTGTTCTTCCTGAGGAAAGGGAAATTGCAAAAAAGGATGTCAATAGATTCAACAGTTGAAATAAGGTGTACATGACGGCTAAACTATATGATATAATTATCAATTAAATCCTTTCAATTGTTGCGCGTATTTTATTAATAACAATCCAGTTGGTTTATAAATCAATAGTTACATTCTAACAGCATTAGATGAAGCCGACAAGGAAATGAAAAAGATAATAATTTTTTTTTTCTTACTCTACCAGGTTGTTTAGTTAATTCATCATTTTGTATCATTAACTTGTTGCTAGAAAATTGAGGATGCATAGGATACCTCAAAGGCTTAAATTGTGGCTACCAAGAATGCTAGAATCAAGGCTGAGATGGATGCCAAAAATTATCAGGATGAACTAGCTGCCAAGAAATTGGCACACTCTTTAACAGTCGATAAAGTCTTAAGCATAAAGGCTAAGGTTGATAAGCAATATAAAAAGGATAAAAACCAAAAGGAGGAGCTTCATAAGAAAAAAGAGGAGTGCTAGGGTTCAGGCCGAACACTCAACTCAATGAGTGATGAGGAAGACAAGCTTAGGATACAGAAAAAGAGACTAGAGCCTAACAACTCTGGATTGTAAAGCTATATTGTCAAGTTAGAGGAGGCAACAAAAAAGGGCCTTCTATTGAAGAAGCACTTGAAATCATGACTCCAAGACAACAATATGAGAGATTACTAAGAAAAAGTTATTGGACGGGGTCTAAGTGGCTAGAGAAGAAATCCTGAAGTTTCACCTTAAACATGATCTTTCATGCTTGGGCTTCATTAATGTTGATGATAAAGTTAGCAGTTGTCACAAAGAAGCTGATGAAGATTCAAGTGTTGAGATACATATGTAGGGTGATAACAAGGCTTGTGCTAAAGATCCTGGCGATGATGAAGATCATCTGTCTAAGGAAACCCTTTACATGCGCAAAGAGAAATCTACTTGTTCTATAACCCTAGGCATCGAAAAAGAGATATGCTCAAGCAAGTTCCATCCTCTGATCAAGGAAATGCTACCGCACAATTGAAGAACTAGTCGTCTTAGGATTGCTATATTATATAGATATATATATATTTAATGTTGTATAGACATGATTCAACTGAGTGGTCAAACTTTCATACTGTATTAATATCATAAGTATTTCCTATAATGTGTGATTAAGTAGTTTCAACATGTTTTATTTCACACGCTTTATGGTTTCTTAGCATGTTTTTAATTTTTCAGCATGTTTTATTTCACACGCCCTATTTTCTCCGCATATTTTATTTTACACACCTAATTTGGGTGTCTTTTTTGAGACACTACTCATTAGTCATTGGAGATGTGGACTAATTGCCTTACTTCAGCCACAAGATTGCCTCTATGAACTAATATTTTTGTTATTTGGCTTTTTAACTAAATTATAAAGTTCACTGACCACGATAGGTTTGAACTTATTAAATACCAATTCATTCACCGTACAGTTTGAACTTACTAATAATCCATTGATCATAAAAAGATCAGGTAGAGAAACAAATAACGTAATATCCTTTTGAA
The DNA here is from genome assembly GCA_024138005.1 of Lumnitzera racemosa. Taxonomy (NCBI): domain Eukaryota; kingdom Viridiplantae; phylum Streptophyta; class Magnoliopsida; order Myrtales; family Combretaceae; genus Lumnitzera; species Lumnitzera racemosa. The sequence goes on from JAMXBC010000008.1 coordinate 24,227,381, forward strand.
ACAAGTAGGCTATTGCCTTACAAAACAAATGGAAATACTTCACGACATTAAGGGAATTAATTAAAATAAAGTTTCAAGTTCTTAGCATTCCATGCATAAGGGATGATCGTCTCATCTAACCTTTCTAGTCGATAAGCCCCCTCGCCAACGACTTTCCAAACCCTAACAAGATCCTCCCAATTTGCATTAAGCTTCCCTTGGTTCTCTCACACACTAACCACCTCTAGTTTCTGACAAACCAAATCTCCAAGCTAAAAAACCTTATGCTTCACCTTATAAATATAATACCCAGCCACCCTATGATGATATGTTGTAACTCTCACTCTTGCAACATCTCTAATTTCTTCAATTGTATCCAAATTATCCATCAAATAAACATGATTCATCATCACATTAAAATTCTATGTGCATAGATTTAGCAGATCTAACTCAATCAGCAACACTGCTTCCATACCATATGCCAATCTGAAGGGTGTTTCCCCTGTGGCAATTCTGTAGTTAGTTTGATATCCCTATAAAACATCCAGAAATTTATCAACCTATTTTCCTTTAGCTTGATTAACCTTCCTCCTCAAGCCGTGTAAGATGACCTTGTTAACAGCTTCCACTTGTCCATTAGTCTAAGGGTGAGTTATAGACGTGTAATTTAGGTGGATGCCGTATTTCTCACGAAATGCTCAAAATTTGTCATTGTCAAATTGTGGTCTATTTCCTATGATTATCATAAATGGGACTTTAAACCTTGATATAACAAAGTTGAAAACAAATACCTCAACCTTCTATTCAATAATTCGTGCTAATGCCTTGACCTCTACCCACTTTGTGAAATAATCCATAGCAACAATGATGAATTGTCATTAGGCTGTAAACTTCGAAATTGGTTTGAGTATGTCTAATCCCCATTGGACAAAAGGCTAAGGGTTGATCAAGCAGTACAATTCAATAGAAGGCATATGACCCAGCACCTCATGCTTCTAGTACTATAGACAATACCGAACAGATGTTCTTACGTCATCTTTCATTGTCAGCCAATAATAGCTGAGTTGCAGGGCATGGATATATAACGCTTGTGATTTCACATGGTTGCTGCATACACTACCATGTATCTTGGATAACACCCGTCGCACATCTTTTAGAGGAAGGCATTGAAAATAAGGTTAGGAAAGGCTACATTTGTATAACTAATCATTTATCAATGTGTAATTTGTAGCTTAATAAATTAATCTTCGAGCCTCTTTATTGTCGTCAAAGAGGACACCATCCTTCAAATAATCTACAAGGGGATCCATCTAAAAATTCTCTCTCAGGTAAGAAGCTAATTCACAGCTTTGCAAGACAATTAATAAACTCTTGTATAGGAGAAACTCAACAAAGAGTTTGTCACCCAAATTGGGAAACGCCATACTGGCCAACTTTGATAGCATGTTAGCACTAATGTTCTTACTCCTTGGTATTTTATGAATTGAAAAGGACTAAACTTCCTTTGCCAGTTTGAGTCCAGCTATTAAGGCTTCATATTCCATTTCATTATTGCTAGCTAGAAATGCAAATTTCAGGGCATAATTAACCTTAACATTATAGGGTCCTCATAGAATAAGGCACACACCACTTCCCCCTCTAATGGAAGAACCATTAACATAAAAATACCATATTAGTTTCTCGACAATTTCCACGCTGTCTTCTTTACTAGTGAACTTGGCTAGAAAATCTACCAGCACTTGAGCTTTTAATGCCGTTCTAGGTTTGTATTGTATGCCATAGGTACTTAGCTCCAAGGCATATTTCATCATTCTTCTTGAAGAATCTGGCCATTGTAATGCCTGGCGCAAAGGTTGATACTGTACGATTTGGTGAGCTTCAAAATATGGTTTCAACTTCCTTGCCAAGAAAACCACTACTAACACAAATCTTTCAATTTTGGTATATTGATGCTCCGATCCTTGCAAGACATGACTCACATAATAGATTGTTTGATGCTCCTTGCCATCAATTCGAACCAATATAGAAGAAAGTGATCAATAACTAATTAATAAGTATAAATACAAGTTCTCTCCTATGATAGGTGTTGAGAGTATTGGTGATGACATAAGAAATTCTTTAAGTTCATTGAATGCCCTCTCGTACTCATTCATCCACTTAAAGTCTCTTAGATTCATTAAAATTTTAAAGAATTCTGCGCATCTTACCGCACTTCTCAGCACAAACCTGTTAAGAGCAGCTCATTGGCTAGTGATTTCCTAAACCTCCTTGACCACATCAATTTTTCTTGAATTAGCTTCAATACCATGTCGAGTGACCATGTACCCTAAAAAATTTCCTAAAGCAACACCAAAGACGCACTTCTATGGATTCGGCTTCATATTATATCTCCTTAAAGTAGTGAATGTTTCTTCAAGATCAGCAAGATGCCAACGCTCTGTCGTGCTTTTTACAATCATATCGTCGACATACACATTGACATTTCAATAGATCTAAGACTTGAACATCATAGTAACAAGCAACTACTAAGTTGCATCGACATTTTTTATCCCTAAAGCATCACTGTATAACAATATGTTCCATAATAAGTGACGAATGATGTGTGAACTTTGTCTTCCTCATCCATTTTGATTTGGTTATAGTTGAAAAAAGCATCCATGAAGAAGAGTAAAGCATGCTCGGTAATTAAATCAACCATCTAATCTATTCTCGATAAGGTACAGCAATCATTAGGACAAGCCTTATTAAGATCCATGAAATCTATGCACATGCACTACTTACCGTTAAACATCTTGACTAATACGCAATTGGCTAGCCAAGTCAGATAAAGCTCTTCTTGAATGAATCATGCTTTTAAGAGTTTCTGAACTTCTTCTTCTATGGTTACTTGCCTCTTAGAGGCAAAAGGCATTTTCTTCTATTGAATCACTTTAACACTTAGATTGATCTAAAATTTGTGTACCATAACATCTCTAAGAATACCCGACATGTTTGAGGGGGACTATACATATACATAAGCATTATCCTATAGAAAGTTAATTAAATTTTGATGGATGTCTACTAGCAAGGGTTTTCCTATCTTAGTCGTCTTCTCAAGATCATCTGCCAATGAAATTTCCTCTGTTTCATCCTTTGCATTGTCAATGCCGACTGACTTTCCTTTTGGATAAGTTTCAACTTAACAAATTTCTTCTTACCTTAACATCTTTATATACAATAACCTTACTAACTATTGATCCCCTTTATATACCCTAACTCCAGTGGGAGTAGGAAATTTAGCCTTAAGGTGGCAGTAGAAGGGACAATGCTAAATAAGTGCTAACATGGCCTTCCTATGATCAAATTGTATGGAGACCAACATTGACTTTTATCCTCCGCAACATAATCATCATCTCCAATTTGAATTAGTGGAGAAATTACTTCAATCACACAAACGGGTTAACTATTGAAGGCATAAAAATCATAGCCATAAGATCTTAGCTATGCCTTGATCTTCGATCTCATATAATCAAAAGCATGCTGTAAGATAATGTTAACTGAACTTCCAGTGTCAATGAGTATTTTCTTGACTTCGAAGTTAGCTATTCCCGCACTAATCACAAATGCATCATCATAAGGCCTTTAAATGCTTTCAAAATCTTCTATTGAGAAGGAAATTGTGTTGTCGATTCTGACCTTTTTTCCTTGGACATTACAAACATAATGAATGGCATTAGTCAAGCTCAAAGAGCTTAACCAGCTAATGGCAAAAGGTTCACTGACAATAGTATTAATTATACCATTTGGTGCTCTCCTAGTACTTCTGTCTCTCACATCTTTCCCAGCAATAGCTGGTCTAGTAACATTCTCCTGGTCTTATAGTCTCCTTTGAGATGGTCGCTCAATATTCTCAGCATCTTGTGCTAGAAACTTGTATAAGTGCCCTCGTTAAATTATGTCCTCAATCATATTCTTAAGTTAGATGCATTCGTCAATGTTATGGCCTTTGTCGCAATGGAAATCGCAATACTTGTTGGAATTCTACCGTAATGGGTTTCCTCTCATTCTTTCTAGCCATTACAACATACCTCTCTAAACACATACCTCTATAATATGTCTGAAATTGGACGATTAACCGGCATGTGGATCAAATAAGTCGGAATTCGCAACCTCTTTTTCTCGGCATTAGTACATTAGTCATCGCTCATTCCAAGTCAATCTTTCACACTTCTCCTCTTGTCACCTTTCCTGTCTCTTCTATTTTGATTAGCTTCTCAGCAAGCCTTTATGTTTTCCTCTTATTAGATTTAAGATGTAGCTTTAACTTTGAACTTAGCAAAAGTTATCGGCTAATTTTTGGTAAGAGAGTTGAAAAAGTCTCCATAGGGTTTGATACCATCTATAACGACATTGAGAGTTATACTCATGTCCAGTTCTGAAATCTAAACAATCTCGACCATAAACCTGGCCAAGTAATCTCTAATAGACTCATTCAATCTCTGCTTTAATGTGTTAAGGATGGAAGAATCCTTAACAGGAGGCTTACTCATAAGGAAATGTCAAAGAAACGCTTTTGCCAAATCCTCAAAACACGAGATTGTGTTTAGCTTCAAGTGTTTGAACCATGTACTCACCACATTCCTCATTGTTGAAGGAAAAGCTTGGCAAGCCACGACATCACTTAGGCCATGTAACTTAGTTAAAGTACGATAGTACTCAAGGTGATCTTCAGGATCTTTCATTCCTTCATAGGTTTCAAATTGTGGCAACTTAATGCACTGTAGTATCACCTCATCCAAGATTTCGAGGTTAAAAGGCTCTTCTTGATTTGAAATTTTTTACTTGTCATAATAGGAGTGCTAACATATAACGGTTCAACATGGTGTACCTGTTGTGGTTGCTTCCCCTTATCATTTTTCTTGAGCTAAGGGTCGAAGGTCCTATTGTAACTTTAGCTTACTTTCTCGGTTATCCAGGAGAGTAAATCAAGTTGTCACTATTCTTAGCATGGTGATCGTTATGTTCTTTGTTTTGACTTAGGTAGACATTACTATGGAGGAGAATAAGAATCTCTTCATGTTTTTAACTCAACTCTTTGTTTTCTTTGGCCAAGTTGAGGCAAAGCTTCTTCAACTTAACCAAACGTTACTCATCAATATGTCTACTTCCCCCCCTCAAGCTAGTGGGATGAAGTCCAACACCTACACTTCTAATCAATTTAGTTCTTACTAGGTGGGTATGTTAAGAAAAAATAAATGGCACCAAATGTTCTTATATGATTTTCAGATGATTTCCTTCCTGCAAAGTACAAAGAGCTAAAGGTACCGAGGTTAGCCCGGTACGACCATTCCTATACCTAAGTTAATAAGTCATTTTTAGAGAAGATCAGATGAGTAGTTATAAGTTTTCAAATCATTCTTACAATGCTTCTTCTCCGTATTTATAGGCGAATGTCAACTGTTTGAAATACTAGTTAATCACATAATTATTGGGACACATGGAGACCCTCGATTAGGTATATTCTTGAAACGTAAGAATAATGGGCAATTATGTAATTTAACCATGTCAAGTGATAACTATTTGCGTTACTTTCCTTAAATTTAAATCAGATACAAATCTATGTCAATCGAAATTAGCCGAAAAGTAAGTTACTCGACCTATCAACAGCCGAGTGGCTGAGTGAATGTAACGGATGAAATTTGACTATTAACAATATGGATCAACTAACCTAATCTAGATCAAGTCAGGATAGTGGACAGATCGGCTTGGTGCTAGGTTTATTCAGCATCTAAGCAACAAAAGTCATTAATAGATCACAAACTCTCCTAAGACCGTCATCCTATTCTAAGATAGGTCAGATTTGTTCTAACCATGACCAACATATGATATTCAAGTTGGACGAAGTGTAATAAACATTGGAATTAGAGAAAATCTCCATCTTAAGTGGTTCTCGAGCTAAGATACATTAAATTAGGCCTTGAAGTCCTCTAGCTTGGCTTTTGGTCAAGGGCTCAAGATATGGATTCTTATCATCCTCCCAGAGGTCAAGGATATTTGACCTCAAATCTATAGGTTCTCCTTCATCCGTCAACTCTCTTTAATTCTCTTCTTCTTCTAGCTGGTGAGAAATCAAGATGGATACATTAAAGGTAGTTAAGATACCATAGTCATCAAGTAACTTGATTCAATGGGCATGGTTGATCTTCTTCACTACCTTGAATTATCCATCAACTTAAGGCAATAACTTGTTCTTCCAAAGCTATTAGGACCTTTTCCTACTAAGGTAGACCTAAACTAAGTCGCCTAGATTAAAGCTAATAGCTTAGCGACCACAACTACCAATCCGATACTACCTTCATTAAACTTGGTAATTTGCTCCGTCACTTGCTTATGTAACTTATGGATTTCTTGGGCTCTATTGACTCTTAAATTTTCCGTGGGAACTACTCAAGCCACTAATAACACTTGAACACTTAAATCCATCATAGTGTAATACTTCTCCAATAGGTTGACAACACAATACATAACAAACACTTCTACTTACTATCCAAAACCTTACTAACATATTTAACACCCAAAACTCACTTGAATACAACAGGAATGAACTTATTATGTTTTCATAGTGAAAAAAAAAGTAAAATAGAGTAACAACACGAACGACACTTACCAATCCACGAACCTCTACTTCACAACTCACAGCTTCGAAACTTACTTCACTTAAACACATTGCAACAACTATGGAAGAAACACAGCCGCCACTAATAGCAAACACGAAACAAACTTCGCTACAACTCTACATAATTCCTCTCAGAACCGTACTTTGATACTAGCAAAGCTAATGCGTCACTAAAGTTGTACACACAGAGAAGTACCACAATGAACAAAAACCAAAAGAAAGTAAAAGGGGTTAGCAAATTTGGGCAGCTACTAATAGAATATGATACACCAATTGATCCTACTCGACTTACAATTCACTGGATGTAACTCACCAATTCAAACTATAAGGTCACTCGCTACTACTCCTTACTAAAGGGAATAAGTAAGAGTTAAAAAAGAGCAACAACACTAAGGTTGCTAAGGAAAGGAAACTAGTAATGATTAATGATGTAATGATGTATTGTCTGCATACAAGAAAATGAGGTATTTATATGGCCTCATCTAAGATGACACTAAATAGGGAAAACACAGAATTAGATAATGTACAAAAGATTTCAAAAACATTCTTAGAAGGGGTAAACAGGGTAATTAACATACTGTATGAATTCTAAGGCCACTTGGTAGTTGCAGAATCCTACTTAGACAAGGTTAGAAGAAATTCAACAGTCAAAGCTAACCTGGTCTGGTTCAAGTCAAAGCTCGAGTACTAAAGGGCATTTTGATTCTCTCCAGGTCGAGTATCTTAGTAGCCTTACTCAAATAGAGATTTGATGCTGGTCGGCTCGGGAGTTGCCGGGATCATGGTATGAGCTCAGCAATAGGTATGGTTACTAGGTTGTTCGATATACATGCTTAATAGGTCATCATAACTACTTGATAACTCAAAAACTATATTGGTACTTATGAGAGCATAGCACTCGGGTTAATAGTAGTATAAAAGATGGAGATCAAAATTAGAACCCTCGTCCTGAATGGGATTTCAAGCTATCATTCTCCGTATAAGTCATTGCAGTCCTCTAACTTAGCTACATGAGACTAGTCTAAGGAGTTGATTCCTATTGGGGGTCATAGTTAATTTCTCCATGATTTCCTTAAAGCTTTTCTCAATTCACTCAATCTATTAGAATCCATCCCTTTCTTTATGAGCTCGATTAAAGGGGCCACTATAGTATTGGAGTTTTGAATGAACTCCTATAAAAGGAGGTAAGTCCATGGAAGCTCCTCACTTCAGTAATGTTCTTAGGTGTTGGCCATTCTAGAAAAACTTAGACCTTCTCTTAGTCAACTCAGATTCCATCTTCGTATACAAGATATCCCAAGAAGATAACTTCATGCTAACAGTATGTACATTTCATCAGATTTCTACCATACCCCAAAGAGTTGGAGTCATAAGAGTCCCACCATGTGAACCATCCTAAAGTAAAAGCTGACCTTGTAGCTGCTACAATAAACTTAGTCTATACCAGGCATACTCGACTTAACTACTTTAAAGTGTCCAATTCTTTACCTATCGAATATAAACCTGTGGCTTAATCTTTCATAAATAACTGCTAAAATGAAATTGCAGTTTAATTTTCCAAAAGAGTATTTGAAAAATCTACAAATTCAAGTTACTTAGTAAACAAACTAGAAATTAAAAACTATATGGCCACCTAAGGAGACGCAAAAGGTTTTTTTAGAAAAATTAGAAAAGTTAACAAACAAAAATAAGAATCTAACCAAATTTTCTTGATCCTCACTCCTTAACCCTATTAGCTAAAGTCTAAAACTGGTGTTGCACTTGTAATTATACTCTGAACCTACAAAACAAACTATAAGGAAGTAAACGATAACTTGCTCAATAAGTGGGATGGAAACAAAAGTATGCTTTTAGCACAAAACAACTAAGGTTTTCAACCAAGTTAATTAGATACAATATATGTACAGTAAATGCCATCGCATGATGTTATCCCATCCACCATCAGATTAAAGAAATTGTGCCCACTCTAATCCAGGTTAAGGAGTTTGACGTCTCACACACAAATCAAAACCAAAGCGAGGCTTGCACAATGGAGAACAGCATCTACTTGAGACTACCTTTGAACAACAGTCCTTAATCTTACCATGACCTCCTCTCCTATCACTAAATTAGACTAAAGATAGGGAGAGGATCATTTTAGCTATCATCATCCATGAGTCCATATTTGGCTTGAGAATCCTAGCCATTCCCCTAGTGCATTGTGATATAAGTCAAGTTAGAGATTAAGCCAAATTTAAGTTAGATTGTTTTTAGCATAGTCCACCAATTTCAAATAGTCCAATCCAAGTAATATCACAAAACAACATTACATAAAACTTAGCTCACATAGCAATAGAACAATTCAAGCACAAGTGCTATACACAAATAGTTAACTAAACTACAACCATAGACAATACATACTAAGGCCTCCAAGTATTCTGGAATAATACTTCAAAATGCAGTGAAGCATCAATCTCACTTACCTGAAACTCAGTTGCTCGCTAAACTCAATTGTTGAACTTATCACCCTTCAAAAATCCCTATATGTTTATCTAATTAACTATTTTAATTACTATATAAGTTGTAAAATACCATTAATTTATTCATCTTCTCAAGAATTAAGTTGATTAGGAATTTATCTCATAAGTTATTTATACTTAACTATAGGAAGTCTAAAGTTATTTGACAAGTGAATTTTACCATTGACATGTTTTTAGCTACGTTCTGATTAAAGTCATCCTTAAAGCTTTTAGGCTAGGAAGCTTATGAGTCACCCTTTAAATTCAACCAACTTCAAAGTTCTTAAAATTTACCTTCTAACTAAGTCTTTGATATTCCCCCAATTATTGTTCTCCTAAGGAATTTCTTTTGATTTATCCTTTAAGTATGGACCTATTAAGATTTTTACTTATTAAATCCTTTAAATTATCCTTTGACTCCACGAACACCATATAATCTTGCTAAATCTCCATTTTTCAACCTTCACTTCATCATTTTTCTATTTCCATTGACCCTACTTCAATACAACACCAAATACTTATTCCTAATCGAAATTATCGATATCAAGTTATGGTTTCGATCCCCGTAGTACATAATTGTCCCAATTAGGCCATTTGACTAACTATTTTCTTTTTTTTTTCTAATTCAAATTCAACCTGTGAGAGTAATACAAATTAAGCTCTAATTATTCAAGATTTTAACAATTACTCATATACTTTATCACTTTTAATAAAAGCTATATACATGTTTTATTGAAAAAAAAATTAATAATTTCAACCGATCAATTTAATCATGAAATCAACAACTCTTATCTATGGAATTTAATCCTAAACCTACTATATGCTAACTAAATATGCCATTATTGATTTAAAATTAGTCTCCTTATCAACTTCCTTAAAAAAATCATTGAATTCCCTAAAATTCCAAGTTAATCACATTCTTAGGGTTTTTATATTAAAAGCAAAATTTGTCTAAGTAACATAATTACTTAAAGGTGACATATAAAACCATTAAGTTTCATGAAAATGATATATATATATATATAAATCTCCATACAAATTAACCTACAAATTTTCTAAATTTTTCCACTATATTTAATATCTTTTCTTTTTAACTGAAAATCAAAGTGAGAAGTAGACTTACCAGCACACACTTCTCTAGCAACCTATAACCATGGTGAGTATGTGAAGCTTTACTCTTTTTAATTTATCAAGGCACTATTCACTCTCATATTAGCTCCTCATGATGGTTTACTATGTAAAATAGATTCTAATGGTGAATTGCTATTTTTATAAGAAAGGTTCGATGGATTGTATTACAAGGAAACCAGTTGTCTAGTTTATCCCCACCATCTTTTGTTTACAATTTTAAGCATGTTTCTTTTTTTTATTTATAATTTAACTCCATGTAATTATTTCATGCACATCCCTACGAGCTTCCACATTGATTCTAGACAAAGCATTGCACAAAACTTCCTTTGATAATTATTTGTTAAATATCTATTAACACGGGCACATTATATGTGTATATAGGTTTTATTTATTTGTGATTTTATACTTACATATTAAATATGTATGATGTATATATGTATTCTTTAGATATTACTTCATGTCTTTTTATCCACTTTATATTATTTAAATAATTTATCTCTCATAGTTTGTTAATTATCTTAACTCTAATTTTAAGCTCCCATTGTATAATGGGTAACATGGCTATGGCGAACTTTTTAATTATTTTATTATTCTACTTCCAAAATCAAGACTCACAAGTCACTTCCACTAATTGTCATTACTCTATCTCAAAACTTAAATCTAATTGTTGGTTAATGTTCAGTTAATTTAAAGATAATATACATGTATAGATTTATGTCTAAAGTTTATATTAGTTTATTACTTACACACACACACGCATACGCACATGCATACGCATACGCACATGCACACGCACACGCGCACGCACGCACATACACACACGCACACACACACACACACATTATGTTACTTTATTTTTAAGATCTTGTTATATAACCAAACTCATTATTTGGGTTACCAATAGTGAATTATTCTTTTACTTCCAATTGTGGTCTTCTAACTTCCATCTTAGCTAATTGCTTAGAGGATAGTGTCTCACATTCTACCCTACTTACAATAGTTTCATCCTCCAAACTATTCCATTCTAAGTCTTCATATAAAGTGGATCTCTATATCAATTATAGACTTGTTTATTAATTTTGGGTTTTCTATTTATAGTTTACTAAGGATGTTATTTTGCTATGTATTATCTTCCATGTTTTCTTATCACCTCCGCTTTCAACTGCCGTAGTTGTATTTTAAACCCTATGAGTAATTGTTTGCCTAACCTTATACGTTAGTTACTAGAGCCTCTAACTTATCTTCTACAAGTTCCTCTATAGTTAACCCCATTACCCTTTTGTATTCTACTCTGTTATTACCTTTGCTAATATTAACCCACATTATGTTTTTCACAAGGATTCATCACTACTAAGGTTCCAGTTTATGTATTACATGTTCTATTCTCAAATTTTTTTTAAGCTCGATTATGTTCTACTTATTAGGTTACTTTTAGTTTGTTCTCATCACTCACTACATTTCTTACCAATTTTGAACCATTTATTTCATTCTAAGTTTCATAATATCTTACGAACATCAATCCTTTTTTAAGACACAACTCCTACAGGCTTATGAATAGCCTCAATTGTAGTTCTTCTCTCGTTGTTTCTACTAATTCATAATCGATATCGTATAGACATTCATTCTTCACTTTATTAAACTATCATTACAATTACATACATACATCTTAGTTTTTTATTTGTAACTACAAGTACTTTTTTCCCCCCTATAACAATCTCCATTGTAATGTTTAGGTTACTTGATTATATGCATCATATTTCTTTCACTTACCGTAGTGCTTAATATTATTTGTATTAATGTATTCAATTCCTTTCCATTCATATTATGCTACATGGATCAAACTTACTAAGTCAAGAAATTTTCTACTCTAACATCCACAATTTTGAGATTCTAAACTTATAGAACCAAGTTCCCTTTTGTTATAACTTTTGCAATGCTATGCTAGCACTTACTAAATCAATCCGTCTTCTATTCTACTTTCCATCTTGTGGACTTATGCCTGTCGTGAGCCAAGTGTATTTTCCAATGTACCTTCTTTTGTCTTCTCTATGCTATCTATAGCTAAATTCTAATTAAGGTCAATAATAGCATTATTGGTCCTTTTCGTGTAATACATCTCTAATTCTCTATCTTTTATTTATGCATTCCCTTCTATAGTACACATGTCACCACTATAATTATTGTTTTGATACTTCATATGGATTAACACTAGTATCAATGGAAATTAGTTTGCCAAATCTTAACTTGTCTCCATCTAGAACTCAAATGAGATGGTCAATCACTCGAATCAACTTGACTTAATTTGACTTAATAGGAGCTGACACAATTCCTAATCAACAAACTCACAAGGACATCAACATAGACTTATTACTTGACAAGATAGGACATAACATGAAATTAACTAGATTACCAACAAAGATAAAAGATTTGCCAAGAGAAGAACTTAAGAATTGTCGAATTGGCATCCTCTTCTTGTTTACCCATTATACTAATGTACATATGAAGGGTTTTATATTATCTTAGTTATATCCCTTGTTTCAATCATCAATTTCCTCTCCTATCAATGGTTGTTGGTCAAGGTTCCTAACCTAACTGTAGATTTCTTATTTTTCGGGGTAGATACCTATTACTAGTGGTAAATTGAACTATAAAGTTAATCAAAAGATTTCTTCACTATTACTATCGGCTTTATCAACGTAGTTCTACTATTCCTTATTAACATCATCATACTAAGTATTTATGGTTGTAAAATACTAGTTATATGTTTAGTATTTTAGCATTTGATCCTTCATGATAATTTAAGACCATTATTTACCAATGTTGTCTTCGGGACATCTTATGGTCATATTAAGATTACGCATGAGTTAATATAGTGGAAGTACTACTTCTTAAGGCACTCTCAAGCCAGCATACCATTATATCTTACCTAGTAAAGATATTACGTTAAGGCCTTTTAAGTCCCATTCCAATCGTAATTCATGATAAGAATTTTCTTGATTGGTACATAACTACAAGCAACAAGTAACCTGGAGAAGGAATTTTTTCCTATATTAGTTCTACAAGAGATAAGGATAATATTCACTACTAAATTTCAAGTTATTCTCTGCTATATCAAATGTTCGTTCTATAAATGTCTTATTTGGCAATGCCATGCTTAGTTAAAATAATTATCAACAATCAGCAAATGTAATAATACCTACTATGTACATGGATTGCTACAGATAATGCTTGCTAGATGATCATTTATAAGTAATTCATATTCACTTCCTATGGCATAAATCATAAATACAATTAAAATTCCCACCATCTCAACTAATTATACATACAAAATTTTAATTTTGTAAATGTGGTTTTTACACGAGTTTTTACATATAAAAGATGTGGAAAGAACATTGGCGGGTTATAAATACATTTGTACAATAGCGTTAACATATCTTGAATAGATATTTCACATGTAATTTGATTTAGTTAGTAATTTAGTTCTTATTCTACATGCAAACATTCACTCATATATTCCAATTATAAAAGTATTCAAGTTTCTACTTCCATAATTTCTTAATAGTCACATTCAAAAGAAATGATATAGATATATAAAATAAGTTCTAAGGTTGTATAATTGATATTCTTAAGCTCTTGCACACTATGGCCTATGCATCTCATAGAATAAGTTTTGATGTTGTATAATTGATAATCCTAGGCTTCTGCACACTATGGCTTACATAACTCTTTTTTGGGTCCTAAACTTAAGAAACTCATTTCAAGTTCATATAGCAACATAGGTATTTTATTTATTACATTTTTTTTTCAAGTAGGGAATATATATACATCTTTAACTTGTCATTAATCAACTTTACATCAATGTCACTATTATTTTTCATATTAATCCTTCTTACAATATCAACCTTTTTATAGAACATTGAAACATGATTTGCCAAAGTTTTAAGACAAGTTCAATGTCACTATTATTTCATAACTTTCATTATAACTATCAATGTTTTACTAAACTCCTTTGACACATTGTTTGACTTTCTAAGGGACTTGAATTTTTCTCCCTCTTTAACCTTATCAAAAAGAGGAAGATCCAAGCAACTAAGAGGGAAAATGATCCAATTCAAAATTTTAGCAAAGTCCAAACTTAAGCTTAAGGACATGCCCCTACAAAAAGAAGAACAAAGAAGCCACAAACTTCTCCAAAGAGAATTAGCATAACCAACCTAGCAATATCAACCACAGCATCTTCTAAGAGCAATAAAAATGATGAAGTTAACCACATAAGGAAGAGTTATCCATTCCATTACATATATAGATAGCTTAAAAGGATGTCTAGCCATACAACAACATACGATAGATGTCCAAGCATGACACAAGATAAGTGACCTAAGCACAAATGACAAAGGTCATAACAATGACTAAAGTCCAACAAAAAACATGATAAATGAAACGTAAGAGTGGCTAATGGCCAAATCTATGACACAAATCAAGGAAAGAAACATGATAAGAAACATAAGCTTGAGTTGTCAACTTAGGACATAGGTAGATCATCATCCTAAGTTGGAGGAGGGAAAGGATACAACAAGTAGTGATAATCCATATGGAAATGACCATAGAGTCCCTAAACCCGTTGTGAATGTGATAGCAAATGTCATCCTAAAGCTAATTAAAATGCATCTTATAGTATTGATAAAATGGATGTTAAGATGCCGAAGGAGCAACCGAATCAAAAGGAGAGAATCTAAAAGTAAGAGGGGGTAGAGTTTGAGACGGGCATTCTTGGGGTAGAGCTTAAGAGTCATTGGTAGGTGGTGGAAGCTGACCTTTAAGGGTTGGAGCAACTTCATCAAAAATATTATGATTACCACTTTCGGTATCATCACTAGAAGGCTTGAGTAGTTTAAGTCAAGTTCTAAGGTCAAGGGGAGGAAGTTCTTTCTTTCTAACCCAATTGTTTCCTACCTTTTTCTAATTGTCTCAACAAATATCAACCAATTCAAGGTGTTTGACCTAAGCAACCCATAGGGGTGTAGGAAACTGTACTCCCTTATAAATTAGGAGTTGTGTGATTAAGTGACCAAACCAAAGGAATGCTTGAGATGGATTATAGGTACATGTTCAAAGCATTGAACCACATTACTGAAAAAATCAATTTACGTATTAGTGAAAAGGTAGTAAAGGATCTACATGTCTTAGAAGGTGACATTAGATTATTGTCCTCCATAAGGATAATAATTGTGAATCACAATCTGATGGAGAATTTTTGTCTGTAGATCAAGTCTTAAAGCAACCAAATTCTTATGGTTCCTCCAATACCCTGAGACCAAAACACCCTTTCATAAAAGCATGCACTATGATAATTAACATTAACCTCAATTCCATCAATTTCAACACCTATAATGCTATAAATATCCATAGGAGTGATAGTGATCATTGTGCCATAAACATAAGTGTAGAGTATTCTTCAGGTGATCTTATCACTAGAATTCATTCTAAGCTTAAGCTTATTAAGATCATCTAAGGAATCAAATATATTGCAATAGAAGTACTTTAGAGCATCATCATGTACCTCATTGGGAAGCCATAGAATATTTAAGACATGATTGGTGATGACCCCTAGAATTGCCAAAATACAAAATTCATCAAGTAATTCTTGAGGGTAGAAGATATTGATGTCCATTGCAAATTTTGAAGCATTAGGCATGTTGACGTGTTGGAAAAAGTCATTGATCATAAGTAGGGGGGTATGAGACCACAAGCGGCCCTTAGAGGCATTTTGGTGAACACTTGGTGAAAGTAATTAGTGAGTTAAGGTTTGAGAGTTTGAGGAGTTTGAAGGAGAGGGAATAAAAGAGGAAGAAGTTAGAAGTGTATAAAGTATATGAGAAGCTGGGGTGATGGTAAGTGGAGTAGTGATGGTGTCGTGATGATGGAGGAGGAATGAAGGCGGCTTAGTGGTAGAGGATAAGGCATAAAGAGAGAAAGATGAGAGAATACTACATCAGTGATGGGAGAAGAGTGTGAAATTGACCGTTGTGAAAGAAAGATGGAAGTTTAGGGTGATTTTGGTAGAAGATCAAAGGTAGAAGAGGTTGATCTTAGGGTTTAAGAGAGAGAGTAGGACAATTGGGGAACAAGAGAGAGAGAGAGAGAAGATCAAGGGTTTTGAAAGAGAACAACCATGAATCTGAATACTAGCATGATGGTGAGGTAAGATGCCAACATGATGGTAACTCAAATAGAATGTAGGCAAGGTCTTTATTTTGTGGACTTCATCAGTGTAACGGTAAGTTAAGGTACCATCATGATGGTATCGTGAATAGAAGCTATGCAAAGTTTTACTAAAGAGCTCAACGCAGTCATGACAATAAAGAGGAATCATCATGTCGATGGTCTGCAATTCTACAAAAAAAATAGATGATTTTCCACTTATTTGACCAAGTTACAAACTCAAACCCAGTTTAATCAATACCAAACACTTCAATCATGTTTAATTTGGTTTGTTGAAGCTTTCAAAAGTTCAATTTAAGCTAGATAGAAAAAATTTAACCAAATGAAATCCTTATAGCTATGTAGTTCGTGATAAAGTGTAAATGTGCATGAATGATCATTATTTGTATAAGGATATCAAGTTTTTGTATACCAACACTTCAAGCAAGTTTCAATTCCATATTTAAGCATGTTTGAAACAAAATATCACTATAAGAATCAAGGAATCAAAAAATCACTACTTGAGTTCCTTGAGAACAAGTGTTATACACAAATGTAGCTAGAGAACAATTATGTACACTTCGTCAAATTCAAGATAAGTTTATACTCTAAAAATGTTTGAAAGATAGTAATAAGCATAAGTGATGCATGATCAAGTCAAGAAACATTCAAATAAGCAATATAAGCATGAGATAGGTCAATTTACACCAAGAGTCTACTAAGGTCTAAGGGCATCAAATTTGCATAAAATCAATATCAATCCAAAATGATCACTCAAACATGATATATAGTTGAAGTTAAACATGCAAGAGTTAGTTTTGGGCATGGAAACCAAGACATGATAGAGTTGTGCATCTATGTGCCTAAACTTGCATGAATGACTTCAAGTCTACCTAAACCATGTTAAATGTCATGTATTATGCATGAAACCTATATGAGCATGTTTCTTAGGTCCCATGGCATGTTGTTTGCAAGTCAAGTCATTTAAAATTCCACTTTCAGCTAAAATCACTATCTTGATTCTTATGTACCTAACATTCATCTTGTACGATCATTCCTAATTCTCTTCTCAATGTATAAAACCTATCCTTTCTCAAGGGTTTAATGAAGATATCATCTATTTGGTTACTAGTATCTACAAATTCTAAGCATATATCATTGTTTTGTACATAATCACGAATAAAGTGATGCCTAATTTCTATATACTTAGTCCTTAAGTGTTAGATTAGATTCTTTATTAGATTTATAGCAACAGTATTATCACATCTTATTAGGCCATTGGAGAGCTTTAGACCATAATCATGTAATTTTAGTTTTATCCATAGAATTTAAGCACAATAAGTACCAGTGGCTACATATTCGACCTTGACAATTAAGAGTACTACCTAGTTTTGCTTCTTAGAATTTCATGACACAAAGGAGTTTTTAAGAAAGTGGCATGTCCCACTTATGCTTTTCCTTACATCGGAATATCTAAAAAGATCAAATAAGGTAAACTTTAGATACCATAAGCCAATTTTAATAGTACCCGTAAGATACTTGAAGATGTGTTTGACCGCACTCAAGTGATTTATGACAAGATTGAAATCGTGTACATAGACACATGGAAACTATGATGTCGAGGCTAGATGCAATTAAATATAGAAGGCTACCTATCATGTCCTTATACATCTTTTCACAAATTGTTTTTCCACTTTCATCTTATTAAGTTTTAGAGTAGTGCTCATTAGAGTAGGCCTAGTCTTACAATTTTCCATCTTGAACTTTTTCAAGAGCACCCTAATGTGCTTGGCTAGATTTATAAATATTCCATTTTTGGTTTATTTGACTTAAAGGACTAAGAAATGGTTAAGTTCCCCCATCATGCTCATTTTAAACTCATTTTTCATACATTAAACAAACACATCAATAAGGCTCATGTGAGGAACGCTAAACACAAATCATCCACGTAGATTTAAATAATCAACATGTGTGAATTTTGTTGCTTGATAAACAACATTGTACCAAGCTTTCCTTTAGTAAAACTACTATTTATCAAGAAGTTACTCAATCCTTCATACTAAGCTCTACGAGCTTGTTTAAGTCAATATAAAGCCTTATTGAGCTTATAGACATAATTTGGGAATTCACTATCTTCAAGACCCGGTGGTTGTCTACATATACTTCCTCTTTAATGTATCCATTTTAGAATGCACTTTTAACATCCATTTGGTATAATTTAAAGTCTTTGTATGTGATGAATGTTAGAAGCATCTTAATGGCCTCTAATCTAGTAACCAAGGCAAAAGTTTCATCAAAATCAATTCCCTCTTCTTGATTGTAGCCTTTGGCAATTAAGCATATCTTATTTCTTGTAACTATTCCGGTTTCATCTAACTTATTCTTTAATACCCATTTATTTCCAATTACCGATCTATCATTTAGCTTAGGCACTAAGTCCTATACCTCATTTCTAGAGAATTGATTCAACTCTGATTACATTGCTTGATTCTAAAATTCATCCTTTCGAGCTTCATCTACATTTTTTTGTTCAAGTTAAGATAGAAACACTTTATTACTCAAGTTCTTTAGGGAGGCTCTAGTTTGCATCCTATTAAATAGTTCTGCTATTATTAGGTCCTTAAAGTGATTTTTCACAAACTTCTATTCTCTAAGCAAATCTACATTAGAATTATTAATAATTCCATCATAGAGATTTCCTTTTCTTTTGAAGTGGATTGGTCCTTAATAAGACTAATACAATCCAATTGAGCACCAATGTAATCAACTTCATCATTAAACCCTCTGCATGCATATGCATCATCAAATGTAATATGAATTGATTATTCTACAACTAAAGTTCTCTTATTATAAACTCTAAATGCCTTACTAGAGAGAGAATAAGCAAAAAAATGCCTTCATCTAACTTTGAATTAAATTTTCTAAGTTGTTCTTTTCCATTATTAAGAATGTAGCATTTTGTTCCAAAGGGGTGAAATTATGATATGTTAGGTCTTTTGCCTCTTCAAAACTCGTAAGGGGTTTTCTTAAAAATCAGCCTTATGAAAACACGGCTTGATATATAACATAAGATACAACCACTTTGACCCAAATATACTTAAGTAGATTATTTTTACAAAGCATAGTCCTAACCATTTCTATAAGATTCCTATTTTTCCTTTTGGCGACTCCATTTTGTTGTAAAGTTCTAGATAACAAAAAGGTATGTTCTATTCCATTTTTATTATAAAAATCTTCCATATCATGATTTTTAAACTCTACTTCATGATCACTTCTTATAGAGATAATGGAAAGACCTTTTTTTCATTTTGGATCTTCATACAATAATTCAAGAATACATTATATGTTCCATCCTTGTTTACAAGGAAGAGGGTTCAAGTGTATCTAGTGAAATTATCGACTATGACTAACATATATCTTTTCCGTCCCAAACTCAAGGTATGGGTTCGATCAAATAAATCTATGTACTATAGATAAAGTAGCTTAGAAGTTGAAATGGCATCTTTTGATTTGAAAGAAGGTTTTGTTTGTTTGCCATGTTGATATGCTTGACATATTCTCTCTTTATCAAAACTAATCTTTGGTAATCCCTTAACAAGATCCTTCTTGGCTAGTTTTGATAAGATATCCATACTAACATATCTTAACTTTCTATGCCATAACCAATTATTATTGTTTTGAATGGATAGACAAGTTTTAAGGGAACATGAAAATATATTGAAATCGATTTTGTAAAATATTTTCAATAGAACACTTTGATGCAAGAAAAATTATTTTGTATCCTATAGCACACAAGTGGCTAATACTAAGTATATTATGTTTCAAGTTGTCAACAAGCAACACATGCTTGATAGTGAGATCATTGTTGATATGAATGTTATCTTCACCAATAACATAAGCCTTGCGATTGTCTCTAAAGGTAACATTGACTCCGTCCTTCAAGTTTAAAGAGGCAAACTTAGATACATCTCCCATCATATGTTTTCAACAGCCCACTATCTAAGATCCATTTGTTATTTTGTCTCAAAGGAACCTACAAAACAAATGGTTATTTCAATGTACCCATTTTAGTTTGGGTACTTTGGGGTTAGTTGCTATAAGATAAGCTTGTCCCTTGAAGACCCAAACCATCTTGCCTTTATGATTTACGGAGAGATTAGAACGTATTGCACATGTATGTGCAATATGAACATATCTTCACAACAATTACAAGTCTTATTTAAGGCCTTAACAAAGTAACTCTTATAAAACTTGTAAATATTTTCTCTACTATAGTCAATTCAAATTTTGTCTAATCTTTTCCTTTAAGAGCCGAGGAGCTTATCTAAATTATTTTCTCTATCCACGAATTTGGCTATAGTTTTCCTTGAATCATATAAGGTAGATTTTAGAATTGCATTTTCAATTTCTAATGTACCTAACTTATCAACCGTGCAATCATCATCTTTACACTCATGTTTTAGCCTTTTTACTTCCTCTTCAAGATTACTATTTACTTCCCTTAATTTTCTATTCTATTCAATCATTTCATTGTTTTTAGAGCCTCCTTAGTCAATTTCTCAACCTCCATTCTCAAGTACTCGTTATCCTCTTCTAGCCCTACTTTTGCATCTACCACTTTGTTATATTCATTCTCAATCACATCAAATTCATCACCTACTTCACTCATCATTTGTTTCAAGATTTTATTCTTCTTTTATACTTTCATAAATTGTTTTAACAACTCATCATAAACGTCTTTGACCTCATCAAAGGAAGAATTATGTGAAGTGGAGCATACCTCATCGTCAATAGCCATGAAACATGTTTCATCATCGAACTCGCTCGAATCACCGTTACACCAAGTGGCAATCATAGCTTTCTTCCTTGACTCCTTATTGACTTTCTTGAGCAAGGGACAATATTGTTGAATATATCTCGATCTTTGACAATTATAGCATTTGAAGGCTTCTTGCTTTTCCTTCTTGAACTTATATATTGTTCCATCTCTATCGTTGTCCTTTTTAATCTGTTTTGTTATATTTCATGAATTTCCTAAACTTCTTTGCCAACATAGCTACTTCATCATTATCCTCACTCTTATCTTCACTTGTGCTTTCCTCCCTAACCTTTCAAGTGGTTATTTTCTTTCTAGAATCCTCTCCTTATCTTTTTACCATCTCGTATGTTTTAAGTATTCCAAAAGGTTGCTCTATCGTCATTGCACTAAGATCATAGGCTTCTTCAATTGCAACTCCCTTTACTTCCCAATCTCTTAGTAAATGTGACTCTTGTATTTAGCTAATAGGAAATGAACGAGGTAAATTTAAGGTATCGATAAAACTAACGTAATTAACTTAAAATAATAATAATATGGCTAAAATAGTACAATTTAATTATATTATGTATTATTCATCATAATTGTGTAAAATAGGTTTCGTTAATTCGTAGACTTTTAGAGATAAGTTATATGTAATAAATTTTAAATGGGACATAAAATAACATATATAATGTATATGTATACCTCATGTATAATTTTAAAGTATGTATGTATGCCTGTATTTAGTTAAAACACTCTAATATGTATTTTAGGCTAAAATGCTTAAGAAAAAAATAAAGAAATCATTAAAAAAAAAAAAAACTTGTAGGCAGCTAGGAATTGGATTTTAAGGTGTATGGAATTACCATGACAAGTGTTTAGGAGTTAAGGAAGGTGATCGTGCAAGATTAAGGTTAATATTTAAGGGCAATTGTAAAAAAAGAGAAAAGAAATCCAATTTTCATCAAAACAGATTGGGAAAATTTTGGAAACCTTCTCCAATACTTAGTACATGCAAGACAGGATTTGAGAAAATTAAGTGTTGGATTTGTGAATTTAGAGAAAAATTACAAAAAAAATGTGCCATCTGATCACTGGAGGGTACAAGGTTAGGGGGTTGCTGGAGCTTGACCACTACCACCACCAGGAGAAACTACCATCGCCTAGCACCGCCGATAAGGAGGGAGCAACTACTGGTAACTGGAGACCAATTTTCCGATGGATGTCCATTCTTGTCCGATTTTGTGAAATTTTATAAAAATACTAAAAATACCAAGAATATTATGAAAAATTTTATTCTTACATATTTTTGTGTATAGAATCTAGGAAAAATATCAATTTGTATAAATTTAGTAGCTAATATATACATCCATAAGAAATTGAAGAAATCAAACGATTTTTTAAGTTGAAATAAATTAGGCAAATGATGTAGTTTTTATTTCAAATTTTTTATACAAACTATCCTAAGTTAATACTAAATTGCTATGTCAAAGTTTTTTATGATACTATTTTTCATATTTTTATTTGATTTTTTAGCCTAAAATAGTGTATTTTAATATAAATAATGTTTTTCTTTTAATAATCCCACTTAAATACTGAGTTTAAATCATAGTTGGGGTATGGATATTGATCTAGAGTGATTGGATTGATTGGATTGATTGATATAGTGAGAAGTTCCAAGAAGTGAAAGTTGACCTTAAATAGTAAAGAGTAGTATTTAACTATTTTGTTAAATTTGAGACAATTGATGAATGGTGATATAATGAATGAAGTGATGGGAAGTGATGAGACTGAGGAAGGTTTATTTGAAGTATTATTGCCATTTCTCATTTGATTCTATAGTTATAACTTAAAAGTAAGTTAGTAAATTAGCTAAATTTAGGATTTTGGTTAAGAACAAATGATAATTTAGAGGATTTTGAGGATGAATGATGCACTAAATTGATATTCAGGGGGTAGGTCAAAGGCAAAAATTATTAAGCAAGTATGAAAATGAAGGGAGCAGAGGATGATGTTATTAAAACTTATACGGATAATAAGGTTAAAGGGTAACTCAGAGGATATTGTAAGAAAGGCTTACCTTGGAAGAGTTCAAAGGTTATCTCAAAGGATAAAATCAATATAATAAGTAACCCCTAAATAGCTCAGAGGGAAACTCAAAGGATTTTTGGATTAAAGGAAATTATTATAAATACACTCAAAACCAAACTCAGAGGATTTAGACTAAAAGAAATCACTAGAAATTCACTCGGATAATAGCTTAAAGGATTTGGCTAATTAGAGAAACTTATGAAAATCATAAATCAATCAAGAAATTATTATATTTCAGGGAAAATAACTTATAAAATTTATAACTAAACAACCAAAAACATATAAAACAAATTAATGAATTAAAGCTTGAAAACTAATCTATTGTGTATTTTTAGGCATAATTGAAGAACAAGGAGGCTGTGATCAAGAATAACTGCTAGAAAGTGTAGGCAAGTTGGGATCTATACTTAGTAGTATATTGAAGTATTATACCAGGATACTTAAAGGAGTAAGAATGCTTGTTTGTGCTTGTAATTAGATTGCAAGTGCATGTACCATGTGTGTGCATGTGATACTGAGTAATGATTGGGTGTTGAACTTCGAGTGCTGCTTTCTGTTTGATATATCATATCTTGTATGTATGAACTCAATTGCTCACCTAATAAACCAGACCAATCTTGAATTGATTAAAAACTTAACCTGACATTCACGATAACCCAATAGAGGTAACAATTAGGTTATTAGACAAAATACCAACACTTCGATGAAAATGGAAAAAATGGTCCTTTTCCTACACTTAGTCAAAGTAAGTGACAAGAGAGGGGGGTCGTGGTAATGTTGGGAACTGTAGTTTGAATGTTGTCTAAGGAGAAAAAATGTCTCCGTTGCACAAGCCCAGATTTAGTCCGATGGTGTTGCATTGAAACTCCTCAAAATCTAGGTTAAAGTGAACGAAATTACTTTGACTTCATAATAAACTTGTTAAACATTGTGCAATGTTATATCTTTTGGCTGTTGCATTTGCATTAATTAATGATTAAACAACCATGCTTGTTAATGTATTCTTATGACTTCATCCTTTTTTACTGAGCTAGTTAAGCTCACATTCTAATAAATTATTTTGCAGCTACAGAGTAGCACTAGAAGATGCCTCAATATAGTTACCCATGGGTTAGTTCCGACAGGTTGGAGAGTGAAGTGATAAAGTCTAATGAATGGATCAAAGCTCATGACATTTATGTTTTTCTTTTGTAGGAGAATTATAAGGTCTTCCTAGGAGACCTTATAAGACCTTATAATTTTTGCTAGCTCGTTGTTATGTCTATATATGTAATGTAGTTCTCCTGTAGAGATGTATAGTTTCTTTTGAAAACTATGGAACTTTTGATATATATAAGAACTCATTTATCTATAATTATGAGAATACGTATTTTATGAAGTGTTGCCCTACAAGTCTTATCTACTATAAGTACCTATCTAACTGCTTCAAAACTGATTGAGTCATTGTTCACCTTATGTAGACTATACCTATATTAGCAACTAACAAGATAGCTTTTAGCCTAGGTTAGTTTACATGACAAGACTGTTACGACTCCTCAAGTTTGTAGTGTAATAATAAAGACCTAAGGATTTTAGAATTCATTTCAAGGTTAATAAATATTTTTCCAAGAACACTTAAAGGATTGATGATATTGATAAATATATTACTCATTTCATCAATGGTTTCATTTAGATCTACTCCAAAGTTATCAAACTATCCATATAATAAGCTTATCTTGATATCTCTTACTTTAGTAATCCCTTCAAATGTACTCTTTAATTCATCCCAAATTTCCTTGGCACTTTTACATGTACATACTCTATTGAAATCACTTTCATTTATAGCACAATATAAGATATTCATAGTACTTCATTTAGAATATTCATAGTACTTCATTTAGATCAAGCAATTTCCAATCATCATTCGAATAACTCCTTTCTTCTTTCTCTTCTATCTTAAATGGTCCTTGATCAACTACTTCCCAAAGTAATCTATTTTGTGCTTTAAGAAATATTGTCATCCTACACTTCCAATATGGATAATTACTATCGGTTAGAAAGGAGGCCTATTAGTTGCTTGTCCTTCTAGAAAGTCTAATGCATTAGATACCATGATCTTTACTCTAATATGTGATTAAGCAAATAATCAAAGACTAGCTTTGATACCAATTGAAAAACATTAGGCTAATACTCAAGAGGGGGGGTAAATTGGGTATTAAGAACAATTTCAATTGCTTTTCAAATTTAATCAATGAATGTAGCAATTTATATGCTCAATATAGTAATGAGACAATTAAGAGTATGGAAAATAAAAGAGAGAGATAGAGAAATCAAGCCTGGATATAACGTGAAGTTTAAACTGCTCCTTGATTGCCATAGATCCACAATCACCTCCAATCAAAGACTTCACAATACTTTATTGATCTCACAAATTAATGCTCAAACAGCTACACAAGTCTCCTCAATCACATTTACACACAATGATCACACAAGAGTAATGTTTTTTTTTTTTATCTAAAGATTGCAAAGACAAAATCTCTCAAGCATTATACACTAAGTCTCACTTGATTGATTGCAAGAAGAAGTACAAGAGACAAAATGTAAGTAATAGGGACAAAGAATGCAAGAGAATGCCTTTAGATTGTAGTAAGATATCAGTTCTCTCTTATCCTTAGTCGAGTTGTTGAGTATTTGTACAATCTCATTAAATTCTTCCTGTTACTATGCACTAAATGCCCCAACGGCTAGTTGAAAAACACTTACCATCATGATGGTACCACAGCCTTACCATTAAGCCAATAAGTCACTCAACTACTGACATGAACATTGGCAAGTGCACCATCATGCTAGCTTGGAGAACAAAAAGCAATCTATCTTTCAATCCAGGGCACTTCAATGTCAAGCTGTTACACCCCAAAGTAATAGAGTCGCAACAGCCCCACCGTGTAAACCAACCTAAGATAGTAAGTCACCTCATAGTCACTATCGTAGATATGATTTACACAAGGTATCCACGACCACCTGCTTTAAAGTAAACAGTTCATACAAGATTATCGAAAAAATTTCATACAAAACTTTAAGTCAAGTTTATATAGATATATATATTGTCTCCAAATCCCAATAGATATTTACACATCATAATAGTCTAAAATAAGTAAAATATTACACGGTCAACTCACATATCCAAGATTTACTAACAAAACTCTCAAGAACTTTGTTGATTATCCAGTTTAGCCCTCACTCCCCAAAGTTCTTCAAAAGGTACTAAACTCTAGATAGTTATAATACGGCATTTAGATTATCACCTATAAGAAAATCTATAAGGATATGAGTGACCAACAACTCAGTAAATAGGGACTAAGATATAAGATTGTTCAACAATAAAAGCATGGTTCTCAAACAATTAATTAAATGCAATGCAATGCAATACAATACGTAAGTGCCATCACATAATGTTGTCCAGTCTGTTGTGAAATTAGAGAAATTTCACTTGCTCTAATCAGAGTTTGAGGAGCTTCAACATATATGCAGCAACTTACAACCAAACCCAAGTTCGTGCAATGAGGCCATTTCTCCTCACATGACTACCCTTCGAACCATTGTCCCCATCCTTACTATCGCCTCCTCTTTTGTTATTTCGTTCAATTAAGGATAAAGAAGGGACCATTATGCTACAACGCTATCCCTTTCCAAGATATCAATATTTGGTCAAAGAATCCTAATCGCCCCTTAAAGGGTCGCAATGCATGTCTAATTAAGATAGTTAAGTCAATTATAATAAACTCCAGTTTAAGGTGATCAAACAATTTCACTCAGTACAAACAATTACAAATTGCTACAACAAAGCATTAATATACAACCAAATTCAAAGACACACACAAGCATACGTACAAGCAACAACTTATAAACATAACTAAATACAATCCTAAGCCTTTGAATACTTTAAAATAGTAACCTAAAATATAATAACATATTGGTCCCCACTTACCTGAAGTCTCCGTTTTCCTCACTTAAGTTTGATGCAGGGTCAAATCGTCACCGCTCGCTCCTATAATATAAATATCCTTTTATTGTTTATTCTCTTATTATATATAAGCTTTAAATCATAATTTTACCCAATTGTCCAAGTTTTATTTTACTTATAATTAAATTAATCCTAAACTAGTTTTTGATTCAGTTTTTGAATCAGTTCCTAAATTAGGTTTTACTTCAGCTTCAAGTCACAATTTTCATACGTAAACCCTAGGAATTCCCCCTGATCTATTACATAAAATTTATCTAACTATCTTTTAGTTACGCTAGTCTCTTATTTAGCACCTAATGAGCATTATAGTATGTACTGTACTCCTTATTCCTAATTTAACCTCCGAATTTGCTCCTAATATGAGAATATCCTACATTTTTAACATACTTACCTAAATATATTTTTCAAATCAGATTTATACTTTATTATTAATGTCATAATATTGCTAATTTATTCTAACAGTTATCATCCACTTCACTTTCCATTTCCACATATTATTCATTAACACATAATACACATATCTAACATCTCCAAAAATACCATCTCTCATCAGAAATTAATATTTCAAGATGACTAAATACATCCTAAATTAAAATTTTCATCACATTAGTATTAAATCATAAAATGTACCTAAGAAATTGCCTTTTATTTAAATTTTAATGCCTAAAAATTAAGTAAAGATTTGGAAAACTAATTTCAAGAAAAACTCTTCATAGCAATATAATATATACTCTAAACAGTACACATAAAAATTTTGGCTCAAAACAATATCAATAAGGCTATTTAAAACAAAAGTGAAAATCAGCTCGAGTTTAGTAATGTCTTAAGGACAATATATCCCAAGACCTAATTCTATAAAATTGATATTTTTTTCCTAAATCTACATACAGAAATACCTTAGAATGCCAATTTTCATAACTTTTCACATTAATTTGATATTTTTAATAAATTAAGAAAAATCGAGTAAGAATTTGAACTCACCGGAACCACCAAGTTACAACCAACTCCAGCCACCCTAGGGTTGTCAACATAACCTAATGGGGACCACTATGTGGTGGTGGTTTTGGTTTTGTCTGTGGTGATGGTTAGGTATGGGTTCTCCTTTAAAACCCTAAATGCACTATACTTTGTCTAATTCTTGTAAAAGTACTCTCTCTTCTCTTCTTAACTCCTCTCTATTTTTCCTACTCACTAAACTGACCAAAATGGACTATGAAGAGGGTTTCCTAAATTTATAGAAATGTCTAGGAGTTTCTTAAATTTTTTTTGTTGCTATGTGTTCCATTTTCTTTTCCTTTTTCACTTTCTAATTGTCCAATTCTTATTTGTTGATTTTTCATCTTTAATTCCCAACTTTCCACGCCCATAATCTAGACATTTCTTCACTTTCCTAATTTTTATTAATTTTCCTTAATTATTTTAGTATATATTATGTGTTTTAAGCAATTTCGGGTCTTTTTATCTACTCGTAAATATACATATAGTACAAATAAAGACTTTTAAATATTTTTTATATTATTTGATAATTTTTAGTATGCATATAATTTATTTCTATCGATTCATTAACTATTAGGATTCATTTTATGCATTTTCAATAAATAACGAATAACATATATATAATCTATTATTATAATATTTATATATTTTATTATTTATTTTTCTAAATCCAAACTCATAGAATTACTTTTACTAATGTTCTTAACTTCATCATGAAATTTGGGATTAATCAGGTAACTTATACGATCGACCTAAATTTTATGCATCAAATCCAAAACATCCAATTATAAGACTTATATAAGCCACTAGAACCATCAAGCCGATAAGCCACCTTTATTTGTTTCCAACTTTCAAACACAGCATATACATCACAACTACAGAGTTCATCTTTCGTAAGGATTATTACATCTCTTAAACCTAAATATATTAAGGAGTTAATTGACATTTAATTCTTTAGCAAGATAGTTAGTGCTTTTCAATTAACTCACATACAATCACATGTTTAACTATCTTCTTGGGTTTTTGTTCTCTTCAAAATCGACTAATGAAGGTTCAACATGAATTACATCCTATTTTATGAAGTTAGACTGGTAGCACTATGATTTCAACTATATTTAAGATGTAGACAAAATCATACCATCAATAGGAAGGTATGTTACCAGCTTATTATCTCTTACATTCGTTTAAATTAGTAAAAGTCAATACCCTACATACTTTATTCTCAAGTCACTACATCATTTAGAATGATCGTGTAAAGATTAGCCTTATTATTCTCAACTACTTAATTCTCTAAGTTTGTCTCATAATCCTCTGTTTAACCCTACTAATCAGATTCTACTATATCCTTTGAGTCAAGTCATGCTCTACTTGCTACCTTGCGCTTAACAAAATCTATACCTCATAAGTCAACAACGTTATATCTCTATATTTCAATTACAACCTAATATTCACCAAGATCCTTCTCAACATCCTTCTATTAATTACTACTAATCTCTCCTGAACTTCTCAAATTATAACTCATTACAATTCTATAGGTAATGCATTTAGTACAGCAAGTAATCTACTATCAAGCTTAGACTCCTTCAATCCTAATAACTTACCAATCTTTTCATTTGTCAAAAATGCCAGCATGTTAATTAATTTTTCTAAACTTAATGGTTACCTTTTAAAAACATAGTATACTTAAGAGAATAAAGTCTATGCTTACCAAGTGAAATCTACCTAAATGTCCCCCTATCATACGAAGCACTACTTTAGCAATCAACTCCAACAACAACCGTAGATATTATACTCTAGCTTCTATAGGCCATTCCTTTTCAATCCATTCAAAATTTAGCCAACATATTATAAAAAAAAAATTCCCAGATGTTATAAATTAATTTGGTTAAAGTTAATCATTTTCTATAGTTTAGTATTGTTAATTATGCTTCCTACATTTCTCTTATCTATATATATAATAGATACAAACCTAAAGTCTAAATCTTTTACTACAAGCTGATTCTCGACTCTTAGTGTTCACCTAAGATGTCTGATAAATTTTATTTATGACATTTTAAAGCAAGTTCTTAAGAATCATGCTTTGAGAGAGTTATTAACAACAATACTCCGATACCAACTCAAAACTATCATGCCCCGAGAAGGTAGAGTCATAAATGTATTGTCCTATAATCCATCCTAAGGTAAAAGTTAACCTTACAACTAATACCATAAACCTAGTCCACACTAGGTGTACTCGACTTAACTACTTTGAAGCATTCAATTCCATACCTATCGAATATAAACCCATGGCATAATCTTTCAAAAATAATTGTTGAAATGAAATGGCAGTACAATTTTCCAAAAGAGCATTTGAAAAATCTACAAATTCAAGTTACTCAATAAACAAACTAGAAATGAAAAACAATTAGGCCATTAAGGAGATGCAAATGGTTTTCTTAAAAAAATTAGAAAAGTCAACAACAAAAACAAGAATCCAACCAAATTTACTTAATCCTCACTCCAAAACCTGTTAGCTAAAGTTTGGAATTAGGTCTTGTACTTGTAATTATACTTTGAACCAACAAAACAAACTATAAGGGAATGAGCGACAACTTGCTCAATAAGTGAGATGGAGACAAAAGTATGCTTTCAATATAAAATAACCATGGTTTCCAACCAAGTTAGATAGATGCAATGCATATACAAACAAGTGCTATCATACGAAATTAACCGATTTGTCTTGAGATTAGAGAAATTATGCATGTTTTAATCCGGGTTGAGAAGTTTGACATCTATACATGAATCGAAACCAAACTAAGGTTTGTGCAATAAAGAATACCCTCCGCCTGAGACTACCTTCAAACAACGGTCTCCAACCTTACTATGACCTTCTCTCCTATCACTTAGTTCGACTAAAGGTGGGGAGAGGACCATTTCAACTATCATCATCAAAGAGTCTATATTTGGCCCAATAATCATAGGCATTCCCCTAATAGGTTGCAATGCACATCAGTTAGAGATTAGGTTGAATTTAAGTTAAATCATTCTCAAGGTGGTCAAGCATTTTCGAACAGTCCAATCTAAGTAGTATCACAAAACAAACAATACATAAATCTTAACTCACACAGCAATAAAATAATGTTTAAGCAGAGGTGCTACACACATATAGTCCATTAAACTATAATCACAAACAATACATACTAAGACCTCCAAATATTCTGTAATAATACTTTGAAATGTAATAAAGTAATGATCCCACTTACTTAGAACTTGGTTGCTTACTAAACTCGTTTAATAAACTTATACCCCTTTGAAAATCCCTATATATTTATCTAATTAACTATTTTAATTACTATACAAGTTGTAAAATACCATTAATTTATTCATCCTCTCAAGAATTAAGTTGATTAGGACTTTATCTCATAAGTTATTTATACCTAAGTGTGGGAAGTTTAAAGTTATTTTACAAGTGAATTTTACCTTTGGCACCTTCTAAGTTACGTTCTAAGCGAAGTCATCCTTAAAGCTTTTAGGCTAGGAAGCTTCTAAGTCACCCTCTAAATTCAACCAACTTCAAAATTCTTAAAATTTACCGTTTGACTAAATCTCTGAGATTCCCCTTCTTATCACTTTTGGTAGTAATTTCCTCTGATTTAGCTTCTGACTATGCACTTATGAAGATATTTACTTGTTAAACCCTTTGAATTATCCTCTAACTCCACAAGCACCTCATAATCTTGCTTAAACCCTTTGAATCAACCTACACTTCATCATATTTTTTTTTTCCTTTCCATTAAACCTACTTAAATACAAGACCAAATACTTATTCCTAATCGAAATTATCGATATCAAGTATGGTTTCAATCCCCGTTCTACATACTTGTTCTAATTATGCCATTTGACTAACTATTGTCAATTTTTTTTTTTCTATTCCAAATTCAACCTGTGAGAGTAATACAAATCAAGCTCTAATTATTCAAGATTTTAACAACTACTCATATATATTGTCACTTTTAGTAAAAGTTATATACATGTTTTATTAAAAAAAAAATAGAAATTTTAACCAACTAATTTAATCATGAAATCAACAACTCATATCCATGGAATTCAATCCCAAACCTACTGTATACTAACTACATCCACCATTATTGATATAAAATCTATCTCCCTGTCAATTTCTTGAAAAAATCATTAACTTCCCCAAAATTCCAAGTTAATCACATACTTAAATAACAAAAATTATATAAGTTGCTATAGCAAACTTTTTACATAGTATTATACTAAATAGCATAAAGAGTACATAATTTTATTTTTATTTTTTTTTTTTGGAAACCTAAACAACATACATAAGGTTTTAAAAATTAAAAGCAAAATTTGTCTAGGTAGCATAATTTATTCAAGGTGATATATAAAACTATCAAGTTTTGTTTTATTTATATATAGATAAGAATCTACATACAAACTAGCCTAGGAATACAATTTTTCTAAAATTTTTCTACTATAGTTAGTATCTTTTTATTTTTAATTGAAATTTAAGGTGAGAAGTGGACTTACCAACACACATCTCTAACAACTGACAACTATGGTGAGTATGTCAAAGCTTTACTCTTTTTAATTTAACACTGCACTATTCACTCTCATATTAGCTCCACATGATGGTTTGCTATGTAAACTAGATTCTAACGGTGAATTGCTTTTTTTTACAAGGAAAGTTTGATGGATTGCATTGCATGGAAACCACCTATCTAGTTTACCCCTACAATCTTTTTATTTACTATGTTAGGCATGTGTCTTTGTTTTTTTTTTTTTTAATAGTGTAACTCCTTGTAATTATTCCATACAAGTCCCTAGGAGCTTCCACATTGATTCTGGACAAAGCATTGCACAAAGCTTCTTTTAATAATTATTTGTTAATCTACTCATGTGGGCACATTATCTATTACTTCATGTCTTTTTTTTCCTTTTTATATTATTCAAATCACTTATCACTCATAGCTTCTTAATTACCCAAACTTGAATTTTAGGTTCCTATTATATAATGGGTAACATAACCATGACAAACTTTTTAATTATATTATTATTTTATTATTCCACTTCCAAAATCAAGACTCACGAGGTCACTTCCAATAATTGCATTACTCCATCATAAAACTCGAACCTAATTGTTAGTTAATATTCAGTTAACTTAAACATAATATACATGTACAAATTTATGTCTAAAGTCTATATTAGTTTATTATATATATATATATTTATATTACTTTACTTTACTTTATTTTCAAGATCTCTTTATATAGCCAAACTTGTTATTCAAGTTACGAATAGCGAATTATTCTTTTACTTCCCATTGTGGTCTTCTAAGTTCCATCTTAGTTAGTTGCTTAGAGAATAAGGTCTTATAGTTTCCATATAGTTTCTCAATATGGAGTATGTCAAAAACAATTAAAAGGTGTTCAATATGTTTTTCCAAATCAACACTATACACCAAAATGTTATCGAAGTACACTATTACATACCTTTCAATCTAGGTTTCATCACATGGCTCGTAAGCCTCATGAACGTATTTAGTACATTCGTTAAGTCAAAAGGCATGATCGACCATTCATAGAGACCATGTAGTCTTTTAAAAGTAGTTTTCCACTCATCTCCTAACCTCATACGAATTTGGTGGTAACCACTCCTTAGGTCGATCTTAGAAAATATTCAAGAGTCATGGAGTTCGCACAACATGTCATCGAGCCTCGATATGACATATCAATACTTCACAATAATGCAGTTGATAACTCGACTATCAATGCACATGCACCAGTCTTAGGCACAAGCAAAGTGGACACAACATATACGGGCTCATACTTTCTCTAATATAGCCATACTCAATTAACTCATCCACTTACCTCTTAAGCTCAGCAGCTTGCTTTGGGTTCATCCTGTATATAGGTCGGTTTAGCAAGGCAGCGCAAGGCTAAACATCAATGCAATGCTCTATACCTCGAACTGGAGATAATCCTTTAGGCAATTCCTTAAGAAACAAGTCAGAGAATTCATCCATTAATCTCCTAACCTCTTTTAGTACAAAGTCTAAGTCTCTGAGTTCCAAGATTTCAATTAGTAAAAACATTGGTTCCCCTAACTTTTTAGCAGATCACAATTCTTTATGGGATAATATCAAAGCCTTTTTTTTTTTTAAGCTCAAGTGAGTTGGTTATGTAATTCATTTACCTGATTAGGCGTCATCGGCTGCAACATAATCTTCCTATTACCCTTAGTGAAGGTATACGTATTCTTATATCTACTATACATAACACGACGATTAAATAGCTACAACCTTCTTAGGAGCAAATGTGAAGCGCTTATGGGGGATGACATCACAGTTCAATTCATCCCAATATAATCACCCATAGACAATGGCACGACCACTTGATTGGTTACGTGCAATGCACCCTTGTCATGGAACCAGTGCAACTTATGAGGTCGATGGAGATTGGAGGTCGACAAAACTATCCTCTATGCCAATGATTAGGAAACAACATTTGTGCAACTACCCGCATCCAAAATAATGGTACATAGTTGTCACTTGATATTGTACTCTATGTGGAATAAATTCTCCTTCTAATCTTCTTCGAAGTTCGACATGGAATTCAATACTCTTCTCAATACCAAATCCTTAACCTCGCCCCGGTCAACACTAAACCAAGTCTCTTCTTCAACCCCTACTTTGGCTCCTTTACTCTCCGTCACATCCTTCTCAAGCTCATTAACATTACTATCCATGTCATCACCTCACATCACCATAATGTGTCAATTAGGATACTGGGTAGCTATATGTTCATAATCAAAGCACTTAAAGCACTTGATTTCACTAATCTTTCGTCTGAAGGACTATCCCTTCTTAAATCTTCTCTCAACAGGCTTGTTAATAGGTCAACCTTTTAGGTCAGCTCTAACATCAAAGGGTCAGGTACTTGCTTCTTCCTTTTAACTAAATTTTGCTCTTGCTAACCTTCTATACTTTAACTAATTAACTTAGTAAGGTTAAATAAGTCAACCTAAACCAAGTCAAAATGAAGTGGTTCACCTTTCGCTTACTCAAGAGTGAAGAACTTTTGTACTTCTACTATGTCACAGACCTCATACTTAAGCCAAAAATAAACCTGAAATAGTGCGAGCCTCGAGCTCATCCACATCTACTTGGATCATTAACATTTGGAATTCCTTCACACATTCATCAATAGTCTAGCTACCTTACCTAAGCTCTCGTATACTCTTGCAAGTGTCTTGTAAATAATATTTAGGGATAAATCGTCCCTCAACAACCTTTTCATCTCCTCCTAATTCCTAACAATACGTCAGCCATCACTTCTCCCAACAATAGTCAAGTTCTTCCTCTACATGGCGACATATCTTGAGAAATCAAAGGCAGTAAGTCAAACCTTAACATTTTTGGCATATTGATAGCAATCAAATACTATCTTTATCTTTTCATTCCACTCAAAATATTCATTGGCATCTCTACTACCTATGAAGGTTGGAATTTGCAACTTAACGTTTTCAAGTCCTTGAGAAGCTCTTCTATTGCATTCCTCAACCTCAAAATACTCCTTTTCACCTTCCAACCCCTCATCTACTTCCTTAAATTCATCTAATATAAGTCTTCTCCTAGCGGGTCTTTCCATTATAGCTCAAACATTTCCATTTGGTAATTAGATCAACTTATATGGCTATCACTTCGATCAAGTGCTTCATCAGCTTGAGCATTATTCTATTTGGTTCTAACAAGTTGACTATTGTCTTACATGGCCGTGATCTGACTCTCCATTAGTTTAGCAAGCCTATCAAGTTTCTTGTCAATGGACCTTAAAGTGTGATTTCCTTGCTAGCCTTAACCTATTGGCCCATTTTCATTATCTCCAAAACAGCTCTGAAACTCAAATTTGACATCCTCAGTCACCTTATAGACAACCGCTATTTAACAACAAGATCACTTCTTCAAGCTAAATCAAACTTCATACACTTAAACCATACTTTAAAACCACTACTGATGCCTAATCAACTATACCTAGTAACTTCAACTTCCTACTACTTTAACAGTGCTACACTAATACTTCAAAAACCTAAGAACCAAGATTTTACATCACAACAAACTTACACTCTGCTTTTAAGTATCAAAATAGGGGTAAATAGAATATTCTCCAAAAAAACACATCAATCACCTGTTTGGTGGCCCCAATACTACCCACTACTCAAACAACGCTAAAACCACCACTCAATACCTACAATAACCTATGCCATAACCTTCTATTACAGCAACCTCCACAACAACGTGCTCAACTCCAACACACTTGAGACCAACTCAACTTCTCACAAGTACATTTTGTGGCAACCACAAAAGAATATAGTAGCTACCAACAACACACACTTATGACTCTACTATACCTTACACACCCCCTCATCGAAACCATGTTTTGATACCAATAAAGTTGATGTGTCTTAAGGTTAAATACATAAGAGTGTACTAAAAGGGACAATTTGAGAACAAAGGAAAAGTTAGCAAACCTGAGTGCAACTAGCTAGATATGACTCACCAACTAATCCATTTGACCTAACAAGTACTTGATATGATGCAGAAGTACTCATAAGGCTCACTCACCACTAGCTCTAACTAAAGGAGTTAGATAAGAGTTAAGAAATTCTCAAGAGGTGATACTCTCAAAGAATAAGGGAAAATGTCTACAATTTATTTCACTTATTGCGGCTAGTTACAAGAATGGCTTTTACACCCAGCTATTGGCATTTACAAGAGGAGGAAAAGAACTAAAAGGGGTAAATTACAGTGGTTGTTACAAGAAGATTCCTAGTATAAAACTAAAAAATAGAATAAAGAATGTATTAGAAAAGTATCGTCTTAGGATTGCATTGTAAGGACATGTATCGCCTTAGGTTAGACATTCTAACATAGGATGGAAGGTATGTTCAGCTGACTCCTAGTGAATAAGAAGCGCAAGACATATGGTAGTTTGACAAACCGATAAGATAAGGTCCTATATGGATCAATCGACCTAAATTGGATCAAGTTGAAATGGTGGACAAATCATCTTAGCGCTGGGTTTACTCAGCATCTAGGCAACTGGAGTTATAGTTGTCAAAATTGCAATTCTACAAGTTTACAATTTTGGGAAGCCTTTTTTATTTAACTCGTATATATAATTGTTTTTATATAAAAACTCACATTTTTAATCGAGTTTGTATGTAAACTTAATAGAAACTTACGTTTTTTATCAAGTTTACTAATTCTACATATCTAAGTTAAGTAGGTTAAAAAATGCAAAAATACAACGAAGTTTTTATAAGCCATCAATTATTAGGATATTGCACCATCTCCCCTATCCTATTTTATTTTTTATTTTTCCTTCTTTCTATCTCTCTCTCTTTGTCCTTTATTTTATGTTTATAGCCTTATTCCAAATTTCAGCTCTAATAATAAAGATTATAAAGAAAACTATATACTTCAATTTATACCATCAATAATTTAAAATAAATTGAAATGTTTGATTCTCTTTAATTCATTGATTTTTTTAAAGAATTTTTTTTTTAAATAATGGAAAATTTTTAATTTTAACTTTATTTGTCCTTTTTCTGTACATGTTAAATTATATAATTTTAAGAATTTTTTATGGAAAAAGAACTTAATTTCTTTACTTGTTTATTTTCATCATGTATTTCAAGTTTTAAACAATTACTATAAATATATCAATAATTTTTTAAAGCTATTTTATATAAGTTGTAAAAACTTACGTTTTAGTTTTGCCAACGGCCTAGCAATTCGAGATAGAATAATGTATTTAACAACCTTGTCAAGAGTCATAGATAGATCACCATACTCTCTTAGGACTATCGTCCTATTCTGAGACAAGTTGGTAGTTATTCTAGCCATAACCAGCATCTGATATTCAAGTTGGATGAAGTATAGTGGGCCTTAGGCATGGAGAGAATCTCCATCCCTAAGTGGTTCTTGAGCTAGACACATCAATTCAGGCTTTATAGTCTTCTAATACGGCTTTTAATCAAGGGTTCGGGATGTGGATTCTTATCATAATAGTGTTAGAATTTCAAGCTTGGACTGAATAAATATAGTTCGTCAACCAATGTAGGGGTTGTCTTTCTCTTATGAAACGTTTAAGAATAGGAGATGTGTATGGAGGAAGCATATGAGGAATAGAGAAGGATGATTATGTGTCTAGAAGGGAACTTGATGAGATGAAGAAGGATCCATACTAAGTAGAAAAAGAGGAGACAAAGAAGGAACAGGAGGGCAAAACTAACGTTGCTTCTATGTATCTTGGAAAGGAAAAATATCCTTATTAGAAATTGGCATCACAACTAACCAAAATCTGTCTACTAAATAGTTCAAAGGCTCTATACCTCTTTTGTCCTTAATCATAGCCTAAGAGAATGTACTTGAAACCTCTTAGGTCCAATTTATCTCTATAAGATGAAAGAAGAGGAATATAGCTAAGACCCCTATGGTTCTCAAATGTGTATAATCAGGTTCATGGCCAAAGAGCAACTTGTATCGTGTTTTCCACTCTGAAACCTCCATAGGCAATCTATTGATGAGATAAGCAATCATGAGATCACATTCACTCCAAAACTCTCTAAGCAAATTAATTTGAATTTGCAAGGCATAGGTAGTATCCAATAAACACCCACATTTCCTCTCAACCCTTGTAAAACCCTATAAAAGTGGCAATTAGGATCTAGCACTTAAATTTAGTATGATCACAAGAGTTATCCATTTGAGAGAAAAAAAAATGTAAGCATATGATGTGGTGATTCAGGCATAGAATGTAAAAATTTAGGGAGATCATAAAAGTTGTCCAATTATAGCTAAATTTTTTTTTTTAAGCAAAATTAGGAAAATCAATAGAAGTAGCTCCGTAAGTTTAGATTTAGGAAAATAAAATAATAATATAGCTAGAACATTTATTATAAATATATTAACTATCATTTATCAAAAATAGGTTCGAATAATCAATAGACTTTTCGAGATAAATTACATATCTATTAAAATTGATAAAATGACATAACATGATATCAAAAGATAAGGTTATGTATCAACATATTTAAATGTATGATATACATATATGTATATACATAAAATAAGAAAGTTAAGTTATACAATTAGTAAGTAATATAAAATTATAAAAAAGAACAAATAAAATAATGTCCAAGTACAAATTATCAGCATGGAGCACACGTGGAATCCCTAGACAAATATGTTGGAATATGGGATCGTGTGTTGGACATATAATAATATCAATAATTAAGGGAAAAAAACCAACACATGTCCAAAATCGTGCATCAAATTTTCACCAACATCACCTCCTATAAACAGCTTCTTGGACTCTTCGTTTAACAATTTAGGCAATTGAGGATTACCATTTCAAATAATAAAATTTCCTCTACATATTTGACGAGATTTCCACCATTATTTGAGCTTCGATTGAAATATCCAATCATAATGATTCTCCAAAAATAAGAGATAAGTCTAATTTATTTTCTTTCATTAGATTGATGTATTAATTTTGTATTTCTAATTTGATCATGAATTACATAAGTTCCTTTAGTGTTAATCTCATTAAATCGGTTATGTAAATGCAAATATATATATATATATATTTATATATTCATTTGTAGGATAAGGTTATGTGCTAGTTCAAACTTCACAAAGTTGAAAACAACAAAAGATGGTCAAAGATCTTAATATGATGAGTGTAGAATCAAGTTCCTTTCAGAGTAAAGCACCCAAAGAATAAATTGTATGCTTGGCCTCTCAATATTCTATAAGTAAATGTGTAATCATCTAACTGATAGAAATGTAACTATATTTTTTGCCAAGAACGATATAATTCGATTAACTTGTCGGACTTACAAAAAATATCATCTTGTTATAATTTTCAAAAACTTGAATATGATATTACAATAGGACCTACGTTTTGTTATGAACCAAACAATGTGTCTTATATAAAATCTGAATCGATATATCCAATGTGACTTAAAAATATAGCTTTTGCAGTATAAACTATATTATATATGTTATTTAAATTGTACAAAAGAAAATTTAATGCAATGCATATGTCGTTTGCGTCAACAAGGATTGTTTATATATATATATATATATATATATATCATATGCTTTGCGTAGTATAAGTAAATCTACTTCTCTAATATGAATAATCGCCTTATAAAGTTTATACATAAATATATATATATATAATAGTTTAACCTAGAAATTTATGAAGAGTATCTTATATCATGATAACGTTTAACGACGATGACAGAAATCAATAAACTAAAGCATATAAAGTTTATTACAATTAATAGTGATAATGAGCAACTAAGACGATGTAACCACAAACTAAACTAGAAGTTAGGGAGAGAATGTTGAAGTCTAGTAAAATAGGAGATGTATGGACTGATCTAGAGGATAAATCAAAGGATTGTTTAGTAGATGTTGTATTAGATTCCTACACGGAGGCTAAATCAAAGGATGTTTATATGCGATTTATAAGTAGAGTGAAAACAAAGAGTAGGCCAAAGAATGTTTTAAGAACCTTGAAATCAATTTAACTTAAAGGATGTTTCAGAGAATGATTCAAAGGATGACTCAGAGAATAGCTGAAATAGGAATTGAATGAGAATGACCTTAAAATCCAAACACTTAAGTATAATAACATTCCAAACTTAGGTTAAAAAACTTAACACTACGAATAACAAATAAGGATAACGATATTTCATATCATGTATCCGTTTTAAAAGTGTCGTTTACAATATAGGAACTTTCAACAAAGGAATGTAGTACAATTGCACCCAGTTGAGTAATAAGCAGTCTAAGGTAATGAGCAACGAGGATCCTAGCTAAATGGGATCAATGCTTTACTACATTCAGAGTATGATTTCAAAATATTTGGAGGTTTTAGTATGTTTTTGTTTGCAATTGTAATTTAGTTGTTTGTGCATGTGCAACGCATGCACTTGAATAATTTATCTCTTGTTGTAGGAGTTGAACTCCATATAGTGTTTGCTTTGTAATTATTGCATTGATTGGATTATTTGAAATTGATTTATCAGCCCGAAAACGATCTGACTTAAACTTAATCTAACTTTTAACCTAACGTGCATAGCAACCAATTAAGGGAAACAGTTACGATTATCGGGCCAAACACAGATATTCAATGACGATAGTAGAAACAGTCCTCTTCCCACCTTTAGTCAAACTAAGTGATAGGAGATGAGGTTATGATAAGGTTAGGGACAGTGATTGAAAGATAATCTCGACTAGAAAGTATTCTCCATTACACAAGCCCTAATTTAGATTTGATTTTTTAAGTACATGACATTAAACTTCTCAACCCAGATTAAAATATGCATAATTTCTTTAATCTTATGATGTACTAGATAACATTGTATAATGATACGTGCTTGTACATGTAATACATCAAACTAATTTAATTAAAAACCCTCTCTTTTGGGCTAAATACATACTTCTGTCTCTATCCCACTTATTAAGTAAGTTTTTTGCTCATTTCTCTATAGATTCTTTTATCAGTCCAAAGTCGTAAACTAAAGTTTCACCTAAATTCTCCATATGACTACTAATAGGGTTAAGGAGTGAGGATAAACAAGATAATGTTGAATTTTTATCTTCTTTAATCAACTATTGCAACTTGTTGAGGAAACTAATTTGGTCTCCTTAACGGCCTACTAGTTTTTTACTCTTCATTTGTAATGTAAATAACTTAAACTTGCAATTTTAGAAGTTCTTTTGAAAATGTAACATTTTCATATAACTGTAA
This sequence comes from Lumnitzera racemosa, assembly GCA_024138005.1. Classification (NCBI taxonomy): domain Eukaryota; kingdom Viridiplantae; phylum Streptophyta; class Magnoliopsida; order Myrtales; family Combretaceae; genus Lumnitzera; species Lumnitzera racemosa. The sequence goes on from JAMXBC010000008.1 coordinate 24,269,565, forward strand.
TCTTGAGATTTTGAATATAAGCTTCAATTTTATATTACAAGTCTTTTATGAAGAATAATTTTGAAAGGATTGCATCATAGGTCTTATGTCTAACAAATACTAAGCTGAATGCTTCAAAGCGATTGAGTTGAGGCCAACTTTTGTCTTAAGATAGTTCACATGATAAGTGATAAGGATCAAAGAAGAAACGACAACAAATCTGGAAACAAATAAGAATGGGTATTCAAAGAAAAATGGGTACGAAGAACAGGAAGAGTTTTGATAGTGAATGTGGATGAATATAACTCACCAACATATAAACACAATCAGGGGTTAAGCTCGAAATAAAGTTTAATACAACTCACAAACACTAAATGTTACTCAGGGTTCCAAATGAAGATTAAATATAACTCACTAACCAGTTCAAATGAAAAGGGTTCACCACAATCCTAAGAATAAGATTGATAAAAATACGGAAGAGATTAAAGATAGTAACTGATACTCAATAATCCAGCAAACGCAAGCTCTACTAACTCAAGTACAGTCTTGCTCAAAAGAGGAAAGTTTCACTCTCTGTATATTCTTCTGTATACGATTATATATGTCTGTATCTATCTATCTCTGTTAGTATAAAAGTTGTTATTTATAGTAGTCCTAAACCCTAGTAGCAAAACTGTAAATAAAGCACAAGACTTTAAACCCGAAAGAATCAGGCCCATAAATAAAATAAAGGGAAAACATATACAAGAATACAAAACTGTGCGTTTTACATAACTCAGCATGCAATCACTCGGCATGTCCTAGGAAAAGTATTATCCGAACCGAGGGTCGGTAGTTAGATGTACGGGTTCTAGAAGGGGTCCCTAACGTCTCGTGTGGCATGGTCAAGACACCAGAGAGGTCAACCCATAATTGCCGAGTTTTGGAATTAGTCGACGTTAGTCTCTCAAGGTCGTACTGAGTAATTCTTTGGTCCGGGTCCTCGACTGTATCATCTCTCGTCTTCTCGACAAACAATAGGCTTGTTGCCGAATGACTCCTTTTCTTTCCTTTGACCTTCTATCATTTGCTCGACCTTAGCAAAAGCTGTTCGGCCTCGGCCTTAAACTGTTCAACCTTAAGTTAGAATAGGTCAGCCTAAACTTGGATGTTGTCAAAGGCTAATTCCCATCATTACCGCGAGTCTAAAAGGAAGTCATCCTTAACATTAAGTGTTGAGCACGGGTCTAGATGCCAAATAAGCTTCTCTTCACTATGGGTATCGAGTGTCTCAAGTTTCCTCAACACTCATGGGGGTCAAGCAATAGCTCTTCCTATCCTTCTGAACAGTATAAGTGTTGAGGAAGCCGTCATAGATCACTTTCTAGTCATACTCCCAAGGTCAACCAAGAAGTAAATTTACGGCATTCATAGGGACCACATCGAACTCAATCTCATCTTCGTACTATCCTACCTTAAATGCAATCCGAGCACGCTTGAGCACATGGACCATACCCTTGTCATTAAGCCACTTCAATCCATAGGGTCGGGGGTGTGGGTAGGTCGGTAATTTCATCTTTTCCACTAGCTCGACAAAGATAATATAGGTACAACTACTACCATCGATAACTAGGGAACAAGTCTTCCCATTCACTAGACACTACGTGTGAAATAAATTTTCCCTGTATCTGGGATTTGCCTTCGGGTCAACTCGTATCACCATAACCAAGAGTTTATCGAGGTCCCCAGGCTTCTTCTATCAATTAGTCGTCCGAGCTCTTGTCACTCTAACTCTCAAATTAAGCCTCAGGCTCTTCACCCTTCAAGACCATGATCCTTTTATTCAGGCATTGAGACGCAATGTGTCCGTAGCCTAAGCATTTGAAGCACTTCACTTCTTGGGCCTTGTAACCTGGTGCCTTTTCTTTCTCAGCAATCCGTTTCCCAGTTTGGATTGGTTAGCTAGGTTCTCCTTTCTCTTTCTTTTCTTGCCTTCTCTTGGCATACCTCTTAGACTCAAGGCTGCCTTATTGAGGTTGGCTACTCGGCCTCTGATGCCTTCTTTTCCTTTACCTCTTTACTCTTAATGCTAAATTAACTAGGTCATCTAAAGAGTTGAACAACTGTAATTCAACTATATCAGCAATGTCGTCTTGGAGTCCACTAAGGAATCTGGCAATGGTGTGGTCCTATGGCTCAGCAATCTCACATCTCATCATCAAGATCTCGAACTCTTATAAATACTCTTCAATAGTATTTCGACCTTGTCTGAGGTGCCAAAAAGCATGGAGCATCTCTTGCTTGAAGTAGGTCAACACGAAGCACTGATTCATCAATTACCTCAAAATTCTCCATGTTCTAATTGGCTCTTCTCTTTTACCATCTCGCTTGGCAACCAACTTATCCCACCAAAGACTCGCGAATTCAACAAGGGATAGTGAAGCCAGCTTAACCTTTGTTCGATCATCACACTCGTACCACTCGAATAACTTCTCGACTTAAGGAACCCAGTCAAAGAACTCTTCAGGTCAACTACTTCTATAGAAGGTCAACAATTTCAACTTAACATTGTTAAGTCCTCATCCAGGTGCTCAGGGTTCATCCCTTGCATTCCAAGCTAGTCGATTCTCATCAATTCAGCCACTTCTATTAGAGTTCTGCTCAGCTACACCTCTTCTAGGCCTAGACTCTCTTCTCCAAGCTTGTTGATTTGTTTTAAAGTCAATACTCCTTTCATTTCTCCTTTTTCTCTTCTCCTTGGTTCAACAACTCTTCTCGACTATCTCATATCATTACAAAGCTCATTGGAACCACTCCTACTAGTGGAAGTCTGTTCCCTCCTTTCTTCTCAGCTATCACTCCTGTGGCCTCTGACTAACCTAGTAAGCTCCTGAATAGAGTCAATAAGATTCTGAATATGGTATTTCAGGTTATCAACACATCTCCTTAAGCTTCCACAAAGACTATCTCCAGTGTTGTTGACACTATCCTCTGCAATTCTTGTTCATACAGTAATTAACTAGAGAATTGAACAAACAAATAACAGCAACCCATAAACAACTACTTCTGGACTTCTGCAACTACCACTACTGATAAACAGCGACTACGAACAGCATACTATACTACAGAATAATGATGAACAGAAATGTTAGAACCACAAATCTACTTTGAAGAACATCAGCACGCATGTCCCCCCAAAGCTTTGATACCAATGTGATAGGTATTCAAAGAAAAATGGGTATGAAGAACAGAAAAGGTTTTGATAGTGAATGTAGATGAATATAACTCACTAAGCTTTGAAGAACACTAGCACGCATGTCCCCCCAAAGCTTTGATACCAATGTGATAGGTATTCAAAGAAAAATGGGTATGAAGAACAGAAAAGGTTTTGATAGTGAATGTAGATGAATATAACTCACTAAGACACAAACACAATCAGAGGTTTAAGCTCAAAATAAAGTTCAATAGAACTCACGAACACTAAATATTGCTTGGGATTCTAAATAAAGGTTAGATATGACCCACTGACCAGTTCAAATGAAAGGACCTCACCACAATCATAAGAATAAAATTGATAAAAACACGAGAGAGATTAAAGAGAGTAATCGATACTCAATAATCCAGTAAACACAAGCTCTACTAGCTCAAATATAGCCTTACTCGAAGGAGAAAAGTTTCACTCTCTGTATATTCTTTTGTATACAATTATATCTATCTATATATATCTATCTTAATATAAATGTTGCTATTTATAGCAAGTCTTAAACCCTAGTAGCAAAACTATAAATAAATTACAAGGCCTTAAACCTAAAGAATTGGGCCCATAAATAAAATAAACGGAAAACATGTACAAAAATACAAAACTATACGTTTTACAAAACTCGGCATGCAGTCACTCGGCATATCCTGAGAGAAGTAGTATCCAAACCGAACGGAGTCGACAGTTGGATGTACTGGTTCAGGAAGGGGTCCCTGACATCTAGTGTGGCTTGGTTGAAACACTAGAGAGGTTAGCCCATAATTGCCGAGTTCTGGAATTAGTCAACACTAATCTCTTGGGGTCATGCCGAGTGGTTCTTTGGTCCCAAGTCCTCGACTATGTGATCTCTCGTCTTCTCATCAGACGATAAGCTTGTTGCCGAGTGGCTCTTTTTCTTCCCCCCGACCTTTTGTCATTTGCTTAGCCTTGAACTGTTCAGCCTCAGGTTAGAACAGGTCAGTATCTTCTTCTAGAGGGTAGATGTCAGCTTCAGACAAGTCAACCTTGACTTGGGCATAGTCAGAGACCGATTCCCATCAATAAGACTATTACAACTCCACCTATTTGGAATGAGACAATTTTGTGTTAGGTCATTGTTATTAAGAACTCACTTAATGTGTATTTCTTAAGAACTTGCTTTTTAGTGTCATAAATAAAATCAATTAAACATTGTATGTAAACACTAAGAGCTGGAAGTAAGTGGGTAATAAATGATTTAGACTATAAGTCTATCTATATATATACATATATATAAGAGAAAGATATGATGAGCCATTATCAATATCAAACTATGGAAAACGATAACTTTTATCTAAGAAAATTAGTCATAAGGGAGTACTCATATTAGCTTGACTGAATTATGATTAAAACAGTGAAGAACCACTTATGAAATATGAAGTGCAATTTCTAAATTTTTCGTTAGAGTTGACTAGTTAGTAAATGTTTGTAATGATAAAGGAAAGTTTAGATAGACCAAACTTGGTAGGCATAAGTTATGTACTTACGAGATATTACATGCTTTCCTAAAAGTGTCCACTAAATTTATTATTTGATGACCATACTACTTCTAATTGACATTAAGGTGTGATATTAGAATCAAATGAGCCCCAAGCATGATAGAAATTATTTACTATACTAATTACATAATCTGTAGGATTGCCAAGAGTTGTAACATGGGAAGTTCATTAATAATTGATGAAGGGGATCTTTAGAAGGCTCTTATTGATGATATAGGGTGTAAATAAAGTACAAAACACAGTTGCAACTAAACTATGGGATGTAAATTTGGTTAAGCTATAGGTAACGGATAGAGCAAAACTTAACTCGAAAAGCACCACAAAACTTGTTTCGGAGGGTTAAGGAAAGGATTATAGGGTGAACAAAGACTTAGAATCATGAGAAATGAGTTCTCACATTATTACTTCTAACAAATTTTGGAATGGCTTAGAAATGATTTTCAACATACTTAAAGAAAGTGGACATTAAAGTAATAACTTGATGGTTGTTCTTAATTACATAAGTCTTAGTGCATCTGTTGTAATCATCTAATATAGTCAAGAAATAATTTACTCCAATGATAAAGTTAATGTGATAGGGACCCCATAGATCAATATGCAACAAATGAAAGGCAAAGGATGACTTATGAGAACTTTGAATAAAAGGCAATCTATGCAATTTTGCCTCACTACAAACATTTCAAAAGAAGTTTGCCAAATCCAAGCTCTTAAAAATACCTAATGTTTGAGTTTTGAAGCTAAAGTATGTCCGTATCTAGCATGAATTAAATGTGCTAGATCAACTTTATTACAAGTGGACAAAGAAATATCTCTAGGTATAGCAAGAATATCAACAGTATTAAAAGAATTAAGTACATACGATCCAAGAAATGCTATAGCAGATGCTACTTGTTCTTTAGTTATTAGGTCTTGAAAAGTACAAGAAGAGGCATCAAAAATTGCTACTAACTACTATGTTTGAAAGGCTTTACTAACTAATAACAAGTTGTGAGTAAAGTCAAGTACAAAGAACATACTGGTAAGAACAAAGTTGAGCTGTATGAATACATCTCCAATAGTGTCAACACGATTTGTGGTTCCATCGAGTAGCTTCACAAGAACAAGCGTGTATAGTTTGTGTTTATTGTGTAAGAGTGTAACAAAAGGCATCATGTGATCAATGGGCCTATGTCCACTATCTAAGAACCTAACTCATTATTCAAAGTAGTAAACATATGAGAATTGGTAGAGAGTAAACCTGTAAACTTAGTTGCATTTGCTACAGTAACATAAATCTATGTGAGATCAACCTCATCTTCATATACTTAAATATTTCTTACCAAATTGCATGAAATTCCTAAGTATTAAACTTATTTGATGTCCCTGCATTCGCCAAAGAAACCATGATCAAAGGGAGAATCTAGACCAATTGTAGACTTACCAGTAAAAGTTGCATCTGAAAGTACTTCATTTTATCTTGCAAGCCTTTTCCCTTTATACTAATCAAGATAGCCAATGATTTGGAAGCAATGCTAACTATATAGCCTTCATTTCTACAAGGCTTGCAAAACATTCTACTATTACTGAGCTTGTTCCCTCGTCTTCCTATAGAATTCTTAGCAATCTTTCCATTAGCTTAGAAAGTAATTGGTTTAGACTCCTTGATCATTTTAATTTGGTGTTGCCTTTCAATTTATTCGACAAAATAAAATGCCTTGTTTATACTTGGAAGAGGATCCATTGTAAAGATCTGATTACACACTTCAAAGCTATTACTTAATCCCATAAGAAATTATATAACCCTATTGTGCAATTCATACTCAATAATTCATTTCTTAAAATCACAAGAATAATATTCAAGCCTTCTAGAAGTGCACATTGGCTGGGATTCAATCCTTGCAACTTATCCTACAATTTTTTTAATTTTTTATAGTAAGCACCTATTGACAGATTACCTTGATGAAGATTACTAGTTGAATGTTGTATTAGATACACTAGAGCAACCATTCATCTAACCATATTGTTCAACAATTTCACTCTAAAGTTCAGAAGCCAATTGAATGTAAAGAAAATTTTGTGATAGATTACTAGACATAGAATTTAGAATCTAGCATTTAACCGTATAGTCACATCAAGTCCACTTAACTAAATCAGTAAAATTAGCTTCTAGTTTTCTAATTGTACCATCAATGAACCTTAGCTTAAGCTTCAAGCCTAAAGCCATTTTAACGAACTTACTCCAAACTGCAAAATTACATCCGTTAAAATCAATATTTCCTAGATTATTACAGTACTATCTAATCTTGATAGGAAATACGGATCAAAAACATTCTAATCTCCAATATGATATTCCTAATTACCTGCCAGATCTATCCAATATAACACTATGCAAAAAATAAAAGAAATCACTATCAAAGAGAACGAAGTGACAGTATTGAAGCTCCTAAAGCTCTAATACCATGTACAATGTAGATCTATGCATAGAGAAGATGAAGTCCAATGGAGAGAAAACAAGAAGCTCAAGGAGAAGATGTATGTCTATTTGAATAAGTAGTGTAAAAATGATACAAAATCATTACAATTCTCAAGGACTATTTGTATACCCTGTAAATAAACTAGCTCTAGCTCAGTTGAAATGATCCAACATGGCTAACAGCTGTCAATAAATAAAATATGTAATAACAAATATGTTCACAAATCCCACCATGTCTTCTCAACATTTGCCACCGATGCAACTTTCTCTTATTTTGGGTCTTATATCCATTTCTCTTATTTGGTTTTGCTTTCATAGTCCATCTAACGTACCTGAAGAATCCTTATACAAGTTTGTAAAAGTGGCCACCATCAATATTAACTAATTTCCTCCGTTCTCACTCTCTCTCTCTCTTGGTGGAAAATGTTCTGCGTATGTTTCTACATGGGTGTAATTGCAATATGATTGTTGTTAAAAATCCCTTGACAATGATGGAGGTGATGGTAGTCATAGCATAGCTATCAAACACACAAATCTATATAGACTTGCCTATTCATATACTCAGGACATGGAAACATAAGTTTTTACCACCCTTGTAAAATTACTTTCTAAAATTGCATATATTTCATATTATTCAATTAAAAAAACTTAAACTAAATAATAAAAATAAAGAAATTCAACATAAATTTTAGTCACAACTCACAATGAAAGTTATAGTCATAGATTTATAGTATAAATGATCAAGCATAAGTCATTGTGCTAAAGCATAAAATTAAAACATACATAAGTACAAAATTAAAGCAAATCAACAATAGCCTTGTCTCCATCAAAGTAGCGTTGGTTTTCCCATCAACATCATCGTTGTCATCTTCATATTCATCATCAATATCAACATCATTATTCGTATTATTACCAATAATATCCATATCATTTAATTCCAAGTCATTTAAAGTGCCTTCATCTTCATTAGCATCAATATCATAAATCTCCAAATCATCTTAACTCTTACTTTCTTGGCCCTCAAAATCCATTTAAGCACTAATTTCCTCAACATCTTCATCATCTTTTTCCTTTTCCCTTGCATTTGAAAGGGTATGCAAACAATCCTCTTTCAATGAATCAAGCATATTTTATTACTCAACAATCCCACTCATCATGGAATGAGAAATCTTCAATATTAAAGCTAGCAATCCAATCATTTTTCTATTTTGTCTATCTTTCAATTTCAAGTGGTGCATTACAAATACTAGTCCATTCACCTTTTGCTAGTGCAATTTAATCCAACTTCTTGTATGAATCTAAAAACTGAAAAGGTTATATATAAGATTAATAATATCATTAGCATAAAAAATAAAAAAAAAAAAACAAATTCTTTGCATCATACCATTTCAAATATATTCCAATTGTGTTCACAACTGAAAGAACTACAAGTTTAATATGCAAATAGTATACCTTTGTAGTTCTGGACATTCCCCTCTTAATAAATTCCACCATTTCATTAGAAGTTTTTTGTTCCTTGCAAAACTTGCAGCTTCAATATCAAACAATCTTTTAACATCCTTAAACTTCAAGCTAATATCAGTATTACACCTTTTAGTTGCATCAGCAATGTTCATGAATTATGAATTTAGGTGTATAATTCCACAAATTTATGATTTTACCACTTATATATGATTCTATTAATTATATATATTTCAAATCTATAAAATCATGATTTTAACTACTTTACCACTGGCCTACATGAAAATTTCAATCCTATTCAACTTTATATCTACAACATTGAATCATATGTAATTTCCTAATAACTAATGTCTAATTTGTCCATAAATAATAAAAGTCAATGGATGCTTCAAAAGCATATATAAATAAACCGAGAATGGCACACGCTTTTTTGTTTTTACCTCCAACATATTTTACACAATTTACATCACAAAGCAAATATTAATAGAAGAAACATGCACCCAAAGTGGTGGGCTTAAACACTTCTCGTGTGAATGCAAAATTTCAAGATTATCTACACGCTGAAGCACATCTCAATCCCATAGCTCTTTTAGGCTAGCAACTAGGCAAATAAAGGAACGTGACAATGCCTAGCCCAGAAAGCTCTAAAAACATTCAACATTTTGGTCATCCATTCATTAAAGCTGCTTGTTCATTGAATAGAATACACCAGCAAGGAAGAATATCATGACAAGCCACACCAGCGTGTTCAAGCTCGCTCCATGGTCACCGACAGCCATGTCATTTATGATTTTAACTATTATAGGAAACCTAAAATGGTGATTGATTCGAGGTGAGCTTCCTCGACATTTTTTCTCTTAATCGACTCCAAATCAAAAATTTATACACCCTTTACAACTTTGTGCGTTTCAAGTAAACCATCACGCCGATGCCCGTCAAAACCACTGTCCCAGCCAAAAGACCATAGCCCAGGGTGACCGTTCCTGATTTTTCCGTTGTAGCCACACCTGATGGGGAATGCACTTGCTGTTCCAATTCTGCAAAGTCCAGATGCAACCGTAAAACCTAAAAGCCAGACAAGAAAACCATTAGTAGACAAAATATTGACTTTAAACAAGTAGACACGACCGATATTTGAATTTGAATGTTATTGATAAACCCGCAGATTCCAAAATCAGTGCCACCCTCCACTTAGGTGCTTGCTCAGGGTTGATTTAAATTACATACATATTATTATTTTATTCAATTCGTTACACAAATATGCGGTTAAGATGAGGCCCAAAAGCTGATTGGATGACTACAGTGTCCTCTACAAACAAGACTAAAGCAATTGAAAATATCTCTGTACATAGGAACAATAAAGTACCCTGAGCCAAGCTTCAAGAAAACAGTTTCAAGTAAGTCTGTCGACATATAAGCTCATTCAAATTTCATTGTTATCACAAAACAAAGTACAACTCGATAAGGAAAGCTCCTTAAAACATAGGAAATTTAACATACCTTCTGCCCGCTTGATCTAGCATGGTTGACGGCACCAATAAGGTCACCATCAGTTGCAAGGAGAATTTTGTCACCTTCATCATCTTCGTACTGCCCACGCAAAAATTGATAAAAGGATCACTACAAATCCTATGGGCACCCAAGATAATTTAGAGTATAATGAAGCAATATCAAGAAATAAGATCAAACTCACTAAGAAATGAGGTCGTTGATCTTTATCAACTCCAATCCTTTCCAAGACCGCAGATAACAGCTCCTCAAGATTCTCAGTCCCTAAAAACAGGAAAAAAATAAATAACTCAATTTAGATCAAACAAGCATTCTGACAGTCCACTATCACAGTTACCCATCACCCCTGATCCTGCCATATTAAAAATATAGTTCACTATAAATATCCCGTTTATCAAAGATTGCAATCTAGCTCCATTATGCTTTTCCATACTATGCTCAACTTGCAACTAGAATCATCCCACTTGCCCATCATCAGAGAATCAAGACAGTTCTGATCCTCAACATCACTTACCAAAGTTCAGCCTGTGCACACGACCTTTAAGATCCTCAAACTTAAATGCAAAAGAACTTCCAAGACCAAGGGGAGGATAGTTAGACCTTCCACTTTCAGGTGCCTCAGAAGGATTCACTGCAGACATTTCACTGATAAATTTGGAATTAGGGCATGCAAACTAATCTTTATGGATGAAGATGTGGCCACAAGGTATCATATAAGTACATACCTGTGTGTCTCATAGTCCTCTGGTGGTTCTAGAGAAAGGGCTGAATCCCAGAACTTTTGCATCATTGTGCTGGCCATTTCATTAACGGCTCCTGAACTGCTCTCAACCTTGTTCAAAAGGACAGCCCCATTAGAGAGGGAAACATGCAAACCTTCATACAAAAATACTGTACATAAAGTAAGACCAATGAGAAGCTCATTTAATTAAAGAAACATAATTCAAATTGAGTTATATAGGAGCCTTTGGAAAGAAACTTGACTATTTGAGTTTTATGCCTGATCCAATGATAATATGGTACAGAGGCCGTTGATCTACGAAGACTACACAGACAAAATTAACAATGAAATGGGATATGATCTTCATCTTCTCTTGTATTTATTTTGTCTTCCTAGCCAAAATTAACAATGAAATATGATCATTAAAATTTTCTGGTTAGGGCTACCAGTCACTTGGAAGAAATATATGGAATATCAATAATCCAAAGAGTAATCACAAATTGTTGCTCTAATTTTACTTTTACCCCAGAAAAAAATATTTCTTTTTCCCCCAGAAAGAGGAGACTCACCTCTTCGCCAGTGTTCCCACATATTACTCAGGGTTACTCTCAAGAGTTTTTATGTTTCTCAAATCCATGCCCACCCACCATTTCTTCATCTTCTATTTCACATTCAAGTTTGAATGAGATATCCCTAGAAGAGTCTCTCACTCTCTCAATCCCTCTAAGGATTGGAAACTTCTTAGTTGACAAAATTCACAATAAAAAAGATGACAAGGTACTTTTTAAAAATCAAAATTCCATCCATAACTGGCAGTAAAAGCAATGAGGAAAAAAACATGCCCCTTTTTATGAATTATACCCTTGCTTGCAGAGATTTCCATCCATATATTTCAGAGAATTTGGTCATCATTACTGCTTTCCTTGTAATGACGCTGAGTAATCAAATGCACTAACCAAATTATACCAGTTCTAGCTTGTCAAATGCCTTCCACCCACTCCTATTGAAACTATCATTACGCTACATCCACAATAGCCAATTAGACAGCCAGCTATACCAGCATCTTAACTTTCAGGAGAGGGATGAAGTGTTTATAGCCCAGTGAAAAGACCAAGTTACGCCCATCATAACCCAAATGCCTGACTAAATTCATTATCATACAGTACACCGGATCCATAATTACAACAAATAAAATTACCATAGAGATAGCTGCATGAGTTAACTGTAGAACATCTAAGCAACCAGTAACACATCCATCTGCAAGAAAGATAACATTCTCTCAGTCCCAAAATCCATCTTCAAAGGTCGCACAAATGTTATATGGAAGAAAAATTTACCTCTGTCCACAACAGGAAGGTGCAAGAACTTCCCATCATGCATTATATGTAACGCATCAAGGATTGTTGTCTCTATGCTTGCAAACTCAGGGTTAGGTGTCATTACCTTAATATTTGATCAACATGGATCCAGTTAAGAAGAATGGCAAAAATTAAAGGAATGGATTAATAACAGTAAAGAAAAGCATAACAAAACAATGAAAATACCCCAATATTTAATGTCAACGTGCATGACATAGAAGAACCTAGAGAATTCCAATACCCATCATCCTAAATATCCCATAACTTTCATAGGTTTAAAGTTCATTGTTGGCTATTCCATTAAAGATGGGAATCAGAAAGTATGCAAAAACATAATAGGTGCTAGAAGATATTTCTAGGCCCACTGAGAGACTTTAGATATTATGAACTATACTATTTAGCTGACCCAAAAAACAAAAGATAACTTAATAGCCATAACCAAAAGACAAGAAAGAAGTCTAATGATGTAAACTTTTTTCTGCAAAAACTACAAATAACCCCTTAAACTTTGACATAAAGTACAAATTTGATCCTTTAGTTTTCAAATGTTGCAAATCATCTTTGTAGACTTTAATAAATGAGCAATATAAAAGACATTTATTTTTTTAATTCAAAACAGAACACATGAAGTAAAAGTTTAAGAGATCATAAAATACACTTTAATAAGTAGAGGGTATTTTCACATTAAGATCAAAGTTTATGAAGGTTAATTGCGATTTTTTAGAATTATTTACCAATTTATAAAAATTTAGAGAAATGATTTACAATATTTAAAAATTCAACGGGTAAATCCACACCTAGGGAAAAGTTTCAGCATCATTTACATTTTTCCCTTTTATTTATTGATGAACAACAGATAGGAAGATGTGCTAGTGTTTTTGTGCTTCTAGTCACATCGTGCATGATCATGATGTTGTAATAGACCAATTCAAAAAAAGTCCAACATAATAATCATTATAAAAGCATTCTCTAGATGACACTAAAAACTTAGTTAAATAAAAACTACTTTTGAAGCTTCTAAGATGGCACCTTAACCTTAGAAGGTAATAAAAAGAATCTTGTTCAGATTCATACTCAAGTAGAAACTTTGCACTCGTGGTTTATGTAAATTATCGTAAGTTTTCAAGAAAAAGAAGAGTTGCTCTAGCAGAAAGAGAAGAAAAATCCAAGTTGGAATGTCTATCCCATTTTAATTTAAATTCAACTAAATCTATGACAAGCAAGCAATCGGATGCTTTCATGACAAACCTTTTCAACCAGTGTCAACTCTGGAGAGAGATTTTGTGCCACAACACGCATCAGTATATCTTTTGAACTACATACAGCAGGAAAAAGCAGAAGAGAAGCAACTATTAGCAAATGATGTAAACAGATGGCGACTGAGGAAGCAACCTCCTTGACAGAGCATTCACATAAGAAAATGGGAAAGAAAGGAGGAAAAAATGAGCCATTCGAGGGAAAAATAATAGTACGTTAAGATTCCCTGGATTTTGCTTCCTGTCAAAACAACTGCTGAACTGATCCGCTGCTCCTTCATCTTTTTAGTGGCAACATAGACAGGATCCGATGGTGACACTATTGCAACCCTGTAATCATAAGCTAAGCTAGTTGGTAAGAAAGAGTCATTAGCATGACAGCCAAAGGTCTAATCTAGAGCTTGGGCAGGGTTGAGGGTGAGGGGGTTGTTCATGGAAAGGAAAGGCTCAAGGAGTGTGTATTTACTTATTATTCTCAGTGATTATTGTTGACAGGGAAGGCTTGAACATCCTCTCCCTCAGTGTTTCTATGAATGCATATGGAGCTGCAACAGATGGCAAACACAGCAACAGATTAGACTTCAACTGCAGAATAAGCAAACCACTTCAGGAACTATAAGTTCCATTTCTTGTTTGGATTTAGAGGGTGTAAGTGGAAGAAAGTGGAAGGAAGGTTTGCCTAATCATGTTTGATTGGTAATGAAAAAAGGACAAGAAGAAAATTTTTTCATTCAGAGTACCCCTCAACTCTGTCATTTTTATGTATAGTTTTCTTTAAGGATGGTTTGATATTTTCCATCCACTTCCACTCACTTGAATTTTGGTGAGAGGTATCAAAAGTGGAAAGACGTCCATCCACTTCCCACACATTCCTTCCACTTCCACTTCCACTTTTGTTTTAACTTGTCAAACATGAAACTTCAACCTATTCAAACATAGTGCAAGTCATGGTCCAAAAAAGATGACCAAAAAAATCTATCCTTCAAAGACCATTCAACTACAGTTATAGTTACAGTTACAGTTACAGGTCAAGAGATCACTAAATTTCAATGCAATAGAAACCAACCAGAAAAACTGCTTCCCCATTGGCGTTCAACCCCTTCAACAGCAGCAGCAATTGCACTCCCCTGCTCGGCAGCCTTTTCCATTTTTGATATTGCATCATAGAGGCACTTTGTGATATCCAACAATGCTATAACTTCACCATTCTCTACAACTGGGAGATGCCTGAATTTTCCTGGTGTAGAAAAGAAACGACAAAATTTCATAAGGATGCTTTACAACTGGTAATTGAGATAAAAATCATTGATATTTCAGGCGAAGTAATGAGTGCTCAAAAGAAGCAATTTCAAAATGAAGATGAAACACAAACCTAATTACACACTTACAGAGATGAAGATACTAAGTTAAATTAATTAAACAAAGGACAAACTAAAAGAAAAAGAAAAGGATAAGCAAAAAAGAAAAGGGTTCTCAAGTTTACAGGCCAGTTCTAGATATTGAACCTCTGTTAGTTGTAGGTAACCAGATACACAAGATACATTAAAGATGCACAGAGATCAGCATGTCAGATTGGCATTAAGAGTATATATTAAAAGTGGAAAGAGTATATATTAAAAGTGGAAACACAATTGCAACTGTCAACAAACTACACAAATTCACTACTTGAAAGAGAGAGGGAAAAAAAAAAAAAAAAAGAAAAAAGAAGGGAGCAGGGAAAAAAGATAAAAAATAAAAAACAACTTTGAACAAGAAGTTGGCTAAAAGAAATCAGAAACCCACTGGATGAAAATCAACCAGAAAACTACAGTGAAATGGAATCAAAAAATTAGAAATATCATCATAAGTATATCTGGTTAAGCATCTCAAAATTTTAATAGGAAATTTGTATTTTAGAGTGTATATAATGATATTAAAAACTAAAGTATGTGGATCAGAAATATACAAATAAAAAGAGAGCCTTTGAAATTCCCTGGGACTAACTTATTGAGAAGAATGCAATCAAGATATATAACTAGGAAACAATTCCAGGAAGAGCAATGGCCAGAGAAGGTGGAGCCACAATAAATTTTTTCATAATTACACAAATAAAAGCTTAATTATATACACGTAAAGATGCATTAGAATAGAATTATCATAGGCACACTCCTTTCCCCAAATCATCATTCGTAGAGTAGTCAATGCCACAAGAAAATTTTCTAGCGATTATCTGACAGCACAAAAGGGCCTGATAAATACAAATAAAGATACCACAGAAAACATGCGTTTATATTTGCTTATAGCAAAATTGGCAGGACACCACAAAGAGAAGCAAAATGGCTGATATCCACAGAAACATAGAACCAAACTTAATAGTGTAGCAGTGTCCTATGTTTCCAATGTTCATAAGGAATAATCATTTCATCCTTTCTTTTATTGGTGAAACCTCTGTGTTTTTTTGCACTTTCTATGTTTGTGCATGTGTGTGTGGGGTAGTGTGCATAAAACCAAAGACATAGTGTTACTTTTTTTTTTTTTAATTTAATTGTTCACATGGAAAATTAATCCATCTCTTTCATTTAAATATGGAACATAATAATGATTATTATGCACAAAATAATTCTATAGCCCTCATACTTAAGCTAAAATTAGCAAATTCAATACATCTCCAGCTATCCATGACTGGACAATTTGTAATGAGAGGTCTGCACATTTGCAGTGCACAACACAAAAGCAGAAGACAAACAAACATATATCAGCAAGGTTCAATGAAATAAATCTCCGTTATGCCCAGGAATTTCATCTTTTGACAGCACAGAGAATGCCTCTTGAATTGACATGAACAACAAAAATATAGGAATACAATATACCTTGCACCATCTTCTGAAGTGCTTCAATGGCTAATGTGTCGGATGTGACAAAAATAGGATTTCGTGTCATGATCTTTGACACAGTGGTTTGATCCGGTCGTAAACCCTCTGCAATAACTCTGGAGGTAATATCCTGACAATTATTTGCATTAGTATAAAATTGCATGTGCATGATTCAACTATAACTTCTTCAAAGTAAAATTCCAAGTAAGAAGCATCCACACCTTGTCAGTGACAATTCCCGAAAGCAAAGCGTTTGCATCAGTTAACAGGACAGCATCAACCCGGCGAGCTGCCATCCTCCGACATGCGTCAGAAACTGTAGTTCCTTCAGGAATGGTAAGTGCTTTTGACAACCTTAGTTTCTTGACCGTCCTCTCTCCCCCAGCAGCACTATAACATTTGTTTTTTATGAATACTAAACCAAAGATAAGAACATGTCTAAATACAATTAACATGGAAGAATAAAATTACATCAAAACTTTGCCTAGGCATCTAGATGGTTCCAAGCCCATGTAAAGGAGCAGGGTAATTAGGTTGACAGCAAACATAAACCTTGTTAACTAACATGATATGTGTCCTACAAGTTATTGCACTAAAGCTTGGTCATTTCTTGGAAGGAATGGGTCACATCGAATCTTGGCATGAAAGTAGAGGGGGAAGGTTTCACAATATATAGGGCAACAACAGATTATATCAGATTCAAGTTTGTCAACAAGAAAATGATGAGTGAACATTCTACAGTGAGGAACCTTTAAGTGAGAGCTTTAAGTAGTTAGAATCAATACCATGAAAGAATGGGGCACATATATAAATATTGCATATAGAATTTAAGAAGGATAGATGAAATAACGAGGGGCATCAAATGGTCTATGCTATTGTAATGTTTCCAGCAAAATTAGAGGTAAGTTCTACCTTATGCCGATAATAAGCGATGCTCTATAGATGTGAATGCTAAGCAGTACATTGTGGATATGAACAGATGAGGAGAATGCTAAAATGAATGGGCAGTCACATGGAAATCAATAAGATATGAAACAACAGCATCCAAAAGAAAGTTGAAGTAGTATTTATAGATAAAAAAATAAGGGAAACACGATTGAGATAGTTTGGCCAAGTACATGGACGTGATTTGGGGTACTTGTTAGACATTGTGATACCTTAGAGACAACTAACATAAAACTGTGGAGATGAAAAATGACATTGGAGAGAAGTGACAAAAAATTAAAGGTGCTTACGAAAACATGGTCCATGATAACTACAATAGAAAAATAGGATTCATACAACCAACCCCATATAATGAAAATAAGGTTTGAGTGTTATTGTTTTCATTGATATTATCAAATTGAATCCAATATTTACTAACTCCAGGATGTCTACACTAAATGCCAATTGATCTCATGATGATAAGTTGACTAAAAGGAGCATTTAAATAGCAAATGCAAAAGCAATCCCCTAGGACACTCTGTAAACCCAATCACAGGACCCATCAATATTTAGTACCACAGACACATAAAAAATGATAACTATCAACCCGGATTAAAAAGTTCTACGTTGATTATATTTTAGCCAGCAGAAAAGCCTAAGGACTAAGACCAATCAAAGATGAAAAAGAACAAAGTCCAATGCCACTAACCTCCAAGCATCAAAATAAGTGCTAGATAAGAATAAGATGAGACAACTAACCATCTGAAATATCATATACTTCATACTAACACATCTATCATTTTCTCCATCACCTTAATACATTAGAAATACTCTACATGCATATGAAGGCAAACCGACAAATAACAATAACTACAGTGCCCACATAACGTAGCTTCTCTATAGTGGCAAGTGGATGCGATACCAAATTTATTTTCAACAAACCAAGCTGCCACAAGGGTATCAGAAACAACAAACCATAACAACTTAATCATCAAAAATAACACCAAAATTTCATTACCGATTACAATACCCGGATATAAATGCCTCGATTAAAAAGCTCGATTACACACAGACCTCAAATCATATAGTACAACGATATTGAAACCGAAAGTATTCCATTCAACCAATATCTGATCAAAATTAAGAAGAACACGAAACTCACGATGGACCACCAGGAGGTGAAGAAGGTTTAGAGTTGTTCCCATTAGCTGGGGCGGTGTTCCCATTCTCCAATTGAGCGGATTTCCTGGGGGCTGCCGGAGCGCGTTTCTGATGCAAACTCGTGCGCCGTGGCCCCGGAGGAGCTGCTACTTGACTGCTCATAATTCGATTCTCTCTCTCTCGCTCTCCTCCCTCGCTCGAACTTTTATAAGCAATCCAGATGATCGTGAAATTAGGGTTCTAAATCTTAGATAGACAGAAAATAATACTGCTGCGAGGCTGATGGATTGATTATTCGAAATATAGAGAGAGTGTGTCAGAGAGAGAGAGAGTCAGATGTAGAGAGAGAGAGTTAGGGTTGCGTTATGATGGTCTCCACCTCTTCTTCCTCTTCCTCTCTCTCTCTCTCTGTCTTCGCCCGTGGGGTGGGAAATGAGTGATTTCAAATGACGGTTAAATACGAGATAGCTCCCTTTTGAACGTTTCCCTTCTCATTTATTGTTTTGTTATTAAATTTAAATGTTTTATTATTAATGTTTGAACATTTTATTATGGTGATCAATATTCCGAAAAAAAAATGATAGATCTGATAACTGAATTTTATCCATTTATGCAAATAACTATTGATTTACTACTTATAAAGATTTAAATCACTTATAATATTGATAATTAATTATAAAAATAAACAAAATTTAAGTAATACTTTGATAATCAATTATAAAATTAGTAAAATTCAGATACTAAATTAACACTTTATACTTAAATAGTTAATTACGAAGATGGTAAAATTTAGGTACCATACATTTTGTTTTTCGTTTTCATAAAAATTTTCTATATCACTCAAAATAATTAGTTGTATATATCAATTCGTGCCATTATAAATGTCTAGAAATGATAAATAATTAAGTGAATTATTTGATTGTTTAAATTATCATTAAGAAAATGGTACACATCTTTTGTTTTTTTCTTTTTTCCTACGAAAATACTAAATATTACAACATGGGAAGTGAAACTTTAAACTTCATCCAACTCGGAGGAGAGTGACGATCATTCTATTAAGTTACAATGGCCTCGAGTCCTCTCCATATAATTATACAAAATAGCTCCATTTCAACTATATTTATTTTCTTTGTTTTTAAAATTATTTGACTAATTGCTCCCTATATTACGTAAAACACCAAGAATTGCTTACACATTTATAAATAAATAAATCTATTATGCTTTTGAAATCTTCATTCTTTATTTATTTATCTTATTTTTATATATTTTTTATTCTAACTATAAGGTAAAATAATTTGTAAGTAAAGATATATATTATATATGAAACGAGACGGTCCGATCACACAATTAGAACATAAATAAAATGAAAAAAGTGATGAGGCAAATAAATAAGTCTACATGCCATTTCTTTAAAAAAAAAAAAAAAAGAAGAACGGAGTAAATAAGGAAATAATATAATTTTCTTTTTATGGCGATCATGTCTTATTTGCAGGCTAATACCACAAATTATCGGCCAGTGCTAGAACTTGTCATTACCTGAAACAGCAGAAATAGAAGAATACTTCCTTTGTAATGTTTTGTGTATTTGTTTTCTGGCAGTTGTCTTTCAGTGGATCTGGCTGCGACCGGTTGGTTGCTGGTTTTGTCCTTACGTGGACGTGGTCGGTAGAGGGAACATACGCCATACATTTCACCGGTACCATTATTCCCTTGTCTTTTCCACGGTTTAATAGCAGGATAGAAGAGCAGCATTCATATAAACTAAACTATTGATACCATTCGTATGAAATATCAGCATTAATACTAACTAGAGTAAAGCGTGATAGTGGTGCATAATTTTAGAGGCTCTAGTTTTCTCCCTCTTCTTGCGTTTGAAAACGAAATTGAAAGACAAATATATCCAAAAAAACACTAATAAAGCGACCCGAAAATTTTAACAAAAGTACCAAACGAGCAGACATGTATAGCTTTTTCTAAGCAGAATACATCGACTTTTTTAATCTTTCTTACTCGGACATATTATAAGCGGCAACATAGATATGTGGTTTGACCACAAAAACAGTAACTAGGAAAGACAGGATTTAGTTTACATTTTTTTTTTTTTTTATTGTGGGTGTCATGGAACACAAAAACCGGTGGCAGCAAAACACAATAAAGCACACAGGTTGATGTTGTTCGCATATTAGCGTCACCATATTCGTCATTACACATATTCCCCAATCAATTTGATAATTAGAAAGGAAAAAAAAAGTTTCATTATTATTCAATCGAGCTTTAAACCCAATCTTTTTCTTTTCCTTTTTCTTTTTTTTTTCTATGGTCGAAAAACACAATCATTTAACTGCATGAAATTTATGTTAAAATTTTACTGAAATCTTTATATTACAGTTACATAAATAATCTAAGATTGTGAAATTTGTATCATTACACGAACTAAGATGTTCCAATTTATTATTATTTATGCTAATATATAGTTGAATATATAGAAAACTTACTGATGTAGCAGTATAAGCATATTGGACAAGAACCGCTCATTAAAATATAAAAGAATCCAATTTAATTTCATTATTAACATAGAAAAACTTACGTAATAGTATAAATATAAAGTATATCTAAATTGCGACAAATTTATAAAAAATAAAAAAGAAATCTTGGACTCGTTACCCATGGTCCCCTAACATAATAGTAACAAAACATATAACATATACAAAAAGGCTCGTACTTCATTGTGTTTAAGATTTTATTCTCATTGCCTAACCTTGATACGTATGATCAGACATTCATTCAGGCTCTCACCAATCTGCGGTGTTAGATCAAAATACGTAACAAGGCGAAACAAGCGTACGGTGTACCCTTACTTACACTATCCCATTCCTATCTGCTAACTAGTGACCTCTCTCTCTCTCTCCATGACTCGCATCTTTGTCAGCATTAAACGACAGCCAAGATACATGTGACGATAGCCACATTTCTTTAATTATTTTACGCCTTTGAACTTACTCATTCCCAATGCAACGAAGTGCCATCAATACTAGGGAGAGCTACTTCAGACTAGTTTGGCTTTTTCTTCAAAGCAAATCAAGTCAGAGTTTTTTTTTTTTAATCCAATTATACATTCCACTAAAACTTTTTACAAACCTAAATTTCAGTTTGGCTGGTAAAATAAATCATATATTATAGTCTAAGAAAATATATTTACATAATATATAATCTTATATGCAAGATATTAAATTTATTTAATAATAATAATAATATTGATATTATATTAGAGTTGATAAAGCTAATATTTATCCAATTAAGAAATTTAAATATCTAATGATAGCTAGTTCTATTTATCAAAATAATATATAGAATAAATTTCTAATGAAGTTATATATATAATTTATAAAATTATGGCAATAAAAATTCAATGTATATACTTTTAGTAAATGTAAACTAGAAGTTCATCAAGTGTTACATCAAAATAAAGAGATTTTTTAGTTGCAAGTAAAATATTATTATTTTTTACAAAATGGTTTAGTTTAGTTTCATAGATTGGTTTGATCCATCTTTCTAAACCAATCATAAATTATTTTTGTTTCAATTTGTTTGAGAAATTTCTAATTTAAATTGCAAGGAAAAAAAAAACCATCTTTTCAATTTGATTTGCTTTTATTAGACTAACGAATATTAAAATCTTTTAGTTTGAATAAATAAGGTTTGCTTCCACCTTTTATTAACAAGTTACACTATATAGTAATTGAAAAAAGAAGTGCAAAATTTTGTAAAAAAAAAAAAAAAACTAAACTCTAGCTAACATTTTACTAATAATATCTTTAATTTGAGCCCTAACTAATCTCTAACATTTTTCATGACGAGAGGTTATGTGTAAAAAAAAAGAAAGAAAAAAGACTACTTATTAGCTTACCTCAATTACATTACATTGATATTAGATTTGTACTTATTTAATTTTACGACCTCTCTTTATTTAAATGTATGATTAATTTAATTATAAAGTTCCTCAATTTAAGGAAGTACAAGAGTTTATTACACCAATTTAAAATAGTTTAATATAACAAATGACACCCAAACTTTGCTAAATATGTAATTTAAAAATTATACTTTAAAAATCAATTTACTACTTAGCTAAAATTTTTGTGAATATTTTTGCTGTATAAACTAACTCTGCTAAATCTATTTACTAATGTAGATATAAGGATGAATCACAAATGAATGTTTTTAACACTCCAAAGCTAAGGAGTAATCAACAGGCATCTATAAGGAGTTAGCTACCAACTACCACTTAGCCTTGGAGTGATCGAAATCGCCACTTAACATGGATTAGGTCACAATTCACTTCAAAAAGTGAGCCATTCGACCCACTAGTAACCATAGGTATATTTCCAGTTCATAGTTATTTCCAAGTCAACAAACAAACTTAACAAATTTAATTCAGGTAATAAAAATGATTAAAAAAATTTCAATTAGGTCATAAATCGTAAATTGATTTCTTTCAAAATATAGATAATAAATTACACATTATGATAAAATTTAGATACCATTTGTGATCCCAATTCAAAATATGAGGGCTTAACTACATAATAGTCACATAAGTTCATCTCTATCCCTCTTACACACCTTCTATTACCCACTCATCTTCTATTAGTCTATTTCTCCTAATGCGTTTTCCTCATTCCTCCAATCTTTTTAAACCTAATAAGCTTGTCTATCACCATTCATAAAGGAAACACCCCTCTCATTGACTTCCTTACCTTTAAACTTGTCTTAGCTGTCTCATCTAGAAAGTCTCGTTTAATATCTTTTCATTACCTCCATTTCCATCCTCTTTTTAGTATATGCCATGCCAATTTGTAACTTCTGTTGATGCTTTATTTTCATTTAGTGTAACTTTCTACCTCTTTGTGTTCATTTTTCTCTAGTCAAAATATTAACTTTTCTTATCTTAGTATAATTTTTTACGGCCAATGTTTATTGATACCCAATTTTTATTATAAGATATGTGTTTGTTATAGATCAGCTTTGTGATCCTTCTCTCTTTAATTTATTTTTTTCTACCTTATATACTTTATCTATTAAGATTTACGTATGAATGAATTTTTGTTCTCTCATAAAACCAATTAACAAGGGTCAAAATTTTAGGGATCTACTGAAGGTTAATTATCATTACTTTGCATACTTGTATTATTTCTTCTTTTTTTTTCAATTATATAACCTACAATTTTATGTTTTTTGCTTAGTAAACTTATCTGCGTTATTAAGCAAATACAAGGAGTTTTTAACTCCACACCCCCTTTCTCCAGTAAAATTACTTATATGTCCTTTAATACTACATCTAAATATATTGAAACAAAATAAAAAGGATTTAATTTAAGGTTATTTTTGGAATTTAACAAAAATTTACAATTATGATGGTTATTTAGTGTAAGCATTAATCACTCTTTATTTTGTCTATCTTCTACTATATTAAGCAAAAATTCCTCTAATCATCTATTAGTCACAAATATCATGTACCAAAAGTCCATCCTAACCTATCATTAGTACAATAAAAGTAATTCTCCCAATACAATCACTTGAACTACTTGCAAGCGAATTGTCTTCATAATAATCATACTTTAAAAAATAATATTTTCAATTTATATGAAAATAGAACCTAACAACAAGTCTAATCTACATATTATCATTTAGCTCCACTAATCATCTATTATTCACAAATACCGTGTTATAAAAACCTCTCATACCCGACAAGCTAGTAGTTTCGATCACAGTATAAGTAACAAGCTTCATCTTAACACTTATAGTTGTGAAAAGTGAAAACTACACTTATATGCCCTAAATTTTACTACTTTTTCTAACTGAGTTTCGAATTTTTAATTTTACTATTTTAGTTCTTACAATTCAAAAAGTTTACAAAAGAGTCATCCGTTAGTGAATTGTTAGTTTTTCTATTAAGGAATGATTCTTTTATAAACTTTTTGAAAATTTGAGGATTGAAATAGAAAAAATAAAAACTCGAGAACTTAATTAGAAAAATGAAAAAGTTCTAAGACTAAAAGTGTAAAATGTAAATTTTCCCTTTTTTTCCTTTTAGGATCTATATATTTATTTGTATTTTAATTTACAACATATGCTTACATATATATATATATATATATATATACATACATATGTTTTTGTTCTTTCAGGACATGATTTTTAATGATACCTATAGCGTAGAAAAACGAAAATGCTAGTTTTATTCATTTTTAAAAACTCAAGTCTTTAAATAGAGAAAAAGTGAAAATATGAAATTCTAAAACAAAAAGGTTTTTTTTTTTCATTTTGGTTAATAAAATGCTTCAAACAATCAATAATCCAATTTGATATTCTTATTACAATCAAATCACATTTAATTTTATAGTTTCTTAAAATTTACATATAACAATAGTTTTTTTTTTTCCTTGCAAACTATATTATATATTACAACAATTTAAGAGAGAAAGGGATTCAAAACTAGTCCATCTTTTTGGAAGATTAGTATTAACAAAGTAACTGTACAACTTATTTTATACTTATTTTAATTATTAAGTTAAATAAATAATAGCGATCACAAATAATTATTATTTAATTTAATATTACTATATAAAGTTAGTTAAAATATCATTATACATTTGTACATCGAAAAATATAAATAATGATTATGTTTATGATAAGATAAATAATTTTTTTATCAATATTTTATCTAATAATATAATTAACTACTCTAATTCATTAAATTGTAACCTTTTTTTTTGGTAGAAAAATTAACAAATGATGAAAAAGGAAAAAAAATGAAAGACTACACTTTAAGTCCTCGAACTTTACTATTTTTTCTAATTGAGTCATTAAACTTTTATTTTTTCTCTTTTAGTCCTCAAACTTTTCAAAAATCTACAAAAAAAGTCCTTCCTTAATGGAAAAACTAACGATCCATTAACGAAAAACTCTCTTACAAACTTTTTAAAAGTTCGAAGACTGAAATAGAAAAAATAAAAGTTTGAGAACTTAATTAGAAAAAGTAACAAAACATACACATATATACAATGCAAGTTACATCAAGTATAACAACAAAAAATCAATTAATTATCTTGAATTTAAGTCAACGACCAATAAATGTGTACTCATAACCCCATTACACCATAATCTTTGTCTATATATATAAGTAGATATGGAATATAAGTTTGCCTTTCAGTCCTTTATACCCATAGTCTAGAGTCCTTAAAAACTAGTTTTCTAGTTGTGTCGCCTCATATGTAAATCCATTAAGGAAATATTACATATGATTAGTAGTTTTCCCTTAGGGATATATTATTACGGGCATATTGGACAAGCGAGTCAAGTACAACTAGCAATCATTACGTTAGACCAAATATATATTAGTCAAGTCAAGTCATTTCTATACTAACAAGCATAACCATTCTAACAAGCACCATGTACTTGGAAAGCTAAATAATATACAAACCAATTACAAAGCACGAATCAATCAAGAAACCCAAATTGAACAACCTAACTATTATAACAATAAACTTATCTTAATTTTCGATTCTAATAAATCCAACTCAAAAATGTTAAATAACCCAAACTGTCTTTAGATGACACTCCTTAAAAGCTCTTTAAAATCCTACCTTATTCTAGGATTATAGAGTAACTATAGCTAAATAAGAGGGTAAAAGTAAAAACTTAGCTTAGAAAAGGAATGATTAAAATATATGGAACGAAGATTTGAAGATCTAGAAAAGGAAGTTTCAAATAAAGTTTGATTCTTATAAATTATTGTAGACACTCTATTTTGCCTCATTTTATTTTATTTATTTATTTTTAGGATTGGGTAAAGGGTCCTAATTTAGGGAAAAACTAAAATATAAGAAATTTAGAGAAAATACAAAAAATGGAAAGTTAGAAAAATCACAAAAAAAATTAAAAATAGAGGATTTTGGGGAAAATTTAGAGAATAATGTTGAATTATAATAAAATATTTTAGATTTAATTGGTGAAGGGCATTGGGCCTAGGTTTAAATCCAAATCTAATCTAAGCTGACATTGTCCAATTGTACATATAAATAAAGCATAGGTCAACAGCTTAACAGATAAACACATTCACTTAACTTTAGCTTTGGCATGGAGGTTTGGGCACAAAATATCCTTTTCTTTTTTATATTGAGAGAGTGTGGATCGGACAAGACTAAGCTTGGTTCGTATGGCTAGGGTCATGGCCTAAGGCCCTTAAAAAGAAAAGCGAACAACTATGCACCTATCTTTTTTTACTTGCATGAGTGGGGATACGTGGCCGTTGCCCCCATACTTCTTCTTCCTCAAATTTTTCTCATATTTTTAGTTTCTTTCCTCCTTAGTATACTTAATTTAAGGTCGTTTTTTACCCCATTTACTACATGACTTTACTGAATTAATAGTGAAATTGTATAGGACAATTGGAATACTTTGAATTGGAGTAAAAAATCATGTAAGTTCATCCTTTTACACGACAAGAATCAAGTTTGAAAATTTAAAAAAAAAAATTGAGTTAATGTTCTTTAATAGTGATTTTCGAAAATTATGAGCTTTCCAAGCTTAGCTCGATCCTCCAAGCTATAAATAAGATCTCAATCATCACTCTTATACACACAATTATCACTTCTAATCAATTCTCACTCTCATACTCTCTCTCTTTACGCTGCTACCGCTTCTCTCTTTCCTCAAAACACCATCCTAGCTACCACAGCAGAGCAAAACAACACCAATAAGAGCTTTGTAACATCCATAAACCCAAGATCCGACCTTCCATTCCCTTCTAGCAACCATTGTGCATCGCAATCAACAACTGCCGCAAGTCACTACCTTTAAAAACAACTTAAACTACTAAGGTATCTATCTTACCCCTCATATCCCCAATCTGAAACACATAGAAACCCCATTCCCTACTCAAATTGGTGATTAGAGTAAGCTTAGGCAACTGTGCTAGTCGCTATTGGAGAAGAGGAATCGACCTGAACCCAACCTAGACCCAACCTGCATCCGTCCTTGGTTCGGCCTTTCTCTTTTTCGATTGTTTTGTAAATTTATTTATTTATGTACTCATGTATTTGTAAATGTAATTGTAATTGTAATAAAAAAAAAAGAAGAAGAAGAAGAAAGAAAAGAAAGATCGAAAAAAAAGGAAAATAAAATAGAATAGAAAAAAAAAAAGAAAAGAAAAAGTTTGGTTTTATGTTTTAATCAAAATAATAATAAATAACTAGAATAATAATAATAAAATAGAAAACCAAAAAAAAGAGAGCAAATAAATAACAAAGTTGTTTAATCACTTAGAAAAATTAGTTTTTAAAAAATAATAATAAATGAATGACCCTTTCAAAATTAGAAATTTTTTAAAACTTTCCAAAAATAAATCCCAATTTAGGACCATTTTGACTTTTCTTAATAAAACCCAAATCTACTTAAAACATAAACTCGACTTTTCTTTCAAGTTTAAAATCAACTTACTCACCTAAAGTTTTCATTAAAAAAACTACGTATATCTGATCCTGAATAGTTGATACATAGGTATCTTTGAAGCGACATAAAAAGCAAGTTTTTTCATCTTAGTTTAATTTATTCGATTTAGCCTAATTTACTAATCATTGATTCAATTTCGATACATTCAAAAAGGTGATTTTAAGAGATTAAGTTTAAAATTGGAAAGTTGATGATATCTATAGGGATTTAAAGAATTTAAACCCTGGACTCGATTTCTAATTCTTAAAATCATTTATAAAATTGGTTTTATTGGAAAAATCAGTAGCTAAATTATAATCAATTCACTCAATTGGTTATAATTTTACTCTTTTTCCCCACTCCCGTCGAGTTACAGTTTGAAATGTTTTAAAAAATAAAAGAACCGGTTTTCTCTAAACCTTAATCGATAGTCAATATTAAACGGATAGGGTTTAATATCAATCAATTTAAAGAGGACTATTTATAAAAACTAGGAAAAATGAAGCTCAATTATAATAAGTTTAATACTTAAAATGCTCGAAGATAGTTTTAAAGTATAAAATATGCTTAGGAAATAGGTTAGAGCATAAGAAAATTGATTTAACAAATAGGAATAGAAGAAAACTTGATTCAGACATCTAATGTGAACTACTTGAGTCTAATGATTCAAGGGAATCAATCAACTAATTCTTACTAGACTTCTATGATCAGAAGATTGGTTATGATCAGCCCTCCAATTCCACTTAAACTAGCCTCACGGTTAAAACCAAAACAGCAACAAACCTTCAAATTCACTCCCTAAACCAACTAAAAGCCAAACTTTTCTTTAATCTCATTTTAAATATACTTCAGTTACTCATAAGCCCATCAACATAAAAAAAATTTTACACCATCCAAACTACAAATTTCAGATTAGACACTAATTTAAGACCCAAAATCTACTAACAAACTTTAAAAAACCAACTTTAATCTAAAGAATAAGAGTAAAGATGAAAAAAAACTTACTTGAAATATAGGAATATGAGCTGGGAATCTTAAAGCAAGCTAAACCAAAAGCTCAAGCACACAAATTTAGATTTCAAAACATTAGCTAAGAAAACCTAGTGAAATGGTTATTTTCAAGGAAATAAGCTTAAAAATGAAATTTAAGGATTTATTCTTACCTCAAACTTACCTTTACATGAATTTTCTTGAGTATTTGAGACCTTAAGAGTATTGGCTAGTAGAGAATAAAGAGAAGAAGAGAGGAAGTGAATGAAAGGAGTAGGTTAGTAAAGTTTTACTGATGGGTGAGAGTGAAATAAGATAGATAAAGAAATAGGTAAGAATATAGGCTTTATGAGCTTGCAAGTACATGATGCTCTCTACTCTAATTGCATTTTCTGTTGAAATTTTCGGGCATTACATTTTTTCTTTGCATCTTTGGTTTCTGTACTTTCTTTTTTATCACGTATTACAATATGAACTTGTCACATGTTAATACTATAGGGAATAAAACATAAGAGATTTGCTATATATTAGTAGCAATTTGTATTGCATCAAATTATGTCCTCTTAAACTCAAAATTAAATGGACTATTGTTTTTAATTAATTTACGTATTATCTCCATTAACTATACATAATATTCATTTCTTCTTTTATAATTTTCAAATAGGTAACTCTAAATTATTTGTTACATCCATATTGTAATTAAGTTTCATAACTTTCCATGGAATTTTGATTATATTCCATAGTTTTAACTTAAAAATTAAATATGTTCAATTTCAATTTCTTCAAGGAGAAAAACAATTACAACATGGGAAGGAAAACTTTCATATGAACATATAAAACAGAAATAAAATGTATTTGAAAAATTTTCCCTTTTTCATAAATTAAAAATGCTTTAACAAATTTTAGTTTTAGGATTTGTTAATGCTACTTATATGTTTAATGGGTAACTTTATATCCATTCCCATGATATGAGGAAAACATTTATTTTTGTTGCACATTTTGGATGTTACAATATATAAGATATTTATACAATAGTCAACTATAGCAAATGATTTTCTATTTTTAAGTCCAATTACTCTATGTACATTGTGTGCTTCCAAATTTGAAGTTATTTTATTCATAATAAATTATGAATGAGATTATGGTGCAAGATGCCAAAGAACTAGGTCAAAGATAAAACTCAAATTCCTCTTTTGGAGAGCTTAACTTGATTGAAATTCAAAATTTGAGATTTTTATGTTCTATTTATCTTGAATTTTTTATTTTTTTTGGATAAATCATGGAACTTATTGAAACAAAATCCAAAGATATCATATAAGCATGAACCCAAATCATGTAAATGCTCAAAAATTTTAATTTTAATATTGTCAAATTTTATTTATTATACAAATGTATTTATTAATGCAAAAACCATTGCGTATGTACCTTTATGAGTTGGATATTTTTTTCTTAAACTATCGGTTAGGTATATAATTTGATTAAATAATTTTATTATGTTCTAAATTCTATCACTTTGCTATGTTTGATTTTTGCACACACATCACTCAGTGTGTACTATCTAGTATAGATCTAATTGTTTTTGTACTTTTTACTTTAAATGTATATGTTATATGTTTAATAAGATTTTGATTCAATTAGCCTTTAGATATATATAATTGAAATAAAAAAGTATAATACTATCATGCAAATTTTAAAAGAAAAAAAAAGGCAAAATATTAGGTTATATAGCTATAATAATAATAATAATAATAATAATAATAATAATAATAATAATAATAATAATAATAATAATAATAATAATAATAATAATAATAATAATAATAATATAAAGTGAAAAAGTGCAATAACTTAATTATATAACTAAAGGAAGAAGCCAATTAAATAGTCACCTTGAAAACATATGTAAATTTAAATATGATTTTTCAATAAATAGCCTATTTGTTTACATGGTTTATTCAAAATTAAACTCGAACAAATCTACAAACTCAAGATTTACCAATCTTGCATAGTCAACACTTACCATAGGTTAATATTTCTTCAAAGCAATAAGTGCTTGATATTATTAAAACATCTCCTTAGGCGAAAATTTTCCATGGCAATTCCCTAAAAACAAAATGAACATTTGGGCAATAAGCTATCATGCATAAAATGGTAATAGAGGACATAGATATCTAGTTCAATCAAAACTAACAAGACCATTAAATCTTAAGGCCTAAAAAAAAAAGATCGAACATACACATCTTATAGACGAGTTTAGGATGGATCTTAAACCTACTAGAGAGTCTAATGTTATCATGCTAGATTAAGGATTTATGGAATTATTTTATATTTTATTATTCATTGTGTAGCCGCAATTGCGCTGGATGGCACTCACTCATTTGTCATAGTTAGATTTTCGTTATAATAAATAGTAGTAGTATAAATACTCTGTTTAGAGTTTAGAAAGTATTCTTACATTCAACTGAATAATTTGTTTCTTTTATAGCTTTCTACCAAAGCTTCATCTAACAACAATAGTGAATGTAGTAAGATTCAATATTCATTTCTCATATGGTAACAGAGCATAATAGGTATCGTTTTCTTATATGTTGTGTTTCAATTTCAACAAGTTTCTTCTGACTTTATTAAAAGGGTCTTAATGATTAATTCTAAATGAGTCAAAGAGATCAAAGTTTGTTTGATCTATTATTCATATCTAGATTAGATAATCCAAGTATGAGTATTGGTAATATGATTTTTAATTGAAGTAATTTCTTATCTTAAATTCGATTGGTCAAGATGGCCTTATGAGCAAAACTAAGGTTAGAAGTCATTTTATAGTTTGATTTCCATGCCACTTGGGAATACTCCTAATCATGTTAAGTAGATAAAATGTGATTACATAGTTAGGTATGGAATATAAAACTTATGTTGAGTGACCTTGCTTAGAACGAACTTTCTATATATATTCAGTATAGGAGTTGTGAAAGGAGATTGTTTAGCAATATAGTATAACAAGTGGCCCTCTCATATAACAGTTGCAATGTAAAATTTGTAACTAATTCAAGAAAATTAATCTATTTATGCTTATTACAATAAACTTAAAAGATATATCGAATGCTTTAAATGCTTATCCAATCTGTTCTTACAAAAGAAAGAGTTCAAGAGTATAAATCACATAACAAACTTATTTAATTTTTTATGAGCTTAAACAATGCTTATGAAGGAGTAAGGAACCAAATCTTAGCTATGGATCCTTTACGTAATGTTAATAGGGTATGTTATTGTGTTTAGCAAGTTAAAAAACTACAAGTGGTTTGAACTTAAATATTGAAGTTTCAGCTTTTAGTCTTAACAAGGCAAAATGTGATAAGTCTAGTAGTGAGAGGAAAAGAAATAAGAAAGTAGTTTACAAATATTGCAAAATGGAAGGGCATGTTGTGGAAAATTTTTTTCAATTAATATAGGTTATCTCAAATGGTTCAAGGGTAAAAGGATTAGCAAAGGAAAGTAGACAAATTTGTGCAACAAATTTAAGCAAATTTTTTAAACCCCTTTTAATCCTTTTTCGGCTAATTGCAAAAGCCTTGAATAGCCAAACACTATCAACAAAGAAATGATACATATGTATGCAAAAGTGTTAAAGATGCTTAAAGATAAAAGGAGATTTGGAACAGGCTCAGGGCCAAGCACATGTTGTTCATTACGCAAGTATATCTAGTTCTTCTTTTTGTTTTAGCTCTCTAAGTAATCAATTCACTTGTCGGGTGGTTGACATTGGTGTAACAGATTATATGAGTCATTTCCTCGATATTTGGAATATAATTTGTAAATTAGCTAAACCAATTTTCATTAAATTGTCAAATGGATGAATGGTAAGAGCTAATAGAATTGAATTTGTTGATTTGACACTAAGTCTCACTCTCCATAATGTGTTCTTTGCTCTACAGTTCACTTGCAACCTTTTTGTTAGTCCATAAATTAGTTATAAGATTGTCAAACTCGTGATTTTATCTAATATCATTAGAGGGTTTGTAAAATTGAAATGTAAAATGAAAACGTCAAAACGTAAATTTCTATAACTTATGTAAATAACTTTAAAAAAATTATGGATATACTTACAATAATTATTCAAAACTTAAAATATAATATGAAAATAAAAAAATGAAGAAATTAAGTCTTTTTTTTCCATAAAAATTTTTAATATATAATCTAACATGTATAAAAGAAAGACAACTAGAGCTAAAACTAAACTTTTGCCCATTTAAAAAAGAAAGTTATAAATTAAAGAGAATTAAATATTTTAACTTATTTTTAAGTTATTGAAGGTATAAAATTAAGTATATAGTTTTCTTTATAAATTTTGTTATTGGAGCTAAAATGTAGATAAAAACTATGAACATAAAATGTAAGCCCCACAACTAGCCATTCGAGGTTTCGATGGGTTGAAAAACCCGATCGAGCCTAAATTATAAAGTAAAGTTAGAAATATTAGTAAAATGATCCCATAAGTTTGAATTTAAGAAAATAAATAATAAAATAGGATACTACAAAATTTTCAAATTTTAAGTATAATACTTGTTAATCATCAAAAAAGCGAAAAATGTAATTTAATAACTAATAAATTACTAGAGATAAATTATATGTATACTAAAAATAATAAAATAACCTAAATAATATTTAGGAATATTTATTTGTACTATATATGAATTTACATGTACGTAGAAATACGAGTAATTACTTAAAATACACGTAATGTGTTAAAATCATACTAAATAATTAAAGAAAATTCATAATTAATTAAGGAAAAATAAAGAAAAATCAGAAAAAATAAGGAATGATCCAGAAGTGGGTCGTGACAGCTGGAAAAAATAAGAAAAAAATTGGCCAATTAAAGTAAGACAACACAAAAGCCAAAAATTAAGGGATAAGGCAATTGTCTTGTCCAATTTAATGCATAATAATTATCCTAAAGCTCTATAAATAGCAAGAAAATTTTAGAAGCTTATTTGGACAGTTAGAAATCAGAAAAAATTAGGAAGAGGCGAAAATTGAGAGAAAAACCAAAGAAAAAAAAAAGGAAAACTGTGCAGTTGGGGCTACGAAGGAGAACCCAAACCCGACGAGCAGCTGGGAGTGGACGGCCACCACCACCACACGGAGGTGGCAGCGCCCAAGACGGCCGACAAGGCCACGGCTGCTGGAGGTGGTCAGAGACACCCCGACCGGTGAGTCCCTCTTTTGCTCCGATTTTGAATAATTTAGTAAAATTAGTTATTTTGTCTAGAAAATTATGAAATTTGTTATTCGGAGGTTTTGTTATATGTAGATTTAAGGAAAAATAGTGATTTAGTTTAATCAAGTCTGAAAATATAGGGTTCTTAATAAATTGAGCAAAACCGAGCATGATTAGAATGAGAAATAAATAGGCTTAAGAGTATAGTTTGGAGCTCAATTTTTTTAACAATGCTATGAAGCCATTTTTCTAAAATTAATTTTCAAAATTTTTAAGTTAATTTTTAGCCCTAAAATGATGGAAAAATTGGGTAATTTTAGGTTAATT
Source organism: Lumnitzera racemosa (assembly GCA_024138005.1). Taxonomy (NCBI): domain Eukaryota; kingdom Viridiplantae; phylum Streptophyta; class Magnoliopsida; order Myrtales; family Combretaceae; genus Lumnitzera; species Lumnitzera racemosa. The sequence continues at coordinate 24,304,011 of JAMXBC010000008.1, forward strand.
AGGTGATTAAGATACTAATTATTGATTTAGATATTAATTATATGTTTAGGGATGTTAATCTCTGATGTGGAGTCCTGATCTTAGCCTTTAGAGTATTAAGTGTAGTTAATTTAGGAAATTAGGTAATTATTGTAAGAAATTAGTAATATGTGGAATTGAAAATTAATAAATCTAAAAAAATTAGGGTTATTTAAATAATATTAGAATAAAAATCAAAAGAATACTAAATCTGAATTAAGATTTAATTTTAGGTAATTGTATAAAAATGTAAGATTTGCTCATATTGGGGATAAATCCGATACCCCAATTAGGAATAACGTGTACCGAATAGTTTAGAATATTAAATTAAGACCCAATAAAATATTTGAATACTCGAGCTTAATATGATTAATTTTACATTAGGATTCGAGCATGTTTAGGACTTAGAAATCGAACTAGAACCTAATTTAGAAATTGATGTAGAAATCGAACCCGAACCTAATCCCGAACCTATAATAATTGTAAAAGACATAAGACTTAGATAATTAGGCATATTAAACCCTACACAAAATATAATAATACGCGTTATAGGATAAAATGAACCTATAATAGTTATATGAAAAACTGAAACCACGTTTGTGTTATAGGGATGATTGGCGATGGCCTGAGCAAGTTGAACCTCGAGTGAGTGAGCGAGGAGTCGAGGTAAGTTAAAATTAATACAATGCTGTATTTTGGAGGCTTGAGATTATGCTTGGTTGTGCTTGTTAGATAGTTAGATGTGTGCATGTGCTTGATTATGGGTGATGCTATGATTCTGTTTGTTGCTCTAGCATGTATTGTATGGTTTGTATAAAATGATTAATCACCCTAAACTGGACCTAATCAAATATACAACCTATCATCATAATCAGACCTACATGGCAACCCATTAGGGGAACTTAGGACTCTCTGACCAAATACCGACCCCTTCGAAAGGGATAGCGTAGGATTGCAATTGGTCCCTTCTTCATCCTCAATTGAACTAAGTGACAAGAGAGGAGGTTGCGGCGAAAGTAAACTCAATGGTTTGAAGGTAGTCACGAGAGGAGCGAGGTCTCCATTGCACAAGCCTAGGTTTGGTCATGAGCTGTTGCATTAATGGTAATTCCTCAACCCAGATTAGAGCGGGCGCAATTTCTCTAATCTCACGACGGGTCGGACAAAGTCGTGCGATGGCATTTGCTTGAACATGCATTACACCTAATAAGTTGATTGATAACCTTGTTATATTTGTGGTATAGTTTTAAGTCCTCCATCCTAACTTACTGAGCTGTGATTGCTCACATCCCTATAGATGTCGTATAGGTGCTGGCTAAGAAGTGGCAAACAACTACTCTGAAGCTAGCAATTGCTGGATCCTAGGGAATGAGGAAAAACATTGAAGAATCAACACATATTTTATTACTTTTCATTTCTGAATAATGTATAACTAGGAAATATGTTATAGAGAATTATTGTAAACTTTAATTGCAATAATTAATTGAATTATAGTGTATATATATATTTCCTTACTTTCTTAGGTAAATGATTTATTCAAATTACAAACTGTTAACTTCAAAGCGGGTTAGTCGTGGACGTCTTGTGTAGATCAGGTCTAAGATAGCGGTTGTAAAGCCAACTTCTATCTTAGGATGATTTACACGGCGGGGCTGTTATGACTCTGCCGCTTCGGGGCATGACATAAAATAAGAAATTGAGAGAGAAAGAAATAGGTAAAAAATTAGAATAAGATAAGATAGATGTTGTAATGCCTTAATAGTTGATGGCTTGTAAAAGGTTAGTTATATTTTTTTTTCTTTAATTTTTTGGTCCTCTAACTTAGATATGTAAAATCAGTAAACTTTGTCAAAAACATAAGTTTCTACCAAGTTTATATGTAAACTTGGTTTAAAACATAAGTTTCTATACAAGAAAAGATTTTACACCCAAGTTAATTTAGAAGAGCTACTTAAAATCGTAAACTTGTAAAATTGCATTGGCAAAATCGTGATTTTAACAATTATGGTTATAAGTTAATCGCTTATAGCTGAATTTGACTTACTTCAATATTTTCTACAAGACTCAAAAGTAGAAAGCCAATTGCTAGAGCAAAGATGCTAAAGGGACTATATGTACTTTAATCAAATGGTTATAGATCCATTTTATCTTATCTAGACGATTTTAGCTAAAATTCCTTATTAGTTACAAAGATCATGCAAACTAGTTACATGCTCATTTGGATCACATATTTGTTTCTAAGCTTCAATAGTTATTTGGTAGTAAGCATTTAGATTTAAATAACTTTGTTTGTAATATTTGTCAGATGGCTAAATTTCAAAGACTTCCTTTTCCAAGAAGTACCCATTTGTCATCTTTTCCTTTTCAATTGATTCATATAAATGTTTGGAAACATTATTGTATTCCATCCTTTTGTCTAGTACTAGATTTTTCTTAATGATAGTGGATGGTTATTTTAGATCCTCTAAGACATACTTAATTCATCATAAATCTCAAGTTGTTTTTGTTTTAGATAAGTATTTGAAATACATATCTAATAATTTTCAATTACTCTAAAGTACATTAGAAAAGGTAATGGTGAAGAATTCTTCTCTAATTTTTGTCAATCGTCTTTTCATAATTTAGAGATAATACATCAATGTACTATGACCTATACACCACAACAAAATGGTTGTTTTGAGAGAAAGCATAGACATTTGTTAGACACATCAAAAATCTTGGTAGCACATGCAAATTAACTATAGAAATTTTGGGATAAATGTATTCTTATAGCTACCTATCTTAAATAAAATACCAATATCTATCCTTAATTGGAAAAGCACCTTAGAAAAAGTTGCTTGGTAAACCTCCATCATACAACTATCTTCAAATCATGGGATGTTTATTTTATGCATCCAAACACTTACCCAATTAAGACAAATTTGATTCTAGAGATGTAAGGTGTAAGCTATATTTTTGCAATTTATGAACATGGTTAAAGGGATATAAGGTGTTTGATCTTGACAAAGAATATTTGTTGATCAATCGTGATGTTCTTTTCCTTGAAAATGCTTTTTTCTTATAAGAGTTCTCTTAATAAAAGTTGTCATGAACATAATACATATAATCTTGCTCTTGATTTTGTCGATAGCAATATATTTAATGTGAATTGAGACCAATAACAGATAAGTTTGGTTACAGAAATGGGTCTAAGCTTGCTAAAAGCTTAAAAAAGGAGATGAGATTGTGCGAAAACTAGTAAAAGTAAAGTAAGCAAACTCACGAACAGCTTCAAGGATATAATGCATTAAGGAACTTCTGAGGACTCACGGCACAACTTGATATGACATACGAGATAGTTCAATAAGGTTACTCGCCACCTAACCTTACTTAAGAATTAGGATAAGAGTGGAAAGACTAAATAAGCTAACGAAAGCAATGTTCATAAAAGAGTATATTCAGTATATTGATGATAAGAAGATAATTTGTCTTATAGCTAAATGTACAACGGTTATTTATACTTGAGAAATCAGGGCAATTTACCTAAAATAGAAAAGATTAAAAAGGTAATGTTTAAAAGAAATAACGTCCAAAGAGTAATAAGAAGTATAAATGATAATTCAACAAAATTAATGATTAACGTTACAAATTCCTTCATGTAGGTTTAAGATATGAAGCAATAGTATATTGGGGATACTTTTGTTAGAAATAGATAAAATAGTACAGTAATGATGGAGGGTCGAGTAAAGGTGTCTGGCAGACTTAGGCTCATATGAGAAGGAGTGGCTATGGATATGTATTAGAGCTCTCGGCTTCTCGATACCAATATTGCCAATCTTAAGGTTTGCTAAGTCAGAGTCGAGTAAATGTATGTAAGGGGTTGGGTAATCAGTTGAGCATTCAACCAGTCAGTATACAACTACCAAGAGATTTATAATTATACGACTTAGCATAAGAAGTTGGCCGGCAATAAGGATTAGTTCAACCCCGGCATCAAGAATCAGCTCAGCCTCGACATGAATGGGTTAGAATAAGAAGATTTGCCTTATTAGTCCTTCTAGGTATTAGGTTCAGCTACAGGTTAGAGATCTAGTAGCCTAATTCCTATCAATATTCTTTTATTCACTCCTAATAACACTTTTATTGCTCATCAACCTTTATCTTTTGATACTATTATAGAGAAAATCAATTATTTTCCTAATTCTGTTCATAGTTATTTCCTTAAGTCTAACCTTATTTCTACAAATGACAATATGTTAAGAAGATTAACTAAGATAAAAACCATCTTAGCTTCAAGATTTTATTCATGCTATTCATAACTCCTCTATTGCTATTATCATTGATACTTCCATTTTATATCCATTCTTTTATCAAACTACTTTTTCTTCTAACCTTGATTATTATGTTGCTTCATTAGCTAATAAATTACCTATTTAAGAGCCTTTTGAATACTTAGAAGCAAAAAAATAATAATCAAGAGTTGATTGAGACTATGCATAATGAATTACATGCTTCAGTTGAATAATACTAAGAAATCGACTTTTTTACTTAAGGGCAAGAAGGTTATAGGATCAAAATAGGTTTATAAGGTAAAATATAGGTTGATGAGAGTGTTAAGAGATATAAAACAAGGTTGGTTGCTAAAAGATTTACTCAAATTTAAGGAATGGATTATCATGAGACATAAATAATGCATTCTTTTGCTTGTAATTAGCCTCTTCATCAAATAGATATCAATAATGCATTCTTTTATGGGCATATCTGATGAAGAAATATTTATTATTCCATTGAAGGAGTATCATAAAACAAGTCTACATCAAGTTTGTTGATTAAAGAATTTGTTTTATGGCTTGAAGCAAGCTTTGCGATAATGAAATATTGAGATTTTGAATTTTTTGGTTAGTCGTAAATTTCTTCAATTAACACATGATTGTTCAGTTTTTACCTTGTATTCTAGTAGTGGTTTTGTTGTTATCTTTCTTTATGTAGATAATATGTTGATTTCTATCACATATGAAGTTGCAATTTCTGAATTAAAACGAGCCTTACATGTTAGGTTCCCAATTAAAGATCTCAATTTAGCTAATTGCTTTCTTGGTTTAGTGATGTGTTGAATAGATGAAGGTATTTTGGCTAATCAACATAAATTCATTCTAGATGTTTTATTATTGATTTGTTTATTACTAAGTTGGCTAAACTCCTTTGCTTAGTAATTCAACTTTGATAATGTGATAGGCGATTTACTTGATAATCCAACATTTTACAAATGTCTTGTAGGATGACTACTATATATCATTATAACTAGGCTTGATATTAGTTTAGAGTTCATTGTTTAAGTTTTTCTCAACCTTACAATTCTCATTTGCGAGCTTTTTTTCATCTCTTTTGCATTACTTAAAAGGTTCATCTTCATTAAGCTAGTTCTATTAATCAAACAACTCACTGGAGTAACATGGTTACTTTGATTATGATTAAGCAATATGTATTGTTGATTGAAAATCTCTTTCTGAATATTACATATTGCTTGATGATTTTTTATTTTCATGGAAAACTAAGAAACAATCTAATGTCTCCGCTTCTAACATGGACACTAAATATCGAAGCAAATAGAAACAACTAAAGAACTACTTTAGATTTCTTACATCATGTAGGATTAACAACTTCATGCTAGGTTGCTTATGTCATTAAATTGTGATAATCAGTCCATTCTTCTTATTGCATCTAATTCCTATTTATATGGTAGAGCAAAACATATAGATGTTAACATTCATTATGTGTATGATCACACTAAATCTAAATTTCTTTTACCTATCTTTGTTTCAACTTCCTTGCAAGTTGTTGACCTATTCACCATATTTTTACATCAGTAGCAATTCTTAACATTATGTTCTAAATTGTCTGTTTGGGCAAATGTAACTTAGGGGATGTGAAGTTATTTTATATTTCAATTATTTGTCGTATGGCTACAATTGTGCTAATGGCACTTATTCATTTGTCAAATGCTTACTTTTTTGTTATAATAAATAGCTGTCGTATTAATACTTTGTTTAAAGTTTAGAAAGTACTAACAATTCATTTTTCTTGTAGCATTTTGTGCAAGCTTCATCTAACAATAATGGGGAATACAATGAGATTCATCCTTCATTTCTCATAGGATCCACCCTATTTTCAATGTTTTACCATAAGATTTATAAAAATATAACGAAATAAAAATAAGGTTGTATTAGAGAAGGCCGATTTTGAGCCCATGGCATAGGAGTAAAGAGCAAATCTTAAACCTAATATAATGGATTCGTAGCAAGACATGTAGCAAACTACCCCATGCCATCTCTAATAGTAGGAGCTATATACTTAAATAATTAATAAATAATAGGCCTTTTCATGACGTTTGCAATGGAGGGAGCTACCTATTGCAAACTTCGAAAGAGTGCATCTGACTTTGAGGGGCTAATCCAAATGTGTAACATGTGGTTCTTTACTATGTGAGATGCTAACTTATGTTGTGTATAACTTCATTAGCTCATGCCAATGACTTTATAACCTAATAGCATAAACGTTCGTTTTCCATAAGAATGCCACCAACGTATGTTTAAGATGAGTTTTGCAAAAACTAGACTTGTTCCATTACCTTACAGAATATCCCAAAACTAATCCATAACTCTATAGAGTTTTTACCTTATTCTTAGAATTCGTCAGTTTTTGTAAAACCGTTTTAAAACCTAACTTGACCTGCTCTATGTAAAAATAGAAAAACTAAAATAGCATTACGTCTTCAAATTTATCTTTCTCCATTACAGGTACTAATTATGTAGATTCAGCACTATTTTTTATAATCACAAAGATCAATTGCTATTTTATACAAGAATAGTGAAACTAAGTAGAAAAAACCAAGCAAACCAAAATGTTGAGTCTAGAATCAAATAGACTTGTGAATCATAGTAAAGGGTAAACATATTTCTTTTTTAGACTTTCGAATTATAAGAAATGACGAGTAAAGATGGTAGACCAGTCAAGAACAAAAATCTGAAAATCAAAATAGCACTTACAAGTAAAATTCTAATTGTGTGAGTCATAAGGAAGGTGAGGTGACAATAATGAGCCAATGACAATGATGTTGGTAAAAGAGTGAAGGTTGAGTCTTGAGTGTGTGATTCGTGATTCACAAGTGTGGTAATGATTCATAAGTGATGTAGTGTAGAGTTGTGGATTAAAGGTAAGGGCCTTAAGGTAAAGGCATCATAGTGTATCTATAAGTCATTAAGTGTTGATTGTGGTGTCAAGTTATGGATCGAGGGACAAGGGTGGGGTTTGTGAGGCAAAAGGGAGGCACTACAGCTGTATTTATAAGTTGCTAATATTGAGTTTAGTGTTGAATGAGGAGAGAGATGGAGTAAAGACTAAAAGGCTAGAGTTTGTTCTATTAACTATTATTTAATTTATATTTCTTCTTGCTTTTCTAATTAGTAATTAAATATAGTTACAATGTGTATTGTTAACTTTACTAGGTTCGAGTTTTCCTATTGGTTTTTATTTTTTTCAAGTTTTAAGACCCACTCTGGAATCCTATAAGATTTTGATTCTCATCCTAGAACTCATCCTAAAAATCTATAAAGTACCTATCCCAAAAAGGTTGTCATTTTTAACTTTAAATTGTAAAATTACACAAATAACCCGAAATTAAAATTAGCATTTATGTGTATAACTTTCCCGTTGTTAGCTCATTTTCTTTTAGGGAGAAGGGCATAATTTGATAACCTTTTATATATTACATCAAATCCCTCCTTCCCCTTTAAATAACGTAAATTACATTGAAAAATTAGAGAAAATAAATGCGAAGTACGAGTGCACTCATGAGTGATTTTATAAAGTTATTTCAAATGCTTAATTCAAGCATTTGCCTATTCTACTAAAGACCATTTTAAAAGGAAGGCCTGTACTATCTGGACCATCTTTAAGACCCTTTCTTTAAATTATATGTGCCGTTCCCTCGTCTTTGAGCCCAACTATGTATGGATCATAACATATGGGCTCATCGTATCTGTGGAAAATGACTTAAGCCTATTTCTCTTTCTTTCTTTTTCTTTTCTTTTCTTTTTTTTTTTCCAACTTAAATTTCACCTTCTCAATATTTTTCCTATTATCTCCAGAAAGGAAATACTATCAGGTATTTCACATTAAAGCATTGGCGTTATTGATGTGCAAACATTTTCAAGCATTATGCAAATCTTATATAGACAAATTAAATTTGAGTTTAATGAGCTGTAGAATTTATATAATATGTTAAGGGAACCAAAATTTCAAAAATGTTTACTGATTTCAATTTTAAGTTTTTATATTTCCACCGATTTTAATGTACTTTACAAAGGGCCACACACGCATACACCTTTATAGATTCACTTATATTTGGTATAAGTTAACTTTTTCACCATCTTAGATGTTAATCTAGCTTAACTGTGAATTTGGGTGATCATTTTACTCATAAGCTCCCAGATATCTTTGGAGTTTTGTTTTCCTTTTCTTAAAAAGAGGAAAAAACCAAAAAAATAAAATAAAAATTGACTTTTCTCTTTTTAATGTTTTAAAGATAGACCAGAATGGATGTTATACGTATATATACTAATTACCTGGGGATTTATTCCGATGAGCCCATGTGCACATGCATATAGCATAGGCATATATATATATATATATATATATATAATTCCTAAGCTAGCTTTATATGGTTTATATAATAATTCGGCCGGAGTAGCTAGTTTTCTTAGGCTACGTCTGTTTGTGTATTCCCTTAGGTACTTCTATCCTCCTTCCTTAAACCTACAAGACTTAGAAGGAACTATTCTAATTACATTAGAGTTATTATCAATTTGATTAGCAAATAATTCCTCATACTACTCTAGAACTTTCTAAAATTCTCGATCAATTTATTACTTATACCTAGCATCATGTTACTCCATGTAAGTCTTTATATTCTTGAAATAGAGGCAATATCCATAGGAATAGACACAAACCAAGAAAAACGTCTAGTTCCAATAAATCAAAAATTGGTGATAAACCAAGAACCACTTTTGGCTCAATTTTTTTTTTTTTTTTGAAAAAAAAAAAACCAAGAACCACTTGCAAGTTGGTTACTATATAATTCAATCTCTCAATATATTAATTGGTTCAATGCATCTTATATCATCATTAAATTGATTCCTTTTCCTAGTTTACTGGTACTACACTCAATCCTTAAGAGTTAAAAGTATCCTTTGATTGCTATAAATTTATGAGTCAGTTTAACTTTGACTTGAAGGCATCTACTCTTTACACTGAAAGCGCAGTTGATCTCATCTTGGCTTTAACTTGAACTAAGATGATGTGCATCATAACCTAAAATATCAACCAAGAAACTTAAGAGTGAGCTTAGTCAACCCAAAAATCAACTGGAAACAAGAATTAAGGGCCAAAACTGATATATGGAGCGAAATGGGAAAAAGAAAAAACAACAACAAATTTACCGCTGCCACCTACATAGCAAGATCTTGTCATTTCAATGTTACGACCAGCCTACTGCTCACAAAACGTCCCCCCACTCGCGCCATTTAAATGGCACCCTATGTGCATCCAAAATGCATGAACATATCTATACATTTACTTCCATGCTTGTTTGGATCTTGCACTTTATTAAAGGGTTTTGTTATCATTTATAATGCTGAGACATCATTTTTAACATACAATGGTAGAGGTTTCTTTTATATGATGGCCTATTATTATTAATCCCGTTATCTAATTGTGATCAACTCCATTCTTATTAATCTTTTGTAATGTTGTGACAAATAGCCTTGATTATTTTTAAAGACTCATGAGTTATATCGATTCTTAAATTTAATCATTCCAATTAGATTTTTTCATTGGTGAGTCATGAAGTTATTTATACCCTTTTATTTTTCATACGAATACATGTACAAGACTCATTAAATACTTATTTTAACATTAAACCCAAGAAAACCCCAAGGAGAAGATTGCTTCTTAAAATCCCTTAATCATGAATTGGCCTAGCACGTGGTCACATCAAACCTTCATCCATTGCTACCTTATATATGCTTCGTACCATACCTAATAACTGTTTTATTGATAAACATTTTTGTCCAGTATTAAAGTAAAGTCCTAATTGCTTAGGTGAATAAAGATCTCAGGTTCGGAGATTACATACAGTTGGTTATAGGGAGGAGAGACTAATAATATCATCTGTGTGGTATGCTCTTTAATTAAGTTGCTGCATATTGATCTAAGCGCTTTGCCTCCGACAAGACACTTATTAAAGACATTTTGAGATGGTCTTACATCATTGGACTTCTAGATGATGAGATCCCATCGTCATTTATGACAACATCTATGACTTATTTAAAGAATGATACCATAGGCTAATATAGATTGTATTTATTACTTTCTTGGTGATGTGCTTTAGTATACAACCCTTTAGATTCTTGAAAATAGACGCCATAATGCTAAAGGTAGTACCAAACAAAGCAACCTACTAGCTTACACTTGCTACTTAATCCTCAACTAGAATAACCAACATATTCTTCCAATAGTTATAGTATGTGAATCCTATTTATAAATTTATTGATATCAAAGAATCTATAGTGTGAGACTTTGCAATTAAGCGATTAGAGTTTTAACATCTAAATTTAAAGTTACGACTAGCCTTCATGTTATCCCTACCACTAAAACCTTCCTCTTACACTACCAAAAAGCATTACAATTAGGCTTGTGATTTAATGAACCATTAAAGTCTTAAGGATTCATTCGTTGAGTTCACTATAAGAGAGTCTAGTTCCGGGATACAATGGTAGACTAAATGAGTCTTTTGAAAAGAGAGAGATATTTTCGTGTAAAAGTTAGGTTAGGACTTTTTATTTTTCCCAACTTACCCCAAGCACATTTTATTATTTATCTCTTCTCATTTTATTAATAATAACTCTTTTTACACTATGGCTATATTTTATTTCTTTATATTATATTTTTGTGATGGGTGTTACAAATTTTGTAAATAAATGAGTTTAATCCATCATATTTATTAAAGTTGTTGAATTAAGATCAGTTTACATGAAACGTTAATTGATCAAAGATTGAAAGATATGTTTGATGGTTAGTCATGGTCTAATTTAATGAGAAATGGTGTAAAAGTAGGCTAAATGATTAGTTAATAAGATTTCTCAAATAAAGAACTAATAATATAGCTTAATTATATTAACTTGAATGAAAAATAGGTATTGGAGGTTAAGTACTAAGTTGTCCTACTTAGAAATGATGAGATATGGGTTATAAAGGAAAGATCTAAAAGGAATATGAAGTATATAGTAAAATACGGGTTATGAGTTAGAGGGTTTCCCTGATTAAGAATCTAGACCTAAAATGACAAAGAAGGTAAATTAGAGAATTTATTAGATAAGAAATATAGACTAGAAACACTCAAAGGATAGTTTAGAGGGCATTTTAGTTAAGAACTACAAACAACTTAACTTAGAGAACATATCAAAAGTTTTGATAAGTAAAATTTCATATTAGAGTTTACTTAGAAATTGAATCAAAAGGTGCACAAATGAGAGTGGCAAACTAGATTGACTAAGAAAGCAAGTCAAAAGTTGCCCTATTAAGAACTCTTATGTTAACATGACTTAGAGGATGACTCAAGAGATGATTTAGAGAGTAATTAAGAGGATATCTTATGTGAGAGTTTACCTAAATGACTTTGAAACTTAAAACTTAGACGTAAATAACTCTTTGTTGAACCTAGGGTTCATTATTTGATTTTGATGAGAATAAGATAAAAAGTGTATAATTAAATTTGTTGATTTTAATGAGAACAAAACAAAAAATATACAACTAAACATGTTGTTTTTTAAGAGAACAAAACAAGAGGATAATTAAATTAGTATTATTTGATTATATTGAGGTAATTGAATAAGATCAATTAATTTGCTTAATGATTAAATATATCAATTATCTCTACAAAAATTTAATCTTTTGAGTGGTGATCAAATGATCTTGAAGTTAGATTACAAAGAGTATTTGTTTGTTGTGTGTTAAAAAAATTTTCAAATGATATTTGGTCTACCGGTTTGACGGCTCAATAAAGAACCAGGCTAACAGTATAAAGCCTCGAAAAATACAAAGAAAAGCTCACTCGCATGAAGGAGTTGGTTTACCGGTTATCATGCAGTTAGAGTATTTTGTTACCAACTTGCTGGTAGTTCAAGATACCGGCATTTCGGTAAGTTTGATACAACTAGCCGTTAGAGCATTTAATGCATTGTGACGAGAATAATTGAATAGGATAGTATAAATGCTCAACAACCCGACCAAGGATAGTAGAGAACTATTCTCTTGCTGCAATATTTCAGCATTCTCTTGTATTCTTGTTATCTATAATTCTCATTATCTTTTGTATCATAAATTGCTAATATTTAGAGAGATTTTAAGTGTAGTACTTGTAAGCTATTAGTTGCAGAATATTGATAGTTAAAAGCACTATACCAATAATTCTTGAAATTAAGTTTTTGTGTTGTGAGTCGAGATTGAGTTTTGTGTTGTAAGTTGAGATTGTGATTCGTATTGAGAGTTGTGAATATGAAGTTAGGAAATCAAATTTGTGTTTGTTTAGCTCTTGGAGCTTGGATTGAGAAATCAATAAAGTGATGTGAAGCCCTCGGTTGGAGGCATTGTGTGTCCATGGAGAATAGGGGGTGGTTCGAACTCCACCTTATATCCGGACTTGATCTTCTTTATCCTTATCTCTTTTAATTTCTGCACTTATTATTGTTTTATTATTGCTTTGATTACTCTTATTGTTACATTTAGTTGTTTCTATAAAAAAAGAAATGCAATTTGTCCTTAAAACTCAATTCGACTCCCCTCTTGAGTTTAGCTTAGTGTTCTTCACTCTTCAAATTAAGGTTAACAAATTCAATTCTAGGAAAAGTGAGTAATTATTGATATTTCAAAACTTATAGAAAAACTAAATATGTTATTTACAATATAGAAATTTCCAACAAAGAAACGTTCTAAAGCTTCGACTAACTTGAGTAGCAAATATTCTAGGTAAGTAGGATCAACGCTTTTTAACACTCGAGAGTACTACTTTAGAGTACTTAGAGGCTAAAGTGTGCAACTGTTTGTGGCTGTAAATACTTGATTTATGCAATATATGTGGTTAGATATTGTTATGCAGCCATAGAAATGATTTTTATTGTTGTATTTTATTTAAGATGTTATCTTCTTTGATTGAATGAATGCAATTGGTTGATCACCCTAGAACTTATACTACCCCAAAGTTGACTAAAATCTTAACTTGACATGTAATGCAACCTATTAGGAGATGGTTAGAATTTTTTAGCTAAATACCAATCCCTTTGAAAGAGAGAGTAAGAATGGTCCATTTCCCAACCTTAACTAAGCTAAGTAACTGGAGAAAAAGGTTGATGCAAAGTTGGGGACACTAGATCGAAGATAGTCATGAAAGGAGTGAAGTCTTCATTGTACAAGTTTGGGTTTGGTTGTAAGGTGAGGCATCATGTCGAACAATGGAAGTTCCCTAAACTTGGATTAGAGCGTGTATAATTTCTTTAATCTCAAGATAAACTAGACAACACCATGCGACGGCATTTAACAATAAGTTGTATCTTACTAAATTGATTGACAACTTTACTTACTTTGTTATGTATGCATACTTCTATCTCATCCCTCTTATTGAGTGTTGCTTGTTCATACCCTAACAAGCTTGTCCTATAAGTTTTAGTAAACTTATCGCAACTAAACAACCATCAAGCTTAAAGAAGACGGGCATAGGGTTTTGAGTGAGGAATAAATAGAGCCAACACACTTTTATATATTTTTTATATTAGGAATCAAACTAGGCCTTCTATTTGACCTAGTCTAATTTATAATGTAGTCCATATTAAAAATTAGAACTTCTTTATAAATTTTCTATTCTAATTTTAACATAACTCTATGTTTTATTAGATAAAAAGTTATCTAAATGACTATGATTGCAAAATTAAAGCTGCTTTAGAGTGTTTTAGTCAAATGTGTATTGTATATATTAAATCTACACTAACAACTAAGCAATTAGCTTTTGTTATAAGTTGGTGTACACAGCGGTATTATTGAGACTCTAACTAATATGCAACACCAAGAATTGACAAGGACGACGATATTAGAGTATGTTCGAACCTATTGAAGGAATGAAAGATAAACGGAAGTTAAAGGCTTTAGCAAAACTCGTGCACTAATCCCAAGATATGACATATCATAAAACTATACTCAAACTAACTAATTTGCTAGATATGATGCATTAGGTCAAACTAAATAGGTTGCTCATCACAATCCTTATTAAAGGGATTGATAAGAGTTAGAAGTAAATTGAACTTGCAATAAATAAGATTAAGTTACAAAGGAAGTGAAGGTTCTGTATTGATGATAATTGACGCGACTACACGTTAAGTAGGTATTTATACTTAGGATTTAGGGCAACTATTACATTTATAGAAGTTAATAAAATGGACATTTTACCTAAAGTGGACAAGTACTAAAAGAATATACATTAAAGGACAAATTCATAATATATAAGGAGAAAATATCCGACCTACATCCGTGTTACTATAGATGTCAAAGGACATGTGTTGTGGCTTGAGTGGTTGAGGCCTCCATTAAGTAGAACTTGGGATGGAATCAGATAGGTTGACAACTTCTGAGTAGCTTGAAATTGGGACTTCATGTGTTAACTCCTGCAAATAGTCACCTATACTTAGGCAGCAGTCCAAGACACTTAGGTCTGCAAACAAATAACTCCAACTTTGATTGGTATAGCTTGGGACAAGGGTAGCCGAGCTATTAGACTAGTTCGCCAAGCTGTTACAAGGGTCACCTAGTTCACCATTAGGTTAGCACTCTATGACCGTGGTTAGAGTGTACGGTTCAAAATAAGTGGAAAGCCAAGAAAGGTCAAGTTTGAACAATAGCTTAAACTCCTCGATACTTAGATAGGAAGTAAGAATTTGTCAAATCATATTTCCTAGACCTCGGGCTTAGGCGAAGGTAAAGGGTTTGATGGGCCAGTTCCTATCGCTAACACTCTTATTGGGTAGCATATTGTATATACTCATCAATTAAAAGAAATCAATTTCCATAACTCATGGAATTACACTAAACTTACTAATTTTCAGAATAGTCAAAGAAATTATTGTTGGTCCTATCTTTACAATGCAAGTCACAACTTAATCATTATAAGAATTCGATTTAAAAACATCAACATAACCTTAAAAAGATACAAATCACAATTAGGTAAGCAATCATGCATAACACATAATTAGTACATGCAAATATACATGAATGCTACACCTTAGTACACATACATGCTGATTATTCACATAATACATCACATATAAATTTATTTATCTTGTGATTTAGGGGAGATAATTAATACAATATTTACTTTCTAAGTTCTAGATTCCATCAACACATGAATATATATCACATAATATATTGTGTCGAGCCTGAAATTCGGTTTCTTGTTATTTATTCGATTTCCCACTTTTTGATTAATACCAATCCTAACTCATTTAGTATTAATCATTGATTAAAGAAATTAAGAAATTTCGGTTCTTTTAAAAAAAAATTTTGGAGTCGCTACTCGACTAGAGTTAGGAAAAAGAAAAGAAACCGTAGTCAATTGGTTAGATTGATTACGATTTGGCTGCTGGTCTTTGATTTCAATTTGAAAAATAGAAGGATCCGAATTCAGGGGCTAACTTATTAAACCTTAACGAGTACCACTATTTATTTTCTGAAATTAGGTTTATTCTTCAAATTATTTTATTTTTATTATTATTAATAAAATAAATAAATAAATAAAAAATCTTAGTTTTTACAGATTTTATCGTTGCTCTGAAGGTACTTACGTACCCGCTAGCTAGGATCAGACGATCGTAGTTCTTTCTTGAAGGTATCTACATACCCGCTACCCTCAAGTTTTCTAAGTGATCTTCCTTTTCGCTGGATTTCGCAATCATATCGTCAATATATACTTCTATCTCTTTATGCATCATATTATGAAAGATCGCAACCATTGCCCTCTGATATGTTGCCTTAGTGTTCTTGAGCCCGAAGAGTATTACCTTATAGCAAAACGTACCTCAAGTTGTAACAAAAGTTGTCTTGATCTTATCTTCTTTGGACATTCAAATCTGATTGCATCCCGAAAAACCATCCATGAATAAGAATAGATGGTTCTCGGTCGTGTTATCTACCAAGACATCAATGTGAAATAATGGAAAGTTATCTTTAGGTATTGCCTGGTTAAAATCTCGAAAGTTTACACATACTCTGACTTTCCCATTCTTCTTCATGACTGGAATAATATTGATTACCCATTCTGGGTCATCGGACACCTCAATGAATCCAACTTTCAGCCATGCGTCTCGTATTTATAAAGCCTGAAACAAATCGAATCGAATCTCTTATACTGATTCGAATTTGATTTGATAAAAATTAAATTAGATTCGAATCATTTATATCAATTCAAATCCAATTTGATAAAAATCAAACTAGATTTAAATATTTTATAATAATTCAAATTCGATCAAATTAGATCCCAAAGATTTGATTAAATGTTGATCCCATACGCTCAATTCGCTTTTGTAAAAATGAAAAAGATAGAAAAATAAAAGGCATATAAGTGTCTAGCGGATTCAAGCCTACGATTTCAAGCTAACGCAATATCAATACTCTAATACTTATTTGTTAGGCTATTGGTCTGTACCTTGATATATAATACAATTAAATTATATTTAAACTACGTAACTCTCTAAAGCTATTTGAACTGAATTAAAACTAAACTAATTAATCCTAAAATAATTTATTTTCTAAAAATCTTTATAATTTTTTTCGTTTCTCATTTTTTATTTTAGAATTAAGACTCTATAACAAAACTTAGAACTATAGAGGACAAAAATTGGGTGTCTACACATTACAATAGGTTCATATAATCCTAATGTCAATACCAAAAAGTCATGTCATCTTGGTTCCATTATCAGTATCAACCACTAAGCTACTAGTCTACTTTAACCATCTACGAAAGCACCCCATACCACCTGTAAGCCATTTAAAATTTCTTACTAAGGATATGACATGTATGACATTAATTTATCAATTCATAACCCTTTTACACGTATGTAGCGGTTCAACACCTAAACTACAGGCTAAGGGCACTTGCTTTGCAACGACCACTTCTAATACTTAAGACTTGAGCTTAAGCACAATTGATGAAACAATTATTATTAACCATATACTTTTAGGTTCATTTATTATTCTGAGTGCGACTACCACTTCTAATACTCAAGACCTAAACTCAAGCACAACAGAACAATTATTAATACCCATATAGTTTTAGGTTCATTTATTATTTTGACCTACATGTACATGCAACGATCAACAATATTTACATACTTAGAATTTGCTCATGACTTTCAAACAAACTAAAATTATGCTTAATTCTTAGAATCAAATACAAGCCATTAGCAACTGAATCATTCTAAAAGATCATAATTCTTAAAATTAAGACTTGATTTTCCACCTAACATGTTAACTAAGACTTAAAATAGGTTAACCAAGACCTTTTAGAAGCAAAATCGGTCCACCAAATGTAGAACATAGTCAACTTATTTACACTACCAAGGGACTCAGTCGATTAGGTTTTAGACGCGATTGAATGGTCGACCAAAAAACATTTATAGACAATCATGTTACTCCTTAGGTTGACCAAATTTCTAATTCGATCAACCAACTTACATCAACACTTTAAGTCTAAACTTCCAACACACAAGATTGTTTTGATCTCATGAAAATGATTCTAGAATCCTAAAAGCTTAGTTTATACAATTTAACTCAACCAAACATAAATCTGTCTCCAAATTCATAGTACAACTCTATATTTATAATCAGATAGAAAGTTATCATTTTTAGACAATCTTTTAACATTAAACATAGGATTATTGGTTTTCACAATCAAAACAATTGTAAACATCGATTCAATATCTATCTCTAAAATATAATCAAAAGCCTAAAAGGAAAATTAACACTAAGAACATTAGCACCAAAGCAATAGCCTTTCAATGGACACAAAAATTCACTTCAATGTACACAACAAGCTTTGCACTACCACCACAAAATCAATAAAACATCACTTGGCAACAACTATTTCTAACTACTCCATTGTGAAAATTCCTCATAACCTACAAATTCTATAACTAGTTTCTATGATACATTTAAGTTATAAATTTTCTCAGTTTGTATCTATATAGTAGGCTACACGTTAATCTATAAATTTTACATATATTATTCCATGTTTACTTGAGAAACATATAAGAATTAGTTTCATAAAAGATAAGGCGACAAATGCTATGTCAAGTGATATATTATAAATATGTGGCATAATATTAGCAAACTAATGTATGATAGATAACCACTAATAGGACTAACTACGTCGAAATCATTAATCATAGGTCCAAGTTGCGTAAGAATTTTCTTCTTATGTCTTAATATGCAATTTATTTTAATTAATACCTTGTCTAATAATTGATATATATCCGAATGGGAATATTTTCTTTTTGTTTTGTACCGAAAGGAAAAAGCAAAGAAAAGAAGGGCCTAGTTTTAGAGCATGTGGTGTTTGAGAGACAGCTTTGAAATGTCAATACTTTTTTGGTAATTTCCTTAAAATCAGCATATAGAATAATCTATACTTTGGGTGTGTGGGTCCAAAGGACGATAGATGCGGTTCGTAAATGCGGTACATGCATGTCATAATCATTGACATTAAAGACATAACAATGCTCTCTTGCTCTGCTGTGCTGGGTCATGCTCATGGGTGGCTTTGTTTCTGTTTCTTATTCACACCTAAAATAAATATATACATGTATGTATGTATATCTATATATATTATATATAGGGACGAAAGGGGAGGGGCCTCCACCCTTAAAATCTCAAGAAAAAAAAAATCAATTGTAAAGGAAGAATTATGTATTATATATATATATATATATTATAAAACAAATCTTAATATAATTATGGACCCAGCAATATGGTTTTGTGTCCGTCTTATGATATATATACGTGTGTGTGTGTTTGAGGCTTGTGATTCAATTGAAAGGACTATTTGTCCCGTTTCGTTCCCCCCTTGATACAGGACAATCTTCACATTCTCTATCGTTCCTATCATTTCTGTTTTTCTTTTTCTTTTTCTTTTTCTTTTTTTTCCCCCCTCTTCCTAAACCAGTAGTCATTTAACTTTTGAATAGGAAAAACTAAAAGGAAGGGAGGATGGAAAGTATAAAATAATGCAAGTGTTAAGTGTACTTTGTCTAGGTAGCAAAGCCTCTTAAAATTTAGTAATTATACGATAAAATCTTAAATCTCATATTTTTCTATTGATCCAAATCAATCTTCAACATTAAATTATAACCAGCCCAAAAAAACAAAAAAAAATTGTTGATAGTATCTCTAGTCGAGATCTAATAGGGAAGCCAAACATTTATTAAATATCATCAAGATCAAATCTATTTTATTTTTATTTTAGGCAATGTGAGGTCCCTAATCCTGGTCCCAGTTCAAGGGAACTTCAAAAGGACTCCTTTCAATGAAGTGTGTTCCTTGCAGTGGGAGTCAATCCTTTGACAGAGACCTCTAAATACTTTTGTTTTTTAAATTTATTTTTCATTATAACTACTATTTACATCATATAATGTCGTGAAGTAAAACCAAGGGAATATATATATTTTTTTATTTTAATTCTTTTTCTTTTCTATTATAAACTGATATATTTATTTTGATTATTATTATTATCAAACCCAAATCAACCATACTCCATTTATACCTTCAGGCTTCAGTTTACCCACAGACCCAAATCAACCGTAACAATAACCCCAGTTCCACAACGGTCAATGAATGTGGTCGGCATCACATTTTGGGTAGCATGTCCATTTAGGTCTTTGACTTTTAGAAGATTACCTAGGCTGAGTTTTCAGAATTTCTTAGTGTTTTTCAATTTAGGAGGTCTTTGGAAAGTGGTAGTGATTGATTTGGGGTTTGGGTTTGTGGTAGTGGCAAAATCAAAGTTTTGGTTTTTTTTTTTTTAATAATTTCTGAGCTGCTTTAATTAATCTAATTTAATAGATTTATTATTTGGAAATTTATTTAATATTTTGATATGTGTGCCCATTATATTGATTGAGATATTAACACCACGTAGCTTAAATGGCACGAATATATTGCATCTGCAGCGGAATATACACCTGCCAATGCATGATCGATTGAAAAATCCAGTTGTGATAGAAACAGTAGATGTGATTGGGATGGTAATTTGAAACGAAAATTTTCAATTCAACGTATAATTTAGCAAGTGGTAAAGGTGTACTTTTCAAAATTGCACAAAAGAAGCTCTTCATATTTTCTAAAATATTATAAATCTTAAAAAAAAAAAAAGTTTTAAGTGTATGAAAAAGTATAAATCATTTTTTTTTTTTGGCTAATTTGAGTTGGCACCTCTAAAATTATACACAAACACTGACATTTAAAAATAATATAGTACATCTATTGGAAAATATTAACATTGGCAAAGTTCTTCCTCTATACAGTGTCGAGTCAATTTTTGTATCAGCATATGATTGTAGTAGTTTTTTTAGACCGATCCATCACATAATTTGTGTCGTTTTAACTATCGAAATATCAAATTTGTATAAAAATAATCTCAAGTCAGGTGATACCTGTCCGAAAGATATCTTCAAATGCACATTTATACTAAAAGAAAATTGACCCAATACTTATATTGGAGAAGAAAATTGACCCAATATATTGTTCCAAAGATAAAGGGTATTGTCTTAAAAATTTGAGCACCTATCAGGTTGCATTAATGTAATTCACCATTTTCTTTTCACCTCGGCCGTCGTTTTTCCATATAAATAAATATGTGGCTTCCTTTTTCTCCAAGGCCTAGAAGCGATACAAGTAACAGTATGGTATATGATAAACCTTTAGGTAGAGAGCGAGAAGATGTGCTCTTTTGTGATTTGCCTTTGTAATTGCTTTTAGTGACGAGGATCAAAGATTATCTTCTGATTATTACGTTTTACCCTCCTGTTAGACAAATCTGGGCCTTGCATCCCAAGGATGGGTAACCCATTTAGAAAAAGGATTCCTTCCTTCTTCTCCCGCAAAGCTTTTGGGAAGGTGATGTGCGGTTAAATATTTATTGTCTCGAACTTTCTATTTTGAGTATATTCCTTTTAATTATATATGTCTATAAAAATAAGTAGAATAAACATCGATAATTATGTATTAATTTTTTGTGCAGACATATGAATGTAATTGGTCAGAATTAGTATTCATGATTTGATTCGATTCAGTTTACAAGATGAACCGAACTAAATCATATTTAAAATGTTTCAATTTAAATACTTAAAAAGCCGAATTGCTTTTAATGGTTTAGGGTTTTGAAATGAACTGTTTTAAATAAATACAGTTCGGTTTGGTTCAATTCAATATTATTGAATTTTTTAATTAATATTAATGTCCAAATTAAGGTACTTTATACAAAAATAAAAGTAACATGATATTATTTCATGATAACATTATATCTTAAATGAAGTGAAGGTGTATGATTCAGTTAAATATGAGAGATAATGGCGAAGAAAAATAAATGGATTATAAAGGCTAAGCATTAAACAAATAATAGCAAAATAAAAAGGTAAATAGGATTAAACTGATATGTTAATGAGATTTAAAATTAAAAAAATATTATACATTTTTATTTTTTAATAAAAAACGGTTTAATTTCGGTTCAAACGGTTTAATTTTATTCGACTCTTCAAAACAAATAAAATTAGTTTAGACTTTCTTCGAATTGGACTGCAAATCAAATCGAAACATAAAAGAGCCGTATTTTATGGCTTGATATGGATCGGTTCGATTTCCGATTAAGTTTGATGAATAGCTTTAATTGAAACACTGTTGATATAAAGAATTCTGGGATTATAAATATTTATCAATGATGCATAGTTTATAGGATACTCGTATAATGATTGCTTTATGGTAAAATTATTTATAAAGAAATTATCCACTAAGTTTATTACTTCTTATATTTTTATATTTTAGTTTTTTAAATAAAACAAATCGTATCAGTTATACAATATGGTGTCATGTTAAATAACGTGACTTAGCTATAATATAATTGAAGAATGATTATGCAAAGAACGGTAAATTAAGGCAAACAAATTTATTTTAATGATACTAATCTTCCAACTTTTTTACAAGTTTCGTTAATGATTATAAGATAACTCTAAATTCTGCCTTTGAAACTACAAAATATAGCCCAAGCAATTCAACCCTTGGTGTCAGCCCAACTGAAAAGTGCCAGATGAGCTAATGGCAAGCTAGAGAAAGGAAGCAGCTAGACTTACGTATAAAAGACTAAAACAGCCCTATAGCACGAAATGAAACAAGTTTGGTTACACCCTATTTCATTAGCTGTAATATGAATAGTAGTTGAATAAAAAAAATTAAAATGATAAAACTTATGCTATTTCATTAGACATTAATCAGCTTAGCACCCACCACAAACCACCACCATCAACCCCCTGCGTGCACTTCTCCTAAAACAATTGTAAGTACGGTCCCAAAGTCCTAGCTTATTTGCCACGGATCAAAGAATGGATTTGTGTCTTCTTATATTGCTATTGCTATTAACTTCTAATAGGAAAAGAAACATATATATAAATAGAGATACAACTAAATGGGTTATAACAAGGTTTTAGACCCGCCCGACACGATTAGGATTTTAGGATTTGTTTTGGAAAATGTTAAAAAATTATATAAGATTTTATGATGGGTTCTTATTATTGTAAAAAACTATTTGGGAACCATTATATGATAAGAAGTAAGAAATAAAAATTATCAATATCAATGAAAAAAATTAGCAAGTTTTTGATTTCATACTTTTGATTAAGTATTGACATGATATTATTACGTTTGATAAAAAAGTAAAGGGATTTGATCAAATAATAGTTTTAAAGATTTTCTTTACTTGTAATAAAAATGAAGAGCTTATTATTTATTGAAATAAATTTTAAACAATTTTCAATTCAACATTCTATTACTGGTTTGCAACATTACTTTATATCAATAGATTTTAGATACTTTATTTTTCTCAATCTTTACTTTTCATATCACTTAATTTGTATAATTAAATTTACATAACTTACTATTAAGGAAAAAAAAAAGAAAAGAAAAATGGGTTTCAACTTCAAGAGTCGAATTTTCTAGTAAGTTTATCGAGTGGATTTTGAATAATATCTTTAAAACTCTATAAAATTTTTAGTGGTACTGGAAACGTCAAACCCATCTCAATTGTATTTGCGTATTAAAAGAAAAAAAAAAGAAGTGAAAGGGGTAGAAAGCCAAAGTTATTAAGAATTTTGCCCTATAAGATTTATTGTTTTCGACAAACCTTTAAAAAGGGATCAAGTCATTATATCCTTAAACTGCAAGTCATAAACATTATAGATTTGGAGCATTTGGAAAAGATTTCCTTCATTCTCATACGTACAAATTGGATTATGGAAATACACGTATAAGAAAGACCCTAAATATGCAATTAAAAAAAAAAACAAAAAATCGTTGCATCTTAACTTTTGCTAGAAAGTATGATCCCCATGCAGTATAAATTTCATAAATTCGAGCCATCCCCGAATTCCCGATGCAATTGTATACATTCACGTCACTCAAGTTCCGTACACAGAATTGCTGGCACTAGCTTTTAAACAACCTTTGGGCACCGTGATTTCTGAAGAGATGGACATGGACGTGCAAGTCAATGAGGATCAAGAGAAAAAGCACTGATGTGCACGTTTTGGGAATGGCAACGTAAAATTATTAAACCAATCATTTTCTTTTTAATAATAACTCCGCATAATTAAAAAAAAAACACACACACATTAATATCAATATTTTAAACTGCTTTTGAATCATATTTTAGAAAATTGACTCGATACACTATTGTTACAACTTGTTAGATAAGTATAGTTTAAAATGGAATAAATCGGAATATAATATATTAAAACGAATGGTAATTAATGCCAAAAATAGTAAATCTATTTGTATGTTTAGAAATGTTCATAAAATATAATACAATGACATGCATTTATATTAGTATTTGTCAAAAATGTATTTAATTATTAGATGTCATAATTAAATTTAATGATTAAATTAGTAGTTTTCAATTTATCATAATTAAATGAGAATTAAAAATATTAATAATCTGGAGATATATCACTAGGCATTGCAAAAGAATGAATATATAAGAATAAAATTTATTTATCATGAATAATTTGAAATAGAAAGTTTTTATTACATAAAAAGAAACGAATCTATCATAATTATTAGAATATATTACAATAAAGATATATTAATGAACATAATGAACAAAATCATAGAACATAAAAGATATATCTTTAACAATTTAATAATCTATGTTAGGTATTTGCAGATAATAATTAGGTTTTGTATGCAGTAAGCTTGTAAAATAGAATACTGTGAGGAGACGTCGGGGTGTTATTCGGTGTGACCGTTCCGATTCTTAAATCAGTAGTGAATTCTGAAGAATAAAAGATGTTTAGGAGTAATAAGCAAGCTTTAATATGTAAAGTGTAAAGAGATTTATTGTTAGATGGTGGACTGATATTTATAGTAAAGTAGCGTTAGCAGTTGGAGAATAACTAGTAGAAAAGATCCTCTCCCACACAAATATGCAAGAGCGGAGTCATAGTGTCGGGCATATCCCATTTATACCAAAGGTAGCTATTGACTTGGTGTTTTATTCTTATTTTATGTATTATAACCGTGAAAAAAAAATTTTTAAGCTCGAGTAATTTGAGCCTAAGGCTTAAGCTTAAGGAGGCTAGCCTTAATATGAGAGATCCATGTCTAAAGAGTCCTGTCAAGACATTAAAATGTTAATTATGACATGATGGAATATAATGCATCACTACTTTTTGTATACAATATACAACATAAAATATATCTATCTTATATCATCTTTTAATGATTTAATTCATAAGTTGCATATACTTTTTATTTTGTCAATTTTTTTTCCTTTATTACAAGTTGTTTTTCTTTTAATTATTCATTTAATAAG
Source organism: Lumnitzera racemosa (assembly GCA_024138005.1). Lineage (NCBI taxonomy): Eukaryota > Viridiplantae > Streptophyta > Magnoliopsida > Myrtales > Combretaceae > Lumnitzera > Lumnitzera racemosa. Next base: position 24,329,233 of record JAMXBC010000008.1, read on the forward strand.
TTATGGAAAGTGTTAAGTATGGCAATTCTATTTGATTATTATTAATGTCAATTAATGGAAAAATTTAAGGTTGATTTAATTTGAATATTATGACTTTAATTAATGGTAGAATTTAAGGAAATTCACACTTAGAGGAAGGTAGAATAAAGAATAGGGATGAGCGGGTATAGAGTGAGTAAAGTATCTAGCCTTACCTGTATCTTACTTTGTAGGTACGAGTTTTGAAATCTTTGGAATTGGCGAACGTACCCTGCATCATCTTGGGACCACCCTATATTAGAGTATATTGTGGAACCTATAAATTTTCTAAAAATCTTCCTCATAAATTTCATCATGGTTTTTTTTTTTCAAATCTTCCTTATAAATTTCAAAACTAGTTTATGTAAAACTACCCAATGTAAATTGACTTTATTAAATATATAAATTAAGAATTGAGATATTTTATAGTCTTCACTAAAGTAGGGTTAGACTTAGCAAAGGAAGAAAAAAAAAAGGGTCAAAGAATGAAGAATTGTAACGAACGGAGAGGAATTGACTTGATAAATATATAAAGCATTTAGTTTAAGGTTTTATTATAGGCTACATTTTTTGTTGTTTTTTTAAGGACGAAAAAAATACAATGGTATTATCCTTTTTATTTATCAATATTATTTAATTATTATCATAGAATAACTATAAGGTACAATACATGATATCTTAAACTTGTACTATGTATATTTTAGAGTAATGGTGCTTGGGTGGTATAGGATACCCTGGCTTTATTCTTATACTTTACTTTACAGAAATAGATTTTGGAAATTTGCTATCTAAAACCTACTATGTGACTCTCTATACCTACCTAAAACTTACTTGCTTGAGTAAGGTTTGGGTGAATACCCTATACGATAAGATTATCCACTTACCTCTAATAAAAGATGTTAATAATTGCATCCTTTTAACTAGACATCATAAAAAAGTAAAGAGGCATAACCAAAATTATTAAAATCTTAAAAATTATTTGATATGGAAACTTTTTATTACATTAAAGAGATATTATGATGTATTAATGAAAAGATGGAACAAAATATAGAATATGAAAGAGTACTTATTGCGTGAATTCACGAGAACCTAATTCTTTCATTTTATAGATATTTATTTAATTCATTAAATTCTTATATTTTTTTATTTTTCATTATGGCATTTTTTGCTACTAAAAATTACTTTCTTTTGATTATGTATTTTTTATTCATTGTTTAATTTTATAAAAGAATAAATTATGAAAATTTAACAATGATGATTAATAGGGTTAATTAATGGTAGGATTTAAAGTTGATTCAACTTGATGTTCAACATAAATTAATATTAGAATTTAAGGAAATCTAATAATAACAGCATAAATAAAGGTATAATAAAGAGTACCAATAATTTATACTTATATTGCATCTAAATGTGAAATGTTATTTAAGATTATAAGTCATTGATTAAAGAGATATAAGAACTTATTGTAATTAATTCATGAATATTAGGAGACATTTATGAAAATTGAGATGTGTAAGTGGAAATGTTGAAATGGATGAAAATATATAATATGAAATGTATTACAATTCTTTCATAACTTAAATGTCATTAAAAAACGATGATATGAAATAACACAATTATTTTATATAATGTACTATATGAATATGAAAAAAAATCGATAATCATATAATCAACATATAATATACTCTTCTAATTACATAATAGTGATTACACCATATACTTAACAATTTATGATATATGGTGTCAAAAAATGGAGATAACAGGAATAGATATATACACACACAACTTACTTAAAACAACACTAACCAATATGCTTCCCCTGTACAGCGTAATATAAATATAAGAATATCAAATGTATGAAACATCAATTGCAAGACATCAATAATAATTAATTACATGTAAAATTATTGATTAGAAACAAAGGTTTTTTATGGCAACAAAAAATGATTGCATAAATTGTATAATTTATCTGTTCTATTCCAAAACTTAGCCTATACATTTGTAAAAGAAGTGATGGAAAATGTCTTGATCAACTAAATTATTTCATGACAGTGTCAACATTTCAATTGTTGAATATTGATTGACTTTATACTTATTATTTGGTATTACGACAATGATAATTGTTTTTTGGCTAAGAAAAAATTGCTAATTCACATTAGATGCTTAATGTTGTTAATGATAACAATCTTTTTGTTTTAAGCATATTAACATAATTTGTTTTGTATAAATCATGATAATTAATTATTCATTCCTACAAAAATAATAATTAGTACATGATAATTTGTTTAAATGCATAGTATTTTTTTTTCTATAAACACTTTTTCAATACATTTTATCCCTTTTAGAAAACCCATTCTATTCTAAATTTTTTAATTTTCATAAATAATTTTTCATGTATAAATATACAATATGTAATATTTAATATAATTTTGATATACGTTTTATATGATATAATATAATGCAACGTAATCATTATTCAAACTTAATTGATATTACACAAAACATTGAATTATATTTATATTTGTTATTTAAAAAGATTATAATCACTATTTAAACTTTTATTTGTATGTTGCCTGTACTCTTCAATGTAACTCCTTTTGAAAATGAATTAGATATTTTAATGGATAATATTTTTTAGATAATATATAAAACATCAAACTATTTTTGCATTTTTTATTTTCAAAAATAAAAAATTTATAAAAAAAATTAGATTTTTATTCAGAAATACGAACTTGGAATCGCGATTTCATTTCAGACTCTATTCTTGATAAAAAGATTTAGCAGTATTAACATGCAATGTAGATCAATGAGTAATATATAAGTATTAATAAAAATTTAATACGTGATAATGAAATAATGTACATTTTTAAAACATACTAATTCTATTTTTATATATTAAATTTTTATTAATACTTATACGTTATTCATTGATTAATATAGCGTATTAATACTGATAAAGCCTTTCCCCAATCTCATATATGAAAAGTAACATATAAAATTTCCCAAAAACTCAAGGAAAATCCTATTAGTTTTTTACTTTAAATACGAAACCAAACTCTACAGTAAGTTACCCTATAGGCTATAAATTATATTAAAGGGATCAAGTTTCATATAAGGTTTTGCTTACTTATGTCTTAATATGGATGAACCGTGAATAAACACAAACATGCTAATGACAACATAAAGTTTAAAAAAGTTACCATTGGTTTTTTGCAAATATATTATCACATATTAAATTTTTGTTGCTTTCGATGTACGTAACAACGTTACTAGATCCCTCTCTCGTCCTTTCCTTCTTCCTTTTCTCAGCAAATTAGGATTTTCACGTTGAATAATATGATGTCAATTAATTATGTTTTCTTTTAAACATATCATTTTATATCAAATTTTTAAATACATCGAAGAATATTCTATCATACAGCCAAGCCAATGCATCATTTCCAAGTGAAAATCGTGCCCTAACAGAGGGCGGGAATAATGCAATCTGCTTTTGAAAACAGCAGACACGGAAGGCAATCCAAACGTAACTTTCCTCTGACCATTTAACTAAACATATATAAAAAAAACAAAAAAACCAAAAAAAACAAAAGACATGCTTACTTACACCGCCAGCCTCTTTGTCACACATTTCTTGCTCTCCTTCTTCTCTCCTATCGCTATTGGCCCTATTCTACTTACATCATTATTCACATTGGCTATCTCATATTAAATTTAAAAATAAATATTTCAAAAAGAAAAATAAAAAGGTTTAATCTCTCTCCAAATTTACTGACATTCCTCAGATTTTTGCAGAGTTCAGTTAACTTGTCTTTGTTTTTTTGCCTGGGGATTAGCATCAAATTCCTTACGTTTTGTTTATGTCCTGGCCTGATACCGATGATATTTTACAAGGTACAGCTTTTAAGAGTTCCAAAATTTTCTATGTTAGTTCCCATATGTAGGTGTTAGACAATATCCCATGTGAAGCTTTTAATGAATCTTCTCTGTCTTTTTGGCCTTTTTTTACTTTTTTCGGTAATTATTCTTAGGTGTGTCAATTTCAATTTTCTCGCTTCCCTCACCCTTCTCTTCTTCGTTTTGATATATTGGGTTCTTACATTTTTTCTCTCTTTTCTCAAGTGGGTCTTCACTGATTTCCTTTATGGTTTGCAGATATTTTGGGGGAAAAAAAATGGGCTCATGTTAGAGTATTGATTTAAGTGTTGCACATTCTTTTTTCATTTTTTTTTTCTCTCTGTGGTCCTATGTCTCTCTCCTTCACACTCTTATCTCATGATTTGACGCGTTCTTTTGGTGACATGTTAGGTGCCAATAATTTTCTTTATAACTTTTATTTTTAAAGTCATTTCAATGGATTGATTTTGATGTTTAGTAATGTTTAGTAGCAATTATAGTTGGTTGATTAAATCATACATTATCTTGTATTATACTCGATTCCCTCAAGTGTATAGAAAAATTACAAGATTGTTTTCACGTCCTTTTACTGGGAAGTTAGATTGGTTGGAAAGTGAATTCTAAGCAAAGCTGATAGGAAATACCCAATAGATCCCTGCTTCATTTTATTGGTATAGCTAAAGCTTGATCCTTTTGCTCGTACACTTAAATTATGATCATTTGGCTCTTCTGGGTTTTGCTTACATAGTTCATCCAATTGGAAAAATCTTCGGAGTTTGCTGTCTAATCTCAATCAGTGACAATTTGAGTGATTATAAAGGTTTTGATGTGAGAATGGACGTCTTGTTGTTTCTCAGTTTTGGAATTGTCATGGTGGCTGAGAAGGGATGCTGTCTTGAAGGATAGTGGCTGCTTCGGCAGAGTTGAACATGGACCGTCGGAGCTGGCTCTGGCGAAGGAAATCATCTGATAAAAGTCCTGGAGAGACAGAGAGTTCAGGATCAATTTCTTCGCATTCCGAACGGTTTTCTGATGAGCAGGTTGGTTGATTCATTAAGGACTAAATGGATACTGCATTTTGAATAATTACTTTTCAGCTATATGAATGAATCAACTGTTTGAATTATCATGTGTATATATATGTATAGATGGTAGTTTGATTGTAATTACTCAGTCTCGGTCATCATATCGTTTCAGTGTCTTTTCCCCACTTTCTTGTTAATCAAGACGATATAGATTAGTCCAACTGAGGGAATAATGTGCCTTTTATTGGTTGGAAGGTTTAGTTTCTTAAAGGAACCCAGCAATCATGCGCATTGATTCCGGACAGACTTCATCATTTTCTCTTTGCTTTAGAGTGCTCCTGCAATATTAGCTTGGGTACCATTCCATTTGTTGTGTATTTAGTTGAAGTGCACAGTTCTGTCTGGAAGATGCTGCTGAAGCCACTAGTTTTCTTCGTAAGAAGTAAGATTAATTTCTTTTCATTAGGAAGAAGTCCTATTACTGCTATATGAACTATATAGTCTCTGAAGAATTGCGCCAATGGTGATGACGATCCCTGATGAATATCCTGGTAGATTTACAATGTCATGTCTGTTATTGGAAAAATAATGGCTGTGTCGAGCGAGGAAAATCATGGATGGCAGAAAAACAACACTCTATAATATATATTCAGGGAATCAAGCTTCAACAAAATACAGTTTATATCATGGAATTTGTAGAATTAGATTCCTCAAGGATACCTCTAAGGACGAATGCTATTCTTTTGCTTGTGCAAATGCGGTATCATTTCAATCTCCTTTTCAATCCTCATGCTATATAACTTGATTTTTCTTACTGATGGTTGACTTTCCGACTTCAATCTGTCCTAGGATATAATAATTTGCTGTTGTTTTTAAACCTTGATAACTCTTTCATTGTTCATCAAACATTACTGAAAATTCATCTATTCCACGATCCCTTTTGTAAGGACTAAGTTAATTACACCATCCATGCTTATCAATTCCTTCCGTTGCATTTGTGAATTCACAAGCATACTGCAGAGTGTTCTTACTCACTTATTATAGCACATGCCTTATAGCCGAATTTTGTCACATTAGATCTCCCATTCTGATAAATCCCAACTTTATTTTCTTGAATATTGAAGCCTTATCCAATGCATGCCACTCAATCTCTTGAAGTCACCTCTAAAGGTACATCAGTGGAGGAAGAAGTGAATGATGATGTGAAGACTCTAAAAGAGAAATTATCTGCTGCGCTTTTGAACATTAGCGCTAAGGAAGAGTTAGTAAAGCAGCACGCTAAAGTGGCAGAAGAAGCTGTCACAGGTATATCTTCTAAAACTGTCCATGAGTTTATGGTTGTTTATATAGCTCTATGAAGTGAAGATTTGTTAAGACGATGTTGATCAGAAAAAGCAAGGCTAAGTAGCTCTAAAATCTGCCTTTTTGTGATAGGTTAAGTTTAAGATGTTATAGTCCTCGAATAATACCAATTGGACTGCTTTAATGAAGCAAAAAAAGAAAAATCTACTTATATTTGTTCCTTCACAGGGTTTTATCCCTATGGAACCGGATTCAGACGTTAATGTTATAGGAAAAACCATTAGGCTTAAGTATGAAATGACTATGGAATCAACTTAGAGGAGTATTGGACACCTGGATAAAATGCTAATCACTCCTTTAGTACTACATGCCTCCTAAATGCTCTAAGAGGTCCAACTTGTACTATAGTGTCTACGGCAAAATATCTATTAAAGAAGCGCAAATCTGTTAAAATAATTGTGCATTCTAGTCATTAGCCATGTGGACATGTACTAGATTGACTATAGTCTTTCCCCAGTGATTTTGGCTGAAAAAAAGCGTGAATCACTAACATGTTTGGATGTCACTGACATTCTCAAAATTTACTATTAGGATGGGAAAAGGCTGAGAATGAAGTTGCAATTTTAAAGAAACAACTTGAGGCTGCAAATGAGAAGAACTCAAAGCTAGAAGATCGAGTTAGTTATCTTGATGGAGCGCTGAAGGAATGTCTGAGGCAGCTGAGGCAGGCCAGAGATGAGCAAGAGCAGAAGATACGTGAAGCTATAGCTGCAAAGACGCATGAATGGGAATCAGCAGAGGCTGAGCTCATATATCAGCTAGCTGATGTTGAGGCCCAGCTTCAACAGGCAAAGGTTGAAGCTTCTGCTTTGGCTAATTCTGATCTTCATCTAAAGCTCGATGCTGCTCTTAAGGAGAATTTAGCCCTTAAAGCAGATCTCCGTTCTAGAGAAGAAGAGTTAAAAATAAGAATCATTGAAAGAGACTTGAGCACCCAGGCTGCAGAATCGGCCAGTAAGCAGCATTTAGAGAGCATAAAGAGAGTAGCAAGGCTTGAAACCGAGTGTCGCAGGCTCAAAGCCATGTCCCGTAAAGCAATCCCTGCCAATGATCACAAGTCTTTCTCAGCTTCATCAGTCTGTGTAGAATCCTTCACGGATAGCCAGTCTGACGTTGGGGAATGTCTGTTATTGGTTGAAAATGAAATGCAGAAAGTAAAAAGTTTTGAGCAGACAGCATGTGATCAAGGCCAAAGTGAGTCGTGGGCTTGTGCTCTAATCTCAGAACTTGATCAATTTAGGAGTGAAAAGACCCATTTGAAGAACCATAAGGTTTCTTCAGTGGAGATTGATCTGATGGATGACTTCCTTGAAATGGAAAGGCTTGCAGCACTTCCAGATACAGAAACTAGCTGCATCAGCAACGTTGTACCCATGCAAAATCAATCTAGAGCCAGCGAAAACCCATTGAAACCTGAACTTGAAGCAATGATTAATAGAACTGCAGAACTGGAGGAAGAGATAGAGAAGAGAGAAGCTGAAAAGGAAGAGTTACAAATGGTTATAAGTCAGTGTCAAAATCAACTTGAAGTATCACTAGCTAAGTTACATGAAGCTGAGTTCAGAATGATCGAATTGGAAACTCAGTTGTCCCTCATGGAAGAATCTAAGCAAGCAGCAGAGGAGGAAGTAAAGACTACCAGTACTAAGATAGAGGTTGCCGAATCCCATTTAAGAGATGCTGAAGTAGAGGTGACAAGCTTGCTTAATAAGGTCAAGTTATTGGAAGAAGAGATGAAAATGGAGCGTATGCTATCATCTGAATATGAGGAAAAATGTACGAAATTAGAGGGCCAGGTGCTGAAAATGAATAGAGAAGTTGAGCACCTGCGTGAAGCTGAACTTCAGTTAAAACTTGTAGAAGCAGAGGTTGAAAGGGAACGCAAACTGTCATCTGAAAATGTGGAAAAATGTAAGAAGTTGGAGGATGAGATCTTGAACATAAAAAGAGAAGCAAAGCTCCAGTTGCAACTCTTAGAAAGCGAACTTGAAAAGGAGCGAGCTCTGTCAACTGAAAATGTGGGAAGACGTAGGATGGTGGAGAATGAGGTCTTGAAAGTGAAAACAGAATCTGAACATCAGAACCAACAATTGGAAAAAGAACTTAGTAACGAACGAGATCTCGCAACTGAAAGCGAAGCAAAATGTATGATGTTGGAGGATGAAATCTTGAAAATGAAAATAGAAGCTGAGCTTCAGATACAAGTTTTAGAAGAACAAGTTGAGAAGGAACACGATAAGTCAGCTGAAAATGCGGTGAAATGTAGAACTTTAGAGGAGGAGGTCTTCAAGTTGAAAAGAGAATCCGAGCATAAGCATGGAGCCAAACTTCAGCATTTGACTAGCTCTAACGGCAATATAAAAATAAAGCAGGTCTGTATTCAAACTTTTCTTGAAGAGTTTGTTGGTGACATTTTAATCGAAGTTTGTGGAATTGGCCTTTATCTTGTAATGGAAGATCTTGAAAACTTTCATATGCAAATTGAGTTGCTTGCAAGAACTTTCTGGTTGAGATTCCATCCCTGTACAAAAACTGCATTCAATCCACTCAGTGGAACTCTTAATTGCGCCTAGATGTTTTCATTAGGTCCTACACAACTTTTCTGATTCTTTCCACCTGATGATTACCGGCAATATGTTCCTTAACGCTGCTCAGAGGCTATCTTTGTGATTAAACTATGTATGATGGACATGTTCTCCTCTTGTTCCCCACAGTATTCTGCTAAAATGTTAATACGTTTAGTTGTAGTCAGAATAAAAATGGGTTGGAATGCTTTTCAAGCCCCTATTACGCATGATATATATGCAGGGATTGTGCTCCATTTGAAGTCTCTGCCATCTGTAATGACTGACTGATTTGATTACCTTTCTCATATTATCGATGATCAAAGTCTTTGATATGAATTTGAATAATAAGTATATTGTCCATTTTCATCTAGCAGGAGCAGGAACTAGCTATGGCAGCCAACAGATTTGCAGAGTGCCAGAAGACCATAGCGTCTCTCGGAGAGAAAATAAAATCTCTAGCAACGCTAGATGATTTCTTGGTCGAATCGGATAGAACAGTAGAGTTTATGGATAATGAGCAATCCTGGAAACAGCAGCGGATAGAACAGGTTGCACTCTAGTTATCTGCCTATGGAGGTGACAGATTCCAAGCAGCCAAAATCCGTCACTCATTCTACAGGTTTTGAAAAGAGTGGAGATGAGAAGGGTATAACATTATCGTTTTAGTTCTAGGATTGATTCCAGGAAGGGTTGCAAAGTGGCAATTTAAGGTAACCAGCATGAACACCCATGAAGAGAAATTGGGAAAACTAAACTCTGGTGCCAATTTTTCCTTTGTAAATAAGCTCCATTCTTAGATTGGTATCAGGAGAATCCAAGCTTGTGAAGCAACAGTTGTATTTTGCTACAGAGTTCCTTTGAATGGAACCAAAGCCGTTGGGCCAAAAAAGCATGGTGCGAGACAAAAATTTAATATATACTCCTAAGTTTTGGATTTGGTCCTGTGGAGTTATTATACTTGTAAATGCCTCCAATTTTAAATCTTTGTATTTTTCTTCTGATGCCATTGTCTATAAAGATAACACTTCATAATAGTGATTAAGGTTAATGGAGTATGTTGAAGGTAATTATACCCTTGGATCATGAGGTTTGTGCGCTCTATTCTTATTTAAATATTAAATTTTGTTTTCTTTTTTCAATTTTTGAAAATGAATGTAGATCCTAAATAGGAATTATAAGTCACTTTTTTGGTTAAATTCTAGGATTCTATCTTTTAAACTTTGATTTTTATTTTAAAAATGAGTGGATTTTGAAAGGAGCTATCCGGTCCAATTATCTTTTTTATTTTAATATAAATTGATAAATTTTTGCTTATTGATTGAATTTGATTTTGTAATATTTAAATCCTGAGTTTTTTACGAATACGAGCTTTTTTCCAAAAAATATTACGGAAAAGGGCTCGTTTAAAAAAAAATTACGAATATAGGATATCGAAGGAGGTGCATTATTGAAGGCGCGTGAAATAAATACGAGAGTCTACTTGTCTAAATCAACGTTATCAAACCATGCGAGAGCGTCCTCCTTAACTTGGGTTAACTTCAACATGAAACATTCGAAGTTACTTTGTTGTGCCTGAACACCTGCAAATCACATAAGTTTCTTACATAACTAATTTTTGCGGTTCGTGTTGAAGTTACTAACAACAAGCCACAAACAATATCTTCAAATTGCAAACAGTGACTGTCGGCCTACTGATAGTTCCTTATACGCAGAGTCAATACTGGATGCCCTATCGAATACAAGACATAAGGTTTCCTCTTTCTTACTGACTAAATGCACTTTAAGCTTCCGTAAGAACCATCCTCAAGTTTTTATCGATTCTGTATCAATAAGAGCAAATGCCAATCTTAAGTTTCTGTCGATTCTGTGTCAATAAGAGCAAATACCAATGGAATAAATGAATTGTCCCCATCCATGCTATAAGCTACCAAAAACTTATGCCCGTACTTTTTATATAAGAATGTGCCATTGACACATACAATAAGTCGATAGTATTTGAAGATTTTAACACATGGCCCAAATGTCTAGAAAACCCACTTGAACTAGAATTGACCTTACTTTGGTGAACTACTCTAGCTCAAATCCACTTTTGTCCCTAGGTTGCTCAACTTCATTACATTTAATATTCTTAGCAACTTATTATATGACTTCTCCCAATTATCGTATACTATCTCAATAGCCTTTCGCTTGGTTTCGAAAACCCTTCTATTGCTTATTGTGTACTCATACATAGTTTGCACATTAGCTATAAGATTAAGTATCTTAACACCAGGGTTGTTTTGTACACTATTGATAAATAGTGTAGCCATTATGTTACTGTCGAGTTAAGAATAATCTTGCTTCATCATCAGGTTCACACAAGTGTGTGGACCCTCTAGAATTATTATTTTGAAAAAATCGTTTACTTTTTTCAAATAAGCCTGTAGTTTTCACTTACAACCCTATTCTTTCTTTTTATAGTAGACAACATATACATTCGGTTTTGAAATGTCTACATGAAAATCACAGTGGTTCCTTAGATGAAATGGCTTAATTGCATTTATGAGATCCTTTTTTGTGTTGAAACACATACCGACGCTCAAGTCATTAGAGTTGATGATGTTACGGTACATTTTATTAACATCTCTCTCGAATGTTGTATAGTTGTTGCCATCGTATTAGCTGTTGTAAAATGGGACATGATCTTTGATAAGTCTATCAACAAGTTCATTTATTTGAGGAAAGTCTTCAAACTGCTCACCTGACAATATTTTACCAGTCCAATGGTATGGCTTGCTAAGGCCATTATTGCAAAATGTCCGGACTGATACACTGCTTCCGCCAATATATGGTTTCACCTAGGCTTCTCCTAAATCCTCAATGGTTATCTTCAAGGCCAACATCATCTTCATCACTATCCCCATCATCCTCATCACCATCCACATCTGTCACATTCTTCCTATCATCAACACTTATATTCATGTGCATTTTCTTTACATACGGATCATAAGACTCTTCATGTTTGATAATGGGACCTAATGCTTCGTCAAGCTGCTCTTTTATGATATTCACGTACTCGTACTCAGATAAATCTATGTATGTTCATTTGATTGATCTACATTTGCTTACTCCGTACTGGTCATTGTTGAACGCACATTGGGTTCCGGAAGGGTTGGATTGTTTGACTCATGTATTTCATACTCATTTCGAGCACTCGATTCCCCAATATGCCTTATGTACACTTCTTAAATACTTTATTCCCTAAAAGACTGCCATTTCAATGAAATTATCAACATCCTCATCATCTCTAATGGCCATCAACTTGTAGACAACTCCAGCATCATTGAAAAAAGGGATGTCTATATACAAGTTCAACACCAGTCGGGTTAACTCCAATACATCTACAAATTCTCTGACTGAAATGAGAGAAGTTTGAATCTTTCTTAATTTTTAACTTCTTAACGGGCTCCCTATCATATTTTGGCTCCCAGCTACCCATCACTATATTTTCGTTCACATATACTATAATTTCCACGTAATCTACCATTTTTACCATAGTAATGCCACGATGAATTGAATATTTAGATGACATTATAAAACTTTATCTACACATTAAGCAATAACTTTACAAAATGCACTTAATTATCTTGGTAAGCTGTATCGTCAACACAATTACCTAGCTTTAACTTTCTAATTTGACTCAATACAATAAAAAATGCAAATATATATATATATATGTATATACAACAATTTCCACTTACATTCCAACATTATTCATATCCATATTCGTATAACTTATCTATCGTAATACAAAACAATCCTAAATTTATATAGCATACAATAAATTCTTACAAAATATTAATAATTTATATAACTTACGGTACATTTACAATTACGAAATTTACGTAATAATTTTTTTTTAGAAATAAAAAGTGCATAATGTTGATTATTAATAAAATAAAATAAATAAATAACATACCTATAAGTTATATATTGTTACTTGTTTTAAACGTTTACTTGCGTAAAGAAATGTTTTGGTACTTCAATTATGAGTTTCCTTGAGTTTTCTCTATGTTTTAGAAATTTTAAAAATTGATATAGGCAAGAATAAGTTGTGGTCGCGCAGATTGAGGTATTTATACCTAGCTTACTGAAGGCACATATACTGAATGCATCTTCAGTTATAACGAATTACACTGAAAGCACATCCAATGTATGCGCCTTCAATGGAAAAAAATAAGCCTTCAGTATAAAAAACATAAGTAATTAAAGGTGTATTCACTTGATGCGCATTTAGTATACTATATTCATAATTTTTTTTTTAAATGAGCCTTTTTTCACAATATTTTTCCGAAAAAAGCTCATATTCATATAAAACTTCCAAAACCCTATAATCTTTTGTAGGAGCTTTATACGGATATAAGGATATAGAGTATGATGATAAAAAAAAGGTGATTGCAAAAAGTAATGGAATGAATTTGTAACATGATTCATCCTTCACATCTATGATAACGACTTCAAATGATTGAGAGCAATATAATTGTACAATGCTAAAACCTAAAAGCATAAGCCATTTTCTCCTTTTTAAATTTCCTTAACCACTTCAATGAGTTACACATTATATTGTGAAAAGGACATACTACCAATGTCCTCAAATTTTTACTTTCGAGAAAAACAAGCCCTTAAACGGATGGTAAGAAAACATAGGTCTTCTAAAACATTATCTATGAATTTTAAAGGGGAAGGAGTACCGGTAATATTTGGATTTTACCGAATTACTTCTATAGGCACCTAATTTCACTCGATACAAGGCCCAACTCAAAGGAAAGCTCTTAAAGGCCCATCATTACTTACAAGGATAAGCTCCTAACTTTCTTCGAAGTATTGCAACTTGCTCGAATCCCCTTATCCCGAGCAACCGTGCTATTACTTCAGAGCGCCTATAGTTGAAGGAATTACCCCCAAGTGTAAAGACTCCACCGGTAGCCAATCAAGTTTGGAGTGTGACTCCCATTCAATCTAAACACAGCAGGCAAGGACATCCTCACCTCATGAGTACCTCTATGATCCAATTCGTCGCTTATACTGTGCTCTCATGCCTCTTTTACTACCTCGCTCCTCTCTTGTCTTTAGAATTGGCACCCTACCCTAGCTCATTAATTTCCGTTTAACATCCATAGTATGACCAGCACACTTGCCCATTCTTGAGGATGTTAAACTCCCAGATCACAAACGTAGGTACCAGTATGGTCATGGCTGACCAACCTTCAGAGCCACCGTATTAGCTCAACGATGCATATCATTTACCAATTGCCAGTACGAGTGAGTCATGAGCCAACATGTGTCTACATAATCATAGCCAATTTAAGAGGTCATCGGGTAAATGATCTTTGATCCACAACTTCAGAAAACCCTAACACTTTACACACTTGAGACCGAAGAGAATCCTTTGCTCTCTCTAAACACTATCCATAAGGATTAGTAGTGCTCAACTACCCTTTGCTTTGACTCCTTTTATCCTTGTTACTAACTTAAGCATCGAAGGACCCTCGTAAACATACCCCAAAAAGGCTTTTTTGCAGGTAGTGAAAAGCAAGGAGCCCATCCAACCAAATCAAGATCGAGGCCCCTACTCAACAAGCTGAAGCCCAACCCATTTCCTATCTTGCTTAGTTGATTCGACTATAATCAACAACTTCCTTCTCTTAAAAGGGGTAAGTACTTAATTAGGTAGTTATGTAATGAATCATTAATAATTTGAATTTTAGAAAAACAATAATAAGCTTGTACGTTTTAAATTAATATTTAATTTTCAATGATATATTTTATATTTAAGGCATCCATATTATAGAGTATGTTATATTGTTATTATTTTTATTAGAAACTTCGTACTTAATTACTTTTGTACCCATTAAGAATGCACATTGGGTGAATGGTAACTTTATCTTGTACTCTATAATACTCTATTTAATCAAATAGGTTCTAAGTAAATGACGAAGGCCATAGGATAGTTAAGGGTACAACTTTTGAGAACTTATTCCCAATGGTAAGGGATCATTATGATGTCTCTATACCTTATACTCACTTCAGAATCTATATTCTAAGGCGTGCAAGGTACAAGTTCCAAAATATCATGTTCTTACATTATATATATAAAAAAAAAGATAAAGTATAACAACAACAATATTAATAAAATGATATTATACCTTTAGGTTTATTATTCTAAGTTTAATGTAACACCTTGGAACCTTAAAAATTATAGCCTGTCGTGTGTCCTTATAGTCTAATAACACATTAAGCATCTAAAATCAACCTGTTAGCATCTTTACACACTTCAATAATTATCAATAACTTGTATTAACTCCAATACAATACTTAGGGATGTATTAAACATCCTTGATTCACTAATAATTACATAATGATCAATATCTGAATTATTTTTATTCAATTAAAATAAGGTTAAATTCAAAATTCAAATATAACTGTTTGAAGGAACCATATACCAAGACCTAAGTGTCTTACATTCACTAGATTTGAAAATTAACAACTACCAATGACTTCAACAAGAGAAGTCTCAAATGATTTCACATAACCTAAAATACAAAACAAAAGTAAACAACACGCTACTTGACAACATAGCCTAACGGAATTCTCACTCCTACTCCAATTACATGGAACCATCTCCGTGGTTAAAATAATAACCATAATAATCAACATCATCACCAAAATAGACATACTCATTGTAGTAGTCTTTGTAATCCCCATAACCTGTACATGTATCTAAAAACAAGAATTCCCAAAGAGGTGAGCAAAGCCTAGTATAAGGTAACAAATACATGCACATGTTCACACCGTAATGCATAAGCACACACATTATCTAGTTTAAAATAACTAAATGCAACAAGTATAATTTATTATCTTTATTTAGATCTATCAAGTAACATAGTTTTGACATCCTAAAACTTAGAATGACTCAAAAATCTAACACAAATATATATATATATATACATATACACACATAAGTATTAGTCTTAGGTCCTCCCTAGTACCCAAAAAACTAAGGTTACATAATATATCTAGATCATTTCAAAGTGAGACTTCAATTAAGACAACGTTATACTAATATCATTAGGGTGCTACCCCAAGGTCTAATCCTCCCAAACCTTTGGGCTTAACTAAGCACACACAGCACACTTATTTAAGCCAAATATTTATTGAGTTCATTTATCAGTTACTAGTCTTACACAAATATAAACAGCATACAACCTCATACCTAACTGAAGAGTTTGCTTAGAATCTAAAACACATATCTTATAACCTATTCATAAGAGAATAACAACGTATTTTAACTTAATAACATAACCCTCACTCACTTTCAATGCAAGTCACTTAATGAACTTAGGACTACTAAGAGGATATATTGGTTTGTAATGTATTCCGGGTGACGATTTACATTTAGAAAAGCTTGAGAAAGGGTTTAGGACAAGAAGATAGGCTCGAAAAGCATTGAAAAAACCCAAATAAATGTCACTACACATAACAGGGGTCATGGTGTTCAGATGTTACAAGTTACAACAAATGGGATCTAGACACTACGATTGAAGGGAGCAGTCTACCCTTGGTATTCGGACACTAAGGGGGATGGCATTCGAACGTTAAGGCATAATCTATAGATTTTTGTAGATTGCAGCAATGTATCATCTCCTAAAACTCTATCTCCTTTCACTTATTTTGAAAACTACCACTCCAAAAGCAATTACCATCAATCTATGATCAAATCTCAACCCTACTCTTCTCGAATTCAAAATTCATAATTCATGAAAGAACACATGTAAGGGCTAGGCAAGAATTCTTACCATTGTGATTGAAAAACCTTGCTTCCATTTCTAAGAATTCAATTTAAGACTTCCAAATAACCTCTCCAAATTTGTTTTGGGTGCTATCCTATGAGGAAAGGCGAATTTCTCATTAAAATCTGCTAGAAACCTTGAGAAAGAAAGTGGTTTCATCTCTTACCTTGATCTTGTTAAATCACACTATAAACCCTTCCTTGCTTCAAGAATTCATCCAAAACCCCAGGCAAAGTATGTAGCACGTGAGAGAATTGTGGAAAGGGTTTCCTAAACCCTATGTGCTCATTTTTATACTTAAGGTTTGTGGACAATTTCTTTACCCAAATTGCCTCTCAAGTTTTATCAATATCGCTTAAGCCCTTAGTATACAACACTTATATTACTTATTTTCTTTTCATTTTTATACTTTTTACATTTAAAAAATAAAAAAAAGAAGAAAGAAATGAGCATATAACTACAATTCAATCCAAAAGAAACCCTAAATCTAGAGTGTTTTATTTTTTATCTCTCTCTTATTTCAATTATACATTATTATTTTTCATTTTTCTTAGCTCATTTCTTCCCCATTATTAATCTTACATTTACTATTATTTTTCACTCTCTTATTTCATTTCTTCTCATCACTAACTTTTTTGCTACTACAACAAAAGTATACAAACTTCTTATAAATATTGGAATTTTATTATTTATGTTCATATTTTAATTTACTTCCCTTATAAATCAAAACCTTAAGCTTCATATAAGTGTTTTCATCCCAATCTCTTTTATATCTTAAAGGTTCTATAAAATATCTTCAAATCTATAGGTTTTATAGAGTACAGGTTCAATTATAGTCCTATTAAGTCATAAAATAGATTTCAATTCTAAAATTTAAAAACTTATACATGTAAAATAGAACATGAATAGTATTTCATATTTTACTCACATTACACCCAATTGATCCTTGGTCCACCCATTATTGATAACTTAGTAACTTATAAGCTTAGGTTCCTTTGTTGCAATTTTTTCTCTTTTTTATAAGAAAAGTTGGCATCTAAAAATTAACTAAAGTCAAGTTAATAAGTAATAACCACGCGTATATGCCATTAAGAATTCATTATTATTTTGGTCGGTCATTATAATTTAAACAGACGATTCATGTGACTACGGAGAATACGACATCGGCAAAACAACAATTAAAAATAAGATTCGTCAATGTCAACAAGGATCTATCGTGTAGCGGTTAGCAGTCTAGGAATTATGGACCTTTCTCTTTTCTCGTTCAAAGTAATTCTTCTCTTAGTATTTATTTGTGCTATAGATTAGTCAGTATTCAACATGATGAATATAGATTCTCTTGGAAAAAAAAAATATATTCCAAAGTATGTATGAGATCCATCATATATATAATGATACATCTTCAATACGTGAGCCCAAAAAATTGAAAATATATACTAAAATATCCTCGTTAAATTTTTTATCTCTACAACAAATAGTATGGTAATTAATAAAAAATATGAAGAAGATTTTTAGTCTTTCTAATTCTTAAAGCATATAAAACACCAAAAGGTATCTTCTTATTTATATATAGATACTTTATTGTTGTTATGTGTTTTATCTCTACAACAAATAGTATGGTAATTAATAAAAAATATGAAGAAGATTTTTAGTCGAGAGAGAGATATGAGTCGTGGGAAGATGAATATGGGATAATGAAAATGTTGAAGGAAAAAGAGAAAGAGAGGGATAGAAAGTAGTGGAAATATTAGAAGAGGAAGAGAGAGGAGGAGAAAGATTATATTTTTTTAAAAGTCCTAAATTGTTTTATATTTATAATTAAAAATTATTTATTAATAATCAAAATTTTATTTAAAAAATTAAATAAGTAAGAATAATTAAAATATTATTTTGACGAATGCTTAAGATTTTATTTTCTTTAATAAATAGATAAATTAGGATAAATTACAAATATATGATTTACGTTTTCATGCTTTTACAAATTACTGATTTAGTGTTTTTTTTTTTTTTTTATAACAAATAACTGATCTGTGGTTAAGTCCATCTTATCCCATCCAATTTGCCGTTAAATAGAGCATGCGGCCATTACGTGTGCACTAAAAACCCCTCCAAACAAGAGATCTTATCTTCTGCTTCTTCTTCTTCCTCTTCCATCTTTCTACCTTTGGCATTGAAAATAAAACCCTAACGCGGATATACCAACCATGTCTTAAAGAAGAATAAAATTGTAATCGACCTATGAAAAAAAAGCTAGAATGGCTTATTTTAAGGAGATTGAAGACAAATTTGAAGCTAGATCCAGAAAGCCAATTTTCATGCTAAAATCTAGCTCTACTGTCTACTCTATCTTGATTATGGCTCATGAAAGATGCAACAGACCTAGACATCGAATGATCTTACATGATCAACAACCATCTCATCTTCAATATCAAACTGTAAATACATAGAACATTCG
Source organism: Lumnitzera racemosa (assembly GCA_024138005.1). NCBI lineage: Eukaryota > Viridiplantae > Streptophyta > Magnoliopsida > Myrtales > Combretaceae > Lumnitzera > Lumnitzera racemosa. Next base: position 24,348,383 of record JAMXBC010000008.1, read on the forward strand.
ACGAGTCGTACTCTTCTTTAAATTTCTTCTGTCAAAACTTATCTGGAAAAAAATATGTTCTTTGCGCTTGAAGGATCTAAAATACTTCTTCAAAATGTAACTGCTCTATGTTGTGATCGGAGCATTTGCGCACAAATCGGAGTCTGAAATTGCTCGTCGCTCGGAGTCGGAGATTACGTTAAGTTGAAGCACAATCACGGCCGCTGCATTCGGTGGAGTGGGAGTCTCCGGCGATCAGTTTACTCAAGCAGAGAATGTCGCCTAGTCCATTCGACGGAGTCGAATTGGTTGTCAGCCATGTTCTCGGCATGTTGATAAAAAATGGCATGGACATTTTTAAGCGAAATTATGATTTGTTGAATCTAAAATTCTCAATTTCATTTTCAGTAGTTTTTCCTTTTTATTTTGTCAATCTCTTTTTTCAATAGTTTGGAATAACGATTTGTTGCTCCCAGACAACTTATTTCTTTAATCATGAATTGTTTATTATTGCCATCATTAGTGAGTTGTGTTGCTACTAAACGCTGAAGGAAGAGATATTGAAGAAGAAGAGAAGAATGTCTTGACTGAAAATCGGATGGGATAAGAGAGTTTTATATGAATATGGCTTCTTTTTCTAAAAATATTATGGAAAAAGACATGTTTAAAAAAAAATACAAATATGATATAATAAAAGCATAGCTAATGATGTATTTTTAGTTGTGGGTAGTTTTAACACTAAAGGCACATATAGTAGCTTATCTTAATGAATTTGAATTGAAGATGCATATACTGGATGTATCTTCAGTATTACAGTTTGAATTGAAGACGTATATATTAGACGTGCCTTCAGTTAGTGTAAATATTTACACTGAAGACGCTCTAGTTAATGTGCTTTCAATTTAGATTCCATTAAAATAAGTAATTTTCTCTAATCCGAAATGGTAAAATAATGTTTTTTTAACCCTTAACTTGTAACTGAATGAAAAGTTTTATACAGTAATCAATTACATAAAATTACAATTGGTGAAACGTCTCAACAAATATAGCAAGTGAGGAAGAAATAAGCGCACTAGATGATCATCTAATGACCATATGAGTCAGATAGAAGAAAAAATAATTGTAAATTGCAAAACCGGGATAAATAAACAATGCATCGAACGGTAATACCTGATGAAAAGTAAATTGTATTTCGAATAATCAATATATACACAAAATTTATAATAAGTTAATGATAACATCAATATAGTGGCAAAAAAAAAAAAGGAAACAAAAGCAATAGACAAAACATATCTACTGACGCTTACGCCGTGTAAAAGTCCTCACGGAACGGGAAAGAAGTGAATGCCCCTGTTTATTGTGTGTCTGTAGATGCCGTGTAAAGGTCTTTTAGCTAGTGGAGCTACTCTAAGGTGTCAACCTCCTGTAAAACATACTGATATCCACCAAATTGCCGGATGACACAATCTAGAAAGCACCACTCAATGATGTGGAAACATATAAGTAGTACTTGGGTAGTCTAAATGTATCGCCCAGCAATACAGAAGTGAAGTAGCAATTGCAACAACTTCTCCTTATAAGGCTCCCAAACAACCTAAAGGGCACAAGAAAAAGAAAAAATAAATAAATAAACAATTAGTGAAACAACGATGGTTATCACTTACAGTCGAGAAAAAGACAGCAAAGAGGATAACTTATCATATCATATCTACTGTATCGTCTCCATGTCAAAATTTGTGCGGTACACATCTATGATATGTATCAGATGCTGAGTCGTATCTCGCACTATCCTCCATCTGGCCGCCAATGGCCTATCTCCATCGATAATAAACCCATATTAACTAAAGGGGGCGACATGTAGAAATCTATCATAAGCCTAAACCTGCAGTAGAATTGCGGCCTCTTTAAGCTCATGTACATCAAATGACAAGGCAAAGCACAGCTATCGGTACAACCATGCTAAGCAAGCGCTATCCCGGTTAAACTGCCTAGCCATTGAGAAGTCTTCTAACAATAGAAGGAACATCAAGTGAATAAGGCTAGAAAATTTATCCACAAATATGAATTCTCCCATCAAGCTGAGTATGTACGTATGTACGTATTATTGGATCGTCTCATTGTCTGCCTCATGGGAAAGTTTCTGGAAGTGCTTCGGTAACCACGTCAAAGATAAGCGAGCAACTATCATCCAAGCAGACCTCATGCATGGCAGTCTCTCTCTTGCATGAGCCCAGCTCATTTGTCTCAATATGGCTTGCTACCATGAATCTTTTAACTGGAAGTCCAAGCTAGACCTTAACATCTTGTAGTGTGATGGTCGTCTCTCCAATAAGTAGGTGAAATGTGTGTGTCTTGAGCCTCCATCTCTTAACAAGTGTCGTAATCAAATGTCAATCCAACATAATAAATAGGAGCTATGTAACTCGCTAGAACCTAGCCTTCCGTATGTAAGGCTCTACCCTATGATGTATAGGGATACCCCGCTTATCCTTACGTAATGACATCTCACTGTGCCGCACCCATAGTGCATAGGCCACCTCTTAACCAAACATTCAATTAAGTTATCAAGTAAAACATCTTTAATAACAAAAAAAATTAATTGTAAATGATAATGACATTACTCACCTTGCCTTCCCAAATAGCCTGTGAACGGTGATTGGCTTGCCTCATAAATACATGTGGATCAATTAGTCATGCCTCCATCTATTCTATGAACACATATAAACATATTTAATAATAAAAAAAATAATAATCATTACACTTATAAATTTATTATAATGTAATGCCTAAATAAAAAGGGAATATGTACTAGCCCTATTAATCTCTGGACACCTCCTTCTATTATGTTCTTCCTGCCCACATGCGCTACATCTAGTTTTGTCCAATTGCTTTTGGACGTCCATCTCAATGTGATATCGCTTACACTTAGGTTTACCTTTCTTTCATAGTAAGTCAATGTTCGAGTAAAGATAAGGAAGGCTAACTTGCGGCTGGTTCAGCTCGTTACCAATGCCAATTCAAATGAAAAAAAAAAATTGATATGGATCGGCCTTGGTCCATCAGAAGAGCAAGGTTCTTTCCCGCTATCAATATAAGGAATAAGTTGGTATGGATCGGTCTTGGTCCGTCAGAAGAGCGAGATTCTTTCTCGTTACCAACACAATTGTGCTTAAATAAGGTAAATTTAAAAAGACCTCTCAACAAAAGCATGAACTAGGGGATGATCAGATGAAGAGTGGATGTAAAATGTGTTTGTTTTAGATTATGGTGCTTGGTGAGATGGAAGAGAGAATTGTATACACTTTAGTTAAATGGACAAAATTTTTATGACTCTTTCTCTGTTGGCGAGATGTTAAATCCAATTTTTAGTTTAAGAATCCTTAGTTAAATGACTTGAGTAAACTTTGATTTTTATAAATTAACTAGTGAACTCTAGTATTAAGTATTGTTGGAGCATTCGAATATGGTCAGATGAAATTTGTTGACTTTATTATTGCAAGTTAGTTGAGAATGATTTTCTTACTTTTCTACGGGTCAAGTGTATTTGTTCACCGGTTCCTTAAATAGTGATAAATTTTGTTTAGTATTTCTTATCCTGAAAGTTTTGTTTTGATTTATTTGTTTAAGGACAAGCAAATGCTCAAGTGTAGGGAAATTTGATAACTCTGATTTTAAACATATTTCATATGGTGATTTTATAGTATTTCCCTTACATTTTTGGTTTTCTTTAAAGAAATTGATACTTAATTGAGTAAAATTTTGATTTCTAGGTTTGAACGCGTTCTAGGGTCGAAAACGAAGAAAATGAATCAAATTTCACTCAAATCGGAGTTCAAATGAAGAAGTTATGAAATTTTGAAGTTGTATAGAAAATTTTGCCTTAGTGCAGAAAGTTACACGACCTGGAAACACGGTCATGTCTCAGGCCGTATCTGGTGATAAAAATAGAATCTTTGTAATACACATATAAAAGGATATCTTAGGGTTTCAAAAAAGAAGAGAGACATTACAGAAACGGAGAGACATAAGAGAAGAGAAAGAGACTTAAGGAACAACATCAAGAAAGAGGGAAACAACATCAACTTCAAGATTAGAGAGATCGTTCATCAATCAAAAGGGGTTTCCATGTTTTATTTTATATTATTGATGAAACTCGTTTTTAGATTCATTATGATAGCTTAGAATTTGAGTATTTAGGATTATGGAACCTAGGGTTTCATGTGATTCTTGGATTGATTTAGAAATTTTAATAAAGTTTCTATTTTTACTTGATTCGATTATGTCGTTTAATTATTGATTGATATTTCTAGAATATCAATATATGATATTATGCATGTTGATTGAGAAATTACATGTATAATTAGATCTTTATGTAATTGAAAAGGATTACATGTATACTTAGAGATAAGATACATGTTTCTTCCGGAAATTTAATTAATTGTATGGGAATTCATTATACATTAATGCAATTCTAAATTATATTATAAGTGAAGAGATTCTGGTAAATAATATAGGATTAGGGTTAATATGCTTGAGAAAGGTATTAACTTTAGTTGTGAATCCTTCCGGTCAAGAATAATAGAAACCGAATTGAATATATTTTAAGCGATCACATGTTAAACTCTAGGGAAAATAATTCCTAAATACGTTATTACTTTCTTGAAGTCGTTCTTGATTTTATCACTTTTTCAATTGCTTAATCAAGTCTTTTAATTAAAGTAGTTTGTTAATTTTAGTATTTTTAATTAATTCAAATTTTCATAATTTTCTGGTTAGATAATAAAGTTAAGGTTAATATTAGTATTCGAAGTCTCTAAGGGATCGACTCGGACTCATATCTGCAATATTAAAACTGATAGGTACACTTGCCTTATATCATGCAGCCTCTGAAGTCAACTGTATGTGTCCTTCCTCCTCCCTTCAATCTTATCCTTGTCATTTAACTACTAATTAAAACCTCAAAAATACCGTTCTGGAAGCTAAACGAAATGACTTTATGTGCACTTGCCTGCTCCCTCTAAGTTTCATACATCTTTAGGGCGTAATAAGTATACGTCTTGCTAAAATTGATTATCTTCTTGGCTTCTTTATGCCTCTCCTCTTAATACGCGACACATTTGTAAAATATTTTTTTCACTAATGCAGTGACGGGTAATCCACACGCTGATTTCAAAATGGACTTATAACTTTCGACAATGTTTGATGCCATGTATCTAAAACGGTAACATCTATCATATGCAAGACTCGACTTATCTAAATCAACATTGTTGAACCACAAGGGAGCGTCCTCCTTAGCCTGGGCTAACTTCTCCATGAAACATTTGAATTTCCTTTATTATGCTTGAACACATGCAAATCATACAAGTTTCTTGCACAATTGGTTTTTGTGGACTGTGTTGAAGTTACTAACAACGTGCTGTAGATAGTATCTCTAAACTGCAAATGGTGGCTGCTAGCCTACTGATGGTTCCTTATATGCAGAATCAATATTGAATGCCATGTTGGATATAAGACATGAGGTTTCTCCATTTTGGCCGACTACATGTACTTTAAGCTTGCATAGGAACCATCCCTAGGTTTTTGCTGATTTTGTGTCAACAAGAGCAAATGCCAATGTAACTATTGAATTGTCTCCATCCATGTTATAAGCTACTAACAACTTATGCTTATACTTTCTGTATAAGAATGTGCCATCGACACATACAATAGGTCGACAATATTTAAAGGCTTCTAAATACGGCCCAAATGTCCAAAAAACCAACTTGAATTAAGACTAACCTTGCTTTGGCGAACTACTTCAACCCCAATCCACTTGTGTCTCTGGGTTACTCGACTTCATTGCATATAATTGTCTCTATAACTCATTATATGACTTCTCCCAATTACCGTATACCATCTCAATGGCCTTTTGCTTTGCCTCAAAAACCCTTCCATTGCTTACTGTGTACCCGTACATAGTTTGTATGTTAGCTGCAAGATCAGGTATCTTAACATTAAGTTTGTTCTGTACACTATTAATTAATAGTGTAGCCATTATGTTGCTATTAAGTTGAGGATGATCTTGGTTCATCATTGGGTTCACATAAGTGTGCGGACCCTCTAAAATTATTATTTTCAAAAAGCCCTCTACTTTCTTCAAATAAGCCCACAGTCTTCACTTACAACCCTGTTCTTTCTTTTTATAGTAAACAGCATATACATTCGGTTTCGAAATGTCTACATGAAAATCACAGTGGTTCCTTAGATGGAATGACTTAATTGCATTTATGAGATCCTTCTTTGTGTTGAAACGCATACCAACACTCAATTTATCAGAACTGTTGATGTTGTACATTTTATTAACATCTATTTCAAATGTTATGTAACCGCTGCCATCGTATTAACTGTTGTAAAATAGAGTAAGATCTCTCACATGCCTGTCCATCAATTCATTTATTGTCAGTAAGTCCTGAAATTGCATACCAGACAATATTTCACTAGTACAACAATGGGGCCTATTTGGGCCATCTTTACAAAATGGCTAGACCAGCACACTGCTCCCAATAATATGATCTCACCTGGGCCTCTCCTAAATCTTCAGCATGGTCATCTTCGAAGCCAATATCATCCCCATCATCCTCATTACCATCCACATTTGCCTCATCCTCTCCATCATCGTCAACATTTATATCTATGTACATTTTCTCTATATACAGATCATAAGACTCTTCGTGTTTGATAATAGGACCTAATGCTTCGTTAAGCTGCTCTTCTGTAATATTCACGTACCCGTACTCAAAGAAATCCATGTGCAGTTCATTTGACTGATTAATATTTGTTTGCTTCGTACTGGTCATTGTTGAATGCACATTAGGATCCAGGAAGATTAGACTGTCCAGTTCATATATTTTATGCTCGTTTTGGGCACTCGATTTCCCAATGTGCCTTATGTATACTTCTTGAATACTCTGTTTCTTAAAAGATTCTATCATCTTAATGAAATTCTCAACATCCCCATCGTCTCTAATGGTCATTAACTCGTAGACAACTCCAACATCATGAAAAAATAGATGCTTTAACTTTGGCGCATCCATAAATTCTCCTATTGAAATGAGAGAAGTTCGAATTTTTTCTAATTTTCAACTTCTTAACAAGGTTCTCGTCATACTACGGCCCCAGCTACCAATCACTATATTTTCGTTCACATAGACAATAATTTTTTTTCTAGAAAAAAAATTGCACAATGTCGATTATTACTAAAATAAATAAATAACATGCATGGAAGTTATAGATTATTACATGTTTCAGATGTATACGCATTAAGAAATGGTCCAATACTTCAACTATGGGTTTCCTCGAGTTTTCTCTATGTTTTGAAAATTTCATAGATTGATGTAAGTAAGAATGAACTCTGGCTACGTGGATTGGAGTTTATATAAATAGTATAGTGAAGGCCCATGTAATAGATGTACCTTCAATGTAAAAAGCATAAGTAATCGAAGGTACATTCACTTTATGTACCTTCACTATACCATATTTTTTTTTTTTTTTGGTGTGTAAACAAGCCCTTTTTCGTAATTTTTTTTGGAAAAGAGTTCATATTCATATAAAAGCTAGGATAAGATGGAGTTAAATACGGGTCAGCCATTTGTAAAAAAAAAAAAAAAAATAGCACAGGTTAGTTATTTGTAAATGTACAAAACATAGGTCATATATTTGTAATTTACTTAATAATAATTCATTAGTTTCATTTTCTATAGTGGCTTTTATCGTTTTGATGGAAGAAGCAACTTGTGTTATAGGGTTTTAAGATAAGCTTAAGCAAACTATTGAATCTGCTTTGATCAATTTATAAATTATAATTTTAATCGATCATAATTACTAAACTAGTATCATATAAGGGAATCTGTTATAAAGTTTGATCTCTTCCATTTATTTAATGGATATTGTATACCATCTTCTAAAGAAAATAAAACTTTTCAAAAGTTTAGCTTCTTATACATCACAAATTGTGATCATTTATATCAAATTCAAGAAGAACATTATTTGAAGATTTTGGCATGATGAATATATATTTGAAAAGGAATACATCGAAATTGATAAAATTGTGGGGTTTATATAACAATTTACAATTAAATCCTAAAAATTAGGGGTAAACAAATAACTCTATTATATAAAGTACCTATTTAGACCCTACTCAACCGGGTAGGTTTTTTGTGGGTAATTAAAGTCACATGATAAATTCTGGATAATAATTTTTCAAAGTCTGTTCTCATAAGGTGGGGTACAAATAAGAAGTCATGTTATCTTATACCTACCCTAAAGCCTATCCTTTGAAGTATATAAGGTATAGGTTCTAAGGTCCTTGTAATACTAAATGAATAACATTAATAAATAAAGAACATCATCTTATTAAAATAAAGCATAACCTAACATATCTAAAACCCTAAACTAAATGCTTGTTAATCCCTTCCCTTTCATCTTCCATCTTTAATCTTTACTCTATCATTGTTTTCATCATTTTCGTCGTTTTCTTTCTACTCCTTCGTCTCATATAGTAAAACTTGTTTTCTATTGTGGAATTGTTTCTTTATTTCATGTTTAATAAAAGATTTTGTATTATTATTAGAGTGAAATCTAATTTTCTTAGATTATAGGGAAATTATTTCATTGATACATATATCTTGAGGAAGAAAAATATTTTGGTTTAAATTTATAATTTATTTTGTTTTTCATGTTGTGTCTTCATTTTCCCATAGTTAATTGTTTAATCATAATATTATCGTTATATCTATAATTATTGTATTATATAATTTTGTGAATTTTTATTTACATTTTAATAAATTTTATAGTTCTCACGTTATGTATGATGTTTAACGCTTTCATTTTTTAAAATAGTATGTTTATTCCCTTAAATATTTATACAATGTAGTTATTATAAAATGAATATTTTATTTACACAAAAAAATTTTATATAATGCTTCCATAAAAATTCATCAATAATAATAACAATGAAAGAACCATTCAAAGAAACAAAATTAGTCGAAAATAAATCTTAATGTACTCCATTCATTGATGTAATTTGAAAGACTAGCTAAATTGAGCAGTTGCTTTTGTAAAAAAAGGGTCAAGTTTGTTTTATGTTTAGAAAAAAATAGCCATATTGAAATTTATGAGGAAAATAACAAAAACAGATTTATAATTTTATAACGTACTCTGTACCATATACAATCTATAGGGTACAAGGTGGATAAAAGGTGCCACACGATAGGGTATAGGTAGTAAAGTTTCAGAATCTACACCTATAAAGTAAGGTAATGGTAAAGCTCCATACTCTATCTATTCTATATTTACTCACCCCTACTAAAAACACCTTCTAAAACACACAATATTATTACATTTTCATCATGGTCGGCTCTTTTTGTCAACTTTTGCTGTGTTGACTTTTTTTTTTTTTTGTTATATCTAATCTATGCCATTCAATATATTCCTATTTTCTAACAAAAGAGGAAAAAAGAAATGAAAGAAAGTGCTTATCAATGGAAAGAAACAAAGATGATGGAAGTACCAATAATATTTCTTAAAAAAAAAAATAACTCTTGATTGCAAATATTACAAGTTTTAGGATCAATCAACATTCAACATGAAGCTCAAGACTTGGTTGTACATTTTATAACATAGAAAATTATTCAATCAAACTATATATACGATGAATCATTTAGTAAAAAAATTACATTAACTATCTAAAAAACATTTGTAAAATAAAAAGAAATAAAACAATACACAAAAAATGTTATAAACCTTGTAAAATTTAGGGCAAGGATTTAAACTAGGCTTAAGTTCTCGCCAATTATTTCCAAGGATCAACTAACTTAAAGACTTAATTGAATATATACAATTTAGATACATAATTATCAACGAGCATAAAACCCTAAAGTGAAGAATTGAAAACCCTAATTCTAAAATGAAAACCCTAAAGCTTAAACTTGATAAATCCCTAACTAAGCTTAGAAGCTTTAGAACTTAATTAAGAATCAAATTGATATATAAGGGAATCAAAACTAAGTTCCATATTATCTTAACCGATTTTATTTTAAGTAATTTTATTAAGCGAGACAATTGAACGAAAAAAAAAAAAAAAGGAAAAGGAGAACCTATACATGCCCAATTAGTCCTAACCATCTCATCCTCGAACCTTCCTCTTACCTCACTTAAACTTAAGCAAGCTAACTAAGATGGGGCTATCTAGTTGGAAAGTAACTTGAAGAGTTTAAGCTAATCTTTAGGTTGATATGACTTAACTTAACCCTACAATTATCTATATAAGTCATGCATTTTTAGTAAATTATCATAAGCCAACACATCCATCACTCAAAGAAGGAAAAAGGAAGACTTGCATAAGCCTCCTCCCCTAAGATCCATGTGTTAGCTATAAGCTCTACAATTAGGCATTTAGAGTTTGGCTTCTAAAATTTAAGGCAATCGGGTAAGTTGTCTGATTGAGCCCAAAATTTATGATGAAGTTAAAAATATTAGTAAAAGTGATCTCATGAGTTTAAATTTAGAAAAATAAATAATAAAATATTAAATTATATGTATATTACCTATTATTTATCGAAAACGTATAAATTGAGTTTTGATAATTAATAAATCGATAGAAATAAATTATATGTACATTAAAAATCATAATAATATTTAGAAATATTTATTTATATATATATATATGTATTTACTTGTAGGTAAAAATATGTGAAATTACTTAAAATACCTTAAATACATCAAAATAATGCTAAATAATTAAGGAAAAATCATAAAAAATTAACGAAAAATATGAAAAAGTAAAGAAAAGTCTAGAATAGGGGCGTAGATAGCTGCAAGTGAAAGAAGGAAAATCAATCAATAATAATTAACGAACTAAAAAGTGAAAAAAGGAAGAAGATAAGGATACTTGGCAATCAAAAATCAAAAGAAAACCCTAAAACACTATTATAAATTTAGATCAACCTAATCAAAAATCATTTTAGTCAATTGTAAGTTCAGGAAAAATAGAGAGAAGTTAAGAAGAAGAGGGAAACCAATTTAACCAAAATATACAAAATAATGTGTATTTAGGGCATTATAGGAGAACTTACTCCCGAACAGCACCTAGGATGAAACCAAATTGACCACCACACAATAGATCCCATGCTTTGTGGTGCTGATAAGGCCATGGTAGTTGAAGCTGATATGGCCATGGTAGTTGAAGCTAGCAATGCCAATGAGTTTGATTTTCATTTCAATTTTCCTTTATTTATCAAAAATGTTAAATAATTATGAAAAATTATAAAATTTACTACTATGAGATATTTTTGTATATAGTTTTAGGAAAAAATATTATTTCAATAAACTTAAATCATGTGATATACAGTACTTAAAAAACCCCTAAACCCAAGCTTATTTTTTATGTAGAAATAAATTATCTTAATAGTGTAATTTTGAGCTTAAAATTTTTGTGTGAACTATTTAAAGTGTTTATAATAGTTTCATGAAGAGATTTTTCAAAAATTAATTCTAGATAATTTTTAGACCTTAAAATAATACATAAAATAGTGATTTTTTGCTAATTTTAGTAAATTAATGATAAGTTGATATAAATACTAATTTAATATGTAATTGGGAATCTTGAGATGTAATTTATTGATGTATGATGGTATTTGTAGAGTTTGGAATGTTAATTGTGTATATTATGCATATTAGGCAATAATAATAAATGAATAATGGGTAAAAGTATATAATTAAGTTAATTTTGTAATTTAGAGATTAAATAGGTATAAATTCTAATTTAGGGAATTATTAGTATTAGAAATGGTAATAAGTGATTTAGGTGCGAATTATGTAATAACACATAATATGTATATATAGGAAATTAATGGGTAGAAAATAATAGGTCAAAATTTCTAATAATAATAATATATAATAAAGCTGATATGAAATATAAATTTAGGTAATTAAACGAAAAATATAAATTTTTCTTATATCGAGAACTAATTAGATAGTTAAATTAGGAATTGAGTGTACCATACAAACTAAAATACTAGTTAAATGCTAAATATAAGATTTAGAATACCCAAGTATAATGCGATTAATTTTACATAATGCTTCAAAATTAGTTCCTAAGGTTTACATATAAAAGTCGTAGTTAGGAACTGAATTAGAACCTAATTTAGAAATTGATTTAAAAATTGAATCATAACCTAGCCTAAATTAAGAATAATTGTAAAAGATTTAAAAACTTGAATAATTAAGTATAAAAAAACTTTAAACTAAAGATAACATAGAGAATTATACAATAACATAAGATAGTTATATGAGTATTAAAACAGTATTTGTATTATAGAGATTATCGACGATGACCTATACGGTCATATCTTAAGTGAGCAAGTGGAAATCTAAAAAAGTTTGGATAGATACGTTACTATATTTTTTAATAATGTTTTATAATACTCGGATGCTTAGGATTATACGCAATTGTGTTTGTTAGATAGTTGACTATGCGCATGCCTGTGTGTGCATGTTTTTAAATGCTGTTATATGATTCTAGTATGATATTTTGTATTGAAATTTGCGTGAAATGATTAAACACCTTAAACTATACCTAACTAAATATACGACTTATAAGTCTAAAATGGACTTGTATAACAACCCATTAGAGAAAATGTTCAAGGTTCTCTAGCTAAATATCAACTCCTTCGAAAGGAATAGTGCTATATAACATAATGGGTCTCTTGTTCATCCTTGGTTAAACTAAGTGATAGGAGAGGAGATCGTGACAAAATGAAATGAATGGCTCAAAGGTAGTCGCAAGAGAAGCAGTGTCTTTATTGCACAAACATGGGTTTAGTCGTGAGCTATTGAAATATGCTCTAAACTCCTCAACTCGGATTAGAATGAATGTAATTTCTTTAATCTCATAATAGACTGGATAACGTTATATGATGGTATTTGCTTATACATGCATTGCATCTAACTAATTTGGTTAATAACCTTATTTGTGTTTGATATATAATTTAAAGTTTCTATCTTAACTTACCAAACAGTTAGTTACTCACATCCCTATAGATATTATTATAAGTGCTAGTTAAGAAGCAGTTATATAACAACCCCAGAGTTAGCACTTGTTAGATCCTAGGGAGTGAGGATATAAACCTAAGGATCAATCATACTCCTAAGTTTGGATTTTATCTTTACAAGCTTTTAGTATCAATTTACGTATTACTTATGTAGATTATGATTGAGCTACTAAATCTTCTAAACATACTCTAGTTATTTTAGTGTAAATATATTTTTTCATAATTCCATAGATAAATAATATGTTTAATTTATAAATTATTTATTTCAAAACAAGTTAGTCGTAAATACCCTATGAAAATCAAGTTTAAGATAATGGTTGTAAGGGCAACTTCTATCTTAGAATGGTTTATACAGTGAAACTATTACAACTTTATCACTTTGGGGCATAATATCAACCCCTAAATCCCTATGACCCATCCCATCTTCTCTTCTTTTCAAATTCAAAACACTCCCAACACCTTAAATAAGCAACCTCAAACCTGTTCTCCATTTCCCCTCAATGCCCAACATATATTTCAATACACCAACTTAAAAGAATAAGGAAAAATTTGCACCCTTACTCTCCCTTCAAGTAACATCGATTACTACACACATGCACACCAAATTTTATGTCAACTTCACACCATTTTACTTCGCCAATCCATCTTCCAAGCCAATACCCTAGGATACCACATTAAACCCAACAACATCCTACTCCTTCCTCAAGCATCTACGACTCTAAGGACATTAAGGATCACCAAGAAGAGCACCTTAAGGGAGTTAGAAGGACAAAGGGCATAAGGAACTCCCCCATCTAAGCATCACCTGCTTTAAAGAGTAGTAAAGTTCCCTTTTTCCTTTCTCTTTAGTGTAATCTTAGAGTTTCCATGAACTAGAATTTCTTTCCTTTTGTTACTTGTAATCTTAGGATCTTTATGTGTTAGGAGTAAGTTGTAATTTTTCTTTAGGAAAAGATCTTGTAAATGATAGTTCTAAGTAGCTACAACATGTAAAATAGCTAAGAGCATGTGTACAATTAAAGATGTATGAGGAAAGCCTTCTAAATTTAAGAAAGACATACAATAAAGCCATGGTGGACCTTTGAAACAAGCTAGATGTGTACCCTAGTGGAGACTCTAGAATGTTTTCTTAACTTCTTACAAGTTGTTTATGCTTAAAAATATAACTAGATAGTTATATGGTAAGTATATGTGATACTAATAAGGACAACGTGACTAAAACCCTAGGAAAGCTCCTTAAAAGCCACAATAAAAAAGAGTTTTAAACTGACTTTATATGTTTCGCATGATAAAATAACAAATAGGAAATAAAAACAAAGGATTAACATGTGTTTAGTTGGAATACAAGTTAGTTTAAGACCTTAAGTTAGTATTTAGACTAAAATCCATGAAAACAAGTTCAAAAATGGACCTTATGAGACTTAAACCCAACTGGCCAGATCTGGATGTGATAGAAAAACATAGATAAAATCCTAATTTATTAAGTTTTAAGCCAAAACACACAAGTTGAGTATAAATAATAAGCCCTAGAAAGGTTGTGTAGACTAAAGAACCTAAAATAAGCCCAAAACCCCTAATTGAGCCTAACAAAACCTTATGACCAATAGCTAAAGAACAATAAAAAGACTTAAAAGAAGCCTACTAAGACTTCCTAAGTCCATTAAAACAATTAGCAAGCTTATCTCAAGAACCAAGCTCAAATGTCACATAAAAGTTCACTGAAGGACTCATAAAGTAAAAGTTAGTCTCAAGACAAGAAACGAACGTGATATTTTAAGAAACAAGCCATATATGAAAAATAAAGCCTAAAAAAAAAAATCAAAGGCCCAAAACGAGCTTAAATTACAAATAAGAAAACCTAAAAACTCGAAACAAAACTGAAAAGAGATGAATAGTGAAAATTCACTATTGCCCAGCTCAATACACAAAAATGTAGGCCTCATCTCTCAAAACTGACCTCACCATGTGAAAATACATCCAAAACTAATGAGAAATAACTATAAGATTATAAAAGTTGGATTTAAAATGAAAATATTATACACGATTGAGAAATTAAGTGTAATTAGAGAAAAATATGAAAAATGAGTAACTAAACTAAAAGAATAATCTTAGTCAAATAATTAGATTAAGATCTAAAATAATAAATTCTTATTTTTCCCTTTCTATAATTATCGGGTGAGGTTGATTTCAAGGATGAGCTACCACTAGATTATTATGATTAGTAGACATGGTTGAATGAGTAATTCATGACGACTTCATGTTTTGTTGTGCTTATAGATAGTTGCATTAAATGATATACGTGCATATGTAATAAATTGTTGCATGTAGGGTTGGGAATACACATGTGTGGTGCTACTTAATGTGAAAACAATATTACTATGACAATCGAAAGCTGCTTGTATAATAGTTATTAGTAAAGATTATGAATATATGTGGAAATTGGATGGTCACCTAAATTAAATGAATCTAATTCCTATACAACTAATAACTTAAATGGATAATGCATTTCACTTCATTGCATTACTTATACCAACTATCACCTCACACTGAACATAGGACTGGGCTTAGAAGAATGAGAGCTCTTGAAGGGATTATTTTGAGCATACTACATGTCTCTTATTTATTAAGTCCCTATCCTAACCTATGAGTTTACAAGGCTAGGAGATGCTATCGGTATCATTAAGAGTTGTGTCTTAAGACTTTCGCTTAGGGCATGTATGTAGACTGTAAGGTAACCATACTACTAAACCTCTGAATTTTTTGCTTTTTGGGAAAAGAGTATTATTTTCCAAAGCATTAAAGTTATATATATATATATATATGTATGTATGTATGTATGTATGTATATGCATGTGCATTGTTGTGTTTGTGCTCGAACTTATTTGTTGATTTGTATTGATTAATAATCTCTAACCCTAACTATAGAGAGCATAATTTTGAGTAGTAAGTAGTTCCTAAGCTACCACATATATTTATTTAACATACTGATTATCTCATGCATTTGTATAATTAATAATTTATTACTTGCTTAAAGGTATGGTAAGAAGGATAGCTCACAAAGCGTAAGCTTACATCCCTTTACATTTTTGTTGATATAAGGACTTTTTTTTTTTCTTTTTTTTCTTTTTTTTTGTCTTTCCAAGCCACGATATGCTCAAGATCAATGCTAAAATTCTAAGAGGTCTTATAGGAAGGTTTGATAAACTAAGCAGATTTAGATTTACTATATGGAGACATTTGTGCTCTATTGATGTCAATAGCTCTTACGACTACTTTACGATCTAGACTTATTATGATATTTTAGTAGTTTAATTGTTCAACTATTATTGCAATGATATTGCTTATCTGAATGGCTTGGAGTAACTAGGAGAGGATATAGCCTTATACATTATATTAAATAGTGATGATTAAAATGGCGTTAATCCTCGATCTTTGTGTAATATACGACAATTTATTACAATTAAGGGACTGAGCAGGTCATATCAAATGTGCTAACTGAAAGCAATTTGTTTCATCAAAGAAATCGCCAACTACCTATAAAATGTGAAAGATAAATTACAAATAATTTATGTGAAACCCTGATCTTCAACTAACCATCAAAGACCCAAAGTAGTGACACATCTCTAATAAATATTGAACTTAGAAAATATGGTTTGGAAAGTAAGGAAATAAAGTAGTCATGAGTGGCACTAGATACAAGTACTACAGGCCCTAAAAATAAAGTTACTCAATCTATAAAAATAATAATTTGGAGTTAATTGGAAGTAAAATAATTATATAAATATCAAATGTATAAGTATATACCCGAAATTAGGAAAATAGTTACATGTAATATACAAATAAGCTTGAATTAACATTTTAATTACGTAAAATATATATAAATCAATCACAAATTGTTGGAGACTTAACCTTAGTTGGTACTAAGGTATGGCATGGCTACGGAGATCCTTGCATATGCAAGTAAAAAGCTTGGAGACATATATTAGCCATGGAAAAGAAAGAAAAGTGACAAATGTCACTTACAAGAATTCATAATCGACCAAGACTCTTGTATAAATTCATGGGACCAACTTCACTTACAAGTTTAGCCATTCTATATCTCCAGAAAATTCAAAGTGAGGAAAGGAAATGTTAGAAGAAATTTTAGGAAAAATTTGAGGAAAAATAGTGTAAAATAGAAGATTTTCTAGTTTAAAGGTCCAAGCACAATCTGGGAGTATAAAAGGATCATCACCTAACATTAGAGCCACACCTTAGTGGATAAACAAACTTGTGGTGGCTAACGGTAGCCGAAGTAGTGGTTTCCGATTAGTGATTGCTTTTTCTCATGTTCATCTAAATTTAACTAGTAAATGATTTCCAAAACTTATGAAACTTAGTTTTCCTAATTAATTTTTCATGTAGAATTCAAATATAAACTCATATTTTCCAAAATCTAAGTACATATATAGGTTCCTTAAGAAAATCATCCCATCAATTGATTTTTATGCGCATATTCAAAAATCTAAATAATGTAGTTTAGCCCTAAATTTTTATGTATGAATTCCTTAAAGATTATACTTTCATACTATACAATTGGTTTTTCAAGATTATAAAATTAGGTTTTTAATAAAATTTGGTTTTTGGTGAAACAATGTTTAAACAGTGTTTTTCTTAAGGATTTCTTTTCTAACCTTGGAGTAATTTTGTTATAAATTGGAAAAATATTGATTTTGATGATACTCAAATTGAAATGACTTTAGATTTTGTAGAAAAATTCACTAACAAGTCGAATATGTGAATTAAAAGGTCAAACTATAAGGTTTTTCTTTACAACTATATACTCTACTATTCAAATTATACGTTTTACTACTTAAATTTTTTATATAAATGTTGAGAAGGGGTTTTCAATGATGATATATTCTACTTAAATAAGTGGATGGTGGATTTGGTGCTATAGTCAAGCAGTTTTGTAGGTAATGAAGGCAAAGCAAGGGAGTCAAAGTATAAGTCAAAAACTACAAGTAGTGTAAGAAGTGACTTTTTAGTATCTCTATGAGTAATGGGCAGCATAATAGCCATGGGGTTAGTTTTCACATGAGTTTCATTCTAATAGTTGCTATATGTATGGATTTTGGTAAAACCCATAAAGTAGGGAAGTGGTCAAAAGTTTATTGGAGAAAACCTTATATAGTGGAAGGGAGTCAGAAACTTGGTCAAGAACTACCCTTGAATGGAAATTGCATTAAAGAAGGATTTTAAACCCTAAACCATTTACTCGAGTAATTTATTACTTGAATTTATATTCAACATATAATTAACTGGGGTATCGTATGCTTTATGTTTAGGAGAAGTATAGGAGGAAGAGGAGTAGCATGACGCTTAAAAGTTTAAGAAAAGTTACTAAGTGGCCCTAGTAAGTAAATATTTGTATATTATGAGTAGATTATATATACTCGTATAACTTTCTAACTAACTTAGTTGTTGTCAATCTAATTGATCTTATATGCAAGTGTGATATGTTAGTTGATGAACGGCTAAATGGTTCCTAATATTTTCGATACATGTATTGCTAGATGAACTATGTGTTCTTAATGATGTTAATGTTGCTATTAAGCTGTTGAATAATCCTATTATGCTTGGTTCTATATTAACCTGACAAAGAGATTAAGTATCAACTCTGCTTCCTTAAGTGTTCACTTAAGTAAACTTGATATTGAAACTTTAAATTTTAAAATAAAATATAAGTAAGGGAAAAACTAGATTAAGGAGTAAACTTGCATGGTAATTTGCTAAGTATTGCTTGGTATGTGTTTTGATATATTCATAGCATGGAAATAAAAGAACCTACCGGTTGAGTTTTCAAGATTGAGATTTTGCTAAGCTAGGTTTTATCGTGTAAACATGATTTGTAAAAGTTGGGTTTTGCATGCATATAAATTTGCATTAATCAACAATTCTAACTAAATCATGTAGTTATTGCCACGCTAGGTTTTGCCAGGTTTTTAAACTTCATGTTTAGATGCTCGTATTAAAGTTGACCAACTAGATGGCTAAGCTAGAGTCAGAAAGGATATTGGTATCAATTCATATCATGTGTATAAGTATAACATGCATGTATAATTTTTGCTTTACTTTACTTTGTTAGTTTGAAAAGTATTGTGATTGAATTGATAAATTACTTATATGTTTATGATATTATACTACTTATACTGTTATTTATTATCTACTCTTACTCAACTTATACTAAACTAAAAGGATAAGTTGTTCTATCCTTAAGTTAGGTAAGAAATTAGATAAGGCCGCACACCATGGGAACAAGAAGATTTTAAAGTGCTTAGAGTAGTTCCACTTGAAAAAGATCAAGCAATTGCAGGAATTGACTTAAGTTTTGAGAAGTGACATACTAAAAAGTGTCTTATTTCTTATGGATTACATTATAGAGATCGTAAATGAGTTACATAAGCGCCGTAGTGAGAACACGTATAAGATCATAAACGTGCTACATAGGCTTCATAATGAGAACATATATAAGATTATATAATTGTGACATTCTATGTTTAGCTCATTCATGTAAGAGCTTCCGTTATAATTTGTTACATTAAATAAGATCAAATTTGGAACCAAGTGCTGTATGAATTTGATTGATAGAAGGATTATATCCCTAATTCAAGAATGTCCACTTTATCTTTAGTTCAAGAATGGCAATAAAAAACCGTTTTTAAGCACTAAAAGCAGACGCTTAAAAAACAAAGCGTTATAATTTAAACTCACAAATCCTATTGTTGTATAAGGCCAACAGTGCAATAGTATTTTAGCTAAAGTTATACAATTGAAAAAAATGAAAAACAATAATAACACAACTTAGTGAAGCAAAGAAAAAATGAAAAACTCAGGTACCTTTTTCTTTGGTAATTAACCCTAAACTTAAACAAATATTAAGTACAAATGATACAAATCAAATTATACTAAATTTTCCTAATTATTATCGGCTTAAAACAAACTAAATTTTCCTTAATGTCCAAATTTCGCTTACAAGGAACGCTTCTTATGACTAAGTTTAGTGCCGACAGATATTATAATTTTTCTGTAGGGTTCCTGTGCACTAAGTCACGGTCTAATGCAATCCCAAGCTTGACCAAAAATAAATAATATAAGAATGAACTTCTCAGCTGCACAATACCCTCAGATATTATGTCACTGATTTTCCCGTTTATCTGTAGAGACGAGCTGGGAAATACATGCACGAAATTTGGGAAGAAGAAGCTAAACCCAAAACCATGGCAAAGCCATTTTCTAGCCTGAAAGAACCTTAGTTAGGTTGCTCTGAAGTAATGCAGCTGTATCTACTGCAGACTTTACAAGCCAACTGATCCCAACTTTCAGACGGTGCTCTTCTGTTGGTAACCTAAGCAGATACGCCAGTTTCCGCGCTGCATACATTGAAATCCAGACCAGTAATTAAGAGAAACTTTATGAAGAGGAAAGACCACATCAACTCAGAGATTGGACTTGGAGTTACCAGTGTGACCAACTGGGCCCTCCAAAGTTAACCCCTCAATAAAGCTTGGAGAAATCGCAGCATCATATCTCCCAAGTGTCATCATTTCACCTAGATTCTGGAACCTGGCAGACACATTGTACAGATTTTAAGCTATAAATTTAACAAGATCTTGACTGGATGTTAACCAAAATTGAAGAGAACTATGACATAAATAATACATAGATATGTATTCACAAGGAAAAGCATATATGTAGCTGGGAGGGAGGGACACCACGTGAAAGGGGAATGTTATAAGAGAGAAAAGTTCATGTTTTTGAACTGTGGTAAAGTACTTTGTTTATTAGACACACACAGTTAAAACAGCTTGTTGAATTAACAAAACCATTCATATGAGCGAGCCACTTCCCCAGGTTGTCCAATCTCAAGCTTTGTCATTAAATTAACAAAGGCATATGCAATAACTGGATTTGTATCTTTATATGCACCATTTTTTAACCAAAAAAAAAAAAATAAAGGCGGTCAATATAAATCTAGAAAAATAAAATAAGAAGTTTAATTATCTTCTGTAACTAGAGGCTGCATTTGGAAAAAAAAGTAGGCACACCCACTTCATGTAATCTATACACCAAAAGGAACAATAAAAAAAAATATGTTCTATCATATGAAAGGAACCTGAATGGGAGGAGAGGGCGGTTATTAATTGCTGCCCACAGATTCCAACCAGCAAAATCTGCTTGCTGAAAAGCCACCTGATAGGATAGCCAGAAAACATCAGTGTATGATAAAAGAGCAGCATAAAGTGTGAAAATTTGGGGTTAATTATAGATAACATGAATGTCCTTTCACATTCACCCCCTTCTTTAATCTTATAATTAGAGCAATGAAAGAGAAAACAATTTTTGCATCTTGTTTCCTTTTTTTTTTTTTTGGTTTTTTCCCTTGCGCATGCATTCCACATGCTGATTTTCATCGTCTAACTAGCGTTTCCTAAACAAAGATACATATGTGCAAAATGTAAAAAACCAACACAGGATGCAAAGTAATAAAAGGGAAACGGGATAGATATGTTTTCTATAATTAACCCAAAGATCTATAAAGATGAAAATTTAGGATCCATACTTGGGCAGTGGCAGGTAGGAGCTTTCCACTTGAATCCCTCAGGGCAGAAGAATCACCCAGCGCAAATGTGCGCGGATGGCCCTTGACTCGGAGAGTTTCGTCTGTCTCTGCTTGACCACGACCATTCAGGGGAAGATCATGGGGCCTGTCACTGGGTTCCAGTTCAGGAAGTGAAGGTTTAGAACCAACAGTCCATAATACCAAATCAGCCTCAAGAATTTGACCTTTTAATCCCCTTTGAGATGATTGAAGTTCCAGTATAAATTTATCAAAACGATGCTTCATTGAGGCGACCTTGGTTGGTCCAATTTCTTTGCACTTTTCAGAACCTTCAGGGTCACCCATCCTAGCTATACTGCGGACAAAGTACCCTAACAAAAGCTCAACTTTCCTGGATGAAAGTACCTGAAACAATAAAAGCACAGCAATTGAGCACATTCAGCTTCAAGAGGCAAATTCCCACAGAAATAGTAAAATGTTTAGAGAAAACCACATGAGCCTCAATCCTTAAATTACATATGACAACAGCAAATAAAAAGGACCATAATTAATACTTTGTACCTCAATTTCAAGGCAAAACATGGCACAGGCTTTCCATATATGAGAAAATCATTGTTAAAGTGCATCTTAAAGACAAAATAAATCACGTATTAAAGGATGTGGAAGAACATGCATTGTGTTTCGCCGTTCAAACAGGAAAAAACAGTTCTACCACCAGTGAAAATTTCAAGAAATTGTGTATCAAAGTTTGTGCACTCTTATAATATCAGTCATGCAAGAAAAACAGGGATAAGACCTAATTCTTAAACATGCTTAGTGCAATATTATTTTAAGGCTTGGAATCTACAAGAAAAATAAAGCCATAATTAACTTGAACATATAATTAAAGGAGACAAGATGAAGAGCACATTGATGAAGCTGGGAGTATTTCTGATGGTATTATGATGTTCTTAGCCTTTCATCTGAAAGAACATCCATAACAACCTTGCAGATCATATCAAGAAAACTTGGAATCGACAGGAAGAATAGAATAAGCCACGATTAACTTGAACATACAATTGAAGAGAAACAAGTTTAACAGCAAACTGATGAAGCTGAAACTATTTCCGTCAGTATTATAATGTTCTTTGCATTTCATCTGGATGAACCATAACAACCTTGCAGATTATATCAAGAAGACTTGTCTACATCTTACTTTCAAGGCTGCTTCCCTATTGCCAGGCGGGGCAGTTGGGCAAATTGTAGTTTCCACGTTAATTGCTTGTACTATTCCCCTTTCCTGCAGTCTCTCTGATATTGTAGCAGCTAGCTCAACCCCTGAGTAACCACATCCAACAACAGCAACACGAATTGGGGAATCCTTCCCAAAATTCCTCCTCTCTAAAGTTTTTAACTTATTATCAACCTTCTGAAATGAATAAATGAGCCATTGCAATTCAAGAAGAAATCTATAGTCAAAGATGTAATTCTAACCATCATGAGGTACTCACATAAGCATCCTCAAGAGTACAAAATGGCAATGCAAACTCTACAGCACCAGGCACCATATCAAGTTTGGCTTCAGCTCCCAAAGCGAGAACCAACCTGGCTGCCCAAGACAAAAAAGTGCATAAGAGAACTGTTTTTCTTACTAATGCTCTTTCTGTCCAACATTTTGTCAAATGCAAATCAAAGTTCATTTACTAGCTCAGAGCAATTAATCTGCGCTAAACCAGCAATGAAGCACAACTTTCTCTTCATGATGCCTTCCGTAGGATCCTTTTTAGATACAAGAATCCAGATATAGGATATGCAACAAACCATCCCAGATCCAGGATAAAGAGGAGGAAAAAGATCCTAAACTATGAAAGACCTATGCTGTACATATATGAGCATTTAAATGAGTATTTATTACTTAGTTTATGTGGCCACAGTCATGGGGAACAAAAAGGCCATTTGGTTAAGAATGACAAACGCATAGCATTCACTAAAAGATTTTAATTAACCTATAACATCAACACCATGAGTGAAGCATATGGAAAACTTGCATAAGGATTTGATCCTGAAAGTTACACCACATTAACATAGTGATCCTATCTGCCAAGGCCTCATAAAGTCAAATGTTCTTCTAAATTTAACAAGAGAAACAAGATCAAATGAGAAGGTTCATACCAGTCATACTCAATAAGGAGTCCGCTTTCAAGCTGTATTGTACCGCCAGGCCCAGATCCTGTAGCTCCATTTACTCCCAAATGATCCATGGGATGTAAGAGTTTTACCCTTTCTTGGAAAAACTTCACACCAGTATTTGCAAGCAGATCAGTGAACCGAGGTGCTATTTCCCAAGCATCTACTTCTGCATGAACAAGATGAGCACATAAAAGTTAACTACCCGCCCTTCCTAACAGCCATGTCATCAGAAACCGCCAAGAAGCAACAAACTAGCAACTAACAAGGTGATTTGATTGGTATACCTCCAGATAATAGCTCATACAACATTGGCTTGAAAACAAAGTGCTCAGACTGGTCAACAAGCAGCACCTGCTCAATGGATTAACATAGTTAAAGCACAAAAAGTAAGTGAAACTTGTTACTGCTCATACTTCACGAATAGATTCAACTGCACCAGAATCAGAATGCAAATCTTAACATCTAGCACCAGCACTATCTCATGGAGATGATGTACTTGATATAGTTAGTATTAGTACCAGTAAAGTTAATCAAGAAGTAGGAGTCTTGTCCAATAGAACATTGCCATATAGCAAGTTAAACAGGGTCCTAATTAGTATAAATATGGTATTGGTTGGTACTTTGGATTTATTTTAGCATATTTACAATTTCACTCAGTAGAGAGTTAGGAGCTGATAGAGCTTTGAGGAGTATATTTGATCTAGTTAGTGCTTTCCTTTCCAAATTAGACCATCCATATTTTCTCCAAATTCAGTATATAAATCTACTTTGGCACATAAAAGTTGATGCAACCTGCCAAATCAATTGCTGGAGAATTGTGGATGAAGAATGACTAGGATGGAAATGCCCATGGATAATTTGGAGAAAACTGTGAAAGATCTTTCGAATGATATGCAAAAGGCAAACAAGATCACAAACATTCAAAACAAACTTACTTCACTTAATACCAAGCATAAGATGATGAAGCTGATGGAAGAGCACTTAGAATCAAGAGCAAAAAGGAAGGAGTTGGAGTTGGTTTCAATAATGAGAAAGAGTTTGTGTCATAAACTGTATCTAAACTTTATTAAAATTTGCAATTTATTACATGTACTCTGAAAAAATCAATTTGCTATTTAATTGAAGTTTTCGTAATCCTTTTTGCTACTTGAATTAACACTCAAAATCTTTTTAACTATAAATTAACCCATGATCATTAGTAGGTCAAACGACCTACTTTTTAAAGTAAATCGTGACCTACTTCGCCTTAAACAATTGTTCCAACTCCTATAGGATAAGGGGTGGTCAGAAAATTCAATTCTTGATTCGTTTTTATGTTTACATCTGCAAACGGACTTAATAATGTTAGTTCAAGTAGTAAAAATGACTAAGCAAACTTTAATTAGGTAGAAAATTAATCTTTTCAAATACAAGTGATAAATTGCACATTTTAGCAAAGTTTGGATACCATTTATAACTTTAGCTCTAATGAGAATTCAAACAAACTACCATTACATTTAGTACCTCAATTTTACCTATATTTACAATAAACAACACAAAATTTAAAGTGTCAATTTGATACCTGAAATTTACTCAGGATTACAATTAACTACCTCAGCTTTACTTCTTTTTGCAATTAATTACCTAAACTTTGCCTTTTTTATAGAGTTAACTACCTAATTCAGATAATATAAATGATCTCAAAAAGTTTATAGGTAGTAGATTGATATTTTTGAACTTCAGGTAGTTAGTTGTAAAAATAACAAAAGTTGATGTAGCAAATGTGACATTTACCCTCACCTAATCAATCTTGATCACTACAAGTGGTTCAATTATGTATTCTACTGAAGGCAATCAAAACATAGACATCAAAGTACAAAATCATAGCTTTATTAGCAATAGAGGGGTTGTGACTCGATTGTACTTTCTTGCAAAAATTATTTCTTCCACAGTAATCGTTCCCTCTGCCACTCAACACAAGACATTACCAATTAGGTCATGCTACCTACTTTTGATGCACTATTGTGGTTGCAAAGCCACTGAACTATGGTTGTTCTTCATCCAAAGGGAGAAGTCAAAAGACTATGAAGAGAATGAACTATATGTTGATAGTCAATCCACTTCCTTTGTTCATCAATCCATGGAAAATGGTTCCCTTAATAATCTTGGTTTTTTTATGGAAGACTGAATGATAATGTTCACCATAAAATCAAGACACATTAATGCAGCACTAAATGTAATGTCAGCCCTGTTAAATGTTCACTATTAGAAGGTCCACTCCTTGATGAAACATGGAATTTTGTAGTATATAAACATTATATTTTATACCATTATATTAGAGGCTGCATTCATAGAAAGGGCAGTTGTGGAGGAGGGACGAGTAACATTAGGTTTTTTCTTGTTGTGAAAAAAAGAACCACCATCATGTTGTTTCAAAATGCCAGATGTTGGTCCATGGGGCAGGTTAGTAGCTGATGCAGTCACTTGAAAGTTTCAATTGATCACCTAGAGGACAAGTCAAATTTTTTAGGAGCTGGCATCATTATGTACTTGATATAATCTCATCTGATAGG
This sequence comes from Lumnitzera racemosa, assembly GCA_024138005.1. NCBI lineage: Eukaryota > Viridiplantae > Streptophyta > Magnoliopsida > Myrtales > Combretaceae > Lumnitzera > Lumnitzera racemosa. Next base: position 24,374,773 of record JAMXBC010000008.1, read on the forward strand.
ATGTCGTCGTGTGGCACATCAGAGTTAGTAGTATATGGTCAGTCAGTACTTAGGATTATTCAGAAATTTAACATTTTCTTAGTATAGAGTTAGGAGTTGTAAGTTCTGGAGTAGGAGCATCTTTACTCTGGTTTGTACAATCCTTTCCTAATTAGGGTTTGAAATTCACATGTTCCCCAACTTCAAGTTATAAATATAGTTTGGAACATAACATAGTGCATATACATCCACTTCTTGACTTCATCAACAACAAAGTCCAAAAAAGTACAAAAGGATCTTAAACAAGAACTCATCTTAAAAAATGAAACCTCCTGAAGGTCTTCTCTACTGATTTCAAGAAATGGGGTGTCAATATTTAGTTATACGGGCAAATGGTTTTTAAGATCCTCAGTCATGTGACAAAATTGCTAATCTTGGGGACTAATGGATATTCAGATACTATTTACTGACATATTTCTACTTGTATATAATTCTTTTTCCATGCAAAGCACTTCACTAATATTTAAGTAAATGTAGACGCAGGTCATAAACCAAGACTCTGCAGCAACGACCAATACATTTCCTAAACTGCATGGTTATAGAGAGGCATTTCTCAGTACGAGAAATTGCTTCTGCCCACTAACACAAGGAGAATTTGAGATGAAAGGACATGACAGGAGGAAAAATATACAAAAAAAAAGGAGAGAAAGGAGTGTGTACAAGGACACCATAGCAAGACCATTTATGCAATGCAAATTATAGCATGCTTTCTGCTTATTAACCTATTCTTTGTACTGCTAACATCCAGCATACTTTACCTGAGGTTTCTTATCATCTGGCCATACGAGCGATTCTAGTCTTAAAGCAGTGTATAAGCCACCAAAACCACCACCTAAAATGCATACCCTGGGCCTCTGCAAATAAAAGATTCACCAATTAAATCCAAGATACATCAACTATGTCTTTACCCTTTTTTGGTATTGGAATTTAGCAATCTATCAGGTATATGAGTTAGACATGGACTGCAGATTACAAAATCAACCTTTTTGAGGATAACAAGCAAATGCAGGAGGGCCGCTATGGTTAACTTTACCAAAACATCAATGACCTCTGATGTGCTCTATTTGAAGAGTTTTATGGATGAAGAGGATTGCATCACATGAAACCGTATTTAGAAACTGAGAAAAATCATGAGTAACCCATGTGTCAAAAAAGTACTAGGAGTTAGCATTGGATTTAAAAGCTTGTCTGTTTCACAAAATCATGGAAAGCATTTTCATGACATTTTTTATAGTCTGTTACAACCAATTAATTTTGTTATGATCTAACCATTATGATTATCAAATATTAACATAGTTGTCTGAAGAGATTGTGATAACTACTAACTAGTTTTTAGTAGTAAATATTAGCAGCTACAAAAGTTAAAACTGGTGGTTGTGCAAAATGTTAATGGAAGTAATCCATGCAGTTTTTAACTACCATCACCACTCCCCAGCCAGTATCATTACATCTTAGCACTACCTTCGTGTCCCACCACTGCCTACTAGAAAAATTAACTGTTTATTACTGCAGTAATACTTGATGATTAAAAATTAAATTAACATGTAATCAAGAAAGTTGGAAAAAACATTTTCTAGCGAAACAAACGCACCAAAGAAAAGTTCATAACTTTCATCATCTTAAATGTCCTCATGTTCTTGTCCACCGAAAATCTTACCATTTTCATACAAGCACAATCGATCATTTTTCACCTTTTACATAGCTCCTTGTTAGGCAACTTCTTTACATTACCAGCAAGCACTATAGCTACTTCTACTCAACTTCAACAAAGATTGCTTTGGAATGTTATGGATATAAAATCTTGAATAATCCAGTCTACATGTTGTTAATTAGCTAGAAGATTGCCCCCAAAAATTAAATTAAAATGCACAGAAAATTCTATGTATATATACAGCAATCTGCAATTCAGTATTGAAATCTTATATGGACTGAGTTACTGAGTATACTTCTTCCAAAATGTTGCGCTGCATTTCAAAGTAATTGCCTCATACATACTCGTACGTAATAGGAGGAAATAATGGAAACCTTTTTATCAGGCCATGCGTAGGTACTTGGTATGTTTTTATCAACATCTGAAATATCAGTAACTCCTCCATTGTTACCAAATGAATTGCAAGCAATAAATCTATATCCAGGATTTCGATGTCTTTTACGGAACGAGAATTGTGTCCCTAATTTTGGAGAAAACCCAGGAACTATCTTCACCCATTGCTTTGAATTAGAACCACCACATATCCCTGTCCAATTAAGTTCTAATCAATTAGAGAGAGAGACTTCGAAACCCTTGAAGCTATGAAAATAAAAGCACATATGAGAAACACGTATTTACTTATTACTGCACATAAAGAATCTATCTTTCGAGACGGGGAGAGAGACGGAGAGAGAGAGAGGAACTCACGATGGAAATGAAACAAAGTAGCCGAAGCCTGACTCTGCGCCATTGAAGAGAGAGAAAGGCTATGGAGTTTGAATAAGTATTGGAATTCTAGTCTCTGGCTCTCTGTCTCTCTCTTTTTCTTAGCATGGCGTGGCTTCTTTAACTCCTCCAGAAGTCCAATCTCTCAAGTTGTGCACTTCGAGCTGAGTTCAATCTAACCAGGAAAAATATTATTATTATCAGAATAGATGACCTATAGCAAAAAAAATTTGGGAATTCGTTTTGCCAAGTATATAATATAAAATTTGGGTATTAGTTTTGTTTTAATTTACAATTTAATTAGTATAAACACACTCGGCATGCATATACTTAAAAATATAAAAGAAAAATTACATAAAACCCTTCTTAAATTTTGATATGTTATTCGTTTTACTTCTGGGCAAGGTCCACCAGATTCGAAGTTTGCAAACATAGATATAAATACTTTTATATACCCCTTGTAAATTTAAGTATTAAATGAATATTTATAATATTACATTTACTTGATTTTATAAAAAATGCAAATAAGTTGTGACCAAAATACATTATCAGTATAGGATAGCTGGTTCTAAAGATTAAAAAAAAAAAAAAAAAGGAATTATGAAAACATCAATTTTAAATGCAAAATGGGTTAAAATATAGAATAAATATATTTACCATTTTATTTTATCTAAAAATCCAAACAAATTTCTTTGTTTCATCAAATAAAATTTATTGTTTGAAGCTTTCTCCTTAAATGTAAGAAAGGTTCTTCTTCCTAGCTCTTTTTCTCTTATAACAATTTTTATCATAATAATAATAAGATACAAATTTATATAGAGATTAATTTTGAAATTGAAATAGGCCAAAAATATAAGGTTCTATTTAGATTATTTTTTCTTATTTATATCTTATTTATATATATTATGTATTTATTTAAAATCTAATATTTGGAATGTTATTTTATTTGTATCTCATTTATTTATGTTTCATAATTATGATGATAGTAATTACTGAAGTACGAGAATTCTAAGTGAAATTCAAGTACTTTAAGGTAAATTTTTTTTAAAATGCATTTTATAGATTGAAAAGTGATATTTGAATTAGTATTTGTGTAAAATGAATAAAATAAGATGGATAAGTTTAAATTTATGGGGACTTAATGAGTATTTAATTTCTAAAATATGGTATATATATAATTATATTTCCATCTTATTCTTATCAAATGTAAGATTTAAATAGACGTTAAAAAGACAAAAAAAAAGATGAGAAAAAAATGAACCCAATAAACCCTAAATTGGATTGCTTTTTCAAACGTTGAATATTGAAACAAATACACAATATATAAATACACAATATATACGTGTATATATATAACATAGAAAATACAATGACAATCCTAAAGTTCTTATATGCTATGCTAGGGGTATTTTGGCTTAAATAATATATTCTATCTTATATTATTAAACTAATAGGATACATGTTATTGCACCCTACACCTCCTTGAAAGTTATTAATAATAATTAAACTATCACTTGATCCTTCTGATTTCATTTCAAATTGGCCATTCAACCATTCCCACATTCAGTTACATAAATTTCACAATCAAGAACCACCTCTTTATATCTTTCGAGTTCCAATTCTAGTTTATAGACCTTACTATGTCAACTAAACTAGAATCATTCTAGGATTCTCTTTTTATTCACTCGATATTCCAAGATTAGATATTTTACAAGGCATCGTAGATATATGGCTCGATAGTATAACGTTAAAGACCAGACACTCATTTTAGTGCTTCTATTAATGTTAAAGAGCTGTTCGAACCCTAAGCAAAAGAAACTCTGCAGCTTCTACACGCAGGGATTCATCAGCATGTATGAATGCTAGTGCAAGCCACTCGATAGGCACTGCATATTTCTCAAACCAGTCGATTTCCCATTCAAGCAAAGCCACAATACAAGATACCTTGAGCAAAGATACAAGAACAGAAACTTTTTGCTCAGTGTTCAATTCCACACATGTACCATTAATCTCCGAATACAACACCACACTATCGACTCCACTAGGAAAAACTGATGTAAAAGCAAGCATGAGAAATATACTATCTATGTTGACGTCAAGTAAAGCTGGCAAAGCATATGTGCTTCAATTCGTCCGGAGCTTGGATACCCCAGACGTAAGACCATGCAGAAAGTGGGGAAGGCAGTGGGCCCTATAACTGGCATAATTCACCAAAAGTCAAGCTCTTGATCCGAGCTTATATGGTCGACGACAACAAAACAGCAATCGAGAGCAATGGAAAATTAACCTGAAGAAATTGCAAGTGGGCAAAGATAGGAGCTTCGCATGTGATACCCGAGCTAAGCTCCTGACCCGCACTCTCTGATTAAGCCGAGTGGACAACAACACGGGCGACTGTCTGAGAAAAGCCACCAGCAACGCCTTGTTGCGTTTTGATTATAGCCCACTGAGTCTTACTTCTTACCCGAATGAAGACCATGCAATACAGTCGATGATTACAAAGTTGTAAAGAAACTCAAAAGTCGACTTGTCTCTACTTGAGAAAGCCCACTGTCCATCTAAATTGTTGGATTTATGTGAAGGTAAACTTTCCACTAAGTCCACAATGGGTGACGAAGCTATCCAACTATAAATTTCCCCCCTCATTGAAATATGTAGAAGAGTCCCATGCAAAGAAGGATTATAAATATCCTCCTTTGTCGATTCTTGAAAGACTTTTTGGGAAAATATTTATGCTATTCATAGAAACTCCTTCAAGCACCATAGCGCATCATCAAGACCACCAATTGAGCTCCACAACCAACAATTACTAAGCAGTAATTTTAAATATACAACATCAGGCTATCAAGCTTCAAGCATCTACCTCCCCACTAACTCCAATTGACAAAAAATGAGTAAAGTTTTACTACTGCTATTTATGTCCATTATCTATTATTCAAAGCATGTATTCTATATTGCGCCTTATGCTGATCTGTTGTTACTATTTACATTTTATTCATCAATTGTACATCAAATCATATCCATCTATGTGTTATTCCATGAACTGAACATTAACGAGTTTGATAATGAAAGATGTTGACTATTTGACACTTATGATGATTTATTCAATGCTTAGCAAGCTTATTTTTACCTCAATTCAAGATGAGTATGAGAACCCAAAGACAAACTAGGGCTAAAGAAATACCCTCTACCTTAAGCCCATGCAAATATAATATACTAATGAGCTACTCCTCAATTAGCTCTTAATCCTACACACTACGAGTGACGAGCAAATTATATAAAGCGCTAGTCTCTAAGTCTTAGATTTGACGTACAAAAAACATATCCTTAGATCTTTAAATCCTAAGAAAGGACTATGAGATGTAAAGCTTTAACTCTTTTAAGAGTGAAAAACATAATGCTATAAGTCCTAAGAAAAGACGACAAACTGCTTGAAAACTCTAAGCTATTAATTGGTGATGGGTAAAGTGTTCTAATCCTACACCTCATATGGACAACGAGGAAATAAACCTTATGTCCTATATCATTAAGGGACTCAAGGCCAATTGGCCTCTTCAGGCAATCGAAGCTTTTCAGGCTCTAGTCTTTTTTAGGCATATTGACATATTCAAATACTCCAACCTTTGTCTCTTTAGGCCCTTGCAGTATCATGGTTTTTTAGGCTCTTAATCGTAGACTTTTTTAGAGCTCTTACAAAATCAACCTCTCTAGATACTCTCTTTGCCAAACTTATTGACAAAGAGAGCAAGGGTTAGTATTGATAGGGTTTTTTAATAACTATGCCACAAGCTTATCCTAAAACTTAAGTTGAACTCAAAAGGCCCAATTCGAGTACAATTTCTACTCACCCATTATAAATACAAAATAAGACCTCTAAGTAAATGATCCTTCTTTTCCATCCTCTTTCTCTCCATATAACTTAACGATTTATTCTCATGATAAAAGGTTGACTTGAGCATCAGAGTGGCTATGCTAGAGCATCTTCCAACACCCTTAGTAACCAAGTTTTGTTTTGCAAGTACTGATGTACCAGAATGAAAATCTACTATTAACTTATACAACTAGCAAAAAGGATGGAAATTACATCATACTATTTGCATTTGCATTAGTAAATAAATGGCATAAGGATACTTAGAGTTGGTTCTTGCAATACTTACATATTCATGCCATTGCAGATCTCATAAAAAACATTTATTTGATCATCAACCATCATGGTGGCATAAAGGCTATAATAAAGGGTGAGAATGCAACATGGACAACGGGTTGGCTATGATGTCAATTTATTTGTCATTTTGCAAGTATATTCAACAAATGAGCTAAAAGCATTCAATACAAAAACATCTTAACTTTAAAGATACCCCATAAGTTTCTAAAGTATTATGAAGAAGTTGTCCAGATAAGTAAGGAGATGTTGAACTACAATCAAAGGTTACCATCATACCTATAGACTCTAACTTATGATAAGGGATTTCGATTTAGGCATGAGATGACGATTGTAGTAGAAAGCTACAACTCTACCTTAAAAAATGCCAAGAACTTATTCATTGCTGCATTGATTAAGAAAACATTTTATAATTGTAGTAGTTTTTTCAATAAGTAAATAATTGAGGCATTGACAGCATTAGCCAATAGTCTGGTGTTGATTACATAAGTTGTAAAAGGAAAAATTGATAGGTGAAGGACAACTAGAGGCCATCATTTTCAACTACTATAAAAAAGTATTTGAGGCCATAACTGCATTAAGCCCTACTATACAGGACCAAAAAGAGGACAATAGCTATATAGCAGAACTCAAGTTGTATAAATGCACTTATTGACAATTGGAAATGTACAAAAGTCCATGCTCTCATGCAAAGGCAGTAATGGGTAAAATGCGTATTAGTTATTCTATTCATGTTGGTCATTGGTATAAGTGAGAACAACTAGCAATTAGTATACACGCTTCTTTGAGGCCCATACAAATAGGGCCAATCGAATCCCACTTGAAGTCGTAATATGACATATAATGTTTACCAAGTAAAACAACAAAATAAGCTCTAAGAAAGATTTTTTTCAATATGGGATGGATATTTGGGAGCCATCTTATGAGATTATATGAAGCATGTGTGGCAGGCAATGCCATAATAAGAGAAGATGCCTTGATGAAAATAAACAATAAATGTTTAATGGAGGCATCAGTACACTTTGCCAATATTAATTTTTCATGTTTATTATATGCATATACTTATTTGGGGGTGCTTAATCATTTATGTTATAGTTAATTATCTGTTATATGACAATGTGAATGATTTTTACCCCCCCTTATTTTAGATGGATCCAAGACCATCCAACAATTCACTATATGGCTAACCATTCCATAAGTTAAAGCCAATGTAAAATAGTTTTATAATTTAATTTTTTATGGCAATAAATAGAAAATAAAAAGGTCTTCTTACATGTCGTAGATGAGAGGTAGCATTACAACATCTTAGTAGATGGGAGGTGAGCTAAATCTACGCAATATTCCATATCTTGAGCAGGTTGACTTCTTAGGTGTGATGTAATTTCCTTTTATTCAGCTGGATTGGCATCTGATCACTGTTTCAGTTAAGTATCGAAGACTTAAGACCCATAACATCCACTTACTCTAATTATGAGCACCTGTAACATATAAAACACATCAATATTAGTAGGTCTCCCCATGAATAAGCAAGTAGTGATTAGTAACACAGATACATGCAGGTATGTATGAAGAGTTACTTAGGGCTTAACCTCCTGTAAGTCCATAACATAATTGAAAATATCATAAGTGAAGAAAACGTTCTCTAGTACCATTGGCCAAAAGTATTTAATAGTCAATCCAGTAGATACTAATGGCCCTTTTTTTTTTAACTACTTAGTTGAAATGTTATTAGCTAATGTTATCTTGACATTCTCTATTTTGGCCTTATATAACATTACTTAAACTCTCTAACAATCCATGCAGGAATATATTTCATGGCGTATCACAATCTCCTCCTCCCACCTAAACACGTGATGCCCTTGTTGTTAAACCTTACATTTAGCATAATTATTCCTCTTTCTTGGTATACAATCTAGTTCATTCCAGCTACTCTTAACCAATAGGCTATCCTTAAAGCATGCTATAAGTCACACTCTGGTAACACTTCTTGCTCTCCTTAAACCTCAAATTGGGTTAGAACATGCTTACTAACTTCTACCTTAGTTTGTCCTCAAATCGTCTATTTACTAATAAAGGGTCAGCTCTATACTAATTGTAATGTCCTAAGCCAAAAGTAGTTAATAGTCAAGTTAAAAAATACCAATGGGTTTTTTTCTACTTACTTGGCTCAAAAGTTTTTGGCTATTGTTTCATTTTCTTTATTTTAGCCTTATATACGATTACTCAAACTCTCTTACAATTCACGTAGATTTTAGGGTATCACATGTTTAGCGTACAAAATGAGGAGCCAAATGATGTGATGGTACAACAGCATGCAAGAGCATATAATTTGCCATTAGTAGGTAAGAAAGTGTTTGCAAGTAAATAAAAATAATAAAAAACTTGTCCATTTGATCTTCCCCCTTTACTATCTGACTTCACAATAGTGGTAGCCATAAGATCACTTTCCCAACATTAATCCTTTGCATCATGGATTATGGTTGTGATTACGATTCAACTGCTGTTATGTTGTAAGGAGCTAATATTGATGTCATCCAGTTGCCTTCTCACGTGGTGACATAATAGGGCGACACATTGATTACAAAGTCCTCAAGTTGGTATTAAGCTCATATATTTATGTAGTTTCCTTTTAAAAATTTTTGATGATTTTATATTCTAACTTATAAACTCTAGGTGGTCTAGCACTTGTATATAGAGAAAGGTATTACCTACCTAGCCTCTTATTTTTAGGTGGGTCATAACATATGGCTCACAAGCTTGCCACTTATATGCTTTTATGTCATGGAGCTAATTATTTTTTATACTATCACCTAGTGATTTAAAGGCTCTAACATACACTAATACTGACAGGTAGCTTTACAATGTAAATTTAGGGACACACAGAGGTTAATTGACTATCCATTAGGATCGTACTGTTTGACTAAAGCTACTTATTGACTTAATTGATGATATATTCCTAAGGAGATCACTAAGTGATATGTTGGTTAAACTACAGCTATGCTTGATTACATCGTATATACATCATTTAATTAATTATCTTTTTTATTTCTTTAATACCTTTGTTGCATATTACATAAAATGTATTATTGAATATCGTTGAATTAAAAATTCAATTTCTCTATTTTCTTAACTCAATTTATACTAAACTTAGCTTGCTTAATTTAAGTCTCTCAACCAAACTAAAAAAATGTTTTTAATTTATGAAAACAATTTTTTTTTTTTCTGAAAAAGAGTTGACACCTTTCAACCTAAGTCGAGAAAATAGTGAAATTAGAGTCTATAGGTGAATGAACCTTAATTTCAACTATTAGTCCACAGGTTTTCTAAAAGTTTTAGAAAAATATAAGCTAAAGAAAAATGGGCTTGGAGACTATTTTATTAAAAGACTAAAGTTTCCATAATAGTGTCAAGTGTCTAAGAAGTAATTAAATGGGCCTTAAATAGGTTTTCAAATAAATTGGTTTTTTATTGTTATTATTTTATCTTTTGAAAAGAAGGGAAATTTTTTTTTATTATTATTTTAGGCTACTTGAAGCGACTATGTACCCGTAAAGTGAGATTAAGCTCATGTTCAATTAATAAAACTTTAATTGGTTGGTTTATTTTATATTTTGAAAAACTCTTTTCACTTTAAGTTTATTACACTTTATTAATTTAAAAAAAAAAAAAAAGTTTTTGTCCACTTTTGAAAATTCTAAAAAAAAAAAAGAATCTTAGATTTTGGAAAAGGCCAATTTATATTTTTATAAAAAACATTTTATTTATAAAAAAAATTGGAAAAGAAGAGTTCATCTTTATTTGAAAATCATAATAATGCACTTATGGCAAACAAGGTACAAGACACATAGTAACTAATCATGTAAACATCAATTATAACATGCCAATTTATTAAAACCTAAACATGTTAAACTTGCAAATTAATAAGTAAATTATTAACTCAACATGCTAATTACCAATCAAAACCTATTAATTATTTAACAAACAATTTATTTTCTAAAACTACCAATTAATTAACAAGCCGATTATTTATTTAAAGGTAAACCTATGAGCAAGATAACTAATTATTAACTAGAATCTAAACATGGAAATTATTTATTAAAACCAAGTTTACTAATAATTTATTGAAGTTTAAGCATGCTAATTATTTTATTAAAGCTTAATTATACCAACTATTCATTAAAGCCTAAACACACAAATTATTAAAGTCTAATTGTGCAAATATTCCACTCATTTTATTTAAAGCCTAAGCATATAAAAAAATCAACAAACATAATATAAAGTAAATAAAAATTAATTAACATATTAATATTAAATATCATACAAAAACACATTATTCAAGTAAAATTATTATCATAAAAGATCAAAACACTTTTTTTTTTGTTTAGATTTTTCGGATTTTTTTATTTTCTTTTGGATCAACAAGCAACACAACATACAAAAGAAATCTTACCTCACCGACACAACAAACTAGTGGCCAGTTCATGTCAATTTTAGTCGGTTCTTGATGTGGGGCCGATGACCCTTAACTCCCAAGAGGCTGATTTACGAAACCCTCAAGCTAATTTCTAGAAAACCCGAGCTTATCTTCTACAATTTCAAGAAAAACCTTAAGTTAGTTATGAACAAACATTAGAAAACATTACTCTTAATTCAAATTTAAATTACTCTCTTTAATAAAAAAATTGAAACGATCCATCCATTAGGCTTTATTTTAGGATGAATATAGATTGTTCTACTATTTTATCTCAAATCGACTTACTCTAGAATGTGAGAAATCGAAGAGAGAGTGTGGATTTAGCATTTTGAGTACCTAAAGAGAGAAACCATCAATTTCATGTAGCGTGATGATTTTTAATACTTCGAAGTTGAATGAATGTGTAAAGGAGGTCTTTATCCATAGTGTCAAGGTGTGAGTATATGCTAAGAAGCTTCCATGTATAAAAAAGATCGAATCTTTGATGAGAATGGCGAACTTGGTGTGCATCTTAATTCTTCTTATTTTTGGCCAAAATTGAATGCATTTTTGCACAAATTAATGGAAAATAAAGATACATACGTGTCGAGCCTAATTTTTCAATTTTGTATTTTAAAATTGATTTCCTATTTTTTTATTAATACTAAACCTTAACCTATTTAATATTAATCATCGACTAAAGAAATTAGGAAATTCCATTTTTTTTATTTAAAAATATTTTTGGAGTCGCCACTCGACCAAAATCGAGAAAAAGGAAAAAAAACTGTAATCAACTGGGTGAATTGATTACGATTTAGCTACTAGTCTTTGATTTTAATTTAGAGGAAGAATTAGAGAGTTCTAAATTAGGGAGTTAACCTATTAAACCCTAATGGGTATCACTATTTATTTATCGAAATTATGATTATTTTTCAAATTATAATATTTTTAAGAAAAAATAAAAACCGAAGAAAAAGAACTTAAGTTTCTACAAATTTTATTGTCGCTCCGAAGGTGCCTACGTACTCACTAGCCTGGATCAGAAAATCGTAGTTCATTTCGAAAATTTTAGTATATTGATTGATTTAAATTTAAAAAAAAAAAAACGAACCGAGTTTACGTTTTAATTGATTCAGTTTATTCAAAAAATCTAAAGGGCCCTAACTCTTAAACGATCTCATAAAAAGAATTTTCTAAAAGTCCTACAATCCTTTTATGAAAAAAAATCTCCTTTTATTAATTTTTTATTTCTAAAAATTGATTTTCTATATGAGGATTTCTAAAAAAAAAACTAATCCTAAAAAAATTCTAAGCTTATATATATATATATATATATATACTGATTATATTCTATTAAATCTTCTCCGTTATTATCTTTTTTGTTTACAAACATAATATGGAGCAAAACTTGATTTTATTAATGATAAAATAATGAGTACAATAGATCAATGATCTAAGATATTGATTACAGAGAAAGCACGCCAAAGATAATTTTTATGAAAGTGCTCTAGCCAAACTATAGCACTAAACAAATATTGTAATACTTCAGCTTCTTCTTCCCAATTTTCTGGATTATATTGTTTTGACATCTACAACATAGAACAGATTATTCATCATCGGTATAATACCAATCAGTATTGACTACGACAGTATAATACCATTCAAGGAATTCTATTACATTATCTAAGTAATGATAAAAATGATAATCATTGATTAATATAGAAACAGACATAAATTTATATGTAAAATATGAATGAAACCACCATAGGCGGCAGTGCCAAGGCTAGTGGGGCTATGATGCAGATATGAGATATGAAACCTCCAAAAGCTGTAATACCAGCCGATTATGGGGTTTATGAAAAGATAAAATGATAGATAATAATCAATAAACAATCAATTAAAAGAATCATTGAGTATTACCTGGGATCGTCTTTTGGTATCAGAGCCAAGGAGTATATATAGGTGTAATAAGTATATTTGTATTTTCTTATTTGAGACGATTGTCTTTGTGACAATTTGAAGCGACAATCGGAAGCTTGTATTTCTAAATCACTAGAGACGAATCCTTTGTGGAAAAGTCTTAATATTGTGATAAGCCTACTGAGGCCTAGCGTAAATCCCGCTTGTTGTTTAAGGGTTGCATAAAGGTCATAAATTGGAAATCACAATATTAAACTAAATTTAGTCTCGTGATCTAGATCGATAAGATTTAGGAAAATTAGTCTCATTTGAAAATATGAATTTACTTAGAAAATCTATGTCCTCTTCTAGCTTTGCTCCCACAGACCAATCCGAGGAATCTATGTTGAATAATCAAGATAAGATACATATAAAAGACTTTGACAAAGCAATTGATGAATGGAAAATGCCAAAAACATCATATGATCAGATATATCAAATTAGTAAATGGAAAATTTTTGGAAAAAATTATTATTTAATAGCCACAGAAGAAAATGATATTCCTGTTTCTAATGGTCTAACAACAATCAGGCTTTTGAATGATCAATTAAAAAATATGCAAAAGATTGGAATTATATGCATTTAGGCTTAGTTTAAGTAGGAGCAAAACCTAATTAGGTTTAGATATATCAATTTTCATGGTTCTCAGAGATGCTAGAGAACTAATATATGAAAGATCAATCCATGCCACTATTGAAACTAGTCTTAGTAGTGGACCAGTTCAATTTAAGTGTCATCCAAACATTACCCTTGCCCTTAGGGACAAGACAATCATGAAATCATTAATTCTTCAAATTAAAACACATAATTATAGAATGATAGAAGGATCAATACCAATGGTTGTAATATATAGAATATATTTCAAATTAATGAAAACTGCTTTTGGATCTAAGGCATATAAAATGGATAAGAGAGGTCAGACTCTACTTATTCAAACAGACTTAACCAAAGCAAATATATCAGTTCCAAAAATGATTCAATGGTCACAAGTCAATTTACCAGAACACTGTGAAGTAGAAAACCCACTTCCTAAAAAACCTATGTACAATACCGAACCATCAAATGTAGTACAACATCGTGATGGTAAAGTTACCATTCAGTTTAATAGGAAATCATTTGATTAACCAAGAATACCACTAGAAATAAGATCTATGACATCTTTTTCGAGAAGATCAGTAGATCTTCCCAATCCTCCTCCTATTATTTACACTCCGTACCATAATCAAACCGATAATCAACAGGTTAGACAACCAAATATTCAAGAAAATCCGTCCATTTCAGGAATTGTTCATGATAGGTCAGGTATAACCCAACCAGTTTACCAACCTAATGAGCCAGAACACAAAGAACCTTCATTCTCAGAATTAGGTGATCCAGAATTAAATGTCTTAGAAGAATCCTTTGTACCAAATAAAATACTTTTGAATCAAGAATTCAATTCTTGAAAGAATGAAAAAAATTAGAAATTGGTAATTTGAAACATTTGGTTATATAAAAATGAAAATAAAAAATGAATACTATAATTTCATGGAAGAAATTGGTGCTCAGATATATTTCTTTGAATGGTTCGAGAATTATTATCTGAAATCTAAAGAAATCAATATTATTAATAATTGTTTTACATGGAAATTAAGTGATGGACAAATCATAGAATCAAATCATCCACCATTAAGTAATATAAAATTGATTCATAAAAATACAGAAATCAATCTTACTCCATTTAAAAATGCTATTGAAGAAGAAGGATCAGGAATTAAAAAATAATAATAAATCAAAACAATTACACTAATCAACATTTGCATACTATAGGAGAACAATTAAATAGAATGGAAGATACAATTAATACTGAAATTAATAAGGTAAGTGAAAAAACTTCAATCAATACAAATACTCCTTTGTTTAAACCATTTGAAATGTCTAAAAATCCTAGTCAAGAATTTTTAAAAGCATTAGAAGATAGAAAAAAATGTTAAAAAACAAATCTATAAAAGAAGAGTCTTCGTCAACAAAACCAATAATTTCTTAAATATGGATACTCCAACTTTAATCAGAAAAGGTATAGTAATAGAAGATACACCCTCAGAAAAAATCCATGTTTTGGACAATGAATCAATCAATAATGGATCAATAGATGAATCAAATAAGTCAGATAATGAATCAATAAATGAATCGATGTCTAATGTTTCTTTAAATAGTAATAAAAACGATGATGAAATTAATAAGATCAATTGGAAAGAACCTCAAAAATTATATTATCAGAGAGCAACACTCCCTGATATATTAATTGAAGAAAAGAATGATAATTATCAGAATAAATACTCAGTAGGATCCACCTATGAATGGAATATAGATGGATACTCAGAACAAAGAATCCTCAATGTTCTTAATCAGATAATCATGTTTTCAAATACTAATAAAACTGTTCCAAATGTTACCGATTATCAAGTAACACTCCTTCTAATTTCTGGCTTTACAGGACAATTAAAAGGTTGGTGAGATAATTATCTCCCTAAAGAACAGAGAATCAACATTTTTACATCATGTAAAATAGATGAAAACAATAGAAGAATTCTAGATGAGAATAATGAACCAATTCAGGATATGGTTAACACTTTAATATTTTCAATCAGTCAACATTTCATAGGAGATCCTTCTCACATTAGGGATAAAACCCTAGATTTATTATCAAATATGAAATATAAGTCACTTGGAGAATTCAGATAATATAAGGATATATTCTTTCAAAGGATATTTCTTAGAAATGATTGTAATCAGCCTTTTTGGAAAGAAAAATTCCTAGCTGGTTTACCAAAATTAATAGGTGACCAAGTTAGAAAATTACTCAGAGAAGAAAACAATGGTGAAATTCCCTATGATAAATTGTCATATGGAGAATCAGCATCATATGTTAATAAAATTGGAACTAATTTGTGTAATACAATTAGGTTACAAAAACAATTAAAAAATGAACGGCGACTAAAACACCAAAGTCTTGGTGATGTTTATGCTCAATATGATCCATCTTTTGTCAGTAAGAAATAAAAAATTCATAAAAAATCATCTCATAAAACACAAAATTGTTCTAAATGTATAAATAGAAAACCTCGAAGAAATTTTAAGAGAAAATCATTTAAAAAACTTCAAGGTAAACAAAATCAAGGAAAATCTGAAGATAAAAAATATAAAAGAAAATCATATAAACAATTAAGATGTTATAAATGTAAAAAAATTGGTCACACAGCAAATTTTTGTAGAATAAATAATAAACTTAATGAATTAAACTTAGATGAGCAAACAATGGAAAATATCTTACAAATATTTCGCGAAAATGGATTATCCTCATCAGAAAATGATAGTGATGGGATCCAAGTCAATGACATGGACTCCATTTCATTAAAATCAAAAGAAATTAATGTACTAACTAATAATGAAAAAGCAATTCTTAAAAAAATTGATCAGATGACAAATGACAATGAGAAATTTGAATATATTAATAACTTCAAAATTCACACAAACCCCACTCTAAAGTTACCATATAATCTTAATGAAATTCTCGAAAGAAATAAAAAGAAAAATAAAGAAGTATTAACAATCAGCGATTTACAAAAAGAAATCAATGTTCAAAAACAAGAAATCAAAGAATTAAAATCAATGCAAATAAAATTTCAACGAGAATTAATTAAATTAAATCAAAAAATAATCCAAGAAAACGAATCAGATATTTCAAATGAAGTAAAAGAAACTTTATCAAATGGAATCAATGATTATTTAATGCATCTTGTTCAAATCACTTCAAGAAAATGGATAATCAATATTTCAATCAGGATTAATAATGAATTTGTTTTACAAACACTTGCTTTATTTGATACTGGTGCTGATTTGAATTGTATTAGAGAAGGCTTAATTCCAACAAAATATTTTGAAAAAATCACCCAATCTCTAAGTTCTGCATCCGGTAACAGATTAAGAATCAAATATAAATTATCAAATGTTGAAATATTAAAAAATCATGCTTCTTATAAAACCTCATTTATATTAGTTAAAAATTTGAATAAAAATGTCATTTTGGGAACACCATTTATAAATTAAATTCAACCATTTGTGGTAGATAAAAATGGAATCAAAACACAGTATCTGAAAAAAGAGATTGTGTTTGAATTCGTAACCAAACTACAAATCAAATATATAAATTAGTTAAAAAATGATAAATTAAATTGTTTAATACAATATAAAGAAAATCATTTAATGTACTTAAAAAATGATCTCGAATTCAAAAGAATTGAAGATCAACTCAACAATCAAAGTATCAAATAAAAAATTTCTCAAATAAAATCAGAAATAAAAAATTCAATTTGCTCTATACTCCCAAATGCATTTTGGGATAGGAAATCACATATTGTAGATCTCCCATATGAAAATGATTTTAATAAAAAAAATATTCCAACGAAAGCTAGACCTTCACAAATGAATCAAGAAGTCCTTAATCGTTGTAAAAATAAAATAAATGATGTGCTCAATAAAAAATTAATCAAAAAAGTAGATCACCTTGGAGTTGTTCTGCTTTTTATGTAAATAAGAATGCTGAAATTGAAAGAGGCGTACCAAAATTGGTAATCAGTTATAAACTTCTTAATTCTACTCTCAAATGGATAAGATATCCAATTCCAAAAAAAAAAAATATTTGCTTAATAGATTAAATCAAGCTAGAATATTCTCAAAATTCGATATGAAATCTAGGTTTTGGCAAGTTCAGATTAAAGAAAGTGATAGGTACAAAACTGCCTCCACTGTTCCTTTTGGACAATTTGAATGGAATGTAATGCCTTTTGGATTAAAAAATGCTCCTTCAGAATTTCAAAAAATCATGAATGAAATTTTCAATAATTATATTAGTTTCATAATTACATACATAGATGATGTTTTAATATATTCATTTAATATTGATCAACATTTTAAACATATAAGAATTTTCATCAATATAATCAAAAGAAATGGTTTAGTAGTTTCACCTACTAAAATTAGTCTTTTCCAAACCAGAATAAGATTTTTATGATTTAATATTTATAATGGAAACATAATATCTATTCAAAGATCAATTGAATTTACTGAAAAATTCCCTAATGAAATCAAGGATAAAAATCAGCTTCAAAGATTCTTAGGTAGTTTAAATTATGTTGCAGAATTTTTCTCAAATCTTAACATAATTTGCAAACCATTATATCAGAGATTAAAAAAGAACCCACCTCCATGGTCTAATGAACATACTGAAATTATCAAATTAATTAAACAAAGAATTAAGGAAATTCCTTATTTACATATTGCAGATCCATCATTACCAAAAATTGTAGAAACGAATGCTTCTGATTTAGGATTCGGAGGAATTCTAAAACAAAAGCAAAATAATAAAGAATGTGTTATTCAGTTTATATCAAAAAATTGGAATGATTGTCAATCTAATTATTCAACAATCAAAAAAGAAATCTTAGCCATTGTCTTAACATTTTCAAAATTCCAAGGAGATTTATTAAATTAAAAGTTTCTTTTAAGAATTGATTGTAAAGCAGCAAAAAATGTCGCATTAAAACAAATTTTCGCCAGATGGCAATCTATTATTTCTGTATTTGATTTCAAAATTGAGCATATCAATGGATCTTCCAATTCCCTTCCTGATTTCCTTACTCGTGAATTCTTGCAAGGAGATGCCTCCCAAAAAAGATAAGAATAAAGGTAAGGAAAAGGTTTCCTCATCATCAGGAAAATGATTGACCAATATTAAAACATGGTTGGATGTTTGTAAACCATCCAACACTCCATTAACAATCAAAGAAAAATCTTCATCAAAATCACCAAAATCAAAATCCTCAAATACTCAATCCTCAAACACTCAATCAATTTCTGAAACTCAAGAGGTCCTTGCCAAATTAATTGATATGGATCCAGCTCATGGATTGCTTAATGCAATCTCAATGGTCTTACAATCACAATTAGGACAAAAAATTCCAGCATTACCAGAAATTCCCCAATCTGTCTCTCAGCCAAAAGAAACCCAAAGAAGAAATCGGAATTTTCAAATCACAGAAATATTATCACCAACGCCTTCAATTAGAGATCGAAATTTTTTATAAAGCCTGTTTCTAGATATGTTTTCTCAGTAGAAGAAAGCTTATCAGAAAAGGACCCTTTTGATTTTGCAAATAAAATATTTAGAAAAGAATTTTATTATGTGCCATACGATCAATACAAAACAATCCAGTTTTATGAAAAAATTTTTACTGAAACTGGATCAATCAGATTCAAACATTTTGAAAAAGAAGGGATGATCAGTTATTCTACAGCTAGAATACTGAAAGTAATCAGTTTGAAAGAATGGCGAGTTCATCTAATTACTGCTACAAAACTCAATATAGAACCATTTTCTGCACAACCAAGTCATTGAGCTACTTATAATTATTTTGATTATAAGCAAGCCTGGTGGAATGTGTTTTATCAAATGAATTCAAAAATAACACATACTTGGTTAATTTTTTTTGATAATTGCTCAACATTCAATCTTCCTATTTAGTTCAATCACTGGTGGGAACAATTTGGTGCTACATTAAAAATCATTCATCAGAATGCCAAGGAAGGATTTGATACTTTCCTAAATCATTACAATCCTACACCTCATGAAAAGAATTTTCTAAAAGAAATGCTATATTTTATACATCTCAGAGTGTCATGGGTCATGGCTTGGTGGTTTGAATACAAGACAGATAAATCGTCGAACACAATCAATTTGGTCAGAATGTACAAAACCAAATGGTGGGACAACTTCAAAATGTAGAATAAATGTGAAAAGAATTCAATTTTAAATTAGATCAAGACTAATTCTGCGAAGTCACCACCATCTCCATCAGCAACAAAACAATATCACAACAGAGGATTTTTAATATCATCTCTTGCAAGTGCAAATTCTCCGGATCAATTGAAGCAAATTCTGGAAAGAGCACTAGATCATATCAAAGAATCAGAATCAGCACAAGAATCAAATTTAGAATCGGACTCGACATCTCACCACAGCGGTAATACCAATGAAGATGACTGCTATGGCATAGATTTAGGAGATCCATGAAAATTGTATCATTTAAATTTTCTGTACAATTTTGCACTGTAAAAGTAGAGATACGATATAATACACAGGTACCATAGTGCACAACCTAATCAATCAGTCAGTCAATCTGAAAAGATTATCACTGTATCTACAGTATCTTGCCTGCCACAAATCACTGTTCAAAATAGTACCTTGTCAGCTACAATACCACTGTTTCAAATAGTACTCCGTCAGCCCATTTCCACTATATATACCTCTTCATTCAGACATCAGAGACATCATCTTCTACTAATTCTCCTCTTCTCTCATCCGAGAATCAAAAACCTCTCTTCTTCTAATCCTCTTCGGCTTTCCTCCTTCACCCTCAATCTCTTCATCTTCTTCCTCTTTCATCACCAATCACCAATCAGCAACCATCCATATACACTTACCAATCATCCAAATACCTTCAGAAGCATAACTATTTGCTTCTCTCTCAATCAGATCAACCTTCTAAAGCATAATTGTTTGCTTCTTATCATTAGAGGTAGGAAGATCATTTTCTTGATCATACCTCTTAATCATCCATTTATGCTCTTGTATTTATATGTTTTGTAAAAATCAGTTTTAATCAATAAAATTAGTTTGATTCTTTTCTTACATTCAATCTCGTGTGGGGAATCTCCAATTAAATTGGGTGTAATTCCATGAGATTATACCTGTCTAATTATATTTGTTTAATTTTCTCTTATCTATCATTTTATCTTTTCATAAACCCCATAATTGGTTGGTATTACCGCCTTTAGAGGTTTCATATCTCATATCTGCATCATAGCCCCATTAGCCATGGCACTGCCGCCTATGGTGGTTTCATTCATATTTTACATATAAATTTATGTCTGTTTCTATATTAATAAATGATTATCATCTTTATCATTACTTAGATAATGCAATAGAATTCCTTGAATGGTATTATACTGTCATAGTCAATACTGATTGGTATTATACTGATGATGAATAATCTGTTCTATGTTGTAGATGTTAAAACAATATAATCCAGAAAATTGAGAAGAAGAAGCTGAAGTATTATAATATTTGTTTAGTGCTATAGTTTGGCTAGAGCACTTTCATAAAAATTATCTTTGACTTGTTTTCTCTGTAATCAATATCTTAGATCATTAATCTATTGTAATCATTATTTTATTATTAATAAAATCAAGTTTTGCTCCATATTATGTCTGTAAACACAAAAGACAATAACGGAGAAGATTTAATAGAATATAATCAATATTTAGAAGACGCTGTAGAATTTTTATTTTATATAATTTGGGCCTATTCTCTACTTTGAGAAAGATTTTATTTAGCTGATATATATTTTAATCAATAAACAATCATTGAGTATTACCTGGGATCGTCTTTTGGTATTAGAGCCAAGGAGTATATATAGGTGTATAGTATTTTATTATATATATATATATATAGGGAATTAATAACAAAATAATAACATAATCATAAGCAATAATCATAATAAATATAAAACAAACAATAACAAACTAGTTGAAGACCAAATTTGGTGATAAATAGTAAGGACACGTGCGTATTGATCAATGTTGTTTGGTCATCAGAGTTAATTGACGATGAGCTCCTTTGTTTGGATTGTGACGAAGGTATACGGCTATTGTCATGTTTCTATGGACAACGTGCGTGTTGGACTATTGGATGTTGGAGTTAGTTTGTTGCGATTGCTGATGGGTGAATGGCTCCCGTGTAGTAGTTGGACAATAGCGTAAATGGAAAGTGCGATGTTAGAGCTGTTGCAGCAGTGTGTCTTAGGGTATTGTATGTATTTCGGATTGGTTTGGTATCGGGATCACAGTTATGTACGTTGGGAATTGATAATGGTTGTGCGGTTCGTATGTGATGGCAGCGTGGCTGACTGCTGCGTTTAGGAGATATTAGCATGTATAGAGGGGAGAGATACAGATAGCTTGTGTGTTGACATGTTGATGGGGTATTGTTGTCGGTAGGTGGTATTGTGATTCATCGACAGAGATATGCAAGACGGTGAGCGCGGGATAGGTGCAATGTGTCCGTACTTCAGTAGGGTATGCTGTGTGTGGAGCATTATGATTAGGATGTAGTGTATGCCGACTAAAGGATTGTGGTAGAAGAGGTTGTTTTATGTTGGGGTATACTCGATAGTTAATTGATCGAGTTGTCGATGCTGCTGATGGAGTGTTGATCAATGGTTGCTGCTCATGCGGCTATCGGTGAAGTGCAAGTAATGATTGAAGAACTGTGTGTAGCAGAGTACAGATTGCGGTGCGTAGTCGTGTGGATGAGTCGTGTAGCGTCTGATGTGTGGGAATCTGGTTTAACGTGTTATGTGCTATTCTAGAGTTAGTTCTGCAGTGGAGGGCCATGGATAGCAACTATGCGTAATGAAGTTGGACATGTGTGTCTGTTACTTAATCATGAACAGTAGTGGGGAATTAGATTCATCGAAAATCTTTTTTTCTTTTTCTGGTGTGTGGTTATGTATTTATAAACCTGAACTAAAACGTATCTATTGTATTTGATTTGATAAAGATTAAATCAGATCTGAATCTTTTATATCAATCCAAATTCAATTTAATAAAAACCAAACTAGATTCAAATGATCTTTAACGATTCAAATCTGGATGAAAAAGATTTGATTAGATGTGGTTCCGATCATCCAACTTGCTTTTTGGAAAAGATAAAAGAAAAATAATAATAAAAAAAATAAAAAACACATAAGTGTCTAGTGAGACCCGAACCTGTGACCTCAAACTAATTCCATATTAAATACTCTAATGCTTATTCATTAGGCCATTGGCATGTGCCTTAATTTTTAGTGCAATTAAATTGTACTTAAACTACGCTACTCCTCAAAATATTCATTTAAACTAAGCTAAAACTAAAACTATTGACCCTATAATAATTTACTTCCTAAAAAATCTAAAAATCTTTATAATTTTTCCTTTCCTCATTTTTTGATATTTTCATCACTTGTCGATTTTTATTATTGTCGTATTTTATTTTATTTTATTTTATTATTATTTTTTATTTAGGACCTTATTTTAAAAAAAAACTATAACTATAACTATAACTACTAGGGTACAAAAATCGAATGTCTACAACTGCCTCTCTTTATGATGAAGTTTAAATAAAACTTTGCCACAAAAACAAAAGAAACACTACTTTTGCCTTGGGACGACTCTATCCTAAGGAACGCTATGACATTTAATGATAGTAAGTTTGAAATGAAGGATAACGAGGGCAGCGCTCTTGTGGGCTAACAAGAATCCCTAAAAAGAATAATGAGAATTTGGTTGTGCCCCCTATGGATTGATTAATCAAAGTGGGCAAAGCGCTCCTTGAGCTAGCTATGGCCCTAAATTAGATGCAATGGGTAAGTACTCCTAAAGTTGGCTAAAACCCTAACAGAATAAGAGAACTTGGTTGTACCCCAATGAGTTGACTAACCAAGGCGGTCAAAGCGCCCTTTGAGCCGGCTAAGACCTAAAGATGAGGAAATTTGGTTATACCCTAATGAGCTGACTAACCAAGGCGGTTAAAGCCCCCTTTGAGCTAGTTAAGACCTAAGAAATAAGAAACTTGGCCATGCCCTAATGAGCTGACTAACCAAGGTGATCAAAGCATCTTTTGAGCTGGCTAAGACCTAAAGATAAGTAAACTTAGTCGTGTCCTAATGAGTTGACAAACCAAGGTGGTCAAAGTGCCCTTTGAGCTAATTAAGACCTAAAAAATGAGAAAACTTGGTCGTGTCCTAATGAGCTGACTAACCAAGGTGATCAAAGCGTCCTTTAAGCTGGCTAAGACCTAAAGATGAGTAAACTTGGTCGTATCCTAATGAGCTAACTAATTAAGGTAGTCAAAGCGTCCTTTGAGCTGGCTAAAACCTAAAGAATAAGAAAACTTGGTCGTACCCTAATAACCTTACTAACCAAGATGGTCAAAGTGCCCTTTGAGGTGGCTAAGACCTAAGAATGAGGAAACTTGGATGTGCCCTAATGACCTTACTAATCAAGGTGGTCAAAGCACCCTTTGAATTGGCTAAGACCTAAAAATGAGTAAACTTGGTCATGCCCTAATGAGCTGACTAACCAAGATGGTCAAAGTACCCTTTGAGCTGGCTAAGACCTAATAATGAAGAAACTTAGTCGTACCCTAATGAGCTAACTAACCAAAGTGGTCAAAGCACCCTTTGAGTAGGTTAAGACCTAAGAATAAGGAAACTTGAATTGGGATAGTGCTTCCTAAGCTCGCTAAATCCCTTGAAAAAATTATGAGTTGCGCAACGTTCTGTGAGTCGAGTAACTGGGAACCTAAGAAACTCTAGATTGGGACAGTGCTCTACGAGTTGGTTAAGTCCCTAAGAGATTATGAATTGGGACTGTACTTTAAGAGCTAGCTGTCCCAAGAGTTTTTAAGAATTAACTATTTTTTGAAATCAAGATATCATCCTTATAGGGAAACCAAATGCAAATGTGATGTTTTATAATGCTCAATACCACTTACCTGGTTCTAACGATAGTTCCCAAATAATCAAATGTTTTTTTTTAGTAATCCGACTAGATACAACGGTTTTGACCCTTTCTTCTACCTCTTCTTGTTCTTGCTCTTCTTCTTCTATCTCTTTTTCTTCTAATTTTTTCCTTTTTTTTTCTCTTTTTCTCTTTTTTCTTTTCTTTTCCATCTTTTTTTTCTTTTCTTTTTTTCTTTTCCCTTTTTTTGCTTTTTCTTTTCTTCTTTTTTCCTTTCTTCTTCTTTTTTTTTTTTTTAGAAAGCAATTTAAGCCTAAAGCGAACGTATGTACGCTCCATTTAGGAAGGCGACTTTAATAGATGAAACATCTTCATCTCTCGAACAAAAATGTTACGTCTTGAATTTCCAGTCCAACTTCAGCGATTTTTCGCGTAAACCTCTATTTGAACATGGCCCTATTTTGAAAAATAGAAAACAAATCTCCCTTTTTGGGGTAGGGGGTGGTGAACGGTAATAAAATATTAAAAGAATTCTTATCAATAGACATCACTTCAAGTTAAGTATTTATTTTTCTTGTGTATAAGGTTTATTTAGATAGAAGATAGAGTGAAATGTGAGGACTTTTAGTGGAACGAGAAAGGGGCTAAAGATATTACCTAATGTTGACAACCACTAGGATTACCAACTTTGCATGTAGAAAATGAAAACGAGACCACAATAATACTAAGATTGTTTGCATTTCATAATCTGAGCAAAAATTTTATTGATTTTTCAAAGGTAGTATATCTTTAATGAGTTAGCATTTACTGGGTCTTTCAAGTCTATACTATCCATTTGAGATAAGATTATAGCTCCCCCAGGCAATACTTTTTTCACAATGTAAGGCCCTCTAAAGTTCGGAGCAAACTTCCCTCTCGAATCATGTGTATTAGGCAAAGCTTTCCTCAGCACCATGTCTCTTTGCTTAAAATTTCTTGATCGCATTTTCTTATTGAAAACCCTAGCCATTCGTTGTTGATAACAAATGTTGTGGCATGAAGCTACTAATCTCTTCTCATTAATCAAATTCAACTACTCAATTCGTTTTTTGATCCAATCAGCCTCATCCAACTAAGTTTCTAACAATATCCTAAGAGATGGGATTTTGACTTCAACTGGTAATACGGCCTCCATCCCATATACCAACGAGTAGGGGGTTGTCCCTATCAATGTTCTGATACAAATTTAATAGGCCATGAGTACAAACGGTAACATCTCATGCCAATCTCGATATGTGACAGCCATCTTCTCAATAATTCTTTTAATATTCTTGTTGGCCGCTTATACTGCTTCGTTCATCTAAGGTCAATAAGGAGTGGAATTTCTATGAACGAACTTAAACTGTCGATACAACTCTAACATCAATTTATTGCTCAAGTTTGTACTATTATCGGTAATAATTGTCTCTGGTGTACCGTATCGAACCAGTATGTCTCTCTTAATAAACTTAACCATTACTCCCTTCGTCACACTAGAGTAAGATGAGGCTTTAACTCACTTAGTAAAATAATTAATAGCTACCAATATAAATCGGTGCCTGTTAGATGCCTTTAAAGTGATTGGGCCAATGATGTCTATCCCCTACATCGAAAAAGGCCATGTTGTAGATAATGTATGCAATTCTTGAAGCGAAGCATTTATCTTATTCGTATAGATCCAGCATAAATGGTAGTGTCTAACATGTTTGATGCAATCTGCTTCTATAGTTAACCAATAATATCCTATCCTCATGATTTTCCTAGCAAGCATGTAGCCATTCATGTAGGGGCTACATACTCCTTCGTGCACTTCTTTCATTAGTACCTCTTCTTCTTTCTCATCTATACAACGTAAAAGTGCACCATCAAATGATCGTCAATAGAACATAGACTCACTTATCAAGTACTGAGCTGCCAATCTTCTGATTATCTTCTTATCCTTCTTCTCGGCCTCTTTGGGGTATGTTCCATGTTGCAAAAATGTTTTGATATCATAATACCAATGTTTTTCGTTATGTGAACTATCCATTGCCAAACAGAAAGCGGGCTTTTTTTCAATTTCAATCTTAAATGGCTGAATCTCCACTCCTTCCGATATCTAGATCATTGATGCCAAAGTAACAAAAGCATCAGTAAATTGGTTCTAAACCCTTGGTACATACGTGAATGTAATCTTTTTGAACTTGGCTATCAACTTGGCTAGGTACTAGTGGTAAGGTACTAATTTGGGGTCTTTCGTCTTATACTCACCCCGAACTTGGCCTATGATCAATAAGGAATCTCTCTACATGTCTACTTCCGGTATCTCCTTAAACAATGTAATTTTGTGTCCTAAAATACATGCCTCGTATTTTGCAATATTATTAGTACATGAGAAAGCTAATCTCATAGCCATTGGAAATTATGTACCTTCAGGAGACACCAGAATTGCCCTAACTCTACATCCGGACACATTAGCTACTCCATTAAAAAACATTTTCCACCTTGAGGGCTTTTTAACTACTTCTCTATTGGAATCATTTTCTGCTACCCGAATACTTTCATCAAGAAACTTAACTCGTGCTTCTTGAGGGGTATCCTCAAAGGGACTCTTAACTAATTGATTTGCTAAAACTTACCTTTTGATTGAACTTTAGCTTACATACTTGATGTCAAATTCTGTTAGCAATATCTGCTACTTTGAAACTCTACCGATGAGAGCTAATTTTTCTACTAAGTACTTCAAAGGATCGTGTTGTGTTATCAATTCAATTTAATAGTAAAACATGTATTGTTTGAGCCGATGCATAACCTAGACCAATGCATAACAGGTTCTTTCAGCTTCCGAGTATTTTTCCTTCCCCTTTTATGAATTTCTTGCTCAAATAAAAAACAGCCCTCTCCTTCCCTTCTTCATCCTTCTGACCAAACACAAACCCCATAGATTCGGGTAATATGGTTAAGTATAAGAACAACAGCTTTCCAGGCGTAAGAGCCACTAATATTAGAAGATTCATGGGTACTCTTTAATTTTCATGAAAGCCTCTTCGCATTCCTCATCCCAATTAATCTTCACATTCTTTTTCAATAGCTTGAATAAGGGGAGATATTTGTCTATTAGCTGTGATATGAACTGAGTTATATAATTTAAATGCCCCAATAATCCTCGTACTTCCTTGAGTGTACGTAGAGGAGGCATGTTTATTATAGCCTTAGCTTTATTAGGATCAACTTCGATACCTCTTTAGCTAATTATGAAACCCAACAATTTTCCTGACGTCACTCCGAAAATATACTTATTCAAATTCAACTTCAACTAAAACTTCCTTAATCTGTTAAACAAGTTTTCTAAGTGATCTTCCTCTTCCTTAGATTTCGCAATCATATCATCCATACGCACTTCTATCTCTTTATGCATTATATCATGAAAGATCGCAACCATAGCCTTTTGATAAGTTGCCCCTGCAATCTTGAGCCCAAACGACATCACCTTATAGCAAAACATACCCCAAGTTGTAACAAAAGTCGTCTTTATCTTATCCTCTTTAGACATTCGGATTTGATTGTATCCCGAAAAACCATCCATGAATGAGAATAGATAATTTCCAGCCGTGTTATCTACCAAGACATCAATGTGAGGCAATGGAAAATTATCTTTAAGTATTGCCTGGTTAAGATCTCGAAAGTCTACACACATTCTAACCTTCTCATTCTTCTTCATTACTAGAACGATATTGGCTACCCATTTTAAATAGTTGGACACCTCAATGAATCCCACTTCCAATAGTTTCTTAACTTCTTCTTTGATTTTCAATAGGACATCTAGTCAAAATCTCCTTAACTTTTGCTTTTTTGGTTTGGCACCTTCTTATGTGGGTAAATGGTAGACCACAATTGATGGGTCTAACCTTAGCATATCTTCATATGACCAAGCAAACACGTCTTGATACTCGACTAATAATGTAATCATTTCTGTTTTTTGTTTCTCCTTTAGATTCCCTCCAATTTTTAGATTCTTAAGATTTTCTTCATTCCCCACATTAATTATTTCAATCGATTCATCAGTAGTAATTCTACCAAGTTCATGTTTTTGCCATTCCTCTTGTATATTACTGTGGTCATCAACATTGCTCCCAATGACTAACCCAGTAAGGCTGGAAGAGATATCAATATTCTCATTTTCTATCTACGCGAGGTATTCCTGGTTTTCACTTGGTTCATTGGATCTGTTGCCATTCGTCGGGATAGAGAACCAGTTATTCAAATGGTGCTAGAACTTGTATGCCAAGCTTGTTGCTCCTTCATTAGCAAATTCCAAGGCTCGAGTCTCTTCTCATATGAATGTCTCAGTTAGCGGCGAAAAGGTCATCGGGGCATGGTATAATCTATCTCCTCTCTTGCTCCTCGCTTGTTTCTTGTAGAATTCTTTTGCCAAGGTAGGATTGTAGCCAAGGTCGTAGGTGCATATCTGGCCTTCCTTAAATTCTATTCTTCTATCTTCTTCTCTCTCGAGACCAGTAATCATGCTTACTTCTTTAAACATTTATAATCCCAGCTCTTCATTCCCTTTACTTCCTATATAAGGTATAGCCTTTTCCTTGTAAATTTCATAATCTTGGTCTCCTAGAATTGTGATCACCTGGCCATTTGAGATAAACTTCAACTTTTGGTGCAAGCTCAAGGGTATGGCTCCTGTTGCGTGAATTTAAGGTCTTCCCAAGAGTAAGTTAAAAGATCTTGGAATGTCCATGACCTAGAATTGAATAATAAAGTGCTGAGGGCTAATACTTACAGATAAATCTATCTCCCCTGTAATCTCTCTTCTGGAACCATCAAAGGCCCTAACTGTTGTGGAAGAAGGCCTAATTACAGACGTGTTAATGCCCAGTAAATCCAAGATGGCAAGTGGATAGACGTTCAGCGATGATCCATTGTCAGTAAGTACTCTGGTAATGATTATATCGTTACTCCTTACCATGATAAAGAGTGGCTTCATATGTTTATTCCCTTCTTCGCCTAATTCTTCAGCTGAAAAAGAAATTTGATCTATGGCGAGGATGGAATTAGTGACCAGTCCCATCTTCTCAGTTAGAATTTCATGAGGGACCTTCACCTCCTTTAAAGTACGAAACAAAGCTTCCCTATAAGATTCGGATGTGATCAACAAGCTCATCAACGATATTTATGCAGTAGTCTTACTGAGTTGGTCCATAATCTTATACTCACTTGACTTAATCATCTTAGTAAAAGCTAATAGCCCTTCAACTTATTCGGTCGTTGTCTCATCATTTGATTCCCCCAATGCGGCCTTTCTCTCATGTTCTTCTCTTGGGTAGTAGATCTTTCTCGATCGAGTAATTCCCCTTACCAGAAGACCTGGTTTCTCCTGATTTACCAGGTGATAGTTAAATGGGGCAGCCTTATAATTTTCTAGTGCCAATGGTACGTGAAATGTATACCTCTTTGCTTTTGGGGCCTGCTCGCTGGTATAAAACTCAAAAACCTTAGGCTTCTTATTTGAACTAAAGATGTTGACGATATAATAATAAAAAATCATACTAAACATTGGCCTATGGTTAGGTAAGGGATTATTGTTAATGTTAGGAGTCGAGGCTTCTACAAAATCTAATTGTACTGTCCCTTCATCCGTTGGGTCCTAAATTATGTTCCTCAGCCTCCGGCATGCATCGGTCGAATGCTCCACTTGTCCATAATGATATTCGCACTTTACTGTGGTGTCGAAGATTCTCGGCCAGTGTCGATTGCTAAGAGGCTCATATTGTATCATATTATCTTTCCGCAACTTCTCAAAAACTTAACTTAATGGGACCGGTATCTTAGTAAATTGTTTATAGGTCCTATTAGCTTGAGGTTAGTCCCTGAACTATTGTTGAGTCAAAGGAGGATTTGTTTTGAAAGCGACTTAAGCATTTGGTCTAACATTTGAGTTTACCATGCTAACCGTAGATTCTTTAGGCTTTCTACTCGTTGTTCTAGGACTAGAAGATGAAACTGGTGGCATTCTATCTATAGGCTCTTGAAGCTTGCTGGAAAAGATGGCACTTTTGATCCTACATCCTGCTTCTACCACTTCAGCAAAACTGGACGAAGCTTGCTCAATGAGATAGGAGAAGTTGGGCCTTTCTAAGGTGTTAATGAAAGTTGATGTGAGCTCATTCTCGGTAGTAGGAGTAGAGATTCTTGCAACTAAGGACCTCTACTTTTGGGCATATTCTTTAAACAATTCATTATTCTTCTTATGTAGGGCGACTAGATCCATCATAGTCTGAGCTATTTCTACGTTGAACTTATATTGTTCATAAAATGCACGAGTAAGTTTCTCCCATGTATTTATTTGGTTCAGATCAAGCTGGGCTTACCAAGTTAAGGCCAATCTCATCAAACTATCTTAGAACGTCAATACCATGAGTGAATCACATTGGACATATTTACCCATCTTCCTGACGTAAAACCTGGTATGCAACTTGGGGCAATCTGTCCCGTTATACTTTTCAAATTCTGGTACCTTGAACTTCTCAGGGTATGCTTCAATGTCGTATGTAGAAAACTCAGTGATCCCTGCCTGTTCAAATCCATCACACCCTATAAGTGCTTTCATCTTCTTAGTTATCTGCTACGTCAGTTTCTTTTCCAATTCATTCAAGCTGTCTATGCTAGGCCCTTTGTTAGCCAATCTAAGGGCCACATACGTATCGGGTTCAAAGGTCGGGTTAACTTTCAGATAAACTCCCTTTGACTCGAATGGGTCTTTTGGATATTCATGCTCTGCTTCGAGAGCCTACGTATTTTTCACATAATAGACCTTGGAGCTTTCTTCATTAGCTGGTGCTGTGGTTTACAGCAAAACGATGTTGTTTGCCAAGAAACTCATTTGTTCTACTATCTTCTCCATAGCCCTTTCTATGGAATGGAACCTCAGCTTTGAGGGATCATTGATCTTGGGTTCTCCGCCATCTCCTTGAGTATTGGTCATCCTGCTATAGGAACATGTTCTAATTGGACTTCTCTGAAAAACTTAACGTTTAGGACCTATCTCGAGATTTTACCTAAATTGTTAACTCAGTAAAGGGTTAACATATATTACATTTTTCTAGGGAAAGGAAGTCATTAAGTATATAAATGCAGGATGTGTATCATACGAATGCAATAAAAAAATTAAGAATTGGTAAGAGACCTTTGATGTGGCAAAACTTGACTAATTTTTATTAGTTTTACAATTATGAAGCTTTACATCACTTATTATGTTCAAAAAAGGAATCCTAAAGCAGAAAATATTAAAAGATCCTAAAATCTAAATTCTAATGTTCCTATGGCTAGTGAACTCGTCTTGAGTCTTCTTCCTCTTTCAAATCTTAGGAGCTTCCTCTTCCTTACCCTTGGTCCTCTTCAGTAGTGCTTCTAATGCCTTTATCTTCTAGTGATACTCCTCGCAACGATTCTTTAACTCCTGCTCTCTTTTACTTGTTCTCTTAGGTTCAGCTTCGACTTAGACTTCTTCCTTTTCCTTGCTATCTTCTATATCTTTCAGTTTCTTTAACTGGCGATAAAGAAGTCTTTTGGTTGTCCGGCTCCTGCCTACTATCCCCTTCGTGGTAAGGTTGGTCTTTCTTGTGCACCAAGGAGATCGAATGCTTAGGAGCTTGGCTATTTTGTCAACCACCAACATGCTGAGGTCATGAAAGTCTAATGAGACAGCTTCTAATAATGGTTTGGGGATCATGTCTTCAATGAGTCCATTGGTTATGACGTATCCCGTGTAAAGGTTGAAGCCAATTAGGGGCACCACCCTGAAGTTTTCACATCTTCTTATCATTTCCTTGCTTGCAAACCACCTGGGCATCAACAGTAACTCTTCCGCTTTCATACTTTGAAAATATTAAACCCAGTAGTGGCTAGCTATGTTTCCTGGTAGCTCAACTCTTTCTTCAAAAGACCTAGTGAGATTGTATTGCTGGGTAAACTCAGCCCGGTTGAAATCAAGTTGGTAACTTTTTATGTGGCTGATAAACCAAACTACTAGTAAGACCATATTAGTCTTCAAATGTCTTCGTTTCTTCTTTTTGAGATGGTTCAGTGACCGGATCTGCTCAGCCAGGAAAGCCTGGACATATGATTTCCCTTCAAGAAATTAGGTTACAAGTTCTACAATTCTGAAGTGGACCCGGCATCTATCATCAAGGAACAAGATAGTATTGAAGACCACCAATATAAAAGTGTTGACTCGGTATTGGTGCCATGCTTCTAAGTTTGCACATAAAACCTCCCGTTTATCTCTATGCTTCAATTCAATAGAAAACCAATCCATGACATTGTCTAACTAAATGGTCTTTCCTTGATTTAAAACCTGGTTTATCTTGGTTTTTTCTGATTCCCAACAACTTAGTGAATATCTTAAGTGCTGCACCTTCCAAGTCTAGCACGTATATGTCATCAGTGATTGCAGGGGCCAACAACAATTGGGAGTATTCTTCTAAAGTTGGGCTTAGTTGATTTGGGCCCATACAGAAACTGGCAGATTCGAGCTCCTATAGGAGGACTAAGGCCCGCATTAGAGTGATGTTTATGGGGATCTTCTGTAGGGAGAGGATGGGCCCAATCTTGTTCTCGATAAAATCCTACTTATTTAAGTTAAAGAGTCGAAACCACATCTATAGTAGTTTTTTAGGCTAATGTGGTAGGTGGACATAAATTTCTTCAAAGGGCTCTTGACTTAATCTAGTTATGCCTATATAAAAAAAATATCAAAATTACAATTACAACTTATTCTAAACTTTATACTGAATTATTACAAATTATTTATAGGGAAATATTACCATTACAACTACAACTTCACAACTACCCTTGTCCATTTAGGTCTACTACATCATAGGTCTTGTGATTTTTTTTTTTTTAAAAAAAGTTTTTATATAATGCAAAAGGGTAGGTTTTAAAGGTTTTTAAGTTTTACAGCCACCACGTTTTTTTAAAGCAACGGTTCTATGGTTGCATCTAAACTTGAGTGGGGTAACTTAATCGACCCCGAAAGGTGGTTACCCCATAACATCCAAAACTTACACAATGACACTCTTCCTAAGGTCAAAGATAGCTTGGTTCTGGTCGTATCTACTATGTATTTATGATGCGGAAAAATAAAATAAAAATAAAGTAAACCCCCAAAGCTACCCCCTAAATAAACTCCGACAATAGTAAAAAAAGAAATAAAATAAACAAACAAATAAATAAAATAACATACGTAAGTGCTCATTCTTTTTTTTTTTTCATTTTTTATTTTTTCATCTTTTTATTTTTATTTTTATCTTTTTGAAAAATAATCCTATTTTCTGTAAATTCTAGTGGTTAGCCCTTTAGCATTCCTGGTAGAGTCGCCAAATTATCGAGCTTGATTTTTCGGTTTTCTATTTTAAAATTGATTTCCCATTTTTGATAATATTAAACCTTAACCCATTTAATATTAATCCTCAACTAAAGAAATTAGGAAATTCCTGTTTCTTTTATTTAAAAACATTTTTAGAGTCACCACCCGACTGGAATTGAGAAAAAGGAAAAAAACCATAATTAATTAGGTGGATTGATTACGATTTGAATGAAGAACCAGAGAGTCCTGAATTCAAGAGCTAACCTATTAAACCCTAACATGTACCACTATTTATTTACCAAAATTATGATTATTTTTCAAATTATAATAATTTTAAGAAAAAATAAAAACCAAAGAAAAAAACTTAACTTTCTATAAATTTTATCATTGCCCTAAAGGTGCTTACGTACCCACTAGCCGGATCAGACAATCGTAGTTCTTTCTGAAAACTTTAGTGTGTTGATCGATTTAAATTTAAAAAAAAAAAAACGGACCGAGTTCATGTTTTAATTGATTCAATTTATTCAAAAAATCTAAAGGACCCTAACTCTTAAATGATCTTATGAAAAGAATTTTCTAAAAGTCCTACAATCCATTTATGAAAAAAAATCTCCTTTTGTTAATATTTTATTTCTAAAAATTGATTTTCTATATGAGGATTTCTAAAAAAAAAAAACTAATCTTAAAAAAATTCTAAGCCAATATATATATATATATATATATAACCATACTTACTTCTACTATTAATAACTATTTATAAATTAATAAGATCATATATTACTAAACTCCTAAAACTAGCATATCCATATATACCTATACTAGGGAATTAATAATATAATAATAAAACCATAATCAATTAGACAAATAAATCATAATAAATAAAAACAAACAATAACCAAACTTGAGTTTGAAAACCAACTGTGCGATAATAGCAAGGATATGCGCGTGCTGATCGATGTTGTTATCGTCGTCGGAGTTGGATTGACGTCAGAGTCCTCTGTTTATGGATGTGATGAAGGTATATGGCTATTGTTGGCGTATTCTATGGACAACGCGCGTGTTGGACTTGTTGGATGTTGGGAGTTGGTTGTGTTGCGACTACTGATCGTCAATGGCTGCCACGACGCATTGTTGAACAGGAGCGTGAGTGGAGAGCTACGATGGCAGAGCATGTTGCAGCAGCATGTTTATGTCATGTTCTCGGACTGGTCGGCGTCAGGGATCACGGTGGTCTACGTTCGGAATTGATATGTGTTGTACGATTCGTATTGTAATGTGTGGCATGGCTAGACTATTGCGATTTGGTAGGATATTAGGCAATGTGTGGAGGGCGAGAGAATACGGATAGTGTTGTGTGCTTGACTTATTCGGTTGAGTGCTACTGTCGATGGAGGATATTGTGTAATGTCGTCAGTGGAGGAATGTGCATGGCTCATGTGGATCACTACAGTAAAGTGCGCTGGGGATGTTGTACACGAGGATGGTTGTGCGCTGTAAGGGTGCAGGGTCGTCCGTGTTCAGTAGGGTCGGGCGTGATGTGTGGAGCTTATGATCGGGTATGCATGTGTCTACCGGCCAAAGGATTGTTGAAGATGAGGGTGTTGTGGGAGTTGTGGTGTGTGATAGTGGCTGATTAGTGGATGCTGATGGAGTGTTGATCGGTGGTTGCTATTCGTGCAATTGTCAGCGAAGTACAAGCAGTGATTGAAGAACGGTGTGTAGCGGAGTACAAACTGCGGTGCGTAGTCATGTGGATGAGTCGTGTAGCATCTAATGTATGGGAATCTGGTTCAATGTGTTGTGCGCTGTTTTGGAGTTAGTTCTGCAGTGGAGGGCTATGGACAGCAACTATGCATAATGAAGTTAGGCGTGTGTGTCTGTTGCTTAATTATGAACAGCAGTAGGGAATTGGATTCACCGAAAAAAATTT
The DNA here is from genome assembly GCA_024138005.1 of Lumnitzera racemosa. Classification (NCBI taxonomy): domain Eukaryota; kingdom Viridiplantae; phylum Streptophyta; class Magnoliopsida; order Myrtales; family Combretaceae; genus Lumnitzera; species Lumnitzera racemosa. The sequence continues at coordinate 24,410,703 of JAMXBC010000008.1, forward strand.
TCCTTTTTTCTGGTGTGCAGGTATGTATTTATAAACCTAAACCAAAAGGTATCCAATCGTATCTATTATATCTGATTTGACAAAGATTATATGACATCTAAATCCTTTATATCAATTCAAATCCAATTTAATAAAAACCAAATTAGATTTAAATGATCTCTAACGATTCGAATCCAAACGAAAAAAATTTGATTAAATGTGGCCCCGATCATTCAACTCGCTTTTTGAAAAAGATAAAATAAATAATAATAAAAAATAAAAGATACATACTCGAACTTGTGACCTTAAATTAACTTCATATCAAATACTCCAATGCTTATCCATTAGACCATTAGCTTATGACTTAATTTTTAATACAATTAAATTATACTTAAGCTACGCTACTTCTCAAAATATTTATTTAAACTAAGCTTAAACTAAAACTGTTGACTCTAAAATAATTTACATCCTTAAAAATCTAGAAATCTTTATAATTTTTCTTTTTCTCATTTTTTGGTATTTTCATGATTTATCAATTTTTATTATTGTTGTATTTTATTTTATTTTTTATTACTTTTGAGTTAAGACCCTATTTTTTTTAAAAAAAAAACTATAACTATAACTACTAAGGGGCAAAAATCGACTGTCTACAATACATATAACAGAAAATGTCCTTACATATTTTAATTAAGTATCTTGAGGCATCTTGTAAGGATATATTTCAATTTTGCCAATTTTAACTTGAGTACCAAATATACCCATTTATTAGTTACTTGATTTTTCCTTTTTTAATTTGTAAATTTCCTTCAATAAATACTCAAAAGTTGGAAATTCCATAATAAAACAATTTGTGCCCTTTTTGTTCCATTTTTTTTGGAAATTTTTTTGGCAAAAAAGGTGTTAAAATTAGGTAAAAATGACTCGGTTACACTTGTAATTTTTACTTCAACTTCAAATTCAAGTTTCTTATGCACAACTGAGCAACAGAGGAAAGGAGGAAGGATCTTTTAACCGAATCAAACTAGACATCACATGGCATTTAAAGATTGAGCCATAGCGCCCAATACTAGTCAATGCTACATCTCAGCACAATGCTTTACTATGTGGCACCCAAATGTAAGTGTTACATGGCAACACCTATGGTTAACACGTATTACCCTAGTGTTGCCCTCTTGGGATAACATGTATCACATCCTCTCCTTTTTTTTTTCTCTCTCTCTTTTTCCTTTTTTCCTTTTTCTTTTCCCCCTTTTTCTTCTCACCTACACCCACTAATTGTCAAGTTGTTTTTCAATTTCATTTCTTTTTTTTTTTTAAGACACACAAAACAAGACTTAACTAATTATTAAAAATCTAAAAAAATACACCTCATTCATCAAGTGCACGTAGTGTCTAATAAACATACGTGCAAAATATTTTTAATATGACCAAATTAGGAACTCGATTTTCACCTCATTTGACTTTTATTTGAAAACTTCAAATGACTATAAAATATTCATTTTAACTCCAATTAAGGTGCGATTTGAAGCCATAATCTCCTTAAAACATGCATTTTCAAAATATTTTAAAATGAAAGGTTTGAATCGGACAAAAAATTTTGATTTTCAATAAATGTTCATTTTTAGTTAGAATTTTTAATTTAGTCAAATTACATATATTTATTTTAACTCTAGAAGTTGTTTTTTACCTTGAAAAATTATTTCTACCCTAAACTGACATAATTGGACCACTGCGCGACACTTTTTTTATGATTTTTCATTTTTTATTTTTTTTGTTTTCTTATGTTTTTATTTTTTTGGTATTTTTCATTTTTCCAATTATTTTGGTATTTTCTATATTTTTTGCCTTTCTAAAAAATAGGATATTTAAACTAGAGATGAACCTAAGAAAGACAAAAATGGGGGTGTCTGTAAATATATGCTAATTTCATTAAATAACTACCTCTCAATGTCAAAGCTTTATGATGCAAATAAGGAATACAAAGAGGTTAATTGGCCATCAATTCATCCTACTTGGTTGGACAACTGATCAGTCCATTTACTAGCTTAATTGATTGTATACTCCTAAGGAGATCATTAGGTGATATATTGAGCACACCAAGGCCATGCTTAGTTATATGGTATCTACCTGGTTTAATTAATTATCTTCTTTATTCCTTTCACTTTTATATTGCATTTTACATAAAATCTATTATTGAATGTATGTTGATGTCATTAAATAGCTACTTTAAATACAACGTCACAACTCATTCTTACTAATCGAGATCAAATAATTAGTAGATTTGTTTTATTGGGAATAGGCTAAGGTTATAAACTTATAATTCATCATTTCCAAACATCAAAGTAGCAAAAGTTGTCTGTGCATTCAAAGGTGTCAATCTAGGCGATGCAACACCAGGAAGACCTACCGATGCTAGACATGAGGACTTACCACCATTCCATTTGCTAATAAGAAGACATTATAAGGGATAGAGATAAGGATAGGGTCAAAAGTGATACCATTGATATATTCATGTACAAATAAGAGATGAACCATCCCTTCAGCATGACTTACCACCTTAGGCATCTTTTGCTCTTACTACATACAAGTATCATAAGTAAGTTCCATTTACATCACCATTAATGCCATTAGAGATGCCTCTAGTAAAGAGCTTGATAGCTCACATTCAAACTCCCCTAATTCTATATAAGAGGTGGCTCAAAGATCATGTTGACAACACAAGGGAGAGGCTCGCATGGGCTGAGCCCAATTTGAATCCAATGCATGTAGCTCCTTTTATAGTAGGTTGGGATAGCATACAAATTACCTAACTAGATATAGGTAAGTTAGTGTAGCATAAACGTGATATGTAGTTAGATACTCAACATTTAGGTGATTGAAGAGAAGACAATTGTAGACTTTTTTTTATTTTTGTTATTTGTTTCATCATTTATGTTTGCATAATTTATATTGAAATAAAATAAATGAGAAACGGATGGCAATTTATATATGCAATTTTTTAATTTGTTATTCTTAAACTTGTTCTCACAATTTGATTAGGATCAGCCAATTAGATCCTTGACTTGAGCTCATGTCCAAGGACTTGAAAGCATGGCAAAGCAATTCTCTCTTCCTACCTTATCCCTGAGGAGTCTGAGCTCTTATGTTTTCCTGAACCCTTGCACTTATCAAGCTAAACTTGGTTTCAATCTTTATTAAAGGAAATAAAGTGCTAACTTAAGGGTACTCCAACTTACCCATCCAACAACTCAAGAGCTTGAAGTCTTCGCACTGTAGACTTACTATTAGACTGCTTGACAAGCTCAACCCTTAACTTGACCCCGAACACCCATTACCGAGAATCGAGACCCCGACATTAGCATTCCTGATGAGGTCAAACATCATTACACACTGGCCCTCCTAACACCTATGTCGACTAAGCCTACTGATAGTTAAGAGCAATCAATCCAATTCAACATACAAGATTTCCACCATATAAGTTTATCTTTTCCTAAAGCCCAGCCAACAGATGAGGACCATATGTCCCACCAAGCATGTGAAGTGAATTCCCTACAGAAGCTTCCTTTTTAGCATATGATGTGTCATAGGGTCATACACACGGAGAAACATCACAATAAACGAGAATGCAAAGAAAATAAAAGGGGTTAGCAAATCCAAGTAGCTACCAATCAAATATGACATACCAATTTATCTTACTTGACCTAATCTAAGCACTCGATATGACTTACGAATGCCAAATTAGGGTCACTCGCCACTACTCCTTACTAAAGGGAATAGATAAGAGTTAAAAGTAAGTGAGAACACTAAGGTTGCCCAAAAAGGAAACTTACAATAATCAATGACCAGATATGTGCTTCGTATAAGTAAATGAAGGTTTATATACTTACCCCACTAGGGTTGCAATATATACATGGAAAAGACAAAAAGAGTATTTTACAATTGAGTTACATAAGATGTGCTCAAAAAGGTAAAAAGGACAAAGAATATTATGTATGAAAAACTAAAGGATCCTTTGGGGATGTTGTGCTAGAAGATACATATCAAGAGGTGATTGGAGGCTTGAAGTGTGTTTGGCTCTGCTAAATTGAATTTTGAGACAACTCGGTAAATGCAGGATTCAGCTTTGAAGAGGTCAGAAGAAAATTAGCAGTCAGAGATAACCTGGCCTGGTTCAGGTTACAGCTCGACCACTTAAATATACCTAGGTTCTCTTCAAGTTACCCGGCTTTGCAGCTCAGCAAACTAGACAGATGTTTGGCACCGAGTTGCTCGAAAGCTATGTTAAACCTTAGCAGTAGTTGTGGTTACTTAGTAGATTGGTAGATATGCTCGGTAGTTCGGCTGGCTTGGTGATGGAATCTTCCCTTCTTAGTAATTCTTGAGCTAGGGCACTTCGAGTGACTCTTAGCAGTTCGGCTGGATTGGTAGATATGACTCTTTCTTGGCTTCTAGTGATTGGTCTGGGAAGTTGATTATTATCATCATAATTCCTTTGGTATCCTTTTATTCCTTGTATCTTTTACTCTTTATGACATGTACTATTTTAGTTTTTTCCAATTTGACATGTAATCGTAGAATTATAGGTATCAAAGCCCATCCTATACTTAGACGCATCATCTTATTATTAAAAAAGATAGACTTTTTTCCCTTTTGTGAGCCTATTATTTATTTCTCCTTACTCTTATCCTAATTCTTAAGCAAGACTGGGTGGCCAATGACCTAGCTTAGCTGCTCGTATGTCATATTGGGCTTGCACAATTGGTCCACAAAGATCCTTAGCACGTCATATTCTTGTAGTAGTTTGTAGGTTTACTTAACTTCCCCTTATGATTTACATTATGTTTTCGAGCCATTAGTTGATTTGGATCCATCATGGTATGACCACCCTTATCTACCCTTTGCACAATGTATCATCCTAGTATCAAAGCAGAGGTTCGAGCAGGTAAGTCATTTTATTGTGATTTACTGTTGTATTGTGCTGAGTGTTTATCGTAGTAGAATGTTCTTGTAAGCACAACTGTATGAGTGAACGTATATGTGTTGATTACAGTGTCATATAATGGTAGAAGTACTGATTGTATTATTTGTGTATTGATTGTTAAGAGATGGTCTATTTACTCTATTTTGAATTTGGAAAACGAAGCAAATGTTGAGAGGGTTTTCTCTACTTAAGCAGTTAAAGTTAAGCTTGAAGACTTAGGTGTTGTGTTGGTCTGTGTAGTTGGGAAGTAAGTATGAGTGGTTGTTGTGGTTATAAAAGAGTTATAGCTGTGAAGAAAGGTTTTGTAGATTTAAAGTTTATTCTTAGCTAAAGAAGTAATCTTGAGATTGGTTAAAATGTCGAATTCACGTGTACATGGAATTGTTGGAGATACTGAGAGTGGTGCTCATCTTAGCTAAAGTCAAATGGAAAGCAATTCCTTAAGATCCATTAATAATAAGCTTGACAGACTCACTAATCTAGTTGAGAGCTTAGTCACTACTATGAATAGATAGGCCCATAAAGACAAGCAAAACGATGGACGAGCTCATGGAGAGCAAGACCGAAGTCATGACCACATTGGTCAACCTAATTACCTAGCTAGGCATCCCCGAGCTAGAGGAGTAGCAAGGAGGCCTGTAAGTCAAGACTTGCCATAGATAGGATTGAGGAAGTAGACAAGGAGTTGGAAGAAGAAGGAGAAGAGTATTATGAGTTAAAGGATCGAAATATTCAAACGGTTGTAGACACCTTATTTTTTACAATCTTTATTTTTAGTTTTAGTTTTAATTTCTTTTTAGTTTTGTTTTTTAGCCAGGTTTATACAAAAAAATACAAAAAATTTGAAAAAATACAAACCTGTCAAAAGAAGTCCAAGTTAAGTTAGTTAATCATATAGGGTTGGATCGAGTAATTGTAAAAAATATACATGCAATTCAATAAATTTTGAGTCTTTGAACTATTGGATTTCATTAAAATAAATATTTTAAGAATAGTCTAGTAAAATTTGAACTCATGAATGTAAACTTTAGTCCAATTTTAATTAGATTAACTAAAATTAACACTTGGGATTTATTAAATTTAACTTGGGTTGAAAATCTTTCTCATGTATATTTTAGGCCATATGAATAAGCCAGTTTCATTTTGAAATAAATTGGGTTGAGTTGGGCTCAGGTTTGAAATCCTAAATTAAAGTTAAGCCTAAAAGAATAAATTAAGTTTAATTTAGGTGCATGATTTATTGAGAAAGAAGCTTAGTTGAGCTGGTCAATCGTATGGATTTGAGGCATGGAAGAGTAGTAGGTCGTATGTTCAAGCCCAAGCAGTAGTAAGTACGTAAGTTTTTTTTTTCTCCAACTAGGTTACTTTTTTTTTTCTCCAACTAGGTTACATACAGTACACGTGACTTCCTTCTTCATCATGTTGTACCTAATTCCAGCAAGGAAGAAGCAGGTCGATAAGCTTAAATCTTACTCAAATTTCATCAAATCTTCTTTATTTTTTATTGGATTTGGAAGAAATTTTATGAAATCATTAACAAAACGTCTAAATCTTGTAGAGGTTTATACAAATATTGAAAAAAGGGAAGATTTGATAAATTTAAATATCCACTTAAATCTGGTTCACAGTTGAATGAATCTGATGTGTGTTGATTTGAAACCAACAACTAGATTCAAATTGAAAATCCTATAGAGCTAGTGTCAGGATCAATTAACAAAAAACAACATACACTATTATTGATAGTTAGATTTCATCCCTTGAATTCACTCAACCATTCGACTAACAAAAAGCCGAGTAACTCAGTTCTCAGCATATGCTGGCTAAGCCAAATTCATGTCTAGTTTGAACTTGGTAAAAGTGGTGCGAATGGTTATCATTTAGTACAATTCCATTACATAACCGCCCATCACTCCTATATTTCTAGTATGTGCTTAATTATGAGGTCTTCATATGTCACATGATCAATGATTAACGGCTGCTTCAAACATCCACCATTTGCCTATAAATACAGAGGAAAAGCACTGCAAGAACTCTCTCTTGATCCATAACTACTACTTATCTACTCTTGAACACATTTACTGACTTAGGCATCAAAGTGGCTACACCGGACTAATCTCAGTACCATGTAGCTCGTTGTATTTTGCAGGAGTAAAATTTCATTCCAAAATCACATAACAACATTTAGTGTCGTTTGTTTTTTCTTATATACCTACATGGCAAGAACTAGATTAACTAAGAGTGCAAGTATCGATACTTCATCCCATCACCACAAAGGGGGAAGTAAGAAAATTAACAAACAATGTTTGGCTAAGTTAGAGCAACTTTGCCTCAACTTAGCCTCTAACTTAGCTAAAGAAAACCAAGAATTGAGTAAAAAGCGTGAAGAAATTCTTGATCTCCTTTACAATAATGTCCATTCAAGTCAAAACAAAGAACATGGTGATCACAATGCTAAGAATAATGATGACTCGATCTATTCTCTCGAATTACTGAAAAAGCAAGTAGAAGTTACAATGGGACCTTTGGCCTATGTGCTCAAGAAAAATGACAAAGGGAAGCAATTGCAGTAGGTGCACCATGCTAGACCCTTGCATGTAAGCACCCCTACCGTAACGAGCAAACAATTTCAAATTAAGAAGAGCACATGCATCCTTGAGATCTTGAAGGAGGTGATACCATGGCACATTAAGTTACCATAATTTGAAACCTATGGAGAAACGGAGATCTTAAGGATCACCTTAAATACTACCACACCTTAACCAAGTTGTACGGCTCGAGTAATGTTGTGCCCTACTAAGCTTTTCCCTTGATACTGAGGAATGTGACAAGTACATGGTTTAAGCACCTGAAGCGAAACACAATTTCATGTTTCGAGGATTTGGCAAAAGTGTTTCTCCAACACTTCCTAATATGTAAGCTTCCTATTAAGAATTCTTCTGTCCTTAACATGATAAAACAAAGATCATATGAGTCTATTAGATTATCTAACCAGGTTTATGACAAAGATGGTCTAGATTTTAGAGTTAGACATGAGCATAGCTCTCAACGTAGTTATTGATTTTGTCAAGCCCTATGAAGACTTTTTTAAGTCTCTTGCCAAAAATAAGCCAAGAACTTTCACCGAGTTCAAAGCCAAATCCAAAGCCAAAGTTATGTCTTACATCTGATAGGAAGACAACATTAAGGCTCACTGAGAAGCTAATCAAAATAGAGGAGATAGGAAAGGCGATAGAAAGAGAAGTGCAAAAGATTGACTCGGAGTAAACAATGATCAATCTCCAAACACCGAGAAAAAGAGGCTATGTATCCTAACATATTCAATCTACACACCACTCAATTGCAAACATATTGATGGAGGTACACATGCAGAGAGGCATGTTGTAGTGGCTAGAAAAGATGAGAAGAAATCCTTCGAGGTGAAATTCCAATAAATATTGTGATTTCCATCGCAATAGGGGCCACAATACAGACAAATGCATCCAACTTAATAACACGATTAAAGATGCAATTTAGCGAAGGTGCTTAAGCAAGTCTCTCATACATAATGCTGAGAATATTGAGCGACCATTACAAAGGAGATGAAATGAACAGGAGAATATCACTTGACCAACTCATGCCAGGAAAGATGCGAAAGAAGGAAGCATTAGTAGAGCACTAAACAGTATAATTAATACAATTGTCAACGAACCTTCCACCATAGGCCAGTTAAGCTCTTTGAATTCGACTAACGCAATCATTATATTTGTAATGTCCAAGGCAAGAAGGTTAAAATCAACAATACAATTCCCTTCACATGAGAGGATTTTGAAGGCATTCAAAGGCCCCACAATGATGCACTCATGATTAGTGCGAGAATTGCTAACTTTAAGGTCAACAAAATTCTTGTTGACACCAAAAGTTTGGCAGACATTATTTTCCAGCATGCTTTTAATTAGATGAAGCCAAATACCAGGTTACAATTGAGATCCTACAGTTACAATTTGTATGCCTTCAACAATCAACCTGCTCAAATGATCAGAGTAATTTCTCTACCGATCCAAATTAGAGATGATGAACATGTTGTAGAAGACAAAATGGACTTCCCTATTATCAAATGTTAGTCCCCATACGATATGATAAAAGGACGGCTGTATTAGCACTTATTTGGCATCATCACTTCCACTGCCCACCAAAAGGCTAAGTTCCCCACTCTTATTGGAGTTAGTGTACGCAAAGGGGATCAATAGTTGGCACGATCATTGTATATGACAGCGTTAGGATAAGAAGAAGTTTTTCAAGTTGAAACTTATCTAAAAGGAAAGTCAATTGGTATAGATAACGTTGAAAGAGGAAATAGAATAGATTTCGCTGGGAGATGATCCTAAGAAGATGACAAGGATAGAGAAACCCTTGCTGATAAACATCCACTAAAGTTTAATCGACTTTCTATAGGATAATGCCGATGTATTCACGTGGTCCTCCTCAATATGCCAGGTATCTTTAAAGATGTCATGGTACATAAACTTCCAATCAATCCAAGAACTAAGGTAATTCAATATAAGAAAAGACACTTTACTTATGAGAGGCAAGCAACCATAGAAGAAGAGGTTTAGAAACTCTTAAAGGTAGGATTCATTCAGTAAGAGTCTTATCCAACTTAGTTAACCAACTGCGTGTTAGTCAAGAAGTCTAATGGCAAGTGGTGTATGTGCATAGACTTCATGGACTTGGACAAGGCCTATCCTAAATATTACTTTCCCTTGCCAAGAATATATCATATGGTTTACTCAACTGTCTGGCATACTTTACTTACTTTCATGGATTTTTTTCTGGCTATAATCAAATTAAAATGGATGAAGAAGACAAAGTTTACATGTCATTTGTCACTAACTTTAGAACGTATTGCTATACGGTGATGCCCTTTGGGCTAAAAAATGCCGGTGCAACTTATTAACGGCTTGTTACTAAGATGTTCAAGTCATAAATTCATTCAAATGTTAAAGTATGTGTTGACAACATGATCATAAAAAGTACAACAGAGGATTGGCATCTCACTAACCTTGAGGAAACATGAAGCTGAATCCACAAAAGTGTATTTTTGGTGCTACTTTAAGAAAGTTTTTAGGGTATATGGTCACTTAGCATGGTATTAAAGAGAATCCAAGAAAGATTGATGTGATAAAAAACATGAAGTCTCTACGAATTATCAAAGAGGTTTAAGAGCTAACTGGACGAATAGTCACCCTTAACAGGTTTGTGTCAAGAAGTATAGACAGGTGTATGGAATTCTTCAAAATTTTAAAGAATCCAAAAGATTTCAAGTAGATGGATGAGTGTGAAAGAGCATTCAGTAAGCTTAAAGAATTTCTCATGTCACCACCAATATTCTTGACACCTAATCTAAGAGAGAATTTATATTCATACTTGTCAATCAATTGCCGGACACTTTCCTCTATGTTGGTCCAAATCAACGGTAACAAGCATCAGCTGATTTATTACATAAGTCATGTCCTGTAAGGACTGAAACATCGATATACCAAAATTGAGAAATTTATATTAGCAGTGGTTCTCTTGGTAAGGAAATTAAAACCATATTTTGAGGCTCATTAGATTGTAGTCATCACTTATCAACTTTTATAGTAAGCATTACAACAGTCAAATTCCTCAAGAAGGATGATGAAGTATGCCTTAGGGCTAAATGCTTACGGCAAACAATACAAACCCGGGACAACATTAATAGCTCAAGTGTTAGCAGATTTTCTGGCTAAGTTCATAGGTGAAGAAGATAGTATAGAAATTATTGAGAAACCAATATGGAATCTTTATGTTAATGGTTCTTCAACTAGAGAAGGAAGTGATATGGGTCTTGTCCTACAGGGACCCCATAATATTAAGGTTAATTATGTCTTGAAATTTGAATTTATAGCTAGCAACCATGAAGTAGAATATGAAGCCTTAATTGCTGGACTCAGATTAGCAAAGAAAGTTGGTGCTGAGAAAGTTAAAGTTTTCTCTTATTCACAACTTGTTATGAATTAAGTTAAAGGGAGTTATGTAGCGTAAGAGGAAGAAATGAGCAAATACTTGTTGATAGTATGAATGCTCACGGAAAAATTTCAATCCTTTTTTATTTACAAGATACTGAGAAACAAGAACATCATAGATGATAAGCTGTCAAAGCTTACAAGTATGACACTCCTTGATTTAAATGATAAACTCTTTGTCGAGTTTCTCCCACATAAGAGTTTACCAAATGATAAGAATTCAGCTATTGGGTCTTTAACTCGTAGCTAAGCCCAAGGGCTAGAGGGCCTAGCAAGGTAAATACTCTTACTCCAACCGACCTCTACCAAAGTTGAGTTTGTCCTTACTACCGATCAAGTCTATATATCGAGTCGTTTGACTGCCCACCTTTCGAAAGCTGTATGCCGACTTAAAGAATGCCCAAACTTTAGCCAAACCTCACGCACTTGCTCAGTTATGTCCTAGCCAAACATTTGCCCGGCATCATTCTTGTAGAGAAACTAAGAGAGCTACCCTGAACTAATCCTTAACCACTCCTGCTCAGCACCCTTACTCAAATACTCGATCAATTCGTACTCTTTTGTTTACATCCTCCAACAGTGCCACCAATGTATTGTTACCATGTGTCTGGGACCATTCATAGAATCTATTACTATAATTATTGCTTTTTCTATGAATATTCTTTTTCACCCTTTATGTACTTTGTACATTACTTTTATAAGACAATATCATTTTAGTCTTTTTCCTTTTTATGCAGTTTGCTCTAAATTATCGGGTATAAATACTCTTTGAACATGTATCCATAGACATTAGATTATCATTGATACATGGGATATTTTTTCCTCTCATAAACATTGTTTGTTTACTCTCATTTTACTCTTATCCTAACCCTTAAACAAGGCTAAGTGGCAAGTACCCTCACCAGACCATCTCATGCATCATATTGAGTTATGCCGTGAATTTTTGAAAGTTCTATTGGTACATCATATCCTTTTGTGCTACTCATGAGTTTTGCTTACTTTTTCATTCGTTTTTTTTTTTGTCCTTATGCATGTTTCCTCATCATCCTTTCACGCTTTCGATAAGCTTGGACCCATCCCTGTGATCGCTCATTTATGGGTTTTGCTTACTTTTTCATTCATTTTTTTTCCTTATGCATATTTCCCTATCACCCTTTCAAGCTTTCGATAACCTTAGACCCATCCCTGCGACCGACCTTATCTGTCCTTGGTTATAGTATACATTACTAATTGTTCAGCAAAGCTTTAAACTAACTCCCTACCCAAAAGAGAAGTCTTGGATGGATCCAATTGAGGATTATCTAAAGGATACATCCTTCCCGACGATAGGAAAGACGTTCGAAGGTTGATTTATTAAGCTGCAAATTGCATGCTAATAGATGATCAGTTGTACAAACACGGTATTTCTCAACCTTATCTTTGATGCCTCCCTCTGAAAGATGCATAACGAGTATTATTCAAACTATACGGTAGTGTATACAGCAACCATGTGAAAGTACAAACTTTGTATATCCATGTCTTGCGACTTGGCCATTACTGGTTGACAATGAAAGATGACGTAAGAACATCAATTTGGCAATGCCCGTAATGCCAAAAGCATGAGGCATCGAGTCATGCACCTTCTACTGAATTGTGTTGTCTTACCAGTCCCTAGCTTTTTACCCAATGGGGATAAGATATGACCGATTCAAAAGTTTACGGCAGAGCGACAATTCGTCATTGTTGTTGTGGATTATTTTACCAAATAGGTAGAGGCTGAGGCATTGGTAAGAATCACTGAATAGAAGGTTAAGGTTTTTGTTTTCAACTTTATTATATCAAGATTCGAGGTCCCGTTTATGATAATCACAAATAATGGACCATGATTTGATAATGACAATTTCGAGTATTTTGTGAGAAACACAGCATCTGTTTGAATTACACATCCTAGCTTACCTTCAAACTAATGGGCAAGTGAAAGTTGTTAATAAGATCATCTTACATTGCTTGAAGAGGAAAGTTAATCAAGCCAAAGGAAAACGGGCTTATGAATTGCTGGATGTTTTATGGGGATATCGACCTACCCATAGGACTGTAACAGGAGAAACAACCTTCAAATTGGCATATGGTATGGAAGCGATATTGATAATTAAATTGGACCTACCATATCTACACATGCAAGATTTTGACGTAATGACCAACTAAGTTGGTTTGACGGCTAATTTAGATATTATCAAAGAGATAAGAGATGTTGCAAGAGCAAAAGTTGCAGCATGCTAACATAAGGTAGTTAGGTGTTATAATAAGAAGATGAGACATAAGGTTTTTTAGCTTAGATATTTGGTTTGCAAGAAATTAAAGGCGATTGGCGTACGAGTTAAACAGGGGAAACTCCACATGAATTGGAAAGATCCTGTTAAGGTTCAAGAAGTCATTGACAAGGAGACCTATCACCTAGAAAGGTTGGATGGAACAATCATCCCTTACATATGGAATGCCAAGAACTTGAAGCTGCATTTTAATTAACCCCTTTGATGTTATGAAGCATTTGCACCTTTTTTGTAAGGTGATAGCTTAGTTGTTGTTTCAAATGTGAACGCTTATTTCAAGATTCCAATGCTGACTTGTTTTCCTTCCTGATCATTTCATGATTAACGAATCATTATTAAGCTTAAATTGTACAGTGGACGAATTAATATTTAATAAGCTTAGACCTATCGTGGTTAACGAGCTTTATAATTTAACCAAAAAGCCAAATAACTATTTTGTTATTTCTTATAGACGATCTCGTGGCTTAAGTAAGATGACTGATCCATGTCTCAAATGACTAACCGACATTGTCTTTAAAAAGAGATTCACCATATCGCATGTGAAACAAAACAAGCCAGGTAAAATGGGCATGTAAAATAAAATATGTTGAAAGAAATTGGCATGTGAAATAAAACATGCCAAAGAAAATAGGCGTATGAAATAAGACATGCTGGGTAACAAAGTGCATGAAAGAAAACATGCTATAAGTATTAAATTACACATGAGGAAATGTAAATAATATTAATACAACATTATATGTTCGACCACTTAGCCGAACCTTATTCATATAACTCTGTAAAAATAAAACATAGCAGCAACCCTAAGATTTTGAGTTGTTCTTAGATTATGCACAGGCATTCCCTTGATCGGAAGATAGGACCTTACTGGAGCATATTTCTTTCTTACTTTCAGAGGTTTTAGAATAGGTAGATTTCTCTTTGTACATGTAAGGTTCTCCTATGATAATCGATCCTTGTCATTAATAAGACCCTTGGCACAAACTTTATTATCATCACCCTGCATATAAACCCCAACACCTGTATCTTTGCTGGCTTCTTCATCAATACTAACGTTATCATCGACGTCGACAAAATTTAGGCATGAAAGATCGTATTCAGGGTGAAACTTTAAAATTTCCTCTCTCACCACTTGAACCCCCTCTAATATCTTTTTTCTTAGTAATTTCTCGTATTACTGACTTGGAGTCACGATCTTTAATGCTTCCTCAACAGAGGGCACTTTTGTTGTTGCTTCCTTTAATTTGGCAACATGGCTTTGCAATCTAGAGTTATCAGTCTCTATTTCTTTTATTTGCATCTTAAGCCTATCCTACTCATCGCTAATTGAGCTGAGCATTCGACCCAACCCCCAGCACTCTTTCCTTTTCTTACGAAGCTCCTCCTTTAGGTCTTTAGCCTCCTTATACTGCTCTTCGTATGTAGCTTTAAGACTCGAGACTTCCTTAGCCACTAATGAATGTGCCAATTCCTCAGTAGCTAACTCTTCCTGATATTTTCTTACCTCTATCTCAACCTTGATTCTTACACTCTTAGCTACCATAGTTTAAGCCTTAGAAGAGTTGTATGTATCCTTGATTTTCTACGATAAGTCAAAATAAGTCAACAATTAAAATGACAAACTCGTTAGATCACCTAGTAAAATGATGAATTTTTATTACCTTTTTCATCTTCTTATCAGCTTCATCCGAAGCCATCAGAACATGATTGCTTAATTGCATAAAAATAAGATTATGTTAGTAATAAAATATGTACCATGAGTAAAAGGATTTAACCGACACTTACATTATACAATTTAGCTGCAATATGTGCCTTGTTATAACCACTAACCCTGTTGACGTCCTTCTTTGCAATCATCTTGTCCTTAATAAGAATGACACCTTCCATCAAAACTAGCGACTTGGTCCTGTCACTTAAGGTCAAATTGGTGTAGAGGATATTATGGCTCCAGCATGGAATAAAGTACTTGCCAACCTTGGTATTAAGGACGAATTCAACACCATTAATGCTAGGAGCTTTGTTCCTAATGGCCTCCTTCATCCTTTCATAGAATGTATTGGATCTCTTAGAAGGAAGTTGGCTGACAAGCTCCTTCTTACTACTTTTGTTAGTACTCGGCACAATATCTACTTGGAGCAACGACCCTTTGGTAGCCTTATGATGGGTGATTTCATCTCCGTTACAAACACCAATTTCTTGACCAAAATCTCTCGACTCTACAGACGAAGGAATACTTTCCATTGGAGGGATTGCTTCAACTTGTGTAGCCTCAGCGACCCTAAGCTTTTTGCTCCCTTATCCCTTGTTAGCTGGATGGGATGCCATTTTCAAGGTTACTACTTACTTCATCACTTTCTCTTGTTCAGCTTTCCTTGGAGCAACCGATCGAGTCATAGTCACCTTGGCGCTTGCTCATTTGTTAACTTTAGATTTTTTAGACTTTACTTGAGCTAACAACATGGCAAGATTTACGTTACCTGCACCCATGTTTGTAATAAAAGGTAAATGTATTATCAATAAAAACAAAGAAACTAAGGACTTACATGTTCCATACTAAGCAAAGCTCAAAGGCTAAGTTATCCTTCCCCCAAGTTATAAGAACGACTTTCCTCTTATAGCTCTACTCAACATGGTAAATGCTCAGTAACATACCTTCTTTTTCAGAGAAGATTGGCTCTCCATTTTCATATCACCTTATTATTCTCTTGGCATCCCATAAAAACTTTTTTGGTTCTTCTCTCTTAAATCTTTTTCTCCACAGTGGTATCATTTAGCATCAACTCAATGTCTTTTGTACGAATAGGTTCAGTTTATTGGGTCCAAAAGTCTAATTCTTCATCTAAGATAATCAACATAAACTTGTCGTACTACTTATGGATCTTCAACTCCAATCTGTCTATGAATTTTCACCCATGCTTAGCGGCCACGAAGTATCAACCATCGGGCTGCCTCCTTATTGTAAAGAAATACCTAAATAATTTAGGCGTAGCCCTAAACTTGACTTTTCACAAACTATCTCAAAAGCTGCAAGAAGTCGGTTAAGTGTTTGGCGAAAACATGCTTGGTGCAACTAGGAAAAAGTTGAAGAATTGCCTAAGGAAAGTAGAAAATGGGAAGCGCAGTCCAAAGTCGAGATACTTCAAATAAATGTGAAACCCGCGCCCCCTTCAAAAGCATACCATTTCCTCCTCTCTCGACCTCCATAAATTCCATTCAAGAAGATCTTGCCAATACTTATTGTATTTTGAAACTAGAACTTTATTGGCAACACTTGCCAGTGCATTTGGAGAATTACTAAAGTAAACTACGTTATCATACAAATACTTAGCTACAGATCTTTCTTCTTTGTCATTTGGATATGTATTTGCTGTGAGAGAGTTAATATGGGCAAGTTTGTCCCATCACTTCACTACATTGTCGACTAAGCTACTCGAGGAACACGCTGTTTCGTTCCTTTTTTGGGGTAGAGAGGTAGCTTTGGTCTTAGTTGCTTCAGATTTTGAAAGACCAAGTTGACAAATTACATTTCAAACCATACTTGATCCTAGCTATATAACAGAAGTTACAAAACTTTTAAGAACTTTGAAGACAAAGACAAGATGAAAGCTTATGGATACAGATGAAAATGAAGCAAGGAAATCTTCTTCAATATTGAAAATTCCTTATATATGAGCAATTTCCCTTCATAACCCTAACATGGTTCTAATAGGAATAATGCATTCAGTAGATTATGCAGTACGGATTTTTGACATGTTTTTTGATGTAGGGAACCAACAGTTATCATTGCTTTGATAGTTATTAGCCTTATAGTGTAATTATGGTTAAAGTGACAGCTATTGTACGTGTTACCACTAAGTTTTCTAGACAAGTAAGAAATTTGAAGAGTTGCGACTCTTCACCCAAGATACAATATGTTATGTTCTAAACGAAAATCAAGAGACTTCCCACATTATTCGGCATTTAGGAAATTAAGCTTTTCATACTCTATCCCCATCAATAGAACCTTAAGCTTTATTTACTCCCTCAAGTTGAGTTTTCGATCATGGGAGTTGAAGGGCAAATGTCGATAATAAAATTCCATCCCTTGAATTCACTTGTCTATTCGACTGACGAAAAGCCAAGTAACTCAGTTCTTAGCATATGCTAACTAAGATAGATTCATGTCTAGTTTGAACTTAGTAAAAGTAGCACGAACAATTATCGTCTAGTACAGTTTCATTATATAACTGCCCATCACTCCTATATTTCTGATATGTCCTTAATTATGAGGTCTCCACGTATCACATGATTAATGATTAATTATTGCTTCGGATACCTCACATTCGCCCACAAATACAGAGGAAAATCACTATAACAACTTTCTCCTGATCCATAACTACTACTTATCTTCTCTTGAAGACGCTTACTGACTTATGTATTAGAGTGGCTACACCGAACTAACCCTAATACTGTTTCGCACTTTATGTTTTATAGGAGTAAGATTTTATCCCAAAATCACATAACAACAACTATCCTCATACAACAACACGATGTTATAAACACAACCACAATACTATAGATACTTATAACTACCTACCATCTTGTAACCCCGACTACTTTCTTTCATCCTTGTATGACACACACACACACTACAACGTAAATTGGCCACCACACAAGCATCCTACAACACCTAACAATGTAACCCAATAACTTTCAATCATTGCCCTATTCCCATGCACAACCTCTATGAAACCCTAACTTATAATAACCCTTTCTTAAACCACCATCAATTGCACACCTCGACAAAAATTAACACCACCATTGCCTTCCCCATATCGGAAAACATCATAATACACACTTGCTTTGACTTAGAGCCACCAAAATTGCACTTCATGAACTTCATCATTGGCAACCGCCGTTTAATCTCTCAAAACCACCACTTTTCCTTGAAGCATTATTCCCAAATACATTTTCACTAATCTAAGTCACATGAAATTGTAATTTCCCATAAGCATTGGTGCTCAAAACATGTTGTTGGAAGGAGTAGCTACTGTTGAGGAAGAGTTGTAACTTGACCCATATGTTAATTGGAATCCATGACCCGATCTAAGAACTCAACTTGTATACAAATACACCCCTAGCTCCTACCTGCATTAGTTGTAGTTTAAGTGGGTCTTTTTTTTTTATTTATATAATTACTCTTTCTTTTTTTTGTCCTTTCTTTGTGCTTTATTCATTAAAAACACACATTAGCTTTAGTTATTTTTGTGTAAGTCTTACTAGTGGCTTTTTTTTTTATTATTGTTAATAATTTTTTTTTTATGTTTATAATTTTAGGTCCTAATAGGAGTTTCTTTTGTAAGTCTTCATATTATTAGTAATTTTTTATGTAGTTTGCATATTACATACATATTTTTTCTAAAAAATATTGCATATTTTATTTCTTTCGTGCAAAATTTGCAACTTTTGCATATTCATAGAAAACTTACATATTTTTACAAAAATTACAGCTTTTATAGAATTGCATTATTTAAGAAAAATCGCATATTTTTAGGAATTTATATGTTATTTTTTTAGAAAATTTGTATTTTTACAAAAAATTGCATTTTTAGGTATAATTGCCTATTTTTCTTAAGATTCATATCTTTAAGCTGCGTTTAGTTGTGCAATTTTCATGATACTAGATTGGACAAAAAATTTTGTTCCATGTTTGATTTGTAAATTTGCTCAGTAACTGGAAAAAAAATTAGACTAATAAACTAGACATTTTGTATAAGAATAAAATTCACTGGAAAAAACAAAAAATATTTTGTATTCCCAAAAATACACCTCCATGTTATAATACTAAGTTAATAAATTTTTTTTTATTAAATATTACAAAAAAATTATTAATTTTTTAATATAAATTTTGTATTAAGTACTGTACAAACCAAACATAATATAATAAGCTTATACTATCAAATCCTCCTTGTACTGTATAATCTTCCTTATTCTTGTCATACCTAGTTCTTTTTATTCAATCCAATTCTTATAACTAAACGTTATCTTAAGGTAAGATGTGCATCTAAATTGCATATTTTAGAAAATTTGAATATGATTGCATTTTTATTAAAATCGCATTTCTTTTAATATTATATTTGGTATTTTAGGGATTTATTTTCTAAGAAAAATCTATTTTGTCAGGTAAACTTTTTCTTAAAATAAAAACCTTAATTGGGTCTTTTTCAACATTAGGTTTTCTTTTTAGTTTTTATTTTATGTGGGAATAAATGTTAGGGTTTTAAGGATTTTTCTTAATAAAAATAAATGAATAAAACAAAGGTAAACTTGGCCCGCTTTTTAAAAAAAAAAGAAAGAAAAACAACACATCAAAGTTTTCTAAAAAAAATCATAACTATGTTGGTTTGATCCTGATTAACAGCATATAGATACCTCCAAGGTAATGTAAAATTTAGAAAACTTTTTTTTCTTTTTTATTATTGTTTAGAAAAATTTGTAATAAAAAATCATTAAAAAATCACTTTTACGCATTTCATATTTCTGCACATTTTGTTTTTTCATTTCTTAGAGAAATTATAAAAGATAAAAGTCCATTAATTAGTTTTTAGAAAATTGTACATGGTAACTATTGTCTTAATAAGTTAGCCCCCCAAATTTAACTTTTTAGTTAATATTTTCTAAAAAATCATTTTATTTATAAAATTTACAAGTCACTTAATTGGGGTTTTTCTACCTAAAAACCTTAATCTTATTCTTACTAATTTTATCAATTAATGACTCTTAAACTATTTTAAAAAATATATATATATTAATTTTATGTCAAATAATTTATATAAAGTGAGCTAAGCATAATATAAATTAAATTAATAAAATCAAAATAGGACTCGACAATGCCTATAGTGGAAGGCCTGAAATTGTAGATCCTTTGCTTGTCAAGTAGTGGTGATGATGAAAACTACCTAAATTGGGTTGATAGGATCGAAAAGCAATTCTAGTGTCATGAAGTCCCCGAAAATGCTAAGGAAAGGCTTATCGTATTAGAGTTAACTGATTATGTTGTCTTGTAGTGGAAGAATTTGCAAACTACTTAACAAAGAGAAAAAGAGAGAGAGGTCAGAGATTAGGAAGAAATGAAGAGAGTGAGGAGGAGATGGTTCGTACCAAGCTATTATTTGTAAGAAACATTTCAGATGTTACAAGAATTGCGACAATACAAATAATGAGCTAGAAGAGAAAGTTGTTGTGAAGGAGGATGCGAAGTGGAAATTAGGGAAATTAACACCATCAATAAAGCAGCTTAGAGGATAGAGCAAAGATGGGCAATTAGATTTTGAGCTCCTATCGATTAGTCTCTATCGAGTCGACCTGTTCCAAGCAGACTTGTACAATTGGAACAAAGCAAGATGACTGAAACCTGACCTATTCTAATAACTTGAGCTAATGATAAAGAAGTACCAAGGAAGTTTGGGAAAGGATAGAAATCAAGACAGAACATAAGTAGGATCGGCTGTTTTAAGTGTTAAGGTTTCAAGCATATGGTTTCACAATGTCCTAACTATCGTATAATAGTCATTAAGGGATAATCCCCAAGCATTAAGGTAAACAATACAAATGATGAGCTCGAGGAGAAAGTTGTTGTGAAGGAGGATGTCGGGGTGGGCATTGAAGAGTTTGTTAAAGATGACACATTTACTGAAGACTTGGACAAATTAACTTTGGTTATCTGATGTGCTATGAGCCTAGAGGCACCTATTAAAGAAAAGCAACGAGAGAACTTGTTCCACATCACTTGTAGGGTGAGGGATTAGACGTATGCGCTCATCATAAACAGTGGGAGTTACATCAATGTTATGTCAATCGGCCTAATTCAAAGATTTAAGTTGCCGACCTCATCTTACCTTAAGCCATATAAGTTAAGCTGACTCAATGAGAAGGGAGCACTTCATGTTACCCAGCAAGTGCTCTTATCAATCTCTATAAGGAACTATTTAGACGAGCTCTAGTGTAACGTAATGCCCATGTATGTATCACGGTTCGTATTTTAGAAGGAAGTGGGGTTATTCAAGTTGGGGCTTAATATAATATCCCATAAATCAACAATAAAGACATAAACATCTGAGTATTAGGACAATGCCTTATCCTTGTATGATTAAGGTCAATAATTGATCTAAAACATTTGAGAAGGTAAAAACCGATTAGGTCAGAAATTTACAGGACACTTGATAACCTTAATCGAAGAACTTCCATACATTTGAAAGTCTATAATATGATAAGACCTTCTAGGAAAAGTTATCCAATTGAATCCAAACTTCACGATTAAGATAGATAAATTAGTCAAAGTGACTTAATGAAGTTAGATTTTGAAAATAATGATCCAAAATCCCAATTTCGCCCCTAAAAGTATAATTATTTAATATAATACAAATTACTAAGAACCCCTAAAATCGAATTCGGAATGCGACGAAAACTTAAATATAAGTTAATTAAGCTATAAAATGAGATAATATAGCATAATTTACCATATGAGTATGTACGTATTTTTATGAGTATACCCGATATAAACAATAATTAAACTCGTAAATTAACTCGAAAGTCTAAAAATATATAATACGTAATGTCACATGATTTTGACTTGTTAGCTTGCAAGTAGTTTATATCTTTTATAGAAGAATATGTTTATAAGTTAGGTCAATAGGAGAAAAATAGTTTATACTAATATTATTCGTAATCATAGGAATATAAATCTTAATAATAGAATAATGAGTATAATAATATTAGTAATGATATGAGATAATACGTAAAAGTAATTAAATTAGTATAAACCTAATTGGCCCAATGTGCCTTCTTCATAAAATTGATTAGAAGCATTCATAGGTGTAACAATATCTGAATTACATACAAACAGATATATAATTATATAAATTAACAAGAAATTAATTGAAAAATTTAATACTTGAGACATACTCAAGAAATTGTGATTTATAACAACGTTCAAGAATTAAGTTAAACTCTTATAATTAGGAGAAAATTTAAATGAAGTAATTATATAGTTTTAATATTTTAATTTAAGCTTATTTATATGAAATTTTCTTTAAAATATTAAGTTTATTGGGTCTAATTGTTACAATATAAAATTTTATAATTTTATATATAGTTCAGGATAGATCTTTTAGAATCAATTACATGATCTTAATAATTAATATTAGTTAATAAGATATCATATAAGATGTATATAAATAAGTCCCAAATAATTAATATAACTTAACTATATATTATATGTTATTAATATTTTTACTAATAACTACATTAAAATGTACTCGAAATAACAACATATGGGGGAAAAGGAAATTTACGATTTCAAATAATGTTTGTGGTGAAATCATAGAAGATTCTTTGATTATTTTAGAAATTTGAATAGGTACGCAATAAAATATAATAAATTCACTAAAATAACTTAAAGAAAAAAATATATAATGTATATAAATCACTACCTTAGCTGATGGCGATGAAAGTTGGCTATAAAATGGCTTCATAGCTATTTATACCAAATAGAAACCAATAATTTAGAATCAATTGGGGGGGGAGGGGGGGGGTAAGATAGGCTAAGAGAGGAAGAGAGAAATGGAGAGAAAGGAAAAAAAAAAAAGAAGAAGAAGATGAAAAAGGAAAAAAAAAAAAGAAGAAGAAAAAGAATAAAAGAGGATTTGATACTTCGGGTAACCTTGTTTCAATAATTATAAGTATTGTTTTTTTTATTGATATTTAATAGTTATAAAAAAGAGATGCATGGTATTTCATTATTTTTCTAAATGAAGTATTTTATTTGTATCATTTCATTCTTTTTCGAGTTATAAACTTAAAATATTGATAGCTGTAAGACTTGTATATTACTAATATTGATTCTTAAAATGAATGGATCCCTAGTATTAATCATTTACTATAATTACTAAAAATCGAACTTTATATTCTTACAAATTTAACATCATTATTTCAATAAAATTTGAGTATATATGATTTATTATATTTTGTGGCAAAATTGTGTGAAAATATATTTTTCATTACATAATACAATATCAATATAATATTGGTTGCTATACGGCTTTATCTGTATGTAAGAATTAAAAATACCATTTAGAGATAATCTTTTAAACGAACATGTAACACGTATAATTAAGTTTATACAAACTTTATGATACTGACCTTACTAAAAACGAATCATTCTAGTAATAAAATGGATGTTTTCTATAATATCAAGAAAAATATCATCCTATGACGATTTTTTCGTAATTAAAGTGTAATATAAACAATAGTAAATATGTTTCAATATAATTGAAACGGTGTAGTATAAGTAACGGTAAACTATGTATATTAGATATTATTAAGTAAATTAAAATGACCTATATGATAAAATAAAGTATTTAATTATATGTATATATATATAAATATGTAAATACGGAATTCTACTAAATAACTATATAAATAATATCTCAACTAAATATTAGATAAAACCTAATGTTTTCGTAAATCTTACAAAAACTGAATATGAGCATGGATATGTGTATAGGACTTCCGAGTGAGTAAAGCCCTAACATTCCAGATTTATCAAAGTGAGTTTCAATATGAGTAAGTAAGATCAATACTTTACAACATTTTATAATATTATTTCAGAATATATGAAGACTTTGGTATGTATTGACTTGTGATTATAGTTAGCTATTTGTACGTATGTAATGCTTGTGGTTAAGTGTCGATTTGCTGTGATGGGAGTTGAGCTCCATGTTATTGTTATCCCATGAATATTATGCTTGAATTGTTTAAGCTTAGTTAATCACCCAAAAAAATGAACTAACTCAAACTTGGCTTAACATTTAAGTTGATATGCATCGTAACCTACTAGGGGTAACGACTAGGATATTTGGGCCAAACACGAACTCCTTTTGATAAGGATAGTTAAAATGGTTATTTCCCCACCTTTAGCCTAATTAAATGACAGGAGAGGAGATTGTAACAAGGTTAAGGGCAATGGTTCAAAGGTAATCATGGGAAGAGGAAGATGTTTTCCATTGCACAAGCCCTAATTTAGTCTCGATTCGTAAGTGCGCGATGTCAGTCTCTTTAACCTAGATTAGAGCAAACGAAAGTTCTCTGATCTCATGATGAACCAAATAACGTTGTATGATGATATTTGCTTGTATATGCATTTCATCTAACCAATTTAGTTGAAAACCCTACTTATGATATGCCGAGTGCATACTTTTGTTTCCACCCCACTTATTGAGCAAATTGTCACCCATTCTCTTATAATTTGTTTTACAAGTTTCAAATGGATTACAAGTGCCTACCTACCACCAGAACACTAGTAAAGTAAGACGGGGAGTAAGATATAACAAAGAATGGCTAGTTATTGCCCTTAGTATTAACTTTTTATCTTGTAAGGAAAACTATACAAGACTCCTCCAAAGGATTTGGTAGTTTTCAATATTTTGGTTTGTATGTAAAATAATAGGTACTTGTAGGATTTATTACTATTTTTTTTTGTAAGTTCAAATTATAGATTTATTTTTAACAAATTATTTCAAATAATTTCTCTACAAGTTTATATCAAACATGTATCGAATTAGACACGTCAAAGGGGTAAAGTCAAGTATACTTAGTATAAACTAGGTTTAGGATAGCAACTGTAAGAATATTTTTTATCTTACGATGGTTTACACAGTGGAACTGTTACAACTTCACCTTTTTGGGGCTTAAGACTTAATGTAAAGTAAGTGGCATCAATAAGCAGTTTGTTCTTGAGGTTGGGTATTTTCTCAATATGAGTTAGCCTTTCATGAGTTAACCGGTTGGAAGTTGATACCACTCTTCTAATGATGGTCATGGTAGGTCGAAACTAGTTGAGAAGTTGGGCCTCCCAATCATATGAAAGACGATTACAATATCGGTTAGCACTACTAAAGCTAGAAGGGTCTAGAATGGTCCAAGAAAAATAAGAAGAGAAAAGGCTAACTCACCATCCATAATAGAGAAAATAAATGAGGCGAGGAATGGTCGACCGCAATACAAGTACATAAGGAAGGGGTGAACCTCCTAGCCCAAGACAAGTGGTATCAAAGTATGAAAGTTTTAACTTAGACGAGCTATCTAATTATTAGCCAAGGTGCTTAATGAAAAGAGTAGCTCTTGTTGACAATTAGGCTTATGTGGATAAAACTCAGGATGAAGAGTGGTTACTAAGTGGAGGACATTATTGCCAGAGAAAGGCAACTATATCATAGATTGTATTGTAATAAGACTTTGCCCAAATCCTTTGTAAAATAAATATATTTCAATGGGTAGACTTTATCATTGGGCTACTTAGCAAGAAGTTACCTAAGAGGACAAAAGAAGAGGATGAAGGTGCAAGGAAAGCTTATGGAAGCCCTGAGTCCTAGTAGAGGTGATCTTAAGTAAAGTTGGACAACGGATGGAGAAGAGTCGGTGATCTTAAGAAAATCAAATGAGCTTAAAAGGTGGCCCCTATCGCTAGGCCTCTCAACAAAAGGCGATCTCAGGGAACGAGAGGGAAGGTAAGTGCAAGGTGATGCTTGTGGAAGCCTTAAAGACCTAGCGAAGATGATCTTGGCATGGAGTTGAGCAATTAAGGAATAAGGTTGGTGATCTTAAGGAGAAGGGTAATGGTGAAGTGTTAACCTAATGACAAGGGTGTCATGGATTTAGGTAGGGGAGAATGTCACTATTCGTATTTTGGAAGGAAGTAAAGCATTTAACTTGAGGCTTAATATGCAATGAGTGGCATCAATAGGTGGTTTATTCATGAGGTTGAGTATTTTCTCAAGGCAACGTTAGCCTCCCGTAAGCAAACTGGTTGGGAGTTTATGTCGCTCCCCTAATGATGGCCATGGCAAATCAAAATCAATTGACAAGTTAGGCTTCCTAATTATATGGAGGATAGTGACAATGTTTCTTGACACTTCTAAAGCTAGAAGGGCTTAGAATAGTCTTGGAAAGATACGAAGAGAAAAGGCTGGCTTTCCATCCATAATACGAGAAAATAAATGAGGCAAGGGATGGTTGAGCATCGCATAGGTATAAAAAGAGGGGATGAACCTCCCAACTTGTAACA
Source organism: Lumnitzera racemosa (assembly GCA_024138005.1). Classification (NCBI taxonomy): domain Eukaryota; kingdom Viridiplantae; phylum Streptophyta; class Magnoliopsida; order Myrtales; family Combretaceae; genus Lumnitzera; species Lumnitzera racemosa. The sequence continues at coordinate 24,437,094 of JAMXBC010000008.1, forward strand.
TATGCATCACACATGATGTTAGGGCAACCTTGATTATTTGATTCATGATGGATACATAAATACATATTCATTTGAGAAAGACGAAAGAAGAATCACTTGGAATTCGATGACTCCGAGCCAAGTTAGAAAATTATGAGCTAAGTTAGCCGAAGGACCCAAGACTAGTTCTCAATTGTTTTGAGCTTCGAGAGGTGATCAAGTCTGATGTGCTAACCTTTTTATTGATTAGGAGACTACTAAAATTGCCTAAAGAGGTCTAGAAGTTAATTGAATAGTATACTAACTTGTTTTTGAGCAGTTGTTAGAAGGACTTCCCCTATTTCGAAGGACAGAGCTTTATATTAACTTAGTGCTTGGTGTAGCCTTAACAAATAAGTGGGCCTGTTGGATGAACCCCGAATAGGTCACCCAGCTATAAAGACAAGTCAACGAGCTAATGAAGAAGGGATATGTTCAAGAGAGTCTTAGCTTGTGTACTATGCTAGCCTTACTAGTACCAAAGAATGATGGTACTTGGCTTATGTATGTGGATAGCCGAGCTGTTAATAAGATCACAATCAAGTATAAGTATCATATTTCTAGGTTAGATGACATGCTAGATGAATTATACAATACCTAAGTGTTTAGTAAAATCCACCTAAAGTTTAGTTACCATCAGATTAGGATAAAGCTAAGAGAAAAGTAGGGGATGACTTTCAAGACTTGCCATAGTCTATATGAGTTACTAGTTATGCCTTTTGGTTTTTCCTATGCACTGAGCACCTTCATGAGACTAATAAATCATGTGTTGAGGGAATTAATCAGAAAGTTTATCTTAGTTTACTTTAACAACATCTTAGTGTACAGTATGAACTTATTTGACCATTTCACTTACCTCCGAGTGGATTTTGATGTCTTACGAGTCGAGAAATTATTTAGTAACCTTAAGAAGTGTTGTTTCTACTATGAAGAGATGGTATTCCTTAGATATGTGGTTAATAGAGGAGACTTATGGGTAAACAATAAGAAGATTAAAGCTATTGTTGAGTGGCTAACTTCGACCTCTTGTACTAAGGTAAGAAGCTTCCATAGGTTAGCTTCCTTCTACTAATGTTTTATTTAGGGCTTAGTATGATTATTGCGCCTTTGACCTAGCTGACGAAGAAGAGTATGGAGTTCAAGTAGGGAGAGAAGGAAGAAAAGATTATTATCGAGGTGAATAAGAGATTGACCTTTGCCCTAGTATTAGCTTTGCCTGCCTTTAAGTAGGTGTTTGAGTTAGAATGCGATGCATTAAGTGTAGGCATTAAAGCTATATTGATGCAAGAAAGCTAACTTATTGTGTACTATAGTGAGAAACATATAGGAGTATAATTAAATTATTCGGTATATGACAAAGAACTCTTGGCATTGATTCAAACTCTCTATGTGTGGCAACATTATCTCTTGCCTAAGGAATTTGTCATATACACAGATCAAGAGTCCTTGAGGTATTTAAGAAGGAAGTCTAAGCTATTAAAGAGAGAAGCCCGATGGGTGGAGTTTTTGGAAAGGTTCAATTTTGTAATTAAGTAAAAGTAAAGCAAGGCGAAGATGGTCATCAATACCCTATCTAGGTAGCCTACCATTGTCACCAAGCTACTAACTAGACTTTTGGAGTTTACAAATATCAAAGAGCGATACCCTGGAGATCCCCATTTTGGTCCAATATATAAGTGATGCAAAGAAGGAAAGATGGATACTTGTTTCGACGTAGTAAGTTCTATATGTCAATTTGTCCCCTTTATGAACTATTGGTGGAGAAGCTCATAATAAAGGACTCTTTAGACACTTCAGAGAAAAGAGGACCTTTAGATTGTTGAGTGTCCAGTTCTTTAGGCTTAAGATAAGAAGGGATGTCCACCATATAGTAGAAAGCTATGCAACTTGTAAGATGGCCAAGAGCAGAGCTAAGCAAGGAAAAACAATACCTTTGCTTACCTTGATTAAACCTTAGGTTGATCTAAGCATAAACTTTGTCTTAGGTTTACCCAAAACTACTCGAAGAAAAGACTTTATTATGGTTGTCATAGATAGATTCGGTAAGATGGCATACTTTATGCTTCGTACTAAGACTAACGATGCTTCAGCTATTGTTTTTTTTTTTCTTTTTACAAAAAATCATTCACTTGTACAGCATACGGAGAAGTGTAGTATCAGATCGAGACTCAAAGTTTCTACGCCATTTATGGAGGACTCTTTAGCATTGGTTAGAAACCAAACTACTCTTTAGTACATCTTATCATCCCCGGATTGATGGTCAAACAAAGGTTTTCAACCGTTCTTTGGGTTTACTACTATCTGCTATAGTGGGATGAAACTTAGTTGGTTAGGACATCTACTTGCTCGTGGTCGAGTTTGTATACAATTGATTAGTTCACAACACTACAGGCCAAACTCCCTTCAAGGTGCTCTATGGCTTTAACCTCGATTTACCCTTCAACTAAGTCTTGATGCTTATCACCTATTAGGAAGACCCTAAAGCCAGAAATTGAGTTCAATCCTTTTAGAAGAAAGATGATAGGGAAGAAAGACAAGACAATTTGAACCTGGCAACTTAATTTTGTTGCACTTGAGCAAAGAGAGGTTTTTAAATCAAAGAAAGAATAAGTTATCCAATTGATAGATTATTACCATCCGAACCCATCACTTGTGCCTACTTTCAAAGCTTCTAATCTCTCACTAAGAGGATTCTCTCTTATTAACTTATTGAAGACAAGCTCTTGTACATAGAAGAGATGTGGACGAACTCATTAAGGGCTTAGCTTGGACATACCCTACTTTGCTTGGATTCTTGCCTAGTTGTTGGCTCACCAAGTGTTGAAGCCAATATGTCAAGTGTTGATACCTATTTGGCGAGTGCTAAGTCCAAAGACACTATATGCCAAGGTCTACTCTCCCAACTTATTGAGCTGTAGCATCTTTTAATCACCTTAGTAGCTCCTAGTATAGTTCCTCAATATCAACTCCACTCAGCCACAACACCCTAAGATCCTAAAATGCGAACCCAATTATGACATGCGACTTGTCATTCCTTTTTCTAACATTATACTATATTCCTTTGCACTATTTGTTCCTTTTTACCCTTTTAGTCATGTATTAGGTTAGTATTACTGTAATTGCATGTATTTCTTTGTTACTTTAAGGACTTATTATAAATAGTCCCTTATCTTTTGCAGCCAGAATCATCTTATACTTGATAGATATTGAATACTCTTGTTCTTGCGAGATACCCTCCTCTGAGTACATTTCTTCTACAATCTTATCAAATCTTGTCAAGTAGCTTGAAATTTGTAGCATAAAGACCTTAATATTTAGCTTGCAAGTTGTATCAAGTGAAGTACTAAGTTGTGTCGTATTCGTCAGAACATTATATCCTTCGAGTTGCTTTATGGAAGCTACTATGTTTGTCGACTTTTCATTCCTTCATTCTTTGATACTTCAAAGGATCTACTTAGTTACAGCTTCTACCATAAGTCCTAGTAATCAACTTAGTAGCTAGGTACGTCATATAATGTCGGTATCAGAGCTTGAGGTTTCAACTAAAAGCTTAGCGTTAAAGTATTTCTTATTATTGTGTATGTTTTGTTATACTTTGTCTCTTTAGTAGAAAATAGAGCAAGTTCTTAAGTCACCGTGTGAAATCATATTATCAAAGTTGTGTGTAATCTTCTATCGGTAGTGAAAATTACTAAAGTTTTGTATTGAAAATGTGAAATTCTAGCGTTCAAGGAGATTAATAATGTCGAGAATAATGCTCATTGTTGTAGTTGAGTTGCCCAAAAAACCCTACGGACTACTGATGAGCAGTTGTAAGACCTTATTGTTATTGTAGCCGACTTGGCTATCTATGTACAAAGGATAGTAGAGAGTAGGCCACAAGAGAGAGTTGTTGTTGAACAAGGCCAAGAAGTAAGAGATAAGTTGAGAAGACAAGTAGGTGAGCATCGAGCACCTGAAGTTATTAATGTGAACCAAGTTCTACCTTGACATATTGAAAAGGTTGTGGGATTGAGACTTGAGTTAAATGAAGTTGAGGAGTATGGGGAGGAAGAGTAATATGACAAATTTGAAGAACGTGAGCTTAGAACCCTTAGAGGAGCCGAGCATCTCAAGGTGTAGATTCCGAGTTTTAATGGATCTGGTAGTGTTGATGACTATTTGGACTAAGATGAAAAGATATTTGACTTATATGATTACAAAGACTCAGTACATATTTGAGTGGTTGCTTTAGAATTTTCTAGCCTTCTAGGTATGTAGCAATGTGGTAGAAGAAATTATAGAATGCATGTTAGAGAGCCCGATGTGAAGTCCGAACATGGAACAAGATGAAGAGAATTCTAAGAAGTAAGTTTGTTTTAGGACAATATGAGCAAGTCACTTTCTAATGCCTCTAAGAACTTAGATAAGGTAACCGATCAATTGATGAGTATGTTTGACAATTCCAGTTGTTGATGATCTACTGTGATGCAGATGAGTCGGAAGCGTAGACAATAGTAAGGTTCATTTCTAGATTAAGGCTTGAAATTAGTAATATAATGGAAGTATAGAAGCTTGGAAGTTTGGATGAGACCATTTAAGTAGCATAGAGGATTAAAAGGTAGAGGCAAAATTAAATTAGCTGAGTACCAAGTAGTTGACCTGTTGTACAGAGCAAAACTAGTATGTTGAGTCGACTAAGATATGATTGTGCTCAATATAGCCTCAAAGTGGACCGCCAAGGTCAAATGCTGAGCAAACCTGATAATGGTTGAGGGAAGATTAAGGACGAAGAACCTAAGGTTTGAAAAGATCAAGGTTTGAGCTCTAGTAGGAAGACCTAAGAGATAAAGTATTTTAAGTGCCTTAGTTTTAGATACATAGCTAGTTAATGTCTTAATCAACGCGTTATGACCAATAGGGGAGAGAAGTCCCAATTTGAAGTAGAGAGCGCTAGTGATGGTAAGGAAGAAAAAGTAGGAATCGACTAACTGCTAGAAGAGTTTCTAGAAGATTAAGATGCTACAACTTGACTTGAAATGGGAGACTACTGCCTAGTTATATAAAGATCTCTCAGTACCTTTACCATTGATGAGAATAAACAAAGAGAGAACCTCTTTCATACAAATTGTTGAGTGAATGATAAACTATGTGCTTTGATAATTAATAAAGGGAGTTTTACTAATGTCATAGCACAAAGAGTAATGAAGGCTCTAAAATTGTTGACCTATCCTCATCCTAAGCCTTATAAGATTTGCTGGTTAAATGAGAAAGGAGGCCTATCTGTAGCCAAGCAAGTGAAAGTACTAATTATTGTTAGTGATAGATACAAGGGCGAGGTGTTGTGTAATGTCTTACCTATGTGCGCTTTACATAACTGCTAGGTCGACTGTGGCTCTTTAATCTTAAGGTACTCCATAACGGAAATAGGAACACCTATATGTTCCAAAAAGATGAGAAGAGGGTTATACTAACCCCAATAAGCCCCAAGGGGGTCCATGAGTCATAATAGAAGATTACTAAATTGCTGTAGAGGAGTGATTTCTAGAGCTTAAATTTCCAAAGATGTCAAGATGAAAGAGTATATACTCTTATTGGTTTGAAAACTACTAGAGTTGAAGGAAATCGAAATATTTGCTAAAGTGCGAGAATTATTTCAAGAGTATGCCAACTTGTTTCCTATTGAGTTGTCGAGAGGTTTAACCCCCTATCAGAGTAATAGAGCATTGCATTAACCTCCAATCTAGAGTTGCTTTGCCTAATCAACCTACCTATAAGCTTAATCTTAAGTAAACAGTCGAGTTGAAGAAGTAAGTTGACAAGTTAATTGAGTGTAGATATGTTTGAGAGAGCATTAGCTCTTGTGCTATACCTGCTATCCTAATGGCGAAGAAGGAAGGCTCCTGGAGAATGTATATTGATAGCTAAGCAATCAACAAAATCATTACCAAGTACTGATATCCAATCCCACGATTGGATGATATACTCAATGAGTTACATGGTGTGTAAGTATTTTTTAAGATCGATCTGAAGAGTAGTTACCACCAGATCCGAAGAGACATGGAGATGAGTGAAAAGCTACTTTCAAAATAAAGGATGATCTGTTCGAGTGGATGGTGATATTATTTGGTTTTACGAACGTGCCGAGCACATTCATGCGACTCATGAATCACATTTCGAGACCTTAAATTGGTAAATGTGTTGTAGTTTACTTTAATAATACTCCGATCTATAGTATCGACCTCATATCTCATGTTGAGCACTTGAGATCTATATTTGACATCCTCCATGCTGAGTGCTTCTTAGACAATTTGAATAAATGTATGTTCTATCAGAGCGTGGTAGTATTCTTCGGTTATGTTGTTTCTGAAGGAGGTATCAGAGTTGATGATGAGAAAGTCCAAGCTATTCTTGAATGACCGATGTTAACTAATGTTGCTGAAGTAAGGAGTTTTTATGGTATAGCTTTGTTTTATTGAAGATTCATTTGGAACTTTAGTTCCATAGTTACCCTACTGATTGAGTTGACCAAGAAGAACTTTGAATTCAAATGGTTTGAGAAAGCTTAGAATAGTTTTGATAAGATTAAGTCCAAGTTGACTTCTGCCTTAATACTTGTCTTACCCGACTTTGAGAAAGTTTTTGAATTAGAATGTGATGTATCTAAAGTTGGCATTAGAGTTATTCTCATGCAAGAATGCCGACCAGTTACTTATTTCAGTGAGAATCTCAATGGTGTCAGACTGGATTACTCAGCATATGACAAGGAGTTTTATGCCCTTGTCCGTATACTTGAGAATTAGCAACATTACTTACTGTTGAGAGAGTTCATTATCTACATAGACCATAAATCTCTTAAGTATCTTAAAAGGATAACAAAAACTTTCTTAATGTCATGCTAAATGGGTGGAGTTCTTGGAAACCTTTTGCTATGTCATCAAGTACAAGAAAGGAAGTACTAATACTGTGGTTTACACTCTTTTCTCGTTGGCATGTTCTTGTCACAACATTATAAGCTAAAATACTTAGGTTTAGCAGCCTACCTAATTAGTATGAAGACGATCCATATTTTGGACCCTTAGTGGTTAAATGCAACATTGGAGGAGTTGTGGATGGGTTTTACTTGAGCCTTGGATTTTTTATGAAGGGAAAACAAGTTTGTATGCCAAATGGTTCTGTCAGGGACTTACTTACCCTAGAAGCCTATGTTAAAGGCTTAGCTAGCCATTTTAACAAGAAGAGAACGACTAAGTTGTTGAAAGAGTACTTCTATTGACCTAGGACGATGAAGGATGTGTGCAAATTCTTGAATAGTGTGAGGTGTGCAAATGAGACAAGGGGAAAAAGGAACCATGTGGAGAGTATACACCTCTAGCCTACTTGAGTGACCATAGATCGATCTAAGAATGGATTTCATGCTAGATATACCTCGAACACCTCGAAGACATGACTTTATTATGGTAGTGGTTGATCGGTTTAGCAAAATAAGTCACTTCATCCCTTGCCACAAAACTAATGATGCTTTATTTGTTGCTAATCTCTTTTTGCAGGAGATTGTACGGTTGCATGGAGTACTAAGGAGTATTATGTCTCATTATGATTCAAAGTTTATGAGCTTCTTTTGATGAACTCTATGGAAGAAGTTTGGTACTAAACTTATGTTCAGTACTTCTTATCATCTACAGACACACGGTCGGACCGAAATTATGAATAGAATAGTAGGCAGCCTCCTTTAAGCTGCTATTGGAAGAATTTACATGATTAGGATCTTTACTTACCTATCATTTAGTTTGCTTATAATTGCTCTACTCATAGCTTGACAAGAAGGATACCCTTCGAGATCGTTTATGGATTTAACACGAACTTACCCTTAGACATGGTAATCAGCTCGATCTCCTAAGGAGAAAGTCAATTAGGCTTACAATACGCCAAAGAGTTTCAAAGATTGCATTAGAAGGTTATCGAGAAACTAGCTAAGATTGTGGCCCAATAGAGAGCATAGGGAAGCTAAGGAAGGAAGCGAGTCATTTACAACCCATTAGACCTTATCTAGATCCACCTCAGTAAGGAGTGATTCCTAAGAAAGAGGACAAACAAGTTATCTCATAGGTCAGATGGTTCCTTTAAGATCTTTCACCACATTAATGACAATGCTTACAAGTTAGAGCTACTAGAAGGATACGGGGTATCTCGCATTTTTAATGTTACTAACCTAATGCCCTATATACTAGAAGAAGAAGAAGGCCAAGATTTGAGGGTAAATATTTAATAAGCTCGAGGAACCAATGGATTACCGATTTTTGGACTCATCACTCATACCTGTCTCCGAAGCCTCAAGTCTCTCACTAGAAGGATTCTCTCCTATCAACTTATCGATAATGAGATCTTGTACATAAAAGAGTTGCAGATAAACTCTTTAAGGGCCCAACTCAGACATGCCTTACCTTGCTCGAATTCTTGCTCAATTGTCAACCTACCGAATGTTGAGGCCAACATGTTAAGTCCTGAGACTTACCTGTCAAGTGTTAAGTTTGAGGACATTATATGTTGAGCTTTACTCTCCCAGCTTACTAAATTGCAACATTTTTTAATGACCTTAGCAGCTCCCATCACAACTCCTTAACAGTGACCCTAACATTAACTTTGCTTAGCCATAGTGCCTCAAGATCCCAAAGCGTGAATCCAATCACACCATGCTACCTGTCATTCCTTTTTTTTGACATTGTACTATATTCCTTTTCACTGTTTGTTCCCTTTTACCGTTTTAGTATTGTACTAAGCTAGTATTATTATATTGCCCTTTATTGTGTAGTAATTGTTCGTATTTCCTTGATGCCCTAAGGATTTATTATAAATAATCTCTTGTCTTTTGTAATCGGAATTATCTTACACTTGATAGATATTGAATATAATTATTCTTACAAGATACCTTCCTCTGAATATATTTCTTCTTCGCTTTTATCTAATATTGCTGAGTAGCTTGAGATTAGTGACAGAGTGAACCTTAGTATTTAGCTTGTAAGTCATATTGGGTGAAGTACTAAGTTGTGTTATGTTCGTTGTGCGCCATATCCTTCGAGCAGTTTTACAGAAGCTATTATGTTTTTTGACTTTCCATTCCTTTATTCTTTGATACTTCAAAAGACTCGCTTAGTTATAGCTTTTGTGGTAAGTCTTAATGATCAACTTAGCTCCTAGGCACATCACTACCCGAGTTGAAGGACCTTTCATAATACTTCAAAAGGTCAATGATAATACTTACTAACTATAGTTGCCAAAAGACTTGGGAGTCTTTAACATATTTAACATTGTCGACTTGAGTCCATACCAGCCTTATGATAATAAGTAGATAGAAGATCATTCGGATTTGATCCCAAATCCTAATTAACTTGAAGGGGATGATAGGGGTTGGCTAACTGGACCCCTGACCCGAGCTTGTGCCTAAAGACTTAAAAGTATGGCAAAGCGCATTCTCTCTTCTAGACCTAACCTCAAGAAGTCTAAGCTTTTGTGTGTTCTTGAACCCTTGTACCTACTAAGCCAAACTTAGTTTCAATCTTTATAAAAGGTAACAGATTGTTGACTTAAGGGTGCTCCAGTCTACCTTTCCAATAGCTCGACAACTCAATACCCCAGATCTATTATGAAATAGCTCGATAAGCTTAAACTTCAGCTCGGCCCTTGATCACCCATCTTTAAGCATCAAATACCTAACATCGAGTACCTTCGATGAGGTTAGATCCCACTATACATTTGCCTTCCTAATACTTAAGTCGATTAAGCCTATTGATAGTTGTGAGCAATTAAACCAACTTGGCACATAAGCTTTCTACCATATATATTTGTCTTTTCCTTAGGGCCTAAACTACAGATGAAGATCATGTATCTACATAAAGCAAATTCCCCTGGAGAAGCTTCCTTTTTAGCATAATTCCTTTTGTACCTTTTTATTCCTTAGATCTTTTACTCTTTATGACATGTACTATTTTAGTCTTTTCTAAATTTGGCATCTAACCTTAGAATTACGGTTATAAAAGCTCATCTTGTACTCAATCACATCATCTTATCATTGAATAAGATAGAGTTTTTCCCCTTTGTGAGCTTATTGCTTATTTGTGCTTACTTGCAATTACTTTTATCATAATTTTTAAGTAAGACTAGGTAGCGACTACTACGGATTGACTGTTTGTGCATCATATTAGGTTAACACAGTTAGTCTATGGAGACTCCTTGGTGTATCATATATTTGGAGTAGTTCGTGGGTTTGCTTAACTTCTCCTTACAATTTCCATTTTGTTTTTGGGCCATTGGTTGATTTAGACCCACCTTAGTGAGATTGCCCTTGGCGCAACATATTACCATTGGCAAATATTTGTTTTTAACTTGCTTTTTTTATTATTGGTGAAAAATTATTATAGTTTAGGAGCTTGAAATACATGTGGAGCATTCTTGCTTAATTGTTGATGGCTTAAACTATTTCTATTAGAGCTTATGTTCTTATTGTTCTTTTGGAGTATGTATAGGCATACATGTAATTTGATGTATGGTGAGGACTTAATCTAGATTATGAAGTTTTGTTTTCATTTGTAAGTTGTTTTTATAGTTAGATGTAAACTTTGAAACACTTGAAAATAGCAATTGTTGTTGTAATACTACATGTTAAAATCTATTTTGAAGACATTATATTAACATGACTATAAATGTATGTTAAATACATAATTGAAGAGCAACTTAAACCTATATATCTTTTAAGACTGCTATAATTTATTGATATAAATATTGATTTCTCAATATGACGAAATATTTGAATCCTCCACTTTCAAGTTATAATATGGCTAGAAAAGAAAAAAAATACTTACATGTTCAATTGCGCGATTTTATCAACAATTTAAACTCATGCTTAATGCATAATTTTATTTGTTATATTTTTAGAAATGTTTTTAGATTATGTTTATAAAATATAAAATACAATATCTTTTATGGGAAATTTTATTTTAACGTTATTTTATCATAATATTATGATAAATCATATTAAATTTTAATAAATCCTATTATGAACTAAAAAATGGAATTTATTGATGGCTTTACTTTTATTTTTTATATGAATAATTTATTAAAATTGGATACAATTTGTTATAAATCAATATTGTCGACGGGTGGTGACTTTACTATGGACGCTCCCCGTTGATTTAAAAAAAAATAAAAAATCATATTTTCATTAAACAATCTCAGAGGCAGTTCATTCCCTAAATTATTTATCGAATTAGAGTAAATGATAATAATTATATTGTAGAGTAGACATAGATAATAAAATGATCTGTTTGGAAACTGAAGGAGAAAGTGAAAGGACAATATATTGAAGAGCTGAAAGAAAGACGCACCATTTCCGACCGCCATGGGAGATGGGAACACCACCGCCAGCAACAAGCCGGAGTGGTTACAACACTACGATCTCATCGGAAAGATTGGTGAAGGCACTTACGGTCTTGTTTTCCTCGCCAGAATCAAGGCTCCAGCTAGTAATCGCGGCAAATTCATCGCCATCAAGAAATTCAAGCAGTCGAAGGACGGCGACGGCGTTTCTCCCACTGCAATACGTGAAATCATGGTATCTTTCCTTTTTTTTTTTTCTTTCCGCCCATGTCTTTTTCTTCTATTTTTCTTTCAAAAATTTCCAAGAATTAGGGTTTTCATTGATTAACATACTCGTTTGGATTTTGATGTGCAGTTATTGCGTGAAATTACGCACGAGAATGTTGTGAAGCTTGTGAATGTGCATATCAATCACGCGGACATGTCGTTGTATCTTGCTTTTGACTATGCTGAGCATGATCTCTATGTAAGTAGCTGTGAAGATTTAATGCACATATAATCCATTTGTATAAATGCTTAGAGTGTGCGTTAATTCTGTTCTGCTTCTTATTTGGAGTAAAATAATTTGGTATTTTGATCCTCTCAATTTACCTTCTCTCAATCCTTGATTACATGTGGTAGTATTTTAAGGGGATGAATTGAGGGAAATTGAAGAAAGTAAATGAAGAGCATCTATTTCCACCATATAGCCGTGTGTGTGGAGGGTATTATAATTGAATGGGTAGGAAAAACTTTCCACTGATGCTATCAGTGATGAGCCAAAGCTAATGAAAATTTAGTATGTCGCATCACTCACGGTAGTTTTTGGGGACAAAAAAGGGAACTGGAGGTCTCATCTATCCAGGGCAACCAGTCATTAATAAAAATAGCATACCTCGAGATATTTTTTTTTTACCAACTGTTAAAACTTTGTGCTGTATGCCACCCTTGGTTTGGAAATATTCATGGAGCTTAGAACATATATGCCATAAGCACACGTTAACTTGCAGCATAGTCTGTTAATTTTGCAATGTCCTGCTGTGCTATTGTGGCAGGAAATTATTAGACATCACCGAGACAAGGTTGGACAGCCGATTAATCTTTACACGGTTAAGTCACTACTGTGGCAATTGCTTAATGGATTGAACTATCTACATAGGTATGTGGCTAACTTAGAGCCTATGTAATAAAATCTGTGAAGCTTCTTAGATTGTAATTGATGAGGTTGTATATCGTGCATTAATGTTGCAGCAATTGGATTATTCATCGGGATTTGAAGCCATCAAATATTTTGGTATGATGTTAATTTCATTATTAAACTTTTGAGATGCTTTTGTGAATTCGAATTACATTGTCAGTATTTTCTTAGATGTCTTTTGTAACAGGTTATGGGTGAGGGAGAAGAGCAAGGAGTAGTTAAGATAGCTGATTTTGGATTAGCAAGGATATATCAAGCTCCTTTAAAGCCATTATATGAAAATGGGGTACATTTCTAAGATTTTATGTTTAGTTCCTCATTTCTTCATTTACTAAGTTAGTTTCTCTGACTGTAGATGTCCTTATGTGTTTGTGCATAATAAACATGGCTGCCTTTTAGGCTTCATTCTGGTATACTTGAGAAGTAGGTAAATATGCATGGTGCTGCTATCAATGAAGTATCTACCTGGTTTCTCATGGGTCGAATATTTATGTTTCAGGTTGTGGTGACTATCTGGTATCGAGCACCAGAGTTGCTTCTTGGGGCAAAGCACTATACAAGTGCTGTTGGTATCCTTTGACTACATACCCTTTGTGCCAATCAAATATTTACTAGTTGAGGGTCAAGTGAGAAATATTTACTACAAATATGATCTTTTTATCATTAAATCCTAAAATTTTTCTTCATCTCTTGTCTCTATGTATGATGCAAAAGTAGAGGATATTTCATGTATTGTTTCATATAAAGTGTCCTTGATTCTAGAATCATCCTTATATCCTTAATGGTCCTGTAAGACATGTGGGCTGTTGGATGCATCTTTGCAGAGCTTTTGACTTTGAAACCACTGTTTCAAGGTCAGGAAGTCAAATCCACCCCTAATCCCTTCCAAGTACGTTTCTAATGATATTTATGATTATATTAGATTTCTGTTTTTTTTTTTTTTTTTTGCAAAGATTTTTCACTTTCATGGGATACCTGGATTACTTTTTTGTTTGGTTTTAATTGGTATACCATCTTTTGTGCAGCTTGATCAGCTTGACAAGATCTTCAAGGTCTTAGGTACTTTCATTATTTTCCTTAGGTACCATTTTCTTCTCGTTGATCCTTTGGAAGATTTAATATCATTTTGTCAGGACATCCTACTCTTGAGAAGTGGCCAACACTTGCAAATCTTCCACACTGGCAACAGGATATGCAGCACATTCAAAGGCATAAATAGTATGTTGTATTTCCCCTTTTCCCTAAGAAAAAGGTGTCCATATTTTAGGAAGAATGCATATGCAATATACATCTATATGGAGAGACCTTATCTCCTTGAATTTTGCTCTTTGACAGTGATAATAATGGGCTTGGGAGTGTTGTGCGCCTCCCTACTAAAACTCCTGCATATGATCTGCTCTCAAAGATGCTTGAGTATGCACTACCTTCAAGTTTTTTAAGTAGTTCATTTTGTCTAATGCTGATTCTCTTTTCACGTAGTGGGAAAACTACCTCATTTTGTTGTTATTTTGAAGCTATGATCTAAAACATGTGATTGGCACAGATTATTAGGTGCTCTGGATGCACATTCTTTCAATTAAACAAGGCCTTTGTATTTCATTAACTTTGTGCGGATTGTGGAGGAAAATGTGGGCCTTTTTGTTAGTTTTAACCTGTATGAAGACTTGGATTTAAATCACTGTGCTCTCTTGCAGATTATGGGTTACTTGTTGCCTTTAATGTCAGTACTTCATTTTATATATAAGAGACAATGTACAAAAGATGTCTAAACATATGATCCAACACTAGGAACAAAAGGGTGATTGGATCATACCTTAGCTAGTTGTATAGCGCTGTACAAAGATAAACAACCTCTTAACTAGGAGAATATCTTGAGTAAAACAAAATTTTTCTAGTTAGAACCAAGGTTGAAAAGGGGACACCACCCACCCTAATACAATTTATCTTTTTCCAAAAAAAATACAAACAATTGAGGGGATCTTCCTTCTACATAAATAAGTAACACTACAAAAGCATATCACAATGTCTTTAATTGATGTAGCTGCAAAAACTTTCATAAGTGAGAAGAGGTAATATCTTAGAATTTCATGCTACACGTACCTAACCACCGAGCATTGGGCAAATAAATGCAAGTGGGACTCCTCATCATTGCACTAGAAACAACGATTCCTTGTAATGATTCCCTAACTTAAAAATTTATCTTAGATGTACAAACTTTCTTGCGTTGCTAACCATAGAATGAAGGAATATGGTGGTACATTTGATTTGTTCCATATAATCTTCACCTGCAATACCTTCTCATGTTACTGTTTAAGATTGTTGCATGCAGTCTGGATAGAGAAAATTTTGTCTAGTTTCTGATGCCAAACTAGCGTGTCTATGCCATCAGCTTTGAGAACACATGATGGCGAGATGAGATATAATTTGTTGCTAAATAGCCCTAGGTAGCCAACTCTATCCTCCATTGCTAATGATAGAATCAAACTTTGCTTCTTTTGGCCAACCCAAGTTATGATTCGTTCTTTCTCCTAACCACGATGCCAAAGGGCCTTTAGGATGCTGATTATCATACTATAGAGATACAGAGGCCCGTCTAACTTTTAGCTTGTAGGAGCTTGATCTAGGTCTAAGAACCTTGAGCTGGTTTCTTTGTAGCCTAGAAACTTTTATTTTTGAGTAGTTCATGCCTAACCCATCTTGACCACAAGGAGTCATTGTAGTCTAAACATAAGTTCCATATGTGCTTATTTGGGTAACTTTATTTCGTAAGGAAAGGTCTAAGATCCCCAAAGCCCCTTCTTCCTTTAGTCATCAAACATCTTCTCAAGCAATTTTAGCGCTAGCTTTAGCCTTATCTGAACCATTCCACAAAAACCTCTTTATTTTAGTAGTTATCTTGATGAGGATGCTTTTTGGTAAAAGAAAAGAAAAAATTAGTAAAATTGTAAGGAGAAATGATGCTCTTGATAGGTTGGAGCCGTCTCGCATAAGATTTGTCCAATGGTTAATGCGACTTGCATATTGGTTCACCAATATTTTGCACTCATTTTTGGATAGCCTAGACGAGATGAGAGGAACTTTTAAGTACTTGACTAGTGAGGAACCTTGTGTAAATCCCAAAAGATTAATGATAAATTCCTTATCTTTATTTGAAACTCCACTAAAGAAAATAGAGCTTTTAGTGGGATTACATTTTAGTAACCTCGGTTGAAGAATTCATCAATACTCCTTTATAAGATTGATAGAAAACTGGTCTCCTTTTGAAAAAATCATGAGGTCATTTGCAAAATATAAGTGAGAAAGTTTATTTTACTTGCATCTCTGGTGATACTTGAATCCAGGCTTCGATTAAATGCTTTTAAAGAGATAAGATAAAACTTCCATAACCAAGACAAACGGATAAGGAGAGAGAGGGTAACTTTGCTTGTGGCTATGAGAGCTAGAGAAGCAGCCAACAAATTCACCGTTCACACTGATCGAGAATTTTGGAGTTGATACACACCATAGTCCATGTCACAAACTGAAGTTAGAACCCTATGGTCGATAAGGTTCACTTAAGAAAAGTCTAGTTAACATGATTATATGCCTTCATAATGTTAACCTTGATAGGACATATAAATCTATGCGAATTCTTGTGATAGCTATTTAGAAGTTTTTGGGCTACAAGGATGTTATCAACAATTTGCCTATCTTTGATGAAAGTAGATTGCTCCCTTTCTACTGGGCTTGCAACAACTATTTTAAGTCGATAAGCTAATATCTTAGATATGCATCAATACAAATTGTTATAACAGGCAGTCCATCTAAAATTAGATAGACTCTGGAGTATTTACTTTTGGAACTAAGGCTAAGTAGGTGGAGTTGATAGATTTTAGAATTTTATCTGTTGCCAAAAAATCTTTGATGGCTGAACTTGCGTCTTTACCCATTATATCCCACGTATATTGGAAGAAGTTGGCATTGTACCCATTCATACCTTACGACTTATCTCTGGCCAAGGACCACATAGCAGCCTTGATTTCCTCGTTTGAAGTTGGTCTTATAAGATTCTTGATCTGTGAAGGATTAACCTTGTTTTTGATGAGGGAAAGGAGAGTATCCAATTGAGGGGTGCCTTCATGAGGAGTGCATGGAAGGTTCCTAAAATACTGCACTACAGCTTCTTGTATGAATTTTTTCCCCGATATACTACAGCCATCAGCCTCTCTTAAGGAATGGATGCAATTTTGGATCAACTTTTGTTTAAGGGACCTAAAGAAATAGGCAGAATTTCGGTTTCCAAGTTTGAGCCAAACATATCTAGATTTTTGTCACAAGAAAGATTCATCGGCTGCTTTAATCAAGTAATAATTCTCAAACAACTTCTTACCCTCCCAATGTGCATTGTTGGATTTTGTCTATTTGTAAATTGTTTTTCCTCCAATATCTTCTTTGCTACCAGCAGTTTCCTAGAGATGTCAGAGAATGATTCACGGTTTAACTTCCTTAGCTCTTGTTTTAAAAGCTTTAGTTTTGTTACTACTTGAAACATTGGAATACCTTCAACTTGGTTCTTCCATACTTTACCAACTACAGGAATAAAATTTGGGCTTGTCTTCCAATAATAAAAAAATTTGAGAAGCACATTCCTCAAAGAATCACCACTATTCAAATGGACAATGAGAGGGCAATGATTTGCTGCTATTGGTGGTTCGACATGGATCTTCATGGCTAGAAAAGATTGGAACCATGCAAGATTAATCAGAGCTCAGTCAAGTCTTCTTCAAAAAAGGTTTGACGAGTAATTGTTTGTTCATGCGTAAAGAGGGCCGCTAGTTCTTGCATCTTCCACTTTAGCTCTATAGCAAAATTCATCAAAATGTTCCATGCTCAGGGATAGAGATTCATTTCCACCCATTTTCTTCTCCACTTTTCTTCATTCATTAAAGTCTCCAAGGATCATCCACGGCCCATTTATGGAGTTCTTTAGGAGAGAAAGATCATTCCACAAAAAAGTTCTCTTATTAACCTAATTAGTAGCATAAACAATAGTAACCCAACACCATTTGTCTTCACTTAACAATTGACATTTGCAGTAAATATATTGCCTTTAAGAGCTAATGATGTTAATCGACCACAATAAGGGGTTCCATGCTGATTACAACCTTTTGCTTGGATGTTGTTCTTTTTGCTACGATGGTAGTATTCTAGACCATACAACAAAAGTGTTTTGTTGTTTTACTTTAGTTTCAACAATCCCCATTAAAGATACCTTGTAATCAAAACAAAATTCTCTAATTACCTTAGCTTAATGGGTCATTAAGACCTTTTATGTTTCATGATGCTAACATAATATATACAAGAGAAAAGAGATACCAAAACTAGAAACAACAGGGACGAACCCTCAAACTTGGGAGTGGCTGGATTCGTCTCTAGCCAAAACTATCGGTTCCTTTCTTTCTAGATTTCCTTTTCTTTGTCACTTTGTTCCAGTTAGCTTTATTCATATCGTCCTCCTTACCTTTTGATGACATAGCCACCAAAGAGTTAGGAAAGAAGGATTCACAAGAGTCATTTGACTCACTTGAAGAGTGGTTACTCACTTTTACAGCGTCTCTATTTGTAGGCAAATGGTGTAGAGGGGTGGGATCTAAAGACGAGCAAGAGATTTTCGTCCCAATTGGAGTTGTACTTCTATTCTCCTTGCTGCCATTATTCTTAAGTGACGAAGGCTCACCCAACAAAAGTGGTCTACCTAGATTTGAACTATCAGATTGTTCAACAATATTTTGAATAGCTAAATCCTTCCCTTTACTAGGTGTTTCAAGAAACTTAGGAAGTTTCTTACTTAGTTCTTTAAAGACAATCCCTCTTTCCTTAGTCTTGGAAGGCTTTATTGTCTTGGTCATATTAGCTTCTTCCACTATAATACCTCCCTTTGGTAATGGATTCTTAGTGGAGTTTAACTCTTGAGAAGACATAGCCTCTTTGCATTTTCCTGTGCTATGGCCAAAGATTTGACATTTAGAGCAATTAGGTGGCATGTTTTGACACTTTACATCCGCTATAATAATCGAGTCATCAAACTTCTTCATTGGAAAACTACGTGGCAAGATTGCACCTGCTTTTATCTCTACAGACACTCTTACACACCTAATTCTTTCTTTCCTTGCTGATACAAGATCCACTTGGAGTGGACGATCGATAGTGTTGGCCACATAGCTAATGCCCTCTCTTTGAAAATATTGCATGGGGACACCCCATAATTTGACCTAAATAGGAAGTCTCCTTAGATGTATACGATCATAATTTTCACCCATGTTCCACCTTTCCAAGATGATGAGTTGCCTAGTGAAATACTGTAGCTGACCAAGGATTTTGGATAGAGAGTACTTGTCCTTAAACTTGAAGAAGAAGTACCCAATTCCATTATTGAGAACCTTTACATGCCCTTCATCCTTCCACCTAGCAAAAGCCTACTTTTGGACAGAAAGGAAAGATAGGCTTTTTCCAAGAAAGAAGCCCACGGCAATATACCTCCATATTTTCTCACCAAATTGAGCTATAGGGGTAGGTGGTTCCACACAAATGATGTTGCCATCTTGTTTGGGTGGAAAGAAGTCTAAGGAGACGTCTACTAATGGCGTCGGAGAAGGATTCTTTTGATTAGAGGTAACTTGAGCATATGAAGGTGGTTTTTGGAGAAAGAGGTTTCCAGTTTTGTCCTAGAGGGGAAAAGAATTCTGCAAGAGTGGTATGACCAGAAACTTGTTTTTTTTGAGCGAGATTTTTTTTGTGTTTATTTTGCCACCTCAACCATTGCATTGAGAGTTGATTCACTTGTTGAGTTGGATTGGAGCTCAAAAAGGGAATTTTTGTCAATTGCTTTATCTTTCTTTGACTCGGAGATGGGGGGCTAAAGGAGGAAAGTCCTCCTAACCTATAGGTGGCACGCTAGAGCAGGGTCCTAAAGACCCTTGACAAGTCACATCATCTTTTGGCGCATTGGGTGATGCACCGAATGCATATTTACCTAACGCCAAACTAGAAATCACTTTTGGTGCACCATCTAACTTAGTCTTTGAAGTCTTCCAACCTCTATTGGAGCTTGCGTAGAGTTCCTCAATGCTGTTCTTAGATGAGGAAGGGTTGATGTGTTCATGGCCAAAGCTTTAGCCACCATAGCTTCAAAGGAGACTATCTTATTCTGTCTTAGAAAAGTCCTCATAGAGGCAAAGAAAGACGGAAGATCACGAACCAACCACTAAAATAAGGAAAGCCGAAAGAAAAAACAAAACAATGTGATCGAGGGTGAAGGATAGAGAAAAGGGTAGGGAAACGGTTAGTAGAGTAGGAAATAGGGAGGAGCGAAGAGGATAGGGAGAGGGGGAGAGACGGGTAAGATAATGGTAAAAGCTAGAGAGGATTCTCTCTCTACATATCGAGGAGAGAGAATTTGGTTGGTGGGCGAGATTACCCTTCTCGCCTTTTGAATATTAGGGAAATTGCATTCATGTGCTTTTAACCCTAGACTTATCCTAATTTGGTTGAAAGCTTTTATTTTTGTTAGTAACAGATGGTTTATACCGCGAAATCTTACGACATTTGTTGTTATTACTCATGCAAAAATGCCATGCACATCATGTGTTATCGTTTTATACTTAAATGAATGAGAAATCACTTCATAAATGTTTTACACTTGTTATTTGCTTTAGATAGACACAAAAGAAAAATATGGAGGGAATGGGATGGCAAACAACCTAATTCAAATGTTTGGTTTTAGAGAGAATTACCTAAGAGAAGGTATTATAATGGATTATGTTCTCGCTTTTATATAAGAAGCATTCTCTCGTTTTCTTGATTAAGTATGGACGAATATGGTTACTTTTGAGTGGAAAATTCCATTTTGCCTCTTTTTAATTTTACAAAGGGTGGAAAGACTCACTTGCATTATCAATTGCATTTTGTGTTACTTTTTGTAGAGGGTTGGATTCAATGTTGTGTTTTTGACCTACTAATCAAAACGGATTTAACTTTTTGAGTTAAAGTGAAGTGATAAGGTCAGAGAGACAAGCTTATGTTTTATTTGGATTGATCAAATGAGATTTAAAATGGTGGACTAATAGTAGAATGTTGGATTGGCTCGCTTGTTCACAATTTTTCTCAAGGAGGCTTATGGACATAAAGATGCCTTTACTGGGCCTGAATCCAAAAAGAAACCCATAAGGGGATCCTTTGGTAAAGGGACTGATATTGGCCGTCGACTGTTAACGTGATTTGATGGATGACGTCAACACCCGATTTCTATCAATACCCAAAGTCCCTTCTCATTTTGGAGCATCGACAATTCTGTACAAATGCTGTCATACTCTCGGATTCTCTTTTCAAAAGATCAAATAGCTGAATATTTGAACTACACAATGCCTTTTTACACTCATAGTGGAGTTTGATGTTGTTGAGCTTTTCCACTTATCACAAGGTGCATTAGATCCTCCTAAGATTGTTTGCACCTCCTCCATTTTTTATTTTTTCCTAATTACCCTTACATGCTGTCCACATCATTCCTCTTTAGCCATGTGTAGCATGTGATTACCTTAATTGAATCTATAGACCTACACTTTCTTTATCTCTTTCCCATCTAAACATAATAAAGTAAAACAAATCTTCTATCTTATATCTTCTCACCGTTTTCATTTATGAATTTTCATTTTTTGGATTCCAAAAACATTCCTCTCTTTGATATCTGATCTAAATAGAGCCTTAGGGTAGAAGGGCAAGTAAAGACAATTACCAGGGAGAAAGAAACTGAAAAGAGTGAATCAACTAGCATCTGTAGGTTGTTTATGTCTGAGTAGATGTTTCTTATATGTTAAGTTTCCATTGTAAGTTCTTTGATCAAATTTAGATTTGCTGAAAACATGTCTTACAACTTTAGTTGTTTTTTGTGTTCTTTGTTAGTTAGTTGTATTTGCAGTTGGGTTAGTGGTTGTTAGATGGCCGATATATAGTCCTAAGGGAGTAGTTGGGCAATTAGACTAGAAAATTGTTAGTTGTTGCAGATTCTTCTGGGGAGAGAATTGGAGAGCTGATTTTGCTCTTGGAGAGATGCTAGCTCTAGGAGTTATCAATTTGATAACTTTGGTATCTTTTTCACTGCCTTCAATAAATAAAATTCCCCAATTTAGCCAAATTCCTTCTAAAGTTTCCATCTTTTACTATAAATGAATCCTTAATGTAACATGGATGGGGAAGTAATTTATAGCTAAAGACCATCTATAATAACAGCAGCTTCAACAGCGAGAAGAACAGAAAAAGCAACAACAGTACCGTCTCATCCCATCAAGTGGGATCAGTTGCAGAAATCAAATTTTTAGACCATTGTGGGCGATTTTATGAGCTTCATTAAGAAAAGCTCCTTTGATGGTTTTTTGCTCAGCTTTTCTGAGGCTAACGTTTCCTACTTTAGTGCAATGTTATACCATTTTATGACATCTCCTTATTAGGGTCTTAAATTATCAAGAGATTTCTTGTCATCTTCTGATATGCCAGACCATGATTTTCCTTCTTTTATCTTTTTCCTTTTATGCATCCGAATTTCTTCTCTTTTCATCTTTTGCAGATAAGTTGTCTATGATTTACCAATGTTTTCTTTCACTGTTACCAGATAAAAATGTTTGCCTTTGCAGACCTGTCTTAACTGTCTATCTTTCACTTGCTGTTAATCTAATTAATTTGCATGTGGTGCTGATTAATGCCATCTTTTTTTCCCCCTTTCTCCGACTTTCTTTGCAGATATGATCCTCGAAAACGTATAACAGCAGCACAAGCATTGGACCATGAGTGAGTTCGATAGCTGTTCATTTCCTGTTTTCCCCTTTCTGAGGTTTCTCTTCACCAGTTGATGTCAACTTTTATTCTTTTGGATAGCATTAGATGGATATTCATCTATATTGTTGACCCCAAATTTATTCTTGTCTTTTTTTTTTGGGTTGATTTCAGTAATTTTATTAGAAAATGAAATTATTGTTCTGATTGTTTTCCTTTTTTACCAAGAATGCAATAACTGGGGTTACCTGCTCTTAGGACAGGAGCATCAGACATCCATCAAATGACAATTTGGCCTTGTATAAATAGAGCTTCAACTTCTGTAAAGATGTGTTGCAGAGGCATGTGTTAGTTGTTGTAATACTTTGGAGACTTTCCGTATAGAATGGGGTAGAGGAGATTAAGAAGTCATAGAAAGAAGCAATCAAAAGTGATACAAATATTTCGGTATCAAATAAGACATGTTTGGTGCAGAGGGTATGTCAAAATAGGAAATATCCTACTGAAGATTGCTCTATATTTAGAGTATATTATAGGTTATAAATAAAGATTTTTAGAATAACTGTAGCTTTACTTTCCTTGTTCATATTTTCTGTAATCTCTTAAATCTACTAGGTCATTATTTCTGTATTTTTTTCCTAGTTCAGAAGACTATGTGAAGCTATAGATATGTATGTTGTAATACTTGAATTAACAACAATACAACCTTTTCTTTTTTGGTTCAAATTTATTTTCTCATGTTATCAGAGATAAGTCTCTTTTATTTGAACCAGAAACCCTAGCTGTTAAACACACTTTTTTTTTTCCCCTTCCTCCCTTCACCACCATGCTTGAACTCACATTAGATTCTGCATCTTTGACAAAAATCCTCATGACCTTTCTTCTGATTCTCATTCAGTCCAAAACACTACTATCAGGCTGAATGGGGACAATTTTTGGCGCTGGTCAGAATTTGTGTGCATGTACATTCGAGGTAGAGGAAAGATTGGATATCTAACTGGTGATAAAAAGGAATCAGACTTGGATGATCCAACCTATCCAATTTGGGATGCAGAAAACTCTATGGTTATGAAATGGTTAGTGAGCTTTATGGAAGAAAATATTAGTTCTAACTATATGTGTTATCACACAGCAAAGGAACTGTGGGATAATATTAATTTAATGTATTTAGACTTGGGAAATCAATCTCAAGTATATGAAATAATGTTGAAACTTGGTAAAATTTGCCAAGGTGAGGATAGTGTCACAAGGTATTTCAATTCTCTAGAAAGTCTATGGCTAGACCTAGATCTATTTAATTCCTATGAGTGGAAATCTTCTAAGGATTGTAACTATTACAAGAAGAAGGTAGAGGATGACCGGATTTTCAAATTCCTCATGGGACTCAATGTTGAGTTTGATGAGGTAAGGGGTCGAATAATTAGGAGACAGCCCCTTCAATCTGTTTTTGAAGTTTTTTCTGAGGTTCGCTATGAGGAGAGTTGTAGGTTGATAATGTTGGGCAAAAAAGCACTGGGTAGCACATCAAAAAACTCTACATTAGTAGTCATAAATATCCATACAGATAAAATGACAACAAAGAAATTTGATGATAAAAATTGTGTTTGGTGTGATTACTGCAATAAGCCAAGGCATACTAGAGAAACTTGTTGGAAACTCCATGGCAAACCAGAAAACTGGAAAGGTAAACATGAAAGGAAAATTAGAAGAAATCCTATTGCTAATGAAGTTGAGACAGTTCCTTCTAGTCCACAGCAAGTGGATCATATCCTGAAACTGCTCAAATCCAATTCTGGATCATCTATTTCTCCTAATGCTTCTCTGGGCACAAACGAATACTGATTGAAATGCCTTAGTGTGTTACTTGTTATTACAATCTGCTCCATGGATCATTGATTCTGGAGCATCTGATCATATGACAAGTTTTTCAAATTTATTTAATATTTATGTTCCTTGTTCTAGTCAAGAAAAGATTTGTATAACAGATGGTTCTTATTCATTTATTGCGGGTGAAGGTTTGATTGTCATGTCAGATACCTTATCCCTTAAATCCATCCTTCATGTATCAAAACTTGCATGTAATCTCGTCTCTCAGCAAGTTATTTAAGGATTTTAATTGTAGTGTCACCTTTTTTGATTCCTATTGTGTGTTTTATGACCTGAATTCAGGAAGAAGATTGGTAGTGCTAGAATGATTGATGGTGTTTACTATTTTGAAGATGAAATTCCCAAGGATAAAAGACCTCAAGGACTAAGTAGTATCTGTTTAAATGTTGTTGAAGATAAAATATTATGCTTTGGTGCTATAGACTAGGGCATCCTAGTTTCCTTGATCTTAAAAAATTATTTCCTACCTTGTTTAAAGGAATAGATTGTTTTTTTTTTTTCCTTCATTGTGAACATTACATTTTGCCAAAAAATCATAAGAATATCTATCTTTTAAAAAGTTGTCGGCTTTCATGACCATTTTATTTAATTCATAGTGATGTATGGGGTCCTTCACAGATTCCTACTTATTCAAACAAAAAATAGTTTGTTACCTTTATTGATGATTATACTCGTTTGTGTTAGTTATATTTAATGGTTGATAAATCCGAAGTTAAGACAATGTTCTAAAATTTTTATAACATGATTGAAACTCAATTTCAAACCAAAAGTAGTGTTCTACATACTGATAATGGTATTGAGTATATCGATGAGATTCTTGGAAATTTTTGAGAGATAAGGGCATTTATTATCAATCAACTTGTGTTGACATACCTCAGTAAAATGGTATAGTTGAGCAAAAAAATCAACACTTGTTAGAAGTGGCTTGATCTCTTATGTTTTTTATGCATGTCCCTAAGTATCTCTGGGGAGAAGTAGTTTTAACTACAGTTTATTTGATAAGTCAAATGGCTATCAGGGTACTTAACTTCATTATCTCTCTTTGAGTGTTTTAAAAATTTCTCCCTTGAAAATCAAATTTCTTCCAAATTACCTCTTAAAATATTTGGATGTATGCTTATGTTCATTTACCCTATAAGAATGAGTCCAAGCTTGATCTAAGGGCTGAAAAAATATGTTTTTGTTGGCTATGCACCAAATCAAAAGGGGTACAAGTGTTTTAATCCAAAAACATGAAAAATTCTAGTTATTGTGGATTTTTTATTCCTTCAAAATCAACCTTATTTTCAAGAGAATTTTCTTTTGGGGGAGAGTTTAAAGGAAGAAAATAGTGGGGATAAAACACCTATTTTTACTACTTTGCCTCAAACTATGATTTCTACACTTAGGGAGGCTTTGCCAGAAATTGTTGAATCATTAACAAGGAGAGAAATACTACAAAATAATCCCAAGGATCAAGGGCCTGAGGTCTTAGTTTATACAAGGAGAAAGAATCATCAAAAGGGTAAATAACCAACTGCTCCTTTAGCACCAAGTTAGTCAACTACCTTGGGCACAAGTGCTCAAGACACTTCTCAAGGTACTCAAGATATTTTTCAAAATATTGATTCTTCCATCTCACCTCCTTTGGTCTTATGAATATTCTGATCTTGATGTCCCTACTGCTCTTAGAAAAGGAACCTGTTCTTGCACTAATCACCCTATTGCAAAATATTTGTCTTATGATTGTTTCTCTAAAAAACGAAGGGCATTTACCTCAAGAATCTCTAATGGTTGTTTCAAGAAACATTCAGGAAGTACTTAGTGATCCAAATTGGACACCAGCGGTGTTGGAGGAAATAGATGCGCTAAAGAAAAATGGGACATGGGAAATTGTATAGCTGCCCAAAGGTCAGAAATCAGTTGGGTGTAAATAGGTATTTTTTATAAAATGCAAGGCAGATGGTAGCATACAGAGATATAAGGCGAGACTTGTGGTTAAGGGGTTTACTCAAACATATGGCATCAATTACCAGGAAACTTCTGCCCCAGTAGCCAAAATTAATTCTATACGTGTTCTATTGTTTCTTGTTGGTAATTTCAATTGGATATTGTACCAATTGAATGTAAAAATGCATTCTTAAATGGTGATTTGGAAGAGGAAGTGTTTATGAGTTTGCCTCTTAGGTTTGAAAAGTCTATTAGCCAAAATGAAACTTGCAGACTTAGGAAGTCTTTGTATGGTCTCCAAGGGCATGGTTTGAGCAATTTGGGAAAACTATAAAATGATATGGATATCAGCAGAGTCAAGCTGACCATATGCATTTTTATAAACATACTGATAGAGGAAAAATTGCAATCCTCATTGTCTACGTTGATGACATGATGTTAACGGGTGATGATCTTGATGAGTTAGCAAGTTTGAAGAAAAGGGTAGTTGAAGACTTTGAAATTAAAGATCTAGGAACATTAAAATATTTCCTTGGCATGAAATTTGCAAGATCGCATGAAGAAATATTTATAAATCAAAGGACATATATCCTTGATTTATTGAATGAAACTGGTCTTCTAGGTTGCAAGGCTGTTGAAACTCCAATGGAGGTAAATCTCAAGCTAAACCTTGCTAAAATTGAAGATGTGATTGAAAAGGAGAGATTTCAATGTTTATTGGGTTGGCTTATGTATTTGTCACACACTTGCCTTGATATAGCATTTGCTGTAAGCATGATAAGCCAATTCATGCATGCACCCAGTAGAGAACACTTTGAAGTTGCATATAGGGTATTAAAGTATCTAAAGGGAACTCCTGGAAAGGGTTTGATGTTTGAAAAATGTGATCACTTTTACTTGGAAGTTTATACTGATGCTGATTGGGTTGGTAGTGTGACAGATAGGCGATCAACATCTGGATATTGGATGCTTGTTGGAGGAAATTTAGTAATCTGGAGAAGTAAGAGGCAAAATGTTGTGGCATGAAGTAGTGCTGAGGCAGAATTAAGATCCCTTGCACATGGGATTTGTGAAACTATGTTAATTAAGAAGTTGCTAGAAGATTTGAAACATTCTGTGTCACTTTCTATGAAAAAGATTACTCTATATTTAGAGTATATTATAGGTTGTAAATAAAGATTTTTAGAATAACTGTAGCCTTACTTTCCTTGTTTATATTTTCTGTAATCTCTTAGGTCATTATTTCTTTATTTCTTTCCTAGTTTAGAAGATTATGTGCAGCTATAAATATGTATATTGTAATACTTGAAATTAACAGCAATACAACCTTTTCGTTCTTGGTTCAGATTTATTTTCTTAGGGTACTAACAGAATAGACTCCATAATATCGATTCTACCTTAGTAGGAATAAGACTTGAGTGTTGTTTTTAAGAGATTTAACAAAAAACTTATCTGCCTGATTTGATGCTATTTCCTGCTAGAAATGTATAGTTATCTGTTCAATTGGTAATTAATAAAGAGTTTTCAGTTGTGGGTTAGAATGCTTCTTTGAAACTGGGGACCAGGTTGAAGTTCCCTATGTATTATTGTCTATCATCCTTCTTGCTGCATTTTAGCTGTGTGTGAAAAATAAGAGATTTGATGGAAAAGTAAAATTGAATGGAAATTTTAAACGACAAAGCTCAGCGTTTTTTTCATCAATAGATTGTAGATTTCTTTAAACCTTGTAATTCTATGTGCTGGTTGTGGTTTCCATCTGGTTTTTTTCATGGACGATAGAACTATGAATTATGGTAATGTCTAGGTTAGATGCATCTAAATCTCAGGGTATTGTTGAGACATGATAAGTGGCTGTTTGTGGTGTCTCATACCCCTCTGAGGAAATGGGGAAAGTATATAGAAAAGGTCATATAGATTTTCCTTCTATATGGTGATCCTATGCGAAGCCCATGTTTGGAGATGATGCAGTACAATAACTATTGTTTAAATTATAATTTTCTTTTCTCTTACGCTTCAGGCTAAGTAATGACTATCTTAGAAAGAAAGGTTTACAACTATTGCCAAATATGTGAAGGATTAAGAATGCTTTCTTGATGTTTTACATTGAGACTGCAAAAGAGTTGGGCACCTCTGCATTGATGCCATCAGGTTTCCTACATCTTAGGACACCCTTTTTTTTTGTCCTTTTTCATTTGGGTTTTGGGGGGGTTGTATTTTTCAATTTCACGTGTATCAGGCTTATCAGCAGAAAGTGGGTTACAGATATGCTTGCAGACTAACACTAATAGTTATTCATTTTTACATTTGACTGAAATGTGGTGGCATTGGGACTAGACTAATTACCTTAGACTTGTTAATTGCCCTATAGGAACCATGTACTCGTTTAAGTTGTGGTTGCATTGTACAGCTAGCGCTGGTAATGGCTTGGAGGAATTTGGAGTGCAAGACCTCCATTTGAGGGAGTCTCTTGTTGAAATATTTTGCAAACTTAGCCTTGCATAAAGTTATGCCCATTATAGTTTGATTATGCTCTTCTCTGAATTACTAATTGCATGCTATGCTATATGAGATTTTGGAGTCATAAGAATCTGCAAGTTTATATATCTACCGTATCCGGTCGCTTTTATCCTGATTTGAGCATCTGCCATTTTTCATTGGTAGGTTTTTTCGCATTGAACCTCTGCCTGGACGAAAGTAAGTGTACCTTTCTTTCTTCCATCGGTTCTTTCACAGTGCATGGGATTGTGGCATATCTGAAACTTCCTGTCCCTTGCTGCTTTTCCAGCACTTTATCATCTTTTAACATGGATTAAAGGTCCATGTTTCAAACTAAAGGAAAAAAAAGTTAAAAGAGAAAAAGTTAACATACATGATGGGGGCATGCAATCTGGCTGGCCATGTTCCCACTAAGACTGCTTAACTGTTGTTTTTGCTCAGTGCATTGGTACCCAGTGGTCCTGGAGACAAAGTCAATTATCCTACTCGTCCTGTAGACACAAATGCAGATTTTGAAGGAACAGCTAGTCTTCAGCCCCCTCAATCAGTAAGCACCAATTGTTGAGATTATAAGTTTTTTTGGGTCCTGTGAATGATCACTTATTTTTCTGAACTTTGGTTTACTTAAAACGAAGTAATTCATCTTGCTTTTTCTAGCATTTTAATGATACTTTCTTGAATTTAGTTTAATTCTCACTTTTCTGTTGACTTATTTCTTTGAAATCCTTTGCCTCATGGATGTTTATGAGAAGGCTTATTATCAGGGTAACTTTCAGTCTTGCTGCTCTCATGCCATTTGGGATGTATGAAATTGCATGTGCTCGTGTCTCTGGTGCTTTAGAAATGTGATTACGAGACCCAATTTCTAGACTTGAAAGAAAAATGTTGGAGTATATATTTTGTGCTGAGTGTTATGATTTCTCTTATGTTTATGCTGTAGAAAGTTAAAATAAAAACTTCACAACTGCTTTTACATTTTGTATCTCTAGATTAAAGTTCTAAAGAGTAATATATTAGCGTGTCTATAAAATTAACATGTATGCATTAAACTTTGTTCCTGCTTAGTGGAGTGTGTTTCTCTCTTTCTTTCTTTGTGTTTTATTATTTTTTCTTTTTAAAACCTATATTTGCTGAAATGAGTTTCTCTAATTTGTGCCATTTTCACCCTCTTTCATAGTTGGAGAGAGTTAATATTTTGTAAAGAGCAAATTTTCAGAAGGGAATACTATAAATCTAGCTCTCTATCGTTTGATATTCTGATTCTTTCCAGATACCTTGCCAACCACCAACCACAACCCCCCAACCCACACCCACCCACCCCACCCGGGGGGCCCCTGCCGCCCTTTCTTCTTCTTCTGGTGTTTTTATATTCCATTTATGCTGATATGGTCATTCCCCTGAATCTGTTCTAGCAATCATCCGATA
Organism: Lumnitzera racemosa; assembly: GCA_024138005.1. Lineage (NCBI taxonomy): Eukaryota > Viridiplantae > Streptophyta > Magnoliopsida > Myrtales > Combretaceae > Lumnitzera > Lumnitzera racemosa. Next base: position 24,467,182 of record JAMXBC010000008.1, read on the forward strand.
ATGCTGTTAACATGGCTGGTCCACATGGAATGGGGAATAGAGGTGTCCGGCCATCTATGCCTATGGTTGTACAGAGGATGCAGGCTCCTGGCATGCAAGCTTATAATCTTGCATCTCAAGCTGGGATGGGCGGTGGAATGAATACTAGTGGCATCCCAATGCAGCGAGGTGTCCCTGCACAGGCACAACAGCAACAGGTTTATATTGTAAACTTTTTATGATTTTGCTCTTTTTTAGAGTTGATTCACTTATTTGAACATGCCTTAACAGTCCAGAAGGAAAGACCCAGGATTGGGAATGGCTGGGTACCCTCCGCAACAGAAACAAAGACGTTTCTGAGGTATTTCTTTCTCTGTCCTTTTTTCTACCAGATGCATGTTTTGTGGTAGCTGGAAGTACCGAAATTAAGGCCTTGTTTGTTTCACAAAACACATTTTTCGGAAAATATTTTCTCTATTTCCCATTGTTTGATATGCTCAAAAGTCTCTTTTAAGTAGAAAATATATTCTCTTACAGGGGAAAACTCCTTTCCACCAAAGAGAAAATTTTAGTCTTTTCTAGGAAAATAACTTACTTTTTTCAAAATGGAATGTGATCATTTAGATTAGTCTCCTTAATTGTTCTTAATCTAGGATTAAGATATTTATTTGGTTTTTATTGTAATTGATCTGTAATTCATATATTAAACACAAAGAACTTAGAGGGCAAAAAGAAACTAAAGTTGTGATGTATGTTACAAAACGTTATATTTTATAAGTTTACTTTTGCATTAAATAGTTGACATTTTTATTTATAGTAACATGTTGATATTAATTTGTTAAGGTATGACTAATTGTTATATAATATTTGAGTCAAAAACTGAAAAAGTTTTTCAGTATGTTTTTATAAAAACAACCAAACACATTAAAGATGTCATGTTCAAGAAAATACTTCTAGGGGAAAATATCTTGTGCTAACAAATGTTTCTCATTGAAACAAATGGGGCCTAGAACAGATCTTTTGTGCGTTTGCAAGTACATGCAGCTGTTTCTTCTGCAACTCTCTCTTCTTGCATGTGAAAGTTCATTTCAAATGCTTAAGGTCCCTGTTTGTTTCATTTTTTCAATATGACATGCTGTTTTAACTTTTTGAAAGTACATGTGCAGCAACAAGCTTGGCCTTTTTTGGTAATTACATTGGCATGTGGTTCAACATATGACATTTCTGGAGCTTTTCAACTGGCTTAGGGATGATGTTGACAATATATGTCCAAGATATGAAGTGATTTGCCATCATATGAATAATCCTTTCATCTCCTTAACCCTGGTGAACCTGCATCATTTAAATACAAATATTGATGGAACTGTGCCATGCTTCGGGGGCTCACTGCAGAGGTAAGGAGTCTCTTCCATCAGTGTCTCTCTAATGGATCACAATGCCAGGGTTATGGATGATTATAGTTCCAAGGTGGATGGATTCATGGGCCCATTGAGTTTTGTGTCAATCAAGCAGCATGTGACACCAATGCTGCTCATGTGTATTCAAGCTGAAGAAGCAAATGCAAGATCCTTGATGATTGCTATCCCGGGTTTGTACACAGCTCCATGTTGGAAACATCTATTTCTGCAGGATAATACTTGTCCCGATACATCACAATTGTAGAGCATATTAGATTGGTTATGCCATTTTAAAACTTCCATTCGATATGCTTTTACTGCATCCTTGTAAAGCACATACACTCTTATTGGATACGCTTCAAATGAATATACTTCGTTATATACTATACCCATGGCCACGAATTGAATTCCAAGCTTGGTTTTAGCTGCTTTATATGAGCAAGTCCAGTCAAGATGCAGGTTATTTATATCCCAAAGGCCTAACACCCTGAAGGCTGAGTTAATGAAGGAAATGTTGAAGCCCAAGAAAGTGCCACCAAACACCAAATGTGGATAAGAAGGAAGCGATTTGTTTGGAGCACGACAGGAAAGAGCACCAAAAGCAGAATTATAGAATGATCAAAGCAATGGATGCCAAGTAGGGCCCAGTTGACCATGAAGTATCTTTATGATTTGACTACAATTTGTCTATTTTCTTATCGTGGGTTGTAGATTGCGGATGTAGCTCTCATTTTTGTTTGAAAAGAAATTAAGCGATCTTGGGTGGTTGACCAAGAGTGAAGTTGAACTAAGGATACCTAATGGAGCTGCAGTAGCTGTGGTGCTGCATTAGCTCTCATTTTTGTTTGCTTAGTGGTCTTACTTTGCATAACCATTACTCTGCTTCCTTTATTTCGAAGGACATCATTTCTGTATCCTTAGGGGCTGACTGTCTCATAATTGAATCTATGAATGAATGTTATGTTCCATGGAAGTGGAATTTTCTGTAATGGCTGTACATTTTGATGTAGAGTAAGAAGTCCTGAATATCATAGACAAGGTACGATAGAACGCATCAATCTAATTAAAGTTACCTATGGCAAGTAGGTTTGGCCATATAATAAAAGAGAAATGCTTAGCTGAGCTCCAGCTGCCAGGGTATTTGGACCGATTTGTCCTTCTGAGTCTAAAGAAACTCATAGTGCTTGTTGATAATATTCTTACATGTCGATTCCCTAAGGTTAGGTTCTGTTTTATTTTTGCGGTTTTTGCAGGTAAAATGTACAAAAATCAATATGGTTCAAGAACTAGAAAAACAAGACCAAACTTATCAAGTTTTGGAGCTCTATAGCATGAGATTGATGTAATAGAGAGTCAACTTTGGCTAGAGATCATCCAGACGACATGCTTTTCTGTACCGTAGCACTTGGTGAATTCTGGCGACGTGCCCTCCACATTGTACTAAAGCATGGATCAGGCCTTCATTCGAATTTCGTCATATCAGAGTTGGACTAAGTCTCCATTTTGTTATGTTTATTTTCTTAGTATTTTTTTCCCCTTTTTCAATCGCCTAAAAACCTAGCTGATGTAGCTAATGCTAGTTCAGTGGATTTTGGTAGGTTTTAGTGGTGTTTACGAATGATTAGGGTGGTTTTAAGTAGTTTGCCTCTCATTCTTGTTTATCGATCTTGAATATTTCTAAGCTTTCTTAATGGATTTATCAGCTTTTTCATTGTTTTTCTAACCTCGTTTTAGTTTTAGAGTTAATATTGTAGCTAAGTCGGTTCATGGGTTCATGATATGATGTGGAGTTGGGAGTTGTTTGAGTTTTGTGGATTTTATGAAATGTGCTTCTCTTGAAACGAAATGAGTTATGCTGAAACTTGGTTTTAATGCTTCTTTTCTGATTGATTTTGAAAACTTTCAGCTTATCACAAGAAAAAGTGAATACTCGATGTAGTGCTAGTTTTAACATCAATAATTTCTAGAGGATGAAAATAACAATATGATAGCCATAACTATATTTTCTTTGAATCTTTAAGTGACTTAAAAATTGCCAATACTTGATGAAAGTAAATGAATAAAATATTTTCAAAATTCCAAAATGAATTGACTGAAAGACGAATGATTGATTGGACTTTATTTTGTTCCATGTTCCTTGAACATATTTTATGAAATCGACTTCCCATGAAATTCACACAAAGCGCAATGCTCGAAGCCGGACACTGTAGCATTGCTAGTTTCTTACCTTGTTCTAGCATAAGTAGAAAAGACAAGATGGAGGTGAGTATCATGTGTATGGCATTATGTACAAAGATCGAACGTCTCCTATGCTCGCAGGAGAAGGTATCGATCAACGCTTAAGAGTCAAGACCATGTTGGGACGAACCAAGGAATGGTTCTTGGTTTATGGAGGAGAGTAGGGATTGGTCGCCGCGGTTTTTACTGACACTAGTCTTCGATTTAATCAAGATGACCTGAAGTCCTAGTTGGAGATATGTGGTTCGCCTAAATGAAGTTGCAATGCGTTGGACAAGCTAAACCCAAGAAAATGTTGTCATATCCGATAGTAGAATCTGAGTATGTAGTTGCTTTTGATGCTGTCAAAGGAGCAAATCAGATTGAAAACTTCATTATTCAGCTTTAAGTGGCTCTTAGTACTAAGCCTTGGCATTAAACTGAACCAGTCCTGAAGTGTCAATTTATGGCTTGGTGACATGGTTAATTATGACCTATCCGTAAGTTAACAGTTTTAGGTCCGTTTGAAGCCTTTAAACTGTTTTTTTATTAATATTTAATTTTTATATTAATTTTTTTAAAATACATTAATAATTTTTAATAATGTGATCCCCTTTCTCTTTTTTTTTTAAGTGTACTAATTCATTAATAATTTTTATTTTTTTATTAATTTCTGACTTAATGCAATTTCAATTTTTTTTATTATTTTTTTGTTAAATTTTATTTTATTTTCTCATATTCATATCCTTAACATTTGATAAGTTTTATAAAAAAAAACTTACATTAATTGAAATTGAATTTTTTATTTATCCTTAACACATAATCAACTTATGATTAGTTATTTATTATTAGTTATTTATTATTAGTTTGATGATATTATTTTTTAAAAAATTATTTTTCACCATCACAAATAAAGTAGCTTTGATATACAATGATTTACTGAATATTGTCAAATTATTTTTTTTGACTTAATGACCTCTTTTTTTTTTCTTTTTTCTTTAAGGGGGGTAGGTAAACCGACCTGGTTAGCTTGCTAATTCAATGATGGGTCGGCTCTGCAGTTTGTGGCTTACTGGTTCGAGTGGTTCTGCCTAGGTGAACTGCTTGAGCTCTTAAAACCCAGCAGTTAGGCCGGGTTACTACTGTGCCGGGTCGAGTCGGTTCTTAGCAAGTTCATTATTCGGAATCGACCCTTGCCTAAGCCTACCTAGTATTATTAGCCCATTTGTATTACGTTGTGCTTATAGCATAAGTTAAGGAATTAAGACTTGACCATCGAGTCAAGTATGTATTCACAAAGTACCACGTTTCGAGGAAAATTGTTTAGTAGGCCAAGATAAAGGCTATAGAGTCTAGATAGATGATGTCCTTTGCAAATTCTTTAACTAAGGAAAACATGTGAGGATTTCAAGATATAGAGATGAAGAGATTGACAATAGGGCAAGTGGAAGATTGCTAGTATGAATCCTAAAGTTAAAGGCTTAAGTATTGTATTCATAAATATAGTTCCTCAAACAGTTCGAGTATACAAGGAATGAAGGCAAGAATTGTGATAATGGTATGGGATTGAAAAGGGTTAAATGCCTTTTGAAAAGGAGTATCAGAGGAAAAGGAAGCATCCCTTGCTAAGGTTCGTTATACAAGATCCATTAAAAGAAGACCCTATCGATGTGTTTACTTGGGGGGAATAGCAATTCCATTCCCCCCTTATTCCTTACTTTTGTCTTATTACAGTGTTCACTTTACTGAATTGCAATTACTATCGAATCTTAGTTACAGGTAAATAAGGAATTGGGATTCCTTCCTTAAACCTCTGAATCAAAATTCCACAATAAAATTACTACCATTACCCTTTAATAAAACAAAATTATTGCCATCATCGACACCTACTAACGCTATTTACCTCTATCATCACTCACCAAAGTTAACCACCCATCATAGTCACTAACATTATCTACTACCATCACAACACCACTCAATCGCCTCTATACACCACCACCATACCATACCTTTCACTATCAGCCAATGCACCACCTACCTTTATTGTCAACCATTAAGCTTCAACATGTCCTCGACGAGTGTCTGTAATAACAACAATTGCTAGTGTCTCTAGTGTGCAATCTTCAAATTTGGTTTAAGGGCGTTCAAATCTGGTGTTAGATAGTAATAGTCAATGGTTCGTGAGTTTTATGTAAGGCATTCAGATCTGGTTGTTGGCGCTTGTGGGTCAGTATGTGATAATAATGGTTAGTTGACAAAAAGAAAGTGAGGTTGATGGAAAGAAATTGAGGCGAAGGAATCTCTCATCAGGTGGTATTGTCTATGGCCGTTGCATCTTGAGTTTTTGCCAAGCCAATAAAGGTAACTATGCCTGTGCTTGAAAATTCTTAAGCATCTGGCTATGTAATTATCACATAAAAATAGAGAATGACCTAAGCGCAAAGAGAGAGACAGAGATGAAATGGAAGATGAGGGTATTATTGTGATTTTAACTGTATTACAAGCTTATTCCTAATATGTTTTTTTTTTCAAGTAAACAATGTAACAACTGTTATTAGTTTATTCAATTTACAATGAACGAATATTCTATTATGGGTTTATTTCATTCGATGAAGTAAACGGGCCATACATGCTGATCACATCATTTGTAGTTCCTCTTTAGTGAATTAGTGTAGATAATTTCTTAACCTAACGCCCAATTATGATAAGGGTTATACTTTGATATCGATATATAGGTTATGAGTAATGTCGCCATTAAGCATGATTTAAAGCATAGAGAGAGTGATAATGAGTCAATGAAAAATTCATCACTTGTCGAAAGGGTACAATAGAAATATGGATACAATATGATGTGATTGCATTAAGTAAGAGTTAATTTATTAAGCAAACAAATTATTTAGGGTTGCTATGACACATCATGCACCATAAGATTAGAGACACTAACTAAGGAATCAAACTATATAGAAATTTTTAGTGGTTCATGGATGTTGTTTTGCTGGGTAGGGTGCAATAACTATTGTTAGATGGTTACAACGATCTAGATCTAAGATTAGATTACTATCCTCTTAGCTTAAAGGATCGCATATATAGCATCTAGAGTAAGGATGAGTTAATTGAGTAAGAAGTTATCAGTAAATAATTATAATATATTGTAAATTAATTAAAAGAGCAGGTTTTATGTTTAGTTAAAGAAAACTAAGGATAATTTTTTAAGGGTGCTTGACATAGGCCTCCCCTTATATTTTGCATGCACCAAAGGGTGCTTAAATGTAGTGAGGTACAAACACCCCTACCATCTCTTACTTTTGTCTTACAAAAGTTAAATGTTTTCATCTTTGCCAAATTTGGCTTTTTATTTTCAATGTGTCATTACTTAAAGCATGGGCCTATGCCTATTTTTTATTTTCCTTTCTTTTACTAATAATAAATAAAATATTATCAATATAATATATAATAATAAATACATTATATTCCATATAGAGGTTGATCTTCGAGCTGCTTATTATATTGAATTGTAATCAGCTTCAGGTTTGACCCAATCATTGTCACCATGTGGCCCATATTGTCTTTCTTTTTGAACTCAAGTCCCCATTTTGTTGGCACCTCCTTAATATATATTGTAGGTATGACCCATGTATCTACTGGGTACTCGAATTCTCCCCATCTGTAAGCATATTCTTTGGAAGATTCATTGGTAGAGGTGTGTAAGTAGGTTTTAGCTTGCAGGTCGACCCGTTTAAGTCACTTTTTAAATAGGTTAGGATTGATGTTTTTTGGCCTATTAAAAAAGTAGGACAAATGAGCCTAGCTTGTTTAACTTGCGAGCCAAAGTGGACAAGTTTGGGTCGGTTTGCTTAATACATTTAGGCTTTTAGCTTGTGGGCCAACTTGTTTAACTTGCTTTTTAAACAGGTTAGAGTTAAGGTTTTTTTGCTTGTTTAAAAAGTGGGTCAAATGAGCCAAGCTCGTTTAACCCATAGGCCAAAGTAGGTTAGGCTAAGTTGGTTTGTTTAACCTTCTTACACTCCTTTATTCATTGGGCTTCTTATGAAGACTTCCCAAATCCCACGTAAAGGGGATAACTTCTACATCATCTCGCACGGCTCCTAAGTGATAAAAGAAAGAAGAACTCATCTTCTTTCTTTTTGGATTACCTTCCTTACGTATATATAAGACTGATTGATTTCTAAAAAGGATTAATAATCCTTAACTTTTCAAGGAATCCTTCATCAGTGGTTGTGAATAATTAATTTTTTTGTCAATCTTTTTCACCTTAGTTCTGTAGGAGCAAGTTAGAAAGATTGAGAAATCGAACCATTTGTTTTGATTCATTCTCAATAGCCATGAGATGATCATCTTGGGGTGATCCTTTTGTTGACAAATGCTCCTATTATACTCGTAGTCTCTGAAGGATGAAAACCAACTATGTAGCATCTAGACCGAGAATTTAAGTATTGTATATGTCATTAGTTTGATCCTTTGTAGGAACTGCTCGTAATAACCAACTTGCAAAATGGATCTGTTTATTATAAAGAGATTTGTTGTTCCTAAATTTATACTGTTCGTGAAAGGCTTGTGTAAGCTTTTTCTAGGTATTGACTTAATTGAGATCAAGTTGAGCATACTACATCAAGGCTAGGCCAATCAAATTGTCTTAGAATGTCTGAACCATTAAGTGATCATACTAAGCATACTTGCTCATTTTCCTGACATATAAATGGGTGTGAAGTTTCGAGCAACTGGTTCCATCATACTTTTCAAAATTGGGTACCTTAAACACATTCAGGAAGGCTGAGCTATCTTGTGCACCTATATTAGCGATACCTTCTTTTTCGAACCTATTTTGCTTTTCAAAAGCCTTCATCTTGTCATTCATTTGCTATAGCAAATTCTTTTCCATCCATTTCTACTTGTCCTCAAATTTCTTCCTCAAGCCTTTGGAATTGACCCCGGATCCTACCCCTGGTTGCAAGTATTTTAGGCTTGTCTCTTCACCTTCTTGTAGGCTTATGGCAATTCCTTTTCCATATCGTTTGGAGTTTTCTACAAAAGTGGGTTGAGTTACTCGTAAAAGATCAAAATTGTCAACTAAAAAGTCTATTTTATCACTTATGCTCTTCATTGATTGATTCAAAAGTTCGGCCCTTGCTTCAATGGGAACATCATTGTTGATGTTGTCGATATTTCTAATATTGATGTCGTTGGTCACCATTCTAGAACTTAGCTGGGTGATTATGGGGCTTCATTTTGGAATATACTGCTTGTAAGTTATTTTTGAAAAACTTGGCTAGAGGTAAACACTTAAAACATGTTAGAAAAATCCTCTTACGATTCTATTATCTTTTTTCTTTCTTGGCCAAACCATTATTTGATAATTTTTCTTCTCCAAATCTTTCTTCTTTTCCTCTACTTCTTTCTCTCTCTCTCTCTCTTTTTTTTTGAATTTTTTCCTTTTTCTCTTTTTTTTTTTAACTTTTTTTTTTTTACATATAATAAAAACAATAAGAATAAACAACGAAATATGACATAAAGGATGCTTATGAGGATACATGGATGCTAATATTGGAATTGGCAATTAATCCATAATGTAGTAAAAATATTATTTTATTTAAACTGTAAACGATGGAGTTTGATTACAACTCTTTATTTCAAAACTGAAAAAACTTCTAAGCTAAAGGGCTTATTTGCTACATCTTCTCTTAGCTGGTTGGTTGGATCTTGCTTCATTGCTTCTCTTTTTCCTGGATGGGCTAAGCTTTGCTGGTGCTTTCAACTCTTGGATCCTCTTATGGGTTGTTGTTACTCGATCCTTCAATGTCTCAGCTCGTTGCTTTTGTTACCTTATATAAGGCCTTCCAAATTCTCCTTGACCTATTTGCATCTTCATAGATAACTTCCTTTCAGGCTTGGATTTGCTTCATATAAGTCTCCATTTCTGGGGTAAGATTCTTTAGGGTTGACTACAGTACATCAGGGGCCTTAAATTGTTTCTGGCCCGCTTTCATGAGGTGCTAGTAGACATAATCTTTCATGGGTTAATATTTCCTGGCATTCTCTACTAAGTCTTTCAGTTAGAGTGTTGGGATCATAATTTGTTCGCTTTACAAAGTCTTGTTGGAAAGTTGGCAGGATACCTTTTCATTGATCATAAGGTGATGGTCATAATAGCCCATAGTTACGTTATCTAATGAGGCTTATGGACTATGATCCTAATGGGCCTAGCCAGATGGATCACAGTAGCTAGATAATACCATGTGCACTGATTCATCCTAATGAGTGGAACTACCTCATAATCCCTGCAACCCCCTTATCATCTCTTTTGTAGCATACCATCTTGCTACCCACACTAAGTCATTAGTATTGAAGATTTGAAAGACCTCAATACAACAATGAATAGGAGCCTTTGGCAACTCAACCCTCATAAAGGTTGGGATAATATCAATTTTCACAGTAAACACAACCTTATGGATCTTAGGTTAGTGAATCGTTATGTAGCTAACAAACCAGATCATAAGCAGGTATAGGAAAGTCTTCATGTCTCTATGTCTTTTGCTCTTAAGGTGATTTAGTGATCCGATTTGCTTAGCTAAGAAGGTCGGGACATACAATTTTCCCTATAGAAACTGAGCCATTATCTCTATAATCTAGAAGTGGATACCAAATATACCTTTTGGAAACAGGATAGTCCTGAATACTACTAGAATATATGCATGGCATTGATAATGCTGCTATCCTTAATGGCCCCTACAAAAGATGTCGTGCTTTTCTTGGAACATGGACTTTTCCACAAACTAATCTAGCAAATTAGAAAATTTGAGGTATCTTCCATTATACTCCTTCAAAACCTGGTTTATTTCATTCTTTTTAGCCCTTAATAAATCACTAAAGATGTGGCAAGCGTCTTTTCAAGGTTTGGGATGTAGATCTAATTCATATTGGTAGGGGTCATTAGTAACTAAGTATATTCTTCAATTAATGGGCATAATTGGTGAGGCCTAAAACAAAAAACTATAAGTTTTAGATTCCAGAAGTAGACTAAGGCCTGCACAAAAGTGAGATTGATAGAGATCTCCATTATGGATATGGTGGACCTAATTTTTGTTTTGATGTAATCTTGCCACTTAGGGCTAAAAAGTTAGAACTATTTGTTGAGAATTTCCTTGGGAGTCCTTGGGCTTGTTGATATAGATCTCTTTCTTCATTGTCTTAAAAAATTTCCACATAAAAAAAATAATGAAAAACTAATTGTACATGGGAAAAATATAAGAAATTACAAAAATTATTACAACATACATGGATCTTTTATAAGCTTTCAAAAAAATAAAAAAAATACTAAATTACAATATCATGGACACTTTAAATTCCATCATGTTGCAACATTTGACTTTGAAGCACTTATCATATATGATTTACTTGCTAACTCATGGGGGTTCATGAATTGATTTGGATAGGTTCTAAAAGGTCCTTAAGTTTCAAAAGGTTTCATATGAATCACTAGCCCATTTGAAACTTAAATGAGGTTGGCCAACTTGGCGCCGACCAGTAGTTACACCACATCACCCTAGAGTTACACAATGCTCCCCTCTTAGATTTTGAAGATGATCCGGGTTTGATCACATCTAGATATACATCACGATCAATATTAAAATCCCCCTAAGAGGCCTATTGGGCTATCCCCTTTTTTCTTTTTCTTTTTTTTTTTCCCTTGTACTGCTAATACCCAACATTAGTACAGCTACATACATAAGAAAAATAAACACTAAAAAGAAATACCAAAGCCCATTTATTGTTTTTAGTATTATTTAAAAAAAAAGACCCAACTAACTTTTCATGGCTTCTTTTTATGACTAGTCCACAAAACGTTTTTAGTTGAGTCACCAAATTTGTTAAGATGAAAATCTGGTTTCTCTCTTTTCTTAATCTGATTTATATTAAGGTTGACTCACTTGATTTAAATCTCTAGACTAGATTAAGAAAAGGTTTTATTAAAAAAAAAAACATTTTAAAAGAGGGAGTCACCGCCCGACTAAATTCGAGAAATAAGTGAAATCATGATCCATGGGTAGATTATTTTAGATTATTGCAAGGTAATCACTCAAATTTGCTTATTTTGTTCATGGTGCATTTATTTGACACCCAATTTTGTTATTTTTATTTCTCCCAATTTCCTTAACAATAATTCAAAAAATACACCTTCTCAAATATGAGACTTCCCGACCTTTTGTTTTCATATTTTTTCTCAATAAATGATACACGAAATCGGGTATGAAAAATTTGGTTAGTTGCTTAAAATGAAACCCAGTTACTATTTCCATGTTTTGTTCTTAATCGAATCAGGAAAGAATGAGGAGGAAGGGAAAGGGTCAACCTTGACCTTCAGTTGCCACGTGTCACCACTTAGTTGGTTTATGTAATGCTTACGTGGCCGCTATGTAGCGCTCCTTCATCATGCTATGTGGCACCTGAAAATGGGTCCCTTTTTTTTTCTTTTTCTTTTTTTTTCTTTTTCCTTGTTACTGATTCTTCTTGTGAATTCTTCTTTTTTTTTTCTTTTCACTTGAAATTATACTCAAATAAATACTTAACTTCTAAAAAAATGCACTACTTCCATGAAGCGAATGTGGATTCTAATAAATATATGTCCAAAATATTTTCAAAAATTTTCTAATTCGATTGAATTAGGATCTCGGTTTCTCCTCGCACTTGGTTTTTTATTTGAAAATTTAAATGGCCATAAAATGTTCATTTTGACTTTGATTGAGGTGCAGTTTGAGGCCATGAACTTAGAAAAATGAATGTTGAAAATATTTTAAAATGAGCTACCCGAACTTGGGCTAGAAAAACTGGCTTTCAATAATTGTTCATTTTTGTTTGAAATTTTTAATCCAGTCAAATCATATATATTTATTTGGACTCCCAATATAACTTTAAACCTAAAAAAATTATTTCTACCTTGAACCACCTAAATGGACCATTGCACAACATTTTTTAATGGTTTTAAGCTCTTTTTTTCTTTGGAATTTTTTGGTTTTTTCTTTATTATTATTTTTTTATTTTTTGGCCTTTTCTAAAGAAGGGTTTCTAAATTGGAGATGGGTATAAGGAAGGAAAAAATGGGGTGTCGGGATGTCTATAGTAACGAGTCATTCGAGATAGGTATGGACATTTGCTTGCTTGTTGTGCTTATGTAGGTAGTAGTTATAATATGTAACTGGAATTAATATAAACTCGGATTTAATAATGTAATGCTACATGTGCTTGGTTTCGACCTCCTTTTGGTATGGTCCAATTAGGTTGCTAAGGTACGTGGTGATTGTATGCAAGCCGCCTATTCAGGGTTCTGTTAAGTTGATCTAATTAGATTTTAGGAAGGATTACTTGGGTGATGGGTAGGATCAAGACCAATACTATTATGTACATACATGCCTCAAACTCAAGGAGTTGTAACAGTCCTGCCGTTTAATCAATTTAAGCTAGAAGCTATCTCTTAGCTACTAACATGGATATAGTTCATACAAGGAAAATGACAACTTAACCAGTTTTGAAGTAGTTAGATTGGTACCTGTAGTATTTAAACCTTTGGAGTAACACTTAATAATATACATTTTCTTATACTTATAGATAGATCGGTTCATTATATAACCTTATATATACCCTAAGTTCAAAGTTTTCAAAAGAAACTTTACATCTTCGCAGTAGAACTACATTACACACATACATATATATATGATTATAAGGCCTACCAGAAAGACTTTATAATCCTCCTACAAAAGGAAAACTAAAGAGAATTAGGCTTCATTCCATTCATTAAACTTCTTCACTTTACTCCCTAACTTGTTGGAACTAACTTGTAGACAAGTATAATGAGGTATTTTCTCGTACTACTTTGCACCTGCAAAATAATCTATAGGGATGTGAGCTACATTATCTCAGTAAGAAGGGACAGAGTCATAAGAGTACATTAGCAAACATGGTTGTTCAATCATTAGTTAGATGCAAATGTAGAAGACAAATAATAAAACATGTCACAATGTTTAATTGGTTCATTGTGAAGTTAGAGTAATTATGTATACTCTAACTTGGATTTTGAAGAGTTTAATGCGATACATCAGACTACATTCAAACTTGTGCAATGGAGTATACTCTCTTCCCTAAACAACATTCGGACTACTTTTCCCAACCTTGCCATGATCCCATCTCTTGTCATTTAGTTTGACTAAGGGTGGCAAAAATGGTCCTATTGAAGAGTCGGTATTTAGTCTGATACCCTAACCGTTACTCTTATTGGGTTATAGTAAATGTCAAGTTAAGTTTGTAATTAGTTCAAGATTAATCTGGTTTATCAAGTGATCAACTAAGCTCATATACACAAGACAATATGTATGTTAAGGTAGAAAGCAGTACTCAGAGTTCAACTCCTAATTCATTAGTCGGTATCTTAAGCATATACACAACATATGCACATACAAATTAATTACAACGACAAATAAGTATTCTTACTCCTCAAAGTTTCCTGATATGATACTTTAATATGCTCAAACACATAGATCCCAACTTATCCGGACGTAATGTCATGAGCTTCAGTACTTCACATTCATGGTCTTTGTTAATAATGCCTAGAAAACAATACATAACTTCAGTTTTAAATCCACATATAAGGTAAGAGCTTATTTTAATTATTAAGTATGTTTACAGTCTGATCTAAGTAGGCTCTTTAGTTACTTATTTACTTTTTGTTGACTTAAGATAGGTTCTGATTGAGGTTCTAACTAAGGTTCTACTAAAGTTCTAGCTAAGGTTCTACTAAGATTTTGGCTAAGGTTCTAATTAAGGCTCTACTAAGATTCTGATTAAGGTTTTAACTAAGGTTCTAGTTAAGGTTCTACTAGGGTTCTACTAAGGTTCTACCTTCAATATAGTTATAAAGTTCTAGTATTACCTACTTTCCAATGTAAAGCCAATTTTTACTATATCGAATTATTCCCCACCGAAGTATAGTCTGATCTTCTTTCTGGCATAATTTCTAACTCTATAGCCATCAATACAACTTACTATTTAACTCATATACAAATTTACCCTACATTTCCAGAATTTTCTAAGCTCTATAATGTTAGTAATTATCAACCGAAAGACCTTAATTACATACATCAATTCCTATGACAATAACTATTCACATATACTAATGTTGTGACTTAGAAATGTAATCTTAATTTCACCGAATACCAACTTTTCACTTGAAAATCCTCATTTATTAAATCATAATAATCTACTTTAAGCTACCGTAGGGTAATAATTATATATCACACTATAGTTTTACAAAGAATTACTAAAACTCTTTTGAAAACACTCGTTTAGCATACTGTTTTGATGAAAACGATCTTTTCCCCAAAATTCGACAATATGATTTTTGCAATCCAATTATATAACATCAAAATTCAACATCTTAAGAGTATAGCAAAAATTTTTTAGGTCGAAACTATATCAATTGGTTTTTTAATTATTCGCTTAAAATTTGGTGTGAGGACGTTTTTCTTAAGGATCCCATATCTACACTCAAAATTTTGAAAATTTGATTGAATATTTGAATTTTTCATGCAAAAACACATGAGGAAACCAAATTTTATAATTTTTGGTGATTGTTCGCTTTTTTTTTTCCTTAATTTTTGACGAAATAAAAAAAAAAATATTTAGCGACTTACTGAAAACTTAAGCTTCGACCACCGTAAGGAGGGGAAGGTGTGTCGACCCACTTTACCACTGGCCACTCTTTCAAGCTATCACTTGGTTTTCCTTCCAGTTATGCGTCTTCCTTAAGTACTTATAAAATCCCAATTTTACACTATTTTTTCTAATTTCTTTTTCCTTCTCTCTCTCTCTCTTTATTTTCAAATTCTAGAATTTTCATAAACTATGAAATGACTAAAATTTGTTCAGATAGCCTCTTTCATTTTTTTTTATAGTCCACTTAGAGTTGCATGTGATTTTTTTCCCTCATCAACATGTGTAACTTATAAGATTAGGTGTTACCAATGTGTTTCCCTATTTTCCATTTATCTTTAATCTTTACCACACCTCTCCACGTGTTCTCCAATTGTCTAATAGAATTTTTTTATCATTTTTTTTCAATTTTTATTAATTTATTTAGTGAATGTTCCCTAATTTCGGGTATTTATAATAATTATGGGTATATATGTTAAGTCCTGAAGTGGTAGAGTTGTAACAGTCTTGCCGTACAAACCATTCTAGGATGGAAGTTGACTTCACAACTGCTATCTTAGACTTGATTTATACAAGGTGTCTACGACTAACCTGCTTTGAAGTAAACAGTTCATAAATTAAATAAGTTATTTGCTTAAGAAAGTATGAAAATATATATATATATATATATATATATAGACACTAGGATTCAAGTATTAGAAATAATGTTTACAGGGTTTCATTGCCCTATACTTCCTAAATAATACATTCTTTGAAAATGAAATATTCCAAATAAAATCTAAGACCTTGACAATATATATCTATTCTTCAGATGTATTTCTTTACTCCCAAGAATTCAACAGTTGCTAGTTTTAGGGTAATTATGATCTGCTTCCTAGCTGGCACCTACAATAAAGTCAACAAGGACATGAGCAACCATAACTTAGTAAGTTAGGACGGAGACTCAAAATCATACAGCAAACACAAACATGGTTATCAACTAAATTACTTAGTTGGATGCTATGTATGTATAAGTAAATATCATCGTACAACGTTATCCAGCCCATCATGAGATTAGAGAAATTGCGCTTGCTCTAATCAGGGTTGAGGAATTGCTGTAAATGCAACAGCTTATGACCAAACCCAAGTTTATGCAATGGAGACATCGCTCCTCTCGCGACTACCTTCGAACCATTGACTTCACCCTTCACATAACCTCTTCACCTATCACTTAGTTCAACTAAGGATGAAAAAGGAATTAATTATGCTATCCAATGCTATCCAGTGCTATCCCTTTTGAAGGAGTCGGTATTTGGTTGGAGAATCCTAATATTCCCTTAATGGGTTGCTATTTATATCCGATTTATATTTACAGGTCATATATTTAGTTAGGTTTAGTTTAGAGTGATCAATCATTTTATACAAATTACACAATACAAATCACACAATATAAGTCAAAGCAGCACATCAAAATCATATCATCAACTTAGAACAAGCACAATCAAATACAATTTCAAGCCTCCAAAATACAACACCGTATTAATCCTAACTTACCTGGTATATTTGGTCACTTACTCAACTAATTGTAGGTTAATTCGTCTTCGTGTGTCCTATAATATATAATATAAATAAGTTTTTAATATTTATATTTTGATGATATGTATATGTATATATACTCTAGGTTATGATTTAACTTAATTCTTCCCATATACATGATAGTTATTATTAATTCATCCTAGGTTAATTTAGGGTTTGGTTTTCAAATCTGATTTTGATTTAGATTCTAAAGTGGTTCCAATTGAGGATATTATACGTAAAGCCTAAAAATGTGATCTGAACGCTAATGTGAAATCACATTAGGCTCGAGTATACTAAATATCACTTTTGGTCCTAAATCAGTATTCTATTATGAGTTTTATGAGGAAACAAATTATGATTATTATTACTTTAATGAGGAGACTAACTATTATTGCTTTGATGATTGGATGAGATTCGCTTAGTTTTTAGACTTTTTTATTGAAAACAGTTGGAGAGTTTTAAAACAGTTAATTTATTATGAGTTTTACTTTGTAGATTATGTAGGGGTCGCTTATGACTCCTTATAGATTTATGTATTATTAGAGTATGAGACTCCATGTTTAGAGTCTTGAGGTTTATTAAATTGAATAAGTTATAGATGTTCCGGAATTAGAACATGGCACCTACAGATGGTATGAACTTTGAGATAAGTGGTTAATCACACCATATTTTATTTAATGTTGATGAGATATTTAATATGAGTTGGTGAGATATTTAATATGGGTACTTGAAAAATCCTAATTTTACACTATATTTTCTATTTTTTTTCCTTTACTCTCTCTCTTTATTTTCAAATTCCAAAATTTTCATAAACTATGAAATGACTAAAATTTGTTTAGATAGCCTCTTTCATCTTTTTATAGTCCACTTAGAGTTGCATGTGATTTTTTCCCCTCATAAACATGTATAACTTATAAGATTAACTGTCACCAATGTGTTTCCTCATTTTCCATGTGTTCTTAATCTTTGGCATACCTCTCCACCTATTCTCCAATTGTCTAATAGAATTTTTTTTTTATCATTTTTTTCAATCTTTATTAATTTATTTAGTGAATTTTCCTTAATTTCGGGTATTTATAATAATTATGGGTATATATATTTTTATAATAATTATATTTGATGCCTATACATGTCTTATATATATATATATATTTAATGTCCAATATTAATTATATTGCTTTTATAATATATCTCTAAGTGTTAATTAATTTTCGAAACTTATGTCGTACATAACAGATAATATAATAACGATATAGTAAATTTTTACTATTTTGACTTTTTTTTTTAGTATTTTGTTATGTTTTAGATTTCAATCTTATGGCTTATGGGATTTCTTCAACTAATGTCCCGAGTCTATATGTAAGTTTTTAAGTATTTAGATTAGTTTCATCGATACCTTAAATTTACCCGTTCAATTCCTATTCGTTGAGTACAAGAGTTACTCTAAGTTCTAGGATACTAGGACTGTATTGTTTGTTGGTTAATAGATAAGATAATTAAATTATGCTTATTATATTAGTTTATTTATGCTTACATGTGAATTTTGGCTATTTGTGACATGTGCATTTGCATTTGGTGTTGTGCTTATTGTTTTTTAGTTGCAAGTGCAGGTATAGGTACAGGTATTGTTACTTTGATAACCGGATGGGATTCACTTAGTGTTTAGACTTTCTTTATTGAAAACGGTTGGAGAGTTTTAAAACAATTAATTTATTATGAGTTTTACTTTGTAAATAGTGTAGGGGGTCGCTTGTGACTCCTTATAGATTTAAGTATTATTAGAGTATGAGACTCCATGTTTAGAGTCTTGAGGTTTATTAAATTGAATAAGTTATACATGTGTTGGAATTAGAACAGGGCACTTACAGATGGTATGAACTTTGAGATAAGTGGTTAATTACACCACATTTTATTTAATGTTAATGAGATATTTAATATGAATCGGTGGTTATCTATTTAATGTGGATTATAGACAAATGATGGATTACTAGATGCCTTAAGCGGCTTCTAAGATTGAGATGTGGAGAGATTGTAGTATCTTAGGTTTCGAATCATTACAAAAACACCACTATCATTGTCATCTGCAGTTGAACCACCATTACCAAGACGCACGCTGCCCTCCAAAACGCTAGTCTAACATCTCTTTTTACTCTCAATCATTGGTTGCTTGCTCTAAGTAAGCTATAATCTCCGTCACCCATTTCCGTTTGTAGAAGTGGCTCCAAATTGACTTGGACAATTCCATTTGACTTGACCCGAATTTGTTTGACCTGCGCATCCTTGTTCTAGGTTAGTTAGGTTCTTTTCTTCTTTTTCCTTTTTATTTGGATAATAAAGAAGCACAAAACATATTAAAAGAAGGTTTTTCTAAAGTTTGGGATTTTCTTTAAAATTTTTAATGATGGCATCCTTTTTAGAACCTTTCTTTTGAAATTAAAAAAAAGAAAGAAAGAAAGTGAACTTAAAGTGGAATTGGCTTTTAAAAGGTAAAAAAATACCAAATCACTAGAATAAATATATATATAATCGGTATGTAGGCACCTAATGGGTAGCTTTACTATTGTGAAAATTTATTTTATTTTATTTTATTTTGTTTATTTTCTTTTTTATTGAATATAGTATTTTCTTAAAAAGTTTCAAGAAAAAGAAGAAATAAAAATATTTTCTTCTTGCATTTTCTTTTTAGTTAGTCATTTTCAAAATTATCGTAAGCTTCTTATTTTCAGCAAATTTTATTTGATAACCGCTATTTGGTTAGAAAAAAAATGTGCCCAATTTCAAAATCTGT
Source organism: Lumnitzera racemosa (assembly GCA_024138005.1). Classification (NCBI taxonomy): domain Eukaryota; kingdom Viridiplantae; phylum Streptophyta; class Magnoliopsida; order Myrtales; family Combretaceae; genus Lumnitzera; species Lumnitzera racemosa. The sequence goes on from JAMXBC010000008.1 coordinate 24,486,838, forward strand.
GGTTTTCAAAAACTAATGCTTTGAAAATAAACATCGGATTACTTAACAGACTTTAATTTTTATTTTCCAGCTTTTTGTCAATGGTGACTCCATGAACTTAGAAAAAAAAAAAGAAAACCATAATCATCTCAACCCTTTCGTTGAGCGAAACATATCGGGAGGGCTTTTTATGAATCAAAGGATTAAAATAAATAAATAATTTGAAAATTTGGGCTCGACAATTGTAACATTTAAACGAAGGATTACGTTCATAAAGTTTCCACCATGTTATCTCAAGTTAATAAAGAGAGGTTTTCCAAATTAAGTGTTGTTGAGTTGAGTTGATTGCTGATTACAGGTTAAAAGTTATATACTCAACTTGGAAATGACATAATGAATCATCGTTTAAGTGGTAGGAGTTTGAGAAAAAAAGAAGAAAGCAAATGCTTTGAGAGGTGGGTCGATACGGATAGCGACTTAGGTTATAGATTTTTGATAAATTCACTTTACTACTCGATTAAGTGTTGGCATAAACAAATGTGTTATGAGTTAGGCAAATGTTTTCCACTATAGTTGCTAAGCTATACTATGATTCTTAGCGATATTATATATTGAATTTACCATACCTTAAATATATTAGAAATTACAAACTATGTTAGAAGTTGAAATCTATACTATACAGTGTACATTTAATGGTTGGTACAAAGTCATGTCCTGTATCCTACCCGATGATTGCAAATTTTAAAGATCTAGAATCAGTACTCATCTTAAAGCTCATTCAACCATATAGGGTTCCTATAGATTTAAGCATCTAATAGATTTATAATGCTGACCTCTAATGCGTACTGTTTTTGTAATTAAAAGTTAATTTTATATTATGGATAATTTCTATATTAATTTAATAATGCAAGAATCCAGCAACGGTATTACTATGTTCTTCATGGTATATTGTCATGTCGTTTGTCGAACTTCTTGCTTCCCCCACATGGAAAACATCTTAGGAAAAAAAAAAAAAAAAAGACCTTAATGGTAAAATGAGATATACATAGGATTAGGAAATAGTTGGGTCCAACGGGCCGAACTGTGAGTTACAACCTAAACTATAGCCTGGTCTGCTGTATTTGGTGGGTCAGTGTTATTTAGTGTGCTTGATCTACTAAATGTGGTGGATCCAAACCTAGGTCGAAAGACTGGTGATTCAACTAGTTGGTTCTGACTTAAAAATTAAAAAATATATATGTAATTTTAGATAAATTAAATGTAAGTATTACTATTAATTAAAATATAAAATAAAATTAAATATATATTATTACTTATATCTGTAAATTGATATGGAGATTGAATAATATATATGAGTTTATAAAAAAAAAATTATTAAACCCATATATTTTAAAATTGGTGGAAGTAGATGTTATGCCATAAAATATATTACCTTAATAACTAAAAGAGTTTGAGGTACAAAATATTATAAGTTTTATATATTCTTGTCTAATTTTTTAGAGAGTAAATACTTTTATAAATTAATATATTTTATTAATTTATGAAAATATGAGTGTATTTATAATTTAATGTAATTAAAAATCATAAGAAACATATTTATGCTATTTATAAAACGGCAAGTATATTATAAATATTAGATAGATGGTATTTTTTTTTACATCATTTGATTCACTTCCATGGAGGTTATATTTTTTTTCTAAAGTTTTATTTGAAATAATAAAAGATTACAATAAGTATTGTCTATCATAAATTTAGTTTTATATTAATTATATGGGTAAATTTAGTTCCACATTAATTATATTGATAGATTTTTCTTGAGATATTACCTATAAAAAATATCTTCCTCACTCAATTCACCAATTATGACATATAGTAATAATTGTATATTATAAAAAGCGTAAATTATTAATCTCAGTATTCAATAATTAATAGGATAAAATAGTTATAATTTATTGGAGTTTTTTTTTTTCAAATTAAAAGTAAAGATAAAATAATATTTCTTTAAAAAAAATAAAAATAAAAATAATTGATCTGGGTGGATAATCGACCTATTAAACTATCAAACTAAGTGAGCCAGGTTGGATCCAGCTTAAGTTGGACCGGTCGCGGTATAAGAGAACCAGAGACGCTTGACCCGCAGGTCCGAAACTGGCCCTGGTCTAGATATACATGTACCATGTGAAAAGTGAAAACCAACGACTTTTCTCGTTTTGGAAAACTGCCTCTTGTTTTCGGAAAGGGCTCCACCATCGCGTGCGAATTTACAAATAGCTTGTCTTTTGTCGGTTTACGAAAACAAAAATAATAGCGCTAGACAAGAAAAATATTTTTCATTTTTTTTGTCATATTTTATATAAAACATTTTCAAACCATCAACTTTTGTTCTTATCACCCGACCATTCCTTAATCAAACATCAGCCGTCACGGCATTTTGTGCAAATAGTTAGAGACTGTCATGCAACGTCCTTATGTTCAACGATCAATAAATGAGACATTCAAACGATTCAACGCTTTGGGTCTCTAAAATTACCAATCTTTAAAGCTTTCTCAACTTATCAATCACGTGTCAAAATTGAAAGAGATAAAGATAACATCACCATAATATTACAATATACTTTAATAATTTAAATAGCTTCATCAATCCATTTTTTTTTTTTTTAATTAATGAAGATCAAGTTTGGCCACAAATAGACATAGTACTTGGACTTACATAACACTAACACAGGTTCATAATATTTTCATAGAAACTCCCCACAAGAGGGGCGTAAAATATGATATTAGACTGGACTGCAGCCCCTTTCCTAGCTAGACTATCAGCAGCATCATTCATGCTTTTGCTGATGTAGCCGATACTAAAATTCTCAAATTTGCTGCTCTAAGTCCCTGCATAAAACAACCACTTCATCTAAGTTAGAATCCTCATATGTTAGAATTTGTAATATCGTTATTGCTTTCGATAAGAGATTTTTATGTTTAAAAGACTGTCCAATGCAATTTTAAGTGCTTTTGCTATGCCCCACAGTTTAGCTTCGAAGGGAAGGAAATAGGCTATTTGTTATGTAAATGCTACTAGGAATCTTCCCTTGGTATTGAACATAATTGCTCCTATTTCCGCCTTAATTTGTTTAAAATTGATTGACCATCTGTGAGGATGAAGATAGTTCCACTATATTGCACATCAGGTAAGACAATCTTCCTGATAAGATCATCTGCTCTTGTTGAGGCGCTACCTTTCATCCTTTCATGTACTTTGACTTTTGCCTAGCATAATTGTTAAAATCGAGATTTTATCTATGTGATTTTACGATTTTAGATGAATCTTTTGAGTTAACTTGAGTGTAGAAACTTTTTTCGTATAGAAACTTATATTTTTATCCGAGTTTACCTATAAACTTAGTAGAAATTTATATTTTTGACTAAGTTTACTAATTTTACAAATTTGAGTTGAATAGACTAAAAAAAAAAAATATAGCTAACCTTTTATAAGTTATCGACTATTAAGGAATTACAACATTTATCCTATTATATTTCAATTTTTTACCTTTTTCTTTCTCTCTTAATTTCTTATTTTATGTTCATAGTTTTTATTTAAATTTCAACTCCAATAACAAAGCTTTAAAAAAAAAACTATATACTTTATTTTATACTATCAATAACTTAAAATGAGTTGAAATATTTGATTCTTTTTAATTTATAGCTTAAAACAAAAATTGGGAAAAAGTTCAATTTTAGCTTTATTTGTCTTTTTCCCAATATATTAAGAATTTTTATAAAAAAAAATTAATTACTTCATTTTTTGAAAAATTTTCATTATGTATTTTAAGTTTTGAATAACTATTATAAGTATATGTATAATTTTAGTTATTTTACATAAGTTGTAAAAAGTTAAGTTTCTATGTTTCGACGTTTCGATTTTATGTTTTAATTTTATAATCCTTCTAATGATTTTAAGTAGAATCGCGAGTTTGATAACCTTATTACCCAAGTAGACCATCGTAGTACTTCATTTGGGTCTTTATCACCAAACACACTATCATTTCTATGCTTCTAAATTGCCTTGAGAAAGAATAAGAACTTGGTTTGACAAGGTGGTTTCCTAGTATGCTCCTTTGCCATGGTTTTTGTGAAGGAAACATTTTACTTGATCCATCCATGCAGGGGCTGTGAGAAGGGCAAAAGAAAAGCAGTTGCATTATTAAGTGTTTTCCAGATTTCTTTAACTTTTTCACAATCCTTTAGGATGTGATTAATGGTTTTAGTTTGCTGTTTTTAGAGATCACATAAAGTATTTAGTTGGATTCCTCTTTTATATAATTCATACTTTGTTGGTAATGAATTATGTAGAGTTCTCCAAATGAAAGTTTTTATTTTTGGAATTGTTGGCATTCTCCAAACCTAACTCCAGTTTTCCATAGATAGCTTAAGTGATACTTCTCTTTGAGTAGTTGTTTGTAGACCTTCTTGAGAGAAAAATTTCCATTTTCACTTAACTTCCACACTATAGATTCCTTTTCTAAATGATCATGTATTAAGAATGACATTCCTTAGCTTGGATTTGTGGAAGTTTTTAATGGAAATCCAACGATCTCTTCATTCCATTCATTAAGGTCCATCCAAGCTCTATTAATAGTTAATGTTTCAGCACTTTTAGGTAAAGATCCAATAAAAAAGGTCCTTGGAATGCCTTCATTGCATTTGTTGTGCCACTAGAATAGAGTTGTGGTGCCATGTCTTAAAGTATGCTTGACATGTTGCTCTAGCCATTGCAATCCTTTGAAGATAATCTTGGTTGTCTCAGTTGCATTTAATGGACCTCTACCTTTTGGGCATCTTTTATACTTATCTCTCATTACTTTGGCCCATAACTTTTCTCCTAGAAGTGCTTGCTAAGCTAATTTGATCAAGTATGTTCTGTTTAGCAATTTAAGGTCATGAAGACCCAGTCCTCCATTTTCCTTACCATTTTACAGCCAATGCATCTTCTTTGTTTGCTGTGTAGATCCCCATCTTGTCATTGTTTCTAGTTTAGTTAGGACAAAGGATGGTATCTTAGAGAACTGTAAATAATGTTTGACTGTGCCTTCAATCACAGATGATATGAAAACTTTTCAACTTGTAAAATTTAGAGGTTTGGCTTTCTAGCCTGTAAACTTTCCTTTGGTCTTCTTAATAAAAAAATTTATATCCCCTTTTGTAGTTTTCTGTGCATCATTTAGGGGAAAGCCTAAATAGCGACCAAACTGTTGGCGCTGCTTAATGCCCAAGATAGTTTCTATGTTATGTTTGAGTTCCTAATGGAGATTTTGTGAGAAGATGACTCTTGACTTAGTTAGGTTTATCATTTGGCTTGATACTTCTTGGAACTGTTACATCACTGAGCTCATTTCCATGGCATTTTGTGAGTTGGCTTTGCCAGGCAAGATAAGGTAATTTACGAAGAACAAGTGGGATAATCTTAACTCAGATCCCTTATATCTTATTGGTTTTCATTTATGTAGATCTATACTTTGTTGAGTCATTCTACTTAGATATTCCATGGAAAAAATAAAAAAGGTAAGGAGATAGGGGATCTCCTTGCCGAATTCCTCTACTTGAGGAGAAAAAAAGTAATTTCTCTCCATTAAGGATAGGAGCAAATTGTATAGTTGCTAAAGCAGAGCTAATCGGGTTAATCCATTTTAATAGAGAGTTTAGCTTAGTCAAAGCTAGCCTTATAAAACTCCACTCCATTTGATCATATGCTTATGTAAGTTCAGTTTGATAATCATCCATCCTTGTTGTCCTTTCTTTTTACTATGGGAATGTAAGATTTCGTGTAAGAGAATTACATTATCTTACGCACTTCTTCTAGAGATGAAGTTGCCTTGGGTATGACTAATGAAAGAGTTAAAATAAGGCCCGATCTTATTCACTTAGATCTTCATAATTCCTTTGTAGACACTTGTACATAGACTTATGCACTGGTAGTCCTTCAAATTATTTGCCCCATAAAATTTAGGTATCAACACCAAATGAGTTCAATTTATCTTACTTAGGATTTAGAGGTGTGGAAAATACTTTTGATGAAGTCACTGATTGTATTGTCAATTGTATCCCAACATTTAATATAAAAGATGGCATGTAAGCTATCATATCTAGGGGATTTCCTTAGTCCTATGTCAAGGAAAGCTCTTTTATTCTCCTGTGGTGTAACTCTCTCAATAGCTCATGCTTTATTTCTTCTATCAGCCCCCTTCTTAGAACAGTGGTTCTATCATGTGTCAGCTTTATTGCTACATGTTGTGCCTAGAATAGATTGGAGTAGAAATTCCTAACATGAAGCTGAAGTTGACTGTTGTCTTGTATTTAGTTACCACATTGATCATATAGGCCATGAATAGATACTTTCCTTCTTCTTGCTAAAGTTAAATTGTGGAAAAATTTTGTGTTTTACTTACCTTACATAAGCCACTTAGCTCTAGATTTAGCAGTCCATAACGTGTTTTCTTGCTTCATAACTTCAAGGAGCTCCTTCCTAAGAAACGATTCTCTGTTAATAAGACTTTAGGAAAGGGATTTTGTTATTTGCTTCTGTGTTTGATTTATTTGGTTCATAATATTCCTTTTCTTATAGTGCACTATACCAAACACACTCTTATTCCACTCTATCAATTGTCACTAGAATAGATGAAGATTAGTAACCACATTGAATTGTAGATATGACCAGCATCTAGCAAGGAAATATTTGAACTGTGGGTGTTTAAGCCAAATTTTTTGGAACTTAAATGACCTTATTTTATATACTTGAGCTCTTTGAGGCCCATCAGGATTTGAATTGAGGAGGAAGGGCACATGATTAGATCCTATGCAGTTTAGGTGGTATAATTTAGTATGAGAAAAGAGACTAGACCATAGATTATTAGCCTAAGCTTGGTTTATACGAGTTCCAGTAAGTCCAACTAAGTTTTTACTTTGATTAGACTAAGTAAATTTTTTCCCTGTAAAACCTAAATCTTATATGTTGCGAGAATCCATACAATTTTGATAATCTTGGGCCCTTCTTTGGTCAATAGTAGCTCCACCTCATTTCTTAGAAGAGTTTAAAATTTTGTTAAAATCTCCTAATATAATCCAAGGACCATTTAAAGTATCATTTAACACGATGAAATCTTGCCAAAGAACCTTTCTTTCATAATGCCTTGGATTAGCATAAATTGAAGACTGATACCACTTAAAAAGAATATGGGATACTTGGACTGAGATAGTCATTTCCTAGTTGCTAGCATGCACTTCATTGACTATGGCTCGCTTTGCATACCGCATAACCATTAACCCCCAACTTTGGCCACTAACTTCACAACAGAACATATGATGGAATCCTAATGCCCTTGCTAGTTAAGAGCTTCTTGCCCGTCAAGTTTGTTTCAAGAAAATACAAAATATGTAGTTCATTCCACTAGATGAGTTGTTCGATTTCTTGTCTTCCAGCCCCTGAATGCGCTCCCTTGATATTCCAAAAGAGGACATTAAATGACATTCTTCTTAGCATGATGTTTCCTGAAGTCACAATAGTTGGGTTGAGACGGGTGGTAGTCATGTTAAACCGTGCATGTAGGATTGGAGTTTCATTGCTGCCTCTCATGTGCCTATTGATCTCTATCTATAGCCAACAAGGCCTGGCTTGGCTAATTATCAGAGTTGATATCGTGTTTCATGAAGGATATATCCATTGGTTGACAATCCCCTCCAGTCGATGCATTATGACTCGGATTGTTGAGATTTGGACTTGAACTACAAGGTGGAGGTGGAGGAGCTCCATCAGAGTTTGCACTGTTGGTTTCCATTTGGATAGAAGAGCCTGCGGAGTTAGCCCCATCATCCATTTGGTCGTTCGAGTTGTCAGGATCCCCTCTTTCATGGTCAGGACAACCTGTCCTTACAGAAGGTGGTACAATCTGCCATGAGGATACATTTCCTCGAAGGTCATTGTGGGGACTGTATTTGGATGTGAACACAAATTTTGAACTCTCTCTCGTGTGATCAACTCCATTGCTATTTTTCATTACATTGTTTGGGAATGAAAATGCCCAAACTAAAGCATTGGGATATAGGGTTAGTAGGCTTGAAGTTGAACGAATGAGCTGAACGTTAAAACTTGATTTGATACCAGGGTTACATGTTTGGGCGCTCTTTGTTTCTAAGACTTCTTTTTTTGGTTGGTTGAAGAGACTTTGTTATCTTTGTTTATAGTATTCAAACATGTGGGAGGTCCTTTACTCTTGCTTTAATTGCTCATTGATGGACGGGGAATATCATTGATTGCACATTTAAGATGTTGGTCTCTTTGTTTACTCTTAGCTAAAATACAAATAGTTTGATGTGCTATTTCTTTACCCTTACCTTAATTATGTACTAAGTTTAAGTCATCTATACAATCGATGGTTTGCTTTCCCTCAGTTGAAATGACTTTCAATAGCAGGGTCCTTTCCTTTTCCTACTATAGTAACTGACTTATTTCATAGTCCCTTCCATTTTTATCATGTCCATTTGTCCCTTCAATTGCCCTTTTGGAATCTTTAGACGTGACTTGCAGATTCTCTCTTCTCATTGGCCATTTCTCTGCTTCTTGTGTATCTAATTTTGTTTTATCCAAGGCAGCTTGGCTTCTGGATGTGGACTTATCTGCAGAACGTTTTTTCCTTTCAACTTTAATCTAGTTTCCATATTCTACATCATTGCTCTGTTGACTCTATATTCCTCGCAGACTTCTTCGATTGCTCTTGGAAATTCTCCTTCACTTGCGTATTCATTTCTGCATTTTGTTTATTGGTTGTTTTTCCTACTCCATCTATATTTGATAGAGGACATGATGATCTACTATGGCTGATGCATCTGCACTTGGTACATAGATTAGGAAGGCTTTCATATCGCACATTGTATGGTTGATTATCAATGATAACTGTGTGAATGAGAGGGGTAGACATGTTACTTTGCACACATATCCGTGCGAATTTCCCTCTCTCAAAGCCAATAGTATATGTATTAAACTTTAAAACAGGTCCTAAAGCCTCCCCAATTTTCCTAATAGCTATAGTAGAGTAGTATTCCATAGGAAGTTCTTGTATCCTGGTCCATATTGCAATGGAGCCTATCTTAGCCATGGAAGCTTTAAAGTTGGATATCCATTTTTTTATAGCCAAGAAGTTACCATTCACGAACCAAGGCCCCCTTTGGATCACCCAATTAATTTCGGCTTCATAGTTTAACGTAGCTAGTTAGAAACCATTCCTAGCATGTACTAATTTGAATAGGCTAATTCCCTTCCACATCCTTTTCAATTTGTATCCCATAACCTGAAAGCCTAAGTTTCCTTCGAAACTTTTCAAAATAAGAGTGAACTTCCATGGAGACCGAATTGCAGATTTTTCCAGCTTGGTGAAGGAGATAATTTTTATCCCTTTACCTCGTTCATTATCAGATTCCCCTTCCATAACTTTACCTCCATCTTCCATAGCTTTAGGAACATTAGTTAACACAAAATCTCTATAGGAAAATTTGGCAGAAATCTAAGTTCCTACTGAATTATTTGTAGAACCATCACTTAGTTGTTTTCTTTATCGTTAAGCTTGGTCAGCTAGTTCGTTAGGGTTCTCAGTTTTCTTAATCTAAAAGATATCTAGTCACTAACATTTTATCAATAGGAATAAATAAAACACAAACCCTCTTCTGAAAAGCTACTTCAATAAAAATTCACTCGAATTTTTATGTGAAACCTAAGAAAAGATTAATGATTAGTTGATTGAAGGTTTTCTCCGAAATGACATGGATAATTCATCGATTCATTTTATAACTTTATATGAAAATACTTTAGGGGATCCACTTCCGTGATTTAGCATCAATAAAAGACAGCAAAGTCTATCAGATTGATTTGTCTTAACAATGACATAAATCTTATTCTTACCTATTTTTATGCTCTGACCTACTTATACACTTCCTTTTCCTTAAAGAACTTCTATGCCCTATCCTTCCTCCATGACCTCTATATGTATATCTACCTATAAATCCATTTTTACTGATTTCAACATATTCAAATTACCACCTTCTAATTAATATAACTCAATGAATTTCTTTATACTCTGTAATAAATAAAATGAATGATTGGACTGAAATTAAAAATCAAGAGAATCCCATTTGCCTCAATTGCTTTACTTGGTGAAGGACAAGCCAATAATTGTCAAACGATTTTGCTATTTTCAAGACATTCAGCATACATTTGTGACAAGTTGTTTGCTCATATAAAAATTTTCTTAAATTTACTACTTCTATCATCTTTTATCTTTAGAAAAGTGTCGTGGTCAACAGTTATTTGCTACAAATACAAGTACAGAAAACGAGGACAAAATTTAATTATGATATTTAAGGACTTTAAACATTAAATACTAATTAGGGGAAAAAAACGCACACACACATAAAGTTTAGAAGTGAACTTGATATTGCCCCTTCTTATATTAACAAAACATCGTCCTTTCGAAATAAAGAAAAAGAGAAAAACTACACATTTAGCTATGAATATTCATCTACTATTCTACTTGAGTCATCAATTTCTCTCTCTCTCTTTTATTAAATTTTATTTGAGTCCTCAATATTTTTTAATTTTTGCAAGAGTAAAATTTCCATCCACTTCATCAAACCTTTTGTTCATTTTTGATCGGGTGTACATATTCTTTTTGCTCTTTTCTTATTTTCGATTTTTTGTACTTTTAATTATATTACATAATCGAACATATTTAATATTATTTTATTAAACTAATTAGAAGCTAAAAACGAGTCAAATATGAAAGGAAAATTTAACAAAGTTGATGAAAATTTTATTTTTATAGAAGTTTCAAAAAAATTGACTACTCAAACATATGAGGTAAATAGATTGAAGATCTAAATAGAATAGTAGATTAACATTGCGGACTTAAATGTGGACTTTTTCCAATATGGAATAAGAGAAATCATTAGCTTTTAAATAAAATTAGGAATCCTCCTTCTTGATGTGGAACAATATCATCACTACCTGAACTTTAACTATTTTTCTAATTTTATACTGTTCGGAGTTTGTTTCTGCTCTAGGCCCCTTAGTTTAAGCTCGGCCCATCAAACACATTCAAAGGGAACATAGATGGTTAATATAGCAATTGCCATCAATCCCACGAATCCCTCTCCCATTTACTCCTTGACAGTTGAAGATGTGCAAGGATAAAGGGAATTGTGGGAATGTGGCTTAACTACCATTTACGTCCTCTTACACCTATAGGAATCTTCAAAACACTTAAGGTAAGGGATCTAACACCTTAACTTCTAATTCCTTAGTGTTATTGCTAATGCTCTCGCTCCTTCCTTACCTATTATATTAACTTGAGCGTCGAAGTGCTTATGTTGGAGACACATATGACTCTATGAAACTAGTTTTATTTTGTTGGTTTCTCATACCCTCTTAAACACATCGATCCTACCTTGCACCTTAGCCTATCCTTACTGAGAAAGTAGCAACATCAATACTTAAAATTTGAATTGTTAAACGTTATACTCAATTAACCTTTACTTATCAAATTTACTACTTTACCTCTCATCATTTATTCTTGTACTTTCAAGCCAATGAGTGTTTCTTACATCATCATCTTTTTAAACTTCAAACTTTAGAGCTCATTTACTTTATGGAATGGAATAGACAAGGAATAGAGAAATTATATCTTAAAAATGACCATTATAAGGAGTAGGTAAGGAATTTTCACTTTTAAGTGTTTATTTCATGTAAAGTTGTATTGCAGGGAATACTTATCCTAATGTTTATTTTACTAGGTTAATTGTAATATTAAGTTGAGAATACAACAAAATACCAGTTTGCTCTTATTTGGTTACTTTGAAAAATACTAAAAATTGCAATATTGATGAGGGTACAACGATTACACTATTTAAACTTTTTATTCTTCTACAGAAGAAATAAAAAATTTCATCTTTTCTTAAGTAATAACTATTCTTAGTGGAGTGAGAATAGAAAAATCCTTAAAAATTAAAATTTCTTACTCATCTTTTAAGTAAATAAGGTAATAGAAAGTTCAGTGGGAATAGTTATTCTACTTTCTTTCTATTACCTCTAAGTAAAGCGGCCATAGGTGTTATTTGTTTAGGTATATCATTTTGTAATTTTAAGCTTCAAGTATAAAATTGAAAAAATATGCAAAGTTTAGATTGTGATTTTAGTATTATCCTTCCTTATTATATGGAGATTAATTATTGCCTCCTGTTGTAGAATGGGGGACTATGTATTTCTAAAAAAAATGCACATTCCTTTCATATGCTAATTATATTATAATATATAGTTTCAAAGACTCTTTTCTTTTTAATATTTCATTTATTTACGTTATTATTAATGCACTTTTATATTCTATTATAACAAATTATTCTAAATTATTTAAGTAATTTTTGAATTGGATATTCAATAAATCATATTCAGTAAATTTTTATATGAAATAATATATAATGGTAATTGATGTCTTATATATCTTGTATATAAACAACAAATGTTAATGAGCGAGCAAAAATTTCTGTATGTTTTTTTTCCTATTGAAAATTTAACAAATAATATATAATAAATCATTGGTTTTCAAGAATTTATATTATTTGAATAATTTTTTACGTGTTTTTTTTTTGTAATACATAAAGATTTTAATAACATTTACATTTAAAAAAAAATCATAATCTTTATTCAAACTTTTATTCATGCATTGCATAGACTCTTTATTTAATATAAATTTAGAAGCACTTACATTTTATATTCTGTTTTAGCAAATTACTGTTCAGTAATTTATTTTAAGTTATTCTTTATATGAAAATTATATATCATATTATAATATGTTATATTGTCTAATAGTAAATGAATTAAATATTTTATTGGATCATACTTTTTAAATAATACATAAAATATTAAATTATTTTTAGAATTTTTATTTTCCAAAATAAGAAATTTATAATTATAATTCAAATTTTTATCTGTACATAGCATGGGCTTTTAACTAGTTATCGTATTATGGGAGTGGATTGCTATTTCTTATTCCCATGAGAATATTGATTCCTTGTCATTTCAAAATAGAACAGGCAATCATTTTCTTTTTAAAATATAACTTACGATAAACATACATAACTCATTTGAGGATATTTTGTAACTTATCTTTTGTTAACTATTGACATTCTTATAAACTAAAAATTGGAATAACAATTTTTTAATAATTAGCTATTTACGTAAATCAATAATACAATTAACAACATTGTTGGTAATAAATATTCCTAGATATGATAGGTTTTCTAAGATGAAATGCCATATGAACAAGACAAACTTAGAAAATCTATTTCATAAGTATGATTACTAATAGAAGGTTATAACAGGGATTTTCCCAAAAGAAGTACAACTTGAATTCTTAGGAGATTCTTTTATTTCTAACAAACTCTCTTATTCTATTTTCTTCAAATCTTCCATAAAGTCCTTATGGCCTCAAGAAGAAGAGGAAAGGTAAGTAGAAGGACTAATAGTAATGTGCACTTCCAAGCTAGTTTGGAGATTGAAGAGGTAGATGAGACATATCTAGAAGATCATCTTCCATCCATTGGAGATTAGTTAATGTCAAAACCTTTGGGATCTAGGGTTTCCGTATGCTAGTGATTGTTGAAATACGATAGGAATTTGGGTTCTCTATTAGGCTAAAAAGGTATTTAAAATTAAATGTTAAATAAAATTAAATGAGTATTTAGAGTTTTTAAATGATTTTGATTTATTCTCAATAAAAATTAGTGTTTGCAATTTGTGAGGGTTATTTGCTTTGTTAAGTAAAGCATCCCTAGAACTCTAAAAAGACCTTTGAATAATTTTTAATTATGTTAAAGGAGTTATGAGATGATAATATTCAACTTGAAACGGATACTAAGGTGAGAACGAACTTTGTAGAAGATTAAAAATTGAATCTAAAAAAGAAAGAAACTTGCTAAAGGGTTTTTAAGTGATAAATTATGTGTGCTAAATTAAGCAGGTGTATTCCTTAAGATGGAACTTTCAACTGGGAAAAAAATGGATGTTTGCTTACTGGGAAAAAAATGAATATTTAAAATGCTAATAAACCATAAAATTTTGATTGAAAGGCTAAGTTAAAAAGTAAGATAAGAAGGAATTAACATGAGTAAAAAGTACCGAGTAAGTATGGGAACTAATTTGATGGTTTCCAAATGACATTGTTTGGGAAAACTAGATTATAATCTATCAAATATTAATTTAATAAATCAATATGGTGAAAAGAAAAAACATTTAATATATATTAGTGGTAGACAAATACTAATATAACTTGAACTTATAAAAGTATGAATAGTAGCATTTTAAATAACTACTAATCAATATTGCTATGTATTCAAACTTTATTGATATTTATTTACTATATATATATATATATATGTATGTATGTATATACATATACATGTTGCATAATATCTAATGAAGCTTTTCTTGTACGATGGAGATAAAACTTGATTTTATGGTTATTTAGTAGACATCACTATTTCTTTCTTCTTTTTTTTTTTTTTTCTTTGTTGAACCATTAACTCTCTTACTTGGTTTAATTGTATTGGCTAGTAATAAAAAGTTTAGGGAATCTGAGTGTAGCGAATGCTGCAATAACTTGTATGACCTTATTAGAGAAAAAAAGTTCACTAATATAATATGCTGCATAGATTAATGAACAATGTGTAAGTATCAATAACATTTTGATATATGATAATGAAAGATCATACTTTTTGAAAAAGTACCTATTAATAGGGTACTTTGAACATGGGCTCCTTAAGCTCGTCTGGACTTGATAAGGCTTATAGCTTATAGCAAGTCAGCCTTGGCTCAAGCTTAGAATATAGCCTCTTTAACTATAGGAGGCTTCTAATGGTTAGGAGACTTTAGATAAGGCTAAAAGACTAAGTCAATAACTACCTCCTACATAAGCTAAACACATTAGACACCATAATTCTACTCTCTAATACTTACGGTTGTGGCTTTGCTTACTAGCTCCTATCCAACTGTCAGCACCACTTCTCTATAAATACAAACCATTACCCAATGGTAAACTACTCAATACTTTACATATTTAAGCCTATATATTACTCTTAAGTACTCATAACTCTCTAAACACTTGATTACCTTAAATATTAGAGTGATCGCGTCGGACAATACCCTAGCGCCCCCTCACAGTACTCTTTTTTATAAGCTCAATCACTTGTGTGAAGTCTAGTTTCTCTCAATTCCATACCAATAAGGATCTTGAGATGACATTTGGCACCGTCTGTAGGAAGTTGATCTAAGTGCCTAGCTAAACATACTAAATACTCTCAAAAACACTACCTTTGACCACCACGTCTTGTGTTAACAACCTTGAGAACCACCAGTTAGTGAATAACCAACTTGTTGAGGACTAGCCCCTTCTAAGAAAAATTGTAGAGAAGTGCTTGGTTGAGGAGTTTGCCCCCTAAAATAGGCTACTTCCTACTTACCTCAAGAAAATCGAGTGGTGTAGTACAAAAACCTACCCCTCTTCCCCCCCCCCCCCCAAAGCCTTTGATGCTCGCATTAGGTAGAATAACCACCACTACTAGCAATAAAATAGTGGGGATTAGTAACCTGATCCACCAATCCAACAACATCTAGTAAGGTCTATGGCTACCTACAATCAAGCTTTAGCTGACAATGAGCAGGTAGCCGACTCCCGTGGAGTACCAGCATACTTAATAGTACATTGAGCTCACCTAGCAGATGATGTCGACCTCAATGAGCTTCATGGGATAGTGAGGAGGCTCTTCGAGTAGCAAGGGAGCAAGATAGTTGGCAACACTGGGTTGGTCGCTAGCAACAAAACCCCTTTCACCAAGGGGACCTACGATGAAGTGTTTCCTACTAATAGTAAGCTTTCGACCTTAGACTGATACGAAGATAATGGTGATCCTAATGATCATCTCCTCTATTTTTGTACCTTTATGAACCTTCATGGTTATCGAGATGCTATAATGTGCAAGGCTTTCTCATGTACCTTGAGGAAAGTGGCTCGGACATGGTTCAACCACTTGTTTGAGAACTCTATCAACTCTTTTAATGAGCTGCTATGGAGGTTCAACCTCCACTTTAGGGCAGAGCAAGGGCGAGACTTTACGAAAATAAGTGGCCTAGTTCAATAATGCTGTAGTCGAGATCCCTTAGTTGAACAGGGGAGTAGCAGTCTATGTTGTGCAGCTCGACATCCAACTCTTAAAAGACTTCTTTCGATTACTTGCGAAGTGCAAGCTGAAGACCTTATTCGATTTCTGAAATAAGGCCTATAAATACACGGACCAAGAGAACAATATTCGTGCTAGGCACTATGCCAACTGAGAAAGGTTAAGTGAAAAGAAGGATAAGGAAAGATTGTTCGTTAAAGACCATCTTGGTGGTAAGGCACCGAATAGAGTAGAGGGGGAAGGCTTGAGTAGCAAGAAGTGCTGAGCTGAGCACAACCCATAACCCACTTCCCTCTTCCATCTACATGTAGTACACGCCTCTGAATCGATCCATTGCCTAAGTTTATTTTGAGGTGAAGAACGAAAACCTTTTGCAAAGACCCCCTAAGATGAAGGGGAATCCTAGTTGTCAGAACTCGAACAAATATTGCTAGTTCTTCGACAACCACGGCCACACTACCAATGAATGCTTCAAGTTGAAGAATGTAATCGGGTATGTTATTCAGTAGGGCTTCTTTGGTAAGTACATGGCCCAATAGAGGAACGATAACCATTTTAATAATGACGAGGATAGGGCACCTTGGAAGTGGTGGACCAAGGGTGCCTGAGCAGAACAGAATGATGACCGCCGCAATGACCAAGCCCTTAAAGGCGTTATAAACATAATTGTTGGGGGGCCACACCTTGGGAGTCGGCTAAGCACCTGCAGCTTGGCTAATGCCTTGTTTGAGGTGTTGGTAGTTAGAGATAAGAGATAGAAGTTAGACACTTCGATCTCCTTCTCCGATGAAGATTTGGAGGTTGTAGACACCTACCCCCCAATTAAGATGCCCTGGTCATAGGATTGCAAACTTTGAGATTCTCAAGATTATGGTGGACACCGGCAGCTCTACTGACATCCTCTTCCTGCATACATATGAAAGGATGAGGACTAAGCTGCCTGTCAAGATGAAGTTATACTACCATAATCTTATTGGCTTTAATGGGAGTACTATCCAAGCCAAGGGAATCATTGCTTTCAACATAGAACTTAGTGATGACGATAATGTTGCATGACGACCAGTGGAGTTTCTCATGATTTACTGCCTGTCCCCCTATAACGCTTTCTTGGGACGACCAAGTTTGAATATGTTTGGGGTTATCACTTCATCCCTTCACTTGAAGGTCCAATTCTTAACCCCTACCAAGGTGGGAGTTTGTAGATGTGATTAGAAGCTCTCGAGAGAGCTTTATGTCAGGACTGTTGAGGTCGATGGAGTTTTCATTCTGGAGATTAGCTTATAGGAGAAGCTAGTTGATAGAGGTGAGCCAAGGGAAAAAATTGAAGAAGTACAGATTGGCCTTTCTCCTTGACCGGACTACTAAGGTCGGGATTGAGACTCCTTTTAAGGTAAAGGAAGAGATAGTTACCTTCTTACGGGCTAACTTAGATATGTTTGCTTGGTTGGTGTTAGACATGCTTAGGATCTTCTCCGACATGGTAACCCGTAGCCTCAACATCGACTCCGTTGTGTGGCCTATCAAATAGAAGAAGAAGCACTTTGCCTTGAAAAGGTAGACTACAATCGAGGAATAAATACACAAGCTACTTAGGATGGCTTCATGAGGTAAGGGAAGTACCTAACTTAGTTAGCAAACGTAATGCTAGTCAAGAAGAAGTCAAGGAAGTGGTACATTTGTGTTGATTATACCAACCTCAACAAAACCTACTTGAAAGACTACTTCCCTCTCTTTAGGATCGACCAGCTTATCGACTCCACATTAAGATATGCCCTGCTAAGCTTTATGGACACCTTTTCAGGTTATAACCAGATAAAGATGAACTTGAAGGGTGAAGTCCATACCTTCTTTATCACCGATTTTGGCATGTACTATTACACTATCATGCCCTTTGGCCTAAAAAATGTCGAGGCAACTTATTAGAGGATGGTGGAAAAGTTGCTTAAGCCCCAGATCGAGCATAACATAGAGGTGTACGTCAATGACATGATTATCAAGAGTAAGCAACCTAGCAATCATGTCAAGGACCTCCAAGAAGCCTTTAACTAGATGAGAAGACATGACATAAAGCTGAATCCCTAGAAGTACATGATTGGGGTTAATTCAGGTAAATTCTTTGGCTTCCTGGTCACCTAAAGGAATATCGAAGCCAACCTTAAAAAAAATACATGCTATTAGGGATATGAAATCCCTTACCTTAGTTTGAGACGTACAAATGCTCATTGGCATGGTGACAGTGTTGAGCAGGTTTATCTTAAAGACTACGGATAGATGTATTGAGTTCTTTAAAATTTTGAAGAATCCCAAGGGTTTTGAATGGACTCATGAGTGCACAGTAGCCTTCGAGTAGCTGTAAGACTTCTTTGTATACCCTCTTGTCCTCTCCAAGCCTATTCTAGGTGAGGACTTATATTTGTACCTGGTCGTAAGCGACCAATTAGCCTTGATGAACTTATTTGATACTTATTAGAAGAGGACTTTACCTCCTTCAGGCTCTTTTCGGCACTAGACAATGCCGCTCGAAATCTCTTTACCTCTTTCTACAGGGTGTCGTAATTATTGGGCTGGAGCAATACCTGGCCGAGGTATTACAAAGAAACACAAACTAAGATAAGACCAATAATGATAAGGAAGGATATCAATTGTGAAAGACGAAGGCTTACTTATGATAAAGGCATATTTTACTCATATTCCATTGTGTGAATAATGTTAAATTATTATTAATTTCATAGAAATCATTAAGAGATGGTACTAAAGTATATTCATTTGGATATTTCAGGTTTCAGAGGATTTAAAGTAGAAATATGAGTAATTTAGACGAGTTTTATGTAATTGAAGGAAGCTCAAATTAATTTGCAGCACTTAGCAATAAAGGCAGCTGGCTTACAAATGAAAGCCGCCGGCCCACATTCAATATCGCTAGCCTTCAGTGAGAACAACCGGTTTTGAGCCAACTTTGATTTCTAACCTAAATCAGTCGAGAGCCATCCTTTGTTTACTCTATAAATATGCGTTGTGTTGATATTTTAGGGGACTTTGGCATCTTCTTTTTACCTATAGAGTTTTAGAAGAAGTTAGGGGAGATTTTGAAGAGTTATTCTTTTGGTAGTTTAGTGGATCATTGAGAAGACCATGTTATTGCTGTGGAGATAATCTTTAGAGTTCTTGCAATTGGAGTTTTCCTTGTCAATATTACAGAATCGGTGATTTCTATACTATTATTGTTTTTGCAATTTTGTAATTCATTCTTACTTTCAATCATGGATTCTATTACAAGTTTAAGTGTGATATGTGCTTTTATTTTAAATTCCATGGCTAGCTAGGTTTTAATTGTAGGAAATTAATGAAACCCTAGGTAATTAAGGTACTAATTATAGTTATGTTATAGGGTTAATAGATGTGTGGATAATTCATGATTGCAATTTTTATCATTTCAATTATAATTCTCTATTAGTTATAATTGTTAGAAGCACTATTGATACAAGAGTAGATATAGTGTTTGTTAGGAATTCTTGAATAAATTAATTAGCTAATGTAGGAGTGGCGTTAATTAGATTAGTTAGAAATTATCAAGAGATTAATGCAATATCTTTAGTTAATTATTTGCTAAGACATTAGGGATAATTAATTTAGAGCGTTAGTTGATCATAGCATTAGGAGATGTATGATTGTAATTTAGAGTTCACTGTTAATTGGAGATGCAGGAGTTGACCAATTAATGAGAGGTTTAAGTCCTTAATTTTTAAAGCATGATAATTTTACTTGAATGACCATACAGTTATTAATCTATATAACATGATGGCAATTTGCTTTGCACAATTAGGGTGGATTTGTTTTCCCATATTCTCAATTGATTATTTCATTCTTGATATATTCTCTTGATTTTCTCTATGACATCTTAAAGTTAATTATTAGATTAGTTAATTCACAATCCAATTTTAATTGCCTAAATATTGATAAGAGCAATCATAGGTTTAGTAGTTTCTTAGTCCTCGAAGGATCGACAACTTTACTTACTCTTTATTACTCGATTCTAACCCAGTATACTTGCTGGAGTATTCGCTATATTTATATATATATATATCTTAAGTGGATCAACCTGCTGAATGAGTGAGCTCAAATGACCTGCCGTCTCCATAGGATTGCCTCCTTTAACCCTTAATAACTCCTCAAAGATGGCCCAGTTGCGAAGGGTGTAAGATCCCATCGAGGCTTGATAGCTAAGAGTTTGGTGCCATAATGTAATGTCATTGCCTTGGATCTCCCACTTCGGCCTTAGGAGCTTCCCCCTAGCTTTCTTGTTTTTTGCCTTGAATTGGTGAAGGCAGAGCTACTCATTTTAGGAGACATACAATACGTCCTTGAACTAGTTTGGCTTAATCCCTAGGAACCTGAACTTAGTAAGGACATAAAAAAACTTGTTCCCAAGCTCATCAATACACCTGTAGGGATTAACCATCGGCTACTTGAACCAGGTTGTTGTCGGCTTTTGCTTCTTGGGCTCAGGTGTCACTTCCTTAACAATCTCTAGGCCTTTCTTTTTTGTTTGACTAGCCTGGATGGGGTATTGGCTTTGGCCTCTTCCTCCTCACCCTTATTAGGAAGGGTAAGTATCACTACATCTAACTCATCAGTGCTGGTAGGTTCATCCTCTATTGAAATAGGTACAGAGATGGGGATGGCAGTAGTGGAAGGAAGGACTATACTCATAAGCTTGGCAAGTGACGGCTTTGTTTGGGGACTAAGAGGAATCCCTTGAGGTAGAGTAGCCGGATTGACCCTATTGGTCTCCCTAGCTTGGCGATGCCTCATTACCTTGACCATTGAGGGATGGGGAATCTCTTTAGTTAGTCTCTTGCTAAAAAGAATCAAATGAGTGGTCAAGAAAAAGAAAAACAACACAAAGATAAAAGTACAAAGCACTACTGTTCACCAACTCTACTGTGATTAGTACGGACAAGGAAGATCTTCCCCTTTTATCTCTTAAAAAGGATGTTGGGCAAAGCATAACTTTATACATACTAGCATGACAAATGAAGGCATTCGTGAAAACAAACCTATACCTTCTGTTTACTTCTTCAATACAGCCTTCTTCATGTTAGGGAAGAGCTTAGAGATTAGATATCATCTCTGTAGTGTTTATTTCTTTATCGTATTTGAAGGCCATGAAGGCTTGAATCTCCTTCGCGACCTTACCATTGTTGGGCCTAAGCTCTTCATAGGCCCCAATTTGGACTAGTTTGGTCCATCTTATTTAGAAGTCCGCTTTCTTTGGTAGCTTAACCACTAGGTAATCGTCCTCTAGCCCTTAACAGAGTCCGTGAGGCTATCAAATAGCTTCATCCTCAAGTGAGGCTAGAAATATAGCTACCCACTCAAGCTTTTCTACATGTAGAAGTGGTTAAAGCGCTCGAGGGTGACCCTTATCACTAGGTACTCGCAAAGTCCTTAGAAGGCTTTCAATACCCTCCACCATTAGGAAGGACTTGTACTAGATTGCATTGGTAGAAGTAAAAGAGCTATTTTTCAAAGTTGCGTAAAGGGAGGCATTACTTATACTCGAAACACTTCTTAAACATGGTAAAATATCTCCTTGTAAAAAAGGGCAACCTCTCCTCCCTCCTTAGCAGCCGTATTGTCTAACCTAGATTCGGCTCAACTATGAAGTCGATCAGAACCCAGTTGAGAGTAGAGGCCTTGCTCCTATTAACTCGGCTGCTTGAGCATTTGCTTGTCCCAAGCATCTTGAACAAATCTTTGGCCGTTGGTAAGGAAGCGTATACATAAGCATCCCTTAGGATGGTATTGATGAGCCTCATCATATCTAAGGCCTTTATTGCTATCTTAGTAGCATCATCTAGTTGTTGCAATGTTGTGACTTCATCCTTTCTTTCGAGGGGAGGACTACTCCTTCTGGTCTTAGAGTCAGTAATGTTGTACTTTGACATATCTAATAGCGTCTCACCTATGTTCGACATGTTGATGAAGAAGTAGAAAGAAATGAAGAAAATTTTACAAGAGATAGGAGTTTTGAAGAAGATTGATGAGAGGAGAGAGTGAAGTTTGCAATGAGAAAGTAAAGAAGTCACAAAAGGTGCTATCTCTGAACAACTATGGTATTTATAGACCGAACACTTTGGAAAGTGTATCAGTGGTTATTGGGATTCATATAAAGTAATCCCTTAAAATGTTGCGATGCCAACATGTGGAGTCAATTATGATTGGACGGCCACATTCAAAAGACAAAATACATGCAAGATGTTGTGACAGGACACGTATCACACCATATTAAATGTATTAAAAATGGGCGCCAAAAAGTAAGAATTTGAAAGTTACTTTTACAGGAAGTTTCCACGAAGCCTCCACAACTTCCATGAGAAAACTTGTTTAACACTTTAATAACATTATGCTTTGGATCAAATAGATTATATTTGCTTGAGTAATGGTTAGATCAGTTCAGCCTTGTCTACTCAACTCCTCTACTCTACGATTCTACCATAAGACACAACCCATTGTATTCTCGCCTTGGCTTGAAGTGCCTAGCTTAAGCCATGATGTCTCCACTTTGGTTTGCCCATTCAGTTCGGCATACATGCGTTCTGCTCTAACCCGATGGAGGATTAACTATTCTTACCCCTCGATGGCCAAGGAGGTTCAACCTCTTCCAATTCTACCTTGGAACTGTTGCCTTCACCTATGCCCCGAAGGCAATTTGTTATAGTATGTTGCACCTGCTTGGCCATAGTATCATTTGGCTTAAACATCTTTGCCCTAACCTTACGCCAGCTAGGATGCTTTTTCCTTGGCCTTTCTCCAACCTAGAATTCCATTATTGTCGCATTAGTACGACAGCATTAATATGGGCATCTTTAGATCAGATCGACCATACGTTTGTCAAGCCTATCTTTCCCTTCTCTTTACCTTCCCTACGGCAATGAGACTGACTCGGGGTAGGGAAGGGAGGATGTTGTATAAGGTTCACTACCTATGACAAGCCACCTTCGGCTTAGGCTCAGAACATGGTTTGTCTAGCTATAGAAGACCTTTAGATAAAGCTGAAAGACTAAGTCAATAACCACCTCATACATATGTAGAGTAAGTCAAACATTATAATCCCATTCTCCAATACTTACGGATGTGGATTTGCCCATTAACTCATCTTCAACTGTTGGCATCATTCCTCTATAAATACAAGATCATCACCTACTGGTATCATTCCTCTATGAATACAAGATCATCATCTAATGGTGAAATATTTGATAATTTGTGCATTTAAGCCTATATATTTCCATATGCACTCATAGCTCTTTAAATACTCGACTGACTTAAACATTAGAGTGGTCATGTCAAACAACACCTTGATACCTCCTCATAATGCTTTCTTTTACAGGCTTAATTATTTGTGTGAAGATAAGTTCCTCTAAATTCCATACCGGTAAGGATCTTGAGACTACAATACCTCTCTATTAGTAAGGGTAGGCAAAAAAACTAATTAAATTGAACCAAAAATATGATTTTGTCTTACAATTTAGTTTAGAAAATTTCCAATATAAACCAAACCGAAAGTTTATGGTTGGTTTAAAAGGATAAACTAAACCAATCTGTAAAACTGAATAATCGTTTAATAAAAAACAAAGTAATAATTTACTTCAACTAAAGAATATCTTTTGCACCTAAAAGAATTTTTTATTTACATTTATTGATGTATATGTATTAAACTTTTAATTACTATAATGGATAAATTATATATGTAGTTAAACTTAAAGTTTGTATTATATACTATTTTTATAAGTGAAATTAGCTATTGATTAACATTTAAATTTTTTTTAGTCACATGATATTAATTTCACCAGTCTCTATTATGAAAATATTTATTATTTTTAAATCAATTTAATATTTTTTAATTAGATTATATGTTTTGCAAATATATTATTTTAAATTAGAAGATATGGTTTAATTCGTAAATAAAAAAGAACTAAACCAAAATTTTATAGTTTAGAAAAATTCTCAATTCGAGCCCTATGGTTTGATTTAAATTTATGAAAAATAAAATGGTATTTTTATGGTTTGGTTCAGAGGAAAGTTGAAACAAACTGATTTGCCCACCTTTATGTATTGTTACTCAGATTACCCTATGACTCTCAATACCAACTCAAATACCCAGTTGAATAGGATATGAGCAAATATCTTGTATAACAGGGTAGTGTAGGATACACATATGATGTTTTCATACGCACAGCCCCCTTGGAATCCATAGTTAAAGGCATATAGGGAATAGATTTCAAGATTTATTGTACCCATCTTTTAAAATTTATTAACAATCATAATATATACTAATGACAAAAAAGAACTTTATATTTTCTTTGATCAAGAAAACTAAAAAAATAAAAATAATATTATGTTGATATTAAAAAGAAACAATTAAAATCTAATACAAATCCTAAATCTCAATAGTAACTTTAAGAGATAATATTTGTTGTTAATTCAAAAAACTTGTATTTTCTTTTCTTTTTGTACATGCATATTTATACATTTGTCGTTTAATTATTTTATAAATAAAGAGTGTCATTTAACATTCAAGTTTCATATAATGTTTGACAAACAATATTTTGACATGAAAAAGAAAAAAAAACCAAAATTTGGTATAGAAAAACGTATAAAATTAAAAATTATGAGAAAATAAAAAAATTAATAGACTCAACAAGTTAGATAAGTATAGATTTTAGGATGCTATGAGATATTACATAT
Source organism: Lumnitzera racemosa (assembly GCA_024138005.1). NCBI lineage: Eukaryota > Viridiplantae > Streptophyta > Magnoliopsida > Myrtales > Combretaceae > Lumnitzera > Lumnitzera racemosa. The sequence continues at coordinate 24,511,828 of JAMXBC010000008.1, forward strand.
AAATTTAGGTTACAAAAATAAGTAAATTTATACATAAAAAATAAGGTATAGATAGAGTTTACACTCTACTATCTTATAGTATGTCGACACCATTTAAAATTTTGGGCCTAAATTCGAGATGAAACTTACCCTATATGAAAAGGAATTGATTCTTCGGCCAACAATCACAGTGGTGACCGGATTTTGACCAAATTAAATCATCGCATACCTACACACTGACGCATCAAGACTCAACCGCCAAGAAAGTGCAGTAGCAGATGGCCATGTCAGAGACAAAGAAATATTAAGTTAATGGAATAGACCAAGTGCAGTTCATTTCATCGGTATCCCCATTTTCAGATACACTGTACTGTACTCATCCCATCAGACAATGTTTATCCCCCTTTTGTTTCCCAAGACAACTTGCGAAACAACCTTTTCTGAGTTAAAACTGCCAGATCCTTCCCAAAAAAGGCTATAAAAAAATGCTAGGTGATGGCCAGAGCAAACACTAAATGCTCGTCGTGTTTTACATGCGTGTGAGTTAAGGTTATGCAACAGGACCGACTCCATATCCCCATAAATTCTGTGTGGACCGTGAAACAGGCCCCACTTCATGTCCATATAAACGTTAGGTAGATGCATACGTAAAAAACACATACTGCACTGCAGAGGTACAAATGACAACAGCATCCAGGAGTGGCACGGCTCAAAGAGAGAACTTCCACAAGTTCTTTGAGAGCTGGTTGGTCGAACAAAACCTCCATCTCCAGGAACTAATCTCTGCATCCAAGAACCATGACCCTGATACCCAAACCTCGCGGCGCCTCAGCTCTAGTACTATCCTTGCTGATTCGGAGGCAGATGAAAATCTCCGGTCCCTGGTCGACCGTGTCACCCAACATTACGAGCATTACTACAAGGCCAAGTCGCGGTGTGCCAAGCAAGATGTTCTTGCCATGTTTTCGCCATCCTGGTTGACGAAGCTTGAGGATGCGTTCCTGTGGATCGGAGGATGGAGGCCGAGCATGGCCTTTCACTTGCTGTATTCCAAGTCCGGGTTGCAACTGGAAGCTCAGCTTGCTCATCTGATTCAAGGACTTGACACTGGAGACTTGGCAGACCTATCCGCCACCCAAATGTTCCAGGTTGATGAGCTGCACAGGCAGACCGTGAGGAAGGAGAAGGAGCTGTCGGAGAAGCTGGCAAAGCATCAGGAAACAGTGGCGGACTCATCCATGGTGGGGCTCTCCCATGCTGTCACTGAAATGTTGCATGAAAGCACTAATATCGCCGGCAATGACGGTGATGCAGTCAAAGCACAAGTTGACTCTACCTTGATATCCAAGGAGGAGGGACTGGAGGAGATTTTACAGAAAGCCGACGATCTTAGGTTGGAAACCCTGAAGCAGATACTTCATATCTTAAGTCCTGCTCAAGCCGTACACTTCTTGATTGCGGCTGCCGAGTTGCATCAGAGAATCCATGAATGGGGCAAGAAGAAAGATGATGCAGCTGCACAGGGCTTTTCTCCTGCACAAGGCCAGAGTTCTACTGGTGTTTAGCCAAGTTAATAACGGAGTGGTCTTAGGAATAATTATATACTCTATATGACAGTAGAAATGTTTTAGGGTTTTTTTAGCCAATGTTCCTCTATTGGTCCTAAGAGCTGCTTCTTCTTTGTTGAGAAGAGAGAGTAGCCGTACTAAATTGACATATAAGTACAATAGTGGTCGAGGGATATTGTGTTGCATGATAAATCAGATTCTAGATATTATAAGTGAAAGACAACAGTTACCGATCAAGTTCATATTAGTGTCAGAATCAAAATGTTTCTGTCTCCTGTTGTATTTGATGTTTTGTGGTTATTTTCATGATGGCTGACTATTATTATTGCTGGCAACTACCACTACAGCTCGTTTTCGAGAAATTAGTCATGAAGATACAACGGATCTTTCCTGCCTTCACGGTTTTTCCTTCTTATGTTACGTTTGATTGCCAAATTGTACATGTATAGAAGGAGGAAGGACTTAAAATTAATTTATTGGCTCGATATTAATGAAAGGGACACAAAGACACGAGTATGAGTTAAATAAATGAAATAACTAATAAGTTTTCAATAACCTAACCTTCCTAAACCAAACCCACCTGGAAGTGGCCCGCATTTACCAAGGGATACACAAAACCCCAGGCCAAAAGACTGAGAAACGCCTGCGGGAAAGACTAAATTAATATACAATACAACATAATGTAACGACAATAGTTCGATTATTCTCACATAAACTCAGGGCGGTTGATTTACCTAAGAAGTTTTTAGGATTTCCTAATTTCTCATACATTACCTGATACTCTTAATAGCATATATTAGGGTAAGCAAATTAGCACCCCCATCTACTAACTTGAATATTGCATGATTCAATTATAAATGAATCTAACTAAGCGAATGATATGATTAATAAATGGATCGTATTCATTCGTACTTATTATAAACGTGTCTGAATTTAGTTTTACCATTTAAGTTCATTTAGAAACTTGTTTAATAAATAAGTCTTATACATATATTTTGATTTGACCAACAAACATGTCTAAAATTAATATTTCTAATATATATGGTTTAATTTTATAATCTACTACCTTCTCTCTAGTATTTTATTTAGTAACCACCTATACACCTTTGTTCCCCTCTCTCTTATCATCCACTGTTACCTCATTGTTATTGATCTCTTAGTTTCCATCATTCTTTCTTGGATTATTGTCCTTGTCATATTAACTCTAATTTTAATAATATTAAATTTTTATTTCATTATATAATATAATTGCCAACATTCTTAAAATATATATAAAAAAGCATGGTATAATACATTTCAAGTTTTGTTTTCATATGTACATCCATTTAAGAATACCATATTAATCCCTACCTAATTAGTGAAATCACTAGATGTTTTTAGTAAAAATCGAATTGAATGTATTGATGAATTTTTTTTAAGTATATTATAAATTAAATTATAGAACTATTATACCATAAACTTTATTTAAGTTAGTCGCATAGAACTCAAATATGAATAAGTGGTTGGATTGTTGAGCTATTATATTTTCATTGAACTTAGCAATACATTTGATTTAGAAATAGAAAACTATCTTCATAAACATTTATATAGTTTTCAGTGTAATTTCCACTAAAAAAAATTTATACAAATTGAAGATGATATTGAAAATAAACCTTTCGAATAGAGATTTAGCAGCCATTATATATTTATTTTAGAATTTTCTTACGGATCAATTTGGATATAAAACTTGCTAATTAAATAATTGGAATGAAGAGTTTACAATTAATAAATAGGTTATGTTGATGATTGAGAGTCTTTAAACACAAACATATTAAAACTCAAATCTAAATATGATAGGTTAATATGAATCATGGATTATAATATATATATATATATATATATATTTATATAATGTTTATGTAAGTTTAAAACTAAAACAGAAAAGAGGAAGCAACTTAGACAAGAACACAAGGCATGACACTAAACTACCAAAAGTCACACACACACACACACCATTTGGTTGACCCATTGCTCATTACAAATCAAAGTGCTGCTCGTGTTTTATGAGTATCTGGCAAAATGCTGCAGGATCGCTACCTCTATTTCTTTGACTTATTATATTCAGAGGTTGATCCACCTTAATACTTGGCAAATGTAGAAGCCATAAAACTCTTAAAAAACAGCGAATTCACGTGCCTCTAAGTCAGAAAACTTTTATTTCTATCATTATTAGTGCGTCTTATCTAATAGAGAAAGACGACGGTTTTTATGGCTTCCGGGACGTGTGTAGTCAGACAGTACCGCGGGAGGCTGACTGCTCACTGCCATGGCTGCCCAATTTGCCAAAAAGAATGGCTGGACTACTGTTTTTTTTATAGAAACTGATGCGGTAATGACAAAGATGTCCGTGGCGTAACTCCTCCTTGGAGGCACAATTATTTGAGTCCATATCAGATTTCTGCATTTCTCTGGACAAGACAACGACAAATGCAGCTGAAGAATGGATAGAAACAAGGACGAGAATGAAGATTATCCTTGTTATCTGATCGACAGGTATCAATCGTTTTTCAGTATTTTAAGAATGCTCTAACTATCGAAACTTGTGTTTCTTCGAAGTTGTAAAAGAAAACAAGGCTGAATTCCAACATTGCTTATACCAACGTGGCATACTTTCTTCAATAAAATAAGACTTCTCCTCTACATGTACGAGGAATTTTTATTTGAAGAAAAATGATAATGAGTGTCTCGTGACACTTTTTATTTAGGCTTTTAACAGGCATTACGTTATGAAATAGTTCATCCCATGTATAATGCCTTTCATGGAACCTTAGATGGTCCAACATTATCTATATTGATGGACATGTCATGTCTTTTAGGCGTTGCCATTAGCCATTTCCCTTAATGATGTCTCCTGCTGCATGTTGTATGGTGGATACCTTAAAGGACTGTCCCCTTCAAAGCTTCTGTAAAGAACTGCCTTCTTGTTGCTGAAAGTATCAAAGGAGAACTTGCCATGGTACTTGCCGATCCCACTCTCTCCAACTCCACCAAATGGTAAATTAGGAACTATGGCCTGCATAATCGATATAGATCAAAGACAGTAAGTTTAGTACAAGAATTCCTCTTCTTTCATATACTTCTATAATATCCTCTCTTGTTGTAATGCGTTTTCTCATCTTCAGATATTAAAAGATGCATAGGGATGTGCCATCGCATTGATAATTTCATTATGACATGGATTTTTAGGAATAGCATGGTGCATCAATGTGCTGAGTGTTTATGTGAAAGATCGGAGAAATTAGCTCACATGCAACATAGCATCGTTGATAATCATTCCTCCTGATGTTACATTATTGACAAATTTCTTCTTCATCTCCTCGCAATTAGTAAACAGATACGCCCCAAGCGGGCTTGGTTTGGACTTCAGCATATCAAAGGATTCATGTATATCATCAACCTGACAAAAGATGTAACAATGATAAGAGAGAAAACAAAATGATAACCCGTGTCCATTTCATTACGGTAGTAGCAGTTGCAGTGAATATCTGAAAGAGAACAAATCAGGGAGGTAATAAATGAATGTAGCAAGCAAATTCTCACAGTAAGGATAGGCAGCAATGGCCCAAATATCTCTTCTTGCATTATCTGAGACTCTTCAGGGACATCCAACAAGACGGTAGGTGCAATTTTTCTGTAAAAAGCAGATGAATGTTTCTAAGAGACTATTTTTCATATGTTATTGGGCTTTTTTTTTCAGAGCTCTAACATAATCAAAAGTCTCACAATTGCTTCTTATCTCTTTGCCCTCCTAGCACAATCTTATTAGAGACCCCATCCTCATCCAGGAGTTTTGACAGACGTGCAAAGTGTGATGAGTTTAGTATGCGCGATATATCTTGTGAATCCGTTGGGTTCTCCCCAAAAAATTCTTGAATTGTGCTTTTCAAAGCATCAATCTGTCAAGCGGAAAACATCATCAGGACCCCGACAAACACAAATACAAATGCATGTTGTTTGACAATTTAACAAGGCTTACCAATATTGGAGCAAATACATTTGCTGTGATGATGTAATCAATGGCTACGCATGTTTGTCCATTATTAGAAGCCCATTTTCCAGCCGCTATTCGCCGAGCAGCCACCTATAAATGATGTATAAAGGTCCATTATGCATCAGAAATCGATCCAAAGATTAGTTTGAAGTGGAAAGAATTGCTCTTACTTCTAAGTGGACATTTGAATCAACAATGGCAGGGCATTTCCCTCCAAGCTCCAGAGTTACAGGCGTGAGGTGCTTTGCTGCAGCAGACATGATAATTCGGCCGACCCTTCCGCTACCTGAAGTTAGAGAAGCCAGAAGGATCAATGGGAATACTAAAGAGCAAGCATGGAGGAAAAGTACTCAATGTTTTGGTCTCTTTCCTTCTTGGGTTAAGTGTGAAAGGCCCGGAGCTATATAATTACTCATAAATTCAAATATGTGAAGGTCGATAGAAGTTTGGCATTATATTGTGTTGTATGCTCAGAATTGAACTAGACAGAAAATTACTCCTAAGAATGAATAGGAAAAGAGAAACATCTCAGGATAAAGGAAAAACATAGAACATCGCTTTCTTATCGGTTTCCAAAAATCACAAACCGCGGCTCATGAATGAAAACACAAAAGTGACCCTGCATTAGATAAATATCATACATGGGACCTTGTGACAGACAGACATTGATGAATGACATAATTACCAGTATAGAAAATTTTATCCCACTTCTGATCCAACAATGCAGTTGTTTCAGGAACAGCACCCTCAACCACCCTTATGCAACTTCCATCCACATATTCTACCAGTGATTTGGCAAGCAATGAAGATATAGCAGGTGCTAGCTCCGATGGCTTTAGGACAACCGCATTTCCAGCTGCTATAGCTCCGACAACCGGGTCAAGCGACAACACTGAAGGGAATGAACTTGAAAACCAAAAGTTATAAAGCAATACAAGCACCTTTCTATTTCAATAAATGAATGCATGCATGAACACATATGACTTAATCATCTAATAATAGGAGAAACTTATCACATACATATTGGATAGTTCCAAGTTGATATGACCAATACAACTCCAAGCGGTTCAGACACTATCTCTGCTGTTGAAGGATGAACTATCATTGGAGTTTCCACCTGAAACAGATTAGGATGACTTTGCTTCAGTATATTTTGTCTAATTGATGTTGAACAAACATGAACTTCCCATGTCATTTACCTTCTCTGCTTCCATCCAAGAATTCAATTCATTGAGGGCCTTCTTACATGATGATTTCATTACATTGATCTGCAGTATGAAAAGCCAAGGAAATTATACAACTAAGAAAATAATTTTTTGAGAAGAATGAGGTGTTTTAAGATATTGACAGAGCTTATTACCTAGTTGATTTTTAAAGCAACCATATTTGTTTTACCATGTGACTTATTGCCTTATCTTGTTATTTTGAGTAGCAAGTACGTTGATGTAGCTAGACTAGTCATATGTTCTCTTTCAATACGAGTGACTCTTGGGTATCTTATCGAAACACACAAGAATATACATTAAATAAAGACACAGAATAAAATAAAAGTTAGCATAACTAAACAAACTAATGATACATTATGTACAAAAAGATTAAAAAAAAAAAAGAAATAGTAAAGCAAATAAAACAAAAAGTAAAAGATAATATGGAATAAGTGACTTATACACACACCCAAAAAAAGAAAAAAAGAAAAAGATAAATATGAAAAGAACTTTTTTTTTTCCCTCTTTCTGCGAATAGTCTTCACTCCCTACATATAATTCACTCCAATAAGTCTTTCTTTTATATATATACAGGAAGAAGGAGAAGGTCGACATACTCCTAAAATGTTGTCATAGACGGGTGGATTTGCAGACACTGTCATATTAGTTGCTGCTGGGGTGGGCTACGATTCTACAATGTTTGGAAATTGAAAGCAGAATGATTCTGTATCTTGGTGTGTTGTGTGATTCACCTAAATATTTTGTTACATTATGTTCAGAAAGAGGGAAGGAAAATAAGAGGAAAGAACTAAGAGGGGAATAAGAGGAAAGAACTAAGAGGGGGGAAAAGATTAGGGTATTTGATTTCTTTAGGCTTGTTTATTTAGCAAGGGAAAGAAAAGAAAGGAAAATTAATTATTAATAAAAAGAAAAAAATGATGTAACATCAAAATACTAAAATATCTATAAAATTTAATTATTTAATCAATTGTAAAGGATAAAAGGAAAACTAAATACTCTTTTTTGAATTCCTCCCACTTTCTTTCCATTTTATGAGGAAAGACATTGTGGTGGAGCTAGTGGAATCGTTTCTGCTCATATTCCATTCCATTCCATTCCAATTTTCTTTCTAACAAACAATGAAAATGTAATCAAATCCCTCGTAATTTTACCCCGTCCAATTCTTTCCTACCCTTTTTCTCTATTCCACACATAATATTAATGACTTTGTTGTATTTAGTTATTATAGAATGCATGAGTTTGATTGGTTTTACATCCGTATATGTGTATAATATAGTATTCATTGGGTTATTTGCTCACCCCTTTTTTTTTTAGGTAATTAAAATATGAACTTGAAATTTGGTAGAAATAAGGAAACAACCCTTACACATTCCTATCTGGGTAGGAATACATGGGAAATTGGCCATCTATGTCGAATTCGAGCATAACATTCATATAATTGGTCTTGTATAATATAGTATTCACTTATTGCTTCGGGGTACTAGAATCTCATATTATAATTTTTAGTATATTTGTAGAGTATGGTCCCTAGTCTTTATGGTTTTCATACAAATTCCAAAGTGAAATAAGAGTTGTCCAACAAAGATGGTGGATTGTATTAGGCCTGTTATATTAGAAAGCTTAGTCTCTAGTCTTAGTTTATTTAATCACGCATACAAATGACAATTAGTTAGTTAGTTAGACTTAGTTAGTATTTATATTTATACAGGATTGTTAGTATATCAATCAACTCATCATTTCCATTTCTTCTTTCTATTACTACACTTACTCTACATTGACAACACTCATATTCTCGTATATTATCAAAGTGGATGGTTAAGGTTTACAAAATTCTCTTATCTGATTTCTCCGTTTTTTATTGTAGAAATAACACAATCTGATTAGCTGTAAGAGCATTCACATGGCAATTGCTGATGAGATTTCAAACTTAGATCCTCCTTACATTTCTAGATCAGACAATCTATGTATGGTCCTTGGAAATATTATCTTTAATGGAAGCAATTATATGACTCAGAATTGATTAGTGAGATTAGCCTTAGGAACAAAACTAAAATTAAGATTTATTGATGGAAAAATTACTAAACTAGATGAAGACTCTAAAGATTACACTCAATGGATTCGAAATGATTACTTAAATTTTATGCTGAATTTTGAATTCCATAGTGAGTAATCTGTCACAAAGTTTTGTATATGCGCAATCTTTGTTCAAATTATGGAATGAGATTGTAGAACCATACAACTAGGCAAATAGTTCTTTGATTTTTCAATTAGAATATGAGCTCAATAATATAAAATAAGGAGATTCGACAGTTGCAGCTTACTATAACTGATTGAAGAAAGCTTAGGATGAATTGCATATGTTAAATCCTTATTTGAAGTTTGATTATGGTACTGTGAATGCTTATAGTTGTGGATTAAAAGATAAACTTACTGATTTTGAATCAAAACATAAACTGATGTAGTTTCTTATGGGATTATTTGATGTGTATGAAACAATAAGAAACCAAATTTTATCTTATCATCCTCTACCAACTATTAATAAGGCCTTCTACATTGTTCAACAAATAGAAGAGTAAAGGTAGGTGACAGCATCTTTGGACATTGATTATATTGCTTTTCTAGTGAACAAAACACAACTTCCTTTGAGAAGTACTAAGAAGGAATTCACAAAGGAAAATCTGAAGTGTAAGTATTACAAGGAGATAGGCCACTTTATAGAAACATGCTTTGAGATTATAGGTTATCCGGAGTGCTATAAAGGAAAACGTAATAAAGGAAAAGTAAAACTAGCAACAAATTTTGCTAGAATGGAAGCAACTCCTTTGGAACCTAATGTTGATTGGTTAATACTAACAATCTGGTTGTTGATCCCCAATTATTTCAGGGACTGTACCAAGAATTCTTGAAGTACATCAAAGTAACCAGAGAAAAGGAAATAGGAGGCATAGCAAATTTTACTGGTACCTTTACTTCTACTATTGCTAATTCACTCGAAGGAGTAAATAGCAGTGAGGTCACTTGGATAATTGACATAGGGGCTACTAATCATATGAACCTATATGACCACTTACTATTTAATAAACAAAACGTTTGATACTCCTATTAAAGTAGTCTTACTCGATAATACATATAAACTAGTCAAATTTGTTGAATCACTAAAATCACTCCATCCTTAACACTTTACAATGTTTTTCTTGTACTAGATTTTAAGCATAATCTTCTTTCAATTCATAGAATTTTGGAAGATGGTGCACTAGTAGTCACTTTTAATCAAAACACTTATTTCTTTCAAGGCTAGAAAATTAATAAAATTGTAGCTATTGTATAGCTTCAACATGGTCTATACATATTGTAGGCTACTAGTATTGCTTCTCTCATTGTTAAAAGAAACATTGACATATTGGTCTCTCCTTATATCGAACATGAAACTCTTAATGCTATTGCAACCAATAAAGTTGATATTACTTTGTTACATAACGAATTAGGTCATTCCTCCTCTTTTTTAAAATTACACCATTTGTTTGATTTTAGTCATGTAAACACTAAAGAACTTCCTTGTGAGACTTGTCATCTAGTTAAACTACAACTTTTCGTTGTGCAGTAGTACATCTAGCTTTGTTTTTCAATTATTGCATATGGATTTTTGGGAGCCTTATCATGTGGAATTAGTTGATGATACTAGATATTTTTTTACTATAGTGGATGACTATTCAAGATGCACTTGGACATTCTTGCTTACTTGTAAATTATAAGTTACCAAAACACTTCAACATTTTCTTGCTTACATACATAACCACTTCAAAGTCATAGCAAAATCTATTCACACAGACAATGGAATGGAATTCTTATCCAAAGACACACAAGACCTTTTCTCTAAGCTTGGCATCATACATCCAAGAACCATTAGCTATATCCCACAATAAAATGGTAGGTTTGAAAGGAAACATACACATTTGATTGAGACTTTAAGGGCTTTAAGATTACATGCAAATTTACCAAAGTCCTTTTGAGGTGAATGTGTTTTGACTGCTACTTAACTAATCAACTGTATGCCTACTGCTACTTTAAAGTGGAAAACCCCTTATGAAGTGTTTTCTTTTTTTTGTCATCCACCTTCCTATAGTCATTTGAAGGTTATGGGATGTCTATATTTTGCTATGGATGTGTCTACTCATAAAGACAAATTTGACAAGAGAGGTGTTAAGTGTATCATATTAGGACATGGACATGGTCAAATGGGTTACAAATTCTATGACCTTAAGGCAAAAATGATTATAATGAGCAGAGATGTTTTGTTCCATGAAGACTATTTTCCTTTTAGAAAACATGATGTAATTGCTACTGTACCTACACTTGATCATACCCCTCATTTTCCAATTGTTTCTTTTTTAGAAAATCAATAGAAGGAAGCATGAACAGCTAGCTGAATTTTTTGATAACTCTTCCTACATGCTTCCTTCTATTGATTTTCATTATGAGTCATCTTCTAGCTAACTTCCTGATTTAGCATCTGATGCTCATCTTCAACCCATTATTAGACATTTTTCCAGAAACCGACACCTACCTAAGTGGCTTGTAGACTATGTACGCCACGTTAATGTTGTGGTAGCTCCTTTATTTACTGATTTTTCACCTGATCATTTTACTCTATACCTAATATTCACTAAAGATACCTTTTCTTCCTATTCCTCTAATTATGTAGCCTCTTCTTTAGCCCATGTTTTAATTACCAAAAAGCCCACTACTTTTTCATAAGCCTCACAAGATGAATCGTGAGTAGAAGCTATGAATAAGGAACTTAAAGCATAAAAGAATAACAACACTTGGGGGTCCTTACCACTTTACCCAAAGGTAAACATACAATTGGACCCAAATGGGTGTTCAAGATTAAGTATAGGGTTGATGGCTTTATTGAGAGATATAAAGTACATTTAGTAGCTAAAGGGTATATTTAAGTTGAAGGTGAGGATTACAATGAAACTCTTTCTCCTATAGCTCACTTAGCCATTGTTTGCATATTAGTTGTTGTTGCTACAGCTAAACATTGGTTGATTCATTAGATTGATATTGATAATGACTTTCTTTATGGGTTTTTAGATGAAGAAATTTATTTGTATCTTCCTCAAGGATATACTAAGGCACAACTTGGACAAGTTTGCAAGTTGGTTCGTTCCTTGTATGGGCTCAAGCAAGCCTTAAGATAGTGGAGTGTTAAAATTTCGAAATTTCTAATTAGATAAGGTTTTGTTCAATCTAAAAATGGCTATTCTTTGTTTACATGCATGCATGATGGTAGATTTCTTGTTGTCCTATTATATATGTATGATATGCTTATTACAGGTGATTATGAAGCTTCCATTGTTGATTTGAAGAGTAAGTCGCATAAGACTTTCACCATTAAGGACTTAGGAATTGTACGTTATTTTCTTGGTATAGAATTAATCACTACTAATTTTGGTACTTTTCTTGGTCAACACAAATCTATTATAGATCTCTTGTATGATATGAGAATGATAGGTACTAAACCAGCCTTACTGCCTTTATCTTTTGGTGTGCATTTAGATTAGGCTAATGGAGAAGTTTTATTTGATCCAACTGTTTATCAAAGATTGATTAGGCTGTTATTGTATCTCATACTTATTCGGCCAGATTTAGCATGCCTTTTTTAGTACTTAAGTCAGTTCTTGTCAAAGCCTTTTTCTTTACATATGCAATCGACAATGCCTCTGTTACGCTATATCAAAGGATCTCTTTTACTTGGGTTGTTTTATCCATCAACAAATTCTTTAAACTTGCTTGGTTATGTTGATTTTGATTGGGCAGCTTGTCCTATGGATCACAAGTCAATTGGTGGTTTTTGTATTTTTCTTGGTAAGGCTTTGGTGGCTTGGAAATCAAAGAAGCATCGTATTGTATCGGTTTCCTCTACTGAAGCAGAGCTTGGGCCATGGTAGTAGCTACTCGAAAGCTTAAGTAGATTTTTCATATTGTTTAAGACTTGTACGTTCCTTTGCAAACTCCAATTATACTTTGTTGTGACAACACAGCAGCTACTTCAATTACTAATAGCCCTATTTGCATGATCGGACATATCATATTGAAGTAGACATTTATTATATTAGAGATCAAATTGAATAGGGATTCTTGAAGACACTTTATGTTCCCTCCTAATTGCAGTTGGTTGATCCTTTCATAAAGCTAGTTATAGTCACATGATTGCAATTCTTTCTTTTTAAGTTGGGTCTTAGTATTACCTCAACTAGAGATAGGCGAGAGGGTTGGGGGGGAGAGGGGTTGGTAGTGTGGTGTTGGATTGTATTAGGCCTATTATATTAGAAAGCTTAGTCTCCAGTCTTAATTTATTTAATCATGTGTACAAATGACAGTTAGTTAGTTAGTTGGACTTAGTCAATATATATATATATATATTTGTATAGGATTGTTAGTATATCAATCAACTTATCATTTCCATTTCTTCTTTCTATTAGTGCACTTATTCTTCATTGACAGCACTTGTGGTTCTCTCAAAAGATAAGGCAAAGTTGGATATGGGAGTTTGCTAAGGGATGTTGAATGAGGAACACATTAGTTGGTAGGTGGCTACTACTAGCTGTTTGATTGATCGAAACGGTTGTAGCAATTGGAGTTTTCTATAATCTCTCTCTTGTAAATTGTTACTATAACTCTTAGGAGAGAGAGAATCAAACCTAATCTAACTAATTAAAAGATCGATATTCATATAATAGAGATTTAAACGGTCTTAGCATCTTTGTTTGGAATCTAGTGAATTATTGTTTTCTCTTAAGCATGTGGTACTTTACATCTCATTGCCATTTCCATGTCAAGTAAATATCTCTTCTCCTTTGTCATTTTCTTTTGTTTGTTGTTCTTCGTGATTCGACGTCACCCGTCTTCCACGACACAACCTAGGAGTTATGCCTTTTCATCACCAGCCGTCTTCCATGACATAACCTAGGAGTTATGCTTTTTCATCACCAGTCGCCGGACCAATTAGTGATCACAACGGTAGACAAATTGTAGTTGGACAACGGGGGTGATTCTTGGTAGTCCAATTGGCCAATATATTTCATAGGTTTTTCGGCATAAAGGATTGGTAGAAATTAGAATACAAGAGAAAGAAACTTTCACTCCTCATGTATATATTTCATAGGTTTTTCGGCATAAAGGATTGGTAGAAATTAGAATACAAGAGAAAGAAACTTTCACTCCTCATGTCTCATCATTAATATACTTGTCAATCACGTGTTATTATATTATAATTATTTAATTTTATCTTATTATATATGATTGACAGAATTACTGAAGTTACATTTGTGAGTTTTAATTTATTGAACTTTCGTTGATTTGTATTACTTATCAGAAGTGTTATTTTGGTTATATTATAAGGATTGGAGTTGTAATTTATCTTCGAGCAATATGATTTTACCATTATGATTTTAGCATGGTTAATTGTAATATTCAAATTTTACATGCATATGAAGTAATTTTTGAATGAGAAAAAAATGAAAATTCAGGCTGCATAGGTTTTCTTAGAACCTGCAAATTCCTATCTGTTATAGGGTCCAGATGATTCAAGCAATTTTACAAGGTAGGTTTATTTTGCCAACTTCTGCGTCTACTACCTATTGATCAACCGGCATGTTAATCACTTGTTATGGTTAATTATGATATTCAAAGTTTATCTACTTTTAGCGATGATGGTCGAGTCCTCAATCCGCTTTAACACGAATTACTAACCCTAACTAATTTAAGTATCTACTATATACACATACATATACACGAACGTCCAAATTTTTCTCAAACACGAGGTCGTAATGTTGGATTGTTGGGCGTTTGGGTCTGGGCGTCGGTTGAGCCTTAATACGCGAATATTGGGCTTTATGACAAGAAACTAAAAGCAAATTATCACTGTAGGCTCATTTAGTGAAGACAGATCATTGTTTAACAAATTACTAATTATACTACGATTGAACGTACACATGAGACTTCAAATTAAATATACACTACTTTTGTTCCCCCATTTAATGATGGATACTTATAGACTTTATTCTATAACATAATTCTTTGACTTTATACAAATTTTTCACAACTTCAAAATGTCAATTTTAGATGGATTTCGCAAGTGAAAATTTTATTTGTCATTATTTTATTATGAAGAAACAACTTTCATGCATATTATATAATGAACGAATCTTACTAAAATCGATCGTTAACGTGAATTGAATAATAAATTGTCCTATTCTAGTTTTTCTATCTTGTGAAAGTAGTATGAGTTGGAGACTAGATATGTATACGCTAAGTAATGGACTTTTCTTGGCTAAGGTGGGTCCGCCCGGACTATGCATATTAATCCCATTGATTTATGGGTTTCATAGAAAAAAGTAGTGAGACCCCTGACATGCAAGGTTAAAATATTTGCAAAGTATAACTATAATTATCATTTATTAAGTATTATATATCAATTGTTATATATACATGATACATAAATATCAAAAAACATTTATTAAGTATTATATATCAATTGTTATATATACATGATACATAAATATCGAAAAATTTTAATATATATAACTTGTCTAAAATATGAGTGTAATTGTTTTAAAAACTAATCATAACATCTATATATATATATATGTATATGGTGCATAATATACAATACTGTTATTTATTTATTCTTTATTTGAGTTATTCGTTTTCCATTTGAACTCGTAATGATTTGAAACCTTTGCTTTAGTCATTCCATCAACTTCGCCGAAAACTTCATATATATTGTGCTGTTTTTCTATTTGTATATGGAATGATTTGAAACCTTTATTTTAGTCATTCTGTAAACCCCAATATTTTTCGATCTAGCTTCTGAAGTAGACTTAAGTATGTTAGATAATTTAGGTGTTGACATGGTTAATGAAAGTGAGAACCCTAAAATAACTAGTTAATCGTGTATAAAATTTTTCTACCCTAAACATATGTAAATACTAAAGATTTCATTTGAAAATGATAAAAACCCTAAAACTATAACCTTAAAGATATACAAATACTAATTTATTATAATTTACCCTAAAACCTTAATTGATAATATAATCTTCATATTTTTCCAAATCATTAGTAAAAAATTAGAGATAACTTTCAATTATACATACATATTTAAAATCTTTAAGTAATCTCCTAGAAACTAAGATATTGTATCATAGATTATATTCATCTTCTAATTATATAATTATATTACATAGAGTTAAAGGTTTAATTGATGCTTAGGTTACATATAGTGAATATTAAGATCCTAAATGACACTTATCATCTTAATTATACTAAGTAACTTACTAAATGGTGTATATAGGATATAAATACTTAAAGTAAGATCTCATCATCTATTTTTACTAATCATTCACCAAATGTTTCATTTCTTTAATTTTTCTCTTAATTTTCCTTAAATACTGCATTATGTATACTAAATGGTATATGCTTTTGGAAAGTTGACCAAGTTAAATCATGTTTACCAAGGTCAAAAGGTTAACTAAAGTCAATACATGTTGACTAAAGTTAACATGTAGAAAAGTCAACAAAATATCACTTTCACTTTATAAAATATCTCTTTCTTCTAATAATTTCTTTTCTTTTAGCTTTTTTCTTCCCTTTCCTCTTCCATTTTGCCGCCTACTCCTTTTTCCTTCTAGATCCCACTTTCTTCTTCATTTCAAACATAAGGAAAAACAAAAATCAAGCCCTTACCCCACCTCTATAGCCGTGACATCCCCTTTTCCTTTCACTTTCCTAACTTTCCAAATTTGCATCCATATTTCAAAAGTAAACTAAGGTATGTTATTATGTATTGTTTCCTATTATTCACTAGTTAGATGAAGAGGTAGGTTAGTTTAAATAGTTTAGGTATTGTGTACATCTATGTTGAATAAGGCTTAAAGCTCCAATTTTTATGTATAGAAGAGTAGAAATCTTTATAAAGTGGAAGAAGATGCATGTGTATATGTCTTCAAGTATGTATATATAAGGGTATACTAAAGAAATACAAGTATAAAGACCTTTGTACATAAGTATTCATTATTACATAACCTAAACTAAGACATATATTAACTATACATACCTATACCATGCTAAATACACCCTTAAAACACAAAAAGAATGAAATTTGAGAAGCTTTCTTAAAAGGAATTTTAGGCATACGAAATTTATATAAAAATATGTTTGTGACTGTATATATATATATATATATATATGTATAAGTATAAATACGGCATAAGTATAAATATACGTATGAGTATACTAGTATATATACAAGTAGAGCAAATGTATAAGTATACACTTAACATATATATAAGTGTACATAATACACTTAGGCATGAGGTAAGACTTATGTAAGCAAAAGATGATGTAACCAATGATATAATCACACGATAACATAAGCCATAACATAAGTAAGCAATTGATGATATAAGTGATGATATAAGTATAAGTTTATAAAATAAGAAATAAGAAGAGTACATGAGAATTAAGTATATGAATTAGTAAACCTTAATCCACTTCCTAAATTAGATTACACTTAATTAAGTACATGAATTAGTAATATCAAGATAAAATTCTCTAAGTATAAGAATCTAATAGCTAATTAAATTATTAAGCCCTAAAATAGGATATAAATACAAGTAATAAGAATAATTAAGCTTCTGTAGTTAAAAATTTTAATAAATTTATCCTATTTCATAAAATACGGCTTTTAATGTCCAAAATAGACATCACCATGTGAATGTACGTTCGAAAAAGACGAAAAACGATTATAAATTCATAAATATTAGAAATAGAACAAAAAAGTTACATACGATTAGTGATAAAGTCTAACCGGATAAAAATTGATAGTAATGTAAGTAGATTAGGTAAATAGATACTTAGAATTACTAGTTAATTCAATTACTTATAATCATTATTATATTATAAAGATCAGGTGATCCTGGAGTGGGTGGAGATCTCCCGATTGATTACTACAACTAGAGCGAGTTGTTATGGCCGAGTGAATATTTATCTTATAATTCCATACTTGTATGTGATTATAGATAGTAGATCTAAATGTTATTGTTAATCGATTGTTGTATGAGGTCGGGAAATGCTTGTATATGTTATTATGTGTTGAGTTATGAATTTACCTTAAGTATAGATAATATTTTGTTTGTTGTATAGTAATATAAAAAATAATTGTGTATACTATTGAATGGTTACATCATAATTAGACTTAATTATATTGAACTGATAAGAAAAAACTGGTACATGCATTGCATAGATACAATTTTGGCCGTCACATCATACGGAGGTGAAGAGAAGCTATTTAGGGATTGTTATTATTAATTTATTAGTTTTGTATGGTGCACTCATACAAAATAACCTTACTCTAGCCTACGGGAATACTAGGCGTTGGAGGCGCTAACTGCCTAACTAAGAGTCGAGTCTAGAAGCCTCTGTTTAGGGGTGAGTGTGGACTACGGAGGTCCATTCATGATTATACTAGAACTTGATTTTTATGAAAATAAAAGACTTGTTTGATTTAAGTATAGAATATGGAGTTCCATAGTAAAATAAGTTCTAGTATAATACTTGGATCTGATTGGTGCCCTGTATACTCTAACCCTGACTTCGAAGAGCGTTAAATTTGAGTTACGTATATAGACTAGTTAATTATACATATTGTTTGGCATTCTATTTGACTATTCATTTATATGTGTGAATATAATGCATTTATAACTTACCTATGGTATGACTGAGAGTTTTGCTTACTAAGCTTAAATTTAAGCTTACACTCCTTTAGACTTTTGCTGTAGAATAACTTGTTCGTAAAGGCTGGCCGAGGAATACCATAGGTTGGCTTGGGGAATTGGGTAAGAGCGAGCCATCCAGCGTGTTGAGAGAACGGATTACGTAGATTCTTACTTATGTATTTTTATTTTATCGGTAATATAAACTTAGATATACTAAGTTATTCTATATTGTAAATTTTGTAGTTCAAATTTTATATAAATATATTTATATGATGATATCATATGGATCTATATGTTTTTGAAAAATTAATTGTTGTAAAACCTTATATATTGTGTGAAAAATCCATAATTAAAAGGGTAATCAATCAGGGGTTTTTCGTACAGTATACGACGTTTATCACGACTAAATCATCCTCAGTTTATGATACATTCCATTTTCATCAACTTCTCTAAAAACTCCATAAAAAATTGACACTTCTAATATACTCGCAATGATTAATTTACTAAAGTAAATCGTTAAATATATTAAATTCAATAATATAATGATAAATAATAACAAATTAAAAAAACTCTAAAAAATAAACATAAAAATAAAAAGTCCAAACCCTGGTACCCAACCACCATGATTACTCTACACAAGATCGGCAGCCTATTGATTTTAGGGTAACCATGATACTAAAAAACAAAGAGGTAGGTCATGACTCACTATTATTGACCATTTACCTATCATTATGCTGGCATCCAACTTCATTGGTGGGACTCAGGGTTGGTAAAGATAAATCAAAAGTTTTTTTTTTTTTTCTTTTTCTTTTCAGGGAGATGATTGATGACTTTATGAGACGATTTGCATCACGCACAACGTGTTTCGTAGTGGCTTCACCATTCTAAGATGATCCTCTCCAAATGTGGCAAGTAGCTTCCTGTGGCCAGCCATGGCTATTTCCTTAAGGTTTTTTATTTTTTATATTTTTTCTTTTTAATTTTTTTTTTATTCTGTTGTCTGAATTTAAGTTGTTGTTTTATTAATCTATTATTATGAGCTTAACATAGTAACTTAAAAGATCAGAAAAGTTTTATATCACTAACAACTCAAATTAAAAAAAAATATATTAAAAAATCAAATAGAAAAGCGATCAACTAACTTTCTGAATATTTAATCCACGATTCAAGTGGTCCAAGTTAGAACTTTTTCCTCACTTAACCTAGAGGTTTCAAGTGTAGAGTACTCATTTTTCATGGTTAACAGCAGGTACTTACAAGAGAATGACGACAAAGAAAATAATAAAAGCAGACCTCGTACAGCAAGCATTCAACTGGGGGTTTGCCAATGTCCATACGAAGTGCGTCGATCATGTCCTTTTCCCTTTCATTCATCATCTTCTCAATACCACGTAGCTGGGACACCCTCCATTCGTAGCTCTTCGTCTTCCCTCACTTAAAGCTCCTTCTAAGGTCTCCAACTAGCAATGAAGCTTCCTCTGCACCGAACACACTACCTTTCTCTGCTTCCATGCTTGTTATTGATGTGCGAGAAGTTGAAGAAGAAAAGCACGATGTGGAAATAACGTTGTAATACAAGAAGAACACGAGAGAAGAGGGAGTGCTGTGGGGCTTTTAATAACAAAAAAATCTTAACGTCAAAGATGTGTCGGCACTATCTATCGAGCCATGTGGCCTAGGATTAGTTGTTTGTAGGGATAAATATGGTTAGGTTAGATCAGGTATGGTTTTTATTTTTATTAAATTAAATTTAATATAATGGATCAATTTTTTTTTAAATCGAATTTAATTATACGATTCAGTTTATAAATTTTTTAAATTTAATTAAAATTGATTTAGTTCAATTTACAATTCAAATTATTTATATTAAATTTTTATTAAATATTTTTATTTTTAATAAATATAAAATTTTAAATAAAATTTATTCAATTTAATTTTAATAATTGATATAAAATTATGATAAAGAATAGGAAAATATGAAAAATTTGATAAAATTTACGAAGATTGATGAAAAATTATATAAAAAAGTATAAAATAATTGTATAATTTATTTTATTTAAATAAACGATTTGGTTCGATTCGATTTATTTTCTCAAATCAAATTATGAATTATTTATATATAATCAAACTGAATTCTAAATCAAATAATTTATAAAAAATTAATTTTTCAATTCTATTTACCGTTGGATTCACGATTAGGAGTTTTTTTTTTTTTCAGCCCTATTGGTTGGTTATGGGTACGTGCATTCACAGTAGACGTTGAACAGGAAATCAATTGCAAGAAAAGTAAAAAAATACGGAAGAATTTATGTGGGTGGACTATTACAACATAAGCCTCGGCTAGAAAGAGAATTCTTAACCCGTTAATGTTCGTGCATCTACAAAACGTCTACCTTCTACGGTACAAACGTTGTATAAATTGTGTACCGCGTCATTGTCCGTGCGTTTATGTTGAGTCAATTTTGTCATAAGACAAATGCATGAAAAGAAAAGGAAGGGAAAAAAAAAAAATCTTTATGAGGTACCCAAATGGACTAATACGAGATATGATATCATTAAATTGGGTACATCCGATTCGGCTAAAATCAGTAAAAGCAATAAAAAAAGAAACATATCATCATCGCACGGCCTTCGCGTGTTGCTTCAACAGATAGAATCGTAGAGGAAAGGACAAGCTTTTCCCCAATTGAAGTGCGCGAAAAAATTATTGCATCACATGTGAAATTAACTGGATGAAAAGGACGTTGATTGGACATAGCCGACATGTGGCACCGTTTCGGTACACAAACGTTCATAGGTGGCTTCCGGCACGATAGCCTTTAGCTACGCTTTTTTAAATAATGGATGTGAGATAGAAGGGGCATCCAATTTAAAATACAAACTTTGACATTTTAGATGCTTCGATTTTTTTGAAATGAGATAAACAGGTGATTCTATTATAGGAACTGACGTAGAAATTTTTATAAAAGATAATATAATATTGATAATATGGTAATAATGAAAAAAAAAAGAAAGAAAAAACCCTAAGTCTTATTCAAAACTTTTTATATATTATTTAAAAGACAAAATTTCAAACAAAAGAGATTTTGATTTGGTTATTTTTTGTTTTAATTTTTTACTAATCTAATTTGTTTTAAGATATCGCATTTGGAAATATTTTTATATTCTATCATAACTTATATCAAATATTTTATATAAAAGCTATGTATAACTAAAAATTTTAAATTATATGCATTGAAGGTTGGTTTTAAACACAAGCCCCTATGAACAGGGTTGACTTCTTAAGCTTGCTAGTTGACCTTTTCAGGCCTAATTTCACTCCTTGGCACTCGAACTAATCTCTTTCAAACTAGCTTCTTCGTAATAGCCTTGCATCCCATAAGTTATAAGCTCATAGTATAACTTAAAGACACCTACATGTTCCTTAACAAAGGTTTATGTATCTATTCATACGGTACCCATAACATATTAAATACAATGTGATGTTTGAGGGCCTCTTAAAGTCTACATGACCTAATCATATGGCATAACCAAGTATTGAACTAGAGAAGATAGGCACTAGGCCTAAAATGATCATTACCCTAAATCTATAAGAAGATCTCATTAACCTCAAACTCCTAGAACGTAGGTTAAGGTATCTTATGTCATACACCATGAGTTGATTGATGCTTAAGGTCCAAAGTGTAAATACTTAAGCCCTTTCCCTCTTAAAGGTAGTGAATACATACCTGCTTAAGTTCATATTTAACTATCTTACTTCCATGAGTTAAGTACTTTGACACTAATATAACTGACTTAAGTATTGGAGTGATTCTATTGGATAGCTCCTCAGCTATTCTACTTACTTTTCTCTGTTTCGTAGGCCTTCCTACTTACATTCCTGTCCCCAATATTGATCTTGAGCTAACTTGTTTAGCCTTGAAGGCCCAATACATTCTATTGATAGAAACTAAAACTAACATTATAAATTCTATATTGTCTATAAATAATAATATAGGTTTAGGGGCTTTGAGTCATTGGAAAGAGTGTTTCAATATAGACCTATTGGAGTAAATGATAGAAATTAAGTCTTCGAACCATCATCCGGAGCTAAACTAAAGGTATAATATAACGCTTAACTTAACATATTCTAGCGCAAAAGCCAACATGGGATGAGATTGCATATCAACATGACAAACATCTAGGTAACGATGACCTTTGACCCTTTTACATTTAATCCAAACACTCTTTTGCCTAAGTTGAGATGTTTCGTTGACTTAATCGAAGTTAGGCATGTTGACTTTCCTCATTGTTATCATTCTTTTTTATGGGGATTGTCATGATCCAAGGGTAGCTTAATCGTGGTAGGTGCTGTATATCGTATAAAAGATAGCAAATTGGTTCTCCTTTCAATCGATAACTCTTTTATATGATATACAAGTTTACTATTACAATCAATTACTTAGGGGTATGTAGATAAAGATAATACCACAATACAGTTATATAGCACAAGATTTGTAATATATTACAACTATTGTAATATTATAGAACTCATAATCTCAAAAAACTAGTAAACATTTCACAGTAGGATAAAGTTATTGAACTAGCTATTGCATAACACTATCCATATCATTATCAGTCTATAATAAGGTTAGACTACATATAAGTTTACTCTTCTCTCCAACTTACATATATATCCCATAACATTATACTAACCTTGGGCATGCTTTGGCCAGATGTAACAAATAAATCCTCCTACGATAAAAGTTTACAGGGGTATAAGCTTATTAAGCTTAGTAAGGTATCCATCAACTACACAGATAAGTAAGTTCTACAAATATTAATTCAAACATATGAATATATGTTTACATAGTATGCCACATAGATGTAATTCAGATTTAATGCCTTCTATAGTCAAGATTAGAGTATATATGATACTAATCAAATCTAGGTATTATACTTAAAGTTATTTCACTACGAAATTCTATGTTTTTTGTATTCAATTTAAAACAGTTAGTTATTAGTTTGTTTCAATAAAAAATTAAGTTCTAAGTATAATTGTGAGTGCCCTCCCTACAGTCTACACTTACTCTTAAATGAAGGTCTCTAGACTTAACTTTTAGTTAGGCGATTGACGCCTTTAACACCTATAAATCCCACGGGTTAGGGTAAGGTTGTATCGTATGTATGCACCGTACTAAAATAATATAGTCATAATTTATTAATCTCCATATGGCCCCTCGTTACCTCGTGTGATATAACGGTCAGAATTAATTTATGAAATACATGCTTATGCATGATTTGGTTTAGTATAATCAAGCCTGATATAATTAGATCCAATTATTGTATAACTAACCAGAATTTATAAACAAATCAATTTCTACTGAATCTAATATGTGACAAATAGTACATTATCATATTTTAAGGTAATTTTACAACTTCTTAAATAGTATCATACATGTACATAAACTAATCTCACATATTATTCAATTATTAATAATAGTTAATATTTATTAATTATAAGCACAAATATGTATAAAATCATATAGAGTACTTACTCAGCTATGACACTAGTTAAGGATCGTAATATTTCTTAGGGAAGTCGTTGTTGGTATTGGGATCACCTATTGATTAGGAAATGAAAAAGATAATGAGTATTTAAATAAAATAACTATTCTATATACCTATTTATCTAAATCTACCTACGTTTCTATCAATTTTCCCTAGTTTGAGTTTTCTTTTGGTAATCGCATATAACTTTTTTGTTCTAACTTTGTTATTTATAAGCTTATAGTTGGTTTTTATTACTTTTTAGGTATATGTTCGCTTAGCAAGGTCCATTTTGGATGTTCGAACCTACATTTTCTAAGATAAGCTTAAATTATTAAAAATTTAGTCATTTTGACCCAAATATTTTTATTTATAAATTTTTGAGTTTTTCTTTAGCATTTTATGATTTAATTAATTTCAAAATTTTATATTTTTATAATTTAGCTTTAATTTATATAGAATTCATTATTTTCCTGTTTTAGGCTTAATTTGCTATTTATTGAAAATTTGTTATTATTATAAATTTACTTAATTAATTTTACTATTATTATTCTCTAATTATTTTGACGTTTTCGATTTAGTTATTTAATTGGGATTCATTTGCTGACGTGGCATTATTTTAGTGATTCTCGTGGCACTTTATTAAATTTTATTGATTTTTATATTTCTTAAATCTTATATTAGTATTAGATATATTTATATATTAATATATTTCATTAATTAATAAATTGCGGGCCTTAATTATGTGTTATAGTTTCAACCCATTATATATGTATGTTCATTTTATTATATTATATTAAATAATTGTATTTTGTATATGTGTAATTGTACTTTTGTGTTTATGTGTTTATGTACATACATATAACTCTTCATTATTTATTATATCTAATATTTTATTGTATGTATTTGTACTTATTATTCTATTATGTACACTCATAAATATAAAAATGTACATATGTATTCTTGTTTATATTATTATAATTAGTATACTATTGAAGATACTTATACTTAGTATATTAGTATATATATACCTATACATATATATATATATATATATATACGATGTCTATACATGTATACATACATATATATATACATTTATACGCGTATTTATACTTATACTATACTTTTATTATATATGTTCATGTACATATACATATACATATACATGTATTTATACTTAAGTTTATACATACTCTTATACGTATATATTGATACGTATTTTTATATTTTCTTAGTATATTTTTAAGGAAATTTTAATATATAACACCTATACATATACGCACATATATTCGGTTTTACACACACATACAAATATATATATATATATATATATTAAGTATTTTGTACACACACACATACACACATAGATATATATAGGTATTTATATACATACTATATATTTCTATATTCATATACATATACATGCAAATCATATATATATATATGCTCATGTTTCTAAGTAAAAGAATGATATGTAAATATATATATATATCTACTTATCTATACTTATAATACCATATATATATATACATATGTACAACATCCTCAAAAGAAAGGAATTATACATCTAAAGCTAACATATTTGCATTTAATCTCTAAATCCTTATACTAAAATACATGCTAAATATATCAAAATAAGGTGCAAAATATACTATAAAACATACTTTTACATAAAGAATTATTACTAATATTATGTAAGATAACTATAATTATTTACCTTAATATATGGTTTAGTGAATAACTGCTCTTTTAGTCCCTCATTTTAGTGTTGAAAATTAGGTAGTTTAATAATATGATTGCAAGTGGAGAAGCAGATAAGAAAATTGAGGAGAAATGAGGGAAGAAGATGATAGAAATTATATATGTGTGTTTGTTGGTTCAAATGGAAGGAAATTGTTCTCTTATTTGTAATGATTAATTGATTGTAATTAGAATGATTTGGAGAACTCTAGATGCCATATGGAGTTCATGACACAAAGAAAAAAAAAAAGAAAAAGAGGGTATAACAAAATTAAATGCATTTGATAGCCACATATTGACTTTTTGGTCATAATTAAAATATTAATATAATATTTATATCATATACATGTAACACATATTATTTAGTAAAAGGAAAGAAAACAAAAGGAACTAAAGAGGCTAAAAAAAATAAGGACATAAATAAGTATAGTAAAATTTTAAATTTTCTTTAAACATTCCTAATATTAGAAATAATATATAATATATTATAGTTGTAAAGGAAATTATATGATACAAAAATAACCTTAATTATATGGCACATAAATGACATTTAAATAATGATAATAAATTCTAACAATTAAATTCATATAATACTAATTTAATTATATAATTATTAAATTTAGATAATAATATTACCAACTTTATAAATTAACTTAGTACTCTTATATTTATTAGTATTTCGAAATCATCTTTAATTGTTCATTAATAATATTATGCATTCATGGCTTTTATTGATATTTTAAGATTTTCATATTAAGGTAGTTTGGGGTTTATAAATTAATAAGGTTTTTAGTTTATTTAGTCTTATTGGCTCATACAATTATTTAGATCATCTAGGTTCAATTAGGATTCATACTATGAATTCACGGGGTTTATAGGGATTAGCAACTAGACCCTTGACCTAAGCTTGAGCTCGAAGCCTTGAAAGAATGATAAAGCAAATTCTTTTGTTCTAGCCAACTCCAGTCGAGGTTGAGCTAATCTTCATTGCTGAACAACTTCACATGTTGAGTCGAGCTATTTTATTTCTATTAACTGTTGTGTACTAACCTAATTCATAATCCCCTAACTACTCGACTAAACTTTTGTCTACTTTGCTTTGCCTATGCCAAACACTTGCTTAGTAATACTTATGTTGAGAACCGTAGAACACGTTCGAGCTAACATCTCCTTTAAAGAACCCCTAAGTCTGCTCGATAGCTTCCAACTTGACGTACGACTTTGTCTATTTCTATTAGAACACCCTAGTCATTGATCACTATGTATCCAACCCCTATGTGAAAGGATTTACTACACCAATTATTAATTTCTCTAAATTTTTATTTGTGTATTTTATTATTCTTTGTATGTTACTTTTTTTAGACAGTATTCTTTGTGTCTTTTCCAATTTAGGTATAATGCCATAATTTTTTGAGTATAAATACCCTTGTAAATGTCATTGTAATAGATATCTGATATTGAATGTACTTTATTGTTCTTTTCTCTGAGTTGCTATGCTTACTTTTATCTTGTACTCTTATTTTAATCCTTAAGTAAGGTTAGATGGTAAGTGACCTCATTGAGTTGTTCGTGCATCATATCGAGCTAATTTTGTTAATCCATAGAGTTTTCCTTATTGCATTATATCTTTGAAAGGCATTTGTAGGTTTTGCTTATTTACTTCATCGCTCTCATACTTTTTTACCCTGGTCTTTTAAGCTTTCAACAAGCTTAGAACTACCCTAAAATGGTTGCCCTTATCTACTCTTGACACAGCCTATTATTTTAGTATCGGAGTGGAGGTACATAGTGAGAAAGTTGATATTTAGCTGTGATTATCATTGTATAGTGTATAGTATTGGTTGTGGTATAGCGTGTTATGGTTGTGGTAAAGTTAACTATGAGTGTTTGAATTAATAGAAGGTGGAGTAGTTTGTTGTTATGTGTACCCTCTTATACTCTATTTTGAGTTGTGAAAACATAGCAAGTAGCATTTGTGCAATTATTTTAAAGTAGAAAGTAAGTATTTAGAAATCATACGGGTGTTGTTCTGTAAGGAGCATAAGTGTTTAGTAGAGAATAACTAATTTAAATGTAAATGCTGGTATTGGAGTGATAATAGTGGTATTGTTTATAATGATCGACAATCCCAATACACTCCTAGAAGCGTTAATCATTTGATGATTACTAACCCTTTATTTTAATGTAATTTTATGTTGCTTTAATTTATTGAAGCAAAGAATAAGAAACATAGTAAAACCGAAAAGAAAACTGAAAATAACTTTTCGATTCAGGGAAAATATCTATAATAGCTTGGTACAACAAGAAAATGCATAGGTTAAAAAACATGCCAAGTAGAAAGATGCTTAAACCAGATTATAATAGATTTAAATCAATATTTCATTTTTCTTTCTATTTTTTTTAATATCACGTAATTCCTTAAACATGAAAAGTTATAACCGGTTAATGTTCGTCCATCTACGAAACGAAAAATAAGTTCGTTTCGACCTTCTACGATACAAACGTTGTATAAATTGTGTACCACGTAATTGTCCGTGCATTTATGTTGAGTCAATTTTGTCAGAACGACGAATGCATGAAAAGAAAAGAAAGGGAAAAAAAAAAAAAAAAATCTATACGAGGTACCCAAATGGACTAATACGAGATATCGATATCATTAATTCAGTAAAAGGAGTAAAAACAGAAACATCTCATCGCACCGCTTTCGCGTGTTGCTTCAACAGATAGAATCGTAGAGGAAAGAACAAGCTTTTCCCAAGTGAAGTACGCGACAAAATTATTGCGTCACGTGTGAAATTAACTGGATGAAAAGGACGTTGTTTGGATAAAGCCGACATGTGGCACCGTTTCAGTACACACACGCATGCCACAAGTGGCTTATGACAAGATAGCCTTTGGCTATGCTTTTTAAAATAATGAATGTGAGATAGAAGGGGTGTGTTATTTTAAAATACAGACTTTGACATTTTGGATACTTTGATTTTTTAAAATGAGATAAATAGATGATTTTATTATAAGAACTTATGTAGAAATTTTTATAAAAGATAATAGAATAACGATAATATGGTAATAATTAACAAAAAAAAAAAAACCCTAAGTCTTACACAAAACATTTTATATATTATTCAAGAGACAAAATTCTTGATTTGGTTATTTTTCATTTTAACTTTTTACTAATCTAATCTAATCTATTTTATGATATTGTATTTGGAAATATTTTTAAATTATATTATAGCTCATATCATATATGAAAGCCATGTATGATTGAAAAATTTAAATTATATGTATTGATGGTAGGTTTTGAACACAAACCCTTATAAACAAGGTTGACTTCCTAGGCTTGCTAGCTAACCTTTTCAGGCCTAAGTCTAAATCATTGGCACTCGAACTAATTTGTATCAAATTAGCTTCTTCGCAATAGCTTTGTAGTGTAGTCGTTACTCCATTATCTCAGAAGTTATAGGCTCATGGTATGACTTAAAAACACCTGCATATTCCTTAGCAAAGGCTTATGTATCTATCCATATGGTACCTACAATATATTAAATGCAATGTGACATTTGAGGGCCTTTCCCCTTAAAGTTTATGTGACCTGCCCATATGGTACAACCAATCATTGAATGAGAGAAGATAGGCACTAGGTCCAAAATGATTATTAGCCTAGATCTATTAGAAGATCTCACTAACCTTAGGCCCTTAGAACCTAGGATAAGGTGTCTTATGTTACATACCATGAGTTGACCGATGCTCAAGGTCTAAGTTGTAAATATCATAACCCTTTCCTTCTTAAAGTTAATGAATACATACTTGCTTAAGTCCATATTTGAGCATCCTACTTTCAGGAGTTACACATTTTCATGCTAACATGACTAATTTAAGCATCGGAGTGATCCTATTGGATAGCTCCCTAATTATTCTACTCACCCTTCTTTATTTCGTAGGCTTGCTTAGTTATATTTTTGTCCCCAATATTGATCTTAAGCCTGCTTATCTAGCCTTGAAGGCCTAATATACTCTACCGATAGAAATTAATACTAATAATATAAATTTTATATTGTCTATAAATTATAATATAGGTTTATGGGCTTTGAGTCATTGGAAAGAATGTTTCAATATATACCTATTGGCACAAATGATAGAAATTAAGTCTTCAAACTATCATTCGGAGCCGAACTAGAGGCATATAAGGCATAACCTGATGTGTTCTAGCACAAGAGCCAGCATGGGATGAGATTCCATATTAAGTTCGAGATGCTTGTCATTTCATCCAAGTTAAGTATGTGATGAACATCCAGGCAACGATGACCTTCGACCCTTCTACATTTAATCGAAACACTCTTTCTCCTAAGCTAAGCTGTTCTGTTGACTTGATCGAGGTTAGGCATGTTGACTTTCCTCATTGTTATCATTCTTTCTAATGAGGATCAGACAACTAGACCCTTGACCTAAGCTCAAGGGCTTGAGGATTGACAAAGTGAATTTTCTCGTTCAAGCTAACCCTAGTTGAGATTAAATTGATCTATATTGCCAAACAACTTCACATGCTTAGTTGAGCTATTTCAGTTTAGTTAACCATTTTGTACTGACCTTATTCATAATTGTAGACATCTTATTTTTACCATTTTTATTTTAGTATTTTTATTGGGCTAGGTTAAAAAAATAAAAAAATTTAAAATAATAAAAAAATGAAAAATAAAAAATGAAAGAAAATAAAAAATAGAGTGTCGAGTCGTATTGAGTCGAGTTGAATTGAGTTAGGATTAGATCGGATAAAGGTACATGTTTAATTTAATAAATTCTAAGTTTTAAATAGTTGGATTTCATTAAAATATTTCTTTAGTCCAATCCAATATAAAGTGAGTCTTTATTTAATTTATATTGGGCTAAATAGACTTAGAATTTAGTAAATGGGTTAGTGTGTATTTTGGGCTAAATTAAAATGGACTGAGTCGGGCCCAACGATAAAAAAACCCAAATCAATATAAGGTTTCCAGAAACTAGATTAAATCTTTAATAAATCTAAATCGAATATTACGGTATCTAGGATTTGTTAATTTTAAATCTTCATTTAAAAAGATTCAGAAGATTTAATTGTTTAGCTTATATATAGTAATTTGACTATAAAGTTTTGGTGCATTTTCAGAATTCACAACACACAATACAATTTCCTATACTCACTACTCTTCACATATACAATTCCTAACATACAAACACCAACACAAATTGTAGTCTACATCCTACTTCACCACACATTCACAACCATCCTCATCCCTCATCGCTATACTCTCCACTTACATGATTAGAGCACTATCCTTCACTGATCACCTACAACACAGAACCTACTCCAACATATGAGCACTACCATACATTGCGTACACTCTACTGTCCCTTACTACTACTCTCTCCACTTACATGATCTGAGCATACACTCACCTAATCACTCTACACATAAGTTGACTTCACACATTGTAGCACATTGCTTACACGCTATCTAGCACTCCATGCCACAACATATTCATCATACACTACTCACACACAATCACATACTCTCTTGCCGTACACTGCTCATACACGCCCCTAATGCATGCATACACCAATTATGTCCTTGATACATGCATACACCATTAATGTCCTCACATGCATACATATCGATCGAATTCAAACACACACACTAATCATGTCTCGACTAAACATATATATACTGAGCACAATTAGATTCAAACACACACTGAGCATGATCAAATTTCACACACACATAGAGAGTTTAGAATTCAACAAGGATTTCAAGCATATACGATCAATTCTACACTGATCACATGATTAGGTTGCACGAGAACTTTACTGATCAGTTCACAACACAACCACACCAATCATGTATTATTTGATTCATTTAGGTAATTGAAAAATTACTTTAGTATTTGTTTTTTTTAATTAATTTATTTTACTAGCCAGTTTTTAGTGTAGGTTTTTTTATAAATTTTAATAATTGTCATGCCATTTTGTAATTTTTAGATAATTTTTAATTTTTTTGATAAATTTTGTTAAATTGCATATTTTAACCAAAATTTTATTTTTTGAAAAGTTACATATCTTTTCTCTAAGATTTGTACTTTTGAAGAAGATATATATCTTAGTAAATCTAGTATTTAGGATTTAGGAAAAATAATTTTTGACATGTAGTAATATTTTTTTTAAAAAATAAAAAATATTAACTCGAGCTTTTCAAAAGATTTAGTTAAGTATTTTTTTAGAAAAATAGATTTGCAAAATTAGGTCTTTTTAGGTTTTTTTAAACAATAATTTGATAATTAATGTAAATTTAGCTCGATTTCTTTTTTAAAAAATCTATCCACTAATTTTTTTCTAAAAAAAAGAATTACATTGGTTTGATCTCGACTACCTAATGCATAAGCACCTTCAAGGTAATTGTATATTTTTTTTAAATTGGAAATAAAACAAATCATAAAAAAATTATTTTATTTTTATTTTTGCATATCTTTACATATTTTAACACTTTTGTAAAAATTATAAAAAAATAAAACATATTAGTTTTTTTTTTAATCTTTACATTATAATTTAGTCTTAATAGATTAGCCCTCGAACTTAAATTTTATAGTTTAACTTTATAAAAATTATTTAAAAAAAAAATATTTACAGACTAGTGGCTAAATTAGGGTTTTCCCAACAAAAACTCTTATTTCACTTTTTACTAGTTTGATTGGTAGGCGACTCTATTTTTTAAAATATATTTTTAAAAGAAAAATACTTTTTTTTTATTAATTTATTGTCAAGTAATTTATATTAAGCTGATTAGGCTTAGTATGAGTTAAATTAAGAAAAAAATGAAATAAGGTTTGACAGAATTGACGATTTCATTAGGGACGCTAGTGAGCTAGTCATGTACAAATAAAAAATTATTTAATGGTTTTTTTTTCTTTTTATCTATATATTATAATATAGTTGTGTTAATTAGTTTTTAGTAATGTAGGCCTTAGAAGAAAACTTGGCCTTATGGGCCCATAATAGGGATTTAGGGGGGTTTTTTTAAAAATCATTTGTATGCTTAGATGTAATTGGATCCAGGCTATCTTAGGAACTTAGGACGGATCGCCATTGTATAAACCTCAAGTTGCTAAGGTTTTTACCCTTACTTGATGGTGATAGGTGAGCCTACTTAGGCTTTAATGTAGCTTACTGGGTTTTTCTCCAGAAATCCTTAAAGCTATAGAGCTTGAGACTCATAGACCCCATCCTCTTACATCATTCTTTTTTAAAAAAGGGTAGTCATTTTTAAATTATAGGAAAAATTTGATTAATCTACGGTTATTCGACGTTCTTTTTCAAAAAATGGGGAAATTAAAAAAATTAGTAACCCTTATATGTAAGTCTTCATGAGCTTCATTTTTTTAAAAAAAAAAATCTTATTTTGGATCTACTTATATATATGGTATTCTACAACTATGGGTTTATAATAATTCTTATAATTTATTAATTACTGGCTCTTATTGCATTACATGTGTATGTAGTATACTATATTTTTTTTATATATTTGATTTTATTTTTTACTAATGCTTGTTTTATGTGATTATTTTTATTTCTTGTATCATATGTATTTTTTTAACATTGTCTCTTAGTGAGTAAGAGGCTGCATAATTTGAAAATTTTGAAGAAGCTACAAAATTATTAATATCATACGTATTTTTACTGTAAATTTAATAGCTTCGTTGTAAATAATTGCATCATTTCATGTTTTATGTAATATAGATATTAAAAGTTAGCGTTAGTGTCAATCCTAAGCCTATCCATGAGGTCTAGTTGGATAAGTATTCTTTCCTTAAGGCTATATTAAAAGATTGGTTGAATCAGTTTTCGCCCATTCAAGCAAGATTATATTCACAAGAGGATTGAGCCGATCATATCTCTTATGTGGATCCAACTTCATTTGTTACTAATTTAAGCCCTAATCTATTACTGGGTTTTAGAATTTGCAGCTTTTAAGTTTGACCCACATATGCTAGAGAGTACTCTCAACTACTTAGTGCTCCACCTCTCGAAGCAAGCATAACTATTCTAGATCTCAGAGTTCAGCCTGAGAAAGCCTTCATGATTTGCTGGGAGTCAAAAAGGCCACCTTAACGTTGTTCTTATCTTGAGAAGGTAAGAAATGTCTTAGTATCTTAAGGCTAGTAGAATCGTTTTTAAGCCTCAATGCTTATCAGAAACATCGTCAGATCTTTTGTAGGGGATATGGGTTATGGGCTGATAAGAGAGTAAACGCCTTCATTGTAGCAGTATTCAGGATAGTGTTATTCTCCTTCAGATATGGTTAAGTCTATTATAGGGTAGTCGAGCTAATAACCCAATTTTTGACTGGAAAATCCTATATACGAGCATTATTGGTAAAACAATTCAGGATACTCATTCATTTGGGGAAGTAGGGGCATGGGTACTTTACAACTAACCTTACAATCCCTATCGTATGGTTTCTTAGTCACATATAGGGATAGGGCGAGAATCTTGTCAAAGTATCTTTAACTGAACATATGAATCCGATTGACGACTTTGCTCATTACTTTAAGGTACTAGAAGAAGCTTAGTTTAAAGGATGGGTATCGGTCATAAGCAAGATGCAACCGGTGGATTTTATGTGGATAGCTAGGTAGAGTAACTACACTTGAGCCATCCTAGGGTGCGTCGATTATGTAGGGGTCCCTCTCATCGGCATTATGGGTTGTAATGGTATTTCCCAGCTTGTATCACTAGACAGCTGGGTCCACTTCAAAAGATATTGTATAAGGATTCCTTAGAAGATGTTACATTAAATTATCAAGATCCTTGTTTACCTACCTCTATTCTGATTCAATGACTAGCAGAACTTGTGAAGCTGTAGGAACGAAGAGAAGTCAAGAAGGTAGTGAATGTAGGAACTTTGAGGGGCAAAGTCGGAGAATATCGGCTACCAAGAAGTTTATTTATGATCAGCTGAAGAAGACTGGAAAGATACGGTATGAAGCTCCAGACGTGTTTAGACATGAGCTAGAGCTACCTTTCACTTACCTAGCAGGCTTATTGAGACACCATACAAGCCAAAGTTGAAGGCTAGTTACAAGAATGCAAAATAATCGTTGAACAATTAAAAATGGATAATGTGAGGTTATTGGAAGAAAATCAATTTTTGAGGAGTAAGATTCGAGAAAAAGATGTTACAGTTCGAAGACTGATAAGAGAAGTTGATGAAACCTTTCCTAACCAGATTTGTCCGCTCTTATAGATATAGGATTTGATTTTCTTTTTTAAGAAAGAAATAGTTAGGAGTTTTTTTTTTCTTTTAATTTGTTGTATAGGTTTGATTTTATGATTATTAATAAATTTGCAGCTTCATTAAATGAAAGTCCTGATCAATTGTACAGTCTTTTACTCATGTTTTTTTTTTTCTTTTGGTTTCCTTTTAAACCAAAAGAAAACCAAAAAATGATAAAATAAAGAAAAAAATAAAAAATTAATTCACAAAAATGTCTAAAACTCGGATCTTTGTAGGATTTTGAAGATAGCACTCAAGCGAGTAGACTTTGTTAGAAGTCCAATATTTACTTGTTCCAAAGAAAGAATGTCAACTCATGTTAGTGGAAACGTTAGTCAAACCGAGCTTGACCTAAGAGTCATAACCTTAGAAAACATGAACAACATGGCTAAACAAATTCAGGCTCTCACTTAAGCTATTGGAATTCTTATTGAGCGTTAAGTATCTTAGGCTAACTCGAATTGAAATGTAGAAGCGACTCCTCCCGCTGAATTAGAAGATGCAGAATTAGTCCCCAATGTTGAGACATGGGGGAAAGAGATAGAGGAAAAACCCTAAGAGATGAAAAAAAAAATTTATGTAGAAGTTAATTGAGAAAATGAAAACGCTAGAAATTGTTAATGGACTTGAGTAGGTGGGAATGATCAATTTATTGATGTATGAAGACAATGACTACTTGAAAAAGTTTAAAGTGCTAAAATTCGAGAAATATGATGGGATCAATTGCTCGAAGTTCCACACTAGGCTGTACATAAAAAGATGGGAAAATACAAAGTACAATAAGGTAATGGTCTAAATCTTTCAAGATAGCTTGATTGGCCTTGCCTTGACTTGGTATGCCTAATTGGACTTAAACAAGATCGATACATGGGATAAGTTAGCCTGTGCTTTCTACAATCGGTATAAGTTCAATATTGAGGTAACCCCCATCTATGTGGGATTTGAATAATTTGCTAAAGAAGACTAACGAAAGCATTAAGGAGAAAGGTCAAAGATGGAGGGGCATGGTAGCCAGGGTGACTCCACCCTTAATCAAAAAGGATTTGACCTTGCTATTATCAACACTCTCGAAAGCCCATACTATCAACATTTGGTAGGTCACCATGCCTCTAACTTTGCAAAGATTGCGGTCTCAGGGTGTCAAATTGAGGAAGTCTTTGCTACCGGAAGGCTTCTTAATCCTGAAGCAATTGAAAAAAAGATGCCTCTCATGAGATTTTCCAACAAAGCCAAAGAAACTACTGTAAGTGTTGCCAATATTGGCAACCTTGTTAGACCTTTAGCATCGGTAGCCATGATAGGAGGATCTAATCCCCTATTGAATCCAAATCACAATAACCATCCACAAAGGAGACGATTTACTTAGATCCCCATTCCTTTAAGCCAGGTTCTTGCACAACTAAGGAAAGATAATCTCTTGATATTTGAAATACTGAAGGAGGGATAGAGACCGAGAGACTATAACCTAGAGCTCCGTTGGGATTATCATTTGGGGTAAGTGGGACATTCTACAGACTCGTGTTGGAGAGTTAGACGTAAGATCTAGGATCTTATTGATGCTAAGTTGGGGCAATTGGACTTCATTCAGACTCCTACTCCCAATGTGGGTAATAATCCTTTATCGAATCATGGACGTTCGATCAACATGATCATTGCTGAAGTGTTTGAACTAGAAATTGATTTAGATAGTCTCCTGATCACTATTGAAGAGGTAGTTTGGAATTTAAGGCAAGTTAAACACTTGCAAATATGAATATCAAAGATAGAACTCGGACATATCAATTGTTGAAGGATGGGAAGATAAAGAAAACTAACATTATGGCTATGACCGATCCAAAACCACAAAAGAGATGTACTCAAAAGGAGCTTAGAGAAAGGTATGAAGCTAGAGATCTGACAGCCGATGCCCTGGGAGAGCCGTTAAGAAATTTTGAGTACTTGGTCTATTACGATGGTTCACTCATTATATATGCTGATGAATCACCTACTGGATGGGGTTTTGAATTTGAGGAAGATGACCCGAGAAGGTTGGAATGATTGGAGGTAGGCTTAAACCTTTAGTTTTTGAGTACTATGGGAGGAATGAGAATGTTAAAGAATTAGGTAAACCTAAGAAAATAGCTTTTAAAGTCGCAATAGCTCTAGAGAATTACAAAGTAACCCCTTTAGATTACCAAACAGTGAATTGGACAACTAGGTCCTTACTACCTATGGTCAAAGGGCTTATTCGCTTGGGATGAGTTTATGATTGGAATAAAGAGGCTAAGAGGAAGACCACTGTGGAAGAGGCTTCTTGAGGGATCTTCAAGGATACGGATGAGAAAGATTAAAATGTTGCTAAGAAGATAGTAAAAGTTAGTGAGTACAAGATTATGGATCAGCTAGCTAAGGTACCATCCTATATCTCCTTGATGGGGTTATTATTGTCATCTGATACTTACTATGAAGCTTTAATCAATATTTTGAAAGATGTCAAAGTACCTGAAGGGATTTCCTCTAAAAAGTTAGGATCAGTAGTCAACTCGGTGCTCACAATGGATTGGATTTCATTTTCACTAGATGAGTTAGGTGAAGAAGGGGAACGACATACAAAGCCAGTTTTTATAGTGGTCAAGTGTGTAGGGAAAGTTGTTGTATGAGTTCTAATTGATAATAGGTCTTCACTAAATATGTGTTCACTGGTGACACTAAATTTGCTTGAAGTAGATTCGACTGAGATAAAGCCCAACTTGATTTCAGTAAAGGCTTTTGATGGATTAAAGAGGGAGATACTTAAAGAGATTGGGTTGTAGGTCGAGATTGGTTCATAAGTGTTCACTATTCCCTTTTAAGTCTTGGATATACTGTGAACCTTCAATCTTCTATTGGGGTGGTCGTGGGTTCACTCAGTAGGGGTTATTCTATCTAGTTTACATCAGAAGGTGAAATTCATAGCTAATGGGTAGTTGGTAACTATTCTTAGTGAGCAAGACTATGAGATTTACAAAGAGACAACCATTTCGCATATTAGGAGTGAAGAATTGAAGGAACTAGGATTGTAGATTTTTTATGAGATTAGCATGACTGATGTATCAAGACAAGGGGCACGAGGTCACTCGGAATAACCTAAGTAATAGATTAGAATATTCGGTCTTGAATATGAGCCCACTAAAGAAGAAATGCAAGCAATGAAGGCCAAAATTAGAGGCAAGAGAGGAGATCAACCGTACTATATTCATATGGATTTTTCAGACATTTATCAAACTTTCCTAGTACTAGCATGTGTTCAAGAACATGAAGTAGCTGGTTTAGCTAAGGCTTTGGCTTAGCAATGTAGCATCAATCTAGATGAAGAGAAAGATATTGGCGTCCCAGTTTCCTTAAGCAATTGGTTTTCCATTCTTGTTAATAGGTCTCTTTAGAAAAGCAATATTAAATCAATTAGGAGTATTCGATTTCATAATTAGTCCAATTAGTTAAGCCTTTTCTTTTAGACAATTTGAATTCATTTGATAAAGTTAGTTCCTTTTTATAGACACTTAATTTTTACCTCCTTTTTAAAATTTAATTTTTTATTTCCTCAATAGGTCCTAAATTAGGAAAAACATAAAAAATAGGAAATTAAAGAAAAATCCAAAAAGTAAAGAAATTTAGAAAAATAAAAAAAATGAAAAAATTAGAAAAAGCACAAAACAATAAGAAATTTGGAAAAATATCAAATGGAAAAAATTTAAAAATAAAAAAAATTGAAAAATTGAAAAAAAAGGGGAAAATTTTAAGGAATTTAGAAAATAACAATTTAGTAGGGTACATTTTTTAATTTTAAAATAAGTTTAGATGTTGGGCCGTCGGGCTTAGGCTTAGGTTTGAATATAGTCTAAGCTGATATGATCCATATATGTAATTTAATTACATATCTGAATAAGTCACAGACTAATGGCCTAACGAATAAACACTTAGACATATGCATTGGGTTTGTTTAGAGGTCTTGGGTTCAAATCTTGGTGAAGCATGTACAAGGTTTTTTATTTTTCATCACATCAGGGATTACCATGTGTCAAGATCTGATTGTGGCATGTGTCCTGATATGTGGCATTGTTGGATTGGACGATGTGCTGACATGGTGTTACGTGGCATGCTACATCAGCTACCACGTATTAGTGATGATACGTAGCAAGTTATGGGTGGTCGGGTTGGTTGATATGGCATCACGTTAGCATTTTCTCTCTCTTTCCCTCCTCTTTTTGGTGATTTTTCCTCATTTCTCAACTCACAAACAGTTTACTCCCTTCACTTTGAACCTAAGCTTTGCACAAATCTCATACATAGAGGCGTGATTTCTTACTCAAATCCTGTTTTAGACATGGCCTGCTATGGATTGAGATAAAAAATATGTCTAAGTTTAGTCTAAAACACATTCAAATCAAGCTCCAAAAAATGGAAAAAAGCTTAAACTTCATTTTTTTTTATTCACTCCAATTCAAGCTTTCCTTACTTATTGGGTTAATTTCATGTATAAAATGGTGTTGGGGGAGCTCATTAAACATCAACAATCACACATGAACACTTACAAGCTCTCTTTCTCTCTTCTTTCTCTCTTTAACCATCATTCTCCTCTCTCTATTCGAGTCTCTCTCTCTTTAGCTCAACACTATGGCCCACTACCTTCATTAGCTTCCCTACCTCACAAGCTTCCAAACCCGACCATTCTTTCCCTTGGTCATGCCTCCAAACTGCCTGTTCAAACTATCGCCACCAAACCTTAACCATTGAACTCCCTGTCCTTGAACCACCACCTCTATCCTTCCTCGTCCCAAACCAACCACACAATTGCACTCACTACACTTCAAAACCCCTACCTTTGCCACCAATTCAAGCCCAGCAACCACCACCTAACCATCACGTCAACCGTTGCTACCATTCATCTTCGACCACCACCAAATAAGCTCCAAATGCCAAGGCATTGAAAATACCCCCTATCCCCAATTCAAAACACATAAAAAGCCCTTCACCTACTCATTTTGGTGGCCAAATCAAGTCGAACGAACCCTAACAACTGCCACTCCTTGTTCAATTGGTGACCCAGATCTAAGCTCCAAACCAGACCCGACTGACTTACTCAAGTACATGATTCGCGAATCAACTTAGATTTGACCTGCGCTTCTCTTTTGGTTTGAATTAGTTTCGATCCAATTTTTTAATTAATTAATTTATTTATTTACTCATTTGTTTTATAATGTAAATGCAAATGTAATAATAATAAAAAAAATGAAAAGGAAAAAGAGAAAGTAGTTTATTTATTTAATTCACTTTTAGCCTAATAGATAAAAACAAAAGAAAATATAATAAATAATATAATAAATAAAATAATAAAAAATAAAAATAAATAAGTAAATAAGTTAATGGATAAAGTTAATTGTTTTTTAACACTTAGAAAAGTCAAGTTTTTCCAAAATAAAAAAGAAATAATTGGATTCTTTTTAAAGTTGGAAACTTTTAAAATTTTCCAAAAATAAAAAATCCAGTTTAGGACCTTCATTTTTAGAAATTTTCTTAAATAAACCAAATTGAGTAAAATGTAAACTCGATTATTTTTCAAATTAAAAAAAAAACCAACCTATTAAAGTTTTACAAAAATAACTACGTATGTCTGATCCAAAATAACGGGTACTTAGGCACCTACGGGGCAACGATAAAAATAAGAAAATCTAATTTTCCTTTTTCTTAAATTACTTCGATTTATCCAATTAGAGTAATTAACAAACTAAGTTCTATCTTTTAAAATTAAAAGGTGATTTTAAGTTTAATTTTAAATTTAGAAAGTTAATGGTACTCATAAGGGTTTAAAAATCATAACACCTAGATTTAGATCTCTTGTTTAAAAAACTGTTTTATAAAATGGTTTAATCGATAGATCAGTAGCTAAGTTAAAACCAATCTACCCAATTGGTTATAACTTAACTCTTTTTCTCAACTCCGGTCGGATAGTGACTTCAAAGTGGTTTTAAAAAATATAAAAAAGAATCGGTTTTCTTTAAACCCTAGTCGAGGGTCACTATAAAACATGTAAGGGTTTAATACCGATTGGTTTAGAGAAAACTTAAATTAAAAAAAAAAAATGGGAGGTGAAAAACTAGTCTTGACAGTTTCTTTCAATTTTCTTTGTTATTTACTTGTTACCCTTTTCTTTTTCCTTTTCCTTACTCTTTAGATTCGATAAAAATGAACATAATGGATATGTTGTGCCTGTAAACGATGAAATTACTAATATTACCTTCGGCCCTACTGAGTTAGACGTCGGAGATGATATTGAGACCCTAAGCGAAATATAAGAGAGTTGGTGATGAACCAATAATTGTGATTAATGTGGGAACAGAAGAGAATATGGAAAACTTGAAAATTGGTGGTAATCTAATAGATGATCAAGAATAGGAGTTATTAGATTTATTATGGGAATACTTGGACATATTCGCTTAGTCCTACGAGGATATGCTTGGTTTGGATTCATCAATCATAGTTCATAAGTTGCCAATAAGAGATGATAGTAAACTTAAGAGGCAAAAGCTTAAGTAGTTTAGGCTAGATATACTCCTTAAAATAAAAGAAGAAGTGAAGAAATTACTAGAGGTTGGATTTATAGGAGTGTTGGACTACCCCGAAAGGGTGGCTACTGTGGTGCTAATGTTGAAGAAGAATGGGAAAGTTAGGGTATGCATGAACTTTCGTGATTTAAACCAAGTAACGCCTAAGGATAATTTCCCCTTACCATGTACTAACGTATTAGTGGACAACACAATTGGAAATCATCTTTTCTCATTTATGGATGGTTTCTCAGAATATAAGCAAATCAAAATGGCCAAAGAAGATACAATTAAAACCACCTTTATTACCACTTAGGGAACATTTTGTTATTGTGTAATACCTTTCTAGTTAAAGAATGCTAGGGCAACTTATCTGCGCTCTATGGTTGCTTCATTTCATGACATGATGCATCAGGAAATCGAAGTTTATGTAGATAATATGATTGCCAAATCCAAGGAGGATGAGAATCATGTAGATGTTTTGCAAAAACTATTTGAATGGTTGAGAAAGTTTCAATTGATGCTGAATTTAGATAAGTATACCTTCGGAGTAACCTCGGGCAAATTGTTGGATTTTGTAGTTAGTAGAAAAGAGATCAAAGTGGACTTAGATAAAATCAAGGTAATCGTAAACATACCTACATTGAAGATTGTAAAGGAAGTTTAGGGACTATTGGGGAGGTTGAATTATATTGCTTGGTTTGTATCATAGCTAACTAATAAATGTAAGCCATTATTCAAACTTTTGAGGAAGAACGCAGTGATAGAATGGGACAAAGAATGTGAGCAAGCGTTTGCTGAAATTAAAGAGTATCTCATGAATCATCCGGTATTGGTCACTTCTACATTAGGACGGCCATTAATTCTCTACTTAATAATCTTTCCTTAGTCGATAGGATGTATGTTGTGGTAGAGAGATGAAATAGGTAGAAAGAAGCATCCTATATGTTACTTAAGAAATTCACAGAAGGTGAACAAAAATACTTAGAGGTGGAAAGAAAATGTTGTGCTTTGGTATGGGTAATGCATAAGCTTAGGTAATACACTCTCTATTACTTAGTGGAGTTGTTGATAAAACATAACCTTTTGAGGTATTTAGTAGAAAAGCCAGCATTGATAATGAGGATCTCGAAATGGAAGATGTTGTTCTCTGAGTTTGATATCATGTACACAAGTTAGAGTTCGGTCAAAAGGTAGCCAGTAGCTGATCAATTGGAAAAATACCTACTAGAAGATGACAATGACGGTTTAGAAGCTCAAATTCCTGATGAAAATGTGATGGTGGTGAATGAATTGAGTGGTGAAAAATTAGAATGGAGAATGTATTTTGATGGAGTAGCCAATGTGTTCAAATGTAGGATAGGGGCAGTACTGGTATCACCTGAGGGTAATCATTTCCCTATGGCAGTTACATTAGCATTTCCATATACGAACAACATAATAGAATGTGAGGCTTGCATTTTGGGCCTCAAAATGGTGCTAAACATGGGAATACAAAGGCTTAAAGTGTATGTAGATTCCTTCTTATAATTCTCTCAATCTTAGGAGAATATAAGATGAAAGATGAGAAGTTGATACCTTATCATGAGCATTTAGGAAAGTTGATTGAAAGATTCTAAGAAATTTCATTCACTTACATTCCAAGAACCCAAAATTAATTTGCCGATGAATTACCCACGTTAGTATCAATGTTGAAAGTTACGGATGGGATAGAAATTTAGCTCTTGAAGATTAAGGTAAAGGAATGATAGGCTTTTTACTTAACTGTTGAAGAGAAGGAATCAAAGAAGCCTTGGTATTACGATAATAAAAAATTACTTCAAACGGGTGAGTTTCCTAATGAAGTTGATAGGAAAGATGAAAAAGCTTTAAGGAGATTGGTTGCTCATTTCTTGTTAAGTGGAGTAACGTTGTACAAAAGATCATCTAATACAACATTGGTAAGATGTGTAGACGAAGAGGAAGTTGAGAAGTTGATGAAGGAGTTTGCGGTCCTCATATGAATGAGTACATGTTAGCTATTAGGTGATTACAGGAATGGTAGCAACATCGTATGCTACGGTGACTAAAGGACTGGTAGTCAAATTTCTTAAAAGCGACATCATTTCCAAATATGGCATACATGAGTCTGTTATTATGGACAACAGGTCAATTTTGAATGACAAGTTGATGGATGAAGTATCCAACCAATTTAAGATTAATCATAAAAACTCGACTCCATATCTACTTCAAATGAATGGGGTAGTTGAAGTTAATAATAATAATATCAATAGAATCATTGAGAATATGGTGATCACTTATAGAAGTTAGCATAAGATGCTTTCCTTTGCTCTCATGGCTTATAGTAGCTTAGTTAGAACCTCTATAGGTGTAATACCTTATTCATTGGTATATGGAACTAAAGCGGTACTACCAGTGGAACTAGAAATACCTTCGTTTCAAGTGTTGGTAGAAATTTAGCTCAATGAAGCAAAGTGGGTGAAG
Organism: Lumnitzera racemosa; assembly: GCA_024138005.1. Classification (NCBI taxonomy): domain Eukaryota; kingdom Viridiplantae; phylum Streptophyta; class Magnoliopsida; order Myrtales; family Combretaceae; genus Lumnitzera; species Lumnitzera racemosa. Next base: position 24,556,028 of record JAMXBC010000008.1, read on the forward strand.
AAGCAAATGGAGCATTTGAATCTCCTAGATGAGAGAAGGCTTACTGTAGTATGTCATGGTCAGTGTTACCAATAGAGGATGATCCGAGTCTTCAATAAGAAAGTGTACCTGAGGTACTTCAAGGAAGGAGATTTGGTGTTGAAGAAAATGATGCCAAATGTAAAAGACCTTAAGGGAAAATTTTCTCTGAATTATGAAGGCCCTTATGTGGTAAAAGGGGTATTATTGGGAGGTCCATTAGTGTTGACAGAAATGGATGGTCTAGAATTAAGAGGGCCTGTGAATTCGGATGCTGTTAAATTGTATTATCTATGAAAATTGAGTTCAATAAAGACTCCAATTTTTCTTAAGAATTGTTCATGGTTAATCTTTCATCGTTTGCAAGTAAAGTTGATATCTATGAATGTTCTAAAATTCGGATGGTCATTAATTGATAAACACTTCAACAATAAATTCTTGCACACCATATTTCTTAGCTTCATTCACTTAAACACCAAACACTTACCAATGAACTTAAATTACCAAATAAATTGAAGTTGAATACTCCTAGTGATTTAATCTTTTTTTTTTTTTCTAAAAAGAGATTCATTTTTCAGGAATCATAAAGGGGTGGAAATTGAGACCCAACGACGACAAAAGCAGAATTGAGATATAAGTATGGTATGACTAAAAGACTTATTAGTAAAAAGTGTCAATCATGAAGAAGACTTTATTCTAAGAGAGAAAAAAGAAAAAAGAAAGCATGGTCTTGAGGAAATACTTTGGTAATATTCTACTATCTAAATGAGTGAATAACGAAAGTCAACGTGAGGTATGCTGATTGGTTGCTATTTGCGAAATTCTCCGTTCCTAGGTAAAATGATTCTAAAGTTCTTGAAAGAGATATCTAGGAGAATTTAGAAATTTTTTTGAAAATTTTGAAAAGATCTATCCTTTTCAGATTATCCATCAAACCAAAACAAGTTAATTGACCCCTAGTAGCTTTGCCCTATCCTTTCATGATAGGCACCTTAAATTCTTAGTCCTATCCTTTCAAGATAGGCCCCATAACCTTTTGCCATATCTTTTCAAGACAGGTTCGTTTTTGCCCTATCTTTTCATGACAGGCCTCTTAATCACTTGCCATATCCTTTCAAGATAAGTACCTTAGTTGTTTACCCTATTATTTCAAGATAGCTCCCTTAATCATTTGCTTTATCCTTTCAAGATAGACCCCTCTAACCTTTTGCCCTGTCTTTTTAAGACATGCTCCCTTTTGTCCCGTCTTTTCAAGACGAGCCTCTTAATCCTTAACCCTATCCTTTTAAGATAGGTCTTTTATTCATTAGCCCTATCCTTTCAAGATAGGCCCTCTTGTTTCTTTTCCTCGTCCTTTCAATATGGGCTTCTTATTCCTTTGCGCCATCCTTTTAAGATGGACTTCCTATTCCTTTGCCCTATCATTTCAAGATGGGCTATTTATTCTTTACATCAACCTTTTAAGTTAGTATCCTTATTCAAGATAAAACACAATTGACCATTCAAGTCAGTAATTTTCACCTTATCAATTTAAGATAGGATTTGGCAAAAAATGGGTATCTCTTTTGTTTTTATAGCGAAATTCTAATAGGATTTTACTACAAAGAAGAGTAGCTATAGATAGCTCATTTTTGTTGTTTTTATTTTGGCATTTTTATTAGGCTAAGTTAAAAAAATTAAAATAATAAATAAATAAAAATAATAATAAAAAAAATGAAAGAAAATAAAAAATAAATTATCGAGTTGTATTGAGTCAAGTCAAGTTGAGTAATGGTGCATGTTCAATTTAATAAATTCTAAGTCTTAAATTGTTGGGCTTCATTAAAACATTTCTTTAGTCCAATCTAATATAAAGTGAGTTTTTTTTTTCTAATTTATATTAGATTAAATAGACTTAGGATTTATTAAATGGTTTAGTATGTATTTTGGGCTAAATTAAAATGGATTGAGTTAGGCTCAAAGATCAAAATCCTAAATCAATATATGGTTTTTAGAAATTGGATTAGATCTTTAATGAATCTAAATTAGGTATTATCGTATCTTGGATTTGTCAACTTTAAATGTTTACCCAAAAAGATTTGGAAGATTCAATTGTGTGACTTATGAATAGTAATTCAGCTATAAAGTTTTGGCATGTTTTCAGAATTCACAATACACAACACAATTTCCTACATTCACCACTCTTCATGTATACAATTCCTCACACACAAACACCAACACAAATTGTAGTCTACGACCTCCACTTCACTATGCATTCATAGCGATCCTCATCCCTTACCGTTGCACTCTCCGCTCATATGATCCGAGCACTATCCTTCACCAATCACCCGTGGCACAAAACATACTCTATCATACTAGTACTGCCATATGCTGCACATACTCCATTGTCCTTCACTGCTGCACTCTATACTCATACAATTCGAGCACATACTTACCTAATCACTCCATACGTCAATTGACTTCACATACTGTAGCACATTGCTCACATGCTGTCTAGCACTGCATGCCACAACACATTCATTACACACTACTCACATATGATCATACACTCTCTTGCCGTACACTACTCACACATGATCATATACGTCCCTAATGCGTGCATATAATGATCATGTCCCTGATGCATGTACACATTGATTACATCCCTGACATGTGCACACACTGATCACATCCTCACATACACATACATTGATCAGATTCAAACATACATACTGACCATGTCCTGACCAACCATATACACACTAAGCACAATCATATTTCACATGCACACACATACATAGTTTAGATGTCAATAAATATTTCAAGCATACATGATCAATTCCATACTGATCATACGACTAGGTCACACGGGCACTTCACTAATCAGTTTGCAACATGAACATGCCAATTATGTACGATTCGATTTGTTTAGGTAATTGAAAATTTATTTTAGTTATTTATTTTTTAATTAATTTATTTTACTAACTTGTTTTTAGTGCATTTTTTTTATAAATTTTAATAATTTTCATGCCATTTTGCAATTTTTAGATAATTTTTAATTTATTTTTTTATAAATTTAGTTAAATTGTATTTTTTAAAAAGTTTTATATCTTTTCTTCAAGATCTATATCTTCAGAAAAGATACTTATCTTGGTATATCGTACATTAGGATTTAAGAAAAATATTTTTTAACACGTAATGATTTTTCTTTAAAGAAGGTAGAAAATCTTAACTTGAGTTTTTTAAAAGATTTAGTTAAGTAGTTTTTTTCTTTAAAAAAAATAAATTCACAAAATTAGATCTCTTTAGGTTATTTTTTTTAAATAATAATTTGACAACTACGTAAATTTGGCTTGATTTCTTTAAAAAGATTCACTCACTAATTTTTTTTTTTTAAAATAAACTACATTGGTTTGATTCTGATTAGTGGGTATGTAGACACTTTTAGGGCAACCGTATAAAAAATAAAAAAAATTTTGGTTTTTTTTTTCTAAAAATTCGTAATAAAAAATTCATTTTAGTTCTATTCCTTGTATGTTACTTCTTTTGTCCATTCTACTCAATAGTTATGCTCTTTTTGTTTTTCTTTTTTCTTTTTTTTTTTCTTCTTTTTTGATTTGATTACATTTACATGGAATAAATAAATAAATAGATAAACAAATAAATAAAAAATTAAAAAAAATAAATTTGGTAGAGGTTCAAACTAAAGAGGAGAATGTAGGTCGGGTCGAAACGGTTGGGTCAGATTGTAGATCGGGCTGTTAGATCAAGTCTAGTCATCTGTAATTCTTCTTCAATAGTGTTAGACAAGGGTAGTTTCGAACGATTTGAGGGGGGTGGGGGCAGATTTGTGTGTTTGGGATTGGACTTGGGGGTTGGGGGGGGGGGGGGGGGGGGGGGGGGGGGGGGGGGGGAGGGGGGGGGTGGGTTAAGTGTGGTGTAGGCTGAGTGTTGTGGCCTAGGGTGGTCATTTGGTGGTTGTCAGAGGTGGCAGTTAGCGGTGGTGCTTGGGTGATGTTGGAGGGAGTTTCTGGATGTGATTAGTCAATTAGGGTAAGGGTTTTGGAGTGTAGGGAGTTCAATCGTAGGCTCAATTTAGGGCTAAGGTGGTTGGAGGTGGTGTTTTGAGAAGGGTTGGCTTATGGTGGTTAAGGTTAGATGTGGTTAACATGGTGGAGATACTAGGGGGCATGGTGGAGGTTGAAAGAGGTTGAGTTAGAGAGCCTAAGCTATGAGTAGCTCAGCCGTAGTGGTAGTTGAGCTTGGACTAGAATGGAGAGAGAGAATCGAAGAGAGAGAGATAGTGGGTTAGAGAGAGAAAGTTTGCAAGAGTGAGAAAGGGGGTGTTTTAAGCAGTTGTTCGAGGTTGTGTTTTTCATAAACAACTCTAAGCCCCTATTTATACATGAATTTCACCTAGAAACTAAGGAAACTTGAAATCGGATTTGAATGCAAATGCATGAAAATTTAGTTTTTTTTTTTTCGATTTTTGAGAGCTGATTTGATTGTGCTTTTGACTGAATTTGGACTTATTGTTAACACCAATTCGAAGCATGCCAAGTCTAGTGTGAGATTGATGTAAGAAACTATGTGCCTGTATATGGAATTTGTGTAGTTATTAAAGCTAAAGTGGAGGGAGTGAGTTGTTCTTGAGAAGGAAAAAGAAGGAAAATCGGGAGAAAATGGGGGAAAGTTGAGGGAAAGTGCTGATGTAGCGCTACGTCAGCCAACTCGACGAATCCCGACCTAGCCCATATCATCACGTAATAAATGGTAGCTGATGTAGTACGCCGCGTAGATGCTACGTGGCGCCACGTTAGCAGAGTTATCTAATCTGACGCTACTATGTGTTAGGATACGTGGTGCAATCAAATTTTGACACGTGGCAATGTGCTAGTTAAAAAATAAAAAAAAAAGGCCTCCTTACCTTTACTAAGATTCAAACCTAAAACCTCATACTCAATCCCTATGCCTAGTCCATATGCTTAACTCGTGAGATCGTTGGCCTAGACCTTTTCCATATATACAATCAAATTGGACATATGTACTGGGTTAGCCTGAGCTAGATTTAAATCTAAACCTAGATTCAATGGCCTAACTTTTAAACTAAATTAGAAAAATAAAAATCTACCCTAATAAAAAGTTATTTTCTGAAATCTTTTATTGCTTTTTTCAATTTTTCTAATTTTTTCAATTTTCTAACATTTTTCCAAATTTTCCTATTTTCTAAATTTCTCAATTTTTGTGTTTTTTTTAATCCAAATTTCATTTTTTAAAGCCTTTTTGTATTTTTTCCTAAATTTCATATTTTTGGGGTTTTCTTCTTTTTCTATTTCTTGTACTTTTCCTAACTTAAGGCCTATTGAGAAAAGAAAGAAAAATAATAAAAATAAAAATAAAGGTGGTAAAAATTAGATGTTTACAGCTGTCCTTCTTTGTGGCAAAGTTTAAATTTTGAGCAAAACTTTACCATAAAGATAAAACAGACATTATTTTTGTCCTTAGGAAAATAACTATAACTTTCCTAAAATCGCTTTGGATGAGGGAAGAAACTTGATTATACCTCTCTAGGCTTACTAACTTAGGTGAGGATGTATCTAAGGGATAAACAATTTGGTGTTGGAATTTATTTAAAACTAGGTTGTGCCTCATTAACTTAGGCAAAAGCATCTCTTGGGGTCTAGTAACCCTAAAATGGGATCGATCTAAAAATTGACCGTGTCTCATAAGACTCATTAACCTAGGTGAGAGCGTTTCTTGGGGACTAGCAATCCTAAACTAGGATTAATCTAAAACCTAGTTGTACCTTATTAGGCTCACTAACTTAGGTGGGAGCGTCTTTCGGGAACTAGCAATCCTAAATTGGGATCGATCTAAAACCTGGCCGTGTCTTATTAGGCTTACTAACCTAGGTGGGAGTGTCTCTTAGGAGCTAGTAAGCTTAAATTAGGATCGATCTAAAATTTGGTCATGCCTCACTAGACTTACTAACCTAGGTAGGAGCGTTTCTTGGGGACTAGCAACCTTAAACTGTAGTTGATCTAAAACCTGGTCGGGCCTCACTAGGCTCGCTAACCTAGGCGGGAGCGTCTTTCAGGGACTAGCAACCTTAAACTGGGATCGATCTAAAACCTAGTCGTGCTTCACAAAGCTTACAAACCTAGGCGGAAGTGTCTCTCAAGGACTAGCAACCCTACACTAGGATTGATCTAAAACCTAGCCTTGCCTCATTAGGCTCACTAGTATGAAGTGATGCCTATTAGATGCTTTTGGAGTGATCGGGTCGATGATATCTATGCCCCACATTGAAAAAGGCCATGGTATTGAGAGGGTATATAGTTCTTGGGGTGGGGCCTTTATCTTATTTGCATAAACTTAGCATAGGTGAAAATGCCTAATGCGTTTGATGTAATCACTTTCCATTGTTAACCAATAATAACCTAGCCTCATAATTTTCTTCACCAACATGTATGCACTCATGTGAGGGCTACATACCTCTTCATGTACTTTTTCATTAACTTCTTAGCATCTTTGTCATCCATATACCTTAAGAGTGTATCGTTAAATGAGAGTTGGTATAAGGTAGACTCGCTTACTAAGAATTGAGTGGCCAATCTCCTAATCATCTTTCTATCTTTTTTCTTAGCCACTTTAGGGTATGTGCCTTGTTGTAGGAATGTCTTAACATCATGATACCACGGTATTTGGTCATTCATACCCTCAATTGTTAGGTAGAAGGTAGGCTTGTCTTCAATTTCAATAGTAAGAGGCTGAATCTCAACTCTACTAGATATCTAGATCATAGAAGCTAATGTAGCTAAGGCATCAGCAAATTGATTCTGAGTTCTCAGTACGTGATTAAAGGTGATTTATTTGACATTCTCTGTCAATTCAGTCAAGTGTCGGTGATAAGGTACCAGCTTAAGATCTTTAATTTTTTACTCTCCTCGGGCTTGGACAATAATGAGTAAAGAGTCCTCATACACTTCTAATTCTTGAATGTCTTTATCTAGGGACATCTTGAGTCCCATGATGCACGCTTCGTACTCAACAATATTATTAGTGTATGGGAAAACAAGCCTTATGGCCATAGGATATTAAATACCTTTAGGGGATATTAGTATTGCCCCAATTCTATAACCAGACACGTTAGCAGCACCATCAAAGAGTATTTTCTATTTTGGTGGCTTGTCATCTTCTTCTTTATTAGAGTTTCCCTCAACCGCTAAGACATCCTCATTGGGGAAGTTGACTTGTACCTCTTAGGGAGTGCTACCAAAGGTATTTTTTACCAATTGATTTGCTAGAGTTTGCCCTTTGATCGAATTCTGGTTTATGTACGTAATGTCAAACTCTAATAGCAATGTTTGCCATTTTGAGATTCTACCAATTACGGCCGGTTTGTCTACCAAGTACTTTAGGGGATTGTATTGAGTCAATAATTCAATCTGGTAATAGGGTGTGTATTTTCTAAGCCGATGCATTACCCAAACCAAAGCACATCAGGTTTTTTCAATTTTTGAATATCCCTACTCCCCTTTAATGAATTTCTCGCTCATGTAGTATACATCCTATTCCTTCCCTTCCTCATCTTTCTGGCTAAGCATGTACCCTGTGGACTATGGTAATATTATCAAGTATAAGAATAAAGGCTTCCTAGGTTTTGGAGTTATCAGAATTGGAGGGTTCATGAGGTATTCTTTGATTGTTGTAAAGGCCTACTCGCACTCTTCGTCCCAGTTGATCTTAGTGTTCTTTTTTAACAACTTAAACAAAGGACAGCACTTGTCTGTAAGCTGGGATATGAACCGGGCTATATAGTTTAAACGACCCAACAAACCTCTGATTTCTTTGAGTATGTATAGCTTTGACTTTATCAGGGTGCAATTTGATGCCTCTTTGGTAGATTATAAAACCCAATAATTTCCTTAAAGTCACTTTGAAAGTACATTTCTCTAGGTTAAGCTTTAGTTGGAATTTTATCCACCTATCAAACAATTTCCTCAGATTTTCCATATGATTGTCTACTTCTTTGGAATTAGCAATCACATTATCAACATATACTTCAACTTCTTTATGCATTATGTCATGAAAGATTGCTACCATGGCCCTTTGATAAGTTGCCTCGATATTTTTATGTCCGAAAGGCATCACTTTGTAGCAAAATGTACCCCAAGTTGTGATGAACGTTGTCTTGGCTTTATCCTCTTTAGCTATTCGGATTTGGTTATATTTAGAAAATCCATCCATGAAAGAGAAAATGTAGTTTCTAGCTATGTTATCAACCAAGACACTAATATGGGGCAAAGGGAAATTATCTTTAGGGGTTGCTTGATTAAGGTGTCGAAAGTCCATGTACACTCTGACTTTTCCATTCTTCTTTGTTATAGGCACGATGTTAGCCACCTACTTGGGATAATCAGACACCTCAATAAAACCAACCTCCAATAATTTTTGACTTTTTCCTTGATTTTCAATAGAATATCCGGTCAGAATCTTCGTGACTTTTGTTTCTTGGGTTTGATATCCTCTCATGTAGAGAAACGATGAACTACAATTGACGAATCTAATCCAAGCATGTTTTCATGAGACTAAGCGAATACGTCTTGGTATTCGGATGGTAATATGGTCATCTTTGCCTTTTGATCTTCTTTCAAATTTCCCCCAATCTTCAATACCTTAAGGTTGTCATTGGTCCTGACATTAATTATCTCTGTTAGCTCGTCAATAGAATTTCTACTCATTTCATATTTTTGCTAGCTTTCTTATACGTCATTATGGTCATTGACATTACTCTTAACGACTAACCCAGTAGGGCCGAAAGTGATATCAATATTTTTATCACCTATCTGTGTGAGGTAACTATGGCCTTTATTTGGATCGTGGAAACTGGAGAAAAAAAAAGTATGTAAGAGGAAAAATGTAAGTAAGGTAAGAGTAGGAAGAAAAGAAATTGATTTTATTTAGGGGAACTCTCTTTCGAGTATAATCATTTGAAGAATAGAGGTAATTTATTACAAAATTCCATAAAATACTGGATCATGATTCCTCCTTTACCCTAGGGAAGACTTATTGTTATTCACAAGGATGGAGAACCAATTATTTAAGTATTGAGATTTGTTGGATAAGCCAACTCCTTCATTTCTGCTTGGAACAATTTAGCTAGGGGTAGGTTGATTAACAAGAGCTCGAAACCTTCCAGCTTGGGGCCTCTCAATCCTTTGGGAAACTTGGATAGCTCAATCAAGTGTACCAATGTCCACAGTCTCCAAAACCTCTCTAATCTCATGCTTCATCCTACTAATGAATTGGGATACAGTTCGGTCTTTAGGCTCAACAACTTCTCAATGGATTATTAATAGATGAGATTCCTTCACATAAGCATCAACACTTGATGTTCCTTACCTGAATTACTGTAACCTCTTGAACGTATCTTGCAAGTAATAGTTTAGTACAAATCTTCTTCTTATGACTCATTTCATTTCATCCCAATTCCTAACTTCACTTTCTCCTTCTCTTCTTCAAGTAGCTTATAGATTCTTTCACTACAGGGCAACATAGCTAGTAAACTCCAATGTAACAAGTTTGACCTTAACATTATCAGACATTTCATGGCACTCAAACTGCTTCTCAATCTTAACTAGATAGTTTAGGTAGTCCTCAGCATCACCACTCCTAGAAAAACTAGGAATATACATCTAGAGTCCTTCCACTTTAGGAGCTTGCATATTCCTCTCCTTAGGTTTGTAATATAGGTTTGTAATACTCTTCCTCTTCATCACCTACCTCCTCTTCCTCTTCTTTGATCTCGTTTAACACTAGTTTGTGTTGAGCAACCTTGTCTACTCCTTTAGGTTGGGGTGGTCAAATTGGGGCATTAGCTCAATCGTATTGGCCATTGCCTCTCTTGGATAACTCATTGACTCGACCTCTGTAGCTAGTAAACTCCAATGTAATAAGTCTGACCTTAACATTATCAGATACTTCATGGCACTCAAACTGCTTCTCAATCTTATCTCGACAGTCTAGGTAGTCTTCAGCATCACCACTCCTACAAAAACTAGGAATATACATCCAGAGTCCTTCCACTTTAGGAGCTTAGATATTCCTCGCCTTAGGTTTATAATACTCTTCCTCTTCATCACCTACCTCTTCTTCCTCTTCTTTGATCTCGTTTAACACTAGTCTGTGTTGAGCAACCTTGTCTACTCCTTTAGGTCGGGGTGGTCGAATTGGGGCATTAGCTCAGTTGTGTCGGCCATTGCCTCTCTTGGACAACTCATTGATTCAACCTCTGTAGAAGTCATTTCAAGCTCGCTGCCTATCTTCATTTATGACAATCACCAGATTAGTCACCAAATTAGTAGGTCTATCTAGTTGCTCATTGGGGCATGAAACTTCCTTGATGGCCTTAGCCATTATAAGCACCACTCTCTTAGTTACCTAAGGTTCTTTAGACATTAGAGTTAGACATTGTAGTCTAGTACAATAGATTAACAGTTGAAACATAACTCAAAACTCTTTCCATGTATAACAACAAAACAACACTTAACACGCTAACAGCTATTACAACTAGTATATGATGTGTACAATTTCATTTAAAAATAATTTTTCAATAAAAAACACTCCAGCAAGTGAACCAAGTCATACATTGTAGTAAAAATAATTGGTGAAACCATGTCGTTTTTAGGGATTGAAAATTAAATATTAAATCGTTTCAATTCTTTTCTTAGCTAGGCGATCGAAACAAAATGATGAAATAAATTAAAATAAAATAAACTAATTGACTACAAAAGCAAATTATCTAATAAAAATAAATTACTAATGTTATAAGGAAAAAATGCACTAATAATAGCATGTGATTTCAACAAAGCCATCATTTAATGAATCAACACATATCCATAAAATATCATCAAATTAATTCATTAATTTTTAATTAGATTCACAAGGGCTCACATCCCTTTTGAGTTGATATTACTCTAGATATAGCAAAAATATCACTTTTCAAGTAGTTTATTTATAATCTCCTGTTATATAGTAAAATTTCCTCTCACAAAATATACTACCCAAATTAATATCAAGATTTATTTATATTTCTATATCATAAAAATTAATACTAATTGCTTTATGAACATGAATCCTAAAACCAATTCCAAGTGCATGTTTCCATGTCAGCAATTGAACCAATTCTATTTCGATTTCATATAAATTATCCATCCCCTTTCAAGTTTTTTAAGCTTTATTCACGAAAACGCTATTGGCCAGATAATATATTAACGAACCATGAAATTGAATAATTAAAAATCTTATCAATTAAATAATAACACATAATAAAGTTATGCATCGATTAAATCATCAAGCCATATCAAAATCCCATTAAATCTAATTTTGTTCATGGTACAAATGAAGATCACATAAAAGAATTCAAGTAACATGATAAATCTTGAAAAAAAAAAGAACTAAAAAAACCCAGTTATAATTCTTGAAATGTAAATCTGATTTCTAATCTAATCTTTTCTTCAATCTTTTGTATCCTTGTGATGAACCTAAAATTCTTCTTCGTTGCTGCTCTGTAAATTTGGAAATAAAATCTCTCCTCTTTTGCCCTCACCCCCCTCTTTATTTCCTCTTTCAGCGTGAATATATCTTCCTAAAATGAATCCCTCTTCGTGAATCTCTTCTCAACGTGTCATGTGGGCTTTGTCTCCAACATGTAAGCTCTCAACTAGACGTTAGACATGTGGTTAGCCATGCAAAATTCTTGCATGCATTTGTAATTTATTGGATCAGATGGAGCTGGAACGTAGGCTTCAGATATCTATTGCAAGGAGGGTTGGGTATTGAATTATTGACATGGGCCCTTATAATAATTTTTCTCGTGGCTACGGAAAGCAAAAGCAAAAGCATCCACTCCCGGGGATCTTACTTGGTGCGGCTACGGAAGGCAAAAGCAAAGGCATCCACTCCCGGGGATCTTACTTTGTGCGGCTACGGTAGCTTTAATTGGAAGAAAAATAAGGGTTCAAACATGATGGCATTCACACTTTCAATTCACGGCACGTGGACTTCTTTTCGTAGATTGGACCAAGATACAGATTGCGTGGTCTATGGACCGTATGTGGATCTTCAATTGTGATGCTTGTTCCTCAACATGGACTTCCAATTCATGAGACATACCAATCCTTTCTGACCCATTAAAAAAAAAAAAAAATTCGTTGACTATACAAATTGCATGGCGTCGAATGACCTTCATCATAACTCTAAAGCATTGGATATTGACTTCGTTTTTGTTCCATTTTTTTGATACTATTACACTTGAGTTAACTTGTGTGTGATTATCCAAATCCATACAATATCCTATCAAAAGTATAAAAAATACACACATAAGTATAGTATAAAGTCTAGAGAAAATACAAAATTTAAACTTATTAGTATATAATAAACCAATCAAATACTCACTTTCTATTTTGTGAACAAGAAATAAGGGAAAATAAAGCACTAAATTTCTTTGATACCAAATACTTCTCAAACTCTTACGACAACGATAGACAGTTTCTAAAACACACTTACTATAGTAATAAATCAATCAGAGCACTAAGTAACAAAAACTTGAACATAACTAAGCTTCAATACTAAGATGATATGGATTGTCGGGAAGGATGACATATGACTTCCAATATTATGCAAGACAAAAGTGTGGGTTCGAACCTCAAGATGGTTCAAAAGTTAAATGATAGTCAAAGTTTGAGTAGGGGTCCTTGTGCACCGATAGTGGATATTACTCACCAACACTTTACATGAGCTTGAACTATACTTAATATGACACATAAGTATAATATGAGGTTGCTCACCACTAGTCCACCTTAATGGCCTAGATTCCTCAATGAGCTTGGCCGTTTTACCCGTGGGCCAAAGTGAGTCAATTTGAGCGGCCCATTTAACTTGCTTTTTAAATGGATTAGGGTCGAGGTTTTTTGGCCTATTAAAAAAGTAGACTAAAAGAGCATGGCTAATTTAACTCACTTGTACACCTTTACTTGGTACGGCAATAAGTGATTAGCTTGATAATAGGTTAGGTATCTTAGGAGTCTTCTCAATGAGACAAAGAGAAGTTGGAAAAGAGACCCTTAGCAGATTGTAATGGAAAATACATTGTTCATTAGAGTTTAACTTCCCATGGATAGCTTAATGGAGTGAGTCCTTGAGCTCAAGAGTGAGTGATTGGTCCGTGATCCCTATTAGTTGCCCAATGTTTGGTCTATGATCCTTAGTCAACATCTCCTTAGAAGAACCCTTAAGTTTGCCAAGTAGCTTACAACTTGATTGTAAGACTTTGTCTATTTCTATTAAAAGCACCCCAATGGTCAATCACCATGTGTCCAGGCCCCCTATGAACGGATTTTCTACATTAATCAATAATTTCTCTAAATTTTCATATGTACCATTTATTATTCCTTGTACAATACTTCTTTTGGAGAGTATCCTTTTTGTCTTTTCTAATTTAAGTAGGATGCCTTAACTATTTGGGTATAAATATCTTTGTAAATATAGCCATAATAGATATCTGATATTGGATATACTTCTTTGTTCTTTTCTATGAGCTACTGTACTTACTTTTATTCCTTACTCTTATCGTAACCTATAAGCAAAGCTAAGTGGTGAGTGACCTCACTAAGCTACTCGTGTATCATATCGAGCTAGTTTTATGAGTCCATGGACTTTCCCTTTGTGCATCATATCCTTAGAAGGCATTCGTGGGCTTTGTTTATTTACTTCATTGTTTTTGTATATTTCTATCCTTGTCTTTCAAACTTTCTACAAGCTTAGACCTATCCTGATATAGTTACCCTTTTCTACTCTTGGCGCGACTTATCACTTTCAAAGCTATCCACATTGGTTATCAACTTGTTTGATGGTTAGAGCATTATTTCCACACAAACTATAATCTCTTATACACCTTTTTGTCAAATCGCCTTACTAATAGCTAATGCGTCTCCTAATGAACAAATTTTCAAGGATGATTCCCTAACATTTATAATGTTTGTCTTTTATCCATTTTGCCCTTTCTAGAATGTACTAAGATATGCCTTTCCTGTCTTATGCAACATTTACCCTTTTGTAATTTCCTTTGTTGTATTAACCTTAGTGGCTGTAGTATACAAGGCTATGCTTTGTAATCTGTTAGGATATCTCTTATATTATTGAATACAAAACTTTCCTTTTTGAGAAGTATTTCTCTTGAAACCTTACTCTTATCTAACTCCTTTAGTAAGAGTTAGTGGCAAGTGATATTAAAAATTTGCTTGTGTGTTATATCAAGAAATTGCTAAGTTGTGTAAGACTTGTTGATACATCATTTCCAGCAAGTAGATTGTAGATTTGCTAGTCCCCTTTTGTTATGTTCTTTTGAGTTTTGTTTTGGTAACCTTGTGTTTCTTAACCGCGAGGTGTATCATCCTTATTGGAATTAGGGCAAAGGTTTTAAGAAATGAAGTATAGCTTGAACTATATTAGCATAAACAATTGTGATGAGACCCAATTGGTTTAAGGACTAATGACTTAAGGTCAAGCTTGAGGATTTTAGAACTTGTTAACTAGACCATTAAGATTAGTGAAATAGATGCATATTACAATTTGGTTTAAGTCACGAATGGACAAATGAGCAAGCTACGTATGAAACAAAGTACATGGTGTGTACTATTGCTAAGCTAAAATACAGGGCATGTACCTCATGGAATATTGCATGTGTTGTGTCTTGAAGATCTGTATGGTGTATGTTGGAGGAATGTTACTATATATGATGCATATTGATGTATCTAACACCTTATAGACCTATGACGTGTTTATTTGGAGAGGGACCATGTACATAGCATGTCTTGTTGTTATTTTGGTTGTATTTTATTATTTTATGGGATTTGGTTTTATCTTTTTTTTTGTTTCCTATTTTATTAGAATTTAACCTTAGGGACACGTCTATATATTTTCTCTTATAAGACTTGCTATCGTTTATTATTGAATGAAATTTATTCCTTTTTTTTTATCTCTCAACAACTTTAGTTCTTATTAAATCCTTTGTGAATTGTGCTAAGTAAACAATCTAATTAATTTGTACATAATATGTTACACCTCGAAGCAGAATAGTCTCTCTATGAAAGCCACCCTTAGATAGAAGTTGATCTCATAACTACTATCGTAAAATTAATTTACACAAGACATCCACTATAACCTTTCTTTGAGGCAAAAAGCTTAACATGTTAATAAATATTTAACTTGCAAAAGTCCTTAAAACTTATAGTTATAGTCTAGCTTAACATAGTTTAACTTACATAACTTTATAGTATAGTTAGCTTAGATATGTATATATACTTAACTCAAAAGAACAAAAGATAAGGATCTAAAAGCTTTAAAAGTCTAGTTGATCCTTGGTTCCTTTCCTTACACCTTACCCTTTAGCAACAACTAACCTTGGGATAGTTATAGTGTAGCATTCTAGTCTGCACCTGCAAAATGATCTATAGAGATGTGAGTAATCAATTGCTTAGTAAGTAAGGATGGGAATATAATAATATACAAGTACAAATGAATTATCAAACAAATATTTAAATCCATTGCAATAGAATAAATGCCATCTCATGACGTTATTTGATCCCTCATGAAATTAGAGAAATTTCACCTTTGCTAATATGGGCTTAAAGAGTTTCAATGTGAATGCAATAGCTTATGATGAAATTAAGCTTGTACAATACAAACATCCCTCCTCCAACAACTAACTTTGAATTAACGCCTTCAACCTTGGTATGACTTCCTTTACTCTTATTTAATTCGATTAAGGGTGAAAAAATGACCATTTTAGCTATCATTTTTTATGAGGTCAAAAAATCTTAATTGTCCCATAATGTGTTGTAATGTATGTCCTGTTAAATCTTAAGTTTAATATAGCTTAGTTCTAGTTATGAGTGACCAATCGATTCATCACAATTCAACAGATCATATTCTAATAAAACAAATCACAGGATAGTTCAATGAAGATTAAAGACACACAAGCATGTATAATTACGTACAATTAAGTTAATTGCAAGTACAACCAAATATAACGTTAAGCCTCTAAGTACTATGGAATAGTACTCTAAAACACAGTTATTCATTGGTCCTAAACTTACTTGAATTCCTTCTCACTTACATAGGTGTAGTTATGATGCATTTTTTCACTACAGGTCCCTATAATGTAAGTGACATTTGAGTATGTATACAAGTACAATATATATTATTATTATGTATTTTAGTTCATTAACCTAAGTGGAGAGTATTGTTATACTTAGGATTTAGGTTTTTAGGTCACTTGTCATTAATTCTTCTTTGATTATTTTGGGGGGAGTAGGTATAGATTTAAGGGTTATGTGTGTGTCACAAACGAAGTCGCGTTATACATAACTAGGGAAATGACTTAAGTGACTTGTGTAGGATGATCAGGAGAAAAGTGTAGGGAGGAGAAGTGGGTGACCTTAATGAGGCTTTAATATGCATGGTGATAGGTAGAGGAGTGCGATAGTATCAAACTCCATAATAAGTGAAGAACGGGGTGGTGTTTTTGAGGTGTTTAAGTATTTGATCTTTGAGGCAAGACTTTAGCAGAGTAATGGCGTTAGTGAGGGTTTTTTTCTCTTATCCAAATGAGGATATTAATGGGGTATTTATAGGAAATGGTAGTTAATCACATCCTTTAGATCATGATGATGATCAATGGTCAACATTAAATTCCTTTATTAATGGATCTTAAATGAGCTATTTTCATGGGTTTAGGCCTAGATAAGGGTTTTATTTATTATTTTAATATGAGCTAAACCAATGACCCCTACTTTAAGCTTACCATGCCAAGTTTTCCTTGATCATCTCGATAATTTATGGGCTTGACTTCTCGGGCCCTATTACCTTAACTCGATAAGTCAAATCCATTTAATTAATGGGCTTGAAGCTTAATATAAAATTTGGCCCTCTATAACTATCCTTGGATTCATCTACTTAGTTATCCTCTGAAAAAAATTCATTCAAGAGTCCTTAAAACATCCTTTGACCTATTCTCTAAGATTAACCTTACTATTATTCTCACACATAAAGTCTTTGATTTATCTTCTTAATACATATTTAATATAATATTCACTTGAAGGCTCCTGATTTATCCTTTGATTTCATACACACTTCATATTTTCAACAAAAAAATCCTCTCAACCTCAATTAGGACTAGCAACTAAATAATATTTACAACCTTAGTCTCATTCCATATCAATAACTATTAAAATTACACTTTATGATATGCAATTTAACAAAGAAAAATATGCATTTTAGCCTTACTTTCAATAAAACCAATTGAGAAATAACTTTTTCACCTCAAGAAAATTATTTCCTTTAGTTGATCACCACAAACCATCAAACATTTAAATTATTGTAAAAATCATATTGAGAGTTTGAGGAATTTCAATGTAAGACACTAATAGCCTACCGTTTGAACCAAAATTAGAATTTCTTCTAAATTCAACTTCACAATTTTGAAAAAGTATTCACATAGCATGAAAATATAATGTTTGAGGATCTTATAACTAAAAACTGAGATAGAAACTATATCATTTGACCTTTTGAAAATGTATTAGAAATCAATGTGCACATCTAATTTCTTAAGTAACATATATCTATACTTAGAATTTGGAAAAATTGGTTTGATTTTTGAATTCTACATATAAAATTACCTAAGAAAACTAGATGGAACATATATATATATATATATTTATCATAGTTAGTTATTTTTAATAAATTAATGAAAATTGGTAAAAAAATTTGCTACTTAATAGTAATGGTGCTTTAGCCACCATTGGTGCTTTAGCCACCATTGGTGCTTCCCCCCTATTGGCAACCCTAGGTGTGGGGTTATTTATATAGAAGTGGTAAGGTTATACTCCCAAGTCTTGTTCAAGTGGCCAAACTCCAATCTTCCCTTATTTGTAGTATTTTTCTATAATTTTCCTTAAATTTTGCTTCAATTCATGTCACTCCTCAATAATTTTTCCTAGAAAGTGATTTGCTTAAAATTACCAAGGAAAGTGAGTTTTTGATTTTATACCAAGCGTGGAATCTGTTGATGATTTCAAAAGGATCCTTGTGTTCCCTATTTCCCATTAATTCTTATCCTATATGTCTTTAATCCATCTTTATGATACTTAATTCCACTCTCTTAACTTGCCATACCCCCTAATATATTTTCTTAGTTGCCACATAAGTTGTACTTTATTCTTATATTGTTTCCTATAATTATTTATGATATTTTAGTATATTGTGGATATTTTAGTTATTTACCGGTATATATTTATGCACATAAAATATATTTAATATAAATACACACTCCTAAATATAATTTCTTATTATTTTATAATTTTTAACATCCATATACTTTACCTCCAAAAGTTTGTTAATTTTAGAAACTGGGAATTATGCTTACTGGTTTTCGAACACAAGTAGCTTATTAGTTTTGAGGCACTTGATTTTGTTCTCTTTTGACCTCTTCTTTGCCATTTTTACTCCTTGGTTAAAACAATCAATAGGATTGCAGGAGAGCAATATAAGCGTTATGTTGCTAGGTGAAGTAGTGGAGTATTGCCCCCTAAATTCCTTTTTTGTCTAAGATTAAGGTAATAAAATAACTTTTTGCTCATTTTTGATAGATAAAGAATAGTATTTTTATATTCAACAGTTCAATTATATTATATTATTATTTTATTTTAATAAATACAATCTCGCTAGCCATTTCTACTAGCTTTTCTAGCTTTGTTGTAAGATTCAAGTTTAATCTGACAACTTTCACAATTGTCATAAATTTTACGTATCAATTCCAAACCATCCAACTGTGGGGCTTACATAATATCAAATTAGTTTGGTGTAGTTTGGATTTTGGTGGTGCATTGTATCCATTATAGTGCTATCCATATCAAATTTCCTTAGAGACTAAACAAAAAATCCAAAAAGATATTACTCTTCCAATTCCTTTTTTAATAGCTTAATTTGGTGAACTAACGGCCATCTCCTTAGTCTACATCATCCTTTTGGTACTATAGCATAAGTTACAATGAATTGCAGGAGAATGTGTGTAACGTGAAAAATCTATTGTGAGGATTGCTTAGGGTTCGCAATTTGGAACCTAAACATGATATGGTACAATTTAAATAGGTTCGTGTGTGAAAATATTTGACATGAGATACAAACGAGTTAGACTTGTTTAAACACTGGTTAAATTTGTGTTTAGTTTTAGGTCAAACTTTTAGACTTGGACACAGGATTTGAGACACATTATATACTCTTCCATGTTTACATTTTGTTGTTTATTTCTTTTTGAGTCAAAGATCTCAATTAAAGGTATGAGATACCTTTAGCAATACATTTATCTTACTACATTGTTGTTTAAATAGGTAAAGAACGAACTCATGTGTAGATTCTTTGATTGTATCCCTTAAAAATTTGATAGATCATGTGATAAATTTTGAAATTGACATTAGTAGTAATGTTAATATCCATTTAAGTTATGGATCTACTTAACTTAATGATGTTATGTAACTTAAATTTAGTAATGTTATATACTCTTCTTGCAGCATCATAGTTTAATAGGCAAAAAATTACGAACTTATGTATAGACTCTTTAACTGTCTTCCTTGAAAATCTTATAACAATGTGATAAATTTAGAGATTAGCATTGGTAATAATATTAATATCCATTTAGTCCATGGTTGCACTTAATTTAGTGATATTATATAACTTAAGATTTTGAAATTTTTATATTCGATAAGATTTTACTTTGTAAAATAACTTTTATTTGGGTTGTAATTTTATATTAAATATAAAGATATTATATTATTTATCTTTATAAAATATAAATATTATTATCATTTTTCCCTTTTGTATTTATAAATATTTCATAGATTTAATTATAACTTTTTGATTAATAAACAATATGAAATTTAAGATAAACAAAATATGACATGGTAACACAAATTGTTAACCCTAATATAAATGAGTCCAATGTAGACACAAGACATGCTAAGTCATGATTTTAGGTTTCCCTACATGATTAATAAATTGGTCATGTTATGGGTTTAGGTTTTTCGGATATAAACCTATTTAGATACGGAAACGAGACACAATACGTTAATACGAATTATTAGCTTTAAGATTGATTTTGTGTGCATTGTTGATTTAATACGTCTAGAAGACTTAGTTAATCTGGTGGTGTAATTAATAGTAAGGGCTCTCGGGGCATTAACGTTGCTCTCCGTACACTAGTTAATCAAATCACAAGAATGAATACATAGATTGATCCATTAGAGGGGCAATAGGATGAAGTAAGGCATAATGTGAAGCTGATTGTGGACAACAATGCGGAGCAAGAGGATGATAATATTAGAGTGGATGGGAATGTTTAGGGTGCTTGCAACAATGGTTAGAAATTGAAAATACCATCATTTAAAGGAGCCTTCATCAGATGACTATCTTGATTGGGTATAGAAAATAGAGAAGGTGTTTGAGTGTTGTGAATATGATGAGTGTACCAAGGTATGATTAACAACCTTGGAATGCAATGGCTACATTGCATTGTGGTGCGGCAATTTGTTGACAAATAGGAGGAGACAAGGAGAAGGCAAGGTACTTACATGGGTGGAGACGAAATGAGTAATGTTCCAATGATTTGTGCCTGAATATCGATAGGAATAAATTACAGACCTTATGATAAGGTGGTATGGGTGTTGATGATTATGTGCGTAAGTTTGAGATGCTTATGATACATTGTGATGTTATAGAACCTAGAGAGCACACAATCTCTAAATTTATTAAGGGCTTGTAATATGAGATAGGTGAAGTGGTGGAGTTGCAAAGGATAGAGTCTCTGACTGATGTGATATAGTTGGCACAAAAGGTGGAGTGCCAAAGATGTAGAGGCATGGTTTATAGATCATCTTCTAATCTTAAGCCTTGCGACACCAACCCAATGCCTAGAGTTGAGGAGAAAAGAATAGAGTAGGGAGTTGTGATTGCTGATGATGAAAGGAGAGTGGAATGACATCGTGACGATAATGACAAAGCTTCTATCAACCCTAATGCATGAGAAACTAATTGGCAACTAATGGGTCATAGTAGTCATTAATTTAAATATTTTAAATGTTTGGGTTATGAATACCTTATAGCTTAATGTCCTGACCACTGTATGATGACTTTAGTAGATGGTGTGGTTGAAAGTGATGAGGATACAAACTATGTTGAGAAAGGAGTTACAAGGACTTAAGATGACAATGAACTACGTCTTAGCAAAGATAGAGGAGATCCTTTACCTTTAGTATAAGTGGTGCTAGGGTTTCAAGTGCGGAAGCTATTATAGATAATGACTAAGAGGAGAACCTATTTTATATTAACTACCGAGTAAAGGATCAAGTTTGTACCATTATATTTGATGGAGGTAGTTACGTTAGTATGGCATCTACTTTTATGGTTGAACAGCTGCAGTTGCCTACTACCAAATACCCCGGATTCTCTAAACTACATAGGTTTAGTAACAAAGGGTTAGTGTAAGTTTCCAAATAGGTTCAAATACCTATATCAATGAATTATATATATACTAATTAAGTAAAATATGGTGTGCTAAGAAGGCCTTACATATTTAATCGAAATATTTCTCATGAGGGAAGGCTTAATACATATTCCTTTGATTCAGGGGAAAAACGGGATAAGTTGAAATCTTTGAGCCTTGAAAGGGTACATGCATTAAAAGTGGGAAAGAAAATGGAATAAATAAAAGGAGAATTTGTTGGTAGTGAAAAAGGTTAAGGAGAGCATCTAGATAATTATAAAGTGAAGGTAGAAATGATTAGAGCTAGCTACTTGATGTTACCCAAGCTATTGGATAGGAGAGGGATATTAGAGAATCCTATAGGGTATGTTAGAAACCATTTCGGTATCCATTCGCATGGTAAGGCTAATAGAGTTATCGAGTGACTTCTTGAACTAAGAGGTAGAGGAGTGATTAAAGATCATCTCTTATTCATTATGAAGTATTGTGGGCTTATGACTACCTGGAATATTCTAAATTACAAGGCTCTAAAGATCGAGTTCCAATGCTTGAGTGAGGGTATTGCATTTTGTAATGTATCTAATAATGTTGTGCAGGATATTCTAAAATTAAAGGAGAACTAACTTAACAAGATTCAAGGGCAATTCTTTAACACCCCTAGTGGAATGTTGAAACCTAGTTATTGAGGCCAAGCTTGAGATTTCAAAACTTATTGAACTGGATCATTAACATAAGCGAAATGGCTGCATATTATTTAGGGATGGAGCAAATGAGCAAAGCCATGCATGAAACCAAGTACAAGGTATGTACTATTGCAAAGCCAAAATATATGGCTTGTACCTCATGGAATATTGTGTGTGTTGCATCTTGAAAATCTATATGACATGTATTGGATGAATGCTACTGTACACAGTTTTTATAACAACTTATGGACCTACAATTTGTATATTTGAAGAGAGACCATATATATGGCATCTCTTCTTGTTTTATTGGTCATATTTTATTATTTTATGAGACTTGGTCTTATCTTTATTTGTTTCCTATTTTATCATAGTTTTGCCCTAAGGATATAGCAATATATATTCTCTTATAAGACTTGCTGTCATATATCATTGAATGAAATTTACCCCTTTGTTTGAATTCTCTCAATAACCTTTGTTATTACCAAATCCTTGCTATTTGTGGCTAACAAACAATCTAACTAATTTGTGCATAATATCAAATCAATTAGGTGTAGTTCAAATTCTAACACATTATATCCATTTGAGTGTCGTCTATATTAATTTTCCTTAAATAATAAACAAAAACCATTAAAAAATATTACTCTATTAATTGTTTTCTCAAGAGCTTAATTTAGTGAAGAGATGGTCGTTGATAGTGTTCATCCTGAAGTTGTTGTTAGTTGCTCTTCTGAAGTTGCTGTAAGCTATGATTTGGAGTTGATGTCTTAAGTAGCCGGTGTTGTAGTTGTTTGAGTTATGACTTGTGGGTTGAAGTTGTTTTTGTTGGAGAATGTATTAGGTAAACAGTGTTTGAAATAACTATGGGTGTAGTTGTGTAAGGCATGTGGTTTGAAGTTGCTTTACTATTGGGTAAGTTGTGTTCGTAGTGAGGTAGATAGAAGTTGAAGCAGTTAGGTCATAATAGTGAGTCGAGTGGTGATCTTTAGCTTACGTATGTATGATTAGTATTGTCGAAGTTTGTTAGTAGGTTTTGAAGCTGCTATGAAATGTTGGTGTTGTTTGATGTAATGTAGTGATTCTCAAAGTGTTGCAAAGGTGGTATTGGTGTTTCTATAGATAATGAAAGTGATGCTCAAAACCATGGTAGATAGGTTAATTAGACTCTAAGGTCCATTGATGATAGATTGGACCATTACTAACTTAATGGATAATATGATGTTAGCTGTACATCAAATGATGAATATCTAACCTAATACATCTGACCTGATATAGTTGCCCAGGTCAATGACTGAGCTAATATTAGAATTGATAGACATGAATTAGAGGAGACAAATATGAGTACCCAAAATGCTTGAGTTGGTGAAGAGAGACGAGCTTAAAGATGGATTGTTCTTGATGATGGAGAAGAGAAAGAGGACAAGGAGGATGATGAAGAGTATTATGAGGATGAAGAATGTAGTGCTTGAGCTCGTTAAGACTTAGGCAACGTTAAAGTACAAATCCCAATCTTTTCAGGAAGTGGAATGTAGACTAATACTTAGATTGGAAGAAGAAGGTAGAAAAGGTTTTTGATTGCTATTAGTATACCAATAAGGTAAAGGACATATTAGCTACCCTAAAATTCCATGGATATTTAACAATATGGTGAAAGAACTTGCAGGCTACTCTAAGAAGGGATAGCCAATGTAAAGTGCATACATAGAAAGATACGAAGAGACTTCTTCAAGGTAGATTCATTTCTAATTCTTATTTACAAGATACCCTTGAGAAGCTTTAAGAGTTAAAGTAGGGTAGCAAAAGTGTAGATGAATATGTGAAAGAATTTCAAATGTTAATGATCTGCTATAAAGAAGAAGAACCTAAGCTCTAAAGTGTTTTAAGATTTATTACTAGGCTTCGTCATGAGATAAGGAATGTGTTTGAAGTCTAGATGTCCCTTACTTTAGAAGAAGCAATTAAGATCGCTTAAAAGGTTGAGAAGGAAAGAGGCAACAACTGCTTCTGAGCTAGTCAAAATCAACCTATTCAACTTAGGTGAGTTGTTAAGCCTGAGCATGAAAGATTGGCCATTGTTAGAAGGGAAGAGCTTATATCTTACATGTTGAGGAAGAGTTAAGTAGAAGGACATGGCTACAAGATGTATGAACTAAAGAAGTTCAAGAAGGGCTAACCTTCTAAAAGGAAGACTAGAAAAATTAAATGCTTTAAATTCCTTGGATATGGACACATGGTTGCCTAATGTCCAAATATGTAAGTCATGATAATGAACGGTAATGAAGTTGATAGTATGGATCGGATGAATTGGTCAAGAATGTTATGGATGTAAAGCTTGAGGTGGAGCATGATGAAGCTTGTGCTTATGTCAACTAAGGAAAAGTATTGAGTTTTGTTCTCTAAAGAATGTTGAACACCACATTGAGCTTTGAAGAAGAGCAACGAGAGAACTTAATCCACTTGAAGTATAAGATTAGAGGATTGTTGTGTATTATCATTATGGATGGAGGCAGTTGCACCAATATGGTCATATAATCACTTGTGTAGATATTGAACTTGCTAATCTCTAAGCATTTAAGGCCTTATAAGTTACACTTGATTTAGGATAATAGTACACTCCATATGATAAAGTAGGTTAAGGTGCCTTTCACCATTGAGGACTTATATTATGATAAGGTGATACGTGATAGCATCCCTATAGGTGCTTTACATGTGCTATTATGACGACCTTAGTTATTTAACTAGTATGTTATCCATGATGGATACAAGAATGTGTAAGCTTTCACTAAGAATTGGAAAAAGGATAGCATTACAACCTATGACACCTAGTTAAGTTGCTAAAACTCATAATCACTTGTTTAAGCTTCTAAGAAGAAGGCCTTAGTACTATCTTGATGTGGATTGATTCGAGTTGTGAAAGCTGATGAGCCCATGTTCCCATTGATATGACAATTGCTAGAGTTGAGGTACTTAGAATGATAGGTAGAAAGGATGAGCCTTGGAGGAGGTCTTACCATAGCGTAGATGGGTACTTTGAGAAACTATCGAAGAAAAGGAAATGTGTTATGGTAGATTTAAAGGGTAGAAAGGTTAAGCCAACATCAATTGCTTAATAGATGAGATGTACCATGCAAACACTTACAGCCAATGCCTTTTTGGATGTGACTCATTAGTCCCATATAGAAGTTACTTGCTAGATAACCTTACTTAAGGGTTGATATGAACTAGGGTTCGGTTCTCACAAGGAGAATGTCTCATGGAAGAGAAGGAAAAGATTGTAAAATTTTAGTAAATTTAAGTAGGAAAATATGATCATAACAATGTTTATCATAGGTTATTTCTGCTTGCCTTGCTAAGGTTACATCTTCCCATACACAATTATTAAAAATGGTAAAATCAATGTTATAAAGTGTTACATCTCGGTTTAGCATGGAATGCACCATCACAGAGAAATATCTATTGAAAACTTAAGTCAATCTACTCATTCATCAAAAGACAACTTTGTTTACATGATAAAGAGGTTACTCCATTAGAGTTCAGCTGAATATTTAGTTACAACTCGTGTATACAACATAATATTTACATCAAAACATGAACTAACTTTTTCTTTTGTTATCTTCACAATAGTAGGATTCTCAACTTAGTATAGGTTCTATACAAAAGTCGCTGACGTCGACTTACGCTTTTAATAAACATTCCCCTTAGTGTTGGGCCATTTATGAAGGTGTTAACTGTTAACTTGAGAATAAAATATTTAATCCCCTCAGCTACTGAAGCTGAACAATACAATATAGATAATATCACATATTACAACCATAACATTTCAATTATAATCTGCAAGTTCAACTTTACATATGCATTAGCACAACTAGGCATTTATTGTTAGCAATGCAGCATGCTATGCTCATGTATGTGGCATGCATCAATACTAATATCTTATGCCCTTCTAATTTTTATCCGGTTAGTTAATCTAGTTGAGCATTTGGATACAATGTCTAGGAACCTATGAACAATAAGGAGTTACTTTGGAGTAGGACCTCTACCAAATTGGACTACACATTATAGTCTACTAATATCAAAAAAGGCAACAAGAAGCTACATGGAAGTAGGACTCCTAACTTTGTTGTACAAATTAGACTACATACTATAGTTCACCAAATCAAAGAGCCAATAATGCCAAATTAGATCACACATGATATGCAATAACCACTCAAGTAAATCATTCAACATAATCAATCTTTCAGTTTTATTCAACTTGGTGATTTGATTCTAGTTTTCGAACTCTCCTTAGCGAAATTCTAGTATCTCACTTAGGGTTTATTTAGGTGAACACTTAGAAGATTGAGTTTTCAATCACTCAACTTCCTTAGTTAGCACAATCATTCGTAAATACAAATAATACCCAACTTAGCAGCATAATAGTATAAGCAAGATATAATCACCATCATCTAAAGTCACTACATCATCATCATTCACTATAGTAATATATCAGTCAACCCCAAAATATAGCCACATCCAATTAACATAGCATCAAACAACATACAGTATTATGAGTAGCAATATATCTACTCCAAACATGAGTTAGATATACTTGCCTAAGCTTAGTAGTAGCGCATGATCCTAAAATTTGTTATGTGGTCTTTCCTTATTTATCACAATTGTGAAAATTTAAACACAACTTCTAAGTCAAGTACTGGTTGAATCTAACTTCTCATAAACTTTCCCTACCGTATATTTAAACTTCATTTGATCGTATCTTACCCATTTCCTATCCAATTTCAATAAACTTTATATCGTTATGATTGTTATTTTGACTATTGTTAAGATATATTAAGAAACAAAGATTGATCAATACTGTTAGAAACCTAAAAATATCCTTCGTATTACCAATTCGATTATACGTTATCATAACTTTATAATTAACCTAAATAAGCTTTAATACTAAACTAAAACCCTAAAAATTACACTATTCAAACTTACCCAGTAACCCTTAATATACCCCAGCGTGTTCATTTTATGTGAATTTGATAAGTATTTTATTAGTACTAACTATTACATTACATATTAAGTCAATATATAAGCTTATATTAGGAAAATACGTGATAAATAGTATATGAGTACAATTAATGCCATAAAAAATCATGTAGACTCATAAAAATATATAGTTTAATTATTGACTATGAATTACGCTAAATTAACTTTTATCTAATTTTAGCTTGAAATAACAAAAAATTAGGGAAAATAAAAAAAATTATGTGTGAGATAAAATTAAGTGTTCCAAACATTATTATAAACTTTAAGAAGTCAAAACATATAAGGCTCATTCATTAATTTCATTAAAAACTAATTATTTCAACAATTTGGTAAAACTAGCAATTTTATTTAAAATAATTATAAAAAATTAGTAAACATGCTTAATTTTGAAATTATTGTTACTAGAATTAAATATATATGTCACATGTATCATATAAAAAAATTAAGATTGAAACAACATCATCTAATATTTATAAAAATTAGTTTAATTTTCACCTAAATAAGGTATTTTCTTAAGGACTCTATATTTACACTAATTATTTAATTAAAATAAAATTACTACATTAATCTACACCTAAAATAACCCCATAAAACCAAATTTTATAATTAATTAATAATATTCTCTATTTTTAGAAAATTAATAAACATTCGGTTGGAAATTGGGTTTACCTGAGCCAGTCACTTCTAACTACCACCTAGCTATTGCACCTTATTAGAAGAGCTTCTTCGGCTACCCTCTATTGGATCCCCAAGCTACTCCAAGTTAGGTTGTGGATAGCCTGTTGAATCGCCTTAGTCTAATTTCGACCCGATTTTTTGTTTTATTTTTATTTTATTTTATTCCTAATTTTATAAATTATGTTCTTGTATTTTTAGAGTTCTAAAATATTGCAAATGAAGGTTTGAGTCCTATTTAATGTTTTTCAAAATTTTTTTATTTAATAAAAATTGGACTTATGTTTGTTACATGTCATTTTTCCCTTTTTACTAGGTGCCATGTGTCATTTTCTAGTTACATAGGTATTAACTTATGTTTTCCAATTAATCCTAGGCTGCTACATCATTTAATAACTCATCCACTCATTTTTTAAATTAATTTTCCATTATTTTATATTATGTTACCTTATTATTATTATTATTATTATTATTATTATTATTATTATTATTATATTTAATACATATAATGCATATCACATGTAATACACGTATATTACGTGTAATTCAACTGCACTTATTATATTTGAAGTTAATTAACTTATCTTTATATCTTGCTATATTTAAAAGCTCGAATTTCACGTTTTCAATATTTATTAGCTTTATCAATAAATTGACATTTTTCTTAAATTAATATATTTATATAGTTTATTTTGAGAAATTAACTTTACGTGAATTACTTCTTTAACTTTTCTATCCTTAATATGTAGTTTGAAATAAAATGGATAACATAGCCTAGTGCCCTAAATTTAAGGGCTTTGATCTTAGAGTTATCGTATTGACTCAAAATCCTAGGAGATTTCAAAGTAAAGATAAATAAGGGTAAATCCATAAGCATCCAAAAGGGGATATTCATTGTTAGGTGGTGGGAATGCAAGTTGTGGAAAATGTAGCTTCCAAAGAGTAACTGGCAGATGTAGCGCATAACAAACTCTAAGGTGGGGAGATAAGGTTTATACTTAGGTTGACATGGGCTTGTAGTAGTAAGCAATCTACAAAACAAATCGGTGCAACCAGAATTAATCTCATAGATAACTAGGCTAGACTTTGTTTGTGTGTGAAGAGGAGGCTGAACTCATAATAGCTTAAGAGCATGGCCATAGTAGGGAGAATGATTAAGAACTCGGTAGACCATGTTAGCTAGCTCTTTTGGTTGGTGACATGTAAGGGGACTTGTTTGCTAATTCTTACCATTTACTTTGAGTTGTTTAAGATTTAGGATCAAATCCAAGTGTATCTTCTTCAGGTACAAACGGACTTATGTCTGCAATATTAAAGACATTAGAGACTTCGCACCCTTTAAGAAGCTCGAGCTTGTAAGCATTGTTATTGATTTTCTGAAGTACCCAAAAAGGACCTTCAATTTGGGGTGAGACCTTATTCCTTCTCTTCTGCAAGAACCTTCTCTTACTAAGGTATAACCATATAAGATCTCTTGCTTAGAATAGCTTCCCCATCCTCTGTCCTTAGTTACCTTAGGCTAATTTCTTAGTAGCTCGATTTAGTTGTTTGGCTACTTTCTAGTAGATCTATCGTAAGACTCTAGCTCATTCTTTAGCTTCTAGATCTCCTTACTCAACCTTAGGTACTAAGGCTTGATTAAGTGGTAACTCTGAGTTGAAACAGTAGACTACTTCAGATACAGTCTTGCTTACTGCGCTATGGATAGATTTATTGTAGGCGAACTCGACAATGGGGAAGCTGACATCCTAATTAGTTTGGTTTCTTCTAACAATAGCTCAAAGTAGAGATCCCAATGTTCTATTAATGACTATTTTCTGACCATCTATTTGTAGATGGCATAATGTATTGAATAGCAACTTAGTCCTTAGTTAGCACTATGAGGTATTCTAAAAATGGCTCACGAATTTTGGGTCGCTATCAAATACTATACTCTTGGAGACTCCAAGAAACCTTACAATCTCTTTCAAAAATAGAAAAAGAATAGCTGAAGCATCATTAGTTTTGTGACAGGGTATAAAATGTGTCATTTTACTGAATCTATTGACTATAACCATCATAGTATCCTTCCCTTGTGCTATTCCTCACAACTCAAGAACAAAATCCATGCTTAGATCTACCTACGGTTTGGTTGGCACAGGTAGAGGCATGGCCTTGCTTTACTTAACTTAGCTTGGCTCTTAGCTTCTTTACATGTTACGCATCATTCAACAATTCGATGTATGTCCCTTAACATTCTTGGCTAGTAAAATCTTGACTTTAGTAGTTCATACATCCTCTTTTCTCTAAATTAGGCAAACAATCCTCCATTATGTGCTTCCCAAACAAGTAATTCTTGTATTGAACAAATCAATACACATAGTTTTCCAGATTTCAAAAGGTATCCTTCCTCCACAAAGTAGTTAGCCAGGGTTCTTCCTTCACTCTTCTAAGTACATATCGGCCCAAATGTGGGTTTTGGTAATATTGCTTCTTGATGCTTATAAATCCTAACAATCTAGTCTAGAGCTTGAAAAGCATTACATGTTGTTTAGATAAGGCATTTGAAACTACACTTGCATTTCTTTGCTTATACTTGATTACAAATGAAAAACTCTCCAGGAACTCAACCTATTTAATTTGTCACTTGGATAGTTTTGGTTGACTCTTCAAGTATCTCATGGTTTTCTAATCAAAGTACGTAACAAACTCTTTAGGCAATAGGTAATGTTACTAGGTTTGCAAAGCTTGTATAAGGGCATACAATTCCTTTTCATATCTAAAATAGTTCAAAGTAGGTCCCTTAAACTTATGATTAAAATAGGCAATAGGTTGGCAATCTTACATGAAATTGTACTAATATCAATGTCTATTATAGCTAAAAAATCTTAGTGAAATTAGGTAAGGATAGTATTAGGTTTGAAGTCAAGCTCTTCTTCAACTAGGCGAAGCTCTTTTCTTCCTTATCTCCTTATTGAAATTTGACATTCTTCTTTGTGAGCTCAATAAAGGGTATAGTAACAGAACTAAAATTCTAAATGAACCTACAATAAAAAGAAGCCAATTTATGAAAACTACGTACATTAGCACAAGAGGTCAGGGTAGGCCATTCAACAATAGCTCAGATCTTTTCCTCATCCACTCTAAAGCTTCTACCATTGACTATGTACCCAAGAAATATAACCTCCTCTTAGAAGAAATAACATTTCTTTAAATTGCTAAATGGTTACTCAATTTGGAGCACCTAAAAAACAGTTCAAAGGTGATTCGCATGGTTGGGTAGGTTAGAACTATATATGAAGATATCATTGAAATAAAGTACAACAAATTTTCTTATTTGATTCGTTAGCACATAATTCATCAATCTTATGAATGTACTTAGGGAATTTGATAAGCCAAATGAAATCATAAGTCATTCATACAACTCGTCTCTCATCTTAAAGGCTATTTTCCACTCATTTCTTCTCTCATGAGGACTTGATGGTATTTGTACTCTAGATCAATCTTGGAAAATATCCTTGCACCACGTAACTCATCTAACATATCAATTAGTTTGGTAATCAAATATATATACTTGATTGTGATTTTATTAATAGCTTGACTATCCACGTACATCATCTAACTCTTATCCTTTTTAGGGATTAATGGTGTAGGTATAACAGATGACTTATACTCTCTCAAATATATCCTCTATCGATTAGTTCATTTACCTACCTTTGCAGCTCAGCGGCTTACTTAGGATTTATTTGGTAAGCTAGTTGGTTTGGTAATGTAACTCTTAGTTACAAGTCAATTCCATGCTCTATTCCTCACTTTGATGGTAATCCTTATAGCAACTCTTTAGGGAATAGATAGGCAATCTCTTCAACAATTTCATAATGTCTTTAAGTAGGTTGGCTTGCTTTTGTAGTTTTAGCAATCTTTGTATCAGTAAAAAGGACAACTCATCAGACTTCATAGCTTCTCTCAGTTCAAATTAGCTCATTATCGATGCTTTCATAGTTCGTTGGTTCAACTTGGACTACATTCTACTAACTTGGCTTGGATTAATCAGGAAAAGTGTAATTGATTGACCATCTTTCTCATATGTATAGGTATTTCTATAGCCATCAGGCATAACTCTTCTATTGGACAACTAAGGGAGGATAAGAAGAATATGCGAAGTACACATCAGTAGCACATTATATAATATCTCATGCTTATAACTTCTAGTAGAAATAGGTAGCAACACTTGTTCTCTAACATGCAACAATCCTTTTTCATTTAGCCAATGTAGTTTGTATGGCCTAGAGTATAAAGAGGTCAGCAAGATTAACTGCTCCACTAACCTTATGGATGTAACATTCATATAACTATCACTATCAATAATTAAAGCATAGAGCTAATTTCTTACCTTATAAGGAGTATGAAATAAATTCTTTAGTTATTCATCTTGTTGATCACGTTCTACACTTAAAGTTTGGTGGATGACCAATTTTAGCATGTTCCTTTCCTCTAGATAAATGTTATCTCTTACAGCTTCTACCTTTACTACCTCTTCCATTTCTTCTATAGTTTCACTAACTTCTTCATCAATACTATACATATCAAAGGTTAGGATTTCACCCTTAATTATCACAGTTCGTTGGTTCAGACATTAGACGATCATATGTTTATAACCTTGCATTTAAAGCACTTTATCTCACTTGTTTTTCTCCGTAAGGTCATTCCCTTTTCAAATTTCTTCTATTTCCCTCCTTATCCCAACCTCACTCCTCCTACATGTGACATCTATCCTTCCTTCTTGCTCGACGCTGAGCTATTAGGCTTCTTGCTCTTCCCTTAGACAGCTTGTACAAATTGAACAGGTTAGGAAGACAAAGCTCAATAAGGTCAGCTCTTTCTTTATCTTTCAACTTGTTAGGCGACCTTGATAACTTCCTCAAGGGTGTGATAGAATTGCACATCGACGATGCCTCCTAGTTCATGTCTTAGAACATTAACAAATCTAGAAACAATTCGGGCTTCGGGTTCATTCACTTCACACCTGATACATAGCATTTAGAATTCTTGCACATGCTCAATAATAGATTAATTCTCTTGTCTTCACTTCTGTAACTTAGCAAAAATATTCTAATAATAGGAATTTGGAATAAATCTACCTTACATGACTCTCTTCATTTCTTCCCATGTTCTCATTCCTTGTCTTCCATCCCTTCTTCACATCAACTGCAATTTGTTCCATCATATACAAGTATACTTAATGAATTCTATGGTGACAAGCCATACTTTGTCCTTTCCAGCTGGTAACATTTAAACAACTTTTCTACCTACTCCTCCCATTCTAAGTGCTAATGGACATTACAATTTCTTAAGTAACTTAGAATTTAAATTTTAACATTGTTAATAGTTATAGGAGCTCAAACTCTAAGCCTTTCTTCATAATAGTCCTCATCATACCCCTCATCAATTTTCTCTACTTCATCTAGATCGAACTTTTGTTTAGCAAGATGATTTGCTCTTCCCCAGAAGTATAAAAAAGGGCATATAGCTCTTCATCATCACTCTCTTCTTCTTCTACTATTTCCATCCTTCCACCAACTCTTTACTTAACTCCTCCAACTTATACATTACAAGCTGCATAGACTTCTCTTTTGCATGGAGCATCAACATAAACTCAATTAACTCCATAATCAACTAGGTTTTTAGTTGGGATGATCTGATTAGCTCGATTGATAGCTTGATAAGCTCCCTTCGCATGAGCAACATCGTAGTTACAGTCAACATGTTCTCTAATAGCTTTATAAGGTGGTCCATCTACTCATTCGTGGACCTTAATGTTTGATCCACTCGTTGTCCTCTTCTTAGAGTAACACTTTCATTGTCCCTAATTACTACATTGACATTAAGGTTTGTCATCTTTTCATCAATACCCAATTTAACACCATAATTTGAAACCTAAGAGTTTAGCAACCACTACTCTTGTTTCAATAAAGGGATAACCTACTTATACAATTTGATAACTTCTATACCCTTCTTAGCAACTACCACACCACTTTTTACTCAACAACCCTTGCTTTATTTTCAAATGATGAAAATAAGGCATAGTAGAACACTCACATGATACAGAACAACACTTCATGACCATAATTTTCGACCGAATACTAATATCCTAACTTCCATACAATCACTATGTTGCTCAAAAAATACTGTTAATAGCTCAACAGACACTATCAACAACTCAGCTCATGGTCCTTCTCAAAACCTTGAGCTTTGATAGTAAGATGATAAGCAAAAAGGACGAGCCTTAGAGGAGGTCTTACTATAGTGTGGATGGTTTTCTTCAAGAAACTATCAAAGAAAAGGAAATAGGTTAGGTTAGATTTAAAGGATAGAAAGGTTAAGCCAACGTGAGCTACTTAATGGATATGGTGTACCACTCAAACACTCATGGCTAATGACTTGCTAAATGTGACTCATCGGTTCAAGACAAAGGGTTACTCACTGCACAACCTTGCTTAAGGATTGATATGAGCTTGGGTTTGGTTCTCTCAATGAGAATCTCTAATAGAAGAGAAGGAAAAGACTAAAATTTCAGTAAATTCGAGTGGGAAAATCTAATTACAATAGTATTTGTCATAAGGTATTTATACTTGTCTTATTAGTATTACATCTTACCATACATAATTAGTAAAAAGGGTAAAATCAATGTTACAAAGTAAAGACAAATAAGGGAAAATTTTGTAAACATATAAAAAGGGGATATTCATTGTCAGGTAGTAGGAATACGAGTCGTGGGACATGTAGCTTCCAAAGAATGGTTGTTAGATGCTTCAAACAAGCTTTAAGGTAGAGAAACAAGGTCAACACTTGGGTTGGCGTAAACTTGTTGTAGTGAGTTGTCTATAGAATAGATTAGTGTAATCGGTGTTAAGCTTATGGAAAGCTTAGCATGACTTTATTCATGTATGAAGAGGAGGTTGAACTCATAGTGGAATGGGAGAATCACTAGCAATGCGGCATAACAAGTTGGCTTTTTCTAATGAGGGGTAATGGTTAAGAGCTTTGTAGGCCATGTTAGCTAGCCTTTTTGCCAACTTATCCCTTGAGGAGTTGCCTAAAGAACTGCGACCAATTGCTTATAAAATGTTGGTTTGCAGCCCATTGCTACCCTATCGAATTGAATTGCTTATAAAATGAATCCTAAATAGGTCGTCAAGCTAAAAAGAGTAGTAGAATGAGTTCACAAAGTGTGGCTATGTCAAGGGGAGTATTAGCCAATGAGCTATGCCAGCTCTGCTTATTCCAAAGAAAGATAGTTCATGGAGTATATGCATCAACAATGGAGCAATCAACAACTTTACTGTCAAGTATAGATTTCCCATACTAAGGCTTGATGACATGTTGGATGAGCTCTATAATGCTAAAGTGTTTTCGAAGATTGATCTAAGGAGTGGCTACCATCAAATTAAGAGGCTAGGAGACGAATGGAAAACTACCTTCAAGATTCGGTACAACCTATATGAGTAGTTAGTCATGCCCTTTAGCTTGATGCATGCATTAAGCACATTAATGAGACTTATGAACCATGTGATGAGACTATTGATTAGGAAGTGTATGGTAGTGTATTTTAATGACATCTTGGTTTATAGTGCTAATTTGTGTAACCATGTAGAGCACCTTTAATTTGTTTTCTAAAGACTTCTTGTTGAGATTCTATATGGCAATTTGAAGAAGTGTATCTTTTGCTAACATAAGGTTATGTTCCTTGGTTCTGAGCTGATTAGGAGAAGGTTCGAGTTGTATTAGAGTAGCTAACCTTAAGGAATTGACAAATTGTAAAGAGTTTCCATGCGTTAGCATCTTTTTTTATAGGAGGTTCATTTGAGAATTTAGTATTATTACAACCCTTTTAACCAAGTTGACCAAGAAGGGTGAAGAATTTAAGTGGAATGAGTTAGTTAAGAAGAGCTTTCGAAAGATAGAGGAGAAGTTGTGATAGGAATCAACTCCCTGAACCGATTTCGAGAAAGTGTTGCATCATGTTGAATTCAAGTGTTCAAGATATTATTGGTGACTAAAATAGTGGTGCTCAACCTAGTCGTGGTCGTAATGGTAGTAACACTCTAGGGTCAGTTGATGATAAACTTGATAGACTCATTAATCTTGTTGAGAGTCTAGTTACTACATTACAAGTTAATAGAAAACAAACCCAAGGTGTATCGCATCATAACCCACCTGAAAATGTTCCAGAGAGACGTTATGGCCAAGGTGGCTGAGCCAATCGCCTAGTTTGACCCCCTTAAGCTAGAGGAGTAGTTGACTAAGTTACTAGACGACAGATAGGGTTAGAGGAGATTAAGGAAGATGATGAGTAGATAGATGCCGATGAGTATGGAGAGGAGGAAGAAGAGGCTAATTATTACCGAGCACAAGAGAAAGGATGCTAAGCTCTTCAAGGACTTAATAATGTTAAGGTCTAAATCTTACCCTTTAGTGGTAATGGAAATGTGAATGAATATTTGGAGTGGGAAGAAAAGGTAGAGAAAGTTTTTGATCGTTATGGATATACAAATGCTGTTAAAGTGCAACTTGCTGCACTTGTCTTCTTTAGATATGTTACTATGTGGTGGAAGAATCTAAATGTAGCTAGATTAAGAGGTGGACGACAAGGTGTGAGGACTTGAGATGAGATGAAGAGGTTGTTGAGAGGTAAATTCGTACTTTAGACCTACTTGTAGGGTACATTTGCCAAGCTAACTTTGGTCAACATTTTCCTAAGATCTTGTTCTACGCTAACTTGTTCATGCCAAATTGAGGCGATCCTCCTAAGCCGAAGAAAGAAATGACTGACTTGATGATAGCTGAGAATGCCGGTTGAGCTGAACCAAAGTTAGGTTAACACTAAGGACATATGAAAGAGGACAGACCTTAGGACGTAAGACTAGCCAGGTAAAGTTCTTTAAATGTTTGGGCTTCAGATATATGGCTACTGAGTGTTTGAATTGACATGCAAGTCTAAGGAAGAGAAGAATGTTAGAAAGCTTGAAGTAGAGGAAAAAGAGAAGACCTATGTCTACGCCGATTAGGGAGAAGTAATGACCTTAATGCTGAGACAAGTACTAAGTTCCCTATCGAACTCTAAGAAAGATTAGAAAGAGAATCTATTCTGTACGAAGTGTACCATCAAAGGATAGTTATGCACCATTATAGTGGATAGAGGAAGTTATACCAACATTGTCATATAGTTCTTTGTATAGAGGTTAGGATTGTCATCCTTTAAGCACCTCCGACCTTATAAAATACATTAGCTTTAAGATAAGGGTGCTTTGTATGTGACGAAACAAGTAATTATGTTATTCAGTGTTAGGAATGTGTATAGAGACGGAGTAGTGTGTGATGTCATTCCTATGGGAGCTTTACATCTGTTACTTAGAAGACCTTAGTTGTTTAACTAATGTGTTATTCACGATAGATACAAGAACACCTATGCCTTTGTTAAGGATGGGAAGAAGATTATGCTACAGCTTATGACATTGGCCCAAGTGAATGAGACCCATAATTAGCTCACCTAAACTAGTAAAAAGAAAGTCTTAGTGATGAGTCAAAGCAAGTTTCAAGCTACTAAGAAGGCTGATGAGCCTGTATTTCTATTGATTTGAAGATTGCTAGAGATGAGAGATTTAGAAGAAGTACTTAAATAGATCCAAAGATTAATTAACAAGTTTTTCGACCTATTTCCTGAAGAGTTACCTAAAGGACTACCCTAAGTCTAAGACGTTGAACATTAAATTGATCTATAGTTAGGTGCTACCCTGCTGAACCAACTTATGTATAGGATGAACCTTAAGCAGGTTGCTAAGCTAGAGAAGCAAGTAGATGAGCTCATAGAGAGAGGATATGTGAGGTAGAGCATGAGTCCTTATGTTGTGCCAGCTCTATTTGTCCCAAAGAAGGATGGTTCATGGTGTATATGCATCGATAGTTGCATAATCAACCATATCACTATCAAGTATAGATATTGGATACCAAGGCTCGATAACATGTTAGATGAGCTTCATGGCACCAAGATATTTTTTATGATTGATTTGCGAAGTGACTACCACTAAATTTGCATAAGACTAGATGATGAATGGAAGATTACCTTCAAGATGAGGCATGGTCTCTATGAGTGGTTGGTTATACTGTTTAGATTAACAAATGCGTTGAGCACATTTATGAGGCTTATGGACCTTATGATGTGCCTTTTAATTAGACAATGTGTGGTCGTATACTTGGATGATATATTGGTATACATTCCTGACCTGAACAATTATGTTCAATATCTTTGAGCTGGTTTTGATAGTTTATGAGTTGAGAAGATATATGGAAACCTAAAGAAGTTTACTTTCTGTTAAGGTAAAGTAGTTTTTCTTGGGGTATGTGGTATCAAGGGAAGGAATCTAAGCTAATGAGGAAAAGATTTGACTTGTATTGAGTGGCTGACGCTGAAGAATGTCATTGAAGTAGAAGTTTTCATGGCTTCGCTTCTTTTTATAAGAGATTCATTAAAAACTTCAGTACCATTGCAACCCTTCTGATTGAGGTGACGAAAAAGATTGATGGGTTTCGATGGAATGATTGAGCAAAATAAAGCTTTAGGGAAATTAAAGAGAAGCTTACCTCTATCTTAGTCTTAGCTCTACTCGATTTTAACAAGCCATTTGAGTTAAAATGTGATGCATTAGGCATTAGAATTGGTGCTATCTTGATGCAAGAATGACGATTGATTACTTACTATAGTGAGAAGCTCGGTGTTGTCGCATTAAACTATTCTATGTATGAAAATGAGTTATATTATCTTTTTCGAGCTCTTACTATTTGGTAATGCTATTTACTACCTCGAGAGTTTTAATTTACACTGACCATGAATCATTGAAACATCTTGGAAGTTAGAACAAACTTTTAAAGAGGTAAGCCAAGTGGCTAGAGTTTATGGAAGGATTTTTATATGTGATTCGAAATAAGAAACGAAGCACCAACATAGTTGATGATGCTCTCTCACGTTAGCAAACCTTGTTGACTACCTTACAGATGAAGTTATTAGGGTTCTCACTTATAACCAAGCAGTATGCTTATGACCCTCATTTTGGTCCTATTAAAGAGTAGTGTAGAGATAAAGTTGCTGTTGGAGGCTACTAAAATTGAGATGGCTATTTGTTTAAGGACTAAAGGTTGTGCATACTAACTTGGTCCACACATAAGCTATTGGCTAGGGAAGCTTATGGTAGTAGATTATTTAGTCATTTTAGAGACACCAAAATAGCTAATTTGTTAAAAGAAAATTTTTATTAGCTTGGTTTGGCCAAAGATGTCCATAAGGTAGATGGGAGTTGTGAAATGTTCAAAGGAGTTAAGGAGAAAAGAGAGCCCCATAGAGAGTATATGCTCTTAGCAACACCAACCTTACCTTGGACTGACCTCAGTATAGACTTTGTCTTAAGGTTGCCTCAGACATTTAGAGGAAAGGATTCAATCTTTGTTATAGTGGATCACTTTAGCAAAATGACACACTTCATTCCATACCATCGAACTAATGATGCTTTATATATTGCTAATTTTTTTTTTCTTCAGGAAGTTATCCACCTCCATTAAGTGACAAAAACTATTGTTTTAGATTGCATTACCAAATTCTTAAGCTATTTTTGGAAGACTCTTTGGAGAAAACTTGGGACTAAATTTGTGTTTAGCTCTCGTAGCTACCTTCAGACTGATGACTAGATTGAAGTGGTGAGTAAGACACTAAGCAATTTACTAAGAGTTATCGTGGGAAAGAACTTAAAGGATTAGGATTGAACTTGAAGGATTAGGACCTATGTCTATCAGTTGTGGTGGTTACATACTGAGAAGACTCTATTCAAAGTCATCTATGGCCTCAATCCCACTATTCTACTGAATCTTAGCGGTACCCCCACAGTTGCTAAAGAGAGTCAATTTGGACTTGATTAAGCTTAAAGAACTACATCAATCTATGACAAGGAAGATTGCTAAGTTCAACAAAAGACAATAAGAGATTAGTAACTAAGGCTAATGAGCTATTTCTTTTAGACCAAGAGACTTAGTATAGATTTACCTCAATTGAGAGTGATTTCAACACCTAAGATAGAGCAAGCTATCTCTACGAGTTAATGGTCCATTTAGCGCCTTGAATAACATCAACCGTAATGCCTATTAGATCGAGTTGCTTGAAAACTATAGTGTTTCCTCCACTTTCAATGTGTCTAACTTGATTCCCTATTGACCAGAAGAAAAAGATCCCATAGATGCCCAGGAATAACAAGAACTCGAGACCACTTTGGATTTGAGGACAAATCTTTTCGACCCCTAGGGAGATGATAAGAATCAACTCCTTAGATTGATCACGCATAGCCGAGCTAGAGGACTTGAAGGACTTATGTAGAGGATATTAGCTCGAAGCCCCATCTAAGACAGCGATTTCTATTTTGACCTCCATGTTTCACTATACTACTGACCTAAGTATTGAGCTTTCATGTGTGCTGACATAGTTTTTGAAGATGCTAAGCATATAGGCCGACTTGCAGAGTAGCCTTTTCATGACCTAGACATCATTTGAGTTGACTAGCCTTAGACACTTGTTTGAGCTGACCAGCATTCGACCTTAGTCCATTTTAAGTTGTGATATACCGAACTTGAAAGAGATTTGAACTAATTAAGCCCTGACTTGAACTAGATCAGGTTGGCCTTAACTATAGACTATCTTTTCTTCATTTCATTTGAATTGTACTATATTTCAGAGTATCGGCCACCATGCAACATGTGTCTTCTATTACAATATTCTAGAAGGATTGCTTACTTTTTTGTACTGAATATTCTTTCTCTTTTACTCTTTTTAATATATTTCTTGTATTCCAATTGTAAATTAACCCTTTTGTCTTTTCATATGTACTTATAACCCTAATGAGGCTATTATGTAAACCCCATTTATTGTATGTAGAAACTCAATTAATCACATTATCAAAATTAATACAAGTTTACCTTTTTAAGCAACCCTAGTATTCTCATTTACCATTAACTCTTATTTATTCCCTTTAATAAGGAATAGTGGTAAGTGACCTTGTAGTTCAGGCCGATGAGTCATATTAGACGGATTGTAGGTCGAGTAGGATTGATCTGTGTGTTATATCTAGTCAGTAGCTGCTCAGACTTTAGTAGTCTTCTTTTGTTTTCTTCCAATTCACTTTGTTGTAGTGTTCCTACATGTGTTTGACCCTAAAGACGCATCAAGTTGACCTTAGTCCCTATGTTGGCCTTACTTGATTTTAAGAATCCATCCAAGTTTGAATGTAATGCCTTTGGCATAGGAATATGAGCCATTTTGATATAAGAAAGATGACTTGTAGCCGAATACTAAGAAGCTTAGTGGTGCTACCTTAAATTACTCAGTATAAGAAAAGGAGCTCTATTCTCTATTCTCTATTCCTAGCTCTCACTGTATGGTAATATTACTTAATGTTGAGAGAGTTTGTTATCTATACGAACCATGAATTCCTATAACATCTCAACAATCGACATAAAATCTCCAAGAGGTAAGTAAAGTGGCTTGATTTCATGGAGCGTTTCTCTTACGTCATCTGATACAAGAAGGGGAATATCAATGTAGTGGCCGATGCTCTATCAAGGAGACTAGCTTTAATCATTGCACTATAGATAAAGTTGTTGGTTTTTCCTCTAACTACCCAATAGTATGCTCATGACCCCCAATTTGGTTCCATTATGGAACGATGCAAGGAAGGAATTATAATGAATAGATATTTTATATAGGATTGATATTTATACAAGGGAAGATAGCTCTATATCTTAAGTTGCTCTATTAGAGAGTTACTAGGTAAGGGAAGCCCATAATAGAGGATTGTTCAAGAATTTTGGAGAGACCAATACTACCAAGCTATTGAAGGAAAACTTCTACTAGCTAAGAATGGCCTAAGTAGTCCACTAAGTGATTAGAAATTATGAGACTTATATGAGGATTGAGGGAAGAAAGGAACCTCATGGAGAGTATATGCCCCAACTTACTTTGACCAATTCATGGGAAGACCTTAGCATAGACTTTTTCCTAAGGTTAGTAAGGATATCTTATAGGAAGGACTCCATCTTAATATTTGTTGATTACTTTAATAAGATAGCACACTACATACAATGCTATAAAGTTAACAATGCTTCATATGTTATTGATCTCTTCTTGTAGGAAGTGGTCTAGCTACATAGAGCATGGAAGTCTATTGTGTTGGATTAGAAAATGGAGGTCTTTAGCTTCTCTTAGAAGATGTTATGGACTTAAACAAGTGCATTAGGTTAACTTGATCTGGAATTGGCCTTGAACCATTAGTTCACAAACTAGAAGGGGATTGAATCAGGTCTAGGCTAGTTTGGGCTATGCTTGAACCGTTCATTTCTTTTTGGGAATTTTCATTGTTTATTTTAAATGACTTGTAGACTTTTTGTCTATTTCTTTTGGGGGTGGGAAAAAAAAAAACCAACCAAACCGAACCAATCTGTAAACCGAACCAAGCAGAAAATATGGTTTTTCTACAATTTGGTTTAGAAAATTCCCAATCCGAACCAAATGCAAAATTTAGTATTGTTTACATTTATTGAAATGTATATGAATTAAACTTTTAATTAACATAAAGTATAAATTATGTATGTAGTTTGATTTATAGTTTGTATTTATGTTATTTTTATAAATGAAAGTAGTTATAAATAATATTTGAAACTTTTTAGTTGCATGGCTAGTAATTTTATTGACCTATACTATGATAATACTTGTTTTCTTTTTAAATCAATTCAATACCTTTTACATGAGATTACATGTCTTGTAAATATGGTTTCCTAAATTAGAAGATATAATTCAATCTATAAACCAAATCGAACCAAACTAAAATTTTATGATTTAGAAAAATTCTCAATCTGAACCGTATGGTTTGGTTTAAAATTATAAAAAATTGAATCAAATTGATCCTTGCTTACCACTAATTTCCTTTTTCTAATTCAATATATTTGTTTAATTAAATCTAAAATTTTATTTTCAATTTAAGGAGCCCTTGAAGCTATATTTTTATATTTGTTGGTCTTTTCTTTGTGTTTCATTATATATAAAGTATATATATAGTATATTTATATTCTCATACCATGTCTCATTGCATTACTCTTCCTCCCCCCATTATATATATATATATATATATATAATTTTCAAGGTTGGCTCAACCCCAAACTATTAGTTTAATTAGTTATTCGATCTAATTGTTTTGTGGCCATTAACTTAGCCAATTCACAAAGTTGAACCGTGTATGGGTGGGCTTAAATCAGTCTAATGGCCCAACGATCTAGTTTCGAGTTTGTTCATGGCTCGAAACTGGCTCATGTATAGATCTATGTTAAATAGAATTGGAATAAAACTCATGTTTGGCTTGAGTAACCATCCTTAGATGGATGGACAAACTAAGGTGGTGAGGAGCTCTACTTTAAGCTATTATTAGGAAGAATTTAGGGGATTGGTATTCGTGCTTTCTCATTATGGAGTTTGCTTACAACCAAAGTGTCCATTGTACTATAGAGAAGACCTAATTTAAGGTCATCTTTGGTTTCAACTCAACCATTCCCCTCAACCTAGTTGGAGTTCCAACATCCACCCAAGAGAGCTTTTCTGGAGTTAAACAAGCACAAGAATTGTAGAAGCTACATAAAGGGTGATTGAGTGGATAGCTATGTTCAATGAGAAGCAACAACAGATTTAGTTGAGGAAGATAAGCTCTACATTTCATTCCAATAGATTTAATATGGATTTAACTCATATAGGAAAGGTTTCTTTACCTTAGGAAGAATAAGTTATCTCTACGCGTTGATGGTCCATTTAAGGTCATAAAGAAGATCAACAATAACACTTACCAAATTGAGTTGTTGGAAGGATATTGTGTCTCCTCCACCTTTGATGTAGTAAAGCTGATTCCCAAAGAGCGGAAGAGAAAGAAGGAAATGCCAAATATGCATGGGAGACTTTAGATTTGAGGTCGAATCCTCATTACCCAAGGGTGAATTATAAAAATTAAGTCTTCGAACCTATTATTTGAAGCTAAGATAGAGGCTTATAAGGCTTAAGTTGGTGTATTCTAGCATAAGAGCTAGCATGGGATGAGATTCCATATTAAGTTTGAGGCCTCCGTCATTTCGTCTAAGCTAAGTACCTGATGACCATCTAGGTAAGGATGACCCTAGACCCTTTTACATCAATTTAAGAACTCTTCTACTTGAGTTAAGTTGTTTCAACCTCTTAACCCAACTTGACCTAGGTCATGCATGTTGAATTTCCCAAGTGTTATCATTCTTTTCAAGTCATTTGCATTGATTACCATGTTGTTTGATGACCAGAACATCATTTCTACCTAGAGACAGTCTAGATAGTCTATTTTTCACTTTTTTTTTTGTCAAATTGCCCAACCAACAACTTATGCATGTCCTAGTGCACAAACTGAAATGACGATTCACTGACATTTATGCTTTTTATCTTTTATCCATTCTGCTCTTTTTAGAATATATTAGGAAATGCCTTTCCTATCTTATGTAATATTTACCCTTTTGTAATTTCCCTTGTTGTACTAACCCCAACGGTCGTAGTACATAAGACCAAGCTTTTTAATCTTTGGGATAACTCTTGCATTATTGAATACGGAACTCTTCGTTCTTGAGAAGCATTTCTCTTGAAATCCTTGATTTTATCTTACTCCTTTGACAAGAGTTAGTGAGGAGTGACCCTAATAATTACTTATACGTAATATTAAGTAGTTTTTAGGTCGTGTAAACTTATTGGTTCATTATATCCAACAACTAGCTTGCAAATTTGCTAAACCCCCTTTTGTTGAGTTTTGTTTCACTACCCTTGTGCATCTTAATCTTAAGGCGTATCAATAGAGTAGGGTAA
The DNA here is from genome assembly GCA_024138005.1 of Lumnitzera racemosa. NCBI lineage: Eukaryota > Viridiplantae > Streptophyta > Magnoliopsida > Myrtales > Combretaceae > Lumnitzera > Lumnitzera racemosa. Next base: position 24,600,942 of record JAMXBC010000008.1, read on the forward strand.
GGATTGATACATGATTAATATTTTTTAGCATAAAATAAAAAAAATGATGAACATAGGATTGCTTCAAATGACATAGACTAAGTAAGGGATGAGATGAAATTTAAATTGGTTGGCAAGAAGTAGAAAGAAATCAACATGAGTTGATTTTGTTAACACAAACCGATTTCTTTTATCCATTTTCAATTTTTTTAGTTAATTATTTTATTATTATTCTTAATCCTTTTCTTATTATGGTTTATTAAAATAAAATATTGAAATTGTAGATGAGGCGATCCTATTAAAGTGGCCATGTGCATGTATCATGAGTTTCACACTTCATGTAATCTTAAGTGGTAACATGGAACTAACACTAGAAGATGACATAGAGAAAGGGATAGGAAGGAGGAATGAGTAATATTAAGAGGCTCAATGCATGACATGCAAAGGAGCTATAAAAAATTAACTTCGTCGTTTTAGAGGGAAATTATCTTGTTTTCTATTCTAAGCTTTTCTTGATCTTTTAGAATATTAGCTTGATAACATGATGTTATTTCTTTGATCTATGAATTATGTCTAATGAGAAGGAGCTCTTGAATATTTATGGAGTTTGGCAATTAACAATATTCATTGAATTACATTGGAGGTTAATGGTCGAGTGAGTTATCCTCTTAATGGATCCTTCCATGAGTTCTTCTTATACCCAAACTTGTAGAGAGTTTTTCTAATATATTAGCCTTCTTAGGAAAGGTGGAGAGTATATGAGTTGGTCTAACGGTCCTTTTATCATGCCTAACATACTATATCTTTCTAAATCACCCTAAGTTTATGGATCTAGCTCTATTGATTTAGTCACCAGCCTAAGTAGTCAAGTACAAGTTGTTATGGGGCTTAAAGCCAAAATACACTATATTTGTTTTAGCTCTCTACATTTTGCCTTTCTAAACAAAGTATTTTAGATAAAATCATAAGGGTTTGAGCTTCAAGTTTATTTTTCAAATAGTTGGGACACTACTTGGCATAAGTACATCATGATACAACTAGACTACAGCTCGGCACACTCAAAGTAACTAAGAACTTTGTTTATTGTTGAGTTATGATGTATGAATCTAGTTCCATTGCTACCAAATATTTATTTTTTTCCCTGATGCATACGCTCACAACTCTATTTGATTATACCTGTCACATCAGGCTTACTGAATTGCGTTGCCCCCAAGACAATATTCATATGTATGTTATTAATATATATGCTTCAGTTCAGATATATTTATATATGGGTGTCTTGTCTCAAACATGTGCCTTATGAATGGGAATGTAATTCGAGGAGCTTTAATTACATTCAAAAGTTAAATCTAGAAAAAGTTTTCACATAAAAGGAAAACGTATTGGTGATGTTTTTGGGGAATATCAATATCTTTAAGAAAAATATATTAAAAAAAGTACATGTCTTCTTTTTATGTTTTAGGGTGAAATGTGTTTTTAATAGTTTCATCAAATCTTAACTTTGATCTTTTTCCAATTAAGTCTTTAGAAAAGGAAAAACAAATTAATAAGTATCTAGATAGGTTATTCATGAAAACCATTTTCTAGGGACTAAGGTTTTAGAATGAAGTTTATTTTGGTCCTTATAAACTAGGTTTTAATTTGTGAAAAGTTAGAAGTTTAATATTTATCAAAATTTAAGTAAAAGGATTTTTTTTTTTTTTTCAAAATCTTAAGGTAAAGCATTTAAATTTAAGGACTAGGGTTTTAAGTTATAAGTCTTCCTTTTTTTTCTTTAGAGTTCTCTTTAATATTTTATTTTAGTTAAAGCAAAATTGTTGCTTTTAGTTTAATAAAGTTGATTTCACAAGATCTAAGTCTTTACCATTGGGGTTTCCATGAAGACTTTTATAGTATTAATTTTGATTTCTTAAAGGATAGATCAAGTTTGATTTCTCTCCCTTTGTGCAATTATGATATATAGCGATTGCCTAAAAAAGAGAGGGAGGAGAAAATGGGTTATTTAATAAAATATGAAAAGCCAAATTTATGGTTTTAGAATAGCTTTTGTAGTTTTTCAACTTTAGATTATAGTATTTTATAATATCATAAACTAAATTGTTGACTTATAATCTTAACTTTGAAGTTTCAGTTATATTTTAGAGTTTTTTTCTAAATAAAACTTATTCTTTTGATTTTGAGGAGAATGAAGACCTATAGATTGATTTAGGGAAGAGTTTCTTGTTGATGATGTTGATTTTGTAGTTAGATGATGTTTTGGAGTATGTAAATTAGTTTAGGGTGATTTTAGAAAAGTTTAAAGGTTAGAAACTCAAGAAAGTTACTTGTTTATAATGAAAATTAAAAAAAGAATTACAAAAATAGAAATTATCCAAAATAATTATCAAAATACTAAGATGCGAGATAGGTAATGCTAAGTATGTCACATCTTTAATACAATCATATTAGTGTCACATCTTGAAGTGTGACATACTTATATCTATAATTGTGTCGTATCTTTAAGATGCAATTTTAGTATGATCTTAACCTTATTTTTTTTTCAAATATAGTATCCTACTGAGATTTTTTTTAACTTTATTCGTATTTCGTTGGTTAAGAAATTTGTATGAAAGTCATTTTATAACTAGAAGAAGCTTATATTGGATATTTCATACTTATTTATTTATGAAACATATCAATTTTAACTTTCTATTTTTTAGACTTGCTATTTAATTTGTCATTCTTATTAGTTATTAAATAGTATATATGATATGAAGAAAAAATATATACATATCATTAGTAGTAATGAGTAACAAATGTTTATTCTATAATTTTTTTTTAAGCCTATCATATATAAAATTGTCTATCCTATATCTATTTACGTTTTCTCTTGTATTTTTTCTACTTTCTTCTATTTGTTATGTATTTGCCAATCCTTAGACATCCATTGAAATTTGTTAGGGTTTAATATGTAATATATTAATGAATTTAATTAGCAATCAAAATATTATACAAATTAGATTTTTTTTTTGTAAGGAAACATTTTATTAATTAAGAATCACCTTTGACTGTCACTCCCATATTTGATGGTACTAGACGTATCAATCTTATGAGAGTAGGTAGAGTGATAACGGATGATTATGATACAAGCATATTTTGTGTAAGAAGCATAAATGATGGTGTATTGTTTAGAGTAAGATCTGTTGGAGCTTGTTTCGATGGATATGTTGTTCAAGGATCAATTGTAGAAGAATCGGAAATAGAAGCATTGGTAATAGGTACATCTACTGTAAAAGGATCTACTACAGGATGATTTGCTATAAGAACATTAGTAGCAAGTGAATCTGCGACATCATCAACTGGAGCCTTTATATCCATAACTACTGTAGAATTAGGAAATCTGTCAAGTAACTGTGGTTGCTGATCTTGAGCTCGAGCTTAACCTCGTCCTTAGCCATGTCCTCGTCCTTTCTCTTTAGATGGTTATCCTTCACGCCGTTGCTTTTGTTCAACTAGATCACCCAACCTGATACCTCCATATCCTTCTAATGTATGTTTGCTTGTAGCAATTAAAGCGTGGATCTCTTGTATATTTGTGATCCCCTCTATCCGTGTGAATGTGTTTGATTGTATTGTTACAATGTAATTGAGTTAGTATTCATTAATGTAATATGAAATTTTGCTTACATTTGATGGCTCGGATTAGAAAACTTACCAATGCAGCCAAAGTGCTTTCAATCAACTGATATATCTTTGTATTATTCTACAGTACTAGCCAAAGTAGTCGGTAGAGACCATACCAAATAAAGTATCATTATATATGATCTGAGCAAATCTTTGCCCCCTATCTTGCTACTAGGCAATATAACTAGCATTCTTTCTAGCTTAAAATTCTTTTAACTTTCCCTACAAATCTATCTTATGCTATTTGGATCTGTGTTATAGTTTTATAGGATCTGCTATACTTCCCCGAATTGCCTCATTACACTATTCAACTGGTGCATTTCCACAATATAGAAGCAAATTGCGGGGATGTAAGCTAGCAATACGTCTCTTCCCTCCCAGCATATGTCAGGTAATGAATATAATATCTTCGGGGTATAAGATGTCCAACAAATCTATAAAAGATAAATGCGTTTTAGTATATAAATTTGTAGAAAAAACAATTAGAGTAATACAAGTAATAACTGTATTGTACCTATTAGGGAGTAACAGTTTAGAGCCTCTCGATATTGAGATAAAACATGAGTAGGAGTCTATCTAATATCAAATGTATCATACCACTAGTATGTTAGAAGGCCGAGATGAACTGGATATATTTGTCTTCTCTATAGTGCTAATTGTAGGAATCTATCCCATGCCTAAACCTGTATCAGTACTATTATGCTTCCCATTTCTACTGTCTCATCTTCTACAACTCGACATAAATATTGATAAAACCATGCGAAGCAAGCCGATCTCTAGCTATAGCTACCTGTAGCTTGTAGATCCTTTAATAGCGTTAAGAACATAAGGTATACATAACTAGATAATGTATCTGTGAATAAGAGACTTACTATCAAATGTAATATATAGATCCTCACATGACACTACATCGCTATGTTGTTCGCATTTGCTGGTAGATGCCTCAACAGAAGAGTCTTAAGCTAAGACATCTTGACTCTCTATTCAACAATCTAATCTACATTTGGTCTCGTTCCCAATAGGTACCTATATAGTGTAAGTCGATCATGTTAGTAATGCCTGTCACTGGTTACCTATCATTGGGCAAACCAAATTGTACTACAATATTATAATTGTTAGTTTGACCTCCCCATGCATCAAATGGAAGGTATGTATCTTTGGTTTCCATCTCTTAAATAATGTAGTAATCAACCCCTAGTCTAAATGATAGGAATCAGACCACCGGACTCTTAACTCAAGCCCAAGCCTAAGCCCAAGGCCTAAAAAGCATGGTTAGTTGAATTCTTTTCTTATGACCTACCACTAAAGAGTCCAAGTTGTTGTACTCTATTGACTTAATGCCCTGGTCCAAACCTTCTCGTACCTATTAATTTTCTCCAGCCATTGACTTAAGCTACACTCAAACATTAGTTCGGCCCATCTAACTAACCACCTAGCCAACCTAAATCCGATTCGTGCTAAATATGTTGGAGCTAAATTCACCTCAAAAGAATTGTCTACTTAACCCTATAGAGCTGACTTACTACCTTTGCTTAGCACCTCGACTTGGCAATCACCAACTTGATCATATAGAATTGTCCTTTTCTTTCTTTCTTTTTTTTTCTTTTGCTAAAAAGTCATCCATCCATAGGGAACTATGTACCCAAGCAATCATATGATAGAATCTTTCGTACAAGATATCCATTTTTTTTTTTGTATTTTCAATTATACCCTCTATCATTCCTTATAAATTACTTCTTTTAGATATTACTATTTTAGTCTTTTTCATTTTAGATATGATGCCCTAATATTTCGAGTACAAATACCCCATTGTAAAGAGAGTCGCATCATTTTATCATACTTTGGAATATTGAATATTTTTCCTTTCATGAACATTGCTTTTAGCTTGTTTACTTACTTCACTTTTATCCTAACCCTTAAGTAAGGTTAAGTAACGAGTATCCTAATTTGATCAACTTGTGCGTCATATCAAGTTGAGCCATGAGTCATCGGAAGTTCCCTGGTGCATTATATCTTTGGAGCTATTCGAGGGTTTACTTATTTTATTATCATTATTGTTTATGCATTTATCACTTTGTTTTCAAGTTTTCTGCAAGCTTGGACCCACCTCGATATCGTCGCCCTTGGCATCTCTTAGCGTAGTGTATCACTAACTATATGAGTGGCAAGTGTGTAACTCCATGGAATCCAGCCTATTCTAAGTAAGTGTCTATTTTCTCATCGTATACATCTCACATCACTTGAGGATTCCTCAGTGATGCCTCTTTTTTACTACATTTAACTAGATTATGTTCCTACAAAATTCAATTATATTAGATTTTTCCAAATTATATAAGTTTTTTTGAATAGATGATGGTTTCATGCGTTATGCCTCTCTTCTATGTACTCTCGAATCTATAAATGTCTTATCACATTAACATTGATATAACTACTGGTCCTAGATCCATTTGCATAAGAAAAAAGGTAAATATATGTAAGAGTTTTTGTAAGTTAGGTCAAACATATTAAATTAATTAAAGTATAACATAGTATTTATATATAATAATGAAACAAATACGTATTAAGGTTTATAAACCTTATTTTGGGCATGTTCTTATATTTTGCCTTTGCTTTCTACATTTTTTGTAATAGTCTTTTATTGGTTTCTCTTTAAGATCCATCTCATTGTGATATCTACTTGTTTGTGGTCTTCATTCTTTTCTAGCTTTTTCATATAGTGAGTGTATTTTTTGCATTCCTTTTTGAACTATCCATGTAAGCCTACCTCCTAGAGGTTGAAAGGTAGTTTAATAACAAGTAACTTGATTTTCCTACTGATACCACCTCTCAATCTTATGTGTAGAATCTATTTTTACATGAGCCATGGCTGCTAATGCATGTGAGTAGGGTATTTTGTATGTTTACCACTTGTTATAGCTATATCTATTGTTATTTATGTCAACTTTATGATAATTTCTACCTTTCATTCCATATTTACTCATGTATGCTCTTATTTGCACTTCAAACATTCCTGTTCTTATGTTAAATGTGATTACTTAGTGGCAAGTAGCTATTCCTCTCCATCTTTCTATCTTTTTGATAACCCATTTAGAGTAGGTTTTTCCTTTATGTATAACTTTAATTGCCTTACTACACTTTTCTTCGAAGTAGCCCATACAATTATAAAAATTTGTAGATTAGTGTTGATACAGGCAATGACCTTCCACCTTTCAATATTTCATGGTAACTCTCATTGATATTTGTTGTCATTTGACCAAATTTGAAGGCCCCATCATATGATCATGTCTACAACTCACTAGGGATGTTTGAAAGTAGTTTAGAGCTACTACATTACTTTTCCTTATTTGATTTCCTATGCCTAGATTGCTACTGTACTTACTAGCTTCTTTAGATAGTAATTTTGTATTTTGTGTTGAAGTTCTTGGCAACATGTCTTATATACACTCTCCATTCTGCATATAAGGGTTGCAATCGAATATCCTTGTCTTTTATTACTTTTCTTATAACTTTGTGTTGGTTTGACATAAGATATAAGGTGAGATCATCATTGTGTGATCCACGGAGGCACTACTTCAACTTTTTCATGAACCATTTCTAGGTTTTACTTGATTCCTTATCAACTAGTGCGAATGCTAAGGGGAGCATGTGATTAGCACTATCTATGCTATATGCAATTAATAAGCTATGTAGATATTTTCCATTCAAGAACGTACATCTATACTGATCACAAGCCTACAATATTTGAAGGTCTCTATACACGCCCTAAATGCTTAGAACAATCTTCCAAAGACCACATCGTTTTCCTTCTTGATTGATAGAAATTTCTAAGCAGCATGTGTTCCTAAATTGGTTCTTTGGATAGCATTCACTAGTTTTGACAATTCATTGTATGATTCATCCCAATTACCATACACTTTCTCAACTAGTATTCTTTTTGCCCCTCAAACTTTTCTTTTTGAAATTACATAACCATATGTATCCTTAATTTTTTGTATAAGTGTGGTGATTTTTACATCTAGATCACTCTTGACCTGTCGCAAAAAACATTAGCTCATGAATGTCTGGTTGAACCATGGATGATCATTTCTAAGTGTTCTTTTAGTGCATGTGTGTATGCCTTTAGCAATCGTTATTACAAGTCAGTATCCTAGCATTTTTAGATTGCATGAAGTTACCATTTACAATTGCATGTGGCCCTTTCTTCACAAACAATATCCCATATCTTCTTGTTTGATTCAGTCACTAAAAAGTTGTAGTGATTCTTTTTGTGCCACATTTTCAGTACATAGATCAAATTTAACTTGTTCTTAAACCTCATCCCTTTCTTCAACTCATTTCCAAAGTATAAGTCTTCATCGTGGAGAAAATCCTCCTTATACGATATGTAGTTGTTGCCCATGTCCATTTGACTAAGGAATGGAATGTGATCCTGGAGTCAAATGTTACAAGTCTATTGTTCTGTTGGAGCATTAGGCACTATTGTTTTTCTTTGGACATTTTCTAGTGAATTTGGACACTCATCTTCTTCGTCAAATGTGTCTATCTCAATCTCCATCTTTTGATCATTATTTGAATCCTCTTTACATATCAATTTATCTTCAAAATCACTATCTTCAAGTGTCTCCTCCATCTCTGTATCAAGATCATCACTAATAGGTAGATTATCTTCACTTAATATGTAAAAATCACCGCTTATTTCAATGTTTGCTGTAGCATTCATAGTCCTTAGCACTTATGGTACTTGAGGTGCACTTGTTTGCATGGTAGCTTGATCTTTCACTTTGACATATAGTTGCCAAAGGTATGTCATTTCGAATGCCGTAGCAATATTTAGAAGAACCTCAACATCTTCATCATTGCTAATGTCTTTTAACATGAATTCTTTTAATCCATTTCCATATACAGATGTTTGTCTATGATAGATCTATATAGTTCTTGTATTAGGATATACTCTTAACAGCTCACATATCTTTATTAGGAGCCTTAAGTAATCAACATTTACCTCTACTTTTATATTCCTAACCTGCCTCTTATCATAATATGGCCCTTTTGCACTTGTCAAAAATCTTTCCATTTGCAAAAATTGAAAACCTAACATATTCCACCATTTTAACTATTATTGACACCAACAACAAAAGATCTTATAATTTATAATAGGAGGGATAATGCAATTTTAGTATAGTACTTTCATTTGTTATGTTAACTTGTACGTTAACATAGCAACCATTATAACCAACATTGTAAACTTATGTTATAGTTTCTAACTTAACCAAAGGTATATCATGTTATATGCTAATATGTTGTAGTTTCTAACTAAACCAAAGTATCTCCAACAAAGCTACTAGTGATTGAGATATTATACTAAAAAAAATCTAAGATTCAGTCACCATACTAATGTAGAAAAAAACACATTGTCTAGGACTGTTATGGATTTGGTTTAAACACTACCAAATCAAAATTTCAATTTTCTACTTACAGCCATGTCCATAAGCATTATAGATTCATTTTCTAAAGTTTCACATGTTAATTAGCAAGTTACTATTAGTCATTTTCATAAGCAATTGTTTTTAAGCAAATTAGACCATTTATGATAGCAACTATAACAGATGTTAAGGTTAGGTATAATGATAGCACGAGTATTGATCAATAACTATGATGAATATATCAGCCAATATATGCATAAAACATGAGGGTATGATAAAAACTGAATTTCAAGCATATATACAAGATTTGGTGTTTAAATCTATTATAGCTTTACAAATCTAGTTGTGTAACCTCTTTTTAGTTCAATTTTTCTCTTGACAATATTACAATTCCAAGTCCTTGCATCAGATAGTCAATTCTTTGTAGTCTAAAGGCTTAATTTCATCTTGTAAATAAATATAGTCTTGATATCTAAATTTAAAAAGAAAAAAAAAGGGTCTTAAATTCAATGAAAGAACTCGTATTTCCATGTCTTAGGCAAAGAGACAGCCCTGCGAAAGAGTATGGATGTCACGTAAAATCAAAATGTAAAGAATGAAACATGGTTATGCTATTAAAACCCAAAGAGGACCACCTAGAAGGAAAGATAACACAAACATGTACGACTAAGGAAGAATCCAAAAGTAAGAGGTCGCTAATTGTTTAACTAATTGACCTAGGTTAAGAATTGCTCTAGTTGCTAACAATATTATTCTCTATGGTGATTTAAGGATTCATGCTAATTATGCATCTTGTATCCTACTGTATATGCGGATTTGCAGAAGCTTAAATATGCCTTGGAGAATGATTTGGAATGTCGGTTCCATGGTAAGCATGTTTTGGATGCTGTTATGTTATGGTTAGAAGCTTATGTTTATACATGGTAACTAGATGTAGTTTGTATTGATGTTGATAAATTTGGATATGTTTTAGTCTTTTCTATTAGACATGATGAATATTATAAGTTCAGTAAAATTGAGGTTTTTGGCTCACTCGAATAGTCAAAGACTTTAAACTTCAAGTAATGAACCTAAATTTCATCTAATTTCTTAAGGCCTTAATTAAAAAAAAAAAATTAGGCCCAAAAAGGAACCAAACATAGCAAAAGAATCTTTCAATCTTACAAATAAGATGCCTTAAGTCTATAGGTCCTCTCTACTAAAGCGCTTATGCCAACTACAAGATATGTAGAAAAATGAGAAAGCCATCTATATGTTTACATTCTAATAGAACATTTATCAATTATGCTAGCTACAAGCTAATGAACCAATAGTTAACCTTTAACAACTAACATACATCACAATCAATTATGTTATCACATTAGCACATAAAAAACAGGATGAGGGCTCATTGTCTAGAAATCCATTAAAATAATAGTTGAGACCATATCCTCATACAAAATTTCAAGCAACTTTACTATTTTCATTTTAAAGCAACAGGATAGTACAAATAATCATAAAAGGAGTTTTGTATCCATGTCATCCAAAGCAAATGGTATTTGCACTTAAAATTGTGCTTTCACCCTAATAACTCCTTTCCTATATTATAGTAAGGTAAAATGTTAGTCAACATACATTGTGCAATAATGCATCCATGGCAAAAAGTATCAAACATGAGCTAATAGGACTTAGTTAACCAGTTTAAAGGTAGGGATCACATTACTTAAATTTTGTTTACTATAGGCCCTGATACTTTAAATTGGTAAATATTCCTATAAATCTATCATCCCTGTAGGCTCTCATTAGTAGAGTTTGGAGAATAAAACTCTTAACCAACAATCTATTATAAGACTAAGGGTAACGGGAATCAGCCTTTGACTATGTCCAAGCCAAGGCCAACATCGACCCTTCAAAAGAAGATGCCAATCTATTCTAACACAAGACCGAATAGTTTGAGTTCGAAGTTGAACAGATTTCGCCGAAGCCAAGGGAAGAAAAGGAATCACTTGGCAACAATCCTGTTGTTTATCAAGAAGACGAGAGATCATATAGCTAATGGTGTGAAACCAGAGAACCACTCGACATGGCCTCAAGAGACTAGTACTAATTAATTATAAGACTTGGCAATTATGGGTCGACCTTTCTAGTATTTCGGCTAAGCTACACGAGACTTCAAGGACTCCTTCCCAAATTCGTACATCCAACTGCCGATCCTGTCCGGTTCAGATATTACTACTCCTAAGACATATCGAGTGATTGCATGCCGACTTCTGTAAAAAGTACAGTTTTGTATTCTTGTATATGTTTTCCCATATTTTATTTGTAGGTCTGATTCTTTAAGGTTTAAGATCTTGTATATTATTTACAGTTTTTCCATTAGGATTTATGACTTGCTATAAATAGCAACATTTTTATAAAAAGATAGGAGATACATAGATAGATAGATATACAGAGATACATATATAAAGAGAATGAAACTTTCCTCTTTCGAGTAAGGCTACACTTGAGCTAGTAAAGCTTACATTTGCTGGATTTTTGAGTATTGATTAACCTCTTTTATCTTTTTCGTGTTCTTATCAATCTTATTTTTAAGACTGTGGTGAACCCTTTCATTTGAATCGGTTAGTGAGTCATATTTAACATTCATTTGGATCCCCAAGCAACATTTGGTGCTTGTGAGTTATATCGAACTTTATTTAGAGCTCAAATCCCTGATTGTGTTTATGTTTGGTGAGTTATACCTATCCACATTCACCATCAAAATCCTTCCTATTCTTCGTACCTATTTTCTTTAAATACCTATTCCTGTTCATTTCTAAATCTACTACCTTGTCTTATTTTGATCCTTATCATATTGGTATAAGAGGTTTGGGGAGATACACGTGCTAGTGTTCCTTAAAGTAGATTTGTGGTTCTAACATCTTTGTTAATCATTTGTCTGTAGTGTAGCATACTGTTCATAGTAGTCATAAGTAACTACAGAAGCCGAGTAATGGTTGTTTCTAGGTTACTGTAATTGTGTTTTGTTGTTTGTTCAATTTTTTGGAAATTTACTAAATGAACAAGAATGTCGGAGGATAGTGTCAACAACACTAGAGACAGTACTTATGGAAGCTTAAGGAGACGTATTGACAACTTAGAATATCATATTCAGAATCTTACTGACTCTATCTAAGAACTCATTGAATTAGACAGAGGCCATAGACGGGATAGCCGAGAGAAAAGAAGGGAGAGAATACCTACAAGTAGAAGTGGTTCTAATGAACTTAATCATGATGAGCGATAGTTGAGAAGAGCTGCCGAGCCTAGAAGAAGAGAACACCATCAAATGCTAAGAAGAGGAAATGAGAAGAGTGTTGACTCAGAAACAAATCAAGAAGCTTAGAGAAGTGAGCCGAAGCCAAGAAGAGGTATGGCCGAGTAGAGCTCGAATAGAAGTGGCTAATCCAAAGTAAACTGACTTACTAGGAATGCAAGGGATAAACCCTGAGCACCTGGCCGAAGACTTGACAATGTCAAGTTGAAACTGCCAACCTTTTGTAGAAGTAGCCGACCTAAAGAGTTCCTTGACTAAGTTCCTCGAGTCGAGAAGTTATTCGAGTGCTACAAGTGAGATGATTGAGCAAAGGTTAAGTTAGCTTTCTTATCCCTTATTGAATATGCAAGTTTTTAATGGGATAAGTTGGTTGCCAAGCGAAATGTTGAAGGAGAAGAGCTAATCTGCATATGGAGACTTATGAAGTGATTGATGAATTAGCGCTTTGTGCCAACCTACTTCAAGTAAGAGATGCCCCATGCCTTCCAATACTTGAGATAAGGTTGAAATGTTGTTGAAGAGTACTTATAAGAGTTTGAGACCTTAATGACGAGATGCGAGATTATTGAGCTACAGGACCGCACCATTGCTAGATTCCTCAGTGGACTCTGAGATGACATTGCTGACATAGTTCAATTGCAGTTGTTTAACTCTCTGGACGAGCTAATTAATTTGGCACTAAGAGTAAGGAGGTAAAGGAGAAGAAGGCATCAAAGGACGAGTAGCTGACCTTAATAAGGCAGCCCTAAGTGTGAGAGGTATGCTAAGAGAAGGCAAGAGAAGAAGATAGAGAAAGGAGAGCCTAGCCAACCAACCCATGCCGAAAAAAAGATTGCTGAGAAAGAGAAGGCACTCGGCAATAAGGCCCAAGAAGTGAAGTGCTTCAAATGCTAAGGCTACGGACATATTGCGTCCCAATGTCTAAATAAAAGCGTCATGGTCTTGAAGGGTGAAGGGCCTGAAGCTTAAATTGAGAGTTAGAGTGACAAGAGCTCGAACGACCAGTTGATAGAAGAAGATGTCTATCTTGAAGATCTCAATAAACTTTTGGTTATGGCGACACGAGCTGACCTGAAGGCAGATCTTAGACAAAGGGAAAATTTATTTCACATGCCATACCTAATGAATGGGAAGACCTATTCCCTAGTTATCAATGGTGGTAGTTGCACCAATATTGTCTATGCCAAGCTAGTGGAAAAGATGAAATTGTTGACCTACCCGCACCCTTGACCCTATGGATTGAAGTAGTTTAATGACAAGGGTATGGTTTATGTGCATAAGAACAATTGGATTGCATTTAAGGTAGGACAATATGAAGACAAGATTGAATTTGATGTATTCCCTATGAATGCCTCAAATTTACTTCTTGTCTGACCTTGGGAGTATGACCGGAAAATGATCTATGATGGCTTCCTCAATACTTACATCGTTCGGAGGATGGGAAGAGCTATTGCTTGACTTCCATGAGCATTAAGGAAATCTAGAGACACTCGGCACCTATGGTGAAGGGAAAAGGGAAGAGAAGCTTATTCGACATCTTAGCCCGTACTCAACACATAACGTTAAGGACAACTTCCTTTCAAAGCCGCTGTAATGATGGAAATCGGCCTTTGACCACATCTAAGCCAATACCGAGGCTGACCCTTTAGAAGAAGATGCCAACCTGTTCTAACCCTAGACCAAACAGTTCAAGGTTAAGGCCAAACAAATTTTGTTGAAGTCGAGCAAATGATAGAAGGCTGAGGGGAAGATAAGGAATCACTTAGCAATAAGCCTATCATCTACCAGGAAGATGAGAGATCATATAGCCAAAGGCGCGAGACTAAAGAATCACTCGACACGAACCTGAAAGACTAGTGTCGATTAATTCTAGGACTCGGCAATTATAGGTTGAACTTTCTGATGTATCGACTAAGCCACACGAGACTTTAGGGACTCCTTCCCAAATCTGTACATCTAACTACCGACCGCATTCAGTTCGAATACTACTACTCCCAGGATATGCCGAGTGACTACATGTCAACTTCTATAAAATGCATAGTTTTGTATTCTTCTATATGTTTTCCCTTATTTTATTAGTAGACCTGATTCTTTAGGGTTTAAGGCCTTGTACATTACTTATAGTTTTGCCACTAGGGTTTAGGACTTGCTATAAATAGCAACATTTGTACTAAAAGATAAGAGATACACAGATAGATAGATATATACAGATATATATACAGAGAGTGAAACTTTCATCTTTTAAGCAAGGCTGTACTTGAGCAAGTAGAGCTTACGTTTACCAGATTATTGAGTATCGATTATCCTCTTTAATCTCTCCTGTATTCTTATCAATCTTATTTTTAAGATCATGGTGAACCCTTTCATTTGAACCGGTTAGTGAGTTATATCTAACCTTCATTTGGATCTCCAAGCAACATTTGGTGTTTGTAAGTTGTATTAAACTATATTTTGAGCTTAAACCCCTGATTGTGTTTATGTCTTGGTGAGTTATATCTATCCACATTTACTATCAAAACCTTTCCTGTTCTTTGTACCCATTTTCTTTAAATACTCATTCCTGTTCATTTCTAGATCCGCTGCCTTTTCTTATTTTGATCCTTATCAAAGGGTAACTGAGAAGATAATAGGTCACTAATAGCTATTACATTGCCATTTGATAGGTATAGAATATGCATGATGCTAAGTATACCAATTTTGAGTTTAACTTATCAAATGGGTAAATGCAATAGAAACAACATGTAAATCTCATCAACCTAAGTCATAGACTTGAAATTTACATGTTATATTATTGGAAAATCAAAGTAGAGATTATTAGTATGGACACCTAATTTTTGCCCTCCCCTTTTATTTTTCAAATTAGGTTATAGGGTTCTAAATTAGAAAAAGTTCAAAAAAAAAATAGAAAATTAAATAAAGCCAAAAAAAAAATGATGAAAGTTAGAAAAAATAGGAAAATAGGAAAAACACAAAAAATAAGAAATTTAGAAAAAAAATAAGAAATTTGAAAAGTCATAAAATAAAATAGGGAATTTAGAAAATAATAAATTTTTAGGTTGTTTAAATAGAATATAATTTTAATTTAAATAGTTTTGAATAAAAGACTGTTGAGTCTACGCTTAAATTTAAATCTAGCTCAGGCTAACTTGGTCCATATATGCAATTAATTCCATATATGAATAAGGAAAAATCAATAGTTTAGCTGGATAAGCATCTGGACTTGATATTGCATATGACTTGGAGATCATGGGTTTAATCCATGGAAGGTGCAAAATATATATTTTATTTTCTTTTCTTACTTTATCGCCATGTCATCGCCACATCATGGGCCACGTCGTCGCCACGTCATTTGCCAACTCACTTTTAAGTGTGGTAGACATACTCTGACGTACTCCAACACACTCCGGCACATTCATATACGTGCAGCTATTATTTGGCACCACATATTGTACAGGTTCATCCAATCCAAAAATGGAAGAAAATCATATTGCATTTAATTTTTTCCATCTTTAACTCGACCGTAACATCTATAAATAGGGGTCTATTCTTCATTTTCAAAATACAAACTTCGAAACACTTTAGAAAAGAAAAAATCGAAGTTTCCTCTCTCTAGCACGGTTCTTCTCTCTCTAGGATAACATTCCTTACGGTGTTTGTCGACGAAAACCACTACCATCGAAGTGAGCCGATTTGAGCTAAAGTGAGCTGATCCAAGCTGAACGAGCCAACTCAAGCCAAAGTGAGTTGATCTAAGCCGACCATTTTATTTTTTCTTCTTCTTCATTTGTTTATTTGTAAATGTTATAAAAGAAAAAAAGAAAAGAAAAAAAATGGAAAAAAAGAAAGAGAAGAAAAAAAAACAAGAAGAAAGAAAGTAGTCTATTTATTTATTTTAATAGAAATATATAGAATAAGTATAAAATAAATAAAATAATATAATAAAAATAAAAAAAATAAATAGTTTAGTAAACAAAAATCGTTTTGATACTTAGAAAAATTGAGTTTTCTAAAAATAAATGAAAATAAATCAATCAATTTTTAAATTAGAATCATTTATAATTTCCAAAAATAAAATCTAACTTAGAACCACTTATAATCTTTTCTCAAATCAACTCAAAATGGGTAAAAACATAAACTGGACAATTTTCCAAAATTAAAATCAAACCACCTACTAAAGTTTTTTATAAAAGAATTATGTACGTCTGATCCCGAATAGCGGGTACATAAGCACCCGTACGCAAATATGGGGCGACTTAAAATATGGAAAGTTTTATTTTTTTCATTTTTAGATATTTATGTAAATTAATCAATTTAGTCGCGTGTATCATAATTAGATGTTTTTTAGAAATTAAAAAGGGTATATTTGAAAAGCGAAGCTAAATTCGGGAAGTTAAAAAGCGGTACTTGTTAAGGGTTTAATAAATTAGTCCCTAGATCCAGATTTCTAGTTTTTAAAAAACCGTATTTATGACTTGGTTTTTTTAATCGATAGACCGGTAGCTAAGTTATAATCAATCCACCCAATTGGTTATAACTTAATCCCTTTTCTCGACTTCAGTCGGGTGGCGACTCCAAATCTTTTCAAGTTGGAAAAAATGATCTTCTTTAAACCCTAGTCGGGGGTCAATATTAAACGGGTAGGGATTAGTATTGATCGGTTTAGAAGACCTAATTTTATAAAAAGAACCAGGAGAGTGAAAAAACAGGCTCGACAATTAGCTACTTTAATAAGACAAAAAACATTTAATACTGAATACTGCTAATGAAAATTAGTTGCATCTTTTAAAACAAAAAAAAAAAGAGTTTCTGGTTATTTATTAAAAAAAATGACATATTTCTATAAGATCCCTTCAAAGAGATTCTATTAGCAAAAATATGCTTGGCAAAGCTTCTAGTAAGAACATACAACAAAATATGCATGATGTTAGAATCAAAATGCAGGTAGATGGTGCCATACCTTAAATTAGGGAATCATAACAACCTTATTGCATAAACCAACCTAAAATAGAAGCTAGCCACTTTAGCCACTAACATAGGTATAGTTTAAACCAGGCCTTTACTACACTACAACTTTGAGTCATCTAATTTAATACCTATTTGGTATCAACTAGTGATGCAACTTTCTAAAATACTATTGAAAGAGATTATGCGGTATAAAAGCTTGAGAAGAAAACAAGTTTTATAAATAACTTTAGAAAATGACATAATAAGGATTTATAAAAGTTCACCAGTTTACAGAACATAGTATCATAACAATAAATGAAAACTAGAGAATCCCTTGAAGAGATCTTATTAGTTTTCCCAAGGAGTTAGTAATGTTAATAAACAAAATATGAATCCAACTAATTAGTCTTGAATCTTACACCCCAAACCCTGTTCTCTATACTTTAGGAACTTAGAGTAGTGCTGGTGTATGTACTAGGAAGCTTGCAAATCAACCACAAGGGAATGAGTGACAACTTGCTTAGTAAGTAAGATAAAGACAATAGCATATATCTGACATAAACCAAGCAAGGTTTTCAAGTAAGGTTAATTAGATGCAATGCATGTTTATACAAATGCCATCTCATGACATTAAATAGTTGGCGTGAGATTAGAGAAACTATACCTGCTTTAATTTAGGTTTTGAGGAGTTTCACACTGCATACTTCGTAGATCGATTACCAAACCGGGGCTTCTACAAAGGAGAAACACGCTCCACCAAGACTACCTTTGAACCATAGTCTCTAATCTTGCTGTGACCTTCTCTTTTGTCACTTAGTTCAACTAAGGGTGGGAAAATGACCATTTTTGCTATTCCCATCAAAGGGTCTAAGTTTGGCCCAAGCTTCCTAGTTGTTTTCTCTTAGTGGGTTACAATGCATTATCTAGTTAGAAGTTAAGTTAAGCTTTCAATTAGTTTCCTTTTGAGGTGGTCGAGTAATTTCAAATAGTTCAATCCAACAATATCATAAAGCAACTAATATATAGATTCTAGTACGCTAAATAGAAAAACATTATTCAAGCACACATGTTGCATATGTACAGGTAACTATCTTAAAATCACAACCAAGATATTTACTAAGGTCTCCAAATATCATTAGATAATACTTCATAATGCTGTGAAACACTGATCCTACTTACTTAGACATGTGACACTCAAGAGTCCGGATAGTTGATCTCGTCCACTTTTATTGTTCTACCTAAAATATACAATGTAATTGCTTTAAGCTTACTAAATAAAGTGAATGAGCTCATTTTAATAATTTAAGTATAGGTATGACTTACCTTTAAGGAGTGGTGTAAGCTTTATTTTAAGTTTCAACTTACTATTGAAGTCTCTGAAAGCTCACCTAATACTAAGTTTTAGTCTTAGATTCTTCTAATGAAGTCTCTAAATGTGTGTCTATAGTCTAGTAACCCTCTTTCCAAGTCTCTAATGATATTCTAGTTATATTACTTACTTTACACAACTTTTTGTAAAAGCCTCTAAAGTCATTTCTCTAAGCATACTATGTCATTCAATCCTTAATGAAGTCCATACAGCCATTTCAATTGTATTCCTTTTACCAAATACTTCCAAATAAGTCTATGATAGGGTATAGTTGAGTCCCTTTTACTATCCAACCTTCCAAACAACTCTCTAAACTAAAGATGTCTCTCTCTTCACAGACTAACCTTCTAGAGATGTTTCTAAAGTGATTTCATCTAAGCTTTTTAAATCAGCCAACATTCTGATCTAGTCACTAAAATCATTACAATCACAATTCTTGCACCAAGTAACTTCCTAAACGAGACTCTAACATATTTAGAGTTAAAATTCTTTCATCTGCCAACCATTTAAACATATCTTTGAAGTCATCACTACTATGCTTCTTCTACCAAACTTTACTCTAGCAAGAATCTGACATGGTTATATTCAAAATCCTTACACTAGCTATCCTTCTGATTAAGCATTTGTTTCAGGATTTTAAGTCATTCTTTTACCAAATTAACCATCTGAAGAACTCTTTGAACAGTTTAATTATACAAGTTTACTTAAAGTGACTCACCCTAACATCCTATTTTAGTTTGCAAGCACGATAAAACATGATCACACAATAGGTTTACCATGCCCTTGCTCACTATATCATCCATACTTTCATCTTAATACAAGTGAGCCATAACCAAAGGTTTGTGCATACATCAAATTCCATTCAATCTAACCAACTCCAAATCATTTCCCACAGTAGAACATAGCCCATATGAACTCTAAAACTGGTACAAATAGATTTTCTCAAAGCTAATTATACAAAAACTCCTAAAAATAGCATTTTCACCAAATTTAGAGGCTAAAAAATTACTAAAATTATGCAAAATGTTTTTGACTGAAGACTCTTCATAGGATTCAAACATGCATTATATGGAAGTTTTATAAAAAATTTGGTTTCGAAACAACAACAATTGAGTTATTCAAATCAGTTTTGAAAATTGCTCGATTTTGCTTAGTTCCTTAAGGAAGTATTATATCCACTAAAAAATTTTACAATTGATGCTTTTTCCTAAAATTACTTGCAAAAATACTTCAAAATAAATTTCCTTGTAATTTTTTAAATTAATTTATTATTTTTACCTAGCAAAATCAGACCAAAATCTTAATTTACCAAAAAACCACTGTCCGAACACTACCATCCTCCACTACCTTGTTGGCACTACCACCTTTATCCCCTAGTGGTGGTGGTTCGCTTCTAGAAACACTTTACACCCATGTTCACAAAAATAGCTTTGTTGTGCAGTTTTCCTTTCTAATTTTTTTGGAAATTTTCTCTCACTTTTCTTCTTATTTCTAAAATCTCTCCAGATTCCTGAGACTCCAAAGAGTTTGTTGATGATGATTTCTATGTAGCAAGTTGTAAAATGTACATTTTCTCTCTCCTATTACTTAATATATCAATTCCATGATAGATGTCTAGGTGTTTTAAGTTAAATTTCCAGTCCTACAACTATCCATGCATGTGCCACACCTCATTCCATCTTGATTTTGGTAGTTTTACAATTTTTTCTATTTTATTTATGACTTGTGAAATTTTTAGTTAATTACATGGATTTTTGGGTACTTAAAGAATTTTTGGGTATATAGTTATATATAATAATCACACTCGAGGTACACATACTTATTTTATATGTTAATTTATGTCACTTTATACTTTTAGGGTATTAATAATTTATCTCTAAAGTTTGGTAACATTTCATTACTTAAATCGCATGATTATGGTAAGAAATTACAATATAGAATAATTTAATGAAATTAATTATTTTTAGCTATAATATTATTATTTTATTATATTTCTAACATCCAGACTTACTCTGTATCACTACCTTACTCCTAGGATCCATATGTGAAGTATTGCCTCATATAGTTAGCTTCTACATGCACCCTAAATTATTAACTCGGAATAACTACGTGAAATTACGAGGCTTACATTTTCAACCCCTTCAAAAAAGTTTTGTCCCTAAAACTTCAATTATCTACCTTACCTATTTCACATCTAAATACTTCAATATGTATCAATATATCATTAATCAGGATTAAAGATGTATCACTAACTTAATCTCTAGAGTATCTACATCTCAATCTTGTAGTCTCTAAATCTATCTATTAAGTACTAAATAAGTCGCTCTTCCTTTGTATTATCCTTTTGTGGGTTTATTAGTTTTTTTGTCAATCAATTCAATTTTTTTATTAGTTTTTTTATCAATCAATTCAGTTTTAGATTATCTCCTTATTATACTTTCACATATTTCACATTTTAATTTCTTGATTTTGGAGATTTGTTTATCTTGTATTTGTATAAATGATTTCTTTAGTAAATAATTCTATTGTAGATCCATTAGTTTAATTCTCATACTATATTTGAATGAGTTTACATACTATTACCAAGTAGTACACTTCATGATAGTCTTCTAAACTTATGAGCAAGATAAGTGCATATATCATGTTTAACTTTCTTACCAAATGCCTTTAGGTATTTATTTTATATCACTGATTCCCATTATCTATGTACTATCCATCGGTCCTTATATAAGTACATAAAAACTATAGATCTATCTATTAATACATAGATCACCTTTACATCGATAAATCCATAGAGTTTTTCTTCATTTCGTACTTATTTCCTTTTTGTTTGTAACTTCTAAACTAGATTTTGAAGTAGTATAATCACTTGGTTCCTGATTTCAATCACTTTTTAAACTCAAGGTCTAAGTCTTTTAGATCTATAATTCTTACATATAATGGTTTAGGACGATCTTCCGATCCTCAATCTAAATAGAATCTCACTTTCAACAGTCTTACAACCTAATTCTTACCACCCATGCATATCTTATCTCCGATCATTATTCCATATCTGACTCATTAAATTTTTGAATCCAATTGTCCCTTATATTGATGGGTTGCCTTCTATCATGAATTCTTAGTCAAGTTTATTAACCTTTTAACTTTACCATGTTAGTCAGATGCCACCTCATAATTTCTGTTACTTCTGCAATTAAAGGTTTGAGCTCTTCTTCAACTTGTACATATAATTATAAAGTTAAGTTTGGAAAATCTCAAACCTTATACAACATAACACTAACTCAACAAATGAATTTGACTTGAAACTGATGGAATTTGGAATTACCAAGATTTTGATGAGTTTTATGACTAAAGTGACATTTTTTGAATCAACTCAAAGATAAAGGTTTCATAGAAGGAGGCACATACTTTTAATAAATTTGATACAACAAACATAGGAATTCACATATTTGCCATCCTCGTCTTGCATATTTATATGTATTTGAGATATATTTGAGAACTATAGTAGTTCAACCACCATATTCCAATCCAGTAGCATTTGCTTATTACCTTTCTTACCCTCGTGATCAACCACAAAGTATACAACTTCATCATTTATTCCATGACCTGTTCTTACTATACAAAAATATTACTCTTTTATTTCTAAGAATCATTCTAATTCATTTCAAACATCCTTAAACATTTTCTTATGGTAACATTTTTCATCATTGACTAGTTTTCATCTCTCTGAACATGGCTCCATTCATTTCTTCCTTAATCTTCATCCTATATTTACTAAATTCATCACCATATTGCATTCAGAGTATAACTTTCACAATTTCCTAAGAACTCCCATCTTACTTTGTACTTAAGCTTTATTAAGTCTCTTGAATGTATTTTAATGTGTCCATCCTTAATAAAATTCACATTTACCTATATTGCTCTTTACTATAGCTCATCCATTTTCTTAAACCATCTTAATTCCATTCCTAATCATGCTCTAGGTCTCCTACTTTTATTCCTACTTCTAATCCTTAAAATCATGCCAATTTATGAGCTTTGTGACCCATCATATTCCAAATCTTTATCCTTTTTGACCTATTATGATAAACAACACGATATAATAAAGAACTTTTAACCCACTCAATCATGCTCTGACCAGAGTAAATTTAAACTTCATCTTTAAGTGGATGGGGTTCATACTTAATATTTTGTCATCATTTTCCCATGTATCTCAAAAGTACTCCTTTCAGATATATTCCTAAATATGGACCAATTTATTGATATGTTTAAATCTCAATGTTCTTAAATTCTTTTAAAATCTAACTCCTATCTTTGTCTTAATTGCTTTATATATCTTCTTTAGTATTTGAAAATTCTAAATACTTCTAAGCCAACTTCATTTAGACCTTTGATCCTTAATTAAAATAGATTCCAATCTTCATCTTGAAATTATCAATTTATCTTAACAAATTTAGAAGGTTTAAGATTTCTTAAAATCCAAGTTCCTAATGCTCTTTTTGTTGTACCCTAATATAAGGCATTCCAATCAGCCAAAGTGTTGTAACAACATCTTCGATCACATATATATCTACTTTAATTTTCATCCAATTAGGTCTATCATTTTATAAAAATGGTAAAATTGACTCTTATTGAATTCCAATGCATAAGAGCACTTAGAAATATTTTTTTAATCTCATCACTTCTATAATCAAATATATTACTTCCTTTACTGATACTCATAGAACAGTTGTGATAAGCATGTTTTCTTATATAAGTATCATTAATCAAGTATACCTGAGTAGTGATAAACCCCTGTATTCAACCCTAGAACTCAAAATAATAGTTAAGTCTCTAAACTACCTTCTAAAAGAGTTATTTCTTATTGATCTAATGTCATATAGTTTATAACAATAAGTTCTTCCATTAAGATTTTAGTATTCACAAATCATTCATCTCATACATATTCTATATTCTATTAAATAACACAAAGTATTCCTCGTAATGTTCAAGTCCCTACTCATTAGGGGTCAAGTATAAATCAACACTTGTAATTGTTAGATCACTTGTATTCATACTTGTATCATAATAACATTAGCATTATCTCTATATCTCTTAATTCATCAATAGAAACAAAAGTTTTCTATGTTAAATATTATATTTAAATTTCGCTTATCTGTGATTCCTTCACTTAAGCCAATCTCTACAAATACAAATTCTAGTATAATTAACATTACTTAGGACCATACACCTCTTACCTCTTATATTCTTCAAATTTCCACTCCTTAGTGTTCGACCTACTTATGCAAGCGTTCATATCTTTATCTCAAAACACTTTTAAATTCATTTGCGATCATATGCTTCAAGTATTATCTTATAATTTCATAAATACACATTAGAATCAAAACTTACCTTAAAAAAGGAAACTTTAGAACTTACCTCAACACCTAAGATGAATTATGTTATCATTAACTTTCATCTAGCAAAGATCTGCATACCTGCTTATATTCATATGAAAGATCACATATCCTCTTCTTAAGTATTAGACTACATCTTCAATTGATTAATTAGAAAATCATGACTAAAGCAACAAGAGAATTGAAATACATCGAAATTCAAACTTTACTCCATAATTTTTATGTCATGTCTTAATTTCATACCCAAGAGAAATAATATCAAAATTAATCCTTCCTACAAATGAATATCAGATAGATAATTTCTACATATATATCTACCAAAAGATTGCATATTTTGTGTTCCAGCTTCTCTATTGCCAATTATTATTACAATTAGTAATAAAGATAAGATCATATCTATGCTATTAAGAAAGTTAAAACATTTTACTCAGTATAAAGCTCACTAACCACAAGAGTCAATTATGAAAATTATAGCTATTATATATTAAGAGTGATCAGGTTCCAAATCTATGGTTTTATCATAATTATTTAATCACCGGAAGTCATTTCCAAAATCTTATTAATTGTTAACCTATAAACTACCAGATTCCTTGAAATTAATTACATTTATCTAATAAAAGTTTTTTTTCCATACTTATTCACATGTATCCCATTATCTCTAAGTCGAAGTCAAAGCTAATTACTGCTTATTTCGAAATCCCCAAAACATTATGTTTGCTATACTTTTCTATCGTCCTAAATATTCCAACTACATTCTAATTTATAACTTAACTCTTTAATTTTCGGTCAACTTACTAGTTCAAGTCTCAAACATAGTTCCTACTTAAAGTTCTCCTTTCTCCACTATTTTACACTTTAAAATTTTAAATCCACCTATTTTCATCCTTTAGTCTTCAACTCAAATCATTGCAACATCTAAGCAAATTTCAGAAGCTTCTTTAGAATCTTCATTTAATTTCTAATCAATTGCAATTTTCTATAATAATGTTCTCCAAATGGAAGTTTACAAGGCACCACAAAATGATATAATGAGAAAGTCTTGAAAATATTTAACACTTTTGGCGTCTCTTAGTTATAACTTCTTTAATAACTCCCTTTTCAACTCCTCAATCATTGAAAATGACATCATTAATACTAATGCAACATAACTTCCTATCTTAACAAGTATTCTTTCTCCAAATAACAATAGTAATTTGAATCTTCAATTATTTTCTAATGCTTCCAATCATTCCGACATCTCCAAGACCATTCTCTCAGTACATATATCCATATCGTATAATTGTACTAAAATCATAGAAACAATACTCAATTGTTCCATCTCAAATTAATTCCTACAATTTAACCTTACAATGCCTAAGTTCTTCACCATCTATTATTTTCACCAAGCATAAATAAATCAATGATTTGGAATTCAAAAATAAACAAGACATAAGTTAGTTTAGTATTACCTATTACTCATTATTGCTTTACATTTTATATGTTCTTATACGTATATATAATTTACACATAACCTTATAAGTTTAAATATTTAACATCCCATTTACTTTCCCCAACGCTCGATGTTCCAAAAGTGTTCTAATTCATTTTAATCATAACATTTCAAAGTTAGCCTAGAAGAGTTAGCTTTTAAGCGAATGACAAAGGATTATGCTCTGATGCCACCTTAAACTTTCACATCCCAAATCACAGAGCTACAACAACCTTGTTGTATAAACCAATCTAAGCTACAACCTAGCCACTTTAGCTATTAACATAGGTATAGTTTACATTAAGCATATATACATTATAGTTTGAGTTATTTAATTCAATTCTTATTTGGCATCAACCTGTAGTGTAACTTTTTAAAATACTATTGAAAGAAATTTTGTAGTATAAAAGCTTGAGAAGAAATAAGTTTTATAAATAACTTTAGAAAATAACATAATAAGGATTTATAAAAGTTAATAGGTTTACATAACATGGTACCATAACAAAATTGAAAATTAGAGGATCTCTAGAAGAGATCCTATTAGTTTTCCTAAGGAGTTAGTAAAGTTATTAGACATAATAAGAATCCAACCAATTAGTCTTGAATATCATACCCCAACCCCTTTCTCTACACTTATGGAACTTAAAATAGTACTGGTGTATGTACTGGGAAACCTGCAAAATAATTATGGGGGAATGAGCAGCAATTTACTCAATAAGTGGAATAGAGATAATAGCACATATCCGATACAAAGCAATTAGGGTTTCAAGTAAGGTTAATTAGATACAACGCATATTTAAGCAAATGCTATCGTATGATATTGACCAGTTGTCATGAGATTAGAGAAATTATGCCCGTTTTAAAGAGTTTCATGCCTTACACGTTGTAGATCGATTAACAAACTGAGGCTCGTGCAATAAAGGAATGAGCTCCGCTTAAGACTATCTTCAAATCATAGTCCCTAGCCTTGCTGTGGCCTCCTTTCCTATCACTTAGTTTGACTAAGGACAAGAAGAGAACCATTTCTACTATTCTCATCGAAGGGTTTAAGTTTGGCCTGAACTTCCTATTCATTTTCCCCTAGTGGGTTGCAATACATTGTCCGATTAGAAGTTAAGTCAAGCTTTAAATTAGTTTGCTTTTAGGGTGGTTAAGCAATTTCAAATAGGTCAATCTAACAACATCATAAAGCAACCAATATATAAAATCTAGCACTCCAAATAATAAAACATTATTCAAGCACATATGTTGCATAAGTACAGGTAACTATTTCACAATCATAACAAAGACATTTACTAAGGTCTCCAAATATCGTTAAATAATACATCATAATGCTGTGAAGCATTAATCCCACTTACCCAAACATGTGACACTTATGAGTCTTGAGAGTTGATTTAGTCCGCTTTTATTGTTCTTCTTAAAATATATAATGTAATTGCTTTAATCTTACTAAATAAAGTGAATAAGTTCATTTTAATAATTTAAGTGTAGGTACGACTTGTCTTTATGGAGTAGTGTAAGCTTTGTTTTAAGTTCCAACTTGCTGTTGAAGTCTTTGAACAAGTCTCTGAAAGCTTGCCTAATATTAAGTTTTAGTCTTAGAACCTTCTGATGAAGTCTCCAAATGTGTGTCTATAGTCTAGTAACCCTCCGTCCAAGTCTCTAATGATATTCCATTTATATTGTTTGCTCCACACAACTTTTTGAATAAGCCTATAAAGTCATTTCTCTAAGCATCTTACATCATTCAGTCCTTAATGAAGTCCACGTAACCATTTCAATTGCATTCATTTTACTAAATACTTCCAAATAAGCCTATAATGGGGTATAGTTGAGTCCCTTTACTATCTAACCTTTTGAACAACTCTCTAAACTAAAGATTATGTCCCTTTCTTCACAGACTAACCTTCTAGAGATGTTTCTAAAGTGATTTCATCTAAACTTTTTAAATCAACCAACATTCTGATCTAGTTACTAAAATCATTACAATCACACTTCTAATTAAGCATCTGTACTAGGATTTTTTCATCTACTAACCATTTGAACATATCTTTGAAGTCATCACTACCATGCTTCTTTTACCAAACCTTACTTTAGTAAGACTTTGACATGGTTATATTCAAAATCCTTGCACTAGTTATCCTTTTAATTAAGCATCTGTACTAGGATTTTAAGTCATTCTTTTACTAGATTAATCATCTAAAGAACTCTTTGAATAGTTTAATTGTATAAGTTTGCTCAAAGCAACTCATCCCAACATCCTATTCCAGTTTATAAGCATAATAAAATATGATCACAAAATAAGTTCAATATACCTCTACTTACCATATTATCCATACTTTCAAATCCATATACCCTCATCTCAATGCTTGTGAGTCATAACTAAAGGTTTGTGCATACATCAAATTCTACTCAATCTAACCAAATCCTAATCATTTTCTACAATAGAACATAGCCCATACAAACTCCAAAATTGATATAAATTGATTTTCTCAATGCTAATTATACTAAAGCTCTCAAAAATAGCAACTTTTACCAATTTTAGAAGCTAAAAAATTACTAAAAATTATACAAAATATTTATGACTGAAAACTCTTCATAGGATTCAAACATGCAGTATTTGGAAGTTCTAAAAAAAATTAGTTTTGAAACAATAACAATAGGGTCATTCAAATTAGCTTTGAAAATTGCCCGATTTTGCTTGGTTTCTTAAGGAAGTATTATATTTACTAAAAATTTTTACAAACTAATATTTTTATCTAAAAGTACTTGCAAAAATAATTCAAACTAAAAATTCTCATAATTTTTTTAATTAATTTATTATTTTAAAAATATTTTGCAAAATCGAAACAAAATCTTAACACAACGAAAATCTATCGTCCAGCTCGACAACCTTGGGCACTACCATCTTTGTTACCCAATGGTGATGGTTCGCTTCCAGAAACACCCTATACCTGTGTTCACAAAAATAACTCGGTTGCATGGTTTTCCTTTCTAATTTTTCTAGAAATTTTCTTGCACTTTTCTTCTTCTTTCTAAAATTTCTCCAAATTCCTAAGACTCTTAAGAATTTCTAGAGGATTTGTTGATGATGATTTCTAAGTGGCAAGTTGCAAAATGTACATTTTCTCTCTCTTATTGCTTAATACACCAATTCCATAATGTATGTATAGGTGTCTTAAGTTAAATTTCCACTCCTATAACTATCTATGCATGTGCGACTCCTCTTGCCATCCTAATTTTGGTAGTTTTGAAATTTTTTTCTAATTTTTCATGACTTTTCTTGTAAATTTTTTAGTTAATTACATGAATTTTGAAGTATTTAAAGTATTTTCAGGTATATAGTTATATACAATAATCACACTAGAGGTATATGTAATATTTTTTATATGTTATTTTGTGTCACTTATAATTTTAGGATGTAAATAATTTATCTCTAAAGTTTGGTAAATTTTTATTACCTAAATCGCATATTTACAGGGGGAAATTACAATATAATATAATTTAGTAAAATTAACTATTTCTAGCTATAATATTATTATTTTATTATATTTCTAAAATCCGAACTTACCATGTGTCATCATCTAACTCCTAAGATTGATACATGAAGTATTATCCCATTTAGTTAATTTCCACGTAAGTCCTAAATTACTAACTTGGAATAACTAAGTGAAATTATGGGACTCACAAACGGTCTATAACAAAGGAGGAATAACACTACTTAAAAAAAAAATAGAGACATTGAGCTAGTTATCCTTTTCGTAGATTTCCTCATAAAGTATATTGAAACAGTATTCACATCCCATTAGCTTAATAAATATTTAAGATCCTTAATGGTACTTAATTGATAAGGGATAACAACATTTTCTGGCTTATAGGAGAATTCAAATAGCACAATTTCAAGTTTAGGCTATTTATGTCTTGACCTCCTTATGCAATTTGGCAACATAGTGACATGAATCTTGGAAAGAAATGTCACTATGGAAGTATCTCTTAGTGGATTGAAGAACCAATCTAATACTCCTATAAAATTGGTTGCTAATAGTTTATGCCTTATAATTAGGATGCTAAACGTATTCAAGATAAAATTTGTTGAGATTTATCTTGGATTAAATCCTTAATAGAAGCTTAAAATTTATTGAGCCTATCCGAGGATTTATTTATTTATTTTTTTTTATCTTCCATCAACAACATGTCTTTTCTTATGAGTATGCATTATTTTTTTTTAATGAGTTCTAAAAGTAGCAACCCCTACCCCTATACCTGTTTTGGAGTTTTTGGAAAGGGGAGGTTTCTAGCAATGGTATGGCAAGGAGAATTAGAGAATCTAAGCAACAAAAAGAGAGAGATACACTATAGCTAGTTAATTATTTAGTCAGTTCATCCTTCTGTAAATGTTACCATTCTTGAACTAATAAAATTCCACCAAACACTATCGATCTTTTACCATGGCCAGGTACAACTTTCAAGACTGCAAGGTAAAAACATGCTAAAGGAAATTAAAAGTTCAAATGGAGACCATTAAATTTGCATTTAAAGTGTCAAATTACTTAACATTTTCTGCTTATGAGTACATGATTCTACTAAGCACAACAACATTGATCCTGACTTAAATTATGTTATTATGCTCCATACATAAGATTTAAGCATCTTAAAGAAGAGGCATATTGATGTATAAGCACACTAGATGAGTTTAGCATAGTGCTGAAGAGCATTAATAATGTTCAACCAGAGGAACTGTAAAACTCACCTAAACTCCTCAATTGGGATATAATTGTAATATATGCGATCATCAACCCTAGTAATCACTAAACCTTTTGAAGATATGGCTAAACAGACATGATTTGTCCTTTTATCCAACCAAACTCTCTACATAAAATTCTTCCATCAACAACTTATTTATCTAAGTAAATTTAAAATAAATAAAATAATATTTGTAAGTAAACGACTTCAATACCTTGTATAATTTAAAGGATAGAGTAGAAGAATCAAAATCTAGAAACGGCTTCGTTGATTTTATCAAAACTCAACCTATTTGGCATTCAATCAAACAGTTTGTGAGCTTAAGTAAATTGCACAACATTAGAAGAAAAATTCAAACAAATTAGAGATAGATACTCACCACAAATTTAACTTGTAATTGAGGGTTCTTTAATTTTGAAAGTCATAAAGAATTTCTTTAATTGGATTGTGTCGAACAAGAGAGTGAGAGAGAGAGAGAGAGAGAGAGAGAGAAGATTAATGAAGGAGGATGATTTGTTTCACGTGAGAGAGGAAGTTTTGTTTAAAACCAAGTTTGCATTTGCTAGATGCAACATAAGCTCAGACGTGCCATTTTATTAAACAAGGTGTATCGCATTTAAAAGATGCGATAAAGCTTATGTGGCATTTACTAAGTGCCATATATGTTTGATTAACCAAAGTGTGTATGTTGCAATCCTCATATGCAATATCTATTTAAGGACCGAACTTATATTACATTTCAAAAAGGCAATAAGCATATTAACCTATGTTGCATTCCTTAAATAAAAAATAGTGAGCCTACTACCCTTTTATTGCTATAAGCTTTTTATACTTATCTCGCATTCCTTAAATGTGATATAGTAAGGATACATCACAATTAGAAATGTATGAGCAACCCTATATCACATTTAAAAAATGGTGATAATGTTATTATGACTATATCCATTTCTTAAATGCAATATAACTAAGATACAACTTTTACTTTATCGCATATTAAAAATGCGAAATATATGCAAATATTTATATTTCATGTCTAAAATGCAATTTTATATTGGTAGTTTTGTAACTTTTTTTTGTGTAATTTGCATTTTTGTAATTTTTCTTTTTAATGTTAGTAGATACATGTTCTTCTCTTGGAAACCCCAACAAGAATACTTTAGATAAAGTTCCCAACCAAAAAGGGATGAAATATAATATAGAAATCTAAAAGTGGTCAACTACATCAACTTATCGATGTGGTTAACGAGACCATAAGGTGGTAGACCATAATGGGATCTATAAGGCAAAAAAGTCAATTGGCCTCTAAAAGTGGCCAACCACTTTGCACCTTAAGAGATTTGTTGACAATCGAATTATTATGTAGTTGACCAATTTAGGTTGATTTTAGGGTTTTAAAGTTAGCTCTATGATCTTTTAATACAAAAAAGGTTTTACTTTGATCTGTTATGTATATGTAAAGAATTTTCTTCATAGAATTTGATTCCTTGTAAGTTGGTTAGCCACTTCTATCTATGTGGGATATTGATATGTGATCGATGGACGTATTGTAAATAGCCTAATAGCTTTAAATTATGTACATCATTTGTGCTTGCATCGACGTTGGATATTTGTGGGTGATGGAATAAGCGTTCATCGCTCATTGTGGGTCAAGCATTTAGAGTGAAGTGGCTAGTAGTTATACATTGATGCCACTATGGGTGATATAAATGAATAATTAATATGATAGATATTGCTTATAGGTTATGAATGAACGATGAACCTATTCAAGGGATCGTCATAATACTATGGGGCAGTATGGTAGACATCCAATAGTAAATTAAGATATTGATTCCTCATACATTCTCAAACTAGTATTAGACAATTTTTGTTGTGTCATTTTGAGATTTAAAGGGTGGGATTATAGGATGCAGTAATTGGTTTCATACTCAAAGGCCAAGTCCGAGAATTTTTTTCATGAATTAGTATGACTATTTAGGTATGTACATAATTTGACAATCATATGTGCTTTATACTGCTTCTCACTATTAGGTTTTACGGCTCACCCATGTTATGAGTTATTTATTTCATATGTAATGGCTAAGGCAGCTTTTAAGTATGATTTTCGGTTTTGGAGGTGTTAGTGCTCTGTACAATTGCAACCTATAGTAGGACTTAATATGGGTTGAAACTCAAATGACGAGTTTGAATTATTGTTCTTTTAAATTTTAGCTGTCCAACATAGTTAACCTTTAAATTATGACAACTGAAATTTAAGAGTTTGCAATAAATGAATTCGTGTAGACGTTTTATATACATATTCTATATTCCTAATGCTGCATAGTTGTCAAATGGAAAGGAAGAAATGGATAGATACATTTGAGAAGTTGAAGAGGTCGGAGGTTATCTTCGTGATAATGTAAAATATCCTGGGGCTCTTAGTCTTGTAATAAATACTCGAACTTCGGATTAACAAAGACCGTACAAGTTTGTTTAGTCTTCTCATTAGATAATATAAGCCACATATAAGTACAGATCATATACGTAACAATATATGGATGGTAATTTTTAAAAAAACTGTCTACTACTACTATCATGTGTTCACACACTACGTATGGATACTTAGTAAGATATTATTAAGTGAATTTTTTCTCATATGCCCAGTGACTTATCTAATCGCAAGATAAATGGAATTATCGAATGCTATACACAAAATTTTTGCTGAAAAAACGAATCTTATGTGAGTCAACTGTTCGCACAATTTTTAGATTAAGCGCAAGTTATGAGATGAATCCCATACATTCTATGTTTTTGGCACTGATGCGGGTGGTGTAGACATTTCATTGTTTCCAGCAAACAGGGTACAAAGATTTGGAGCCATGAGAGCATAAACGCTTGACTGGATATATATATATATATATATAGAATTATTTTATAATTATTTAATAGATTGTATAATATTTCTTGAAAGATTTCATGAATTATATTTTTGGTTATTAAATATTGAAAATATTTTAGATCGTGATTAAACGTTTAATGTCTCAAAATGCAAAGGATAATAACGGAGAAAATTTAATTGAATATAACCAATATTTAGAAGATGTAGTAGAATTTTTGTTTTATATAATTTGGCCTTTTTTTTTACTTGGAGATAGATTTTATTTAGCTAATAGGTATTTTAGACAATAATTAATACTATTCATTTGTCTTCCTAGGTATCTCCTTTGGTATTTGAGGTAGTAGGGAATATATAGGTATTTTAAAAAGTTTATATTTTCTTGGTGAGACGATCGTCTTTATCGTCTTTGTGACAATCTAAATCTTATATATTCTAAATCACTTGAGACGAATCTTTTTGTGGAAAATCTTAATATTATGATAAGCCTACTGAGGCCTAGCGTAAATCCCGCTTTTGTTAAGGGTTGAAAAAAGGTCATAAATTGGAAATCACAATATTAGATTGAATTTAGTCTTGTGATCTAGATTTATAAGATTAAGATAAGTTTCTTTTGAAAATATAAATTTACTTAGAAGATCTATGTCCTCTTCTAACTTTGCTCCCACTGAACAGTCAGAAGAATCCATGTTAAACAATAAAGATGAAATACATATAAAAGACTGACAAAACAATAGATGAATGGAAAATACCAAAAGTTTCTTATAATCAAATATATCAAACAGGTAAATGGAGAATTTTTGGAAAGAATGATTATGTTATAGCCACAGAAGAAAAGGATATTCCAGTTTCTGATGGCCTAACAATAATAAACTTTTAAATATAGAATCAATAAGAAAATATACAAAAGATTGGAATTATATGCATTTAGGCTTAGTCCAAGTAAGAGCGAAACCTCTCATTAAATTAGGTCTAGATACCTCTGTTTTCATGGTCCTCAAAGATGCTAGGGAATTAATATATAAAAGATTAATACATGCCACTATTAAAACCAGTCTTAGTAGTAGACCAATCCAATTTGAATGTCACCCAAATATTACCCTTACTCTTAGAGATAAGACAATAATGAGTTCATTAATCCTCCAAATTAGAACACATAATTATAGAATGGTAGAAGGATCAATACCAATGGTTGTAATATATAGAATATATTTCAAATTAATGAAAACTGCTTTTGGTTATAAAGCAGTTAAAATGGATAAGAGAGGCCAAACCCTACTTATTCAGACAGACTTAACCAAAGCCAATGTATCTGTTCCAAAAATGATCCAATGATCCTAAGTCAATTTACCTGAGCATTGGGAATTAGAAAACCCACTTCCTAAAAGACCAATATACAATACTGAACTATCAAATGTGATCCAACACCCAAATGGTAAAAGACCAATATACAATACTGAACCATCAAATGTGATCCAACACCCAAATGGTAAAGTCACCATCCAATTCAATAGAAGATCTTTTGATCAGCCAAATAGACCTTTAGAAATAAGATCCATGTCATCTTCTTCTAGAAGATCAATAGACCTTCCAAATCCTCCACTAATAATTTACACTCTATATCTTACTCAATCTAATAACTAGTAAGATAGACAGCCAAATATTCATGATAATCTATCTCTTTCAAGAATTGTCCATAATAAGTCTGGTATAACCCAACTAGTTTATCAACCAAATGAACCAGAACATGGAGAACCTTCATTATTAGAAATAGGCGATCTAAAATTAACCCGTTGAACCAAATAAATTACTTTTAAATAATGAATTCAATTCTCCTAAAAATGAAAAAAAAAATAGAAAATGGTACTTTAAAACATTTAGCTAGATAAAAATGGAAATAAAAAATGAATATTATAATTTCATGAATGAAATTAGTGTTTAAATATATTTTTTGAATGGTTTGAAAATTACTATTTGATACCCAAAGACATTAATGTAATTAATGGATGTTTTAAATGAAAACTAAGTGATGGACAAATTATAGAATCATATCATCCTCTACTAAGTAATATAAAAATGGTTCACAAAAATACAAAAATAACCCTTACTCCTTTTAAAAATGCTACAGATGAAGAACGTTCAGGAATAAACTCACCTATTTCTGATAATGAATTCAATTCTCCTAAAAATGAAAAAATTAGAAAATGGTACTTTAAAACATTTAGCCAAATAAAAATGGAAATAAAAAATGAATATTATAATTTCATGAATGAAATTGGTGTTTAAATATATATTTTTTGAATAGTTTGAAAATTACTATTTGATACCCAAAGAAATTAATGTAATTAATGGATGTTTTAAATAGAAACTAAGTGATGGACAGATTATAGAATCATATCATCCTCCACTAAGTAATATAAAAATGGTTCACAAAAATACAAAAATAACCCTTACTCCTTTTAAAAATGCTACAGATGAAGAATGTTCAGGAATAAAGAAAATAATAAATCAAAATAATTATACTAATTAGCATTTGCACACCATAGGAGAACAATTAAATAGAATGGAAGATACAATTAATATTGAAATCAGTAAGATAAGTGAAAAGTCCTTAAACAATAAAACCAATAAAAATACACCTTTATTCAAACCTTTTGAAATTCCCAAAAATCCTAGTAATGAATTTTTAAAAGCCTTAGAAGATAGGAAATGAATACTAAAAAATAAAACAATAAAAGAAGAAACTTCTTCTTCAAAACCAATAAATTTTTTAAATATGGATACTCCAACTCTAATTAGAAGAGGTATTATCATTGATGATACACCTTCAGAGAAAATTCATGCTTTAGATGAAACAGATAATGAATCAATAAATGAAACAATGTCTAATATTTCTTTAAAAGATAACATTAATGATGGTGAAGTCAATAAGATTAATTGGAAGAAACCTCAAAAATTGTATTATCAAAAGGCAACGCCTCTTGATATGCTAATTGAAGAGAAAAATGACAATTACCAAAATAAATACTCTATAGGATCCACATATGAATGGAATATAGATGGATATTTAGAACAGAAAATTCTCAATGTTCTCAATTAAATGATAATGTTCTTAAATACTAATAAATTTGTTCTAAATATTACTGATTATCAATTAGCACTCCTTTTAATTTATGGTTTCATAGGACAATTAAAAGGTTAGTGGGATAACTATCTCACCGAGGAACAAAGAATTAATATCCTCACTTCATGTAAAATTAATGAAAATAATGGGAGAATATTAGATGATAATAACGAACCAATTTAAGATATGGTCAACACTTTGATATTCTCAATAAGTCAGCATTTCATAGGAGACCCTTCTCATATTAGGGATAAAACTTTAGATCTATTGTATAATATAAAGTGCGAGTCCCTAGGAGAATTTAGGCAATATAAAGATTTTTTCTTTTAAAGAGTTTTACTCAGAAATGATTGCAATCAACCCTTCTGGAAAGAAAAATTTTTAGCTGGTTTACCAAAATTAATAGGTAAGCAAGTTAGAAAATTATTAAGGGAAGAAAACAATGGTGAAATTCTCTATGATAATTTGTCATATGTTAATAAAATTGGAACCAATATATGTAATACTATAAGGTTACAAAAACAATTAAAAAATGAACAGTACGTAAAGCGCCAAAGTCTTTGTGATTTTTGTGCTCGATATGATCCCTCTTTTGTAAATAGGAAATTAAAACATCATAAAAAATCCTCTTATACTTCTCTGAATTGTTCTCAATGTACGAATAAAAAACCCCGAAAAAATTTTAAGAAAAGGACATTTAAAAGATTGGAAAATGAAAAGAAACCTGAAAATAAAAAATATAAAAGGAAATCATATAAATAACTAAGGTGTTATAAATGTAAAAAAATTGGTCATACAACAAATTCTTGTAAAATAAACAACAAACTTAATGAATTAAACTTAGATGAACAAACAATGGAAAATGTCCTACAAATATTTTGTGAAAATGAATCCTCTTCATCAGAAAATGATTATGACGATGGAATCCAAGTTGATGACATAGACTCCGCTTCATCATTAGATGAGGAAAAAGAAGAAATTAATGTGTTAACAAATAATGAAGAAGCAATTCTTAAAAGAATCGATTAAATGTCTAATGATAATGAAAAATTTGAATATATTAATAACTTTAAGACCAATACAGTTCTTATTCCAAAATTACCATATAACCTTAATGGAATCCTTGAAAGAGATAAAATAAAAAAAAAAGAAATTAATAATAATTAGTGATTTACAAAATGAAATCAACATTCAAAAACAAGAAATAAAAGAATTAAAACTAATGCAAATAAAATGTCAAAAAGAAATACTTGAATTAAACCAAAAAATAATCCAAGAAAATGAATCTAAGACTTCAAATGAAGAAAAAGAAATCTCAACAAATGGGAATGATGAATATTTAATGCATTTTGTTCAAATAACAACAAGAAAATGGATAATAAATATTTCAATCAGAATTGATAATGAATTTATTCTACAAATACTTACTTTGTTTGATACTGGTGCAGATTTAAATTGCATTAGAGAAGGCTTAATCCCAACAAAATATTTTGAGAAAACTAGCCAATCCCTAAGTTCTGCATCAGCTAATAAACTAAGCATCAAATATAAATTATCTAATGATGAAATATTAAAAGATAATGCTTCTTATAAAACTTCTTTTATACTAGTAAAAAACTTGAATAAAAATGTTATTTTAGGAACACCATTCATAAATCAAATTCAACCATTTATAATAGATGAAGATGGAATTAAAACTCAATATCTGAAAAAAGAAATTGTGTTTAAGTTCATCACAAAGCCACAAACCAAAAATATATATCAATTGAAGAATAATGAATTAAATTGTTTAATACAATGCAAAGAAAATCATTTGATGTATTTAAAAAATGACCTTGAATTCAAAAAAAATGAAGATCAACTTAATAATAATAATTTAAGATTAAGAATTTCCTAATTAGAATCAAAAATAAAAAATTCAATTTGTTTTACACTTCCAAATGCATTTTGGAATCGTAAATCACATATTGTAAATCTTCCATATGAGAGTGATTTTAATGAGAAAAATATTCCAACAAAGGATAGACTATCACAAATGAATAATGAAGTCTTAAATCATTGTAAAAATGAAATAAAAGACTTGCTTAATAAGAAATTAATCAGAAAAAGTAGATCTCCATGGAGCTGTTCTGCATTTTATGTCAATAAAAATACAGAAATAGAAAGAGGCGTCCTAAGATTAGTAATCAATTATAAACCTCTTAATTCTACTCAAAGTGGATAAGATATCTAATACCCAATAAAAAAGATTTACTTAATAGGTTAAATAATGTCAAAATATTTTCAAAATTTGATATGAAATCTAGATTTTGGTAAATTCAAATTAAGGAATGATAGGTACAAAATTGACTTCACAGTTCCTTTTGGTCAATACGAGTGAAATGTAATGCCATTTGGATTGAAAAATGCTCCTTCTGAATTTCAAAAGATAATGAATGAAATCTTTAATGATTATACTAATTTCATAATAATATATATAAATGATGTTTTAATATTTTCATCCAATATAGACCAACACTTTAAACATATAAAAATCTTCATTAATGTAATAAAAAATAATGGCTTGGTAGTTTCACCAACAAAGATTAGTCTCTTCCAGACTAAAATTAGATTCTTAGGTTTTAATATTCACAATAGAACAATAATTCCTATACAAAGATCTATAGAATTTACTGAAAATTTTCCTAATGAGATCAAAGACAAAAATCAACTCTAAAAATTTTTAGGAAGTTTAAATTACGTTGCAAATTTTTTCCCAAATCTTAATATAATGTGTAAGTTATTATATCAAAGACTAAAGAAAAATCCACCTCAATGGACAAATGAACATACAAATATAATAAAACTAATCAAACAAAGAATAAAAGAAATTCCTTGTTTACACATTGCAGATCCCTCACTACTAAAAATAGTAGAAACTGATGCTTCTGATTTAGGATTCGGAGGAATTCTAAAGTAGAAAAAAATAATAATAAGGAATATATTGTTCAATTTGTGTCAAAAAATTGGAATAATTGTCAATTTAATTATTCTACAATCAAAAAAGAAAGTTTAGCCATTGTCTTAATAATTTCTAAATTCCAAGGGGATTTACTTAATAAAAAATTTCTTTTACGAATTGATTATAAAGCAGCTAAAAATATTTTATTAAAAGATGTACAAAATATTGCATCAAAACAAATTTTTTCCATATGGCAATCTATTCTTTCTGTATTTGATTTTGAAATAGAGCATATTAATAGATCTTCAAATTCCCTTCTTGATTTCCTTATTCGTGAATTTTTATAGGAAGATGCCTTCCAAAAAAGATAAGGATAAAGGAAAAGAAAAAATCTCCTCAACTCCCAATAAAGGATTAACCAATCTTAAATCATGGTTAGATGTATGTAAATCATCTAACACCCCATTAACAATCAAAGAGGAATCCTCTTCTAAGACTTCAAAACCAATGTCTTCAAATAATCAATCCATCCCCAATATCTAATCTAATGAAGTTCTTTCAAAATTGGTCTATATGGAACCAACTCCTAGTTTTCTTAAGGCAATCTCAACAGTCTTACAATCAGAAAATAAAGTGCCAATGTTACTAGAAATTCCTCAACCAAAAAAAAGTTAGAGGAAAAATCAGAACTTTCAACTCACTGAAATGTCAACTCCAGTATCTTCTAGGTTAACATCTGCTAATCAAAGATCAAAATTTTTTATAAAACCTATTTCTAGATATGTTTTCTCTGTAGAAGAAGACCTATTAGAAAAGGATCCCTTTGAATTTGCAAGAAAAATATTTACAAAAGACTTTTACTATATACCATATGATCCTTATAAGACAATCCAGTTTTATGAAAAAATCTTGGTTGAAACTGGATCAATAAAATTCAAACATTTTGAAAAGGAAGGAATGATCAGCTATTCTACAGCTAGAATACTGAAAGTAATCAGCTTAAAAGAATGACGGACTCATCCAACCACCCTAATGAAACTCAATATAAAACCATTTTCTACACAACCAAGTCATCGAGATACTTATAATTATTATGATTGTAAGCAGGCATGGTGGAATGCGTTTTATCAAATGAATCCAAAAAGATCACATACTTGGTTAATATTTTTTTATAATTGTTCTTCTTTGAATCTTCCTAACTGGTTTATACACTGGTGGGAACAATTTAGTGCAAGCTCTAAAATCATTCATGAAAATGCTAGAGATGGATTCAATGCTTTCATGAATAATTACAATCCTACATCTCATGAGAAAAATTTTCAAAAAGAGACGTTATATTTTGTTTACATTGGAATATCTTGGGTCATAGCCTGGTGGTTTGATTACAAGCTAGATCGAACATCAAATACAATCAATTTGGTCATAATGTATAAAGTCAAATAGTGGGATAACTTCAAAATGTGGAATAAGTGTGAAAAAAATTCAATTTTAAATTGAATCAAGACTAATTCCTCAAATCCACCATCCAGAATTGCGACTTCACAATATCATAATAGAGGATTTCTGATTTCTTCACCACAAGTGCAACTTCTCCAGAACAAATGAAACAAATTCTGGAAAGGGCATTGGCAAATATCAATGAATCAGCACGAGAATCAAGTTCAGACTCGAACTCTAAATCTCACCACAGCGGAAATACCAATGTAGATGATTGCTATGGAATAGATTTAGGAGATCCATGAATATTGTATCTTTTTGCACTGTAAAGTAGAAATACGGTATTTTACACATGTACCACAGTGTACAATACTATCAATCTCAATCATTCAGTACCTTGTCTACCACAATACTACTATTTCTACAGAACCTTGTTTGCCACAATACTACCATTTCTACAGTACCCTGTCTGCCACAATTCTACTGTTTCTACAGTACTATGTCTGCTACAATACTATTACAGGATCCAATGCTTTCATTATAAATGGAACCTCGGAGAACTGGGGAAGGCATCCCAAAAAACTCTCCCATTCTCTCTTCCATCTCATCTCTCTCCTTCTTTTTCTATATATATAAGGATTCGTCTTAAGTGATTTAGAAAATATAAGATTTATTAAGACAATTGTCTCAATTAGAAAATATAAACTTTCTTAGAATACCTATATACTCCCTCTTTAGCTCTGATACCAAAGGGGACACAGATCAGGAAATATTATGTTTAACAATAGAAGTGATTATTGCAAGCCCCAAAACTAGCAATTTGAAGTTTCGATCGGTTGAAAGACCCGATCGAGCCTAAATTATAAAGTAAAGTTAGAAATATTAGGAAAATAATCCTGTAAGTTTAAATTTAAGAAAATAAGCAATAAAATAAAAGAAATTTTAAATTCCAAATTTTAAGTATATAACTCGTTATTTATCGAAAATGCATAAAATGCATTCCGAAAATTAACGAATCGTTTAAGATAAATTATATGCAT
The DNA here is from genome assembly GCA_024138005.1 of Lumnitzera racemosa. Lineage (NCBI taxonomy): Eukaryota > Viridiplantae > Streptophyta > Magnoliopsida > Myrtales > Combretaceae > Lumnitzera > Lumnitzera racemosa. The sequence continues at coordinate 24,642,636 of JAMXBC010000008.1, forward strand.
ACTAAAAATCATAAAATAACCTAAATAATATTTAGGAATATTTATTTGTACTATATATGAATTTACATGTATGTAGAAATACGCGTAATTACTTAAAATATGCGTAATGTGCTAAAATCATACTAAATAATTAAAGAAAATTCATAATTAATTAAGGAAAAATAAAGAAAAATCAGGAAAAATAAAGAATGATCCAGATATAGGTCGTGGCAGCTGGAAAAAAATAAGAAAAAAATCGGCCAATTAAATTAAGACAACACAAAAGCTAAAAATTAACGGATAAGGCAATTGTCTTGTCCAATTTAATGCACAATAAATTCCCTAAAGCCCTATAAATAGCAAGAAAAATTCAAAAACTCATTTGGGTAGTTAGAAATCAGAGAAAATTAGGGAGAGGCGAAAATTGTGAGAAAAACCAAAGAAAAAAAAAAGAAAAGGAAAACTGTACAATTAGGGCCACAAAGAAAAACCTAGATCTGACGGGCAACTAGGAGTGGACGGCCACCACCACCACACGGTCATGGCAATGCCCAGGTGAGCTGACACACCCATGGCCACCGGTGGTGGCCGGAGCCACCCAAATTGGTGAGTTCGATTTCTAGCCCAATTTTGTGTAATTTTGTAAAAATAGTAAATATTATTATAAAATTATGAATTTTGTTATTATGGAATATTTTTATATTTATTTTTTATGAAAAATATTATTTTAATGAAAATATGTCTCCTGATATAGGGTCCTTAACAAATTGTGTAAAATTGGGCATGTTTCGGTTTCGAAATAAATGACCTTAGGAGTGTAGTTTTGAACCCAAAATTTTTGTGTAGATTAATTAGATAATATAGAATAGTGCTATGAAGCCCGTTTTCAAAAATTAATTTTTGAAATTTTTAGATAATTTTTAGGCCCTAAAATGAGGTATAAAATGGGTAATTTAGGGTTAATTAAGTAATTAAATGGTTAATTATTGATTTAGTGAATAAGTATGTGTTTTAGGATGTTGAAATCTAATGGAATATGATACTTGTAGCATTTAGGGTGTTAGATATAATTATTAGGTTAATTATGTAGTAAATAAGTAATATGGAAAAATAGTACATTTTAAGTTAATTTTGTAAATTAGGGTAATTAGGTGAAAAATCTAATTTAGGATGAATTTAGACATTTTGAAATGATAATTGATGTTGGGAGATAGTAATTAGAGTAATAAAAATATTAGATGTGTATTATGTACATAATAGGTGATGATACATAATACATAATTATTAGAAATATAATAAATAGAAAATATTATCATAAAAATTGATATTATGATAAGAATAAAAATATACAATAAATTTGATAGAAGACTTGAATTTATGTAATTATATAGAAAATGTAAAAATTTCTCACAATAGGAGTGAATTCGGTACACTACTATGGATTGAAGTGTACCGGGTGAAATAAAATACTGACTATAGGTGAAATGAATTTCTAGGATTTGAGTATAAAACACTACTTAAAAATCGAACTAAAATAACCTAATTTAGAAATCGATGCGGAAACCGAACTCAAACCTAACCCCAAACCTAGAATAATTATAAAAGCCTTAACACCTAAGACCTAGATAATTAGGCATATTAAACCCTAAACAAAACATAATAATAAGCGTTATAGGATAAAATGAACCTATAATAGTTATATAAAAAACTAAAATCACGTTTGTGTTATAGGGATGATCGGCGAGTGAGTGAGTGAGGAGTCGAGGTAAGTTGGGATTAATACAATGCTGTATTTTGGAGACTTGAGATTATGCTTGGTTGTGTTTGTTAGATAGTTGGATGTGTGCATGTGCTTGATTATGGGTGATGCTATGATTTTGTTTGTTGTTCTGGTATGTATTGTATGAAATGATTGATTACCCTAAACTGGACTTAATCAAATATACAACTAGTAATCATAATCGGACATGCATAGCAACTCGTTAGGGGAACTTAGGACTCTTCGGCCAAATACCGACCCCCTCGAAAGGGATAGCGCAGGATTGCATAATGGTCCCTTCTTCATCCTTAGCCGAACTAAGTGACAAGAGAGGAGGTCGCGGCAAGGGTGAAGTCAGTGGTTCGAAGGTAGTCGCGGGAGGAGCGAGGTTTCCATTGCACAAGCCTGGGTTTAGTCGTGAGCTGTTACATTAATGGCAACTCCTCAACCCAGATTAGAGCGGGCGCAATTTCTCTAATCTCACGACATGCCGGACAACGTCCTGCGATGGCATTTGCTTGCACATGCATTGCACCTAATAAGTTGATTGAAAACCTTGTTATGTTTATAGTATAGTTTTGAGTTCTCCATCCTAACTTATTGAGCTGTGGTTACTCACATCCCTATAGACGTCGTGCAGGTGCTAGCTAAGAAGCAGCAAACAACTACTCTGAAGCTAGCAACTACTGGATCCTGAGGAATGAGGAAAAATATTTGAAGAACGAACATATATTCTTAAGGTCTAAGTTTTGTTTTATTTAGAATTTTTCATTTTTGAATAATGTAATAACTGAATTATAGTGTATATATATAAATTTTCTTACTTTCTTAGGTAAATGATTTATTTAAATTACAAACTGTTTACTTCAAAGTGGGTTAGTTGTGGACGCCTTGTGTAGATGAGGTCTAAGATAGCGGTTGTAAGGCTAACTTTTATCTTAGGATGGTTTACATGGCGGGGCTGTTACGACTCTATCACTTCAGGGCGTGACAATTATTATCTAAAATATATATCAGCTAAATAGAACCTATCTCCATGTGGAGAATAGGCCCAAATTATATAAAATAGAAATTATACTACGTCTTCTAAATATTAATTATATTCAATTAAATCTTCTCCATTATTATCTTTTGTATTTTGAGACATTCAATTATGATCTAAAATATTTTCAACATTTAATAACCAGAAATATAACCCATGGAATCCTTCAAGAAATAATATACAATCTATTAGATAATTATAAAATAATTCTATATCCTGTTCGTTTTCACGGAAAGGATTATAATCTACAGACATAAAATTTACAAGATTAATGATCAAGAATGTTGATTATACTGAATGCAAGCCAAAGATAATTCTTATGAAAGTGCTCTAGCCAAACTATTGTACTAAACAAATATTGTAAAACTTCAGCTTCTTCTTCCTAATTTTGTAGATTATATTGTTTAGACATCTACATAACAAAACATATTATTAGTACCATTCTATTGCACTATCTAAGTAATTATAAATATGAATATCAGTAACAAATTGTGACATAAATATGCATGCAAAATATAATTAAAATTACACCCAAATTGATTGGAGATTCCCTATATGAGATGTAATGTAAAGAGAAGAATAAACAATTGAAATTTTATTAATTGAAACTTATTTGTACAAAATACAAGAACATAAACGGATATTGAAAGAAATATTGAAATATTGAGAGGTAAAAGTATTCTACCTCAAGAACAAAGGGAAGCAAATAATTATGCTTCGGGAAAGTGTTTGATTGATTGGAATCAAACAATTATGCTTCAGGAAAGTATTTGATTGGTTGTTGAAAACAAAGTTGGTAGAAAGGGAAAGATGTTATGTGAAAAGAGAAAGAGGAGGAGATTTGAGAGAGAAGAAGAAAGGAGAAGAAGAGATGGAGGTAGAGAAGATTAGAGAAGCAGAATAGGTTCTGTGTGGTTTTCTCTTAATGTGCTCGTCTGATCTTCAATAGGTTTGATTTTAGATTAGAAAATGCTTTTGCTGTTACTATTATAAATAGTAGTATTGTGGCAGACAGAGTACTGTAGAAATAGTAGTATTGTGGTAGACGTATGTCAGATGATTGAGATTGATAATATTGTGCACTGTGGTACATGTGTAAAATACTGTATAAATACCGTATCTCTACATTATAGTGCAAAAAGATACAACATTAATGGATCCCCTAAATTTATTCTATAGCAGTCATCTTCATTGGTATTTCTGTTGTGGTGAGATGTGGAGTCTAAGTATGAACTTGATTCCTGGGCTGATTCATTAATATTTGCTAATGCCCTTTCCAGAATTTGTTTCATTTGGTCTGGAGAAGCTGCACTTGCTAGTAAAGAAATTAGAAATCCTCTATTATGACATTGTGGAGTTGCAATTTTGGATGGTAGAGTCAAGGAATTGGTCTTGATCCAATTTAAAAGTGAATCTTTTTCACACCTATTTCACATTTTAAAACTGTCCCACCTTTGACCTTATACATTTTGACTAAATTGATGGCGTTTGACATCCGATTTGGCTTATAATCAAACCACCAAGCCATGACCCAAGATATTCCATTGTGAATAAAATATAACATTTCCTTTTGAAAGTTTTTCTCATGAGATGTAGGATCGTATTCTTTCAGGAAAGTATTGAATCCATCTCTAGCACTTTCATAAATGATTTCAGAAGTTACACCAAATTGTTCCCACTAATGTGTAAACCAGTTAGGAATATTTGAAGAAGAATAATTGTCAAAAAATATTAACCAAGTATATGGTCTTTTTGAATTCATTTGATAAAGCACATTCCACCATGCCTGCTTATAATCATAATAATATAAGTAGCTCGATGACTTAGTTGTGTAGAAAATGGTTCTATATTGAGTTTTATTGAGATGGTTGGATGAGTCCTCTATTCTTTCAAACTAATTACCCTCAGTATCCTAGCTATAGAATAGCTTATCATTCCTTCTTTTTCAAAATGTTTGAATTTTATTGATCCAATTTAAATCAAAATTTTCTTATAAAACTGGATTGTTTTGTAAACATCATATGGTATATAATAAAAATCTTTTGTGAATATTTTCTTTGCAAATTCAAAGGGATCCTTTTCTAATATGTCTTGTTCTACAGAGAAAACATATCTAGAAGTAAGTTTTATAAAAAATTTTGATTTTTGATTTGCAGGTATAAATCCAGAAGATACAGGAGTTGATATTTCCATGAGCTGGAAGTTCTAATTTTTCCTCTGATTTTCTGATGGTTGAGGGATTTCAGGCAACATTGGGACTTTATTTTCTGATTGTAAGACTATTGAGATTGCTTTGAGCAAACCAGGAGTTAATTCCATATCAGCTAATTTTGAAAGAACTTCATTGGTTTAGATATTGGAAATTGATGGATTTTTTGAAGACATTGGTTTCGAGGTCTTAGAAAAGGGTTTCTCTTTGATTGTCAATAGGGTGTTAGATGATTTACATACATCTAACCATGATTTGATATTGGTTAATCCTTTATTAGAAGTTGATGAAATTTTTTTCTTTTCCTTTATCCTTCTCTTTTTTGAGAGGCATCTACCTGCAAAAATTTACGAGTAAGGAAATCAGAAAGAGAATTTGAAGATCCATTAATATGCTCTATTTCAAAATCAAATATAGAAAAAATTGATTGCCATCTGGCAAAAATTTGTTTTGATGCAATATTTTGGACATTTTTTAATAAAACACTCTTAACTGCTTTACAATCGATTCGTAAAAGAAATTTCTTATTTAACAAATCTCCTTGAAATTTAGAAATTGTTAAAACATTTGCCAGAATTTCTTTTTTAATTGTAGAATAATACAGTGACAATCATTCCAATTTTTTGACACAAATTGAATAATGTATTCTTTATTATTTTGTTTCTATTTTAGAATTCCTCCGAATCCTAAATCAGAAGCATCAGTTTCTACTTCTTTTAGTAGAGAGGGATCTGCAATATGCAAACAAGGAATTTTTTTAATCCTTTGTTTGATTAATTTTATTACATTTGTATGTTCATTTATCCATTGTGGTGGATTTTTTTTAATCTTTGATATAATGGTTTACATATTATATTAAGATTTGGGAAAAAATGTGCAATATAATTTAGGTTTCTTAGAAACCTTTGGAGTTGATTTTTATATTTGATTTCATTAGGAAACTTCTCAGTAAATTCTATAGATCTTTGTATAGGAATTATTGTTCCATTGTGAATATTAAAACCTAAAAATCTAATTTTAGTTTAGAAAAGACTAATCTTAAAAGGTGAAACAACTAAACCATTATTTTTTACTATATTAACGAAGATTTTTATATGCTTAAAATGTTGGTCTATATTAGATAAAAATATTAAAAGATCATCTATATATATTATTATAAAATTAGTATAATTATTAAAAATTTCATTCATTATTTTCTGAAATCCAAAAGGTGTATTTTTCAATGCAAATGGCATTACATTCCACTCAAATTGACCAAAAGGAATTGTGAAGGTAGTTTTATACCACTTTTCTTGATTTGAATTTACCAAAATCCAGATTTTATATCAAATTTTGAAAATATTTTGGCATTATTTAACCTATTAAGTAAATCCTTTTTATTGGGCATTAGATATCTGATCTATTTAAGGGCAGAATTAAGATGTTTATAATTGATTACCAATCTTGGGATGCTTCTTTTTATTTTTACATTTTTATTGACATAAAAAGCAGAACAGCTTCATGGAGATTTGCCTCTTCTGATTAATTTTTTATTAAGTAAGTCTTTTATTTCATTTTTACAATGGTTCAAAACTTTATTGTTCATTTGAGATGGTTTAGCTTTTGTTGGAATAATTTTTTCATTAAAATAATTTTCATATGGTAAATTTACAATATGTGATTTTTTATTCCAAAATGCATTTGGTAGTGTAGAGCAAATTGAATTTTTTATTTTTGATTCTAATTGAGAAATTTTTAATTTTTATTGTTAAGTTGATCCTCAATTCTTTTAAATTTAAAATCATTTTTTAAATACATCAAATGATTTTCTTTGCATTGTATTAAACAATTTAATTCTTCATTCTTTAATTGGTTTATATATTTGAATTGTAGTTTTGTTATGAATTTGAATACAATTTCTTTTTCAAATATTATGTTTTAATTTCATCTTTATCTACAAGAAATGGTTAGATTTGATTTATAAATGGTGTTCTTAAAATAACATTTTTATTCAAATTTTTCACAAGTATGAAAGAAATTTTATAAGAAGCATTATATTTTAATATTTCAACATTGGATAATTTATATTCGATGTATAATTTGTTAGCAGATGCAGAACTTAGAGATTGATTAGTTTTCTCACTCCTATTGAGCAATTAGAAGAATCCATGTTAAATAATAGGGATGAAATATACATAAAAGATTTTGATAAAGCAATAGATGAATGAAAAATATCAAAAACTTCTTATGATCAAATATACCAAATAGGCAAATAGAAAATTTATGTTATAACCACAAAAGAAAAGGACATTCTAATTTCTGATGACTTAACAATAATAAAACTTTTAAATATAGACTCAATAAAAAAAATATGCAAAAAATTGGAATTATATGCATTTAGGTTTAGTCCAAGTAAAAGCAAAACCTCTTACTAAACTAGGTCTAAATACCTCTGTCTTTATGATTCTTAGAGATACTAGAAAACTAATATATGAGAGATTAATACATACCACTATTGAAACCAATCTTAGTAGTAGACCAATAAAATTTGAATGCCATCTCAATATTATTCTTGCTCTTAGAGATAAGACAATAATGAGTTCATTAATCCTTCAAATTAAAACACATAATTATAGAATGATAAAAGGACTAATACCAATGGTTGTGATATATAGGATATATTTCAAATTAATGAAAACTGTTTTTGGTTCTAAGGCATTTAAAATGGATAAAAGAGGGTAAACTCTTCTTATTTAAACAAACTTAACCTAAGCTAATGTGTCCGTCCCAAAAATGATTAAATGGTTCCAAGTCAATTTACTTAAACATTGACAAGTGGAAAACCCACTTCCTAAACGACCAATATACAATACTGAGTCGTCAAATGTTACCCAACATCCAAATGGTAAGATCACCATCCAATCCAGTAAAAGGTCTTTTGATCAACGAAATAGACCCTTGAAAATAAGATCTATGTCATCTTTTTCTAGGAGATTAGCAGACCTTCTAAATCCTCTACCAATAATTTATACTCCATACCCTACCTAATCTAATAATCAGCAAGATAGGCAATCAAATATTCATGATAATCTATCTATTTTAGAAATAATTCACAATAGATCTAGTATAACCCAATCAGTTTATTTACCAAATGAACCAGAACATGGAGAACCTTCATTATCAGTAATGGGTGATCTAAAATTAAATGTCATAGAAAAACTTTTTGAACCAGATAGAATACTTTTAAATAATGAATTCAATTCATCCAAAAAGAAAAAAAAATAGAAAATGGTACTTTAAAACATTTAGTAAAATTAAAATGAAAATAAAAGATAAATATTATGATTTCACGAAAGAAATTAAAGCGTTATATATATACATGGTAATTTCATCCTAAATCATCAGTCCCTGGACCATCCCAGCAGTGCAAAGATTATGCCAAGTATGCTGCCTCTTAGTAATGCCCTTAAGAGCCTCTCCTTCTTCCGGGTGTATGGCGGGTAACGCGACGAAGTATCGCCACCAAAACCTCTGTATAGAACTCCCTTCTTATGGCTGAAAGCATCAAATGAGAATTTACCATGGTATGCACCCATTCCGCTTTCTTCAACCCCGCCGAAAGGCAACGTCGGAACCGTCAGCTGCATCAAAGGGCATATTTTTATCATGAGTGAACATGAAATATGCAAGAGATATTGATGTACATGGAGTTCAACTTGTTAAGAAACGAATCCTCATAAGGTAAAATTTTCTTTTCTCAATGCCAGAGTGAAGGAATTAGCTTACGTGCAACACCGTATCATTCACCAGCATTCCTCCTGAAGATATGCTCTGGACAAACTCCTTCTTCAACTGATCATTGTTGGTGAATAGGTATGCCGTAAGAGGTTTGGGTTTTGAATCTATCACATCAAAAGCATCTTGTACATCGTCAACCTACATAATTTCAGAATTATATGTATGTTTCATGCATACAAAAGAAAAAGAATTGGAGATTCAATACAAAAAGGTTAAAGTCCTTACAGTGATAATTGGTAGCAACGGCCCGAAAATTTCTTCCTGCATTATCTGAGAGCCTTCTGGAGGATCTAATAAGATGGTGGGTGCAATCTTTCTGTACCATGCATAGAAGAAAGAAATTCATGTGTAAGCAAAGCTTGCTCATAATGTTTTCTTGTCTTATTGATGGTGACTAAGATGTAGCAATAAAGACATGAAAGAGTCTCACAATTGCTTTTCATCTCTTTGTCCTCCCAAGACAATCTTGTTAGTGACACCATTCTCATCCAGGAGTTCTGCCAAGCGTGCAAAGTGAAATGCGTTTACTACGCGTGATATATCTGGTGATTCCATAGGGTTCTTGCCAAAAAATTCTTCGAGTGTACTACTCAAAGCATCAATCTGTCAGGACCAAACACATCGAAAAGATGATGAGCAACATGAACATTTACATAAATCAACTATAGATTTCAAAATGAGGCTCACTTACCAATTTTGGGGCGAACAATTTTGTTGTTATAATGTAATCAACAGCAATGCAAGCTTGTCCATTGTTCAAAGCCCACTTTCCTGCTACTATTCGTCTCACCGCTACCTTCACAAGGCAAGAGAAAAGTCCAAAAGATCAAGTTTTGTTTCAAAATCAGTTTGCATCAGAACTGAGGCTTTTCTTACATCTAAATTAACATTTGAATCGACAATTGCTGGGCATTTTCCTCCAAGCTCCAGTGTTACAGGTGTAAGGTGTTTTGCTGCAGCAGCCATAACAATGCGCCCCACGTGACAGCTACCTGCAAAAAATCCATGCCATTATCATCTACAAAAGAATCTAACCATGAAAACAGGACAAATTAACAGCATAAACCAATAGGCCTCTAAGTTTAAGCACATATACGATTAAATAGCTTAGAGCCTTAGAAGATCTCCTAAGACATCTAGGGGTCTACACTAGAGCTTATACATCAAGGTCTAGCGAACTATAAAGCAAAAATGCTGTAAAGATTCATTTTTTAGCTTGGTTTACTATGCATAAATCCTAAAGGCATGAAGACAAAGAATTTTTCTACCAGAGCATGACATGTGCATAGGTCAATTTTTCAGTCAAAATTGAGGGGAAGAAAAAGAGAAACTAATTTATCCACCCAAATAGCAAGATTTACAAGCTTCAGAAGACAACATAATGCTCGCTTATGGTGCCACAGTCACTGGAAAAGAATCAGAGTAAAACTCTCAACTTCTTGTAAACAGACGGAAATTCTAGAAGATCAAAAGGCTTCATTTGATTGTTTGCCTAAGATAGCGACAATGTAGAGTTTGATACGGTTACCTGTATAAAAAATTTTGCTCCATTTCTGTGCCAACAAAGCAGCTGTTTCTGGAACCGCACCTTCGACCACTCTTATGGAACTACTGTCCATATATTCACCGAGTAACTTCACAAGTAGAGAAGATGTGGCAGGAGCAATCTCTGATGGTTTTAGAACGACCGTGTTACCGGCAGCTATAGCTCCAATAAGAGGATCTATAGACAACACTGAAAGGAGAGAATGGAAAGTTTCTCAAGCTAGAAGAAGGTCTTAAACAAGTCCACTTTCGACATCAATTAAGATGATTTCCTTTTTCTTTTATTTTGAGTAGATGTTGAATTATGCAGAATCCTAGGAAGCCTGAACTAGGAAACAGGATTGAATTTTTACTCACGAAATGGATAGTTCCATGTTGATATAACCAAAACAATGCCAAGCGGTTCCGAGATTATCTCTGCTGATGAAGGATATGTTGTAATTGGCGTTTTGACCTGAGAACAGTGCAACTTGAATTAGCTCTCGACTTATTGAATTTGAAAGAAAAATGGCGTTCCTCTATCTGTCTATGGCTTTTCCAGGGGTAGTTAGTAGTCAACCTTTTCAGGTTTCATCCATCGCTTGAGTTCTTTCAGGGCCTTCTGGCAGGAGGATTTTATCATGGTAATCTGCATTATGGAAGGCAGTATAAGATAGAGCGAACACTTTGGTGAACTCAATCCTCAATAAAAGAGAAGCGGCATGCGTTGTTTGCAAAAGATTTTCAATTTATAGGATAGAAATGATAATTTCAAGATCATTTACTGAAATTTTCACAATATGCATTCAAGTTATAGTGAAGATGGCTTTGAAGTTCCAAGAAAATCCGGATACAATATCTTAAAATCGCTAAGTTCAACATAAGCTTTATTTTACTGAAAAAAGACGATAAATAAACCTTATCATAGGATGTCTTCGTTGTATGGAAAACTAAAAAGCACATCACAAGAAACAAAATTCCACCAGTTTTTTATATCCAAGTTGCTCAGCATGGATTTTCGGATTGTTTTCTTCATGATTTCGATCAATTTTGTTATGAATTCCATCAGAGTCAGAATTCATAGCAAAATAAAGGCACCCTAAATCACAAAGCTAATGATCCAATGGTCTCATGACAGGGAAGTAGCAAAAGAAGACATAGACCTCACCTCTGATATAAAGGCTTCAAAAGGTGGCTTCGATAGGTCCATGAAAAGAGCTTCCTTGATTTCCTTTTCCCTTTCATCCACCATTTTTTCAATACCTTTGATTTGAGCCAATCTCCATTCATAGCTCCTTGTCCTTCCTGACTTGAAAATCTTCCTAAGCTCCCCAACCAGCAGTGAAGCTTCCTTCGCATCAAACACTCTTTGTTGTGCCTCTCCTACCTCTTTCTCCATCGTCACGAATGAAGAAGAAGAAGAAGATGCAAATACACAACAACTTAAAGAAGACGATGGTTTTTCGGTAAGAAAACAAACTTATGAAATCGCCATGCACGGCACACAGATAGAGAGAGAGAGAGTTATTACCAGTTATAGAGCTTTGTGGATGAAGAAGAAGATGATGGAAGGACGACGAAGGAGGAAAGATCGGGTTTGGAATTATGTCTGAAATGGTGTGGGAAGATTCGACCACCAGTATGACCGACTGAACTGTTATATATTGAAAGCGTTAGAAAGAGAGCAGGACAAACGATAAACTGATGCTCGTGATGGCGGTTGTTTGTTCTTGGTCTTATCTTCAAGTTAAACTAGTCTCTACTTTGTGCATTAGATGGAGGGAGTCAAATAAACGCCGACGCTCTCATCCCACCATTACGTCACGTGTATTCTATAACTATGAGAATTAACGAAATTTTAATAGATAAATAAAGTCTAAGAAATATAAATATTAATTGACCTAGAAACTCCCCACTCGGCTATTAGAGAAGAGAAAGATTAGTACTAACACATGATATGTGATTTAATAGGTAATAGATAAGTATTAATAAAATTTTAATATGTAAAAATATAAACTAGCTATTATATGTGGTATGATAATATCATTAAAGCTTATTAATATGTACTACCATTAATATATGTATCTAAATTTTAATGGTATTTATTTTTTAGTCATAAAAAGATATGGCATATTAGTAATAACGAATCATTTTTTTTTAATTATTATGCATAAAAATTTTATTGATACTTATAATATACATATATATATATATAATCAATAATATCCAATAAATTTTCCTTCAAATGGAAAAAAATTTGAAAATCTTGATATATCGTCATTTGTAATTAGTAGATTAGAATAAACAAGATGACATATTACGTCAAAAATCTTGATATATCGTCATTTGATAAATCTTGTATATCAATAGTCTTGTAGCTTAGATATAGATATTGATCTTTTAAATATGATAGATAAGGTTCAAATCTCTTCTCCTTTATTGTATTCACTGAAAAAACAAAAAAAAAAAAGATAACTTATTAACATTATCATGATATAACAAGATATTTCAAATACTTTTAGCCATTGATTTTATAATTTTATTTAAAATATTTTAAAGAATCTATTCTCTTTTTAAAATCCAATGAAAAAGTAGTTATATCCGGAATAAGTCTTCAACATATACCTATATATACATATATATTAATAAACCGACACCTTATATTCGGTTCTGCTTCCTACGTTTGTTTTTTTTTTTTTTTTAATGCAATTCATCGATATAAGTTGAAAGAGTTATAAGATATAAACGGTGATTTCTTTTTACTATATTTTCTCACGAAACAACTATCATATTTTCACATTTTACTCACAATTAATAATGCTTATAACCTTATTATTGTGACTAATCAAGTTATATAATTGTTTCATACTTAAATAATTTTATCCCTTTTGTTTTAGGTAGTCATGAATTTGATGGATATTAAGTTTATTCATGAGACAAAGTCTAGAAGACTCGATGTCAGGACGAATAAATAATTCAGTACCATACTCATGAACCCATTTTGAACGTGAGGTGCGTGAAAATAGCCAATCTAAATTTCAAAAGAGATCATAAGGGAACATAATAAACCAAATTAATTCGATTCATTAGGAGAATAACTCTACGAGAGTTGATTTCATGCTCGTTTGTTATTATGGAAAAAAGATTGTTAAATACTATACGTTATATTTATACATTGATACATATAATAATGAAATAAATAGTTTATAAAATAATTAATACATATATTTTTACGTGTTATATATATTAATATTTTATTATATTATGCATCAGCGTATACATAATATAATATATCATACCTAATGTATCATTGCTCGCTATGCAGATAGCATGATGATGCTACGGTTCTCATGCATGGGTTTCTATTAAATTAATTCATTTTTTTTCTTGAGTACAAGTATTAATTAAGCCAAGTTATCTATAGATAAATCATATACTTACTGCTCAAAGTGTTACATCATATTTAATTTTTTTTTTTTACCAAACAATAATTTTATATCTACAAACATCGCGAAACTTCTAAGGTGAAAGGCGGATAATGTCATATGAAAAGTTACGCTTTTCCCACTCTTATGATTTTCTACCAGAAAAGGATAAATGGATAAAGTCCTACAATCAACTTTAAGGGATTGTTTTTTGGTGAAATCAGCTACAATGATTTCGTATAAATTCATACTTAATAAATCTGATAACACCTATCAAAATTTATATGTTTATATTATATTTATAACATCCAACTTCATATATTGCAATTTCACACGGTAATTTTTCCAAATTTTAATAATGATTCACCTACCATATTATATAATGACTATTTTTTTTTTTCCTACTATCTTGGATTTCTCAAATATATGGTTATTAAATTCATGATTTTATTTAAAATTAGAATCTCTAGAATTGTAGAGAGTAAATATAATCTACTATACTGGGGAGCTTTATTTGTGTCATTTATGTGCTTACACTCTTGAGGTGTTAATGATTTCATATATTATGTAATAACATATATCGAGAGTCATGAGCTACTTTTAAGTCCTAGGATATCAAGATTATATTAGTTGCTTTTCTATTATTTACTATATTAAATTTAAGTTACATGTGATTTTGTAATGTTCATTATGCTTATATGCTTGTGGTGGTAATGTATGGCTCCTATCCACGCCATTGTAAGATATGTTTTTCAAGTATAAAAGATAAGGAATTATATCAGAATTTGATATCTGACAACGGAGTGGATAGGAGCCATACACAACCACCACAAGGCGAGGATTATAAAATCACATACAACTTAAATCTAATATTGTTAAATAATAGAAAAGCAACGGTGCACATAAGAAGTGTAGTTTCCATAATTTAGTTTCTTAACAGTTTTACTCATATGTATCAATAATGTGTAAATAGTAGAAATTAATGTGATAATGTGTCATATATGACTGATTATTGATCTATACTCATCTTTAAGTCATTGCATATTCATATTGTGGCATGTGTATGTGACAGGCTATTCCTATCTCTTGGTTTTACAACACGATACCTAAAATAAAGAGGCCGAAAATTTTAATCTTAAATATAAAATTATCAAGTAGCATATTTAATCATAATATGACATCAGTTAAATTTTTTGAAAAAAAATAAAAAAACTTCCATTATCATCTCTCACATCAATTAATTTAACATTCTAGACCATGGAGTACAAAATTTGGAGTATGAAGAAGTTTTTGCTTATTAATATGGACTGGGAGACAAGTGATTACGCGCGTATTTGATGCAAATTCTCTACTAAAACTCTCTAAATTTTGTTTTGGCCAATTACATCATATACTATTATGGTTATAGTGAAAATTTGATATAATCATCCTTGTGCATTTCTTCTCTTTATACACTAATCCGTAATATTTGGAAACATGGATTGAAATACTATTTAAAAATGCTGGATTCAACCGTATATCAAATAATTTGAAAAGAACCACATCATGTGGATAATTTTTATTTTTATTTTTTTTCCCATTCTTTGTGAAAGAACTCAATGCAATTCTAAAAACATCTTTTTATTATTATTATTTTGACATCCTTCTAGGAATATCCATTATTGGTAAGTTTTTAAGGAAAATGTTAATGACTACTTTAACCCACGTTTACTCTCTGTTATTTTGGCATGAGGGAAAGCAGAGGGAATGAATAGGGAAGGAATGGAATGGGATGGAAAATATTAAATACCCCTAAAATTAATTTATCAAAAATCACTATAGCTGATTCGTAGGAGGTTTTGAGAGAAGGAAAGCTGAATGTTGTTTGTCATGTTGGGAATGAATATTGATACTTGAAGCCGTAAAGTTCAAATACACTTAAAAAGAGAGAAAAATGAAGTAGCGGATGACCTTAGGAATTACCATTTTTGATTCACTTTATGATTGTTAACAAGCCAAACCAAGCCATGTTTATATAAATTTAGGTTTGACTCGTTTAAAAATTATTAAGTTTGAACTTGAGTCGAATTTTTATTATGCTTATAAACTGAGGTTTTAGCTTGATCCATTTAAATAAATAAGCTTTTATCTTGAATTCGAGATTGACTCATTTACTAATTAAGATTGAACCAAACCTAAAGCAAACTAAGCTCAAGTTTACTCTTAAGCTTAAATATATAAAATGAAGAAATATATAAACTAACAAATAGTGAATAAGGATTATATTATATATTATAAATTATCTTATACTATTATATTTTTATATATATTATTTAGATATTAGCATATATAATATTTATAATATATATATATAACTTGTAAATCTCCTAATGAGTTTAAATGAATTAGCTCACGAATCCATGTAAGTAAGCTGGTAAGTTTAAATTGGAGCTCAAGCTTAGTTTTTTAGATAAACAAGCTTTATCTTAAGCCAAGTCGAGGTAACTCGTGAATAACTTGATCAATTTGTAAACCAAACTCTTTTAAAAGTGGAGAGAAAGATAAGGGAAAGTATGAAAAGTTACTAAATTTTCTATTTTACTTCTTTTTTACCTTGTACTCTCTTCATTTTTTTTAATTTTTTTTATGGGTCTATTGGTGGTTTTACTTTATTTCTCATTTTGTCTTTAATGATAATGATTTCCCTCATTTTCGTTTTCTTTATTGTTCTTTCTCTTCGTATTATTTCCTTCACAATTTCTTCTCCCATACCTAACAAAGTGTTAAAGGAAGCTGAAAGGAAGTACTTTTCATCTTGCTAGAAACCTATATTTCTAGAAAAGTGTGCAATCAACTTTAAAAGGTATGGATTTTTTATTAATTAACTTTTAATAAGTACCTTAGAGTGGTCTCAATAATATATAATTAAAAAAATAAAAAGGGAAAAGAAAAGGTGAATAATTCTCCACGGCATGTCTCTTATCTCTGGCTATAAATGCCTTTGTCCTATTCAAAACAACTAAAACATGGCCAAATAAGATAAAATATTGATTAGAAGTCCCGTGTAATTGGGTTTTGTAAGCGATGGGTACCACTACCACAAATGAGATGCCCCAACTTACGTGTGAGTGGTTCTCAGAAAAGCTTCCATGACTATATTCTAAATATTAACTTGAAAATAAGAAGATAGACGAACTTCAGTCAATTAAAGTGAAGGATTAATGTAAGTTATGTACTTCTATGCAGAGAAAACGAAGTAAACGACCAATTCAACATTGGAAGTTTTAACAAAACAGGTAGGACTACATTAATAATAAACGATATTAAAATCATGTAAAAAATAAAAGAAAAATCACAAAAGTATTATCTATCTATCTATCTATACATATGTTAGTTAAGAATGAAACGAACCTCACCGTAAATCTTGGGAAACAGCGATGGAGAGGGTCTTCATGATATACTGAAACCACCAGCAAAAGAGAGAGCTTTTTATTTGTGGGGGAAGTTTGAAGATTTCTAAGATGCTATGAATGTGGTGTGGAAGAAACTAGCGATGTCAAAGTGGAGCATTAATATGGACCCTAGAAAAGATGGGGATAATGTTTCCCTTTTGTCAACTTTCCAACTTTCACTTTCGTGTTTCTTCTGCTTATTCATCGTGAAAATGAATCTGTAACTTGTCAACGATTCTATACAGTACATGCATTATTGTAACATAATTGAGATACGATAAAACATGGAAAAATATATATATATATATATATATTGAGAAAGTTCATCATAAATCAACTAATAATATTTTATAAATTATATCGTTGAAATGGTTTAAGAGTAAATGGTTCAATTATATATAAATATATAATTTATAATAGGCTTTCTTATCAACTTTTTTTGCTGTTTATTATTTTTTCGACATAATTATTCGATTGTGACATATCCGGCTTGTCTTTCATTTTTTCAAGTGACATTTTTGTTCACGAAGTGGACCGGACCAACTTTTGCTTCGGTATATGTTGGAAGAACACGTTTAGCACCGTCCCAATCTATTGAAAGACATCATCATATTCTTGAAAAGACTGGTGTTTACAGGGTTGGTCTGGCCAGAAATTGTACTCTCCAGATTCTAATTCTCGATTATTCAAAAAGCTGGTAAACAAGCTAATCTTTGTCGGGTGGAAACAAGACCTTCAATAAAACACTGGGGCTCGGACAGCGATGCCCAACCCCTCAGTTTAGTGAGAGCAACAACAAAACGAATAAACTAGGCGAGCACCGTGTGAAAGTATTGAAATGAGAGTTCGAGTACCATCCCGCGTCGTGTAAACTTTGAGCGAAGCATCCGCAAAGATATCATCTTATGAAGTTACAGATGCGGTGCTCTCCTCTCCATCTCTCCATTTCGATTTCCTAACATTGTCGAGGTCCGGGTAATGTCTCGCTCCTCAAAACTCCCGTAGGTAGAGTTAGGCATGGGCTGGATTTAAACTCAGATCTGCACTAAAACTGTCTATTAGATTAGAGTGGATCAATGTCACAGCTTACACTTTAAATTTTATACATTTTATAATTATATATTTAAAATTTTAACTTATTTAATTATACACTTAATTGAAGATTTAATTATTATGATTTATACTTTATTTAACTTTAATTCATATTATTAATCCATTCGTAATAATTAGCCATCGAAATGGCTACTCATAGCCTTAACGGGCTTAGCCGAACTAACTATCTCTGTAAAACTGTAAGTCGAGATCCATTTCAAAAATGTAAATCATGCAACCTATTAGTAGCTTCTTGCGATCTTCTTAAACTCTACAAGGGTTACATAAACTCCCTAAAATCGTAAGTAGCCATCTCCTTGATAAGTTTTGCTGACTGAACTAATAGTATGAACCGGAGTTAATTGAGGTATAAATTATGATAATTAAATTTTTAATTAAATATATAATTAAATAAATTAAAAGTCTAGGTATATAATTGTAAAAAGTAGCAAAGTTAAAATGTATAACATGATATCTTGGCTGGAATTAGACCCAACCTTGTGGCTTTGTTCTAGAGAAAAAAGGAAAGAGAAAAAAAAAAGAACATGGAAAGTTGGAAAATGAGACATTTATTTAAATGGATAAAACTACTAAAAATACTTAAATTGTCATATTTTTTTCATTTTAGTACATAAACTTTAAACTTACTTATTTTGGTATTGTAACTTTTTAAATAAAACAAATTAATGTTTCTACTATAATATCTATTATAAAAAAATATTTATTTTTTTTATTTTGAAAAGTTGAAGTACCAAAATGAAATGAAAAATAAAATCTGAGCATAAAATGGAAATAAAGTAAAAATTGGTGTACTTATATTATTATTTTATTATTTTATATTAACAGTTGTTATAATGGAGATAAGAACTTATTCCATTTAAAAATTTGGGGTATTAAAATAAATAAGTTTAAAGTGTAGCTATTAAAATGAAAAATTATGAGAGTTTAAGTACTTGTGTTGACTTTATCCTTTTATCTAAATAATATTGAAAATTTAAACTACTTATAGGAGAAATAGAAAAAAAATTATTTCCTATTCACAATATTGAATGTGTTATTGTCAATAATACAAGAAACAAATATACTATAAGGAAGTTATCATTCCTTAATAATGTGAGACTAATACTAAATTTTATCTTTAGATATTCTTTCCTACACTTTTGTCCCACATTACTAATATTACAATTGTATTTGAGTTAGTTCTACTTAAATAAATGCAAATCCTAGTCAATTTATTTTAAAAATACGCTAAAATAAAAATTATGTGGTTATTAAACTCGTAGTTTCTTTAAGGAAAAAAAAATTAAGGTTCTTTTTTAAACTTAAGTTAATTTAAAAAAAAAAATGTCACCACCCATTCACAAAACCAAGACCTAAAACTAGGGCCCTTGATGCTAAGGTTAGCTCAAGTTGACCCTTAAGGTTCATTCCATTAGGTACTTCTTCTTAGACGAGTCACCATTTAATATATGGAATGATTATTATAGTTGATCACATATAATGAGCATTTGGATCAACCTTCTAGAAGTCCTAATTCATTAGCATGTAAGGGGATGACAAAAAGAGGTATGGAAAGAGAAATAAGGAAACTTAATGTCTCGTATGCATATGTATGATAATGGATCAAACTCAGTGTTATTGATCCATTCTTGACTTGTTCTTAATCCATTCTAGTGTTTGATCTTCTACAGAGATATTTTAATAGAGTAACAACATTTGTACGATACTTGTCCATACTTCAAATATTACAAATGAGAAGAAAAAGGCTTTTATGTATAGAATTTGGCTTTGATCTCAACCATTAGACAAAACTAACACATACCAACCAAATGAGCCATTGTTGAGAGACATTGGACCAATTTCTAACAATCAATGGTTTAGATTAAAGCCTCCAACTTTTTATATAATGGTGAGCCTTAAGCTAAGTTTTAGGGTAGGCTTCACCAAAACCTTTATAACTTTATAAGGCTTTAAGAGGAAGAAACCCCTTTCTTTTATAAAATAAATTCACTTATTCTTGTAATAAGTCTTCAACTCGACTTATTCAAGGCATATGAAATCCAAATAAAATCAAAGGGGCCTTTATTAAGCCAACTTTTTTTCGTGTCAAACAACTAAATGAGGTTAAGAGTGGAGAAAACGATTACTGGTCTAAACTTATTAAGTCAAATCTCTTTAAGATATTCTTAATTGGGTATGATTTTCAAAGCCCTATCACTGGTTCAATAAACCAATTCATGACATTATATTCAACTCTTAGTTTTATTGCCAAACTACCTCTTTACGAAAACAAAACTATCAGATTTACATGTTTTCAAGATTTGTCTTCATCATAGTCAAAATGAGTATTAAGTAAGAAATAACAGGATGTAACAATCAGGAGATGTACTGTATCTAGTGATTGATGCTTTGCATGAAACCATAAGATTACACAACTCGATTATATTCACCAAGAAGGAAGAGCAGAATTAAATCGTTATTGCAGAGGAGTGTATTCATAATCCTTCAAATCAAACTTTCAATGGGGATGATCGAGACCGAATTCCTTTCATTCCTATCCTTCCGTAGATAATAAGCACCAACTACAAATCATATTTTACATTTCAAATTTGATGTGTGACTATGCAAACTGTCAAAGTTGGAAATAGATTCTCTTAATCGTCATTCTCTCAATTTTCCTCGATGGTTGAGGTTGTTTATAAATTTAAACTAATTTTATCACAGTATTATGATTTCATCTACTTCTTTTCAAATTTTAAGCATTCGTTATACTCTACACGTAAAAGTATTTCAAGGGGATAAATCTATTGAAGTTACCTCGCCAAGCCAGGGTAAATTTAATACCTTTCCTCTGCGACTAAAATTTAATGAGCAGCTATTACCAGCCCAACATTGTTGTCTACTATATCCAAATAAACAGCTAGTCTCCATTCTTTTATTTATTTATTTATTTTAAATCAATCCACCAATGGATTGCCCGATGAAAATTAGGAAGAGGTTTGACGTACTTTCCTATTTGGGTTTGGGTATTTTGTGTTTCATCAAGTAATGTAGCCTTCTAATCGGTGGATTGGTGGAGGTGGATCTATATAAGGATTGGTTTTAAACTGTGAATCGGTCTGGTTTGAGAGTAAGCAGGCTTAAACCGATCTATGATCCATCAAACCCATAAATTATCGATTCGACTCACTTAAACTTTGCTTTATTTTTTTTTAAAAAAAAAAGACAAAACAAAACATCATCTCATCATTTGCAATTGAGTTTATACTTTTCCTTCATGAGTTATGACATCCCATTTTGATCTCTACACTTTCTCTTTTTTCAATTATTCTTCTCACCTTATCTTTTTCCTTTTCTGTTTCAAAATATCAATCATTTTTTCTACTCTACTAGTTTAGTCTCTATACAACACAACATGAGTAATTCGCCAACACATTAGAGATTTTCACATGAAAAATAATATTTTGTAACGTACTACCACAAATTATAATTAATTGTTAAGTTAGAATTTGTTTTCTTTTATTTTTTTTTTGTATTGATAATGTATTTTGATAATCGAATAACAAATATTCCTCCTTTATAATTTCTCTCCCTTTGATTAACATTATTCAACATTATAATATTAAAGTAATATCATGCTAATATGGTTTAAATTAATTGTTTTGGAAGGGAATAAAATTTGAATCCAAAATAATAGTGAATTATTCACACTTTTCATTACATATGATGTACACATAAAGTATTATTGTTACAATAATGTGGAGGAAAAAATAGAAATATTAGAAGGAGGAAAATTATTTATATTAATTTATAAAAATACAAAAAAAAAACAAAAAATTAAACAATCGATTCAAGGGTTGACAAACTGACCCCTGAATCACCAATTAGGCTTAATTAGCTCAGGCCATGGCCTTAATGGCTGGACTTGGTTCACCTTACTGGCGGCGTGTAAACCAGCGGCTTTAGATCAGTTCGACTTGGTGCGCAAGTCTAAGTAAAGGTATGGGCTAATGGCTTCTTGGTTTCGCAAGCAAGAAAACATAAATCCGCTTTGCCTCGCTAAGTTTAACTGTCATTGCAATATTCCATAGCTTGAATTTCCATGTCAAAGCCTATTTGATTTAACAATTATTACAATATATGTTTACATATGTCAATTAACTAGTCTTTATAGATGATTTCTTCATTTTTTTTGGTGTAGTTTTACTTATTAATATTAATTACATAAGTCATATAGTCTAGGTCTAGTTGTTTAATACAACATATGGTATTCTAATCGTGTTAATATTATCATCGTTTTAAGTGTCAAACAATTATATGAATTAAACAATTGGTACAATTTCAAGCCCATATTCAACCAGTAAGGGAGATATATATATATATATATATAATTTTAGTGTACTTATATGTAAAACCAATAGAAATACCTAAATTTTCACATTTTTCTATTTTAATATATAAACTTATACTTGTTTATTTTAGTACCCATTCTTTTAAAATAAGATAAATCAATATTTTTGTTATGACATATAATTACATAAGCTTTCATTTAGTTTCTATTTTAGTGTTTAAACTTTATTATTATTACATAAACTTTCATTTAGTTTCTATTTTCGTGTTTAAACTTTATTATTATTTTTTTCCATTTTTATACTTCATCATTTTAAACTAAAACAAATAGGTATTCTTTTTATTATAATAACTTTTTGAAAGAACATTATAAAAAATCAACAAATACCAATGAATAATTGCAATAAAAAGAGAAAAAATACAAAGAATAAACCTAAAACTGGTAAGTTATTTGATATGGCTTTTGTAAATGATCTAACTTTTGTGTGCTTTTACATCACCAAACAAAATCTGACTTGTACTACATCATTATTATTATTCTTTATTAGTAGCAATATTACTAACAATAACAATAACAAGGTTTGGAGATATAGAAACTTGTAAAGATTGGATACTGTCTGCAAAAACCTTGGACGCAAATGAAATTTCAAGAGCTAGGCCTATTCTTTTTTTCTTTATTTTTTTAAATGTATTATTGTAAATTGTTATTTTTTATATTTTTTAAAATATTTACAAAGGTTATTATGAAGAAATTATATATTTATTTCACTTAAAAAGTAGAAGTACAAAAAAAAAAAAAGAAGATTAAAGTTTGAGCAATAAAATTGAAAGAAAATAAAAGTTGATACACTTATACTATATTATGATAATGGTTATTATAATAGAGTTAATAATTTATTTTATTTAAAAAGTTAAGAAACTAAAATAAATAACTTTAAATTTTAGATACTAAAATAATATATGTATATATATATATATGATAGTTGGGAAGCTTCTGCAAGCTTTATCCCATCTCTTTAGTGAATGTTAATATTTACAAGCACATGTTTACAAATTACCATATTTCCTCATGTATTTTACTACTTATGTATCCCCCTTCAAAATTAATTATCCTATTGGTCTCATTATCATAGTTTTCCCAAATTTCTTAGCTATTAAATAAGATTGAGTTAAAGCCTACATTCTCTAATTCCTAATCCTTTATAGCATATTCTATTTCCATTTCAATGGTTTATATTAAGGGTGGACGGTACAGAGTAGATAGAGTATTACACATTACTCATACCCTACCTTATAAGTATAGGTTATAAAACTTTTGTACTTAGAATCTATTCTATAGTACTTAGAAACTATCTTGTACTATGTAAATTCTATAGGGTTCAAGATACCTTGTAGAACTTATCTTCTTTTGAAATATTATATAGACATATAATTAATATTAAATTCGTAACTATAATAATGGGCCATATTGTAATATTTGAAACCTTCTTATATTTGCAACACATCTAATCATAATAATATAAAACCTTAGCAAGTACTATAATTGGAAATGTTTAACCTTTAGTTAAGTTATATAAATTTTTCTTTTAATTTTTTCCTTTCAAATCATCAAAATAAATTTTTATTAAAACATAAAATTATTATACACAAAATATAAAAACAAGGTTTTACCCAAGAAAAGAAAAAGAATTAGAGAGAGGAACGAGACAATAAATACAAAGTGTAATCTTAAGATTTTGTTATAAGTAAGTATAGGGTACCTTAAAATCTACATCTTATATACTATAGAGTATAGGTTTCAAGATAAGTATAGAATACCTAACGTTATCCTTGTACCCTACCATATGGAGTAGGTTCTTAGAAATTATTACTAAAAACCTACTTTATGACCTTCTTTACTCACTTGAAACCTACCTTATAAGAGTAGATTTTGAGAAATTGTTACCGGAAACCTACTCTATGACCTTCTTTACCCAATTGAAACCTACTCAATAGAGTAAGATTTGGATAGATACTCAGTACAACAGGATTACCCGCTCACCCCTAGTTTATATGCATATTGCCATCATCCTCTAACTATAACACTATTTAGGTATTCCTTTGATGTATTATAGTTAATTATTGATTATATGAACCTTATAAGCTATTTCTAGCAATTCGTTATATCTTAAAACATGAATCTTAAGTATCTAATTAAGAATTTTCTATTTCTATAAACATTAAATTTTGCATTAACTTATAAAGTACTATGAGATCACTTGGTTTTAGTGGCTTGTTATAAAGTTGAAGTTATTTCAAATAAACATTTTTATTCTTTTGAGTTTCTAAGCTTATTATATTTTTTTGTCAATAACCTAAAGTGATGATAGTTTAAAAGCACTTGTTAGTTATTATTACTCGTTGGTTATAAAGTTTTAAGTGTAAGAGGTTACATGAACTTATTAAATACTATGAGATCACTTGGTTTAACTTTTAGTGACTATATGACTTGTTATAATGTTCAAGTTATTTCAAAGAAACATTTTTATTCTTATGGGTTGCTAAGTTTATTAGTTTCTTTTTTGAAAACTTTAAGTGATAATCCTAGTTAAGGAGCACTTGGTAGTTATTATCACTCGTCAAGTAAAAAATTCAGGATGTTAATCGATTGTTGATTCTTTATTTTAAGCTTGCTGTCGGTCTTTCGTATTAAGTTCCTATTCACATAAGCATCCGATAGGTTTTTGACTGATCCCTATATATGGTTTAATCTTGTAAGCTTCTGCACGGGGAGAAGGAAAGGAAAAAGTTTTTTAAAAAAATAGATTTTTGATTTTCAACATCACTTCATTAACCCATTTGATATTCATGACTCCACACTGCATCAATCCACCATTAAGACTTCAATAAGATTATAAATAAGGTTCCAACATCATATTTGAATGATAAACACAAGAAAACATTCATTAGTTTAGTACTTTATTCTAAATTAGAACCAATATAAACTTTCACCAACCAGAGAAATGTGTTAAATAAACAAGCCGACTCTTCAAATATATTGAAAAAAAATTCAATACATTAAAAATGATAAGAAACCTTGCTACTCCTTATCCTTAGTCATTATCAAATAATATACAATTAATCATGTTTTGCTTAAGAAATTTGAAGTTTTAAACTTGACTAAGCTTGGTATAATCTCACTTGGATTGAGGTTTAGGCTCTTCTCATCCTTGCTCCCTTCCTTTTGCTTGAGAGTATACCATGAGAGATAAAAGTTAATCTAATTATATTAGAATGAGATGCAAAGTTTTGTCAAGAGATTTTTGCTCGGGTCAGAAAGTGCTTGGTTATCTTTCCCTTCATCTTGAGATGTCTTGTAAAACAAAAATGGTTAATGAGGTATGATTATTTCGATACTTAAGTCAGTAAATATATAAAGTAAAAACCCTAATGAGAATAAAAGGAAGGGATATAGTCCTTTACCTGAATGTCTCATCTCTTATTTATCATCTCTAATTCATAGGAGATGAGACAAGGTATCTTTGAAAGAATCTCTTTAAATTAGGTAATTGTATCTTAATTATTCGATATATATCTTATTAAATCTAGAGCATATTTTATCAAAGATTGATGAGGATCCATATACCAAAAATGACATTTTGGTGTTCAATGTAAGGCTTTATATGGTGGGATTTATTTTCATTTAATGATAGTTAGCATAATCACATTTCCACATGTTTTCACAAGAAACTTAGGGTTAGGGGGATGAGTAGCTGCGACTTTATATGTTTTAGAATTATTTGCTTTGATTTAGTTTAGTAAAGAAGGTCATGATTTTTCTTTTGGCAAATTTATCTTTAGGTTTATTTTGACGAGTGGAAAGCATCTGAACATTTTATATATCTACTTTTCATATATACGAGACATTTTACGCGTTGGAAATATAAAAAGAGGATATGATATCATCAAATGACTTGTTTACAGAAGATGGCGGTAGTTAAATACGTGTAAATGTACAAAGTATTTCTTCAAGGGATGTCTTTAGGATGTAGGTTAAAATAACCCTTTTAAGTTAGATTTTTCTTTCTTTTCCTAAGCAATGACAAAAGATTTACTCTAAATCAATTTGTACAAGGATAAATGAATAGTTGGAGTATAAAAATCCAATCAGATAAATCGACACATCTATTTAAAATTCAATCCATTCTACTTGTAGGATAATACGATTTTTCTCGTACGAATAAAAACGCATCCATTGGTGAGTATAAGAAATCTCATAAAATGGGTGACATAGTCTCACATGAGAAAGGGCAATAAAAAGGGAAAAAAAATAACAAACACATAAAATAAAATCACTTATTTTAAAATTATTGGCAAACCAATGCCTTGAAGTATTCAGATTTACTAGATCTAGAGAAATAAACTTGTGGTGGTGGATACATAATGTGATGGACTTGTGATTATGGAACGGTAGAAAAATAACAAATCTGAGAATTTTTATATGATTTATGAATATTAAAATCAATAGGAGTAGATTTGTAGCTTTAGATAGTAAAGAAAGAGAGGAGAGGTGGTCGTGTTATTGCTCCCAGTGTCTTTTGTTGAGAAAGTTATGTGGTTGTGTGTAAGAGAGAGTTTGATTTTATCAATTTAAGTTTTGATCATCTAAATCCCGGATCATAGTACATTTTTTGCCACGTAGCCTTCACTTCTTCCTTGAAATGTAATGTTTATCCCGATCTAGATAAGCCTAAATGGACAATTGAACAATTGAGTTCCCAGCGCTTAGGTGGTTCAATATGGAGAACCCAACAGGTAAAGTATCGATTTGAGGTCAGGTTAATCTTAAATTTTTTTTTTAAAGTATATATATATAATATACTATACATATATACAATATATATAATGCAAATAAGTATATATTATATATAATATATTATTAATATACTATATATTATATTATATATAATATATAATATACTATATTATATATATTTATACACTATATAATAAACTATATATAATATCAACATATATTATGTTCCGAGGTAAATTTGATTCATGAGTAATGATAGTCAATATGTCGACATAAAATTTTAGATTTAGTTAGAAAAAAGAAAAAATAAATGAAAAGGCACAAATTATTTAAATAATTGATGGAAAAAAGAAAGAAAGAAAAAAAATATTTTAATAATTGAGGAAAATTCAAAAAAAAAAAAAACCTCTAGTTCAAAGGTTTTAGAACCAACTCGAACCTACCCCTTAAGAGTCGGGCCTGATTTAAAGCTTGTTCTAAGCTGGGTTGAACTAACGCACAAGTTTAGAGCCATAAAACATGAGGACAAATAGACAAAAAGTGCCTATATTTTTAATTTTTGGTAATTTAGGATTTAAAATTTTATTTATTTTTTTACAATATAATACTTGTTGTTTTCAATTTGGTGTCTTTTTTAATGGAAAAGTTAATGATTATTACATCTTTTTATAATTTTTGTATTTACTCTATAGTTTTGATTGCATTCTAGTGTTTATACTATAATTTTAATCCATTTTAGTTGCTATTCATTTATTAAT
Organism: Lumnitzera racemosa; assembly: GCA_024138005.1. Lineage (NCBI taxonomy): Eukaryota > Viridiplantae > Streptophyta > Magnoliopsida > Myrtales > Combretaceae > Lumnitzera > Lumnitzera racemosa. The sequence continues at coordinate 24,670,777 of JAMXBC010000008.1, forward strand.
TTATAGAAAATAAATTTTTGGTTTTTCTTAATTGATATATTACCTTTAAAAATTAAAAAATTCTTTATGTTTAGTCATTTCGTTTGAGTGTAACTTTTGCAAGTGATATCACAAACCTTATTATAGTGGAAAGCTTTTAGCGTCTACTTTTATTTGAAAAAAAAAAAAAGAAGATCTACAATGTTTTTGGTATGGTGCGGACTGGATAAAAATTAAAAATGGTCGTAACTTGTAAATTATATGCTACCTGGTCTTATAACATGAATTTTTAAATTGGTAAAATAGTACACCTATATAAACTATAATGTTTTGTTATATTTCCAATAATTTCCGAATACTAATTTTCATGAATTTTTCAATCTCGTAACTACAAACCGAGCATCATATGTATAAATTACCCAAAAACTATCATTTTGACTTGAAATCACACAGTTGAAAAATCATCCATTATGTAGGTATATTGGCCTAGATCTTTTTATGAAATAAGTAGATTGTTACAAAGTGGGGAAAGAAAGAGAAAATGAATAGACGAAACTTTCCTAATTCCCCTAATAATCTTTTCTTGTATTAAACTTTTACTTTTCATAAATCTTATATATTTTTAATTTCTTTTGTTTTTCATAATAGTCCATATATAGCAAATGTCTTACACATTTTATGACTTTTCATATGTTATAATTGTCCTTATTTTATGACTTTTCATATGTTATAATTGTTCTTACTTTCATAAATTTATTTTTTTTAAATGATCATTATATTTTATAAATAAGTTCTTTTATGGTTTTTACCAAAAATTTTGCAATTTTCATTATTTGTAAATTCTCACCCCTTATTATGTGATTGTAAGATATTAAGATTATAATTATTATAAGTTCCTTAAATCTTTGTAATAGTTATAATCTTAGAATCATATGGACTTTTTAAAATATAAAAATAAAAATAAAAATAAAAGAATCAATAAGTGTATGTACTTAAGAAAAATGACAATGTTTTAGTTTTGTAATTTTAAGTCAATACAACAATCTTAAATAGCTTGTAGCCTAGACTTTCCAATGGCTATAAGTTCAAAAACATACGATGTCTAGTTTTTGAGTTATGGAATTATAAAATTTGAAAAGTCAATGTTGAAATACTACAAGAGATATAATTAACAAAATGTTATACTATAAGGAGTTTTAAGAGAGAGAAACACAATAATTTAAAAGTATTAATAATATTTTAAGATACTAGACTAGAATGAACAAATTGTACCCTATTTAATATGCAAAAAGTTGTTTTGATTTGGCCAAAATATTACTATTATGTAAGGTAAATCTAAAATCTTAATTATAGTATTTCATATAGTGTGAAAGTTTAATTGTAACTTAAACATTTTATAAGAGTTAGAAACCTTAAAATAACCTTTATCCAAACTCATCCTCTCTCTTAATGACATCATCATCACTAACGTTGTTGCTACGATGTCATTGCTATAAAAGTCTCCACTACCTTATCTCACTTTAGTCACTACCATCACATTATCATCACTTTCACACCCTCTAAACCAACACCATCAAGCATCAACTTTTCTATTGCTACTATTCTTACTATAATAATTGTAATTCCCTAGAACCTAAGATGTCACAATCCAATACTTGTCCACAGCTCATAATAGACATGTCAAGGCTCAAAACTACTACAAATTTATAATAAAAGTAGCAATAACATGCTTTACATTCTCATAGAGTCAATGCCTTCAATAATAATTCACAACTCCTTATTCATAGATGCTAAAACAAGATCACCTAAACTTATATTGCACTGGAAATGACTATCACATAATTACTTTGATGTATTATCATTGATCCTAAACCTAAGTCCATAGTCAAAATGCATACATTCTACTCTTGCTATACCTAAAAAAATGTTTTCCTAGAAGGAGTGAACTAAAACTCAGTATGTGATCACCCCAAGCACATGTAGATGCCACATACATGGATATGTAAAATATATAATGGACAAACAAGATTTTTTTATCTCATTTTTAGGTATATCAATACAATACAGTCTCAATGTCCTAAGAATTAAAGTAATTCATAACCTTGCAATATACATATGTTTGTGTACATACATATATATACAATGTTAGATACTCTTACACTTTGGAGTCTAAAATCAACATAGATTTATTAAGATTATTTTAGTGCACAACTCCACTAAAGCAAATGTAATACACTAATTATCAAAATGTCAACTCGAGATCAATTATCCTCCCAATCCCTTAGGCCTATCCTTGCATAAACATCACATAATAGAAAATAAGATAACCTTTGAGTTTATTTCACACTAACCTAATCATGTGCACACAACAATCAGATATTTCAAAAGGCTTCTCAAAAATTAATTGAAACTCCACAAATTTAAATTTTGTAGGCAACATATTACAAGCTAATAAGTATTATGTGAATTAAAACCGAATCTCCATTATATCTCTAATATTATTTAACTTAACCCCTAATATACACATGTGCTTTCTTTATAACATTCTATGCTTATTAATTAATCGTTATTCATATTAGTTATTCCTTTATTATATTTCGAGTAAATAAAATAAGTAATTTCCCAATAATACAAAATTATTATATACATTATATAACAAAACGAGTTATAAGCTATATTTACTATATGTATAAATATATTACTTTATAACATAATACTTTTAAATATACCAATAATTATCTAAATAGTATATTAAAGCTAATATAAATGCTACAAATTATAAGAAAATTACAACATATATAAGTTATTGACAAAGTAACGCAAAGTTATAAATATATTTGTGTATGTACTATTCAAAATAAATTATATATTATATGACGTATAATATAATATGATAAGTTATTTAGTTTGTAGGACACAAGACTATTATATATACTGAAATTGTCACCAAAACTTTCTCTCTAGTAAAAATTCATTCCTTAAACATTCAAATTGGGTTTTTTTTTTTTTTTTACTCCTTAAACTTGGCAACATTTAGTCTATTTAACATTTTCTATTCAAAGAAATTGCAAAAGAAAAAAAAAACTCATGAACTCCTCCTTTAGTATAGATTTACTCGTCAAACATTCAAATTCAGCCTTTTGAAAATTTAATCATAATAATCATTGCAGTCTTTTTTTTTTCCTATTATATATAATGCATTAGTTAAGTTAGATATCAATAACCTTTATCTGATTGAATGATTGAATAATTTCTTAATTTATGTATCATATGTAATAAATATGTAATTTATCATTTGTCACGAAATATGATTTCACGTAGTAAAATATAGTATATCTTTTATATACTATTATGATATATAATATTAGTGGGTATACCAAATATGGTATTTATAATTTTAATATTACTCTAAGACATATGGTTTAACATATCATGTTTATACAATATATTATACATTATCATCAATTTTCTCATGCACATGCCTTTTCTTAATGGAAAAGTTAAATGAATTTATCATTGCAAATTGTTAATAGTTTAAAGGGCTAAAGAACTCATTTCAAAGTCTAGAAAATAAATTTGCTTTAGAGAAAAACTTCACACATAAGGTTAGGGCCGTAGGGTGGTTTGCAATTTTCCCAACTTTTTTTTAATGAAAAATATTAAATGGACTTAACATTACAAATCATTGAAAGTTTTGGAAGTCAAAAAGTTCATTTTGAAAGTTTAGGGGCAGTGAATTTACACCATGATGAAAGTTTAAAAGGTCTTTTTGCAATTTCCCTTATATATTTTACACTAAACTATAACTTACATAATATATAACATAACTATTATCTCATAAACCTTATATCCATTAATTACTTGAGAGCATATGCCATATATGATAGAAAATACTTAAATTATAAAAATAAAACTTGTATATAAGAATTATGATCAATGTTTAATAGTATATGTTAATAGAAAAGAGTTAATGTTATTAATAAAAAAAATATTTAACTAATAAGCGGGGTATATTTTATTGTTTCTTTTATGATTAGTTAAACCGGTTGCAAGATTAGTTATAAACTAGTTGCAACCAAAACTACTGCTTTAAAAACTAGATGCTAATGCAACATGTTTAAAAATGGCCCTTACCATCTAGATGCCACAAAGGCTACCATTTAGATAATACTCAGAATTCTATAGATTCTTTTGTTCAACATTTCATCGAATATTCTCTTAAACTCCCATAACCTTAAAACATCATAATGTAATCTTTTAAACACAATAATCACCACTTCGTTCTCCAAACAGATGAACTTCACATGAAAAAAAAAATTGATATCAAGAATAATTCCAAAATCATAAAATATTGAAACTTACCCAAACTTAAACATCTTACACTTCTTATTCAATTATACACACTTTAGCACATTTCCGCTACTAACCTTCACATAAGAGGGCCACAGACATTATAACTAATGCCAACAACACTAAAAGCAAGACTTTTATACTTAACATGGTTATTTCACCTAAAACCATTGCTTGCTTATTAACTTCCTTTCAAGACTTGAAAATTCTCTAGTTTCTCAACTACAAACAGTGTTAGATGACCTTACAATACACCCAAACCGTAAGGGAACAAAAAGGATTCCTACTTATAATTGGATCTTGGTATGGTTTGTAAAGGATGTATGTTGAAGGTCTCAAATACCCCATAATCTTTAGGCAACTCTAACCTGTAGGTGTTGTCATTAATCTTTTAGAGGATCCTAAAAAGTCTCTCAGCTCTTGCAGGTAGCTTATTTCTTTTCTTGTTCGAGAATTGTTCCTTACTGAAGTGCAGTTACACCAAGCCTCTCAACTAGAATTGTTTGGCCATCCTACCCTTGGCCTTCTCTCATAGTCTTCTAGCGGCTTGGTCAATATGTCAAGTGACTTTGTTGTAGATGTGCTGAAAGAATTGTACTTGGGGTCTCATATGAGGGTCTTCTCATTTAGATTCAGGTACAGGTATATGATTAAAGGGAAACTCGAGATTGAAACCATAAACAACCCCAAAGGGGCTTTGCTTAGTGATATCATGTACTATTCAGCGGTTGTAAGCAAATTCAACTACTAATTAGGAGACGTCCCAATCAACCAAGTTCTTACCTATTGTAGCTTAGAGCAGTGATCCCAAAGTGCGATTGACTACCTTAGTTTGGCTGTCCGTTTAGGGGTGACAAGAAGTACTAAATAGCAATTTGGTCCCCATTTATCGCTATAAAGTTCTCCAAAAATGGATAAAGAACTTCAAATCTCTATCTGGTACTACACTTCTCAGTACACCATATAACCTAACAATTTTCTACAAGAAAAGAGAAACAATAGCCGAAGCGTCGTTAGTTTTGGAGAAGTACACAAAGTGTGCCATCTTGTTGAACCTATCTATGATAACCATTACAAAATCTTTACCCAGGCAGTTTGTGGCAGCCGGAGAACAAAGTCCATGCTCAATTCGGTCCATGGCTTCATAGGAATAAGCAAAGGTATTGCCTTTCCTTATTTGACTTGGCACTTAGCCCTCTTGCACATGACATAGCTTTCAATAATTTATTACACATCTTACCTCATTCTCCACTAAAAAAATCGATCACTAAGCAATTCATATGTCCTTTCCTCCCAAAAATGTTTAGACAGTCCTCCGCTATAGGTTTCCCAGATTAGCAGCTCTCGAAGTAAGTAGGTTGGTACACACAATTTCCCTCCTTGGAATAAGTATTCTTTCTCCATATGATACTCGTTCATTGTCCTTCCATCAATACAACGCATAAGTATGGGCCCAAAGCATGAATCCTCATAATACTGTTCTTTGATACTTGTAAATCTAAACAATCTGATCTGTAATTCATTCAGAAGTCCATACCTTCTCGAAAGGGCTTCTGTAACTATGTTGCTCTTTCCCTACTTGTATTTTATCACGAAATTGAATCCTTCAAAGAATTCAATCCATCTCACCTATCGCTTTAACAACTTAATTTGATTTTCGAGGTACCTCAATGACTAATGGTTAATATAGATGACAAATTCCCTCAGCAGTAAATAATGCTGCCACATTTACAATGCTTAGATCAGTGCCAAGAGTTCTTTGTCATACATAGAGTAATTTAGCTGAAGTCCTCTGAGTTTCTCATTGTAGTAGATAATTAGTTGGCTTTCTTACATTAGAACAGCACCTATCCCAATGCCTAACACGTTACACTCTTGCTCAAATATTTTCTCGAAGTGAGGTAAAACTAATATAGGACTGAAGGTTAACCTTTCCTTTATCTCAGCAAAACTTCTCTCCTCCTTTTCTCCCTATCGGAAGTTGGTGTTCTTCTTTATTAGCTTCCTAAGTAGTGTGGCGAGGATGCTAAAATTTTTTATGAATCTTCTATAGAATGAAGCCAGTCCATGGAAACTTCTCACGTCGGTACAAGTAGTAAGATTTGGCTACTCGACGATTTCTCGGATCTTCTCATTGTCTACTTGTAAGCCTCCTCCAATTACTACATAACCCAAAAATACCACTTCCTCCTAGCAAAAGCAACATTTCTTAAGGTTGCCGAATAATCTCTTAGTACGAAGAATATTTAGTATAGCTTGGAAATGTTTATAGTTACTCGGCATTTCGACACTATAGACTAAGATGTCGTCAAAGTATACAATGATACACTTCCTTATTAGATGTCTCAATACATGGTTTATTAGTTTCACGAAAGTGCTTGGGGCATTTAACAAGCCAAAGGGCATAACCAAAAACTCATAAAATCCATGCCAAGTTTTAAATGTTATTTTCCAATCGTCTTCCATCCTCACGTAAATTTGATGGTAGCCAGACTTGAGATCGATCTTGCTCCACTCAATTCATCCAACATGTCTTCCAATCTTAGAATAGGATACTTATATTTGATCGTAATCTTGTTCATGGCCCCGTTGTCTACATACTTCAGCTAGGTTTCATCCTTTTTCAACACTAGGAGTACCGGTACAGCACAAGAGTTAAGACTCTCCCTAACATAGCTCTTCTCCAACAATTCATTGACTTAGCATTGTAGCTTAGAAGCCTACTTGGGACTCATTCGATAGGTTGGCTTATTCAGTAAAGCAGTGCTGGGTAATAAGTCAATGCAGTGTTCTATGCCTTAAATTGGGGGCAACCCCTCAGATAATTCTTCTAGAAACAAATCGGCATATTCATCCAATAGCGCTCTCATTTCTTGGAGTAATTTACCTTACTCCCTTATCTTTGGCAAGTGCCTGACCAACATAAGGGTTGGCTTGGCTTTACTTATCATCAAAACCTTTTTCAACCTACAAGCAAGTTTATTCTACAGTTTATTAACTTCACTTGGTGGCATCGAGTTCAATGTAACCTTTCAGCCATCCTTCTCGAACATATACATATTCTTATATCCGTCATAGATAACTCTTTTATTAAATAACCATGATTAGCCAAGCAATACATATGAGGTGCACATGGGTAGTACATTGCAGAGAATTTCATTATAGTAATATTTGATAGTGATCGACAGTAGTACTTACCGGATGACATGTAGTGCTCCTTCCTCACTTAGCCAATGCAGCTTATATGGCCTCGAGTATGCAAAGTCAGTAGTTTTAACCTTGTAATCAGATCGATTAATGCTACATTGGTACAACTTCCACTATCAACAATTAGTGTGCTCACCTGATTATTCACTTTACAAGTGGTATGAAACAAGTTCTCTCTTTGCTCTTCTTCTCGTGAGGGTTCTCTGTTCATTGTGCATCAGACAACTAAGGCTAACTGTCCAAGTCCTTAGCGAACACATCCTCTTCAATCAATTTTTTCTCGATAATGCTCTCTTCCTCTTTAGGTTCCTGATCGATACTTTATACCTTTAGCTTTGGGACGTTTCCCTTGAAGACCATATTCCTTCGGTTCAAGTACTAAGTAGTCATATGTCCAAACCCTTAACACTTAAAGGACTTGATATAACTCATCTTCCCAACAATCCTTGTTGTTTCTCGTATGTTCAAGTCGGTACGTCACTGTTAGGTTGGCCTTTTTGTTCAGCTTAGACATTCACCTTTTGGATTGATTGGGTACTTGATTGAGCTTGGTGACTTCCCTATCTAAGTCAGCTAGTCGGTAATCTGGTCTTTACTCTACTTCTTCTCTACCTCTCTACTCGTTAAGCTATCCTAATGGCTTCATTCACTGTAGTAAATCATTACAGTTCTACAATGTCTCAAATGTCACCTCTCAACCTAGTAAGGAACCTAGAGATTGTTCGTACTAGTGGTTTATCTACTTTACATCGGATCATGAGCATTTGGAATTTCTAGACATACTCATCAACTGTTTAGCCTCCTTGTCTCAACTCCTAAAGTCAAGTAAAAGTATCTTACAGATAAGTATCCGGCACAAATTTGTTTCTCAATATTTTTTTCATTTCAGGCCAAATATTAATCTCTTAGTAACCTTTTTGCCTCCTCATAGCGTAGAAATTCTTCCACCACATAGCAACATATCCAAAGAACTTAACAACAACAATTCTTACTTTCCTGTAATCCTCATACTGATAATAGTAAAAAATATGCTCCACTTTCTCCTCCCATTCTAAATATTCATCAGGACTCCCAAATTCATTGAAGCTTAGAATCTGAAGCTTCACATAGTCAGATGCTCTGGAGACTTGAGTTTGCCCTTCTTCAAAATACTCCTTCTTATCCTCTTCATCCAATTCTCTTAAGTCTATCATTCATTTTACTTGTCCACCTACTCCTCCACCGCGAATTGGTCGAGCTAAGTACTGACCTCTAATTAGTCGAACAGCTTATGGGGTGTTAGGAGTTGCTTTAATAGGCCAATAAGCCAACGTGTGAATAGCTCGAGTTAAACCCCCTAAGAGGTTAGCTACCTCATTAAGTTTGTTAGTGTTCCTAAGGGTTCCTTAAGACTGTCAGCCATGGTGGACAACTCCATCGTTGTCATCTCCAACACCAATGTTCATACTTAGGTCAATTATTTTCTCTACAGGTTTCAAAGCTTAAACTCTTCAATTAGGTGTTTTAGCAAACACTTCCACAAATTAGAAAAGAAACAGCTAACAAGCACAGCAATTAAACAAATGCAGAAACTTGCTCTGTTTCATACATGCAAAATAGAGTATAAATAAAACATCAAAAATAAACTACAAATCAAATGAAACAACCTTCGCTCTGATACCAAGATGATGTGAACCATAGCTAAGAGCAAACAAGGCCGATCATAGGAATGGGTCTAAGTTTGTCGAAAGCTTAAAAAGGAAGTGATGGGGAATGTGCAAAAGAACAAAAGCAAATGAAACGTAAGCAAAACCTACAAATAGTTTCGATGGATATGACATACTGTGAGGACTCATAGCATAACTCGATATGATGTACAAATCGGTCTGGTGAGATTACTCGCCACTTAGCCTTACTTAAGGGTTAAGATAAAAGTGAGATGAATGTAAATAAGTAGCGTTTATGAAAAGGAAAAATGTTAAGCATATTAATGTCAATCTAATGATTATGACTACAGATACAAGGGGTATTTATACCTATAAGTTAAGGCAAATTGCCTAAAAGGGAAAAAACAAAAAGGGTATTACATTAAAGAATCAACCACTCAGCAATTCATATATCCTTTTCTTCCCAAAATGTCTGGACAATTTTCCACTGTAAGCTTCTCTGATCATTAGCTTCCGAAGTAAACAAGTCAGCATACGCAATTTCCCTTCTCAAAACAAGTATCCTTCCTCTATATAATACTCATCCACTAACATTCATGGCAAGTCACCATATATTGTACAAAAACCGTAGATTGGTCATCTTGCCATTTAATAATTATTTATTCAATACATAAAACTCCTACATCAACTAATTACCAAAGAGTTGCACTAATCAAGATAATACTAAAGCTAACTATAATAATATGAGTTTTTCATGCACTAATAAAAATTCTAAGCGTTATGGGACACCAATCCCCAAAATAACCATAGTCTAGTTAGAGATAATCAAGTTGTATTCCTACATAGCTACTAAATATCGAATATAAATATATCAAATACCAAATATGAACAATGAGAGTCCAACTAAAATAATAATATTCTCTCCAACTCCCATCCTCCTATAGACAATTCCAAAAGCTTCATAGTAACCTTAGGCATACCACAACCTGGAACAACAAATTAGTCCCCCTATAATAAAAGAATTATTATGGAGTGTAAGAAACAAAACTTAGTGAGATATCCCTTAATTATACCATCAAACAATTAATTACAACCATATGAATATATGAGGAAGCAAAATGCAAAACAAATATATGTAGTTAACCAAGTATTGTATATAACTCAAATTTAACCCCCTTCGAAGTTAAGGTTACAAATTCCTCGACATAAATCAAATCTAGGTACCATACTTCTACTTATATTCCAAATACAAAACTCTACATTTTGTTTCCAAAAATTTATTTGAATTCCCAAATTTCAATACGAAGCCTAAGGTGTGGTTATGAAAGGGCCACCACAATCTATACTCACCCCTAAACAAAGGTCTCAAGACATGACCCTTAGCTAACGGTTGGTGTCTCTGAATACATGTTAAGCCAACAAGCTAGGATAAGGCCATGTTGTATGGGTGTACATAATAAAAGAACTTTATTTCCAATTTATATAAATAACCCCCGTAAGACTCCTCTTTACCTTCGTATGATGTGATGATCGGAGTAACAATAACGTAATGTTGTGGTTCTACATGATCTAATTTAATTTAATTTAATTAAGCCAAATAAAATTAAGTTTATTTATCAAGTGATCAAACAACATCGCAAACAATCACAACCTTATTATTGTCTATTATGCAGCAAAGTAGTCAATTATAACAATTTAGGATGATTTGCATAATAGACAACCGGTAACAAATGCATGCATAACCTGAATCCCCTAACATCCACCAATTTCATAACATAATTTAAGTGCAGCTACCTATAAACACAAGCAAATATGGGATTATTAAGAGTACTCACACAATCATCTCTACAGCCAAGGGTTGTAATAATCAACCAAGAGATTGATGTCTTGATTGGGATTACTTGGGCAATAAAGGAAGTATTAAACTAAACTGTCTAAGCAGTCATCTAACTGTCTATTCAATTTATCTATCTAGTTTACTCGTAGTTTCCTAATTTCAAACTTTTTTTTAATCATATATAACTTTTTCATTTAAAATATAATTTTTTTTAATTTTATAGTCGATTTTCATTGTTTTTCGATGTACTTTTGTGTAGCAACGTTTGTTTCTAGACTTAGGACCTGAATTTTCTTATATGGGCCTGATCTATTTCGAATTTCACTCAAATTACGTCTATTTACTTGAAATTTATTAATTATGGGTCTTTTTCGAAATTTTTCCCACTCATACTATATGTAAATTTACATTTGGGCCTAAAATTCTTGTTGGCCTTACTTTTATTGGTTATATTCCTATTAGACCTAACTTCTTATTTAGGATTTTCTAATGGGCCTTTTTATGCTCACTTTGTATTTAAACTTAAATCGGACTTTTATTAATGGCTAATGGGCCTTGTTAAATTCTATTGGGTCTGAAATAATTTATCAATTTTTTGTGATTTCCTAGTCTTCTTCCCTTTTTGAGTCAAAACTCCATGATTTAGCCCAATTTGGGCCTTTTGTACCATTTTCTCATTTCTACTATTATTGGGCCTATGTAATTTGTACATCGTAACTCATAATATAATTTAATTAAATTTTTGCATTCTAGTCCAGATTTGGCCATGGGCTTTAATGGCTCCTTAGGTCTAATTTCTAGCTTATTTCCACTAATTTATTAATTCAAGCCCTAAAATACTAATTATCCTAAGTAATCATATTGTAATTAAAGTATATCTATTTTTAATCATAATTTTTCATGAAAGATACTATAGGGTCAAATTTATGTAGCCTTACCGTAGACTTCTTGTAAGGCTTTAACTATGACTTTTCTAAATTTTATTAAATAACTCACATTTTCATAAATCCAATGTAATGATAATGCAATATACGTTAATATTACTAGGTAAAAATTTATCTAACCTTACGGTTTCTATTTGTTGGGCACGGTTATATATATATATATAATGCATTTTCTTGTTAAATCTCTAAGGAAAGCAAAGTACATTACTCATAAGGTGTATATGTATGTATGTTACATTTGTGATCATATACATAAGGTTACAAACCTAATGCCACATACATTTACTCTCATTATTACATTAAGGAACAAAGAAAAATACGTATAAATGTTTGAAATACAAAGGAACTAAGAGAAAATACATAGAAGAAAATGTAACAAATGGAAAAGGACTAATGTTACTTCGTAAGATAGGTCTTAGTGGCAAGTTGATGAAGCTCCCTAAGTTTCTTTTTGTTTCCTTCTTCAACTCCTTAGAATCTTCATGTGAACTTAGCTTTGATGAAGGAGTGAAAGTGGAAATGTAGCAAGATATGTGTGTAGTGAAGTGTGGTGAAAATAAGAAAGAGGGGGGAAGGGGTAGGGATAGGCTGGGGGGTGTTGTCCACAAGTGAAATTGGGAGAGAGGGAGTGACAATTAAAGTTAGATTGGGTTAGCAATCTTACATGATCTTGTGCATATTTCTCGATAATCTTATTACATTAGGGTTTTATTAGTATTTAAGATTTAATTTAACGTCTAGCAACTCTAGGATTTAGGATTTAAGATTTTTATTAGGTCTAGAGTTTAAATTTTGGGTTGCATGTATTTAGAATTTAGGTTTTCATACGTAGTTAGGGTTTTCAAAGCATATATTAAGGTTTTATATTCATCTTCGGGTTTTGAATTGGAATTTGATCAGGTTAAAATTTAATTGGTCTTCTTGATTCTAGGAAATATTTACAACATTTGGGTTTGACTCTAGATATGAATTGTAAAATTACAAGGTTTACATTGGGGCAATTAATGAGTTCTTAATCGTATATATTTTAACTTGTGAATTTTGATGATTTTCCTTGATATTTGAGTTTATTTTTAGACAATAAGACTTAATTGAGTAAATTTTTTTTCTAGGTTTTGAAACAATTTATGTGAGAAAAAAAGAAGATAGAAACAAATTTCACTTAAATCGGAGCTAAAACGAGCAAGTTATGAAGGTTTGAAAATCGGTATAGCTAAACAACACGACTGTGTCGTTTTCAAGTGAAATTGGAGTTAATGTTCATCTGTTACAACTTAGGACACAACCAAAATACACGATCATGTCATCAGTCATGTCGTTTCCAATTTAAAAAAGGAAAACAAGAAGTACTGATTGTTACACGACCAAACGACATGGTTGTGTTCCCGATTATGTCTTTTCCAATTAACCTAATTTTTTTAAGCTCTTCATAAATAAAATCTTGTTAGCGTTTATTTTAAAGAGAACTTTTATACATGACCTTAGGAGAGTTTTTGAAGCCAAGAACAACCAAGAAAGCAAGGAGAAGCGAAGATTTCAAGACTTTATTTTGTTTGGATTTTATGATGATTCTTTCCATTATTTTTTGTAGTTTGATTTTAGATTATTATTTTAGGATGTATAGTGAGTAGAATCTTGATATCTAGGTTTTATAGAATCTAGATCTATTCATCTGATATTTTAATTGTTTGATTAATTTAGTTCTTTATTCTTTTCTTAGATTATTATTTTTGCGGATAATAATCTAGGGTTTGATATTTTATAAGAGAATTGAGAGATTTTTTATAAGATTAGATCTAAACATAGTTGATAAGAATTGTTGCAAGATTCGAGATAATTTGCTAGATTCTTTTGGATTTCAATTTAAAGTGTAGATAATTCATTGTTTAACAATGTAATCTTAGGTCTTGCTATTGAGAAGAGATTCTAATAGGTGATTATAGGATTAGGATTAATTGGCTTGAGAAAATAGTTAACTGTAGTAGAGAATTCTCCCAATCAAGAAAAATTAAAGAATAAATTAGATTATTTTTAAGAAAATCATATGTTAGATCTAAGGGAAACAAGATCTAGATATAGCATTGAATCTTGAATTAATTAAATTGCTTTCTTGTTAATTTTTGAATTGAGTGTTAGTTAATCTTTAAATTAGTTTAGTAGCAAATTAGATTTCCTTCTTTAAGCTTCTTGAAATTTAATTTGTTAGTTAGATAATAAAGATCTAGTGAGTATTAGTAATCATACTAGTCCCTGTAGAATCAACATTTGAACTCATATCTGCTATAATATAAACTGATAGGTATACTTACCTATACATCAGTAATGAATGTCTTAGTTTATGCTAACATGGGACATATGGAGATAATAGTTCAACATTGGATTAACAAATACAGAAAAGCTAAGATTAGAAAAGAAAAGGGAGTGAGGCAATATTGATTAGCATAAGAAAATCAAAATACAAACTCTTGGACTATTCTATGGTCTCAACGGTACTATTGTTCAGTTTATGATTTGATTATTAAAATCCCCATTACATTAAACCTTACAATCACCTCAATGTACAAATGGTGATTAAACCCTATAACTCCCTCGAATTCTCTTATCTTTAACTAGCATTTTCTTCTTATTTTGTTTAGAAATTCATCTACTTTCCTTTTTTTCTTTTTTCTTTTTTCTTTTTTTTTTGAATATCAAAACCTCCAATAACTTAATATGTGCATTGACTATTATGTGCATTAGAACATAGCATATATAGTAATCCACCATGATACTCATAGCTAGTCTTTGCTAATAAAGGGGAAAAATAAAAATTAATGCCATTTATTAGGAAATAGTTATTAATAATACTCTTTTCATTTGCTTTTGATTTTCCAAGAAAACGAAAATGGAAGGTCTCATTCTCTTTGAAGTTATCATACTCATGGAATATTAACCTTCGCGAGAAACCCAACACAATGATTCTTATAAGGGGGGTAGCACCATCAACAACAATATATGTAAAAAAAATCCTTATTCAACTTTCTAATTAATATTTTATTGACTAATAACATCTTCCTTATAATAATAACAAAAAGTGTGTATGTATGTGTTCGCCGGAGGGGGGCGGGGGGTGGTGGTTAGGAAATGACACCAATATCACCCTTTTCTCTCATATGTCTCGAATGTTGAAAAGAATGCCCTTAGCTATATGTCCCTCTACTTAGCTTGATTGACTAAGCTAGGTCCATGGTTGACCATTTTACCCTTAAGTCATTTTATGCATATCATTTGCCAAAGTTCAGGTTTTTAATCACTAAATTTATCCTAAGTCAATCTCTTATCTAAAAAATTTTGTTTCTGATCGATTACTCTTATTAAAGGATATGAATAATCTATCACATATTCTAACCATAAGATAACTATGTTAAGGCTCAGAATTATTACAAAAGCTCAATTTATATAAAAATAAAATACTTTGCATTCTAATAGTGTCAAATCAATTTATATAGTTTATAATAAACAAAGCATTAATCACCTGACCCATAATATACACAACCTATTATTGTAATAGAATTTAGTGCACTAGTGTTGACTCTGAATCAAATTTGTTATCAAAATCTTAAGCAATTTCCCATATATTATACCTAAAAAAGATAGCTCATAAGTACGATGTGCTAAAACCCAATTAATAACCACTATAAGCATATGCACGTATCAAGTAATACACAATTACATGTAACTTAATTCTAATGAAGTGAATAATCAAAAGACAAATAGCATGGTTGATATGGATTCCTTAAGTAAACACACAGACCCAATCACACATAATCAAGGGGTGGGCCCGAGCCACAAGATGGCTCGAAAAGTAAATGGTAGTCAAAGGTTGAGTAGGGGTTCCCATAGACTGACGATGAATATGACACACCAATGCCTCACGTGAGCTTAAGTCACACTTGATATGATGTACAAGTATGACCAAAGGTCACTTGCCACTAGTCCATGCCTAATGGGATAAATAAAAGTAACTCAAGAGTAAGTAAGGAGACAGTTAGCTCAAGAGGGTGTAAAAGTTCAGTGTATTCTCTATGTGATGATTCTACGGCTATTACATTATGTGAGTACTTATAGTACCTAGTTAGGATAAGTCTTAAATTACATAAATGGATTTCTACTTGCTAAACAAAAGGAGAATAATTTACAAGGGAAGCATGTATTTGTGCAAAAAGAATATCTTCTGTTAGAAAGGATAGTACAGATTTCAGAAAGGACAACGCTTGCACGTTTTACTGAGTTTATGGTCCCAATAACACTATTAGCCAATCAGGGGTAGGCCTTAATTAGGTCTAATTGGCATCGGTAGTTCGGCAACTTTGATTACTAGGACTGGATAAGGGTTGACTTAGGGACGACTAACATTCGGGTCAACCTCGAATGGTTGGCTCCTAACAATTATTAGATCAGCCTCAGCACTGTGGAGATAATTATTTTTTGATTTTGTGCTAGGACTAGGGTATTGTAGAGGGGTCAGCTCGGCACCTTGGCTGATCACCTCAGTAGTCTCTTGGATAGTATGGAGAGCAAAGTAGCTCGGAAGATCGGACTGGGGTAAATACTTCTCCTTAGCGCTTAACTTACCTCGGACAGCTTGACGAACCATCTAAGAAAGCCCCTAGGCTCAGGAGTATGTGATGGGCCCTTGATTCCCATTATTCCCTCCTAGTTGTTTGAGATTTAGGATCAAATCCGGTTGAACTTCAAATTACTTGTCCTCGAGAGTGTAAGGTTAGAGATTGGCATTATTAAAGGAGTCTAAGACTCCATATCCTTTAAGTAATTCAATCATATAGGTATTAGGATTGAGCTTTTCAGTTACTTTAAAAGGTCAGTCAAAGTTGGGAGACAACTTACTCTTCCTCAAGTTTAGGAATCATTCTTTGCTAAGATATATCCAGACCAAATCACTTAGTTAAAATTCTCTCTTCCTTTATCCTCGACTTCGCTTCTCGAGCTTAGTATTAACAAGGCTCAATTGCTCTACATCTTTTTAGTACATGGCTTTGAAGGCCTTCACTCTTTCAATGGCTGGCTGGTCATCATTAAGCTTCAGTTTGGGTGCATAGTCTATTAGGAGCTCAAGGTTAAATTTAGAGGCAACTTCAAATAGAGACATGCATGTTATGCTATAAGCAGTCCTATCATAGGTGAACTCAATGATTGGTAGACATAGATCCCAATCAACTGTATTTCGTCCGACAACAACTTGTAACAAAGTTTCCACAATTCTATTGACAACCTCGGTCTGTCCATTGGTTTATAGATGATAAGACATGTTATATAATAGCTTAGTTCCCATTTGCCTTCATAGCATCCTTTAAAAGTGGCTCACGAACTTAAGGTCTTGATCCGAAACAATGGTTCTAGGCATATTGTGAAGCTTGATTACCTCCTATAAGAAAAGAAAAGAGATAGCCAAAGTGTCATTAGTTTTGGAGTAGGGTATGAAATGTGCCATCTTGTTAAACCGATCTACAACCACCATGATGGAGTCTTTCCCTCGGGATATCCTCAACAATCTTAACATGAAGTCTATAGTCAGCTCGAACCACATTTTGGTTAAGACAGGTAAGGTTAGATAATGTCCTTACTTAGCTTAGCTCTTTGCTTTTTGGTAGGTCGGATACCTTTCCAACACGGACTACACATCTCTCATCATCCTTGGCTAAAAGAATCTCACAGATAATACTTCATGGGTTCGACGTTGGCTAAAGTATCTTGTCATTCATCCTCCATGTGCTTCGTGCACTAGCAATTCCCTTATGGAAAAAGTCAGGATACATAGCCTCCTCTTCTTAAATAAGTATCCGTCTTCCCTATAATAGTCGTCCAATGTCCATCCTTCCTCACATCCGGCATAGATAGGACTAAAGTGTGGATTTTCATAATACAAATTCTTTATGGTTGAAAAACTAAGTAGCCTTGTTTACAACTTGGTCAAGAAGGTATGTCATCTTGATAGGGTGTCGGCCACTACATTGTTCCTTCCATTCTTGTATTTTACGACATAAGAAAAACCTTCCATGAATTCGACCCATTTGGCTTGATTCCGAGACAACTTTGGTTAGCCTTTAGATATCTTAAGGATTTATGATCAATGTAGATCATGAATTCCTTAGGCAACAGATAGTATTGCTATATCGTTGGGGTTCGCATTAAGGAATAGAACTCCTTGTCATAGTCAAAATAGTTAAGTGTAGCTCTTTGAAGTTTCTCGTTGAAGTAAGCAATAAGTTAGCCTCCTTACATCAGCACAATACCTATGTTTAGTCCGGATGCATCCCACTCTACTTCAAACACTTTGTCAAAGCTCAGCAAAGCTAAGACGAGGGCTATAGTCAGCCTTTCTCTTACCTCCTCAAAACTCCTCTTCTCTTTCTCTCCCCATCTAAATTCAACGTTCTTCTTTGACAATTTGGTAAGTAGGGCTGCAATCATATTGAAATTCTTTATAAATCTGAGGTAAAACGATACCAGGCTATGGAAACTTCTCATGTCTACAAAATAGGTCAACTCAGGCCATTCTATGATTGCCCTTATTTTCTCATCATCGACTTGGATGCTACCTCCACTCACAAAAAACCCCAAGAAAATTACCTCAAATTAGCAAAAGTCGCACTTCTTCAGATTGACGTAGAGCTGTTCAGCTTAGAGTTTTGAAAAGACTCTTCAGAGATGCTCTTGGTAAGTCTTCAATTCTGCATTGTATATTAGAATGTCATCAAAATAAACTAAGACAAACTTTCCTATTAATTCTTAGAGCACATGATTCATCAGATGCATAAATATGCTTGGCATATTAGATTGTGCAAGTGGCATTACAAACCATTCATATAAACCATGTCATGTCTTGAATGTGGTCTTCTACTCATCACCCTCACGCATTCGAATATGATGGTATCCAAATTTAAGGTTGTTCTTGGAGAACACTCTTACTCTACTTAATTCATCTAGCATGTCATCAAGCCTAGGTATGGGATACCTGTACTTGATAGTTATTCAATTGATTACTTGACTATCTACATACATCCTCCAAAAACCCTATTTCTTTAGTACTAAGAAGGTTATAATGGTACAGGGGCCAAGGGACTCACGCACATACCCCTTCTTGATTAGCTCATCTACTTACTTCTATAGCTCGATGGCCTGTTCAAGATTCAGCCTATAAGCAGGCTTATTCAACGATACGACTCTTGATTGTAAGTCAATTGCATGTTTAATGCCTTAAATGGGAGATAATCCTTCTAGTAACTCATCTGGGAACAAGTCAATGAACTCTTCCAGTAATGTTTTTTCCTTGGGGGAATGCTTTACCTCCTTAGATCTCATCTCCAATATTCGTTGGACCAGCATATAGGTTGATCTTTCAAGTTATCACTAAAGCCTCTTTCTTCAGGGTTCAGTTAAGTTAAGATTGCATGACCTTTAGTTGCTCGGTAGTCATAGGACTTAATCCCATCCTCTTACCTTAATGCTCTACAAAACATGTATTCCTCCTTCCATCATATATAATTGCTTAGTCAAACATCCATGGTCATCCAAGTAAAATGTGTAACATACTCATGGGCATTACATCACAAAGCAATTTGTCTTGATATTTGCTAATACAGATCAACATAGACACTTGTTTATCCACCTATAAGGCTCCCTTATCACTAAGCCAATGAAGCTTCTAAAGTTTTAGGTGGGGCTTAGTCGAAAATTTCAATTGCTGGACCATAAATACAAAGGCTACATTGGTGTAGCTCCTATTATCGACAATCAACACACATAAGGACTCATTCACCTTACATCTAATATAGAAGAGATTTTCTCTCTATTCGTCTTTGGGCACAAAACTAACACTCATTATCCTTCTCAACATTAGAATGGTTGGCATAAAGCTGCATTCTTCATTGTAGATAACTTCCTCCTCGAGCAACTCGGTCTGTCAGTCCTCTTTCAGCTCCTTTACTTCTTTGTTAGTATTGTCCACTTCGATAGTCAGCATCACACGTTGGATTAACATAATTCTTTTATTTAGACACTGAATGGCCATGTATCCAAAGTCTTCTCATTTGAAACACTTGATCTTACTCATCTTCTTCCCTAAACTCTGGCCCTCCTTAAACTTCCTTAGGAGCTCCTTCTTCTCTGCTTGGGTAGTCTGAGCAGGTCAGACATTAGCAACCTTACTTGGTTCCATTCACATGGGTCTACTTGGAATAGATAAGCTACCGCCAAGTTGGTTGATGGGTGGTTAGAACCTTCCTATTTGGAGCCTTCCTATCCTTTGAGTGGCTTAGATTGTATCATCAAAGCATTCCAATATCTAGGGTTTTTAGGACATTACTAATCTCATATTTCATCCCATCAATGAACCGAGATATAGTTAAGTTCTCTGGCTCTATGACTTCACATTGGATTATTAACATTTGGAATTCTTTAACATAAGTGTCTACACTCGATCCTCTTTGTCTGAGTTCTTATAGTTTTTTAAAGGCATCCTACAAATAATAGCTTGGCTCAAACCTTCTCCACATAACCCTCTTCATTTCATCCCAACTCCTAACTCTCTCTTTCCTTCTCTTCTTTAAGTGGCTTGTAAGTTCTTCGGCCATAAGGCGGTAGAAACAGTGAACTTTAATACAGTAAGTCTAATCTTTGCATTATTAGGTACGTCATGGCATTCAAACTACTTTTCAATCCTATCTACCAATCTAGGTTGTCCTTAGCATCACTACTCTAAAAAATACTTAAAATATGCATCCTTAACCCTTTAACTCTAAGAGCTCGTACATTTTTTTCTTTATGCTCATAATACTCTCCTGCTTCGTCATTTCCTTCATCTTCCTCCTCAATTTCTTTAAGGGCTAGCCTTCATCTAGCATCCCTACCCATTCCTTCAACTCAAGGAGGTTGATTTGGGGCATTAACTTGGCCAAGGTTAACAATAGAACCATTATCACACAAGTGTGGTAACAAACCACTCAAAGAACAAAGTAATAGAGTCTAGCTTCGAATGTAGCTAGGCTTAGATACCAAGATGATACAGACTCCATGGGTGAACATAAGAACCTAATATTACGTGTAGCCGAGGGGTAGGTCAAGGCCAGGAGATGGCTCGAAAAGTAAATGGTAGTCGAAGGTTAAGTCGAGTTACACTTGATATGACGCATAAGTATGGCCGGAGGTCACTTGCCACTAGTCTACACTCAATAAGCTAAATAAGAGTAGCTCAAGAGTAAGTAGGGGGATACCTAACTCAAGAGGGTATAAAAGTTTAGTATATTCTCTGTATGATGATTTTACGACTATTACATTATGCGAGTATTTATAATACCTAGTTAAGGTAAGTCCTAAATTACATAAAATTAAATAAATGGATCCCTACTTGCTAAACAAAAGGAGAATAATTTATAAGGGAAGCATGTATTTGTGCAAAAAGAATATCCTATGTAAAAAAGGATAATACAAATGTCAGAAAAGATAACGCATACATGTTTTACTCAATTTATAGTCTTAATAACATTATGAGCTAAGCAAGGGTAGGCATTGATTAGGTCTAATTAGCATCAGTAGTTCAACAGCTCTAATTGCTAGGATTGGATGAGGGTCAGCTTAAGGACAACTCACATTCGGGTCAGCTCTTGGATGGTTAGCTCTTGAAATTTGTCAAATTGGCCTCAATACTGTAGAGATGGCTATTTTCCTAATTTGGTGCTAGGACTGGAGTGTTAAGGAGGGGTTGGCTGGGTACCTTGGTTGATCACCTCAGCAATTTTTTGGATAGTGTGGAGAGCGAGGTAGCTCAAAAGATTGAACTAGGGTAAACATTGCTTCTTAACACTTAACTTACATCGGATAGCTCGGTGAACCATTTGAGAAAGCCTTAGGCTAGGGAGTGCGTGATCGGTCTTTAATCCCTATCAATGGTCTTAGCATCTTAAGACCTAAAGTAGCCTATGAGTCCATAATACAAATAGGTTCAAATGTAGGTACTCAACTCTACTACATGAGCCCATATATATTAGCTATATCATCCCAAGGTTACCAATTAGATCGAATATTAGTATATAGGTCCACTACGATTGTCCATAAAAGCATCCTGTTCCCTCAATACAACTTAGCTGTAGTTTAGACTAACTTGTAACCACAATATTCCCCTTCGTCAACAAACCATTTAGTGCCTAATCTACCATATTATTTTAATATGTAGCTACATTTAGAATATTGCTACATACTAGTCAATAGGTGCCTACTTGATCATCGGTATCCTTAGATGTTTCAATCTTAACCATACGTAAGGGATTTACAGTTAAGGGTTCAATGTGCTTAATTTCATTTGAGTTGCTATCTTAAAAAGCATCACAACATGCAAGGTAATCACTTAACTTAGCCCTACTCATTGAAACAATTTGGTAAGTCAAATACTTAAAGCATGATAAGCAAGCATACATTACTATCAATGGCTTAATTAGAGTCTAGATCCATATCCTACATGTAAGGTTTGATTTTTCACTAATTCAACAATTTTATACTTATGTAAATAGATAATCCTTCTACTTTATTTTACTTTATCCTAACTTATTGTTAATATTGTTATTATCTCAATATCATACTTTATTTATTTTGTTTACTTGATATATTGTTATTAATACTTTATTTTATCTTATGATCATTGTTATTACTACACTTTATTTAATTACTTTATTTTATCTTGTTATCATTGTTAATGCCTTAATTTTATCTTATTATCAATATTAATAGTTTATTTGAACTTATTATCATTGTATTCTTTTTCTTATACTTATATATGTATATTTATATTTTACCTTATCTTATTATTTCATATGTATGTAGATCATGTAAAGAAGGGGAGATTAGCTGGTTGACCAATCTCTTATAGTTTAATTAATAACTTTCTAAAATTGGTGGACTATGCTTCTATAAACATATTTTTAAAGAGAAACCTTTCTTTTATTTTTCAAAAGGTCAATTCATACCCTTCTCCAATAATCATTTAGAGCCAATCCTTTTGCTTATACAAATTCAACCATTTTGAAGATCTTAAAGCATCTCCTAATTTCAATGATCCAAAATGTATCGAAAACTAATTTCCGTTATACCAAACTTTATATATACGCTTTTCTTCAATATCCATCAACTCCATATAAGGAAAGGTAGAGGGCTCAATTCAATTTGTAGGCATTGAGCCAAATTATTAAATGGAATTGACTTCTTGGATTAAGGGGATAGAGCCCAGATAATGAAGCTCAATTAGTATAGTGGGCTTGGAGTAAGATCTGTTGGATTAGTCTACTTGATTCAATCTTTCTCAATTTGGATAACATTAAGAAAATAAGGCTACTATGGGGCATTAACCTGTTAAAGAAGATCCATTTAAGGTCCATAAAAGAAGGGATCGCTTATAGTTATTGATCAATGTTATGATCTAATGGATGGGACCAATGACCAATTTTTATAAATACCCTACCCTTTCCTTAATTTAGATAGATGAAACCCTTAAGTAACACCATTACTTTACTAGATTTCTCACTCAAATGAATTAAACACTCATCCTTTTCAAGAATTAGCACCTCATTCATCACAAACAATGGAGTTTGATATTATTCAGCTCCTTTACTTGTCATACCCTATGTTAAAGTCTTATTGAGATTACTTATTATTATTTCCTTCCATCTTTCTCTTGATCGTCTTACAAGTACTACTCAAGTCAATTCATTTCCCTTAATTACATATGATGCATTTATCACGTCACACGTATGTGATCTCTATACACAAACCCTTATATCTATAGAAAATAACCCTAACCAATATCTAAATCTTCTCATAAAACAAAACCATGAAGGATTGAGAGCGTACTTTATTAATCTTTAACATGCAATTTAACACTCTACACATATATTACTTCCAAACCCTACATATTAGTTAAATTTCTCCATAGCGAAGTTCATTAAAATTCTCTAGCACCACAAAGTTAGCCTAAGAGATAAGTAATGTAATGATAATTAGGGCTTATTATTTGTTTAGTGGTTTAAATACAAAATTCAAAAGTTATTAGTAAAAAAAAAAAGCAAAAATATCTTAAGTGATTATCCGTTGAAATTTAGTTGTGAGGAGGGAGAAAAAAACATGAAAGTTTCTTTTGAAATTGAAATATGCATTTTAATATCGAGGATAATAATTTTATGTAGGGAAGGGAAATAAAAAGTTAGAGAAATTTGCCTATTTACCATTAAAATTAATAAATATTATATAATTATAAATAATATAAAAAAATTACCAAAATATTATCAAAATACTATAGTTATATTGCATTTTAAAAATGCAATATTTTTTACTAAAATACCATAATTATATCACATCTTAAAAATATGATATTAATATTTGTACATAAATCGTATTTTTAATATGCAATATTAGTGCATTTGCACTTATATAACAACGGTACATAAGAAGCAACATATGTATATAGTAGCTATCTTTTGATAACTTTTTTTTTTTTAAATATAATTTGTAATTATATAGTTTTTGTTTCTAAGGTTAATAAACATGTATTGCATCCCCAAAAGTTACATTTAATTAAGTTTGGTAAAATTACCAAAATGCCCTACTTAAGGCATTTCAAAGACGATAATTTTATCTCATATTACGATGATATCTCCATATTTTCAATTATGGAAAAAGTAGTCTATTGCCGATATAAATTGTTAACATGTTATAGAATTTATTCTGATTTATAACTAATCCACGTTCTATCTCCATATTAAAGTTAAAGCCTTAAAAGTTTATGACTAAAATTTATCCAACACTACTAAAAACGATTCGCCCAAGACTCCATCCGGTTCTTTATTTTCAAAATCTCACGTTTCGATCCAGATTCACATTGTTAGAAACCACTTAAACTTATAGTTACATACATCATAAGAATCCCAAAATTCCTGTCTCGGCCCTTCTCCATATACTTTACTGGATTCCAATTCCTCGCGACAATATAATAATTTACTGTTATCCTCTCGCACGAGTACTTCTTGCGGGAAGGCAAGAGAGAGACGTGCGAGCGAAAGGAAGGGAGTGAGCGACAAGGCTTAATCTTAGACTTAAATTTTAAGGATATTTCAGGAACTAATAAACGTTGCTCGCTTTATGCTGGATATCAAAAGATGGTCAAAATGAACAACAGATAAAGGCTTAAAAAGTACTTTAGTTGGTTACATGTATGGTCCATTTAAAGTTGATTTTATTATTCGTAGAGAAAAATTCACTCTAACTTCTCTTATAATCTTTTATTTATTTATTTTAAATCATAGTATGGAGATAATGCATTGTTCTCATTCAGGTTGGATTTCTTTACATGTTCTTCTCGTGTTCTTTTTCATATATAATAATAAAATAACTTTTTTTTATGCTTTTATTCGTTTATTCTAGATTCTCTCTCATTTATTCAAATGGTGGGAGATAGATAGAAACAATAGTTTTCAATGTTGAATTAACAAATATAATAAACTTCAGATTAGGAGGGGAGAAAATAATAAAGCATAAATTCTCGAATTATTTTATGGTTCCATTGATCTGATTGTCTAAATATTAAAAATTCTTTTATATATTAACTCCATCGAAACACAAACTTTTAAGCCATTTTACGGTTCTATTAATGGAGTTATAAAAATTCCTTTTTTCTAATTAGCACTCTTTTGTTATTAGTTTTACAAATTCATAACGCGAAACCGCTAATAACTTAATACGTACATTGCTTTTTACATATTTGTTTGATGAATCAGAAATAGCACAAATACACCATTGACTAGTTTCATCCAGTTGTTTATTTATTTATTTATTTTTTTTTGCCCTCGGTAAAAACAGTAATGCCATTTATGAAGATATAGTAATTAGTGATACAATTTTCATTGGCTTTTGATTTTCCGATAAAATGAACACGGAGGGTCTCAAACTTTTTCATGGAATATCGACCCGTCCAAGAATCCCAGCACAAACATTTCTTAAAAGAGGATAAAACCACCAACCAACCATACGAAACATAATAATACGAAGAAGAAGAAGAAAAACCCTTAAAATTGTTTTAGGGAACTTATTAAGTATCTCAAACAACCTTTTTACTCTATTTAACGTTAGCTGTATAGTGTTAAGCGTTTGGAAAGATAAAAATCTTTTTATAATATTTAGTATTTGAATTTTGACCATTTTGAATCGATTATCTATACTCTAAGATTGCCGATTCTACTACCTAACCTAATTACACCTTTGGAGATTAGAGCGACTATCTATACCAAATGTGTGTTAAGTTGGTTTTTTCAACGTATTTGTGAGTTATTATGTATATTGTATATTATTTTAATAAGGAAATTTCACTAAGATATCCATGTAGCTATATAGGTAGCAAAAATGATTACTCTAGAATAATAATACTTGATCTTAAAAATGGGTTCTTGTTATCACTAATTATATTTAGAGGGTTGTGTAGGTATCTTAAGTAAAATATAAAATATATAAGTAGATAATTTATAAAAGAGGCAATCAGAATCCAATATATGGTTTTAGATCGAGTTAGCATAGATAATATTAGGGAAAAAGAAAAAAAAATGGTTAAAAATAAAAATTCAAAAATTTTGGTTTTTGAAAAAATATTTTTATGAATATAATACTTGAAATTACTTTTTCAAAAGAATCTAAAGTCGCCTTTTTAGATGTTGTATTGTTGAGAATTTTTTTCTAAAACTCATATTTTTATAATTTTTTTTTTGTTTTTACAATTTGTTTCCTTTTCCCGATAATATTACTGATCTTCAAAAGTTTAATTAAATACCAAAATTTGTAATCTCAAAGTTTAGATAATTTAAATGAGAGATGGGTCAAAATTCAAATACTAAAGATCATAGTAGTAATATTAATAAAGCGGAAAAGGAAAAGGAAGAGACAACAAACCCCCCATCTCTCTCCCTCTCTCCTGTCTTTGAGTGTTGAAAAGGAAAGTCGAAAGAGGAAAGCACAAGCACAAGCACATACACAAACACAAACAAAGATGATTCCTTTGAAACTCGTCCGTTCTCTTGTTCTTGGTGTACCCATGAACAACCCTCTTCTTCAAAGCCAAAACAACACCAATCCCAATCGTTCTTCTTCTTCCTCTGATTATGATGGTGATGGAGACGACGACGACGACGACGACGACGTTCATACTGCTAAAGCTTGCCATGCAAAAAAACCAAAACCCAGAAAAAACAAAACCACTAAAACCAGAAATACAAGAAGAACAAGAACAAGGACTCCTCTTCTGCTTTTTGTCCCAACAAAAGAGCTTATAACAGACACATATACACTAGCCACCATTGCTAGAGACATGGGCATGGATTTACATCCAACCCCATCGCTCTCTCACATCATCTTCGCATACCCATCATCATCATCATCATCATCATCATCTCCATCCCCATCACCAGTCTCTTCCATAACATCAACATCCACATCATCCTCCTCTTCTTCCTCATCCTCATCATCTTCCTCGGTTTTATTATCACTCCCCAACAATGCCGTCCCTCTTCCTTTTCCTTCTCTCTCTTCTGCTTCTCTATCTTCTCTCCGCTCCTTTGCCTCCCTCTCCAAAGGCCTCTTCAAGCTCGTCGTATTCAACTCCGAGACCCAACCAACCACTCACAATCCCTTCTCTTCGCCCTCTGTGAACTGGAACTGCTGCTCAGTTTCGCTGTTTTCGCGGTTGAGTGGGGATAGAATTGAGACGATGGATGGCTTTTCGCGGGCTTTAGCGGGTAATGGATGGAGCATTTTTAAGACTAGGATGGATCCGGGTTTGGCTTCCAGTGGGAACGGTGTGGTCTATTTGTTTAGGAAGATGGAGGCAAGCCGGGCTCGGGCTTTTCAAGAGAAAGGGAATGCTATTAGGGAGAACAGGATTAGGGAGTTGAGATTGCCACATTTGGATTTTGGCAATGCGCCTTTGAGGATTTTGCAATATATTGTTCTCATGACCGATGGTGTTTTTTATTTGACTTAAAGAGGTAAGTTTTTTCATGTTATTTCCATGGGTTGCCTTGTTTAGTGGATGAGACTTTTGTTGTTTCTTGTTATGATGAGGTGTTCTTTACCTTGGTTTCTTGAGGCCTTTTTGTTCTCTTGATGTGGGGATTAATTGTTTCTGAATCAAATTTCATCCTATTATCGTTCGATTCTTACTATTTGTATCATTTATCAAAATGCAACAAAATCGCTAAAAATATTAACTCTGTGTAAGCCCATGTAACAAATAGGTATGGTTAGTGTCTTGCTGTACATGACTATAAAATGGGTTAGTTTCGGCTCTTGGATTGACTTAAGAACTTGGTTACATCTATAGTTACATCACACGAATTCGATGTGTCAATATAAACTGCTGCCCGGGGTACAATTGAGAGAAGAATTTTCAAACGGATTATAGGAAGCATGCAGGGAAAGTAAAAATTTCCATAATCCACCTCATGAACTCTCATGATCATTAAAACCATAATCACTTGAGTCTTTATCACCATACCTTCAGTAGGAGCTGCATCTACTCCCTACTGCCCAACTTATTACCACCACGTGCCACATTCATTACCACCATCTACCAAAATGTCACTATGATCTTATACCACCACTGTCATAACCAATTCCTGAGTTATGAGCAAAATTGCCTAGATAGTATCTTGAATACAAGTAATCTGATTCATATATTTCTTCTTCTTAAGCTAACCTTTGTTTTCTAGTGCTGATGAGTCCATGTAGTCCGGCTAGGGAAATGTGATAGTTGGACCCCCCTCTGAAGTCCATGCTATTGTATGAGTGACGTGGATGAGTATTGTTGATTTATCAATCAAATGCCCAACAGTCAACATGCTGCAGTTTGTTTCTCACTTGGTGAAAATTCACTCTCTTGTAAATTTGGTCTTGTGTGTTGTAACTTGAAGCGTATGTATCCTAACTCAAGCGTTTAGTTCCATAACGATCATAGACAAAACTACTTTTTCCAATGCATTTATGATGGTTAAGAGATGGATAACTACATATAAGACTCAAGTTACAACACACAACACTGTAATTACAAAGTTCAAATTCCCTGGTTGACTTCTACTTTCTATATGCAGAGCGATTATTTCACTTGTTTTTTCTGTTCCCCCCAATTCTTCTTTGGCTTTACATATAATGTCAATCTTGCCTGCTCATATTACATAGATGGATTGGCATGCATCTTTAGGTTTTCCTCTAGTGTGAATGACAAGGTCTGAAGGATTGCTAGACTATACTTTTACTTTTCTCTGTTACTGGAGGAGTTGATATGGCCGTATGAATGTTGAGCTTGCTAAGAGTATAAATCCATCTGTCAACTGATTAACTTGAACAATCTTTCCTAGTTATAGTGCATAATTTGTACACAAGAGTGGCTTTAATTTGGGTGTTCATGACTTACCAAAGAATGTTAGTCTGAGATGATGGGCACGCAACGGTACTTTTATGGCATATGTGATATATCAGAACCTGATGCAGTTTTGTGCACTATGTTGATGGAGATCACCTACCATTTGCTTGACATTGCTAAAAGAATCTTTCAGCAGGTGTACTTCCATGCTGCTGTTGCATCTTGATATTCAGATTTGATGAATCAGTGGAAGGATTTCATCCCCAAAAAAAAAAAAAAAAAAAAAGAAAAGAAAAAAGAATCAGTAGAAGGATGAGATGCAGTGGGCTTATCTATGGAAGGAGGAGACCAGTGCAATAATCAAATGAAAGCAGCTGTTAGTGATGCATCAATCTTCGTTTTGTAGAAATTACACTAGAAAGGAAGTGGCCTCCTTGACATCATCATGGAAATAAGGAAATCTTATTGCTGACTTCTATGCTCATGAGCGAAGAGCAGAGGCTTCAGAACCTGCTTCCATGAGAATGAGCTGAACTTTTTTTAAGTTAGTTGATTCAGCCAATGATGCAGGAAGCTCTCATAGGTTTGGCTAGAATATGTTATCTATGTAAAAGGCATGCCATCTCTCTCTCTCTCTCTCTCTCTCTCTCTCCTTGAGAATATACCTGATTAACTTTCTCTCTTTCTCTCTACAGACCCCAATTTGCTGTCTGAACGGTATCCCGACTAATGGTGATCGAACTCTAGTAAAATCGAGCCAATCAATACATGCATTTTATCATTTTCACTGCCTGTGTTTGAACATCATTGGTGACGACATGCTTGAGACATACATAACCCCATGTTTGGGGATGTGACCTAATTCGCAGACTTACCTAGAGGCTAAACTAAGAGTCGATGGAATTTGAGCTTTGATAATGAAAAACGAATAGCAATTATAAAATTTTACTCTAAAGACAAGAAGAACTTATTGGTGCTTCCTTAGAATAATAGTCTTGATGATAACGTATTCTTTATCTAGACCGATTTTATCTTTCTTCTTTACTTTTCTCTCTATTGCCTTTATATAATGTCGTCTCTTTGGGCACTGAATGATGTGAAATTAGTTCTACGAGATTTCCGAAACTAACGAACGATTGACATGGACCGTGAAAAGTAATTTGAGTGTATCTATATTATTGACACACATCGTTTTGCATAACCCCTTCGGGAGAGAATAATACATTTTGGCAATCAAGTTTTAATCCAGTATTGATAGTTTTAGGTACATGATTAGTGGAAAGTTTCTTCTGGAAAAGCTTTTTCTTTTCAAGTTAAGGGAGCGACGAGGTAGTGGAAATTAGAGACCATTTGCACCGTTCCATGACAGATGAGTGAAACCTTGATTTGTGTGGACGAACTCAACAATAAGATAATCATACTGATAATTGGAGTTAGCCGAAAAAACTGAATATGGGGTAAAGCTCCTGGGTCGACATTTACTACTGCCCTGTTTAGACCAGCAAAAGAATTTGCACTTCGGGACGGAGTAAGAGAGAGCAATTATAAGCAACTAAACATATTACTTTTTTCATTGCTGGACGATCCCATGCAAAAGAATATTTAACGCGACCACATAGATCGTCATAGAACACCATATAGGATTATGCATTCTAGTGCCGGTTCCATAAGATGAACAGCATACTTCAGATCTGGAGTGTTTAACATGGTGCATAATCTATATCTTTCGTTAAAGAATTTACTCTCGTTTCAACATATGATCAAGATGTATCAGCAGCCGATGAAAACTCGAGCTAGCGTCCCCTCCCCACTTGGAATTTGGCTATTATAGCAACGCATGCAAAAACAGTGAATACCATCGATGGATTAATGCTTCCAGGTTGAAAACCAGAACCCGATCATCAAACACAAAAAATTTCAATCATCAAGATGAAAATGAAGAATTAATGGGATCAACATCCTAGAGCCATCACAGACTCAAAAGTATACTAGACGTGGATATCAGGAGGCTGCCTTGTGACCGGAGCCTAAAGGTAGTCTCAGTCCCTATCGTTTAATTACATCTTCAACAAAGTTATATGCATTTCGGAACTAATGGAATGAGATCATGTTGCATGAGCTCCATGCGTCCTTGATGCCCAAATACCAAAGACAAGAAACCAAAAGACGAACAGGATGGCCCAATAACGAGCAGGTCCATATTTGATTCTTGTAAGCACGAACTGCATGGGCAAGAAAAGAAATTTCCAAATGAATACATAATAACGTTCAAAGCTGTGCATAAATGCACTGCATGTGAACTGAAATTACCCATAAACATTTGCAATGACCCATCTGATCCAACCCCAGAATGCAGCTGCCCAAGTATACCTAGCATATTATATACTCTTTTTTCAGAAAGGTCATTGACATGCAATTAACCTTGTTTTTTCACAAACTAACATTGGATTACCCTTCGTCTTTCTAGTGATATCTCCTTTTTTTTAGGAAACAAGTTATATATCAGCTCTTGGACGCAAAATAATAAGCATTGTCCCTCTCATTTATCCCACAATCTTTAATACACAAATTAGCTTATCGTATATTTTTGAAAGGGTTAAACTATGTAGTGATCATAAAGAAGTATATCACTTTTTTCAACCCCACCATTCCATCTCATCAGTTTCATGTACGAGTGAAGTTTATTTTCCTGAGATATCCAAATATGACCTGAAAGCTGTTTGCAAAGGCAGTTGTGAGTATCAGAAGAGTGTTCTAGACAGAGATAAGGATCCAAAAGCAAGATGCAGAATCAAGAGTTATAAATTACTTGGAGCGGATTACAGAGAATTTAATAGGTTTAGGTGATGGAAGAGAGGTAGCCAAGTAGTCTTTTGGAAAGGATATCTAGAATCTATCCATAGCCTCTCCAATTTATTGAATCAAGAAAGAATTGGAGACAAAATAAGCAGTCAATGTTTCTACATCCAGAAGGAGGAGCTTCAGGCTCATGGGCAGGAGAGAGTATAAAAGCAAAACTTTTATAATGATCACTAATAACACAAAGCCAAATGTCAAAAGATCTGTAGCTAAGCATAAAAACTGTGAGATACCAGAATTACATTGTACCAACTAAAAGAGTTGAACAAATCAGATAATATGGAGGTTTACCAGATCTAGGATTTGATGTCTAAAATCCAGGCAACATAGAACCTCAGAAGAAGTCAACAGTCATTCTAGAAGATAAATGCTAGTTGCAGCAATGTGGCAATGCACAAGCGCACAAAGCAGTTGACTTCTCTGATGGAATAGCAGCTAAAAGAATACCATCATATCACAGTACAAAAGATCAATGCGTGAAGACAGCAATAGCTGCTGCCAATGAAAATATGCTATGCTATAAAAGCAGTTGAAGTAGTTATGTTATACAATATACAGGATTCTTCTCTTCCTTCCACTTTGAATTTTATTGCCACTTCTGGAGCTTTAACATAGTCTAACTTTAAATACCACGTCCCTTTTTTTTTTTTGTGTGTGTGTTAAAGCCCTGCAACCAGCCTAGCCTTATGACAATATATCACATATCAAACAATTATTGTGCAAAAAAGAGAATAGAAGCTACTAATCCCCCAAAAAGAAAAAGGAAAAAAAAGAAAAAGAGGATGTAGGTTACTTACAAAGCGGAAGAAAACTACAACTGCCAAAGCACAAACACCTCCTAGAAGTATGTGAAGACCCCTTTTGGCAGTTTTCTGCAGATCAAAAATGAAGTAAACTAATAAATGGGCAAGATACAGAAAGAGTTGAAAAAAAACAAAGGGTAAATAAAAAGCAACAAGGATACAAGAAGCTAATCAGCCAATTCATTCCTGGCAAGGAATATGCATTAATTGATATGCCATAAAGCCTCAGAAGTGAGTCAACAAACAAGAATCTGATCCATCAAATAGAGGCAACACTACACATGGTACATTCGCCTTATACTCATCTATCACTATGTCATTAACTCAATTGTTTGAGTGAATTTGAACCAGGACTTCAGATTCACCTCCTTCTGCCGTGGACTTCCCCTTGAACTCTGTGAGGTTTTTCCTTAAAGAAGACCACTCTTACGACTGGCTTGCCATAAGTCATTAAACATTTTTCCAACCGTAGAAAGAGTTGAGGACTATGTCCTTTTTCTCACATGTTAACAAAGCTACCTGATCTTGCAATTCAACCACTTCTCCATGTACTTCCTCAAAATTCTTCTCTAATCCTTCTGCTGTAGCTTTCGCACATGTCATTATTCAAAAATACTTGAGATTATTGATGAAATTTCCCACAAGATGGAGCCAATTGATAGACACTATCACTTTATTGAGCTAAGAATGTAAAAAGAATGGATGAATTAGGGTTTTGAATGTATGAATGTAAGAATTAGGGTTTATATGTAAAATGAGTGTAAGAATCATGGTTTTTGTGCAGAGGGTAAGATGATTACAGAGATACCCAAGTACTTTTACTCAGTAGGATCCAAAATGACCGAGTTCCAACTTTATTTTTTGACTAACTCTCCGATTATGACCTCCCTCCTTATTTATGTTACTAATGCAAGCAGGTCAAGGCTATCCCCCATATGCTAACTTGGTACATCTAGACCCTTAATTACTCTTTAAATATTAAGTGATAAAACTCTAATCATTAAGATGTTTTTTAATGCGATGACTTAAAGTATATCAAAACTTTGAAATTAAGCATATTCAAGCTAGGACAATTCAAGGATGGGTAACATCTTAAGAACTAACCAAATCAGATACTATCTAAGCGAGAAGAGTTTTGATCGGATCTTTACAAGTTATATCAAAATAGTAATCAGCCAAAAGAATAGTCTCCCTACCTAGTCGAGGTTCTAAACTTGCATAACCAAAATGACAAAAATGTCAATTCTGTAAAAAAGGGTGGCCAATCTTAGAATGTGTGACTTGGGAGACGGTTATACCAAAAAACAAAACCATATAACTTGTTATACCAAAGTGGATAATATCTCAATGGAAGAAAATCTGATCAAGTTGTTATACCCTTCCATTTGTTTTACCTAACACTCTACATAACAAACAATATACTCCTTGACCTAAGTCCATACACAACGCAATACTGCAACACAATATTGCAACAACTCCCCCTCAACACATCATATTCATGTACACAACACATCAGATACCCTATACTATAGAAACTACACCATTACACAGCAAACTACATAGCAACACAACTACACAAAACCACCAAACACCCCCTGACTTACACAACACATACAACACCCCAAACACGCAACACCTACACAAAAAATAAAATCAACATATAGCAAAAATAGATTTAGGGAGCAACCACCCTAGACCTCCTTTTATAAACATGTAGACCTAACTCTTGGTATCAAGGGGGATAAACAATTTGTAAGGGTTTATAAATAACTTCAAAGAGCAAAACACCCCCATGATTTACGATATCCTATATCTATCACCCTCCTTGTATAGCTAACGTACGATGAATAAAGTCATTGGAAATACCCTGTAAACCATATTAAGCCAATTTTACAGTGAATTCTCCAAAGCCAATAAGAAAGTCAAATCACTCTATCATTTGAGTCTGCTTTCCAACTTAAAATTTAATAACTTTTGATTTCGTAGTTAAAATGACACATTCACTTAGCTAAAAGTAATAAGGGCATAATAGATTCTCTATTCATTGGGAATAGAATAGATAAGTAATAAGCTATTACATTGTTTTGTTGAAATAAAATGAACAACAATGAATAGATAGGGTTGAAATTGTGAAGTTGGGTTCAATCATTGAACCTTCTTCTCTATTGCCAATTTTGAATTTGATACCAATGCACCTGTAAAAAAAGACTAAGGAAAACGATTTTTTTGGGTTGGGTAATGTCAAATTTTATAAATTTTTCAAGAAAAGATACAAGGGAGGGTAGTAAAAAGGTATTGTTATGTCCATGCTTACCAAGTACCCAATTGTTTAACTTTCTTGTAGTATAGTGATGAGAGATTGTCTGATTTTATAGTTGGTTTAAAATACACCAAAAACTAAACTCTTCCCACAATGTGCTTTTGAACCCAACTTTCATTGGATTTTATAAACACCTTCCTTGATTGCATGGAATACTAGGATTCTCCACTGTAAGTTATTGACACAACATAACCATCACATATCTTCTTTATATGCCCCTAAAGAAAGATACCCAGGTCATAAAATGGTGCCTTAAGATGTCAGACAACCTCCAGTTTAATTGGGAATAGACAAGGAGAAAAGGAGCACTAAGTCTATATTCCACTGAAGTTGCAAAAGACTGTTTAGTTCCCATTAAGGTTGAATGAGAACTTATGGAACGAGATACAATCCATTAGCCACATAACTAACACTAGGCATAAGACCTAGAACGAGTAGGACTTATGCTAAGTCCATCAAGTGTTAAGCATTTATCAGGTCAACCTTAATTTTACATTTATGGATCTTGCGAGATCATACCGTTGTCCAAGGTCCTCCAACCCAGCCAAAGCAGATTGCTTTCACCAATTAACCTTAACAGTGCCTCTTTAATGAGGTATTGCAGCAAGTTATTTGAATATAAAGTATAATCTCTATCCAGACGGTTTTCACTTGTATAAGTACAATAGAGGTATTTCTTAATTCCTTCACAAATCTCTCATTTGAAGGAATCCTTAATTTATGTACTTATTATTGTCCAAAACCTCCACATTCATAAGGGTTGCTATTCTAGGTAAAATATTACCTAACTGTACTTGAATGAGAAGCAGGGATGAAAATCCTATTTTTATCTTTTACTATTACAAACCAAAGAAATTGACTTCTTTTCACCTCCTTTTCTTAGGACCATGGACACACCAATTGCAAAGTCTGATTTGCACAGACAGCCAACCTTTCTATATGATCTCCAACTTATATTCACAGAATTATAAGCACACTTACATATAACAGGAG
The DNA here is from genome assembly GCA_024138005.1 of Lumnitzera racemosa. NCBI lineage: Eukaryota > Viridiplantae > Streptophyta > Magnoliopsida > Myrtales > Combretaceae > Lumnitzera > Lumnitzera racemosa. Next base: position 24,707,158 of record JAMXBC010000008.1, read on the forward strand.
TTACTTGTCTCCTTTTCTACCCTCATGAACATACAAGTGCACATTGCTGTCATGAAGACAGGCCATGGACATCCAACGCTACTTGAAGAGACCATGCATTCTATTAATTATATCGACACTTGCATTACTTTCTATAGATACACCAAAAGGATATTACGCACCAAAATGTACACAACTGATATTAAGTGTGAAGAAAAGCTAAAGCAGGATGAGCCAAAAAGATTATGAAGTTAAATCAGCCGGAAGCTTTTGTGGCATACCTTTCCAACACGAGGAGCTATGAGCCAAGCAAGCGTCACTGTCAGTAATCCAGTAGCAAGCAAAATACCAGTGCCTTCAACAGCCCACTTTGTTGCTGGATTCTCGGAAGGGACATTCTCTCCAGTTACAGTAGTTGGTGGTTGCTCAGAAACAGCCATTGAAGGAACAACATTGTTATTATTGCTGGTTGTTGTGGTGATGCTATTATTATGTGGACTAAACCAGAGTGAAATCTCACTAAGCCTTTGCCTCCTGATAGCAGCAATGGCATCAGGATCTACACCTGTAGCTGTATTTGACTGGACAGGATTAGGTTCTCCACTAGCTGTCCTTTCCCTCAATACTTCATAATCCTTCAAGGAGCTGACAACCTTTCTGAAGTCACTGGTTCTGATATTTTTTGCAATATTTCCACAGATTTCACAGACGGTGGACCCATGATTGACAAACCATTTAAGTGCACATGCATAGTGCACTACTGCAAGATCACTTTTGCAAGAACATCCAAGCTCCACCAAAGAGTCTTGATGGTAACCTTTTTCCAAATCAGCACTACAAATAAAAAGCTCTCCTTCAGGACTGATGATCTCAACAAAACCTGAATCTCTTTTTGAACTTTTTGCATGAGAACTAATGCTTTCATCATCATGCAGAGCTTCTACACCAACAGCCCTCACATCATTATTGTTTTTGTGTCCTTCCGAACATGGAGGAATAATTTCCAAGAACCCCAATACAGTGTCTCCCCTGCGATCTGACTCAACACACTGACAAACCCGACAAATTGCTGCACCCAACTCCCTTTCTGAACTTTGGCGTGATAGAGCTCCCGAATCCTCACTCTCATTTGGAGAACAGACTGCTTCGGGACTGGTTTTCTCTGAAGCACTTTCTTTACCCATTACATTACACTATATGGTTACTTCTACAAATACAGTTCAAGCTGCAAAAATGTCCAGTGGCTTAACCCAGGCATCTCCACCTTGAATTCATTCCACAGCTTGTCCCTGATATAACCTCACATTCAATCTCAAAACCCAGACTTCCCAGTAACATGAATTAATCAAGCAGATGGATAAAGTTGCACCCATGAAAAAATGGCAGATTACAAATTCTTGAATATCACTTGAAAGATTCCAAAGATTTGCACATGATCCAGAGTCTTAACTTGTGTAACAAGCTACAAAACAAGATGTGACAGTTAACACTTAATCTAATTAAGCACAAAAACAAATGCAGAAAGAATTACAGTGATATATTACACCATCAAGCAAATGACTTCAAAATGTGATGCAGATAAAAACATGAAGAACCAAATCCATTTCACTAATATTCAATTTAGTCCTCAGACTCTCTCAAAGTTCAATTGAATCCTGTCACCTTTCCCTTCTGCACAGATCACCTATGCTGGACATGAACATGGCACATTATGTTGGCAAAATAATTGGGATGCAAGCTTTTAAAAGTTTGGAACTGAATTGAGCATTCGGAAAAGGTTCAGCACTAAACTGAAAACTAGCCAAGTTGTTTAGGAATAAAATTGTACTTCTTTCCCCAATATAAACCCAGAAGATGTTACCAATTCCAATTAATGTACATCTTAGAAATCACTTATAATTGGAAAACATAAATAATCTCAAACGGTTGCCTGATCGGTACCAATCCTTTTCAACTGCCACAACACGGTATTATAGCCGCAACTCCATCACACCATTAGTAAAGATAAATGGACCATTAACTGCATAAAGCAATCACTACTTAAATTGCCGCAGCTTCTTTACGGATCTCAATCCAAAACACCTATCTCTTGCATTTTCCGCCTCAAGTAACCACAATTCATATGGAAACTAAACAATATTCACAATTGAACGAACTTAAAACCCCAGGAACTCACGTGCATCGGTAATTAGTCAAAAAGAACTGAAAAACTTGCTCCAGAAATTTCAAACACCGAAGCATAGATAAAAATAATGATCAAATCAGAACCAAAAAGGAAAAAAAAATACACACACAAAAATCAATAGAAGTAAGAGGAAGGATTACGTACTAAATGAAGCAAAGCATATCAATTAATCACAACAAAACGAAATTAGAAAAGAGAGTAAACAAGAAGAAGAAGAAGAAGAAGAAGAAGAAGAAGAAAGGAACCTTGTTCGGTAATTATCATTACGATAATGGAAGAAGGAAGGAAGTATTAGATAGGTATAGTGAATGGAGCAGTCATAGATCCGTCAAAATCACTGATGTGGAGGATTCTATTCGAGTGGATTTTAAAACTTCAGACACAAACACATAAGGGAGAGAGAGAGAGAGAGGGGGAGTACGGTGCAGTGTCGTCCTGCTCGAGACTTCTGCTCGTTATGGTCCTTTTTATTTTATTTTTTTCATTTTACTTATTTATTTATTTCTTGAGGATAAAGAATCTAGTCTTATCTAGTCCAGTTAATGTATCTTATGGAATGTTTGTTTGCTTATACACTGACAGGTGGGTTTTTTTCGGTACGTAATGGGTTGAGATGGACACGATGCATTATTTTATATAGGTAAAAAGTGAAAAATGTATTTATATATCCCATTCTATTTTGTATATTTGTTTATACACATGTACCCTTGCTTCCTAACACCTTTGCATACCATTGCATCAAGGTGACAACAACTTTCTTTATGCAAATCGTGCAATGCACCATCTAATATACTAAGCTAGCTTTGTTATTAAATCGGTTAGGGGTGATCAATTTATATGGTAATAACCTGAAAAGATAATATGATGCAATATCTTAATATCTAAATACCAAAATCTTAAACTTAGTTATATTATAGTATTTTTCAAACATATAATAGTAAACATGTATCAACCACATACATTATCCATTTTCCATATAAGATGATATTCAAATATATTAATTGATAATATGAAACTCTAAACTACAAACACATGCATCCCCCTTATTATTACTTTGGTGTAGACATTTTATTTTTATCAACAAAATTTTTTAGGGTATTTTCTTAAGTTTTTGAAAACCTAAAATATAAAATTTCAAAAAGCTTTTTAAATAAGTACAGACAAAAAAAAAGAAGAAGAAAAAAGAAAACAAAAAAATAAATTTGCTAACTTTGCATGCCACGTATGATGCACGATTATCAGCTGACAACAACATCATGTCTGCATGACACCTCATATAAAAAAGCTCTTTCCCTTTCTTACTTCCTTCCTTTTCTTCCGAGTTCCTAAAATCACAAGTAAAATGATTAAAAATATATATATAAAAGGGGGTGGTTTTGGCTCTTAAAATTTACTTGATTTGATCTGATTTTTTGTATTCTAAAAGTAGGAAAAAAATATGGAATTGAAAGAGAAACATATGTATGATATTTTGAGCCTAAAATCTTGAAAAATAATAAAGGAAAAGTGTACTAAAGAAAAATAATAAAAGACGATGTCTTTTAGGAAACTTAGTGTATGTATCTTTAAATAAATAGAAAATTGAATCTCCTAATACAATCCCACCATGTAATTAGTGTTGGTAATTGGTAATAAGATATAAGAGATTAATTTTATCCTATTAATTAACATAAATAACACCTAAAGTGCATCAAAGTTGGATAAAAAGAGGAAGAAAAATAAAAGCGAAGTAAACCCATAAGATGCAACTGGATTTGATTCCCTAATTCAAAAGAGTTGTTTCTTAGCTATGAATGTCAAGTCCAAACTATAAATAAGGCTTCCTTTGTCACATTGAAACACATAATTGCACAAAAGATGAAATGGATTGTGAGAATTATTAAGCTTTTACTTCATATATTTAGTTCTAGGGTTTTGATGAAAACTTGATTTTCTGTGAGCAATTTAGAGGAAATGAGCATAATTTTATTGTAAATTAGTGGAGAGATTTTGAAGTTTGAGAAGTTGAGGGTCAAGAATCATTGCCACTTTGCCAAAAATCACTTAAAAAAGTATATAAACCTACTATCGATTCATAACTACGTGAGGTAAGCCCTTAGAACCATTATGTGTTTTTTATCATTCTTGTTTCCTTTTCGATTTTGATCCATGTTATAAGTTGAAAAATCATAAAATTATGTTTTTATGTGTTTAAGAAGCTTGTTTGATGCAATTATTGTAATATAGTTAATAGGATTTATTGTTTCTATTATATAATGATCACATAATGTTTATATAAGTTTATGTACTTGCTGTTAATTCTTGATATTTTGATTAAATTAGTTATTTTGATTGATGAATTATAAGATATTTATCATGATTCATGTTTGTATAATATAGAATTGATGTTTGATCTTGTGATTATTATGGAATTAGATGTTTTGATTCAAAATTTTATTAAATTGTCATAATAAAGTAGTTTTTGTTAATAATTGTATATTGTTAATGTATAAATAATAAGCGTGCTATATAAAATATATCTATGATTCTATATAACTTTTACTTTATGTGATTTATTTAACATGTATGCCTTTAATATAAGAAGGGCTTTTCCTTTACTTTTTTTTTTCAAAAAAAAAAATTGTTTTACCACCTTACAAAATTGTTTTTCTTAAACAAAAAATCTAAACAAACCTTTTATTATTAAATAAGGGATTATTTTTTTTCAAAAAATTTTAGACTAAAAAATAATATTCTCAAAATTAATTAATACATAAATACTTAAAGTTGAATATTTCTTAAATAAAATGGACCAACTTCCTAAACATTTTATAAAATTATTTTTAAACTACATAGGTCTAATTGTAGTTAGTAGATATATAGGCATTTTGAACAACCCTAAAGTATATTTTTCCTTTTCTTTAATGTCAAGCCCATTTTATTTTAAGAAACTCATCAAAAGGCCACTTACTTTATAGACTTTTTTTTTTAATCTTTTTAGGTTTTAAATACATTAGCCTTCAAGCCTAGTAATTTTTTAGTTTCCTTTTTCTAAGTTTTTCTTTTTTTTTTTTTGAAAATTGCAGACTAATAGTTGAAATTAAGGTTCATCCACCTATGGGCCTTAATTTCACTTTTTTTTTTTAATTTTTATTTTGATTGGGTAACAACTCTATTTTTCAAAAAACTTTTTTAGTTTGGTTGAGAAGTTTATGTTAAGTAGGCTAGTTTAATATAAATTAAGCAAGGAAAAGAGAGAAATTGATTTTTCAACTCAATAGACTGGTGACTCTATTGCGGACTGCTTATGGGCTAACAATAAAAAAAGTCTGTAAATTATTTAGGCCTTTGTATATAAATAATAAAATAATGATCAGGCTTTGTTTTCTTTAGTATTTAAAATTATATATATATATATAGTTGTATTAATGTAGGCTTCAGTCGTGTAGGGAAAAAAAGAAAGAAAAAGAAAAAGAGGTTTGGCCCATTAGGCCTTAGGGGGAAGTTTTTTCTCATGATGTGTGTTTAGAAACAATCGAACTCAAACCATCCTAGGAGCCTAAAAGGGAAGCCATTGTATAAGTCTTGAGTGATGCAATGTAATAGCCATTTGGGACCAAGTTGGCCAATTTTGCTCAAGTTTCAAATAAGCCAATGACTTATCTAAGGCCTTTTAAAACTTGAGAACCTTTTTAGAACCCACCCAACTTCATTCATGAATATGTAGCAAGTCCATTAAAATCAAAAGCTACAACATGGTAGAATACGTAGATGTATATTCTTGTATTTTTGAAAATCTATAAAAAAAAAAAAAACTTTATACTTTGTAATTTCTTGTATATTCTTTGCAAAAGTAAGATATGTAAATTTAGTTTTTCATTTTTTTAGAAATTTTTAAAATAATGAAAAAGGATATTTACATAAATAAGCCCAAGGGCCTTAAGAATATGCTCAAGAGATGGTTCCAGCTTTTTAGCCTTAAGCAACAAGACTACATCAAAGCGAAAATTGGCCCCCCTTATGTTCCTGATGGAGATTTCTATCAACCTCACTTTTGTATGGGCCTTGGTTTACTTATGGAACCTAAAGCTTGTGGCTTTCTGTTTTAGGGCTCATCAGTTATGCTTTTTTATCAAAGAATACACTTAGTAATTAAAGGCTCCTACAATATGAGTGAAATCTACCTTCCAAACCTTGAAAAGGGTGCTCACAACATCCTTTGTGACTTATTAGGGGTAAAAAAGAATGAAATAGACCAAGCCTCAAAGCATAATAATGGGAGGCATCTAAAGCTGTCTAATTTGCAGGAGTGGTTTGTAGGAAAGTCTAGGTACTGAGAGAAGTATGATGTCCTTTATGGGGTCTACCAAGGATGGTAATGTAACCACTGCTATGCATATATCTTAGTGATATTTAGGATTGTCTTATTTCCAAAAGGAGTATTTAATATCTACTTTTGGGTTGCAAAGATAGTGGCCCTATTTCTAGAAGGGAAATCTTATGTCCCAACCCTCTTAGTTGAGCAAATCAGATTATTGAATCACCTTAAGGCTAAAAGACATGGAGATATGAAGACTTCCCTTGGCTTGCTTATGATTTGTTTGGTTAACTACATGGCAATCAACCAACTCAAATTCCATAAGGTTAAGTTTGCTATGAAGATTGATATAATCTTGACCTTTTTGAGGGTTGAGTTGCCAAAAGCCCTTACTTACTGTTGAGTTGAGGTCCTTCAAAATTTTAATGTTGAAGACTTATTCTGGGTTGCTAAATGGTATGTTGCTAAAGAGATGGTAAGGGGTTGTAGAGATTACGAGGTACTTCCACTCATTAGGATGAATTGGTGCATAGGCTATCTAGCTGCAGTGATCCGACAAGGTAGGCCCATTTAGGCTATAGTACACATGCCCTCATTGGATAAGGTAAATATAGGCTATAATGACTAGTATGATGCATTTTCGAAGTCGTATATATAGAGAGACATTACAATGAACTCGCATAAAGGAAAACAAAAAGGAGTTTAGTGATCCCAAGTAGCTACCAGCTAGATATGACACACCAACAGATCCTACTCAACCTACTCTTAACACTTAATATGACATACGAATGAAGTATTAGGGTTACTCACCACTAACTTTTGTTAAATGAGTTAGATAAGAGTTATAAAAAATGGAGAACCACGATTACCCTATAAAGGAAATTGTAATTTTAAAAATGAGTATTGATGTCTACATACAAGATAAGTGAGGTATTTATATGACCTTAACTAGGGTTACAATAATAAGGAGAAGACAAAAAGGATAAGTACAAAAGATTCCTCGAACATACTAATAGGGTAAAAATGGCAAGTGATGTATTGTATGGAAAAACAAAGAATCCTTCTAAAATATTATACTAGAAGACATATATCAAGCTAATGTTAACAATTGGATACTTAACTATTTTAAGAGGTGTAGTTTCTCTAGCAGCTTGGCACTTAGTAGGATCACCTCAAAAGAGGTCAAAAAGAAGGTAAGAGTCTAGCTTAACCCGATCTAGGTCAAGTCCGAACTCGAATACTATGTATTGCCTAAGCCCTCTTCAAGTCGAATAACTAGACAACTCAACTCCGAAGGAAGTATGCTGCTCGTCAATTTAGGAACTGTCCTGATTACAGTTAAAGCTCAACACTCAGGTCAGGTAAGAGAGAGTAGGCCTAGGTTGGTGATTGAATCTTCATTCTTGAACTGTTCTAGAGCTAGTATTCATTAGCCAAGTCTATGTAATCATCTTGCTCAGCTTCGAATAATGGGTTTAGGGGATTGATTCCTATCATCTTCTAGGGGCTTAGAGAGACTTGGCCTCAAATCTACAAGCTCTTCTCTAGTCAGGCCTACTTTTGTATCTTTAGGATGGTAAGGAATCAAGTCAAATATGTTGAATGTAGAAGAGACACCACAGTCCTCTAGGAGCTTAATTTGATTGGCGTTGTGGTTGATCTTCTTCAAAACCTTGAATGGACCATCTACTCTAAATGATAACTTGTTTTTCCTCATATGGGGAAATCTTTCTCAGTTAAGGAAGATCTAGACTAGATCACCTATGTTAAAAGAAACAGTTTTGCGACTTCGGCTACTAATCTCATTTTGTTGTTTGTTGAACCTGGTGAACTTCTTAGTCACTTGTTGGTGCAATTTATACAGTTTATGGGCTTAATAACTCCAAATTGGATTTCTTTGGGAGCAAAGTAGGTAACGATCATGTTTAGTGAGATGTTTGGGTTGAGGTCATAAATATCTTAATAGGAATCTTTCCAGTGGTGCTATAGACAATTTGATTGTAAGTGAACTCTACAATTGGCAAATATAGATCCTAGTTATTCAATTTTTTCCCACTATAGCTCGAAGTAAAGTTCCTAATGTTATGTTCACCACCTCAGTTTAGCCATCTACTTGTAAGTGACTACTTGAATTGAACATAAGTTTAGTACCAAGTCTCCTCCATAAGGTCTTCTAAAAATAGCTCAGGAGTTTAGTATCTTGATCTAAAATGATGGACTTCAGAACACCATATAAGCGGATGATTTCTTATAAAAACAAATCAATATAAAGCATCATTAGTTCGGTGGCATAGAATGAAGCGTATCATTTTTCTGAATTGATCCACAACTACAAGGATTCAGTCATTCCCTCTAGATATCTACGACAACCTTAGGATAAAGTCCATGCTCAGGTTGGTCCAAGGTAAGGTCAACTTAGGTAAAGGCATATATTCTCCATAAGGCTCCTTTTTCCGTTTCACTCTCTTACATACCCTTATGGACATCTTTGGCTAAGCTAAGCTAATAAAAGTTCTCTTTCAACAATTCCGTAATTATTGTCTCACCAAAATGCCCAAATAGACTACCATTGTGAACTTCCTTTACCAACAGCTTGCGTGCGGAATAATTGGGTATACACAGTGATACGAATCAAAGAAATAACACAGATCTCGAAATATGTCAACATGGGTTTGACATATAGGAAGTGAGATAGTTAATTTCAACAATGAATATGAATGGATATAACTCACCAGCACACAAACACTATTAGGGGGTTTGAGCTCGAAATAGGGTTCAATACAACTCACAAACACTAAATATTTCTCGAGATTCAAATGAAGGTTAGATCCAACTTACTAACTAGTTCAAATGAAGGGGTTCAGTACAATCCTAAGAACAAGATTGATAAGAACATGGAAAAGATTAAAGAGTTTAATCTATACTCGATAATTTAGCAAATGCGAACTTAAGAGTAACCTTGATAAAAAATGAAAAGATTCCAATCGCAGGAATATACTTTTCTATCTGATTTCGTATAACGATGTCATGTATATATGTCTTTACTGTTTACAGATGTTGTTATTTATAGCAAGTCCTAAATCCCAGTGATAAAACTGCAAATAATGTACAAGGCCTTAAACCCTAAATAATTGGGCCCATAAATAAAATAAAAGAAAATATGTACATGAATACAAAACTGTGCTTAGGGTTCATTTTGTAAGTAGTTATGTTTGGTAAAGTTACATTTGCTTGTAAATCAATGCAATGCTCAATGCCTCAAACTAAGGGTAGTCCTTTAGGCAACTTATTGGCGAACAAGTAGGAAAACTCATCCATTAAGCTTTAGACCTCTTTTAGTATCTCATCCATGTCTCTTAACTCCAATAACCTTTTGATCAACAAAAACATAGGCTCCTTGGTTTTCTCAATAGCTTAGAGCTCTTTTTGGCTAAGTAATAGGGCCTTGTTTTTACTAGCTTAGGCAAGTTGATTGTGAAGCTCATTTACTTGATCCGGCATCATAGGTTGTAATACTATTTTCTTACCACCCTTTGTAAAGGCATAGGTGTTCTTAAATCTGTCATGTATGACATATCAATCAAATAACCAAGGCCTTCCCAACAACAAATGTGAAGTTCCAATAAGGACAACACCACATACTACTTCACCTTTGTATACATTTCCCATACAAAATGGTACGGTTACCTGTTCATCCACATCAGAGTACCCTTGTTATGCAACTAATGTAGCTTATATGGTAGCGGGTGCTTAGATGTTGGTAGACCTAATCTCTACACAAGGGTCTAAGCAACAACATTGATGCAACTTCCTCCATCTACTACAATTGTGCATAGTTGACCTTTGATAGTATAGTTGGTGTGGAACAAATTTTCTATCTAGTCTTCATCACAAGTCGACATTGATTTCAATACTCGTCTTAATGCCAAGGTCATCACTTGTCCTTAGTTAACATAAACATAAGTCTCTTCTTCCTCCTTGATTTCTATTTGTTCAACATTTTTCTCTTCCTTCTTAAACTCACTCTCATCGGTATTGTCCACTTCATCTGATATGAATCGATGGGTTCAAACCATGTGATGGTTCAAAAGATAAATGGAAGTCAAAGGCTGAGTAGGGGGTCTACATGCACCAATGGTGAATATGACTCACTAACACCTTACATGAGCTCAAATTATACTTGATATGATTCATAAGTATAACACAAGGTTGTTCACCACTAATTTATGCTCAATACCTAGGTAAGAGCTCTTTAAGGTCTCAATCCCCATCAAGAAAACATAAGCTCAAGAAGAAGTAAGGGTAAAATGTCTGAAGTTCAATATCACAATTTTAATGATTATGGCTATTATAAATTACAAATATTTATATGGCTCAATCAAGGCAAGTCCTAGGTATACGTAAATTACAAAAAGGATTCCTATTAGAAAAGGAAAGGGGAATAGATTACAAAGGTAAAGTTGTAAATAGATAAAAGAATATTTGATTATAAAAGGTCATATCGATGTTAGAAAATGATATGCATGTCAACTATCCAATCTATGGTCCTGATGGTACTGCTTGCCTACTAAACTTGATTCTAAGTAGTTTGTTAGATCAGACACTCCACAACTTGGCTATTCAAGCTTAAGCAAGATTGGTCTAGTGGGCGACCACTGTTTAGCTCAGCATTAATTGGTCAAATCGAAAGTTGGCAACTTGAACTTGGATGCGTAGTAACTCGGCCTTGGATGTGTGTCAACTTGGCTATATGCAGATTTAATGCTTGCCCTTGGTGTTGCAATAAGTAGTCGACTCCGTAACTGGTCGAGTACCTCAAAAACCTTCTCAATGAAACAAAGAGTGGTCAGAGTAGAGTACCTCAATGATTCATGATGGAAAATACAATGTTCTTTAGTGCTCAACTCTCCTTGAACAATTTTCCAAACCATATGGGTGAGTTCTCAAGCTTATGAATAAGTGATTAGTCCATGATCCCAATCATCCCCTCCAAGCTGTTTGAGATTTGGAATCAGGTCTAGTTGGCTAATTATTGATAGTCTTCGAGGACATATAAATGGAGATCGGCGATGTTAAAGGAGTCTAAGACCCCATAGTCTTTGGGTAGTTCAATCTTATAGCCATTAAGATTAATCCTTTCAAGCACTCTAAACAGTCCATTAGCTTTAGGAGATAACTTACTCTTTCTTAAACTTGGAAATCAATCTTTCCTGAGGTGGATCCAGACCAAATCACCAGGCTAAAATTCTTTGTTCTTTTATCCTTTACCTCATCTCTCAAGCTTGGTAGTAACTTGGCTTAATTGTTCTACGACCTTTGGGCGCATGGCTTTAATGGCCTTAGATCTCTCTATGGTAGGTTGATCTTCATTTTAGCTTGGTAGGGGTATCTAGTCTAGTGGAAGCTTAAGGTTGAATCTATAGGCAACCTTAAATTATAACATGCTCATAGCACTATGGGTGGTCCTGTTCCAAGTGAACTTAATTATGGGCAAGTATTGATCCCAATCAGTCATGTTTCAACCAATATAACTCAGAGTAAAGTTCCTACTACCCTATTAACAACTTTGATCTATACATTCGTTTGTAGATGGCAAGATGTGCTGAATAATAATTTAGTACCCATTCTCCCCCATAAAGTTCTCCAAAAGTAGCTCATGAATTTTGAGTCTCAGTCTAAAGCAACGGTCTTAGGGACTCTATGGAGCTTGACGATCTCTTGTCATTATAGAAAAGAAATAGCTGAAGCATTATTAGTTTTGAAATAGGGCATGAAGTATGCCATCTTACTAAATCGGTTTACAACCACCATGATGGAGTCCTTCCCTCGGGAAGTCCTTCCCTCGGGAAGTCCTTAGCAATCTTAACATAAAGTCCATACTTAGCTCAAACCATGGTTTGGTTAGGATTGCTAAAGGTTGGTATTGCCCTTACTTAGCTTGGCTCTTTGCCCTTCTACAAGTAGCACATCTTTTTAGTATCACATCTCTCATCATCCTTAGCTAAAAGAATTTAGAGGATAGTACCTCAAGAGTTCAATGCTTACCAAAATGTCTAGATAATCCTCTTCCATACGCCCGTACACCAGCAATTCTTGCATGGAATAGATCAAGATATACAATCTCCTCTTTCTAAACAAGTATCCATCTTCCCTATAATAGTCATCAAGTGTTCAACCTTCTTCACATCTGGCATAGATGAAACCAAAATGTAGATCTTCAGTATACAAATCCTTAATTGTAGAGAAACCAAGTAACTTGGTCTACAGCTCAATCAAGAGGGAATGTCATCTCGATGAGGAATTAGCTATTACATTGTTCTTGCCATTCTTGTACTTTAAACATAAGAAAATCTCTCCATAAACTTAACCCACTTAGCTTGTCTTTGAGACAACTTAAGTGGCTTTTCAGATATCTCAAATATTCATAATCAGTATAGATCATAAATTCTTTAGGTAACAAATAATGTTGTTAAACAGTTAGTATACGAATAAGGAGTACAATTCTTTATTTTATATAGAGTAATTGGGTGTAGATCATCTAAGCTTCTTACTGAAGTAGGTTCCTATGCCTAGTTTGGATACATCACATTCTACTTCACATACTTTGTCAAAACTTGGTAAGCTAAGACAGGGGTGATGGTTAACTTCATCTTCACCTCCTCAAACTCTTCTGCTCCTTCTCTATCAACATTTTTCTTCGACAGCTTAGTGAGTAAGGCTATAATAGTATTGAAATTCCTTATAAATCAGCAATAAAAAGATACTCAGTTATGGAAGCTTCGTATGTCAGCTAAGCAAGTCGACATAGACCATTTGATAATTGCTCTTACCTCCTCATCACCAACTCTTATACTACGACCAATTACAACAAATCCTAGAAAGATTACTTCAACTCAGTAGAAGTCACATTTCTTCATATTAGCATAAAGCTTCTCAGCTCAAAGTTTTGAGAAAACTACTCGGAGTTGCTCATGATGAGTCTCCAAATTAGGACTATAGATAAGAATATCATCAAAATACACAACAATAAACTTTCAAATAAATTCTTGGAGCACATAATTCATCAGTCTCATTAATGTACTCAAGGCATACAACAAGCCGAATAGTATCACAAGCTATTTATACAATCCACGGTGGGTCTTAAATGGGTCTTTTACTCATTTCCCTTTCTCATTCGGATATGATGATTTCCACATTTGAGATCAATCTTAAAGAATATTCTTGCTCCATTCAATTCGTCAAGCACATCATTAAGTCTAAGTATGAGATCTATGTACTTGATGGTAATACGATTGATAGCTTAGTTATCTACACACATCCTCCATGACCCATTTTTTTTTCAGCATTAGTAGAGTTGTTATGATACAGGGGCTCAGGGATTCTCTAACATACCCTATTTTCATTAGTTCATTTGCCTACCTCTGCAGCTTAGCAACTTGTTTAAGATTCAACCAATAAGCAGGCTTATTTGGTAGAGTAGCTCATGGCTACAATTCTATCACATGTTCAATGCCTTAGATGGAAGGTAGACCTTATGGTAGTTCACTTGGGAACAAGTCATAAAACTCATCTAGTAAGAACTTCATCTCAGCAAGTACCAGTTCCTCCTTTAGTCCTCTCATCTCAAGTAACCTTCTAACCAGCAGATAGGTCAGCACTTCAACCTTCATCACTCTTTTCAGCTCGGCTCAGGTCACTACCAAAGCCTCCTTCTTTAGAATATGGAATAGTTGAAATTGCATGCCTTTAGCTTGCTTGGTAATCATGGGGCTTAACTTCACCTTCTTAACTACATAATTAAATGAACAAGTATTCTTCCTTCCATCATACATGACCTTCTTATCAAACATCTATGGTCTACCCAGTAAGATATGAGATGCACTCATAGGCAATACGTTACAAAGCACTTCATCTCAGTAGTTTCCAATACAAATTAGAATAGTAACTTGCTTAGTTACCTGTAAGGCTCCTTTATCACAAAGCCAATGTAGTTTATAAGGCTTAGGGTGAAACTGGTCGATAACTTCAATTGTTAGACCATAAAAGCAAATGTTGCATTGGTGCAATTGCCATTATCAACAATTAATGCATACAATGACCCATTCGGCTTACAACCACTGTAGAAAAATTCTCTTGCTATTTATCTTCTGGTGCTAAGCTTACACTCATCACTCGCCGTAGTACCATGGCTACAGGCATGAAATTCCCTTTTTCACTATAGATAATATTTATCTTGCTATTTATTTCTTTTGTCCCATGCTATGAATTATAATTTTTATGAGATGGGTATGTGGTTTTCTAAAACTCATACCTTGTATGCCATAAAATATAAATTCCAAAATAGATATAAGATATAAAATGATAATATTTTATATCCTATAATATGGATGTAGGTACTAAAAAATTGGTAAATGAACCTATTCTCTAAGCTTTAATACATACCTAAAGCTTAATCTCATGTAGGGTATGGTGCATTTAAAGGGAATTTCACGCCTGTAATATATGTAGGGTATAGATTATCTTTTTAAATTTTTGTTCATATCAATTTAGAAATATATTATACTGTTATCACATACGTATGTGCATACAGTTTACAATATTTAGGCTCAAAAATAAGAAAACTTGAAAATATATAATTTAGAAATTAATTAAATCATAAATTCATAAAGAAAAGCTTAAAATAATAATTAACAACATTTAGGCCAAAATAATAAAATTTGTGACATTTCCTCCTACGAGGAAAAATATGGGTTACAATGTTTAAAATGGATCCCACTTTGTAAAAGTACGTCTGAAAACGATAAAAATTGATTATAAATTCTTAAAAATCAGAGTTAAAGCCAAAAAGTTATATGCAATCAACAAAAAAGCTAAAACCGAGAATTTTATACAAATAAATAGCTAATCTAGGTAATTATTATTACGTAAGTGTAAAAATTAGTCATTTCACTTAAATACTCATTATCCTCATATTCTCTAAATGTTAGGTAATCTCGATATGGATATCAACTTATTAATGGACTATTATAAGCGTTGATAAACCCTATAGCCAAGTGAATACTCCCGATGACTCTATTCTTATTTTATACTTATAATTTATGCACCTAAATTAAATATTAATAACTTGATGCATGGGGGTTCAGGTTATGCATGTGCCTAAATATTGATTGTATGTTGTGCAAAATGTTATGAAACATATTAGTTGAATAACTAACTACTCAATTTGTTGTGACATAATTAGATGATTTGTTGATTTGGGTTAATCACCTAATAAATTGACTTAATCATATTCAACTTAAATTAAATTAAATAAATCATGCATAAGTATGAACATTGCATATAATGTTTCGACTGTTATCTCATGCAGACAATAATGAAGGGCCTTGTAGGGATAGGATGCCCATATGATTTGATTAGTATAGTACAAGAGCATTGGTATAATAAGTCCCTACCCTTAGCTCATGGGTTTACCTGGTGCTAAAGACGCTAACTGTAGATGGCTGGGGGTCAATTTTAGAGGTCACCATTATGAAGCGTAAGCATAGACTACGGGGCCATCTCATTACTAGACTTAAGATTTTGGATGCTATTAGATTTCTTTGAAATGAAAATGTATTTCATGAGATATGAATTTTAAATTTATGGTTAAAAAAGCCCAGGTGCTAGGACCTGATTATGATTGGTACCAATGAATCTCTAACCCTTACTTCGAAGGGCTTTAAATCTGATGTTGTATGCAACACCGGTCAACTGCATATATTGTTTAACATATTGCTTGTTCATGCATCATATGTTTGTTAATTAATTTTTTGATAACTTACTTACTAGTATAGTACAAGGGACATTCTACTAAGCTCATATAGCTTACTCCACAATAGTTTTCTCTTGTAGGCTGTTAGATAATCAAGCGTGAGTTAAGATTTGAGTGATGAGTATAAGCATTGAGATGCATAGAAATTAGAATTTGGTAGGGGATTCTATAACTATATAGCTAATTTGAATTATTACATATAATTATTAATATTATATTTAGATTTGATAACTTTCATAAGTTTAAGTTTTAGATTTTTATTGCCTGATCTTATCGTTTAGTAGGGAATATCGATTTTCTGTAGTTCTAAGGGATAATGGAACATCAAATATCCATAGCTATTTATATTTTACAATAGGCTAATTAATTAAAAATTGAAACCCTAGTGATTAATTAATTAGAGCTTTGCAATCTCTAACTTGTAAGATAATTTTCATATTATGGGTACATACATAATAGGAAAATTTTAAGCAGTCCTACTAGGTACCCCTTAAGGTCATGATAGGTTTTTTGAAAATAACTCATAAGCAATATATTCTAGAACGAAGTCCTGTAATCACTTGGCTAAGATCCAGAATGACAACTAACATTAGCAACAATAGCAATGTTAGCAACACTAACATTGAAGTCCCCATTAAAGCAAAGGTTGGACTTTTAGAGCAATTAATGCAGAGCATGGGTGACAAAATGGACTTTTTGATTGATAGTTTCAGCCTCCTGCATGCAACTCAACCCACTATTGCAGAAAACTCTAAACCATATGGGAAAGTGACTACCGTAAGCCCATAAGAAGGGGAAGAAACAAGACTAAAATATTTGCAACCAAAGGTAAAATCCAAGGTCGATTCTGAAGGTCTACGGAAGGAATTTGAGGACAAGTAGAAATACATAGAAAAGAAGTTGTTGCAACAAATAAGTGATAAGATGAAGGCTTTTGAGAAGCAACATGGGTTCAAGCAAACGGATATCACTAACATGGTTGCAAAGGTGGCTCGACTTTCTTGAACAAGTTTAAGGTACTTGATTTTGAGAAGTATGATGGAACTGGCTGCCTAAAGTTGCACAACCAATCGTATGTCAAGAAAATGAGCAAGTATGCCCAACATGATCGTTTAATGGTCTAAACATTCAAGGACAATTTGATTGTCATAACTTTGACTTGGTATGCCTAGCTTGATCTCAATCAAATCAATACTTGAGAGAAGCTAGCTCGACCCTTTTATGAGCTGTATAAGTTCAACGTAGAAGTTATACCCTTTATATGGGATTTAGGAAGCCTTTGTAATAAAGCCAATAAAACTTTTAAAGAATATGCCTAAAGATGGAGAGTCCAAGCTATAAGGGTATCCATACAAATCCCTAAAAAGGAGCAAGCCACCTTTACCTTTATCAATACCTTAGAAAAGACCTACTTTACACATCTCATACCACTTATCTCAACCAACTTTACTAAAGTAGTAGCAATAGGGTGTAGAATAGAGAGCACTATCACATTTGGCAAATTACTTGCTTTAGACGCCCAAGACAAGAAACCTATCTTAACCAGGCTAGTAATAAAAGGGAAGGCGCCCATTATAAGCACAATAACCATCAACCAAAACTCAGCACTACCCTACAAACACTGTAATAAACCACTCCAAGCACAATAACCTCCATAACTCCAACACAACCATATCAACTACCATAAGCCCATCAATATTAGCCATCGTAAGCCCAACCTAATTGACCTCCCTAAAAGATTCATTAGTATCCTAGTTGCCCTAAGCCAAGTCTTAGCCCGCTTGAGAGCTAACCGCTTCATTGACTTTAAGTTACACAATAAAAGATATAAACCTAGAAACTTTGACCCTAGTACTAGTTGCAAATACCATCCTAAGCAAGTGAGCCGTTCTACCAACAAGTGTTAGAACCTCAAAAACAAGATCCAAAACTTAATTGATGCTAGGAAGGTATAGTTGGACTTCATTGAGACTTTAAATGTCAACAATAATTTGCTTCCAAATCATGTTGCTGTGATCAACATGATTACTACTGAGGAACCTAAGCTTAAGATAGATCTAGATGAGTTACCCATCCTTATTAAACAAGTCACTTGGCTCCTTAAGGAAAAGGGACATTTGCAAGGAGTTAACCTTTAGGATAGAACCCTCTAAGATAGGAGTCGCATTAAGCCAACCATCTATCAATTGCTACGGGTAAGTAAGGTAAAGAAGGAAGAAATATAAGAGATGACAATAACTAGGCCTCAAAACCTTACCTACAGGCAGTTGAAGCAATATAGGTCAACAGGGGACCCTATGGTTGTATCATTTAGTTAGAGCCATGGAAAATTCAGGTATCTATTGGATACATGGATCATACCTACAGTATATATAAAGGGGTACCGAACGGATGGAGGCCCGAGTTTAAAGAGGAAGACAAAGTGAAACATATGGTAGGAATGGTTGGGTTAAGTCCAAAGCTAATTATGATTCGATATAAGCAAGTTGAGAAATAGTCCATGTATGGTGAGACTGGAAAGTATATGTTCAATGTCCTGATCTTTCTTGAGAAATATAAGGCTGCACCTTTTGATTACTAAAATCTAAACTAGTTAAAGATTGCTACAACACCAGCTAATGGGATTACTAAGATGAGTCGAATTTATAATCTAAGAGAAGAATTGAGACAAAATATGCAAGTATAAGGAGAGAAAGAATCTGAGCTAGATGCTTTAAATAAGATGATCAAAGCTAGTGAATATAAGATTATGGACCAACCAACTAACGTTCTGGCCCAAATTTCCCTTATGGGGCTTCTTTTGTCATCGAGCCAACACAGAGAGGCTCTCTCTAAGACCCTTAAGGAGGTCCAAGTTCCTCAAGAAATTTTAGTAGATAATTTGGGGCACATAGGCAATTCCATATTTATTATTTCCCAAATTGCCTTCTCACTTGAGGAGTCAAGAGAAGAAGGAAATCACCATACTGATCCTTTTATACATAATGGTGAAATGCAAGGATAAGAATGTGGCTAGAATCCTTATTAACAATGGGTCCTCATTGAACATCTATCCTTCAGACACTTTTTAGCAACTTAAGATTAAAGTTATAACACCCCGAAAGTGGGCCTAGTAGTTTTATCTAAAATCTTTATATCACTTGTGCACCCATGATATAAAAACTACCTTGTAAGATTCTAACTAGTGAATTTTTAAGGGTGCTTATTCATTTTACATACATTTACTTATTTATATAAGTAACTAAGGTAACCTAATAGTCCACAGTTCATCAAGATCACAGAGAGTCGGAATCACCTACTGAATAAGAAGACTGAATAATTAAACTTCAATGACATCATGGTTACTAAATATTATAAAGATCTAGCTTAACTAATACAGTCTACTAAAGTAATCTTATCCATCTAATCTAGTTGCTTAGAGGAACACTTTTCACTCTGATCTTAGCCATTCCTAACTTTTAGTTACCTAAAAAAAGGAACTGTTAGGGAATAAGCCATCAAGCATTATTAACAAACATGTAATTTAACTATATACAAAATGAATGGAAGCATCACATCTATAGGGCGCTGGAACCATGGAAGGTGTAGATTTATGTCATTTATATGTTGATTATCCCTGTACTTAACCACAGGAGGCACCTTGCCTTACCCACATAAGGCTATCTTTGGGTACCATCCTAACAGACGGAACTTGACTATTACCTTAGTTAAGACTACCATGCTAATCAATTAGGTAGATCCCATCTAAGGCTATCTACTATCAATAGTCAATATAATGCCCTATGGCCTCACTATCAACAAATCTATATAATGCCCCCATGAGCTAAACCATGCGAGTCTAAACTTAAGTTACTCATTACGAATCAACTAAAGATAGTCTACAAGCTTTGCATCAATAAGTAAAATGTCGTAGGAAATTGCTATGAGTACTCACCAAGTTGATAGATCTTTCTTTGAATTTTAAAATATTTCAAAAATGCATTTTTGAAAAATTTTCAGAAAACTTAGCAAAGCTATAGAGATCCCAATCCACAACTAATGGATCACAAACATGAGATAGGTATATTTGATTAATTTGGCTAAATATCTAAACTTACCAATTTAATAAGACGATCACATGGATGTTGGCATATAAAAAAACTAGTCACTCAATAGAAAATCAAGAGCAAGCAATAGAACATTAAGCAATTACCAAACACAAGCAAGTAACAATTCACTGAAACTCCCACACTTGGCTTGCTTGTCCTAACCTTCGAGCTTCTTAAATTAGAAATTAAGCCACATAAAATCTAATAATAATGTATTTGTAAGTAATTAGAAGAGGGTTTCTTCAAGGACCCAATAATCTACCTAATTATTGAAGCTTGTCGTAAATCCTTGAGTACGATTGAAACTTGTTTTTACTCTAACTTCTTCATTTTAAATTCATTTTTTGCGTTCTTATAGTTAATTTCAAACGATTTTGGACATAATTTCGCATGGAGGGATTCATTTTAGGAGTTGGGACCCATTACCATAAGTCTAGATAAGGGTAACATTTGAACTTTGTATGCTAGTTGATTTTCTAGTTTAATTAAGCATTTAAAGTATGTAAGGCCTCACTTTAGTCATTAATTATTAATTGAGTTCTTACATTGTTATTTGGCCTAAAATATTCAAGTCTTATTTAAATCTCTAACTATGGGCTTTCTTTTATTATACTTAGTCATTTTAAGTTTTAACTTATAAGGATGTAGGGTTTCTTTCAGGCCTAAGGCTATTTTTAAGTTAATAGACTTATTTTATTTATTATTAGGCCTTTATTTATTATGGAGTCTTTATTATACTATCCTTGTTCAAGCTTTTTCAGTGGTTATGGGCCTTAACTCTTGTCTAAGCCTATCATAGACTTCCTAGAGCACTTGATGAGCTTCATGAACCTTTTATTTAGAACTCAAATAATTATTATAGTAATTGGTTAAGTACATTTCACGTAGGCTTAGGGTTTGTTTTTTGGGCTTTTTAACTAATCTTAGTCTAATTTGTATCATACGGCCCTAAACTTATTTCTATCTTCTCCTAATGGGCCAAATAACTTATTGAACCCACTAAATGATCCATTTAAAATTTAATTTCTAATCACATCAAATCAATTAAGTGGGCTCCTAATTGTTTTATTAGCCTAAAGTCCATCTCTTGTCATTTTAAGGCGTAAACCATTTCTTTTAACTATATGGGATTCATTTACACTTAGGCTTATTAAGGCTCCCTGAATTATTTAGTAGGCTTAATAAACTATTTTAATTAATTTTTATCTATCCAATATAACCATTGGTCATGAATGATTAAGTAGGTTTAATGCTTGGTTTGTGGGCCTTTTAGTTTAATTTAGACCTAGTTCATGTCCTAAGGCTTATATCTTGACTCCAACCTAATCCAATAAGCCCAATAATTCACTAAAATTATTAAATGTCACATATTATCATGAGTTCTAGATTCGATACTAATATTTTATAAGGTTTCAAGTGGGATTTTCCAAACCTAATATCCATTTTAGCTCTAATTACTCATTATAGACCTTGTTTAGCCTCTTATCTTCAAGATTAAGTCTTAAATCCTAATTATTTTTAATTAATCATGTGATTAACCAATTAACAAACATTTTATAGTATGTTATTCAACATATTTGGGGCGGTTTAAGATGATTTCTTAGAGCTTTCTACACATCATGTACTTAACTTGTTAGAAACTACCACTAAAATGCACTTAAAACCATTTTCTACCAAAATAAACACAAGCAATAAAAAATATGGTAGGGATATACATACATATGATGAAGATATGATGATGATTTTTCTACTTTTCTTCAAGTAATCATCTTAATATAATTTATGTGCTTCTAAAGTTACATGTAACATATTTTCCACACTAAAAATCTAAGAAAATGCACATGCCTGGGCATGTAAATATGGTAAACAAAGGTGGCATTTTAGTAATCTTTTCCGTAGTTTTTAAACCTAAGAACCATGCTCATAAAATCAAACTAGAAAGAAAGTTGAAAAGGTGTAAGTTTACCTCTATGGAAATTCGAAGGGTCTCTTTTTACTTTATTTTTGGAAAACAAAAAAAAAAAATCCTTTGGTCAAAGATGTTTATTGGCAAGAAGGGATGATGAAACAAGAATCAAATGCAAGTAGCTTTGCGTCATTTAAAGATGGCAGTAGGACATTATAGCTTGGGGCGTTTGGGTGCGTAACCGAGTCCAAGAAGCTTATTCTTGTTTCCTCCCTTCTTGTTTTTCTGTTGTTTTAGATTGTGTGTTTAGAAAGTATTTTCTAGGGTTTATTTTAGGTAAGAAAATGGAGTAAGAATGTAGATGGGGGAGTCAAAAAGGGGTTAATTATAAGTTAGTGTAGTGGAGAACGAATTCCTTCCATTCTTGGTTGCATGGTATAAGCATAAGTGGAGACCAATTTCCTTTTAATGATTTTTGCAAATTGGGGCAATGATTTGTCTACTAAAGGTGAATGGTCCCCCTTTTTTTTTTCAAGTAACTATCTTATCCTATATGGTTAATTGTGATTATCTTTAACTAATTATAATGCATAAATGCATGTAGATGATTAGAATACAATTTAAGCTTACGACCCTATTTAATCAAGCCTATTTAATTAAGTAGATGACCATAATTGGACATAGTTTAGGGTTTTTCATATTTAATTAAGTTAATCAAGCCTATTAAATCATTTTATCTAATTCATTGTGGGGTTTCTAAGTGTTGGAATTGATTATCGTTAATCGATTACAATTTCAAAAGCTAAATTGAGGCTTTTTTAGTGATTTAGTAAATTATTAGTAATTACTTAATAATGTAACTATATAATTAGAGTTTATTAATTAAATTAGAGCTTTTGACACTAAATTAGAGTTTTCAAGTCATTTTAGGGCTTCCTACATTTTAAGGTTTTATGAAGGTTTTAGGGCTTTGAAGGTGTTGGTCCCATCTAAGATATTAAGAAGGGAGGTGAATTGATATCTTTAAATTTTTTAAACTTTTTTATATAAGAAAAATAAATTTTTTTCCTCTTAACAACTTATAATGGCTAACAGTGATATTTAACAATTTAACACACAATAATACATCAAAGTAAAAGAGTATGGAAAGAGAATATCAGACAGTGATTTTATAGACCTTTAGCCTTTTGCTTACAGCTCTCTTCTAGCTTCACTATTGAGGACCCGATTTACTTCACCAATACTGTTTCACTTGATCCACTAAATCAAATTGTAAAGAAATTACAAGCACTTGTCACATATGGACTTTACAATACTCTACAATGCCAATCTAACCTTTCAACAATCTAGATTAATATAGATGTATAAAGTACAAATGTAGTAGTCTCAACACTCAAACAACAAATAAGAATTATATATTACAAATGAGAACAAAAATATAAATCTCAAATAATTTCGCCTTAAAGAGAAATGACAATCGTTATAATGTTTGCTTCAATGGAACTTTCTAAAGAAGTATCCAAAGGACTTTCTGTAACGTTTCAGAAAGTATAATTTGATCACAAATTTTGTATAACAAAATCTTTTTTTCAAAGCTGTATTCAAACGTTTTGAATCTTTTCTTTTTTATATCAAGATCTTCCAACGACTAAAAATATGAAGATTATCTTTACTTGTGTAATTATCCAACCATTGATAATTCCTTAAATATTTTTGAGAGGATCTAGATCATTTGAATTTTAAAACCAACTCTCCTTATTTTTGTTTAGATAAGATAAACTTAAATATGTAACCACTAGATAAACATGATGAAGAGATACGCATTATTAGATATTTCTAGATAAAACTCATATTTGAATTTCCATAAAATCTTATTCAACCTTATCTTTATCCATTCTTGTGCATATCTTACTTTTTCAAAAATTAATTCGCTCAAAGATAATCCCTATGGATCTTAACTTCATCTTAAGTGAAACGGAAATAAGTATATAATCCTAATACACCCAAAATAGTAGAGCTAAGACTTAATTAATTCGATTTTGATTTAAAGCTATTTTCAATGTCATACTTCCATACTTACTTTCTAAACAAGCTTTTGAAGAATATCAACTTTTTATTTCTGAAGTTTGTGAATAAGCATCTGAAATGCTGTACTAATTCTTCTTATAAAAACTTCTAAAACACTCTTTGAGGATTTTTAAACTAGTCTATTTTCAATCAATTCAAAGCTTCTAAATACAACTTAGTTTTGTGAAATTAAACTTTCTAAAAATCCTTCTATAAGATTGCACACTTAAAGATTCATTAGCATTTAACCCTTTTTGTTATTACAAAATATATGAGAGATATCTAACAGAACATACGCTTATGATTTTAGCTTTACTTTTGGAGA
This sequence comes from Lumnitzera racemosa, assembly GCA_024138005.1. Classification (NCBI taxonomy): domain Eukaryota; kingdom Viridiplantae; phylum Streptophyta; class Magnoliopsida; order Myrtales; family Combretaceae; genus Lumnitzera; species Lumnitzera racemosa. Next base: position 24,731,816 of record JAMXBC010000008.1, read on the forward strand.
AAATATATCATTTGAGGTAAACTAGTAATCCTATTAATTTTTTACCTTAATTGACTTAATTTGTTTGATCGCTATTATTTAAAGATATCCTACCGTTCTTTATCGAGTTTATGTGAATTATGCAATTAGAGTTAAATGTTTTTATTTAGAGTTTTCTTTACGTTTAGAGTTTAATCTAGAGTTTTATGACTCTAAAGTTTAGGGTTTAGAGTTTTTATTTAATTTAGATTTTTAATTTGTGGTCATGTGTACTTAGGTTTAATGTCTTTGTACGTGATTAGGGTTTTTCAAATTTTATCTCTAAGGTTTTCAAGTTCATTTTAAGGTTTCTATTTGAAATTTTATTAGTTTTAATTTCTTCGGTTAGATTGAGCCTAGGGAATATTTATTGGTTTTTCTAATTTGATTCTAAGTCTAAAACATAAAATTTGCAAGGTTTACAAAAGCTAATGAAATTAAGCCTAATTCTATAGTTGTAAGAGCTTTTGATGGGCTTAAGAAAGAGATTGTGGCTAAAGTGGACCTTTAAGTAATGATCGGGCCTCAAATGTTCAGTGTAATATTTCAAGTGCTAGACATTCCCCAGACCTTCAACCTGTTGTTAAGAAGGCCCTGGATCTATGTAATTGGCGCAATTCCTTCCAACATACATCAAAAGGTCAATTTTATTACTAATGGGCAGCTAGTTACGTTCATAAGAGATCATGAGTATGACATCTATAAGGAGACAACAATCTCGCACATAAGGAATGAAGAGCCTAAAAAATTTAGGCTAGAAATTTTTTATCAAGTATGTATGATTCATGGGAAGAAAGATGAAAACAAGGGTCCTACCTTCAAGAAGGGACAGATTGAAACATTTAGCTTAGATGTATACCTACAGGAAATGAGTTAATCCAAACCTACTTCATTGGAGGGAAAAAGGGTGATCAGCTGTACCATACCTCTATGACCTTTCTACTAGTTGGGGAAAACTTCATCGAGCCAGCACCAAAGGCAATGACCAAAAAAGAAGATCAACCTGAAGCATTGACGTTTCTATATAATTGGTTCACTCTCCTCTCGATGAATAAAGTTACCCTAGAGTAAGGATTGTAGCAAGGCATAGCATTCATTAAGTTTTTTTCCTTTGTTTTAGTTCTCGTTGTTCATGATCGAGCCTCTATGCTCCACCAACAAAATTAGATCCCTCAATTGTTTTCCCCAATATATGGTAATAAAATTACATTTCCTTTTTCATGTCCATCCCCTCCCCTACCCCCATTACTTATCTCTTTCCTTTTCTTCCCATATTTTCAAAACTAATGTTCTTGATGAAAGTTAAGGATATCTCACACTCGAAAATGATGAAAATACCAATAGCATGTCTAACCCTACTAGGTTAGTCATTGGGGATGATATTGAAAGTCATAGAGAAATTCGGGAGAGTTGACAAAAATATGAACAAGTCATATATCTATTTATGAGCCCGTTTAATTGATTAATTTTGGCTTAATCAATAGACTTAAGAACCTAAGAGTTAGAGGTAATTTATCGCTAGAACGAAAGAGGGAAATGACTAAGTTATTGGCTGAATATACTGATGTATTTGCTTGGTCTAATGAAGATATGTCAGGATTAGATCCATCCATCGTAGTCCATACTTACCTACTAAGGAAGACATTAAGCCCCAAAAGTAGAAGCTTAGCCATTTTTGGTCTAATATCTTACTAAAGATAAAGGACGAAATTAAGAAGTTATTGGAGGTAAAGTTTATTGAAGTATCATATTATCTTGAATGGTTAGCAAACATAGTACCAGTTTTGAAGAAAAATGAGAAAGTACAAATATGCATAGATTTTCAAGACTTGATCCAAGCTACTCTTGAAGATAATTTCTTCCTTCCTTACATCAATGTTTTGGCAAACAACACCACTGAGAAACATCTATTCTCTTTCATAGATGGTTTCTCAGGATACAATCAGATAAGGATGGTCAAAGATGCCAAAGCTAAAACAACTTTCATCATCACATAGGAAACCTTTTATTATAAGCTGATGCCTTTTGGAGTAAAAAAAGTTAGGGTAACTTATTAGAGGGCAATGTTGACTCTCTTACATGACTTAATGCATAAGGAAGTTGAAGTGACTTAATGCATGATTAACTAGACTAGGGGCATACCTTCTCTCGTTGAAGAATATTCATCATAAATCTTAGTAGTACGGCCTTTTAACAACTTTTGTAGGTTAACTCCATATAAAAAATAATCCAAATATTATGTATAATTTTTTCATTTTTTTATTCAAATCATCCTGTTTTTGCAATTTGACCTTACTAAAATGATATGTCCTGGATCTAATGTTGAATTCAAATGTAAACCAAAATCGTGCAAGAAGAATAGAGATGGAAAATATATGCTTTTCAAACAAAAAATTTGGCTTGTCTAAGGAGATTGCCACTAGATTATTAAATAATCATAAGAGCAATAATAAAAATTTAGGGAGATAACCACCAGATTATGACGAACAAATTTTATATATGGATTACATGCAATAAAATAGTGAAATGGTCACAGAATTTAGGAAGAGTTGATAATTTTGGTTTTCATGGTATTTGCAATTTTTTTATTGGTTTTTTATTTTAAGGATAAGAAAGAAAAAACAAAGGGATATGAACAAATTAATCTTAAGGATATCATACATAAGAAGCTTAATTTAAAGTGTTTTTTTTTTAAATTAATTTCTAGTATTGATATGACATATGATACCATAAATTAATCGGGTTCATTGAGGAGAGTCTAATATGTCTCGTAGATCTCTATAGTAGGTGTTCACTACAATTGATATCATAAATTAATAAGAACAAATTGAAGAGAATAATCACAAAGGAATTCCATTCAATATGACTTCATTGATTTTTCATTACATACATAGTAAGCCTATTTATAGGCATAAAGGAAGTAATCCTACCATTTAGAAATTACATTGAAAAGGAAATATGAATAATATCCTAATAATTAAGCAAATAACATAAAAATGTTATTAAATACATTGACTCAATTAATAAAAAGGAGATAAAATTCTAGGTTATGGTTTCTATTGGCAATTATAGCTTGACTATAGTAAGGATTGGTTAACTTAAGATTAAGGGCACATTATGTAAACTTGATGTTAATGGAAAACGCCAAATCGATCAGCTTACTATGGAATCCTAATGAGGCTAAAAAAGTTAAAAGGAAGCTAGATGAGCTAAGAAAGTTAAAAGTAAGGTAGATGAGTTTATCATCAAGGATTATGTAAGGGAAAATAGGAGTTCTTGTTTGATGCTCACATGATTAGTACCAAAGAAGAATAGATTAGAAGGGGGATCAATCTCATGGTTTGCACATTATCTTTGTCACTTTTTATAATTACATACCTAAAGTTTTAACTTGTTTGATTATATATCCAATTGAAAACTTATTTGTCATTATCTACACCTCAATTAACTCTAATTTACATTATTAGTCTAATCGGCATGATTAGATAAAGAGGTAGTTGTTTATGGCCTTACAAGGTTACACAACCCGTCATAAGTGGACAATAGCTACCCACCACAAAATAATATATCACAACCTACTTTAAAAATGTGGATAACAAGACCCAATAGCGACCATAGGTGATTGAGCACTACCTTAAAGCGGTTGTAAGACCATACTAAGACTGTAGGTATTTGCTCCCATTGGCTTATTTTGTTAAATGGACTATTGTTATGACAAGGAGTTAACTGAGGTTAAATAATGACAATGAAATCTTTAATTAGGGGTATAATTAAATAAGTTAAAACTTTAGGTGTGGAATTATAAAAAGTGGAAAAATTGAGACATCAACCAAATCACTATTAAATAGTGATACCTTATACCTCACCTTAATGACATGCTAAATGACTTACGTGGGGCCTGAATCTTTACTAAAGTCGACTCAAAGAGCAGATATCATCAAGTCTACAGAGGGGTTAGAAATGAATAGAAGATAGCTTTCAAAGCCAAACATGAGCATAAACACCCCATTTTTGCCCCCTCATGATTTTGTGATTTCTTTTAGAGTAAAAGAAAAGGGTCCTAATTTTGAAATTAAAAAATATATAAAATTTAGAAAAATACAAAAAATTCAAAAATATAAAATATCAAAATTAGGTCTTAGGGTCATTTTGAAGGTTTTTGAGTCATGGATATGATCATTTCTTTTTGGGGGGTTTAAATGAGGTCAAAATATGCATATGTGATATAATAATTCCAAGCTATATTTAACGGTATATATTTTGCTGCAAAATTTAATACTCTGACCACAATTGATGTTAAATTTTTTGGTTCATAAAGATGAGATTAATTTAAGTTAATTATGGCTTTAGATGAAATATTGATTGGATTTAAATTGGTTAATTTATGAGAAAATAAATATTAACCGAACCAAATGATCAATGAAACGGAGCTTGTAAAATCGTCAAATTTATTTTTTATTTTTCCATTTTTCAATATGTATGCTAGATTTAATATTAGGAATTATGGCATTTTAATTTGGCTTTAAGGTAACTTTAAGTTGCAATGCTGCTTTATTTCAACTACTATGGGAAAATTACACCAAAAGTGATCAATGTTTAGAATAAATTCAAATAGGATATTAATATTTTGAAAAGTTTAAATAAAGGACTGGTGTTTTAATCAGTAGTTAAAATAAAGGGCGATTGTTATAATGCCGTTAAATCAAACTAATGTAACTGTTATCTACGAAGTGGCGCGTACATATACAATTAAATAATAAATAAATAAAAATATAGAATTCATAAAAATTAAGAAAAATGAAAAAAAAAATCAAATATAAAAAATAGTATATAGATATAATAAGTATAATTATATATTTTAATTAAATATATAAAAAAGAATTTTTAAAATTTTAAAAATATGGAAAAAAAATAGACAAAAAGTAAAAATGGATCGCTTCAATCACCTCAAGGGAAAATGATAGTCAACAATCAACAATAAGGAGTCACGCAACTACCTCCTACTTATAGTAGGTCATGACCCACTATTTGGGACTTAATAGGTTTTTCACCCTTTTTTCAAACTTAAAGGATTACAATTTTGTGGTTGCTCTAATTACCTCAAGGATGAGAGGTAGCCAGCAACCATAGTAAGGAAGGGGTTACATAGCTCCCTATTAGAGGTGAGCAACTAATGATCTATTGCAATTTTGTAGCCACTCCGATTGCCTCAAGAAATGAGGGTAGGTAACAACCAACAAGGATAAAGGCTACATAATATGGTGCGCCCTCATCCTCAACCCCTCCCCTTACCCTCCCCCTCCCTTTAAGTAGCCCATTCTTTTTGCCTATTTTTCTTTTTTTTTTGTTTTTCTATTTTTCTTAATTTTTGACTATTTTATTTTATATTTAAATATATATATCTTATTATATTGCATGTATATTATATATTATTTATGTACATATGTATAATATATTATGTATATAATACACAAATTATATTACATACATATAAAAAACATATTATATTTTACATATAATATATATTATATATATTATGTATTCTACTTGCATATTATATTTAATTTTATTATTTATGTTATTTAATTATTATATTTTTTAAATTTTTTTCAATTTTTCTTTATTTTTCATTAATTTTTTATTCTTTTTTCATTTTTTGTATTCATTTATTATTTAATAATATATGTCAAACATCACATTCCTATTGAGTCAACGTTACGTGGCTGATAATGATCACATCAGTTGGAGTTAGTAATATTATAATAGTAATCTTTTTTTTAATCATTAATTAAAATATTTATTTCTTATTTAAACTTTTTAAAATATTGATATATTATTTAAATTTGCTGTTAATTATTTATCACCATAGATATAATTTTGCCGATCTACTATTTTAAAATAATTTTGAACGTACAATTGTCGGCAAGTCCAACCTAGCTGGTCAAGACACACGTGCGCAAGACAGGGGCTCTTAGTTTGATCCTCAGCAGGTGCAATAACACTTGAATTTTTATTTTTTTTTTGGCATGACATGCCACGTGTTGTGTCTCCATTGGTTATTAAAGTCAACTCAAAGTGTTAACTGTATCTTCTCCACCCTTGTTACATGCTCAGTTCCTCATGTTCATGGCCTTTTTTAGCTCGATTTTCTTAATGATTTCACCAAATTAATAGTAAAATTATGAAGATTACATGTCATGTTTTGCATTGATGCTAAGAACTTTCCCAAATTCGTATGTTTAAGGGACCAAATCAGCCAAAGAAGATTGAAAAAAATCTCGAATCCGAGATTTTAGCTTTCTACAAATTACCAAATCCAAGCAACAGGTAAAGTATTGGAAGCTCCCATTCACCCTTTTGGGCAATAATATCAACCTTCCTACATGAAAAAGCTCTTGAATCACGCTTTTTTCCCTCCAAAACAAAGATTCATTCAATGTTCCAATACTGGCTGATTCGACCATTATTGCTCCTTCCAAGTTCATTCAAGTTTGTTTAAGCATAAATGTGACCCCTAGTTCTACTTCTACCATCAGCTTCCATCGAGTTCCTCCAATCCACTCCCTTCTTCTTCTTTGCAGCTCTCTCTCTGCTATGTGAAGCATACGTACTCTCTCTCGCTCTCCAAAACTTCAACCACCACAATCACCATAGGAAGCTCGCCTAAGCCTCCAACTTTCAATCCCAACCTGTTTCATCCCCTGTCATGGCCACTGAAGCTACCATCGATAAAACCTAAACATCACCATTCAAACTGTCAACCACCAACGTGCACCACCAATAGCCAATTCCCCATGCAAAATCACTCACACTACACAACTTAGGACACTCTATAAAACCACCATGACACCTCTAGTACCTTCAGAATCCATGCCATAGTTGCAACCCGACCACCACAGTCGTCGACTCTTACGAACCACCATATAGGCCACCAAAAGATGCGACGTTGCTACCAATTGAACTTTCATCAATGATAATGTCATGAAAGTTCGTTTACCGGCTTGAAATTCTTCATGAATCAAGATGGAAATATCCACTTCGGTCATTGTTGTTGGCTTGCCTGCAGACTGACTTGAACGATTGAACCCGGCCCGAAATCTCAATCTACTTGCCTAGCATCGACCCGCATATTGACCTGCATTCTCCCCCTGGTTCACACCTTACATTTTCTTTTTCTTTATTCGTTTCTTTATTTATTTATTTTTTCCTTCCCTTTCCTTGTAATAAATAAAATAATATTAAAAAATAAAAATAAAAATTTTTGTTGCTAGCAAATACATGAATGAAGCATTTCAAACAATTTTTCTTCAAATAAATAAGTAAAAATAAATAAATTCTTTGTCACTTGGGAAAATGATTTCAAGAAAATAAAATCAATTAATAAACCATCTTTCAAAGTTAGGGATTCTAAGACATTTAAAAAAGAAAACAAAAAGAAATTAGGACCCTTTCTTTTAGATTTTTTTTCTCAAATAAAAACAAAATGAATAAACATATAAATTTGATTGTTTTCCAAAGATTAAAATAAAACCAACACATTGAAGTTTTTACAATCGAATTACAGGAAGTCTGATGCCTATTAGAAAGTACTTAGGTACTTACGAAGCCACTTAAAATAGGGAATCTTTATTTTTTCTCTTTTGTAAATAAGTTTATTTTCTTTTTTGCTTCTTATTTTTGTAAAATAGAATTAATTTTTTTAGTTGTAAATTAAAGTTCATCTTTTAAGTTAAAAGGGTATTTTTGAAAATTAAATTAAATTAAATTCAAAAGGTTAAACACGATATTTATTTAGGGTTTACAAAAATCTTTTCAATTTTTTTTTTATAAAATAGTAGTTAGGTTAAAATTAATCCATCCAATTAGTTTTAACCTAACTTTTTTTCTCAAACTTTGTCTGATGGCAATTTCAAATTTTTTTAAATTAAAAAGAAAACGAGAATTTTCCTTCATCTCTAGTCAAAGTTTATTGTTAAATGGGTCAAAGTTTAATATTAATTAAATTAAAGAAAATAAAACAGAAAATTCAACAAGTTGATAACTCCACCGGAGACTATTAAGAGAGTTAGCCAATTAAAACCTTCTAAATTAGAATTATTTTTCAAAATACTCATATTGAGTTTTATTATTTTCTTGTAAATATTCTTTGTTTGTAAATATTTTATACTAATGCTTTTATTGCAGCTAACATTTGGGGACAATCCTTTAGGTGTGTTGTTTATTGCATCATAAATATATGTTAGATATGATTGGAACTAAATCGTCATGGGATCTTAGGCGGAGGGTTGTGAGGCATGTTGTATAAGCTTCAAATGTTGTAGGGTAACTACCTTTTGGGGCTGATTAAATTATCTTATCTAAATTTCAATATGACTAATGAATTGTGTATTTGAGAGCGTGTGAGGTCATAAAATTTAAAGACTTTTAAAATACACTTTGATTGCATACACGAGTGACTGGATTGGCAAATAAATAGCAATATGCCATACTGTTGCTATTGTGTCTAAATTCTATTGTACTATTGAAGGTTGTAATATTGTAAATCCCATGTATATTAGTCATTTGTACTAGGCCCTTTCCATTATCAATTTATGGTTTCCTTATAAATTTCATTCTCATACAATAATTCCCTTTTCCTTGTAAATTTTTTTCTTTGTAAATATTGAATTTTCCTTATAAATGCTATTTTTGTGTAGTTTTAAAATAGTTGTTGTAATTATAGAATTTCAATAAAGTCACAACCCTAAACTCTTTATATTGCCACATTACTAATTAATCGTCAATCATCTATATCTACATCCGTGTACTTTATATTACTTTTTTTTTTTATTTCTTCGTACTTGTTTTACTTATGCTTATAAATAACTGTATCTACTACCCTTACCATCTTTATAAAATATTGCACTTGTCTTAAATTTATTCATCAAATAAAAATTTTTCCCTATATATTATAATTTTTATTTGCTATTAGCTAAGTCACTATTTTAGAATAGAACAAGACTATTAGCTTTTAATTTTTGGTAAGCCATATTTATAAATTATTTTTCAAATCTTTATAAATAGTTAAAAAACTTCACAACTTATAAATAATCATCCCCATTAAAAAAAGATAAAGAAACAAGACTTAGAAATAATCATTGGTTCATAAACTTTTTTTGTAAATATTATAGATAATTTTAAATGGCATATTCACCACCTTATGGAATATCATAGGTTTTCTTATACATAAAAACATATTTATTTTCTCCCCTTCGCAAATTCATAATTCTCAAAAAATTATTTATTTATGTAGAGTATGTATAAACTCTATTTTTGCCCCTTATAATTTTTAGAAAGGGAAGGGTAGGGAGGTCTTAATTCAAAATAAATAAATAAAGAAGTAGAAAAATAAAAAAAAATAGAAAATTAAAAAAAAAATCTTGATATTAAAAGATGCAAAATTTAGGAAAATAGATTTTTTTTTTCCGAAAATAAAAGTCTTAGGTTAATTTTAGGTTTTTTATTTTAATTTACTTAGAGAAGGTCATCGGGTTTAATAAATCATTGAATTGGGCTTGATCGAAAATTATTTTGTGTAGGATTAAATTCTGGATCCATTAATTTAGGTTTAATTTTAGATGGAAACAAGGTTTAGTATTTTTTCCCATTTATTTATTTCTCAAAAAAAAAAAAACACACACACACACACAAGAGACTAGACCAAGTAAACTTGGTCTATGAATTTGAAATTGGGCTAAAAGCCTTTAAGAAGTGAGCCCAACCCATAGCATTGCATGCGCACAAATGCACTTGCATTTGTTTATCAACCATGTACGTATAATACATATGAGTTAGGCGCATGAATCACGTACAAGGTACATGACACGCCTGGTCCTTCCTCCTTAATTCTTTCTTCTCCCCGATTTTGAACCTCTTTCCTTCTCTGTATTAATTAATTCGAGGTCATTTTTTACTGCTTTTTCTACATGATTTCACCAGATTAGTAATGAAATCGTATAGATTACATAACTTGTTTTTGAATCAATCCTAAAATATGTCTAAATTCACTTGAGTTGGAGACCAAATTGGCCCCAAAAAATCACCTATGCTCGTAAAATCCGAGACACTCAATATGCCATTAGTAGAGATTGTAAGCTTGGATTAATATAAATCTAACCTCTTTATCCTAATTCTAGCTCCAAACTCTCATCCCCCAGCTCTCAATCTCTCATCCATTCTTTCTTTCTCACTCATTTTGAGCCTTTCTTTCTCTAGTCTAGTCTTTTCTCTCTCTCTAAAAATTCATCTTATTTCAAAATTGTGAAGTGAAACTAAGCACTCTAAAACGAAGACCACAGTTAAAGCTTTTGAAATTGCTTACTCTTGGCCTCAGCTATAGCTTATAGCAACCTCCACCATCACATAATGTTTGCTAGTGGTAGCCCTAAGTTGAAATGCTGCTCCCCATACCTCCTGTTTGAATTCAACACCATGACTGAGTTGGTAGTGTCTTAAAACCAAAGACCACACCATTCTTTAAACCCCAATAGTGCCTATGCAAAGTTGCTCCACTATCACCATCGATTGCCATTTCAAAAACCCATCAAACCACCACCAAACCCTAAAACACCTCCATTAAACCCACTTATTCTAATAAGTTTCACATGAAATTGGTTTTTCCTGTTTGAAAAACCCATCAAAAACCACCATGAGGAGCTCTCCTTGATCGCTACTTCATCTCCTAATCATGATTGGGACGTAGCTTATCAAAACAACCCAAACCCGCTTTAGGACCCAAGGCCAACTTGATTCTCCAACTCATGCACACATTCCAGTATCTAAGTTTGGTTCCTCTTCCTTTTGTATATTGTTTTATTGTATTTTATTTATTTATTTATTTTATTTTTCTCCTCTTTTCTTTAATTTTTTATTCTATTGAAAAAAAATCCAAAAAAAGAAAAGAGAAAAAAAAAATTTTAAAAAAAGAAGAAAACATTTGCTATTTTATTCATATTTCTAAGCATGTTTTGGTTAAAAATTAATATAAAAAACAAAAAGAAATAGAAAGAATGTGTTTAATCACTTAGAAAAAAAAAATTTAAATAAAAGTCCAATTAACAAACCCTTATCCAAAAATAGGATTTCCTTATAATTTTTCAAATAAATAAACACTAAAAAAGACTTAGGATCCTTTTTTATACGTGAAAATAAATTAATAAAAACGTAAACCAGGTTAATTTTCAAAAATTAAAAGAAACCAACACAGCTAAATTTTTTGAATGAATTATAAAAGTCTGATTCCGAAAAGTAGATATGTAAGCACCCATATGCAATTATGAGGTGACTTAAAATGTGGAAAAATTTACTTTTCTCCCTTTGTAAATAATCAGTTATTTTTTTTTCTTTTGTAAATAAATATAATTTGTTAATTCTTTACTTATAAAATAGAAATTATTCTTTCAATTTAAAAGGTTATATTGAAAAATAAATTTAAATTTACAAGGTTAAGCTGGTATCCATTTAAGATTTAATAGATTAGCCCTTGAATAAAAAAATTTTGGTTTTCAAAATCGTTTTTATGCAACCTAGTAGCTAAGTTATAATTGATCTACATAATTGGTTATAACTTGACTTTTTTCCAACTTCAATCAGGTGGTGACTCCAATTTTTTTTTCAAAATCAGAAGAAAACTTGGTTTCCTTAATTCTTAGTTGACAATTAATATTAAATGGGTAAGGTTTACTATTAATTAGATTAAGGAAATGAAAAAATCGAAAATTCTAAAGTCGACGGCTTGGTGACTCCACTAGGGACGTCAAGAGGGTTAACAATCTAAACTCTCTGAAATTAAATTTATCTTTCAAAATATCTATATTCTTTTTGTGATTCTTTTCTTGTAAATATTTTAATTTCTATATTCACTTTTGCATGCAACATACTTAGGATATTTAGGGGGGTTAGGAGGGATGATTAAATCAAGGATTCATGATAGATACAGTTAGACTTAGTTGTCTTAAGAACTTAAGATGGGGGACATTATATAGGTTTCAGGTATTATGGGTTAAACACCACTTGGGGTTAATTAAGTTATCCTACTTAAGCTTTGATGCAACCAATGAACCATTTCTTTGAAAGTGTGTATGGTTACAAAACTTAAGAACCTTTAAAACCTACCCTAATTTCATATACTTCCCTTAAACCATAAGATAATACACTACTCCTGGAAGTTGCAACCCTACTAATATTTAAGTGATAGGAATTAAGCTACAGGTCCTCTTACTCGAGCCCACGCATGTGGACTCAAGAGCTTAGTAAGGCATATTCTCATTTCCTGACCTACACTTGAGGAATCTAAGCAATTTATGATCGTCGACTTGTTACCATTTTCGAGCTAAGCTCCCTCATGCCTATCTATGATCTTTGAATGCCAACCTGAGGAATGCTTGAAAATAGTTTAGCTTTCTTATCCATCAACTCAACTAACCTTATTTTGAGCTGCTTGAACAATATCTGAGTTGAGTCCACTACAAAAGAGCCTACAAGTCAGCTTGGCATTACCTAAAATGTTCGTACATTAGAGTTTATTTCTACTTGTAACTTGCTAATATCTGCCAACGAAATGTCCAAGCCTTCTACATGATGGAATCTATTATATGAATCACCTATCTTATGATTTCTCTTTCGTACCCTTTTACATTCCTTATACTTTACCTCTTTTAAACAATGTCCTTTTTATCTTTTCTACTTTAGTAAAGGATGCCTTAGATTTTTGGGTATAATTACCCCTTTTTATGTAGCCTCAAGATTATCATCTTTGAATAATTAAGCATACATAGTCTTCTTTCTTCCTGTGAGCTATTTCTACTTGCTTATCTAACTTTTATCCTAAAACTTGAGTAACGCTAAGTGGCGAGTGATCTCGTTGAATTAACTCATGAGTTATATCGAGCTAGTTCATGAGTCCATGAAGTTCCTTAGTATATCATATCCTTGGATTCGTCCATGGGTTTTTACTCGTTCATGCACATTCCATCCTTATTTCGAGCTTCCCATGAGCTTGGATCCATCCCCTTGGTATGACTGTCGTCATTTGTTCCTAATGCGACTTATTATCTTGGTCTCAAAGTAAAGGTTTACATTACGTAAGTCACTATTGAGTTATGTCTTTGCTTTGTTGCATCGGTTGTCATTCATGTTCAACATATGTTGAGTAGTGTAGTAACCATTAGGATTGTATATGAGTAGTTGTAAGTGTTAAGTGACCAGTGGAAGTGGTGATTTTGTTCTATTGTGGTAGTCCTTGTTTGACACTCTATTCTACTTTGTCTCAAGTTATGGAAAACAGAGCAGGTAATAATTGTGTAAATATGTGAGGGGATCAAACTAGTTAGCTACAATGTTAAATCTCTATAGTGAGGTGCATTGGTTTCTATTCGAAGAGAAGGTAAACATGTTTTGTGTAGTTAGTGTAGTAACTAATTAGAGGCTCTAAGCTTCTTGTTTTCTAGTTAATACAAGTGTTGTCTGTTTGCTGTGAATACGAAGTTGAGTAAAAATAATGACTAATTCAAGTATTAGAGATGACACTAGTAAGGTTATTCACTGTAGTCAACAAAACAAACCTAGAATCTTTGATGAACAAATTGATGAAGTAACTAATATGATAGTGGAGATGTCCCATAAGATACCCAACCTGTGCATAGGCAATACCTAATTTGGCAAGAATGAGGTAGAGGAGTAAGAGGACATATGTGAAGAAGAATAGATTTAGGTGAAGAATGGAGCTCGTGCACCACGAGCTACCGACCATATAAAACTCCAGGTTCCAAGCTTTAACGGCTTAAGAAATGCTGATGATTACATGAATTGGGAAAAGAAAGTAGCATAAGTTTTCGAATAATATCAGTATAAGGATTATGATAAGGTCTAAAGCACTGTTGTCAAATTCTCAAGCTATGTTGCAAAGTAGTTAAGAAACTTCTAAACCATGAGAAGGTAAGATGGATATAGAAGGGTTAGTACTTGGCTCGAAATGAATTAAGTCATTAAAGCCAGATTTATGTTAGACACTTACTTGCAAGATTCTTTTGCTCGGCTTTAAGAACTAAGGCAAGAAAATTGTACTAACGAGGAGTATGTACAAGAGTTTTAAACCTAAATAGTATATAGAATCTTAATTAGGTCAAGGAAAAATTTTAGGGTGTAGTGGAGCTGCAACAGTTTGTCATTCTAGATGAGGCTATAAGGATTACTCAACGTGTAGAGACACAAAGGAGGAATAGGTTGACCCGACCTCAATCGAGCCAACCTGTTGAAGGCAACCGACTTGCCTAAGGTAGTAATAAACCTCAATATAATACCGAACCTAGTAAGAGGACTGAGATGATGACGAAGAACCACATTATTAACTAAGAAGTGCCTATAAAAAGTTATGAGAAATGGCAAGGATCAAGAAAGAAGACGAGCCAAATCAAATGTTTCAAGTGCCAAGGTTTTGGTTACATGGCTGCTAGTACCCCAAACATTGTACCATGGTCCTCAAAGGGGAAGTCGCTACCATTAAAGTAGACAATATTGGTGAAGAGCCTAAAGAGAAGATTGGTTTGGAAGACGAAGTCAAGGTGTGTAACGAAGAGCTTATAAAGGAAAATGTATATGTTGATGAACTAAACAAGCTAACTTTAGTTATCTAAAGAGCACTAAGTATTGAACCAATTATTGAAGAAGAGCAATGAGAAAACTTATTTCATATTACATGCAAAGTTAATGAACAGGTGTATGCACTCATTATAGATATTGGGAGTTACATTAATATGGCATCTACTGACCTAGTTTAGAAACTTAAGTTGCTAACTTTATTGCATCCAAGACCATACAAGCTGCATTGGCTAAATGAAAAGAGAGTACTATATGTCACTTAGCAAATGCTGCTATTGCCAATCTCAATTGGAAACTACTCCAATGAGATTCTTTGTGATGTACTATGTATGTGCACATCCCATATGTTGTCAAGCCAACCTTGGCTATTTGATCAAAAGGTTATTCATGATGGTTTCAAAAATACATATACCTTTGAGAAGGATGGGAAGAAGATCACCTTAAACCCCATAACACCAATTTAAGTGAGCGAATTGCAAACCAAGTTAGCCCATAGATCAAAGAAGACATTAGTTATGAGTCGATCCAAGCTCCAAAAAGCCATTAAATTTGATGTACTGACCTTTCTATTGATAAGAAGGCAATTGGAAATGAAGGAGCAAATTGTACTACCTAAAGAGGTTAAGGAACTGTTGGATAAGTATGTCGATCTGTTTCCTAAGTAATTACTTCAAGGATTGCCCCCTTTTCAAGGAATTGAGCATTGTATTGACTTGATACTTGGTGTCACCTACTAAAAAAACCTACTTATCAGATAAATCCCCAACAAGTTACCAAGATTTGGAGATAAGTCAATGAGCTACTAAAGAAGTATACGTAACAGAGAGTTTCGACCTTTGTTATGTGCCAACATTACTTATGCTAAAGAAAGATGGCACTTAGTATATGTGTATAGATAGTAAAACTATAAACAAGATCACGATCAAGTATAGGTACCCCATTCTAAGACTAAATAATATGCTAGACAAACTTCATGGTGCTAGAATCTTCAATAAGATTGACTTAAAGTGTGGTTATCATCAAATTTGCATGAGGCAAGAAGATGAATGGAAAATTGCATTTAAGACCTAACATGGTTTATACGAACAAAGGGTGATATTCTTTGGCTTATCAAATGGCCTAAGTACTTTCTTGAGATTGATAAATCATGTGTTGCAAGATCTAATTGGAAAATTTGTTGTGGTTTACTTTGATGACATCTTCATGTATAGTGCCGACCTATCAAGTCATACCAATCTTCTTTGAGTTATGTTTGATGTACTTCTAGTTGAAAGGCTCTTTAGGAATTTGAAGAAGTGTTCTTTCTATCAAGAAGAGGTGGTCTTCCTTAGACATGTTGTGAGTTGAAGAGGCCTGCGTATTGATACTAAGAAGATCTGAGTTATTGTTGAATGGTCGACCTTAACCACTAGTACCGAAAGAAGCTTCCATAGATTAGCTTCCTTTTACTATCGCTTTATTAAAAATTTCAGTACTATTGTTACACCCCTCATTAAGCTAACAAAGAAGAATGTCAGGTTTAAGTGAGGAGAAAGAGAAGAAAAGGATTTTTGCCAAGATAAAAGAGAGGTTAACCTTTTCACTTGAATTGGCTTTGCTTAACTTCAAGAAGGTATTTACGCTAGAATGTGACGCATCAAGTGTTAGCTTAGGAGTTGTACAGAAGTTGAGAGGACCATAGTTGAATTATTTTGTATATGATAAAGAACTCCTTGCACTTATTCGGGCTTTTCAAGTGTAGCAGCATTACCTTTTGTCAAGGGAACATGTCATTTACACTAATCACGAGTATAAGCAAGGCAAGATCAATGTAGTTGTTGATGCCCTATCACGAAGGCATATTCTTCTTATTAAGCTGTAGACCAAACTACTGGATTTATAGAATTAAAGAGCGGTATCCTCAAGACCCTCACTTTGGTCCCATATATGAACACTATAAAGAAAGAAGAATAGTGGATGATTATCATATGGAGGACATATATTTATTCCAAAAGTGGCATGTATGCTAACCAGTTCCTTGAAAGAGTTACTAATGAGAGAAGTTCATTCTAGTGCACTTTCTAGACATTTTGGGGAGAGAAGGATATATAAACTATTGAATGCAAGGTTCTTTTAGCCTAATATCAAGCACAATGTGTACCATATGGTTGACAGTTGCACAATATGCAAAAGAGCAAAAAGTAGAACTGAATAAGGGAGCGCTATGCCTCTACTTGTCTTAACTAAATCGTAGGATAATTTGAGTATGAACTTTGTTCTTGGTTTACCTTGAACTGCCTAAGGCAAAAATTCTATAATGATGATCGTGAAAAGATTTAGCAAGATGGCATACTTTGTACCCTATACAAAGAGTAATGATGCTTCGCTATTACTTTTCTCTTTTTGCTGGCAATCATTCATTTGCACGAAGTGTCGGGGAATGTAGTATCAGATTGGGACTGAAAGAACTTAAACTACTTTTGAAGAACTATTTAGCATCAGATGGGAACCAAACTACTTTTTATCACTTCTTATTATCCCTAAACCTCTTACTAGATAAAGATTGTCAATAGCACTTTGGGCTCACTACTTCGGGTTGTAGTAGGAAAGAACTTAGGTGACTAAGATATATGTTTGCCTATGATGGAGTTTTCTTACAACAAGACAATATACAACATTACTAGACATGCACCACTTTAGGTCGTCTACGATTCCAATGTTAAACTTTCCTTTGATCATACTCCAATGCCATCGTTCGACCAAGAAGACTAGGAAGGAATAACTAAGGCTCAATATTTCTAAAAAATCTACTAGAAAGTTTCCTAGCAAATTAGTCAAATCTCCAATAAGATGGAGGAGAAAGGAAGAGGAAGAAAGGTGAAGCAATTTCAACTCAGTGGCTTAGTATGGTTGCACTTAAGCAAAGAGAGGTTTCCAAGCCAAAGGAAGAACAAAATGTTTGCCTAAACTGAAGGACCCTTCAAGATACTCCAAAATATCAACAATAATGCCTATAAAGTGGAACTACCTAAAAACTTTAGAGTATTTAATGTATTCAACATTATTGATCCCAACCCCTACTGACCAAATGAAGTGCAATGGGAAGACCAACCAAATTTAATACCAAATCCAAATCAACTGGGGGAGAGGATAGGAATCAAGCTATAGGTCCTCTTACCCAAGCTTGAGCACAAGGACTTAAGGGCTTGGTAAGGCGCATTTTCCTTTCCTGACTTAGGCTTAAGGAATCTAAGCTATTTCTAATTGCCGACTTGTTACCATTTCTGAATCAAGCTCCCCTATGCCTATCTATGATCTCTACATGTCAAATTGAGCAATGCTTACAAAATAGTTCAGCTTACTTACCCATCAGTTGGGCCGACCTCATTCTAAGCTACCCAAACAATGTCCAAGCTAAGCCTATCATAAAAGAACCTATGGGTCAGCTCGACATTAGCTAGAATGTTTGTATGCTAGCATCTATTTTTGCCTACAACTTGCTAATATTTGCTAACCATGCATCCAAGCCTCACACGTAATGGAATCTGCTACATGAATCACCTATTTTCTTATTTCTCTTTTATATCTTTCTACATTCTTTATACTTTACCTCTTTTAAACAATGCCCTTTTTATCTTTTCCACTTTTAATAAAGGATGCCTTAGATTTTCAAGTATAAATACCTTTTTTATATACCTATAACATCATCTTCCTTGAATCATTAAGTATACAGAATTTCCCTTCTTCTTGTGAGCTATTTTTGCTTGCTTGTCTAACTTTTATCTTAACTCTTGAGCAAAGTTAGGTAGTGAGTAACCTCATTGAACTGACTTGTATGACATATCGAACTGGTTCATGAGTCCATAGAGTTCTTTAGTGCATCATATCCTTGGATTTGTTAGTGGGTTTTTGCTTGTTTTCTTGCATTCCATCCTTATTTTGAGCTTTCTGTGAGCTTGGATCCATCCTCTTTGTATAACTATCCTTGTTCGCTCCTGGAATGGCATATCATTTAAGTGTCTTAAAAATGTAATCAATTTTTTATGCCTACTCTTTTATAAAGTTGGGGGTATTTTGTAAACACCAAATCAATAGTAAGGTTATAACTTAAGGAATGATGTATTAACCCAATGGTTCTAGCATCTACATGCTTCCATGTACATTCTCTTGTTTCATCAATAAATGATTCTTATCCATGAAATGCCTAAGGCCTACAGATATTGGTAAGTAATTAACAAGTGAACGATAAAAAAATCTATAGGCTATAGGACTTCCTTTGGATTAGTGAATAGCTACTAGAAGTAAAGATTGCCTAGTTAAGAGAGAAGCTTGAATATTCTGAAACTCACAACTAAGCCTTAAAAGCCCTTCTTAAACAAGTCCTTTGAGGAACTCGAGAAATGCTAGAAGATGCTTAGAGCTCACCTGCGAGACTTAGGTTAGGATTTTTCAATTTATGGCTAAGGGGTCTAGAATAAATGTTAAGTGTCATTGAATAATCAAAAATAAATGTTACGCTCTTTTTTATTTATTTTTTTCTATACTCCAATTTGTTGAGATAATAAAAGTTCCCCATAACATTCCATAGTCCTTCAATAACATTCATCTAACCATTGCTCTCTCACACTCAAGGAAATGTAAATAAATTATATAGGCTTGTAAATAGAACCCTAAAATCTCCCATCCTTATTGGTAATTGGATCACTCGATTTCTATAAAATAAAGCCATATCTTTCTCTCTTACAAGAAAAAAGAAAGAGAGAAAGTTGCTAATGGTTACAAATTCTTATAGGATTCGAAGCAATCACAAGCCCTTGGCTTATTAAGGCAACCAACTCAAATACAAACACTTGGCCCATTAAGGTAGCTAATCCAAATATGAACACTTGGCTTGTTAAGGTAGTCAACCCAAACATAAACCCTTAACCCGTTAAGGTAGCTAACCTAAATACAAGCACTTGGCCTGTTAAAGCAACCAACCCAAAACATAAGCGATTGGTGTAGATACCTCATATTTGCCTCCATATTTCTTTTTTTTTTAATTTTATTTTAGGCTAGTTTTACAAAAAATTCAAAAAACCAAAGTGTCAAAAATGTCCAAGTCAAGTCTATTGGTCGTTTAGGGTTGGATCAAGCAATAATAAAAATATATATGTGATTTAGTAAATTGTGAGATTTTGAAAAATTGTACTTCATTAAAAAAATATATCTTTTTGAAAATTTTAATAAACTTTGGATTCATGAGAAGTAGCTTTTAGTAAATTTAAAACTTGAATTTTGAATAATTTTAAGTGGATGAATAAAAAAATAAAATTTAGGATTTATTAAATTAAAAATTATGTTGAAAAATTTTCTAAGCTATTGTTTGAGTCATTTTAAAACAAGTTGGGATAATTTAGGCTTGGGATTGAAAGAGAAATTTAAAGATGGGCCCAAAACAAGTTAGTCAAGTAAAGTTTTCGTATGTATTATATCAAAAGTAAAAGGCAACAAAGCTGGTAAGAGTACACATATGCTTTCAATAAGGTCACTAATTCAAGCCTTACAGCAAACCATATGTGTGACTCTTTTTTTTTTTTTTTTTTTACTGCCTAGTCAGAAGTGGCATGTAACCTCCTTTATTCAGCCTTGCGAAAAGAGAAGGAAAGGGAGATTTAAGTAAAGAAAATCCTGGGCGAATTAAGGCATTTTTTTATTCATTTTTATGCTGTAGATCTACACATAATCTTGTTTGGGTTCATTTTATCAAAAGATTCACATTAAAATCGGATGAAATAAAAATTAAGGTTTATTTTATGAAGCTGCTAGTTATGATTTGATTAAGAATAGATAATTGTAACCCAAATGCGTCTTTGGATATAATGAAACACACATAATTAGATCGGGGGATTATGATACGCAAAACCACCCACACAGTAATTTCTCTCTACCATCTCCCTTTCTCTCTCTTAACTCGATGTCTCTCTCTCTAGCCTAAAACCACTACGCACAGTTGCAACCAATAGAACTCCATCCTCACAAGGTTAATACATAGATATAGTACTTGGCTAAAAATAATACAAAAATAAGTTTCGAGCAAAAGTTAATACAAGAATATGGTGTCCGAATTTTTTTATGCTAAAATCGTATGGGAAACATGCGACTTCAATGTAAAAAAATTGGTACTGAAGTCACATGCCCCCATGCAACTTCAGTGCCAATATATACCCCTAAATCAACCCACTCCTCTCCCTCTTCATTTCTCACTCACAGAATCTCTCACAAAAAATTATGCATATACAAATCTCTCAATTTTGGTTTTCCATGTAGACCTCAACTATTTGCAATGGTATAAGTAGTATACTCATCGATACATAACACACTTGGGTACGATAATAAATCATCTAGTAAGTACAGTCAATATAACAACCTATGTATAACCCCGTTTATCGTGTAATATGATTACTAATTGTTTTTCTCCTGTATAGATCGACATCCTATAGTCAGTTCAATTGACTGATGACGTACAATTGTCCTACCAGATCGTTGAAGGTAGCTTATAGTTTTTAGAGGACCACGATGGTATTATCTTGCCTCATCCATTTCCACAAAATCTAGCACCTGATAAAGGCGTTCAGCTTGAGTAGCTAGAGCCAATTGTACCTCAACTGCCATGTAATAGAATTCGTACTAGGGGAGGTCATACTGGGGTCAAACGAGGAAGGGGTCAAAGGGATCTGGATATTCCATCTACGGGACGACATTCCATTGACTTCGATCATATTGGTTCCAGCTCAGGAGTTTCGCATATTATACCATTGTTTCATTAGCCATTCTATAATACGACATACTACGCACTTGCAAGGCTACACTATAGGTGAAGGGGTCACCCAACACTATCCACCTCTACATATTAGCCTTGTTTCACCTAGAGATTTTTTAGACTTGTCAGCTGAGCCTTCTATGGCTTCTTTTGACAAACGGGCATCATTATTATCTAGATATGGGGCGTTTTTTGGTTGGCGTAAGGGTCGGCATTAGAATTTATTTTCTGGATATTTTTTTATATTCTAATTGTAATAGCAACTGATGTATTCAAATATTATTTAAATTTTATTTTTTATTATACTCTTATCATACGTACATATGATATCGACGAATAAATGCATTTTTTATCTAAAATATAAGAGTTTAACATTCCTATTAGAATGGAAATAAAAGTATGCACAATTATTGAAGTTGCATTAAGCCATGCAATTTTCACCGCATATTCATTTAAGTATTATAAAAAACTGTAATGAAGTCAAAATTTAAAAAAAAAAATATTACTCTAAAGTTGTAATCTTTTATGAAAAAATTACATTGAAGTTGTATGCTCTCCATGCGACTTTAATATAAAAAGACTTCAATGTAAATTTCTTTTACATTGAAGTCACATGGGGAGCATGCGATTTCAGTAGAGCACATGACTTTACTAACATATTCTTGTATTAACTTTCACTCGGGACTTATTTTCGTATTATTTTTCGCCAAGTATTGTATCTATGTACTAAACCCCATCCTTGCATGCCTACCACCATTTATCCTCTCTCGTGTGACTACAACATTAGCCTTGCACAACAACACAACACCCCTGCACAATCTAAACAACACCTGCGTGACCCACCTGTACACACACTTAACCTGACCCCAACTTAATGTCGTGACCAACCACTCCGTTGACCCTAATTCTACTTAATAGACCTACTTCCTTTTAGACCACCCTCGCACGATTCATACTAATGGCCACTACAGCAACCCTACTCCACCGTCACATGCACAGACAACTTCACACACATACAATAGTGACAGTGAGCAACATAATAAACAAAGGCACCCACGCGATAGCAAACAAACTACATACGCATAGTACTGCCACCTACACAAGGCTACCCAACAACAAACACAACCTAAACTCTCTCTTTTCACCACGTGACCCAACAAACACCAACTTCCGTTGCTACCCAAATCGCAAAACCACCCAAATCACCACTTTACGTCAAAACACCATCACTTAACCGATTTTTGCTAATCACTTCCTCATGGAAACATTGAATACCGCTTGTATTAGTGGATGGAGAGCTCAATGCTACATTAGATTGTTGCTACTTTGAAGAACTTAACCGCAACCTAGTTGGAGATTCAAGATCAAAACCAGATCTGGCTCACATCCTTTAGGACAAGGGGGGTTGTTGGTTCCTTTTCTTTATTTATTTTGTTATTTTTTTTATTTTATAAATAAAATTTACAAGGAACTTTAGTTTGTTTTTGCGCAAGTTTAACTTGCACTTTTTAGCACAATTGTTATTTTTAAATAATAATAATAATAATAATAAATAGTTTCTCTTAAAATTACATGATTAGGGAGATTTATTGGCATTAAATTAGTACTAATATGGGTTTTCTATAGGTCTTGGCGTCAATCTGTATTAATTGGATTTTTTTTTGGCATGTTATCATATTTTAGACAACAATTACATTTTTATTGCATTTTTTTACATAAATATTGCATTTTTTATAAAAATTCATGTCTTTTCACCAATATTTGCATATTTTGTGAAATTTTCATAAAAATTATTTTTTTAAGTCTTTAGGATTTTCTTGAAAAATAAAAAAGGATTTTGTCACATAATCGGTTTTTCCTAGAATAAAAATCTTAATTTGTGTCGTTTCAAAAATTAGTGTTTTAGGGTTCTTTTCAAAAAGTAGAAATAAAGATTAGGTTTTTCTTTTTTTTTTTATAAAAAAAATAAAATAGTTAACAAACGTAAATTTTACTCTAATTTTTTAATTAAAAGAAAAACAAGCCATTAATTTTTTTTCTAAATTAAATAAGAATTACAATTGGTTTGAAGCATTAGTAGCCTCATACATTCTTTTTTATTTTTAGGAAAATTTGTAATAAAAAATCACTTTTCATTTTTTTTTGCATATTTCTCCATTTTTAGAAAAATTACAAAATAACGGCCTAATAGTTTTTTTTTTTTTTGCATGAAGACAAGTGTCTTAATAAACTAGCCTTCGGACCTATATTTTTTTCTTGTTGAAGTTTTCTAAAAAATATATCTTTTAGAAAATTAGTAGGTAGTGACCTGATTAGGATTGAAGAAATCCTAATCCGTCTTTTTTAGTTTTGTTAGTTGGCAACTCCTAAAATATAATTTTTTTTAAAACATTTTTTAAAGAAAAATGTTTTTCCTTAATTTAACGTTGAGATTTTTATCTTGAGCAAATTAGGTTTAATATAAAATAAATTAAAGAAAATTGAAATTAGGCTCGACAAAATTGGTGACTCTACTAAGAATACTAGTTAGGTAGCCATGTAAAGATTTAAAAAAATAATAATTAATGGGACTTTATGTTTTTCATTTTAACATTTATATTATTGTATATAGTTGTACTACTTAGATTTTAATGATGCACACCTATTAAGAAGAGCTCGACCCAATAGGCTAAATCCTAGGGACTTTGGGAGCTTGATCTTTTTTATATACCGTGTGTATGCTTTGATGTGGTTGAATTTGAGTTACCTTAGAAAATTAGGACAAGCCGTCATTGTGTAACTCTCAAGTTGCAAGGGTCTTTATGCCCGCCTAGTATTGATAGGCAAGCTTACTCATGCATCAATGTAGCCCACGAATCATTTCTTTAAGAATGTATGAGGTTACAAAGCTTGAGACTTGTGGATCTTACCCTTCTACATCATTTTAAAATTAAAGAGGATAGTAATTTTTAAATTATAAGAGCTTCAAAGGAATTATTATAACCCTTAGTTAGTTAGGCCTCTATTTTCAAAAATTAAATTAATCAACACACTTATATATACAAGTGTCCATGAGCTTTATTTAAAAAAAAAAATTAGAAATTCATACACTTATATATATAAGTGTATATGAATATTGACTATGGGTTTATAATAATTTTATCCCCATGATTTATTAATTACTAATCCTTATTGCATAACATGCTTGTATATCATATTGTATTACATTTTCTTTGTTATTCCTTCTACTTTATTATGTATGTACATGCCTGTATTTGATTTTGTAACATATATTATGTGCTGTATTATTATTTTATTTTACAAATAAATAAAGGTTGTACAATGAAAGTCAAGATGAATCCATCAAATTGCATTAAACCTTTTATAAGCTGACAAAGGAATATTGGTGCGGCATTTTTCAAAATATAAATAAATAAATAATGAATAAGGAGTTGTGACTTTATTTATTTCCCACGTAATATAGTGTAAAATATATTTCCATGTAATCTATTTTTCATGCAATTCAGTAGTCTCTTATATTTATAGAACAATTTTACACCCAATAAGGTTTTAAGTAAATAAATGTAATCATGGGGTTATAAAAAAATTGCAACTTGAGAATTTTTATGCTAATAAATTATTGCACTATTATCTAGTTTCTAGCCTAGCATTTGTATGTGTGTTCTTTTATTGTATATTATTTATTTGTTTGTTCATTTATTGTTGGTGTTGATTATTTGTATTGAAAATTTTGTACAATAATACATGTGCATATAAAATAAAAAGGAAACCAAAAGAAAAAAGAAAAAAAAAATCCTTAGGCTTGTAATATTTTATTCTTGATCTATAAATAGTTGTTATCTCTAAATTGTCCCTGCTTATGCTTTTATAACACTAGGTATTACCCTCTTAAAATAATCACCCTTCAATTACCAATTGTTCCCTTTATAGTTTTGCCATCCTTATCATGTCATTTTTGTAATTGACTTTTTCTATTTTTTAAGCAATGTTAACAATTTAGTCATCTATAGCATAGGCTCTCTTTAGCTTCCATTAATAAAAAAGGGTTTTCAAAAATTTTTCAAGAAAAAAAAAAAAGAAAGAAAGGATTTTAGCAGTAACTAAGTCATTACCCTTGGTTGTCAACCTTATAAAATAGTTATCCATTCTCATCAACCTCGCAACTTCTCGATTCTTCTAATAAATGAGGAGATGTTAATAATCATGTTTGTAGCATATGTTTTTGTAAAATAAGTGTTTTCAATTTTCTTTTTAGAATAAAGTTTTTCAAAAAAAAAATCATAAAGCTTCTAAAGGAAAAATTTGCTAGCAAAAGATTTTACAAGCTTTGAGCTATTACTTTTAATTGATTGATGTCACGCCCCGAAGCGGCAGAGTCGTAATAGCCTCGCCGTGTAAACCATCCTAAGATAAAAGTTGGCCTTACAACTGCTATCTTAGACCTGATCTACACAAGGCGTCCACGACTAACCCACTTTGAAGTAAACAGTTTGTAATTTAGATAAAGCATTTATCTAAGAAAGTGAGAAAAGTTATAGATAATTCAGAAATGAAAAGTAATAACATATGTGTTGATTCTTCAATGTTTTTCCCCACTCCCCAGGATCCAGCAGTTGCTAGCTTCAGAGTAATTGTTGCCGCTTCTTAGCCAGTACCTGCATGACGTCTATAGGGATGTAAGCAACCATAGCTCAATAAGTTAGGACGGAGGACGTAAAACTATACCATACACACAACAAGGTTTTTAATCACTTGTTAGGTACAATGCATGTGCAAGCAAATGCCATCACACGACGTTGTCCGGCCCGTCGTGAGATTAGAGAAATTGCGCCCGCTCTAATCCGAGTTGAGGAGTTACCGTTAATGCAATAGCTCACGACCAAACCCAAGCTTGTGTAATGGAGACCTTGCTCCTCCCGCGACTACCTTCAAACCACTGTCTTCATCCTCGCCGTGACCTCCTCTCCTGTCACTTAGTTCGACTGAGGATAAAGAAGGGACCATTTTGCAATCCTACGCAATCCCTTTCGAAGGGGTCAGTATTTGGCCGGAGAGTCCTAAGTTCCCCTAACGGGTTGCTATGCACGTCTGATTATGATTACTGGTCGTATATTTGATTAAGTCCAGTTTAAGGTGATCAATTATTTCATACAAATCGGACAATATATACCAGAACAACAAACAGAATCATAGCATCACCCATAATCAAGCACATGCACACATTCAACTATCTAACAAGCACAACCAAACATAATCTTAAGCCTCTAAAATACAGCATCATATTAATCCTAACTTATCTCGACTCCTCGCTCACTCACTCAAGGTCCGATTTGCTCAGGCCATCGCCGATCATCCCTATAACACAAACGTGGTTTCAGTTTTTCATATAACTATTATAGGTTCGTTTTATCTTATAACGCTTATTGTTATGTTTTATTTAGGGTTTAAGATACCTAATTATCTAGGTCTTAAGTCTTTTATAATTATTCTAGGTTTGGGGTTAGGTTCGGGTTCGGTTTCCACATCGATTTCTAAATTCGGTTCTAGTTCGATTTCTAAGTAATGTTTTATATTCCAACCCTAGAAATTCGTTTCAACTCATAATGTGAAATTAATCACATTACTTCCCGACCTCCTAAATATTATTATTACCCCTAGTCAGTATTTTATTTCATCCGGTACACTTATATCCTTATTAGTATACCGAATTTACTCCTGATGTGAGAAATTTTTACATTTTTCATATAATTACATAAATTCAAGTTTCTTATCAGATTTATTATATATCCTTATTATTTATATAATATCAATTTTTATCCTAATATTTTCTATTTATTATATTTTCAAAAATTACATATTATGCATTATTGCCTATTATGTACATAATGCATTTCTAATATTTCTATCACTTTAATTACCATCCCTAAACATCAATTATCATTTCAAAATATCTAAATTCATCTTAAATCAGATTTTACTCCTAATTTTCCTAATTTACAAAATTAAATTAAAGTTAACTATCTTTCCTTATTAATCATTTATTACATAATTAACCTAATAATTACATCTAACACCCTAAATGTTACAAGTATCATACTCCATCAGATTTCAACATCCTAAAGCATATAATTATTCACTAAATCAATAATTAATCATTTAATTACTTAATTAACCCTAAATTACCCATTTTATGCCTCATTTTAGGGCCTAAAAATTATCTAAAAATTTAGAAAATTAATTTTTGAAAATGAGCTTCATATCACTGTTTTATATCATCTAAGTAATCTACAAAAAAATTTTGGGCTCGAAAATACACTCTTAAGGTCATTTATTTCTAAATCGAAACATGCTTGGTTTTGCACTATTTCTTAAGGACCCTATATCACGAGACATATTTTTATTAAAATAATATTTTTTCTAAAAACTACATACAAAAATATTCTAGAATAACAAAATTCATAATTTTCTAATAATATTTACTATTTTTACAAAATTACACAAAATCGGGCTAGAAATAGGACTCACCGATCTGGGTGGCTCCGGCCACCGTGGCCTTGTCGTTCGGCCTGGGCGCTACTACCACCGTGTAGTGGTGGTGGCCGTCCACTCCCAACTGCTCGTCTGGTGGGGGTTCCTGTTAAAGGCCCTAATTGCATAGTTTTTTCTAATTTTTTTCTAAACCGAATTTTTCTCTCAATTTTTGCCTCTCTCTAATTTTCCCTGATTTGTATCTGGCCAAATGAGCTTCTGAATTTTTCTTGCTATTTATAGATAATTTTTGTAATTATTATGCATTAATTTGATAAGATTTTGCCCATTATCCTTGATTTTTGGCTTTTATGTTGTCAAATTTTTATTGGTTTATTTTTCTTTTGCAGATTTGGACCTACCACGACCTGATCTTGATTCATCTTATCCTATTCTGATTTTTTTCATAATTAATTTATAATTTTCTTTAATTATTTACTTAGTTTTTGGCCAATTTAGGTAATTCCGCGTATTTTTATCTACACGTAAATACATGTGGGGTACACGTAAAAATTCCTAATTATTATTGTAGTCATTCTAAAATTTTTAGTATACATATAATTTATCTTTAGTAATTTATTAGTTATTTGATTACGCTTTTCGCATTTTTAGTAATTAGTACTTATTATGCTTAAAATTTGAAAATTTTATAGTCTCCTATTTTATTACTTATTTTCTTAAATTCAAGTTTACGGAGTCAGTTTTACTAATATTTCTCTCGTTAGTTTATAATTTGAGGTTTGATCGAATTCCTTAACCGATCTTCCAAAACCTTAAGTTCTAAGTTCAATGCTACGGTCAATTGGCTTAGCTTTGGGGCTTACAATTGAGCCATTTTTTTTAAAGCATATAGCTATTCATTTTGAAGCTAAGATGACTAACAACAACGACTTTGAGTTAAGTCTAATCCTGGTAGTTACTCATTCTAAGCCTACGGCGTTGTGTGACTTATGAGTTAAACTCAATACTAAGGCTAATGCTAAGGGGCAAAAGAGGAAAGCATGTTAGAAATTGATGAATGAAAATAGTGGAGACATAGCTTATCTACATATCCCTAAAATAGACACGACTCTTGATTCCCCAAGAAAAGCCCAAACTACACATAATCCTTAAAGACCATTATTAGACCTTTCCAAAAGTCATAAACATAAAAGCCTAAACACAAACAACAGACCTTCACACCTATTTCAACCCATTTCAAGTTAGAGAGAACCTAAACATGTAGCTTATTGACTTCACTAAGGGTATTGTGTACCCACACCAATTCTATTTAAGCCTAAAAGGTCCTAAATATTCACTCCATAAAACTAACTCGCCCACTCCAACCATAAAACCTAATATAAAGGTTGTCTCCACTATGAATTATTCAACCAATAAGCTTAAGAAGCTTGGGCTAAGGGACAATAAAAGGACCCATTTATTTAATTGAGTCTAAAGGGGCAATCTTTAAAAAATAGAACAGTATGTGACCCACCAAAGCATCACAGAATATTCAAACTTGCCACATAAGACCAAGGCAAATGAGGGGCAAATATGAAGGCACAAAATGCTTCATTCTCTAACTAATGAAAGCATCTCATTATTTGAAAAGTTTAGGATGATAAGAGGCATCCCTAACTACGAACATTGAACCTAAAGTACTTATGAGAGTTGAGAAATATGAAAGTAAGGATAAAACTCATTCCTTAAAAGGACATCTATCTTGCATGTGATAAGTCTTTTGAAAGGATGATAGGCATTCATTTCGCTATCTTAAACACTTTTATCCCTAGTTGCCCCCATTTTGAGCATTTGAGGGAAATTTTTCAAAAATACAAACCTTATCAAGAACCATCCCATGTTAGGGTAATTTAGAGGTTAAGGGCATCGATTTTGGAGAAAAGGAATATATAAACTTATGCTTACTTCAGTCGTGTCAATTTGTAAGTAATAATTGTTTATAGATAATACGATTTCTTTAGAATGAATAAGAGTTTCAAATTGTACACACTTCACTCAAGCCCATGTGCTCTAAAGCCATACCTACTCCATCAAGCTTATACACTTTAAACTCATGGTTTTAAGACCTTAAATCTCCTTAGACAAAAACTTAAACATATGGATTGGTAAGAGAAAGAGAAAAAGGAAAAAGAGAAAGAGAAAGAGAAAGAGAAAAAAGAAAAAGAAAGAAGAAATAAAAGCAACATGATCACATCCCAAAAGGTAGCTTAAAACTGCTAAAGTGCTCGTGGTCCAAGTATATTAGAAAAGCTCAACCTATAAATTCTAAGATAAAAGACCTAAGGTTTCCTATTATCTTTCAAAGCACAAAGCTGAGCAAGGTTTGAACCCAAAGGAATGAAGCTCTAATTCTATGATCCCACCTACTATATTACCTTTAACTAAACTCTTTTAACCAAAGAAATTGATTTATCTTAAGCAATTATTGCTCGTAAAATTAGGTTATAGCCTAAGAAAAGACATATAAGATCGATCGAAGCGTATCACCTATAAGACTAACCATACTTTTTTTGGAGTCATAGTCAAGAGTGACAACAAACCATTTGAAAGTGTAAGGAAGCTTCTTAGACTAAACAATTCAAATAATTAAGATACTTATCTCGGTATGAAACTTATGAAGCAAAAGTCAAGCACGCTTTAGAAGTAAGGGAAGTAATTCACTCTAAAATTAAACGAGATTCCCTATAAGTAAGAAGACCAAGATGTCCAGTGGAAGCTTTCCTATCCCAACATTAGTAGCAGGCAAATAATCAAGGATATATAATGAATCACTAATGGGCTAAGAGAATGAGCATATCACTTATCTGTAACATTTAAAGTTGGTATAATTTGCTTACTTGTTAATAAGAAAAAGATGAACACTTTTTTTAATATAAGCACATTTTACTTCAAGTTTCAAAAAGTGAAAATTTTGAGAATTTTTTAATGAGAACTTTAGTTATCCTCAAGTTAGTAACTTTAGTCATCCCTATAGACACCTTATTTTTGCCCCAATATTATTTTAAAGTTCTCAAATAAAAGGATGTATTTTAGAAAAATACAAAATGAAAAATTATAAAAAAATTCAAAATAGGAAAAATAAAAAAAATGATAAAAAAAAACAAAAAATGTTCAATTTTAGAGAAATAAGGGTCACTAGATTTAATTTCAAGGACCTTTTAATTTTTTAAGGTCAAAGAGCTTAACTGGAAGTTAAATAGGCATATGCAATGTGATCAAATCACAATTTCTTAGCAAAAACGGGCATTTTATTGAAAAGTAATTTTTTATCAAGCTCAGCTTACTTATTTTTCAAAATATTGCGAAAATAGACAATTTAAGTTCATTGTGGCATGAAACAATACCTCAGTTGGACTTAAATTGACTATTTTATAAAAAATTGAAGTTTTAAGTAAAGTTAAGCATTAAGCAAAATTATGCTTGTAATTCTATCAAATTGGTCTATTTTGAAAAATAAATTTTCACATATGCCTAGTAAACTAAATAATTACATGTGGGGATTAATTAGTTTTTCAAGACCTAAAAGGCTTAGATTGATTTTAAGGCTTGATGTTCATGGGGAATTTTTTAAAAAATTGGTGTAGAAATATATTAATTATTATTTTGTTAAAACATGACAAAAATCAAGTAGTAACTTAGTTGGTTAAGGCTTTAGGCTAAAAGGTAGAGATCTTTAGTTCAATCTATAGAAAGCATAATATAAATCCCGTAAATTTAGCATTTTAGAGTCGAAGTCAAACTTGAACACCAATAACTAATTTCTTTAAGCTAGACAAAACCAAAGAAATTAAAATTGATAAAATTTCGAAATTGAAAATGCTGTACCTTAAATTCGTGTAACAACAAATTGAAATCACAAAACAGTTAAGAAGCCTAAAACCTAAAAGATACAAGACCTTCAATTAAAATCTTAACGAAAGGAAAACACAATATATATATATATATATATAATATGAAGTAGCTTTAACTCGAATTATGTCAAACCGTATAAATTTGATACAAAACAATTAGAGACGATCCTAAATGATAACAATTAGTTAAATTAAACTAATTAAAGTAATAAATTAATAAAATTAATATTTTACCTCTATATATATGAAAGTAGCACACACATGTATATTTATGTACAATATAATATTTAAGATAAAGCTTTTATAGGTATCTAAACTTTTTAAAATTTTTGTTTTAGTATATGAAGTTTTCGTTTTTTCATTTAAGTCCTTAAACTAATTAAATTGCATCACTTTGAGACATCTATTAGTTTTAGCAGTAACAGACATCAATATTGCTGCCTTTGTTGACTAAAACTTCTCATGAATTTAGTTTTTTAGAAATGTGTTATCAGTCATTTTATTTTTCCCTTTTTATCTGTTGTTAGTTTTCTTTCTTCTTCCTTTCTTTGTTATTTTTCTTCTTCTTCTTTGTGGTTATAATTTTGTCTAATGTTTTTTGAATATCAGCAAATGGAGGAAGAGTTCAAGACGTATATTGTTCTCTTTCATTATCTTGAGGTACGTCCTTTATAGACTAGCTTTTTACTTTAACGTTCATGAGGTGAACTAACTCTACTTTATATCCTGTTTGCACAGACTGGAAGATTTCACCAATTCTAAGAAGAGGTAGCAATGAGTCATCATTGCTTGAAATTGTCCTAAGTATAGCATTTTGGTGCAATAAGATTCTCGTCCTAAACGCAAAGATTCTAAAACTTACCATATGTTAGTCTTTCTTTAAGAATGCTTTTGAATGCTAATAAGAGATTCTCCTTAACATTTTAAATGACCTCAATTTGTTTTTCTCTTTGCCATTACTCTTATTAGAGGTGAAGATCTAAGATCAACATTTATAAGTAGACAGATTGTTGTTCGGGAATTAAGGTTTGTTGATTTTCTTTTTGAACTTATGGGGCCAAGAAGGGATCAATTTCCATGCCAGCGCTAAGTAAGATAGAGAGAGAAGCTTATATTAGTGCTAACTAGGAGAGAGGGATTCCATCTCTGTAAACCCCTGAAAGTTTCGATCTAGTTTTTGAGATAGACTCAACTATAGTAGACAATATAAGAGTCGACAAGGCTAATTAAAGTGAAAACCCTAAAAGACTTAATTAATCTCGTAAAGAATTTTTTGACCCTAAATGTTTCTAAAAGCTAAAGATTCAATTCGAAAGTGATAAAAACCTTAAAAATGATTTCATTAAGGACATATGTATACCAATCCATCATGATATACCCTAAAACCCTAATTGAAAATATAATGCTTATATTTTGCAAAATCATTAGTAAATGTTAGAGATAACCCACATTTTTGCTTATATGATTCAAATTCTTAAATAATCCATTAGGAACTAAGATAATGGGTTATAGATTATATTTATCCCTTAAATATATGATTAAGATGGTCTTACTTAGGATTAGAGTTATAGTTGAAAATTAAGTTACATATAGTGAACTTTAAGAGTGTCTTAACACTTTTTACACTTGTTATCCAAAGTTATTTATCAAATGAGATATATGGACTTTAAAGACCTAAAGTAAGATCTCATCAACTACATTTACACATCAATGCATCATATAGCTCAATTCTTCTCATTTTCTTCATTTCTCCCCTAATTTCCCTTAATTACTACATTATGTGCACAAAATTACACATACTTAAGGAATGTTGACTAAGATAATACATGTTGACCAAATTTCAAATGTTGACCAAGTCAACACATGTTGACTAAAGTCAACATTTTGAAAAGTCAACAAATGTTAAGAGATAAGGAAAATATCTCTTATGTAATGATGCCATCCTTTTCTTTTCTTTTTGATTTTTCTTTTTCTCTCTTTTCCTCTTGTTGCCGTCCACATCTTTCCTTCTTAACCCCACCACATATATTCTTCCATTAAGAGAAACAAAACAAAAATCCTTCTTCCATGCCGTGAGTTCCCTTCCCATCTTTCCCTTTCATTTCTCCCCTTTTGTCTCCTCCATTTCAACATCATAAAAAGTATGTTTTTAAGTGCTTTATCTTACTTTTTATTAGTCATTAGTTAGTTAATTAGGTAGATTAGATAGGTACTTATATGGTTAGTTTTGTCTTGAAGAAGAGGAAACAAAGTTTCCTTCTTTAAGTGTAGAAACTTGAAGTTTGAAAGAGAAGAAAGAAAGACATGAGGATATGCTTCTATGTATGCATACATAAGGAAATACCAAGAGAGTATAAGTAGAAGAACCTTTGTATATGAGTATATAACATGTACACAACCTAATTTAAGATCAAATCTTACTAAACATACCTATACTACATTAAATATGTACATAAGAACACAAAAACATGGAATTAGAGGGCTTTTCTTAAGGAGAAATTTAGGCATACGAAATTCTAGTGTAAAATACGTATTCCACCGTATAGGTATACGGGTATTTATACATGTATAAATACGGTATAAACCTTAGTATAGGTATGAGTATAAGTATGTATAAAGTATATGTACATAAGTAGAAGAAAAAGGGATAATATGTACATAATACATATGTATATAACATAAGCATGATGGAAGGCTTATGTAAGCATATGATGAGGTAAAGGATGACATAAGCACATGATGACATAAGCCATGACATAAGCAAGTGATAACATAAGCCATGACATAAGCAAGTGATGATGTAAGCGATGACATAAGCATAAAATTAGAAAATAAGAAAACTAAGAAAAATGTAAGTGATTAGGTAACTAAATTAGTAATACCTAATATACTTTCTAAATTAGATTATACCTAATTCACTATAAGAATTAGTAATAGCAAAGTAAAATTCTTTCATTAGAAGAATTTAAGGAATAAAAGATATAAACATAAGTAAGAAAGGTACTTAGATGTTCATAATTAAAACTTTCTATAAATTTAGCTCATAACATAAAATAAAGGTCTTAATATCCAAAACATATACTACCATGTGAAAATATGTTTAGAAACGATGAAAAACGATTATAAATTCATAAATACCAAAAATAAAACGAAAAAGCTACATACGATTGAAATTAAAGTCTTACCGAGTAAAAGGTGATAGTGATTTAAGTAGAACTAGGTACTTAGTTGTTTAGAATTAATAGTTAATTTAAACACTTATTAGTATTATTATCACATAATGATCAGGTGACTCTGAGGTGAGCGAGGACCTCCCGATTGATTACTACGATTAGGACGAACCGCTATGGCCGAGTGAGTATTTACCTTGGGATTCCATGCTTGATTGTGATTGTAGATAGTGGACTTAAATATTATCGTTAATTAACTGCTGTGTGGGGTTCGGGATATGCTTGTGTATGTAATTGCTTGTTGAGTTGTGAATTTACCTTAAATTCAGATAATGCCTTGTTTGTTGCATGGTAGTATAGAAAATGATTGTGTGTATTAATGGTTAGTCACAGCATAATTGGAACTAATTTATACTCGGCTATAAAAAGAAACTGGAACATGCATTAACATGCATAGCATGGATACTATTCCGGCCATCACATCACACGGAGGTAAAGAGAGGCCATTCGGGGGTTGATATTATTGAGTTATTTGGTTATGTACAGTGCACTCGTACAAAATGACCTTACCCTGGCCTGCGGGAACACTAGGCGTTGGAGGCGCCAACCGCCTGGCTAAGGGTCGAGTCTAGAGACCTCCGTTTAGGGGTGAGTGTGGACTGCGGGGGCCCACTCACAATTATACTAGAACTTGTGTTTTTCTGAAAATAAAGAGTTATTTGATATAAGTACGGAACATGGAGTTCCGTAGTAAAGTAAGTTCTAGTGTAATACCCGAATCTGATTGGTGCCGTGTAAACTCCAACCCTGACTTCGGAGGGCGTTAAATCCAAGTTACGTATATGAGCTAGTTAAGTATGCGTATTATTTGGCATTCTGTTTGATCATTCATTCATATGCGTAACTATAATGTGTTTATAACTTGCTTGTTGTGTGGCTAAGGGTTTTGCTCACTAAGCTTAGGCTTACACCCCTTTAGACTTTTGTTGCAAGATAGCCTGTTCGTAGAGATAGGACGAGGGATACCACAGGTTAGCTTGGGGACTTGGGCAAGAGCGAAGTGTCCTGTGTGATGAGAGGAAAATAGTTTATGTAGATTATTCCTCATATACTTATGTTTAACTTATGTTTACCTTATCCTTATGAACTTAGACATACTTAAATACTATGTAATGTAAACTTTTGAGCTTACTTTTATATAAATATGTTGTGTGATGATATCATGTGAATCTGGATGTACTTTGGAACTAGTAGTTGTAGAGCCTTGTATATTGTGTGAAGAGTTTTTTATTGGAAGGGTAATCAATCAAGGGTTCTTCATACAGTATACGGCGTCTGCCACGACTAGGCCGTCCTCAGTTCGTGACAATCTCAGCAACATTGACGTCTATTATTGCTAAAACTAATGGATATCTCAAAGTGATACAATTTAATTGGTTTAGGGAGTTAAATGAAAAAACGAAAAGTTAAAGTACTAAAATAAAAATTTTTTTAAAATTCAAGTATTTGAAAAAGTTTTATCCCTATAATATTTAATTGCCTATGTTACAGTATATGATATATCAAATAATACTGAATGATTAAACTTAAGCCAATTAAATTTTACATTACTCCTAAAATGTACTTATAGCGCCATTGTATACATATTACGTATAATCTCCTTCATACATTATATAATAAATGATATATGCGATTTCTCTCATATGTTAAACTATATAGTATGCTATATAGTTTATTAGTGTTTTTAACCAGATATAATGAAAATATGTTGTACTCGAATAATTTAATTTAATTAGTCAAATTATCTAATCTAATCTACTAACTAGGTACCTAAAGACTTGTTGTATTATATCTTATATTTAGCTACTTATTAGGACAAGACATGAAGAAAAAGAAAATAACGAATAACAATTAAGAAAATAATAATAAAATAATAGACAAATATAAAAATAAAAATAAATTAAGAAATTTCAAAATATAGGAGTTAGTATTCAAATGTGATACAGAGTCTAATACAACAATCGAAATTCGAAAATATTAAGTTCGAATCAGTAAATGGCTAACTGGTATTTAAATAAATGTTAACAATAATAAATAAATAAAAATAAAGTAACAATATGAAAATAAGAAAGTTTTGAATGCTTTTGTGTTATATAATTAATTTCAAGTTCACTCATAAAATTTCGTTTAAAAGGGACATAAAAATAATTTTTTTTTAATGATGCATATGAATTGTATGCGTAAATAACATCAAAACTTGTAAGAAAATATAGAAAAATGCGAATTACATTCTACGGTTCAAATAGCAGAACATCTATACCTAGCCGTGTAGAACAGCCTACAATTCGTTTGTTTACTCTCAATCGTCTACCTGTCATGATCTGGGGAACGGACTTGTACATTATTATAGAACGACATTATTATAGAACGAGGACAATTGAGAATGTCTTATGCATGCAGTTCGACCCCTTTTTCCATCCTGTTTTTGTTAGAAAACTAAGTCGATGTCCTTACTTTCGCTTTCATTTTCTTCAAAATCACACACTCTCTCTCCAAACATACTATCATAAAACTACCTCTTCACAGCAAAGCCACCACCTAATCATCAACAAAACATCACTAAAATAGGCCAAACAAGTTGCTTTTTATGACTCCGCTAAAATTTCCAGACTTTGTTGCATCTCAAACCGACCACTTTAGACCTTAATAACTCCCACTCCTGGTCACCACTCAGCAAGCCACCAATACCATCGTGTTGTAGATATGGAGGAATATCATATCTAGCTATTGACATGACATAACTCTAATCAAGTGGTAAGAAATCGAACCTAAAACTTGAGTATTTCTCTTTTCATTTCCGTACTTTTGTATATGTACACATACATATATATCTCATCGAAGTGTCGATTTTTATGGAAAAATCTAACTCTGAGTTTCATGTAATAAAAGTTAACATATGTTAAGATGTATTTCAAACAACCTTATCAAAATAAAATACTCGAACACGTTTGAAATATTGGCTTAAAATCAAGGATAAATATGTATATAAGCTGCGTTTTTTAACTTGATGAGGCCACTTTGATGTGTGATCTGATCTTGGTTTTGACTGATTTTTGTAAATATTTTTACACAAAGAAATAGATCTCGTGGAGTAGAAAATATTTTAGGTTTTGACTGATTTTCGTAAATATTTTTACACAAAGAAATAGATCTCGTGGAGTAGAAAATATTTTAGGTACTTATTTTTAATTTAAACATGAATGTGGGCTAGAAAAATCAAGTTGAATTTGAGGGATGCATGCGTATGACACTACTGGGTCTTTGGTTTCGTTGTCTGTCCCACAGGGAAAAGAGATGCTTCTCCCACGAGGGAAAAGATTGCCATTAGGATCTTCGTTATATTAAGAGTTGTCTTTAGCTAACTACGTGATGGATGAGTAGTTTTTAATCATTTATCTTAGCATTTTCAATTTGTTTTTTCCAAGTTTATCAACGTTCCAATCAAGCTTTCTGCAACGTGTTTGAAATTAAAGAATGACATGTATATAATATATAATGTAACATATGTATGTACAAATATATCTATATAATATGTATACTAAAATACAATACATATTTATTTGCATGTATATGTATATATGAATATATATGTATATATGAAAGGAAAACATGTTGTACATGTATTGAAGCGTTGAATAATAATAATAAGAAGAAGAAGAATCATAATAATAACGATGACAATAATAATAATAATAATGATAATATAAGATTATCCATCTATACAAATTATAAATGACCATATCTTTGAGTGGGTTGCGCGCAATATGTTCTAATAATAACAATAACACTACAATATAGATGGGTTGGAGTTTTAATGATCTAGTTATTAAATTAACAATATAACTTTAATATTTTCTGTTCAAATCTAATACCATGTCTAACTTATATTGTCATCCAACTATTTATCCCACTACAGGTGAGTATTACAACTAAATTGTAATATACTAATACAAAATTTATAAAAAAGTGAGAAAATCCAAATTCATGTAATACTTATTAAGTAGTATATTATTACTCACATAATAAAATAATATTTTCTATTTACTATAATTAACAAGTTGAGCAATGCAAAATTACCATTAAAAAATTTTAATTAAATTATATCATTGAAGAGAGTTACATGCAATCCAAAACCTAAGCGAATTTGGGAATCATCAAATAGATAGTTAGATGATTAGGTATCTTAACATTATGTCTAGATGCTCATTAGGTTCTTATGATTATTAGGAGACACCAATTAGGAGGTCGAGCTACTTGTTGATTGTCGCAACTTGTAGCAATTTTAGTCAAGTGAGTACTCCTCAATAACTCTATACTTGTTTTGTGTTTGTAGTTAATACACTTAAATTATATATATATATATTAATAATTTGATGCTTGGGGTTTACGATATGCATGCGATTGAATATTGATTATTTGTTGTGCTAAATGCCATTGAATATAATGATTGAAGAATTAGTTATATGATTAACTTGCATATTGGATGGTTTATTGATATTTGATGATCACCTAATAATTTAATTTAATTATATTTGTCGTATCTTAAATTAAATGGATTATGGATTAATTATGCATTGCATTGTTTATTCTGGCTATTACATTAAAAGGAGTAAGAGAGGACTTGCGATAGTTGCTTATATATGTATATATATATATATATATATATATCTATTATACTTTGAGACTAATGTGTTTTAGTATTGTGCACACGTACAACATAGACTTACCTTAGCAGCGAGCTTACTAAGTATTGAAGATGCCGACTATCTAGCTAAAGATCGAGTCTTAAGACCTTCGTTTTGGGGCAAGTGTACTGCATGAGCTCCTTACAACTATACTTGGAACTCTTTTTTCAAATTATACCTTTTCATTATCGTTTTGATGAGGCATGGAGTCTTATTTATGATGATTGAGTTCAAGTATAGTATTTGGGTCTGACAGTTTAATGAATCTCTAACCTTGAAGCGGAGGGCACTAAATTCAAGTTGCATATAATACTTGGTCCACTATATGTATTATTTGGTATACTACTTGTTCATAGATTTATATATACATTAATTAATTATTTGATAATTTGCTTACCAGTATAATAAAAGGGATATCTCACTAAACTCATATAGTTTACTTCCCAACAGTCTATTTTATAAGTTCCTTTAAGTTGAGATCATGATACGAGTCAAGCGTAGAGTACAAGTGTTGAGATAAGTATAAGAAAGATAGAATTAGGAAGTGGAATAGTGATTGGCTTAGAAACTTAAATGTAAGGACCCTTTTTTTTATTTAGATGCTATAACTTTAGTAAGTTGTTTAAAATTTTAGAATATTACTATTCAATCTTATTACTTAGTACGAGATACTAATTTTTTGTGGTTCTGATAGACTGTAGAGAATTTTGTATCCATAGTTATTTATGTTATACGATAAGTTAATAAATTAAAAATTGAAAGCCCTAGTGATTAATTAGTTAAAGTCTTGCAATATTTGACTTGTAAGGTAGTTTTTATATCTTGGATGCATACATGATATAAAAATCTTAAGCAATCTTACTACACCCTCTTTAGGGTCCTAACATATAAAAAGTATATGTTATTTTCTTCCCTCACCATCTCTCATCGATACATACATCTATGTCAACCGCTATGATACCATGTCATCACCACATCACTATATTATGCCATCGCCACGTCCTGCCATAGCACCATGTCATCACCACCTCATCTACCATGTCACTTGATATATCGCCATGTCATCGCCACATCATGTAATGTTACCTACCACATCATCACCGTATTATCACCAAGTCATCGCCACATCATGCTACATCACTACCACATCATCATCATGTCACATGTTACATTATTTACTAACTCACTTCTAATTCTAGTAGGAATACTCTAGCACATGCTTGCATGCTGTTGGCACACTTTAGTACACTCTTAAGTGTAGTTGGTACACTTTAGCACATTTTGGCATACTCTTGACACATGCTGATCATGTTTTTTATAAGTGTAATATATGTCTACCGACTTAAAAAAAATTACATAATTATAACTTATATGAAAAAATTACCAAAATAATGTTGCTATGTCTTATCTTCAAGATACGTATCACATCTTCAAGATACTTATCTTATTATTGCAACTTGAAAGTGCAACATTAACTATTTGTATTAATGTTACATCTTCAAGATGTGACATGGATATTATACTAGTATCGTATTTTGAAGATATAATATTAATATAAATAGCAATGTCATATTTTCAATATGCAATCTAGCAATAGTATTTTGATAATATTTTTTAACTAATTTGCATTTATATAATATTTATTAATTTTGATGGTAAAAATACAAATTTTTCTATTTTCCATGCACCTCTTTGAATTTAGCATCACATATCGTCCAAATTCATTTAATCTAAACATTGAAGAAAACCATTCCACATTTAATATTTTCTATTCTTGATTCAACTATGATATCTATAAATAGGGACTTCCACTTCATTCTAGACCATTAACGATCACTAAAAAAAATCACTTCCTCTCTTGATGCCACCCATAACCACCATCAAAGCACTAATTAACCATCATGTTGTAGTTGTTGTCTAATTTAGGATTGGAACTTCTACAATTTTGTTTTATATTTATTTTATTGGTTCATTTGCTTATTGAGTTTATTTCTTTGCTTTTTAACATTTTTGTTCTCCTGTTAATCCGCTTGCAACCACCGTTGAAGTTATGTAAAGCTATCCTTGTCAACACTCTCTCGCTCTTGTATGACTCGCCTGACCTGCCTTTAACCTATGCATAACCCATTTTGGCTTAAGTTTGATTTTATTTTGTTTTATTATTATTTATTAGTTTATATGATTAGTTTATTATAAGGGTAAAGGCATGTGTAGTCTTTGGGTGTTGTAGGGTAACCATCTTTTCAAGGATAAATAAAGCCTAAATTTAATAATGAATAATAAAAATGAAAAAATAGGTTAGGAGCATTATATAGTCTCAGGATGTTGTGGGGTAATCATTGTAAGACCCAAAATTAGCTACCCAAAGTTTGGCTTGTAGAATTTAGGATGATCAATTAAATGATTCGATCGAACCTAAATTATTAAATAAAGTTAGAAATATTAGTAAAAGTGATTCTGTAAATTCGAATTTAAGAAAATAAGCAATAAAATAAAAGAATATAAAATTTCCAAATTTTAAGTATATAACTCATTATTTATCGACAATGCATAAAATATATTTCGATAACTAACGAATCGCTAGAGATAAATTATATGTATACTAAAAAATTTAGCTAATTAAATTAGAACAGCACAAAAGACAAATTAGAAGAAGATAAAACAATTGTCTAATGAAATCAATGCACAATAATTCCTTAAGATCTCTATAAATACCTAAATTTTTCATAAGCTCATTTTGGATGTCAGGAAGCTTAGAAAATTAAAGAGAGGCGAAATTGAGCATAAATTAGGGTTTTACAAAAATTTAGTAAAAAATTGTGTAGTTAGGGCTTCTAAGGAAACCTAGACCCAACGAACAGTTAGGAGTGGACAGCCACCACCACCATACTGTGGTGGCAGTGCCCAGGTGGGCCGACATACCTATGGCTACCAACGGTGGTCGAAGCCGCTCAAATCGATGAGTTTGATTTCTAGCCCGATATTAAATAGTAAATATTCTTAGAAAATTATAATTTTTTTTTATTCTGAAATATTTTAATATTTAGTTTTTAGGAAAAATATTATTTTGATGAAAATATGTTCCATAATATATGATCCTTAAGAAATCATGCAAAACCGAATATGTTAGATAGTCTACTTAAGTGATATAGAATAGTACTACGAAGCCCTTTTTCAAAAATAAATTTTCAAAAATTTTAGATAATTTTTAGGCTTTAACATGAGGCATAAAATGGATAATTTAGAGTTAATTAAGTAATTAAATGGGTAATTATTGATTTGATGTACAATTATATGTTTTAAGATGTTAAAATTTGATGAAATATGATACTTGTAACATTTAAAGTGTTAGATATAATTATTAGGGTAATTATATAGTAAATAAGTAATAGGGAAAAATAGTACATTTTAAGTTAATTTGGTAATTTAGGATAATTAGGTTCAAAATCTAATTTGAGATGAATTTAGATATTTGAAATGTTATTTGATGTTGGGAGATGATATTTGAAGTGATGAGAATATTATATGTGTACATTTTATACACATTAGGTGATAATGTATAATATGTAATTATGAGAAATTAATAATTAGGAAAATATTGGTTAAAATTGATATTATAATAATAATAGGAATATAAAATAAATCTAATAGAAAACTTAAATTAGGGTAATTATATGGAAAATGTAAGATTTTCTCATAATGGAGGTGAATTCGATATTTAAATTAGGATTTGGGTATACCGCACTGACTAGAACACTAGTTAGAAACTAAAAATGATATTTAGAATATCCGAAGATAATACGATTAATTTCAAATTATGGGTCGGAATGATTTCTTAAAGTGTACGTAAATCTCTGACAAAAAACTGAGTTAAAAACCTAATTTAAAAATCGAGGCAAAAACTAAAACAAAACTTAACACGATTCAAGAAAAATTGTAAAAAACTTAAGACCTAAATAATTAGGTATATTAAACCCTAAACAAAAGATAACAATAAGCGTTATAGGATAAAACCAATCTATAATAGTTATATGAAAAACTGTAACTACGTTTATATTATAAGAATAATCGACGATGGCCTAAGCAAGTTGGACCTTAAGTGAGTGAGCGAATAGTCAAGATAAGTTTGGATTAATACAGTGTTATATTTTAAAGATGTGAAATTGTACTTGATTGTAGTTGTTCTGAGCTGACAATATGATTTTAATTTATTGCTTGGCTTGTATTGTATGATTGGTATGAAATGATTGATCACCTTAAACTAAACATAATCAAATAGAAGACCTGTAATCATAAATCGAGCCTGCATAGCAACCCATTAGGGGAAACTTAGGATTCTCCGGGCAAATACCAACCCCTTCGAAAAGAATAGTGCTGGATAATATAATGAGTCATTTCTTTATCATTAGTAGAACTAAGTGACA
Organism: Lumnitzera racemosa; assembly: GCA_024138005.1. NCBI lineage: Eukaryota > Viridiplantae > Streptophyta > Magnoliopsida > Myrtales > Combretaceae > Lumnitzera > Lumnitzera racemosa. Next base: position 24,775,970 of record JAMXBC010000008.1, read on the forward strand.
GGTGAGGAGATCGCGACAAGGGTGAAGTTAATGGTTCGAAGGTAGTCATAGAAAAAGTGGTGTCTCCATTACACAAGTCTAGATTTAGTCGTGAGTTGTTGTATTAACTGTAACTCCTCAACCCGGATTAGAGCGGACGCAATTTCTCTAATCTCACAAAGGGCTGGACAACATCGTGTAATGGCATTTGCTTGAATATGTATTGTACTCAATAAGTTGGTTGATAACCTTGTTTGTGTTTGTGTTTGTGGTATAATTTTAAGTTCTCTATCCTAACTTACTGAGCTGTGGTTGCTCATATCCCTATAAACGTCGTTGCAAATACTAGCCAAGAAGTGGCTTACAATTACTCTGAAGCCAGCAACTGCTGGATCCTAGGGAGTGAGGAAAAAAAATATTTAACAAACAAACATATATGTTTAAGGTCTAAGCTCTTATCTTAGAATTTTTCATTTCTATATAATGTATTAACTAGAAAATAGATTACAATGAAACATTGTAAACGTTAATTGTAATAACCAAATTCTAGTATATATATATATATATATATTTAGTTTCTTAGGTAAATGATTTATTTAAATTACAAAATATTTACTTCAAAGCGGATTAGTCGTGGACGCTTTATGTAGATCAGGTTTAGGATAACGATTATAAGGCTAACTTCTATTTTAAAATGATTTACACGGCAGGACTATTACAACTCTACTGCTTTGAGGCATGACAATCATCACTTTAGGGAATATTAGGGCTAACTAAATTAAAATTAATAAACAAACAAAAAAATAAAAAAATGAAAAATTATTTTTAAAAATAATAAATATTTTTCTCAAATAATTTTCTTAAAGTAGGACTCTTTGAAAGAAAAAAGTTTTTCTTTGAATTAATCAATCATTTTTCATAAGGTTCTTCTCTAAAAAACAAAATATGAATATTTTCCTTCTTAAATAAATACTGTAAGCTTTGATGAAAGGAAAAATAAAATAAAAAAGAAATGAACAACATTATTGTTTAAGAAAATATGGTTTTACTGAAAACAAGGTTTTATCACTTAGAAAAATGTTTTTTGAAAAAAAAAAAAAGAAATCTAATCAACCTTTTTTAAAAGAATTTACAATCAATTAGGATTTTTCTTTAAGTCAACACAAATAAAATTAGGGTCTTCTATTAGAATTTTTCCAAAATCAAATAAACCAGTTAATGATGTAAACCCAGCTTGTGTTCAAAATTAAAAAAAAAAAAACTAAACCACTAAAATTTTACAAAAAAAAAAAACTACGACAGATTGATTTTGAATAATGGATTTGTAGACACTTGTTCGGCGACCATAAAAAAAATAAAAAATTTATTTTCCCTTTCTTCTCTTAAAAAACAAAATCCCTTAAAAAATAAAAATTAAAAAGAAAAGAAATACAAAAATGAAACTCGTTTTCTTTAGGGTTAATTACAAATACATAACCTATATTATAATAGTTTTGCAAAGAGGTGACTTGAGTTATTTTTTTCGATAAAGACATAACTTATATTTCATATTTTTTTTGTTAATGAAACTTAAGGGATGTAGGGCATACTTATATTGGCTAATTGAATAATTAAATAAATTATATAAATAAATGTAATTAAAATTATAAAAAAATGCATTAAGTATAAATGAAAAAATAAAGAAGCTATTATACATTTCATGTCTACACATGCCATGAAAGAGTGAAATAAATCCTTACAAACAAGAGAACCATTTCTTCAAGGTTAAAGGCTAGCAATTATGATAATGAGAGGTAATGTAATTAGGAAAATTTTCACATGATAACTAGTCTCAACAATTATTAACTCAAATTTCTTAATTACAAATAATGATATTGGCAATGTGATAAATACTACATTTCTTATGAACTATTTTCATTTTAGAGATGTCATAAGAAAAAATAAATAATAAATAAACAAAATGGTGGACAATGGGCTCCTAACAAATTTCTCTAAGCTACCATATCATTATCCACATTACATAAATCAAGGAGCCATTTCAAGCCTTAATTCAAAACAAAAACTAATGAAAAGTTGAAGTGAGAACCTTTTTATCATTAGGTTTTTTTTTTAGTTTTTTTTTTCTATTCATATTTACTTATTGCATTTTTTAATAATTTTTAATTATATTTGTTTCTATAATTTATTTAATTATTAAATTTGCCAATAAAAATGTGTCACATGTCCCTTAAGTTTTATTAAGAAAAAACTACAAAATATAGATCATGTTTTTATCGAAAAAAAAAACTCAAGTCACATTTTTGCATAATTATTATAACACATGTCACCTAGCTATTACCCCACAATAAGGAGTGGTCGACTACCTTTCCGATACCCCAAGATGGCGATAGGCGGTAGGCCAAGAACATAATGAGTTGTATGTTGCTACATAGCATGATCACTGAACCTATCGCCTTTAAAATAAAAATTAAGAAATTTTAGCTAAAAAATTGGTGATCTTTTGTTTATTTTTCCTTTATCTTTTTAATTTTTGAAACAATTGTGGTCATGGCTCAATAGTGGCTAACTACAACATTTGGGTGGCCCACCAATTTCCTAGGACGTAGAATTATTTTTGAAACCCTTTTGTTTTCTTTCCCCATTTTGCTTTTTGTATAATTTTTTAATATATTATTTAATACAATTTTTATTAAATTTTTTATTGTAAACCAATTAGAAATCTACATATATCACCAAGTAAAAGTGATGAAAACACAAATTATTAAAGTATCTAAAATAAAAAATCTCCTCGCTAATTTATTCAATAAAGAAGCTAGAATCTTTAACATGGTGACTATATACTTAATGGGGATGATTAATAATTTAAAATGTATAAATTTTTTCAATTGCTCTCGACAATAACTTGAAAGGAACCTGGACTTAATATTAATTAATTGCAAATAAAGAAATCCAGTTGTTTGACTTTCTTTCCTTCTTATTTTATTGATATTCAGCAATCTTATATATTCTCCAAATATGAAAACTCCTTAAAATATATATATGTGTGTGTCATTTTCTGAGAAAGTTCCAAGAAATTGCCATTGAATCAAATCTTTTCGTCATGTGTAATGCCGTAGTCACTCTCGAGCCTCCAGTTTACCAATATATGCCCAAACCCAAAATACCCATGGAACCAGCATTTAATCCTCCTAATTTAAATACAACATTGTAATTTTTGTGATGGAAATTAATACATATGCCAAGTACGAGGAGGCAAGGAATAAGAGAAATAATTAAGTAAAGAACATCTGACATTCCATGGCATGCATTAGAAGAAATGAGCAAACCCTTCCATCTCAATTTAGAAGAAAATCATTCACATGCACCTACAAGTGAAGTCACGCCAATTATATTCTTTGATTCTCACGTCAATAACATATATTGGGATTGGTGTATGCTATAAGTATATTTAAGATTCCCTATAATAGGGTCTTATAAAAACATAAATCTCATGATTGACCCACCTCGCACAAACGGACAAAAAAACCTTGATTTATACTAAACTAAGCTAAACTATAAATCCGCCAGAGACAACAGGACAAAAACAAGATGAGGAAAGGGAAGATGGGTTTAGGGGGTGTTGTTATTATGATGCTTCTATTGGGTGGTTGTGTTTCAGCTTCTTCTAGAGGTAAAGAATGGCTGTTTGGTGGAGGGAGTTCATCTTCATCTTCATCATCTGTGGTGTTCAATAGGGCTGGAGCATCCATTGTGTTTCCACTTAATGGAAATGTTTATCCTACTGGGTATGTTATGTGTTCTATGGTCTTTCCTTTTATGAACTCAAGTTGACTTTCAGATATTATGGCTTGTTTGATAGTTATATATAATATAGGTGAGAAAGAGAGTGGTGTAAATAGGAATAGGTAATAATGATATTCAAATTTCTGAATCTGTTGCATTTGAATCCATCACTGAAGTAGTAGGGAAGAAGAGAAGATCTTTCGTATGGTTCAATCGGTTTAAGGACAGAAAACTGATAAGTTCCTTCATCGTAACTTGCGTCTTTTGCATGTTAATGATGCTTAGAATGGTGAAATGTTGGAATGACGGCCCGTCCTTTTCTATGTATTACTGGACTATTATTACAAATGTCGACCCTAAATTCAATGCCTTATGAATCTAGACCTCAAATGATCAACAAAAATCTAGATTCATGGTTGAACTGAGGAAGATTGATGGCCAGAATGCGGTTGTTGAAGAGATTCTAAACAAAAAGTTTTCAGTTATAATTTTTCTTTTGGTTTTAGTCCTAGATGGGAAATAATGTCCCTAGCAACTTATCTAGCTCCTTGCATCATCTACCAAATGATACTCCATGCATTAAGTGTGCAGCATTGGCCGAAATAAAAGAACAGCTGAGTGCCTGTTTTGGGTTATAAGCCATCATATGTTCTTTGCTTTCTTTCAGAATACTGGTTAGCTTACAGTCCCCATTTGATCAAATGCCATTTAAGAGCTTTTTCTATTTGCATTAGAAGCACTTTGTTTAGGACCTAAAGTCTAGACAATATGTGATTATCTTTCTGATTCTCAGATCATGTCAGGAACTTCCAATTCCTTTTCACATCCATTGTGCTAGATTCTTTTGTAATGATGTGTACTGAATGGATCCTATATTGCAGATCCTACAACACAACTCTTTTTGTTGGACAGCCGCCGAAGCCTTATTTTCTGGATCCAGACACAGGAAGTGACCTCACTTGGCTCCAGTGTGATGCTCCCTGTGTTCGATGCACTCAGGTAAATCAGAACCTGATTTCTTTTTAGTGCAAAATTGCATTCTTAAACAACTTCCCAGGTCAGATCTAGATTGAATCCTGTACACTCCAAAAGTATCAATACAAAAGGTCTACTATACGGTACTAAGGAGCTCCGTCTTTAAATTAATTTGGTGCTGCTAGCAAGGTCCTTGCTCATCAATTGTCATATCCAAATATGCCATAATTTGTCCGCGAAATGTTTCAATAACAAAATCTTTTATCATTCGTCTAGATCCTTACCGACTTTCTTTAGAGCATTCATGTGCCTACAGCTTTTTAATTGTATTCATATATCACATTATCAGGGTAAGCTACTAACTCTCTTTTGTTGCTACTTGTTGCAGACGCCGCATCCACTGTACAGACCAAGCAATGATCTTGTTATATGTAGGGATCCTATTTGTGCGTCCTTGCATTCACATGATGATTATAGATGTGAGACCCCAGAACAGTGTGACTACAAGGTTGAATATGCAGATCAAGGTTCATCTCTTGGTGTCCTTGTTAAGGACATCTTTTCTTTAAGATATAGAAACGGTGCAAAACTTAGCCCTCGCCTGGTCCTTGGGTTAGTCACTTCCTCTAGTACTTGGAAACCCTTTTCTGAGTAGACTTTAATCAGTTTATCACTGCCATAAAATCAATTCTATCTTCTCTGGCTAGAAGCAGCTTGATCATTATGCCATTAAGCTAGGAGCAGAACTATTCCTATAAATATTCCGGTCAAGTCTGAATCATTGGACAATTTTGAATCTCAATGCCCTAGACCACAATAATTTTTCTCAACAAATTTCACTATGGCATTTTTATTGATATAAAATGACCAAAAGAGAGGTGGATCTCAAACATCGCATTGGAGAAAGTCTTAACAATATTTACCTGTTATTGTTCATGCCTTCACCTTAGCGATCCCTTCTTGCAGCCTTTTCATCTATAACTTTTATTTCTATATGGTCTTGTTCTGATATACACTGTCTACAGATGTGGTTATGATCAGATACCAGGTCAATCTGTTCCTTTCTTAGATGGAGTACTTGGGCTCGGCAAGGGAAAATCCAGCCTACCATCTCAGCTAAACCGACAGGGCTTGGTTCGTAATACTATTGGTCACTGCTTGAGTGGACGAGGGGGTGGATTTCTCTTCTTCGGTGACGATCTTTATGATTCTTCCCATGTTGTGTGGACTCAAATGTCACGTGATTACGTGTATAGCCCCTATAAACTCCCCTTCTTTAGTTTAAAGTATCAAATTTTTAGTAAATATCTTATTTCTTATTTGACTTACTGAATTAAACATTTGGAAACTCTCAGAGAGTACTATTCTCCAGGAATGGCAGAACTCAGTTTTGGAGGAAAATCCACTGGATTGAAGAACCTTCCAACGGTTTTTGACAGTGGGAGCTCTTTTACCTACCTCAGCTCCCCAGCTTATCGCGAGATATCTTCTCAGGTAAGCAGAAACCTCTCTCCTAATAGGTAAGAGTAATGATAATAAAGGAGTAGAATGCACGAATTAGAATTTCCCTTAAGAGGAGATATTGTCCTGGCCATTTCTCAGGTTATTCTGTTGTCTGCAATACAGTTTTTAAGCAAGTGTTCTGCTGTTCTTGCCTAATTTCGTATTAGAATGACGAACAAAATCCAATCTGTTTCGCTCTATTTTTATCTGGAGATAATTTAAATTGATTTAAGTTGAGCCTTCAGTTATTTATCTTTTTTTTTTTTTTTTTTTGTAAAAAAGCAAATATTAAGTTATCGGCAATCATGATGATCAATTGATCCATTATACTTTTAGGTCAAGAAAGAATTGGTGAAACAACCCCTTAAGGAGGCACTGGACGATCCAACCCTTCCACTATGTTGGAAGGGTCGGAGGCCTTTCAAGAATATCCGTGATGTGAAAAAATATTTTAAGCCCTTCGCATTGAGCTTTACAAGTGGTGGAAGATCTAAAGCTCAATATGATGTTCCTCCTGAAGCTTATTTAATAATCTCAGTGAGTAAAACTTAAGACTCTTTAAATCAAAATGAGGAAAACTGCACAAACATGAAATTTTAACCAAATTTCTTTCCTTTTTCTCCAGTCAAGGGGAAATGTTTGCTTGGGTGTTCTAAACGGAACCGAAGCGGGTTTGCAGAACTGGAACATAGTTGGAGGTATTTCATTAGAAATTATAGGGCAATGCATCAACAGTAATGCTATATGACAAAAAAAATGCCAGAAAACTTAACTCCTGCATTGTTTTATGAGCAGACATATCAATGCTGGATAAAATGGTGATTTATGACAACGAGAGACAGCTCATCGGATGGACCACCACGAACTGTGATCGACTTCCCAAAACCAGTATATTCGCAGCTTAGTGACGGATAAAGTCCTCTGCCATCCCAATTAATATTGCATGACAGCGCTTGGTGGCTCTAAGAGACCTCACTTACAAGCTAACTTAGAAGCAAGACCTCGAAAAGATAACGCATTTTACACCTTTTAAATATTTATTCAGTTGTATATGGTAATAGTCTTAAAAGCTGATACGGTTGTGACCGAAAAAGGACTTGTACAAAATGGTTCCTGAATAAGAATTTGCATAGTTGATGATCAAAAGATATGTATTTACATATAAGAATCAGATGCTTATGCGCATACATACATACATACATCAGCCACCACCTTCTTTTTATATTTCACACGTTATTCCTTGATCCCATTTAATAAAATTAACACGATCAAGAAGCATAAGTGGTTTTGGTGAAATCATTCCTGTCACCAGTATCATCTATGGATGAACTTGTTGATGTTGTTGGATCCACTAAAGAGATGAAGTTATCACCCCTTCCTTTCTTTTTCTTTTTCTTTTTTTTTTTTCCATTTGTAATTGTATGGATACATGGAAATTATAAATCAGATCTTGTACTTAGCCACACTTACAAACAAAATTTTTTATAATTGAACCTTCAAAATTTCTAAACAAATTTGAGAATATATACACACTCATTACCATCTGGTCACATTCCCATAGCACATAGCCATGGGGGCTATGAGAATTCCCGTGGTCGTTTCTACCGCATTTTCACCGCTCTATCTAATTCCGCTATCTTTTTTACCATAATTCAACAGAGAGTGCTTTGTTGAATCTGAGTGGTAAAAAATCAAAATCCAAAATAATATTGATGGCTTCTAGACCAAGCAGAGACATTAAGCCCCGCACTAGCAACAGGGCTTATTTCTAATATTCATCTGCGAAATGAGTGCAACCGGAGAAGGAAAAGCGAATGACATGAAGTTATTTCTTGAATTCGCATCTAACCGAAAAATCACAGGTCACAAGTAAGAGGTCAAAAACAATGAGAGAGTTGAGAGTCGATGCACTTACCACCACCAGAATGTTTCTAAAGGGAACTTGGTGTTTCACCACTAACATTTTACGATTTGAACCTACCAATCAACCACTGCAAATTTCCAAACTTTATGGTCATAAAAAAACAGTTTTGTCAACTTTTCAAGTATGAATATGTAGAATCTTCTCTGCACAACATCGACCTTTTTAAACCATTTAACAATCTATTGGACCTGCTTGTTACTCTTGGGAAGAAAAAATGCAATCAATTTAATTTCATTGATGTAATATATGAAAAAATTTTCTGAGTTCTTACATGTAAAAGAATCTTTCCAGAGATTCCATCACATACTGATACGCAACAGTCCTACTACTACCATAATGAGCACAACAACCTAATCTTCACAATCACCGGCCACCATCCATCAACTTCTAACCTCTTCTCTTTTTTTTTTTTTTTTTTTTTCCCGTCAATGTCCTAATTTTCCATTAGCAATCCACTGAATCTAAAGAACTTGACGAATTCCTAATACTAACATAACAAGAATGGGATGCTAAGTAAGATAGATAACCAAAACAGAAGATTCTGTTCCTATCTGTTCAAATGTTCAAAATGGCTTCTGTGCATAAAAGAACACGTCCTGCCAAGGTGAGCTTTGATACGCTTGATACTGCATTTGAGAAGCAAAAGGATCATCCATCAAGCCAGATAACGAGTTGAACTGAAAATCAAGGTCCCTGTCAAATTCATTCCGTTTGGGTTGACTTTGAACCTCCTTATCCAAGGTGAAATCAGGCGATAATACATGCTCTGAACAGCTTGACTCTGGATGAAGCTTTGGTGCTGAACCTATGGACTCCATATGAGACATGTCATTTGTTAGTGTTGAAAGCATGGGCTTTGGTTGTAATTGCTGTTGTTGTTGAGGTAATAATTGGTTTTGGTTAAGCATGCATATTGATGGCTTCTTATCCTCTTCCATTTCAGGGTACTCGAAGGATTCAGGGAATTTCATGGGCTTTTGCTCGGCCATGAAATGCTTTTCTATGCGACCTTTCTTGTTGTACAATCGACATAAGACCCAGTCATCAAGCTGCAAAAATATCATAGGAATATGTAAGCCAACCAATAGCCTAACAGATAGATTGTCGATAAAATTAAATGAGGGACTGCAATTCATTAAACTCTACCCAAAGAATTAAGACACAAGTTCCCCTACTTCAACTATTTAATGTCAGAGTTGGGATATAATCATATTCCACCGCAGTGAAGATTAGATTAGCTTACAAAAGAAAGAATTTGAAGGGCATTTGCAGTGAAGAGCTACATTAAACTTTTAGATCAAGGCAGAAATGGCAGTTCAGTATCAGTATCATACCATTACCGCATTATTTATAGGGCAGGGATGTGAAACTCTTCAAGTAATAAGAAAAGGGAAATTATTACATACCCTCAAGTTGTTTCTCTTTCCGGATGATCTATCAACATTCGCAAGGCGATACTCATGCATAATCCAATTAGTTTTGACACCTTTAGGAGCTTTTCCAGCATAAAACACTAATGCCTTTTTGATGCCAAGAGGCTTAGGATGACCTATGGGCTTGTCAGCTCCAGTAGCCTTCCAGTAACCGCTTCCTGCAGCCCGATTAGGACGGGAGCCATTTGGATATTTCCGGTCCCGTGGAGAGAAGAAGTACCACTCCTTTTCACCATACAGGGCCATTTCTGCAAATTAACAAGTCAACCAATATCAGAAACTAGAAATTCTTGTGCTTATAATCGCACTACATCATCAAATTTTAACTTCTCTATTTTGACCTGCAGGCGGAAATTGGACGCCAAGTTACATACACAGCAAAATAAAAGTAATTTATTTTTGAAGCACACAGCTATTCACATAATTGCCTAGTGTCTGAACACTTTAGGGTTTTTTTTTTTTTTGTCAAGGTTATTAAAAAAAAACTCATTTTCTATTAATTCAATGAAATTGATAATTCCATTATTTCCATGAAGGACAAGACGACTAACTCAGAAATTGAAACTTATTCAAATTAAATAATCATAAATTAGGAATCTAAACAAAGATTATAAAAGGGAAGAAAAAAAATGAAAAAAAAAAAAGAAGAAGAAATACCTGGAAGTTGCCATGGATCAAACTTGTAAAGATCAACTTCAGCAATAATAGAAACAGCAATGGGTTGAGAAGCACATTTTCTGATCAAATAATGGTTCACCAACTCTTCGTCCGTTGGGTGGAACCTGAATCCCGCAGGCAACTCTAATTCACTCTTCATTCACAGTTCGCGCAAATTCTTCCCTCTCAGTATCTCTCTCTTGTGTGTTTTCTAGTGTAATCTCTTCTTTTCCTTCTGTTTCCTTGTTCTTCTAGAATATAAATTTTAACACAAGCAAAAATAATAGGAGGGTTTGGAAATATATAATATATATCTATAGAACTACCTTGGACTGGACTTTTGTTATGGCACGTGAGGTTGTGAGTGTTGAATGGCGGGCTGTATCTGGCTTGGTCTTCAAGTACTCTCCCGAATATATATACAGATATAGATGGATACAGAAATTGTGAGAGAATGGTAAGGAAGGAAAGGTAATAACTTGGGTAAGCGCAGCCAGACGACGGTGGGTAGACGTGTGGGCATCGAGCAATGATACGGGGACATGTGGTGATATGTCTCCTAAGAATGATGTCACTGCTTCCGTCATTTTTATTGATCCATATCTCATTGTCCTGCCTCTAGGATCCTCTTGACTGCTATTATGTTTCCTAAATTTTAGTAAGTTTATTATTTTGAATAATTTCTAAGCAGGTAGTATTATAGATTCCTTTTCTAATATTACTTAACTATCTTACGTTTTAAAATAAATAATGATCGGTGAAAAAAATTTGACAAAGTTCATAGATAATCTAAATTAAATTAATAATATTTTTTTTTAATTTTATCATCTAAACAGATTCTTATTATATATATGATTCTCAATAATTTTCTTAATATCTTTTCTCATCATTTATTATTTTTCTCCAAACACTTATTTTATAATTTTATCCTTTAGATAATTGACGAAACAAATTGAAATTAGAAAAGAAAAGCATAAAAAGATAATGTAATAACGAAATAATCACCAAATAATAATAAAAAGCCATTAAGTTAATGAAATATATATATATATATCAAATTATATTTAAAGTAACAAGCGCGATAAAAAATAAGAAGTGATGAAACTTGATAAATGCATCAAAATGACAACAAAACAAAAGAAGTTAGAAAGCCATAGAGGTTGGTAGTTTAGAGAGGATGGTATGTTTAGCTATCCTAAATTTTTTATTAATTATGTCATATTTTTATTCTTTTGTATATTTTAGTATCTTAGTATTTATTGATTCTTAAAGGAGAAAATGAATAATTAGGGATCTAACTAATTTTTTTTCAAGCTTTCACAAGAAATTTGTTTAATGATATGTATCTTTCTTTCTGATAAATAGACAAACATGGCTAGTTACTTATTTCTATAATGTTACCTTTATAGTAACAAGTGTGACAAAAAATAAATAGTAATTACACTTAAAAAATTACCAAAATGATAATAAAATAAAAGAAGTTAGAAAGTCATAGAGGTAAGTGACCATTGAAAGAGGGTGGTATGTCTAGCTACCGTGAAATTTTTATTTTTTATATCATATTCTTATTCTTTTATATATATATATATATTTTGGTATTTTCAGATTTATCAATTCTTAAAGGAGAAAATGATTAATTAGGGATGTAGCTAATTTTTGTTTGAGCTTTCACAAGAATTTGGTTTATCACTCGTTTCGAGAAACAGATAAACATGACTAATCACTTATTTATATTATGTTACCTTTAAAGTAACAAGTGTGATAAAAAAAATAAGTAATGAAGCTTAAAAAAAGCGCCAAAATCACAACAAAATAAAATAAGTCAAAAAGCCATAGAGGTTGGTGACCATTAAGGGAGGGTGGTGTGCCTTGTTACCAAAATTTTTCATTAATTATATCACATTTTTATTATTTATTATAATATTTTGATATCTTAGTATTTATTGATTTTTAAAGGAAAAAAATGATTAATTAGGAATCTCTTTAATTTTTATTCCAGCTTTTACAAGAATTTGGTTTAATGATTTGTATTCTTCTTTCCAAGAAATAAATAGACATGACTGGTTCCTTATTTCTATAATAACACCTTTAAAGTAACAAGTGCAATTAAAAAAATAAACAATAAAGAAACTTAAAAAATGTACCAAAATGACAACAAAATAAACGAAGTCAGAAAGCCATGGAGGTTGTTAAGGGAGTGTTGTATGTTTAGCTACCTTAAATTTTTCATTAATTACATTGTATTTTCATTCTTATTTTCATATATATTTCGATATTTTAGTATTTGTTGATTCTTAAAGGAGAAAATGATCAATTGGGAATATCTTTAATTTTTGTTCAAGCTTTTACAAGAATTTGGTTTAATGATATGTATCCTTCTTTCCAAGAAATAGATGGACATGGTTAGTTATTTATTTCTATAATAACACCTTTAAAGCAATAAGTGCAATTAAAAATAACTAATAATGGAACTTTAAAAATATATCAAAATGAAAACAAAATAAAGGAAGTTAGAAAGCTATAGAGGTTAGTGGCCATCGAGGGAGGGTAGTATGTTTAGCTACCTTAAAATTTTAATTAGTTATATTATATTTTTATTATTTTTAATACTTTGACATTTTAGTATTTATTGATTCTTAAAAGAGAAAATGAGCAAATAGGGTTCTCACTATCTTTTGTTTGATTTTTCACATGAATTTAGTTTAATGATATGTATTCTTCTTTTCGAGAAATATAGACATGATTAGTACTAATTTCTATAATTACACCTTTAAAATAACAAGTGCAATAAAAAATAAAGTGATAGAACTTGAAAAATGTACTAAAACAGCAACAAAATAAAAGAAGTTAGAAAGTTAAAGAGGTTGGTGGTCACCGAGGGAGGGTGGTATGACTAGCAATCCTGAATTTTGCACTAATTATATCATAACTTTATTCTTTTATATGTATATATTTTGGTATTTTAGTATTTATTGATTCTTAAAAGGAAAATGATTAATTAGGAATTTCACTAATTTTTATTCAAGCTTTTACAAGAATTTGGTTTAATGATATATATCCTTCTTTCCAAGAAATAGGTAGGCATGTCTAGTTTTTTATTTCTATAATATTACCTCTAAAGTAACAAGCGCAATAAAAAATAAAAGTAATGAAACTTGAAAAATGTACCAAAATGACAACAAAATAAAAGAAGTTAAAAAGGCATAAAGATTGGTGGCCATTGAGGGAAGATGGTATGTCTAGCTACCCTAAATTTTTATTAATTATATCATATTTTTATTCTCTTTTTTTTTTTTATATATTTCGTATTTTAGTATTTGTTGATTCTTAAAGGAGAAAAATGATCAATTAGAAATCTCATTAATTTTTGTTCGAGCTTTTACAAGAATTTGGTTTAATGATATGTATCCTTCTTTCCTAAAAATAAATAGACATGGCTAGTTCCTTATTTCTACAATAACACCATTAGAGTAACAAGTGCAATAAAACAATAAATAATAAAGAAACTTGGAAAATGTTAAAAAATTAAAACATAAAAGAAGTTAAAAAGCCATAGAGGTTGGTAGCCAATGGGGGAGGGTGGTGTACCTAGATGCCCTGAATTTTTTTATTAATTATATCATATTTTTCTTCTTCTCTTTATATATACATTTTGTTATTTTACTATTTATTGATTCTTAAAGGAGAGAATAATTAATTAGGAATCTCACTAATTTTTCTTTGAACTTTTATAAGAATTTGGTTTAATGATATGTATCCTTAGAAAAAGATAGACATGGCTAATTACTTATTTCCGTAATAACACCTTTAAAGTAACAAGTGCAATAAACAATAATGGAACTTTAAAAACTGTACTAAAATGACAACAAAATAAAAAAGGTTAGAAAGCCGTAGAGGTTGGTTGTCGTCAAGGGAGGGAATTGTGTCTAGCTACCCCAAATTTTTCATTAGTTATATTATAGTCTTATTCTTTTCTTGTATATTTTGGTATTTTAGCATTCATTGATTCTTAAAGGAGAAAATGATTAGTTAGGAATCTCACTAATTTTTGTTTGAGCTTTTACAAGAATTAGTTTTTTCTTTCCAATAAATAGATAGTCATGGTTAGTTACTAATTTCTATAATGATACTTTTGATGAACTTAAATCCTTGAAAGGTTTTTTAATATATTCTAAAATTAAGTAGCTAGTAATATGTTATAAATTTATACTCTCAAACGAAAATTTTGGATTGTGTAGGGAAATTTCCACTACTTTTTAAATAATTTCAAGAGTAAATGATAATAAAATATCTAAGGAGAATTCAACCACTAGATTTTAATGAATAAGAAATAAGCATTTTAATGAGTTTTTGGATTTTAAGGAATAAGAAGTAAAGGAGATATGGACGAGTTTTAAGATTAGATATGTCACATCACTCAAAGTAATGAATTGTATTCAATTAAATTCTAATATTGATATGATGCACAATAACATAAACTAATCAAGATTCTTTAAGAGGTTTTGATATGACTCATAGGTATTGACTATTGAACTTTATAATGGGGAATACTTGGGCTTATAGGCTCAACTTTAGACCTTCAATTCTTCAATCTAGACTTGAGGTAGTCGAGTCTTGAAAAAACATGCTAGAAGGGGCTTTGACATAGGCACTTCGATGCTCATGTTAATTAAATGACAATGGAGTAGAATAATAATGTATTAGATGTTTCATATGTACTTAAGAGTCTTCGCCCTTATTTATAAGGAACAAGTCCATGATCTTTAAGAAAAGATAAGTTACACTACACCTTTGAATTAGGAAAGTACTCTAAGATAAATTAGGTAACTGCTTCCCAAACAGGTAATATAGTTTTAGCAAGTGGCTATTGAGGTGGTTACACTTATTTGGTAGGTAATGCTTTAATTTGGTGAGATAAATCAAGAAACTTGTTCACCATACTGGTTTCAAGAGTTCGACTTCAATAATCATTAATGGTTGGCCTGTTATCAGATTGTTAGAATAGGATTAATGATTCATTTAGTAAGGCATCTAGTGGTCTTAGTTGTATTGCCAAGGAGACTAGTATTGTTAGGCTCATGCTTTATCTCATTTAGTGAGGTCAATTTGGACTTCAACTTGAGAATGTAAAAGGCCTATTAGTATTTGTGCAACACCCTACACCCTCCCCCCTTCAACCTTACCCCTCATGACCCCTCTTCAACTTTCTTTGGCAAGGTTTGACAAGGAAAGAATGTACGTAGTTATTATCAAAGACCAAAACAAACTCATGGCAAAGCTATTGTGCTAAGGTAACGTAGTTAAGGTCACTAAGTCATTCAAAACATGAAGAATCTCTTGTCGTTAGGGAAGTCAAGGATTTAGGATTAAAAATCTAACTCCTTTTCAAAATTTGATAGTTGTGTCAGTTGATCATTTTAGAATGGGCGACGTCAGTCATTTAAACTTTCCATAATCGTTACTTTGACTTTCCACCTAAAGTATATATAAAAAGGGGAGTGCTCATTTCTTATTTTAAACTCTTTTTCACTATTTCACCCTTGGCACAATTTGTCAAACTTCTCATTCACATAATCAACTAATTATGACAGACTCAAGTAACTTATCTTCATCTTCTACAATCCAAGAAATAGAGAATTATGAAGTGTCAACCTATAGGGGCGCTACTCCTTCCCCTAGGGAAGCGCAAAGCAATAGTGGTGGCAATAGTGAAGCAAGGGAAAAGTGAGTGATATACAACAAAGGTGGAGCATGATTGAAGTTATCCCTCGTTATAACTATCTAAATGATGGGGAAGAGAAGAATGAGGTAAGAGTTGTGTACATAGAAGTAGGCAAAGGGAATGGTCCTAATGGTGTTGTTAGTAGGATTCCTAATCGGGAGGTAATTTATATTAGGAGGTGATGCCCAGATAGATGGGAAGTTTATCGGCCATTGAGAATGAGTAAGTTGTGTTAATCAAGTTAGACTATGTGTTCTACTTTCACTATGTTCATATGGAATTTGGGTTAAGATTGTCATCCTCCTAATTTGTCAAGGAATACTCATCATATCATTAGTTATACTTAGCACAATTGACGCTAAACTCCATCAGTTACCTCATTCAAGGCATTATGTAATTGGTTAGTGCACAAGATGACCCTTCAATTGTTTCCAGTTGAAGCATGACAAAGAGAGGTGGTACTATGTTTTTATACAACTTAACAAGAAAATTCTGATAATCCGACATCAAAAGTGCACAACTAGATACCTCCTTACATAGTTAATAGGTCGTGCTAAGGATTCGACTTTTGGGCAAAATGCACAAAGCCAATCCACATTACTACAAGTGTTTTTTTACTAGAGAAGGATTGCAAAGGTGTAGAGGAAATATTGGACTTGTTTTAAAAGTAACAAAGGAGAGTGCTTGATATCGTAGAGTTTATAGATAAGTATTTGGAGGGAAAAGATATTCTGCAGCTTGTGTATATAGGTCAACTGTTACTTCTATAGGTGCTTGCTGTTACCATGCCAAGCTATCACTTTATGTACCAAATATAAGGAGTGTGAAAATGGCTAAAACTTGGCATGGTAATTATTTTGGATACTAATGAATATGTATTGTTGCAAAGGATGGAAGAGGCTCCTTCAAATGTAACAAAAGTGCTAGACAAGTTTAGAGAACGTAGATTTAGTGTAGATAGGGAGAAGGTTGAAAAAAGGATCTAAAGGAAAACGGAAGGGTAAGGTAATAGAAACAAGTTGGGTAAGAGAGCAAAAGAGTATAGGAAAGCAAGTTAAGGAGGAAATGGCAAATGACTAAGGAAGATGAGGTCAAGGTAGTAAGAAGACCTTTAGGGAGGTGCTATTGCCCATTAAGTTAGCCTTAAAGGCATCATAAGAACATAGCCGAAGTGAGAAGAGAGGCATTGGTGAGAAGGATTCAAGGGGTTCGATGAAGAGAGCTTAGGTGCAACCTATAGAGGAGATTGGTGAGAGCAAAGTGTTAGAGCTTGGTGACATTCTAAGGGAGGTGAGTCTTGTATCGTTATCTGCAACTCTGGGTATAACTGGAGATGTTGCGGCTACAACGATGGAGGCAAGGAACCTACCAAGTGTGCTGGACAATACTTAGATCCCAGTGGATGATGTCAAAACTTTAGTTATTGTGGTGGGGTTAGTACCACCAACTTTGTCCGAGCTAGGTGGGATATTTCAATCAAAGCAAAATGTGAAGTATACTGATAAGAGTTTGGGTAATTGGAAGATCACTATAGAGTTGATGAGCAAGACCTTACTAGATGAGGACTTAAGGGGATTAGAAATGACTTCTGTAAGTTAGAGTAAAGTGGGTATGATTTGACTCTCTTATGAAAAGAAGCACAAAGTGAGTTATAATTTTTTTCTTATCTCAATAGATTATCGAACCATGCCATGTTACAAACTTGATACTTTAAATATAGGTAGAGACTCACATGTTGAAGGCATTTGAGGTGATTTTGACTAAGAGGAGGAAGGTAATCATGGAATTATAATCATTTTGTATGACTTTCTTTTCATTAGGATATGTTTTACTAAGACCATGGTATGTAAGAGTTGAAGGACAAGTTGGCCTATTATAAGGCCAAGGTGGAGGCTATAGAAGCGGAGGTGAAAAGGATGTAAGGAAAGCTTGAGGTACCAATGAAGCGCTAAATTAAAAGAGCTAACCATCAAGGAGCTTAAGTTTAAGGTGGAGATGAAGGACAATTAACTTAAAGCTGAGCAAAAGAGGACCATTGAGCTAGGTCTATAGGTATCACAGTTGTAAGGAAGGATAGGTGATGCAAATAGGGAGGTAGAGATATTGAAAGGAAGAATTGTCATACTAAAGGAGCAGTAAGCTAGGTTACAAGGTAAGGTTGTTACCTTGGAAGGAGAGGTTATGGAAAAGAAAAGAAGATTGAGGAGCTAGAGGGCGAGGGCAAGGGCCATCAACAGATCGTTGTATTAAAGGTTGTTAAATACCTTAAGGTAAAAGTTCAAGAGAAGAAATCAAGGGTAGATCTAGTTGTTTGGGCTTTCTGGATCCAGTAAAGCCTCAAATACCGTATGTTGAGCCTTGTTCTCTAGTTGCTGAGGATGGGATGGACGAGGCAAGTGATGCTCCTACGGTAGGTTAGAAGGTCATGATGAGGCTAAGGATTAGAAGGGAAACCCTAGGGAGGTGTGAGTTTGCGATTATTGGTGTTTATATGGTTGATTTTATAGTTTCTGTTTTTGTTTTCCTATTGGCATATATTGAGATTGATATGCTAACCTATAACTGATTCTTTTAGTAGAAAGCCTATTTGGCTAGTGATGTGATGTTTGCTTTTTCTTGATATTCCCCTTATGAATTAATTTAAATAGAGAAGATTACTCCTATTTTTTCTCTTGGCTAACAGAATTATGTTGCCATAGTGTTTCTTGAATGCTGTCTCAAATAAGATCTACATTAATAGATTACACTTTAATGCATCATTTCATTTTCTAATTACATGTTTTGAGAAAAGTCACTTCTTTTTCAATATCGTCAGGCATTTGTTGACTATAGCAAGAATTAATGCAAATTTGTTGCAGAAATCCAAAATTCCCTTGTATAATGAGCTTTATTTCCCTACAAATTGGTAGTAGGATATTTTAGTCACATAAAAATATCTTATAGCTTCCTTAATCTTCATTCTTCTATGGATCTCTAGAAGAATTTCCGTCACAAGATTGCGCATAACACCAAGTACTAGTAGTTAGCCTTTTGGTAGCGTTTGAAGATTTACTCTTTATAATAGTGCTTCAGGATAATTTAAAGTCCTAGTATCTTGTTTGAGAGTTGGGCCAATGTGACAACTAACCTTATTGCCCTTCTATGATGAGGTATGAGGACTTCATAGCTTGTCTTACATCCATTGGTGCGACGAACGCTATACAAGCTTATTGTTAGGTTTATTTAGATGATAGTGGTGTTCATTGTAACTTGCGAGGTCAGCTCGAGTTTCAATAAAGGGTAGCGCATTAGCTAAAGAGGGGGAGTCTAGCACAAAGAGAGCTTAGAGGTGCATTGTAAGACATCCCTCATAGGTTCATGGATTCCTCCTTCTTGATGGCATTGTCCCCTGTTGTCTAAGTTGCTTTAGTATCAGAGGTGAAATCCCCTCAATGAGTAGCATCTTTAAGCTAGTGGACTTGCATAAGTAGCATGATAGTAGGTTGACCTCCGAGTTTGGTGCCATCTTCTAACCACAGCTGGCTAGAGTGCTTGGATTGTGAGCTCAAGTGAAGCATACTCCTATGGGTATTATTTGGTCTATTACATTTAATGTAATATCTAGCATGAAGGTTTGCATTCACATACAAGTACTACATTGGCAGTGAAATCCCCTTCCTATGGCATGATCTACCAAAGTGGGCACCTCATGAAGTGGAACTGCTATTTTAAAATCCTTAAGGCTTTGTTCCTTTTGGTTCTTACTTCCCTCCTCGAGCCTTTTTTTTTTTATGACCATTATATAAGTGTCGTTTGGCTATTATGAATGATCATTGTATTTTGTTCTTCTTTCAATTTCTTTCATTAGATGTCATCATGATTATGTAAATTTTGTCTATATATTTTGCATTATAATTCTCTTTTAGGAGTTGTACAAGCCTTATACTTAAGGTAAATCCCTTCTATGTGTCTTTAAAGTGGTTACTGTAAGCGCGTTGGGACAAATGTTTGTCGTTCACATGAACCACACTTAGATATAGATCAAACTTGTCCCTTAGCTCCATACATGATGTACTTTAGTAAGAACACCTTAGGTGGTAGCCTTAGAATTACGACGTCATTTTGTTCAATGAAAGGCATTTTGTCATTGTATGATGATTGTTATTTATGAGCATGCTTAAAAAATTGTTGGAAATATTGTACAAGGCTTACACACGAGGTGGGAGAGAGCACCTCCGTAAGGGGGGGTGGAGGCGGGTGTACAAGATTACCCTAGGGGTTAGGACTTTACCTTCCATAGGAGCTACCTTGTGAGTTCAAGGATGCCTGAAGATGAAGCGATGAGAACATCGTTTAGGGTGTATAGATCTACCTTGAGGTTAAGGTACCACCCTTAGCGAGAGTTATCTCATTAATGTAAGAAATCCCTTAGATGAAGTGGTATTGACCATCTTATTTGGGGTATTCAACTTTACCCCTGGTGCTAGGATGTGCCCCTAATTGCTCAATCATGCAGATTTAGCTGGCATGTAATTAGAATAAAAGGGAAGAAATATGACTTTATTTGACATAAAAACTGAACTATAAAGGTATTGTTTTTTATGAAGTTAAATGAGACTAACTGTAATATGCCTCCCAAGAAAACAAGAATAAGGAGGAAACCTTATTAACTATAAACTTAGATGCAAAACTAAGACATAACTGACTCAAAGTACTTTGTAGATTTTCCTACTAAAAGTATAGCCTCAAGTTGTTGACATTCCATGTTCTTCGTAGTATCTAGTCATCTAAAATTTCCAATTTGAATGTTCCATTTTAAGGTCTTCCCTTATCCTAACCAGGTTTCCTTATTAGGGGCTAATTTTCCTTACCTTTCTCTAGAGTTTATCACTTTAAGCTTTCAATACACCAGGTCACTTGGTTGAAATATTTTATGCTTGACTTTCTTATTACATTATTGGGCTACTTTCTTTTGGTATGATGCGTACCTCATTTTGGCTAGGTCATACACTTTATTGATGTCATCAAGGTTGGCTACTAAGGCTACATGATTAGCTACAGAGTTATAGGCCTGCATCTTGTTAGCAGATAGTTCGAGCTTGATGGATAGTATGGCTTATGTGCCAAATGTTAGTTAGAAGGGCGTTTCATTCATAGTGGTTCTATACGTCATGTGATATCCCCATAGCATGTTTAAGAGTCCATTTGCCTACCTTCCTTTGGTACAGTCTACATACTTCTTCAGATTGTTGAGCATATTATTATTGGTCACTTCAACTTAGTCATTAGTCTAGGGATGGGCCATGAAGGTGAAGTATGACCTAACATTATGCTTTTTACATAGATTTTGAAATTTCTCACTATTAAACTGCTTTCCATTGTTGGTTACCAAAGAATAAGGGACCCCAAATCAAGTAAGGATGTTTTATACTGCAAATCCTTCAACTGAACATGTAGTGATGGTTGCAACATCTTCGACCTCTACCCATTTTGTAAAGTAGTCCGCAGCTACGATTTTAAATTGATGGTCTCCTAATGCTTTTAAGAAGGGTCTAAGAATACTAAGTCCCCATTGGGTGAATAGCCAAGGGCTAGATAACGGGAGTTGGTAATTGGACAGTAAGTGCTAGATTGGTACATGTTTCTAGCATTTAGGGCATCTATGCATCAAGTCCTTAGCATTTTCCCTTATTTTTGTCCAATAATATCCTAGGCATAGGGCTTGAACAAAGAGAGCTTGCCTTTAAATGCGGTTGCTAAAAATTCTGGCATGAAGCATTTCTAGGGCTCATCGACTTTCCTTTAGTTAGAGACATCTTAATAAAGGGGAGGTGATTCTTCGATGGTATAGTGCTTCATTTATCATGGTATAATTAGCTGCTTTATACAATAACTTCTGGGTTTCTTTTTTTTTTTTTTGTTGGTGGGGAGCTCCCCTTCGGTGAGGTATTTAACTATCTCATCCATCTAACATGATTTCGAAGGGATTATGTTTAACTCCAGCACTTCCTCTTAATTTTCTTCTATTATGCGCTCTGGTAGATGTTGTAGGTAGATTTTCTTCCTCTTTTATGGGTACAGCATATTTATCAAGGTAAGCTTTGGGAGCATGTCTACTTCTTTATTCTTGGTTCGCAAGACTTTAGAGATGCTCCAAGAGAGGAATTCTATGATTAAGTTGCTTACTATTTAGAGGTATTTCACTATTTCATCTTCTTTAGCTTCATACTCTCCTTTGACTTGTTGCATAACCAACATAAAGTTAGAACATATATCTACCTTTTCCACACTAGTGTCCTTAGTGGCCTTCGATTTAGCTATTAGTGCTTCATATTCAGCTTCATTGTTGGTGACCGTGAAACCAAATTTCAAGGCGTACCATACTTCGATGTCATGCAAACTTTTTAAGACTAGTCCTTCTCCATAACCCCCTTAATTGGAGGGTCCTAATATGGAGAGTTTAAGTCAGCAAGTTAGTGGTGCCAAGGGCATTGGTGTCATTAGTGTATTTGGCAATAAAGTTGGCAAGAATTTGTACTTTATAGGCTTGCATAGGTTTGAATTGTATTCCATATGCACTGAGCTCTAAGGTATATTTCATCTTGCATCCCAAGGAATCCAAGCTATGGAGGATATTGCAAAGGGGGGCTAGTTCGTGGGAATCATTACCTGATGCGCCTAGAAATAAGGTCTCAATTTTCCTATCGATATTAATACCGCTAGGGCTAGCTTTTTTACTCTTGAATATCTTGTCTCTAACCCTTGAAGGGCGTAACTAACATAATATATAAGTTATGCTTGTTTCCTTCGACTCTGATCAGGATAGAAGAGAGCATTCAGGGGTTGACAACGATGTACGAGAATAGCTCTTCACCTAAGACAAGTTTTCAAAGGATTGGAGCTAAGGTGAGAAATCATTTAAGTTGTCAAATGCCTTTGGACATTTTGAGGTCCAAGTTTTAGGAGACAAACCTGTTAACGGAAGCAATGTGGCATGTTAGTTATTGGACCACTTTGATCTTGGTTAGGGTTAAATATCTAAAGTTGTAGCTATCTTTTCAAGATTAGCCTCAATCCCATGCTACTTAACTATGTACCCTATGAATTTTCCTGAAGTTGCCCTAAAGAAACACTTCTAGAGGCCATTAATATGGTCTTAGGGGAGCTTACTCTTAACGATCATGTTGATGACATATACCTTGACATTCCTATCAAGTTATAGTTTGAATATAGTGGTTACAAGCCATTGATATGTCACCCTAACATTCTTTAGATACAACGGCATGATACAATAACTATACGTACCAAAGTCCATGACAAAAGATGTATAGATCTTGTCTTAGGCACAATGCAAATTTGTAACTATCTTGAAAAGGCACCTATGAAGCTCAATAAAGCATGGTCAGTAGTGAAGCCAACAAGTTGGTCAATTTTAGGGAAGGGAAAGCAATCTTTTAGGCATGCTTTATTGAGGTTAGTGAAATTAACACATATCCTACACATCATTGATGTTACACTCCATCATGACATGTTCTCAAAGCTATGTTAAAGGGTCCCTTTTGATGTAAAGCACTTTGTTGTATTTCAATGTTGGCTACGTATAGTGACTTAGAGAGTTTTTTTGTCCACTCAATGCAGTCTAACGCCACTGGGTATGGGAAACTTGATTTTCAGGTGTTTGGTGGATATGATCATTCTAAACTATTTGTGACTCGACCTATCAAGGATAACATTATATAGTGACCAGTAATCTATAATTACGAATTTAAGCTATTAGGTTACTACATGGTTAAGGTCGTTACTAAGCTCGACAGGGAGAGTGATGAGGTCATTAGCATACACCAATTGGTTATTGAATCTTATCAAACTTTGCTTATAAGGCCTTAAGGGAACTCCTTCCATCTTATCTTTCATTTTATCATAGGAATTTTAGTAAAGTATATCAGTTGAGCTTCCAATATCAATTAGTTTTTGGTAACATCGAAGCTTACAATGCCTACATTTATTATGAAGGCATCAGTATGAGGGAACTCTACATCTTTTAAATTGGCCTTAGAGAATGATATTGTACCATCGATCTTAGGTTTCTTTCCTCGTACTGCATAGACGAGGTGGTTAATCAACATGTTAATAGCATTCTTAAGATGTAGTAAGTTGTTAATGTTAGGTCTTCCTACGATGAGGTTGATCTCTCTAATTGAGCGGTTATGCTATATACCTCCATTTCCTCTATTACTATCAGGTTTTTGATCTTCTTAATTGCACTCGTCATCAATACTACCTTCTCAACGCTATTGTTTAGAGTACTACCACTTGTTTCTCGTGTCTCTAACAAACTTTTGAAAGAATTCACGTAGGAGGACATCTTCAATTGTGTTTTTCAACATCTGGCATTGGTCAATGTTATAGCCCAGACCTTAATGATGCTTGCAATAAGTACTGGGTTCTCCTATTCTACTCTTAAGCTTAGGAGGACAGGGAGGGATACTTAAACAATGAACTTCTATGAACATTTCCTCCATCAACCTATTTAGAGGGGTATAGCTAAAAAAAAGACTTAGTATGGCGTTTCTTATTGTCGAGGTTGTCTTATCAAGAGAATAAGTATGGCAAGTTTCTCGAGTTGAAATGTGCTCTATTGTTACTTTTAGGATTATCCCTAGTGTCATCATACTAGCAAGGGTGTGTCTCCCTTTGAGTTGTGATTAATTCTTCTTAATTGATGAATTTTTCTACCTTGTCAAGGAACTCTTTGAAATCTAGTGGTTTTTCCAATATAAGATGCTTGAAAGAAATCTTTTTAAGGTCAAGTTTGTAAATGATAGCGTGTAAGGCTATAGCCTTATCTAGGTTAGACACTTAAAGTATAAGCTTGTTAAATTAGTCTATGTATTTACTGAGTGGCTTATTTCTTCTTTGTTTTATTGTGTATAGTATCAACGAGTTCCTCCTTGAAACTCTACTTGCTATGAAGTGCCACGGAAATTGTGGACAACTCATCGAATAAGGATATTGATCCATCTATAAGGTTATTATACCATAGTAGTACAACATCAGTCAGTATACTGGAAAAGGCTTTGCATAAAATTATTGCGTCACTAGAACTATATAGTACCACGATAATACGATAGTAGATGAAGTGGTCAATAGGGTTCTTAGGTCCATCATGGAAATGTAATGCCAACAACCATACCTATAGCAAAAACACCTTAATCAAGATTGCTTGGGAGAAGGGGCTTTTTATTGTAGAAGACCTTAGCATGGCCTAGATGTCTCATACTTGCTTAATTTCTTTACCCCATTTTACCACTCTAAGTCTCTGCATATAAGTTTCAAACTGGGTAAGACTTAAGTTAACCAATTTTAGGTCTTGCTTAGGGTTTGCGTTCAATTGCTTGTTCATGGCATGGGCAGTAACTTAGGAAGTAGGGTTTTTGCTGACTTACACTTATTGTATTGCCGGGATGGATTGATCTAGTTCACTTGGTTCGGGTTCTTAGACTACTTCTGTAGACAAGGACGAGGTTCTATTGGTGTGTTGATGAAGTCTTCAATTAATGGCACGTATAAGTAAATATCATGTTGTTGCAATTTTTCCAACAGTTCAACCTTTTCTTTTTTGTATTACTCTTTATAAGCCGTCAATTTTGTTGATTATTTCTTCATCTCCAAGAATTTTTTGATGTCAATAGTATTGGCTTGCTAGGTGTCTTCCAAGTTTTCATCGTTATTGTTATGGTGTTCTCATTTTACTTCTGAGTGGTGTTCTCCCTCTTTCGAAGGCTAAGGTTTACCACTACTGATAGCCTAGTTAGGTTAAGTAGTTCTTCTATTCTTATTGTTTCTAACCATGATGGTGTAGAGAGAGATGAACATACAACACCAATTATTAACTGTTGAACATTTTGGTAGGGAAGAATTGGGCTAGTAGGCTCCATTTTGGACCTTTAAGTCTTCAATCTAAGCTCGAGGCAATCAAATCCTACAAAAATATGTTGGAGGGGGCTTTGATACAAGCACTCCGATGCAAAATTTAATTAAATGGCAATGGAGCAAAATAACAGTGTATTAGATGTTTTGTATATACTTAAGAGTCTTTAGCCTTATTTATAGGGAAAAAGTCCATAATCTTTGAGGAAAGATGAGTTGCACCGTATCTTTGAATTAGGAAAGTGCTCCAAGAGAAATTAGGTAACTACTTTCTCAATAGGTAATACAGTTGTAGTAAGTGGTTGCTGAGGTAGCTACACTTATTTGGTAAGTAATGCTTCAATTCTAGAGTTTGGTTTCACTAGTCATTAGTGGTTGACTTGTTATCTTGGCAGAATGAGATTAACAATCCATTTAGCTAGGCATTTAATGGTCTTTACATGTATTGTCAAGCAGACTTACATAGTTGTCATAATCGTGATTTTATTCATGCGATTACACGAGTTTACGATTTTAGATGGCTCTTCCGAGTTAACTCGGGAGTAGAATATTTATTTATATAAAAACTTACATTGTTAACTGAGTTTATATATAAACTCGATAAAACCTACGTTTTTTTGTCGAGTTTACCCATTTTACATATCTGAGTTGAATGGACTAAATTAAAGGAAAAAAAATACAATTAGCCTTTTATAAGCAATCAAGTATTAAGATATTATAACGTCTATCATATCATATTCTAATTTTTTATCTCTTTCTTTCTCTCTCTTAATCTCTTATTTTATGTTCATAGTTTTTATTTAAGTTTCAGCTTCAACAACAAAGTTTACAAAGAAAATTATATATTTTATTTTATATTTTCAATAACTTAACATGAGTTAAAATGTTTGACTCTTTTTAATTTAAATTTTTTAAGGAAAAAAAATGGACAAAAGTTTAGTTTCAACTCTATTTGTCCTTTTTCCACACATGTTAGATTATATATTAAGAATTTTTATGGAAATAAAAATTTAACTTCTTCATTCTTTTTATTTCCATCATATATTTCAAGTTTTGAATAACTACTATAAATATATCAGTAATTTTTTAAGCTATTTTACATAAGTTGTAAAAACTTACGTTTTGATTTTACATTCCGATTTTATGGATCCTTTAACGATTTTAGGTAAAATCACGAGTTTGATAACCTTGACTTGTATGTTAGGCTCATGCTTTCTCATTTAGCAAGGTTGATTTGCGCCTAAGCTTGAGGATCTAGAAAGGCCTATCAATACCGGGTATCATAAATAAGGATTGTTCACGCAATCTTAGAAAAGATTGATAAGAACAAAACAATTGAAAAAAACTGAATCGATAAAAATATATTTGATTATCACTATTACCCATTACATTATGTAGTATCACTTGTTTGATTGTCATATTTTTATCATACAACATTGGACAAAATTCTTCAATTTATTGTTTGATTTGTATATTAACCAATGTTACTAGATGAAAGGGCCTTAGGTATTGGGTAAAAGGTAAAAAAGTTGTATCGTATAGATGATGGTGTAAAAATCAATTTCACATGGTACAAAATAAATATATCATTAAAATTCAAAAACAACCTTAAACCAAGTTCTCAAATTACAATACTAAACTTTATTGTATTTTATATTATGAATAATTATTTTTTAATTATTTTAATCACAAAAATTCATATCTAGCATTACACATTCCAAACACAGTATAAGAGGGTTTTACTATCCTATTATTTTTTGTATTATGCTGTTCAGTTCTCCTTATATAGTTCAGTTAAAATTGGAGTAGAATTATACCAATAAGGAATAAAACTAACATAGGAAAGTAAGGGAAATAAGATAAAGTAAAACAACTATCTTAACAATTGCTAGCTAAAAAAAATATTTTACCCTAAAATAGTTGGTATATTCTAAAAATATTCCAAAATGTGAGACAAGCATTCCATAATCAAAAGCTCTGCTAGACAAAATTACAAATCAACAACATCATTACTTAGAAGCTTTGCATATAATAAAATTAGAACCTTGCATAACTAAAATCAAAAGCCACAAGAAGCAACTAGATCTCAAGTGTTGTCAAAAGTGTCTTCTTCATAATGCAAATGAAGAACTTCTTGACTTTGATATTGGTCTAACTTCTGATTCCCCTTCATACTCTTTCCCTTAGAAAAAGATTTCCCTTGAATTTTTTAAACTTTAATTCTACCATAATCAAAGATTATTCAACACAAAGCATGCAAATTGTGAGCTTTAGTACTAAGATGATGTGTCTAAATTCTTGAAAGGTTTTGAGCACATATTCTAAAAGCACATGGCCAGTAAAATATTGGAAATTTATGTTCCTAACCTAAAAATTCAATTTGTCCATGAAAATAATTACTAAAATTTAAATAATTTAAAGAGTAAACAGTAACAAAATCTAGGAAGAATTAGGCTACTAGATTTAAAATAATAAGAAATAAATATTCTTATGGGTTTTTAGATTTAAGGAATAAGTAATAAAGGGAGTATAAACGATTATTAAGATTAAATATGTCACACAAATCTAAGAAATGAACTAGGCTTAGTTAAAATCTAAAATTGAAATGAGTTGTAATACTAAAGATAATCCAAATTGTTTAAGAGATTTCAAATGATTCACAAGTCTCATAAATAAGGATCCTTCACCATAATCTTAGAAAAGATTGATAAGAACAGGACAATCCAGAAAAACATCAATCTATAAAATATATTTGATTATCACTATTATTCATTATTTTGCATAATATCACTTATTTCTAAATAGAGTAGATCTATAGACAATTATCAATGAGGCATAACTGTAATATAAGAAAGTACTTGAATAGGAAACAAGATAAAATAACATAACTATCCTGATAACTATCATATAAGAAATATATTCTATTCTAAAATAACTAACATATTTTCATAACAAGAAGTTTTGCTAGGAAAAATTATAAATTAATAGCATCATCAATTAGAAGTTCTGTATACAAAATCAAAAGATTGTTTAACCAAAATCTTTTTTTATAGGAATCAAGAACCGATCACTAGATCTTGATCTTGAGGACTTGCTTCCTTAGTCCATCGAGCTTCCAAATGGACCTAACCTCAGTAGAAGGGAAGTTCCTCCGAGCCGACCTATCATATCTTCCAAGTTCCCCTAGTCACTTTGCTATTTCACAATTAAAGGAAGAAGATCTTACTGATACTGTCACCCCCCATCAAAGTCGAACATTGAACCTACTTGTTTCCAAGCTGATAGGTGTTTAAACTTAAGCTAACCTACAGCTAAGCCAACCAATTAAGCCCAAGCTGCTAAGTCCTTACTTTTAGAACAAGTGTTCCTTAAATCGTTGACCTACTGACCTAGCTAACCTAACCAGCCTAACTATGCTTGGCACCCAATACTTATTGTACTATTAAACTGAGAAGTGAACATGTATCTTAACCCTTAACATCCATACTATCCTTTGTAAAGGATACTCTTTTCCATCCGATTACTAATTTTCCCTTGTATATTATTTACTTTTCCTTTTATAGTAGGAATCTTTCTAGTAATTTGTAGCAACTTAGGACTTATCCCAATTAGGCCATACAAATATTTGTATTTTGTATTAGCTGCACATCATCATCATCATCTAGAATATAGAATACAGAACTTTTCCTTTTAAGCTAAGTGTCTTATGCTTGCTCTCCTTATTCTTATCTAGGTTATTTGAGTGTTAACTAATGACAAGTGACCTTTAGTTATACTTGTACATCATATTATGTGTAGCTTGAGCTCATGCAGGGCATTGGTGCGTCATATCCTGTATTGGTGTACGAGAACTCATGCTCAATCTTCAACCTTCCATTTAATTTATAGGGATTGTTTGTCGATTTATCAAAGTTTAGAGGATAAAAAACGATACATTGAAAGTTCAGAGGATCAATATGGACTTAAGTCAAAATTTAAGGAGGTTATTTGTATTTTCCCTTAGAATTTAATCAAACCCAAGTTGTTTCTTAAATTAGTGCATCATATCCAATCTTAAGAATTGTCTATATCCCTTTTATTGGCTAAATTCTTCCTAGATTTTTGTTATGGTTTATTCTTGAAAGTACTTAAAATTTAGTGGCATTTCCCTAAACAAACCTAAACTTCAAGTTATGAACATAAATCTTTAATATTTTACTTGCTATGTGATTTTGCAATATGTGTTCAAAATCCTTTCAAGGGTTTAGGCACATCATTTTAGTATCACAGCTTGTAGTTCGCTTTGTGTTTGATAATCTTTAACTCTGGTGGAATTAAAGTTCTAAAAATTTGAGATGAATCTTTTTCTAAGGAAGTAGGTAATGTTAAAGTTAAGTTATTTATTCATATTGTGAAGAAATCGCTTCTAACAACACTTTTAATCAATTTGCTTCTGATAGCTTTAGATACTGGTTAAACTATGAAAAAAAAAAAGTTAAAAGAAAAATGATATGGGGCAATGGTCGTAGATGAACACACAACTAAAGGTATCACGTGAATAAATGGGTGTAAATCACAAGATGGTTCAAAAGGAAGAATGGAAGGTCGGAGGTTGAGTAGGGGTTCTCACATATTGACATAGGATATAACGTACCAATGCCTCACATAAGTTCCAGCTGTACTTGATATGACATACAAGTGTAACCAAAGGTTGTTCAATACTAATCCACACTTAAATGGCCTGGATAAGAGTAAAAAGAGTAAGTAAAAGAAACTTAGCTCAAAAGGAAATGTTTTATATTCTATATTTTAGATGATGATGATGTGCGACTAATGCAAAATACAAATATTTAGATGGCTCAATTAAAGCAAGTCTTAGGTTGCTACAAATTACTAAAAAGATTCTTGTTAGATAAGGAAAAGTAAACAATATACAAGGGCAAATCATTAATTAGATGAAAAGGAATATCCTTCTCAAAGGATAATACTCTTGTCAAGGTTTGGGACACATGTCCTCTTCTCAATTTGGTGGTTTAAATAGGTATTAGGTGCTGAGTAAAGTTGAGTTGGTTAGGTCAGTGTTAGGTTAGCAACTTAGCAAGTTGGGTATTTGATAAGCACTTGTTCTAAAAGTAAGGACTTAGTAATTTGAGCTTAGCTGGTCAGCTCGATTATCAACCAAAAAACAAGCGGGTTCAATGTTCGACTTTGATGGAGGTCAACAGTAGCAATAGGAGCTTCTTCCTCTACTTGTGAAATAGTAAACGGACTGGTAGAGCTCGAAAGATATGCTTGGTCAACTCGGAGAAACTTTTCTTCTTTTAGGGTTAGGTCGATTTAAGCAACTCAGTAGCTAAGGAGGTAGGTCCTCAAGCTTAAGATCTCGTTATCAGTCCTTAGTTCCTATCATTTCCTCTGGACTATTTGAGATTCGGGATCAAATCTTGGTTAGCTTTAGGTAGCTCATCCTCGAGGAAGTACAGGTGAAGATCAGAATACTAAAGGTGTCAGAGACTCCAAATTATTTAGGCAAGTTTACCTTATAAGCATTAGGGTTGATCTTTTTAATCACTCTAAATAGTCTATCTACTCTTTGGGATAACTTATTCTTCCCTAAGTTGGGGAACCTATCCTTGTTGAGGTGAATCTACACCAAGTCATAAGGTTAGAACTCTTTAACTTTTCTTCCTTAGCCTTTCTTTTTGAGCTTAGTAGCAACTCGGGTGAGATGGTCAATGATCTTTTAGTACATTGCTCGGATGGCTTCTAATCTTTCTATAGCTTAATGATCCTTAAGTGGGTTAGGCTAAGAAATCTAATATAATGGGAGCTTAAGCTTATATTCATATGCGACCTCAAAGAGTGACTTCTCAATGACATTATAGGTGGTCCTGTTATAGATGAACTCA
The DNA here is from genome assembly GCA_024138005.1 of Lumnitzera racemosa. Taxonomy (NCBI): domain Eukaryota; kingdom Viridiplantae; phylum Streptophyta; class Magnoliopsida; order Myrtales; family Combretaceae; genus Lumnitzera; species Lumnitzera racemosa. Next base: position 24,807,743 of record JAMXBC010000008.1, read on the forward strand.
ATGATTGATAACCACATGTCTTAATTAGCTGCTTTCTTCAAACTGCGACTTGTAGCAAGGTTCCTAAGGTCCCATTGACAACCATAGTCTGTCCATTTGTTTATAGATTGTAAGATGTACTAAACAACAGCTTGGTCCCCAATTGCTTCCAAAGGGTCTTTTAGAAATAACTTAAGAACTTGACATGATGGCTCTTGGCACTCTATGCAGCTTGACCACTTCTTGCAAAAAGAGAAAAGAAATAGCCAAAGTATCGTTAGTTTAATTACATTGCATAAGTGCACCATCTTACTGAAGTGGATCATGAATACCATGATGGAGTCCTATTCATGGGATGTCCTCAGTAAACCCAATACAAAGTACATACTTACCTCAAACTAAGGTTTGGTAAAGATTGGTAATGGTAAATAAGACACTTGTTTAACTCGACTCTTTACTCAACAGCAAGTCGCACATCATCCTCCTTGTGATAATTGTTAATAGCTTAGCCATCCTTGCATCAAGCATAAATTAGACCAAAGTAGAGGTCCTAGACATATAAACTCTTGATAATTGAGAACTAGAGAAGCCTCGTTTGGAGTTCAGTCAGGAGAGTATGTCATCGTGATATGGTATCAGCCACTACATAGTTCTTGCTAGTCTTGTACTTAACAACATGAGAAAATCCTTCCATGAATTTGATCCATTTGGCTTGCCTTTTGGATAACTTAGGTGAGCTCTTCAGATATCTCAGTGATTCATAGTCGATGTAGATAAAAAATTCTTTATGCAAGAAGTAATGCTACCAAATAGTTAGAGCTCAAATCAAGGAGTAGAATTCCTTGTCATACACAAAATAATTTAGTGCTACTCCTTAAAGCTTTTCACTAAAATAGGCAATTGGTTGACTTTATTGCATTAGCACAATGCCTAAACCCATTCTAAATGCATCGCACTCTACTTCAAATGCTTGGTCTAAGCTTAACAAAGTTATGATAAGGACAGTTGCCAACTTTCTCTTCACCTCCTCAAAACTTTATTGCTCCTTCTCTTTCCATTGGAATTCAGTGTTTTTATTTGATAGCTCAGTAAGTAGGGCTACAATAGTATTGAAATTCCTTATAAAACAACAATAAAATGATGCCAGGATATGAAAATTTCGTACGTCAACAAAACGGGTTAGCATAGGCCATTCGGTAATTGCCTTCACCTTCTCTTCATTAACTCATATGTTACCTCTACTCACTACAAATCTAAGAAGATCACCTTTAGTTTGTAAAAATCACATTTCTTCATATTAGTATTCAATTTTTCAACGTAGAGTTTGTTAGAAACAACCAGAAGATGCTTGTAGTATGTTTCTAAGTCAAGGATGCAAACAAGAATATTATCAAAGTAAACAACGACATCCCTTCCAATCAATTCTCAAAGCACATGGTTCATTAATTACGTAAATGTGCTTGATGCATTTGACAATCCAAATGACATATTAGCCATTCATACAATCCATTGTAAGTCTTAAATGCTGTCTTCTAATCATGTCCTTCCTACATTCTAATTTGCCAGTACCTAGATTTGAGATCAATCTTAGAGAAGATTCTTACTCCATTTAACTTGTTAAGCATGTCATCAAGTTGAGGTATGGGGTATTTGTACTAATAATGATCTAATTGATGGCTTGATTGTCCACACACATATGCCATGTGCCATCTTTCTTTGACAACAATAAAGCTGGGATAGTGCATAGGCTTAAGGACTTTCTCACATATGCTCTTTTCATTAGCTCATCCACTTGCCTTTAAAGCTTAACAACTTATTCATGGTTTAGCTGATACATTGGTTTGTTTAGTAATATGGGTCTAAGCTGTAGATCTATTGCATGCTTGATCCTTTTGATTGGGGGCAAACCTTATAGCAGTTTGTTAGGGAACAAATCGGCAAACTCCTTTAATAGGTCCTTCACTTCAATAGGTAATTTAACGTTCAAATCCTTCAATTCAAGCAACCTTTTGACTAACAGAAAAGTTAACTCCTCAAACTTTATCTCTCTTGATAGTTCAACGTGTGTCATTACTATAGTTTCCTTGTTCTAAGCTCGGCTAAGTTGAGCTTACATAGTCTTAACTTATTTGGTAGACATGGGAGTCAACCTCACTTTTCTTCATTCATGTTCAAAAGAATAAGTATTCTTCTTTCCATCATAGATCGCATGTCGGTCATATATCCAGGGTTATCCCAAAAGAATATGTGAAGCACTCATAGGCAATAGATCATCTTGGTAGATTAGCACTATTGCTTGCTTAGTCACTAATAGAGCTCCTTGGTCATTGAGCCAATGTTGATTGTAAGGCTTGGAGTGAGGTGTAGTCGACAACTTCAACTGTTGGACCATAAAGTTAGATGTTGTGTTAGTGCAATTACCATTATCAACAATAAGAGCATACAACATCCCATTAACCTTGAAAAAATAGGGGGAAAGAATGGAAAACATAGCATTAGTGAGGAAAATGGGGAAAAATAAGGAAAAGAATGAATAATGTAAAGCGAGAGGGGTGACATTAGGTTTACCCATTTAGGTTATTGACTTATGGGCTTGGCCTCCTTTTTTTTTTTTCTCTTTTATTTCCTTTTACAAGAACATTTATTAGTTGAAAAAACACTATATTATCATTCATTATTCATTCATTGAAATTATTTAATAATTTCTTATAAAGTGGATACAAGGTACCTTGAAACTAGTATTTTTTATAACTTAGAATACACATATTGGGGTAAGTACAAGATAAGAAGAACTTATATCCATATTTGACCTTATAGGAGTAGGTTTTAGAAAATTTGTATTTGAAACTAACCTTGTAATTTTTAATACCTACCTAAAACCTACCAATGGTCCTTAGTAGTTAATACTATTTGGAACCTACTAATCAAGTAAGGTACAAGTAGCTATGCTATATAATAATGTTATCCGCTCACCCCTACCAATAACTAATAGAAAGAAATAGATTAAATGAAACAAAATCTTAATTGAAAAATATAACAATTAGAATCTAGAGAATGCCCTAAAGAACATAGAAATTTCATTTCTATAATAATTTCTATACTAAGTGATCTAAAACTTGCTTGCATTACATTAGTTGAAGCTAAGTCCTTAGTCCAATAAACGGTTGAGAATAGGCATCCAACAAGAGTACATATTAACAAAACACTTGATCTACCAATAACATTAGGAAACAAGTAGAAGGTATGCATCAAATATCTTATCTCAAACTATTTGACTTATTCACATCTTTCTCCTTAGTAGGCTTGATTGCCACTAAGGTAGTTGTACCTAAAAGTATTTAGGAAGCACTTAGGCAACAAAAGTGGAGAAATTTTTTATTGGAAGAGATGGGTGCACTGGATCAAAATAATACTTACAAATCTACTGGTAGGAATGAAATCGGTAGAAAGAAAATGGGTGTTCAATATAAATGGAAATCTAATGGGAGTATTGAACAATATAAGGAATGTCTAATAGATCAAGGGATCCACTCTAACTAATGGAATTTATTATGAAAAAACCTTTTCCTTAGTAGCTAAGTTAAATTCTAGTAGGGTTATTATATCTCTCATAGATTAGTTAGATGTTTCTAAATGGAGATATAAAAAAGGAGATTTAAATGCTAATTGGTAAGGGATTTACTATAGAAAATAACACCGGAAAAAGACTAAATTAAATAAATCACAATCTCCTAAAATAAGGTTCTAGAAACTCAATAAACTTTGATTCATCAAAGATATAAACAATCAACTTGAACATACTTTATTCATCAATTCGGTAATTAATTGATTGAAATCCATTTTAATTGTATGTGTGAATATGTAATTACACAAGTGGTGATGCAGCTAAGATTCATAGGTTGAAAAGAAAAATCAAGGAAGAATTTGAGATATAGGAATTTAGAGAATTATAATAATTTTTCTTTGGAATAAGTGGCCAAGAGTAGAAATGGTATTATTATTAGTCAAATGAAGCACGTAGTAGATCTCCTAAAGGAGACTGGAAAATTGGCGTGTAAACCTATGGATATACCTTTGGTTAAACATCGGAAGGCTTACGCTCCAAAGCGTAATACTCGAGCGGATAAGAGCCGCTACTAAGTCAGTACCAAAGGTTAGTATTGATAATGTTTTTTTTTCCACATATGATTGTTCAAAATAGTACCAAATAACTTTTTTTCTTCGGCAAAATTGACTTGAAAAACTTAATATAAAATGGTAAAATTCATAAATAGGATCCTTAATTAGATCCACGTATTTTCACATATTTCAAAAGAAATCTCCAAGCATTCTATATTACCAATTGAATATTTTATTGAACACATCTCTAACCAAGCTACAGTTTCTATAATGAAGATTTAATTGGTTTTTATTTAAGGTTTCTTCAATCTTTCGGAACCCTCATTTTTTCTTTTCCTTTTTTTTTATTTTTTAACTGAAGGATAAATTTTTTAATTTATTACGAAGGAAACATTTGCGTCCTCGTACAAACGTGAAATATGTGGGCCACATGTAAACACATTCAAAACTCAATGTCTTAACAGTATTACTTAAAAATAAACTAATATTGCGTTATAACACATTTAGTTCACGGAACAAAATAATATGGGAATATAAATATAAACTCTAAAAAATAGAAAAGATAAGTAATAGTTATTATTTTATTTTGCTACTACTTAAAATGACATTAACAGTTGATTAGAACCTATCTAAGAATGCAGTCGTATTTTTATCACAACCCCATCTTTTGTTTACTGAGTTGATGTCTCATGAATAAATATGAAAATATGGTATAAGAGAGTAAGTAATAGCAATTCTTTTAATTCTATAAAAAAATTATAGTTTCTGATTTTACGGTACTAATCTATAAAATAATAAAAAAAAAATTATAGTTTCTGATTTTACGGTACTAATCTATAAAATAACTATTTCACAAGTTAAACACAAAAATAAATTTACCGGAATAAAATAATTATTCAATTTCGTGCTTGGGAAGCAAATCAACTATACTGTGGGAACTTTGTCGAATGCGCCATCATGCTCCAAGACTTCAGCCGTGTGCAATTAAGCCTCGTGTGCTTCACATTTGTTTAAAATAAGATCCTCAATGCCTTTGATCTAACTAAGTTAATAAGTTTTACTAAAACATGGAATTCCAAGGGAAAAATGAATAAATTCTTCATTGGAGCTCAATCAAAGCTTCGAATAAAAGAAATAAAATCTAATAAATTTGAAGACATTTTTGGGGACTTGTTTATTTATTTTTATATATTTGGAGTGACGAAAATTTAAGGAGCTAATTGAATAATCAATGTTTTATTTTATTTGAATTTATTTGTGTCTTATCTTTTTTTTTTTTATTTGTATCTAATATGTTTATTGTTTTTAATCTCTTTGATATCTTTTCTAGCCAAACACCTAAGTTTGAATAATTGATGACAGGTTGTTTGGGGGAGGGGGGGGCCGGGTGGTGGGCGGCCAAGCTGATGGATTAAATGACCCATAATTATGGAAAAAAAAAAGTTATGTGCTTAATAATATAAGATAAAATAGTTTTAAAGTTTATTTGCACAATAGATAAAGCATTCCAAAAGCTTATATTTTATGGTAATATAAATAAAACATAATTAAAATACAGATAAAATAACAAGAAGTTAAAGCGATGGGAAATTTTAAAACTTTCGAATAAGAAACATACATAGTAAGGTTAGTAATGTATCACACGGTCCACCAACTTAAATATAATATAATATAATACAATTATAAATATAGTGAGATTTTTATATAGGAATCCATTTAAATCTGAATTGAAAACATCACATGGTAATATAAATTATCAACACTTACGTATATATAGACCTATACACCGGGCCACTCCAAAACCACTGATTCATGTAGGGAGATAGTTTCGGATTGGTTTGATCCTTAAACCATTTTTTTCAATATTTATTTTATTAATTTTTTTTTAATACATTAATAAATTTTAATAACTTAAACTCCTTTTGCTTTTCTCTTTTCTTTAAATTTACTAATTCGTTAATAATTTTTAATTTTTTTATTAATTTCCAACTTAATGTGATCTTAATTTTATTTTTTTCTCCCAAATTTTATATTTTCGTCATATTAAAATTCTTAATATTTGATAAGTTTTACAAAGAGAACTTATATTAACTTAAATTGAATTTTTTACTTTTCATTAATACATAATTAATTTATTATCAGCTATCTATTATTAGTTTGATAATATTATTTTATAAAATTATCTTTTACTACTGTAAAGAAGATAGTTTTAATATACTATGAACTATTAAATATCATTCAATTATTTTTTTTTCTTGACTTAAATGGCCTATGTTCTCTTTCTCTTTCTTTACTTATTTTTTAAAAAGTGAACTGATTGGACTAATCTATTTATTTAATGGTGGATCCATCTAATAGCTCATAAATAATTAATTCGAATAATTCAGGAGAGTAATTTGACCTAATCTTTTATAAGTAAAATTAATTTATTGATTCGTTTAATCGATTCACGGTCGAAACTATCCCGTGTATATATATATATATATATGCACATCCCAAGCATTGCTCGCACGTGGGTGGTCCCGGTCAAATGTTGGCAAATATAGCTATGTGAATCGTATCAGCTCCATGTCCCCAAAAAAATCAGAGAAAATCCATGTTTATCTGTAACACGTATGTACCCTCCTTAATTGGGATCACGGGTTTTAGCCGGTGATATCGAATGTGGACTGCATGTTGATGTTGATGCATTCATTGAATTTGGGTGTAGCAGTAATTATGGTCGTTCGTGTCTAACGTTTATTTAGGTTTTCTTTTTTTTTTTTTGACACAAAATCTACGTTTTTTTGCCATGTAAGCAAATTGAATGAACGACATCTTTTTCTTTTGTCTGATTGTCTCACCAGGCGTTGTTTTATGAAGATTTGTACGCAATAAAATTTTCACATAGACACGGTTTGCACGGTACAACAGTTTTGAATTAAGTAAATCACTCTATGTACTATAATCATGCTCCTTTACAGTAAAAATAAAACAATTGACTATAAAAATAAGATAGTTTTCATAAAAGCTATCCACAGCTGCTTGTCGGTATCATTTTTTTTTTTGGTCCATCAGGTGAAAAGCAAGTGTAAATACTTTTAGATAAAGGAAATTAGACACCAGATAAAATTTGTTCAAAATAATTTATAAATATTAATAAAATTTTAAGATGTAGTTATTTTATAAAAAAATATCCATTATTAGTATTTTATATTAAAATTTCATTAATAATTTTATATCACCCGTTCATTTAAGAGTTGTGTTAATACCAAAAAAAATCTTTTTTTCCGAAGAGTAGCCAGAGTGTCTCACAAGTTGCAGTTAGTCAATTACCTGCGCAATACAAAGCCGTAGACTACAGTAAACTTAAAAAAGAAATGGAAAGAAACAAAAGGAAAACAGAGGGGAAGGTTGCACAAAAAGTAAAAACTCCTATGCGAGTGGCGCGTGTAGCAGCTGGAGTTTGGTGGTTCTGACAGTATCAAAGACGTGGCCATATGGGTACTTCAAACGTGGCTGCCAATGGATACTCGAAAGGTATATGTCGGTTGATGTCTCAATTTGCTAAAAGCTTACAGCGGCAATATTTTATACATGTAAATATATGTATATATAATATATATTTATATATTATCGGATATCTCTGATGAAAGTACTAGAAACAGTATTGAAACTTATAAAAATGATATAGAGGCAACTTTCTGCTTTTTCGAGCTAATTGTAAGGATAAGTTGATCAAAACATGATAGTTTAAAAATCCAACAATTTGGATCGTATGGATTAAAAATGTGATCTTGCTGGGTGAAAATTGTACAACATATAATGAATAATTTGGATAAAAACTTAGTTATATATCTAATTCCGATTTTGTTAACATTGTTGAGTGGTTTCATTTATGAGGTTGGGTTTTGAATAGGATATTTCTCATAATTAAATAAGTTTGTGTACAAAAGCTAAGCTTGAGGTTCCTTCCACACATTTTATATATATATATATATATATATATGTTATTAAAATCATAAGTTAATTAATATGATTTTATAAGTTGGCAATTTTTAAGTATTTCATAATTGAAATAGATGTAGAATCATTTTAATATAAAGTTTTGATGGAATTATAACTTTATATGTATAATTCTATCGGCTTTTATACGATTTTATGATTTTATTTATTTCAATTTTCAATAGAATCATGAGTTTAATAATCATATAATATATATATATATGAAAATTATTACTTATTTTTGCTTTATATTATTTGCATCGGCTACATCTTCATAACTCTAAATACAAAGATTCATTATAGGCCCTCCTATGAACTCCAATTCCCCCATGAATTGGTTATTCCTAATCAAGTCATCAAGGGTACGACGAACATACCTTATCTCCACATCTACTCAAGAATTAGGTCAAAGGGATAAAAAATAGCTAATTCATACGAATTCAAACTGACTTAAGCAACAACTAAAGTTGTATGCATTATATGGACAAAAAGCAAACGATTGGGATCATTCAATACGACAATATGAACATGATACCAAGGTGAACCCATGTAAATACCCCTTTATCAATAAATAATAGACACTTAATTTCTATTTTTCTATTGTTTTATTTTGTATAGCATTAGCATAGATATTTTCGTTTTGAAGGTAGTAGAGTAAACACTAGAGGTTAATTATTTTCAGTTAGAGTCAAATTCAACAATTATCTTTGCATCATAGACTTAATTCATTCAATATATACTTTTTCTCACTATCGAATTATAGAGCTCTCACCTATGGTTAAGCTACATGATTTCTCAATTCTATAGGGAAGATGCTTTTCACAATACATAAAAGAATACATACGTATATATATATATATATATATATATATATATATACTTTAGAATGTTAGAAATTAGAGTGCAAATGAAAATCAAAAGTTAAGAGTCTTTATCTTGTTAAAGCATTAATCAAATTCCTTAAGAACAGTAATAAGAGAGAGGATGGTAATAATGGGCTTAATTGATGGTGGAGCAATATTGGAAGAAGACATGAGGGAAGAGGCAAGAGAAAACATAACTTATAAATATTAAGAAAAAATATACCTTTAATTCTCAAACTATACCTTCTTTTTTTTTTTTTATATTGTGAGTCTTAATTTTTTTTTTTTCAAATTTCAAGCTTCAATATTTATAGAAGTTTGCAAACGAGTCCTTCATTATTGAATAGTTTATTTTTCTATTAAGGGAGATACAAGTATGATCTGATTAGTAAAAAAAATTAATTTAATTAGATAAATCAAATTATATTATTTAAGTAAATCATTTAAAATATAGAAAAATTATAAAAAGAAAATTTGAAAAATGGGAAAAAAATTAGAAAAATCTAAAAAATGAAATAAAATATATATACTAATACATATACATAATATAAATAGACATATATATATTATGTATATGCATATATTAAATAAAATGAAAAAAGTAAAAATTAAAATAAAATTAAAATTTTATGAAAAAGATACATATGCATATATATATATATATATATATGCTAGTAATATATGTTTATATACATATACATACATATATATATTATAATTTGGGGAAAATTTTTTAAAAAGGTAAAAGAATTAAAAAGAAAAAAGAAAAAACTAACAAATTAAATATATATATATATATTCTAACTAGTCACTCCTTATAACTAGGGTAGTTAGAATGGTTAGCATATTTGAGTCAACACCCACATGAAGAAGTGGGTTATTTGACTTATGAGTAACTTTACCTACAATCTACAATCATTTTTTAAGAATAATCATGAGAAACCTGATTAGGTCTCCTGTAAATCTCTTATTTTATTTTTGTTATTTTTAAAATAATAATGGTAGATAGTTGCCCTTCACCTTAAAGGTTCATACAACCACCTTTGATTGTATGTAACCACTCACCATAAACAGTAGGTCAAATGAATCTACTTCAATAAGTAGGTCATGACTTACCTTAGACTTTATGCCATTCTTGCCATCCCATAGCCATGAAGTAACTTGAACTATTTTTATTTTTTTAATCTTTACTTTTTTATTATTTGTCACCAAAATTTTTTTTTGGTCAAAATTTTGATCAATTTTTTAAATTTTCTTTTGTTAATTTACTTATCATATATATTTATATATCATGTATAAATATTTATTAATACACCATTTCTTCATTTGAAACAAAATTTTCCTTTTTTAATTATTTCTAATTTTTAAAATAATTTTTTCTTTCTTTTTTATATTTTTAATAATTTTGCCTAAATAATATATCATTAATTTATTTAATTAAATCAATTTTGTACTAGTCAAATCATTCCACATGTCATCCCTAATGGAAAAAATAATAGCTAAATAACATGTCATCCCTAATGGAAAAAATAATAGCTAAATAACTAAGGGCTTGTTTACAAATTTTTGCAAATTTTGAGAATTAAAATAGGAAAGAAAAAGAGCTTGATGACTCAATTGAAAAAGTAGCAAAGTTGAATAATTAAAAATATAATTGTCCTTAATATTAACAACTATAATCTTAAATGGGTTCAACCATCAAGCACATTTATAAGAGCTATTTATTAAATAGATTTGTAAAGGATTTAAGGGATTCAATACATATCTAACGCTTTTTTTAAAAAAAATTATATAAATATTAATTGGATGAAAAAATTATTAAAATACAAAACCTAAATCGCATGTTCGAAATGTGACGTTCAATTTAATAAAAAAATTGTAATTCTAAGATGCGATTTCATATTTTATGTACCGTTGCTAAATTGCATTGAATAAATATGATTTCATTAATTTATTTATTATTTGTGTTAAAAACATGACAAATATAATATCAAAACCAGTGGCTAAGGCACAAGGGAAAAATTTACAGGTCATGGGTTTAAATCTTTATAGATGCGATTTTAATACAAGTAATGTATGTCACATGTAATAAATGTGAAATTAATATAAAAACAAAATCTTATTTAGTATATACGATATTGTAATGGTAATTATGTACTTAATTTGGTATAAGTAGTACTTGTATAATATTTATTTATTTTAGTAGTAAATATAAAATTAATTCGGATTTAAGTGATAAACCTAACTTAAACATGTTTGTAGATGGGCAAAAACATGTATGATCTATTTATTAATATTGATGGTATCGTGTTTTGATTATATAAATCCACCAATAATTGTATCATACTATACCATATATGCATCGATGTGATGGATGCCTAATTGCTAAAATTAACATCGTCTTGAATTCCTCGCCAGTGATTGAGCTATATACATATAGGGCTTGCAAAACAATTCATAATGAGAAGACGCTAGAGTATTATCGAGCGTAATCACTCCGATATTTAAGTTAGCAATATGATTTGAGAGTAGAAATTAAAGTAGGTGAGTATAAAAGCTTGATGTGTAAAGTCTAGAGAGATTTACTATTAAATAATGAATTGATATTTATAATAGAGTAGAGTTAGTAGTTAAAGATCAATTAGTAGAATGTATCTTCTCTCATAAGTGTAGGAAAATGAAGTTGTTATACTTGACATGTCTCACTTATTTAATAATTGGTTATTTTATTCTTATTTTGTACATTTTAGTTATTGCATGACTTATTGAGCTTAGTCTAAATAGGCTTAAAGCTTAAGCCTTTAAGAGTGAGCCTTAAGCTACGAGACGTATTGAATATGATCAATATTGAGAGGCTCATATCCAAAATGCCTCATCAATACTTAATAATATAAAGATAACAAGTTTTCTTCTAAAACAAAAGTGTCATCGAGCTTAAGGTTGGGATGATTCTTATATTTACCAATTTTTTTTTTTTTCAAAAGTCGAGGCCAAGTTCTAGTCATTTTTATTTCTTTAATTTTTCTATTTTACAATGATCACGAAGTAAATTAAGTAAATATATGTTATTTATCGATTAATGATGCGATAAATGTAGTGAATGGAGCGGTTTTCTATCTTGATATAAGGAGAAATCAAAAGGTGGCGGGAATTAATTAAAAAAAAATTAGAAAACATCGTAAGCTTAAAGTTTCTTTTTCTTTTATTTTTAAGAAAGAAAAATAAATTCCTTGGGCATTACTCATCAGCCATCATGTTTGCCGCATTGTCTTTATTGGAGAATCTATTCCCCTTTGACCATTTATTTTAAATTACAAGCAACTGAACCCACAACATTAATGATCACGTAGAATGTTCTCCTCCAAAATTCTGTCCTATTTGTCCCATTTCACAGGATTATTATTATTATAGGCTTCCTTTGCTTATGGGTCATGACGTGGTGCATGACATTTTATTTCACTAGAAAGTTCACCTTTATATCTTCCGAGTAAATTGATTGGTCATTCATAAATACTTATACACCTTCTATAAAAAATAACTTTGTAAAATATAAGTGCTACTTATTTTCAAGAATATTAGCTAACCATTATTATATATTATTACATCAATAGTATTAATATATTTTTTTCTAAACCACATTACATATCATAATTTATAAAAGTAAAGATTCAGATGCGGTTTATTTTAATTTATTAATATTCATATTATTGAATTATAATAATTTTGATTATAATAATATTATTTTACAATTTATTTTATGTGTGAAGTGTTAGTATGAGATAAATATTTTTTCCGTCGGCCAGGTAACATTTCATATTCACTCGCTGTCTGTAATTATTATCTTTTCCTTTTTTCTTTTCCAATTTAAGTTATGTTTTTTTTTTTTTTCTCCGAACGAGGAAGCTACCTGGAGAGCTCATAGCGTTGACCATTTGGAAATAATGTCGTTATCAGCTTTATCTTTTACTTTTAGGGTCGGCGTGACCGGACCCAAAATAAAATGCGGCCCTTTTACATTGAATTTAACCAATCAATCTCGGATCAACCACATTACATCCCTATCCGTTTGTAGGATTACGAGAATCACATTAACTTTTGTCAGGGCATTTTAACGGCTGATGCTACTGGCTGCTATGGTATCACTTAAAAACGTGGAAGGAAGGGGGGGGGGGGGGGGGGGGGGGGGGGGGGGGGGGGGGGGGGGGTGGGTGGGTGGTGGAGGGAAATAAAAGAGAAGAATTTAATTACCTTTTAAAATTTGACAATCCTTTTGGATTATTTTGTTATAAACCCATAAAATTTCATTCATAGAGTCGGAAAACAGACCACAAGCACAGGTCAAACAACAAATTAAAACAAGTCCCTAATCCAAGACAAAAGTAAATTCGGATCCACATAAATACATTGAAAAATAGCAAATTAGATAAATTTTTTCTCATCTTTAATTTTAAAGAACCCATTTCAAATTTCTAAATATCACATTAATATATTAAAGAAATTTTTTTCTTAAAAATTTTTTCATTTTATCTCAAAATTTCTTGAATAAAGTTTTTTAAGATTATTTATATTATTTACGAGACTTATAATATATATACTTAAACTAAAACACGGGAGACAAAATTGCTGGAAAATAAGTCGAAAGAAAAGGTAATATGCAGTCCTTCGTAGAGGACCGCAACTGGAGGAAACAACTCATCCCTACGCTGAAGTGAGTTTCTTGGTTCTAACAAGCTGCCCGATGGATCCTCCACTGGAGATGGCCTTAGACGGACTAAACAGAAACAATAACCCTTCATTTCCTCTCAATTCGATCTTTTGCAACTTTATAATCCACTTTTTTATATGTGCAGATGGCTTTTTTGAATTTGATTCTAGTGATAACAAAATCATAGTTGGAAGAAAGAAGACGTTAGGTTGATATTCATCCATCCATTTTACAGTTACATTTACTTATATTTCTCTATCCTTCATCTTTTAATTTAAATTAAGAGATTAAACCCTTAAATCTTTACATAAGTACTTTCGGATCCTTTCTTAATATTATGCACTTAAATAAAACAATCAAATATATCACAATTGAAAAAAAATATAAAAGGAAAAACAGAGAACTCCTTTTAGATATTGAGCATTTTCTTTATACATAATACTTCACTATTTATATTTTAATTTTTACAGACAAAATGTTCATATATGAATCTAAAAATACCTTTTTTAACATTTTAAGACATTCAATTTCAAAGGTAAAAAATTTCAATAAACATAGAGCAAATATAAGAAGAAATATATGCAGTTGACATAATATCTTTTTTAATATCCCACGAATATCACAAAACATTTATTACGAGTTGTACTCAACACTTTTGGTGTTTCACAAAATACAGTTTAACTAGTACCATCTTGTTTACTTGAAAGTTGAGACATAAAGGTTTTCACCTAAGCATAAATACATATCACTCTAACTAATATCCTTGAGTATAAGTTAAGGATGCACATACCGCAAACATGTAAGTTTAATAATTTCACAAATAAATAATAAACTTAATACTTAATTGATTAACGATCTCTACAGTCTAGTGAAATTGTGAACATTTGATATATCTATTGGCTGCGATTTTTTTCCACATGTGAAGGTTTTGGTATTAATAGTAAAACTTAATACATAATTTTCTTTTTTAATCTTTTATTTTCACTATTATATTGCAACTTTTTAGGAGAAAGAATTCTGAAGTTTATGATTATTATCCATACCATTAAACAGGTCTTGGCAAGGTCGTATTCTGTTTTGATACAGGGAGAAAACCAAAAGGTGACTGGAATTAATAAAAAAATAGAAAATACCGTAAAGGTTTAAATTGTTTTTTTTTTTTCCTTCTCTAACTTCTCTCGAAGGAGAAAAAGAATTCCTTGGGCATACTCATCAATCATCATGTATGCTAGGGGATAGAATAAATATTTCCAAATGTTTTCCTTATCTTATTAAAATTTTATTTTTGATAACCTTTATATTATCTCTTTATATATAATAATTATTACTTCACAAAAGTATTATTTTTTATTTCCTCTACAAGGTGATAAAAACTTTAAATAGTGGGAGGATCGTTTCCTTGACATATAATTATTGATTATATTTCATAATAATCAAATAAGTATATTGGTATTTTTAATTATATTTCCATCTATTACTGTAATTAATTTGATAGAGTTTATGGTAAATAAGTATTCCTTATAATAAAGACTTACCTATAATAAATGTTGTATATAAATTTATAGCGTATTACCAACAAGAATAATATTTTTTTTTATTCCCTATTTATAGATAAGCTATTGCAGTTTGACGATATGTTTTAAATCAAAAGCGACTGAACCGAGAACATTAAGGATCTTGTAGAACGTTCTCGTCTAAAATATTGTCCCCTTTGCCGCATTGCACGCGAAGACTATAGGCCTCTTTAGTCCTGGGATATGACGTGGTGCATGACATTTTATTACATGAATGGTGAAAGGTTCCATCTTACATTATCATAAATTAATTAGTAATATATAAATACTTATAAAATTTTAATAAAATATCATTAATACTTATCTATTAATTATTTATACATATGATATATTAGTATTAATCAATATATTTTCGCTCATTAAGTTAATATTTCATTTTACTTCTTCATTTTATCCTCTTAACTACTATTCATTGTATCTCATAAAGTAGAAAGAGTTGGAGATTCAATCTATCTTATTAAACTATTAATATTTATGTTATTAGATTACAATTATAATGACATTTTACTTTCACTTTTTAGTTTTTTTTTCGTGTCTTTCCTTTTTTTTATTTTCTTTTACTTTTACCTTTTTTTTTTTCCTCCCTAATTTAGGTTATGTTTTTCCCTGCGTAGGTCGAAGCTACCTGGAGAGTGCGTAGTGTTGACCATTTGGAAACATGTCTTTGTCAGCTTATTTGAATTTAATCGCATCAACTACATTACATCCATATCCACTTGAAGGATTTCGTGAATCACATCAGCTTTGGAAGGGAGGGCATGTTAACAACTACTGGCTCCTACGGTATCACCTAAAAAAGGTTGAAAGGGGCAGAAAAGAAACTAACCTTTAAAATTTGAAAATCATCCCCATATTATTTGATTACGCAAAATTTATAAGGTTAGATTGGATAGAATATTTTATTCAATATTTGATTACAATTTGAGCTTCGTTATGAAAAAAAAAATAGTTTGAAAAATTAATAAAATGTTTGCAATTTGTTTCAACTATCTAGAATATAATATAAAAGTTGGCTTCACTTGATAAAAACATAAATATGAGGGTATAAATGTAATTATATAAATTATAAACATTATTGAGGTTTTGAATATTAGATAATATTTGAAATTTATGCTTTTTAAATAATATAAAAATATTATTAAATAAACATTAGATAATATTTTGGGTACGAAGGTAAAAAAAAAAATATTGAATTTAATACTTATACATATCAAATAAGAACCATCATAAAAAAGTTTGTCAAGTCCTATGCAAGCCAAAGTTAATATAATAATATTATATGATTTTATACTCCTTATATTTATACCATTCGATTCTTTTTATTCTGTTTAGTAATATTAAAAAACTCTCACTCTTAAAACTCTTTCCAGGTTCTAATAAAGGAGTGGTGTCACTTGAGGAGTTTATTTCCGTGACATATTAATAAATTTGAATGAGCACATGGCCTTGAACGTGCTTAAATAAAACAACCTGCTATATCAAAATTGGATTTGTTTGATCGTGCAGTGTCTTTGATTATAGCACAAACAGTGAAGATTTAAGTGATTAATCATCTTTCATTTTATTTTAACGTTAAGTAACTTATTCCAATGATCGATTTAGATCTAAAATTACCTTTCTTGATGTACAATTAAGATTATATGAAATTTATGAATTTTAGATTCGGCAATCTAGAAGGGAAACATTGTACTAGACAGTGTCTAAAACATTGTTAATAAAGTGTTAGAAAGTATAGCATGGGCATAAAAAGTGGCGTTGTGGCCATTTGCTCCTAGCAGTGGACTGTCACTTTGAAAAGCGTACTATTGAATTATGGAATTCTTTTTTGTGATCGTGGGTTACGAAAGTCAAATTTTTTGGGAAAGTAAAGCTATTATGTCCATATGTTAAAAAATATTTTTAAACATTATACTTCCAAAGTGGCTTTAAAAGATACGGTTTTGTTGTTTTCACTTTTCGTGTATGTCATTATTCAAATATATTATAACATTATGGATCCCGTCTAAGTTGAATGAGCGGAATGGTTTCAGGAATCACCATATGCCATTCCCTTTCCAATTCAAAATGAATTGATAATTGTTTATCATTCATTCCAATATACGGTATATTAATATTAATAAATATTTTATTCCTTTTTAAATAGGATTATTGTTTTCCTATTTGTTCCTTTTGGGTAATGGTTGAAGGTTGTTATTTTTTACTATTTTCGACGACTCCTTTTCCACCGGTCGAAACAATTTTAATATTGTGATCATTACTATATGTATAATTTTTGAAACAATTAGTAACAGTAAAAAAATCTAGTTTAATGGTTTGAAAATGATCTCTCGATGGAGTAAACTAAGTAAAAATGTTGATGAGTTAGAAACCCAAACAATTTGATTAGAATTCTAGTTATTTATCACGTGCGACTTACAATATTTTTCCAACACTTTGAAAGACAATAAATTAAACTAAGAAAAACTCAATCTCTTCGAAAATATTTTGAAGAAACAAACATTCTCTAGATTATGATGGTGTTGGTGAATTGATTGTTAACAAACCCTACTAACTTCTTCACTTTCAATGATATATTTAAAACAATATTCAGTTTTATGCATGAATGTGACCAAAAACATCACTATCGACCATACGAACGTTTACATGATGGTCCCTTAATATTACTTTGATGTTTTTCTAGGAAGTTTCAATTAATTAACCTCCAATTCGTGCTAATTGGCATCGTAGCAGCCAATATTGACTTTTGGATCCACAGATAAGGACGAAAAAATTGAGCTCACCGTTTTTTCTAAGCTTGATTTCCAATGGGTCATAAGCCCAGAAATGTTGGGCCAATTGGAAAGGTTTGCAACTTGTTGATAGTCCATGTTTTAGTGAAATTGTGGGCTCTGAAGTCACAACTCCTATTTTTCTGTGTCAGTAAGAAAGAGGGATAATCGGATAGGTAACTATTTGTCACAAATTAAATGTATCCAGATTTATACTCGTAAGGGGATCCAGCAGAACTGTATTTTCGTCCTGAGGATTGAATTTAAATATTTTAAGATTTTAGATAATCTTGTTAAATTTGATTTAGATGGTTAACCTGAATATATAAGAAGATCAAATATTAAAAAGATAGGTTTAATTTAGATTGAATTAAAATTAGACCGGATCGATTTATAACCGGATCGGATAGAATCTGATTGCTCCAAAAGGATGATCTCGATTCGAAAACTCTGACTCTTAATCAAAGTCTTCACTATTAAAGCATACTCTTCGAAATTTTATACTCCTAATTTTCTACTATTTTTCTATTTAAGTATGGAAATATTTAGTAATTCAAAAAGCGTCTACGATTTCGAATTTCTCTAAGCTCGTCATGTGGGATTTACGTTCCAACAACTTTTTGAATTTTTGTGATTAAGAAAAGTTATTTTTCCAACCTTCCAATCCAAGTCACCCACAATATATTAGTTCTCTTCTTTCGCAAAAAAGAAAATTCCATCTCTGCTCCTTCAATTTCAACAAAGCTCGTATCTTAACTTTATGATTATCTAATTATACATTTAATGTTGCTTATTATATACGTATAATTATATAATTAAAATTGTTCATAATAAGTTAAATTCATTGAAATATAGTTGCATAAACAATAGCTTATTAATGAGATGGATTGGGTTTGAATTTTTCCTTTACAAAATAATAGTAAATAAATAAAAGCAATAGCTCATAACAATTGTATCGTTATTGTTAAAAATCATATAAAAAATCATAATACAAATGTGCTGAAAGTTGAATGCTGCCTATATAAGGTCAAAGTCCACCTTATATACGAGCAAAGGCAAGTGCATAAAATACAATTTTTTCATATAACTATGTTATTATAAACGCATATTTATATTTATACATTTATTTGATTATAATTTATGACTATACCTTTCTATAGTCAAAGCTACACAAGTACAATTGTATAGTTGATGATTATATATATTTAATGGAATAACTATAATTATGAATTGTGTATAACATTATTGTATAAATTAACAATCAATCCTAATAATAAAGGCACTATACATCAGCATAATTGTAAAAATCGCAGTTATAGTTACATAATGGATAATGTGTAATTGTATTATTCTATAATTTTAAACATACATCATTACTACTTTACAATTATCATAATTACGATAGTAAAATTATTGTTATATACATAATTACACAATTTTAGTTGCTATGTTATAAATCATATGATTATAATCATAAATTTATAATTTTGAAATTATGATTGCAATTAAAATCAAAAAATAATTTTTTTTACAATTAAATGTATGGTTATATAATATATAGCTAGAAAACTATAGTTCTATGACTGTAATTACACAATTACATTATATGTATCATGCCTCAAGACCATTAGAATATGACAATTTTCTTTTATATTCTTATATGTTGGGTAAGCATGTAAGCTTCACAAACCTATTACTATAATCCATAAAATATGTAAGCAAAACACATATACATATACGTATACACATATGTAATGTCTTAAACAAAAAGTAATAAATAACTAAACTAACAAACAGTAATAAACCTTTTTAACTACTTGTCTCAAAAGTTTCTGAGTAGCATATAGCTTTATAACCAATATAAATTCTCTCTTACAATCCATGTGAGACTTAACATAACATGAGGTATCACAATCTTCTAACTCATTAAGTTACGAAACCTTATAATTGAGCTTAGGCTTTTCCTTCCATTTTACTGTACAATTCATTTTATTTTTCTTACCCTTAATTTATAGGTTATCTTAAAAGCATGTTAGGAGTTATACTCTTAAACCTCTTCTTTAAACTAGGTTAAAACAATCCCTTGAATCGTCTACTCGTAGGGGATTCACTTTGATATTATCTATAGTACTCCAGGCCAAATGTAAATAGCTAAGCTAATTAACATTAATAAATTATTTTTAATTACTTGATCTAAAGGTTTTTAATTAGTGATGACAAGATTTTCATTATTATGATCTTATAAACTAATATAAATTCTCTTCCACAATTCATATAGAACTTCACTTAACATGGGGTATATATATTTATATATATCAAAGTAGACTATCCAGGAGGAACTAAGCTTAATAACAGAGTTTAATATAATATATTTTTATTATATTATAAGAGAATTGGTTATTGTCTAAAATATATATCTACTAAATAAAACATATCTCCAAGTAGTGAATATGCCCAAATTATAAAAATTCTACCGTGTCTTCTAAATATTGATTATATTCAATGAAATCTTCTTCATTATTATCTTTAGTATTTTGAGACATTAAATATTTAATTAATTTTTATAATCTAAAATATTTTCTAGTCTTAGTAGCCAAAAATATAACCTATGGAATCTTTCAAGAAATATTATACAATCTTCTAAAAAGTATTGAACAATTATATATCATGTTCGTTTTCATGAAAAAGATTATAATCTACAGATTAAAATTTTTCAAAATTGTTTTATTAATGATCAAGGATATTGATTACACTAAAAGCATGCTAAAAATAATTTTTTTGAAAGTACTCTAATCAAACTATATCACTAAATAAATATTGTAAAACTTTAGCTTTTTCTTCCCAATTTTGTGGATTATATTGTTCAGACATCTACAGAACAAAACCTATTATTAGTATCATTCACTATTAATTAAATCAGTATAATACTATTCAAGAAATTCTATTGCACTATCCAAATAATTATAAGTATGAATATCAGTAACAAATTGTGAGATATATATGTATGCAAAATATAATTAGAACCACCACAGGTGGTAATGCCAAGATTAGTGGGGTTTTATATAAGTATGAAACCTCAAAGGTGGTATTACCTACCGATTATGGGGTTTTAACTAATAATTAAATGTACAAATAAGAGCTCATGGGATTACACCCAAATTGATTAGAGATTTTCCATACGAGTTGTTATGTAAAAGAAGAGATAATTAAACTAAAATTTTATTAATTGAAACTGATTTGTACAAAATACATGAGCATAAACAGATATTGAAAGAAATATTGAAATGTTGAGAGATGAAAGAAATATTGAAATATTGAAATGTTGAGAAGTGAAAGAGATATTGAGAGGTGAAAGAGATATTGAGAGGTGATGGTATTTTACCTTAAGAACAAAGAGAAGCAAACAATTATGCTTCAAGGAACATAGAGAAGCAAACAATTATGCTTCGTGAAAAAGTATTTGATTAAGAAAATTGATTGTTGGAAGCAAGATTGGAAGTAGGGGAAAGATATTATGTGGAAGGAGAAAGAAGAAGAGATGAGAGAAAGAGAAGAAGAGAAGAGATAAGAGAAGATATGAGAGCAGAGAGGATGAGAGAGTAGAAGAGGTTGTATGTTTTCCAACCTATCTTCCATGATGAAAGAGGTTTGCTTTTATAATGGAAAATCTTGACTAGTTACTGTTATGAACAGTAATATTGTTGCCAATAGGGTACTGTAAGAACAATAATATTGTGGCAAGTATGGTACTATGGAAACGATGAATTTATTGTGACATTTTACTGTATGACAGTAATATGTCAGATGGTAGACGCCGATAGTATTGTGCACTGTGGTACATGTGTAAAAATACCGTATTTCTACTTTACAGTGCAAAAGTGTACTATATTTGATATTTATGGATCTCCTAAATCTATCCCATAGTAGTAATTTTCATTGGTATTCCCGCTGTGGTGAGATGTTGAGTCCGATTCTGAACTTGATTCCTAAGTTAATTCGTTGATATTTGCTAGTGTCATTTCCAAAATTTACTTCATTTGATCTAGAGAAGTTGCACTTACTAGAAAAGAAATTAAAAATCCTCTATTGTGGTATTGTGGAGTTGAGACCTTGGATGGTGGTGTTGAGAAATTAGTTTTGACCCAATTTAGAATCGAGTCTTTTTCAAGCCTATTTCACATTTTGAAACTATCCAACCATTTGACTTTATACATTCTTCCAAATTGATTGTATTTGATGTCCGATCTGATTTGTAATCGAACCACCAGGCTATGACCCTAGATATTCTAATGTGAACAAAATATAACATCTCTTTTTGAAAATTTTTCTCATAAGATGTATTGTATTCTTTCATAAAAGTGTTGAAACCATCCTTGGAATTTTCATGAAGAATTTCAAGAATTGCACCAAATTGTTCCCACCAGTGTACAAACCAGTTAAGAAGATTTCAGGAAGAACAATTATTGAAAAATATTAATCAAGTATGTGATCTTTTTGGATTCATTTGATAAAAAACATTCCACCAAGCTTATTTATAATCATAATAATTATAAGAGGCTCAATGACTTGATTGTATAGAAAACGGTTCTATGTTGAGTTTTATTGGTGTGGTTGGATGAGTTTACCATTCTTTCAGACTGATTACTCTCAGTATTTTAGCTGTAGAATAACTAATCATTCCTTCTTTTTCAAAATGTTTGAATCTTATTGATCCAGTTTCATTTAAAATTCTTTTATAAAACTGGATTATCTTGTAAATAGCATATGGTATATAATAAAAAAATTTTGTAAAAATTTTCCTTGCAAATTCAAAGAGGTCTTTTTACGATAGGTTTTCTTCCACAAAATATATTTTGAAATAGGATTTATAAAAAATTTTGATCTTTGATTTACAGGCATTATTCCAGAAGATACTGGAGTTGATATCTCAGTGACCTAAATGTTTTGATTTTTCCTCTTACTTTCTATTGGTTGAGGAATTCCGGGTAACATTAGGACTTTATTTTCTGCTTGTAGAACTATTGAGATTGCTTTAAGCAATCCAGGAGTAGGTTTAATATCTGCTAATTTTGAAAGGACTTCATTAGATTGGATATTAGAAATGGATTAGTTATTTGAAGACATTGGTTTAAAGGTCTTAGAAGAAGATTCTTCTTTGATTGTTAATGGGGTGTTAGATGATTTACATACATCTAACCATGATTTGATATTGGTTAATCATTTATTGGAGGTTGGGGAAATTTTTTCTTTTCCTTTATCCTTTTCTTTCTTGGGAGGCATCTCTCTATAAGAATTCACAAATAAGAAAATTAGAAATAGAATTGGAAGATCCATTGATATGCTCCATTTCAAAATCAAATACAGAAAGAATTGATTGCCATCTAGCAAAAATTTGTTTTGATGCAATATTTTGAACATCTTTTAATAAAACATTTTTAGCTGCTTTACAATCAATTTGTAAAAGAAATTTCTAATTTAACAAATCTCCTTTAAAATTAGAAATTATTAAAATAATAGCTAGAATTTCTTTTTTAATTGTAGAGTAATTACATCGACAATCATTCCAATTTTTTTACACAAATTGAACAATGTATTCTTTATTATTTTGTTTCTGTTTTAGAATTCCTTCGAATCTTATATTAAAAGATTAGTTTCTACTACCTTTAGTAGACATGGGTCTGCTATATGCAAACAAGGAATTTCTTTAATTCTTTGTTTGATTAATTTTATTGCATTTGTATGTTCATTAGTCCATTAAGGTGGATTTTTCTTTAATCTTTGATATAATGGTTTACATATTATATTAAGATTTGGGAAAAAATCTGCAACATAATTTAAGCTTCCTAAAAACCTTTGGAGTTTATTTTTATTTTTGATTTCATTAGGAAACTTTTCAGTAAATTCTATAGATCTTTATATAGGAATTATTGTTCCACTATAGATATTAAAACTTAAGAATCTAACTTTAGTTTAGAAGAGACTAATTTTAGAAGGTGAAACAACTGAACCATTATTTTTTACTATATTAATAAAGATTTTTATATGCTTAAAATGTTGATCTATATTAGATGAAAATATTAAAACATTATCTATATAGATTATTATGAAATTAGCATAATTATTAAAAATTTCATTCATTATTTTTTGAAATTTAGAAGAAGCATTTTTCAATCCAAGTGGCATTACATTCCATTCAAATTGACCAAAAGGAACTGTAAAGGTAGTTTTGTACCTATCATTTTTCTTGATCTGAATTTGCCAAAATTCAGATTTCATATCAAATTTTGAGAATATTTTGGCATTATTCAACCTATTAAGTAAATCTTTTTTATTAGGTATTAGATATTTGATTCATTTAAGAGCAGAATTAAGAGGTTTATAATTGATTACTAATCTTAGGACACCTTTTTCTATTTCTGCATTTTTATTGACATAAAAAGCATAACAGCTTTACAGAGATTTACTTTTTCTGATCAATTTTTTATTTAGTAAGTCTTTTATTTCATTTTTACAATGGTTCAAGACTTCATTATTCATTTAAGACGGTCTGGTTTTTGTTGGAATATTTTTTTCATTAAAATCATTCTCATATGGCAAATCTACAATATGCGATTTACGATTCCAAAATGTATTGGAAGTGTAGAGAAAATTGAATATTTTATTTCTAATTCTAATTGAGAAATTTTTATTGTTAAGTTGATCTTCAATTCTTTTAAATTCAAGATCATTTTTTAAATACATCAAAAGATTTTCTTTGCATTGTATTAAACAATTTAATTCATTGTTCTTTAATTGGTTTATATATTTGGTTTGTAGTTTTGTGACGAATTTGAACACAATTTCTCTTTTTAGATATTGTGTTTTAATTCCATCTTTATCTACAAAAAATTGTTGGATTTGATTTATAAATGGTGTTCCCAAAATAACACTCTTATTCAAAATTTTCACAAGTATAAAAGAAGTTTTATATAAAGTATTGTCTTTTAATGCTTCAACATTGGACAATTTATATTTTATGCATAATTTGTTACCCGATACAGAACTTAGAGATTGGCTATTTTTTTCAAAATATTTTGTTGGGATTAAGCCTTTTCTAATGCAATTTAAATTTGCACCAATATTAAATAAAGCAGGTATTTGTAAAACAAATTCATTATTAATTCTAATTGAGATATTAATCAACCATTTTCTTGTTGTTATTTGAACATGATATATTAAATAATCATTATTCTCAAATTTTGGTAAAATTTTTGGACTTTCTTCATTTGAAGTTTTGAAATCATTCTCTTGAATTATTTTCTAGTTTAATTTAAGAAGTTCCTTTTAAAATTTTATTTGCATTAATTTTAATTCTTTTATTTCTTGTTTTTAGATATTGATTTCATTTTGCAGATTACTAATTGTTATTAATTTTTTATATTTTCCTTTACCTCTTTTAAGGATTTCATTAAGGTTATATGGTAAATTTAGCGTGAGAATTGTATTAGTTTTAAAATTTTAATATATTCAAACTTTTCATTATCGTTAGACATTTGATCAATTCTTTTAAGAATTTCTTTTTCTTCATTTGTTAAGACATTAATTTCATCCTTTTCCTCAATTGATGAGGATGAAGTGGAGTTCATGTCATTGACTTAGATTTTATCGTCACAATTATTTTTTGATGAAGAGGATTTATTATTAGAAAATATTTGTAAGATATTTTCCATTGTTAGTTCATCTAAATTTAATTCAATAAGTTTATTATTTATCTTGCAAAAATTTGCTGTATGACTTATTTTTTTAGATTTATAACATCTTAGTTTGTATGATTTTCTTTTATGTTTCTTATTTTCATATTTCTTTTCACTTTTTGGTTTTTTAAAGGATTTTCTCCTAAAATTTCTTCAAGGTTTTTTATGTGAACACTACTGACAACTTGAAGAAGTATAAGAAGATTTCTTATTGTTTTTAAATTTTTTATTAACAAAAGAAGGATCATATTGGGTATAGAAATCACCAAGGTTTTGGTGTTTTGATCGCTGTTCATTTTTAAATTGTGTTTACAATCTTATTGTATTACACAAATTGATTCCAATTTTATTAACATATGATACTAATTCCCCATATGACAAATTATCATAAGGAATTTCACCATTGTTTTCTTTCCTGAGTAATTTTCTAACTTGTTCACCTATTAATTTTAGTAAACCAGCTAAAAGTTTTTCTTTCCAAAAAGGTTGGTTACAATCATTTCTAAGAAAAAATCTTTGAAAAAGGATATCTTTATATTGTTTTACATTTTATATTAGATAATAGATCTAAGGTTTTATCTCTAATATGTGAGGGATCTCCTATGAAATGTTGACTTATTGAAAATATTAAAGTATTCACCATATCTTGGATTTGGGCATTATTATCATCTAATATTTTCTTATTATTTTCATCTATTTGGCATGAAGTAAGGATATTAATTCTTTGTTCCTCAGTGAGATAGTTATCCCATCATCCCATCATCCCATCATCCTTTTAATTATCCAATGAAACCGGAAATTAAAAGGAGTGCTACCTGATAATTAGTAACATTTGGAACAGTTTTATTATCATTTGATTAAGGACATCGAGAATTTTCTGTTTTAAGTATCCATCTATATTCTATTCATATGTAGATCTTATAGAGTACTAGTTTTGGTAATTATCATTTTTTTCTTCAATTAGTATATTAGGAGGCGTTGCTCTCTGATAATACAACTTTTGAGGTTCTTTCCAAATAATTTTATTAATTTCATCATTTGATTTATTAATATTTAAATCTTTTAAAGAAATATTGGACATTGTTTCATTCATTGATTCAGTATTTGTTTCGTCTAAAACATTAATTTTTTCTGAAGGTATATAATCAATGACAATGCCCTTCCTAATTAAAGTTGGCGTATCTATATTTAGAAAATTTATTGGTTTTGAAGAGAAAGTTTCTTCTTTTATTGTTTTATTTTTTAATATTCTTTTCCTATCTTCTAAGGCTTTTAAAAATTCACTACTAGGATTTTTTGGCATTTCAAAAGGTTTAAATAAATGTGTATTTTTGTTGATTTTATTATTTGAGGATTTTTCACTTATCTTATTAATTTCAATATTAATTGTATCTTCCATTCTATTCAATTGTTCTCCTATTGAATGCTGGTTAGTATAATTATTTTGGTTTATTATTTTCTTTATTCTTGAACCTTCTTCATCTATTGCATTTTTAAAAGGAGTAAGAGCTATTTCTATATTTTTGTGAACAACTTTTATATCACTTAGTGGTTGATGATTTGATTCTATTATCTATCCATCACTTTGTTTCCACTTAAAACATCCATTAATTACATTAATTTCTTTGGGTTTTAGATAATATTCTTTAAGCCATTTGAAGAAATATATCTGAGCTCCAATTTCATTCATGAAATTATAATATTTATCTTTTATTTGTATTTTAACTTTATTGAATGTTTCAAAGTACCATTTTCTAATTTCTTCATTTTTAGGTGAATTAAATTCTTTATTTAAAAGAATTCTATCTGGTTCGAAGGGTTTTTTAATGATATTGAGTTCTGGATCACTTATTTCTGATAATGAAAGTTCTCCATATTCTGGCTCATTTGGTTGGTAAACTGGTTGGGTTATATGATACCTATTGTGAATAATTCCAAAAAGGGATGGGTTATCATGAATATTTGGTTATCTATCTGGTTAGTCATTAGGTCAAGTAGGAAATGGTGTATAAATTATTGGTAGAGGATTTGGAGGTCTACTGATCTTCTAGAGGAAGATGACATTGATCTTATTTCTAAAGGGATATTTGATTGATCAAAAGATCTTCTATTGAATTGGACGGTGACTTTACCATCTGGGTATTGAATCACATTTGACGGTTCAATATTGTATATTGGTTGTTTTAGAAGTGGGTTTTCTACTTCCCAATGTTCAGGTAAATTAACCTAGGACCATTTAATTATCTTTGGGACAGACACATTAGCTTTGATTAAATTTGTTTAAATAAGGAGAGTTTTTCCTCTCTTATCCATTTTGTATGCTTTAGAACCAAAAGCAGTCTTCATTAATTTGAAATATATTCTATATATTACAACCATTAGTATTGATCCTTCTATCATTCGATATTTATGGGTTTTAATCTGGAGGATTAATGAACTCATTATTGTCTTATCTCTAAGAGCAAGAGTAATGTTCAGGTGACATTTAAATTGTATTAGTTCACTACTAAGACTAGTTTCTATGGTAGCATGAATTGATCTTTCATATATTAATTCTTTAGCATGTCTGAGAACCATGAAGATAGAGGTATCTAGACCTAGTTTAGTAAGAGGTTTTGCTCCTACTTGGACTAAACCTAAATACATATAATTCTAATCTTTTGTATTTTTTTTATTGAATCTGTATTCAAAAGTTTTATTGTTGTTAAGCCATCAGAAATATGAATATCCTTTTCTTCATTGGCTATAACATAATCAATTTTTTCAAAAAATTTTCATTTGGTATATTTGATCATAAGAGGTTTTTGGTATTTTCCATTCATCTATTGCTTTATAAAAATCTTTTATATGTATCTCATCTCTATTATTTAATATAGATTCTTCTGACTGCTCTGTAGGAGCAAGGCTAGAAGAAGATATAGATTTTCTAAGTAAATTCATATTTTTAAAAGAGACTAATTTATTTAATCTTATAAGTCTAATTCACAAGGCTGAATTAAATATAATATTGTGATTTCCAATTTATGACCCTTTTGTTATCCTAAATTAAATCGGGATTTACGCTAGGCCTCAGTAGGCTTATCATAATATAAAGATTTTCCATAAAGGATTTGTTTCAAGTGATTAGAAAATATAAGATTTAGATTGTCACAAAGATAATCGTCTCACTAAGAAAATATAAGCTTACTTAAACTACCTATCTCTCTCCTTGGCTATATATATATATATCAAACTTTCAAATTCCAAATGTCACTTTATCTAAAAAAATATGTTAAACTTTATTTATAAAAGAAACCTAAAATCCAAAATGACCAAAATAGTCTTCAATTATATGAAAAAAAAAACTAAATTATTTTATACATAGACCTAGTATCTAGAACATGAGCACCATCCTACTTCCACACTATAAGCCATAATCAATGTAGACAAATATTTACATGTTTGACATGGTTAATCGAGTAATTGCATGTCTAATATGTTTTGTGTCACATTTAATTTAAAAATGGCATGTTCAATATTTTTTTTTTCAGTAATATTAATTTTAGTTACTGGGCCCAAGTTAATATAAATTTTAGTTAGTTGCATGTTGATTGCATAATTGATTGATTGGTCCCATGTTTGACATGATTCATAGCATATTTAGTACAATAAATTGCATACAATGCAAGCATGTAGTGTTTGAGTTTAACTCTTCTATTGTTATCTCTTGTTTTCAAATTTTGAATAAGTGTGTTTGGAATTTGTTTCTTTTGTTGAGACATTGCTTGAAACTTTGTGAGTTTTTTCATTCCTTTTCTTTCTCTTTAGTTAAATGAGTAGCTAATGCATGTGCCAATTAGATTACAGTCCAAGACCAAAAGGGGATGAGCATATCCTTTCGAACATCTCAAGTGCTATCCCTTTGAAGGTCTTTGTTATTGTTTGATTGTATTTCTAAACATCCTAGATGAGTTCATTAATAATGAGTTGTGTTTGGATGGGGAAAAAAAATTTGCATAGTTGCATAGGTAACAATATAGTTGCACATTATAATTACATGATTAGAGTCTAAAGTTTGAGGTTTTCTATAAGATTCAAGGCTCTCTCTCTCTCTCTCTCTCTCTCTCTCTCTCTCTCTCTCTCTCTCTCTCTCTCTCTCTCTCTCTCTCTCTCTCTCTCTCTCTCTCTCTCTCTCTCTCTCTCTCTCTCTCTCTCTCTCTCTCTCTCTCTCTCTCTCTCTCTCTCTCTCTCTCTCTTTAATAAGATCTATAAAGGGTCCTTTATAAAAGTTAAGGTTTTGTTTTTCTTTTCAATAAAATTAAGGTTTTCATCATGCTTAAATTTATCATAATAAAAGATTCATTAAATCAATATTCTCTAAAATCTAGGGTTATTTCTAGAGTCCCCCCCCCCCCCAAAAAAAATAAAAATAAAAAAAAATGGTGTAGATGTATGGGTATAGCTTAAAAGAAGTGAACCAGGGATGACATCTAAAAGGACGATTAGGTAAGAACAAGAAAGGGAAGAGGAATAGGCAATTTCAGTATCTCAAATGCATAAGTGACAAACAAGATAACCTTATAGAGCCTCTGGAATTCACCTTCTAGCTTGAGCAAATCAGATCAATATTTTGCTTGAATTACTTGTTTAATTTTAAAGAGTTAAGTTCTTATAGAGTAATGTTATTCATCTATTCTCTCTGTGAGTTGTAAAGGAGGAGGAGGAAAGGTTGGATATTTATAAACTCTTGGGTAAGATAGCATCCGTTAAATCATCTTGATGATTAATAAATGAGATGAAGCTTGATCAACTCATGATTGTCGTAACTAGCTAATGTGCTTAAGGTTGCTAATTTCCCCATGAGTGCATAA
This sequence comes from Lumnitzera racemosa, assembly GCA_024138005.1. NCBI lineage: Eukaryota > Viridiplantae > Streptophyta > Magnoliopsida > Myrtales > Combretaceae > Lumnitzera > Lumnitzera racemosa. The sequence goes on from JAMXBC010000008.1 coordinate 24,838,318, forward strand.
GCTTGCCTAAGAAATATTGAATGCAGATGGATTGATCTAATAATCCTTATTCCGAGCCTACTATGTCAATTATCCTAAATATGAACTGGACTTTTTAAACTTCCACCGCTTAACTCAGAGAGTCAAGCTTGACACATATTAATATAATAATTTTTAGCCATTTACACATGACATTAAATTTAGGATTCTTCTCAAGAATTTTCACAAAAGAGTAAACACGTTAAATTTTGGAATAAAAAACTTTTTTTTTTTCAATTTTTTATTTTTGATATGAATTGATACGTTAGATATAGATGACTAATATCCTAAAATTCTCTCTCCTTTCTTTTTGTCAATCAACCTTATGAGTTGATTTGATAAATGAAAAGTAATTAATAAACTAAAGTTTTTTATAAAAAGGAAAAGCAAATAGCTCTAACTTAATTCCAAATAGCAAGTATATTGGTACCTTTTGGAGTATCCATAAAAAATAAAGAAATAAAATCCACCCTACTACCATACCCAAAAATAAAAAAATAAAAAAAATGAAAGTTTCATTTTCTTTTGATTTCTTGTTAGACTATTGAAAAATAAAACATAGAATACTCATAATTCTTTTTCTTGGCCTTTTTACAAATAATGTTTCCTTTTGATTCGTTTATGTTAGAAAATTTTTAGAAAATAGATAACCCCTTTCAATTTAGAAAAATCTTATTTGATTTTTTTTTTTTGAAACTTTAAATTTTAATGTTTCCGAACACTAAAATTTCTGATTTTCATTTTTCTTTAAATTATCATGAACTAGTAGTTAAGGTCTTTCCATCCATTGAGCTTAACTTATTATAATTATTATTATTACCAACTTCTTAGTTATTTGATGGCTCTAAGATACATTATAAGTGTTTTTTACAAAGAAAAGTACATTCTCCATAATTTTTTTTTTTTTTGTTTGTCCAATAGTTCGTGTTAAATGGGCTGGATTGATGCATACTAAGAAGTAAGAATTGAGGAAAAACAGAAATTTCAGACATGGCAATTAATTTACCTACAAAAGTGTCGCAAATTGTATCCAAAACATAAGGATTTCATGAAACAATCATTATAAATAGATAATTTCATGTTCTATCGTTATCAAAACATAGCATATTTTATCATCATTAAAGCTTTCTGAGAATTGGAATGTATGGTTCGTAAAAGTTTCGAGGAATCACATATATTTGATATATGTACCCAAGGATTTGGCTATCTATTCTTGGAGTACAGACATCAATGAGATAAAGACAACTTAATTGGTGGATCTTATCTATGGGGAGTTTTTAATTTTCAAAGCAAGGGAAGGATTCACGGGACCGTGTGCAAGCATCACTTGGTTCCGTAGCTTGGTGGTGTAGTGTAGCATCGGCAAGCTTAATGATTTCAGGCACACGTCAACATTACTTGCAAAACAATTTGAAACCCGGATTTTCTTCAGCGCTGTGCTCAGCTTGGAGGAGCATAAACATGGCGTGAGAACCGACTTTTTGGTAATGTCAAGCACAAGAGCCATCAATAGGAGATCAAAACCCCAAATACAAGGTTACGTGTATTTGAGTATTAGATTATTCCTTTTCCGTGGTATATGCTGGCGGTGGGAAAAGATGCGTGTCGGGTGAATGGCGACGGTGGTGGTGCAATAGCGGTTTAGTTTTGATAAGTAAGATTATTATATGGTGACAAAACATTTTCATTATTTTGACTGAGCAACTAACATCATCTGATAAAATCCAATAGTTTTATTGCTCTGAGGAGTAGTGGAAAACTTTTCTAAAGTTACTATTGTTTAGATTTTTTTTTTTTAAAAAAGATGTCATAAGATATTTTAAAATTTTAAATAATGATAATTGTTTGTTTGTAGCTTGAGAAAATTTTTGAAAAATAAGAACTTAAAAAAATCCATTTCCATCTTCTAGTGAATTTGGAACTAACTTATTTATTCCCTCTTTTATCGCATTAAAGTAAATGTTAAGTATAATAGAACGACTTTCTATAATCGATGTAGTTGCTGGGCTATCTTTACACATTAACAATAACAAACCTCACAAAATGAACAAACTAAAATTACTATACGTCGTAGGACTTCCAGTATTTTCTATGTAGAAGTATGTGTTAGCCTAGTTATATTTAATTCTCCTATAAAATATTAGTTTATAAATAGATTTTTTAAGATAATACTTTTTGTCACCTTATTTATTTCTCAATTTTTAGAATTATTGACAAGTGGCTTTCTGATTGAAGATGGCTCTCAACCACGAAATAAACTCTCTCTTGTCTGCTCTTTCCTCTTCCAAAGTTGAAGATAGCGATTGATTTAATCGTAGTGAAAAGAGTTTAGCGTCTTTTGAAAATGAGGACTTCACTACACCAACAGCGATTATTCAACACCCTGCAGAGGGATCAATCAAACACAACTCAAGCAAACATTCATTTTTCGATACCACACTTACCAATATTTCTGGAGTGTATGAATAATATTGTTTCAAAGAAACAAGTGATAAGGAAGTCATAGATCATCATACTTAATTGAGGAGAGATGAAGAAAACAAATTAAATGAGAATGCAGAATTTGGAGTATGCTATGTGAAATTTTCAAAAACTGAAAAAGAGATTTTAAATTCTCCATGGCAAAATACATTCATTGCTAAAGTAATAGGACCAAACTTGGGTTATAAGATAATGTGGCAAAAATTTAATAGGATGTAGAGAAAGTTGAGTGCTTTTAAGTTAATTCAAGCTGGTTCAAGATACTATTTGATATCTCTAGATAGCACGATGGACTATCAATGGATAATAAAAAACGACCTATGATTTGTAAATGGAAAACATCTGGCATTAAAGAAATGGGAGTCGAATTTTCAACTAGAAGTAGTAGATTTTGATGTGGTTGTGATGTAGATTAGAATTTTTGGTTTACCCATTGAATACTACTTGTCTTTAGCTATTCAGAGAATTAGGGAAAGGATTGACCCAATTTTAAGATATGACTCCTATACCATAGGGTTGCAAAGGGGTCACTTTATAAGGATTTGTGTCCAAGTTATTATGAATATCTCACTAAAATACATAGTGGTGAGAAACAGTATATCTTATAAGATACAATATGAATGAGTCCCAAGATTATGCGGAATTTGTTGAAAAGTAAATCATAATAAATTCTTGTGTCCTTTCCAGGAGGGAGAAAAATGTAGAAGTTAAGAAAAGCCAAATTCCTATTGAATCAGGGAAGGAAATTGCTAAGAAAGGGGAAGTTGAAATGCCCTTTGATGGGAAGGAAGGAGAAGGGTTGAAGTATGGTGCATGTGACAGTAAAGATGAGGGGGAAAAATGATGATGCACACAAACTAAAAAGAGAGAGGACTTTGAGTGTATTGATGAGAACAAAGAATTTGCAGAGAGGGTTAACAATACAAAGCATGAGGAATAAGTGTAAGTATAATATTAGAAGAATAAGAAAGAAAAATGAAGAAAAAAGTATTTAACATACAAAGGAGAAAAACTCAAAAAAAGGGTATAGTAACATTAGTTCGAAATTCGGAAATAATTATAATAGGAGAGAGCCCCAATGAAGGCATTAATGATCCTAATGAAGGAAAGAAAGAGGCATCTATTCAAACTGTGGCATCTAAAGAAAAATGGAAAGACATGATAGATGGTTTGAATGAAGAGAAAAGAGAGAAAATTGAGGAAGTAGAATTTGGAAACCCTAAGCAAGAGACAAAAATTCAACAAACAGATCAATAAAAATTCAACCTCATTGGGAAAACTTGCAAGAGAAAATGATGTGAAAGCTAGGTGTATAAGTTGCCATACAAATGTTTCAACACATGTCATAGATATTGGACCAACACCTAGACATGAGAATATGAGAGGTACAAAAGGAATGGTGTTTAAGCTTGATGATGGCCAGCATGGAAGGAATTGTTATGATGAAAACTTGATGCAAAAGGATAAGAATCCTAAAAATCTTGCTCTAACTTACTTACCTAGAGGGGAGGATTTATCATCAAGCGGTAAAACTCATCAGAATCTCAATGAAGGGGATGATTATTATGAAAATGGCAACAAAAAATCTTAGCATTACTAGGAGAGAGATTTTGAACCTTCTTGAATGGACTTACAAAAAATTTGTGGAGAACATTACTATGTGTTTAATCAACCTAATGGACATTTGGAGGACCCCATTCATGAAGCCATTCATTGAAGACTAATGGAAGTAGTTCCTAATTACTTCATGAGAGATGCAATGATGATAGTGAAAACTACGTTTTCACCATGTAGATGGAGGGCAAAGATTAAAGAATTTGAGTAGGACTTTATCCAAGACAGATGGTTCTAAGTCTTCTTTAGCCTTTTGAAACTTAAGCTCATTGACACTCTTTCTTCATACATAATTCCAAAACCCTGTAAAATATTGGCTTAGAATGCCTATGGAGCCAACTCAAAGCAACGAAGGAAGGTTGTGAGAGAGTTGGTAAAGCAATATGAGCTACAAGTGGTTATCATAACTAAAACTCGAATGGATAGTAAGGGCTAAGCATCTACAAGAACATGTAGGTATGAACATAATAGTTTGTGTACAAGTAGAAGGTCTTAGTGAAGGTATTGTTACTTTGTGGAATGTGGAGGAAGTAAGATTTAGTGAAAGGTATGTGTTAAGACAACAACTTGTTCTAGAAATTCAAGTGTGCAATCTTCCTACTTCCTAGAATTTGTATGCTATTTATGCATCTCTTTGACTTGAGGAATGTTATTTGTTATGGGATGAATTAAAAAGAGTGGGCATATAAAATAAGTGATTATGAGCCTTAATTGGAGATTTCAGTGAGATTCTTTGTAAAGAAAAAAAAAGGGTAGAAGGAATGTATGCTAAAAGAGAGTGGAAAAATATTAGAATTGCAAGAATGAATATGGCATTGTAGACTTAGGTTTCAGTTCACATGGTGGACTTGAGTTTCATTGGGCCCAAGTTCACATGGTATATTTGGGTTTCTTGTTGCCTTTAGTCATTTAGATCGTTTGGCTATTCTTTTTAACACTCACCCAATAGTTAGGGGACCTGATTTTAAAGATTTTGTGGTTAGTGTTTAGTTTATGTTAACTTTTAAATACCTAGAATATCCAGATGTTTTCATACAAAACTTAAGGAATGGAATAATCATGTTTTGGGTTTAATCTATGAGAGGGCAATGAGCGTTATGAAAAACATTGAGAGTGTAAGTTTGTGCTTGTGAAAAAACCTAACTAAAGAATTGATAAAATGGAGGAGTTTTTTATAGGAGGATTTAAATCTTGTGCTCAATCGAGAAGAAAACTTATGGGCGAATAAGGAGAGATCTAAATGGATTTTAGATGGAGAAAGGAACAAGTACTTTGGAAAAAAAGATCAGAGGCCAGGATGAGAGGATTACTCGACCTAGAAGGAAACTGGACCTCTAATTTTGAAAAAAGGTTCGATATTTAATTGTAAATCATTTTAAAGCATTATTCTCAAATGATAACAATTTCTCTCATTTACAATATCTAGTTTAGAGCCAGTGGTCTAGAGCTCTACTAGAAGAAGAGAAGCTTGGGTTGCAAAGAAATTGTTCGCGGGAGGAAACTATAAAAAGGCTCTATGGTGCATAGGAAACAATAAATCCCCTTGAATAGATAGTCTTCATGCAAATTTTTTATTTTAAAAAAGTGCTGGAGTATTGTAGGAATGATTGTCTACAATGTAGTTTAGGATTTTTTTTATCAAGAGCTATTATAGAAGAATGAATAAAACCCTTATAGTTTTTATCCCAAAAATGTTGGGGGCAATAAGGTAAAAGACTTGAAGCTAATAAACTTGTATAGTACAATGTCTAAGGTAGTCAGTAAGCTATTGGTGATTAAGTTGAGGTCATTGTTGAATGATATTATTATCTTGAGTAAGCAAACTTCATGTTGGAGAAAGTGATTAGGGATAATATCATTGTCTTTTGAAAAATTATTTATTCTGTAAAATGTAAGAAGGGAAAGAAAATTGGATAGTAGTAAAGCTTAATCTTGAGAAACCTTATGACATGGTAGAATTGAATTTTGTTAGATATACCATAAGTATGTTAAATTTTCTAAAGAATTTGATTAAATTGATTGGTTTGTGCTTGGCCATGACATCTTATCAAATTCTTTTCGGTTGATCTATACTTAATCAATTTGAATCGAGTAGATGATTAAGGTGAAGGTACCCTTCTCTCTTTGTCTCTTCATTTTTTTATTATGGAGATGTTAAGTAGTATGAACCATTGTATAGTGGTGAAAAAGCGGATTCTAAAAAATCTGAGAGAAACCATTATTCAATTATTACACCATTTCTTTACTGACAATATCCTTTTAATAGGAAAAGCAGCTAAGGAAGATACAAATTATATGGTGAGATTTATTGAATTAGGAAACTATGGGGAAAATTTTAATTTTAAGAATTCTTACATCTTGTTTTCAAGAAACTCGATTTGAGAGTTGAAAAGAAATATATGTCAAGCGTTTAGCATAAACTCAAATGTGAAAATGGGTAAGTATTTAGGTATTCTAGTGAAGGAAGGAGCAAAACCTAGAGGGAGGATTTGAGATTTATATTGGAAAAGACTCAAAGAAAATTAGTTGGATGGAAGGCAAAGATACTAAGCATGGTAGGTCCAAAGCTTTAGACCTCATCAACATTGGAAAGTATCTCCAATTATTATATCTAAGTAATCCTTTTTCCCAAAAAGTGTAGTTTCTGAAATTGAAAGGACTCGTAGACTTTTTATGGGGATCCATTGAAGGGAACTGTAAGATGCATTAGATTGGATGGGAAAAGATTACAGGGCTAAAAGAGTATGGTGGACTTCAGGATGTTTGATATAGAAAAGAGAAATAAAGAGATTTTTGCAAAACTTACATAGGTAGTTTGAAAGCATAAAGTTCTATGGAAAAGACTAGTTAGTCAGAAATATAATTTAGAGGACAAGACAAGGAAAATAAGGAATGGATCATGCTTTTATTTTGTATTGAGGAAGGCTATGGAGTAGGTTAATAAAAGAGTAAAGATAAAAACTAAAAATAGATAATCTACCTTATTTTGGAAAGATAGATGGACTTGTGAAGGTAGTGTAGACATTTGACTTTATAGTCCCCTAAATAAGTATGAGGAATGGCTATTAGTGCATTAAGCATGGGAAGGTCCAGATAGATGGAAGGAAGACATAATTAGATATCTAATTGCTGAAGACATTACGAGCATGCTTGAAAAAGATCTCAAGGAACTAGATATTAAGAGATGGCCATTTGAAGTAAGCAATGAAGTTTCCTTCAAATCGGCTTATCTAGTGATGTAATGGGAGGAGAAAGAGACGTTTATGGAAGAGAAATAGGCTTGGATTTAGAAAACTCCTAACTATTCCGTGAATACAGTTTTCTTTTATAGAGAATTCTATGTAATGGATTGCCTATAAGGGACAACTTAAGAAGGAGAGGAATAAATGTAAGTTAACACTATTTACTAGAAGAAAAGGAAACAAGATGGCATCTCTTCCTTTTCTGCAAGAGAGGCAATGAAGTGTGTTCATAAATGGGGTTTGATATAAATTTAAATCTTGATATTAAGAAGAAATGACTAGATTGGATTAAAAAAAAATGAAATGAAAAAGTTAAAATTGGAAGCATAAGGAGTCTCCAAAAGAAGTACATACACTATTCATTCGAAGAAACATTTGGAGAGAACAAAATAGAATTACATTTAATCATGGAGAAGTTGATGAAGATGGGAGGAGTAGAATTGGCATAGAAGTAAAAGAGTGGTGCTCTGACCAGAGATTTAGGAGGTATGGTTTTGACTTAAAGAGTTCAAGGAAGAGTGGGAAAAGCATGAGCCTAGGTGGATAAAAGTAAATTGTGATGTGCGATTAGTGAATTGGGAAGGAGTAAAGGAATTGGAATAATTTGCAAGATAAATATGGTATGATCATTTGGAGAAAAGGAAGGGGGAGGGGGTAGGGTGTGTGTATGGTAAAGGAAGGAGTGAAGGAGACGGAGGAGAGGGGGGCAGGCGTTGGAGGTGGTGAGAAAGCCACTGAAAAATATGTCATCATTACAAGCAAAATTATGGGCCATAAAAGCTGGAATGGATTAGGTGAAAGAAAGGAATTTTCGTAATATTATCTTATAATCTGACTCCTACAGCCATAGATTAGATTAATAACCTAAATGTAAATTTATATCTATGTCATCCAACCTTAAAAATAATTGTGTTGTTGCTATCTCATGCTTTGATGCTGTTATTGTAGGGTCGATCGTAAATAGAATTAGGTTTTTGATCTCTTTGCAAAGTGAAAAATGGATGCTAATATGGAGATGACTTTTGATGATCCTATTCTTAGATTTTTAATAGATACTATGTTAAAAGATTTTTGTAATGTTGATCCTAGTTCGCTGGATACTAAGCAAGACTTGTTGATTTTTCAATGCGGGGATGGACTAAGCTAACAACTCATTATTTTGTATGTTTTTGTTTTTTAAGGAAAGTTTGAGTAATAGGGAAAAAGTAAACTTTTAGAAATATTGAAAAAAAGAGTTCATTGATGTTACTCATTAATTGTCATGTATCATCATCTATAGTGTAGTTAAATTACTGAAATATATAAATATTTTTTAGGCTTATACATGTTGGAACACTTTACATAGCTTTCAAGATATATGGATTTAGAATTTCTTGAGCAAATATTTTATATATTTTTATATTATATGTTAGAGTCGTATTTGTATCCTTTCCATTTTGAATTTATCATTTTTTTCTTTTCTTTTTTATTTGCACCACATAATCTCTTACAATCCCATTTTACCTTCAAGGTTTCTAATGGTAACAATGGTAATATTATCAATAGGCCATTCTTTGCTATGAATGTCTTGCTATGATAGGCTTATAAAGAAAATTCTTGAGGTCAATTGTTAGTTGGCAATTTAATTTTCTGTATTTTCTCTTTTTAGGAACTTTTTAAAGATACCATATACTTTTTATAGTAAATATGATAAAGATTACTGGTTCACCGGCTTTTACACAATTTTTAGTAAGTGTAATTTTTACTAGTACTACTAGAAAAGGAGTGTATTTTTTTCAAACTTAAAGTTAAAGAGCTAAATGGTGACTAGTATCGAGTACATTTAGATTATAGTTCAATGCTTTCCCCATCTTAAGGTAAATACAATTCACTCTTCTCCCTCTCTCTATTGGTGTATCCCCTCTTCTCTTCTCTTTATTTCTTTAATTTTATTCTTACAGTTATTTTTTTCAATACTACATTATTATAAGTAGGTTAAGCACTACAAAGATATTCTCCTTTGTTTGTTATTTTTATTTTCCTTTTCCCATATATGGAGGGCTAAAATAGTTTACAAAATTTTCGACTAAATTCCATCAATAGGTTGTTTGACTTTTTGGGCTAGTAATAGATTTGATATATTAGGTACTAACCAACATCCACTCATGATTTGTGTATAAAAGGTAAATAAAACAATTTAATTGAGTCTATAACATATTAATAATCGAATCAAACTACATAATAAATGATGATTACTGAAAAGAAAAAAGAAAATTAACATAAATAGTTTGGAAAGTGTGAATAAAAAAAACACTAAAAATGTGCTAATTACGACTAATTTGTTTCATTGAAGATGTCAACTTTGCTTATAAATTAATTAAATATATTAATATATATTTATATGGAACAATGACTCGATTTAGCAACAACTAATATATAAAAATGAAAGCCAATTAGCAATTATGAAAAGGTTAATAATAAAAATATAAAAGTCAAGTAGCAAAAATTATAATTTATAAATCACTAAATATATTTCTTTTCAATAGAAGTACCTTATTATTTTTCTTTTTCCATTCTTGATTCATCATTTACATTTTAGGTTTTTGATATGTTTTAAGATATCGAGGATAGTTTGATCTATGATTCGAAAGGTGAATTAAAAAGAAAACTAATGGTATATTACTCCAATTAATGTGTGACAATGATGGTATTTTGTCCCCCCAACTAGGCGTGGGTATTGATTGTATTGGTTTGGTTTTGTGTAAAATCCAAACCAAACCATAATTTACGGTTTGATTTTTCTTTTTTCATAAACCTAACCATACAGTTTGGATTGGAAAAATTTTCAAACCATTAAATAATAGTTTGGTTCGATTTGGATTACGAATTAACCAAAATTATTTATTTTTTTGTTTTTCAACCTAAATTATCATTTAGTCGTTTACTTATATAAATAAATTAAGATATCACAAACAAATTCAATCATGACTCCTTGTTTACCTACGTAAATGAACATAAAGGAAGGGAAGAAAGGCAATATCGTTTGGCTTTTTTGCAATTATAAATATAATTATAGTATTAATCGAATTATAGTACCCTACAAAGTTTTGGAAAACAAATATGATACCACTATGCTTAATCACCAAAATAAAATAAAATAAAACAACTAACTAGTCATGCTCCTCTTCTACTACATTCCACTTCCCTGAACAAATTAATTTGACTATTGAACAACAAAACCATCCCAACTTTAATTCTAAAAGTAAAAGGATCTCGATCAACAATAAGTAAACATAATAATCCAACAACCAAATTTGTAAAAGGGTTCTCAAAAATTTATATTTTTAGAAGATCATGGTTCATTTAACTTTGGCTAAACTTATTCATTGTTAATACTTAATAGATTTATGTAAAAACAAAGAAGAAACTAAAAAAAAAACAAGAATTTAGAAAGAAGTTCAAGCAACAAACCTTGGTGATGGTTAATTTGATAAGAAGAATGAAGAGGTTAAGAAGGGGAGGCGGAAGCGGAAGCGGAAGCGGAAGGAATTAGAAGTTAAAAGAGATGAGAATAGGGTTTGCTTTTGTTGTTTGTGCGTGAATGAAATTATGTTGTAGGAGGAGGACTGAAGTGAAGAGACGCTAGGGTTTGTTTGTACTTCGGCAAAAGGCAAAGTGAATAATGGATATCGAATAGGCTGGGCTTTTAGGGGTAAATGTAATACTAATATGTAATAATATGTGATCGGTCCCTTATTATTAAAAAATAAATGGTTCAGTTTAGATTAATAGGTATAGTTTGGATTGCATGCTTGAACTAAACCGTGAACTGTTTGAAGGGTGCTAATCCAAACCACAATTCGAATCGTTAAAAAATAACCGTTATTTCAATTTGGATTAATTCGGTTTATGGTTTGGTTCAGTTCGAACAGTTTTTTTGCCTACCCTTACTCCCAACCAAATTATAAGGATCAAATGTTAAAAGTTATTATCTCTAAAATAGAAAATATATATAATTTAATTTAACAACTACTAATGTATAGGGAAAACTAATTAGCAATTAAGATAATGTTAAGAATGAAATTTGTAGAAGAAAAACTAAAAGGTCAAGTAATGTTTTAACCATAAAAAAGAGGAGGCATTTAAGGAAAAAGTATGTTATGTATAAAATTACTTTAATAACTCTTTAATTGTTTCATGAGATAGAAACCCATATCTAGTTTAAAGGATTAATGAAAGAATATGATGGATAAAAGTTACGTTTTAAAGGGTGCAAATCCAAAACTAAAGTTCTTATTTACTAATATAGATATATTAGAAAAGTGACCATTGGATTGAGCTACCCACTTTTAGCTCTTTTTATATAAAACTCATACACGTTGAGTGGAATTTGATGAACATCATTGATAGCTAAGCTACATAAATATTCAAGAGTTACTTCTCATTTAACACAATTGGGATATCATTATCAAATCGATAGCATTTTACCGTCAAGCTACAGCTCTAAAATATCTAATAGGGCTTGGATGAGGAATGAATTATCTCTATTCAAAAATTGAATAACCTTGTGTAATCAATCCCTAAATTGCATGTTCTCCAAGTTATCTCTCCACGTATTATCTCCACGCCACTTTTTGGAGGCTACGTGAAGTGAAAGATGAACACAGCAAGTACATGAAGCCATGGAGTGGATCCCCGTGTCTACACCATATTACTGGAAAAATGATAATGAATAGTTGATGATTGTAGTTGTTTTAATATAGAAATTGTTTTCTGGATGTATTCTGCACGTATGACGTATGGCTTTTTTTTCCTTTTCAGTGCTTCGTTAACGTGGAATTTACATTCATTTTTTTTTAATTTATTTATATTTTTTCCAACATATATTTCTTTTATAGTTATTTAATTTCACAACTCTCTATTACATTTTTCTTCTTAATTAATCTTCTACACAAGATATTTTTTTCCCCTGAAATATAGTAAATGTTTCATGATTGTCCATTTTGTCCTTACATTTTCCCTATTTCTGTTATACATTTATGTGTGTGTATGTATAAATTCTTTGGTGACTTTTTTTTTGTATTTTATATGTATTATTATTTTTTTCTCTTTATTTTATACATATAACTTTTTTATTGCAATTTCTTTTTGATTTTGTCAGAAATCAGGGTATTATTTCCGTAAATTTCATTGTTTTTTCTTTCATTGTGTCTTTTTCAGGAAGCAATGATATTTTATGAACTTCAATCTGATTCTTTTAACTTTCATCATTTTTTATTTACTTTTTTCTTTTTCCTACTTTTATATGCACCATAATTTTGTCGATTTTGATAAATTTTAAAAATTTATATTGATTGAAATTTTAAATGTTTGCAGCGAGGGATAGCCATATTTATTTTTTGGAGGTCAATGATTCGGATTTCACTCAATATGAACATTCATGGATCATCATTGTTTTTGTTTGATGAAATCGATCGATATAATACCAAAAACGTCATTCAGATTGTTTGATTTTTCTTTGATTTCTAATAACAGTTCAAAAGAGGACATCAAGAAAACTAATGCATAGAAAAATCTAAAATAACAATGAACGCACATGTAAATGTAGAATTGTTTTTCTTCTTCTTCTTCTTTTTTTTTTTTTTTTTGAAAGTGTGCAGATGATTTTGTATAATTTATTTGTTATATGTTACTTTATTATATGAGCTTTAAGCATAAACATATAAAAAGGACAAGTGAATAAGCATGCGAAATTGATTTCTTGATGATAATCATATCTTTATGGAGTGTCTTATCACTTAAGTATGTATATTTTTATCTATTAATGTAGTATTAAGTATTAAATGCGTAACATGAGCTGTGACATTTAAAAAAAAAAAACGGTAACCGATATACATCAGTTAATTAAATCTTAATTCTTTTATTTAAGAAGAATTAAGATATGAATGTCAGTGGCATTCATGTGACAATACACGCATTTGTTGTTGAATTGTCGATGTTGAGCAAGTGAGGAATGAATGACACCTTGTATGCTCGACGCTTGTAGGTTAGCATAGAAATTTATTGTTTGCAATATGTCATCGTTTTTCGGACGCAGCAACATTCTGAGGCATGTACCTTAACCTGTCAGTTTAGAATATGGTTTAGCGCAACATTGGTATCTACAAAACATAGTGTTATGCTGCTAAAATTATTATGTGTGTTTATAATGCCATTCGATAAGTATCCATTCTTGAATGTGATAAGACCATTACTCTTAGAAGAGAGTCATATAAAGTTCTAGAAAAATTGAAACATTGTTTCCATGTGGAAACTCTTGAAACCTAAATAATGTGGAAAATTGACAACTCAGTTTAATATATAGGATGTGAAAGGAGGGGATTGGCATTGTCCGTATGATTCTTCAACCTATAAGAATATCAAGGGAATTAGGGGTTTACTTTAGGTTGTGTAGTAGTTCAGACAAGAGTCAGATGACAACATGCGAATAGAAGTTCAAATATCTGCCACGGTATCTAAGGATGAAGGAAGCCTGAATAGAAGTTCAAAGGTTCATTAGTATTCTATGCGAGGACAGCGAATTAATTCATTAATTAATAAATTATTTTGGTTGAAGATTCTATTTTATATTTGGAGTTCTTTTCTTTATTATCCTAATTCTAAATTTATGGTGAATTTCTAGTAATGGGCTTAATAAAGAAAATATATTATGAACTTGAGCAATTACTAAATTTGAATTTTAGCAATATCTATATCTATTATTTGAAATGAATGACTGACATAATATGTTACTAAAGTAACATTTCTTATGGAAGTCATTTGTTTTGAATAAGGTAGAAAATGTTATGTATATGTGAATCATGTAGATATTAATTAGCTAAAAGAAAGTTAATATTTGACCGATTTACATGTACACATGCAATGATAAATATATGATAATTACTTAATTTTTTCTATGAATAGTCAGTCAGCTTAAAGGGAGGCTGAAGTATTTGATAAGAATTTATTATTTATATTTGATTGCTATACTAAGATTACTACCTATAAGTTGATATCTCTACCTAAAGACTAGATATTGATTTTGTGCTAGGTATCTTGTGATAGGTCTTTGCCATTGATTGAATTATTATTTGCATGTTTTAATATATATATGTGAGATTAATTTTTGTTCTGCTTGTTTATTTGTTCTTTATTTAGTTTATGGTTCTATTGTAAATATCATTGCCTATATTGATTCCATTCCTATGCTGAATGGAACCAATTCTAGAGCATGGCAAGAGAACATGTTGATCATTCTTAGAGTTATGGACCTAGACTTAGCACTAAGGAAAGATTGTCCTCTTATTATCACTGATAAAAGTACCTCTAATGAAAGTAGGAAGATGGAAAAGTGGTAGCAATCAAATCGCTTAAGTCTTATGGTCATGAAGTGTGTTATTCCAAAAGTATTCAGGGGCACTTTGTTTAATGATGTTACAATAGCTAAGGAGTTCCTTGAAGACCTCGAGAAAAGGTTTGCTAGGAATGAAAAGAGTACACTATTGGCAAAGCTTATCTTAATGAGATATAAAGGTAAAGGGGACATAAGGGAGTACATCATGGAGATGTCTCATATGACTTCAAAACTTAAGACACTAAAATTGAATCTGTCTAAAGATTTATTGGTGCACTTAGTTTCGATTTCTCTTTTTGTGGTTCAACCAGTTTAACGTGAGTTATAACCACCAAAAAGAGTTTTGGACTCTCAATGAGCTTATCTCATACTGTGTTTAAGAAGAAGAGAGACTAAACCATGAAATGTTGAAAGTGCTTACTTAGCTAGTATGTCTAAAGGCAAGAAAGCTAATAAAAGAAAGAAGAGTAAGGAGAGTTTTAGACTCTTAATAAGTTTATCTCACACCGTCTTCAAGAAGGAGAGAGACTAAATCATGAAGGTGTTGAAAGTGCTCACTTAACTAGTATATATAAGGGCTAGAAGGTTAATAAAAGAAAGAAGAGTAAGGAGCTTGCAGTGCTAACTCCTAAAAAATTAAAAAAGAGGAGCAAGCTGAAAACACTTGTTTCTTTTGTGGTGTTAAGGGATATAAGAAAAAACAATGTACCAACTATTATGCTTAGCGTGCAAAGAAAGGTACACTTCTCAATGATGTAAGTAATATGAGCTGGGTTTGGAGTTGCCGTTTGGAGTCATCAAAGGTGAATCACTCATGGAATTGGTGAAGTGTACATGAGTTGTGCGGATGCCGCACGTGGGGACTGTCGTGGAATGCTTTTACAGGCGTGGATGGAGTTAGCAAAGTGGATGGTGTGCTCGGTGCTGTCGCGATGAGCATAGTACGGTGAACATAGATGTTGTCACTACTGTCGTAGAGGGAAATCTGAGTTATTTGTGCGTGGGAGATGACTACTGCGTATGCCTCCAAGACGGTGCTGTGATCTGTGTGTGTAAACTTAGAATATGTGTCCAGGGAGTGTGCAAGGTGCGGGGGTTCGGGCTGTTAGGTTTGTGCTTCATGGACGTGTAGTTTTCATGAAGTGCAGTACTGATCGTGGTGTTTGCGTAGATGGACAAGGAAGGTGGACAGCGGCTTAGTGGTCAGTATTGATTAGAATGAAGACTAGTCTGTGAGTTTGCGTTAGGAGAATAGATGAGCAGTTAGGGATTTAGATTTAGAGTGCTCTATTAGGGCCGTACAGGGACTGTTCCGTGGAGTTTGTTTTGTGAACCACAGTGGATGGATGAAGGATTTTCAATTCTTTTGGGAGTGTGTAAATAAAATTTCCCATCACTTGCTCAGTGTTTTCCAGCCCCCAGTGGTTGACGATGAAAATTGATTTTATAAGCCCGAACCAAATCATAGAATCAAATTTATCATATTGATTTCAATTTGATTTTGATAAAAATTAAATTAAATTCGAATCATTCATATTAATTCAAATCCAATTTAATTGAAATCAAACTAGATTCATATCTTCTATAATGATTCAAATTTAAATGAAAAAGATTTTATTAATTGTGATCCCATGCACTTAACTTGCTTTTTGTAAAAATAGAAAGGATAGAAAAATAAAAGCACATAGGTGCTTAACAAGACTTGAACTCATGTCTTCAACCTAACTCCATATCAAATACTCCAATACTTATCCGTTAGATATGTTAGGTTTGACTGTGATGATAAATACTATGGTACATATGATGGATCAGGTGAACAATGCCTAAGACTATTTGCTAAATTCCTAGAAGAATACAATATTGTCCTATAGTACACCATGCCAAGATTACCTACTATGAATGGTGTTGTTAATAGATGAAATAGAATACTTAAGGATATGGTAAGGAGTATGATTAGTCATTCTACCTTACTAGAATCACTCTGGGGAGAAGCATTGAAAACTGCAATATACATTCTCGATAGAGTATCGATTAAGGCAGTTAACAAAACCCCGTACAAGCTTTGGATAGGTAAGAAACTTAGTTTAAAGCACTTATATGTTTAAGGATGTCCAATTGATGCTAGGCCTTATAAGACAAACGAGAGGAAATTAGACTCAAGAATTGTTAGTTACAATTTCATAGGGTACTCCGAAAGATCTACGGGTTACAAGTTTTATGATCCCACAACTAAGGCAATCTTTGAGACGATAAATGCTCTGAGGATATTGAGTTTGCGAGGAGAGATAGAAATAAGGATTTTTTCTTTAAGGAAAAATATGTTAATATTCCTTTAATACCTATCGATAGTGTTTAGCATCAAACCACTATACTTGACATTGTTCAATAAGCATTCCAAAACAAGACAATGATGTTGAGCCCTCCATTCAAATTCAAGAAGAAATTTCGGAACAACAAACTCAACAATCTCAAGAACCAGTGCCATTAAGGAGATCTACTAGAAAAAAGGAGAACTGCAATTCCGGATGATTAAATTGTATTTCTCTAAGAACATGAGGATACCATAGGAACGATGGAAGATGATCCAATAAACTTCAGAAAAGCTATGTAAAGTTCTAATTCTCAAAAGTGGATATATGCCATGAATAAAGAGATGAAGTCTATGAAGGATAATGACGCATGAGACCTTATTCCTTTACCTGAACGTGAGAAACCCATTGGCTATAAATGGAGATTTAAAACCAATAAGGATTTGAAAGGTAATACAAAAAGGTACAAGGCACCTCTTGTTGCAAAGGGCTTCACATAAAAGGAAGGCAGACATCGATAATAAAGAGACTTTCTCTTCGGTTTCATTGAAAGACTCTTTAAGGATTATAATAGCACTAGTAGCTCATTTTAGTCTTGAGTCATATCAGATGGATGTTAAAACAACGTTTCTCAATAGAGACATTAACAAGACAATTTATATGATGCAACCAGATAACTTCATTTTAGGAAACCCAAAATAAATAGTGTGCAAATTAAAGAAATCTAACTATGAGCTTATGCAAGCGTATTGCCAATAATATCACAAATTTCATTAAGTTATTGTCTCATCAGGTTTTAAGATGATTGTTGTTGATGATTGTGTATACCGTAATTTTAGTGAGAGTAATTTTATTTTTCTAATTTTATATGTAGATGATATACTGCTTGCCACTAATGATATGAGTTTATTACATGAAACCAAGAGATTTCTATAAAAGAATTTTGAAATAAAAGATCTTGGTGAAGCCACTTTTGTATTAGGAATCTAGCTATATCAAGATCGTTTTCAAGGTATTCTTAGGTTGTCACCAAAGAGCTATAGTGAAATGATAATCAAAAGGTTTGGCATGCTGAACTGTAAATCGAGTCAGACCTCTGTAGCTAAAGGAGATACGTTTAGTTTTGACCAATGCCCTAAGAGTGACCTTAAAAGTAAAGAAATGGAAAAGGTTCCTTATGCTTCAGCTATAGGAAGTTTTATGTATGCTCTAGTGTGTACATATTCAAATATTGCGTACATTGTTGGCATATTAGGAAGATATTTAAGCAATCTATGGATGGATCATTAGAAAGTAGCTAACCGAGTTATGCAATATTTATATAGAATAAAGGATTTTATGCTTATATACAAGAAATCAGATCAGTTGGAGGTTGTTGGTTACTTCAATTCTAATTTTTCAAGATGCCAAGACATTAGTATATCCACTTCAAGTTACATCTATATGCTTACTGGTGGAGCAATTTCTTGGAAGAGTGCTAAGCCGATACCCAAAGCTTCTTCTACTATGGCAGTAGAGTTTATAGCATGTTATAAGGCATCTAATCATGGAATGTGGCTATGGAATTTTATTATTGGGCTGCATATTGTATATAGTATTGAAAGATCACTGAAAGTATTTTGTGACAACAAATGAGCAGTGCTATATTCCAACAATAATAGGAGCTCTATGAAGTCAAAGCACATAGGCATCAAGTTCCTTGTTGTGAAAGAAAGAGTTCGTAATCAACAAGTATTTATAGAGTACATTGGGACAAACACCATGGTTATAGAACAACTTATTAAGGGATTAACACCTAAGATTTTTCATGAGCATGTTACTCATTAGGTGTTGTTTACATTCAAGATGTTTAGTTTTAGTGGGAGTTTGTATTTATATTTAGTGCTTGTTGAATTAGATACATTATTTAGATACAATTTATGGTACAATTATAGTTAAATAAGCATGTTAGATCACATTTCATGTGATTTCTATGCTATACATCCATTCTTGATCTATATCATTCAGTTATATAATGTATGTGATTATTGAAGGGCTAGTTATGATACATGTAACTAAACCCGCTTTGGTCCTATATTAATATGATTGATGGACCAGATTGTTAGTGATGCATTTGGTAATGATAGCAAATTTCTAAATACTCATAAGGTCTATACACAATTATAAAGTCATACATATAGCCTAAGTGAGAGATTATTGGATTTATTTTAATAATAAACTATGTGGGCTTATATGTGTTATTAAATAATAATTGTATAATACAGCTATCATATTATAAAAAAGTCCAAATAAAATGATGTAATATATTTATGGACTTTAATGCATCATATAAAGTATAGCGTTATATGTGTATAGACTGAAAATATTATTTCCTATTTATAATAAGTAAAATTGGAATTAATAGTAAAAGGGATAACAAGTGGTTAACCCTAATAGATATACTATAGAAGGTCATGATTCTCAAGTCTTATGCATAATTCTATTCTTTCTAGCTTCCTATCAACAGAAAGAATAAGAGAAACAAAATCTCAAGAAATTGTGTGGTTGTCTTGAAAGGCTAATGATAAGACAATAATGTAATTAACATTATGAATTTACGTACGCTTCCACATCTTTTATTTATATTTTTTTTGCCTTGATTTTACACATGTCATTCCTAGAGATTTGCATCTATAAGGTTAAGATATTTAATCTTTGCATAATTTTCCATTTTATATGCCTAAAAGAATCAATATTAAAAAATTAGTAAATAATACAAAACTATATATATATATATAGAGAGAGAGAGAGAGGGGGAAGTTGTTAGGGGGGGGGGGGGGGGGGGGGGGTGTAGTTAGGTTGCGCGAGGTGAGGGGTATGGTTTATCTTGAGTGGTGATCGTGGCATAGACATTTCGATACTAGTCTTGTAGAAGAGGCAAAAGTTGAAATAAAAGTATGATTTGATTCATTAATTTAGTTTAGACAAGAAGATAAATAATTCACTATTGTGTATATCATTTTTTCAACTACAAGGGTAATCTTCTAGTTTAAAAAATTCAATAAGGATATAAAAAGATTGTTTTGCTTTCAAGGTAGTATAGATAGTGAAATTTATAAAATGTTGTTATATGATTTTGAGTAGGGGTAGGCCAATTCACTTCAATTTTTCTTTGATTAAAAAGAAAAAAGTATCACTCATAGTTTAAACCATTATCACAATATTATTAATAAATTCTACATTAAAGTACGAGGACGGGGAGAAGATAACATTGTTGCTCGTACTTAAAAATTACAATGTGAGACGGCTAACAACAAATTACATAGAGTTAAATAAGTGCATATGGAGTCAAAAGTTAATTACAATGTCTGATTGCTAAGAACAAATCACATGGAGTTATGTAAGCAGACATGGAGTTAGAAGTTGATTATGTGAGATGGTTAAGAACAAATCACATGGCCACTTCCTGGATAGCTCATTCCATTTTTTTTTTAATAGAGGTCTTTTTCATATTCAAAATTGTGAATATATTGGGTGTTGCTTTATTTGATAAAGATCTTAAAACGATCTATTTGATATACATTGCGGCCTGTTTACTTATTAGAGCAATACAGATGAGGAATAAAAAACTTATGCCCTTAAGAATGACTATTATCAAGAATGGGTTAGAATTTTTATTCCAATGTTTATTTTGTGCAAGTTTATATTACAAGGGAATACATATTCCAATATTTACTTCACTTTTTAATTGAACTATTAAGTTAGATATATAATTACAAGTACTAGTTTGCTTATATTTTTTTTTATCAATAATTTCGTCAATTTAACTTTTTAGCATAGGTATGTTGGTCAAGCTACTTTGACTTTCATTCCTTCTACAAAGGGAATTAAAAAAGTTACTTTTGTAAGGTATTAAATATTCAATTGGTCGAGAAATTTCAAAAAGGTATTGGAAGTAGGAATTTCCAACTCTATCTAAAATCCATATGATATATTAGTGCTATTAAATCATTTGTGAAATTGAAGTAAATTGGATAAAAAGTTGTGAGGTGAAGGTATTACCCTTTTATTATCTCCAAGTAAACGGGTCATAAGGGATCTTATGAAGACGATGAAGAAGAAAGAGAAAGTGGCTTTTTTTTTTTTTTAAAAAAAAACATTAGCGGTTTGATTTGATAAGCAAATCAAATCGTAAACCTAACTGTATTGAAAAATTAAAACCAATTTTCAGTTTAATATAATCCAATTCAGTTCAGTTGGTAGATCTATTGGTTTTCACTCACCCCAAAAGTTTCAAGGCGGTTATTAATTGCCTTATGCAAAGCTTTCTTTTTAAAATTTTCGTGATTTATACATACCAAAAATTTCTAATTTTAGGCTATTATGTATTTTATTACCCTGTGTGGGTCATCTTATGCAACATTCTTAATGAGTATAATTCAATTTGGAATCTAAATAAATTGTAATAGTATTGTTAAACCCAAACCAAAAGGTTGATTTGGGAATGAGAAGGGATCAAGGGTTGGGATAGTCAATCGAGGTTGAATTGGAAGTAAATCGAGATTAATAAAAATATTATAATATAATTTATATTTATTTATAAATTAATAAAAATTACTTATCTACTTGAAAATTAAAAGTTAAGAACTTTTTCATAGTTTATTTTTATTTGATCTACATTTACTTTTTTAGTAAATTAGTGTACTTTCCACAAAATATAAGAGCAACAATATATTTTAATCCGAAAAAATTAGATGGATTCTTATAGAAACCAGGTTGGATCAATCGAGACAATAGGGGTCGAATCGGGATCACTATAAATAAAGGTTAATGAGGTGACTCGAATCGGTTTAGTAGAGTGGTCAGGTTCAATTGAGTAAGACCAGGTGGGTCAACCTGAGTATGACAATATTGAATTATAAAGATGATAGTGTGTGTGTCTATATATATATATATGCTATACATAACTTTTCCATCTATATCCTTACCTAAAAAGAAAAACTTTTCTATCTATATATATTTATATATATAGACATACATGCATATAAAAATTGCAACAAAAAGACGTAATTACAAATGAAACCAAAAGAAAATTAAAGAAATTTTGTGAAAGTTGGTTTGTTTATAATATTAGGGATATTTTAGGCATAATATAAAATAGTTGAGGACAAGACTAGTATAGTATCACCTGAAAGGCTAAAACTTTTCCTTTTTAGCTTAACAAATATAGTTATTTTATTAATGAATATTTTTAAGTCACTTGTTAAAAGCTAAAAGATAACAAAACTTTTAGGAATGGATCATCTAAAGTTATTTTTTTCCTAAAATTTTCTAAAGTAGTATTTCATTATAAGGATCAAACTAGACAAGATAAGTATAAAGAGAATTGAATGATATAAGTTTATTATACCATATTTAGTTTGTATAGTATTGAATATAAAATTTTGTATTATCCCTTATTTGATATATGTAAGTATTAGACTCATTATTATATTTTAATATTTATACCATCAACATTATCTAATATGTATTTTAATTATATTTTTATATTATTTGAAATACGATTTGGATGGATTGTCAAATTCATATATTTAAACAAATTATATATAATATTAAATAAAAAACTATAGATTTGTTAGATATTAAAAAATTAATTATTTATATTATAAAATAATTAATTTTTTATAATATTTAATAAAAATAATATTAATTTGTAGTAAAACATGAGAGTTATGGTACAAAAGAAGTTAAAGATGATGAATTTGGAAGGGTAATTTTATGATCACAAAATACTTTTTGTTTTTGTGTTGAGAATTTTATTCTTATATTATGATGTAGATGAGACAAAATCTAAATCTTTTATCCAGTCCATCAATGCAATTTTTTATCTAATCATCGAGCAAAATTACAAACTAAGCATAGGACAAAGTCTTTTATCCAATCTAGTACCATAAAAACTATATAACTAAATGCTATCTAAAGTTATAAATCAATGATTGTACCTATCTAGATATTTAAGAAAAGATAATATCATAACGATGTCATGTGATATTTCAAAAATTAAAACAATAATAATAATTTATTTGTGGCTTTAGGAAAAAAAAAAACTTTAGAGGATTCAATCTATGCTTTTACGGCTCGTTCACTTCGTGGAATAAAATGAGAGGGAATAAAATTGAAATTTTGTGAGGAATGGAATAATGTTGTAATACATATTATTTTCTTTGGTTCGATTTATTGGCAATTTAAGATATACATATAATATAACTTTAATAACTAAATTATTCTCGATTTATTTTTTTCTCAACTTATCCTAAAGTAATAGGGGTTGACAACGGTGACGATGGCGATGGTGGTGACAACGGCGGTTGGTGGTGGTAATGATGGTGGTAGCTATGGTTGTTATAGTAGCAACGGTGACGATGGTAGTAGCGGTTGCGATGGTGGCAATGGCAGTGATGGTGGGAATAGCAGTGATGGTGGGAATAGCAGTGATGGTGGCTACGGTGATTGGTGACGGTGGTTACTGTAGTGACGACGATGGTAGCGATAACAGTAGTTGGTAGTAGCGGCAGTGACAATCGCTAGTGGTAACGGTAGCGATAGCTATGTTAGTAGTAATAGTAATAGTGAGAAATCACGATTTTTTAATTGAATTAAAGAATTCATATTATATGATTTTAAGTAATAAGAATTTCTATAAAATTGTGATTTCATAACAATAAAACCAAATGAATGTCGTAATAAAGAATTCTCTGCAAAGGAATATTTCGTTAATATTTTTCTCATTGATTATAATGTAAAGGCTTACAGTTTTATTTTATAAATATATCTTGACATGGTATCTAGGTGGATAGGAGGGGTAAGCTCCAACTTTGGGAATTTAGAAAATTAACTCTTAAACATTTAAAAGAATTAGAAAGAAAAAAGAAAATTATTTTTACCTCTTCAACTTTTTCTTAAATTGTTTGAGTTGTTCCATTTTGGGGTGCACTGGATAGCAGAAAATTTATATAAAATAAAAAATTCTCGATAAATTCCCTTATAAGGCACGTATATATATACATATAGATATGTAAGTGTTGGTATAACCAATATTATGTTACAGCTCACAGCACAGCTATAAGTTGTTAAAAAACACACGAAAACAAACGCCCAACTACCCAAAAACCAACTCAATTCCTAGAAATGCTGCGTTTGGTACATTTGTTGCTGCTACTGGTGACGACGACGACGACGACGACGACGACAACAATAACAAGACGTTGCTGTGTTGAAGGAGGAGAGGTGACGTATGATGGAAGATCACTCATCGTTGATGGACAGAGGAAACTACTCTTCTCCGGTTCGATTCATTATCCACGAAGCACTCCTGAGGTAATCCTTAATCTGAAATTAACGTTGTATAAACAATGTCATAATGCCACAACAGTACATGTCGACTGATACAAGAATTATGTGATGCATATGCAGTTGTTTTGTTGATGCATTGGCTTGTTAGTCCAATGGATACTGAGACCGAGGGTGCAATTTCAAACATTCTACATTTCATTTTCCAAATCATGACGGGTTTCATATCAGAAAAAGTGATCATAATATATCAGAATTTCTAAAGTCTAGGATCAACTGTGCCGTTTTTTAATAATTTAGGATGTCTCATCATCCGCTTTTTCTTCTGGAGTATAAATTCTTTGAATTATTTTACAGTAAACAATCCAGTCCATCATTTAACCATTATTTGCATTAATTCAAGGTCTGATGATAGACCGGAGGGACCATTGAGACCCCTGCTTGTTACCGTACAGATAATTAAGCTGGACAGTTAATGAAGCGATAACACAAATGGCTTATTAATCTATGAGGCTACACCATATGGATCCAATGAATGAAGCAAGTCGTGAAATAAATTGAATTACTTTCGGTTTGTGTTATTTTTCTTAATTGAGAACTTCGTTGAGGCTGGATTCTAGGAAAACACGATTTACAGCTGGAGTACCACGTCTTTCAATGCATCTAAATGTCTCATATTGATAATTCATATAAACTTTTCAATACAATTGTGGATCGAATAATTTAAATGTGAATGATTTCTCTTCATTTCGCTCCGTTTCTTTTTCATAATTACTCGAAAACATTTTTTCCTTTTCTTTATCAAAATTAATCATGCCATCCAAATAAAGTGTTATTACTTTACCTTAGTCAACGACAAAATCCTAAATTGTCCTAAATCGTGGCCTGTCTGAACAGAATAACCTAAACTGAGATTGAATCCTATTAGATAGGGTTTAGTATGACTTATTCCGATTGGTTACACTATAATCTCAGACATAACCAAATATGTTGGCGTCGGTATAGGACAGATTGCTAAAGTGTCTATTGCATCACGGGTTGCATGCAGGGCAATGTACTTGATCCGTCCTGAACCAGAAATAGCTTCTTCTTTTTTTTTTTTTTTTTTTTTTTTTTTTTTTCAACCACTGCCTTTCAATCGTGCCTTGCAGTTGTCTTTCACTATATGTTTTTTCTTGCCTATTGGTTGGAAAAAAGGTCACCATGTACAGTGTGTAATATTTAGTAGTGAATAATATCAAACACATTTTATTCACCATGATAAAATAATTATTACAAGTTATCATAAATATTCATATGCATTAAAATTTTAATTATTCTTATCTACCGCATTATAATACACGTAAAGTGTATATTTCTAGCAAGCAAGACATGAAAGTAAAAGGAAAGTGAAGTGGCTTGTTTGGAAAATATGGCTTTAGGGCCGCCTTTTTAACTCTACGAATCATGTGAAGGCCATATTTTTATGTAAAAATTTATGAGGGCAATAAATGCAAGCATGAAAACCAAAATAAAGTCATGGTTTAGGTGTGTTAGTGATTTTTTTTTTTTTACTATTTTCAATCTCTCAATTGACTTTTCTCGATTTTGAAATTAAAAAAAAAAAGGTGTTTTATTGGACCACGAACTTATAGAATAAATATCGTAATAACTTTTACATCGTATAGCAATATGGTAATGTATAAATTTGCTTCCACGCGACGACCATTGCTAGCCTATTATTTATGCAAATCTATTTATTTAATGGCCCTATTATATGTCCGCTAGATGTACCGACCTCGCTCTCTTAAGGACCTGAATGCGCTTGCACCTAAGTAATAGTAAGGGAAAATTACAAAAATATATTCTTTGTTTTATTGTTATTTTTTACAAAATCATGATTTTTTTTTTTAATTTCAAACCCAAGAAAAACGCGGGTCATGATTTTATAAAAGGTTCAAGTCTCATGTCATATTTTTGTAATTTTCCTTAATAATACTAACACAACTCAAAAGGATTCAAAGTATAAGCTAGAATACATAAATATGGGATGTTGAAACATATTGAAATAATAACGTTTCAGATGTGGCCAGATTTGATTGCTAAAGCAAAGGAAGGAGGAGTTGATGTTATTCAGACATACGTGTTCTGGAACCAACACGAACCCCGGCCTGGCCAGGTAACACCACCAAACCCCATGTTACATGCAAAAATGAAATCAAACCTTTTCTATTCTTAAGGACCTTTTTACTATTATTCTTGGCCTGCAATTGGTTGGACGAAATAGAAGCACTCCCTCTTGTTGACTCTAGAGTTGCCATCATAATCAGTGCGCGCACACTCACATAACACACATGTATATCTGAATAAACCCATTTCGGTGTCTTCAATGTTTCTAATTTTGTATTTCTAGATATTCCCATTTGATGTGGATATCCACCCCCTTTCACCCACTAAACTTCCTTGTATCAACCCAAGCACCCATATAGGTTTTTTTTTTTTTTTTTTTCCTCGGTAATGCAAGCACCCACATGGTTATGGTCTCATTTCTTCAATTGCCACTTTCCTCGAACGCATACACCAAGCAATGTCATCCATAATGTTAATTTTGTAAACAATTACATATATAATACATTTATTTAATTATTTATCGTTTTTGACACTTGTTATGTAGATGTAGGTAAGTTATATATATATATATATATATTAACGGATGATGTACTCGTGTTATATTTGTATAAAATAAATAAAATTATATAATATAATTAAATATATTATAATATTAATAAAAGATAATAATAGATGTGAGAAATAAAAAAAAAGATATAAATTATGGGAAGAGGAACAAGGAATAGCGGGAAGGTTTTTTTTTGGGGGGGGGGGGGGGTGGCGGGGGTGGTGTTTATGGAGCTGTTGGGGAGTAGTGGGAATGTTGGAGGAGGGAGAGAGTTATATTTTTTTAAAATTTTTAAATTGTTTTATATCTATAATAAATGTATTAAAAAATAATTTATCAATAATAAAAATTTTATTTAAAATGTTAAATAAGTAAAACTAATCAAGGTATTATCTTAATGGTTATTTAAAACTTTAAACACTTCAATAATATAGATATATGTAAATACAAACCCAAAATTTAAAGTCCAATATGAGAAGTTTCTTAAGCATTAAGAAAAACAAAATATTAATAACAAAACAAGTCTATTTGCTAAAATCCAACCAACTATGAATCCATGTTGTTGTTGACTTGTAATACCTTAGAACTTGGGATATCACATTCACCACGATTTAATCTTATTGGTTGACATGTTAAGCCATCTAAAATCTGTAGCTTATCTAATATCCATAATAATAACAATCTATAAACAGTTAGCTATTTTAATCAAATATAATAATAATGAATTGTCCTAAATAACCCCATACTATACACTAATAGTAAAATAAAACCAATTACTTCAACAATTTATTAGTAACAATCTCATAACTCTTGAATCACTAATAGCAACTATCAAAATATCAATCAATTGAAAAATAGCTATTCTCTTTATTACCAATACCATAATTGAAAATCAAATAAATTGAGTCTCAAATAACCTTCCTAGAAATAACAATCCAATAAACAAAATTAACAAATAGAATATCTTTACTTAAACTTCATAATCCTATCTTAAACATATGTCATTCTATTTCTATCATCAAAATAATAATCATAACTTCTAGCCATATCATCATAAACATATCACAATTGAAGCTATCATGGAAGTCCTCATAGTCTTCATAACTTGTACCTAAAGCTAAAAAAAAAAAAAAAACGAAATCCTTGAATGAGTGAGCAATACTCAGTACGGAATAAACATACACTTAGGCATGACAAAAAAGAAACACATTCATACACAAAAACATTATCTCAATGTAATAATACCAGATTATTATCTCTATTAATGTTTAGCAAGCAATGTAGTCTTGATACTTAAAGTAACTCATGATTTTGATTACAAGCAATATATATAATATATCATATAATATGAGTGTTAGGTTCTCTCTAAAACCTTCGAAACCAAGGAACAACCTAAATTATCTAGATAATTTCTATGTAGGACTCCATTTAAGACATTATCGTATTTACATAATAGAGATGTCACCCTAAAATTACTGATCCTTTCGGCCCCCTAGTCTTGGCTGCTTACACAAGACACACATTTAATTATAGCTAGATAGTTATAAAGTCTAGTAAAGTCACTAGCTTGGCATAGACAAGTAGCATACAGTATCATATATTTAACTTAAGTGACTTAGTAAATTTTGAATTCAACCTAGAATCGAACTTATTACAGCCTAACATTAAAACATAACCAACTCAACTCTCAAATTCACCATAACTCTCATTTCTTGCTTCTATCCCTTTTAGAATATCCTTCAAGCCTATCATCTAGGAAAACAAGGATCAACTTTAGGAAAAAGATTGTTTAATGAGCATTTCAATTGATGAAACTTGTTTGAAAACATGTAAGGGAGGTTTAAGAATAAAAAACAAGTTTGGGAAGCTCAACGAAAACAAGTTATAATCCTCATGTGACCTTCTATAAACATGGCATCTAGATGTTAGCATGATTGGCATCTAAATGCCAAGAAAGAGTGTCATTCTATGGGTTCTTGACATCTTCAGCATTTTAACCATAATTGTTAAGATTGTTAGTCAAATATAAGATCTTATGAATTTATGATTTTTTTTTATTTGAAATGAATATAAAATCATTTAAGTATAGATTTTTTGTTGATATAAATTTTAATGTATGATTTTATAAATTTACGATTCTATACGATTATATCATTTTTGAACAATTCTATACAATTATATTGATTGTACACATTTAAAATAACAGTAAAATCATGATTTTGACAACTAACATAAGGATTGCAACTTGTAATCCTTAACGCCTTCAACCTTGAATCCAATGCTTAATGCAAAACCACACTTTGATACATTTTCTCCTCGACAAATTTCACTCCTAAACACTATTAACATCAATGACTCAAATTATCATTCCTTTCTCATTCCCATACAACTACCTTTGTGCAAAAGCCAAAACTTGATTGAAACAATGAGATTAGAGAAGAACTCAGCTTTAAGCACATGATCCTTACAACCACACTTAGATTTCCAACATTAGAATCTACAAAGCACAATCCTTATTGCATTTTCACTAAACCCTAACGAGAAAAATGAATTTCAAGCCAATAACCAAAAGAGTTTGCCATGAGGTCATTTACTAATACTTACCTTTGATTTTCTCCCTTTAACCTTACAAATCCATATCATGATTTTGGATTTGACTAAGAGCTTAAGGGTTTTCTACTCCTATCTGTTTTGAGGGAAGGAGAAATATGGGGATTGTAGAAAACATAATAGGAGTAGTAGGGTTTAAATAAGGTGAAAGACCAAAATACCATGGTACTCTAGTCATCTACGATAATACCATCCCTTAAATGAGTACTTATGACCCTTTTAATAATAATTCCTTTTTATTTTATTCTTAACCTTACATGGTCGTTAGGTAGTTGACTGTTGCATCAGCCGGTTGAATGTTGCTCGATCATCTTGCAATTTGACTTTACGCTTTGCCTATTTCTTCGTCTATGCTTTCCAATTGAAGTCATGTATAGATTCAAACACATCTCAATATAGTTATAATTCAATCGAACCACTTGACATGTTTAAGTTCCATCTACAACGTTTCATAGTGATGTTTGAATTGTTTTAAGTTGTAATGTGGTTTTATTTGTTGATAAGATGATATATAATTATAAATAGATCTTGATCATATATATTATCAAAGCAATAAGTACAATGATATTTTCTAAATAATTCTTAGACCATTATTATATATCAAGAAGCCTATAAATATGGCTTGTAATGTCGATGATAATGGAGGCAAACATTATAAGGCTGTTATGGGCTTTACAAAGAAAAATGAAAATTGAAGAAGACCATGAATCCAAAATGAATATTGTTCAATATCATCTTTAATTAGACTTGATCATAAGCCTAAGATTGAATTCGCTATTCAAAGGAACTGGTCTAGCCAAGCTTGATGTGCAAAAGAACCTAACTAAACCACCAATTATTTTGTTTATGTTTCCAAACCATGAATTTCACACATTACTTTCTTACAAAAATGTATTCTATTCGGAATAGCTGATCAACAACTAACTCAAACCGTGGTTAAAACCGGGAGTTCGATGAACCGGCTTGGAGATGCGGCTCCACGATTATTTAACCCCATTTTCGGCCTGCTGAAATGCAGTATGATTTTAGTGGAAGACTGGACCTGGTGGCCTTCATGAAAGAAATCCAAGCCCAAGGACTATATGCTTGCCTCAGAATTGGGCCCTACATCGAGAGCGAATGGAAATATGGGTAGGTACATGACATTCCTTTTATTTATTTATTTTCAAGAGGTACCTGATATTCGATTTTCTCACTTTTTTCCTTTTTAAATAGTACTAGAGAAACGTGTCCTGGCTTTGTAAATTGATAATAAATAATACGACTTCAAAAGAAAACGCATCTATAAATGTTTTTTCGTAATCAGGTTATAATTCAGCTGGGGATGATCTTATGATAAATTACGTGAAGTCGAAGAATATGTTTCGAAGATTTTTCAAGTAACTTTTTTCTGAAAATATGCGATAGGTCCTTATTGCTATGATTTTGTGAATTGGTTTCTCATTTAAAGTTTGAAATTATCAATTTTTTATATTTGATGAACTTTTAATTGTTAAATTTACTAACTTATGGTTATAGTTTTTATCTAATAAGTATTTGTTATGTCATTTTTCTCTAAATAATGGAATAATAAATTTAATAGGTAAAAGCATGAATATAATAATTCTAAAATTTAGATATA
Organism: Lumnitzera racemosa; assembly: GCA_024138005.1. Classification (NCBI taxonomy): domain Eukaryota; kingdom Viridiplantae; phylum Streptophyta; class Magnoliopsida; order Myrtales; family Combretaceae; genus Lumnitzera; species Lumnitzera racemosa. The sequence continues at coordinate 24,869,570 of JAMXBC010000008.1, forward strand.
AAATTTGTATAATTAAAAATTGGATTTGATATGAAATTTGAAGAACCTTCGAAGGTAGTGTTCCCAACATTAGCTTTTTTAAAAAGCTTAATTGATTTGTTTAGAAAAATTCCCAAAACTACCACAATTTTTTTAAAGAAAAGTGAGATATAATGCTACCCCAATAATTTATTTACTTATTTTTTTTATAAAAAGCTACTGCAAGCAATATATTCTTACATAAGCTCATGTCATTATCAGTAAATCAAGAGTATATAACCCTTGATTTGAATAATTTTTCGAAATAATCAAAGTCTGGTCTTTGTCTAAAAGTTGATAGAAAGTTAATTATCGGGCATACATGAATTTCATTTAATCCCATTCCACCGTGTAACAATATTCCATGGACTCAAGAAATGAAAAGAAGCCTCGCATAGAAAACTAGTAGATTATCACTGTTACAATTTTTTTTTTTCCTTTCTTTTTGTTCCGTTCACGACATTGAGATTATTAACAATGTTTTTGGCATATGAACTCTTCAGGGGTTTTCCTTTCTGGTTGCACGATGTCCCTGGTATAATATTCCGGAGTGATAACGAACCTTTCAAGGTCTGTATAACATTCTCAATCTATTGTGTTATGCTATGATCCCATTACAGTATGTACAAAATGATTCGATGCTGAAAAATAAACCTCAAATTTTTAAATGAGTTGGTTGTGTTGTAACTAAAATTTTATAGAAAAATGCGTTTCATTTTCATCCGGGAATCCTTGACGTTTAGGGGGGAAAAATAAATGCAATTTGGAATTATTGGAAGCATGGTGTGTAAATAGTTATCATTTCCATGTTTTAAGAACTTTTGATAAAGGGGTCTATTTCAACCATCTCATCAAGTTACGGATTTATTTAAAGCTATAAATGAATGAAATGGATACTCGACCTTACACTAAAAGTCTAGAACCTGATCAATCTTAAAATTTTAGGTTGAAGCCTGACTTAAAAGTGATATTCAATGAGTTTAAGTTTGTATGGATTAAGCTTGTTTAATGAAAAGAAATACTTTTCTCCCACTTAAAAAAAAAATTGATGCTTAAACTCAACTCAAATTTAACTTACAATTAAGCTTGACTTGAGCTTCATTAGGATCGTAAACTTATTGTGCAAAATATGATGAAACTCGACCTTGATGTAATAACTACTTAAATAGCTTGATCTCGAGCTTGACTATATTGCAACCAAAACGAACGATATTGAATATCAAGCTGCACTGGAGTATTTTCTAGTAGGTTTGGTTCATTTATTTACAAAATTGCAGCTCAGGGCTTTGATTGCATGTGTTTTAGGTTGCTGGCTGATTTTGTGTATTTGGCCTTCCAATAATAGCTTTATCTCAATACAAGAACAGAAAGTTGTGAGTCATCTCTCATGTGGTTTCTTGCTTCAGTTTTACATGCAAAATTTTACAACAAAGATAGTGAACCTCATGAAGTCTGAAAGTTTATATGCATCCCAAGGTGGCCCCATAATACTATCACAGGTAAGAAAACCAAAGGCCATTTACATACTTTAGGAATATATAGCAGCTTTCTTGCTATTAGCTTGATGGGCTATCCTGTCCTTTTCTCATTTGTTTCGTAGATAGAGAATGAATACAAAAACGTAGAAGCAGCTTTCCATGAGAAAGGACCACCCTATGTTCAATGGGCAGCAAAGATGGCTGTTGATCTACAGACTGGTGTGCCGTGGGTCATGTGTAAGCAGGATGATGCCCCTGATCCAGTGGTTAGTTTATGTTCCCAGAATATGACAAGCTAATGTTGTAGTTCTTGCATTAATGGTCTAGCTGAACCGGTTATTCACTGCTGAATTTTCTCTTCATATGGACGTGTTCGATGTGCAGATTAATACCTGCAATGGGATGAGATGTGGAAGAACTTTTGCTGGGCCCAACTCACCAAATAAGCCTGCATTGTGGACAGAGAATTGGACATCCTTGTATGTCTCCTTTCCCGTATTAAAAGTAGATTATCTGGCATTTGTAATAACTTAACAACAAAGAAATGGCCCATAGCAGTTGAGCGCTCACTGCATTGTTGTTTCATATTTTGTTTTATGAGTATGAATTTTCTATGATACCACGTTCGAGCTATAGTTTTAGACTCGTACATTAATGGATGGGATTTTCATGATACTTCTATCATTTTATTGTCAACAATATGGTGAAAATAAAGTGAGAATGTCCTGATCTTTTTTTGCCTTTAAGCTATCAAGTATATGGAGGAGAACCATACATAAGATCAGCTGAAGACATTGCTTTCCATGTCACGCTCTTCATTGCAAGACTAAATGGAAGTTACATAAATTATTACATGGTATGAATATACACTTATATCATGTATGCTTTCATGATCATGACATTAATGTTGACAAGATGTAGGTTTGTCAGTAATTTTTATTCTATTTATTAACATTAACATGTTACGGCTATGTAGTACCATGGTGGCACGAATTTTGGGAGAACAAGCTCTTCTTATGTCATAACAAGTTACTATGATCAGGCTCCTCTTGATGAATATGGTGAGATATAGATCTGCAAGTTATTTCCTATCTTCACATAGAATTTAGCTTGACTAGTTATATAAATCTAGGTCTAATAAGACAGCCAAAATGGGGACATCTTAAAGAGTTGCATTCTGCAATTAAGAATTGCTCTACAACCTTGCTGCAGGGAGCAAGAACCAATTTCTCTTTAGGCCAACTTCAAGAGGTAATACCAAGCACTTCATTTCTCCATGACAAGTCTCATGTTTAATAAAACAATGTGTCTTAATAACAAGTATATTTATGCCTCAATACAGGCCTATGTTTTTGAAGAAGAAATAGGAGGATGCGTTGCTTTTCTTGTCAACAACGATGGAGGCAACAATGTTACTGTTCAATTCCGTAATAGTTCATTTGAGTTGCTCCCTATGTCTATTAGCATTTTACAAGATTGTAAAGTCACAATATTCAACTCAGCAAAGGTAAATAGCGACATGTTGCTATGTTGTCATAGTCTAGATGAACTTAAGTTCTCAGTCTGTTGATTTTACTGGGACGCACATGGATGAGTGAGAGCATTTTAAGATGCTACCTACTGCTGTCTATCATTTTGCTGGCCGATAATCTTTCGTTAAAACAGAAAACGTGAACTTACTATGAAAACTTGAGCTATTTTATTCTAAATGAAGTGGAAGCTAGATCGAATGATTGCAGGTGTTTTCACCATGACATGAGGAACATGCAGGTACTAACAACTTTTAGAGAAGACGATAAAAAGAAGTCGAGAATAGCATTTTACATTTCATCAGCTGGCAATTGATTTGATAATTTAGAGAAATAGTTAAATTGGGCCTTAGAAGTGAACGATCCCAATTACAAAATAAGATGAAGTAAAAGATGATCTTATCTTTTCTTCATAATGCACAGGTAAATACTGCAGGAAATACAAGAACAGCAATAATTAGTGAGATGTTCGAATCAACTGACAAATGGGAACACTATGAAGATGCAGTTATAAACTTCCCAGATACTGTATTGAGATACAATATGCTACTAGAGCATATGAATACAACAAAAGATGAATCTGATTACCTTTGGTACACTGTCAGGTATGTTCATTATTTCTGTTGTTAAATTGATATACACATATAACTATTTCATATTCAACCTGCATTTTAACTACATTATGACCTGAGACCATGGGTTTCACCCTGATTTATGCGTGTAATGTTTCAAAACTAACCTGTATAATAACTCTATTTTCACATGAGATCACCAGGTTTCAGGCTAGTTCATCATGCACAGAACCAGTGCTTCATGTTGAGTCTCATGCGCATGTTGCACATGCTTTCGTCAACAATATACACATAGGTAAGTTGGAGAAACCATATTATGAGGTTATCATGAATGCAATGGCTCTGATATCGCTCGACACAACGGTCCAATTTTTCTAATACATGTTACAGGAATAGTTATCACACATGAAAATTTATACACAGCTCAGTAGTTATAGTTCAGATTCACGCACAGGAAAGCTAATCCATTTTTCTCAGGCTATGCTCATGGAAACCATGATGTAAAAGGATTTACATTGGAGAACCCAATCGTCTTAACCAATGAGATGAATAACATTTCCATTCTCAGTGTTATGGTTGGACTACCAGTAAGTATATGTAAAAGAATTGTTCTTGTTAAATTTTAACACAATTTGACCATCCATATTGTGTCTGAAGGACTCAGGAGCCCATTTGGAGAGTAGATTTGCTGGCTTGAGCCAAGTAGCAGTTCACTGCCCTGATGGACCGTATAGTTTGTCAAATTATACTTGGGGATATCAGGTAAGTATCTCCATATACCTATATTCACAGATGCTCGGAAGTATGAATTTCATATCGAGGAAAGATATAATACTCTTTACTTGCACCCCAATGAAGGTGGGTCTATACAGCGAGAAGCTGCAAATTTATAAAGAAGAAAATTTGGGCAAGGTTGTGTGGAGTTCTGGAATTTCCAAGAATCAGCCACTTACTTGGTACAAGGTACATATATGCGTGTTCTCAATTCTTAAATGCTTATCTAGGTGATGGTAAAAGCTCCACCTACTTTTTTTTTTCTGAATCAAGGAAACAATGGAAATGCGTAAAATTAACCAATTGGTTATACATGTTCTTTTCCATTATATGAAAGCTAAATGATAAACAGGATCTGAATTAGGACTGCTATGATAACAGCATTTTCTATTGCCCATTTACGAGTTTCCATATGCAAATGAGTTGCAGTATGTTTTTGATGCACCCGAGGGAAGAAGTCCTGTTGTATTAAACCTCTTTTCAATGGGAAAAGGAGAAGTTTGGATTAATGGGCAGAGTATCGGCCGCTACTGGATCTCATTTCCTACAAAAAAGGGAACCCCATCACAGACATTGTAAGTACTATTACTGTAATTTTCTTTATAATGTTAGTAACAAGGTATGCAACTTCGTTTGATAAGAGGAGGAAAGGATGGGAAGGAGATTTCTCCTTGAAAGACGGTTGAAGTACACCAAGAGTTGGAGACATTGAAATACTAATGTGTGTATAAGTATTATGGATCAGGACACAAATGTCAAATCGAATAGAAACAGATTTGTAACTTGTAACACAGAGCTCCTACAGTATATGAAACTAGGATTATACCAACAATGGTCTTAGGATTGACATTATAGAAATTAATGCGTTAACATTCTTATGAGAACGGCAGTTTAAGGATTAGTTTACTTTTTGAATTTTCAGATTTTTATCTGAAATGAGGTGGAAGTCATCTTTGTGTCTTTCCTTGCTGAACAGTAATTCATATAATACAGTTAATAATGCGGTTATACCTCAAACATAATAAGCAAAAAACGATGGGAAGCAAGGACATAGTTAAGTACGCTATCATTTTAAATTAAGAATTTCCTTTTGTGTCAATTGAAGATTGTGTTAAACTCTTTTATCTTGTCCTGTCAGGTATCATGTACCTCGATCCTTTCTCAGAGATTCAGGGAACCTTCTAGTGTTGCTAGAAGAGATTGGTGGAGATCCCCTGCAGATATCTGTAGAGACAATATCATCTTCAAGTTTAGATTATCGATCTTCCGACTCTCATCCTCCCTTGTGATTTATGGGTGTATTTAAATGGACATGAAATGAGGCAACAGCAAAAGACGGAGAAGGATAAAACTAATTCTAGGGTAGCTTCATGGTTGAATACAGAACCACAGATACATTGCTTTAAAGTTTCGTTTAAACATCGATTGAATTTAGTGAGCTCAATGAGAATTGTAAACTTGCAGATAAAAGACTTCCATGTATACATAGTATAGTCTTATTATTGGATTAATTCTCATCTAAAGGTTTATCAGATTCTGTAGATAGGCCAGTATGATCTATATATTAGTGAAAGGATTCAGAAGATTAGGACGATTTGCAACGATTTATAGAATTTTGGAATCTCGAAAGACTTTGAGTAGAATTTGTTGAGATTATCTTATACTTTTTGCGGGAGATAAGGAAACAATCTTCTTCATGCTCGAGGCTTACTTTTGATGCATCTGCAAGTCTAAACCTATGGAGTCAGAGAGGGATAACAAAACAACTTTATAATTCAAAGATCATATCCCAACTACTCGAATGAATCAAAACTCCACTTTAACAATTTCCTCCTCTTGGTCATTCTCTCCGCAACACTCTCACTTTGCAAACGTGACCATTTTAATATCTTTTCCACTAGATTATGTTGCATTTCCTTCAAACGTTTTTTTTTATTAATTACCTAACTTGTTATTTGATACAAGATAAGTGCACTTATCATATTTAAATGGATGTGAATCCAAGTCGATCTCTTAGAGAACTCAAATACTAATATTAACTTTAGCTCTATTATCTAACAGGAAAATTGTGATAGGTTGAATGAATTAAAAATACTAAAATTAATAAACTAATCTAATTATGAGACTTGACTAAGCAATTTAGAAAGCGATAAAATTAAAAATGACTTTAAGAAGGTAAATAATGTATTTAGGAATTATTCTCTTAGTGTTTAACATGTGACCGCTAAAAATATATCAAATTTCATTTCTATTATTCTTAACCGGAGGAATTTATAATTAAAATTAACACCTTTTTCAAGCATATTAAGCCTAATCCTAAATTATTTATCGGAATTTCTTCACTTAATAATATAATTTAGAATCGCATTAATATATCATGAATTCCCATACAAAAGAACAACTTTTCGGAAGAATCATGTATCTTATCTCTAAGTATACATGCAATTCTCTCTAATTATGTCAAGATTCCATTATACATGTGATTTCTTATCCATTATACATGTGATCATAGATTAATACCCTAGAAATATCAATTAACAATTAAAACATATAATTGAATCAAGAACGATAGAAACTTTATTGAAAATTATCAATAAATCTAATAATCATATGAAACCCTAGTTTCCACAATCCTAAATACAAGAATTTTAAGCTATTATGATGAAACTAAAAACAAATTGCAACAAAATCAAGAAATAAAACATGAAAAACCCCTTTTGTTGATGAAAAATCTCTTCGATCTTGAAGTTGAGTGTTACTTTTGCCTTTTGCTCCTCCTTTTCTTCAAGTCTCTTCTTTTTTGAATGTCTAAAGTTATGTGCAAAACCTTCATAAATCTTTTTATAATGTATTGTGGAGTTTCTTTTTTCGTCACCAGACATAGCTTGGGATATAATTGTGTTTCTAGGTTGTGTAACTTATTGATCTTGGTGCAAAAAATCTTCCTGTAAGGACATAACCTGGGGATACAGTTGTGTCCCAAACTGTATAATTTTCTGACAAAAAATTATCATTTTCTCCTATTATTTATGTAACTTCAAAACTTCATAATTCATTTATTTAAACTTCAAATTGAGTGAAACTTGATTCATTTTCTTCGTTTTCAATCTAAGAACGCATTTAAACCTTAAAATCAAAATTTTACTCTATTAAGTATCAATTTCTTTAAAAAAAATTAAAGATGTAAGGGAAATACTATAAAACCACCATGTGAAATGTATTTAAAATAAGCGTTATTATTATTCACAAGTTAATGCTAATAAAAAGTGGATTGCTACTATAGAGGACGAGCGCAGTGCTCTTAACACTAATTATTATATAAACATAATAGCACACATCATAACTACAAGTTTAAGTTTTTAGATAAAATGATTATAATACTTTTCATAACATGAATGTTAGAGTAGGAGGTCTTGTGTTTGACTTCCTATATTGTCAGTCAACCTACATCTATTTAAGTTGTTCTCTTGTTGGTCCTCAATCAAAATATAACCTACAAGTAAGGTGTTATATAATAAATATGATAGTCCATATTGTATCGACAAGTTTAAACTTTTAGATAAAATAATTATGGTATTACTCATAACATGAGGAACACTTTAGGAGCTAATTGACTTACCTCAAGCAAGAAGCCTGTTAGGTCAAAGAGGATTCATAAAATCAAATACAAGCATGATGGCACTATAGATTAATATGATATGCATATCATACCTAAATGATATACTCGAGTTCCCAGTGAGGATTATAACATTTTCTATCATAGCTAAGTTAGCTATAGTTCATATATTGATCATAATACATAGGCCATTACATGAGATGATTGTTAATAATGCTTTCCTTAATGGCTTTGTTGATGAAGAGATTCATGACTCCTCTTGAAAGCTATGATAAAACATCTTCTAGAGTTCAGTCAATTCTTTATATAGCCTCATGTAAGCATCTCGGCAAGGGGACTTAGAGCTTACTAAATATAAGGAAAGGCTTTGTACAATTCAAGAGTGATTGTTCTCTTTTCATCAGACCAGTCTTGAGTCATTGAATTGCCGTCTATGCATATGTCAATGATCTTCTTATTACTTGCACCAATAAGATGAGATTTATCTTCTTGATAAGGATTTGGATAGTTTCTTTCTTATCGAGGATTTGGTATAGAATTTTTTCTTAGATTCAAGATGTTTTATGTTGATTTAGGCCCTATGTGGAATTAGTGTAAGTTTGCTTAGACATTTTACTTGATGCAGATTGTGTAAACCGGTAAAGTTCTTATTATGAATGTATATTTCATGTATCATTTATATAATACTGTATAAGGGGTAGAATAGTATTTTCATCGTGTACTAAGATTACTAGGTCATATTACTAGATATATATAATTCTACTACTTAATATTCTTCAAGCAATACAATAAACATTTTGTCAATTTAGCATATGGTATTAGAGCCAACCTACATATAAACCCTAATTTCCTTTTTTTTTTTTTTGTCGTCATCTACCAAATCATCTTCTTTCAATTGCTATTTTTGATCATGTCTACCCAACCAGCTATAACTTTTGACCACCCTAATGTTTTGGACCCTATAACCACTACCCTTTCCTCTATCCCGCATCCTATTGCACTTTCTGATCAACCCCTCATTACATACACTAACCCACTTGCCTCCATCACCATATCACCTGTTCTTTCCATCACATCTATAGTATCTCACCTTCCCATCATTTCTCTACCGTCAATCATACCCACCACTTTTAACTTCATCCCCTTGCAATCCCTACACTCACACCAGCAATGCCTCTTATTGCAAACCCTACTATTACCCATTGTTTCCACTATTGCAACCAATTCCTCTCTACAATCATCCCATTCCTTTAATAACATTACAACATAAACCCATCCCAATCCCTTCCTATGGCCATCGATCCACATACTATTCCCTCAAGCTTCCCTTCCTCTCTTTCTCATGGTTCCAACCTTCATTCCCTCTCTCCTTCTCAATTCTCTAAACATACACTTCCTACCATTCCCTCATCTACCAATATTACAACAATTGTTCCCATTAAACTCTCGATAGATAATTATCAACTTTAGCTTTCCCTCATGACATCCTTCCTGATATCATTTGATTTGTACTGCTTTGTAGACGGTACTATTCTTGAACCTCCATCTACCATTATTCTAAATTCTGGGGCTTTGCATATTCTAAACTCGGCTTATGCCACTTAGCTTTGCATGAATTACTTTGTTTGTGTGCTATTTCTTACCACCATCTTGACTAAGCTTCTTATGGAGATTCATGATATTTTGCCTACCTATGACATTTAGACTTCCCTTCACTAATGATTCTTACAAAATATAATGGCAAGGGAAAGGAACTTAAGCAACGACTCCTTTCCTACGATTAAACAATAGCTCTATGATTGAATATCTCTATGACCTCAAGTCTATTGCTAATCAACTCGCTTCAATCGATCCATCTCTTAACTCTATAGATCTAATCTCTTATGCTTTACATGGTCTCCTTCAAGACTACGATGCTCTAGTTACTACCTTAACCAACATTCCTATTGCTTTAACATTCGACTAAGTTTACAAAAAACTCATCAACTATGAACAATGGCTCAAAAATTAAAATGCTAATAATTTCAATAGCCCTCTATACCCAAACCATCTCTACTCCCTCTAAGAGTCAAGGTCGCGGTCGTAATAGGTTCGACTTAAGAGGGTTAGGACATTCCTTTAGTTTAGATTCACGTCTTGATTGTTGCCAGACTTAGCCCCTCTTACCTATTAACCAGCCCTTTGTTCCTCCTACTCATCACATTGCTTCAGTTGCTCCTTCATCCAGCTCTTCCTCTTGCTCCTCACTTACTTACCAGATATGTGAGTGGCTTAGTCATTTTGCTCTCCATTGTTATCATCGCTGCAATGATGCTTACACAGATATCCATGAATCCTTTGTTACTCTCTCCCTTGGATAATTAGATGAGGCTGTCTGGTATCTAAATTCCAATTCTATGCACCATATGATCCCTAATGCAAATATACTCTCAAACTTGACTCCATGTGTTGGTTCTGACTAGGTAACTATAGGTAATAGTGCATCCATGATCATCGATAACACTAATGACCACACCATTCCTACAAACGGCTCACTCTTGCACCTTAAAAATGTCCTTCATGTTCCCTCTCTTACACATAATCTACTTTCTATCATTAAGTTGTGCCATGATAACAATTGCATTGTCAAATTTGACAATTCTTCATTCTCTATTCAAGACTCGACGACGGGTCAATTACTCCTCTACTAGCAAACTGGGTGTCCTTTCTATCTTGTTCATATATCTTTTTCCAGTCATCCATAATCTTTCATTGCTATTGCTATTTCTAGTGATATCTAGCACTCCAGAGTTTATCATACTCACCATAAAGTCCTTCATCAACTCATTCATAGTTAGCATCTCCCTATCAAGTTTCTATCTTAATTTTCCAGCTCATGTTAGTCTTGCAGCATTGGAAAATCCATGCATCTACCTTTCCTCTGATTACCTTATGAAGCACAAAAGCCTCTCAAAATTATTTACTCTAATGTATGGCAACCACTAATTAGATTGAATTTAGGGTTTAAACATTATGTACTCCTTGTAGATGATTGTACTCAGTTTTCCTAAATTTTTCCTATGCATAATAAATCTGAAGTTACCGCTCATTTCGAGAATTTTAAGTCTCTTATTGAAAATTAATCCTTTACTTGCATTAAAAATTTTCACTATGATGGTGGTGGTTAATATGTAAGCTATACCTTCATTAAATTTCTAAAAGAAATGGCATACAACTACAATTGTTCTATCCATATACACCACAACAAAATAACATTACTGAATGTAAACACAGATACATCAATGACCTTGCTCGAACCATATGGCTTTATGCTAACCTACCAACTACATTTTGGGTTAATGCTGCTCTTACTACTGTTTACACAATCAATAGGCTACCCTCTATAACACTTGAACACAAGTCAACCTTTGAATTACTACATCACACCACACCTAATTATATATTCCTACATACCTTCGGGTGTCTTTTCTATCCAAACACCACCCATCTAGCACTACACAAATTATCCCCAAGATTAATCCTTTGTATCTTTCTTAGGTATTCGACCCACCACAATGGCTATAGTTGTCTTGACCCTTCTTCGAGATGTACCACATTAATCAACATGTGGTTTTTCATGAATCTATTTTTCCATACACTTCTCTCACATCATCACCCATTATCAGCATATCAAAAAAACACTATTACTCCAATAGTTATTAAATTGTGTTTCTACGCATACGATTCTATAAATTTGTGAATTTAGGAGGATTTTTTAAGTTAACTTATGTATAAAATCTTTTTCTCATACAAACTTATGTTTTTAACCAATCTTACATATCAAACTTGATAGAAACATAAGATTTAATTAAGTTTACCGATTATATATATATGAGATAAATGAATAAAAAAAAATGTAACTAGGCTTTTACCATCTCCATGACTATTAAGACATTAAATCATCCTCTCTATCCCATTCTAATTTCTTTTCCTCCTTCTCTCTCTTTCTCTTAACCCCTTTTTTTGATATTCATAACCTTTATTGTGGTTCTAGTTCCAATAAAAAAATTCATAAAAAAACCATATATTTAATTTTATACCATAAATAGTTAAAAATGAGTTGAAACATTTAGTTCTTTTTAATTTATCATTTTAAAAAAAATAATGGAAAAAAATTAGTTTCTACTCTACTTATAATTTTTTTGTGAATGTTAAATTATAGATTAAGAACTTTTTTTATAGAAAAGGAACTTGATTTCTTTATTTATTTGTTTCCATAATGTATTTCAAGTTTTTTTATAACTATTATAAACGTATCTATAGTTTTTTTTTTTAAGTTATTCCACATAGGTTATAGAAACTTATGTTTTCACGTTTTGATTTTACGTTCTTTATTGATTCTAGATAGAATTGCAAGTTTGATGACCTTGATTACTCCATCACTAACCTTTGCCATAACCCCACCAACACCCATTAACAACCCTCCATCACATCCCTCCCAAATAATGCAAGATCCGCCAGAAATGTCATGCCTTGCCACTCTTCCCACCTTTATGACCTCCCCTACCATTACTATAACACCCTCCTCTACAAACACCATCCTCTCCACCTCTACATATAACACGCCCACCAATCACTCATGTCTATCATTGAACATGCCTAGGGACACATTCATCATCTTCCCTTCCACCCCTCCCCCACAAACTTACACTCCTAAGCCCACTTACCAAATGCTTACCAAATCCAAATTTGGCATTATCAAACCTAAACAAATACCTAACCTTAACACTCATACCTCTCAATTAGAACCCAAACACTACACTAAAGCCCTTTGCTACCCTACTTAGTCTGTTGCCATGAAAGAAGAGTTTAACTATCTTCTAAAAAATAAAACATGGGTTCTGGTGCCACCATATCGTAATCACAACATTGTTGGTATTACATGGAAATTCCACATTAAGTATAACACTAAGAGACAGCTCAAAGGGTATAAAGCTAGACTCATAACTTAGGGTTTTTCTTAAAGGGAAGGTTTTGACAAAATTGAAACATTCAGTCTTGTTGTTAAACCCACCACCATCCAATTCATTCTATCTCATGTTGTCTCCTTTCGTTGGGTCATTCATCAACTTAATGTTAAAAATGCCTTCTTCTATGTCATCTCTCTAAAACAGTTTTCATGAAATAGCTTCCTAGGTTTATTCATCCGCATTATACAATCATGTCTATACACTCCAAGAGTCCCTTTATGGTCTTAAACAAACAACTTATTCTTAGTTCTCTCGATTTAGTAGCTTCTTACTATAGATTGGGTTCTTACAAAGTAAGGCCAACACCTTCATGTTTGTTTACTCCTGTGGCTCTGATATACTTGTCCTTCTACTCTATGTTGATGATATCATCCTTACCAGCAACAATCTATAGCCCCTCTTACACTTCATTTCTACTTTGTTACTCCAGTTTACTAAGAAAGATCTTGGTAATCTACATGTTTTTCTTGGTGTCCATATCCAATAAACCACTTAAGGCATTCATTTGAGTCAATCTCAATTTATTATTGACCTCTTCAAGTGTCACAATATACATTTATCCAAACCAATGCAAATTCCCTTATCTCCCTTAAGTCACCTTATTTCTTAGGGTCATCCTCCTTTGCCCAATCCTACCACCTATAGTGAGATTGTGGGTGTATTACAATATCTTACAATCACTTGGCTAGATATCAATTTTACATTCAATCAATTGAGCCAATACATGCATCAAGAGAATATAAATCACATGTAAGCAGCCAAGTGTGTTCTCAGATATCTTTGCGATACTGTCTCCATTGCCTTACCCATCACTTAAACATCCAGTCTCTCTTTGACTACATTTGCTGACGCTGATTGGGTTGGTTACCCTAACGCTCGTTAGTCCACCACTAAGTATGCTATTTTTCTTGGTTGTAATGTCATCTCCTAATGGTCAAAGATATAACCCACAATATCTTACAGCTTCACAGAGGCTGAATACAAAGCTTTGGCTTATGCAGTTGTTAAGTCTACTTAGATATATAATCTTGCTCAAGAAGTTAGAGTTCTTATTCAGTGACTACTCATCCTCTACTGTAACAACCTTAGTATGGTGTATCTTTCTCATAATCCCATTCAACATGATTGCACTAAACATGTTGATATCGATTATCACTTTAAGTAAGAAATGGTTGTGTCTTGTCAAGTTCTTATCTATTATATTCCTACTTGCAATTAATGAGTTGACATTCTCACTAAGAATTTGTCTATAGTAGCTTCTCATGATCATTGTATCAATCTTACATTGATTGTCACACCTTAAGATTGAGGAGGAGTATTAAAGTATATTTCATATATCATTTAAATAATATTATGTAAGGAGCAGAATAGTATTTTCATTATGTACTAGGGTTACTAGGTCATATTACTATATATATACAATTGTACCACTTAATATTCTTTAAGCAATACAATAAACATTTTCTCAACTTGTATACCTTTAACCTTAAGGTTTGAAGTTACATGTGAATTTTGGTTCCTTTATTAGATCCTAATTTTCACAAACACATAGTATGATGCTTATTTTATTGACACTCACTAGATATGTGCTATGCAATACGATACGTAAGCCAGTTTGTATCATCTCCATGACAACCTCATCTAGATGCTTTGCTACATGCATTAAGATATCTTAAAAAAATTCATTGTACATACCTAAGTCAGTTATTTATAGTGAAATGTGATCAAAACAACTACATACATTTTAAACAATTTGATTCTAGATGAAACTACAAACCATTAAAATCGGTTCAGTTTGCTAAAGGCTTGAACTGAATGGATTCATGGTTAGCATTTAGACTTAACCAACTGTCGATAAAGTTAATTATGAATTAACAAAACTAACAATTTCCGCATTTTCTCTAAGCTCATCTTCTTTCCTTTGTATTCTACAAGCTCTTATTGGCATTTTCTTGTACTTCATGTAACCCTTATACAGTTTCACATGCTTCCATAAGGAAGTTTGAAATGAATACTAGGCAAAATTAAGGAAAGAAAAAAAAAATGAACATGTTAAGTCTTGAACAACATATATGGGGAATTTGGTACTATTGAAAGGAACTTTGTAAATGGGTTCCTTAAGCCCCATTCCAACTTGAGCAAGTCTTAGGCCAAACTATTCTGGTCTATGATCAACATGTTTCCATCACCACCATCCTGTCCGAACCCATAGTCGACCTACATAAAGCTCCTTTAGATAATAAACTGGTACCTTAAGGTTGAGCTCTTTCCTTCAAAAGTCGTCTACATTATGTGATACATACACAAAGAACCGATAAGGTCTACTAATTTGAACCTATCGAAGGCACAAAAGATAAATGGATAAAGAAAAGTTAAGTAACCAAGAGTTGGCTATGAATATGACTCACCATAACCATTCTCGCACTTGAGAGCTAGCTTAATATAATGCATGAGTAGCTAATGATATCACTCGCCACCTTACTTTGCTCAAGAGATAGGATAAGACTCAAGAGAAGCAAAATGAACTTAGATAAGTATGTCACTCTCTTGAATCTTGAAGCTTAAAGTATGTCACTTTCTTGTACATTTTTGCTCTTGAAGTCTCTCTAAAATTCGTATAAGAAAGTGAGACATAAATCCCTAAGCAGGCCTTTTATATCATGTGCGAATTTTCCTTAATTACTACAAGTGACATAGTCGTATCTCTCAAGTTATGTCACTTTCTGTGTACCGCTCTGTTATGCTAAAATCTTTCCTCCAATTGATACAATTATATCATTGCTCATGTCACTTTCAAACTTCATAACTTCTTCATTTCAACTCTGAATTAAGTAAAATTTGTTTCTACTTTCTTATTTTCTTCTAAAGAATGTTCCAAAACCTAGAAATTATAATTTTACTCAATTAAGTATCATTTTATTAAAATAAACCAAAATTTCAAGGGAATATGCTAAAAATCACTATATTAAATATAGTCATTTAAGATCTTATCACATGTGATTTGGAATAAGTTCTCTTTTTACTCATCTTTAATGGAAGGTTTTGAGTTCAAGACATGTTGGACAACTAGGGTCAATTTGTCCAATTCCTCAACAAGCTCATCATTAGCTTCCTTAGCATAGTTTATTCCTCATTTGTCATCATATTCATTAGGCTAATTTGATGGCTTCATTAAGCATGGTAAATTGTTAGAGCTAAACAATATCTCGGATTTCGTACTTTAAGCTAGTAAGGAATCTTGATACTACTAAGGCTTTTAGCTCATTGACCTCACAACGGATCATGAGCATCTGAAATTCTCACACATACTCATTGATAGTATGGTTTCCTTACTTTAGCTCTTGTAACCGAGTAAAAGTATCTTGCAAGTACGAGTCCATATAAGCTATGCTCTCATTACCCTCTTTTTTTTTAGCCATGTCCTGATCTCATGGTATCCTTCCCTTTCTTACATAGCTTAGAAGTTCTTCCATTACATGACAATGTAACCTAAAAACTCGAGGGTCGTAATTTCACCTTATTGTATTTCTCATACTAATAATAATTAAAAATTCTTTCAACCTTCTCTTCTTAGTTAAGGTACTCATCCATATCACTAGTACTATTAAAGGTCGACAGTTGTAATTTCACATGATTAGAAGCTCATGGTGCATCTTACTCTTTTACTTTATAGTACTCATCATCCCCTTCTTCCTCCACATCTTCCAAATTAATCCTTCTTTATGTTAGTCGTCCTATTCCTCCACCTTAGACATGCTAAGCTAGGAATTGCCTCTAGTTTTGCTGAGCTTCATATTGCGCATCTCTACCAATGGAAACAATATAGGGAGCAATATGATGAACCTCAACAGGTTGGGCAGTGGATAACCTACAAACCATACGAGTTAACTCAGTGATCATTGTGGTCATTTCTTCAAAACATTCATCCACACTCCTAGGTGTAGTTGGCATCTATTGTCTATGGTATGTGACCCTACTTTCATTATCACTTATTGCTGCATTTACACTCGAGTAGGTCATCTTCTCTGATAGCAATCTCAACCAACTTCAACTAAATAAGTTGAATACTTAAGCACAACACAATCAAAGAATGCCAACACTCAATAAACTCATAAAACCCAACCTACATAAACTCTACACTTACACACAACCAACCAAACCCAAAAAAAATTCAACGACTAATAGTTGCTCTATTTCATTAGTTTGAAAATAGAGTATAACAATGCCTATTGCTAAAGTACACAAAATACCCCTTTTAACCTTACATAGCTACTTACAACCCCTATACCCACTTGTTAACCCTCAAACACTCTAACCACAAGCACTCACAATATAGTTATAATCTCCATTGAATACATACAACACAACAAGTCTCCTTCATGGCCTCTGCTTTGACATGAACATGATACGTCACACTAAGAACTAATAAGGGTGGTTATATTGGGGTAGGTCAGAATCTATCAAGGGCACAAAAGATAAATGGATAAAGTAAAGTTAAGCGACTAGGAGTCGGCTTTAGATATGACTCACCATAACCACTCTTAGACTCAAAAGCTAGCTCGATATGATGTATGAGAAGTTTATAAGGTCACTCGCTAGCTAACCTTAGGATAAGAGTTAAGAGGAATAAAATGCACTTAGATAAGTAAGTACAAATTATAAAGGAAATATTCGAGTATATTGATGATGAAGATGATGAATCATGTGGTTTACAATATAAGTGTATATTTATATCCAGAATTTTAGGTCAACTATTACATAAGAAGTTACAAAAATGGGTATTTCATCCAAAGTGGAAAAGTACTAAAAAGAATATACACGAAAAGGACAAATTCATAATATATAAGGATAATATCTAGCCTCCATCCGTACTAGTACAAATGTTAGAAGACAAGTGTCGTAGATTAAGAGATTGAGGCCTCTACTAGGTAGAACTTAGGGTAGACTCAAACAGGTTAGTAATTCTCAAATAGCTCGACACGGAGACCTTGATTCTCAACTCTAGTAGATAGTTTCTAGTCATGAGGTGGTGGTCCAAAACATGTTGGTCTATGCTCAAATAGATTTTTCGAAGTATTGACTAAGCCTAGAAATTAAGGACCCAGATACGATAGACCCGAATATGATACGACACAATTTCAACGTGATTACTGTATTGAAAAATTTGACGTGAGATACAAATAGGTCAAGCCTATTTAAACATGGTTAAATTCATGTTAGGATTCAGGTCAAGTTTCTAGACCCTGATACAGGATACGAGACATGTTATATATTTTTCCCTATTTGCATTCTATTGCATAAATTATTTCTTTATAAGTCAGAGGTCTCAATTAAAGGTATTATACACTTTTAGTTACATATTTTTTTTTCCTGCATTGTAAGGGCAAAATTTTATATACTCATATGTAACTTCTTTGCCTGTCTTCCTTGAAAATTTAATAGACAAAGTGATAAATTTCAAAATTAACACTACTAATAATACTAGTATCCATTTGAGTCATAATTGTACTTAATTTAGTAATATTATATACTCTTCTTGCTACATTGTAATTTAAATAGGTAAAAAATTATGAACTCATGTATAGATTTTTTTATTGTTTTCCTTGAAAATCTAATAGACAATGTGATAAATCTGGAAATCAACAATGGTAGTAACATCAATATCCATTTAATACATGGTTCCACTTAATTTAGTAATGTCATATAATTTAAATTTGTGAATTTTCCATATTTGGTAAGATATTGCTTTACTAAAACTTTTGCTTGAGTTGTAATTTTATATTAACTATGAACATATTATGTAATTTGTTTTTGTAAAAGTTAAATGTTAATATTGTTCTTTTCCTATTTTATCTAGATTTAATTATAAATTTTTAATCAATAAATGGTATCAAACTTAACATAAACAAAATATAAGGCAATATGAATTGTCAACACTAATATAAACAGGTCTAACCCGAACAAGAGACATACTAGATCATAGGTTTATATTTTCATACATAATTAATAAATGGATCATATAAGAGGTTTAGTGTTTTCAAACATAAACACGTTTAGACATAAAAACGAGAAACGATTTGATAACACGAATTGCCAACCTTATGTTAGATGGATCACTTGGTTCACCATAAGGTTGGCACTCTATGATCATAGTTAGAGTGTACAATTTAGAATAAGTGGAGAGCTAAGGAAGGTCGAGTCTAGACATTAGTTCGGAGTGCTCGGTACATGGACGAGAAGTAAGAATTTGTCATACCATGATCTCTAGACCTTAAGCTCAGGTAAGGGTCAGAGGTCTAACTGGCCGATTCCTGTCATCATGGTCATACTTATAAACATCCCATTTTTGTCCTCTTATTATTTTAGATCTTTTTCTTTTTGTTATAGAGGGTCTTAATATAGAAAATTTAGAAAAAAAAATATAACAAATAGAAAATTAAGAAAAGTGCAAAAAATAGAAAATTTAGAGAAGTTTAGAAAAATAGAAAATCTAAAGAAAATAGAAAATTTAAAGAAAATAAAGAAGGAAAATTAAGCTTCATTTTTTCTTTAATTATTTTTATTTTTTATTTATTAAAAAAAATAACTTAAGAAAAAAGGGGGTCGGACCAAGTTTTAAAACCTAATTTGTGTAGTTTTGAAACAGGGCTAAGGCCTTGATCATTTGGCAAAGGACACAAAGGGGGCGCTCTTGGCACGTCCATTTCATTTGCAACATGAGCATGCATTGTACGTACGCAAGGGGCTACGTAGTACGTGCTCAATACGTGACCATTTGCCCCATTTCCTCTTTCAATTCCACAAACTCACAGTAATGAAGAAAAAGAAAACTCATGCGACCCACCTTTTAGCATGATTTCATCAAATTAAATGTGGGAATTAAAAGGAGACATGGTGTACTTTGAATCTAGACTCAATTTTTGTCCAAAAGCATAAATTTTGGAATCTAATTAGGTCTAAAAAGATGGGAAAAAAAATAAAAAATGCCTTAAAACCTATTAACTTCAAATCTTCAAATTCAAAATGTTTTTTGACTTATTGAGCTTAAACAAGGGTAGAACACTATAAATTGACAATTGAGAATAATTTCTATCATGAATTTCCACACAACAATCTCCCATTCGAGCTTAATCTCAAGTTTCTCTCTTTAGCACGAACTCTCTCTCTCTCTATAATAGCATCCTTTGCGGTGGTTTTCAACGAGAACCACCACCACCATCCATTTCCCCATCCTCGAAAAATAAGACCCAACCCTCCTTACAACACCAAGAACTACTATGAGTAGCAACTACCCCTATTGCTAGCGACCTATCTTCAAAACACCACCAAATGGTTGCTGTTAGCTAAGGCACTACTCATAAACCTACTAAACCTAATAAAAAACGCATAAAAGTAGCCTTCTCCACTTGGAAATCACCTCGAAACGACCTCTAATGCTCTACTTTAGTTGCTACAACTCTTTATTCTTAATTGAACCTGGATCCATGCCCCAACTCGACCGTTCCAGCACTTAGCTTTGACCTATGTGAACTCCAATTTAGTTTGACCCTCTTTTCAATTTTTGCTATTATATATGTATATATATTATTTATTCTAATGTAATTGTAATTGAAAAAAAAAATCTAAAGAAAGAAAAAAAAAAGAGAAAGAGTAGCTTAATTTATTTTATTTTATTTTCTTTATTTTTCTCGGATAAAACTTGAACAAGAAAAAATAATGATGATAAAAGAATAAAATAAGATAAAATAAATAAAAATAATAAAAAAATAGAAAATTGTTTTATGAGTTAGAAAAATTTGCTTTCTAAAAATAAAAATGAATAAACCCTTTCAAAATAAAGCTTCTTTACAAATCCTTTTTCGAAAAAATAAGACCTTAAAATTAGAACCCTTTTTTAAAAACCAAATAAAGTAGCTAAGAGAATGTAAATTCAGCCAATCTTTAAAAATTAAGAATGATCGACAAGTTAAAATTATCTTAAATGAACTACGAGAGTTTGATCTTGAATAGTAGGTACGTAGACACTCGTATACAAATACGAGGCAACTTAAAATATGAAAAGTTTTTCTTTTTTCATCTTTACAAATAATGGTTCAATTATCCTTTTTTTTTTTCTAGTAGATTTAATGTTATTAACTTGCTTACATGTAATTGGATTTTTTCTTTTAGAAAGGTATTTTGGAAAAGTGAATCTGAATTTGAAAAGTTAAAAAGTGGTACCTATTAAAGGTTTAATTGAGTAACCCTCAAATCTAAAATCTTTAGTTTTCAAAAACCTTTTTTCTTAAAATTGGCTTTTCAAGTACACTATTGTTTAGATTAAATCGATTCATCTAATCGATTTACATAACCCACTCTCTTTCTTGACTCCGGTCGGGTGATGACTCCAAGGATTTTTAAAACATGTTAAAAAACCAAGTTTTTCTTAACTCTTAGTTGAGAGTCAGTATTAAATGGGTTAGGGTTTAATATTAATTAAGTTGAGAAAGGTAATAAAAACAGGGAAAAAAATCAAGTTTGAGAGATTAGCAACTCCATTAGGGAAGTTAAGAGGGTTAGCCACTTAAAAAAATTTCCAAAATTAAATTTATCTTTCAAAATACCTATGTTGTTTTATTTATTTATTTCATGTATGTACTTTGTTTTAATTACTATATTTACATTTCATGCCACATAGGGTCATTTATTGCATTAAGGATGTAGAGTAGATATGATCAGACCTAAGCTATCTTAAGACCTTAGGAAGGGGGCTACTATGTAAGCTTCTAGTGTAGTGAGGTAACTACAGCTCGATGTTGATTAGGATACCCCACTTAAACTTCAATATGACTAAAGAACTATTTTATTAAAAATATGTGAGGTTACGGAGTTTGAGTATCTTTAGAACCTATCCTAATTGCATATACTTCCCTTAAAGTTTGAGTTAATACACTACTCTTAAGAATTACAACCTTACTAATGTTTAAAAGTTTTAATGCAATCATTTTTTGAAAATAACAGTAAGGTTGCAACTTAAGGAATAATGTATTAGTGCAAATGATCCTAACATATGCATGTTTCTATGTATATTCTTTTATTGATAACTGATTTTTGTCTATGAAATGTTTAGGCCTAAAATAGTAGATAACCAAGTGAATAATCAAAGAACTGATAAGTTACAGGACCTCTTTAGGATTTGTGAGCAGCTACCAAAGGCTAAAATTGTTTATCTAAAGGAGAAGGTTAAATACTCTAAACCTCACAACCAGGCCTTAAAAGCTCTTTTTGGACAAGTTACTAGGGAAGCCCATGAAATGCTATAAGACCTTTAAACCCCTATGCAAGGCTTAGTTTAGGGTTTTTTTTTTTTATAACTAAGTAGCCTAGAATAAAAGTCAAGTTTCAAATCCCTTAGGCTCTCTTCCTTTGCTTTCTATACTCCATTTTTCTAAAATAATAAAAGTTTCTTTCAGTTTATCGTTCTTCATCCTTCAGTATTCCCTTTTTGTAAATAATCTTTTAATAGTATTCTTATGACTATTATTCCTTCTCATCCAGGGAAATATAAATAAATTCCATAGACTTGTAAATAAAACTCCCTAAAATCCCTATACTTGTTTGTAATTAGAATTCTTGGTTTCTATAAAGTAAAAATTTATCTTTCTCTCTCACACATAAAAAAAGAAAAGAAAAGAAAAGTTGCTATGCTTATAAATCCTTCTTAGCTCAACCCAAATACAAAAGAGCTAACCTAAGCATAAGCCTTTGGCCTACTTAAGCAATTAGCCTAAACGCATCCGATCCAAACGAAGCCATTTTGCCTGTTAAGGAAGCTGACCCAAACACTACCCCCTTAGCCCATTTAAGCAGCCAATCAAAACACAAACCCTTAGTTACTCAGCCCATTCAGGTAACTTACCCAAACACAAACTACAACCCATTACACTAACCCTTAGCTTACTCAGGTAGCTAACCCAAAGCCAATGGCCTATCATGGCAGTTGAACTAAATACAAACCCTAGCCCATTAAGGCATCCAAACAGAGCCAAAATCGTTGTCACTTGAAAAAAAGGCTTAACATGAACCAAGTTAAACATGAAATCCAATGCAGCCACAGTCTTGAATGAGAAGTTTCACACCATGGCTTTTCTTAAGAAATTGGGGGGGCAAAGTCAATCTGTAGCACATGGCAAATAAATAATAAATTCCTCCCTAAGGAATCAGTAACTCACCTTTTTTTTTTAAAGAGTTTAGAATGAAAAGAGGTAAACTATATCCCACACATTAACCTTAAAACAATTTGAGAGTTGAGTGACATAACGATGAGGATATTTTAAACTTATTCTTTAAAGGAGGTTTATTTTGAATGTGATACGTAAATTAAAATGAAGTTAGACATTCATTTTTAAATGGAAAATGCAATTATCCTTTGTTAACCTCATTAGACCAACTTGAAATTTATTTTTTAAATTTAAACCCCATTAAGAACTATCCTATATTAGGGTAATTCAGAGTTTAGAGTCATTGATTAGGAGAGAAAGATAAAATTGGGTTATGCTTACTTCAGTAACATAATTCAAAGACAACTTTTATTTCTGATAAGTTATTTTTCTTTCAAATGAAGATAAGTCGACACCCTTCAAACATCTTTAGCTTATACTTACCTCACCTGAGCTGATATACTCAAAATCCATATATTTAGGGCCTTCAGTCTCTTAAAGTCAAAGACTCAACCATAAAGGCCCAAAGAAAAAGGGGTAAAGTAAAAAAAAAAGAAAAGAAAGGAAGAGTAGGGCAACAAAAAATATATATATTAAAAAAAAAGAAGAAGAAAGAAAAAGGGCGGAAAAATTGGGCCCAAGTATAAGGTGAAAGCCCTAGAAGATGTATCACATCTTAGTTGGGGCAGCAAAACTAAATCACGATGTTAAGAATTAAAGCCTGAATAGCCTAAAAAACACAAGGACTTAAATCTCATGCCTAACCTAAAAACATAAGCCCTATTTATCCATTCTAAGCCCAAAAACCCCAAAACCTCCATATCTACTATGAATCACACTTCAAAATCACAAAAAAAAAAAAAGAAAAAAATTCACCCATGCTGAATCACACAAGGCTTCCCTACCCATAAGACCTCCCACATTCAATAAATACTTTTTTGATCTTAAAAGATAATTTATCTTTAATAAAAATTATTTTTAAAACTGGGGCAAGCATACTTTTAGTTTTTTTCTAACGATTCTTGCCTTATACTCTTGCGTTGAATAAATAAATCTTTTAAAATAGGCCTTCTCATCAACCCTCTTGAAACCATTTGACCAAAAGCCTAAATTTATAATGCTAAACCGAAAAAGCCTCAACTGATTAATGAAAGTATATCACTTACAAATTGGACTACAATTTTTAGAATAGTAGTTAGGAGTGAAATTTAGATCAAGAGTGTGTACGAAAGTCCTTTTTAACTAGACTAATCATGAGTTATCTTTTCTTTAGGAAATGATTATTCAAAATCATAAGGCCCAATGAGGAAGCTCAACATGAGGGTCAAGAAACATTTTCAAGATGAATACGAGATGCCTTACACGGTTACTAGGAAATGGGATGATTATAACATTTTCTTCTTAAATAAGAATTTATACTCGTTAGCAAACTTTCAAGAAAAGAAAAAAGAAAAAAAAAGAAGAGAGAGAAAGTAAAGGCTTGTCATAAGCTTTTTTGTCCATTTTCAAATCCATGTTGGCTCGAGTAGCCAAAATTTCAGTTTAAGTCATCTGTTTCCTTGTTAATGTAGTCATACTTTTTAAGTTGATCATACCAATCTAATTCATTAAGGGACTTAATCCCTTAAGCATTTCTTTGTCATTAGATGGTTCTCACTAAATTATTTATTTGTAAATATTTTTCAAGTTAAGAAGTTTTTAAACTAGTTATGTTCCTTGCTTTGCTTCTTTAATCTTTCTTATTTCCCTTAGGGTTCTAGTCGACTCTTAGAGCATTGTCCCCTCTTTCATTTATTTTTAGGGTTTTAGCTAGCTCTTAAAGCGTTGTCCTATTTTTAATTGATTTTTAAGGATTCTAGCCAGCTCTTAGAGTATTGTCCTATTTTTAATCCATTTTTAGGGATTCTAGCTAGCTTTTAAAGTGTTGTCCCCTCTTTTCATCCTTTTTAGAATTCTAGCTAGCTCTTAGAGTGTTGCCCTACCTTCAATCCATTTTTAGGGTTGTAGCTAGCTTTTAGAGCATTATCCCATCTTTAATCCATTCTTTTTAGAGTTATAGCTAGCTCTTAGAGAGTTGTCTCATCTTTCATTCTTTTTAGGCTTTTAGCTAGCTCTTAGAGAGGTGTCTCATCTTGCATTCTTTTTAGGGTTGTAGCCAGCTCTTAAAGCATTGTCGCATCTTTTATCCTTTTTAGGGTTTTAGCTAGCTCTTAGAGTATTGTCCAATTTTTCATCATTTTTAGGGTTCTAGCCAACTGATAGAGCATTACCTCAACTTAATCTTTTTCTTGTCTTTTAGTGAGCTCGTAGGGCACTTCCCATTTCCAATTTCTCTTTTAGGTTTTTTAGGTAACTCATAGAGCACTATCTTGACTCGATCTTTTTAGTAAGCCCTTAGGGCGCTTCTCATTTCCAATCTCTCTTTACAGTCTTAGCAAGCCTATAGGGCGCTTCCCTTCATCAATTTTGTAGCAAGCCTATAAGGTACTTCTTTTCACCAATGTTCTTGACCAACCCATACGGCACTTCCATTCATCAATCTCTCTTTAGGGTCTTAGTGAGCTTATAGGATGCTTCCCTTCATCAATCTCTCTTTAGGGTCTTAACGAGCCCATATGGCATTTCCCTATTCATCAATCGCTCTTTAGGGTTTTAGTAAGCCCATAGGGTGCTTCCCTTCATCAATCTCCCTTTAGGATCTTAGCGAGTTCATAAGGCGCTTCCTTTCATCAATTTCTCTTTAGGATTTTAGCGAGCCCATAGGGTACTTCCCTTCATCAATCTCTCTTTAGGGTTTCAGCTATCCCATAAGCTGTTTCCCTATTCATCAATCTCTCTTTAGTTTTAGTGAGCTCGTAAGATACTTCCCTTCATTAATCTCTCTTTACGATTTTAGCTAGCTTGTAAGGTACTTCTCCTCATCAATCTCTCTTTAAGGTCTAAACAAGCATGTAAGGCGCTTCCCTTCATCAATTTCTCATAGGGTCTTAGTAAGCCCATGATACACTTCCCTTCATTAATTTCCCTTAAAGTTTTTCATAAGTCTATAGGGCACTTCTTCTAAATCAATTTAGGGTTGCTGGTCCTCGAGAAACATTCCCACCTAGGTTAGTGAGCTCAAAAGAGCATAACTAGGTTTTTCAAATCGATTTCAATTTAAGATTTCTAGTCTTCAAAAGACGCTCCTACCTAAATTATCGAGTTCAAAAGATCATGGCCAAGTTTTCTTAAATTGATTCTAATTTAGGGTTGTTAGTCCTTGAGAGACACTCTCACCTAAGTTAGTGGGCTTAGAAGAGCACGACTAGGTTTTCTAAATCGATTCCAATTTTGGGTTGTTAGTTCTTAAGAAACACTCCCACTTGGGTTAGTGAGCTCGAAAGAGCACAACCAAATTGATTCCAATTGAGGGTTGCTAATCCTTTAGAGATGCTTCCGCTTAGGTTAGTGAGCTTAGAAGAGTACGACTAGGTTTTCTAAATCAATTCCAATTTAAGTTTACTACTCCTCGAAAGACGTTCCACCTAAGTTAGTGAGCTTAGAAAAGCATGACCAGGTTTTCTCAAATCGATTCCAATTTAAGGTTACTTGTCTCGAAGAGATGCTCTTGCTTAGGTTTATGAGCTTAAAAGAGCACAATCAAGTTTTCCAATCAAGCTATGAGATGACTTAAAAAGTAAATGATATTCGAATGTAGCTAGGCTTCGATACTAAGATGATACGGATTCGTGGATGAACATACAAACCTAATATCACTCATAACTGAAAGGGGTGGGTCTAAGCTATGAGATGACTCAAAAAGTAAATGATAGTCGAGGGATGAACAGGGATTCCCATGTACTGATGATGGATATGACACACCAATGTCTTATACGAGCTTGGGTCACACTTGATATGACGCATAAGTATGGTCGGAGGTTATTTACCACTAGTCCACGCTCAAATAGGCTAGATAAGAGTAGCTCAAGAGTAGCTCAAGAGTAAGCAAAAAGAATACTTAGCTCAAGAGCAAGCAAAAAGAATACTTAGCTCAAGAGAGAGTAAAAAGTTCAGTATATTCTTATGTGTATTAATGATGTGGCTATTATATTATGTGAGTATTTATAGTACCTTATTATGATGAGTCCTAAGTTACATAAATTATAAAAAATGGATCCTTATTTGCTAAGCAAAAAGGAGAATAATTTACAAGAAAAGTATGAAATCATGTAAAAAGAACATGCTCTATCAAAAAGGGTATTATAGTTGTCAGAAAAGACAGCGAGTGCTCATTTTACTCAGTGCAATTCTAACAATATTGTGAGCCAAGCAAAGGTTGTCCTTTGATCAGGTTTGTTTGGCATTTGTAGTTTGGCACCCTGACGTTTGGGGTCGGATAGGGGTTGGCTTAAGGGTAACTCACATTCAGGTCGATCTCGACTGGTCAACTCTTTACAATTGTAAGCTTAGCCTCAGTATTGGGGAGATGGTTGTTTTCCTGATTTGGTGCTTGGACTGGGGTATTACGGAGGGATTGGCTCCACGTATCGACTAATCACCTAAGTAGCTTCTTGGAAGGTGTAGAGAACAAAGTAGCTTAGCATTTTCAATAGGGATAAATACTATTCTTCAGTGTTTAACTCACCTTAGACAGCTCGGCGAACCATCTGTAAAAACCCTTAAGCTTGGGAGCTAGTGATCAGTCCTTGATCCCTATTAGCCTAGGTTAGTAAGCTCAAAGGAACACAATCAGGTTTTTAAATCAATTCCAATGTAAGGTTAATGGTCCTCAAGAGACGCTTTCATCTAGGTTAGTAAGCTCAAAAGAGCATTGCTTGGTCTTTCAAGTCAATTTCCAATTTAAGGTTACTAATCCCTTAGAGATGCTTCTTCCTAGGTTAGTCAAGTCAAATGAACACTACTAGGTCTTTCAAATCGATTTCCAATTTACGGTTGATAATCTCTTAGAGATGCTTCTACCGGGGATAGTTAGTTTAGAGGAGCACTTCTAGGTTTTTCTCGAATCAATTCTAATTTAAGATCGTTAGTCCACTAGAGATGCTCCTACTTAGGTTAGTCAGCTTAAAGGAACATGATTAGGTTTTCAATTTAGGGTCTTAGCCATCTCAAGGAGCGTTTTGCTCGTTCACCTAGATAGTCAACTCAAAGAAGCATTTCCAGGTTTTTCTCGAATCGATTCCAATTTAGGGTTAGTAGTCCATTAGAGACACTCCTACCTAGGTTAGTCAACTCAAAGGAGTACGACTAGGTTTTAATTTAAGGTCTTAACCAGCTCAAGGAGTGCTTAGTCCATTCACCTAGGATAGTTAGCTCAAAGGAGCACTTTTAGGTTTTTCTCAAATTAATTCTACTTTAGGGTTACTAGTCTACTAAAGACACTTCCGCCTAAGTTAGTCAGCTCAAAGGAGCACAACTAAGTTCTCATTTAGAGTCTTACCTAGCTCAATGAACACTTCGCCCATTCACTTAAGATAGTCAACTTAGAAGAGCATTACTAGATTTTCCAAATCGATTCCAATTTAGGTTTTCTAATCCATCAAGGATGCTTCTACCTAGGTTAATTAGTTCATAGGGGCACGACTAGGTTCTCATTTAAGGTTTTAGCCAGCTTAAAGAGTATTTCACTTGTTTACCTAGGATAGTCAGCTTAGAAGGGTATTACTAGTTTTCAAACTGATTTTTCTCGATTGGCTCTTAGAGTGCCTTCTCTCCTTTTTATCTTTCACCAAACCCCTAGTAGACTGAGTCTAAGACAACTAGCTAGTTGTCGCGCTTCTTAAGGTAAAATTTATTCTTAGAGCAAAAATAATGTCTCTTTTGTCTTTGTAGTAAAGTTTTATTTAAACTTCACTACAAAGAAAACTAACGGTAAGCACCCCATTTTTACCCCCCACCCCCCATGTAATTTTAAATTTTTGTTTTTTTTTAATAGAGGGTCCTAACATAGAAAATTTAGAAAAAAAAATGAAAATAGAAATTTAAGAAAAGAAAAAAAAAATAGAAAATTTAGAAAAGTTTATAAAAATAGAAAATCTAAAGAAAATAGAAATTTAGAAAAAAAACACAAAAAATAGAAAATTTTAGAAAAATACAAAAAAATAGAGGAATTTAGAAAATAGAGAAGGGAAATTAAGATTCATTTTTTCTTTAATTATTTTTCTTTTTTTTATTTATTAAAAAAATGAACTTAAAAAAAATTAGTCTATCTAGTTTTGTTGAAGGCTTTAATCATTTGGTGAAGGATACAAAGGGAGCGTGCTTGACACGCCCATTTCACTTGCAATGCGTGAGTAGTATGCGCCCAATACGTAACCATGTGCCCCATTTTCTCCTTCAATTCCAAAAGCTTGCAATAATAAAAAAAAAAAAAGAAAACTTACACGATCCCCTATCTTTTTTATCTTATTAAACCTACCTTTTGGCATGATTTCATCAAATTAAATGTAGGAATCAAAAGGAGACATGGTGTACTTTGAATCTAGTCTCAATTTTAGTCTAGAAACATAAATTTTAGAATCAAATCAGGTCCAAAAAGATGGGAAAAAATAAAAAAAATTCCTTAAAACCCATTAACTTCAAATTTTCAAATTCAATGCATATTTTTACTTGCTGAGCTTAAGCAAGGGTGGAACACTATAAATTGGTGATTGAGAGCCTATTTCCATCATGAATTTCTACACAACAATCTCTTATCCAAGCTTAATCTCAACTTTCTCTCTCTAGCATAAATTCTCTCTCTCTTTATAGTAGCACCCTATAAGGTAGTTTTCGACGAGAACCACCATCTTCGAAAACATAAAACCTAAGCCCCCTTTACCACTAAGCACCGCTATAAGTATCAATCACCACCATCGTTGATGACCCATCTCTAAAACACCACCAAATGATTGTTGTTGATTAAGGCACCACTCTAATCGTTGCAACTCTTGATTAAACTCTGATCTGTACCACGACCCGACTACTCCAACGCGTACCTCCTACCCATGTAAACTCCAATTCAGTCTAACCCTCTTTGCCATTTTTGCTATTTTATATATAGATATATTATTTTATTTGTTTATTCTAATGTAATTGTAGCTAAAAAAAATAAAAAAAAAAAGAAAAAAAAGATATAGTAACTTAGTTCATTTTTTTTATTTCATTTTCTTTAAATAAGAAAAAATAATGATGATAAAAGAATAAAATAAAATAAAATAAATAAAAACTAGAAAATTGTTTTATTACTTAGAAAAAATTTCTTTTCAAAAATAAAAATGAATAAACCCTTTCAAAATAAGGTTTCTTTAGAAATATTTTTTCCAAAAAATAAGTCCATTAAAATTAGAACCCCTTTTTTTTTAAAACCAAGTAAAGCAACTACGAGAATATAAATTCGGCCAATCTTTTAAAATTAAAAAATTAGGCTCGACAATACCATCATCCTAAAGAGCGCGATCAACCTGCCTAAGAGTGTGAGTTTAATCCAAAGACAAAAGGCTAAAGGTATATTACAAGCAATAATTGATAAGGTTCCTTAACTCGAACAATAGCATGACCCATAGTTTCTCAGGTTATAATTGCCACCACAATGCCCACTTTTTATACTTAGTTGGCGCATATTCGCTCTATAATGGGAAGATGATCCTTAGATTCTCACTAGCTTGCCATTATAAATAGAGGTATGCCACCAATAGGAAACCATCTTCATACACTCATTCTCTCAAGCTTTATTGTACTATTGCGTTACTTACTCTCCTTCGAACACTTTTTGACTTAAGTATTAGATTGACGATGCTAGACAAAGTCTTAGCACCCCTCGTTATGACTTGTTTTGTAAGACCTACATTTGGACACTTCATGGCCCAACTTTTCATTCCACTCTACTATTAAAATCTTAGATACAACATTTATGGCACAATTTATAGGAAGCTTCCTAAGACCTAAAGTTATTGTTTGGATAATTGGCACTCTAGATAGAATACAAGATAAGTAAATCATTATCTAGCATAAGTACCTTCCTCTTTTCCAATGAATTAAAATCTTCGGTAATAAGATTTTGTAGAAAGAGAAGAAGATCAAGAGAAAGATGACTATGAATTGTTTATTCTCCTTTAAGAATGTTTAATTTTCTAAAACTTAGAATGCTACAGCCTATTAGATGTTCTTATTATCTACTGACATATCATGCAGAATTTTTACTAGAATCTCCAAAAACCTGCTGTAGTCTCCAAAATATTCATAATAAAATTTAATTCCTCAATTAAATGTCAAATATCTTCAAAGTAAATTGTGTAAAATTTTGAATAAAAATTTTAAAACTCTAATAAGTGGTCTAACTCATCAATCATTCCTATGATTGAAAATCTAATTATCACTCCCCAACTTAGCAAACTTGACGATCGAATCCAAAACTTTCAAACTTTATCATTTTTACTCAAGTACTTATACTTGAAAAATATTACAGGGTCAGCCGAATCCCAATAGAGAATATGACATATACATGTGCATGTATAATTTCCAATCACCTATGAATACTAAATGCATTAATACAACAATGGTCCATATAATTATTTTTATTTTTTATTCGACAAGCAATATAGGGGTACTTAAGACACTAGTACAATCATATAGGATTAGCATTGGGTCCTGCTTAATACCCTAGAAACTAAAAGTCAACCTAAATCTCATTAGATTATTTCTAAGCGTGATTCTACCCTAAAAAGCGTCATATAAGGATCAATAGGGCATCGCCCTAAGTTTGCTAGTTCTCTTAGTCCCTTGGGCCCAACAAAGCACACACAACACATTTACATTTAAATCGAATAGTTAATTAAGTCCAATTAAATAATTAGCCTAGCAAATACACATCATAAGCAAGTATCTCCTGCACAAAATGGATAATTCACTAGAAACCATCTCAAACTCTCTAAAATCTATCAAAGAGTACATACAATAAGGCTCTATACAATATTCAAATCATTGGGAACCTATCCTAAATCCCAACTTCGGCTTTGCTATTTCCTCGACCAACCTCAAGTAACTTAAAGAAGGAAGTTTTTTAAGAAAATGTTTGATTCTTTTAAAAACATGTTTGAAGTTAAGTTACTTAAGATGCTTTAAAAAATAGTTTGAGAGTATAAAATGTGCTTTTAAAAACAAAGGTTCGACTTCAAGGAAATTAGTTTAAGAAAATGGAACAAAAGTAAGCTTAGCCTAGCCTATTGGAACGAACTAACTGCATAATTCATTAAGGACTAGCCAGCTGGTCCTTACTAGCATTTTGTAACCAAGACAACTAGGCTCACATTTCCTTTGGAACTAGTCGGCTGGTCCAAATAGATTTCACAATTTCACATAATATGTTCCTGAAAATCTATGGAACTCCCACTCCTCCTTCATGTTTTACATCAAACATCAACCCATTACTTTATCCCAACTTTTCATCAACAAAACTCCTTTCTTTTCATTCCAACAATATCATTCATCCACCAATAATCATCTCAACCAATCACTAACTCACAACCCTTTTAACAATATAAAAGGATTAAGGGTTTTTAAGATCAAAACTTACCGTAGGGCTTGAATTGCCACACTATAGTTGGATTCATCACGTGCAAATGGCAAAATGAAAACATTTACTTGTTTTTCATAATGCCCGAGAGGAAAAGCGAATATTGAAACCAAGAATTGATAAAATTTGTCAAGAAATCACTTTTTCAAAACCTACTTTTGAGATACATCGTTCCTATGTTGATGCTACAGTTGACAGAGGCTCTATAACTTCCAATAAAAGGGAATATTAAAGGCGTCTCTATAAAGAGGGTTTCCTTGGTAAGGTTTCCATCTTTCTTTGGTTGCCCAAAACCATCCTTTCCCACTGAACTTTAACTATTTTTTTATGCTCCTAGCTTTTTTATTATATCTTTTAATGATTTCGCGGGGTCTTACAAAATGTATTCATGCAATTGAAATAGTGCTCAAAGTCAAAACGGCACTGTAGTGTATTAAAACTTGTTTTAATTTTTATTTTACCCAACTACCATTCTCCTCCATCTAACCGTGTAGGTGGAAATATTTCTATTTTGCAGGCCACTATTTTTCTCTCGAGAAATGAATGGAAATAGGTAGAAATAAGTGACAATTATAAAATTGTCCTTTACAAACAATGTTTGCCAATAAAAAAGTAAAAGCAATTTTGTTAAATACTAACTTCATTTCCCTCCATTTACCTTCATTTCCTATTCTAAGACAAATAAAAAAGAAAAAGAAAAAGAAAAAGAAAAAGAAATGGAAACGTTTCCTCCCATTTCCTTCATATTATACCAATCACATAATGATACTTCCATTTCATTTCATTTCTACTCTTTTCTTTTCTTTTCCACACCTTGGATCCATTTTTCCTTTATCAAAGATTACCAAACACTAAGGAAAAGTATTTACCCCACTACCTCACTATCTTAAATGAATATTTGATGCTTGGATTTTTTAATCTTCTATATCCTGGATTAATTAGCAAAGGACTAAGAACCATAACCATTAATTTTAGGTTTGCCGACATGCTGTGGAAAATGATAGTGGGCCCAGTTTTCATGCACACAATAGAACCTACTTATGCATAAAAATAAAAAGGATATTAGTTTAAACCAGTGCCCGTAGTCCTCAACTTGTGCAAGAAAATGATTGCCAATTGACATCGCCATAGAGTCAAGTTAATCTTAGTTTATCAAGAAAACACTTATACAAAGTAATCACGTACGAACACTTTGGAGACTCTAGATTCATAAGGCAGAATTCTTATTTCTTAATATTAAAAATTTTTATATTGGAATCTAAGAGAGGTCTCAGTTTTTTGTGGTGACTGCTAATTACTTTAGGTCACTTTTTAGATGAAATTGTGCTTATAATATAGTCTATGGTTCTAAAAGATTCCGAAGTCATCGAAGTATATTGGTATTGGGTGGACGTTGTTCGCTTTAGTTCAATTTACCCCTATCAAATAAACCAATCATAAGGTAAGATCGGTCTTTTCATTACTCTAAATAAAACCATACAGACTTCTTTTTTTTTTTTTCCTTCTTTCTTTTTTGTGGCAAAATTCTTTCTGAACCTTAATAAAATCGGTTCCATTAGATCCACAAAATAATTATACCATATATAATTATCGGAAATTCATTGAAGAAGAAACTACTCTCATCGAAGAAGTATTCGTAAGATGTAGAAGGGGTTGGGAGAAAAATATCGATTCTCAATGTAAGTTATCATTCTCGTGTATACGTGCATAAGGTGGTAGGGCAAGTTCAAGAGAAAAACGACTAGAATGGACTCATCAAAATCCATACTCCATAAAGCAAGATTCGAAGAGATATTCTTCCACAACGTTCAAATTTGTTCTCAAATTATAAGATGAAAAAAGTAAATAAAAGAAAATTAAAAAAAATAAAATAACAAAACAACTCTTTGTATTTACATCTATAAACAAAGATGGAGTAGCAAAAAAAGGATATTATTATACAGCATATTTTTCAGTATTTCAGTTCCATTACACGAGCTTACAATTTGGTTCGATTTTATATCCATCACATCCTTTATATTATATTTGGAAAGAAGGAAAGAAATAAAGAAATGGGAAGTAAAGAAAATGAAATGAAAGAATTAGAAAAAAAAAAAGAAAGTGAGTGGAAAATTTTTGTTTGGATAAAAAAGGAAGGAAAATGAAAGAATTGGGATTAAAGTTAATTAAAAATATCGTTAAATATATTAAGTATCATAAATGTCCTTGAATTTTAAAATTATATTTATATTTAAAGTGTATTTTAGTAATATTATTCATTTCCCTTCTCATTCTCTCCAAGCATGGAGAGAATCATTTTTGTAGAACTTAAAAGGAATACTTTTCTCCTCAAATCCATTCAGTCCACTTTCCATCTTAATTCAAACAAGCAAAGAGTAATTTTTTCTCTCTTAATTCTTTCCTCTATTCCAAAATATAGATAAAATAAAATAAAATAAATCAATTCTTTCTATTTACATTTGTAAGTAAAGGTGGAGGAAGAAGAAAAAAAAAAAAAGAAGATATTATTATAAAGCCCATTTTTCAATATTTCAGTTTCATTACACGAACTTACGAAATGGTTCGGTTTTATATCCATTGCATCTCTTAAAATGATGATGGCTTCGTTTCTCTAGAGTAACTTGGAAGAAAAATAAGAAGGGGAAGAAAAGGCAAAAAACAAAAGCAGAAGGAGAAGATCTTTCCCAACTTGTCTTACTTGGAGACTCTATTAGCAGTGTCAGCGCTGTTCTTTTGATCTATGTGCCTTTCAAGGATCTCCTGTGAAATTTTCCTCGAGCTTTTGCTAAGCAAATACTTCTTGGTGCCTTTGTACGTATTAATGATTGGACTTCGAGTCACAATTTTATAACAGTATCTCCGTCCAGGATCGGGACTCTAAATAAACAAACTTTTTCTATTTACATTATGGATGACAGGTTCTTAGTCCCTTTAAGGTTCTTGGCTAATGAATTCAAAAACTAATGTTTCATTTATTTTGTTATTACTTTTAGTATTATGTTAGTTTAAATTTTTATATTATGAGTTCTGTAAAGTCCTTAAGAAAATAAAATTTTAAATTGTTGATTTGATATTTAGAGATTTTAAATGGGTAATTATAAATGAGAATGCTTCAAAAAAAAAAAAATAATAATAATCCAGCTTGTTAACAGGTGAAAAGAAAAACTTTTCATTATTTAAATTATACAATTAATTTTAATATTACAAATACAAAGCCATAAATATCTTTAAATATTTTTTTCCCAACCACATATTATACAACAAATGAGAAAAAGAGATTCAAATTTATTTTATCCTTGAAAAGGACCTACATTCACCTAAGCAATCTGTTCCAATTTGACTTAATACAACCAAGACACTAGTTTGGTGACCCTTTTGACTCGCATCTACAACAACTTGGAGAGAGCAAGGTGACCCAACTAATCCAACCCAATTCCCATAGGACCCGGTTGAGTCAAAGAAATTAGATTTGGTTTATTTCCTTTTTTTTTTTCTACCAGAAAATGCATTAAATTATAAATAAAATAAAATTTAGATCAAAGTGAAAAGTAGACGATAATCAAATAAACATAAGTTATATCTTAATATTTTTATTTATTCAAGTCAACCTCGATTTGAGTATATTTCAAACTTATCAATTCTTCACTCCATTATTCTCAATCCGCTGGTTGACTTTTTGATTGGTTTATATTAACAAGATTATGAGGCCTAGCGAACATCTTTAGGTAGTAGTTTAGAAGATTAAAGTCGTCAAAAGGAAATCAAGCGAGGTTGGATCAATTTTTTTTTTCCCCTAAAAATCTATTAATAACAATCCTGCACCTACCCATGAAATAGATAGTCAAAACTTTAAACCCACCTTCAGTGGCAGTTGTTTTGTTTCGTTTGCTTTTTCACACGACATGATGACTACTACTCTACTAGACTTGCTGCACTGCGTCGCAGTCAACATAAAATGTCGATTTTGTTTGAAACTCTCATGTCTGTCGTATCTGACACTGAAAGTCCTTGCTTTTTCACGAAGGGTCGTCGGATCATAAGATCTTCCTCATCTTCGTTGTCTAGTGCATCGCTTTGGTGGTTGGCCTTTGAGGACCTGCTTGCAGTTCGTTGACATGAACGAATAGAAAGTGGTTAGATGGGAAGACAAATTTGGAAAGGAAGATAGGAGAATATTGCGTTATATCTCTCTATTTTTATTTATTTATCATTTAGGAAGAAAATTGTTTTATTTAATTTTAGTAAATATATATTATGTTCTTAAAAATTGCTAAATCCGAATAGATTTCAATATTAATTTAAACCATTTGAACGATATAGTTTTGAGCTCTAAATTTTTTTGCAACATGAATGATTTGAAAGTGCAAAGGAAAAAATTATAAAATTATCACTTAATAAAGAAAATTAGACTTGTTATCGCTTGATCTTTACATTGAGCCAAGAATTTGTAAAATGAGAAAAAAATAGAATATGAGGGTGTCGAGGTTATCCGATGTTGTGTTTTTGATGTGTAGGTTATGAAGATTACTAAGAGAAAATGTGTAAGATAAAGTTGGTATAGATATGTGGAATCAAGTAGATTCTAAGAAGCTTTATCATAATCCTTATTATTCTATTTATAGAGGGTTGGATTTAACTATCACAGCATGGCGATTCAATTGTCTACACGTAGTGCTTTAATTGTTTGAACCATGTCTTGATTTTGAGGAAGTAAGGCTACTAATGTTTATTAAGTGTAATAATCTTGAACTTATTTGCAGCTTGTGTAATAATTTAAACATTAAAAATTCAAGTTGGGGTCTACCAACCTAGGTTCCAAGGCCAAACCTTTATAGACTTTGCTAAATGTGTTTGGAGTTCTCTTTATCTAGTTTGAGCTATATCAAGGTATTTTTTCTCAAGGCCTTGTATATAAACTCAAATCTAACTAGTCAAAATAGGTGGAATTTAGCCAAAGCAACTAGATCTAGCCCTGAAAGAATCAGGTTTAGGCATATGGAGCCTTTGTCAAAATCTCTTATTAACGGGACTCCCTTAAGATGAGGGCAAGAGTGTTCATGGTTTGGTTTAAGGGCTAAACCAAATTGAACCACATTTTAAACAGTTTGATTTAAACTCCTAATGAATTAAACCATTTATAATAGTTTGGTACTTTGAATCGTGCTGCTTTAAATGAAGTTCGATTCGGTTCAGTTTGAATCGTTTTTCGAAAGTATTATTATTTTTATAATAATAATAGTCATTAGAGTTTTCAACTAATACTGATATCTGAATTGATGAATATTGTATAAGAATTAAAATCACATAACGTTGTGCAACAATATTTTATCTTAATGATAATGAAGGTGTATGAGTCAACTAGTGATGGGAGATAATTGTGAAGGAAAATGAGTAGATTGTAAAGATTAAGAGTAAAATGAGAACTAACATAAATAGAAAAGGAAAATTAGGTTAGATTGAAATACTAATAAGGTTTAAAACTAAAAAATATTATTTATCTTTTTACTTTTCAATAAGAAACATTTTAGTTTGAGCTAAACCCCCAAATCGAACAGCAAACTAAATCGAAACAAAAAAATAAAAAGAAACGATATTTTATGGTTTGGTGTGGTTTGATTCAATTCTCGGTTTGGTGCGCTTTGATTCAATTCTCTGTTCGGTTTAGTTTGATAAACAGACTTGATGAGAAAATTATGAAAAAGGATAAAAGTTCAACATGGCAACGGTTGTAGTAATGTCTTGCCTAGGTTTCATATGGACTTTATATAACTCGATTAAGTTCCGATACCGTACTAAATAACCAAAACCTGTCCCAAACACCATTGCATCTTTTACGGTATATAATATCGCCCGTAGCGTAATAGGATGTCCATTACCCACCCGGGAAATGCACTTGTCGATGCAGAAAATGCACGTTTTCATCCAGGTGCTAACATCTGGTAACTTCATCATGCTTGCAGCAAAACCAAATGCATGGTTTAGCGTAAATTAAAGTACACGGTTTGTTTCGCATGGTAAAATACTTATGATAGCGTTTTGGTTGTATAATTTTTATAATATTAAATAGTATAAAATATTTTGTTTTATATTTAATTTATAACTTTACTTAGTGATTAGATAAAAATTAGGTTAATAAACTAGAAAAAATATCCCAATTATGTTATATCTATATCATAGTATAAATATGAAATTTATTAGAACAAAAAATATTTTACATTTTTAAAAATCTCTCTCTCTGTTATAATATTGAGTTAATTAAAATTATTTTTATTAAATATTAAAAAAATTATATATTTTATAATATAGATAATTAATATTTTAATATAGATTTTTTGTCCAGTATCATAGAAATCAAATATGATACAATAAATTTGTATTATCTAGTTCTTTTTATACTTATTATGTTTAATTCTTTTTATCTAGCCTATTTTTCACAACCAAACGCTATCTACGCTAAGCTTTGTAACAAAAGAAAAAAAAGACTTAATCCAGTAATGTAAAAGTATAATCTAACTTCAATATAAAATTATAAATATAAGTAAGAAATTCAAGTTTTCTTTTGAATTTCAGTACTATTCCGAAATCCAAATGAAAACTTTGTACTGAAATCCATCGTAAACCATACTGAAAAACACGTCATCGAGTAAATATAATGTTCAGTCCAACCAGAATAACCTATTTGAGTTAACCTCCTTGAAACACTATGTCTCACGCTACACTATGATGCATCATTTATTTTTTAAATATATAGAGTAGTAATAAAAATAAAAGCTATCGTTGATTCCTTTCTTTTCCTTGGCATTTTTATATCAAACAAATAATAGCAAAGACTTTCACCTAGTTTGTTTTCTCATTTTCTCATTCAAATATATAATATTAAGTATGCAATAATATAGATAGCAAAAGGTATTCAATATCAAAATTCTTTTCTTTTTTTTCTTTTATCATATTTAACGTGGCATAGTATTATGTTTTAAAATTAATCGTCATGTACCTTAGCTATCGAAAGTAGCATGAATCTTCTCCCAATAACCATGTGTTTATTTTTATTTATTTCATTAATAGGGAAAATTTTAAAAGGGAATGGACGTATGCAATTTACCAAAGGACAAAAAGAAAAATCAAAATCCTGGAAATATGCCCCCCCTTAGAAAAAACTAATCCTAAAACACCTTAGATAAAATCTTGTATTAGAATCACAATTTTAAAATTACCTTGAGCATGTTTTGCTCATTTATGCACTTTGCATTCTCCCTCTACAAAGAAGAACCCCAACTCCCTCTCTTTATAATTTGAGCATGTTTGCACTCTAAGCCTACTCACTGTCTTATTAATACTACCATCCTATAGAATGCTATTTTGCTAATTGGATTTTTTACTTAATTTAATGCTATAAACTAACTCTTCAGGCTACTAATAGGGTCCAAGAAGTCAAACCCACTTTTGCTAGCCTAATTTTTGTTAATTTGGCCTATATCCCAATTCTAAGTTCTCTTGCATAGGGATGAAGCCTTTTAATGGGGCTTTTTATCTTCATAAGCCTTCTTAGGCTTATTTATAGACCTTGGGTTTCTTTTATAAGGGTTTAGTCTCACTTTATAAGCCTTAGGTTTACTTTATAAAACTTTTAAAGTGATTAGCTTGGCTAGACTCTTTCAAATCTAAAGCCCATAAGGAACTATAAAAGGATTATTAAGAGGTTTTAACTTATCGCTAATATTAGAAGCAATCTAGCAATTTCCATCAACAGCCAATCTTTACAATCATCATCAGATACTAAAGTCTACAAATAAAAGAGTTGTCCCATCTACTGTATATAAAGTATTGGTAAGTTCTTAAGAAATGTCAATACTCTACAATAATTACTCCATAAGAAACCAAAGAAAAAAAGTCAATTGAGAATAAATGAATGATAAAAAAAATTGAATTCAATTTGCCATTATATGTGAGCTTTGAAAAATTGAGCTTGTCTATTCCTCCTCATACATCTCTTTCTAATAATGTTCATCATGATTAACCATTTAGAGTAACCTTACCATACAATAATTGGCAAATGCCCTAGAGAAGGAGTGCTCGATGAAGTAGCGCCCCCATGCAAGAAAGCTATGTAAGAGGAAAGTTCTCAAGAGTAAGATACCTACCTCAATGTTATCGAGTAAATCTAAGTACTTCGCTTTGCCACAAAAGACAATACCCATGTTCTCCTATTTCATTTGCATTTACTTGCAATTCTTGTTTAGAATGGTAATTACAATTACAATTACTATTGTTGTTCCTAGTGTGCTACCTAAAATGACTTTAATAATACTAGAAATGCAATGCAATTCTTGCCATTGCTATTGTTGCTTCTAGATCTACACCAACTACCACAACACTAGAGGGCACTAAAATGATTAAATCTACCATACTTCTACCAAAGACGAAGGCGTAATAGGAAGATAGTATGCAATTGCCACTACCACCAAATATGATTGATCCAATTGTAACTCTAAAGATGTAAGGACTTGTTCTGGAGGGTCTTATCCTTTCAAATACAATGCGCAAACACGTATGGTTGATGTGTATCTACCTTACAACATTATACCTATGATTTAGATTAGAGGTAACTATGTGTTGATTACTTCAACCTACGTCATTAAAGTGTAAAAAATAAATCTAGAGTTTGATAAAATATAAATTCAAATCTTGAACATGACAATTTTCACAAATGACATACGTGAAGTTAAAGATTGATCCATCTCTTCTAATCATAGTGGAAAGCATCAGCAATCTTTAGTGTAAATAATTTCTCTTCCTTAACCCTTTTTATCTTTACATTACAAAAACTTTGATGGTAACTATAATGAATATGAAGATAATCTATTTATATCTATTGAACCTTTAATCTAATACGTCTATTAAGTATTAAATGAATGAATTAGATCTAATGTGTTATTAAGTAATAATATATATGTTTAATGATATAATTAAATTGTTATTTCATAGCAATCAATTCTATAAATAAAATAGCTAAACAGTCAATTCTATATATAAGGCAACTAAAAGGTCAATTCTATAAGTAAGGCAACTAAACAATCATAAGGAAGCTAAAAGGCCAATTCTAAAGAAAAAATATATATCTTCCTATTATTGAGCCATATTATTTAAAGATTTCTAACATTCTCTTACTTGACTTAATAATTATAGATCATTAATACTTAATAACACCATTATAAATGTACATAATAAAAAAATTAACTCGTTGATTCAATATAATTACCTATTGCAATACTTTGCTAAATGCAAGTTATGCTATTCATACAATAGTTCAACAACATATTTCCTTTTATATACTACTACATCTGCAACTTATTGAAAATATGTCTATAAGTTATAAATTTATCATAGTCTTCATAAATTTTCTTATAATATTTCCTGTTACAAAAATAAAACATCATCTGTATACTACATAAT
The DNA here is from genome assembly GCA_024138005.1 of Lumnitzera racemosa. Classification (NCBI taxonomy): domain Eukaryota; kingdom Viridiplantae; phylum Streptophyta; class Magnoliopsida; order Myrtales; family Combretaceae; genus Lumnitzera; species Lumnitzera racemosa. The sequence continues at coordinate 24,911,768 of JAMXBC010000008.1, forward strand.
TAACAGGAAATATCAATATATTTCAAAAACACACATTATTGAGCCCAGAGTGTCTAAATTACCATAAACATCATCATCATTTCAACCAAGATCCTTTAGTTGTACATGTTCCTTAAATATCTTTAGTTGTACATGTTCCTTAAATATCTTTAGTTGAAAATCTTTTGTTAAAGGATCTGCTATCATCATATCTGTCCTAATGTGCTAAATAAACACTTTATGTTTTGAATCTCCTCCTTAACAACAAAATACTTTAATTCCATATGTTTGGCATCTTTTGAATATTTGTCATTCTTGGAGAAGAAAACTACTTTGGAATTATCACAATGAATTTTCAACGACTTGGTCAATAACCCTAAGTCCTAAAATAAAATTTTGCAACCATCATGCATAAATTATAGTCTCAAAACATGATATAAATTCCGCTTCCATAGTAGATGAAGTGATGATAGATTACTTAGCACTTTTCCATGAAAGTGCTCCTTCAAATAAAAGAAACAAGTAATCAAAAGTGAATTTTTTATTGCCAAGACATCCAGTAAAGTCTGACTTTGGAGTATCTAGTCACTTCAAGTTGATTGAATTTCTTATACATGAGCATGTAATTCTTTGATCCTTGAAGGTACCTAAGACTTTCTTTGCAACTTTCCAATGATCAATTTCTAGATTACTTTGATATCTACATAACATCCTAATAATAAAACCGATGTCTTGCCTTGCATAAGTTTGTGCATAAATTAAACTGCCTACAACAAAAGCATATGGAATAGATTCCATTACTTTACTTTCTACTTCATTCTTTAGACATAGCATAAGACTAAATTTATCTCCCTTTTGAATTGGAACAATTCTACTTGAGAATTTATCCATATGAAATCTCTTTAAAATCCATTCAATATAAGCTTTTTATGACAATTCCAACAATTCTTATGACATATCACAAAATATTTTTATTCCTATCACATAAGATACTTCTATATCTTTCGTTTCAAAGTTTTTAAAAAAAATCTTTTTAGTCTTACGTAATATTCCCAAATCATTAGCAACAAGTAAAATATCATCAACATATAAGACCAAAAATATAAATTTACTCCCATTAATCTTTGTTGTATACATTTACCAACAATGTTTCCTTCAAAACTAAAAGATGTTATAGTATCATAAAATTTAACATACCATTATCAAGGGGCTTGCTTAAGTCTATATATTGACTTTTAAGTTTACAGTGATTCCTTCCTTCACCTGAAAAATCCTTAAGTTGCTCCATATAAACTTCTTCATAAATCATAATGAGTCATCAAAGCCATTATTACTCTTAATCAATCTTTCTTTAAGACTGGTGAAAAGGTCTTTTTACAATCAATTCCATCTTTTTGGGTATAACCTTAGCAACAAGTCTAGCTTTATATCGTTTAATATTGTCACTTGAGTTACACTTTGTCTTATAGACTCATTTATAGCCGACTCATTTACATTTCTTTGGCAACTCAACGAGGTCCTAAACATGGTTTTATTTTATGGATTTTAACTCATCCTTCATAGTACAAATCCATTTATTAGACTTATCACTTTTTATGGCCAGTAAAAATGAGACCCGGTCTTTATTAATACCTAGATCAAAATCATATTCTTACAAATAAACCACATAATCAATTGGAATAACTGATCTCCTGTCCCTTCAATCCCTTCTTAATGGCATTCCTTATGGTTATTCATATTAGGTGGTTGTGAGTTAGTTTCATCATGGGGTGTTTCTTTATTCAATTGTTGTTCCATATTATCTGACACTCTTGTTCAACAATTGAAACAACACTTGGAGTGTTTATGGATGAAGGAATAGTTAAGGGCAGATGAATATCTACTTTTATCTCTTTGATATCCACTATTTCTCATTTATTACTTCCACTAACTTCACCATTTTCAATGAATGTAGCATTATTGATTTCAATAATTCTTGGATTATGATTAGGATAATAAAACCTATAACCTTTGGATTTCTCTAGCTATCCAATAAAATAACCATTAACTGTCCATGTTTTCTTCCAATCCATAATTCAAAAAGAGTTTTAGAAACTACATTGTAGCTTTTAATGCATACGTCCACAACAATTTGTGTAATGAGGAGTTACTCATCCTACTCCTGACCATATCCATGAGCATTTGATTACACCTTTCTATAACACCATTTTGTTGATGTGTGGCTGGCATAGTATATTGTGTATATATGCCATGTTCCTTAAGGAACTTTGCAAATGGATCGGGACATTATTCTATTTCATCATATTTTCCATAATATTTACCACCTTTATTAAACCTTATAATTTTCATCTTTTTATCTAATTACCTTTCAACTTCCTTAACATACACCTCAAGAATCAATGCTTGAAATTTTTCATTTAGCAAATAGATATAACTATAATGTGAAAAATCATCAATAAAGGTGGTAAAATATTTTTCATCATCAAAAGATGAAACATCAAAAAGCTCGAATATATATATATATATATATATATATCAATATGTATAATTTCAAGAAGTTGGGTGTCTTAGTTTATCTAGTGCTTACCCTTAATGTAATCATACATATTCCAATCCAAATTTGAAAGGATTTCATTCCTTACTAATCTTTCTAACCTTTCTTAGGAAAATATGACCTAAATGTTTATGCCACAAGAAAATTGAATTTTCATTCTGCATGCCATGTTTAATTCCAACATTATGATGAACAGTAAGTAGAGATTTAATAAAAACATTATCAAGTTTCAATTTATACAATCCATCACAAAGAATACCTAAGCCAATTAAAGTAGTATTCTTAAACAACTAAAACATCCATGTCCAAATTTAATTGAAAATCCAAAAACATCAAGTTTTGAAAGAGAAATCAAGTTCTTAGAAACTAAAGGGACATAAATAGTCTAGAATAAATCTAAATGGTAACCAGTATCTAGAACCAAATAATAAGTCTTTATGCCTTCAATAGGAACCTTCATGCGATTTCCCATTAATAGAAATTTTTTTTTTGGTTTTATAATTTAGATTATACTGAATCTCTACATCACATTAGGTATATGAGATGTAGCACTAGAATCAAATCACCAAGTATTATTAGGAACATCAACTAAGTTTGATTCAAAATAAATATAAACATCAATGTTACCTTTCTTTTCGAACTAAGCCTTAGGTTTTAGGCAATCCCTTCGATAGTATCCTGTTTTACCATAAAAATAACACTTTCTTGTCTTTTGTTCCTTTGTATTGCCTTATGAAGTTTTAGTAGGCATTTTCTTCTTAAACTTATTGGATCTCATATTAAGTCCTTTATCATCTCCTTGACCTACAAGGTTGATAGAATGACTTCCTTGTTTCTTCAGTCTCACTTTCTCCTAAATGAGCATATTGGACAACTCACTAACATTCCATTTATCCATAATGATATTATAGTTAATTTGGAATTTGGAATGGTATATACTCAAGAGACAACGAGTTAAGAATGAAATACATTAAGAAGGAGTTATCTACAATCATTCCTAATATCTTTAGCCTTATTACAATATTAATCATCTCAATGATATGCTCTTGCATACTCTTTGACCCAATGAATTTCACGATCATGAATTCTGCCATTAGAGTATCAACGAGTGACTTATTTGCAAAATGAAAATTTTCTTTCATAAACTTAAGGTATTTCTTAGCACTTTGTGTTTGTGGAATAATAGTCCTAATGTTTTTGGCAATAGTCATTCACATAAATATTAAACTTAATTTGTTACTTCGTGTTCATACTTTATTGTATAACTTTTCTTTGAATCCATAATAGCAGTAGGCTTTTCTTCCAATAGTGTGAAGTCAAGATCTAGCACACTTAAATGAAAGTTAACTTATTCACACCACTCAAAAAAGTTCAATCCATTGAACACGGCAACAAAAGAAGCATACCAATGAAGTGAAATAGCTACAATAGATACATAATTGCTCAATAGACAAGAAACATATAATAAATTCAGATAAACAAATCATCGGAGTATATTATAATTCTCCTTTGGATAGAAACTATAATATACTATTATTAAGTAAATACCATAAATAACATAATTAAGTAATTAAATATTTCAAGCCAAATATATATGCTATCTTTGGATATTCACATATATCTTACCAAAATACTAATTACCTACATTATGTTCACTAATCATAGAGTAACAATTTATCTTTAGGTAAATTTTAAAGTTCTAATGATAAGTGAATGTCAATTTATCCATTTAATATCAATAGTAGGCATTTTATCAATATTATAGATACATGACAATTTTATACATAATATATACTAATCATCACCATAGTTTGACCCTTTTTGCGACAACAAATTATAAACATTTCATGCAAATCTTTAATCTAATGTCCATATATTTCATAAATAAACTAAATAATAAAGGTCACATTGGCAACATATTTATTTCAATTTACCCTGTAATACCAAACACGATTTGCAGACGAAAAAAATAAAAATAAGCAATTACAATTATCTCATAAACATAAATACTTAAATAATACGACAAAGAGACAATAGTATCCTATAAATTTGTCGAGTATATATCCTAATTGCATTCATACATTTCCCCTTCTAATAATTTTTTTTTTTCGGTGAATTTTCCTATCTAATAATTAGGTCTCATCGAAAATTCACCAATATTGTCGATAAACATCATAGAGCATGTTAAAATTAATATAAAACTAATTAAGGTCATAAAAGAACTATTCACATAATCCTTAAAATAGGGAGCTTGCATAATATGAAACATTGGAAAAAGCCCATAAACAATTATAAGAAAAAGAAAAAAATGTCTTCTTATTATGCATTTGCTTCATAAACCTAAAAGATCCCCTCAATAACAGAAAATAGTGAAGTGATGCATCGTTCGATCAGTAACAAAAACATATATGGATATAATTTCTCAAAGCACCATACAATGATGATTTAATCAACATGTCTATATTACAAATATAATCGACATCAATTCTTTCATTTGAACTTTATGACATAAAGTAGTTAACAAACAACAGGCAATAATTTTAATATTAAATTGAATCATTGCACAGCATCAATATTTTTTATTATGACAAATCTCAATCTTTTACCACAAGGAATAGTATATGTTATTTATGCTTCTCCATAAACCCTAACCCTTAATATTGAAAAGATCACATGTTTAAAATGCACGCTCGATACCACATGTAAAAACAATAAATCTAAAGTTTGATAAAACATAAATTCAAGATATTGAACATGATAATTTTCATAACATAACATATCTAAAGCTAAAGATTGATCCATCTCTTCTAATCACAACAGAAAGCAAGAATAATCTTTAATATAAATAGTTTCTCTTTTTTGACCCTTTTTATCTTTAACTTTGATGGATAGTTTTTATGTAACCATAATGGATAGAAAGAGGACCTATTTATATCTATTTAACCTTTAATCTAGTACGTCCATCAAGCATAGACTTAATGTGTTGTTAAGTAATAATATATATATATATATATATATATTAAAGGATACGATTAAATTATTATTCCATAATAGTTAATTTAATAAGTAAGGTAGTTAAAAGGTTAATTCTATAGCTAACGCAGTTAAATAGTTATAAAGCGGATTTTCTTTAGTAATACTAGCAATCCAACATTATCCTAATGCTAAATAAGATAACTTGTTGTAAGACATTAATAGGTTACCTTCCCCTTCCCCTTTTTCTATTTAATTACTTTTCCCAGTTAATTATAATCCTATTCCTTTTTATGTTTTCTCATTTTTAGTTTTCCTTTTTATATTTCCCATTTTCCATTTATTTAATATTTCTTTTATATATTAATCCTTTTCTCATTTAATTAATATCCCTCTCTGTTTTTATAATTAAATACTAATATTCCTATTTTTATAATATGTCTCCTCCCTTTTTACACATATTAATTAATTTTTTTTTCTTTACCTCCTTTTATTCAAAATATTTTCCTATCGACTAAATTATTGTTTACATAGTTTTTCTTCATCTATCATTTTCTTTATTATTATGAAATTCATATAAAGTAAAATTAATTGAATGTTTCATATGTTTTATATGAGAAAAGGATAGTTTATTGTGATTTTCACTATTTCATTTATTAATTTTATCATTATTAGAATTTCTTGAATTTATGTACAATTCATATAATTTGGTAAATTTCAGATACAATTCATATGAATAAAACCCGTACATATCATTATCCACATATTATATTATGATTAACAAAAAATATTAAGCCCATACATAATTCATATAATTTAGTAAATTGCACATGAAATTCACAAGAATGATACACATATGTACCATTGTCTACAAATTATATTATATATATGCATATATTTTCTTTCATACAATTAGAGTTTTCATTTATTGAAATTAAAAGATACACACCACATAGTTTGGATATAATTATAATACGTACATATAATTCGTATAGTAGTAATCCATACATATTGTTGTCGATATAAAATATTATGTTTATTATTGTTAATATAAATTATGTATAAAATACTCATGTTGACAAAGTACACGTTTATAATTCATATATTAACAAAACACATAATATACACATAGTTTCGTACAGATCATTGTTAGTACACTATACTATATTATATGTCATTATACTAAGATGATACATAAATTCTTTATAAATAACCTTAGAAGAATATATGTAATATCATGTTTGAAAATTGTTCACCGTGATATTACTCTCCATATGTAGTGTTAAAATTTTATATGATACATGCTAAAATTTTTTAGTTACGTATATTGAAATTAAATAAGATAAATCAAATAATTTTTAGCAAAACTATTAACAACATATGATAACTATCGATAGCTCAAGTTACCATCAACAATAAAGATCCTACTAAGCTTGGTCATATCTTACTGCAAAGGACTTAGGTTGTACTGTTGTAGAGCACAAGACTGTCAATAGTGTATTTTTACTATCAACAATTGTGTTTACCATTTTCACAATAGTACTACTATGTTCGATTATTGTTTTACTGCGAAGGAGTTATTTTGTTCCTTAAATGGAGTGCATCATTGTCAACAGATTTTAACTACTGTTGACAATGTTTTGCATAGGATTATTTGCATAGCCAAAAAAACTGTTGACAATTTAGTGCAACTGTCAACAATATTTCAAAAATCAGTATGTTCCACATTCTTGAAATTTTTACAGTAAAGTCTACTATCTTTGATAGTAAAGACGTAATTCTCCATACTAAAACCTTAAGTAGACCTTCAATACCCAAAAGAACAACAACAACAACTTTTTCAATCACTGTAAACCTTAAAGTTAAGCTAAGAGACTGTAGGATCGAACATAGACAAGGTTTAGGATGATTGGTTAAAGGATCCGATCAAACCTAAATTATAAATTATGGAGCAAAATATTAGTAAAAATGACCCCGTAAACTTGAATTTAAGAAAATAAGTAATAAAATAGGAAACTACAAAATTTTCAAAATTTAAGTATAATAATTGTTAATCATCAAAAAGGCGAAAAGTGTAATCAAATAACTAATAAATCACTAGAGATAGATTATATGTATACTAAAAATTATAGAATGACTTAAATAGTAATTAGGAATGTTCACATGTATCTCACATGTATCTATGTGTAGGTAAAAATACGCGAAATTTCTTAAATTAACCATAAACTTAGTAAATAATTAAAGAAAATTATTAAATTAATTAAGAAAAATCAGAAAAAAAAATAAGAAGAGTATAGAATGATGCAAATCTGGTTGTGACAAGTTAGGATCTGAAAAAAAAATTATCCAATTAGAATTAAGCAACACAAAAGCCAAAAATCAAGGAAATGTGGCAATATCATGTCTAATTAATCTATATTAATTACCCAAAACGTCTATAAATAGGAAAAAATTTCAAAGAACTCCTTTGGACAGTTTAGAATTAGAGAAAAATAAGGACCTTCAAAAATTCGAGAGAAAATAAAAAAAAAAAAGAAAGAAAAGGAAACTGTGTAGATAGGGCTAGTGAACTAAACCTACACCTCACCACCACCACCCCACTCCTGCCCTATCGTCTAGGTCGGCCGACACACTTGGACCAGAGTTGGACGGCCAAAAAGCATCTAACTGGTGAGTCCTTTATTTGCCCCAATTTTATATAATTTCGTAAAATTAGTTATTTTGCTCAGAAAATTATGAAACTTGTTATTCTGAGGTTTTATTATATGTAGATTTAGGAAAAAATAGTGATTTAGTTTAATCACGTCTGAAAATATAGGGTTCTCAACAAATGGAGAAAAACCGAACATGATTAGAACTAGAAATAAATAGGCTTAGGAGTGTATTTTGGAGCTCAATTTTTTTTTTTTTTGGAGAATGCTTATGTAATATCAAACAATTCTATGAAGCCATTTTTCTAATATTAATTTTCGAAATTTTTAAGTTAATTTTTAGCCCTAAAATAATGGAAAAATTAGGTAATTTTGGGTTAATTAGGTGATTAAGATACTAATTATTGATTTAGATAATAATTAGATGTTTAGGGATGTTAATCTCTGATGTGGAAACCTAATCCTAGCCTTTGGAGTATTAAGTATAGTTAATTTAGGAAATTAGGTAGTTATTGTAAGAAATTAGTAATATGTGGAATTGAAAATTAATAAATCTAAAAAAATTACAGTTATTTAGATAATATTCTAATAAAAATTAGAATAATACTAAATCTGAAATAAGATTTAATTTTAAGTAATTGTATAAAAATGTAAGATTTTCTCACATCGGGGATAAATCTGATACCCCAATTAGGAATAGTGTGTACCGAATAGTTTTGAATACTAAATTAAGACCCAATAGGATATTTGAATACTCGAGCTTAATGTGATTAATTTCACATTAGGATTTGAGTATATTTAGGACTTAGGAATCAAAACTAGAATCTAATTTAGGGTTTGAACCTCAAAATAGAGTAGAAAGAATTATTAGTATATAATAGGTATACATAGAAAAAAGAGTTAAATTATAACTTAGAATATGAATCCTTAAAGTATAAATACTAAAAGACCTATTTGTATTATAGGATACCCAGAGACGAATCGGCTTGCAGCTAAGTGATCGGGCAATTGAAAAATTTCAAGTAAGTTGGGTTATTACTTATTGTAATAGAGTACTAGTTTTATGGTACTCAGAGACTTAGGATTGTATATGGTTATGATTGTATGTAGTTCACATACGTGTTTGATGTATCTGAATTTATGCTGAAATTGTGATTTGATGGATTTTATGTTATGATTGAATTGGTGAGAATTGTTTGAAAACCTTAAATGAAATTTAATCCTATTCGACTTTAAGGACCAAAAATGCCATGCATTGCAACCTGTTAGGGGATCATTAAGAATCTCCAACCAAATACCGACCCCTTCGAAAGGGATAAAGCAGGATTACATAATGGTCCCTTTTTCATCCTTAGTGGAATTAAGTGACAGGAGAGGAGGTCACGGCGAGGGTGAAGTCAATGGTTCGAAGGTAGTCGCAGGAAGAGCGAGGTCTCCATTGCATAAGCCTGGGTTTGGTTGTAAGCTGCTGCATAACATGGAAACTCCTTAACTCGGATTGGAGCAGGTGAAATTTCTCTGATTTCACAATGGATCAAACTACGTTGTGCAATGACACTTAATTGTTGCATTGCATGAAAATAATTGCTTGATAATTTTGTTTATGCTTGTATATATTCATGAGTCTCCAATTCAACATACTGAGTTGTAATGACTCATACCCTTATAGATCCTTTTGCAGGTCTTGATTTCTGAACATTTTAAGTATTATGCCGCCCTACAATTACTTAAAGATTAGTCCTTTTGAAGCTAGGGGTGTGAAGATCAAGTTACTTAGTAATAATGTGTAACTAGAGTATCCTTGTAGTTAAAGATGAAAGATTGATAGTTATTATGTAAATTAGTGAACAGTTGTGAATATGTAGAATTTCCTGGGAAGTTCTATGGACTTTACATATAATTATACATGTTTATTAGAAATTTGTAATATTTATCTTAATTGTAGTAAAAACTTTTAATCGGATTATTTACTTTAAAGCGAGGAGTCATCGACTCCTTGTGTAGATAACGTCTATGGTAGGCACTGTGAGGCCAGTTACTATCATAGAATGGTTTACACGGCGGGACTGTTGCGACTCTGCAACTTCGCGACTTCGGGGTGTAACAATCACAATATGGATTCTAGAAGGCATGCCTTTGATTTAGGTTGTGATAATGAAGATGGGTATGATTTTCATGACCATGATACCAAAACCGATGCTGCATATGATGAATTGGATGATATTATGGTCTTTAGCGAGGTGGAAGCGATGATTCTCCTTGGCAAAACAATGTGATCACTATTAAAGACTTTTCATTTTATACAGGTTTGTGTTCGATTAACTTTTGGTTGGTAGAATGTTTGCATCTTTTTCGAAAGCTTGTGATTTCTATGCAAGGTATGTTGCTATAAATGGGTCCAATATTCGTTTACATAATTCTAAAAAGAATGAGCAAAAGCATATTAGATTGTGTCTATGAGTTTGCAATAGGGAAGGTTATAGGGGTCAACGATACCTTGGTAGGAATGACTGAGTTAGAAAGGAAAGGCCATTGACTAGAACCAGTTGTGAGGCTAACTTTATAAGGAAACAAGCCAAGGATGATGAACTTTGGCAGGTTGTAACTATAAATACTAAGTACAATCATGAGCTTTACCACTGTTGCAAAATTGTTTCTTAAATTCCAATAGGTCTGTGTCGGATGCTAATCGAGTTCAAATTTGAAGCATGTTAAATTCTACAATCCGTCTGCGTAATATAATGGAATATCTAGTTCATCAAGCAGGCAGATACGAGAAAGTTAGATTTATTAAGAAAAACCTATATAACTATGTTGATATGCAAAAGCAAGTAGATACATGTAATGGTGATGCTAAGGCAGCCATGGCATTCTTAGCAAGGTAAAAGGAGGCTAATCCCAGGTTATTTTATGAGTACATTGTAAATGAAGAAGGAGAACTTAGTCGGATGTTTTGGTCATATTCGACATGTTAGCTTGATTATGCTTGTTTTGGAGATGTCATTACTTTTAATTCTACATATTGATCAAACAAGTATTTAATGTCATTGGTAATATTCGTCAACGTTAACCATCACCATCAGACATGCATCTTCGATGGTATACTATTAGATGACGAGATGGTAGAGGCATATAGTTGGTTGCTTGATGTTTTTGTGTGTGCAACAAAAGGAAGAAGGTCTGTATCTATTATCATAAATGGGGATATGGCAATGTAGGTAGCCCTTACTTCTGTTTGTCCTCAAGCACAGTATCGTCTTTCTTCATGGCACCTTGAGAGGAATGTAGTGTCTCATGTTCATGGTGATAAGTTTGTATGAGATTTTAAGAGGTACATGTTTAATGTAGAATCTATTGATGAGTGTGAAGCAGCTTGGGTAGATATCCTAAAAAGGCATGAGCTTAAAGGAAATGAATGGGTTAAGGAATTGTACCAGAAGCAATTCTCTTGGGCACACACATATTTGATGGGATTTTTTTTGGCATTTATGCAAAGTACGCAGAGATGTAAGGAGATCCACTAATTTATAAAGGGAAACCGTTCCATTTCTCGGATGTAATGGATATAATAAGTAATTCAACATTTCAAGAGGGTGTTACCTAATTTGAGATATGTAGAACTAAAGGATAACTACAAAAGTGCACATACAAAATCGATTTTGCATACTATGCTTAAGAGTTTTGAAAACCATGTAGCTCTCATACATACAAGGGTATCCTTTGAAAGAGCGAGGTTAGAAATTGAGTAGGAGGCATTATGGATACCATACCTTTGCAATGATAATGAGCTTAGGGTAACCATCCACACTCCACACTGTTATGATTACCCTTCCAGACTCGTAAGGGTGACATTAAAAAATTTAGACCAATCCATCAACTACAAATATTAACACTATGAAACTACTTGATTACCTTATAGCCATGCCTTTCATGTGGCTAAATTAGAGTTGCTAAATAATATCCCTCGGAATCTCATATCACCAAGGTGGACTAAGTTGGAAAAGACCATTCATGGAGGTGATGGGGTTGTACAAGGTAGTAAAGATGCAATCATGAAGGAGAAAGTCTAATATGGTGTACTATTAGCTGCTAGCCAAGCTAGTTGTCATTTGGGGTCTAAATCGGAGACAGCCTTTTCTAAAGTAATGAATGAGATTGCATGCTTAACTCATGAGATGTAAGAAGCTTTGAATGATGTAGATGCCATCCCCATACTCGATGGTAAGACGGATGGTAAGACTCATTCACCTTATGCTGTATCATATTTGTGTTTTTATACTATATGCTAATCATTCCATTATGTTATACTGGTAGGATTAAGGACCCAAAAGCCATTTGACCTAAAGGATGTCCTAGTCAGCAACTAAAGCATCTAAGAAAATAGGTTCGATGTGGCTTATGCAAGCAAGAAGGACATAATCGCATATGTTTCCTAAGGAATCTTATAAATGTCAGTCGAAATAATAGTATATTTGTAGAATCGAGAGTAAATTTAGATAGTCCTTCTGAAGTAAACATTGCAACATGATCTAAATCACGCGCCTCAATCCAAGAGAACCAACCATCGTCGGTTTTTGGCCAAAACACAAACAATATTGATCCTTACTATAATAGTATATCTTTTAACTATGAACAAGTGTTAGAGTATCACAAATGTATTTGAAAGACTGCTTAGAGCAAATGTAGTCCAATTTTGTCGTATAAAGAATCATTCTTATAGTAGATATACATTTGAAATTTCCTTATAGCCTACTCTTACTTTTGAATGTCATTGTTCTATCACATCATATGTTATAACTGTGATCATGTATGCTTATGAATAAGGAAGTGATCTTCTACATTGCACTGTTGACAATTACCCTTGATATTGTAGACAGTCTGGTCATTGCAACCATATTATCAATAGAAATTTATCGCTATTGATAGTCTCATACTCTTGAAAATTTACTATATTTAATATTGTTTTACTGTAAAGAAATGTTCATAACCATGAGAAAAAGTTGTGTTACCATAGTGGAACATGTACTGTGGATAATCTTCATATGTTTATCAATAGTTTCCAACTTTCGGAAATTATTTCAATTGGTTGTAATGTCAGTAGTAATATTGAAAAGTGGCCAAAAAAAAAAACCTTAATAACCCTAAGTATATAAACCCAAGGCCAAAATAAACCTTACACCTAAAAATACTTTTGACAGCACCTAACTTCCTAACACATCCAAAACCCCAACTTCATCAATCTACTTTACGAATTGCATTACAATGGCTCCTCTTATTATTAATAAGAAGAATAAGTGTGTAAAGGAGGTCGGATCAATGTCGAATTGTCAGTCCAATAAGGTTTATAGTGTATATTTCCCCCTTGAGGCCTACTAGCTAAGCTATCAAGAATTTTTTGTTAATTGTAGTATAGATTTTAGTCATGAGTTTGAACTAGGTTTTGTTAAACATATTTGTTCTGAGTTCTATAGAAGTTTAGAAGTTAATGCTGGCATTTGTATGCTTAAGATGATGAATCAATTAGTATATTTATAAGATGATGAAGGATTTATGTTTAGTATGAATTTTTTATTCAAACATGATGTCAGGTGATGTAATGACCCAATTATGGGACCCTAACACTGTATGTACTAAATTATGAACTTTTTTTAATGTAATTATCATTAATTTTAGCCCTAGCATGTCTTCAACCAATTTGAGAGTTAAGAGTAAAGGTTTAAAAATACCTTATAAATAATGTTAGGATGGCAATGGTGTTTGTAGAATGTTATATGGTGAATAGTAACAACTAGCATAGATTTATCCAAACAACGAAGACAAAGTATTTGAGTGCCCCCCATAAGATTCTTCATCTCATGATATCATACCATGTGAATAGTTGTTCCAAGGATCATGCCGTTCTGTATGTGGCTGAAAGGTTAATATAGGTTACCGAATGATTTATAAGATTAAGAACGCCTTATCGAATATGAGGGCAACATTGCATTATGTAAGAATAATTTCATATTTTCTTTAAAAAGAAAAACTTGTAAATGAAGATCTGGTGAAAAAAATCAAGAGTTGATTATTAGGTCAACTCTTGTAAGGTTAGGCTACCAAGAAGATCGGGACGAAAGATGGATTTTCAGCAACTATGGATAATGTAGAATCGTCAAATGATGAAGATAAGAGAGTAAGCAACTCCATTATAGGAATAAGTGGACAACCTTATTTGGTAAGTCAACAATCTAGAGATGTCTGTTAGAGGCATCTAGGGAGAAGTTCACCAAGCAGGGATATACAAGATGTAGGGTTCGCTAGTTCATATAAACGTTTTGATATGCCTTGGCCACTACAGCCACCATCGTCCAATCTACCAACCAAAGAAGATGATCAAGAGTGATCACAGATGTATATGAAGGTATAATGTTCAATATTATTGGTTACAATCCAATTCATGTATTATTATTGGACTTAGATTGGTTTTTTCATTTTATAGGGTTGAATGTATTTTTGGCAATGTTAAAGATCATGTTTCTAAAAGGATTTACTCATAGTTGTTTGTAGTTTAAGATGGGCATTTTGAAGGACCATGTTTCCCTTTTTTCTTTTCATCTAATGGATAATGTATTTCTAATGACCCTGTTCCATTCTTTATCATGTAATGGTTAATGTAGTTATAAGAACTATGTTCTAGTTTTATCATATATTGTTGTAATAATTATGATTTAGGAACAAGTTATAGCTTCTTCTACTATGATCCACATGGTTTAAGACAAGTTTTGTTTCAGTTTGTTGAATAACCGATGAATCTCGAAAACTAAGGTCAGACTCTAAGCTATAAGTTTTGGAATTAGAATTACTTTGAATATTACTATTCTTAGGTTTGGTTTCTAATTTGATGGCATATGTGTACTTCTTGTAAGATGGTATTCGCTTAAGAATTCTGCAAATTTTCCAAACCTTCTATCAAAACATTCAGGAATGAACTATTATTATAGTCATAAAAAGGTCAATAATACAATCTATTTGTTCCCCCAACAGAGCTATTAGAATTCCATCTCATTTAATGGGGTCAATGGGATCTATAGTTAAGACTTGAACACTTTAAAATAACATATCAGTATTCATTAATTTATAACAAAAACAAAAATTGTGATGTCTTATTACCTTTAAAAGTAAGTGTAACCTCTAAATCATTACCAAAAACTTAGATGATGAAACAATTATAAATATTGAATCACTACAATCAAACTGTGGATAGTTAATCCTGCTACTGTCAACAGTTTGTTCATTGCAACAAACTATCAACAGTATATCAATTTATGTTGACAATGTGTTACTCTTAGAAAAAGTTGAATAGCATGTACTATCACATATTGTGGGGACTGTTGACAATAAATTACTCTTGGTAAAATTGACCTTCTTTACGACAAAATAAGCTTCCTTTACAGTCAAAATAGTTTTGAATCATAGTAAAATGGGACTCCTTTGTAGTAAAATGGACTTCCTTTACAGTAAAGTAGGCCTTCATTATAGTAAAAGTCATTTTGGATCACAGTAAAATATGATTCCTTTATGGTAAAATTGACTTCTATTATAATAAAATGAGTCTCCTTTACTGTAATAGTAGTTTTAAAGTATGGTAAAATGGGGTTTTTTAAGGTAAATTAAGTTTCCTTTGTGGTAAAATAAATTTTCTTTACGATACATGTAGTTTTAGAACACGATAAAATAAGCATCTTTATGGTAAAATGAGTTTCTTTTATTATAAAAGCAATTTTGAAGCATAGTAAAATCGACTTCCTTTACGATAAAATAAGCTTCATTTATGGTATATATAGTTTTGTAGCACAGTAAGATAGGGTTTCTTTACGGTAAAAGTAGTTTTAGAGCATTGTATAATGGAATTCTTTTATAGTAAAATTAACTTCTTTTACGATAAAATGAGCTTTAATTACAGTATATGCAATTTTGAAGCACGGTAAGATAGGCTTTCTTTACAGTAAAATAGGCTTCATTTACCATAAAATCATATTCTTTTGTGGTATAAAAGTAGTTTTGTAGTAGGTAAAACGAGGTTCCTTTATAGTAAAATGAGCTTACTTTACGATATTAGTAGTTTTGCGGCATAGTAAAATGGGATTCCTTTAAGGTAAAATAAGCGTCATTTATGGTAAAATTAAATTCCTTCACGGTAAAATTAGTTTTAGAGTATGGTAAAATGAGATTCCTTTATTGTAAAATAACCTTCCTTTACGGTAAAATTAGTTTCCTCTACGATAAAATAAATTGTTTTGTGGTAAAATAAGCTTCTTTTACGGTATAAGTAGTTTTGAAGCACTATAATATTGAATTCCTTTATGGTAAATTGAGTTTCCTTTACGATAGAAAAAGCTTCCTATATGGTATAAATAGTTTTGGAGTATAATAAAACGAGGTTCGTTTACTGTAAATTGATAGTGTGTTCACTTTATATTGTTAATAGAAAGATTACACTATCGATAGTCTTTAGCTCTTGGAATTTAAATATTTTATATATTATTATCGATAGATGCTCACAAACTGTTGACAGTATAATGCAGTATTGAATTGTAACATAAAATCAATGGTTTATATAAAGCACTACTTAATTTTGACATATAATACTACTGTTTCTTTACCCAAAAAAAAAAACATTGTGCTTCCCTTAACTATTTATAATATTTATATTGAAATGGACAAATACCATCATTTTACAATAATACAGTTCGGTTATATTCTTTTGGATTTATATCGAGCCTTGACTTCTTTTGTCTTCTCATAATGTTCACATGCTAATTTGATTGTCTCAGCCTTCATTACACTTAATTCGCATTTAATTAGCTTGGCTCCAACAAGATGTCTAATCGATCCTTGAAGGTCACAATAAGAGAATAAATGAGACGACGTTAGGGTTTATGAAAAAGTTAAAAGGTCTTACATTTCCTTTAATCTTTGAGGTTTAGCCTTCAGCTTTCAGACATTTAAGAACATATACACCACAATTAGAACTATAATATACGAAACATGTTATTGCTATTAAAACTCTGAATTATATTGAATGAGTGAGTGTATTAAAAAATAAGAGCATTACCTATCACCTATATCTAATTGTTGTCGCACTTTATTGTTTATTTGAATTAGCTAAATGGAAAAGACTTTGTCAAATGGACCAGCATCTTTATCCATAAATTCTTGCAACCATTCTAATTTGCCAAATTGTCATCATTAAGTAGCCATAGGTTGATTTCAACTATGGGTAGCATCCAATCTATTAGGAAAGAATAGGAAAACAACTTACCACTCTCTTCAAATCACTTTTGTGCTTATTGTGTATTATTGCATGCATGATGTCATATACTACGATGGTTTCTTAAGTCATTTATAGCTCAATTATATACCAATGTTCTTTTGTTGGACTCAATGATATGAAGACTTGCATTAAACAATTGTCTTAATACTTAAATTAAAACAAATGCTATGCAGAACAATAGAGATTAAAGGAGTATGTACCCTCTAACATCGATTTGTTTTCCCAAAGAAGACTTCGCTAATGTGTAAGATGTTATGGAAGATAATCAATTTTGTTGTTCCTATGAAGACATATGCCTAATTCATTAGGAAAAGTTCTATGAAATGGTAATAACATAACAAAATAATGAGTCCTTATCGCAAAAGTGGAGGGAAAAAAACATATCTTCCTCTTTATCTCATCACTCCATACTGAATGGTTTAAATTTCGAATCATCGTATTGATAACCCCATTACACAACCACCTTGTAGGTCTTAGTGAGTATAGATCCGATTATGTTAGGATCACATGACGATCGAATTCTACCAGTGTTTCACTACATATGGTAGAAACATGTGTTACAGCATGTTACTCTCATAATAAATTCAAACTATACACTTTATGATCATTGATCTTACTCTTTATCCATCTTAAGTTCAAATACACAGTTAATTCCTCTAGTATGGGAATGTAGCAACTTTCATCTTTCTTTGGTATGTGCTCCCTAATGTACTAATTTACATGTAAACTAATGAGAAAAATCAAAACAAATACCACATTTGATAAAAAAAAAAAGAAAAAGAGAGTAGAAGAGAAAGAAAAGAATCAAACACTATATAAAGGATTACTAAGTACTGCTAGCCATGGTATCGGTTTTTTCTTCTTGTTCATCGTTGTCAATTTAATTAAGGAGACACTTGATATCATGATGGCATCCTTTCTTCCCTTAATTCTCTAGGTTGTAAAGCGAAATGAGTAAGACTAAGTGATGGGAATCGAGCTATTCGACCATTGACCCATAACCAAGCTTAAGGATGGGAAGGCTTGACACGGGAGATTCTCCTACTCCTGTTGACTCTTGTCGAAGCCAAGTACCTCTTTGCCAACTTATTTTGCATGCCAAGCCAAATGACTCTCTATTTCTTGCAGATAGTGTACTGAGAAGCAAAAGGCTGGGAGAATAGACAAACCTCATTCTCACTTACGCCTGGCCAATTATTTACTTAGCATCACCTTTGGTGAGATGACGAGAGAGAGACTCCGGATAAACTCAGCCACCTTTACTCAAACAAGCAAGCTATCTATACTTTTTGACTGCATCTTCTAACGACCTTGCCAATACAGTATCACCATGTGTACAGAATCATGTATAGAATCTGTTACACCAATGATTGTTTTTCTTAAATATTTATTTTAACCCTTTGTATTTTGTATATTATTTCCTTAGGAAATAACTTTTTTTTTTCCCTTTTAAGTAAGTTGCCTTAACTTATGGGTATAAATACCCTTATAATTATAGCTACAGATAAATTATCATTAATACACTTGAGAGTGTTTTTCCTTCTTTCCATAAACATTACCTATTTACTATCGGTATCACTCTTATCTTAGCCCTTAAGTAAGGCTAGGTGACAAGTAACCTCACCCCACTATCTCATACGTCATATCGAGTTGTGCCATAGGTCGTCAGAAGTTCTATTGGTGCAATATATCCATTAGAGTTATTCATGGGTTTTTTCTTACTCTTCATTCATATTTGTCCTTCTACCCATTCCTCATCACTTTCCTTTTCGAGCTTTCTACAAGCTTGGACCCATTCAATGATTAGCCTTATTTGCCCTTGGTCACAGTTTATACCATCTTGGTATTAAAATGGAGGTTTTCTGTGAGCTATAATTGGTTCTTTTTTTTTTTTGAAGTTATGTTATACTCTATTCTACGTGTATGAAACGGAGCAAGTTACTCTGTTCATCTTAGCTGCTGTGTTTGCTAGTTGTTAATTTCCTAAAGTATTTGTTTGAGCTTTAAATCTATGGGAAAATGACAGACCCAATTGTGAATGTTGGTATGGAAGATGACAATAGTAGAGTTGTCCACCATGGAAAAAAGTCTCAAGGAACCCCGAGAAGCATTGACAAGAGACTTGATTAGGTAGCTACCTTTTGGTAGATTTGACCCAAGCTGTTCATGCATTGGCTTACTAACTCACTAAAGCTATACAAAACACCCCATAAGTTACTCAACCTGTTAGAGGTCAAAGCCCAGCTCTACCAATTTGAGGTAGTGGAGTAGGTGAACGAGTAAGACAAAAAATAGACTTAAGAGAACTTGATGAAGAGGATGAAGAAGAATATTTTGAAGAAAAGTGCATACAAATCCCCAGAGCATTTGACCACGTGAAGCTTTGGATTCTAAGCTTCAATGGATCTAGGAATGCTGATGAATATTTGGAGTATGAAGAGAAGGTGAAGCATATTTTTTATTATTATCAATATGAAGATTATGAGAAAGTGAGAACTACTACTGTTGAGTTCTCCAGATATGCCATAATGTGGTGGAAGAGTTTCCAAGCTATGAGGAGACAAGAGGGCTATCAAAAGATTAGTACTTAGCTTAAGATGAAGAGGGTACTTAGAAACAAATTCATGCTGCAAACTTATTTCGAAGATACATTCACTCAACTTTAGGAATTGAAACAAGGAAGCCAGATTGTTGACGAATATGTTCAAGAATTTCGAATGCTTATGATCCATTGCGAAGTAGACGAACCCTCGACTTAAATAGTCTCTAGATTCATTACTGGATTAAGAGGTAATATTTGAGACATTTTAGAACTCCAACGCTTTACCACAATGGATAAGGCCATCAAAATAGCCAAATGTGTAGAAAGGCAAAGAAGGAGTCGAGCACGATGAGGATGCCAACTAACTGACCTAGACTATTGAGTCACTGAGCTCAATCAAGTACTAAGCCGAGCCAAAGGATGGATGTTTGAGTTGAACAAAAAGGCCAACTTGATGGTGAAATGCTAACCCGAACTTATGAGAAGGGGCAATGATTAGGCAGAAAGACGAGCCAGATCAAGTACTTCAAGTACCAAGGGTTCAGACATATGATTGCTTAATGCCCAAATTGAAGGACAATGGTTATCAATGGAGATATCTTGAAGCTAGAAGTAGACAATACAAATGAGGAACCTAAGGAGGAGATCACTGTTGCGAATCAAGAAATAATTAATTGAGGAGAACATATTTGCTAAGAACCTAGACTAGTTGCTTATGGTTGTCCGACGTACTATGAACATATAACCCTCACGAAAGGAGGAGTAAAGAGAAAATTTGTTTCATATCACTTGTAAGATAAATGATCAAGTGTGTGCCCTCATCATAGATAGTGAAAGCTGCACTAATGTAGCATTAGCCAATCTTATTTCAAAATTGAAGTTGCTAACTATTACATATCCAAAGCCATACAAATTGTACTGATTAAGTGAGAAAAGAGCACTATATGTTACTCGGCTAATATCATTGCTGATTACAATGGGGAATTACTCTGACTAAATTATTTGCAACATACTACCATGTGTGCTTCCCACATGTTACTAGATAAGTTGTAGCTGTTTGATAGGAGAGTTATCCATGATGGCTACAAGAATACGGACATGTTTGAGAAGGATCAACAGAAGATCACACTGAACCTAATGCTGCCAAGAGAAATTAATAAATTGCATATAAAACTTACCTACGAATCAATGAAGGCTCTGGTGATGAATAGAGCCAAGCTTTGAAGGGCCATCAATGCAAGCAAGCCAACCCTCTTATTGGTCAAGTGCCTATTAGAAATGAAGGAGTCAGATGAACTATCCCAAGAAATCTAAGAGTTACTAGATGAGTATGTTGACTTACTCTCAAAACACTTACTTAAGGGGCTGCCCCAATACGAGGCATAGAGTACTGCATTAACTTAGTACTCAGTGCCGCACTATCGAATAAGCCAGCCTATTAGATGAATCTTGGGCAAACTTCTAAGTTCCAACATCAAGTGAATGAGTTGTTGGAGAGAAGATATGTTAGAGAAAGTCTTAGCCCTTGCATTATGCTGATGCTTCTAGTGCCAAAAAAGAATGAGACCTGGCGAATGTATGTAGATAGCTAAGCTGTGAATAAGATCATAATCAAATACAGGTACCTCATTTCTAGACTGGAGGACATGTTAAATGAACTAAGTAGAGCCAAGATCTTTAGTAAGATTGACTTAAAGTCTAGCTACCATCAAATTCGCATGAGGCCAAGAGATGAATGGAAAACTATGTTTAAAACTTGGTGTAGACTCTATGAATAGATGTTTATGCCATTCGGCCTGTTGAATACCCTTAGCACTTTCATACAATTGATGAATTACGTGTTAAGACATCTAATTAGAAAGTGTATTGTAGTGTACTTTGACGATATACTAGTTTGTAGTGCTGACATGTCGAGTCATTGCGAACATCTCTGAGAAGTATTGGATATCTTCCATGCTGAGAGACTATTTGATAATCTCAAGAAATGTTGTTTTTCTTAGGAACAAGTGGTATTCTTGGGCTATGTAGTCAATGGAGGAGGCTTACAAGTAGATGATGAGAAGATCCAAGCAATTGTAGAGTAGTCGACTCCTACTACTTATGTATTATAAGAAGTTTCCATGGACTGGCTTCATTTTATAGATGATTCATCAGGAATTTTAGTACCCTTGCTACATCTCTTATTAAGCTCATGAAAAAGAACACCGACTTCTGATAGGGAGAAAGGGAGGAGAGAAGTTTTGCTGAGGTAAAAGAAAGATTGACCTCTACTCTGGTATGGGTCCTACTTGATTTCGAGAAAATGTTTGAGTTGGAATGTGATGCTTCAAGCAGGAAGGTCGACCAATTACCTTCTACAGTGAGAAGCTTTGAGGACCACAGTTGAATTACTCCGTGTATAACAAGGAACTCTTAGCATTGATCTGAGCACTATAAGTATGGCAACATTATTTACTATCAAGAGAATTTGTCATATATATTGACCATGAATTGTTGAGCTACCTCCGAAGTTAGACCAAGTTATCGAAGCGACAGGTGAGATGGATTGAATTCCTTAAGGAATTTAATTTTATAATAAAATATAAGTAAGGAAAGAGCAACGTCGTTGTGAATGCTCTTTCGAAAAGACATGCACTTATGAGTGAACTATTGACCAGGCTATTTAGGTTTGCAAGTATCAAAGAATATATTTTGAGGATCCATACTTTTAACCCATAATTACGCAGTGTATCAATAGAAGAGCAATGGATGGGTATCATGTAAAAGATGGCTACTTGTTTCAAAGTGAAAAATTATGCATACCCACTTGTTCTTTGAGGCAGTTGCTAACCAGGGAAGCCTACAGTGGAGGATTCTCTAGACACTTCGGAAAAAGAATGACCTGTGAACTGTTGAATGGTCGATTTTTTTTGTTGAGAATGAGGAGAGATGTGTACTGAGTTATTGAAAGCTATACCATGTGCAAGAAGGCTCGAGTTGAGCAAGGGAAAGCGATGCATTTGCCTATCCCAGTAAAGATTCTATAATAGTCATCGTAGATCGGTTCAACAAAATGGTATACTTTGTGCCTTGCTCTAAAACTAATGATGCTTCGGCTATGGCTTCTTTTTTCTTGCAAGAAATTATGCAGATACATGGTGTACTGAGGAGTATAGTCTTAAACAGGGACCCAAAGTTCTTAAGCCATTTCTAGAGGACCATATGGCATTGAATGGGGACCAAACTACTATTCAGTACTTCTTATCACCCTTAAACTGATGGCCAAATAGAGGTAGTTAATCACATTTTAGGATTACTACTCTAAGCTACAGTGAGAAAGAACTTAGTTGATTGGGACGTCTAATTGCCAGTGGTCAAATTCGCTTACAATCGTACAGTGCAGGAAACCATTAAGCAAATACCCTTCGAAGTAATCTATGGTCTTAATCTCAAGTTGCCCCCTTGATCAAACCCCTATACCTGTACTCACGTAAGAGGACCTTAACATAAGAACTCGAGCATAATCCCTTCAACACATCTATGACAAGGTTACTCAGCACATTGACTAAGTTACTAAAAGAATGCGAGAGAAGACTAAGGGTACGATGGCTAAACAATTCCTACGAGGAGACTTGGAATGGCTACACTTCAGCAAGGAATGGTTTCTAAGTAAGAGGAAGAACAAACTATCCCCAAGGGCTGAAGGACCTTTCAAAATCCTCTAAAAGATCAATGATAACGCCTACAGATTAGAGCTACCGGAGGACTCTAGGGTCTTTGACATTGACCTCAGTTTGTATCACCCCAATGGAGAGTTGATTGGAGATCATTTAGATTTGATCCTAAATCCAAATCAACGCGGAAGGAATGATGGGAATCGAGCTACTGGACCATTGACCCGCAGTTGAGCCTAAGGATTGGAAGGCCTGGCATGGCGGATTCTCCTACTTTAACTGACTCCTGCCAACTCTTGCCGAGGTCAAGTATCTTCTTATCGACCCGTTCTGCATGCCAAGCCGAATTACTTTCTATTTCTCCCGCATAGTGTGCCAAGAAGCGGAAGGCTGAGAGAACAACCAAACCTCATTCTTACTTACGCTTAGCCAATTACTTACTCGACATCACTTTTGTCGAGATGACGAAAGAGAGACTCCAGACTGACTCAACCACCCCCTGCTCGGACAAGCAAGCTATCCATACTTTTTGTCAGCATCTTCTAACAACCTCGCTAATGCAGCATCGCTTACAGAATCATGTGTAAAATATGTTACACCAACAATTATTTTTATTAAATATTCATTTTTACCCTTTTGTATCTTGTATATTATTTCCTTAGGAAATACCTTTTTTCTATTTTCCCTTTTGAGCAAGTTTCCCTAACTTATGGGTAAAAATACCTTTATAATTGTAGCTACAGACAGATTATCACTAATACACTTGAGAGTATTTTTCCTTCCTTACGTAAACACTACCTGTTTACTCTTGACATCACTCTTATCCTAACCCTTAAGTAAGGCTAGGTAGCGAATAACCTCATCAGACCATCTCGTACGTCATATCGAGTTATACTGTAAGTTCTCGAAAGTTCTATTAGTACAACATATCCATTGGAGATGTTCGTAGATTTTTGCTTACTCTTCATTCACATTTATTCTTTTGCCCATTTCTCATTGCTTTCCTTTTCGAGCTTTCTGTAAGCTTAAACCCATCCAACGACTAGCCTTGGTCTATCCTTAGTTACGGTTTGCACCACTAAAACTTTTTAACAAGATGACCATCATTTCTTTGATTTCATTCTTCTTACCATACATAATACTATGTTTAGTTTTGTCCTAAAAGCCAATAGAAAGATAAGTAAATCAATTACAATGCATTATCTTAAATGATTTAAGACAAAATGTGAAAGTATACATAAATGGCTACCTCTTATTGTTTGGGATCATTGTCATCATGGTTAGATGACATCTCTTACAAAGGGTTGATTGGTTGGGGATCATTCTCATCACAATTGGGTGACATCTCTTACAAAGTGTCAACATTCATGCATCCATCATCTTTCAAGTAAAGGTCCTGGAGAGGAGGGGAATCTCTACCAAAGTCCTCATTCTTATCTTCCTCATTGGTTGGACCTTCGGATGCTTTCTTGGAGGGAAAAACCATATTCATTAAGTTCGTCAGCTGATTCTTCATGGATATTTGAAATAGGGTATCCCCCCTTGCAATCTTCTAGACTTCTTCCTTTAATTCTTGTTTTTGCTTCAATATAAGATCAAGCTTCTCCTCTAACACCTACAAAAATTACATTAGCATTATATATCATTCAATTAAGAATATAAACTAAATTGTCAATTGTAATAGGAGAGGAAAAGTGCAACCTCAAGCTTTGATCTCCCTAACGCAAGTAATCTTTCTTTAGGTAGTGGTTTTTGTAGATTCCACATAACCACCTATCAAACGGGACAATGGTTACAATGGTACAAAAGACTCTAAAAGCATTCATAGTTAAAGTATCATTATAAAACGTGAATAGCTTACCGAATCCCTTAGGATCTTATTGAACTTTTGTACAACCTTCCTCACATTTTCTTCCGTCCATGTCTTCAACTAGGGTGAGGCCCACATAGAGCTATCAACCACCGCATAGCCTAATGAACACATGTCAATAAAATAAAGCTTCAAATAACAAAACATAGAAAATTGTCATAAATCAAATACATCACATGGGTGATATAATCTACTAAACAACTATATTAATAATTAATCACACGCTACTAAATAAAAGTACACATTATTAAAGATAAAAAAATGTACCATGAGGAACAAAATGCAACCCTACATATAACTCTGATCGGTCATCTCATAATTTAAAATACCATCTTGCATTCTCTATTGAATGTATTCTCCCCAGTTATATCATAGTAGCTCACTTTCATCGGCTACTACTGTCAAATACTCTCTCACCACTGTCACTCCAGATTGAGGACCAAGTAACTTGCCAAGCACTCATATCATAAATAATTGCTTAAACTTGTCATTAGCTGCCTTAACTTTTTGCAAACTTTCCTTAAGGACAGTTAACTTAACATCTTCCTTCAACTCTAACTTACTCCTCGCACTAGCCAATAGCTCCTCTTTAACATCTATTGGTATACCTTCACCTTTACTACTTAGGCCAAGAATACTTTCCACATCGAGATGAGTAATAGGAAGACTATTCCCATTTATGTCTAGAATACAGCTTTTCGAGTCAAAGTTCTCGATCAACCACAAACATAAATCTCTATCCATCTTACTACAGTTCAATTCCAAAAGGCCACTAAGCCTTACCTCACCTACTACATCTTTTTTTACATCATAAAAAGATGAAAGGACTTTGGCAACGTATTTAGGTTAATACCTTGTCTAATACTATTAAAAATAAACAACACAAAATAAGTATTAGAAAGGATAACAAAATCCCAAGTTAATAATTTTGAATACATATCTAATCTTACTGACTTCATAGCACCCCTAGATTCCTCCTTCTAACTTTGATTATTAAGTTGCCTTTTTCATATTCCTTCTTTTCCTTAGGAGGTAGAGCATGCCACTTTTCAACTCTCCTTGCAAGCGTTTAAAAAAAATGTCAAACATAATCATATAAGATTGATCTAAAACTATCTTAAGCTAACAAAAATGTATAAAATTAAATCATTACTAACTTCCCCCTTAATCGAATGTTCATCTACCTTTAGCTCTTTACTCTCGTCTTGCTTGTGTAAGGATAAACTAAGAAAGTAAAGTCATGACAATCCAATACTAATAAAAGTATAGACAATACAATTGAAAAAGAAAATGGAGATCAGAAGTCATATAAATAATGCATGTAGGATGTCATCAGTCGCTTCCTTTTACTTCCTCCAAAAAATCACAAACCTATACAAATTTCATAAAATTACTTTTTAATAGAATTATGAAAATTATATAACTATGTGCAACAATATTACTATCGATAGAAAACACAAAACTATAGACAGAAACTGTCTATCAATTAATGTAACAGCAAAAATTGTTGATAGTATCAATGAATTGTTGATAGTGCATAAGGACACGGAAGATTCCCGTTTCTGTCTGTCAACAATCATTAGGTTAGGGCTTCTGTATTCTCATAAACTGTCGATAGATCTCTTAAACTATCAACAAATCCCTATAACTATTGACTAATTGTCAACAATATCATATCACTATCGACAATTCGAGAGAAAGGGAAAACACAATTTCAATTTATTGTCAACAATTAATGTATACAATTGATAATAAATTGAAATTGTGTTTTTCCCCTCTCTTAAACTATTGATAGTTATTTGCTATTGTAGATAGTTTTGCTCGACAACAATAGCTCCATTACAAATTTTTAAAACCTTAATTTGCTTCATCCCATGTGATGATTCATAGGACTTAATGCAATCCCGAACAGAAAAACCTAAAAATACTATAAAAATATACAATAACCCTAATATCCACTATCAATAATTTAATCAAAATGCAAAAATCCCAAACCCCAACAAACAAAATTGAATTTTAATGAAATAGTAAGAAAAAATTATGAAAAAACATACCAGGATGAGTTTTTCAAAAAATATATTATTCAAGAACGTAAAAAGTCTCTTGTATACTGTGATCGATATATTTTTACCATGATAGAGACCCTTCTTACTTTGAGAAAGTGAGTGAATGTATTTGTCTTCTTAGGTTTATGTTTTGTTGTTTTTATTTTATTTTGTTATTATTTAATTATATTTGTTATTCCATTTTTCATTTTTTTAATTCTTAAAACTTATTGACATGTACTTCAAGTTATAGGTTATATTATTTTAATAAAAGCAATATAGGTTATATTATTTTAATAAAAGCAATAGTCTAAATTGAGTTTTACTAAATGGATTATCTAGATTGTTCAATATTACCATAACATTAGATTATCGGCGTTACCGTAAAAAAGCATTACTGTAAAAAGCTCTGTTAGCCAATTTTAAAGAATATATATATATCTTCCCCTTATTCGGCCGAAAGAATTTCTAACATAAAGGGGATCTTGAGAAGTGCCTATAGTAGGTACAAGCAACATCCTCGACTGGCATCTCATATCTCCAGCTCTCATACCCATAGAAGGCGGTGGAGAAACCACATAACTGTATTTTTTTTTTCTTAAATCTTAATCTCTATAATTATGCGATCTAAATATAGAATTGCTTTTAAGAAATCAAATCTTATAATATTACACTGCATTTCTATAGGACAATTAGGGCCTGCAAAATTGAAGTGAGATAAAAATGGATAGTGGAAGGTGGTTAAGATGTAACTAAATTTAAAAACCTAACTAAATGCTTATATATATATATATATAATATATTAAGCGGGTATTATAGCAATAAAGGGATATATATGTATACATGTATGTATTTCCATATATTATAGATACTCCACTAACGATGTTCTTAATAACTATATTTTTATGCCCTTCTGTACTTAGACCCAAGTTACACTTGCAACATTGAAACTTCCGTCCTTTGAGTAAACTTACAGTGACAGTAGGAAAGTCCTCCACGACACCACACCTTCACTGGGGAAAGAAAAAAGAAAAAGGAAGAAAAACACACACACACATAACGAAACAAAAAGAAAAGTCTACCGAGTTCATGATTACATCTAGTCTCTCTGTATGGTTGTAACGGTTGTAATTGTGTTAATTAAGATATTAATTTCAATAGCATGCTCCTTAATAATTATAAGAGCACTACAAAGGTTCAATAGCCCATCTTTCCTCAGTCTTCGGGAATAACCAACTTTGGGTGATCAACCTCATCATTCAATTTATGTAGGGGACTGTACTTTTCCTAATGGGCGGCCAATAATTGTGGCCACTTATTAAATATTATACAATTATTTAGACCATTCTATTTAAATTTATAATATCTCGCTCAATCGAGTGTGTTATAAGTGAATATTAAAAATTACACATAAAATTTAAAAATTAACTCTCATAAAGTAGGATACAAATGTAATATTTCAATAAACTATATCTATCTTACAAACTATATTTTAAGGTATACATGATACAAGTTCAAAGCTACCATATTCCCACCTCATAAAATTTTTTAAATAATAATGAATGTAATATAATATAATATTTCTACCTTTAAGCTTCCTTGTTACTAACCTAACTTTTACTATTATTTTTTGGTATATTCTTCTCATCATTAACTTTTTATGCCATTACAAGAAAAGTATACACTAGGGGTATTCATGGATCGATTTGATTTGGTTTAAAAGCTGAATCAAACCGAACCATATTTGAGATAGTTCAATTTAAACTCTCAACAACTAAACTGATTTTAACGATTCGAGATTTCGGTTCAAACCACTTTTTGAAACCGTTATTTTTTTTTTTTATAATAATAATAATAATAAGAGTTTTCAACCAATGTTGATGTTTAAATTGAGGAATATTATGCAATTAAAATCACATAATATTGTATAATAACATTGTATGGGTTAACTAGAAATGAAAGACAACTGTAAAGAAAAATGAATAAATTGTAAAGGCTAAAAATAAAATTAGAAATGACAAAAAAAAAGGGAGCAAATTAAGTTAGATTGAAATATTAATAGGATTCGAAATTAAAAAATATCGCTTATTCTTTTTTATTTTTAATAAGAAGCTGTTCGATTTGGTTTTAATTATTGCGGTTTGGTTTAGTTTGGTTTGGTTCAACCTTCAAACTGAACTATGAACCGTTTGAGCACTCCCTGGACCAAATTGCGAATCAAACTGAAACACAAAAGAACCACATTTTGTCATTCAGTGCAGTTAGGTTCGGTTTTTAATTCGATTCGATTCAGTTTGATGATCAGCCCTATTATAGACACTAGTTTCTCATAAATATCCAAAGTTTTTTCTTTATCTCCTTATTTTAATTAACTTCCTTTTTACTAATCAAACTTTAAGCTTCAAATGTGTACTTTCACTATAAGGTCTTTTCTATTTTATAAAATCCATATGATAGCATGTAACCTATATAAATTTTACATGGTACAAGTTTCAAGATGACTTGAAAGAGTTAAGTTCCAATTGAAAAATTTAAACACATATATTTATAAGATAAGGTACCAATAGTGTCTCATATCTTACTCACTGTTTATATGCTCATCTCTACCTTTAATCATAAATATTCATTGGAATCATGTGCTTTCACCGTTTTCATAACCTTTTTTATTTTTTCAAATGTATTATTTGTATTTTTTCCATTAAACAATCATCAATAAACTCTATTAAAAAGGGTACATGACACATAATTTAATAAGATAATTATAATAATATGTTTAATTACATAGTATAGTAAAAAATTTACTGAAGATATCTAATTACATGATATAATAAAATAATATATAATAAAAGTGAAAGAGCGGCAAAAATTTGAGCAAGCTATCCTAAGGCCAAAAAGTTAGGGATGGACGGCAGAGAGTTTTTTTTTTTCTTTCTTTCCTTCTTTAGAAATGAAAAAAAAAAAAAAAAAAAACAAAAATTCAAGTATGATGAGTTCTATATGGGTTTATTTCCAGTTCATAACAATAATCTTAAATTTCCAAGTGTATTTCTATTAACTTTTGAATCCTAATTTTATTAGTTCCCACACCGTTACATCGGAATGGGTAAGCCAATCCAAGCAATAAAAAAAAAAAAAGGAAACAAGAGAGAAGAAGAGGCATACAATGATTTTTTATTGTAAAAAAAGAAGAAGCTAATATTGAGCAAGAAAATTACGAAAGAATTATTGATTCATTACAAAATGAAAGAAAAATGAGAGCATACAAGAGTATCAAAAGAATTTCAAAATGATTCCCAATTATTCAAAGTGAGATCTTATTATATAAAACCAAAAGATCCATATACAGGAGAATTACTTTGAATACGAAATAAGTAAATGTATGACTGAAAATACTTGAATAAAATGAGAAACCGAAATATTTGATCTTATAAACTCAAACAAGTGACAATAAGAGACAGGAAGAGTTCACTCTCTATACTTAATAAACACAAAATTAGTATATCTATGATCAAAAGAACAATAAAATTAAAATGTCTCTAATAATAAGTATCCCCACTCCTTGTTTATTTCTTCGTTTGTATTGGGGACCAGAGTTGGCTATAGTGCAATAACAAAAGGAAAAGTGCATTAACAATTTTATCATTAAAAATTAAATTTTATAACTACACTTGCAATCATAGGCATAAAAATAAATTTAGCAAATGTATGGAGGGAGGAAGAAGCATTTGTTCTCTTTCACAACAAGGATGGAGGACATGCTTACACGTGATAAAGCCGTACAAATATTAACTTTTTGTCTCATTAAAATAACATGAAAATTTGACCTAGTTGCTCACACCATTATGCTTCTCCTCCCTATATAATCACCGAGACTGCCAACCTTGGAGAGTGCAGCACTCAGTTCATAACCCATCATCTTCTTCTTTTGATTTTTAATAAAGCCCTCTTTCTACATAATTTCGCCTGAGTTTCCTCGGATTTGAGGACTAGAGGGCGCTAAATAAGGTA
Organism: Lumnitzera racemosa; assembly: GCA_024138005.1. Classification (NCBI taxonomy): domain Eukaryota; kingdom Viridiplantae; phylum Streptophyta; class Magnoliopsida; order Myrtales; family Combretaceae; genus Lumnitzera; species Lumnitzera racemosa. The sequence goes on from JAMXBC010000008.1 coordinate 24,943,356, forward strand.
AGGAAACTTCAATGTCGCTTCTTTCTTCATCTTGTTAATTTTCATTATAGTGACATCATGTATAACGGTTTGCTTCAAAAGTTGAGGCCCTAACCTAAAGTACTCAAGTATAAGGCTCAAGTTTCGTTGAAACAAGGACAAGGAGAGATTGTTGCCTTGTGAATTCTCTAAGAGATCTTTTTTTTTTTTTTTCTTATGAATTTTCTAAGTAACTAAAACGAAATGGGATATTGTATTCTTCCTCAAGCTAGTATTTTCTCTTACTTGTACACTAAAACGGTACTCATCTTAATTACACAATTCTAATATCGTTTTTTTTTTTTTTTTTTTTTGCCTTTTTGTGTCTTAAACTATAAACGATTGATACGTTTAAAGTTTCATTTTTGTCTCTTTGTATATATAATGCGTCTTCTTCATTTGGCCTTTTTTATAGATAACGAAGTTAGTGGCTCATAGGGTTTAAGGAATGACATGCACCAATAAAATGGTGATGATATTGGTTTGATAGACTTTTAAACTTTCATGTTACGTAGTTTATTTATATTTAAGAATTATTCTCTTGTGATTTTCAATTTCATTTTGATATTTATCCATGATATACTTCTACGTTTTTTATTTCAAAGGTGATGCAACAGATGCATTTTTCCTTATATAGTAAATCGGCTATTTTCTACGATATTAACTTAGGTTTAAGAATATAAATAGGTAAGTTAGTAATCTAATTCATATTTTTTAATCATCATGTTATATGTCTAAATGATTGGTTTAGTGGTGGGCACCGAGTTGAACCGACCTGAAACCGTCGATTCACGAGTTGGTGATGCGGTAAATCATAATCAACTTGTGAGCTAGTGGTTCCAAGCCAGTTCATTAAACTTGGCGGTTCAAGAGTCGGTTCAAGACTTTTGAATCTTTTCTTTTTTAATATTTAATTTTTTACTAAATTTTTTTTAATACATTAATAATTTTTAATAAAATAATCCTCTTTCTCTCTCTCTTTTTTAAGTTTACTGATAATTAATAATTTCTATTTTGCCATTTTCCAATTTAATGCGATTCTAACTTTTTTTATTTTTTTCCCTTAAATTTTATTTTCTTCTCATATTCAAATCTTTAACATTTGATAAGTTTTACAAAAATAACTTATATTAACTAAAATTGAATTTTTTATCTATCTTTAATACGTAATTAACTTAGAATTAGTTATATATTATTAGTTTAACGATATTATTTTTAAAAAAATGTTCTTCATCAATGGAAATAAAATAGTTTTGATATATAATGACTTTTTAGATATTATCAAATTATTTTTTTCGATTTAGTTGCCTCTCTTTTGTCTTTCTTTTTCTTTTGCTTTTTTTTTTTTTAAGAGAGTAAACTAACCAACCTAAACAGTTTCGACCTCTTGAACCGCCTGAATCATTAAAACTCGACAATTCAACCCGCTCACTTTTAGACTGGACTAGTTTTAAACGGTTTGGAATCGGCCCTTATCTAGGTCTAGATTTAATCCAATGGTTATATGTAACATATACTATGTATCAATAGATATAAATAAAATTTTAGTATACAAGAGTATTTCTAACTATTTGTGATACTCTCTTTAACATTATAGTGTGTATATCGAATACTTATTTGTCACTTCTAGTAAAACATTTTTCCTTTTTTTCTTCTTTCTGGTCCACCGTTCATTTGCGTGTGCACTAGTAAAGTATCTAACACGAGTGCCATAGTGCTGCAAGGTCTCGGATATCTATATATACACACCATTTTGCTTCCAGTTCCCTCCATAACCGACAAGTCATAACAACTTTGTTGCAGACAAGTTCCAACATCATATGAGCTTGAACTAGTCACCCTCTAAAACACCTATCATTTAGTTCTCTTCCAAAACGTTTTTTTCCTGAATTTGATAGAAAACACAAAAGAAACATCGGTTTTCTCATTTTTATCGAGTTCATAATAAACAATAACTTGTGTTATTCCTTTGTCTTGTAAAAAGATGGGTGAGAACGCTGCCACCAGGAACAACCACCACCACTACAGCTCCCACCAAGTCTTCGACATATCCGTTGATAACATGATTCCTCAAAGTGTCTCCAAATGTTTTGACTCATTGGATGAAGATGGCCGGCTCAAAAGAACAGGCATGCGCTTCAAATTTTTCTAGGCCTTAAGTTCAACATCTTCCTGCAATGAAATAGCTCCTGGGTATCTTATACATTCCTTTTTTATTGTTTTCAGGGACTATTTGGACAGCAAGTGCACATATCATAACTGCTGTCATCGGATCAGGCGTGTTGTCCCTGGCTTGGGCTATTGCTCAGCTTGGATGGATTGCTGGTCCGGCTGTCATGTTACTCTTCTCTTTTGTCAGTTATTATACTTCTTGCCTGCTTTCGGATTGTTATCGCTCCGGTGATCCCGTCTCTGGCAAGAGGAACTATACTTACGTGGACTCTGTTCGCTCAATTCTTGGTATATATATTTATAGACATTCAAGCATTTCCTCAGTTACACGCAACATAATTCAGACTTTACATTGACCATGATGAAACAATGAAGAGAAGTCTACTGTCTACCTCAGATACCATATAAAAGTTCAACTCGACTTGAACCAACTCCCCTATAGATTTGATGGATAGAATAGTTTTGTTTTTAAACATATCCATAGAACGGTAATAAGGGATTAATGATATTCACCTAACAAACAATTCATGCTTCTTTTTAGGTGGAGCTAAGGTGAAAGCGTGTGGATTTATCCAGTACTTGAATTTGTTCGGTATTGCCATTGGATATACCATTGCAGCATCTGTTAGTATGATGTAAGTTCTGTTTACCCTAATCTGAAATTTTCTTCTGTAGTATCTCATCTTAGATGGAAGACTAACAATTATAATTGATTGTTTTGCTTCAATCAACAGGGCAATCAAGCGGTCAAACTGTTTCCATGAGAGCAGTGGCAAAAACCCATGTCACATGTCTAGCAATCCGTACATGATCATGTTTGGTGTTACAGAGGTTTTGTTATCTCAGATTCCAGACTTTGATCAGATATGGTGGCTTTCCATTGTTGCTGCTGTCATGTCCTTCACTTACTCTTCCATTGGTCTTGGACTTGGAATAGCCCAAGTTATAGGTTTGTATTGTTTCTTATCAAATAAAACAAGTTACCAATTAATAACTTCTGATGTTTGTATGACAACTCACTCGGCTTATTTGTTTCCTACATCCTTGTGCAGCTAATGGAAGTTTCCAGGGCAGTCTCACCGGAATAAGCATTGGGGCAGTAACAGAAACCCAAAAGATATGGAGGAGTTTCCAAGCTCTTGGGGATATTGCCTTTGCATACTCATTTTCTGTCATCCTGATTGAGATTCAAGTATACAAGCATTTTCCCTTAGTTCTAGTCCTCATCAAACCACGACTTCGTCTTAGCACAATTGATATATATCTTTTTTCCTTCCCTTTGGCAGGATACAATCAGATCACCACCATCAGAGTCGAAAACAATGAAGAAGGCCACCCTCATAGGCACTGTGGTTACAACGATTTTCTATATGCTTTGTGGGTGCATGGGCTATGCAGCTTTTGGTGACAATGCACCAGGAAATCTCCTGACAGGCTTTGGCTTCTATAATCCTTTTTGGCTTCTTGATATTGCAAATGCTGCCATAGTGATCCATCTTGTTGGAGCATATCAAGTGTACTGCCAGCCAATCTTTGCCTTTGTTGAGAAACAGGCAACGCAAAGATGGCCTGATAGTGAGTTCATCACCAAGGAGATTAGCATAACGGTCCCCAGTTTGGGCACATACAATCTGAACCTCTTCAGGATGGTCTGGAGGACAATGTTCGTGGTTCTCACTACAGTTATCTCCATGTTGCTTCCATTCTTCAATGATGTAGTTGGAATCCTTGGAGCATTAGGATTCTGGCCTCTAACCGTGTATTTCCCTGTTGAGATGTACATTAAACAGAAGAAGATAACCAAGTGGAGCACTAGATGGCTATGCCTCCAAATGCTGAGCATTGCCTGCCTTGTGATCACAATTGCGGCTGCTGCTGGTTCAGTTGCAGGTGTTATGCTTGACCTTAAAGCCTACAGGCCATTCAAGACAAGCTACTAAGAAGATGCTATTCATTTAGCTGGTGACCATCAAGTGAAATTTTAAGTCTCACTGTCCCGAAATCCAAAAATTGGGTGGTGTTTGTGTGGTTCGTGTTTCCGCTTTCGTCTAGCTGCTTTTTAGCGTTTTCATTTCATTTGAAAGAGGGGAAGGAATCTTCATGTAATTATGGAACAAGAGTCTAGATTTCCATTCTTCTCAGCCAGTGTTTTACTTTTGAGTTTGATGTAATAAGAGATTCCATAGAGTAACTCATGAAGTTACAGTCTTATTTCCCATTACGAATCAAATATCTTGCTTTCCGTGTTATAGATGATTATGGTAATCGAATTCGACTTACTTTCTATCTAATCAAAGGGTCAATGAGCTACGTCTGCCCCTTCTTTTGCATCTGATACCATATCTATCATCAAAGATGGTTAGTGGTCTGAAGAATATTCACACAAAGTTCGTCGAAGTCATTATGCAGGGTATATTCTTACGCACCATGTGGCGAGCACACGCCTTAATGCAGGCATATGGATGCATAACTGCAGGTAGGAAGCAACATAGAAAGGAAAATCCAGTATGAAGGCATAGTTTATTCGGAAAGAACTAATTACAACAGAGTGGACATCGTTTCGCATCAACGTATAAATAGAGAACGTAGATTTTAAACAGCGCAAACTGTGAATAAATGTTGCAATATATGGTGCATATTGAGGACGTCGTTAACTATTGTTCTAATAGTATTATCTATGGTGTATGCAAAGGATGTACATTGGCTACAAGTGCAAATTGAGGATGTACGCATAACAAAGTCAATGCAATTGTAATAGAGTGAATTACCGACATCCTTTACATGTAACACAAGCTGTAACGTTTATATTCAATTTATGCCACTAAAACCACGCATTTACTATTTAGCCAACAAATACCCTCTCCATTACAATTATCCTCCCATCAGGAAATGATTTTTCTAAGCCATTGATAGCAGGTATAGAATTAAGTGGAACAAAAAGTGAGGAACTGAGAAAACATAAGCATCAGCAACGTTGAAAACTAAGATGATCACACAGCTGAAACCAAATGTTAAAGTAATGCAGGAAGGCACGGCTTATTATGTGATTTAACGGTTTAGCTTTCATTCATTAGGGCTACAATTTTACTGTGCTTCAATCCCCAATTATCTTATTTCATGAAATTTCTATAAGAAACTGTTAGATCTTTCTTCTAGAGATGCAACTCATAGTATAGATGCTTAAAGAAGCTGATTAAGTTTTCAATTTAACCTGATTTCTTCAAGTTAGTGATCAACCTTTAAAATTTTCAATTAAGTGATAAATATAATAGTTCATACTATAACTATAAGCTTAACTTTTTAGATCAATTAGTTATACTGTTAACCTCAATATGGTATTAGTAAAGGAAGTTATAAGTATTAATATAACGGTACATCTTATATTTATAAGTTTAAACTTTTAAATAAGATATTTATAATATTAGTTATAATATGGTATTAATATATATCTTATGACAGCAATATTTTTTTTTTATTGTTGTTTGAATTTTACACTAACTTCAATACCTTAAGATTTAGGGGATGTATTACTGTATAACATTGTATCATTAAAGGTTTGGGGACACAATAGTCTTTTTAACATGTATATTATGGTTATAGGTGGTCATTCACCCTCTGCCCCACCCCCCCCACTCTCTCTCTCTCTAATTACCAAGAAAAGATTCACCAATCAATAGCACACAAGCAGTCATCTGGATATCATGTCTAGTAAATCTTTTCTCCTAATTTTATACAGTAATTAGAAATTACTTTCTGTATAAATTTAGACAGCTAGCTAGAAATGAGGAGTCTTAGAACACTATCCATACAGAGTAGTGTTTTCGATTTCTCAACTTAATCCCATGGATGAAGAAAAATGGAACTTGGAGAACTAATTGTCAAGTAATCACTATAAAGTCTGTATGTATAATCTTGTAAGTATAACCTTTCAGATCTGTCGGTGTTTCTCCATATCATCCTTGACCATTGAGTCAATCATTTCCCACCACATTTGTTAGCTGTACTGTTCTGGTTCAGAATAGTGGCGCTGAAAACATCAAAGCTTGTAAATATTAGAAAGACAAAGCACATAGAAAATGTGAAGAAGCTGAACCAACGGACAGGAAGCCTGTCGACAGGTCCAACCATGGGAATTCATCATAATTGGAGACAACTATAGTTCGGCAAGTGTAGTCTGAAAGGGCTGTAAATATCCCAAAATCTAAGTAGGGCCACCTTCATGAACGACGCTCAATAGGACCTTCGATTCGCTGCAAATTGTGAAAATTCTCTCTGGAGGATGCCTTTTGGGATTCTGAAAGTACACACCAGAAGATACCATACACAAAGTTCAATGGCTACAATTCCATATTCAGACCTCACTTTCTAGAATAGTTGACTCTTTTTTAATCGGGCAGTCTAAGGATTCTTATTTAAAAATAAATAAAAATTTAATTAAGTATAATATTTAATAACTTTAAACTTTAATAGTAAATTCCACAATAAAAATTTTTATTAGGCATGCCATATTTAGGACTTCTAAATTTTAATTCTAAATTTTATACTGTTCAAGGTTCCCATGCTGCATGAGTTTTTTTAAAAAAACTTGTGGAAATCCAGAGTTGATCTTCAACGAATTAATTCAATAACCTTTTCGTAGATATTTAGTCCCCAGGTAGTCTCTTGATGATTTTGTTGTAATATACCTTGAATAGAACGTGACATTACTTTTATGGATTAAGATGCTTTTTAGTTTAGTGGACTATAGTATATCGCAATTTTTATAGGTGAGCCCTTGTTAAGAAGTAACACCAAAAAAAAAAAAAAAAAAATCATATAGCATAGCAAGTAATATTATCTTTTTGTTACTTTTATGATTATTTATCCACCATTTAATTAAAATACATAATATATTAATATAATGAAATTCTTTCTGTTTCCTTACATTATGTTATACAGTAGTAAGAATATATAAACCTAAAATATGTTTTTTTTTTTTTTTTTTTTCTGAACGGATGCTGTACGGCGCACTTGTTTTGTTTGCATAGTCCATGAAACGTTCATTCTTGTGGAGAAACATAAAACAGCCAGCTATCATGCATTACAACACAGCTACCTTGACATATACGTCTCAACAGCGTTCACTGAAAAATATTCGTGGAATCAACTTAACGATTGGACGACAAAATGAAAATGTGAAGTACTGTTCTGACGCTTTAATCCCACAAAAAGATTAATGAGACCTCGCAAAAGTGGATACACTAAATGAGTGTAAAATGTAACAATTTTAAACATCGGGTGAAAACTGCAAAACAACTTAAAGTTTAAAGAGCGATTTTAATACATTATCCCTGTTAATAACATAGATAATCTCATTTTTTTTGTTCCTTCATGTATAATTTATTTTGTCGCAAACCATCACAAATCTTAGCTGCTATTTAGGCCATATTTCTTGACCATTGACTCTAAATTCAGAGCAAACTACCACTTAATTTATAAAAAAAAAAAAAAAAAAAAGAAGAAGAAGAAGAAGCAAATATGCTTTCAGGGAATTTGTGAGATCTAAAAATATTGGAAATAAGAAAGTATATATATGCTCATTATGCTACCGTTTAAAATCATCAATAGCTATTAGATTTTGAGAACGAAAAGCCAATAATTTTGTTCCTAAAAGTGGAAATAGGAAATCAGCCTTTAATTTTACCTTTTTTTCCCCCGCTTTTCTCATTTTTTCGATCCCAAATATTAGTACTGTGTGATAAAGTCCTCAAAGTTTAGTTATTTTTTATTTGATTCATTAACATTTGTTTCATTTAAGTCCTTAATATTTTCTATCTTCTGCAAAAGAAAAATGACTTCCATCAATTTCCTTAAATTTATTTTTTGCTTCTTAACGGTGGTAAGTAACTATCCATCATACCAAGCTAGTCCCATCAATCATCGAGACACTACCAATAATTGCATCAAATAACCTTGCTATAATGGGGTTGCAAGCCAATGATTAAGTAACATAAGCTTGGGAGTTATAATCAAGATTTAACATGTTTGTTTATATTTTAGCCTTTTCTCTATTTTATTTTTTGTGATTTAAAAAAATATATTTTTGTTATTTATTTGATTAATATTCATTATCATAGACCAACAAAAATTCACACATAATAAGGATGGATCGAATTTATTAGAATAGACTATAGTTATTAAAATCGCGAGTCAAAAACGCGATTATATAAGTTTATAATTTTATATTTTTCTTAATTAAAATGAATATAAATTCGTTTATATATAAACATTTTATAAAATTATGAATTTTAATATATGATTCTATAAGTTTACGGTTTTACTCATTCTGTACAATTCTATGTATTTAAAGGAATAGTAAAATCGTGATCTTAACAACCATAGTAAACAAAAGTCCATTTCTATAAAAATTTGAAAATATTTAAAACCTAAATAGAAAAAATAAAATATTAATAATTTATATAGAAAAGCAAGTAATTTTAAGTAATTTTGACTACTAAAATGCATACTTTCCCATTTAAGATTCAAAAGAGGAAACTCTTCATTGGTCTTCATTTTAATTAGTTAGTAGCAAACAAAATAACTGCAACACATGTACCAAAATAGGTACTTTAAAAAAATCTAAGAAAAAATAACAAAAAAAAATCTAGAAAACCATATATAATTTAGGCAAATGGATATTTTTAGAAATAATAACCTCTATTTGAGTTTAAGATATTTGGGAACTGAGAGGAAAGAAAAGGGTACCTTAGGATAGTTCAAGTGTTGTTGAAATAATAAATTTTAGAAGAGTGAAATTTGTATTTAAAGGACATAGAGGAATAAATTTCACTATCCATAAAATGTGAGATTGTGAAGTTTACACGATTGTATGGATGCGAGAATAGTTAAAAGGTAATTTTCAATGAAATGGGCAAGCCATAATATCATGCCTCGAAGAGGAGGAGTTGCAATAGTCCAATCATCTGAGTCATCCTAAAAGAGAAATTAATCTTACAGCTACTATCATAGACTAGTTCACACCAAGTATACTTGACTCTACTACTTTCAAGTATCCAATTCGATACCTACTTGATATAAACCTATGGAATAATTTTTTGGATTAACTAATAAAGTAAACTCCTAATACTTCTCAGAAGAGTAGTCATAAAACCTACAAGTACATGCTACTTGATATACAATCCAAAAGATTGAAAATTAACAAGACCTTTAAGAAGACTTAAGTAGTTTCCTTAGTAGCTAGAAAAACTCGATAATAGGAACAAAAATCTAGCCAAATTCTCTTTGAACCTTGCTCTTCAACCCCGTTTACTAAAATTCTAGTTTTGGATTTTGTGCTTGTAATTCCATTCTAACTTGCAAAACAGACTATAAAGAAATAAGCAACAACTTGCTTAATAAGTGGAACGGAACAAAAATATATAGTAAACATAGAGCAATCAAGGCTTTCAAGTAATTTTAGTTAGATGCAATGCATATTCAAGTAAGTACTATCATATGACGTTATTTTATCCATCGTAAGATTATAGAAATTTCATCTGCTTTAATCTTAGTTGAGAAATTTGACGTTTTACACATGAATCGAAACCAAACCGAAGCTCGTGCAATAAAGAAAACCCTTTACACTAGACTACCTTTAAACTAGGGCTCCTAACCTTACTATAACCTCCTTTCCTATCATTTAATTTAACTAAGGATAATAAAAGGACCATTTTAGCTATCCTCATCGAAGGGGTTCAAGTTTAGCTTGAATATCGTAACAGTTACCTCTAGTGAGTTACAATGCATATCAAGTCAAAAGTTCGATTAAGTTCAAGTTAAATGTTTTTTGAAGACAATCAACCAAGCTCAAGCAATTCAAGTAAAACAATATTCACAAAGAAAATATATCAATTCCTACCGGAACAAATCAGATATTAAACACATGCTCTACACACATACAATCAATTGACTACAATGATAAATAAGTACATACCAAGATCTCTAAGTATTCAAAAATAATACTTTAAAGTACAATATAGCACTAATTTCACTTACCTAAAATTCGATTGCTCACCTTGGTTGTTCACTTATCCCCCCCTCCCCTTCCCCATTGAGAATTCCTATATGTTTATTCAATCAATTATTTTAGTAACTATATAAGACATGATATACTATTAATTTGTTCATCTCTCTAAGAATTAGATCGATTTGGAACTTAATTTGTAAGTTATGTAGGCATAAATGTAGGAAGTTAGAGCCATTTCATAAATGACTATACCTTTGATATATTCTAAGCTAGGTTCTAAGTGAAATCATCCTTGATGCTTTAAGGTCGAGAAGCCTCTAAGTCACCCTCTGAGCCCCATTAGAGTCAAAGCTCATAATAAAATTAACTTTTGAATCAACCTCTAAGTTTGTTGATTGCTTAAGATTTCTCTTGAATTACTCTCTAAGGTAGCTTCTAAGTTACTTCATTTTAGAAATCTCTTAATAGGGTATCCTGTAAGCTATCCATTGAACTTAGCCAATTTCAAATTTCTTAATACTTTTCCCTTTAACTTAGCTTCTCCTAACTATCTTACTTATAAAACTAGCATATCTTCTTATAGATACTTCATTTTTGCCTATTTTTTTAGTAGTTTTATTGGGCTAGAAATATAAAAAATAATATAAAATAATAAAAAATAAATAAACAAAAATTAAAAAAAAAATAATAAAAATCCAGTTAAGTCATATCTAGTTGAGCGTATCGAATTGAGTCGTATCCAGTCCAATTAAGTCAATTTGAGTTGTTTAGAGTCTAATTGGATAATGATGAGTGATCAATTTAATAAATTTTAAGTCATCAAATGATTGAACTTTGTTGAAATATTTTAATTCAGTCCGATATAAAGTGAATTTTTTTATCTAATTTATATTGGGCTAAAATAAACTTAGGATTTATTAAATAGGTTATTGGGCTAAATCAAATTGGACTGAGTCAAGCCGAAAAGATAGGAAGCCTAAATCAAGATAGGGTTTTTAGAAATTAGGTTGAATCTTTAAAGAATCTAAATTGTATCTTCTGTATTTGAGATTCGTTGTCGTATCTTTCATATCTAGGGTTTATTGAAATTAAAATTATATATAAAATGATACAAAAAATTCAATTATAGATATTATAAATAAGAATTTAGCGATTGACTTAATGAAGTTTGTCCCAATCCCCCAACACACTCCACATCAACCACATAATCACTCCACATCACTACATTTACTCTCTCACATTCATAATTAAATTTACGACCCTCACCAACGCTCGCTTCGCTCGCATTAGCTCCATCAACTACTTACAATCTCACATACATCTTCACCTAACGATAGCACATACTACAGTACGATCAGCTCACTGTCCCTCAATTACTCACACAATTCCACTCGTAATTCTACACATGCGTAGTCCAAATAGGAAACTCAATTTCACTTTACTCCACGCCAACATCAAATCACACGCCATGCGCAAACTAATCCGACCATGTCCCCTAGTCCGGTGGATGGGTTTTATCCTTTTTATTTATTTTATTTTCTTTTGGTTTAATTTTTTTTAGTTCTTTCATTAAACTATTAATGGTTTATACTATTTTTTTTCTTTTTCTTGTAGATCCTTATATTAATGCTCATAGAATAATATTTTATACATAATTTGTACATTCATCAAGAATCACTTTTTTAGCATATTAGATTTTCACAAAAATTGCATCTTTAAAGTTGTCATATTTTTACAAAAATCACATATTTTAGAAATTTTCTATTTTTTGAGAAAAAATTGCATATTTTAGATACAATTGTATATTTTGTATCTTTAGGATAAATTTTGCATATTTCTTATCTAGGTCGCATATCTTAGAAGGTTAGGATAGGATTGTATAGTTTCCATTGAATTTATATTTTTTTTATTAGGTATGTTAGGAATTTCAATGAAAACTGAATTTTATTACTTAGTTTTTCATAAAATAATTTTTAATTGACACTTTTTTTATGGTTAAAGATCTTTTTCATGGTTTAGGCTTCTTTTTCATGGTGTTTAGGCATTTTATCCATAGTTTAGGTATCTTTTCTTTGTATTCCACAGTTAAATATTTTGTCATTATTAATATTGCATTTTTTTCATAAAAAAAAATGCGTCTGTCGTGATAGTTACATATTAGCATAATTTTATAAGAGTTACATCTTTTATTTATTTATCTACTTATTTTTTTTCTCATTTAGGTGATATAGGATTTTTTTTTTTAAGTTTTGTCAAATAGCAATTTTTCCAAAAAATAAAAAATACTAACTTGAAGTCTTTTCAAAAAATTAATTCTTTTTTAATTGGAAATAAAATATAGGTTTTTTTTAGGATTTTTCTTAATAAAAATAAATTGGTTAAAAAAATGTGAACCTAGCTCAACTTTCAAATTAAAAAGAATCAACCCACTAAATTTTTCTAAGAAAAAGAACGATGTTGGTTTGATCCAACTAGCGAATACGTAAGTACCATAGTAACCATATAAAAAATAAAAAAATTTTCTCCTTTTTCTTGAAAAATTAGTAATAAAAATCCTAAAGAAATCATTTTACTTATATTTTGTAGATTTGTACATATCTTAGTATTTTCTAGAAAAAAGTATAAAAATAAAGCCCATTATAATTTTTACATGGTGACTTAGTATTAATAGGTTAGCCCTTGAACGTAATTTTTCTAGTTAATTTTTTTAATTATTTTTTAAGAAAATCCGCGGATTAGTAGACAAATTATGGTTTTCCTATCTAAAAACTCTAATTTCATTTTTTACCAGTTCAACGATTTTAAAGAAAAATATTTCCTTAATTTTATATCGAGTAATTTATATTAAATGGGCTAAGCTCAATATAAAATAAATTAAGGAAAATGAAATAGGGCTCAATAGAATTAAAGACTCTATTAGCGAAGTCTGGTGAGCTAACCATGTAAAAATTAAAAAATTAATTGATTGGTTTTTATTATTTTTTTATTATATTATAGTTGTACTAATTGGCTTTTAGTGATGCAAACCTTAAGAAAAAAAAAAAAACTGGCCAAATGTGCCTATATTAGGGATTTGAAGGGGTTTATTTATTAACAATCATTTACTTGCTTAGATGTAGCCGGATTTAGGTCACCTTAAGAACTTATGATAGGCTACCATTATATAACCTTCGAGTTATTGGGGTCTTTACCTCCGTTTGCTGTTGATAGGCAAGCCCTCTTATGTTTCGATATAACTCATTAGGTGTTTCCTACGAGAATGCTTAAAAGTACAGAGCTTAAGACTCATAGATCATTCCCTCTTGCATCATTACAAAATAAAAAGAGGCTAGTAATTTTCAAATTATAGGAATTAGAAAAGAATTATTATAACCAATTATCAATTTGACCTTATTTTCAAATTTTAATGTACTTATATATATAAGTATACATGAGATTTATTTTCAAAAAAAAAAAAAACTTTTAGAAATTCATACATTTATGTATGTGAGTTTACGTAAATATTGACTGCTGATTTATAATAATTCTATTCTTATATTTTATTAATAACCAACCCTATTATATTACACACGTATGTAGTATATTTTATCACATTTATTTTATATGTTATCTTTTATAATATATGTGAGTCTTGTAGGTTTTATTTTATTTCATAAGTAATAGGTATTTAACATAGAAGGCTCAAAAGCATTAGTATTTCCTTTACACCATAATGTGCCAACGTTAAAAAAAAAAAAACTTTAGTATTAACTTATAAATTTTTTTTTTTTGGAATATAATTATGGAAGTTAGCCATGTTAAAGATTATTATGGAATTGTCATTTTTTCTAAGCTTTAAATAAAATTTTTTTAAAAAAAATTCAAAATGATATTTTATAATCAAAATCAGTTTCATGATAATTATTTACTTAGTCAATTTTTATTTCAATGAACCATATGTATCATATTGTTAAAAACTAGCAAAATAAAAAAAAATATAAAGAAAAAGATTTAACTATCAAATTTTCATTGTAAATTATTTTCCATCTTAAAGTCATTAATCTTATAAATATCTAAATTGTTGTTGTTCATGTTTACCATTAAGTTGTCATGGTCCTAATGAAGTTTTCTCCATAAGTCATTATCTTTGTATCATTTATTTAAATAAGTTTCTTATTTTAATATAATTTCCGCTTCTCTATATCATTCGTATCATATAATCGTTGTCTTATGTCTTCGGTTGTCAGTCCCTCTGTTTCCATTTTTTTTTTTTTTTAGATTCATCAATGTTAGTGTTAGACTTTTGTAACATAAAATCCACATTGATTTTTTTTTTTCAATAAAAGTTTTCAAAAAAAAAAACAAAATAAATTTCAAAATTAAAAACTTGAATTTTTTTTTTTTGAAGAGAGGGAATGGAGTCTTACTAACAAGAATTGATTCTTATAGGATTTGAAATATTGCCTCTTAAAGTGTTATAGCCCAACTTGAAGCCCATAATCACTCATTTTGTAAAACCAAGATGTTTGAAACTCTTGAATAAAGAATAGATACATTAGAAAAGATTCTTAGTAAGCACGTGAAGTAAGTCAACACCATGGTCTAAACCCGAGCCTATATGCCTGTTGATACACCATCTCAGGTCGATGAGTCTAGAGCTCACTATCAACATGTTACAAGGTTTGGAAAAAATGATAGAAACAGATTTGAATGGTCAAGCCTAAAGGGTATGTCTTTGCTAAGGTTTGGAAAAAATGCTAGAAACAGATTTGAATGGTCAAGCCTAAAGGGTATGTCTTTGCTAAGGTTTGGAAAAAAAAGGTTGCAACCCTAGAAGAAAACTTAGTGATATCAAAAGAAAGGCTTATGGGTATGGAAATGGAAATAGGTTATATGCTTAAGCGGTTCGAAAGCCTACATCTTAATACAAATAGGAAGTCACAAACTAAGCATGAAGATGATTCAAGGAAAGAGAAGTTAGGAGTGAATGTGTTAATTGGGAAAGCCTATAATCAAGACAAGCCCATCCACAATAAGAAGAAGCGACTTACACAGTTCAAGATTCCAATGGTCCAAGTGTTTAAGCAATTAAGAGATATAAGACTACTGGCATGTGAAAACCCAACAAAAAAAGAAAATTCAAGCCAAAGGATCATGACATCAACAAATTGTGTGAATATCATGTAGACCAAGTAGGGCACACCATAGAAGATTGCTGGAAACTGAAGCATAAGGTGCAAGATTTGATTGATGCTAAGGTTATCTAACCAAATTTTCTACAGATTGATGGGTTTATGGGAAATGGTATCCCTAACCCAGGGGCATCAAACAGACAACCTCCAATATCGGGTATTAAGGGTTTACTACTACCATTTGACTAGGTGGCTCACTATTTGAGGCAATTGGGCATATCTCTAAAAGATAAATTCAACTAAATGGGCTAAATTCGAAGAAGTGATAGAAATGGGAGCAAGAACTGAAAAAGAGTTTGAGTTCCTATATTTATTTATTTTGAGAATAATCTTTCACTTCGAAGATAAGATTTACTTAAATAAAGTGTTTTTTTCTTTTTGGTACATTTTGTTTTTCTATTATGTGCACTTAGCTAAGCTCAACAGGGGCATGTCAATGGCCTGTCATTAATGAAATACTTCATGCAAGACTTGGCGCAAGGGAAAATGGATAAAGTAGATGTGAACTTGGAACTTCAAATTTTCCATTAGGGAATAGTAACACATTGCTTGAAAAGTTTAGGATGAAAAGATGCAAACCATGCCTTAAACACTAACCCTAAACACACACAAGAGAGGAGTATCACAATGTGTGTACTTAAGCTCATTCTTTAAAGGAGGCTTGTCTTGAACTTGGTACACGTGTCAAAATGATATTAGGCATTTATTTCATCATCTCTAAACACAATTATCCCTTGCAAAACCCATTTGAGCCTTTTAAGAGTTTTTCTTAAAATAAACCCTACCAAGAATCACTCTACACTAAGGCAATCAGGAGGTTAAGGTCATTAATTTGGAGAAAAGGGAGTAAACTAACTTATGCTTGCCTTAATGATTCCAATTGATTAGAAAATATTATTATAGATAATTTAATTTCTTTAGGATAAAGAAAAGTTTCAGACCATATACACCTCACTTAAGCCTATACACTTATTTAAACACCTCAAGCCTTTGGACTTTTCCTAAACGCTCCATGCTATATGCATTTCTCCCTAGCTTATACTCTTTAAACCAATGGTTTTAGGGTTTTAAATCCTATCAAGCAAAAACTCAACAAGGGAAGGTGACTACCTTGACCAAAAACAAAAAAAAAAAAGAGAGAAAGGAAAAGGAAAGCAAAGAAAATGAAAAAAAAAAGGAAAGAAAGAGAAGAAAAAAGTGAAAAAGAGAAAAATTGAAAATATGAGCAAAGGTAATCACCTTTAAAGCTGAGTCAAATTTCCAATAAGCCTATAGTTAGAACTTGTGAAGGATATACAAAAGGCTGAACACTTTAAATTCCCAAGCTCAAGAGCAAAGCGCTCAATTTATGAGCCCACCTACTTTATCACCTTTGATGAAACTCTTTTGACTAAAGAAATTAACTTATCTTTAGCAAAATTTTCTCATGAATCTACAAGAAGCCCATGTTTAGTTTCTCTTAGATTTTTAGCTTGTAAACCCAAGATAGATTGCATGTGATTTCCTCAAAATTGGCCAAGTACATAATATCCATTTACTTAAACTATTAACCAAAAGCCTTACATTGCAAACCCAAAAAAGACCTAATTGATTGACGAAAGTGTATCATTTATAAGATAGGCTACATTTTTTGAAATTGATGCCGATAGTGAAAATAGACTTGTGAGAGTGTAAAAAAGTTATGTTTGACTAAAATTTTAAGTAATGGTATTTATCCTCTAAGTGGAATATTAGAGAACAGATGGGTGCTTTCTGAAAAACATGAATGGTTTTAACCTCAAGTTTGAAACTAGTGCTTCTAAAAGTTCAGGAATTATGAATTATGCTCTAAGAAATAAGACTAAAAGAATGAGTGATCAACGAACAAGGAGTAAGCCAACACTTATTTGTTATCTTTAGAGTCTTGGAGACTTCTTACTTGTTAGTAGCAGAATTTTCCATTAAATAATATTTTTTGAATTTCTTGAAAAAAGAAAAAAAAAACTTTTCAAAAGAGAAATGGAACCTTTTTCAAAAATTGTCAAAAGAGATCAGATCCCTCAAACTTAAGTCTCAAATCATTTTATCAAAACTCATTAAATTCCTTGAAATTCATGGATCGCTTGCTCATAGGAGTATCATCCAGTCCTTTTTAGGATCACTTGTTCAAAGAAACGCTGTCCTATTCCTTTCTAAGATCACCTGCTCAAAAGAACGTTAGCCCATTCCTTTTAGGATCATTTGCTCAAAGGAACGCTGTCCTATCTAGTCTTTTGCTATGTTGCTTGCTTAAAGGAGCGCTATCCTATTCTTTTCTAAGATCACCTACTCAAAGGAGTGTTGTCCTAATCTTTGCTAAGATTGCTTACTCATAAGAATGTTGTCCTATCTATTCCTTTTTGGATCACTTTCTCAAAAGGAGTGTTGTCTTGTTTCTTCCTTTTTAGATCGCTTGCTTAAAGGAACGCCATTCAATTATTTAAGAGATCACTTACTCATGAAAGCACTGTTTCATTTTATCATCTTATCTTCGAAAGATCTATACTTTCGAGCAACTCATTTTGAAAGAGATCTATCCTCTTCGGATCATCTATCAAACTAAAACAAGTTTTTTTTTTTTTAAATCTCGAAGAGATTTATTTTCTTCGGATTATCCACCAAATCAAAACAAGTTTTTTTTTTAAATATTTAAGAGATCTATCATCTTCAAATTATCCATCAAATCAAAATAATAAATCTCGAAAAGATCTATCCTCTTTAGATTATTCACCAAACCAAAACAAGTTTTTTTTTTTAAATCTTGAAGAGATCTATCCTTTTTGGATCATCCACCAAACCAAAACAAGTTTTCTTTTTAAATTTTGAAAAGATCTATCCTCTTCAATCAAAATAAGAAATCTCGAAGAGATCTATCCTCTTCAAATTATCCACCAAACCAAAACAAGTTAATTAAGCCTCCTTAAAACTTTTATCATATCCTTCCAAGATAGGCATCCTAAACTTTTACCCTATCCTTCCAAAATAAGCCCCCTTTAAAACTTTTGCCCTATCCTTCCAAGATAGGCATCCTAAATCTTTAGTCCTATCTTTTTAAGAAAAGCCCTCTAACCTTTACCCTATTCTTTTAAGATAAGCCCTCTTATCTTTTACTCTGTTCTTTCAAGGCAAGTATTCCCCCTACCCTTTTCAAGATGGGTTATTATCCTCTACAATGACTTTTCAAGTCAATATCTTTCTTCAAGATAAAACACATTTTAGTTTATTATTTTGGAGTAGAGTTTGGCAACAATGTGTATCTCTTTTATCTTTATAGTAAAATTCTAATCGAACTTCACTGCAAAAAATGGCAACTATAAACACATCATTTTTGCCCAATTTTTAGTAGCTTTATTAAGCCAAAAATATAAAAAATAATAATATAAAAAATAAATAAAGTAATAAATAAATACATAAATGAAAATTAAAAAAATAAATAAAAATTGAGTCGAGTCGAGTCAATTTAAGTTGACTCATTAACAACGATGACATTTGTTTTAAGGGGAAAAATCAAATCTAGTCATCTCATTGCATGTCACCTCCAATAATTACAAGTCATTATTGTTGACTATATATACTTTAGAGCTGGCCGAATTTCATTGGTGATTTTTCCTGGCTAAAGCTAAATCAATCTCTATATTTCTTGACTGTATAATAACAATGTGTTAAGTAAGAAAATAAGAAAATGTTGTAATTGTCCTAACTATAGCCGTGTTGGTGTCATGATAAGAGCAGGAGTTGGATGTTTTTGAATAATTAATCTAGACCTTGGAAATCGATGGAACACGATGAAAGGAATTTCATCATATATGCTTTATCTTATCCAATTACTATTTTTGCCGTTCTCTGAAATATTAAAATTATGGAAATTAAATTCATTAAAAGGAAGTAGGTAGAATGCATTAATTTAATTTTAAAATTTACATATGTTAATATGTCATAAATTTATTTGATGACTTAATATATATATATATATATATATATATCAATGTCTTATTTGGTACATTGAAATAGTTTAGAATAGAATAGATTAGAATAAAATAGAATATATAGCAATATTTATTAAAAATATCCTTAGTAATTGCATATCATAATTTATCTAAAGGTTAAATAACTAATTTTTAATTAATTTAAGTAGTGAAATTAAAATAAAATCACAATTCTACCCCTTTCAATTCTACCTTTTAAAAACATTTGCAAACATGGGATAGAGAATAAGATCTAAAATTGTGATTCTATTATGGCTTTATTGATGCATATCAAATGTGAAATAAAGGTTTACCAATTATATCTATGGCATATATTTGCAAATAGAAGATTTCATTAGCAAAACATAGATTTATCAAATTATCTAGTATTTTTTGTTGAAGGTTTGTAGTTTACATTGTGAGTTTAAGTGGTTGGTGTTAGTGCATACCGATGCAAATTTATCATATTCCTTTGGTAAATGCTCGAGATGGATTAGAAACCTAAAGTTATTGAACACTATACACTAGAGTTGACTAATCGACTAGAATGAATAATTATTTCTCGTTAGTTGCAATATTTATTGAATAAAATAAATGTGTATATAGTAATTTATAAAAGATATCGTTAATTATTGCATGTAATAATTTGCTCAAAGGTTAAAAAAGTAATTTTAAATAAATTTAAGTATTGAAGGTTGAATAAAATCATGATTCTGTCCCCTTCTATTATGCATTCTAAAAACACTTCCAAACATGGGATATAAATTTAAAATTGTCATTTTATTTTAGCTTCATTCTTGTACATCAAATGTGAAATAAAAGATTACCAATATTTATCGCGTAGATTTTCAACTAAAAGATTTCATAGCAAAACAATATTGATTGAATCTATCAAATTTTCTAGTATTTTTTGTTGAAGGCTTATGGTTTACATTGTGAGTTTAAGTGGTTGGTGCTAGAGCATAATGAAGCAAATTTGTGAAATTCCCATGGTTAATGCCCGTAATTGTATAGCCCATTACCGATGAGAAATCTAGAGTTATTGAACTAGTTCAGTTGACTAAGGATAAGGGGAATTTATGTTTAGATGACCTTAGAAAGATCAATTGACTCATGATGTGATTTTACATTTATTGACAATACTCATGAGGCAATAGAAGCTTGTGTCTATGTGTTTGTTCACTTTCCTTCTTTGTACTAGGTTAGTCTTTTGTCCTTATGTTTATTCAATGCACATGAGTTCATTGTATCTGAAAAATTTTGGTATAGTAAACTCCCCACATTTAGGGGCTTTTTACATTAAAATGGATTGTCCTCTATTTCCTAACTCTTCTCTTTACTCTTTGTTTTTTTGTGTGATATACTTCTTTCCAAGTTCATATGGCATTTTCAATATAACATCAAGTCTTGCCTTACCCTAAGTCATCTGTATAGAAGTGTATACAGTATATTGTTATTTATCTATTGTGTACAACTCATAGTTTGTTATATTTAGTTAGCACAGTTGGTTATTGTGCACATGTACAATTTAGGAAAATGGATATTTTTAGAAATAATAACCTCTATTTGAGTTTAAGATATTTGGGGACTGAGAGGAAAAAAAAGGGTACCTTAGGATAGTTCAAGTGTTGTTGAAACAATAAATTTGAGAAGAGTGAAATTTGTATTTAAAGGACATAGAGGACTAAATTTCACTATTCATAAAATGTGAGATTGTGAAGTTTACATGCTTTTATAGATGTGAGAATAGTTAAAAGGTAATTTTCAATGAAATGGGCAAGCCTTAATATCATGCCTCTAAGAAGAGGAGTTACAATAGTCCCACTATGTGAGTCATTCTAAAATATAAGTTAATCTTACAACTACTATTATAGACTTAGTTCACACTAAGTATACTCGACTCTACTACTTTCAAGCATCCAATTCGATACCTACTTGATATAAACCTATGGAACAATTTTTTGGAATAACTAACAATGTAAACTCCTAATACTTCTCAGAAGAGTAGTCGTAAAACCTACAAGTACATGTTACTTGATATACAATCCAAAAGATTAAAAATTAACAAGACCCTTAAGAAGACTTAAGTAGTTTCCTTAGTAGCTAGAAAAACTCGATAATAGGAACAAAAATCTAGCCAAATTCTCTTTGAACCTCGCTCTTCAACCTTGTTTACTAAAATTCTGGTTTTAGGTATTATACTAACTTGAAGTCATTTTAAAAAATTAAGTCTTTTTTTTATTGGAAATAAAAAAACTTAGGTTTTTTTAGAATTTTTTTAATAAAAATAAATTGATTAAAAAAAGGTAAATTGGACTCAATTTTCAAATTAAAAAAAAATCAACCCACTAAATCTTTTCTAAAAAAAAACTACGTTAGTTGATGTCAACTAGTGAGTATATAGACACCTTCGAGACAATCGTATAAAAAAAATTTCTCTTTTTTCTTGAAAAATGTGTAATAAAAATCCTTAAAAAATCATTTTAGTTATATTTTGTATACCTATACATATCTTAGTATTTTCTAGATAAAGTATAAAAATAAAGCCCATTAAATTTTTTGTTTTTTATTTTTACATAGTGACTTATTCTTAATAAGTTAATACCCGAACTTAATTTTTCTAGTTAATTTTCTTAAATTATTTTTTAAGGAAATCCACGAATTAGTAGCCAAATTAGGGTTTTTCCACCTAAAAACCCTAACCCTAATTTCATTTTTTATTAGTTCAATTGGTTGGCAACTCCAATTTTTCTAAATTTTTTTAAAGAAAAATGTTTCCTTAATTTTATGTTGAGTAATTTATATTAAGTGGGTTAAGCTTAATATAAGTTAAATTAAGGAAAATGAAATAAAACTTAACACTTCTAAATTGCTACCTAATAAGTGATACACTCAACAGAACTTTCTATGTTGTCCTCTAACTTCATTCAATATGCTTAGGGTCATTTGATTTGTTGATTTTCTTCTAACTCTAGGTAAGAGTAACCAATGTAACACTTTAATCAATACTCCTCAACTTCCTTACTTCCTAAATTCCTTATGTAATACATCATCATTCACCAATTCTTCAAATTTACACACCACTAAAGTACACATTTAAGGACATATTCTTGATTTTCTATAACTCCTTCCTAGAAAACCCAATTCCAAGCTCTAGTATATTGCAAATACTCCATTGATTACTCAAACTTACAATCCAAGTGAGGTCCTTAAGAAAAATACACTAATTTTTACCAAAAACACCATTTTAATCATAATTTACGGTTCAAAAATTCATAAAAATTATAGAAAATATTTTTGTGAAAAAAACTTTTCATAACATTTTAATACAAGTATAGGAAAGTTTACAGAAAAATTTGAAAGTTAAAACTACATCATTTAGACAATGGAAAAGTATAAAAAAGTCCATAGCTTTTACCTGTATATATGAATAAATTCCTAACATTTCATTTAGTTCATTTTAATCCTCAACGTTTTAATACATTTACAAAAAAGTCCCTTCATTATTTTTTTAATTATATGTAGATACGTTGAAGAATAAAATGGACTAAATGAAAAGTTTAAGGATTTATTCATATATATAAGTAAACATTAGGGACTTTTTTATAATTACGTAGACCAATTATATGCTGGGACATGTTTCTAGTAATGGAAAATTTAATAGAGTTTAATGAAAGAACTTATAGTGAATTGAGCTCTTAGAACATTGCAATTCTTTTTTATAGTTAAAATGAAATGTGTTAACAAAGATGATTAAGACAATAATAAGCTAACAATAAGTGCAGAAATTAAAGATATAGAGAAGATCAAGCCCAGATATAACTTAGAGTTTAGACCACACCTTAGTCTCCACGGACCCATAAATACCTCCAATTGAAGATTTCACACCGTTTTATTAATCACTCAATACAATGCTTAAAGAGCTACATAAGTTTAAACAATCACTATAGCACATAATAATCTCTAGTGTAGTGATTTTCTTTATCTCAAGATTAAAAAATATATGAACACTCAAGCACTACTCAATAAGTCTCTTTTGTTTGATTGCAACTAAAGAGTATAAGAGACAAATAGTAAATAATAAGACCAAAAAATGTAAGAGAATGTCTTTCGATTGTAGTGGAATATTGATTCTTTATCCTCTTTGATCAGGTTGTTAAACATTTACATCAAATCATTCAATTCTTCCCGTTATCATGTATTAAATACTCCAACAACTACTTTAAACAAGCTTACCGGTATGACAATACCTTACTCTTACCATCATGACAGTAAGCAAATATACTACTGGCATAAACACCGACAAGTTTACCATTATGTCAACTCATTAAGATCAAAACACTTTCCTTTTCATTTTCCAAGGTTTTGCACCGTCATGATAGCAATGTTGGTCCTTCCTCTTGCCATCATGACGATAGGCTAAAATCCTCTTAAAATCCACTTTAGCATAAAAAGAACAACTATATATTACAATCTAACTTCAATATCATTTAATCATCATTCAAAATCAAATATCTTATTAAGTTAATTGATATATTTAATCATCAAGAAAATTAATCAATCTTATTTAATTAACTCAATATTATCAAATTAGTTTAGTCATCTACCTTTACTTTGTTCTCATAAAAAACAATTAGTGAATCTTTAGTTCAACAATCTCCCCCTTTTTAATGAGGACAAAACTCTTATATACTTAAAAACTCTCCCTTAATTTAGCACTTGATTTCAAGATATTTGACAATTGAATAAAATTAAGTGAGTGCTTGTAAAATGAGAGTATTGATTCTTTTCATGATAACTTTACATATGGGATATATCAATTTTACAAGGAATTAAGATGTGCCAAGTTATAATATAAGTCCAATACCATCTTTTGAGTAATTATTATCAATTCCACTTAATACATGTTTTATTAATTTAACTTGATACTTTTTGAAAAGAATAAAAATGTTAATGCATGTTTTATCAATTTAACTTGATACCTTTTGGCTTCCTAAAGACTTGAATATTTCTCCCCCTTTGGCCTTATAAAAAAGGAAAGGAGCCATGTGGTAAAGAGGGAAGAGAATTCAAGTCAGAATTTCAGAATAATCCCCACTTAAACCAGAGAATATGCCCCTTGTAAGAAATAGAATAAAGAAGTAGCAATGCTTGAAAGGAGCAACAAAACAGCCAACAATAACATCTAAGAGCAAAAAAAATCAATTAAACAAGTAAGAATCATCTATGCTTAGCACAAGGAGCTAAACACCATCAACATAAGCCATCATGGTCCAAAGTCCATCAAAGACAAGATAATGAAAACATAAAGTAGCCAAAGGCCAAGCCCATAAACAAAAACATAAACTGATAGGAATTAATCCCTCAGACCAATCACACGCAACCGAGCTAGAGGACTCCAAGGACTCACTCGAAGGATACTAGCTTTAGGCTATAGCTAAGACAAAGATTCCTATCCTGAGCTAATCTCATGCCAACTTGACTACCAGATCTTTACATGCATCAGATCTACCCTTGTTTAACAACAACACTTTATCCTAAGAGTAGACAAAGCAAGCTCCCAATCTAACAACAGGCACCCAACCCCGAATTAAGCTAACTTCTCTCCGAAAGAACTAACTAATTCCTGACCTGGTTTACATCAAGTTGGCCCCTGATCACAAGCGTTACTTTATTTCCACTTACCTTGTACCATATTTCTCCCATCCAGACACCAAGAGATACGTATTTTCTAATACAGTATTCTAGAATGATTCTTTCCTTTTCACACTAAATATTCTTTGTCTTTTTTACCCTTTTTAGTATGTCTTATATAACCTAATTGTAAAATAACCTTTTGTCTTTTCATTCATGTAAAGTAACCCCAATGGACAGGTATATAAACCCCTACTTTTTTGTGTACAAACAATCATCTCTTCAACATAGAAATTATTCTTTTAAGCAACCTTAGTATTCTTGTTATCATTTAATTCTTATCTATTCCCTTTAGTAAGGAGTAGTGGTGAGTAACTTTTCAGTTCAGACTGGTGTATCATATCCAACGAATTATAAGTTGAGTAGAATCAAGTGGTGCATTATATCCATTCGGTAGCTACCCGAACTTTGCAAACCTTTTTCCTATTTGTTTTGGTTTGCTTTATTGTGATACCTCTTCGTGTGTTTGACCCTGGAGACGCATCAATACCTCTTCATTGAGAGCCATAAAACAAGTTTAATTGTTGGACTCACTGGAATCTCCATCACTCCAAGTAGCTATCATAGCTTCTTTCTTGACTCTTTATTGGCCTTCTTGAGTAAAGGATAATACTGTTTAATATGTCCTAACTTTTAATAATTGTAACATTTGACAACTTCTTTCTTTTCCTTCTTGAACTTATAAGGTGATCTATATCCATCCTTATCTTTCTTAATCCTTTTGTTGAATTTTATTAATCAACTTCTTTCACACCGCTTTATTAATCACTCAACACAATACTCAAAAAGCTACACAAGTTCATATAATCACTATTGCACACAAAAAATCTCTAGTGTAATGATTTTCTTTCTCTCAAGATTACAAAATATATGAATACTCAAGTACTACTCACTAAGTCTCTTTGGTTTTATTACAAATAAAGAGTACAAGAGACAAATAATAAGTAATAAGACCAAAGAATGTAAGAGAATGTCTTTTCATTGCAGTGGAATATCAATTATTCATCCTCTTTGGTTGAGTTGTTAAGAATTTATATCAACTCATTCAATTCGTCTCATTATCATACATTAAATACTCCAACAGCTATTCTAAACAAGCCTTACAAGCATGACAGTATCTTACTCTTACCATCATGATGGTCAGCAAATGTACTACTGGTATGAACACTAGTAAGTCCACCGTCATGTCAGCATGCCGGCTTATTGGGGTAAAAAAACTTTCCTTTTCATTTTTTAGGGCTTTGTGTAGACATCTTATTTTTGCTCACTCGTAGTTCTAATCTTTACTTTTAAAGTCCTAATTTAGAAAAATAAAAAATTTGAAAAATGATAAAAAGAGAAAAAAATAGGAAATTTTCATAAAAGGAGAAAAAAACTAAAAAAGAAAAAAGATTAATTAGATAGAATCTTGATTAAATAGTTGTAAAAAAAAGTAAATATGATACGATGAGGTTAAATATGATAAAATCAAGATTTGTAAGATTTGAATCTATTTTGGATCTTTATTAATTTAAATTTGATTTGATCCAAAAGATTTATTTTTGAGTCTTTTAATAGGGGTTGTACAACGTAAGCCAGGGATTCAATTCCATATTCGCTAAAAATACGCTCAAACCTACTCTTCAGACCAATTCCATAGTTATGTACATGACAGGACTCAAGATCCAATTCGTTCCTTTTCGTCAGCTTTGTATACTTTATCTTGCAAGTACATAATAGTAATTTTTAATTATTATCTATAGTTTATTTTATTTATTTATTTTTTATTTCACTTAGTGCAATTTGTTTATTTATTTCACTATTTTTATGCGCAGTTATTTTTAAAACTTATACCAACTTCTTTATTTTCATCACATTTTTTATTGTTAGTGGTTAGTTATAGTATTAGTATCTAGTGAATATGTGTTAGGTTAAATTTTAGTTAAATTTTTTTTTTTAGATTTCATATTTTCAAAATGGTATTTTTACAAAATCTCATTCTTTGCATATTTTATTAATTTAAGTTGCATTAGGCATGTTAAGGTTTTCTAAATAAAAAATCATTTTGTCACTTATTTAGATTTTCACAAAATAGAAAAAAAAATCTTTAATTAACATCTATAACATTTTTTCTATAGTTTAGGCTTTTTTATATAGTTTAAATATATTTCCTATAGTTAGACATTTTTTCCATGGTTTAAATATCTTCCTATAGTTAGGCAACTTTTTCATGATTTAGGTATTTTTTACAATTAGGTTTTTTTCTATGGTTTGAACATTTTTTTTTTTCATGTTTTAGACATCTTTCGTATATTTAGATATATTTCTCATAGTTTAGATATATTTCCTATAATTAGACATTTTTTTCATGGTTTAGATATCTTTCCAATAGTTATACATCTTTTCCATAGTTTAGATATCTTGCCTATAATTAGGCATCTTTTCCATAATTTAGGTATATTTTATAGTTAAGCTTTTTTTTTCATGGTTTAAACATTTTATTTCATGATTTACACATCTTTCATATAATTAGACATCTTTTCCATGATTTAGATTTTTTTTTTTTGGTATAGTTAAGCAATTTTTTTTTTATGGTTTAACAATCTTTTCTATATAAAAGATTCACCATGTAAAATATTGTATATTTTATAAAAATTTCATTTTTAGGTCTTTAAGGTTTTTCTTGAAAATAAAAAATTTATCACTTAGTTGTTTTTTTTTTTTAAATAAAAGTCTTAATTTGGGTTATTTCAAAAATTAGGTTTTTTTTTTAAATTGAGAATAAAAATTAAAATTCTAGGAATTTTTCTTAATAAAAATAAAATGGTTAATAAAAACGTAAATCTGGTTGATTATTTATTTTATAAAAATAACCAACTTACTAAAGTTTTTGGAAAAAACTACGGTCATCTGATCCTAATTAGTGGGTACGTAGGTAATTTCGAGATGACCTTAAAATCTGTAAAAAAACTTAGTTTTTTTTATTATTTTCTTTTTATTTTTTTCTTAAAAATGTTTAAAAAAAGATAATTTTAAAAATATGCCTAATTTTCGAATATCTATAGTAGTACCCGTTAAGGCTTAATAGGTTGGCCTCCGAATTCGGAACCCTCTAGTTTTTATCAAATCAAAATCAAATATCGGTAGTTAAATTATAGTCAATTCACCAAATTAATTATGATTTCCTTTTTTTCCAACTCCGGTCGAGTGGCAACCATAAATTTTTTTTTTAAAAAAAAAATGGAATTTCCCAATTTTTTTAGTATAAGATTAATATTAAATGGATTAAGGTTTATATCAATTGAAAAGTGAGAAATGAAATGAAATTAAATGAAGAAAACTGAAAATTTAGGCTCGACAGTTTGGTGACTCTATTAGGGACCTCGTCATGAGGGCTAGCCACTAAAATTTACTGAAATTAGAATTATTATTCAAAAATAAAAGAAAAAAAACTTAAGTCGATTATTTTATTTTATTTCTTTTTGTACTAACATTTTTTTATTGCAGTTTATTTAGGGGGATCGTTTTAGGGTTTTTTTATTTTATTTTATTTTCCACACCATAAATGCATTGAAGATACAGTCAGAACTAGTTTGCCTTAAAACCTTAGGAGAGGGTTCATTGTGTAAGTTATAGATATTATAGGGCAACAAAACCTTCCAAAGCCAATTAGGCTACCCTACTCAAGTTCAAATGTCACTATAAAATCGTTGCTTTGAAAAACATGATGGTCGTAGAACTTGATGACTTTCAGAACTTACCCTTTGCATACATAAAAACCTTTTTAAAAAAAATTGTGAGAACCCATAATTTAGCAAACCTAGATGGATAAGGGTAGTTGTTTGTTGTAATATTTCCTTATAAATATCCAATAATAATTCTATGTAAAACTTAGAATAGGTTGTGATTGTAATTTTAATTTTCTTTAAATAAGTATAGCTAGATTAGGATAAGGGGCTTTTAAAGAGATTCATGTCTACCTACTTCATTGCCCTCAAAGATTCCAAATGTGGTTCAAACTTTTCAGCCCAAATAAGTAAGAATTTATTAAGAATAAGATTGTGCCAATCTTATCCCTATAGAAGACTCTTGTAAATATTACCTTAGTGCAGGCCTTAATATATCCATGGGAGCTTGGATTTGTCACTTTTTGTTTAGGCCCATATCAGCTGAGCCCAACCCTCGTAGAATAAATAATAAAAAACAAAAAACAAAACAAAACAACAAAACAAAAAGAATCAAACCTGAAAAATAATTTTAGGTAGTTACCATTTTGCCTAGTATTCTACCAAGTAGAAATATTCATTCTTTTGGAATTTTTAATGCTTTGTAAATAGCCTTTCTCATTTAGAATAAATAGGATTTAGATATTTTCTCCATTTAGTCTTTTGTTCTTCATTTTTTAAAATTTCTCTTTTGTAAATATACCTTCAGTAGTGTTGTTCTATAGGTAAATAAATTCTGTAAGCTTGTATATAAAATCATAAGAAAGCAATTTCCCATTTTCAATTTCATCACTTGGTCTATGTAATATAAAAGCCTTAATTTTTTCTCTCTTTCAAAAAAAAAAAAAAATTCTAATGGTTACAAATCTTTATGGGACTTAGGATAAACACAATCACTTAACCCATTAAGGTAGCTAACTCGAACACAAACTACATGACCCATTAAGGTAACCAACTAAACACGAACCCCTAGCTCATCAAGGTAGCCAAACCAACTTAAAACCCTTGATCCTTCTAGTTCAAACATGAACCAAGTCAAAACACAAGACCTTGAAATACTATCCTGAGCTTGATCCTAGGTACAAACAAAAGCGCAATTCATTGTCTATTCCACTTCAAAAGTCTTTAATGCTGGCTCATTTGAGCTCTCAAGAACTAGACCCAAAACCACACATGGAAGCCAATAGAAATTAAGAACTATAAGTCTGGGGCAATTTAAGTGAGAGCACAAAAGGAATGGGGCACTTGGTCTTTGAAATTTCACAACTGAGGCTAAGAGCAAGGTTAATCTCTACCTTACAACAAATCAATCCTTACCTAATGAGTTATTAACTTTCTTTTAAAAGGTTTAGAATAAAAAGAGGTGAGTTATATCCTACACACTAACCTGTAAACACTTTGAGAGTAGAGTGACATAAGGGTGAGGGATTTTTAGGACTCATTCGTTAAAGGAGGTCCATTTTGAATTTGATATGTAGACTGAAATGAAGTTATGCATTCATTTTCAAATCCTAAATACAATTATCCTTTGTTAACCTGGTTGAACCAATTAGGAGTCCTTTTAAATACACACTAACCCTTAAGCACTTTGAGAGTAGAGTGACATAAGGGTGGGGGATTTTTGGACTCATTCCTTAAAGGAGATCTATTTTGAATTTGATATGTAGATTGAAATGAAGTTAGGTATTTATTTTCAAATCCTAAACACAATTATCCTTTGTTAACCCAATTGAATCGATTTGGAGTCCTTTTAAATATAAACCTTGTCTAGAACCACCCTACGTTGGGATAATTCGGAGGTTAGGGTCATTGATTATGAGAGAGAGATCAAACTAGTTTGTACTTACCTTAACAATAATAATTCAAGAATAATTTTTGTTTTTGATAAATTATTTCTTCTAAAGAAGAGCCAATACTTTTCTAAATACCTTAAGATCACACATACCTTACCCAAGCCCTTACACTTGAAACCTATGGATTTGAGGCCTTGAGTTATATAAAGACAAAGACTCGACAAAAGTGATAATTACTTTTGTGGAGAAAAAAGCAAGAAATAATGGGGCAAAGTGAGAAAGAGGAAAAAGAAAAAAATAAAAGAAAGAAAGGAAAAGAAATAAAAAAAAAAAACAAAAGAGAAAAAAATAAGAAAGGCTCGAACATTAGGTTTACAAAAAACCCCAACCAAAGAAGACCCAACAGCTCAACTTGCTCTAAAAACACAAGGTCCTAAATCCCATTCTCAACCATAAACCAAAAACCCCATATTCATTTCAAAATCACACTCTAAATAACGAATACAAAACCTTTCTATCCACTCGAATCTCAGACATAATACCTCCCTACCCGCAATACCTCCTTACTTAAAGCTCTTCTACTTTTGAGGGGTAATTATCTTTAATAAAAATTATTTTTGAAACTGCGACAAACATATTTCTAGTTTTTCTTAAGAGTTCTTGACTTATACACCTAGGTTATATAAAAGTATTTCTTAGGCCCTCCAATCAAGCTCTTTTAAAACCATGTGACTAAAAGGCCAATTCACAATTCTAACTCAAACAAACTTAACAGATTGATTAAGGCATATCACTTACAAATTAGACTGTAATTTTTGGAATAATAGTCAAGAGCGAAATCTAAACTGGAAGTGTGCAAAGAAGTCCTCTTTGACTAAACTAATTATGAGTTATCTTTTCCTTATGAAATGAATGATATAAGGCCTATCTGAGAAGCTTAGTATTAGGGCAAAAAACTAGGATGGATACGAGATACCCCACATGGTTACCAAGGAAAGGGATGGTTATAACACTTGTTTCTTAGATAGGAATTTGTATCTGTTAGTAGAATTTCAAGAAAAGAGAAGAAAGATAAAAGAAAGGAAAAGAGGGAGAGAAAGTAAAGGCTTGTTACAAGTTTTTCTATTCATTTTCAAATCCATGTCGGCCTTTGTAGCTAAATCTTCAGTTCATAAACAGTTTTCACCAATGTCCTCCTTTATAAATTTCTCAAATCAAGAGTTTTTTCAAATCAGTGATGTTGCTCGATTTTACTTTCAACTATCATATAGAGTTTTAGTAAGTTTGTAAGGTGCTTACTCTTTATCCATTTTCTTGGGGATTTAGCTAGCTCATAGAATGCTATCCTAATCCAGCTCATAGAATGCTGTCCTAATCCAGCTCATAGAATGCTGTCCTAATCCAGCTCATGAAGCACTATCCCGATCCATATCTTCATCGGGATTTTAGCTAGCTCATAGAGCATTGTTCCCATCCATATCTTTATCAGGGTTCTAGTTAGCTCATAAAGTACTATCTTGATCCACTTCTCTTTAAAGTCTTAGCCAGTTCAAGGAGCACTTTGCCCATTCTTTTTGAGGTCTTAACTAGCTTAAGGAATGCTTCGCCCACCTTAGTTAGTCAAACCATAGGAGCACAACCAAGTTCTTAATATCTCGTTAAGGTTTTAGCCAACTCAAAGAATGCTTTGCCCATCTTGATTAGTCAACTCATAGGAGGTACGACCAAGTCTTTAACATCTTTTTAGGGTTTTAGCCATCTCAAGGAGCATTTCGCCCGCCTTAGTTAGTTAGCCTATAAGAGGCATAACCAAGTTTTTTTATCTCTTTAGGGTTTTAACTAACTTAAGGAGTATTTTGCCCGCCTTGGTTAGTTAACCCATAAAGGGCACAACTAAGTCATTAATATCTCTGTAGGATCTTAGCCAACTCAAAGAATGCTTTACTCGCCTTGGTTAGTCAACCCATAAGGAACACAACCAAGTCATCAATATCTCTTGAGGGTCTTAGCTAACTCAAGGAATGCATCGGCCACCTTGATTAATCAACCCATAAGGAGTACGACCAAGTCATCAATATCTCTTTTAGGTCTTAACGTTCAAGGAGTGCTTTGCTCACCTTGGTTAGTCAGCCCATAAGGAGCATGACCAAGTTCATAATATCTCTTTAGGGTCTTTGCCAACTCAAGGAGTACTTTACCTGCCTTAGTTAGTCAACTTATAGAGAGCATGACCTGGTTTCTTAATATCTATTTAAGGTCTTAGCTAGCTCAAGAAAAGCTTCACCCGCCTTGGTAAGTCAGCCCATAGGGGGCACAGCCAAGTTTTTATCTTTTTAGGGTCTTAACCAGCTTAGGGAACGCTTCGCCCGCCTTAGTTAGTCAACTCATAGGGGGCACGACTAAGTTTCTCAATATTTCTTTAATGTCTTAGTTAGCTTAAGGAGCACTTTACCCACCTTAGTTAGTCAGCCCATAGGGGGCATAACCAAGTTCTCAATATATTTTTAGAGTCTTACCCAACTTAAGGAATACTTCGCCCGCCTTGGTTAGTCAGCCTATAGGGGGCATGACCATGTCATTAGTATCT
The DNA here is from genome assembly GCA_024138005.1 of Lumnitzera racemosa. Lineage (NCBI taxonomy): Eukaryota > Viridiplantae > Streptophyta > Magnoliopsida > Myrtales > Combretaceae > Lumnitzera > Lumnitzera racemosa. The sequence goes on from JAMXBC010000008.1 coordinate 24,976,483, forward strand.
CTTTAGGGTCTTAGCTAATTCAAGGGTTGCTTTACCCATCTTAGTTAGTCAACCCATAAGGAGCACAACCAAGTTATTAATAATCTTTAGGGTCTTAGCTAACTCAAGAAACACTTCACTCACCTTGGTTAATCAGCCCATAAGGGGCATGACTAAGTCATCAATATCTCTTTAGGGTCTTGGCTAGCTTAAGGAACGCTTTACCCATCTTGGTTAGTCAGCTCATAAGAGGTATGATCATGTTCTCAATATCTTTTTAGGGTCTTAGCCAACTTAAGGATTGCATCATCCACTTTGGTTAGTCAACCCATAGGGAGCATGACCAAGTCATCAGTATCTCTTTAGGGTTTTAGTCAACTCAGGGAGCACTTCGCCCGTATTGGTTAGTCATTCATAGGAGGTACGACTAAGCCTTTAATATCTCTTTAGGGTTTTAGCTAACTTAAAAAGCACTTTATCCATTCATTTAAGATTCTTGCCAGCCTACAAGGGCGCTACCTTCACCACCTTTCTTTTTGAGTTCTTGTCACCAAATCCCTAACGGACCAGCCTTAAGATAGCTAGCTAATCATAATTCTTCTTAAGATAGAGTCATCCCCAAGGCAAAAAATGGTGTTTCTGTTATTTTTGTAGCAAAGTTTTACTCAAACTTCACCACAAAAGGGAGTAGCTGTAGACACCCCATTTTTGCCCTCATGTAGTTGTAATCTTTGTTTTTGGGGTCCTAATTTAGAAAATAAAAAAAAATCGAAAAATGATAAAAAGACAAAAAAATAGAAAATTTTCATAAAAAGAGAAAAAAAAAACTAAAAAAGAAAAAAATTTGAAAAGATTAATTAGATAGAATCTTGATTAAATAGTTGTTGAAAAAAAAAACAAATCTAATACGATAACGTTAAATCTAATAAAATCAAAATTTGTAAGATTCAAATCTATTTTGAATCTTTATCAATTTAGATTTGATTTGATCCAAAATATTTGTTTTTGAGTCTTATAAATAGGGGTTGCATGGCACAAGCCAAGGATTCAATTCCATATTCGCTAAAAATACACTCAAACCCACTCTTCAAACCAGTTCCATAGTTGTGCGCACAACAAAACTCAGGATCTAACCCATTTCTCTTTGTTAACTTTGTATGCTTTACCTTGTAGGTACATAATAGTGATTTTTAATTTTTGTCTATAGTTTGTTTTATTTATATATTTTTTATTTCACTTAATGCAATTTGGTTATTTATTTCACTGTTTTTATGCGCAATTATTTTTAAGACTTGTACCGACTTCTTTATTTTCATCACATTTTTAATTGTTAGTAGTTACTTATAGTGTCAGTGCCTAATAAACATGTGTTATGTTAAATTTTAGTTAAATTTTTTTTTTTTAGATTTCAAATTTTCAAAATGATATTTTTACAAAATCCCATCATTTGCATATTGTATTAATTTAGAAAAGTTACATTAGGCATGTTAGGGTTTTCTAGATAAAAAAATCATTTTGTTACTTATTCAGATTTTCACAAAATAAAAAAAAAAATCATTAATTGACATCTATTCTATGACTAGATATTTTCTCCATAGTTTTGGCTTTTTTTTATAGTTTAGATATCTTTTCCATGATTTAGATATTTTTCCTATAGTTAGGCATTTTTTCCATAATTTAGATATCTTTCCTATAGTTAGGTATCTTTTCCATGATTTAGGTATCTTTCATAGTTAGGTTTTTTTTTCTATGGTTTGGACTTTTTTTTTTCATGCTTTAGACATTTTTCGTATAGTTAGATATATTTTTTATGGTTTAAATATCTTTCCTATAGTTATATATCTTTTCCATGGTTTAAATATTTTTCTTATAATTAGGTATCTTTTCCATGATTTAGGTATATTTTATAGTTAAGTTTTTTTTTTTCACAATTTAGACATTTTTTTTTCATGGTTTACACATCTTTGGTATAGTTAGACATATTTTTCATGATTAAGATATCTTTCGTATTGCTAGACATATTTTGTATAGTTAGACATTTTTTTTTTTATGGTTTAAGAATCTTTTCTATATAAAAGATTCACCATGTTAGATATTGCATATTTCCTAAAAATTGCATTTTTAGGTCTTTAGGGTTTTTCTTGAAAATAAAAAATTTATCACTTAGTTTTTTTTTTTTTAAATAAAAGTCTTAATTTAGGACATTTAGTTTTTTTTTTTTTAAATTGGGAATAAAAATTAGGTTTCTAGGAATTTTTCTTAATAAAAATAAAATGATTAATAAGAACGTAAATCTTGCTAATTATTTTTTATAAAAATAACCAACCTACTAAAGTTTTTTGAAAAAACGACGATCATCTAATCCTAAGTAACGGATATGTAAGTAACTTCGGAACGACATTAAAATATGTAAAAATAACTTAGTCAACTTTATTATTTTGTTTTTTATTTTTTTCTTAAGAATGTTAAAGAAAGATAATTTTAAAAATAAGCCTAATTTCGGAAAATCTATAGTAGTACTCATTAAGGTTTAATAGGTTAGCCTCTAAATTCGAAACTCTCCAGTTTTTATCAAATTGAAATCAAAGACCGATTGTTAACTTGTAGTCAATTCACTCAATTGATTACTATTTTTTTTCTCGACTTCGATCGAGTGGCAACTACAAAAGTTTTTTTAAAAAAACTAGAATTTCCCAATTTTTCTAGTCTAGGATTAATATTAAATGGATTAAGGTTTAGTATTAATCGGAAAATAAGAAATGAAATAAAGAAAAAAGAAAAGAAAGAAAAAGAAAAGAAAAGAAAACCAGAAGAAAGAAAGAGGAAGAGAGGCCCAAAGATCGGGTTTGAGAAAAGCCCTAACCAAAGAAGGCCTAAAGGCCTAAGTTGCTCTAACAACATATGGTCTTGAATCAGATTTCTAACCAAACACACAAAATCCCATAATAATTTCAGAATCATATTCCCAACATAAAACCAAAAACCCTATATTCATTTCAAAATCATACTTTAAATCACAAACACAAAACCTTTCTATCTATCTTGAATCACACATGACGTCCCCACCCACAATTCCTCCTATACGCAATAAAAGCTCTTATGATTGTAAAAGGTAATTTATCTTTAATAAAAATTATTTTTGAAACCGGGGTAAGTATACATCTAGTTCTTTTCCTAAGGTTCTTGACTTGTACATCTAGCTTGAATAAAAGTACTTCTTTCAAAATAAGCCCTCTCATTAAGCTCTTTTGAAACCATTTGCCCAAAAGACCGATTCGCAATACTAAACCGAAAGGACTAAATGGATTGAATAAGACATATCACCTACAAATTAGACTGTAATTTTTGGAATAGTAGTGAAAAGCGAAATCTAAACAAAAAATGTATAAGGAAGTTCTCTTTAACTAAACTAATCGTAAGTTACTTTTGCCTTAGGAAATGAATATTTAAAATCATAAGACTCATCTAAGAAGCTCAATATCAAGGCTAGAAACTATGACGGATATGAGATACTCTACATGGTCAGCCCATAGGGGGTACAACCAAGATTCTCTTTAGGATCTTAACTAACTCATGAAGCACTTCGCCCGCCTTAGTTAGTTAGCCCATAGAGGGTACGATTAAGTTCTCAATATCTCTTTAGCATCTTAGTAAGTTCAAGGAACACTTCGCTTGCCTTATTTAGTCAGTCCGTAGGAAGTATGACCAAGTTCTCAACATTTCTTTAAAGTCTTAACCAGCTTAAAGAGTGTTTCCCCCGTCTTGGTTAATCAGCCTATGGAGGGCACAACTAAGTCATTAATATCTTTTTACGGTCTTTACCAACTCAAGGAGCACTTCGTCTACCTTGGTTAGTCAACCCATAAAGGGCACGATCAAGTTTTCAATATCTCTTTAAGGTTAACCCGTCTTATCTTGGTTTGTCAACTCATTAAGGGCACAACCAAGTTCTCAATATCTCTTTAGGGTCTTAGCTTGTATCAGAAGTACTTTACTTGCCTTGGTTAGTTAGCCCAAAAAGGGCACGACCAAGTTCTCAATATCTCTTTAAGGTCTTACTCAACTCAAAGAGCGCTTCGATTGCCTTAGTTAGTCAACCTATAAGGAGCACAACCAAGTTTTCAATTTCTCTTTAGGGTTTTAGTTAGCTCAAAAAGCGCTTTACCCATTCATTTAGGATAATCAGCCTATAGGGGCATTACCTTCACCACTATTCTTTTCACATTTTTGTTACTAAATCCCCAACAGATTGGCCTTAAGATAGCTAGTTAATCGTAGCGCTTCTTAAGATAAAGTCAATCTTGAGGCAAGAACGGTGTTTGTTTTGTCTTTATGCTAAAGTTTTACTTAAACTTATTACAAAGAGAGGTAGCTGTAAATACCTAATTTTTGCCCTCTAGTAGTTCTAATTTTTTTTTTTTATAATAGGGTCCTAATTCAAAATAATAATAATAATAATAATAATAATAATAAATTGAAAAATGATAAAACTACAAAGAAAAGGAAAAATTATAAAGATTTTTTTAGGAAAATAGATTTTTAGAAAGAAACGTTTTATGGTCAATTAATTTAATTTTTACTCAGTTCAAATAGTTTTATTTTAAAGAGTCATGTTGTGTAAGTACAATTTTAATTATACCAAATATTAAGATACAGATCAACGGCCTAATGAATAAGTATTTGAGTATTAGCATTAGATTAACTTGAAGTTATGGGTTCGAATCTCACAAGACATACATATGCCTTTTTATTTTTCTTTCTCTTATTCTGCAAAAATCAATTGAGCGTAAGGGATTTAAATTTAATCAAATCTTGTGAATCTAATGCGATAAAGATTTATGAGATTCAAATTTAATTTGATTTTTATCAAATTGGATTTGAATCAATATAAAAGATTTAAATTTAATTTGATTTTTATCAGATCGAATATGAATCAATATAAAATATTCAAATCTATTTGATCTTTATTAATTTAAGATTGATATGATTTGTTTTCCAAGCTTTATATATATATATATATATATATATATATATCGATTACATGGCATAAAAGAGGGAACTACACACTCCCAAAGAACTAAAGTCCTCTTTCTCCATTCTTTACATTCACAACTAGCGCCTATCATGAACCTACACACTTACGGCTGCTATACGCAAGACCCAAGCCTATATCTCCACTGTTATAGCATACTTTATCACCATAGATACTTACCATCCAAACACAAAGCTATTTACGCCACAGTTACAGCATCCAACACACATTGACAAGCCACCACTCTTCCCAAACACTATCACACGTGCGACCTAACTCCATAACTCGGCAGCTCTCCACTAGCAGTAGTAACTGACTATCTAACATCCAGCTACACACTTTATGCCCCACTTTCAACTTCACATTGCTTTAGCAACATGAGAACTTGCTATACACCCAATCACCTACACTCCAACACATTCACATACAATCAATTTGTACAGTCACTGATCACACGCATACTACATTCTGCGCCATTCACACAGTCATCGACCAAATACATCTATGTAAGCTCACAACACAAACAGATGTACTGACTGTACATATACACTACCTACGTATGTCTGTAGCACTGATACACATACGTCCAACCGCATAGTCGATGCACCAATGAACACGCACACCAACACCATGATATTCTCTTCTCGTGTAGTACAGCAACCTAATAGCAGCCACTGCTCCATCCTTTGTCTAGAACGGTTAGCATCACTCACGCATACACAACATACAACTATACATCAATGCCACTATCCACTACTCATTCACCGAATAGCCAAGTCAAGGTTAGTTTTTTCAATATTTTTTAATTATTATTATATCTATATATTATCTATATTATTAAAGCAAATAAGACCTTAAGTAACCGTTTTTCTTAAAATTACATATTTATCCTTTATTTACTATTATTTAACAAAAAAATTACCAATAAAATAAACTATTAAAATTATAACTAATTGATAAATATGTTTACTTACTCCTTTTTCTCTCTCTTCATTTTTTTACTCTCTCCAATTTTTTTTCACTCTCCTACTAACTGTATCTATATCTCTCTTTTCTCTCTTTCACTTTTTCCATACTGTCTCACTTTTCCACACTCTTCCACTAACTGCACCTACATCTCTCTCTCTCTTCGTTTCTCCTTTCATTTTGTATTTTATACACACGCAAAGCGAATGCATCAATGGCTAGTTATTATTATTTTCATTTATATTTAGTTAGTTATTTACCTGATTTGTTATTTTAAAATATGAAAGTAGGAAAAATATATGTAGCTTAGGAATTTTTTAGCATTAAGTATTTTTTAGGATTTCTCACTTAGAAAATTATTTTTTAGAAATAAAAATTAATAAAAAATTTAAAAAAAGATTTAGGATGTTTTAAAGAGTTTTTTTTTCTTTTAATATTTAAGAATTAGGACTCTTTTAGATTTTTTTGAATAAACTAAATTGGTAAAAACGTAAACTCGATTGGTTTTTTAACTTAAAACAAACCAACACACTAAAGTTTTAAAAAAAAAATTATGAGCGTTTGATCCCAACCCCAATTGGTGAATACGTAGGTGCTTTTGGAGCAATGTTAAAATCTGTAAAAAAACTTAGGTTTTTTTATTTTCATTTTTTTCCTTAAAAACTTTAAAAAAGAATAATTTTGAAAATAAGCCTAATTTCAGAAAATCTGTAGTGATACCCATTAGGATTTAATAAATTAACTTTCGAATTCTGAACCCTTTGGTTTTTATTAAATTGAAATCAAAGACCGGTAGCTAAATCGCAGTTAATTCACCCAATTGATTATGATTTCTTTTTTTTTTCCCAACTTTGTTCAAGTGGCGACTCTAAAAGTTGTTTTAAAAGAACCAGAATTTTTCAATTTCTCTTGTCAAGAATTAATATTAAATGAGTTAAAGATTAGTATCAATCAAAAAGTAGGAAATGAAATGAAATTAAATTAAATTAAATAAAGAAAACTGAAAATTCAAGCTCAACACTTTGCACCATTATGCTGGTCTTTCCTCTTACCGTCATGACAGTAAGCTAAAATTCTTCTGAAATGAACTTTAGCATAAAGAGAACAACTATATGTTTCATTGCAACTTCAAGATCATTTAATAATTATTCTAAAACTAAATTTCTTGTTAAGTTAATTGATTTATTTAATCATTAAGTAAATTAATTGATTTTATTCAATTAACTCAACATTATCAAATTAGTTTAGTCATATACTTTTGTTTTGTTCTCATCAAAATCAATTAGTGAATCTTTGATTCAACACTTATTTGATATGACTTGAAAAGTTGAGGAATGAAATAGACTAAATGAAAAATTAAGGACTAATTCGTAAAAACATGAAACATTAGGGGATTTTTGTACCTTCCCTTTTAGACAGTTCAATTCAATATCGAAAATAGCTCAATTTTATCGATTTCTTAAGGACGTATAATATAACTACTAAATTTATACAAAATAATATTTTTCATAAATTCTACATATAAAAGTACTTATAAATATATTTTTCTAGACAAAATTATCATTTTTATTTAATTTTTGAAATTCAGCAATTTTTAGGACACTCGCCGAATCTAACTGCTCTAACCACCAGTGGCAGCCCCTACCTTGTCGGTCATCTAAGGTGTGGTGGCTCCTATCACCTAGTAGTGGCGGTTTACTTCCAACTGCCACTTAAACCTTCAAGCCCCATTAACCTCGATTTACACCAATTTTCCTTTATTTTCTTCTTCAAGCTTTTCACCTTTCAATATTTTTCCCAAATCACCAATAGGATGAGTGAATTTTTAGAGAGGATTTCTAGATCTTTCATATTAGTTTGTGTGGTTGCATGACAGATTTCTCTTTCCTTGTTAATTTACTCTTATACCTAGCCTAAATGTGTGTCTACTTGCTATTCTATCACCTTAACAACTGTCCTCACCCTTTACATGCCTAATCCTAAGCTTAGCCTAGTTTTCTATCATTTTTTGTTTATTTATTTATAATTTTTCTTGATTATTTTGACTTATTTTCCATGTTTTTAGGTATTTTAACTCATCACGAGTATTTATTTATACATAGTAATTATACCCGACGCATATACATGTTTTTTACATATTATTTCACATCATTTAATAATCTTATTACTTATATAGTTTATCTCTAAAAATCCGTTAACTACTGAAATTTACTCTACATGATTACGATAAATATTAAATAGTATAATAAAAATGTATTATTTTTACTATGTTTTATTATTTTATTATATATATATATATATATTTGAAATTCAAGCTCATAAATACTCTTTGACTAGAGTTCCTAGCTTATTCTTAAATTTCTAACTTAATAGGGTTAATTTTACAATGTCCTAAAATAAATCACTCACTTGAAACTTAAACGCAAAAGTACAGGTTTTATGTTTAGTAGCATATACTTACTTTGATATTGTCCTCTGTTTAGCATAGTTTGCCCCCATTTAGTGTTTCCTCAAATTAGCATGCTATTGCTAATATCTCGTTATGTGTTAGGACTTAATATGAATATGTACTAATAAATGAAGGTCTGAATATCACTTTGTATTTTATAAAGAAATTTATTCTTTCTATTCAATGTTTGATTAAATGAATTTCACAAAGTTAGTTTTCGACTCATCTTTATAATCAATCCATATAGTATTTTATATATTTATAGTATTAAAATATTTGTATTCTAGCAATTTACTAACTGCTAATTTTATGCTACTGACGACAACTATATGCATTTTTATAGTAAGTATTCTTTTTAATTCATTATTATTATTTTATTAATATAATTTCATAATCTTACATCACAATTTATTTTACCTAATATCTATGACCCTCTTGCTAAATCTAGCTTAAGCGGACAACTCACGTGAATGCTCTAAGTTCATAGTTCGAAACCTAATTACTAAAATTATAGGCCCTCACACTTAATACTAATTCAACTATTATCATCAATCGGTAAAATCCTACAACACAATTCAACTATTATCATTAATCGGTAAAATCCTACAACACAGTAGCATAAATATTGGTAGATAATAATTTAGAAAAAAAAAAAATGGCCACTATTTGATAAAATTTAAAGTTCATGGTGCCGAATGGTAGGTTTTTGTTTCATGTTAACGCTAATGTTGCTCTTTGACTTTTGAAGAGAGGGAGAAAGAATAGCACCGAAACAAGTGATGATTAAAAAATTACCTTTATCAATTTGCCTTCACTTTTCCTAAGGCATCGGTTACCAAACACGTTGCGAATCAAGCCAAATCCATTGTGGTAGCATCATACTTGTGTACGGGTCATTCAACATACTTGCAACCATCGTTTCTCCGTTGTCCAACAACTCCATAATTACTTCCATCGTTATAAGCATTAATATTGTTTCCCTCTCCACTTCTGCAACGATATCCCCACTTGCACCACCATAACTACAATACCAGCACATCTCGACCATCACCATTACCATCTCCTGGTAGTGACAATGACGGTGGGCGGTAGTGACAAGATGGCTTAAAATTTAGCTGCAATGCGGTTGGTGGTGGAATAGAGAAGTGGTACTTGAAGGGTTGTTTGGATAGTTGTGCTACCATTGTTTGGGTTGAAATACCATCTTTGAGATAATGATCAATGAATTAACAATCATCAATTGGATTTGTACTACCATTTCAATTGGTATTTTGCATATGTACAAGCATTTTCAATTCAAACTTTAAAACTCAAGGTAGATAGACCGTATTCCATCCAATTCCGTCTCCATTTTACTATAACTAGATATAAACCAGATGTTTTGGCTTTCCAATAACCGCATGAAAGATAACCTCTGCTCCATTTCATGGAAATGATGATGCAAAGTCGTTTCCGTGATGAAGGTAATACGACAATTATGTGATGTAGCCGAAGGTGCTGTGGCGATGAGGTGGGATTTGATAAAGATTAGAGGCATTCTCATACTTCATTCAACTATTCATGCATCATTGTTTTAAACCTGTGCCAGGAAGGTACTAAATAACCAAACCAATTTATATAAAAACTCAAAATCATGTTACAGCCATATCCTATTCCAATTCGATCCAGACAAGTACATGCCGATAAAGACACTTTCTTCGTTAGATACAATCTGCCAATAACAAGATTAAGACAGAACAAACTCACTCAAATCTGAACAAGTGAAGGAGCCTTTATCAAATCCTCGACCAGATGGCCAAAAAAATTATTCAGTGAAGATCTTGAACAGCAGAGCACCACCACAAGACATTGTGGTTGGTGACTCAATGCATATGCCTGAATAAAAATCAAATAGCTGAACTAAAGATCAAAACAGACAAATTGAAAGAATAAGCAAATTACGTTTCATCAAGCAAATCATAGCAAGTAAATTACTATTATCGCATGCAATCATATATGACAGTTGCCCTTTCAGACAATCAATAAATCAAGCTATATCACAAACTGGTAGAGAGAGTTGAGCAAAAAAAAATAATAGCAAAAGGCAATAAACGACCTTCTCGGTCATTGAGATGACTCATAAATCACAATATATGCTAATTTACATCAAACTTTATATGCAGAAAACCTCCGGGACACAAATTGCCAGCGAAAATCTTGTTTTGGTTAGACAAGTAGGAAATTTACGATCATGTCTTCCTTAACAGAACCATGTATGGCAGAAACTTGTACTGATGCTGCTGCACCCATGAAAACATGTGCCACTGCAAAAATCCACACGATTTATTCCCTTCATTTGAAGAAGCACGACAGTTGTCCACTTGTCCTTCCAAAAGAATAATGCACTTGCAGAAAGAAGAGGCCATATGTGGAACGCATGTCAAAGGAAAATTAAAAGAGCTCCTCTGAATTAAACTTGTTCCAAGCTTCCTGCAATTCAATGGAGTGAGATCACAAATCTCGATAAATGTACGACAAAACTAACCCTTAAACCACACTCATTGCATACCTTAAGAAGATCAAACACCTTCTCAGCAATGTATTTCTGCTGAAGACTGGCACCTTTCTGCTGCACCTTGTCAGGGTGAATGCACAAAGTCGCTTTCCTATAGGCCTTTTTTACTGCAGCAGCTGTAATCAAATCAGTCAAAGAAACAGGCTGCCAACCACATTCAGGCCAGAGTACCTGCATTAGACAACAGCAGCAGCAGCAACAATCAAAAAAGAAGAAAAAACAGAGTCAGCACATTAAAGGACAATGTAAAATAACAACTACAACAAATCAAGCCAGAAGAACTCAGTTGCAGTTCAACCAGAGTTCATTGTTATATCCACCAAAGGACAAATGAGATGATGGGTATAGCAGATGCAAATTTTTTTGGGTCTACTTCAAGCAAGAAGTTTGTCCAAACATATTACATACATCATGAGGTAACCAATTATTAAAAATAGACAGCATGAAAGATGTTCAACCAAATGGAAAAGAAGAATATAACTTAAAAGGTCAACAAAAGAAGTATATACGCCCTAAAGTGTTCCAAATCTCAGCTGTCAGGATGGAAATTGCTACAGATGCCAGACATCACTGCTCAGGAACATCCAGTGGGCAGCAACAAAATGTAATAAAAATCACCCTACTAAGACCAATAGAATAGAAAAGAAAATACCGTTATGGATGATGACCCCAATACCAAAAACTCAATGTAAATATCTCTCTCCACAAAATAATAGCACATTTTTTCCCCTTTTGTGTAAATAATTGTACATCCCAAAGGCTCCTTGCTTTTCTCTATTTTGAGTCCAAGAGAGGACCAAAAAGTTGCAAAAATAAAGCCCTAAATCACTCTTTGGTGGGTTCACAGCTTCCCAAGACATATTACACTAGCCAAGATAAAGGAAGAATATGGCATTGAACTGATTACACATCAAAATCAAACATCTAAAAATCAACTTGCTCTTCTGCAGAATCTCAAGAGTGAGAAATCTTTTACTGGGACATAACCATGAACTAACTAAATAAATTTGCCAACAGTTCAATACCTCCTAATTGATCTATTAGAACAATAGTCTAGAACCTACCATTTGATTTGACTAAATAAACTTCTTGGTACTCATTTCTTCTCAATATCTTCTGGCATCCCGCAATACAGCTTTAGCTCAGAATTTTCTTCTCCAACTATATTTCTTTTTCATATTTTACTTCTGATGGATCTGTTCCAGCATACTTCATAAGTGCTTACAAAAGTTAATTTTGAAAATACCATCCCTTTCCTAATATAGAAGAAATCCTCAACATTAATCCCTCTCAGGAGCAAGCTTGTCCGCAAGCTCACATTGGACCAAAAGTTCAGAAGTTCCCCATCTCACCTTCTCATTCCGACTACTTATTATCAACTGAGTCCAACTGAAAGAGCTTCTAGGGATAGTGCCCTTGAATGAAAGGTTCATCCCAGTTAAAGAACAATTGCTTGGTTTGGCAATCCATAATCAATTCCCAGGTCAAGCGATGCACCAGTTTAGCATCAACAAGTGAACTGACAGCATGTGCCACGTTCACCCCCACCATTCTCCCTCCTACAGCCAATGCCGTGACTTCCCAGCCCCCAGTGGTGCTCGCAAATTGAAGCTGCAACTTCCTCATAGGGCCAGGCCAGGTCTGAAGCACAGTAAGCAGATCTAAAGGATTCTCAACCTCCACATCAACACAAATTATGGCCGTGCAAGCAAGCAGACTTGTAACTGCCAGCATGGTCATCTGCAGACCTGTTGGACTCAGCTTTACCAACTCCCCTAATGGGTTGCCTCTAATAAAAAAATCATGTGGCAAAACTCCTTGAATCTTCCACATGGCATCTTTGGCTCATTTTATGCTAGGTGTTAATACCAGATTTGTGCCTTCCCAGTCAGGTGGAAGGATGCTAAGCCAACCCACTCAAACTTCTGGTGTTTCTAATGCTGGAGAAGTGCTCACATCTGCATAGCTACAAAAAGGGGACTGGTGCCATCAAACAAACTTCTGCCTAGCAGTGATGCATGAAGGCCCAATTGATCTTAACCCCGCAGGATGGCTATTCATGCATGGGGTTGCATAACCATCCATCCTTGCACATGAAATGGCATACCTGATGCTGCATAGGTTAAAATACCCATAACCTTAGCCGCACAATGCGAACAGGAGGGCCATCACTGGCTGTCTCAAACTCTTTCAACCTGGTGGAGTCACACATGGAACCACAACACAACCATAGGCAGCTGTCACCAGCTCTTCTCCCTCTTTCTAACCTGATGGAGTCATGCATTGATCACCACCTCTTCTTCCTTCTCCATTGTGACTTGGAGAAGCTGCACATCAAGATGTTACAGGATTGTGCTTGTAATCATGTTATAGGGCAATTAAGGGTGAAATCTTCACTACAGATGCTATTCCTCGTATCTACTTTCCTTCCAAATTTACCAATTTTTGTATTGAGTTCAGGGATGCTTACAGAGCACCTTAGATCTCATAAAACTAATTGATCATTAAGACTACTTAAGAGAGCACCCTAGATCCCATAAAAAAATGTGTACAATTTTTCAGAAAATTCTGGACTGCCCTTTTTTTCTTTTCATTTCTGCTTAAATAGACCATTAGCAAGTAGTTACAAATAGTACCCATTTCTCCAACAGACAAACCCACTATTACAAATATACCAGAATGACCATAGCCACTTCTCCCCTACTGCTATATTTCCAAAGACACTAACACAAATGCAACTGCCACTCGCTACAGCACATCACATACACACGACTTGAAAAAACAACACAAACAAACTGCAACATAAAGTCAACAGAAACAAAAAAAAAAAAAAAATGACCATAACATACAAACACCAACAAACTTGACAATGACAAGTACATGTACTGAAAAAAAAAAAAAAAAACAAAAACGAGATAACAACAACCAGAAATTAAAATAATAACTAATTTTCCTAACTAATTTCCCCAATGTTGGACCCATGACACATGAAATGTGTCACTTCACACATGCTGTCACCTGTCAACTCCCCCATTTGGATCATCAAATGTTCTAAATGGGTAGTTAAGGTTTATCTATACCTCCTTTGCTGTATCAATGGAGTACCATTCCAGGGATCTTATATTCCTCGATGAAAACCAACTTTAATGCTAAATCCATAGGAACCAGCATAAGGATCTAACAAATGGAAGATTGTTCAAGGAAAGCCATAAACTTGGCTTCCCAAACCCTAGATTCATCAATAACAACCAGCTTTATTACTAAATTGTTACAACCTGGCTTAAGTATCTAAAACATGGATGAATTATTATAAAATCAGTGTCTGGAATGTATAGTTCCTCAAGATATGGTTTGGAACTTGGGAGTGTCTGGTTTGAGGGCTAATAGAGAGCCTATCTCTAAGGGCATGTTAAGAGAAATATTTACAATATTTTTAAAACTATAACTTTAGGAAAATACTCTCCACTTGTTTAGACACCTATCTAGACAACTTTTAATTTTCCCTAAATAAAAGATGATAGAAATCCTGACAATCTCTCTTAAAAATGCATAAATCTAAATTGGGAAAAAAGAAAAAAGAAAGATAAATATTGACTTGCTCAGGAGATTATTTCTAACACATGGATGGCTGCAGCAACCAAGCAATAACAAAGTAAGAAACAGTAAAGAAAGACAGATACATCTGAAGGGAAATATTCATATGCATCCAATCTTCATGCTAAAAAATACTTAGAAAACAAACATTTTACGTACATATTGTAAGGTTGAAAGCAAGGCTCTCAAATTCCCCTCTTTGCCAGCAGCCCAACGCTTGATCTCTATATCCATTGATTCAGAGATTCTCTGGAAAGAAAAGGATACCAGATTACTGAATAACAACCAACTCCACTAGCCTCAAGCAATGTTATAAAGCAAAGCAGCACAGGTAAGCTCCAGAAGAAATAGGAGTAAACAATAAAGAAGCAGACAAAAAAAAAATTATAATTAAATAGTAAATGACCTCACATGTATAGAAAAAGTGTGCTTGTAATAAATGCCTAAGAATCAGACCAAGAACTTTTATCCATATCGCCTCATTGAAGGCTAATGAATGCTTAACATCAGATTAAGAAGTAAAATCTCATGAACTGGGTCCTTTAATTGGGTCAATGGGTGCTATATTGAGATAGATGAGCAAATCCAGAATGCGGATGAACTCAATCCATCAGAGCTCATATAAACTATTACAAAAATTCATTAGGTGGAAGAAAATACATAAAGATGATGGAAGAAAGTAACATTCATAATAGAAGATATGACAACTTCCTACATGTCTCTCAGCTTGTTCCCTCTGAGCTTGAAGATCGCGATGATTCTTCTCGGCAAGTGCTTTCGCCTGCACATGATAAATCACAGATTAAGTCAGATGAGCAGCTGATTTCGGAAAAAGAGCATAGCTTTTCACTGTCTAACAAATTAGAATTCTCTCCATTGCACACACTTACCGCTCGTTCCTGAGTCCTTTGGTGGCGCTCAAGTCTTGCTCGACGTCTTTCGTCACTTTCCCCTTCAACGTCCTGAAATTCTCCCGATGATGGAACACCTGTTGCCATTCAAATGAAGAAATTTCAGAAAAAAATCCAAGATTTGAATAAGAAAATGGCAAATGATTATGCCTTTTTCTCACTCCATTGTTGCATAAAAAATTCTAGTACCTCCAAAAATTGAAGAAAGATCATCAACAATATTAGTAGTCGAAGATGCTTTCCTCATGCTTGATGGAGTTGCATCTGATGTTTTAGCTGCTCCAGACCCTCTCCTGCCTTGAGACTGGGTATTGAAAAGAGGATCCTGCATAACACAAATTGTGAGTTTCATAAAAGAAGGCATTACTTGAATGCAAACACAAATACACACTTACTGATGAATCATTCTGAGGTCTTGGTGCACTATTTGCTCTACTGCTGAAAAAGGACTCAAGATCATTATCATTTCTTTGCTGGTTAGCCCTTGCACTTGCAGCAGCCTTCTCCCGAGCTGCAGCTGCAGCCCTCTCTCGAGCCTCAGCAGCAGCCCTCTCTCGAGCCTCTGCTGCAGCTCTCTCCACAGCAGCTCTTTCTGCTTTCATCCGTGCTTCAGCAGCCCTCTCTCGGGCTTCCCTCTCCCTTGCTTCAGCAGCTGCCTTTTCAGCTCTTTCTTTTGCTTCAGCAGCAGCCCTTTCTCGAGCCTCAGCTTGTGCTCTAAGAACTGCAGCTCTTTCAGCACGTTCCCGGGCTTCAGCATTTGCCTTCTCAACAGCAGCCCTTTCTGCTTTTAGCAAAGCCTCAGCAGCAGCTCGCTCGCGAGCTTCTCTGGTAGCTCTTTCCACAGCTTGCCTTGCCTTTTCCCTCTCCTCCCTTGCCCTCTCCCTCTCCCTTTCAAGTCGCCTTTGCTCTTTTTCTTTCTCCTCTCGTTCTCTCTCTTTTTCAAGTCTCCTACACTCCCTCTCTTCCTCTTGCCTTTCTCTTTCCCTCTGCAACTGCTCACGGTGTAACCTATCTTGTTGTTCAAAATCATCTCCCAAATTCTCATCTACTTCTGCTTGCATGCTTTCTCTACTTCTGGCAGCCTTATTACTCTCTCTCTCCCTAACTTCTTTTGCATGCCTGAATTTAGCCTCAGCTCTATCCATTGCCTCCTTCATAGCTGCAGCAGATGCAGCAGCATCCGAGTGCATACCCAAATCTTCACTAGAAAAACCATTGGCCCGATCGTCAACACGGTTCCTATTCCCACCCATAGTAAAGTCCTCAAACTCGTCCATTGAAGATGCAACTGAATTTCTAGCAACAGGAGGTACTTTGGGACTTCCAAAGTTTTTGGCTCCTAATGAACTTGCCTTCGAAACACGAGCTGGGCGTGGAGGAGGAGGTCGAGAAGGTGGTGGCACACTTGTAGGATGTGTAAAAAGAGGGATTTCTGCTACTGTGAGCCATACTTCATCAGAAGATTCTACATTTTCATCAAATTTTGGTGAAGAATCAACTGGAATACCAGCCTCATCAAAATTAGTCTTCTCATGGTATGAAGCTGTTGGACCAGCTGAAGAGCTCTTTTTATGTTGAGGGACGCTGAAAAAAGCCTGGTGTGATTCAAAATCATTATCAGCTGGAAAATTTTTCTTCAAATTGTTCTCACTTTCAGGACTTCTTACAAAATTCTTATCAACTTGTTCCTTGCTGTTGTAAGTGTCCCTACCACTGGTGCTGTGCTCCGTCTTTAAAGGGCTTTGATCCTTGCCCCTGCTACTCCTCTCAGATGAATATGAACTTCCAAATTCACCAAAAGGGTCCGAGTCATCATACACTGCCCCACTAGAAACAGATGGACCATTGCTTCTCATGCTTTCAGACTTCCCAAGATTGCTGAAGTCTTCCACAGGGTCAGCACCTGCAGCAGAATATGATGGTGCAGCATGTTGTGAGGTAGAACCTAAGGATGCAAAGGGGTCATCTGTCATTTTCTTTGAGCTGGAAACTGGTTCCGAGGACCAACTGGGCTCGGGTACTCGCTTGCTGCAACATCAATTCATAATTTACAGAGCAACATACGTTACAAACTGCACATCATACATATTGTCAAAACCGGTCAACAGATTGCATTATTATACAAATTAAGCAATATGATCAATGTGTGTGACTTGTAAGTCTTCTCCATAATCCATATATAATATAAAGAATCTGCATCGCAACAGTCATTCCATTTAAATTTCAGTAATTAGCAGATTATTCAATAACAAGTTAATTTAAAACCCCAATGCAAAATTTAAAACATAATTAATTGTGCTTAGTTGAAACTTTGACAGCTTTCAGACTGTACTACATCCCAAACACTTATTTCTTCATGAATGTATAGTGATGGGAAAGGTAAAAACAGCATAAAAAAGAAAATGTAGGTAGCCTAAACAGGCACCATCACACTATACAGCACACAAGGACATGGGAAAGAGGAGTTGAGGAAGTTGGAGAAAAAAGAGAGAGGGAGAGAGAGCATCTTCTTAGAAATCACAATCACTGGGATGCTCAGCTGTGATTGCACAGATTTTGCATCTACACTACAATAACGAGCTTAAAAGAAATGACAGGAATAATTTCACCCAATCTAAGCATATTCTTTCTATTCAATCCATCTCCATGAATGAAATCAATAGGAACTATACTTTTTCTGGAAGATGCCTATTGTGCAGATGACATCCAGAAAGACAACTTAAGAAGAAAATCCACCCTATCCTCAAATATTCAATCACAACATCCCATTAAAACTGATTTTTATAATCATTATAGATGAGCCATTAGCAGCCAAGTTGCCACTCTTTAAATTACCCCAAAAAGGTTATGAATCAACCATTAACTAGTCAAAATAATCAAATATACCCAAAATCCACTCTGTATAAGAAAATTGACCCTCACAAAAAAGCAAGGTATGCCAAAAGCAATCAGCATTTTGCTTTCATGCAACATCATCACAATCAACAACTATCCCTTAGTAGCTGATAGAAATACTATCAATCCAAGTTGGCTGACTATATGTGATTCATTAGAGGAGGAGGAAAGAGAAAGGAACAGGGAGGATTATTTACCAATAAATTTTTCTTTCACTTGCAATAGAAGTCAAATCACCAAAAAACAAAATACAGAAATAAGCTCTCTTCACTGGGCACAAGAACAACTACACTAAAACAGATAACAAACTGAATCCAAATAAGTTAAAATAGTAAACCCCCAACCGTAGACTCTCCCCTAATCCAGAACACTAAAAGCAATCACCATTATTCTTCCATACGACATACACAATTTTAATCAATGTCTACCTAATGACAGCTATATGAAAATCTTAATTTTTGCAAATCAACTCATTGCAACGAGTATCTGAGACAAAAACCTAAAAGCGATCAGAGTTTTGCTTTCATGTAACACACGATATTGAACCAACACTATCCTGACAGCTGATAGAAAGTCTCAACTTTTCCAAGTCGACTAACTATGCATTCATATAAAAAGCATACGAAAATAACCTTAGTCGAGTCCCTCAGACCACTTAGCATTCATATACACAGTAGCAATTAACTAGAGACACTACAAATAAACAGTTACACTAACAAAATTAATAAACCACGATAAATCCAAAATGTGAATAGGGATCAATACGTTTCATTAGGAGAAGCAGCTCGACCAAATCCTGGAATCAAATCATCGAAAACAGGCGCTGATCTATCCTCCTTCCCACTCTTAGACTCAGTATCTCTTTTGCCAAACCCACCCAAAAGATCATCAAACTCTCCTCCACTACGCCCACTCTGCTTCTTCTGCGGCGAACCCGAACCGGATCTCGATCCCGACAAGGAGGCAAACACATCATCATACTTCACACCACCAGAAGAAGACGAGCCCTTCAACCCCGGAACACCATCAAACATATCATCATCGTATACCGGCTTATCGAAAACCGGCAAACTCGAAGATGACTTTGATTTCGAGCTCGAATCGAACATCGAATCGAAATCAAAACCCGAATCGGTACCTGATTTACCTACACCTTTGGAATTGGTCCCGAATATGTCACTGAAGTCATCAACATTGCTTGAGTTTGAAGGTTTGGAAGAGAATAGTAAGGAATCGGAATCGAAGGAATTTGAAACGTTACGAGAGGATCGAGATCCAGGGGGTTTCATTGGGGCGGATTTTCCTTGGGGTTTGAATCCATAATCGGAGGTTAAGAGACCTTCAAAGTCATTCATGTCGGCTATCAATTGTGCGTAGAATCGGTCGACTCGATTGATAGACTAATTGATCGATTGATTTCTAGGGTTTTGATGGAATTAAGTCAAAGAATGGGAAAGTCTTTGAACTTTGATTTGAGAAAAATTGAGATCTGGTGAAACAAGAAGAGAGAGAAAGAGACGGGGGGGGGGGGGGTTGTTGCAGAGAAAGAGAGCGAAATCGTAAAAACTCCTCTTGTTTTGGGGGTGTGGAATCTTAATTCGGGGGAGCATGAAATGGAAATTTGAGAAAATTTGGGGATTGGATTCATAAAATGTGAAATTGCTTTGAAGCACTCTGAACAGAGGAAAGAAAGAGCCTGTAAAATCCTCTTCTTTTCCATTTTTTTTTTTTTTCTTTCTATGATATACATTTTGTTGAATGTGAACTTATCTTCGTTTGTATTTAGTAAAAAAAAATCATAAAAAGATAAAATTGTAACTAGTTATATACTTCTTTTATATAAAATTAAATGTTTAACAAATCCCTTTAATTGACCTATTTATCCTTTATTTTATTCGGTAAAAAAAATTAAAAAATTCCTTTTTCAATGAAAAAAATATATATTTTTTACACATTTTTTCCCTTAAAGATATTTGAACTTTTCTTAATTCTTATTCTTCCATCAATATCATCACTATAATTAAGATAAAGTGAAAAAAGAATCAACCACAATATCAACTTTAAAATAAATATAAACAAGATTCAAATCATATCATCTTTCAAACATTAGATTTGAAATAAATACAAGTCAAATGCAAAACAAACAAAATAAACTATTAACAAAAAAAAAATAATGGAATATTTGATACTCAACTTTAGATTGATTTACTAGGTTAGTGGAGATCAAAATAAGATTCAAACTTCAATTGAACGTAAAAGTGGTGTTACTTTTTTTTTTTTTCAAAATCTACAAATAACCCTTTTAAACATTAGTATATATGTAGATTCACCTCTTAAATTTTAAATTTGCATATTATCCTCTTAAAATTTAATAAATTGACTTCATAAATGACATGTCCATTTTTAGTTGAAAAATGTCACACTATGAATAAAGTTTAAAATATCTAAAAGTACACTTTGATAAAATTAATGAGTGATTTGTACACCAAAATTAAATTTTAGAGGGTTATTTGTAATATGTAAAAGTTATTTGTCAATTTATTAAAATTAAAAAAAGTAACTTACAACATTTTAAGTTTTATATGTAAATCAGCATCTACGTGTGATTTCTTTTTTTATTCCAATCAACTTTTTGTATTTTTCCTTCTATTCCTTTTAAGTTTATTGAAATATTCCATTCTTTTTTATACTTTATGGGGAAAGCGTAAAATAATATCAAATTGAAAGTAATATGTAAAATAAATATACGTGCCTCTTTTTTTACTATAAGAAAAGTGTGTTAATAATTATCTCTTAGCTTTCTTAAGAAAAGCATGTGAAACAATGGGAAATATTTTTTAACATTCTTTTATATTTTTGCATAAGCACAACATGCAATAATATCTCACTGGATTTTTTTTTCTTTTATAAAAAGAATGAAATTCATAAAAAACATGAGAACAAGTACATATAATACTATAATGCTAAAAAAAATATAGTATAGAGATGGGACTAAAAACACTTACCAAAACAGTCACATCTTTTATAATACAAATAAATATACAAAAACCCTTAAAAAGGAAATGTTCTAACAAAAGGATGAACCAGACTTTAATCGAAGAAATCTCTACAAAAAGGATACAAAATAATTGTCACAACTTAAAGGAGTAGTCAAGTTATGGCAATATCACCGTATAATACTAGAAAATCTGAAATCAAGAATCGTTCTTAATCAGGAACTTTTGACACACTATATAAGGTATCTTACAATCACGACTTCCACCCAGAGAACAATATCAAGTAATAATGAAGCATTTAATATAGATTATACCATAATATCTAAATCCGACATAATATAAAGTAAATATGGGGGTTTAAGGTTTCTCTTAACATAAGTCATATAGACTCAAAATAAAATAGCAACAATAGTTTATACTGCTCAACATATTAGAAGATGCAAATAAACTTAAAGAATCCAAATAACATATAAGTGACCACTCATGTTTTCTTCTTCTCACTGACAATCCCCAAGCTAATAGTACTAATATTGGGCATTCCACGGCCCAACACTAAACAGAGATCCTACTATAACACCAAACTATAAAAGAGTAAGCTACAATTGCTTAATAAGTAGCTTCCTATTTTACCAAAAACGATTAACAAGCAAATAAATTAATACGTATATGCAATGCAAACAAGCATATGAAATGCAACATCATATACAACCTCCCGGTGATTGTGCAAAGTATGGTATTGCACTCACCATTGTCGGGTTAAGAAGTATTTAAGCACGTCAGGACCCAAGTCTTTACGTCTATCGTCTAAGCATGTTCATCTCTTATTCGATATACCCAAAGCAACGGGTACAGCTTAGCCCTAAGTAGAAGGTAGCACTCCCTAGAATCAATTAGATCCCAAAGGTTAAGATAAGAATATATCACATGAATATGTCATACAAATCATCAACACACATAATAATAATACTGGATCTAACCTAGAGGATCACCTGCTCCACTATGTAATGTTGATGCCCTTTATAAACAATGCATAAACATGCAATGCATGGCCAATTTTGATTAAGATCAAGTAGTTATTGTTCCGATTCTTAAGTTACCAACCAAATATATATATGACAAACAATCCAAAGCCCTATTTACTAATGCAACATTCAATATGTAATTCAAATATATATCATCTTTTAATAAGCAAGTACATCTAAATCAAACATATGCATATAATCCTGACCCTAACCCCAAGCATATTTATTACTTGTATATATATAATTAAATGGTACTTTACACTACAACCATAAGCAAGATAAGATAGAGGTTAGTATGCTCACTTAGCCATGGAATCTAATGGTCCTAATAATCCTCAACTACTTCAAACTCAGAGTCTTCATCACCTAAAGAATACATTTAAAGTATATAAGTATCCCATTCGTACCAACTATCTGTGCTTTCTTACTCTAAGTTCTTATTTTAACTATCTTTGTATTTTGACTATAGTTTCTTCATTTTAAATTTGTTTTTCACGATCTTATAATCATTTTTCATTGTTTTTTAGTGTTCTTTTATTTGGTGAGGTCATTTCTAGGCACTTGGGTCAGCAAGATTTTGATTGGGGCCATACAAGTTCGTACGCCCAAAGGGTGATTTTAGTTACTTTAAGGTTGGAGCTTAGTTTGGGGTTTTGAGCTTAGCTTTTGATCTTGGGCCATGCACATAATAATTTGGGCTTCTTTTTAAGTAAGTTAAGTATACTCTACCTAATACCTTAAATTTTTATCTTGGGCCTTAGCGTTACTCTTATGAGTCTAAATGGGTTCTTTTCTTAAGTTTAAAGCTTTAACTCATTAAGGGGCCTATAGTAGACATCTTGAATGGGTCTTAAGGCTTAATGAGCCTCTTGAATAACTTATTTTGAGCCTTTTTATGCAGGATTCGTATCTAGCCACCCACTTATTTGGGCCTTAAACTTAGGTCATTTAGGGCTTTTTGAGCCTAACTCGCACTTTAGGGCCTTAAACCCAATTCCACTTGTCTTTTTAGACTTAAGTCTAACTTTGGCACTAAGTTTAGTCCATTTTATTCAACCTTACAAATTTGTTACCTCTAATACCATTTTTAAGTTTATAATTACTAACTAAGCTAGTTTAGAGCCTTAACTCATCATTAGACTACTTAACTTAATTAATTAAGTCCTAAACTATAGTTAACACTAAATAATCATGTTATCAAGCCAATAAATTAAAATTTATAGATCTTAATCCATCATGTATGTTGCACCCAAGGTGGGGTTTTGGGGTTTTCCATCACACATCTCACATACTACATGTTTTAATGCTTTTTCCCTCATCTTAGTTATGTTTTCTACTAACATAAGTTATGTATTTATCAAATATGAAGAAAATGAATTAAAAATATCCTAAGGGAGGTGGCAACATGCACTTGAATAAGGGTTATGGGGCTCATTTTATATGATTCACTACTAAAGCTAACTAATTATCACTTACACTATATGTTAATGTTACTACATAAACTATTTAGTTTAGTTCATATATTATTCTAATGTAGCTTTTATTATATTCTCTTACAACACTAAGATATACATGTATATATAATATGAAGGTCTAAAATATAAGGAACTACCATGAATCATAAAGAAAATCAATAAGTTTAACTTAACATTTACCAAAGTTGGGTGTGGATGGCCTCCTTTTATGTGGGTGTACCATAAGTTTATGTATGTGTATCGACCAACTAAAGGAGAGAGTGGGGGTGGTGTAAGTCTTGGTAGCTGGTGGTTTAGAGAGGTAGTGATGATGCTAGTGTGGTTGGCGGTGATAAGTGTATGGGGTGGCCAGTGGTGAGCTTTAGAGTAGATTTTTTAAAGGGTTTTTGAGAGTGATTTGTAAGAAGTGTTGTGTGAGAAAAATGAAATGAAAATGAGAGTGAAGGAGGGGTGGAGTGGCTGGTATAAGAGAGAGAGAGAGAGGGGGACAACATAAATTTGAGAAGTGAAGGACTTGCTTACATTTGGTATTGTATACTCTTCTACTTTGTTTGCAAATGAGGAAGGATCTTGTTCCCTTAAGGTACAAGATATTTTTATGCCCTTTAATACATTGTCCTTTAGTCCTTAATCAAGTTTGATTTGTTGTTAATTAAGATGTAATGAAAGTTGGTTATGGATTAGGGGCTATTTAGGGTAATTAATAGTAATTAGGCATAATTATGCTAATTAAGTGTAATTAGGACGTGTTTAGGGTTTAGTCTTATTTTGTTGCTACACTTTAAATAGTCTAAGTGTCTTACACATGTACCTAGGGTTTCCTTAGGGTTTGGCATCCATTTATAGTTATTTGATTCGCATACGTGCTCGAAACTTAAGGTTTTAGGTAATTAGTGAGTTTGGTTGCTTTTAATGATTGATTTAATCTTATGATTAAGGTTTATTTGTCATGTTAGGCTATTTGGTCATTTAATTGGAGCTCAGTAATCTTTTTAGAGTTTTGTTATCGTTTTAAGGTTTCTCAAGTATTAGAGTTTCTAAAGTTTTACTTATACAGCTAAAGTTTTAACGTATTGTTTCTTTTAGGGTTTTGGTTTAATGTTTAGCATTCAATTCTTTTACTTAGAGTTTCATTATTATGTCTGAATGATTCTAAGGACTATCTAAAGACCTTCTTATCCAACTTCGCTTTTAGTTATTGAAAACCTATAAGGTTTACAACAATATTAAAGGCAAGGAAAAAAACCTACGTTGACTAAAGAGAGCTTAAAGATGGCGTAAATGGTATTACCAATGAAGAAGACAATAATGAGTATGCTGAATCAATGGAGACAAAGATGAAGATGGATGACAATAACGGTGACAAAGACAATGATGATAAAGAAAATGGATGCAATGATAGTGCATGAAGCTAATGAACACAAAAGGAGGGGAAGACAACAAGGGGTAATCACTCTTAAGGTTTTATAATTACTGTTAATAGGTTATTTTTGTGGAACACTAGGCAAAACTCAAAAGGGGGATAAATTAAGTTTTAAGGATGAATTGCAATCCTTTTTGAAATTACATATTAAATACAATAACTAAGATAGTCAATATGATGATAAACTAATAATAAACGTAGAAATTAAAAGAGATAAAGATAAAAAAGATCAAGCCCGGATATAACATAGAGTTCGAACCTCCCCCTAGTCTTCATGAACCCACAAATGCTTCCAATCGAGGACTTCACACCACTTTATTAGTCACTTAATACAATGCTCAAAGATATACACAAATTCACACAATCACTATTACATACAACACTTTCTAGTATAGTGTTTTTCTTTCCCTTAAGATTACAAGTCTATGAACAAACAAGCACTATACATAAAGTTTCTCTTGTTTGATAACAAGTAAGAAGTATAAGAGACAAATAGTAAGTAATAAGGTCAAAAAATATAAGAGAATGTCTTTTGATTGTAGTAAAATATCAGTTCTTCATCCTCTTTGGTCGGGTTGTTGAGCATTTATATCAACTTAATTAATTTTTCCCGTTATCTTGCATTAAATGCTCCAATGGTCACTTTAAATAAGCTTACCAACATAACGGTACCTTACTCTTATCATCATGTCGATAAGCAAATGTATTACTGGCATGAACACTGATAAGTACACTGACATGCTGACTCATTGAAGTTAGAACACTTTCCTTTTTGTTTTCCAAGGCTTTGCATCGTCATACTGGTCCTTCTTCTTGTCATCATGATGGTAGGCCTAAATCCTCTTGAAATCAACTTTAACACAAAGAGAACAACTATATGTCGTAATACAACTTCAAGATCATTTAATCATCGTTCAAAAACCAAAAATCTTCTCGAATTAATTGATCTATTTAATTATTAAGCAAATTAAACAATCTTATTCAATTAACTTAATATTATCAAATTAGTTTAATCATCTACTTTTGTTTTGTTCTCATCAAAATCAATTAGTGAATCTTTAGTTTAACAATTTTGAGCCTAACCCTGAGACTTAGTTCGAGTGAAGGCCAAAGCCATCAAAGAGCAAAGACTCAAGTGCTTCACCTTTGCTTGAGCATCTTAAGGACCTACCTTCCATGTGCTTGGCCACCTTGAGCACTCTATGGTCCCCTCCCGCCTTAAGCACCTCGCTTCTACTTAAGCTACCCCGTATCCAGCTCACCACTTGCTTGACTACCTCGAGTTTTAAGGCCTTCCTTTGACTTCTAAGCATGTGTTCGCCTTGCTAGGAACACCTTCTTCCTATCAAACCTATTGCAAAAGGTCAGCACATGACTTGTAAATTGATCGACGATTCCTCCTTTAGAGCTTCTCATCTTTTGCCCCTCTTTCTCTCTTCATTAATTGTCCTCTTGACACTTATGGTTCAGCTAGCACACTCAATAGCGCTGAGAATGTTAGGGTCCTGAGTTTTAGATATGGCTACTAACGTATTCATGATTGACTAACCTATAAAGCTACCCTATCATCCTAACAACACATATCACTTGTGGGCACTAAATACAAATGAACCCTAAGTTGACATGCATCCCTAGTAAGTCAACTCTTAGTGCTATTAGCATGAATAGCTAAAGGTATGAGGATCCTCTATTGATTTCTGAATCATTCACATGTATAAATAATTAAGTACCCTCTCCCTCTTTTCCAAAAGGTTGCTCAAAACTCTACACATTGTCATACACTTTACCTTACTTCACTTCCTCCTTAATAACTTAATTATTGGATGGCCCTTGTAAATTAAGCTACCAAAGGCTTTTTGTAGGTGATTGCAAGTAAGGGATGAATTTCACATTCAAGCCCATCAGTAACCTTCTGAGCATCTAAGTCCATCAACATCTTTTGAACCCAATTGATCATCTACATCAACAATTAGTATTCATTCTTATTTGTTGACAATTCTTATACTTCTCATTAGTTGTAAACACTCTTCTCCATATTTATTCCAATTGCTATCATAATATTCAATATTAGGGCATACCTCTAGGACGATAACGATTCTAATACTCGTTTACTTTGTTAAATGAAATAAAACTACAATTTAATAGTTATTACTAAGGAATAAATATAGCCATAATAAAATTATTATTTGCCAATTTTGATTATAATGAGGTATTTTGGAGAAAAAAATAAATTCCAACATTAAGTTGCTATTAATAGGTTTAAGCAATGAGATTATTCAAATTTTTTTTATAATAATGATTCCTTATGAAATGGTTATTACGAACATGAAATGCAAAAAAAAAAAAAAAAAGAAGAAGAAGAAGACATAATAGCTATTTCATAAGGAATAACATTGTAATAGAATTCTTATGTTATAATGAAACACCTAAAAAATCTTAAAGGAAAATCATTTAAAAAATAAGGTATTTTTACAATTTCCTTTAAGTAAGTTTAAACACTACTCTACCCCTTAACCCTTCTAACCTTACTCTTCTTCTTCTTTACTTTTCTTTGCCTTTGTAATCCCAATTGACGGGAGGCGGGGGGAATTCTTAGGGCCTTAAAACTCAATAAAATTCATTTTAAGCTAACTCAAAGGTAAGTTAATCATCTAAACTCTTTCCCCTAATTTTCCTTATTGAAAAACCTTTATTTTCATGGTGTTTTCTTGGTTTTCTTAAGAAATTAGAACTTAAAGTAGGCGTTTTATACAGCTTTTATAGTGGGCTTTATTTGATAATCGGATTTTACGAGAAGTTTATCTATTTCAAGTAAGTGTTTTTTACTTTTTCACTTGTTTTTTAGATCATTGCAAGTTTTTTGAAGTTTGTGGTGGGTTTGAGATTTTGGTTGGCTTTTAAACTAAATTAATGTGTCTAGCTTGAGGGGAAATGGTATATTATTGGTAAGGAGTATTTAAAGTTGGATTAAGGAAAAATTTGGATATAAGATAGGGTTAGGTTGAGTTCCAAATGTTTTACTGTTATTTTGTGAAGAATCAGCATGATAGGAAGCTGATTCTTCTAGTCACCATCTTGCGGTGGTTATATTGTGGAGGCTAGTACGTATGTGAACTACTGTCATGTTGGTTCCCCCAAATACTATCGTGATGGTAGACTTGGTTTCAAGGACGGCATTTTCATATCTTCCCTGTTTTGTTGTTTTCAAGCCAAATTTCTATTCTTAATTGATTTATATGGACCCTTAACCCTCTTTTATCAATCAAAGATGTTTTTTAAAAAACTTTTATCTAAAGTTTAATCTCTAATCTACCTTGAGAAGGCTAGTGTTAGGGTAAGGTAAAGGGGTGTTTTATGAAAGGAAGTGTCGGGATAGGTTAAGTTAAGTTACAAACCATAGTTTTTCTTAAGCCTCCCAACTTCAATGAGTGTCTAAACAGTTGTCATTAGTGATTGCTCTCCTTTTCATCTCCTAATTAATGGCTCAATCTTTACTTTATTCCAAAGTCTTTAGGGGCTTAGTTTAAGTAAGAATATGGGATACCTTAAGTAATGTAAGCTAAGGCGATTTGGTGTATGTACTTTAAAACATGATTTGGATTGATTGAACAAAAGATTAAGATAAGTTTATGGTTTAAATGTCAAGTATAGATTTCATAGTTGATTCGAGCTTTGTAATTGATCTAGTTCAATTTTGAGCGTATGTGATGTATGTTTTATGGTTGTACTTAATAGGATAATGTCGAGTTGAAGATTTGGTTTCCCTTTTTCCCCATCTAGTTTATATTAAGTCTAACCCATTTAGTATAAGCTCCTTAATTAGGTTAAAGGTTGACCTAAGTGCGCCATGTAGCACCTCATAAGTATGCCATGTAGTGCCATGTAGACTACTACATGGTGTATCACATCAATGATACGTGGCAACTTTTGATTGGTGCCATGTGATACCTAAAAATGAGTGCAATGTAGCACCACGTAGGTTCTTTTCCTTTTTTTTTTCCCTTTTTCTTCTCTCTGCTAACTGCTTCATCTCTTTTCTTTTTTTCTTTTTCTCCTTTTAAAAACATCCTAAAACTTCTAATCAATTACCTAGATTCTAAAAAAAAATTGCTCTTTTTCTTCAAGCAAATATGAAGTACAATAAACATATATTCATACTACTTTTAAAATTTTTTCAATTTGACCAAATTAGGATCTTGGTTCCTACTTGTGTTTAACTTTTATTAATAGCTTAAAATGGTCATAAAATACTTATTTTAGCTTCGATTAAGGCATAGTTTGAGGCCATGATCCCTTAAAAATGTGAACTTCCACATTCAAAATGATCTAGCCAAATTAGGGTTAGAAATATTAGTTTTCAATAAATGCCCCATTTTATTTGGAGTTCTTAATTATGTCAAATTGTATATGCTTATTTTGACTCCATAAGTTATTTTGGATCCTAGAAAATTATTTCTACCATAAATTGACTCAAATGGACCATTGTACAATGGTTTTTATGATTTTTCAATTTTTTTTATTATTTGGGTTTTTTGAATCTTTTAATTTTGATGGTTTTTTTTTGTTATTCAATTTTTAGGTTTTTTCTTTATTTATTCAATTGTTTGTGTTTTCTAATTTTTGTCTTTTTAAAAGTTTTTTCCTTTTTTTTTCTACCTTTTTCATTTGGCCTTTTTTCTTAAATTAAAGTTCTTGAATTAAAGATAAACTTGAGATAGGAAAAAAATGGGGTATTCACAGTTGCCTCTCTTTATGGTGAAATTTGATGAAAATTTTACCACAAAAACAAAGAAGATTGTTCATTTTTGCCCCTGATGGGTTGTGATTTTATTGTGGTATACAACTACTAGGCATAATTCCAAAGATCCTAGCTACTAACAAGTCTTGGCTTGAACATAAAGGTGCTAACTGCTAACTATAATAAGCTTGAGTCTAAAGGTGTCATTTATGGGCTTGATTTTAAAGGTGCCGGCCAACTAACGGATTTAGGCTTAAGAGGGTGGCAGTTAACTAACAAGTTTGTACCTAAGAGAGTGTTAGCCTATTGATAGGTTTAGGCTTAAAATGGTATTAGCCTTTTTATGGGTTTGGCTTAAGAGGTTATTAGTCTACTAATGAGTCTAAGCTTACAAGGGTGCCAACTAACTAACGGGTCTAAGCTTACGGAGGTACTAGCTAATTGATAGGCTAAGGCTAATGAGGATGCTAGCTTATTGACTAGTTTAGGCTTAAGAAGGTACTAACCTATTGATAGGTTTAGGCTTAAGAGGGTTTTTAGTCTACGGACAAGTCTAAGCTTAGGAAAGCGCTAGCCAACTGACAGATTTAAGCTTAAGAAGGTGCTAGCTTATTGAAGGGTTTGGGCTTAAGAGGATGCCAGCCAGTCTACAATTAAGAGGGTATTGGCTAATTGACAAGTCTAGGCTTCTAAGGTGATTAATGGGACTTACATTTTTATGAACACCTTACAGGATTTATTCTTTTGTGAACACCCTATGAAATTTAAATTGTTGGTGATTAAATGAATTTTAATGTCACCTTTGATGAACAAGTTATTTAAAATCAAATATGTCATCTAAGATTTCTTATGGGAGGAGCAACGCTCTAAGAGTAGGCACTCAAGGATTTTTCTTTGAAAGGAAAGGAAGATAATACCCTATGAGCAAGCCATCTAAGGAAGATAGTACTTTAAAAGCAAGATATTTAGAAGAGGATAGTGCCTTTATGAGTAGGTCATCTAAAATAGGATAACGCCTTAGTGAGCAGGCCACCCAAGGAAGATAGCATTTCAAAAGAGAATAGCACCGTAATGAGTAAGTTAGTTAAGGAAGATAACGTTCTAAGAGCAAGCCCTATAGAGCAGATAACAACCTATAAGTAGGCCACCCAACATTTCTTTTAAGAGGGATAATGCCCTATGAGCAAGCCATTTGGATTTTCTTTTAAAAGGGATAGTGTCCTATGAGCAGGCCATTCAGGTTTTTTTTTTTTTAAAAAAAAAAAGGGATAGAGCCCTATGAACATGCCATTCGAATTTTCTTTTAAAAATGATATCACTCCATGAGTAAGCCATCCAAGTTTTCTTTTAAAAGGGATAGCGGCCTGTAAGCAGGCCATTTGGGATTTCTTTCAAAAGGGATAGCACCCCGTAAGTAGGCCATCCGTACTTTCTTTCAAAAGGGATAGTATCCTATGAGCTTACCATCCGAGATTTATTTAAAAAATGGATAACATCCTATGAGCAAGCCATCCATGATTTTTTTTTTCAAAAATGGATAGTGCCCCTTTGAGTGGCCCATTAAAGATTTGATAAGTCTTGAAAATTGAAGTGGGCTTGAATCTTAAGGTGTTAGGATGATGAGTAAACCTAGACATTGAACTAGAAGGACTTTGAAACCTCTTTTGGGAGTTGGGACCTCAAATAAAGTTGATTTCTCCATCTTTAAAAATTTTCTTTTGTTTACATAAGGCTTTCATTATTTTTTCTTTTTGTAAACTTCTCTTTATTTCTTTGGGTCAAAGCTCCTCTCAGAAAAAATGTGTTTTTTTTTTTAAATTCTCTTTCATAAAAAGTTTGGCTAAGGCTTTAATGCAAAACATCTTTCTTTTATTGCTAACAAGTAAGAGGATCTATTAGACTTAAGAAATTGTAGATAAATAGTAGGCTTATCCTACTGCTTTCTAATCACTCGATCTTTGTAAGTGTACTCTGATTTTTTAGCTTAGGGTCTAGGGATTGTATAACCGGGTTAGACAAGCCTCTTGGATCATTCTCTTTGAATACCTAGGGAACCTAGTTATATTTTTTATTAGCTTATTGGAAATATTCTTGATGGGACTTTTCTATGTGTAACTCTTATTAAACTTTTAGTATCATAGGGACCTTAATTCCATCATGGGGCAGTGACCTATATTGCCCTTATGGAAACAACTTGTTATTTTCAAACTTCAAATCTTCAAAGTTTCATTGCTTAAGAATATGCATCCCACTTCTTAAACTATTTAGTCTAAGAGGTTTTCCCCACTCTCTCCAATTCAAATTTTGCTCTTGACTTCAAATTCCAAAAAATATGGTTATCTTATAAGTGATATACCTTAGTCATCAGTTTGCAATGAAAGGGATACGAGACGTAAGGGTTAATTTTTGGAGAACTTGTCTTCAACTAACCCAGGTTTATAAGTCAAGAACTGTAAACCTAGCAAACTTAGCCTTTTAGAAATAGAGTCGAACTCAAGTGTTATAGACATTTCCTCGAGTCAATAAAACTACAAAAATTTAAAACCTAAAATGAATATGAAAAACCTTAATATATGATTTCAAATCCCCAATCACGTAACAAAACCCTAAACTTGATGTATATGTACCTATAGAAAAAAAAAAAACTTAAACCTGAACCTAATAAAAGCTCTAAATACTAAACCTTAAGATTATAAGACCTTATAATTGCCTTAATGTTAATGAAACTCTAATTCGATAAAATTATTGCTAAATACACAAGATCGCAAAAAAGAGAAAAATGCTAATGAACAATTAGAGATAATTTCAAATAATAATAATAATAATTAAGTTAAACTAAATTAATTAATAAATTACAAAATTTCAAAATTTAATTCTATGAACTGCAAGTGGTACCACTTACATGAAGGCCCATATGCATGTAACACATAGTGTATATTATACTAATATTAAATATTATATATGTGTTAGATTAGATATTTTCCTCTATTCAATGTATACTCCATCATACACCTAATTGCGTTATAATGTCCTACTTGAGATGAGTAAACCGTTCTTTTCTTACAAGCCTATACTCCATCATTTCATTAAGGACAAAAGAAATCAATCACGTACATTCTCTCTTTCTTCTTCACTCCATCCCGTTAGTCTACATTGGAGGCTCCTCTCCTTTTTATTTTTATTTTTTTTTCATTTTTGACAATTAGAATACATCAAATTCCCATCCCTTCCTTAAATTAAGGACATCTAGGCATTCTTTAACGAATCCCTACCCTATCACTTTCATAAGTACAAAATTAATCAACATTTTCCTTCTTTCCTCTTTATCGTTAGCTCCTTGTTGCTTCCTTTCCTTCCTACTTTCTTTCACTTATCACAAATGAAAAACATAAAAATACGTATCTATTTCTTCCCTTTTTAACAGACAACAAATTCCCTCTAATCCTCCCTTCATTACTTGCTTTTTCCTCCACTTTTATCTACTCACTACACAACATATATCACTTCCTAACTTCACTTTAAGATAAACAAGAGGAGTTTCCTTTAAAGAGCTTGAAGAAGGCAAGAGGAACCACCACTAATAAGTCCTCAACCGCCCCTTTTTGAAGCTAAACTAAGAGTAACATCACGAATTTTTTTTCTTTCTTGTTTCAACATTTTCTTTATAGATTTTTTTTTCCTTCCTTGTATTTTAGATTTTTTATGTAACATATTTACAATATTAAGTAAGTAGGAATATAGATTTTTTTTTTTTTTTTTTTGTAGTTAAGAACTCTTCTTGACATGTAAAGTAAATGACTATTGTTTATAGTCAGTTTTCATCCACCTAGTTTATTAAGCGTTCATATAACTTCACTTACTTGTCTATTCGGCTGCCAACAAGTCGGGTGAGCTATATTTTTGGCACCTTATTGAGTAATTGACATACTTGGCATTCAGCCGAGTAACACATATCCATTCTTGATTTAAATTCAAGTTCATGGCGCAAACAATTATCATAAGCATGGTTATATTACATAACTGCATATTTTCCCTACATTTCAGAAAAGGTGTTTAACTAAGAAACTTCTATATATCCTGATAGTTATTTCGATAACTGCTCCTTCAGACATAACAGTCTCTTATAAATACGGGAAGAAAACTTTATAAGAGACATCTGATAACTCTTAACTACTTACTTTACTTTCCTCATTTCTGTTTACTGACTTAGGCATAGGAATGGCCGCATTGGATTAACCTTAATACCAAGTAATTTTCTTGTCTTTATAGGATATTTCTAACTCTCAAAATTCACTAACAATATTTGGTGCCGTTTTTTTTTTCCTAAAGACACCTACATGATTAACACTAGAATGACCAAGAGTGTAGGTATTGGCACTTCCTCCTAACACCTTGAAGGGGGGAGTCGGCATGTTAATGAGCAACAATTGGTTAGACTTGAGTAACTTTGCTTCGATTTAGCCAAGGAAAACTTGGAGTTAAATAAAAAACATGAACAAATCCTTAACCTCCTTCATAATAGTATTCATCTAAATCAAAACAAAGAGTATGGCGATCATGATGCTGATAGTAGCAATGATTCAATTTATTTACCTAAGTTGTCAAAAAAGCAAGCCGAGGTCATAATGGGACCCTCGGTTCTTACTTTTAAAAAGAATGATAAAAGTAAGCAACTGCAGTAAGTGCACTATATAGGACCTTCGCATGTTAGTACCCCTGTTGCAATAAGTAAGCAATTCCAAATCAAGAAGAGTCCTTTTGTTCTAGAGATTTTGGAGGAAGTGATACCTCGATACATCAAGCTGTCACAATTTAAAACTTATGATAAGACGAAGGACTTTGAAGGTTGCTTAGAATACTATCATACGTTAGCCAAGTTGTATGGTTTGAGTGAAGTAGTAGCCTATCAAGCTTTTCCCTCAACTTTGATGAATGCAACCAACATATGGTTTAAACACTTGAAACCAAACACCATTTCTTATTTTGATGAACTAGCAGAAGTGTTTGTTCAACACTTCCTTGTAAGTAAACTTCCTATTAAGGATTCATCAATCCTTAACATAATTAAACAAAGATCAGATAGGTCAATCAGAGATTACCTAGCAAGTTTTATGACTGAGATGGTTCAAATCCTAGAATTGGATATAAGTGTGGCTCTTAACATCGTAATTGATGGAGTGAAGCCCTATGGAGACTTCTTCAATTCTCTCCCAAAGAACAAACCGAAAAATTTCGCCGAGTTCAAGGACCAAGCCACCTCATACATTTGACAAGAGAATAATATAAAGGCTCCACTAGAAGCCGATTAGAATAGAGGAGATAGAAAAAATAACAAGAAGAAAAGTGTAAAGGACAGACTCGGCAAAGATGATGATCAAAGTTTGAATGCCAAAAGAAAGAAACCAAGGATTTTGACATTTTCATTCCATATGCTCGTTAATCGTCCAATTTTGGACATATTGATGGAGATACATGGGTAGATAGGCATACTACAGTAGCCGGAAAGAATGAGAGGAAATCCTTTAAGGAGAAATTTTAATAAGTATTATGACTTCCACTGTGACAAAGGCCATAATACAGATGAGTGCATTCAACTTAAGAATGTGATTCAACATAGGCTTTTACAAAAGTTCCTAACGTATGATGTTGAAAATATCGAGAAACCATCCTAGAGAAGACGTGAGGAACAAGAGAATCACACTTGGCTAACTATAGCCGAAAGAGATGCAAGGGATGCAAATTTCAGCAAAGCACCTAATGGAGTGGTCAACACCATTTTCGGTAGATCTATGATTGGCTAGTTAAACTCTTCGAGCTTGATTAATGCCAAAAGTTACATTTACAACATCAAAGGTAAGAAGGTCAAGATCGACAACATAATTTCTTTTGTGGAAGAAGACTTTAAGGGCATCTAAAGGTCGCATGACGACTTACTTGTTATTAGTGTAAGAGTCGTCAACTTCAAGGTTAAGAAAATTCTTATTGACGTAAGAAGTTCGGCAGATATCATTTTTCAGCATGCATTCAACCAAATGAGACCCAAGATCAAAGCACAGCTAAGATCTTATAAGTATGATTTGTATGCTTTCAACAATCAACCTGTTTAAGTAACCAGAGTAATTTCTTTGCCAATACAGATCGATGATGATGAGCATGTTATAGGGAATAAAGTGGACTTCCTGGTTGTCAAATGTTGGTCCCCATACAATATGATAATGAGATGGTCGTATCAACATCTATTTAGCATTGTCCCTTCAACTATACATCTTAAAACCAAGTTCCCTACTCTCATGGGAGTTGGTGTATATAAAGGAGATTAGTAACTGGTAAGGTCCTTATATATGAGGGCTTCAATACGAAAAGAGATATTTTAGGTAGAAACCTATTTAGAAGACAAGTCGATCAACATAAAGAATGCTGAGAGTGATATTGAGGAAATTTCTTTAGGAGATAACCCTAGAAAAACAACGAGGATAGGGAAACCTTTGGCAGTAGATATTCGACAAAGTTTGATTAACTTCTTGCAAGCCAATACTGACGTATTTGCATGGTCCCCTTTGGACATGTCGGGTATCTTAAGAGAAGTTATGGTAGACAAACTCTAGATTAATCTAAGTATGAAGGTAATCTAAGACATTTTGGTCAGAGAGATAACCAGCAATAGAAGAAGAAGTCTAGAAGCTATTGAAGGTAAGATTTATCTGGGAAGAGCCTTATCCGACTTGGCTAGCCAATTATGTGCTAGTCAAGAAGTCTAATGGCAAGCGGCAAATGTGTATAGACTTTATGGATCTCAACAAGGCCTGTCCTAAGGATTGTTTCCTACCACCAAAAATCGATCAGATGGTAGATTCAACCATTGGACACGCGTTACTTTCTTTTATGGATGCTTTCTCTAGTTACAACCAAATTAAGATAGACAAGGAGTATGAAGTTCATATGTCTTTTATTACCAATTTTGGAACATATTGTTACATGATGATGCCTTTTGGGTTGAAAAACATCAGTACAATATATCAGAGATTTGTTAACAAGATGTTTAAACCCCAGATTTATAGAAATATCAAAGTATATATCGACAACTTGATTATGAAGAGTGTAAAGGAGGATTGACATTTGGCTGATCTTAAGGAGACATTTGCTACACTAAGGAGATACGACATGAAACTTAACCTACAGAAGTGCTTCTTCGGCGCATTAGGAAAATTTTTAGGATACATGGTCACTCAGTGGGGCATCAAGGCCAACCTAAGAAAGATTGAGGCCATAATAAACATAAAATCCCCTCATATGGTTAAGGAAGTATAAGAACTCATTAAGGGAATAGCCACCTTCAATAGATTTGTATTGTAATGTGCGAATAGGTACATAGAATTCTTTAAAATCTTAAAGAATTCTAAAGAATTCAAATGGTCTGACGATTGTGAAAGAGCTTTCAACAATCTTAAAGAATTTCTTGCATCACCACCAATACTCTCGACACCCATCTCAAGAGAGAGTTTATATTTATATCTGTCGATTAATTGCTGAGCTCTTTCTTCTATATTAGCTTGAATTAGCGGTAAAGAGCATCGATTCGTTTAGTACATGAGTAATGTTTTGCAAAGTAATTTGGTACACGAAAATTGAAAAATTTATTTTAGTGGTGGTTCTGTTTGCAAGGAAGTTCAATCTATATTTTGAGACTTACCAGATCATAGTGCTCACTAATAAGCCATTACGGCAAGCATTGCAACAACCTAACTCCTTTGAGAGGATAATGAAATATGCCTTAGAGTTGAGTGCTTATGGTGTATTGTATAAACCCAGAACGGTACCTTCACTAGTGAGGAAGATTGTGTGGAGGTTGTTGAGAAACTTATCTGATTCCTTTATATAGATGGTTTTTCAACGAGAGAAGGAAGTGGTGCAGGCTTTGTTCTTCAAGGCCCTCACAATGTCAAAGTTCATTATGCTTTAAAATTAGAATTCCTGACTAGTAACAATGAAGCAGAGTATGAAGCTTTGATTGCTAGACTAAATTGGCAAAAGACATTGATGTCGAGAAACTTGAAGTGTTCTTTGATTCACAATTGGTGGTGAATCAGGTCACGGGAAGTTATGCGACAAGGGAAGAAGATATGAGAAAGTACCCATTGGTAGTACGAATGCTTGCAAAAGATTTTTAATCTTTTTCCATCCATAAGATTCTGAAAAATAAGAATATTGCTATCGATAAGTTGTTAAAATTAGCTAGTATGGCATTCCCCAACTTGAGCAACAAACTTTTCATTGAATTTCTTCTACAAAAAAGTTTATCCACTATTTTGTAAAGCTGTGAATTGGCTCCTTACCTGAAAGAAGAATCTTGGATGGATCCCCTAGTAGATTATTTGAGAGATGGTACTCTCCTTGACGATAAGAAAAGAGCATGAAGATTGGTTTACCAAGCTACGAATTATATGCTAATTGATGGTCAACTATACAAATGTAGAATATCATAACCCTATCTTCAATGCCTTCCGTTAAGAGATGCTTAGAAGGTGTTATCCAAATTGTATGGCGGTGTATGTAGTAACCACGTAAAAGCACATATGCAATATGTTCGAGCATTATGACTTGGCTATTACTGGTTGACCATGAGAGAAGATGCAAAGGAAGTTGTTTGGCACTATCTTTAGTGCCAAAAGCATGAATCACTAAGTCATATGCCTGCAATTAAGTTATGTAGCCTATCCAACCCTTGGTCATTTGCTCAGTAAGGGTTAGATATTCTCAAACCCTTTCCGAAATCTACTGCTCAATGATAATTCGTCTTTGTTGCCATGGATTACTTTGCCAAATGGGTAGAGGCCAAGGCAATGGCAAAGATCACCAAATAGAAAGTAGAAGTATTTTTTTCCAATTTCATAATATCAAGATTTTTAGTTCCTTACATGATAATTATGGATAATGGCTCACAGTTTGATAACAATAAGATTTTGTGAGAAGTATGGCATTCGCCTTAACTATACGTCTATAGCATACTCTCAAATAAATGGATAAGTCGAAGCTATAAACAAAATCATCTTGTACAACTTAAGAAGGAAAGTAGATTAAGTTAGAGCAAAATGGGTCAATGAATTGCCAAATGTCTTATAAAGGTACCGAACCACCCATATAACTGCGACAAAGGAGACTCCCTTCAAGTTAGCATACAGCGCGAAAGTGGTGTTGCCGATTGAGTTGGACTTGCCCGATCTATAGACGTAGAACTTTGACATGATGGTTAATTAAGTTGGATTAACGACAAATTTGGACACCATTGATGAAATCAAAGATATTGCAAAAGCTAAGGTTGTGGCATACTGGCATATAGTAGCATGGTATTATAATCAAAAAGTGAAGTATAAGGTTTTCCAACTTGGAGATTTGGTTTGCTGAAAGACGGAAGCTACTGGTGCTCGAGTGAGTTAAGGGAAGCTTGGTGCGAATTGGAAGAATCTTGTCAAGGCTTAGGAAGTCGTTAGCGAGGGGGCTTATCAACTAGGAAGGTTGGATAGATCAATCGTCTCTCGAGCATGGAATATCGAGAATTTGAAATTATGTTTCAATTGATTGTTCAGATGATGTTCATCTCCATTTGTTTGTAAGGAGATAGCCTACTTGCTTATAAGATGATACTTTTAATATGAGAATTATGTTTGAAGTCTTATTATGTTTCTTGATCTTTTTGTAATTGCTGACTTAATGAGTTTTAGACTGTACGGTGAATGAACTGACGTAAGTTCTAGCCTATTACGGTTAATGAATTGCAAAAATTAATCTTACAACCGAGTAATGTAGGTCATCCATGTCTTAAATGGCTAATGGACAATGTCTGTAAAAGACGCATGGTGCTTGAAATAAAACATGCCAAAATAATTAGGTGTGTGAAATAAAATATATTGAGAAATACTTAGCGTATGAAATAAAATATTATTGAGCTTGGTTTTTCCCTCTCAGTTCTCTTTTATAAACTAATCTTCTTTAAATTGACCAGTATTAAACCCTACGCATTTAACACTAACCCTTGACTAAGGTTTAAAGAAAACCAATTTTTTTTATATTTTGAAAAAATGCTTTAGAGTTGCCACTTGACTAATTGAGTGGATTGGTTATAAATTACCTACTGATTTATTGATTAAACCAATTTTATAAAAAACAATTTTAGAAATGAGAGATTTAGATTTGGGAGCTATCATATTAAATTCTAAACGGGTACCACTTTTTAACTTCCTAATTTTAAATTTGCTTTTCAATAATACTCTTTTTAAATTTCTAAACAACTAATTATATTATATACGACTAATTTAATTAATTTACACAAATATCTACAAAAATAGAAAAAATAAAACTTTCTATATTTTAAATCGCCTTGTACTTACATACGAGTACCTACATACCCGCTATTCGAGATTAGACTTTCGTAGTTCATTCTGTAAAAACTTTAGTAGGTTAGGTTTGTTTTAATTTGAAAATACGTTGGATTTATGTTTTTAACTCAATTTTGGTTTATTCAAGGAAATTTTTAAAGAGAAAAAGAGGTCTTAAATTAGAAATTTTATTTTTTTGGAAAAAACTAAAGTATCTTAATAAAAAATATTCATTTTTTTATTTTATTTTATTATTATTATTTAAAAAAAAAAACTAATTTTTCTAGGTGGTAAGATTTCATCTATTTTTTTATTATTTATTTTTTTACTTTGTCTAGTTCTAAAAAATAACTAAAATAGACTACTTTTTTTTTCTTTTTCCTTTTTCTTTTTGTTTTTCATTTCTTCTGTTTTCTTTTTTCTTCTTTTTCTTTCCCTTTTTTTCTTTGCTTTTTTCTTTTACATTTACAATTGGAAAGAAATGAAATAAAAATAAAAAAAATTACAAAACCGAAAATATAAAACAAAAGAAAGTAAATAAATCGGATGGAAAATAAGGCCAAACCAAGGGGAATGCGTGTGGGTCAGGCCGGTGCGTGGATCTAAGTCGAGTCGGTTTAGGTCTTGGATCTTGGGTTGGGTTGGGTTTGGGTCATCTCCGAGCTCTCCTTCAACAGCAACACAGTGGGGTTGATTCAGGGTAATTTAAACGACGACTTAAAAGGGTGAATGAGTTTTTGTGTATTTCTACTTAGGGTTAGGGGGATATAAGGAAAGTATCGTAGTTGTTGGTGGCTGTTTGGGTGGTAATTGGAGATGAGTGGTGGTAGTGATTTTGGGGAACTTCGAGGGTAGCTGCTGGTTATAAGAAGGGAGTGTGGTGTGGGGTTTGAGATGCGGGGAATTTGGCCGTAGGGTTCGTTTGGGTTAAATAAGGTCAAATATGGTGGTTATGAAGGTAGAGATGCGGTGACTAAGGTTTTAATGGTGGAGCAGCTTCAAGTTATGTTAAGGATAAGAGTGGTTGGGTCTGGCTGCTTGCATGGTGGGGGAGTTAGCTAAAGTGGTGGTGCCTTCCAGGGGTAGCTAGAGAAAAAGAGGGGGTTCGGTGGGTATAGAGAGAAAGCGATCGAGAAGAGAGAGAAAGAGAGAGCTTGTGGTGGTTTTTAGTGATTGTGAATGATTGTATGTGTTTTGAAACGGACCTAAGACCCTTATTTATATACTAAATCGACTTAGAAAACAAGGAAAGATGAAATCGGGTTAAATGAAAATTTCCAAATTTTCAGTTTTTTTTCGACTTTTGGAGCTCAATTTGAATGTGTATTTGACCAAATCTAGACAAGAATTCAATCACTATTAAAACTAAGTCATGTCAAGAATAGGATTAGATTAAGGAATCACACGTGTGTGTATAGAATTTGCGTTGAAAATGGATCCAAAGTGAAGGGGTTGAGTCTGTTTTGTTGGGGAAAGTGGAGGAAAATATGGGAAAGAGAAAGGAGAGGGAGAGAAAAGTGGCTGACATGGCACTAATGCAGCACCACATTAGCCACGTTGTCCAATCATGATATGCAATGTATCTTCACGTAATACGTGGTAGCTGACA
This sequence comes from Lumnitzera racemosa, assembly GCA_024138005.1. Classification (NCBI taxonomy): domain Eukaryota; kingdom Viridiplantae; phylum Streptophyta; class Magnoliopsida; order Myrtales; family Combretaceae; genus Lumnitzera; species Lumnitzera racemosa. The sequence goes on from JAMXBC010000008.1 coordinate 25,018,499, forward strand.
TGGCATACTACGTTGCGCCACGTTAGCGTCAACCAATCTGAGGCTACCATGTATTAGGATAGTGGCATAATGAAATCTTGATATGTAGCAGTGTCGTGGGAAAAAGAAGGAAAATGAAAAAGGTAGTTTTGTCTCTAAAAAAATGCAAATCCAAGATCTCTAACTGAATCTAATGCATATATCTAAGTCTTTATTTGTTAGGCCGTTAGCTTATACTTTGTCCATATGTGCAACGGAATTATATAGATAAACTAGGTCAACTTGGTTTAAATTCAAATCTAAGCCTAAGCTCAAAGATCTCTCTTTCTATTTTTATTAAGAATCTATTCTATTAAAAATTTATTATATTCTAAATTCTTCTATTTTCAATAATTTTTTTCTATTTTTTTTGTGACTTTTCAATTTTCTAAATTTTTTCATTTTTTGTATTTTCTAAATTTCTTATTTTTTGTGTTTTTTCTTATTTTCCTATTTTTTGATATTTTTCCTAGATTTCTTGTTTTTTATGCTTTTTCTTATTTTTCTATTTTTTGTATTTTTCCTAAACTTCTTATTTTTTGTGTTTTTTCTTATTCTTGTATTTTTTATATTTTATAAATTTCATATTTTTTGGGTTTTCTTAATTTTCTATTTTTTTTGTATTTTTCCTAATTTAAGACCCTTTACCTTATTGAAAAAATAAAATAAAAAAGAGGCAAAAATTAGGTGTTGACAAACATGCTAACAAATAAGAACGTGTAAAATAAAATACGTACATTATATACGCCAGGAAAATGCAATGCGTAAAATAAAACGTATTGGAAATAGTTATATGAAAGATACTTTTCATTCAACAATGTATTGTTACAAATATTTGGCCTATTTATAGAATGGCAATGTGTAAGGAATACAAAGAAAATCCTACGACCTATTCCCAAAATCAGCAAAAGTAATTTTTGGATTGAAGGCTGAGGTATTCTTCAAGCAAGCTTCTTTCTTGGTGCCTGGGGTCTCAAAGCCATCAGATTTCTCTTTTCGCTCATAGGGGATTAATTTTGATAAATCTTCTTTGTTTTCCCTTGGATCTTCAGCATGAGCTTTGTTGTTACTCTTCATAATCATCTTATCGCTTGATTCATTGTTATCAGCCTCATCACAATTGTTGACTCTATCATCGATGTTAAGGAAATCAAGCTAGGAGAGATCATAACCAGGGTGAAGCTTTAAGATCTCCTCTCTTGCTGCTTGGACTCCTTCCAATGACTTCTTCCTTAGAAGTCTCTTGTACTACTGACTAGGAGTGATTATATTGAGAGCCTCTTCTACTCATGGTTCTCTCTTCATAGTCTCCTCCAACTCAGCAATATGACTTTGCAAGTTTGTGTTGTTGGTTTCTAGCTCTTTAATTTGCATTATGAGCATATCTTCTTCATTGCTCATTGTGCAAAGACTATGGCTTAGCCCTTAGTACTCTCCTTTCTTCTTCTATAACTCCTCCTTTAGGCCTTCAAACTCTTAATAGTGCTCTTCAATTTAGGTCTTCAGGCTTGAGACTTCATCGGCAATAAAGGGATGTGCTAACTTTTCGATAGTAAGGTCTTCTTGGAGCTTTCTTGCCTCCATATCGACCCTTATCCTTGCATTCTCTATAGTAGCAGTTTGGCTTTGGAAGCATTTTATGCATCTGCAATTTTCTGGAATAATTTCATTTAGTATGATGAGCACTAAATAGATATGGATACTCGATAGAATACATAAACTACTATGGATCTTACCTTCTTAGTTTCTTTATTGACCTTATCCAAAGCCATTAAAATGTGGCTACTTATCTGAAAAAGAAAAGGAATATCAACAATTGAGTAAATTTAATAGTTAAAAGATAGATATAGATACTCATGTCATACAACTTGGTCGCGATATGTACCTTATTGAAACCATCGACCCTGTTAACATCCTTCTTGGCAATCTCTTTATCCTTTGGAAGAATAATTCCTTTCATTAAGGCTAAAGATTTTATCCTATCTCCTAAGGTCAGGTCGGTATCCAAAATGTTGTAGCTCCAATATGGGATGAAGTACTCGCCGACCTCCTTGTTGGCGACGAATTTGGCATTACTAATGTTGAGAGCTTTGGACCGCATTGCCTCCTTCATCCTCTCATCTAAACCCTTGGACCTTTTGGTAGGTAGTTAGAGGGCAAGTTCCTTCCCCAATCTCTTATCAGCATTTTATGCAACCTCCACCACTAACGATGACCTTTTGGTGGCAGTGGTATCTCTAGCCTCGTTGTGGGGTTAGGTCTCTTAACCACCCTTTCTTGGTTCGACAGTAGGTTGAATATTCATGACCAAAGGCTCCTTAGAATGAGCTATCTCTACCAATGCTGTCTTCTCACTCTCCTTTCACCTTTCGGTCGATCGGGAGGTTTTATTCTATGTTGCCGCCTGCTTTGATTGTCGTCCTTTATCATTCTCTTCACGGCAACAGGCCGAGTGGTAGTAGTTGTTATGGTTGCCCTTTTATCAACTTTTGATTTTTTGGCTTTGGCTTTGGCTTGGGACAGTAGCTTGGCAGGATTTACCTCACCAGCATCCATATCTGCAATATGAGTGAACATGTCAATATTAATGTAGGGGACAAGAATAAACTTATTTTCTCTATACCGAATAAGGCTCAAAAGCAATAATTCTCCCCTCAAGTCATGAGTATGGCTTTCCTCTTGTAGCTATACTCAATACGGTAGTCACTCATTAGCATACCTTTTTTTTTTCAGAAAAGATTAGCTCTCTGCTTTCATAACGCCTTATAATTCTCTCAGCATCCTAGAAGAACATTTTGTTCCTCCTCCTCTCTTGAATTTTTTTTGTCGCTACGACATCATCTGGCATCAGTTCTATATCCTTTATGCGGACTGGCTCAAACCACTAAGTCCAGAAGTCCAACTCCTCGTCAAACACTATCAACACGAATTTGTCATACTACTTATGGATCTTGGACTCTAACTCATCCATGAACTTACGATCGTGCCTTGTAGCGGCGAAGTATCACTCGTTTGGTTGTCTCCTAATTGTGAAGAAATACCAAAACAGTTGAGATGTAGCCTTAACTTCAACTTCTTCACAAACTATCTTGAAAATCACTGGAACTCGGTATGTGTTTTGTAAGAACATACTTGGTACGACTCCTAAGTAGTTAAAGAAGCCCTTCACAAAAACCAAGGAAGGGAAATACAACCTAAAATCCAAATATTTCAAGTATATGTGGAATTTATACTCCCTTGGGAAACATACCATTTCCTCTTCTCTCGGCCTCCTAAGATTCTACGATCCAAAGAGGTTTTGCCAATATTGGTTATATTTCATTACAAGGACTCTGTCGGTAGAATTGGTAATTCCATCTAGAGAGTCACAGAAGTAAGCTATGTTGTTGTATAGATATTTCGCCGAAGATTTCCCTTCTTTGTCCTCGAGATAATTATCTACAGTAAGAGCGTTTATCTGAGTGAGTTTATCCCACCTTTCCTTAATGCTGTTGGTCGAGCTACTAGAGGAACACACCGTCTCGCTCTTTATTTAGGGTGGGGGGGAGAAGTGGCCTTAGTTTTTGTCACTATCAACGGACTACAATATGAACCATACCTGAATAGTTATAAGGAATGATATCATAGAAGTTGAAGAATGTGATAGAAAAGACAAGAAAGCAAACCAAGGTTTGGTGATGCAACTGGAGAAATGTATTTTGATTTTGAATAATCTTTTAAATACGGACAACTTACCTTCCTAACTAAAAATTTGTTTCTGACAGTAATGATGCATTAAGTTGATAATGGTGTGGATTGTTGATACGTGTTTCGGGATAGAGATTTAACTATTGATAACTCTCCGATAGTTATTAGGCCTGTAGTGTAATGATGACCGAGGTGACAAGTGTCATGCCTCCTACCTTTTTGGTTTCTTGAATAAGTAGGAATTTGAAAGTTGCGACTTTTCGATTAGAATGCGAACTGTCTTGCTTCCTAGCTTGCTTGGTATCTAAAGAACTGCTCCCTACTTGGCCTCTAGTGCATTATGTATTACTCCCTTTGTTGAATTCTCAAACATGGGAGTTAGGGGGTAAATGTTGATAGTAAGTTTTCGTCCACTCGGTTTATTAAGCATTAATATAACTTCGCTTATTCGTCCATTCAATTGCCGATAAGCTGAGTATCTATATTCTCGACACCTCATTGAGTAATTGATATACTTGGCATTCAACAAAGTAACACATATTTATTCCTAATTTGAATTCAAGTTCATGGCGCGAATAGTTATCATAAGTACAGTTATATTACATAATTGCTTGCTCTCCTTACATTTCAGGGAAGGAGTCTAATTAAGAAATTTCAACTTGTCTCGATAGTTATTCCAATAACTGCTCCTTCAGATATGATGGTCTTCTATAAATATGGGAAGGAAACTCTATAAAAGATATCTGATAACTCTTAACCACTTACTTTACTTTCCTCATTTCTATTTACTGACTTAGACATCGAAGTGGCCGTACCAGACTGACCCTGGTACTAAGCAATTTTCTTATCTTTGTAGGATATTTCCAACTCCCAAAATTCACCGCCAACAAGTATGTAATAGGGTAATATTATGTAATCTATTCTTTTCAAAAATACAACAAAGGTTATATAGTATGTATAAACTTATATTGACCCGAAGTTTTAGTAAAATGGTCTCCTAGGCTTCTTTAAATTTGTTTGACTAAAAATAATAAATGTAATGAGAAGTGTAGATAGGTATGTTTGTATGTATTTTGGAAATGTAAGGGAATATATATATGTGTGTGTGTATGTGTACTTTCTTTTTTAAAGATCTATTGATAAAATGTAAATGTAAATATGTATAGATATATATATATATATATAATGCAGCATCTCCTATATATATATATATAAATATATAGACATACATATATACATACACACACACGCATATTATTTTTATTTTTTTGACTTAAAATAGTGGCATATGAAAAATATGTATAGTTATATGCAAATCCATATATTTTGAAATTATTAGTTATAAATATATACATATGTATTTTCTTCCTTAAAAGTTCATGATAAAGGTTGAAAATATATGTATACTTATATGTGGGTGAGATATATATATTCTAAAATTATTTTCCTTTATCTAGTTTTTTTTTTTGTGAAAATTAACATAATGTATATAGTGAAATCACCTTATAATTCATTAATATGGAAAAAAAAATTAGAAAAGACCTTATGTAATAAACCAAGAAAGTCATTTTCAAAACCAAGGTCATTTTGGGCATTTTGAAGTTTTCCTAAAACCTTACACTCTTAAGTTGCCTCTTATTGTTTAAAACCCTAGTAATTGCCTCCTATAGACTAAAACACTCCTCTTGTGTAGAAAATTAAGAATCTTTCTCTAAACCCTACTCCAAGAGGCAAACTAAGAAGGATTGAGGTAAGAACCTTGAAGACTTAGCTCAAATAAATTCATATTAAGCTTTCTAGAACTCTAAGACTTCTTATTTCTTGTGATTCTAGCTTACTCTTGGGTATTTTCAAGAGGGGATTCATAGTTCTTTTAATTAACAATCATTTCCAAATGTTTAAGGTATGTATCTTGAAAGATTACATAGATTGAGTTAAGTTTTTGGTTGGATAATGACTATATGGAGGGTTATGCTTAGAATTGGATAAGTTTTGATCCTACGTTAGGAACCATTTGTAGATTATTGAAGATTTAAGGTCTCTCCAATTTGACTTCACCAAGTATTTGTTGTAGTGCAAGTAAATGCATTGAACCACAATTTTCAATCTTGATTTTGAGTTGATAAGTGGTTTTTGGGATTGAATGTTGAGGTTTTAACTGAATTTTAGGGTTGTGAATCCTTAGTTTATCATTCCTTAAGTTGGGAGTGGAGGAAGTATAAGTTATGACAAGGATTGGTTGTTTTGTGTTAGGTTTGAGGGTATTATATTTTGCAAAATTACACAATAGAAGTAAGGCATTTGGATGCCTTACCTTGTAACTTCCGAACGCTAGGCCTTTGTGTTAAATAGAAGAGTAATATCCAAACACTATTCTCTGTGACATCTGGACGCCATGTTCTATCCTAATTATTTTGCTTTCTAAGTTGGTTTTCATTTAAATCATAGCTCAACAGACTCCTTGTCTAACCTTTTCACTTCCAAAAGTTTTGATCTTTAATCAACAATTTGAAATTTAAGAAATGATTTCTAGTGATTCCTTACTTAGCTATGGTCTACATCCCGTCCTTACTTAACGCTTGTAGGTAAGAGGAAAGCTATCACCTCAACTATGTGAGATCTTACCAATTTAATATATACACTCTTAGTTCTACTTGAAGTAGAATCATTTCCTGTTGCCCTTACTTTTGAACTATGTCCATTTCGAGTGGAAGTGAGGGAGAAGCTCTAGGAAAGACGGTGGCCATGAGGTCATAAACAAAGTCATGAACTTAACTTGGTGATTATGTTCACCTCATCTTAATTTGGTATAGCTATCCAATGACAAATAAAAGGATGTTGGAACCTCTTCTAGATGTGGAAGGCAAGTCACCACATTGACTCAAATGATCTAGCCAATCATTTCTCTTCACTAACTACGTCTGGTCTACCTTCGTGAGATAGGTTTTAGCCTTTACTCTAATATGAAAGCTTATGAGCTTTTAGGTCATGTCGCTCTTATCCCCTTTGTGATTAGATCTGTTTAACATGCAAGTAGTCTAGCTATTGCTTGTATAGTCACTCTTAACCCATATTTGGACGCTAAGCCTCTACGTTAGACAGAAGAGTAATGTCTAGACATTATTCTTTGTAGCATCTAAACGCCATGTTCTATCTCGACTATTTTGCTTTTTAAGTTGGTTTTCAATTAAATCTTAGCTCAACCAACTCCTTGTCTAGCCTTTCCACTTCCAAAAGTTCTAATCTTTAATCAAGAATCTAAAGTTTAAGAAACAATTTCAAGTGATTCCTTACCTGGCTTAGGAGATGTAACTTAATGAGATGAGGTCCTTATTAGGAACCATGATTAGGAGATGAGGAATTAAAATAATTACTTTGTTTTTGGGTCAAGTTTAGGACTCTCTCACTTTAGTTTTCCCTTGCCAAGATCATTTACTTGTTAAGGATTTAGGTATATGGTGTTGGATGATTGCTTGTGCGTGTTAGGGCTTATAATGTAACTGGTCTAACTTATATATGACCTAATTGATCAAATTTGCCAATTTTGCTTGACCTGCCCACTTTAGGCGCCCATAGTAGCAGATCCTAGAGGAGCAACTATTGACCATATGTAAGGATTCCTTGGTAGAATCGTATATAGGACTAAGTAGCTAGAATTCTAGGATTTCTAGACTTTGGACTCGGGCATAAAGGAGTTAAAGGAAAACTTATATATATATATATATATCCACCTATGTATGTGAAAAAGACTAAGGTGTAGCATAGTCATGAGTACTCCTTTAATGTTTGTGGACTTAAATTAAGGATAACTAATTGATTGCGGGTTTACTCCTCGATACAGTTACATTGTTGGTATGTGCATGCTTTGGTATGGCATTTATGTATTTTTGTGCACTCGTACAGAGCTTAGCTCATCCTTATTCTATTTTAGGCATAGGATCAAATGGTTATGTTATTTATAAGGAGCCATATATTGATGACATCTACGAAGAGGAGGGTATCAAGTATCTTTATTATTATGATGATTAGATTTGAGATGAACTATGTATTAATTGGAGTTATGTTAGGTAGTATTGAGAGAGTCATGTTTTGTTGAGGAGATAGACTCGTTCTTGCTATGTAATGTGGACTTGTGATACTCTGAGGAGATTAGCTACTCTTAATTTATCTTATGTTTTACTAGTTATGAGTTGATACACTCCTGAGCTATTGAGTTGGTTAATCTTTGTTTTATGAGGATTTGAGATTCTTTTGTATTTGTGGATTGGTTATGTTATGAATGAAGCTTAGTAAACTTAGAAGCCTTAACATAATTCTAAATGGTAGGGTTATGTGGTAAGTTGTAACGCTCATTTAGAGTCTTGAGGAGTTTTTGCTTAAGTAGTATCAAAACCAAAGGTTAGAAGATCGTAGAGGGGATTAGGATGAAGGATCAAGTAGACAAATGAGTTGTTAATTCATGGTTCTAGGCAAGCTGATCTAAGAGTCTTAGGCCTTTGATCGCTGAACCCTTAGGGAATGAATCTTGTAGTTAAATAAAGATCGGTTAAGAAGTAATCAATTAAGTTGGAAATTGCAAAAGTATGTGCTAAGGTTTGTGTCACACCCCAAGAGGATTAGAGTCATAATAGTCCCGTCATATACACCAACCTATGACCGAAGCTACCTACTCATCTGCTACCATAGACTTGTTATACATAAGGCTCATATGACTAAACAACTTTGAAGTATCTTTAGTTCAATAGCTAAAGTAAAATAGAGACATTTTGTTCATATATTTCTTTGACAAAAAGAGGTTTGATTAATATAATTCCTTTGAAAAATACTTGGAATATTTGTACAAGAAAATTTATAAAGGAATCTAAATCATTTTTACAATAAATACAATATTATAAGTTAGTTTGGGTCATTTAAATGGCCCATTTAACTCTTAAATGAAGATAAAAGAAATATTTCAATCTATTTGCTCCTTACTCCAAACTCATAGTCTATCTTTTGTATGCCTAAGGATTGGATGATCATTGTGTCTATCTTCTAGGACCTGCAAAAGAATTATGGAGATATGAGCTACCACCACTTAATAAAGGAACGAAGACAGAAGCATACATAATACAACAATTAAGCAAAATTGTCATTTAATTAGTTAGATGTAATGCAACAAGCATATGTCATCTGCACGACATTGCCTAATTCGTCATGAAGTTAGAAATATTGCATCTACTCTAACTTGGGTTGAGGAGTTTTAATGCAATAGAGGCTTAACTCCAAGCAAATCTTGACCAAACTTATATCTTATGCAATGGAGTGTGCTCCTCCTGAGACCTCTTCGAACCAACACCTCCAACCTTAGCTCGACCTTCTCTCTTGTCACTTAGTTAGGCCTTAAGGGTAAAGGAATGCCAATTTCCGCTACCTCGTCGAAGGGTAGGTGTTTAGTTGAATAACCCTAATCTTTCCCTTAATAGGTTGCAATGCATGATCAGTTAGTGCTTAAGTTCAAGTTTAGCTTATTTTAGAGGTGACCAACCAATTGCAAACATTCAAATCAGGAAGTAAAACATAACAATGCAATCATAACGTATAGCATAACAATCAGACAATTTAGCAAATAGTTTCCAAGAATACACGTTGCATGCGTACAATCAGCTACTTTACAACCAAAAATAAGTATATGCATTAGCCTCCAAGTACTTTTATATAATACTCCCAAATTCCATTAAGCATTGATTCCACTTACCTAGATTCCCATTCGCTCTTGTAACTTAGATGCCCTAGTCATTTTGTCATCGATGGTCCCTATATTGTAAATCATATTTAAGTTTTAATGCATTTCATTGGAGTAAGAATGTTTTAAGTATTGTACTTTTGTTTTAGCTTAATATTCTTTGAATATACCTTAGGTGTTTGTTATGGGTATTTAAGGGTTATTACTTGTATGTAGGTTATTTTGACCTTCTACTTTATCTTCTGTTAAAGTCTATTCGGTGTATGGTAACTTCTGCTTAAGTTCTTACTAGGGTTTTAACTTATATTCTTTAATGTAGAACATTCTACACAACCTTCTATTAAGGTCTCTTTGGCTTAGAGTACCTTCTACTGAAGCTTTTACTAGTGTTTTAACTTATATCTGTTTAATATGGAGCCATCTACATGAACTTCTACTAACATTTTGACTCATGTTTCTTATCAAATAAACATTCTACATAATCTTCTACAAGAATTTTGGTTATAATTCCTATACTAAGAAACTTTCTATTGAAATTTCTACTACTATAATTTTATAGTCAACTTAATTAGGGAAGTTTCTACAGTACCTTCAACAAGTTAGCAGTTTGCACTAGCATCTATAGAAGCTTCTACATGACCTTCTATTACTGCTAACTCCTTCACTAATTCATCCAAAACTTTTATAACACCTTCTATAGGCACAAAATTACTCTAATTCACTTAAAACTCCATTTTCCACACTTTATTCATGCTTAACCTTGTCGGAACTCCACCGATATCAACTCACATGATTTGGAAACACATCTACATCGACATGTACAACCTAAAATTCAACCAAAGAGAATGTTAAACACACTTAATTAACTAATGTACCTAAAATACATATATTAGGCCAAAAAATCATGGTTTTAAGGCAAATATACTTCATATATAACAACTAAATCTTTGACTTACAACTAATTTTTGAGGATTTTTAACAAAAAATAATTAATTTATTAACTTAGTGAAAAATCCCTATGAGCATTTAAGTAAAATCATCAAGTTTAACTTTGGAAATCCCATCTTTTCATAGAATCTCCTATTTCCATTGAAAAATTGAGGCCAACCTACTACATGTAACAAAAAATTACTTAAGCATGGTCGAAAATAAGATCTAACACATTCATGTGAAAAATAATGTTCCGTACATTCCAACTTAATGGTTTTTCCAAAAATTAAAAATTAACCCAAATAAAAGGAGAAGCTTTAGGGAAATTTTTTATTTAACGATTATCTATATGCTATAGGATAGTTATAGAAAAATTTTGGAAGGGAAACTATATTGTTTGAGTGTTTGAAAATTAAATTGAAAATCTGTTCCGAATAGCCCATTTCTTGAGGGCCATATATAAATGAAATATTTTTACAAAAATAATAATTTTTCATGAAAATACACTTAAAATTATGCAAGAACAAATATTTCTAGAATTTTTAGAATAAAATTAAATATTTTTAACAAAATTTTGAAAATCGGGTGAAATATTAAACTCACAAGCTTCTAGAGCTACAGTGGCCAATGATGAACCCTTAATTTAGTTCTAAACTTCTCTCTAAATTTGGTTATAATCTTCAAAATCTGTACTAAGTCAAAATTCTTATCCCTATGTTTATTAACTTGCACACTTAAGAAACTTGTTAAAATATCATTACACTTTTTATTATTATTGAAACATTTATGAGATAACTCAATATTCTTCTCCTTTTTGATGATAACAAAACCCTTTCTGAGAAAAATATTAATCAAATTATAAAAGGTTTTGTTAAGAAATTTATATCGGGTCACAATAGATGTAAGCACAAATTATCAAAGAATTTTAAGGTCCAAGAATTTCAAAATTCTTTTATATTAGTTCTCATTCTTAAAGATTCATCAATCATTTCATAAGATTTAACTCTTAATTCGATATTTTCTTTTGTATTTCTCCCCTTTTTTGTTATTATCATGTACTTTTTATTCTCTTCAAATCCAATATGCATATGAAAGTTAGATAACAAATTTACAGAAAGGAAAAGACTAACATTTCATTAATCAGACTAAGTACATCGGTTTGATTCTAAATTAGACTCTAAAAATGATTTTGATCATAATAGAAACATAACATAACATGAACCTTTGACTTAGAACATGATACTAGACAAAATTTTGACAAATAACAGAAAAGAATAAAAACAGACAAGGTTAAACTGAAAATGATGTAAACTATGTAGACTTCTTCTTCTTTTTCTTAGGGCAACTCTTCTTGATCCAAGGATTGCCTAAAGAACTTGGTTGTTTAGGTGGTGAAGGTGGAGTAGACTCCATAATAGCATCTGAATAGTTGTAGAAGGAACTTGTGTTGGTAGTTCCTCTAATGCTTAAGAAAACTCATTAGCTTGAGGATTTTGATTAGTAGACAAGCTAGGTTCAGCTTGTGGAGATGGAACTTTTGTAGTTGGAGGTAAGGATTATGGTTTTGATATAGTAGAAATAAGAGATTGATGTTGTTGTTCTATTAGAGCTGGACATTGTGACGATGGTGAATGATCAGTTTGATCATAAGTTAGAAGATTAGAGAGTGGAATCTTAGATTCTACGGATGGTTGAGGAGAGGATTTCTTAAATGAAGTAAGAGGTGTTGGGGATAGCTTGAATGATGGTTTTTCAGATTCTTCTTTCAGAGAAGCTTCTTAGAGTTGATTCAGCAACCAATCCATTTTTGATTCTATCATGAACTCTATGTCTTTCCTTGAAACTGTTTTCGTTTTAGAAGTTTTTCTAAGTTCTTCTTTCATAAGTGGTTCTGAATCTAAATCATCTTATGATTCAGGGACTTTCACTTTTTCCTTAATTTCAAATTTACATCCTGTCTTGACCTCATAATCTTTCTTAGTTTTCTTCTTCTTCCCTCTCAAAATTGCCTTACCCTTTCTTTTCTTAGTAGTTTTCTTCATTGGTTTTGATTTAGGTTCTGAATCAAATTCTTCTACAGCTTCTGATAACTCTCCTTCAAATAGTGCTCTGGGTAACCTATTCTTCTTGTGCCTATCATGGACATAGAATGCCTAATCATTAGGGTACCATATTTTGTTTTTTACGTTAATGCCCATGTGATGGTATTGCTCTCCTCTAATCACACAAATGAGTAAACCTTACTTCTTACCTTTGGAATCTTTACCCTATTAAACTTAAGCAACTTCATTAGTAAATTACCATATGGCCTTTGTCTCCTTGTCATGAAAGCATGTTTGATCATTGGTATAAAATGTCTAACTTCTTCTTCCTTAGCATAGGTAAAATAACCATGGCATCTTCCTTTGAAATGCTAGTTGTATTTCCCTTCTTTGGAAGTATACAACTAATAACCAACTTGTAGAGAATTCATACAATTAGTCTAAAATTAAAAATACTAACCTCCTTTCATTGCTAAATACTTTAACCTTCATTTAACTCTTCAAAAATCTATTTTCCAAACCATTTCACCAACTCCCTATCGTTATTCATTCTAAGAAGGAATTCTGAAACAATTTTGAATATCCTCTTTCAAAGTTTCCAATTTCTATCCATTTACTTTAGACAGCTACACTTCCCTTTGATCCATATTAAGGTTGTCATAAAATTTAACCAGCAAGTCTCTATACACAACAATCTTAACACTATAAATATTCTTGCATCATAGAACATCTAAGAACTCATCCCAATAGAACCCATTCTTTTAAAAAAACTTAAGCTTTACTATACCAGGCTCCTTCAACTACTTTTGTTTGGAAGATGAAATAAACATAGTTCTAGGTCTTACCTTTTTCTTATCTACCTCAATTTGCTCAAAACATTCAGCAATAGTCTTTGCTTCTAATTTAGATTCTAGATCGAATTCTACTTATGGTTTTGATTTTGATTCTGACTTCTTTTCCTTTTCCTCACTTGAAGTTTTCCCTTCTTCTTGAGTTTCATCAACACCCTTAAATGTTTCCTCTTCAATTTTAGCAATATCCTCACTTGATGAACTCTAATCTTGTCATCAGACTCCTTTCCTTTGGTTGTTGTTTCGGTTTGATTAAGGTTAGTGTAACGCCCTGAAACTTGGGTAGCTATAGCTCGCTACATGTCAATTCCAAGGTATTGATGTGCAAAGGCTCAAGGCTTGCTGATATCTTCAAGTGCATTTAGTAAACAAACTACAAACATACTAATAGTAAGGAAATCTCTAAGTCACAACATAAGTGGCTTTATAAGTCTCACCTGACAACATCAACAAGCATACTATAATCCATGGAGTCTATCATGCTCCCACAATCCAAACTATTTAATACACATTAATGGAGTCCTACATGCTCCTATTACAGCATATCACATAGACTAAATCATAATAATATGAGAAGCCTACATCTTTAATATATCCTGTAGAGGGTTAAATCTGATTCATGGGCTTCCAGCCCAATATAAAAGTGGCTTTGACTCTTTAGGCTAAGGTGATAGGGCCCGAAGAGTCAAGCCCATAAGAATTTGGGATAATCAAGGGAGATTTGGCATGGTGGGTGATACGAACCCATCGACGAATACACGAACCTAATATCACATGTAACTAAAAGGGTGGGTCTAAGCCACAAGATGGCTTAAAAATTAAATGATAGTCGAAGGTTGAGCAGAGGGTTCCCATGCACCGACGAAGGATATGATGGACCAACGCCTCACATGAGCTTAGGTCACACTTGATATGACATACAAGTATGGCCGAAAGTCACCTATCACTAGTCTACACTTGAATGGGTTAGATAAGAGTAGCTTAAGAGTAAGAGGAAAAGTTCAGTATATTGTTTGTATTCTGATGTCTCCTTTACTTTTACAATAGGATCGTATTTATATCATCCCGTTAGGGTAAATCCTAAGTTACAGAAATTACAAAAGAATGGTCCTTATTTACTAAAAACAAAAAGAACAATTTACAAGGAAAATATGAAATTGTACAAAAGAAGGAATGCAGACTTCCTTTGTCAGAAAGGACAATACGGGTGTTAGTAAAGGACAGTACATACACATTTTTACTGTGATTTTGACAATATTGTGGTCCGGGCAGAGGTGGACCTCGGTTTAGGCCTGTTCGGCATCAAAAGGGGTTGAACAGTGGTTAGTTTAGGGATGGCTCTCATTAGGGTTGACCTCTGATGGTCGGCTCCTAATAGTTCTACTTAGCCTCAATATAGTGGAGATTGTTGCATTCATATTTGGCACTTGGACTATGGTTTAGTAGAGGGTTCAGTTCTACATGCTAATTGATCACCTCGGCAAAATCTTGGATAATATGGAGGGCAAAGTAGCTCAACAGATTAGATTGGGGCAAGCACTATTCCTCGACGCTTAACTCTCCTCGAACAACTCAACGGAGTACCTAAGAGGGCCTTTAGGCTCGAGAGTATATAATTGGTCGTTGATCCCTATTAGTGGGCTTGGAGTAGGGCTCATTGGATCGATATGCCTGATTTAACCTTTTTAGGCTTAACTTATACTAATGAAATATAAAACCCTTTATTTGAGCCTAAACCTATAGAAAAAGTCTATCCGATACCTATATATAAGAAGCTTTAATCCTAACCATTGATCAACATTATGATGTAATGGATCGAATTCACTTATCATTCTCTATAAGTACTCCATTCATTTCCTCATTTGGGGAGAAGACAAATTCCTACAAATGCTATTACTCTGCTAGAATTTTATCTCAAATATCAAAATACGCAAACACCTTAAGAATACTACCCTGCTCTTCACCGCGGAGTTTGATGCTATTGCATTCCTCTACTTGTCACCTAACATGTTAGAGCCTACTAAGATTGTCTATTCCTTCTCCATATCCCACCTCACTTGATTATCCCATACATGCAAGTTAAATCATTTCTTTAGTTACATGTAGTGCAATATATCACGTAGCATATACATGACCTCTCCCAATATTGAACCTCCTACATTCTTTTGGCGACTCTACTAGGGAGGAAAGATTTGACATTCACAACATGGTACCTCTGCAAAGAAGACTTGCTGATCCTACCAACATTAACGATCAAGAACAAGATGGTATTATTGTCTCCTATAATGTATAGCTAGCACGAGAGCTGCGACAAACTCATTGGAGTTTAAATGAGCTTAGGGTAATGTTTGCCCAGTGTATACCTATTTTGACTGCCTTCACTACTGCGCAACAAGGGGCAACTACTACGGTTCGTCCTAATGTGATGCAATAATATGTTACACTAGCTTCCCAACCACTTAATCCTTTGATTACTGGTGAGTAAGATGCTCCTAGGGTTAAGGAACAACTTACTGCAATGGAACCTATCTCTACATAGAAAACCTCACTTGAATTGGTAAATTGGGGAAATTAGATAAGAGGCTCATCATCTTTATGTATCACTCTACGTGTTATGATTGTTGAGTTTGTACACCTTACCCTTATCAATTCAGCTCTGGCGAATTCTATTCCTGTGAGCTTCACTAACCATGCTCTGGCGAGGTCCGTAAGAACAGAAGCATCTACTTAGAGGGCTTCATTTATGACTAAAGAGGATTTGGATGTATACATGAGGGAGATACATACAAAATCTACGTTAGCCACCTTAGAATTAAAGCTCCCATATCATTCATGCATCACTATTAAGCTATGTTCGAAGGACTATGTGAGTCTGAAGTTAATGTTGTTTAATAGAAAGAAGGGAAGCGCTAAGGAACATTTATTGAAATTCATTGAAACCCTAGAAGTCTATGGCTTATATGATGATTTGAAGTTGAAGGAATTCTTAAAATCAATTATAGAAAAAGCTTATACGTGGTATGTTAATCTCTCACCAGGCTTAGTCGATTCATGGGGTGAAATGTGCAAGATGTTTCTTGAAAAATTCTTTTCTACTGAAGAAAGGGTAACTCTTACTGACATGGGACAAATTTGTCGGAGGTCTAAAGAAGATCTCATGGATTATATTGAGCGGTTCAGAGAACGTTCTTTGGATATACAACATGTTTCTTATGAGAGAGAATTAGTTAAGATTTGTATTTAAGGGATGTTCCCTGAATACGTAGTCTATCTTGTGAACTTATCATTGGCTTATTTTGCTGCATCAGTTGAGAATGCGCGAAGGACCAACAATTCGGTAGCTTGACAAAGGAATGAAGCTGGAAGGTTCAATAAGTGTACCTCGTTTATGAGTGCTGCTTAAGGCGAGTCATAAAAAGAAACAAAGAAACCGAGAAATGATAAGTCTTATAACTCTAGGCCTGCACTGACATATCCTTGTCCAATAGCCAAGGTACATCAGATGTTGGATCAATGGTTGCATGATGGAAATTTCAAGCTCCGAAGGGTTGAATGTCTCCTTACAAATGAGGAGAAGAGCGATCCTATGTATTGTAGATTTCACCGGACTATTGGTCATCTAACTAAGGATTGTTTTACTCTAAAGAGAACATTTAATGAACGAGTTTCATGAGGAGAGTTGATCATAGACAACAACAATGTCAGAAATAATCCACTTCCAGCTCATAACGACTAAAGAAGAGCTATTAATACCATCAGCCAAGACCCTTCCATGATTAAAGCAGTTGACACATAGCCTTTTGGAAGTAAGGAAAAGTTGATGGAAGCTCATGACTATGAGTATCCACCTCTTATCACAGCGTTATTAAAGACTGCAAACTTTATGAACTTCTTCAACTTGATGGAATTTGATGAGAATGCCAGGCTTATGGTAGCAATTACACTTATGCAGATCTCTGAAGGTCAATATGTGGAGTATAATGCAGCATAGCCCATCAAGAGAATGGCTAGGGTACACGGGAACGCCATCTTATTCACTGAAGCAGATATGTGTGTGAAAGGCCCTAACCATAACTGTCCATTATATATAGAAGGTGTTCTTAATGGCTATCCGGTTAAAATAATGTTCATTGACAACGGTTCTTCCTTAAATATAATGCCGATAAATACATTCAAAGCTATAGGGATTGATATCCGACGCTTAATTAGATAACCCATATCAATAAATGGCTTTAGTTATGCTCTTACTGGCTCTATTGGATATATTAAAGTTGATCTTAAAGTTGGGCTTATTCATAGCACTGCTACTTTTCATGTGATTGATGCGCCATGTAATATCACTTATTAATAGGTAAGAAGTGGCTGTACATTCACAATTTGATTCCTTCAACATTACATCAGTGTATCAAAGGATATTGGAATGGGAAAGACGTGTTTATTCTAGCTACGAAGAATCCTTTTGAACAACATGAGTCTTATTTTACTGAATTGGGATTCTTCGATGAATTTGTTGAGGAGGGGGAAACAACCATAGCTAAGCCGTTTAGTATTCCTTTGCCTACATAGGAGGAAACTCAAGAAGATCAACAAAAAAAGAGAATGATGCATGGAAGGAGGAAGAACAATAAGTAATATACTAAAATTGAATGTCATTAGAGAGGATGGACGGCATGTGTATCATCTATGATGATTTGAGGACACTTGCTTAGCTTCTTTAGATCCCATACCAGTCCAAGAAGTTCAGCCTGCCTCATAACAATTACAAGATCAAATGAAGCTTCAAGCAGAGGAAATAGAAGAATTGGACTTAGCGCGATTAAGGGAGTCGCCACACGGCTAATATTCATTAGTAAAAGTCTCTCGCAAGAAACGAGAGTTCATATTATCAAGTTACTGAAAGAGTACAGAGACATGTTTGCATAGACTTATGAAAAGATGCCTAGGTTGGATCTCGACCTTATAGTACATAGATTGAATATTTCTCTTAGGGCTACCCTTATAAAGCAAGGGCAAAGAGTTTTTTGTCCTAAGATTGAAGTGCAAATCAAGTAGGAGGTAGAGAAATTTTTACGAGCCAATTTCATAAGGTTAATTGAACATCTTACTTGGTTCACTAATATTGTTCCTATAAGGAAAAAGAATGGACAAATAAGAGTATGTGTGGACTTTAGGGATCTAAACAAAGCTTACCCTAAGGATGGTTTTCCTTTACCAAATGTTGACACTTTGATAGATGTAACCATAGGTCATAAGCTG
This sequence comes from Lumnitzera racemosa, assembly GCA_024138005.1. Classification (NCBI taxonomy): domain Eukaryota; kingdom Viridiplantae; phylum Streptophyta; class Magnoliopsida; order Myrtales; family Combretaceae; genus Lumnitzera; species Lumnitzera racemosa. The sequence continues at coordinate 25,037,008 of JAMXBC010000008.1, forward strand.
TTTTCATTTATCGATAGCTTTAGTGGATATAATCAAATTAAGATGGTCAAAGGAGATGCAGAGTGCACGGCCTTTTGTACACTAGTCGGAAACTTCTATTATACTGCCATGCTATTTGGACTTAAGAATGTAAGCACCGCTTATTAGAGGGCAATGATCACTCTATTTCATGACATGATACATGATTGTATGGAGGATTATGTTAATGACATAGTCATTAAGTCTGGAAGAGCACCTGATCATTTGGTCCATTTACAAAGGGTCTTTAAACAATGTCGGCTATATAAACTTCGTATGAACTCTCTTAAGTGTATTTTTGGCATGTCTTCAAGGAAGTTTCTTGGCTTTGTTGTGCATCGAAAGGGAATTGATGTTGACCCTGCAAAAGTACAAGACATGAAATCAATGCCATCTCTTACCACCTTAAAGGAATTGAAAACCTTTATGGGAAAGGTCTCATACATTAGAAGATTTATGCTTGCACTTATGGAAATTTATACTCGTTGCATCAACTTTTGAAAAAAGGAGTTTTGTTTGAATGGAATCAAATCCATGAAGAGGTGATGTAGAAGATTAAGGTAATCTTGATTTCTCCATAGACTATGACTATGCTTATCAAAGGGAGACCTTTGGTCTTACATCTTACTTCTACTGACATTTGTCAGAGCTTTGATTGCACAAAAAGGGGAAGGTCAAGAGCAACTCATATACTATTTGAGTCGAACCCTTCAAGGGAGTGAGGTCAATTACCCGGCTTGCGAGAAACATTGTCTTGCATTGGTATTTACCATGCAGAAATTAAGGCACTACTTTCTTGCACACAAGATCCATCTAATGACTTGATTTGATCTGATCAAGTACTTACTGTCTTGATTGGCCCTATCAGGATGCATAGCAAAATGGTTACTTCTCTTTGGAGAGTTCGATATTATGGTACAATCTCTTAAAGCTATTAAATCACAAGCTTTAGCTGATCTTTTAGCACATTTCCCAAATGCACAAGAGAGCTTGAGTATGGATGCTATACCGATTGAGTTTCATGAGGATTCTTTCATGGTTGAAATGGAAGGAGAATGGACATTGCAATTTGATTGGTCAGTAAGAAGTCAGGGTTGGGGAGCTGGAATTGCATTGACATCACTTGAAGGTCATGAAGTACTACTGGCATTCAAACTTTTTTTTTATGCACTAATAATGAGGTTGAATATGAAGCATTATTACTTAGCTTATTGTCGGCACAAGAAGTTGGGGCACATAATTTATGTAATTGAGGTGACTCAAACTTAATCATTAAGAAAGCAACTAGTGAATTTGGATCGAAGGAGCTTACATTAGCACCTTCTAAGGCTGCAGTGCAAACCTTTTTCAAAAAGTTCAACTCTGTGCAATATGAGCACATAAAATGATCTACGAATCAATATACCAATGTGTTGCCCACTCTAGCATCCAAAATTCAATTCAAGATACAAGTAGGGGGTGTAAATGTTCGAGTAATAAAGAAATCTATCCCTTGTACAACATTGAATTTTCTTGAGGAATAAGAAGAGGTATAGAATGATTGGTGCATCCTGTTTATGGAACAGTTGGCACTCCCTAGTGTAGCTCTTTTTCAACATTGAAAAACTTCATCAACATCAAGGGAATGTTGTATTACAAAGGCCTAGAAGGGGTATTGTCTCGTTGCATTGAAGCGAAGGATACTTGTCTTAAATTGGATAAGTACCACCAGATTTGGTGTGGAGAGGAGGGGCCTCCGTTATATTGACGTATTCAATGTGCAGGTTACTATTGACCCTCAATGGCAAAGGATATGCTTTATGTGCAAACACATTATCCCAAATGTTTTGAGTTACCTGATTAAGGCGAATGCAATTTTGTGTCTAGTGTAGGAGATTAGAGGCATCCGTATATTGACTACTTAGAAAATAATGTGTTAACTACAAATGGTATAGATGCTAGACTCATAAAACGCATGGTTAAAAGTATCTTATGCATGAAGGTGAGCTTTATAAGGTATCATTCGTGGGGAAATCCTTAAAATGCATTGCCTCCCCTAAAATAGAAACGGTTTTAACTGAGGTGCACGCTGGAGGATACTATTAGCTTACAATGGAAGCAAACACTTTCAATTTTACCAAGAGATGTGCTGTTTGTCAACAACATGGTGATGTTATCCATGCCCCTACGGTTACGCTTCATAGTGTTACAACCCCTTAGCCTTTCTATACATAGGCATTCAATCTTATTGGACCTATATATCCTCTATCAAAGGGATATATTTGGATCTTGGTCGAAACATAGTGCTTTACGAAATGGGTAGAGGCAATTCCCTTGAAGAAAGCAATGGGGCCAACTGTGGCAACTTTTATAAAGGAGAACATTATATGTTGATTTGGGATCCCGAAGCGCATCCTTTCCGATAATGGAACTCTTTTCATCAATTCTCATGTTCGAAAATTATTGGCTTCCTACAGTATCAATCATATTAAATCTACTCCCTATTATCCAAAAGGAAATGGGCAAGCTGAGGCAAAAAACAAGAGTTTATTAAAAGTTCTTAGTCGTATGGTATACGACAATCATAAGGAATGGCATGATAAGTTGCCACTGGCACTTTAGGCGTACAGGATGTTAAAATGAAGGCCGATGCAAGCAATTCCTTTTTCCTTAGTATACGGGGTTGAGGAAGTGGTTCTAGTAAAAGTTTTGATTCCATTTGCCAGATTAGTCATAAATGCTGAGCTTGTACCTAATATACTACGAATGATAGACTTGGAAGCTTTAGAAGAGAGGTGCGGCACCACAAAACATAATCTCATTAACTATCGATAACTCTGATTTTAAACTATTTCAAATGGTGATTTTATAGTATTTTCCTTACATTTTTGGTTTTCTTTAAAGAAATTAATACTTAATTGGGTAAAATTTTGATTTCAAGGTTTGAACGCATTCTAGGATCGAAAACGAAGAAAATGAATCAAGTTTCACTCAATTTGGAGTTCAAACGAAGAAGTTATGAAGTTTTGAAGTTACATAGTTTGGGACATGACCATGTCCCAGGCTATGTCCAGCAGGGAAATTGGCCAGGGGCAGAAAGTTACACGACCTGGGGATACGGTCATGTCCCAGGTCGTGTTTGGTAAAGAAAACGAAAACCTTTTGATACACTATAAAAGGACAGATTAGGGTTTCAAAAGACATAAGAAACATTAGAGAAGACAAGAGACTTGAGGAGAAGGAGAAGGAGAAGGAGAAGGCGAGAACAACACCGACTTCAAGATCGGAGAGATTTTTCATCAATCAAAAGGGTTTTTTATGTTTTATTTTATATTTTTGATGGAACTCGTTTTTAGTTTCATTATGATAGCTTAGAATTCGTGTATTTAGGATTATGGAACCTAAGGTTTCATGTGATTCTTAGATTGATTTAGAATTTTCAATAAAGTTTCTATCTTTGCTTGATTCAATTATGTCGTTTAATTATTGATTGATATTTCTAGAATATCAATATATGATATTATGCATGTTGATTGAGAAATTACATGTATAATTAGATCTTTACATAATTGGAGAGAATTACATGTATACTTAGAGATAAGATACATGTTTCTTCCAGAATGTTAATTATTTGTGTGGAAATTCATTATAGATTAATGCAATTCTAAATTATATTACTAAGTGAAGAGATTCTAGTGAATAATTTAGGATTAGGGTTAATATGTTTGAGAAAGGTATTAATTTTAGTTGTGAATCCCTCCGGTCAAGAAAAATAGAAACCGAATTGAATATATTTTAAGCGATCACATGTTAACACTAGGGGAAATAATTTCTAAATACGTTATTACTTTCTTGAAGTCGTTCTTAATTTTGTCATTTTTTCAATTGCTTAATCAAGTCTTATAATTAACTTAGTTTGTTAATTTTAGTATTTATAATTAATTCAAACTTTCATGATTTTCCGATTAGATAATAAAGCTAAGGTTAATATTAGTACTCGAAGTTTCTGAGGGATCGACTCGAACTCACATCTGCTATATTAAAACTGATAGGTGCACTTACCGGATGTCAACTATTAACATAGACTTGGAGTGGCTTACGATCGCTTAGTAAAGAAGAGATCATTTCAATAGGGCGATGTTGTACTTCGTGCAGCCAAGCATGTGTGTCGAGGTATTTCAACGTTGAAATTTACACCTAAGTGGGAAGGGCCTTTCATTGTTGAAGAAGTATATGAGAGTGGCTATTGCAAGCTCCAAAACCTTAAGACTGATGCCATTACAACACCTATAAATTTCCAATACATAAAAAAGTTTCATATGTAAAGAGTATGACATATCACAATTTAAATGAATATGCGGCTCTAGTTATATGAGCTTGCTTTTAGTCAATTGTTCTTTCAAATTAACACTTAACTAGAGTAAGCATGGTGTCGCTACTACTTAGTAAGAGCTTTGCCTCCTAAGGGCGCGATAGCCATGGGTTCATGTTATGCTGACTAGTAAGAGTATTGTCTCCTAGGCGCATGACATGTCACCCTTTTTACATAACTCAATTTCACTATCTAATGCTCTATGCTTGATCATATCAGTGGAGTTAAGAAGTGGGTAATACCCCCTTAACATGTTGAATGCTATTTTTATTAATGATGGATTGCAAATTGTAGTCAATGTTGCTTGTACATAAGATGCGCAATGTTCTATTCTATACTCTTTTAAATGAATTTTTAAAGCCTAATCTAAAGTTATTATGATATACATCATGATTGTGCTGTTAAATATAACACGCACTATAACTATTATGACATCCTTAATGCTCGTAAAAGAATTGAGTTAGTATGATGATTCATTTAATGACATAAAAGAAAAAGCATGAGAAAGTCCAAGTAATAAAGGGGAAGTGTTCCTTCATTTAGTTTCTACAAATAAGTATAAAAGTCAATGCATAAATAAAAAGATTCAAATGGGGATCGCTCAATGATGAAGCACTGATCTAATGAGGTTTTGCAATCTATGTCCCCAATACGTTTTTGCATTTCTAACTTAACTACTTTAAGCTCAACTTCAAGTCGATTATGTTGCTCTACAATATCTTGTGATTCTAACATTTTTTGGGCTTTAGAGGCGATCACTTCCATCTTTGGTAATCTAAAGTTTAAGCCATGCGCTCCAGCAACATTGCTTACCAATAACTATAAATCTCGAATAGGTACCGATTCCTAAGACTTGTCGAAAAGTAAAGTAGCTTTCTTAAGGAAGGTTATTATAGTATTTGTCACGTCATTACCAAGACAGATTGATCTAATCCAGAAATCACCTTCCATAGTCCGTAAGTCTTCCAGTGGTTGTAAAAGATCTGATGGAATTGTGAATCCATGAAATGAAGAATATGCACTGAAAGGCTGAGATGTCTCCATTACCACTATATAGGGTAAACTTCCCTTAATTTGCTTTAGCACCTCAATAGCTATAGTACGGTTAGTATGGTCATGGGCTACTGGTGGAGGAATCCGACTGTATATTGGGGTGATATCATCAACTGCGATGGTGCTTAAGGAAATGCTGTCTATTATACTATTTGGCTAGCTATCAAAGAGTCCGGTTGCCCTTAGAACCTCAGTATACTCTTGGATATTAGCCTCCTCTAAGTATATGGCTTTATGGTTGTCTCAATCAACAATATTGCTTTACTCTTTCAAAACTTTAGTATGTTTCTTAGTTGGCTGATTCGCTTCAACGACGGCTCGATCTTGAATTTCCTCTTAATCACCGATATTACTTGATGGATTGTCTTCATCATTACCCTCATCCATATAATCAGGAGATTCATCAGTGTTTGAAGACTCATCATCACTTTCACTATCACCGATAACCTCAATAGGATGATTGCTTACTCGAGGTGTTTTCCTAAAGCCATGTTGGATAGGGAAAGGAGAAAGAATGGAAGGGAGCTTCTTAGATGTCTTTTCATTCTTCAAAGTGGGAGTAACATTTCAGTTGTCCTTATCCTAAAGAAATAGGAAAAAGTGATGAGTAAATACGTCATGAGATATAAAGTGTAAATACCAAAAGGATGATATTAATGAGAAACCTTGCAAATTCGCGGACGCTTGATTTGTTTGATAGCAGGTAATTTGGGGTTAGAATGGTCTTTCTTGCCCTTATTTCTTGCACTGGAAGGTATTTTTTTCTTCTCACTAAGAGCTTGAAATAAGAATTCATCCTTATAAAAAGTCCTCACCAGAAGTTCACTTTCGAATGGTGTAGTCACATATTTCTTAAAGTCTTCCAAACAACCTATCTAGTACATAAGCCAACCAGTAGAGGCAATCCCGTAGCAATTAATAGATGGAAAAAACAACTGTCTCACTCCTAATTGGATGTTTCTAAAGTCATCTGGACTCAGTGATCTACAACACTCACCAAAGTCTTCATCAATTGATATTTTTAAGGGGGCCCCTTAGTCAAAACCAAATTGGCAAGCAACATAATGTGATATGTATAAGATCACCCTATACTATAAATGATAAGTGTTACAGTCACCCCAGTCAAGTAAAGAAGGGAGACCCTTGGGCGAGCACCAAAAGATGAAACTAGCCTCAACAACATCGAATCTATCCCTTACACTAAGTAAATTCATGATATCTTTTGATCCTTTTGGATAAAAATATGTGAAGTACAAATATTTGAGTATCTTGCTAGTGTAAGGGCGAAAAGTGACTTCTTCACAGTTGTCTAACACATCCAATAAAGCGCCTAAAGGTCGTTTATTGACCTATGGCTAAGCTTACGGCTCATTGCATTTGGGCCCGTCAAGACAGGATCTACAGTATCCCTTATACTACTTACAAAAGAAAATATACAAGAATACTATATCTACATAGGACATGATAGCATATTGATCCATCGGTTAAATGTAAGCCTCATAATAAAGATCAATACGCCGATACAATGATTCTAAGTAAAATAGTCTTAGGGCGAAACACTCCCCATGTGCTATATGAATTGCCAAGTGAAACAAACGTGGGCTCACACCATCTTCCGGGCTGTCAGGAAATATGTATAAAGATAGCCAGCAAGCAATGAAAGCCTTCCAATTCATATATGCAAGAAGAGATCGTTTATAAGATAATTTAACCAAATTCACAAAACGAAATAATAGAAGTAAGAGTGTTGATACTTACTTGTATTCTTCATCCCTTTCGAAGAAATGTCTCATCCAGGCATTAAAAGTATCTTTTCTATGAGTATCTATAGCTTTCTTTCTTTCGACCTCTAAAGTCAAGATTAGGTCTCGATCATCTTCGGAGATTGTAGATGTAGTGATATCAGTTACACCGAAATCACAAAGATGCAGAAGTGTGCCAACATCTTCCATGGTAGGTGTAACCTCACCCCATGTAGTCACAAATGTATGTGTCTGAGTGCTCTAACAACACATCAGTGCCCTCCAAATCTCCATGTCGTTGGAATGAGGAAAACTGGAATGGGAGGAAATATATACTGTAAAATATATGTTCGCTTTCTCTAAAGCATCAACATAGGTCGAGTTGCTCAAGATATGATTCACCTAATCAGCCCAATCAACTATAGAAATTTGAGGGAAACGAAATAAGTTTCAGATAGTAGGACTTTTTTCTTCTCATTCTGAATCGAAGCATCAAATCTCCTTTTATATTTCGCCTCTTGTGTACTTAAGGTTCCTGCTTGATGAAGTGTGAGGCACCTTGAGTGGTTGGTTAATTGTATAAGTCTTTCCTTCTTAAGTCATTTCAAAAGGAATCTTCTTTTATGGTTACGTTAAGCCACTTGTCTCGTAGTGAGAGCATAATCGGAATGCAACCATCCTAAACAGGCAATATTTTTCTACTCTTATTTTTATTGGATTTTTTTTTTGGACTCTTTATCCATTTTTGAATATCACTTATAAAATTGAAAAATATGGATCGATCAATCAATTATATGGTAAAAGGAAAGCAACTCAGCACTATGAAAGATACTAAGGATTAGACAAGGTAAAAGAGAATTACATATAGAGTTAACTTAGTTGCAAAAGTCATCAAAGGATTTTTGTTTTTGACGGAAAAAATGAAAGTGGGGAAGTTATCATGGATCCAGTGCAATTCTCCATTGATTTGAAAAAGTCTTGTCTCATCCCTCTTGCAAAAAAATAATAATAAAAGTGGGGAAGTAATCATTTTGCCCCCTCGTGAACTCGAAAGCATCGTCTCTTTCTCCCCTCCCTGGATTCGCCTAATATAAACTCAGACTTCAACCCCCTTGTGAATTTTGGAATATATATATACTCTCCTTTCGAGAGTAAAAGCAGTGTGCTTAAAAAAAAAAAAAAAGAGAAAACCTCCATGTCCAGATTCACTTCGTCAGATAAATTAAATAAACCCCCCCACCTTACGGTCATTTCCCTCGACCATTCCACATATCCTATTTATTTTTCACCCCGCGGTATCCACCTAAACTACCAAATTCCTCCCCATTTCTTTTTTAACCTTGTAGTGGTCGCCGTAAATTAACCTCCCTCTCCTTCTGAACAGCTTAGTAGCTAAATATACTACTTGTTAGAGACATCCCAATTCTTTTCTATCGTATCACATTACTTTATAACTCAAAGGATCCACCAGTATTGTCATACACCATAGCATCTGAAACATTTCAAGGGACTATATCATCTAGGGTTCTTGATAAGTTTGTTAAGTTACTTGTTGATGAACAGATGGAGGATGTTTATAAGGAGTTCAGAGGTAGGGAGGCGAAGCGCCAGAATGTGGCCTTGCATCTAATGGCTTCGGCTGTTGGATGAGTGTCGGATATGGTTTCTAAGGCTGCAAAGAAGTTTGATTTTAGGCTTAAGCTATTTCAAAAACTTGTAGAGTACAAGAGGAAGCAATCCACTTGGAAATATTTTGTTATGATTGCAATAGCTTTTGTAGAGATCGGGAAGCAGAAGGATATGCACGCTGGTGTCCTTCGTGGGATTGGGAATGAGGATGATGGTTCATTAAGGCTACTTAAGTTGACTGTTTGAAGTATTTCGCAATCGAAATCGTGAGGTAAATTCGTTAAAATCTGATTGCTCAGTTTCTTTTGAACCCATGTTGAAATTCATCGAGGTGGCTCCGGATAACATAACATAACATGCAATACGGTGTATTGAAGAGACTTGATGAAACTCAGTTTATGTTTAATAGGATGATTGAGATGAAACCATTGTCTCTAGCCCATGATTTTACTCTATTGTTAGAAGCTATTATGAAACCGAAACAATATAATGGGGTCATCAGATTGGTTGGGGACACGGATGTTTTACCGCTCACTTGGGATATCTATATGTTTTCATCAATAGTTTGTGCCATCTAGAGCGTATCGATTCTTTTGGTCTTGATACTGTTACTGTTAAGGATATGTCATTCCAATGTACTCACTCGTGTGATTTAGCTATGAATAATGTTGACTGGTACGGGATGCGGGGATTCTTAAGGGAACTCTGGATGAAGTGAAAGTAATCTTGATGCTAGACCATGTTGATTGAACCTGGAATCAGTAGATAGATGCAAATGTTTTGGTCCTAATATTGGGCATTAGTGGAATTACGAGAAGATTGTTAGAGGGGGATGCTGTTTTTCAGATTGGAAAGAAGTTGGGCTTAACGACGTCTTGGAAATTTCGAAGTATTGGTAAAATTCTCAATTTCTGCTTAAGGCCAGCCTTTGTACAAATGTCAACATTGTACATACTTGTTGAGCATAAAGTGACTATTTTAAGGGAAAAGAATTCCAGCCGAGTTCAAAAATAGGGCACATCCCCCACGTCTTTCACATGCATGCTTGCAACACATATAATGCAAATTTAGAAGTCGTAAGTCGAGGTGAACTCTTACCTTCACCGAGTTATTGTAAAAGATGCAAGTTGGACAAATTAAGCTTCGGTTGGTGCTGACTATCGATACTCCCTTCAAAAGGACAGTTGAGTACAAGGAGTTAAAGGAAAAGAATAAAAGAGTGTAAGTGGTGTGAAAAAGGAATTTAAAAAAAAAAAAAAAGAAAGGGAAGAAAAAGAGACAAAGACATGCCTAAGCTACACAAGAGTTGGATGCTGTGGCCTGTTGCTGTGGTATATCTACTGACTTGCGACAACAATGAAGGTTGATTCAACAATGAGCGAGCTCTTTGTTTTTCTCTTCAACAGCTATTGTTGATGGGTTTGATGGTCAAAACTCTACTTTATTCTCCGAGCCTCTTGTCTGCAACTTTCAAGCCTTGCTCTCTAGTCCAACAGCTTTTGTTCTTTCGCTAGATAATTCCAATGGCAACAAGTTTCCATGATCAATATGTGCTTCGATAGCTTTGTTCTTCAGCTTCGCACCGAATTTTGTTGATAACTCTGAACCTCGGGAGTTGATAAGTTGTGAAAATGTATATGAAGAAGCAAGCACTCAAGAAATGAAATTAAAGAAATATGGGAACAAGAAAAGTGTATGGGCTAGAGTAAAATAAAATCGAGAAGAGCGTGTATGAAGCGAATGTAAGTAAAATCGAAAAAGAAGTCACACAGTGGCTGGAGTTGTGTTTAGCTGGGACTTGTATTTAAAAAATAAAAAAATAAAAAGAAAGGGGGAATGAGTATGAGACGAGGCAAAATCAAAGGAAATGTATATGAAGGCAGATATGAGTAAAATCGAGAGTCGTGAGTTGAAAGAAGTGGAATGCGCAGGGGAAATGATGCTGTGAAATATTGATGCCGATAAAGAACAGGAGAAGGATGAAGAATTGACGAAAAGTGAAGATGAATGTTGTGTATCTAGAGAAAGGATGAGCAAGAAATATGAATAAAGAAAGGAGAAGAATGTGTAATGAGATGAACAGTCGATTGACTCGACGAAATTGTTAGAGGTCGGGACTATATGAAGGAGGAGAGGAATATACAAGCATGTGGACTATAACGGAAAATATTCCTTAATAGAAAATATTCACCAAATACCCTCTATACAATCAGAGTGTGACTCCTGATCTTGGAATCATATGCTTGTGCACTGGGTGTATTCCCATGGAAAATATTATGTTTGTCCACTGTGAGTTCCCAGCTAATAAGAGAAAAAATGGGGCTATGTATTTTGTATTCCAAAATAAAGAAAGAAGGTGTGCAATGCTTGAAGGCCACGACTACACGAGTAATGCATAAAGCATATTCAAGTGATTGCATGTGGGTATCTTCCCACACCATTATATTTGGAGCAATTTCAAAATTTCAACTTGTACAACATTGGGCTTTACATCTATTAATGACAACATGTGTCCTTCAATGGCGATGAAATAATGAATAAAATATTGTGCACTCAAATGACCCTTTATAATGGTTATGCAGAGTATGTGACAACGTGTGGTTCTCATGTCTTGGGGGCATTTCGATTTTCAGCATTAACAAAGGGATTTATTATTAAAAAAAAAAACAAAGAGAGAGCTCAAGCCTATCGATTGATGACTGAGCCATTCATTGATCATGATACTACTGAGAGAAAATGAAAATTTCATTATGCAGCATATAAATCCAACATTGTCAACAAGTGTAGGGTCATTGATCATGATACTACTGAGAGAAAATGAAAATTTCATAATGCAGCATATAAATCCAACATTGTCAACAAGTGTAGGGTGATGCGAGCAAGTAGATAGCATTACACGCTTGTGTAATGAAACATTCATATACAATGATCTTGTGACGTTGGCAACCAATTTTTCCATTATACCTCACAAGAGAGATGAATTTACTTAGAAATGGACAACTTGAAGATGATTTACTCCAATACTGTTATGATGGCAACGTATGACTTAGCTTAGTCAAGACATGGCATATAAGTATTAGATGCTGCAAATTTGCACACTAAGTTAATTCTTGAATAAAATTGGCTGTGACGCAGTTGTTTAATGGTGTGCACGCGCTAAAATCAATTGAAAGGCTCATTTAATGCCCAAGCTCCTTTGACTTTATGCAAAGAACTTTGGTTAGGGGGCAAAAATGTAGATGGCTAAATCTGATTCATGTGCTTCAAGCCCAATAACAAAATGGTTTTGACTCTTTGAGTTAAGGTGACAGGGTCCAGAAAGCCAAGCCTAGAAAAATTTAGGATGATTAAGGGAGATTTGGCATGATGAGTTTGGAGTAGGGCCGGTTGAATCAGTCTGCTCGATTTAACTTTTTTTTGGCTTGGCTCATACTAATAAAATATAAAACCCTTTATTTGAGCTTAAACCCATAGAAAAAGCCTATATGATACCTATATATAAAAAGCTTTAATCCCAGTTATTAATTAATGTTACGATCCAAAGGATCGAATTCACCTGCTATTTTCTATAAATACCCCATTCATTTCCTCATTTTGGGAGGAGATAAATTCCTACGAACATCGTTACTCTATTGGAATTTTGTCTCAAAGATCAAAATACGCAAATACCTTAAGAGCACCACCCTATTCTTCACCCATTATAGAGTTTGATTCAATTGCGCTCCTCTACCTATTACTTGACGTGTTAGAGCCTACTAAGACTGCTTATTCCTCTTTACTATCTTATCTCACTTGATCATCTCATATGTGTAAGTTAAATTATTTCCTTAGTCATGTGTAGCGTAATATATTACGCAGCATGTACATGACCTCTCCTAATATCGAACCCCCTACATAGCCAAAATATAACATCACACATGTAACTAACAATCACTTGTAAATTAGTAATTATGCAAAACATGCTTTTAATGACCTCTCATAAATGTATGCAAAACATGCTTTTAATGATCGATTAATCTTTTTATTAAAGTCCAACATGCAGCATAGCTTTGGCATCCCAAAGCTTGGGGTAACTTATGACCCCGAATCACACAAGTATCATATACATTATACATATTTGGCATTGAGTACTCCTTAACACTCTGGAATCATTTACATTTTAACATCTAATCGGATCCATTCGATAAGCAACTTTATTGAGGCCAATGCCTCTTACAAATGCCTAAGTGCCACCCTAAGATCATCGACACTCCCGGTCCCTTAGGCCTACTAAACACACTCAACACATTAAGCATTTAAGGCTAAATATAATTAAATTCATTTAATAATTAAACTAGCAAACAAATTCAATAAGCATGTAATCTCATACTTGAGATGAGTAATTTGATGTAATTTGCTCTAGCTTTACCTCTTAATCTTGACATTAAATAAAGTATGATGCTCAAACTATGATCCAATCACATCAATTGACATCCTAACTCTATCCTCTTTGATCCTTCTCAACACCTAAGCTCTTATGATAAATTTGATTAGTTGGTTGAAAGTGGTTACAATGTGTTTTTGGTTTGTTGTTTAGCTAAGAGTAGTGCTAGAATTAAGTGGGAATTGGCTTGGGTGAAAAAGGCTATTAAATGTGAGAGTTCCAAACATTTTGTTCATGTTTTGTAGCATACCAATTGATCAGTGATAGTATTACCGATTGGTCGCTAGAAAATAAAACAAGTTAGAAGGTTCTGGGTTCAAGAGGTACCCTACCAATTGATTGCCAACTTGTTTACCAATTGATTAGTAGCATAATTTCTTCCACTGATTTGTTGCTAGTTTGGCTACTAATTGATCGATAGCTTGAAATTTATAAAATCTGCAGAATTTTTCCTTCGCGATACTTATGGAACCCCCAACTTCCATCGCTTTCTTTCGAATTCATCCATAAAAATCCTTAATTCACCACTTTCCTTCCCAACAACAAAATTTCTAACCTTCAATTCCTTAATATCTTTCAACAACAACACTAAATTAGAATTGAGTTTATTACTTACTTCAACGAAGTTCTTCGCTTGGATTCTCTTCTGCCTTCTTCGTATGCACTTACAACTAATTTGGACAAAGTAGTTTTAGAGTCAAGTTCTGTTGTAAGAATCCTTATTGTTATAATTACTTGAATTTGTACCTACCATGATTATCTTTCACCAGGGTTTCTAAAATCAATTCTTCTTGACATCTCTCTCCTTCTTACAAAAATTCTAAATCCAAACCATAGTTAAATAAGAACTTGATTCAACACTTTGTTTTAGAAAGAGACTCTAACTTACTGAATGTTTTGGATGAAGTTCGCGAGATAGATGTATCAACCGTCGAAGGAGAAATAGTGCGTTAGTTTCTTTTAATAGAGGAAGGAAGAGGGTGTATATTAAAGGTACTCCTTCAAGTTTGAAATGACAAGATGCCTTAGAGAGGGAAATCACCATATTACCCTTATTTTTTTAATGATTCCTGTTTTGCCATTATTATTATTATTTTTGAAAATTTTCTTATATTACATCCCACCCTTAAAAGAACTTTTGACTTAAAAAGTTACTTGAATTAGTGAAGAGCTCTAGGTACTTCTCAAGCTGGCCGATTGCTTTACTGTACCCTAACATATCTAATCTCTCGTCTCCTTAACTTTTGTACTTTTGTGTCCATAATCTGTATCGGTCTTTCTTCTATTGTCAAGTTTAGTCTTATATCTAAAGATTCCAAAGTTGACTCTTAATCTAGGTTCTTTATATGCTTTCTTAACATGGATACGTAGAAAACATCGTGCATACCTACTAAATTGGGTAGTAGAGCCAATGTATAAGCTACACGACCAATTCTTTTTATAATCTCAAACGATCCCACATATCTTGGACTAAGTTTGCCTTTAAATCTAAATTGCATAATTCCTTTGGTAGGTAAAACTCTTAGAAACACAAATTCTTAAGCCTGAAATTCAAAAGGACAGCGTCTCTTGTCGGCATAAGTCTTTTGATGGTTATGAGTTGATTGCATCTTTTGTCTTATCAATTTGACTTTTTCAACTGCATCCTATACCAACTTAGGACCTAATACTTTCCTTTTGCCTACTTCATCCCATTGTATAGGTGACCTGCATTTTTGACCATATAGCACTGCATAAAGTGCCAGTTGAATGGTAACCTGATAATTGTTGTTATAAGAAAACTCAACGAGTGGCAGATGGTCATCCCAGTTCTTACCAAAATCCAAGGCACAAGCCCTCAACAAGTCCTCTAATATTTGATTACTTCTTTTTAATTGTCTATTGGTTTGTAGGTGGAAAGCTATACTACAGTGTAGCTTGGTTCCTTGGGCTTTGTGTAGACTTCTCTAAAACTTACTAGCAAATCTCATGTCTCGATTTGAAATTAAGTATATAGGTACTTCATGAAGTCTCACAATTTCATGTATGTACAACTTGGCTAGCTTCTTAAGTGTATACCCTATCATGATTGATATAAAATGAGTAGACTTTTTTAACTTATCAATGATTACCCATATTGCATCATGTTTCACTACTGTCCTCGAAAGTGCTGTGATAAAATCTATGGCTATATGCTCCCATTTCCACTTAGGTATTAGTAATGGTTGTAATTGCCCTACAAGTTTTTAGTGTTCAATCTAAATCAATTGATAAGTTAGACAACGAGTTACATATTCTGCTATCTCCCTCTTCATACCACTTCACCAATAGTGACTCTTAAGATCCTTATACATCTTTGTATTACCCAGGTATATAGAGTAACCGGAGTAGTGAGCCTCTTTCAGTATATCATGCTTTAACTCTAACTGATTCAGAATACATAATCATTTCCCATACCTCAATATACCATCAATATCCAAGTTAAACTCTAATGCCTTTTCTAGATCCATCCTTTACTTTAACTCCTAAATTCCTACATCATCAACTTGTACAGCTTTAATCCTATCAATCAATGTTGGTTATACTTTCAGATTAGTTGAGCAAACTCTTAAACCTTGTGTTACTATTTCCAAATCTAACTGTACATATCCGTCATCAAATGTTTTTTAGTAGTAATCATAGTAGCCAAATTACCCTGTCTTCTTTTACTGAATGCGTCTGCCACTACATTGACTTTCCCAAGTGATATAGTATCTCCACATCATAGTCCTTAATCAATTCTAACCGCCGCCTGTCTCATGTTGAGTTCCTTCTGTGTGAAAATATACTTGAGGTTTTTGTAGTCGGTATAGATTTTACACTTCTCTTTATGGAGATAGTGTCTCCATAGCTTTAGGGTTAACACTACAACAGCTAATTTTAAGTCATGCATCGGAGAATTTCTTTCATATGGTTTCAATTGCTTGGATGCATAGCTATTACTTTACCATTTTGCTTCAACATGCATCCCAACCCCTTGTAACAATGTATCACTATAAATAGTAAATTCCTCTCTATTGCTGGGTAGTGTCAATACTGGGGCTGTCACCAACTTCTCTTTTAAACATTGGAAGCTTTGTTCAAACTTATCATCCCATTCAAACTTTACCTTCTTCTGTGTTAACCTTATAAGTAGGGTAGCTAACTTAGAGAATCCTTCCATAAGCCTTATGTAGTAACCAGCTAACCCCAAGAAGCTTTTGATCTCTATAGTTATCTTCAGTACCGGCTAATCTACTATAGCTTTTATATTATCAAGGTCTATAGAAATCCCATCCTTGTTGATCACATGACTTAGAAATGTTACTTGCTCCAACTAGAACTCACATTTCTTGAATTCGGCATACAATTTCTCTACCTTCAGTCTAACTAAAATGAACTTGAGGTGCTCTTCATGCTCTTCTTAGCTCGTAAAGTATATTAAGATGTCATAAATGAATATTACCACAAATTTGTCTAAGAAGTCCTTGAAAACCCTGTTCACTAAGTCTATAAAGGTTATTGGGGCACTGGTAAGCCCAAACAGCATCACCTTGAACTCATAGTATCCATTGTGTGTCCTGAACGCCATCTTTAGTGTATCCTCTTCTTTTATCCTTAACTAAAGGTATTTCGACCTCAAATCTATCTTAGAAAATATTTAGTCACCCTTCAATTGATCAAATAGATCATTAATTCTTTGGAAAGGATACTTATTCTTTATGGTGATCTTGTTCAATTCCTGGTAGTCTATATACATTCCTATGCTTCCATCCTTCTTCTTAACAAATAACACCTAGGCCCCCTTAGGCAATACACTGGGTCTTATGAATCCCTTGTCCAACAGATCTTGTAATTGGGTCTTCAGTTCAGCTAATTTAGCTGGTGCCATCCTGTATATTGCTTTAGAAATAGGTAAGGAGTCTAACATTAGGTCAATTCCAAACTTAATTACTCTATTTGGTGGCAATCTTTTCAAATTCTCTGTGAAAACTTCGGGATACTCTCTAACTATTGGTATTAAACTCAAACTGGCTTCTTGACTCTCCTCTACACTAATAGCTACTACAATGCCCTTTTCCCATAACTCATAAGTCGGCAAACTCAATGGTCTCTACATCTCAATCTTATAGTTGAAAGGTGTCTCCCCAAGTGGATTGGAATGCACCAACAAATTCTTGTAACAATCAATACATGGTGTGTTACCAATTAGTTTACACCTAAAATAACATCGAGTTTAATGGTCTCTGTCACCAATACATTAGCCTGTAATACTCTTCCTTCTACTTCTACATCTTTATAGATTCGATTTCATATAGCTCCACTACCTATTGGTGTACTTATAACAAGACTGGACCCCACAACAATTTATCACACAAACCACAGACACGTAAGAATGTGTTGTACTAGTATAAAAAAGAATGTCAGCATTAGTAGAGTGTACAAAAAGCATACTTGCTATAGTATTGATGTCGAATAGGTCCTAGTGGTGTAATGTATAGACACAACCTGTAGATCTTTAATGTAGCCTTCGTGCATTTTGTCTACTACCTTGAGTTGAACTCTGAGGCCTATCAGCTTGTAACACCGTAACTACTTGATTACCTGTTGCCTTACAATATATCATCCTGTGGCCCCTCTGTTACACTTGTAGTGGGATACTAGTAGAATAACCTTGTTGCTACGATTCTTACTACTGTGACTTGTCTTCCTACATGAAAAACACGTTCCTTCTTGCCACTTACAATCCCTTAAATCATGGGGTCCAAAACATCGGGTACACCTCCTCTCCATGCATGGCATAGGTACCCTTATCTATATTGCTGCTAAGTCGACTATAGTTTTGGTCAATGATATCATCAGCCTCTTTCCTTTATTTGGTTATCCATCATCTAGTGCTAGTCTCTTCCTAAGTGCCGTAGCCTTCTTAGCCAACATCCCATCTATCCTCTTGTGACTTTACTCTAGGTGTTTTGCCTTATCAACTACATCAGCATATTTAGTTAACTAAAAAGCTCCCACTTCATATTGCGAATTCAACCCTAATCTAAAACAAACCTTTGAGCTCTAACCATGTCATAAGCTTTCAAGGCCTCTAGCATAAACCTACTTCAACTGTTCAATTCTGCTTCATACTCCTCTACGCTTTGGTTTCCCTATTGACAGTGGAAATAAGTAACCATCATTTGTTCTTAGCTACTATTGGGGGTAATGTTATAGTTTACGCCTTAACTTTTCTACCTTTTGCAATTATACACTTGAATTTTCAACTTATCTAATTATATATCTAATTGAAGACTTAGTCGTTACGGTCTATACCTCTATTAGCTCTAATTCATACTGTTAGTCTAGTCAGCACAATTTGCCAAATGGATGGTCGCCTATGGCCTTTGGGGATTCATGCAAACCCCCATAAGGTTATAGACAACCATAGATGGTTGCTAGCAACTTGCGCAACATACATTTTTGAAGTGGGTCGTGACTTGCAGTTTTGTAGGAAGTAGCTAAAAACTACCCATGGGAGGTTAGGTAAGCCCCTTAAGACTGTGGGTAGTCATCCTGCTAGTTAATTGTGTTGAATGGATTAACGATATGAATTGGAGTTAATTGAAGTATAGATCATGGCAACTAAATCTTCAATTGAGTGTATAATTAGATAAGTTGAAACTTCAAGTATATAATTGCAAAAAGTGGCAAAGTTGAGGTGTAAACTATAACATTGACCTTTATTGGGAAAGTGCTTCCTATAAAAAGCCTGCCTAAATACTCCCCATGTAGGTGGTTCCCTGATTAATCTCTATTCAACGGCCCACCAAGTTACAACATCACCTTTAGTAAATATACTGCAAAATCTACTCTCTTATCCTCATGGATTGCAAAAGCTATAAAGGCCTTTTTTAGATCCCCAATCCATGCTTCTGTAGTTAGATAATCATTAGGCTTTGGATGAGATTCCTTGGCTAATCTCATAAATCTGTCCAGAGTAATCACACTTCCATGTCTATTGCTGACTTGATTAGTCTCTCTCTTAACTTGAATCTATCTCTCATGTCTCTAAGTGTTAACGTGATTCTCAAGGTTTAGACATCAGCCTGAATCTAGTGGTGTTGTTGTTGCATCACCACTCCAATCAAACCATTCATTGCCTCCAAAAGTTAGGCGATATCAAGTAGATGTTGAGGTTGACTTTGGGTGATATTCTCCTCTTCCTCAAGAATCACACTCTTAGAGTCTCATGATGAACGTTTAGCTGATCTTCTCACCATACTGAACAAAAAGAAACAATATAAAGTTAACAATTGTTAACTTAAAGAAGGAACAATTGAAGATAAATAATACAATTAACTGTGGTTAACTTATAAGAGACTTTTGAATGCATAGTGGGTTTACTACACGATACCTACTCTCTTCACAACTCATCATCCTAAAGATCATCAGCCTAGTTATTTAAGGATCAATCAACTAGGCTCTGATATTACTTAAGCTGTAACTCCTCGAAAGTCAAGTAGCTACAGCTTGCTATGTGTTGATACCAAGAAAATTAAAAGTAAAGGCTTAGGATTTGCTAGTATCTTCAACCACAACCATACTACTAGTAAGGAAATCTCTAAGTCATAACATAGGTAGCTTTATAAGTATTACCTTACAACATCGACAAGCAATACTATAATCTATTGAGTCTGTTATGCTCTTATGATCCAAACTATTTAATATACATTAATAGAGTCCCACTTGCTCTTATTACAGCATATCACAGAAACTAAATCATAATAATATGAAAAGTCTACATCTCTAATATAGCCAAAATATAACATCATACACGTAACTAACGATCCCTCCTATTGCTCTTCGTGCTAAGTATAACTAGCGTAAATAGAAAACTTAAGTTGGGTGAGTTTTACCTTAGATTGGTTTGCATGAATTCTAACTTTTTCACTTAAAAACAAAGTCGAAACTTGCTCCTTTGAGAAGGAATGTTTGTTAGCACGAAACTAGAGTATGTGTGTGTGATCTTTTGGGGGTGGTGACTTGTGATTTGATGGCGTGAGGTGGTGGAAAATGAAAAAGGTACTATTGTGTGCAGGGAGCTCCAAGAGTGCTTCTTGGTTTTTCTTCCTTTTTCCTTTAATTTTTGTTTGGGTTTGTAGAGAGGGTTT
Source organism: Lumnitzera racemosa (assembly GCA_024138005.1). NCBI lineage: Eukaryota > Viridiplantae > Streptophyta > Magnoliopsida > Myrtales > Combretaceae > Lumnitzera > Lumnitzera racemosa. Next base: position 25,057,378 of record JAMXBC010000008.1, read on the forward strand.
TCCATGAGTGAAAAACAGAGTCAAATGGGTTTTTGAAGGGGTGAAATTGCAGATCAAGAAGATAGGATGTGGGGGGACAAACCTTCTCCTCTTTTCATTACCAAGTACTAGCTTTAAGTTGGGACCATTTGCTTTTATGATTTTTACAAAATAAGATAAGAATTTGTCTCCAAAATATCCCATTTCCAACTAATCTTTTTGTCTTGTCTCTCTTATTGATCTTATCCATTTCTTAATTAAAAAACCTAAGGTTAGTTGATGGATTAAAGGGTAATTAAGCTAATTAATCGCAATCATACTTTATTAGATAATTTAAGCTTAATTAGGGTCTTGCCATATTTTATCACTTTAATTAAGTTCATTGACCTATATTACTTTGTTTGTTATAGTCTTTTAGTATTCAGGACCAATTAGGGTTTTTGGACTACGTACGAAAATGGTGATTTGTAGTTTTCAAGTGATTAGAGAAATTGTTTGAGATTAGTGATTTGTTTAGGGATATACTTAGGATTTATTACTTAAATTAGGGTTTTGGACTTCTAATTAAGGTTTTAGTTAGTCTATTAATAATTTCCTATTGTTTTAAGGTTTCTCCTATATTAGGGTTTCTGCGGTTTTACGCGTAAAATTAGGGTTTTACTCGCTTTAGGGTTTTCCGACTTATTATTTAGTGTTTGTGATTTATTATTTAGGGGTTTTATTATTATATCTTGAGTGGTTCTAGGGATTGTAAATTAACTCCTATATCTAACTTTAGGTTCGAGTCTGAAAGTTCACAAGGTTTACATTATCTCCCCAAGTATAATGTTGACACCATGAAGGAGATATTTTCATATAATTACTTTGGTTTCATATGAGTTATTTTATGATGGAAAACATGATTAGTGAATTAAAGGTGTAATTAAGTTTCTTATTCCTAATTACTCATACACTTGACACTAATTAGATGTATTTTAGGGCTTAATGTATCAAATTAAGTTAGTTAAGCTCATTAGCTCATCTTGTCTAATCAGTTTAAGGAGTTGAGACAATTATTGCTGTTTGAGTACATTTTATAGGGTAGATTAGGGTTATAGGGCAATTAAGGTGTAAGTCTTCGATCAGTGAATATTGATGAATCAATAGAATATTTATAAGAAGACCTAATGGGAGGGTGATGGATCAGTGATATCCTATAATAATTATTATAAGGTGATAACTATTGACAACCTAGTATTTACAATCTAAGAAAAGGATAAAGGCTCATATCATTTTCCTTTTTTTTTTCTTTCAATTTTTCAATTTCTCTTTTTTTTTTATTTCTTTTTTTAAGATAAAACAATTACTTACCAAGGAGGCCTCATGAAAAAAGTTGATTTTTCTACGAGGATTGTGTTGTTATATTGGAAAAAAGATTTTATTTGAGGGTTATTAATATCCACAAGTTATATTATAAATATCTAGTGGGGGAAATTTAAGCTATTGGTCAATTTATGCATAAACTATTTTGCTCCTCTTTTTCTATTATTTATAGGAACCTAAAGAGGTTTTGTTACATTACTTTTAAGGGAATAATATACAAGGAAATTGAGGGGTTACAAGGTTTACAAGGGTGGAAGAGAATTTTTTTTTTTTATGAGCTATGGTAATGATTTATTCACAAGTTTGATTTCTTATTTTTGCTTAAAAAAATTATTTACTAGGAATCTTAATTGAAAATGGCTTTGTTACAATGATGGTAAATTTTATTACAAGGAGTAGCAACTTATTAGATTACTGTATGTTATGAGGTTGATAGTTAAGAGGTATAAATATTTACAAGGTGGATTATAAGTAAATATACCTAAGTTACTATTTAACAAGGTAATTGGTTTACGGGTTATGAGTACTTACAAACTAGGGGAAAAGTTATTTATACTAGATTATTTACAAGGCTAACGCTTTTTCTTTTTTGAAGTTTCCCTGTTGTTTTTTTTTTGTTTTTTTCCTTTTATAGACATATGAACATATAACAACAATAAAACACACATATGCAAATTTGGTAATTGAATAATAGTGCAACAACTTTATTAAGTCATAACCTTATTAATATGTAAGTATAAAATGGTTAAGCATTTATTTTTTTTACAAAAAGAATATATTTTACAACATGGTATAGCATAATTGAATATTACTAGGGTTACAACTTTTATTTGTTTACAAAATGTCACACTATTTTTCATTTGCCAGTTAATTATCATGAATGTAATTTGGTAGGTTTTAAAGATTCTCAAGATCGATATTCGTTGGGTTACATTAAAACTTAAGTAGTTGGCTCTAAGCGATGGTTACACCACAATATTTAGGACTTACATAATGGTCTTCCCCTCCTAAGATTCTAAGGTAATTCGAGTTTGATCGCATCTAAATACACATTTCATGGAATAAATCATGCCCCTAAAGTTTGTAGACCCCATAAATTCTAAGAGCCTAAGTTAATCTAAAGCCTTATTACCTCTAATACTCTCTCGGATCAATAATTAAATCAATTTATAAATAACTTAAAAGACTAAAATCTCTTAGACATAATTTTAGAAATATAGCTAGAAATATGATAAAAGTATTTAAATCAAAGTATTTAAGACACTCAATACTTAAATATATTAATGTATATGTTTATAAAAATGTATACTTATAGACGCTTAGAAATTTCTTAGAAATAATTTAAGACAATAATTTTAGGCATTATTTAAGAAATTATAGATAGCATTTAAGTAGTCTTTGCCACAACTCACTTTTCCCTTGAGCCTTCGTGTAACTTTGGTTTAAAAACAGTGTCGGTTTCCTTGTTTGAACGATAGCTTTAGTATAATAGTGTTGTGCAGCAGCAAATTATTTCTTTCTTTTTTTTCCAACACAGCAAAGCATGTCCCTTCATAGTATGGTTGACAATCCTCAACGCACCAATTCTTGTTCCTAGTTCACTCACCGTCGTAACCAAATCCAATACACTCTTAGCCACTTGCTTTGTTTGTTTTTCTTTTTTCTTTTTTTTTTTTCAGTTCACATCAGAGTGTAGATGGACAACCAGAATGGAGACCTTCTTTCACAATTCAAACTTCCGTCAACTGCTGGAGTTGAGGCCACGTGACCTCTTGTCCTTTTCCACGCAAAGATATGACATGCACTGGCCAAGGACTTTGGAAATCTTCTCTTTCTCTTGCTGCAGACAGATTCTCTTTCTTCCTTGGGACACAACGGCCACTTGCACCCTCAATCACCCCATCTTCGTCCTTGATAAGAACACCACGCACAGCTACTTTGGGGTAACTAACTTAGAAAACACTGCCCTGCTTTTGGTTTCCTAGGAACACACGAGTTCAACCTTTGCTCACCCTCACTACGACAAACGAGGAGAAGGGAGTAGCTATTGTTTTCTTCCTTTCTCTTCCATTTCCATAACAACTCAAGCACAACTTCTATATCCATCTAGTAGTGCTTCTATTATAACAAGCAACAACTTATTGTTAGTTGCGAAGGAGGTTGGCGAAGAGTATCGCAACATCCTCGAAGGATCAACCACTGTTGCTGAAGCTCCAACTATAGGTAAACTTCCTTTTTACTTTGTCACAGTGTAGACCATTACCTAGGTTGTTGAAAGTAATACCCACAAGCTCTACACTTGTTAAGTCCGCAACTCACTGAAATGGCGTAGGAGTTTATGAGCAAAACACTGGACTGGAGTTGTTTGTGTCTGTATTTAACTTGGTAAGTTTCGGTTTGTAGCATCTGTCTTATTGTCCTATTGCTGCTATTCTGTTTCATGCTGTAGTGCTGCATTGCTGTCACTACTGGGTCTTGCGGCGATTTGGCATCTATATCTTGAGTGTTTGAGCCTTGTTTGTAAGTTGTTCCAAGCACTGTTCTTCCCTCGAGCGCTAGGAGTATAACGGACAGCCAGTCCTGTCTTTGTTGCTCCGTTATTTCAAAAGTGTGAACCTAAGAACTTTAAATATAACCAACCAAAGCTTAAGATAAATATAACAAAACGTAGTAAATAAAACAAAGTTAGGAACTATAACAAAACTTAATAAATATAAGATTAGGAGTATAATTAAAAACATAATAAAGCTTAGACACATACTTATCAATCCCTCTTTCATGCTACACTTAAGTAAGTATGTTAAAATTTCATTTGACTAAGTGAAGACTTTAATTTCCTTGTGGATTGTGGATTACTACAATTTGTGACATATTATGGTTGAGTGAGTTTCCTATGACCCCGTGATTTTTGCTTGTAGATAGTGCAATTAAATTTATAAAGTTAAATGATTGATATGTGAGGAAATTTGGGATGATGCATGTGCTTGTTATCATTAGATTTTATGTCAAAATGAGATAATATATTTCATAATATTCTGATCGGTGCATTTAGTTAGAATATTTAATGTTTGTGATAATTGTCTGCTTACCTATAAAACGAACCTAAGTATATCTAAGTTAATAATAACTGGTACATGCATGCTCATGACATTCCCATGAATATTTTGGCCAATGCATTATATAGAGGTAACGAAAGGCCTTGCAGTGGCTGTATATCTTTTTGGAGCATTATGTGGTATTGTATAGTGCACACATACTATATGGTCTTATCCTAACTTCGAGTTTATTAGGTGTTGGAGATGCCAATTGTATGCTAATGATTGTGTCTAGAGACCTTCATTTAGTTATGAGTGAGTACTATTAGGCTAACTCATGCACTACACCTGGACTTCAAATCTTTACATTTTTATCATTTGATAAAAATTGTTTTCTTTTTCCTTAAGGGAACATAGAGTTTCCACCTATAAAAATGAGTTTAAATGTAGTACCTGGATCTGTTGGACTAAAGTTCTCTAACCTTGATTTCAGAGGACGTAAATCCAAGTTACATGCAATACCTAGGTAACTATATGTATTTGTTTGGCATACTAGTTTCTTATGCGTTCATATGTTTTCTATAATTGGCTGATAACTTGTTTTGTTTGGCATGGTTGATGATTCTCATTAAGCAGTTAGCTTACATTCTTATAGATTTTTGTTGTAAATTCATGGTATTTTTGCCATTTGGGAGACTTTTAGTAGGATGTTAAGTGTTGAGAGCCACTTATTTCCTTTGTCTATTGGACTCTCATTGTTTTTGAATGGCCGTACTTTATTTATTTTGGTAGCTCTTAAGACTGTAACCGATATTATAAAAGGACTTTGAGTACTATGATGATAGAAGTTCTAAGTTAATATTAATCTTTTGATGTATTATAGATTTCTTAGTTGATTTATCTAAAAACTTCTGTTAATATTTTATGTTGAATATCAAATTTACTTGATATGATTGGAGGGATAGCCAGGTGATGGAAGAGCCTTATGCATTGCATATAAGATCAATGAGTAGTAGGTATGCCAACCTTTGGCCTTCATATGATACACAGCAACCTGCGATGATTGGGGTATTATCTAGATCTCATAAGCATTCAATATACATAAGGTTCTAAGAAACAAATAATGCTAATACTTGAGTAGTATGATACTTTATTTAAATTATTAATCATCCATATTTACAATTACATGGAACCCTTCAGCTATTTACAAATCTATAATATTCTTTTTCATTATTGTTTGTCCCTTGAACCTTTGTTATGCTTACTTGGATTGATTGAGACATTTCAAAGGTTAGTTTCAGATCCTATAACAATCTACAAGGAAGTGAACAAAACAATAGCTCAATAAGGGATAAGTAATTTATAGAGTATAATGAAATGTAACAATCTAAATGCCATTTGTACAACATTGATCAGTACATCATGAGACTAGATAAATTAACTCACCTTAAGTATGGGTTTTGAGGAGTTTCAAACCATAGCCAACTGTTCATGTGACCAATCTCTCATCAATATAAGGTTGTGTAATAGACATATCCTTCGACCCTTTTATACCCATTCTGGATTATCCACGATACTCTTCAACCCTGAACAACGACATTCTCTCTTATCACTTAGTTCTACAAGATTAAAATGAAAGAAACCAAAATATTTCCTCATCGTATGAGTAATGTTGGTAGGAATTATGCCATAATGCAAGATACAATGCATGTACCTATTATTAGGGTCGAGTATTACATTAGTCGATTAATAGGGTGATCAAGTACTATCAACACTAAGATATTAAATGCATAAATAGAGCAAGTCAAGATGGTCAGCTCAGCTACTACATTTATTACATCCACATTCTCGACATGTGCACAATTGGCTAATTAGAAGCAAAAACATTATAACAGCTTACAACACCTTATTAACATAAATAATACTGTCATGAGGCAAACTACTTACCTAGATTGTGGATATTCAAAGCTTCCTTAAGTTTGTGTTGAAACCTTATAAATAAGTCCCTTATTAATTAGCTTTTATAGTTTAGTTATGTTATACTATAGTTATAATTGAATAGTAACTTTTGATTTTTATCATTTATAGATTATATCATTATATTTTTTGTTGATAAAAGAAGTAATACAAGAGGATCGTTTATATATATATTTTCAGAAAGAACTTGGATAAGATATCTAATGTTTTATAAGGAACATAAATAACAGGTAAAGTTATATGAAAGTTTGGAACGTATTTTAGGATAGTTATGTTAGAGGGGGGTTTAGGATAAGAAGTAATTAATTCAGAACTACTCTATATAGTAAAGTAATGTCATAGGAAAACTTAAAATACAAGATAATTAGTGTTAGCTATCATTTAGGACTATCTATATATTATAATGTTTATCTTATATTTAATATCTAAGTGAAAATTAGGCCAGAATATAAGAAAAATTAGAAACTACTTTAACAATAGTAACAACAACACCTAAATATCATTAAGTATAATAAACTATGAGAAAAAGTTTGGGGATTTTTGGAAGTCTATGGATATGATTTTTCAATTTTTCTAAGCTTGCAAAAAAATATAAAAAATACTAAACATGCAAAATTTATTCTAGAAAATTTCCATAACCATGGTCAGCAACTCAAGTGAAGTGAATTGAAGGAGGGGGTGATATTTATAAGGGGATTTTCTAAATTTTTAAAATTTTTTCCTTAGTTTTTAGTGGTCCAACAATCATGAAAATATTACCACATGTGATTGGCATGGTAAAACATGTTGGGTTAAATTTTCAAACTTTTTTGACACTTAAATGTATTTTTTTAATTATTAAGGAAGTTATTATTTTTTATTAATTGTTCTTTTTTGTTGTAGTATGCTTCTCTTTTTTTAGAATTTGCTATATATTTTGAAGACATGTTGCAACATTTTTGCCATCTGTTAAATTGATTTGGACAATTTTTGGTAATATAAGGTGATTTTATAGGGTATTTTGTCATATTTTTGTATTTTATCCTATTATTTTAATAATTTCTTGTATTTTCTCCATTATGGCATGTGATGATGATGTTTTGCATGCAAAGAACATGGGTCCTTATCACATTTCTTACTTTTGCTTATTGCTTATTCCTTATTTACTTTACCTTATTACTAATTTACTATCTACTATCTAATTTTTACTTTTTACTACCTATTTTCACTATTAGGGGTGAAATGGTCTTTCCTTACTTTTTGTTAATTCTAACTTTAGTATATGCCTTAAAGTTACTTCTCTACTCTTAACTTATAGTAATACCCTTTTACATTTCCTTATTTCTTATGTTATTTCTAAATTATTAATTAATCTAGCTAAATTATCACTATATATTTAATAAGTTTAATTATATTAATCTACCCTTACCTTTGTTAAGCAAGTTTTATATTTTATATTTTATTTCTATTTTTAATTTTATAATTAGATTGATAACTTTCTATACTTAGAATTAATCCTAGGGTTAACTTTTGATTCTATAAATCTTACTATTATTACATAAAATAATATCAATTTTGATGGCTCTCATGCTCCACACTCCTTAAATTAGGCTTTGCCCTCAAAATCTAATGGAAAATTTAGAAATAAATGAGATAAGGATCATAGTTAATACTAATCTTTATTGGAAGAGTCAAGGATATTTTTCTTGCATGGTAGCCTTAGGTTCCTAAGTGAGTGTAATACTATCATCCTTCTACGATTGTACTTTAACATATTCAAAGTCTCTATTTATTAATTTTTGAACCAGTAATTCTAGGATTTGGATTAGCTTTTCTTCATATGTATAATTACTTTTCAACTTAATTGGTTCCAATTTAATAACCTTATTTAGATCCTAGACATATTTTTAGAGGAGTGATACATGGAATATATCAGGATTAGATAGGTTGGGTAGTAATATAAGCTTGTAAGGAACTTCATCGATTTGTTCCAATGCCTTGAAAGGTCCAATATACTGAAGGTTGAGTTTTCATTTAACTCCAAATCGATGTAGCCTTTTGAATGGAGTGATTGTTACATAAACATGATCTCTAATTGCAAATTGTAAAGTCTCCTTTTGAGATTAGCTCAACTTTTATATCTATCTTGTGATTCTTTTATCCTTTGCTAAATAACTTGAATCTTTTCATTCACTTGATGAATCTTATTTAGTTCTATGATCATTTGTTCCTCCCATTCCCAATAAAAGTGTGATTTGTACCTTTGTCCATATAAGGTCTCATAAGGAGCCATTTGTATAGTGGATTGATAACTATTATTGTAAGCAAACTTAATTAATAGTAAATGAGTATCCCAATCACCAAAGAAATCCATGGTACAAGCTCATAAGATCTCCTCAATAATTAGTATAACTCTTTTAGATTGCCTATCGGTCTAAGGATCATAAGTAGAGTTAAAGCTTCCTTAAGGCTTAATGTAAATTTTCCCAAATTCTTAAAGTAAACCTTATATCTTGATCATATATTATACTTAGTGGCACTCTATGTTATCATACTACTTTCGATATATAAATTCTTCCCAATTTTTCGATAGTATAACCTATACATATTCGAAGGAAATGGACTATTTTTAGTTAATCTACCCACTATTACCCAAATAGAGTCATATCTTCCTTTAGTCATAGGTAATGTTGAGACAAAATCTATTGTAATGTGGTTTTATGTCCATTCAGGAATTGATAAAGGTTGTAATAATTTGCTAGGTCATTGATGTTCAGCTTTTACTTGTTGACAAGTGTCACGCTCCGAAGCGGCAGAGTCGTAATAGCCCCGCCGTGTAAACCATCCTAAGATAGAAGTTGGCCTTACAATCGCTATCTTAGACCTGATCTATATAAGGCGTCCACGAATAACCCGCTTTGAAGTAAACAATTTGTAATTTAAATAAATCATTTATCTAAGAAGGTGAGGAAATTTATATATATTCACTATAATTCAGTTATTACATTATTCAGAAATGAAAAGTAATAAAATATGTGTTGATTCTTCAATGTTTTTCCTCACTCTCCAGGATCCAGCAGTTGTTAGCTTCAGGGTAGTTATATGTCGCTTCTTAGCCAGCACCTGCACAATGTCTATAGGGATGTGAGCAACCACAGCTCAGTAAGTTAGGATGGAGGACTTAAAACTATACTACAAACACAACATGGTTTTTAATTAGCTTATTAGGTGCAATGCATGTGCAAGCAAATGCTATCGCACGATGTTGTCCGGCTCGTCGTGAGATTAGAGAAATTTCACCAGCTCTAATCTAGGTTGAGGAGTTACCATTAATGCAATAGCAGCTCACGACCAAACCCAAGCGTATGCAATGGAGACCTCGCTCCTCCCGCGACAACCTTCGAACCACTGACTTTACCCTCGCCGCGACCTCCTTTCCTGTCACTTAGTTCGACTGAGGATGAAGAAGGGACCATTATGTAATCCTGCGCTATCCCTTTCGAAGGGGTCGGTATTTGGCCGGAGAGTCTAAGTTCCCCTAACGGGTTATCATGCATGTCCGATTATGATTACTGGTCATATATTTGATTAAGTCTAGTTTAGGGTAATCAATTATTTCATACAATTCATACAATACATGCCAGAGCAACAAACATAATCATAGTATCACCCATAATTAAGTACCACCCATAATCAAGTACATGCACACATCCAACTATCTAACAAGCATAACTAAGTATAATCTCAAACCTCTTAAAATATAGCATTGTATTAATCCCAACTTACCTCGACTCCTCGCTCACTCACTCGAGTCCGATTTGCTCAGGTCATTGCCGATCATCCTTATAACACAAACGTGGTTTCAGTTTTTCATATAACGATTATAGATTCATTTTATCCTATAACGCTTATTGTTATGTTTTGTTTAGGATTTAATATACCTAATTATCTAGGTCTTAAGTCTTTTACAATTATTCTAGGTTTGGGGTTAGGTTCGGGTTCAGTTTCCGCATCAATTTCTAAATTAGGTTTTAGTTCGATTTCTATGTCCTAAACATGCTCGAATTCTAATGTGAAATTAATCACATTAAGCTCGAGTATTCAAATATCCTATTGGGTCTTAATTTAGTATTCTAAGCTATTCGGTACACGCTAATCCTAATTAGGGTATCGGATTTATCCACGATGTGAGAAAATCTTTACTTTTTTTTTTATATAATTACCTAAAATTCAATCTTAATTTAGATTTAATATTATTCTGATTTTTACTCTAATATTATCTAAATAACCCTAATTTTTTAGATTTATTAATTTATAATTTCACATATTACTAATTTCTTATATTAATTACCTAATTTCCTAAATTAACCATACTTAATACTCCAAAGGTTAGGATTAGGGTTCTACATCAGAGATTAACATCCCTAAACATCTAATTACTATCTAAATTAGTAATTAATATCTTAATCACTTAATTAACCCAAAATTACCCAATTTCCCCATCATTTTAGGGCTAAAAATTAACTTAAAAATTTCAAAAATTAATTTTAGAAAAATGGCTTCGTAGCACTGCTCTATATCACATGAGCATCCTACAGGAAAAAATTGAGCTCCAAACTATACTCCTAAGCCTATTTATTTTCCATTCTAATCATGCTCGGTTTTGCACGATTTCTTAAGGACCCTATATTTTTAGACGTAATTAAACTAAATCACTATTTTTCCCTAAATCTTCATACAATAAAACCTCAGTATAACAAGTTTCATAATTTTCTAAAACTATTTACTATTTTTGCAAAATTACACAAGAATCGGGTTGGAAATCGAACTCACCAATTTGGGTAGCTCGGCCACCGTCGGCTGTCGTGGCCTTGTCAACTGGCCTAAGCGCTGCCACCACCGTGTAGTGGTGGTGGCCATCCACTTCCAGCTGCCCATCGGGTCTGGGTTCTCCTTTGTGGCCCTAACTGCATAGTTTTCCTTTTTTTTTTCCTTTTCTTTTTTTTTTTCCTTTGGTTTATCTCTCAATTTTCACCTCTCCCTAATTTTCTTTGATTTCTAACTGTCCAAATGAGCTTTTGAATTTTTCTTGCTATTTACAGAGCTTTAGTGTAATTATTGTGTATTAATTAGACATGACTTTGCCCAATTTCCTTGATTTTTGGCTTTTGTGTTGTTTAATTTTAATTGGTTAATTTTTATTTTGTGGATTCTGACCTACCACAACCTGATTTGGATCATTCTTGATTTTTCTTGATTTTTTCTTAATTAATTATGAATTTTCTTTAATTATTTAGTATAATTTTAGCACATTTCGTGTATTTTAAGTAATTACGCGTATTTATATCTACATGTAAATTCATATATAGTACAAATAAATGTTCTTAAATATTATTTAGGTTATTTTATAACTTTTATTATACATATAATTTATCTCTAGCGATTCATTAAGTACCGGAATGCATTTTAAGCATTTTCGATAAATAACGAGTTATATACTTAAAATTTGAAAATTTTGTAGTCTCCTATTTTATTTCTTATTTTTTTAAATTCAAACTTACGGGATCAATTTACTAATAGTTCGAGCTTTACTTTATAATTTAGGCTCGATCAGGCTTTTCAACCGATCGAAACATCGGATTGCTAGTTTTGGGGCTTACAACAAGTAGTACAATGGGATAGAAATTTAGCAAGCTTCCCTTGCATACTTGGCCACTAAAATAAGGCTTTTAGGACTTGATACATTTTGTTCCTTTCGAGATGTATTGTGTAGTTGGCATAGTGAGCTTCTTTTAAAATCTTGCTCTTTAGTTCTAAATATTCCAAAATATAAATTCTTTGGTAATACCATAGGAGACCTAAATGATCTAATTCATAATCCCTTTTCTTTTTCATGAATCTTTATTTATTTTGCAACTTGCTAGTAGTACTTATCTTTATGCTGTTTTTGTATTATCTCTTCTAATATATATGATTGTAACTCTAGGACCACTAATCAAGCATTTATTTTAAGGTAGAACATTTCTAGCAGTAGTTGCTCAAATTCATAGATTAATTCCTTTTGTGTAGTGATCAGAGTGGCCATCTATCTATAACTTTTTCTATTAAAGGTATCTAATACCACATTGGCCTTTTTTTGGATGATAGTTAATACTCAAATCATAATTTTTGATTAATTCCAACCATCTTCTTTACCTTAGGTTCGTTTTTTTTTTGGTAAAGATATGCTTAAGACTTTTATGATCAATATAACTATGGTTCCAAATCATAATCTTTGTTTGTGGGGTTTAAGTTATCCTAAAGCATATGTAACTACCTTGTCATCTTACATTAATATGCAACTTAACCCTATCTATGAGGCATTGCTATATATGTAGAACTGCTTATTAGGATCTGGAATAATTAATACAGGAGTCGAAGTAAGCCTTCTCTTAAGGTCCTGGAAGCTGGCTTCACATTCTTTATCTCATTCAAACTTAACCCCTCTCTGTATCAATCTAGTTAGGGGTTTGGCCATCTTAGATAAATTTTTAACAAACCTTTGATAATATCTTGTCATTCCAAGAAAACTTCTTATTTCTATAATAGTTTTAGGTCTTTTCCATGTAGATATGGCTCTTATCTTTTTGGGATCCACAGAGATTCCATCTCCAAAAATAATGTTATCTAAAAACATTGATCTTATCTAGCCAAAATTCATACTTGAATAACTTTCCATATAATATATGTTTGCTTATCTCCTAAAGAACTATACGTAAATGATTTGTGTAAGTTTTCTTATCCAGGGAGTCTATAAGAATATTATTAATAAAGAATACCACAAATTTTTCTAAATAGGGCTAGTATATCTTATTCATCAAGTTTATAAATGTTGCACGAGCATTAATTATGCCCAACGACATAACTACAAATTCATAATGTCTATATTTTGTTTAAAAAGCAACCTTAGGAACATCTTTAGGTTTGATCCTTAAACTAATGATAACTAGATTTGAGATTGATCCTTGAAAAGACCGTTTCTCCTCTTAACTAATAAAAAGATCATCGATCTTTAGTAAAGAATACCTTTTGTTCATTGTCACCTTATTTAGTTCATGATAATCTATACATAATCTTAGCGTCCTATCTTCTTCTTCTTCTTTTTTTTTTTAAGCAAATAACACTATAGATCCTTAAGGTGATATGCTAGGTTCGATGAATTCTTTACCCAACAAATATTGTAACTGTACTTTTAGTTCCTTAAGTTCTATTGAAGCCATTTGATACGGTGCTTTTTAAATGGGTTTCATCTTAAGCAAATGATTGATCATAAAATCAATGTCCCTATGTGGTAGGAGGTTTGGCAGATTTTCAAGTAAAACATCCAGAAACTCATTTACTATCGAAATCTCTTCAATTTTGGATTCCTTTTTATAACTTTCTAAGGAGGCTACCCAACATATACTCTAACTTTCCTTAGGATCCAATAAGGGTTCAATTGCTAAAGTAGGAAATATGTTTTCTTGCCCTTCATCTTGAAATATGATTTGACCTTTGCTAAGGTATAATTTCTTTTCTTGACAATCAATACTGGTTTTGTACTTAGATAGCCAATTGATTCCTAATATAACATCGTACCCTTGTAATGGTACTGATATAAGGTTAATTGAAAAACCACTTCCATGTATCTTTATTTTTTCATTAAGGATCATTCTTATAGTTTGTACCTTATCTCTCATAGATGTTCTTATATTGAAGGTTGCATCCGTTTTCTATGATTTAATATTATATTGTTGTTGAAATCCTAAAAGAATAAATGAAAGCAATATTCTTGTGTCAAATAATGCTTAAGACAAATGATATTCAACTAAGATATATCGTGCAAGAGTAAGTTTTATTCATATTAAGGATATTTAAGTACATCAAATTGAATTTTATATCAAGTTACCTATCTATTTGATAAGTCTTAGTTAATTCCTAAGATAACTCACCTACTATCAACTCTTCAAGTTCCTCATCATTCAGATCATTATATCCATCTTCTTCCATAACTTCTTCAATCTAGTCTTCATCTTCATTTAACACTTTTAAGCCTCCTATTGCAAATACTTGTGCAGTTGGTGCATTAACGTCTTGGTTGTCATCTTTCTTTTTGACATTTAACCAGTATTTCCACTTAGAAAACACTTGAGTTGACAAATTCGAGGGTAGCTTTTCACTTGATGTTGTTCATTTCTACATAAGTGGCACTTCCCTTTTAATTAATCACATTTCTTAGGAGAGTGTACTTCCCTACACTTCTAACACTTCATAGCAGCATTATTACTCGAGGAGCTGCCTGTAAACTTTTTATTCCATTCTACTCATTTGAGTCCAAATTATGGTCATTTAAAAGAACTTCTCGAACTAATTCCTCCTTAGCTTCCTCTATAGCTTAATTGGGATTGAAGTCTTAGTCGATGGTTTCAAGTTGTTGAGCCTTATCTACTATGGCGGTATAGGTGGCAAGATCATAATCCTTGAGTTTACACTATAATACTGGATCAAAGCCTAAGATAAAGAGAGTTGTTTTAAGATTATGATCATCTTTATAAGAAGTGGAAGCAAATTGCAGTTGTCTATTGAATTCCATCTCATATTAGGAGACATATATACTTTCTTTAAGGTGAACAATTCCTTAGTCAACTTTAATTGTGTATTTCTAGAAACAAATTCTTTCTTGAATTCTTCCTTGAATCATTCCTAAGTAATTAACCCTCTAAGAGATCTTACTTTAGAATCTGACTAAATTCAAGCTCATGATTGTAGCATGAAAGTTCTATAGGAAATTTTTTGATGTTTAAGTACCTTGAAAGCCTTATAACATCGTTTAATAGTGATCAGCCACTCATCTGCCTCGATTGGTCTACTAATATCTCCATTGAAGTAATGACTAGTTCGTATAAAATCTAGAAGTTTGTTTACTTCAACCAATTGACCATCGACTGGATGAGGTTTTCTTGCAAGTTGTTTAAATTCTTCTACCATGTGTTATAGCAAGCATTCATGGTTGCTAATAATTGGTTTAAAGTAGGGGGTTGATCCGTAAGCTACCCTTGATTCTCTTAATTTCTCTAATTCCCTTAGTCTCCATCTAACATTTTCCTAAGATTTTAAAAATTAAAGAGGTATAAGATCTTAAGGTAAGATTCTTGATATACAAAAGGTGGAGTATTATTTATAAATAAGATAGCCTTTCATATACTACATTTAAGCATATTTATAATATTAAGTTATCAAAAGCATCAACTAGCTCTTAAACGTCTTTCATACTTCCTAATAAAATATGTTACTAAGTTGTCATTCCTTATATTTTTAAACTTAGTTAAGGGGAAAAAATCCCATAGCACACAAGTCAATTCTTTAACCGAGAAGATTATTGACAATTTCCTCAGTAAGATGCTTAAGCTCGATTTGCAAAGTATGCTTAATTGGGATTGAGCTATAGTTGAAGGGTTTATCCTCAGCTTAAGTAGTACCTACAAAATTAAGAGAACTATAAATATTAAGGGTTAGAGGGAGAACTTAGAGAGGAGTAGAATCTAAGAAGCTTTTGAGCTTTCCTCAATATACATTTCCATATTCTCAGCAGCTTCCTCATTAGGTGTATTTCTCTTGGAAGCTTAATGATAATGGGTGTCTTTATACATAGAAGTACTCCCCCTTAAATACTAGTTGATATCCTTATAGGAAAAGCCCTAATCACAATTTCATCAATTCAGTATATCCATGATATCATCAGGGTATTGTACATTAGGTCAAGTCATGCTATAAACTAAGGTAGTGGAATCTGATGTAGATTGAGACCAAGGACAGATAAGGTCGATCATAGGGATGGGTCTAATCTTGTTGAAAGATTAGAGAAGGTGATGAGATTGTGCCAAAATAGTAAAGGTAAAATAAGTAAGCCTATGAACAATTTTGAGGATATGATGCACTAAGGAACTTTCGAGGACTAATAGTACAACTCGATATGATGTACGAGATGGTCTGATGAGGTTATTTGCCACCTAATCTTACTTAAAGGTTAGGATAAGAGTGAAAAGAGTAAGTAAGCTAACGGGGAGTGATGTTCACAAAGAGGTATATTCAGTATATTGATGATAAGATGATGATTGATGATGCTGCTACATGTACAATAGGTATTTATACCCGAGAATCTACGGAAACCTACCTAAAATGGAAAAGACTAAATGGGTAATGTCTAAAAGAAGTAATGTACAAAGAATAATAAATGATATAAATGATAATTTAAGTAAATTGATGATTGGCGTTGTAGATCCATCACATAGGTTTGGGATATGTGGCAATAGCATATTAGGGGTGCTTTTGGTAGAAACAAACAAAATAGTTTGGTTAGAATGGAAGGCCGAGCAGGGGTATTGAATAGATGTGCTGGGTAGACCTAGGCTCATTTGAGAAGTAGTAGCTGTAGATATGTGCTAGAGCTTTTGGGCTTTTTGGCACCAATTTTGCCAATTTAAAGGTTAGCTTAGCAATGGCCGAGTAGTTGTATGTGAGAGGCTAAGTTATCAATAGAGCATTCGACTAGTCGGTACATGACTTTTGAGAGATTTGTGGTTACTTGGCTCATTATAAGAAGTTGTTGACAATAAGGATCAGCTTTTCCTTATAGGAGTTAGCTAGAGTAGGAGAATTCACCTTGTTAGCTCTTTCAAGCCTCGACCTTGGCTACAGGTTAAAGGTTTAGTAGTCTGATTCCTATTATTCCTTCTTGGTTGATTTGGATTTAGGATCAAATCCGGTTGGTCTTTGTTCAATCGTTCTTTAGTTTGATAGGGGCTAAGGTCAACAATGTTGAAAACATTAGAGACCCCATAATCTTTGGGTAGTTCTAGTCTGTAAGCATTATCGTTGATCTTTTAGAGTATTTTGAATGAGCCTTTAGCTTAGGCGGACAACTTGCGCTTTCTTTTGCTCAAAAACCTCTCCTTACTTAAGTGTAGCCATACTAAGTCTCTAGGTTGAAACTGTACTTATTTCCTTCCCTTGACTTTTTCTCGCATTTTCTTGGTAGCTTAATCAATCTACTAAGTAACCTTCTTATAGATGTACTGTAGGGATTATGCTCGGGCTCTTGTGTTAGGGTCTTCTTTTTTAGATATAGGTATAGAGGTGTAATTGAGGGGTAGCTTAGGATTAAAGCCATAGACGACTTCAAAGGGGGTCTGCTTGGTGGTGTCATGAATTGTATGGTTGTAAGCGAATTTTACCACAAGCAAATAAACATCCCAATCAACTAAGTTCTTCTCCATAATAGCTTAGAATAGTGATCACAAAGTATAGTTGGCCACTTTTGTTTGGCCATCAGTTTAGGGATGATAGGAAGTGCTGAATAACAGTCTAGTCCCCATCTGATGCTATGGAGTCCTCTAGAAATAGCTTAAGAACTTTAAATCTCTATTTGAGACTATACTTTTCGGCATATTATGTAACCAAACAACCTCCTATGAAAAGAGAGAAGTAATAGCTAAAGCATCATTAATCCTAGAGCATAGAATAAAGTGTATCATCTTATTGAATCTATTAACCATCGTAGAAATTTTTGCTTCGGGTAGTTCTTAGTAATTCAAGGATAAAGTCTAAGCTCAACTTAGTCTAGAGTTTGGTTAGGACAAGTAAAGGTACTGCTTTCCTTTACTTAGCTCAGCATTTGGCCCTTTTGCAAGTAGCATAACCTTCAACAATCTGGTGTACGTCTTATCCATTCTCAGCCCAAAGAACTGTCTACTCCATAGTTCATATGTTCTTCTCCCTCTAAAATTTTTGGAGAGTCCTCCTTTGTAGACTTCATTGATAAGCAACTCTCTTAATGAACAGGTCGGTACACATAACATTCCACCTTGGTACAAATAACCATCCTCTATATGGTATTCATCTGCTATTCTTCAATTAGCATAACACCTAAGTATAGGTTTGAAATATGGGTCCTTAGGATATTGTTTTGTGATGCTCGCAAACCCTAACAATTTGGTCTACAGCTTAGTTAGGAGAGCATATCTTCTTGATAGAGCATCGGCAATGACATTGTTCTTACCTTGTTTATACTTTATCATAAAGTTGAATCCTTTAAGGAACTTAACCTACCTTGCTTATCGCTTTGATAGCTTAGTTTACCTTTTGAGGTACCTCAAAGACTCATGATCAATATAGATGACAAACTCTCTTGGTAATAGGTAGTGCTACCATACTTAAAGTACGTAGATAAGGGCTAAGAGTTCTTTTTCATATATAGAGCAACTCAATTGATGTCCTTTAAGCTTTTTGTTATGGTAGGTAATTGGTTGGCCTTCTTGCATCAACGTAGTGCTGATACTAATGTTTGATATATCACACTCTAACTCAACGAAGTTGGGTAAGTTTAATATGGGTTCAGAAGTCAACCTTACCCTTACTTCCACAAAACTTCTTTCCTCTCTTTCTCCTCACTTAAATTTAATGTTTTTCTTTGTCAGCTTAGTAAGGGGTGCAATAATGGCATTGAAGTTTCTAATGAACTTTTGATAAAAGGATGTTAGTCTATAGAAACTTCTCACCTCGGTACAATTGGTTAGAGTTGGCCACTCGACAATAGCTCGGATCTTCTTATCATCCACTTGTAAGCTACCTCAGCTAACTACATAGCTTATAAATACCACTTTCTCCTAACAGAAACAATACTTCTTAAGATTGCTGAATAACCTCTCGATTAGGAGTACATCAAGTATGGTATGGAGATGTTCACAATAGCTCGAAAGGTTGGTACTATAGATAAGGATGTTGTCAAAGTACACTATGGTACACTTTCTAATTAGATCTCTCAGTATATGGTTCACTAATCACATGAAAGTGCTCAAGGCATTCGATAAGCCAAAAGGCATTACCATCCACTTAAAGTCCATGTTGAGTTTTAAATGCAATTTCCACTCATCTCTCGGTCGCATCCTAATTTGATGGTAGCTAGACTTTAGGTCAATCTTATTGAAGACCTTAGCTCTACTTAGTTTATCTAACATGTCATCCAATCTAGAGATTGGATATCTCTACTTAATCGTGATTTTGTTTACAACTCTTCTATCTACGCACATGAGCCAGGTGCCATCCTTTTTTGGCACATGAGCCAAGGAGCTCCAGCATAGCACAAGGGCTGAGATTCTCCCTTACATAGCCCTTTTCTAGAAGTTTATTGACTTGTCTTTAGAGTTCAGAAGCCTACTCGAGATCTATTTGATAAGTTGGCTAGTTTGGCAAGGGTATCAAGTCAATGTAGTATCTAATGTCTCTGAATGGGAGTAATCCTTCGAGTGACTATTCTAGAAATAGGTTGACATATTCATCCAACAGTTCTCTTACCTTAAGGGGTAGCTCAGTTTATTCCTTCAATTTTAATGGCCTTTTGAGCAACATAAAAGTCTACATGTCAACCTTTATAGCTTCTCAAAGCTCAGCTCTACTTAGAATTAAAGTTTTCTTAGATCCTCAAGCAAGTTTAGCCTATAGCTTGCTAACTTGACTTGGTATCATAGTATTTAAAGTAAACTTCCTCCTATCTTTCTTGAACACATAGGTATTCCTAAATCTATCATATATCACTCTTCGATTGAAAAGCCAAGGTCATCTAAGCAGTACTTGGGATGTACACATAGGTAGTATGCCATAAAGAATCTCGTTGAAATAACTCCCTATGGAGATTGACACAATACTTGTTGAGTGACATATAGTGCTCTTTTTCATTTAGCTATTATAGCTTGTATGGCTTTGAATGTGACATAGTCAGTAGCTTTAGCTTCTTGATTAGGTCAATTGATACCATATTGGAGCAACTCCCACTATCTACGATGAGTGCACACATCTGATCATTCACTTTGCAAGTGATGTGGAATAAATTCTACCTTTACTCCTCCTCCAGTGAGGGTTCCATACTCATTGCACGTTGAACAATGAGAGTTAACTTATCCAAGTGCTCGATGAACACATCTTCCTTGACTAGTTCATCTTCCCAAGTATTTTCCTCCTTAGGAACAACCTCTTCCTTAGGTTGCTTATCGGTACTATCTACTTCAATCTTTGGGACATCTCTTTTGATGACCATAGTTCATTGGCTCGGACACTAAGCAACCATATGCCTAAACCCTTGGCATTTAAAGCATTTGATCTGGCTCGTCTTCCTCTTAGATCCTTATCCCTTCTCATATGATCTTATCGATACATTACCATTAGGTCGGCTTTTCTGTTTAGCTCGGGTATCTACCCTTCAGGTCAGTTCGGTATTTAATTGAGCTTGGTAACTTCCTTAGGTAAGTTGACTCGTCCAGGGTCGAGTTGACACTTAGCTCCTTCTTTGCCTCTCCATTCGTTTGGCTATTCTTATGGCCTCATCTAATGTGATGAACTATTGAAGTTCCATAATGTCTCTGATATTACTTCTTAATCCAGTAAGGAATTTGGATACAGTTCATACTGGCGACTCTTTTACTTCAAAGTGAATCATGAGTATTTGGAATTCTTGAATGTATTCATCAACAGTTTGGTCTCTTTGTCTCAACTCTTGAAGTTGAGCAAAAGTGTCCTGTAGATATGTATCCGGCATAAATCTGTTTCTGACTATCTTCTTTATCTTGGGCCAAGTACTTACCTCTCTATATCTTTCTTATCTTCTCATGATTTGGAAGTTCTTTCACCACATGGCAGCATATCCTGAGAACTCAACAGCAATAGTCCTCACTTTCTCTTGATCCTTATATTAATAATAAAAAATACATTCAACCATCTCTTCCCAATCCAAATAATCATCCGTACTTCTAAACCCATTGAAGCTCAAAATTTAAAGCTTCACATGGTCGGCAGCTCAAAGTGCTCAAGCTCTCTCTTCTTCTTCAAACTCTTCTTCCCCATCATCATTCAAATCTCCCAAGTCAATCCTTCTTCTCTTTCATCCTCCTACTCCTTTACCTCGAACTTGTCAAGTTGGGATTTGCCCTTTAATAGGTTGGGTAGCTTGTGGAGTAGTCTATATAGCCTTAATAAGTCAACAGGCCATTGCATGAATGACTCTAGTCAGGTCAGCGAAGAGATTAGCCACCTCATCTAATCTCTCATCTGTACTTTTAGAGGTGCCTTTAGGCTGTCGACCGTAGTGGATAATATGATTGTTGTTATCTTTAATACCAGCATTAACACTTGGGCCTATCATTTTCTTTGATAATTTTAGTGCCAATCTTCGAATTTTAGTGTCACAAGACATGTAACGCCCTACAAGGAGGCTTGGTAATTTTTTCCAAAATCTTCATATCACATGTGCACTCATGATAGAAAGGCTTCCTTATAAGTTAGAGGTTGCAAGACTTTAGCTAGTACGTTTATAAGAGTACTTATTCATTTTACTTACATTTACTTATTTATATAAGCAATTAAGGTAACCCAACTATCCATAGTCCACCAAGATTACAAAGAGTTGAAATCACTTACCAAACAATAAGACAGGATAATTAAACTTCTATGACATCAAGTGTTAATAAATATTATAAAGATCTAGCTTAACTAATATAGTCTACTAAAGTAATCTTATCAATCTAATCTAGCTGCTTAAGGAACACTCTGTACTTTGATCTTAGCCTATTTCTAGCTTTTGCTTACCTACAAAAAGTAATTGTTGGGGGGTAAGCATACCATAGCTTAGTGAGTTTGTCTCTTGCTATTACTGTTCAAGCAAGTTGTCAAGCGTTATTAACAAACATGCAATTTAGCTACATATGAAATGAATGTACATGTAGTGACTACAAGTAACACATCCATGGGGCTCCAAAACTATGGAAGGTACCGATTTACGCTGTCTATAGATCAATTATCCCTCGTACTTAATCGTATAGGGCGCCTCACCTTACCTATATGAGGCTGTTTATAGGTATCGTCCTAACATTTGGAATTAGGCTATTACCTTAGTCGAGAATACCATATTAATCAATTAGGTAGACCCCATTTAAGGCTATCCACTATCAACAATCAATACAACTCCTCATGGGCTCACTATTAATAAATCCATTTAATGCCCCACAGGCTAAACCATGCGAGTCCCAACTTAGGTTATTTGCTATTAATCAACTGAAGATGGTCTAATAGCTTTGCCTTGACAAGTAAAACACCATAGGAGACTGCTATGAGTACTTACTAAGTTGATAAATCTTTCTTTAAACTATAAAGCATTTCAAAAATGTATTTTAGCAGATTTTTTAGAAAACTTGGCAAAGTTATAAACATCACAATTTGTAACTAATGGATCATAGACATGTGATAGGTATATTCGGTTATTTTGGCCAAATATTTAAACTTACCAATTTTAATAAGGTGATCACACGAATGTTCACATATACAACAACTAGTCACTCAATAGACAACCAAGGGCAAGCAATAGAACATCAAACAATTATCAAATATAAGTAAATAACAATTCATCGAAACTTCCTCACTTGGCTTGCTTACCTACTTGTCTTGAACTTCCGGATTCCTAAATTAGAAATTAAGCCACCTAAAGCATAATAATAATGTATATATAAGTAATTGGAAGAGGGTTTTTTCAAGAACCTAAAAGTTTACCTAATTACTGAAGCATGCCTTAATCCTTGAGTATAGTTAAAGTTTGTTTTAGCTCTAACTTCTTTATTTTAAGTTTGTTTTTCGCGTGCTTATAATCAATTTCATCGTTTTTGAGTGTTCTTTCATTTGGAAAGGTCATTTTTAGATTTTAGGGTCAGAAAATTTTTCATTTGGGTCTTATAAGTTTGTGTACCCAAAAGGTGAGTTTGGTCACTTTAGGGTTTGGGCCTAGTTTTGGGCTTTGAGCTTAGTTTTTGATCTTAGGCCTTACACTTGATATTTTAGGCTTCCTTTTAAGTATTTTTAGTGAACTTTTTCTATCCAATACTGTAAATTTTCATCTTAGGCCTTGGTGTTGCTCTTATGGGCCTGAACAGGCTCTTAAGTTTAAGACTTCAACTCATTAAGGGGCCTATAATGGATGTTTTAGATGAGAATTAGGGTTTAGTGGGCTTTTTGAATATCTTCCTTTGAGTTTTTTTAAGATAGGTTTATATCTGGTCATATATTATTTAGGCTTGTATTTTGGTTTTCTTAAAACTCTTTAGGCTCATTTTGCAATTTAGGGCCTTAGGCTCAATCCTAGTTAACTCTTTAGACTTAAGCCCATTATTATCCCTAAGTTTAGTTCACTTTTCACAAAGTTACAAATTTAATTATGAGTGATTAAGTGGGCTCAAGGCTCAGTTTATGAGCCCTTTAGTTAAATTTAGGCCTAGTTCATGTTCTAAGGCCCCATATCTTGACTTTATTATAATCCAATGGGCTTAATAGTTTAGTAAAATGATTCAATGACTCATTTTATCATGAGTTATAGATTTGATACTAATTATTCATTGGGTCTCAAGTGGGTTTTTTAAAACCTAATGTCCATTTTAGGCCTAACTACTCACTATAGATCTTATTTAACCTCTTATCTTGAAAGATTAAGTACTAAAACCTAATTGCCTTTAATTAATAATGTGATTAACCCATTAATAATCATTTTACAACATGTTGTTCAACATGTTTAAGGTGGTTTAAGATGATTTCTTAGAGCTTTCTACATATCATGTTCTTAGCTTGCTAAAACATGTATCAAATTACCACTAAAATGCACCTAAAACCATTTTCTACCAAAATAAACATGAGAAATAAAAAATGCAATAGGGATATACATACATGTGTTTCATCCCTAGCATGGGAATGAAAATATGATGATAATTCTTGATACAGACTTGTGGATGAATACATGAACCTAATATCACACGTAACCAAATGAATGGGTCCAAGTTGCAAGATGGCTTGAAAAGTAAACGATAGTCAATGGTGAGCAAGGGGGTTCTTGTACACTGACGATAGACATAATGTATCGATGCTTTGCATGAGCTTAGTCCACACTTAATATGACACATAAGTATCAAAGGTTACTCGCCATTAGTCTACACTCAAATGGTTTAAATAAGAGTAGCTCAAAAGTAAGTAAGAGGATACTTAGCTTAAGAGAGGGTGAAAAGTTCAGTGTATTCTTCTGTATATTCTATTTACGGTCGTTACATTATGTGACTATTTATAGTTCCTTGTTAGGGCAAGTTTGACGTTATAGATAATTACAAAAAAATGAATTACTATTTGCTAAATAAAAAGGAAAATGCTCTATCGGTAAAACATGAAATCGTGCACAACGAACGTCATATTTTGAAAAGGATAGTACGGTTGTCAAAAAGGACTTTATGTGCGGGATTTTACTCTGTGATTTTAACAATGGAGTATTCCGAGCAGGGGTGGGCCTCTGTTTAAGCTTGTTCGGTGTTAGAAGGGGCTAGACTGGGGTTGGTTTAAGGATGGCTCACATTAGGGTCGGCCTTGGATGGTTGGCTCCTGAAAATTATTAGGTCAGCCTCGGTATCATGGAGATTGTTGTATTTAGATTCGATGCTTGGACTAGTGCATAGTAGAGGGTTCGGTTCGGCACAACGGTTGGTTACTTCGGCAATGCCTTGGATAGCATGGAGAGTGAAGTAGTTCAGTAGATTAGACTGGGGCGAGCACTACTCCTCAACGCTTAACTTACCTCGGATGGGTGGGCGGACCGCCTGAGAGAGCCCTCAGGCTCGAGAGTGTGTAATTGGTCCTTGATCGTTATTATCCCCTTTAAGTTGTTTAAGATTTAGGATTAAATCTGATTTAGGTCCAGGTTGCTCGTCTTCAGGAGTGTAGGGTTGGAGGTTGGCAATGTTAAACGAGTCTGAGATGCCATATCCTTTAGGTAATTTAATCCTATAGGTGTTAGGATTAATCCTTTTAAGTACTTTGAAAGGTCCGTTGGCTTTAGGGGATAGCTTGCTCTTCCTCAAACTTGGGAACCATTCCTTTTTTAGGTGTATTCAGACCAAATCACTTGGTTGAAATTCTCTCTTCCTCCATCCTTAACTTTGCTTCTCGAGCTTAATATTAGCTCGTCCCAATTGTTCTACAACCTTTTAGTGTATGGCTTTGATGGCCTTAACCCTTTCAATGGTTAGCTTATCATCATCAAGCATTGGTTGGGGTACTTGGTCCAATGGTAGCTCAAGGTTGAACCCATAGGTGACTTCGAATGGAGACATGATTATTACACTGTGGGTAGTCCTGTTGTAGGCGAACTCAATGATTAGTAGACACAAATCCTAGTCAGCTGTGTTTTATCTAACAACAACCTGCATCAAAGTTCCTATTGTTCTATTAACAACTTTGATCTGTCTATTGGTTTGTGGGTGGCAAGACGTACTGTATAGTAGCTTGGTTCCTATTTACCTCTACAATGTCCTCTAAAAGTGGCTCATGAACTTAGGGTCTCGGTATGAAAAAATGGTCTTGGGAATTCCTTATAGCTTGATTACTTCCTGTAAGAAAAGAAAAGAGATAGCTGAAGTGTCGTTAGTTTTGCAACAGGGCACAAAATGTGCCATCTTGCTAAATCAATCTACAACCACCATGATAGAGTCCTTCCCTTAGGATGTCTTTAGCAACCTAACATGAAGTCTATTCTTAGCTCGGACCATAATTTAGTTAGGATTAGCAAGGGTTGGTAGTGTCCTTGCTTGGTTCAACTCTTAGCTTTTCGGTAGGTTATACACTTTTCCAGCATAGGTTAGAAACTCTTTACCCTTAGCCAAAATAATTTGGAGGATAATACCTCATAAGTTCAGCACTAGCCGAAGTGTCTTATCAATCCCCCTCCATGCGCTTCATGTACTAACAGTTCTCGCGTGGAACAGGTCGGGATACATAGCCTTCTCTTCTTGAATAAGTATCTGTCTTCCCTATGATAGTTGTCCAACGTTCGTCCTTCCTTACAATGGGCGTAGATAGGACCAAAGTGTGGGTCCTTAGCATACAAATTTTTTATGGTTGAAAACCCAAGTGGCCTCGTCTACAGCTCAATCAGGAGGGTATGTTGTCTCGATAGGGCATTGGCCACTACATTGTTCTTTTCGTTCTTGTATTTTATGATATAGGAAAAACCCTCCATGAACTCAACCCACTTGGCTTGTCTCTAGGGTAACTTTAGTTGGCTCTTTAAATATCTCAAGGACTCATGGTCGGTGTAGATAAAAAATTCCTTGGGCAGCAGAGAGTATTGCCATACCATTAGGGCTTGGATTAAGGAATAGAACTCCTTGTCGTAGATGGAATAATTGAGTGTAGCTCTGTGAAGTTTCTTGCTAAAGTAAGAAATAGGTTGGCTTTCTTGGATCAGCATTGCACCTATGCTTAATCCGGATACATCACACTTTACTTCAAATACCTTATTGAAGCTCGGCAGAGCTAAGATAGGGATTATAGTTAGCTTCTCCTTCATATCCTCAAAACTCCTCCCCTCTTTCTTACCTTATCCGAATTCAACATTCTTCTTTAAGAGTTCGGTGAATGGGGCTACAATCGCACTGAAGTTCTTGATGAATCAACGACAGAATGACGCTAAGCCGTAGAAACTTCTCACATTGGCAGAACAGGTCTACTCAAGCCATTCTATGATCGCTTTTATCTTTTCTTCATCAACTTGGATACTACCTCTACTCATAACAAAACCCAAGAAGATTACCTTGGAATGAAAAAAGTCACATTCTTTCAGATTAGCATAAAGTTGTTCAGCTCGGAGTTTTGCAAGCACTTATTGGAGATGCTCTTGGTGAGTCTCTAGGTCAGGATTGTACACTAGTCTATCATCAAAGTATACTACGACAAACCTTCCCAGTAATTCTTAGAGCACATAATTCATTAGCTACATGAATATGCTTGGTGCATTGGAGAGTCCAAATGGCATTACAAGCTACTCGTATAAACCATGTTGTGTCTTAAAGGTGGTCTTCCACTCATCGCCCTTACGCATTCAAAATTTGATGGTACCTAACTTTAAGGTCGATCTTGGAGAATACTCTTGCTCTGCTTAATTTGTCTAACATGTCATCAAGCTTGGGTATAGGATACCTGTACTTGATGGTGATTCGATTGATTGTTCGACTATCCACACACATCCTTCAAGACCCATCTTTTTGTGGTACTAATAAGGTAGGTACAACGTAAGGGCTTAGGGATTCGCATACATACCCTTTCTCCATAAGGTTGTCTACTTGCTTCTACAACTTGGTAGCCTGTTCAAGGTTCAGCCTATAGGCAAACTTATTTAGCAGTACGACTCCTGGCTATAGGTCAATTGCAAGCTTCACACCTCGGATTGAGGGCAGGTCGTTCGGCAACTCTTCTGAAAATAGATTGACAAGTTCCGCTAGTAAGGTTTTTACTTCGGTCGACAGCTTTTTCTCCTCTGGTCTCATCTCCAAAAGTCTCCTGACAAGCAGATAAGTTGGTCCCTCCAACTCTATTTCTCTTTTTAGTTCGGCTTGGGTCAATACTAAAGCCTCCTTCATTAGGGTTTAGCTAAGCTAGGACTACATGACTTTTACCTGCTTGGTAGTCATAGGACTCAATTTTACCCTTCTTCCTTCATGCTTTACAGAATATGTGTTCCTCCTACCATCATATATAACTTCTTGGTTAAACATCCATGGTCGCCCAAGTAGAATATGGGATGCACTCATGGATAGCACATCACAGAGCACTTCATCTCAATACTTGCCAATGCAAATCGGTATAGACACTTGTTTGCTCACCTATAGGGCTCCCTTATCACTAAGCCAATGAAGCTTGTATGGTTTCGGGTAAAGCAAGGTTAGTAATTTCAGTTGCTGGACTATAAATATAGAGGCTGCATTGGTGCAACTCCCATTGTCTACAATTAGCATGCATAGTGATTCATTCACCTTGCATCCAATATGAAAGAGATTTTTTCTTCCTTCATCTTCAGGTACAAGACTGACATTCATTATCCTCTTCAACACTAGAGCGATTGGCATAAAGTTGCCTTCCTCATTGTAGATGACTTCCTCATCGGATAGCTCTGCTTGTTCATCCTCTTTTAGCTCCTTTACTTCTTCATCAGTATTGTTGACCTTAACGATCGGTGCCTCACCTCAGATCACTATTGTTCGCCTGTTTGGATACTGAGTGGCTATGTGTTCAAATCCTTGACATTTGAAACACTTGATCTCACTCGTCTTCCTCCCCGAACTCTGGCTTTTCTCAAGCTTCCTTGAGGTTTCCTTCTCCTCGGCTCAGGCAGCTGGAGCAAGTCGGGTTTCGACAACCTTACTTAGTTTCGTTTGCATTGTTCGGCTTGGAATAGTTCGGTTACTTCTTGATCGGCCAACAAGTGGTTGAAATCTTCCTATTCGATGCCTTTCTATCCTTTGAGTGGCTCAAATTTCATTATCAAGTGTTCTAACATCTAGGGTTTCTAGGACATCTCCAATCTCATACTTTAATCCGCTAATAAATTGAGAAACAATTTGATCTTCAGGCTCTACAACTTCACATCAGATCATTAGCATTTGGATTTCTTTAACGTAAGCGTCCACACTCGATTCTCTTTGTCTCAGTTCTTGTACTCTCTTGAAGGCATATGCTGTAGATATGACTCTCTTCATATCATCCCAACTCTTAATCTCTTGTTCTCATTTCCTTCTCCTAGTAGCTTACAAGTTCTTCCACCATAAGGCGGCATAACCAGTGAACTCCAATACAACAAGTCTAACTTTTACATTATTAGGCACTTCATGGCATTCAAACTACTTTTTAATCTTATCTACCTAATCTAAGTAATCCTTGACATCACCACTACAAGAGAAACTTGGAATACACATCCTTAACTCTTCAACTCTAAGGGCTCGTACATTTCTTTCCTCAGGTTCATAGTACTCTTCTGCCTCGTCAACTCCTTTTGCTTCCTCCTCAATCTCTTTAAGCGCTAACCTTCATCTAGCGTCCCTACCAACTCCTTTAGCTTAAAGTGGGCAAGCTGGGGCATTAACTCAGCCAAACTAACCATTGCTTCACTACTACTGCTCATGTTCTCTAGTGGGGCTAATTCTAACTTGTTGTCTGTCTCCTTGGATAACAGTCACTAGGCAAGCAACCAAGTCAGTAAGCCTATCCAAGCAGTCACCCATTGATTGAGGTAAAAAGCTTCCTTCTTCA
The DNA here is from genome assembly GCA_024138005.1 of Lumnitzera racemosa. Lineage (NCBI taxonomy): Eukaryota > Viridiplantae > Streptophyta > Magnoliopsida > Myrtales > Combretaceae > Lumnitzera > Lumnitzera racemosa. Next base: position 25,086,879 of record JAMXBC010000008.1, read on the forward strand.
TCTTAGGTATGTCGAGTACCACTTTCTTGGTTTCCCAAAGTTCCTTGTACACTTAAATCTGACATTAATGGTTACTTCACAATGATAATTTCATAATAAACATACATTCAACCATACTTTATTTTGGCATATCGAAAACTGGGGAAAATAGAGTATAGGACACTTCTCAACTAATAAATTTTAAAGCTAACAATAGAATTACTATCACACGAGAGCAGTGACAAACTATTAAAAGAACACAGTAGTAGAATCCAGCTTTGAACATAGCCAAGTTTTGATAACAAGATGATATAGACTCGTAGATGAACACACGAATCCAATATCACGCTTAATTGAAGGGGTGGGGTCTAAGCTGTAAGATGGCTTGAAAATTAAATGATATTCGAAGGTGAGTAGGGGGTTCTTGTGTATTGATGATGGATATGACATATCGACGATGGATATGACGCACCAATGATGGATATGATGCACCAATGCTTCATACGAGCTTAGGTCATATTTGATATTCGAAGAGGACACTTGGCTCAAGAGAGGATGAAAAGTTTAGTGTATTCTTCTTTATATTCTGCTTGCAGTTGTTACATTATGTGACTATTTATAATTCCTTGTTAGGGTAAGTTTGACGTTACAAATAATTACAAAAAATGAATTCCTATTTGCTAAATAAAAAGGAAAATACTCTATAGGGAAAACACGAAATCATGCGTAGCAAACATCATTTATCATAAAGGATAGTACAGTTGTTAGAAAGGACTTTGCGCACACGTTTTAAGTCTATGATTCTGATAATGGAGTGTTCTGAGCAGGGGTGGGCCTCTATTCAGGCTTGTTCGGTGTCAAAAGGGGCTAGATTGGGGTTGGTTGAGGGACGGGTCACATTAGGGTCGGCTTTAGATGGTCGACTCCTAATAGTTATTATCTTGGCCTCGAAACTGTGGAGATTGCAGCATTTAGATTTGGTACTTAGACTTGTGTATAGTAGAGGGTTTGGTTTAGCATGACAGTTAGTCACCTCGGCAACACCTTGGATAGCATGGAGAGTGAAGTAGTTCGGTAGATCGGATTGGGCAAGCATTGCTCCTCTGAGCTTAACTCACCTTGGATGGCTCAGAGGACTACCTAAGAGAACCCTCGGGCTCGGAGCGTGTAATCGGTCCTTAATCCTTATCAATTCTTCTACTTTTCTTTAATTTATCATCTTAATACAACTTATGTGATTCCAAAGTTACATGTAACATGTTTACTATACTAAAAATTCTAAGAAAATGCATTTGTATGGGCATGTAAACATGGTAAAATAAGGTAGCATTTTAATAATTTTTTCCATAGTTTTTAAGCCTAGGAACCATGCTCATAAACTCAAACTAGAAGGAAAGTTGAAAAGGGGTAAGTTTACTTTAGTGGAAATTCGAAGGGTCTCATTTCACTTTGTTTATGGCAAAAGAAAAAGCTCCTTTGGCAAAAGATGTTTATTGATAACAAAGTGGGATGAAAGAGGATTCGAATGCAACTTGTTTTGTGTCATTTGGAGGTGGTGGTAAGGAGTTACAGGTTGGGACGTTTAAGTACGTGGCCAAGTCTAAGAAGTTTACTCTTGTTTCCTTCCTTCTTGTTTTTCTTTTGTTTTTGGATTGTGTGTTTAGAAAGTGTTTTTAAGGTTTATTCTAGGGAAGAAGATGGAGTAAAATGTAAATTATGGATGGTTGTGGTGGGGAACAAATCCCTTCTATTCTTGGTTACATGGTATAAGGACAAGTCGAGACCAATTTACTTTTTATGATTTTTTCCAATTGAGGTAATGGTTTATCTATTAAAGGTAAGTGGTCCCATGTTTTCGCAACTAATTATCTTATCCTATATAGTTAATTGTGATTATCTTTAGCTAATTGGATATACATAGATGATTAGAATGCAATTTATGCTTACAACTCTAATTATTAGTATAGATGACCATAGTTAGGCATAGTTTAGGGTTTTTCATATTTAATTAAGTTAATCAAGCCTATTAGACCATTTTATCTAATTAATTTAGGTTTTCTAAGGGTTAGAATCGATTATCATTAATCAATTATGATTTTAGAAGGCATATTGGGGTTGTTATAGTAATTTAGTGAATTACTAGTGATTACTCAATAATGTGGCTATATAATTAGAGTTTATTAATTAAATTAAAGATTTTGACACTAAATTAGAGTTCCTAATTCATTTTAGGGATTCTTTCATTTTAGGATTTTATGAGGGGTTTTAGGGCTTTGAAGGTACGCTTATGATTTTAGTGTTACTTTTAGAGGAAATATATTTTTTGAGATAAATTAGTAATCCCATTAATTCAAAACCCTAATTAACTTAATTTGATTGATCATTATCATTTTTAAATATCTTCTATTGTTCATTATCGAGTTTATGCAATTTACGTAATTTAAGTTAAATGTTTTAATTTAAGGTTTTCATTACGTTTGAAGCTTAATATAAGGTTTTACTATTATAGGGATTGAGGTTTAGAGTTTTTATGCAGTTTGAATTTTTTTATTTTTCGTTACAAGTACTTAGGTTTAGAGCCTTTATACACGATTAAGGTCTTTCGAACTCTATCTTTAGGGTTTTTCAAGTTCATTTTTAAGGTTTTGATTTAAAATTTTGTTGATTTTAATTTCTTCATTCTAATTGAGCTTAGGGAATATCATTGGTTTTGCCAATTTGATTCTAAGTGTAAAATGTAAAATTTGTAAGGTTTATAGGACAAATTGCTCTAAGATGCTGGAGATTTTTGTAGTTGTTGATCTACATTTTTATGTTAATCTAAAAGTTTTGCTTCACTCCAACGATACCATCTTGTGAGATAAATTTGAAGAGCTTTGTCTAGATTTGTGGGAGAAATCTCTTGAGTCGATTGGAGGTGCTATTAGATTTTCCAAATTGTAGGTTTGTTCTTATTTTCCTCTAGATATACAAGATTTTTGGCTAAATTCTTTGTTTACCATTGTTTTATGAGATCTAGGTTTTGTTTTGTGCTAAAGCTAGACCCAAAAAGATGGCCTTTATAAGTAATGGTGATCATGGTTTTTAAGTATGATTAAAATGGGGATTCTTGTTAAGTTTTTAGGTTAATCAAGTGGTGGTGGTGATGTGTGAATTAAAAAGAACGTAGCCCATCACATACATTAGCCACATTTAAACATCACTTAATGATAAAAGATAACCAAATTTAGATATAGCCAATAATCATCATTACCTACTTATAAACATAGCTATGTAGTATATCTTTGAAATGTTTGATATGAGGAAAGATATATATCTACATTTAAATATCGCCAATGATTATAGATAACCATGTTTAAATGCTATCAATTTTCTTTATTAGCCATGTTTAAACATAACTAACGTGTTACTTTTTTTAATATTTTCATTAGTGGGAAAATTGTATAACCATGTTTAACCGTCGTGAATAGGTTGAAGAGAACCACATTTAAATGTCACCAATATTCCTTATTAACGACATTTAAACATAATCATGTGTTACTTTTTTCAATATTTTCATTAGCAAGAAAATTGTATAACTACGTTAAAATGGTGCATAAGTTTGAAGATAACCACATTTAAACATCTCCTATATTCATTCTTCTGCTACATTTATGATGTCAATATAACAAATTATATGCATTTCAACCATACTTAAACATTGCCAATAGTTACATGTGGTAACGTATAAACATCGCTGATTATTGGATGTTTAGTGATGATTCTTCCCTTTGGCAACATTTACTTTATTAACATAGTGAAAGTGATTCCTAACGGATCTTTGGCAATGCCTTTAGGCCATGTTTATTAAACATGGAAAAATATTATTGATGATGTTTTTCCCTTAATCAACAATGTTAATAAAATGTTTCTTAAGATCAGAATTCTTGTAGTGAATTTCCTTAACTTAATCTATACTAAGCGCAGTCTATTTAATATATATTAGTCAACATTAAATTAAGGAAAAACATTTTTTTTCTCTATAAAAATGTTTAGAAAATATTTTTGAAAAATAATACGGAATTGTCAACCAATAGAACTAGTAAAAAAAAAAAGGGAAATTAAGGGTTTTGGGGTGAAAAAAAAAATCCTAATTTAGCGATTAGTTCACAAATTTTCTAAAAAATATATTTTTTATTATGAATTTACCCATTTATTTTTATTAAGAAAAATCCTAAAAAATATAATTTTATTGCCTAGTTTTGAAAAAAAAAAAATACTAAAAACCAAACTTTAGAAAAAATAAAACTAATTTTCAAAAAATCTTAAAAACCTAACTTAAAAAAAAAAAAACCTAAATTAAGATTTTTATTTTTCAAGGAAAAAAAATGTGACAAAGTATTTTTTCACAAAAAAATCCCTAAAATACCTATAAAATGACATTTCTACCCAAATCTCCTAAAATATGTAACTTTAGTGTAAAATATGCAAATGCTAACGAAAAGATATGAATTTTGATGAGAAATCAATTTTTCTTAAAAATGTAGATTTTATATGCATGGTGCAAATTTCATGAAAAATTGGCAAATCTTAACAAAAGATGCAATTTTTCCTAAGTGATGTAATTTTAACTAAAAAGATGCAATTCTTTTAAAAATATCCCATTTTACTTAAAAATATATAAATTATTTAAAAAATGAAAAATAAAAAAAAATGAATTTTTATTAAAAAATATGCAATTTGTATTTTAAATATGAAATTGATTTTTTTTGTGTACAACTTATGCTAAAGATGTAACTTTATGTTAAACATGTAATTTTTACCCTAAGTATGCAACTTATCTTAGAAAAATGCTAAAATATTGCAATTCTAATAAATATGTCAAAGGAAATAAAATTAAAAATCTGACCATTAATGCCACTACTTGCAAAATATGCATGTTAGTACTCTTTTTTTTTTTAAAAAAAAAAATCATGAAATAAAACTAAAAAAACTGCAACTAATATTAAACTAATAACCTATACAAAAGATAAATTAAAGTTAGTGCTGGTTCTATTCTATTTATTTAATTACATAGAAAATAAACATATTCTCGAGCTTAAAATTTTCCCGGTTTTTATTATTTTCTTTAATCTAACCTATATTGAACCTTATACCCTTTCAATATAGATCATCAATTAGGGATTGAGAAAAACTTAGATTTTTTTTTTAAATTTGAAAAAACTTTTGGACTCGCTACTCGATTGAAGTCAGGAAAAGTGTTAAGTCATAATTATTTAGAAGGATCAAGCACTTTTGGATGTTGTCTTAAATTTTGGAAGTGACATTTCAAGAAGCTTCAACATGTTATGTATGGGATATAACTCTAAGATTGTAAAAATTGTTACTTAGACTTTGTACCAAAATCATGTATAAGAATATTTAGTTGTGATACTCTTGAGTTTGACTCACTAATGTAAAGAACTCGACTATTGTTTATTGTATTGTAAAATAAGCGATTTGGAGCTAAGTGTTTATGTTGTTGTTGAATGACAGGCGAAGCACAACATTTGCATATGTATCTAACCTTATAGAAAAGTTCTTAATAAGGTTAGAGTCCTCAATCTATGATTGGAAATAGAAATGGGTTGTAGTTAGGTTGGCTTCTCAACTAGATTTTCCTACTGCTTGGAGTTAGTTGATCAGACTATCAGATATTGAGCAATTACTCCCTAATGACCAGAAGGCTCATGATATGATTAGTGAGGCTTACAACCATAAGTAGTTCCTCTGGGATGCAGACATCATCATTTCTAAGTATCTAATGACACTTTAATCTTCCTTAGGGGTAAAGCATAGGTAGATGAAGGTGCTATTGGTACTTTTGATGGGAATGTTGAGGGCAAAGATGAGAGCATTGTCATTGACCAAGGTATAGGCTTTTGTGATCTTATTGTGATGAAAGAGGCTTGTAAGAAGAGGGACCTCAATGTCTACATTGGAAGCTAAGTGGTCTTCCTTGCCCATATTCTGTACGACGTTTGTAAGTTCCTTAATTTTTATTTTACTCTTTCTTCAATCTAATTTCTTGGATATTTCATTGCAGACATGTTGTTTAAGGACTATAGCTTAAAAGATCTATTTGCTAAGCTAAAAGCTAGTAGATTGAAGGGGAAAGAAGACCCAAAAAGAAGTCTGCCAAACAAGTTCTTGCTGAGCCATCAACTAAGCTACTAACTAAAGCACCATCGAAAGCTTTAGTGAAACTAGTAGCAAATATTGCTAGCTCCTAAGCTGGAAAGGAAAAGGAAAGTCAACAAGTTAAGGGGACTAAGGATGCCCAGCAAGCTAAAGCTGCCACTAAAAGAAAGGTCGCTAAGGTCATGGAGCTAAGGAAGCAAATTAATACTCACGAGTTTCCACCCTTAGAGAGAGATTTGAAGAAGGGGAAAACCTCTAAGAATGACAAGTTAAGGAGCAATTTTGAGAACCTGAACGAGGATAAATAGGCCCCCTTCATGATTTCGAGCTCAATCACTCCCCCTAAGAGGCAAAACACTGAGCTCTTACAATTTGTCCCTTGCTAGAATGTTAGTATTGTTAATTGTACCCTAGAGAATGGTTGAGTAGCACTGGAGTTGATGAGGGCATTTGCTTACCTTAAGATGTTCAGCACTTAACAAACATAGTCAAGCTTTGTCAGAACTTTAGATCTGATAGCTTATTATGTCTTGCTACCTCTAGTTGTTATTATTTGAGTCTTTTCCTAACCTTTTAGGCTTAGGCTTATCGAACTTATTTTCTAACTTCATTTTAATTTCCTAAAACTCCCAACATCTGATGATGATAGTAAAGGCATTGGATGAAGAGAAGACAGCCTTAAGTTTTCTTTCTTAACTAATCTTCATTTTCATTTTTAATTTCCTTGAACTAACAATTCCTTTTTCTTCTAGATTGCTGAGGAAGCCAAAAACCAATTGGCTAGCGTGGAGGTTGAGAAGAAGAACCTCTAAGAGAAATAGGGTAGTGAAACGACTATGTTGGAGGAAGAGAAGATGAAGATGGAAGAGCAACTTAAGGCTTAGAAGGAAAAGGTAGAAAAAGAGGCTAAGGCAAGGGTGGAAAAAGAGGCTATTGTAATGGAGGAGCAAAAAAAGTGCTCTTAACTGGTGATCGACCTCTAAGGGACACAGAGTGAGGTCGAATCCCTTAAAAGTAAGTATAGCGAGGAGCCCTCCCACTTGTAAAGCTGTTATTGGAGCTAAAAATAAAGATGATTGAGGTCGAGAAGGAGTAAAGTTCTTCATGGAAAAAACTTATGACAAAGCATACTAGGATATCTAGTTAAATGAGGAATATAAGAGTTTGATGTGACGAAAAGTGTTAGATGGAATAAACTTATCTTAAGGGGAGATCCTCACTTACCATCTTGATTATGATTTAAGTTGTTTGAACTTTGCTAGACAAGGTTAGGAGAGTGAATCCTCTATTGATGAGGCTAATGTTGGTAAGGTTAAATTAGAGGAATAGCCAAGTGAAGATGTAGGAATCCTTACAGCTAATTCGACTAACATACAAGAATAAGGTGATGCTCTTAAGGTCATCAAAATGCCTGCTCTTGATCCTTTGGCTAATCGTCAACCCAACTTTGCTTAAGACTCTAATAATCAAACTATTGCTATTAACTAATCTCAAGAGAAATTATTTTCTCTATGTTTATTTTATTGCTGTTGATAAAGTTTTGTTCTTAGGTCGGTATGTCGACCTTAATTCTATGTAATGACTTTTTTGAGACTCCTTTTGACATTTCCATTTTTGAACCTTAAGATCATTTATGTATTGTTGGATATTTGTATGGTTGCTTGTTAGCTTCCTTTGGTAAATTTTGGTTGCATTTATGAACTCTTAACCTGTACATTGATTTGCTTGGTTCATTAATTACTTCATTGTCTATATTTGTTATAGGAGTTTTAAGTAAAGTTCCTTACATTATAGTAGCTCAGGAGTCCTTAGTAGGATCCATATGTAATTGATTTAAAAGCCTCATAGGGACAATAGATTATTTATCTGGGTCTGCTAGTGCCTTAAGGCTTCTAAACAGTTGGTTGCTCGACTTAACAGGTTTAGAACTTCAGGTTTGCCATTAGGGCTTCCAAATAGCTTATCATCCATTCATTAGACTTAGAGCGATCAAATTCATAATATCTCATCACCTATTTATTAGACTTAGAGTGTCATTCTTGTTTTCTGCTAAAAACTTAGGTATACATACTAGCTCATCATCATTAAGAGGATTTATAGCTATCATTCCTATTACTCTTATTAGAGTGTAAGGCTTTCACATCTTGTCATCCTTTCTCAAGACTTAGAGATCTATAGACATCCTTTTCTTATCGTCCATCAAATATAAAACTTAAGGATTTAGTACTTATAGTTTGCTCATTGCCCTATAATAAGACTTAAAGACCTTTTAAGCTCTCTCTTATTAGAGAGATTGAGTGAATATCATATCTTTGTTTATCATTCAATTTATGCTCTTTCAACAGGTGTTATAGTAACACAAAGTATAGAATGGAGCAATGTTGGACAACAAACAAACACGTTATTATATGGAATGTTGGGAATGAATTAGATCATTCGATTGGCTTTGACCTTTCAAGATGAACTGATACATAAGGAGATGAATGAAACCTCTTAGTAAAAAACAAACAAGCTTTCTAGCAAGTCTATGGAACAGGTCTACGTACAATCACATCATAATTCACAAAAGCACCAACATTGAAACATGATAAAAAGAAAACACACAAATAAACAAACAAAAATATCTCTTCTGTTCTTCGGATGTGCATCATTCAAAATCTGGTATGAGGTTGTCAGCATTCCATGCCCATGGGATGGGTTGTCCATTAAGTCTTTCTAGCCTATAGGCATGTCCATTCCCTACCACTTCCTTCATTTTGATAGGGTCCTCCCTGGTAAGGGTGAGTTTCCCTTAGCATTTTCTAGCTCTTAATACTTGAAGTTTCTTGCAGACCAAATCACTAGGTTAGAAGCACTTGTTCTTGACTTGCTTATTGTAGTATCGAGCTACTCACTACTAATAAGCAATTAGATGAGTTTCGGTCTATTGAGCCTGAAATTTTCAATTTTTATTTGTTTTCCTTAATTTGATTTAATCCAAACCCTTTGCCTATGTAATTTAAATCCTTAGCTGAAATTAAAGAAAACCCAATTTCTTATTTTTGAAAACAATTGGAGTCGCCACTTAGTAGAACTAGGAAAAAATGATCAAATGAGAATCAATTAGGCGGATTGATTCTAATTCAGCCATTAGCATACAGTTTTGAAAACCTTAATCAAGAAAACCAAATACCCAAATATTAGGGGCTACCTTATTAAACCTTAATCGGGTTCTACCTAAAGCATTCCAAATTTCAAAACACCTTACTTACAATATATATTTATAAGCAAACAAAACTATATCTATAGAAATGAAGGAATTCAAGAATCATGCACAAAGAGGGAAAAATAAGTTTTTCACATGTTTTAAGTTGCCTCATAGGCACCTATGTACCCACAATTCGGGATTAGACTTCTGTAATTCTTTTGGAAAATCTTAATGTGTTGGTGTCTTTTAAATTTGGAAATAAGTCAAATTTAAGTTTTTTTTTTTATTATTTCACTAGTTCAATTTTTATTTAAGAAAAATTTTAAAGGGTCTTAATTTTAACGATTTTCTTGGAAAACAAATTCTAAAGAAGCCTTAACTTTGGAAATGGTTTATTAATTTTAACTTTTGAAATCAAGTTTTTCTAAGTGATTCAAATATCTTATTTTTCTTTTTTTTTTTAATTATTGTTTTTATTTTTTCATTTTTGATCGAAGCATAAAAGATAAAATAAAAATAAAAATAAAAGGAGCTTTCCTTCCTTCTTTCTTTTTTCTTTTTTTCTTCTCTTTTTTTTATCCTTTGGATTTTTTTATCAATAATAAAAATAAGAAAAGAAAGAAGAACAAAAAGAAAAAAAAAACATGAAATACATTTAAAAAAAAAGAAGAAGAAAAGGCCAGACCAAAGTAGGGGATGTGTACAAAGGCAATACAAAGTAGGGGATTTTTTTACCTATGAACCTCAGGTCAGAATTGGTCTTTAGAGTGAGTCAGAGGGGAGAAACGGATGCAATAGCCAACAAGAGGGGGGGGGGGGTGGCATTAGGTGGGGTATAGGGAAGATGCCTTAGCCAATGATAGCTGTTCGAACAATGGTATACGGTGGCAATTATGGTAGGTATTGGTTAGTGGCGATTGAAGGTGGTTTGGAGTAAAAGATAGGTAGGGTCCTATTTATACTGTTTCAAGCTTGGTTTTGTGAGGCAAACTTAATGAATGCACAAATTGGCCATGAATGCAAATCCCTAATTTTAAGTTTTTTCTTGATTTCCATAATCAATTTGAGCATTGAGAGGAATGAATTTGGTCTCATTTTTTCATTTGATTCAAAGAAGGCCTTTTAAAGTATAAGATTAGATCAATAAATCATGTACTTATGTGTGAAAAGTGCATGAAAAGATGAGGTAAAGTGAGGTGTATGAGTGTGCTCGCGCGAGAAAACTAGAGAATGAAGAGGGAAAGAGGGGGAAAGGGAAAGAAAAAATGCTGTGATGTCATGTCAGCAATGCGAATTAATAGATGGAAGCCATGTGTTAGGGTACAACACATGTACTAGTAGAAGATTAACATGTGGCCTGATGGATAAGGATAGAAAAGAAAAAAGAAAATGCACATATAATGCATGTCTTAAGTGTCGAACCCAACATCTCTTAGTCATTTCAAGCATAAGTCCATGTTCTAAACTAAATGGCCTATTGGCTTGTACCTTACTTTTAGGTATACAAAATGTACTTAAACTACTCTATCTAAGCTTAAATAAAAGAAAACAACTTGACTCAGTTAAATAAACTCCTAAAAATTACTTAAAATATTATTAGTACTAAAAATACTTATTTATATATTACATATTTTTATTCTTTTCTTCTCTCTAATTTTTTGTTGTTGCTTTTTTGGGTATTGTTGTATTTTTTTATGATTTTTCTAATATTCTAATTTTTTGTATTTTTCTATACTTTTACTTTTTTTTTTTTCTGAATTAGGACCCTTTTTCCCTAATTTTTTTTTATAACTATAAGGGGGAAAAAATGTGCTGTTTATTATTGCCTCTTTTTGTGGTGAAGTTTGAGTAAAATTTTATCATAAAAGACAAAAATATACAATCTTTTTGCTTTAGGGATGAATTTCCCCTTAGTAGTGCTACAAATAATTGGTTATCTTAGGTCCAATATACTAGGGATTTGGTGAATGGTGAAAGATGAAAGAGAGAGAAGGCGCTTTAAGAGCTAGCTAAGACACAAAATGGGTTTTTTATAATGGTATAGTATCATATGAGTTAACTATAACCTTAGAAAGTCTTGAAGAAAGGGTAACACTATCAAAGTCAATAAGACCGTGACATTGACTAAAGGGTAACGCCCTAAGAGTTGGCAAGAACCCTAAAAGATATTGAAATGGAAGGTAGCATCCCTGCAAGCTAGCAAGAGCCCTAAAAGATATTGAAATGGAGGGTAGCGCCTTTGTAGGTTGGTAAGAACCTTAAACAATACTAAAAAGAGGGTAGCTCCTTAGCAAGCTTGTAAGAGCCCTAAACAATATTGAAAGGATGATAGTACCCCTATAAGTGATGAGTTTTAAAATGGTTATATTTTAATTAGTGATTTTTTCATGATTTTCTCTTGAATTTTATTTTATTTTTAGATAATGATACTTAATTGAGTAAATTTTTTTTTCTAAGCTTTGAAATGATCTATATGAGAAAATGAGAAGATAGAAAAAAAATTTTACTTAATTCGAAGCTAAAATGAGCAAGTTATGAAGGTTTGAAGATCGATACAATTGAATGACATGATTGTATCGTTTGTAGGTGAATTTGGAGCTTATTTTCAAATGTTATGGCCCAGTACACCATCAAAAGACACGACCATGTCCTTAGTCATGTCATTTCCAGTTTATAAAAAAAAAAAAAGAAAGTTGTAACCTTGAGTTACAGCAAAAGATACGACCAAAAGATACGGCCGTGTTTGTAGTTGTGTATTTTCCAGCCGACCTATTTTTTTTTTCTCTTCATATAATCCTTTGTTAGGTTTTGTTTAAGAGAGAGAATAGATTAGACACAAATTTTTGGAGAGTTTTCAAGTCAAGAACACTTAAGCGAGTAAGGCAAAGAGAATACTCAAGATTCAACCTTTGTAGAATTTTATGATCTTTTCTTCTACTCCTTTCTATTCTTTGATTTTAGTTTCTTATTTTATGATGTGAAGAGAGTAGATTTATAGTATCTAGGTCTTGTGAACCTAGATCTTTCATGTGATGATTGATTTTATTTAGATCTAATAAAGATCTGTATTTTCTTTTGAATTAATTATGTGTTCTTACATGTTTAGGTTAATACCTTTGCAGGTTATTAATTTAAATTTAATATTATACAAGAAGATTGAGAGATTTCTTATATAATTAGGTCTAGCATAATTGATGAATATTTATGTAATGTTGGAGATAAGTTGCAAAATTTTTCCGAAAGTATAATATTATCTTTAATATTATATTTTCAAGAGATTTTACTGTGCAGTTAATGCAATCTTGGATTATGCTATGTAGAAGTGATTTTATTAGGTAATCTAGAGATTAAGGTTAATAAGCTTGAGAAAGTTATTGACTTTAAAAAAGAGTTCTCCCAGTCAAGAGGAAATTAAAGATTTAATTAGATTATTTTTAGGAAAGTTGCATATGTAGATCTAAGGAATTAAGATCTAAGTATGACGTTGAGTTTTGAAGTTAATCTTTAATAGTCTACTTGCTTGTTTAATTTTTGATTAGTTGTTAAATTAATTAGCTACTACAAATTTTAGTTTAAAGAATTAAGTTATTGAATTGAATTTGTTCGGTTAAATAATAGAGTTAAGGCTAGTATTATTATTTGAGGTCTCTGAAAGATCAATATTCGAACTCATAATTTGCTTTATTATAATTTGATAGGTACACTTACCTTGTATTAAGTTTTTGGTACAGTTGCCAGGGACTTGGATATTAAAAACATTCGTGGCTTTATTAGTTTAACCATTCTTTTCTTTGTTTTTCGTTATTTTCTTTTAATTGTTTTAAGCTATGACTAATCTTTACATTTTTCCCCTTTATAGTGCATGATAAGAAGCCAGTCAAAAGATTTGATTGAAATCACACCTGAAATTGAGAGGACGACTTTGAGAAATTTACTTGATTTTGTATTTTAGTTTATCTTTTCTTTGCATTTGCATATTTTATTTTATTTTATTTTTTTGTGAATTGGGGTTAAGGATATTTCAATTTACTAATTTGAATTGTCTTGGCTATTAAGATTAATATGGAGTATAATTGGTGAAATTAAGGAGATAGCTATTGGAATTCTTCTTATAGCAATTATGTATAACCCGTACCCATGGATTATGGGCATATGTGTTGGTATTGTAGGAATTATTATTGTTCCTATCAATGTTTTAATCCCAATACCTAACATATACATGATTCCAATTTCCAAGAAGAACAACTAAGAGAGAGATCTCTAAAGAAAACTATTACATATTACTTAGAAAAATATGAAACCAAGGACCATTTTACTTTTAGTGACCTAATCCGACCCAAGCTGCTTTGCCATATCAACTTAGTAAACAAGTAGATGAGCTGCCACAAGGAAAAACTATGGTAGAGTTGGCACCTTTGACCTTAGTAGTTTTGACCCTTTATTACCTTCAGCTACCTTCTTATACCACTATAGGTCTTCAAAGAATAAGTCTTTTCACTCCCTTTCAAAGAATGGTCATTCAGGACACATGGAAGAGTTCTTGAATAATGGAGAGAGTGAGTTGGTGGTTGATGAAGAAAAGGTGTTAGGAAATTTAGAGGATCCCATTAGCCATGAATATGAAGCAAAGTTTTTTTAGAGTGGAGATGAGTTAAGGGAGAACACTGATATGACATTTAATTCCTACAATCTACAAGTACTTCATAACATGAGTGAAGAGTGTGAGAATCTCTTAACCCCAATTGATGATATTAAAGAGGTTGACAAATAAGTTAATGTAATTGACATAGGGCTCTCTTTATTTTCTTATTATGAATCTTTTGTAGGAGAAGTAATGCAGAGATGGAATACCTGGAGCTTCCAAGATATGTTATCGAGTTTGAGGAGACAAATATTGTTAAATCTTCTCCTATTATTGAACCTACCATAAGTGATTTCATGGGAATGAAGCTACACTTAAGCATATATTTGTTGAGAAAATAGTCCTCTACATCTTTAACTTTATGGGAAAGGAATACATTCCCATAGAACCTTAGTAGAGGTAATTCAAGTTTTTTACTTTTAGTAGTAGTTTCAGTCTTAGTTTTCACTTTAATTTTCTTTATTGCATTTTATTTTCTTTGTTTTGCCAGGTCTTTAGGCATTCAATGGATGGAATTTCGTAGCATGGTAATTTCAAGGAATTTGGTGTCAAAGTGCTCAAACTGGGGAAGTTTTAGCTTTCCTTTTATCCTTTACTTTTCTTTCTTTCCCTTCTTTGCTTTTGATTTTTATGCTTTGATTGTTAAATGTACATTGGGGATAATGTACAGTTTTAAGTGTAAGGAAGGAGATATAGATATTTTTACAAACTTTTGCTACTTAGGAGACCGATTTTTTGCATTTAACCCAATTTTATTGTTTTATTGACTTACAATATTTTAAGAATTGATAACTTCCAATGAATTGAAAGTAATTTGAATACTTGATCTTTAATGATTAAGTCATACAATGCTAGAGTTAATAGGTGAAATCTATGTGGAGTGAAGTTATGGATTATTTAGATTAGGATTTTAAGGATTAGGATTAAAGCAACATCACTAGTTAAGGGTTAGTCATGATTATTTTTAAAGCTCACTTTGATGCATACTTTCCTCATAGATGACTTTAGAGCCTTATAATCCTTGGTAAACAAACAGATGAAATTTATCTTTCAAAAAACCCTTGAAAACTTGAAATTGATAGAGGTAGAAAGTGATATAAATGAATGAATAATCAATAAATAACAAAAAGGAAAAATTGATAAGGATTTGCCTTGGTTCGTTTGAAGACCAAGGTTGAATTCTACTACCAATGCCAAAGTAAACTGAAAGAATAAATTGGTATGAGTTAACCTTGGTTCCTTAGAACAACAAGGTTCTTTCCTATTGCTAATATGAAGGCTAAGTTGATATTGATTGGTATTGATCAGTTAGAAAAGTGAGATCCTTTCTTACTACCAACTAATCGTCCTAAAAGAATGTGCTTAATTTTGTAAATTTGAAACCTTCCTAATGAAAGCATGTACTAAGGGGCGTAATATGTGTTTACTCTAAATTATGGTACTTAGCAAGATTGAAGAGAGGGTTATATACATTTTAGTTAAGTTGGTTAAAATTTTTATGACACATCCCTGGTTGAATGATTGGGAACACTTTAATTTATATGGATTAGCTTATAAACTTTAGTACTTTGTGTTTCTTAGATATTGAGAAAAAAGATTGAGTATAAGAGGTAAGGAAGTTATTTAAAGAAAATTGATTGGATTTGCAAATTGAATCTTTTCGAGTTAAGTGTAATTTTTAATCGGTTTCCTAGGTAGTGATTGTTTTTAATTTAAGAATTCTTGTCTTGATTTTTCTTTGTTTTATTTGCTTAAGGACAAGTAAATTCTTAAGTGTAGAGAAGTTTGATGAATTTCAAAATGGTTATATTTTAATTAGTGATTTTTTCATGATTTTCTCTTGAATTTAAGTTTATTTTTAGATAATAATATTTAATTGAGTAAATTTTTTTTCTAGTCTTTGAAACGATCTACGCGAGAAAATAAGAAGATAAAAACAAATTTCACTCAATTCGAAATTAAAATGAGTAAGTTATGAAGGTTTGAAGGGCAACATAATCAAACGACATGATTATGTTGTTTCTAAGCAAACTTGGAGCTTATTTTCAATTGTCACAGCCTAATACACGACCAAAAGACGCAACACAGAAAAAAAAAAAAAGATGCAACTGTGAGTCACAACCAAAGACATGACTAAACGACACGGTTAGGTCCCCGATTGTATCTTTTCTAGTTGGCCTTTTTTTTTTTAATCTCTTTATATATAAAGCCTTGTTAGGGTTTATTTAAGAGAGAGAATAGATGAGACATGAATTTTGGAGAGTTTTTTAAGGTGAGAACACTTAAGTGAGCAAGATAAAGAGAAGACTCAAGATTCAACCTTTATAGATTTTTATGATCCTTTCTTCTACTCTTTTCTATTCCTTGATTTTAGTTTTCTATTCCTTGATGTGTAGAGAATAGATTTATAGTATCTAGGTCTTATGAACCTAGATCTTTTATGTGACAATTGATTTTATTTGAATCTAATAAAGATCTTTATTTTCTTTTAAATTAAGTATGTGTTCTTACATGTTTAGGTTAATGATTCCATAGGTTATTAATTTAAATTTAATATTATGTGAGAAGATTGAGAGATTTCTTGTATAATTGAGTCTAGCATAATTAATGAAAGTTTATGTAATGTTAGAGATAAATTACAAAACTTTTCTGCATGTATAATATTATCTTTAATATTATATTTTTAAGAGATTTCAATGCATGGTTAATGCAATCTTGGATTATGTTATGGGGAAGAGATTTTATTAGGTAATTTAGAGATTAAGGTTAATAAGCTTGAGAAAGTTATTAACTTTAGAAGAGAGTTCTTCTTATCAAGAAGAAATTAAAGATTTAATTAGATTATTTTTAAGAAAGTTGCATGTATAGGTATAAGGAATCAAGATCTAGGTAATGCGTTGAGTCTTGAAATTTATCTTTAATAATCTGCTTTCTTGTTTAATTTATGATTACTTATTAAATTAATTAACTGCTACAAATTTTAGTTTAAAGAATTGAGTTTTTGAATTGAATTTGTTCAATTAAATAATGGAGTTAAGGTTAGTACTGGTATTTGAGGTCTCTAAAGGATTAACATTCGGACTCATAGTCTATTTTACTATAATTTGATAATAGGCTAGCTAACCTAAGTGGGTATGTCTCTAGAGGACTGGCGACCCTAAATTGAAATCAATTTGAAACTTGGTAATGTTCTTCTAAGCTAACTAGCCTTAAGTGGGAGTGTCTCTAAGGGACTAGACCCTAAATATGAATTGATTTAAAAGCTGGGAGTACTCCATTAAGTTGACTAACTTAGGTAGTAGCATCTCTAGGAGTTTCGCAACCTTAAATATGAATAGATTTGAAACCTAGAGATACTCCTCTAAGCTAACTAACCGAGGCAGGTGCGTCTCTAGGGGACTTGCAACCCTAAATGAGAGTTGATTTTAGAAAACCTCGTCATGCTCTTTGAGCTAACTAACTTAAGCAAACGGGTAAAGTACTCCTTGAGCTAGCTAAGACCCTAAAATGAAAACTTGGTTGTATTTCCCTGAGTTGACCAACTTAGGTGAATGGGCAAAAGTGTTCTTAGATCTAGCTAAGAACCTAAGTGATAAATTTAAACTTAGTTATGCCCTATGAGTTAACTAACCTAGGCGAATGAGCAAAACACTTCTTAAGCTGGCTAACACCCTAAAGAGATGTGAGATGGGATAATGCTCCTGTAGCTGTTTAGTACCTTAAAAAGATGTAAGTTGAGATAATGTTCCTTGAGCTAGCTAAAACCCTAAAAGAGATTGTGAGAGTGGTTAGCGTTCCTTGAGTTAGCTAGAACCTTAAAAGAAAATCAAACAGACAATACTCCTTGAGATGGCTAGAACCCTAAAATAGATTGTGAGATGGGTTAGTGCTCTTTGAGTTAGTTGAAACCCTAAAAGTGATTAAGATGAGACAACGCTTCTTGAATTGGGTAGAACCCTAAAGTAGATTATGAGACCAGTCAACACTCCTTGAGTTGGGTATAACCCTAAAAGAGATTATGAGATGGGTCAACGCTCCTTGAGCTAGTTAGAACCTTAAAAGAGATTGAGATGGAACAACGCTCTATGAGCTAGATAGAACCCTAATGTGGATGTAATGAAGGAGAAGTGCCCTATGGGCTAGATAAGGCCCTAAATGGTGATTAAAGAAGCAAACGGGGGAATGTAACTAATTTGAAAAACTTCTTGACTTGAAAATTTACATAAACAAAGAATTTTGTGAAAACCATTATGACAAAAGAGACATCAGGAATAAGGTCCCTTAATTTGGAAAAGTGTTGAGAGACATCAATCATGAAGAAAACTACATCAGGAAGAATGACTTAGATTATTATGGTCAACTTAAAAAGTGTAACCACATTGGAAGGAAGTAGGTGACATGAATTGAAAGCTTAGCTACTCGAGCCGACATGGATTCTAAAATGAATTGGAAAAAAACTTGTAACAAGCCTTTACTTTCCCTCTTTCTTTCTTCTTGCTTTTTCTTTTGTCTTTTTGTCTCCTTTTTGTTTTTTCTGAAAGTTTGCTAATAGGTATGATCTCTTATTAAAGAAGTAAATGTTATAACCATCCCCTTCCTTGGTAAGAATGTGGGATATCTTATATTCTTCTTAGTCATTGAAAATATCTCTTGACCTAGATGCTGAGCTTTCTGGTAAAGCCTTATGGTTTTAAACATTCTTTTCTTAAGGAAAAGGTAACTCATGATTATTCTAGTCAAAGAGAACTTCCTTATGCACTCTTAGTCTAGATTACACTTTTCACTGCTATTCCAACAATTAGTCTAGTTTGCAAGTGATACGCCTTGATCAGTTTGTTAGGTTTTTTTCTTTTTTTCTTTTTGGTTCAGCATTGTAATTTGTGCTTTTGGTCAAATGGTTTCAAGAGGGATTAATGAAAAGGCCTATTATGAAAAAAATAATTTTATTCAACTCAGGTATATAAGTAGAAGCTTTTAGGAAAAATTAGAATTGTGCTTGCCCCTGTCTCGAAAAACAATTTTTATTTAAGATAAAGTATTCCTTATGATTAGAAGAACTTTTATTAAGTATGGGTAGTATTGAAGGTGGGAAGGCCTTGTATTTGTGATGGGTAAAGGGGTTTTATGTTTGTGATTTAGGATGGCTATGTAGGGTTTGTGTTTTAAGGCTAAGCATGTGATTTAGGGCCTTGCATCTTTTGGGCCTTCTTTGGTTAGGGCTTTTCTCTTACATACAAGCCCAATTTTCAAGCCTTTCTTTCTGTTTTTTATTTTCTTTTTCTCTTCTTCTTCTTTTCTTTCATTTTCTTTATTTATTACTTTGCCTTATTATTTCTTGCTCTTCTTTTCTTTTCTTTGGTCTTAAGAGTGATTATCTATATTGTCGAGTTTTTGTCTTTAACAGATTTTAGGCCCTAAATCTATAGATTCCTAGTATATGGGATTAGGTGAGGTATGTATAAGCTTAAGGTTTTGAAAAGGTGTTGGGTCTTTTTCATTCTAAAGAAAAATAACTTATCAAAAATAGAATTCATCTTTGAATTAATATTATTGAAGCAAGCACAAACCAATTTTATCCTTCACTCTTAACCAATATTAGTGTATGGGCATAGGTGAGGTATGTATAAGCTTAAGGTTTTGAAAAGGTGTTGGGTCTTTTCCATTCCAAAGAAAAATAACTTATCAAAAATGAAATCATCTTTGAATTAATGTTACTGAAGCAAGCACAAATCAATTTTATCCTTCTCTTCTAATCAGTGATCTTAACCTCCGAGTTGCCCAATTGTAGGGTGGTTCTTGATAAGGTTTAAATTTAAAGATATTCCAAATTGGTTCAATATGGTTAACAAAGGATAATTGTATTTAAGATTTGAAAATAATTGCCTAACTTCTTTTTAATCTACGTATCAAATTAAAAAATAGGCCTCCTTTAAGGAATGAGCCCAAAGTATCCTCACTATGATGTTACTTAACTCTCAAAGTATTTATGGGTTATTGTATGGGATATAGTTTGCCTCTTTTCATCCTAAATCTTTTAAAAGTGAGTTACCAATTCCTTAGGGAGGAATTTATATTTATTTACACTAGGATGGAGATTGACTTTACCCCTTAGTTTCTTAAAATTTGCTCCATTATGAATCGATACTTTTCATTCGATTTGAGTTCGAGACTGGGGTTGTATTTGAATTTTTGTTTTGACTTATTTTATGGTTAGGCTTAGTTTTTCCCATTTTTAGCTTGGTTCAATTACTTTGGTGGGTTGGGCCTTATATTTGGGTTAGCTATCTTGATGGGTCGAGTGTTCGTGTTTTGGGTTGACTGCCTCAACAGGCTGACGGACTATTGTTTGGGTTGGCTACCTTAACGAGCTAAGGATTATTTTTGGGTTGGCTACCTTAACAGGCTAAGGACTTTGGTTTGTCATTATCCTCTAAGAATGTATAATCATTAGCAACTTTTCTTTTTTTTTTTTCATTTTTCATATTTATTTATATATATATATTTTGAGAGAGACAAGGATAGGGCTTTATTTTATAGAAACAAAAAATCTAATTACAAAGAAGGATGGTGATTTTGGAGTTCTATTTACAAGTCTATGGAATTTATTTATGTTTCCTTAATGTTAAATGAATGCTATTGAAGGACTATTTACAAAAGGGGAATGCTAAAGAATGAAGAATGATGTGTTAAAGGGAACTTTTATTATCTTAAAATATTGGAATACAAAAAACAAAGATGAAGAGCCTAACATTTATTCTAGACCCCTTAGCTATAATTTGAAAAACCTTAAGCTAAGTCTCTTAGACAAGCTTTAAAGTCTTCCAGTATTTCATGAGTTTCTCCAAGGACTTGTCAAAGAAGGGCTTTTAAGTCTTGGTTGTGAGCTTCAGAACATTTGAGCTTCTCTATTAGATAGGTAATTTTTGCTTCTAGCAGTTGCTCGTGATTCCTAAGGAGGTTCGATAGCCTATCGGCTCTCTGATTATTCACTTGGTCACCTACCATTATCTTTATGCCTAAATATTTCAAGTACAAGAATCATTTTATCAAAAGAATGTGTGTGGAAACATGCACGTAATAGTTATATAGGGTTATTACATCATTGCTTAAGTTGCAACCTTATTGTTGAAAAAAATGATTATGTTTGCAAAACACTTCAATACTAGTAAGGTTGCAACTTTTAGAGGTAGTGTATTAACTCAAGGTTTAAGAAAAGTACATGCAATTGGGGTGGGTTCTAAAGGTCCTTAAGCTCTGTGACTTTACACATTTCTTAAGGAAACGGTTCATTATTAACATCGAAACTTAAGTGGGGTAGCCTAATCAACCTTGAGCTGTGGTTACCTCCGAAACCTATGCAATGGCCCTTTATCTTAGGATCCTAAGGTGGCCTAGGACTAACTATATCTACCCTACATCCTTGATGCAATTATTCTCCTTAATATCCCAAGTATGATGCATTTAAAAAGTGAATATAGTAATTTTAAACAAAATATATTTACATGAAATGAATAATGACAATAAATAAATAATGTATGTATTTTTGAAAGGAAAATTTAATTTTGGAAAGCTTTTAAGTGGCTAGCTCTCTTGCGGTCTCTAATAAAGTCGCCAAGCTATTAAGCTTGAAATTTTTTATTTTTATTTTTTTCATTAATTTTTTTAAACCAAACCTTACACCTATCTAATTTGAATCCTCAACTAAAATTAAGGAAAACTTAGTTTCTTGTTTTTGAAAACAATTGGAGTCACTACTCGATAGAATTAGGTTAAAATGATTAAATTAGAATCAATCAGGCGAGTTGATACTAATTTGGCTACTAGCTTGCGATTTTGAAAACTTTTCTAAAGGGCTTCAAGAAAACTAGATACTCTAGTATTTAGGGTTACCTTATTAAACCTTAATCAGGTTCCACCTAAAACATTTCGAATTTCAAAATACCCTACTAATAATATATATTTACAAGTAAATAAAACTATATCTTAAAAAATTAAGGAATTTAAGAATAATTCACAAAGAGGGAAAAATAGGTTTTTTTTTTACATGTTCTAAGTTGTTCCATAGGTGTCTAGGTACTTGTTATTCGAGATCGGATTTTCGCAGTTCTTTCAAAAAAACTTAATGTATGGGTGTCTTTCAAATTTGGAAATAAGTCGAATTTACATTTTTTTTTCGATTCAATTTTTATTTAGGAAAAATTCTAAGGGGTCCTAATTTTAACTATTTTCTTGGAAAAAATTCTAAAAGAGCCCTAACTTTAGAAAGAGTTTGTCAATTTTTACTTTTGAAATCAAGTTTTTCTAAGTGATTCAAATCCCTTATTTTTCTTTTTCTTTTATTATTATTTTTTTTTACTTTTTCATTTTTGATTGAAGCATGAAGGGCCTTACTAAAGCAGGGAATGCACACACAGGTTAGGGAAGACCTCAGGTTAGAATTGTTCTCTAGAGTAGGTTGGGTTAGAAATCCCGATTAGAGGGGAGAAAAGGATGTAGTAACCAACGAAGGGAGTTGGGGTAGGTGCTTTTGATTGATTTAGATGCCAAAATGAGCTGAGGAAGAGGGCTTTAAGTGGATTTTATTAGGGAAGGGGGGATATAGGGAAGATGCCTTAGCCAATGATGGCTATTTAGGTGGTAGTGTAAGGTAGCAATCGTAGTAGGTATTGGTTAGTAGCAGTTGAAGGTGGTTTGAAGTAAAAGAGAGGTGGGCTCTTATGTTTTTGCGTGTGGCGAAGTCAACTATGATGGTTGTTGGTGTCAAAGTGGGGTAGAGTTAGGGTTTTTTTGGGTGGTGGCCGACGGGTTAGAAACCCTTAGGTTGTGAAGCTTAGCTTAGGAAGGATGGTAGAGGTCACACGAGGAGGCATTCAAGAGTTTAGGACTTAGGTCACTAGTAAAGGCAGTTTTTTTTCTTGAAAAAGCTTTAAGCTCTACCAATTTCATAGAGAGAAAGAGAGAGAGATGGGGGAGTTGCTAGACAGAGGGAGGACTTAATTGTGTGTGTTTTGGTGAATTTGAGAGATGATCCTTGCTTGGAATGATAAGTAGAGATCCTATTTATATTGTTTCGAGCTCAGTTTTGTTAGGCAAACTTAATGATTGCCTAAATTAGCCATGAATACAAATACCTAATTTTAAGTTTTTTTTCTTAATTTCTATGGTTGATTTGAGCATTGAAAGGAATGAATTCGATCTTGTTTTTGCATTTGATTCAAATAAGGCTATGTGGAGTGCAAGATTGGATCAATAAATTATATGCGTATGTGTAGAAAGCACGTGAAAAGATGAGGCGAAGTGAGGGGTGTAAGTTTGTGTATATGGGAAAACTAGAGTAAGAAGAGGGAAATAGGGGGAAAGGGAAAGAAAAAATGCTAATGTGGTGTTACGTCAGTAATGTGGATCAATAGATGGAAGCTATGTATTAGGGCACAACACTTGTATTGACAAAAGATTGACACGTGGCTTGATAGAAGGGAAAGAAAAGAAAAAGAAAATGCACATATAGTGCATGTCTCAAGTGTTGAATCTAAGATTTCTCACTCATTTCAAGTGCAAGCCTATGTTCTAAACTAAATAGGCTGTTAGGCTATGCTATACTTTTTAGGCAAACAAAATGTACTTAAACTATTATGTCTAGGCTTAAATAAAAGAAAACAACTTGACTCACTTAAATAAACATTTAAAAATTACTTAAAATATTATTAGTACTAAAAAACCTATTATATATTATGTATTTTTATTCTTTTCTTATCTCTAATTTTTTTTCTTTCTTATGATTTTTTAATTTTCTAATCTTTTTGTATTCTTCAATACTTTTTACTCTCTTTTTTTTTTTCTGAATTAGGACTCTTTTTCCCTAAAAAAAAAAATATATTCTAAAACTACAAGAGTGTAAAAATGGGGTGTTTACGTGGTTAATTCACACGTTTCATGAATAGTGTCCAAATTAGCTTGGAGGACAATGCCATTATATTTAGGGTTGTAGCTTGGACCCTTATACTTTCCACTTGAAGTTCAATTAGCAATACAACCTTTAACCTAAAAGCCAATTGATATGAGCTTTGACCTATTGGGATCCTCAATGTATTCCTATACTCCCACAAAACATTAGATAGCTCGTCTACCCATTTGCCTCCAACTTAGTCTACCATTTTCTTTAAACTTTGCAATATAACTTTGTTCATTGCCTCTACTTAACCATTCCTTTTGGGATATGCAATAGATGTATAGCATAACCTAATCTTTTGAGTTTTATAGAATTCTCTAAATTTATCATTATCAAACTACGATCATTATTTGTTATGATAGTGTAGGGCATCTCAAACCTACTGAAGATGTTATTAACCACAAAAGCCTTAATGCTCTATTTTGTTATGCTTGCTGCAACCTTGGTTTTGACCCATTTAGTGAACTAGTCTACTACTACAATGACATATTGCCTTTGCTTATCGTCTTTAGGAATGGACCAAGTATATCTAATCCCCATTGGGTAAAACCCCAAGGATTGGTGAGAGGAATCAAGTATGAGCTTAGGCTCTCTCAATTAGAGCATTCCTTTGACATTGATCACATGTTTGAGCTAGGTAAAGTGCATCTTTCCTCATTGTGAGCCACCAATACCCTAGTTGCAATACTCTAATATATAAAGCCATAACTCTAATATGGTTACTATACACCCCAGAGTGTAGATAAAAAAGAACTTGCTCCGTTTTAGATGATCATAGGTATATTAGGTACAACATGCTCATGCCCCTCTTCTAGAAATTTCCATCAATTATTACAAAATTAGTTGCCTTGTAAACAATTCATTGGACCACCTTAGTATCTTAAGGCAGAGTTCCACTCTTCAGATACTTTAAAATAGATCCATCTAATGGTACACCAGATTCTTTTGTTGAACCTCCAAACATTCCATTGTTCGTCTTTCTGTGCTATTCTTTGGTAAGTACTCGATGAAGATCCTTTCTTTCAAATTCAGTAAAGCTATAGAGGCTAACTTAGACAATTTGTCCATTGCATGATTCTTTACCCTTGGAATCTATATCAATTGCTAAGTCTTGAAATTTAAACTAATCTCCTTTACCAATTGTAGATACTTGATCATGTTCTCATCTTTAGCTATGTTACTCCTTGCAACCTGATTAACTACTAGTTGAAAGTCAAAAAGCGTATTTAGACACTTTACTCTAACCCCTTCAACCAACTTGATCCCAAATAATAGTGCCTCATATTCCGACTCATTGTTGTTGGTTAGGAATCTGAATTTCGAAACATAAGAGATTTGAGCCTCCATCGGACCTATCAGAATCAAACTTGGTCCACTTCCCTTGTTGGTCAATGAGTCATTGACTAGCTTACAATTTGGTTACTCCATCTCTGGAATAGATCTTTCTATCCCCATAAATTCCACTATAAAATCTACGAAGATCTAAGCCTTGTATGCCTCTCTAGGTTAGTATTATAACTTGAGAGCACTAAGTTCTAAGGTGTATTTTACCATATGTCTTGAAGCATCAAGCTTGTGTAAAGCTTGTTTCAACGGTTAGTCAGTTAGAACTACAACTTGGTGAGCTTCAAAATAAGGTTGGAGTTTCCTAACGGCCATAATGACGGCCAAACAAACTTCTCTAATTTTGTATACCTCAACTTCAGCTCTCGCAAGACATGACTCACGTAATAAATTTACATGTGCATTCGACCCTTTGCCTGCACAAGCACAAAAGAAAGGGTTAATGACTTATGGATAAGTATAAATAAAGAGTCTATCCTTTGATAGGCTTTGACAAGATTGAGGGGGTCCCATTTGATAACTAAGAGTCAGAACATTCGATCAAGGCTAACTAGACCGTATAAGTGAGTAATTCTTCATATATGCTTTACTTGGTCTTCGTTCTTGAATCATCGGTTTGTCCTACTCCTTATGGTAATTTTACTTTTCTTTTTTGTTCTATGTTCTGCCTTTGGATTGGAAAACTATATAGTTGCCTTGCTATCTCAGGTGGGGTTTTAATTGGGTTGGGGGGGGGGGGGTGGGTGCATCCTATCTTTCTTTTTACTAAAAATCCTGGGAAACTCTGAGATTCTGACCTTATAGATTGTTTTTGTGGTAAATTCTATCATAACTGCTGAGGTTGCTATCGTTATGAATATGGATGTTGGGGGTTCAAGAACATCTACTTCATTTCCCAAGCTTAAGTGGGAAAGGGCTCTCCCTCTCCCAAACAATCAAGAGGTGCCATCTTGCTTGCATTCCCACATAGAAGAGGAATTAAGAATCCTTTTCAATATTAGGCACAAGAGGACCCTATCTAACTGAACAAATTCATCAAGCCATTAATGCTAGATAGGGCTTCTATACAATTATACAAAGCTTTCCTCAATAGAGCAAATTCTTTACAAAAAGAGCACTTTAATTGAGGAGACTTTATTATTTTTATAATCAAGATAGATAAGGATAAAGAGCAATTGTACTCCATCATACGGGATTATGCTTCTAAGTCAAACCCTTAAGGTATATAGTTGTAGCTCCTTTTAGTATAATTAATGGATTGCTTTAGCTAACTCTGTAAAGAGTTGGTATTTGCAAAAATATCTAAAATCTAGTATAGCCTTTCCAAAGGCGATGCCCTTAGCGATAGGGGGAAAGAGTGCTTCTTTCGCTTGACTTTTTTTGAGATTGATGTGACCTAATGCAAAAGAGAAAGGAAGAAAAAAAATGATAGGAAAAAATGTGCTTCGAAGGTGAAAGCCAAAGATTGTATAATCAGGTAGTTCTGCTCATTTATTTTCATTCAAGATCCATTGTCCTTAGGAGAGAGAGAAAGTAATCAACAGGGAGCTATTACTACTACATGGAAAACATGCAACCAACCTTTCCTTCCTACTTCTTCGTTGAAAGGGTAGGGGCTCTATTTTTACATCTGTTCCATGTCTATTTCATCATTAAGATCTCTCGGTATAATTAAATGGTAACTGAATCATCCCAATGGTTTTGAACAAGTCCTAAAAACCCCTTCCTGCATGGGCTCTTTGTTGTGAATCCATTTCTTTCATCCTATTTAGGAATTGAGAATAAAGAGTTATGTTATCTTATCTAAACATTCTTAACAACTCCCATTTTAGATAAGGCATGGAAAGATTATTCTCATATAAAAACAAAGGGTCGGGATAGGGTACACGCCAAGACTTCCTTGAATTTGAAGTTGAGGGGCTGAATCTCTTTATAAAAGGACTTTTCTCTTAATTCTAAGCAAAAATGGCACTTTTTCCTCTAAGCTGACACTCACTATTCTCTTTGGAAACTGGTCTTCTCTCTTTGCAAATAGCTTAGCTTCTTCTTATTAAGTTGCTTATTGCTTGCAGTTACTTCACTTACTTACATTGTAGAGGCGAGTAAATGGTTAGATTAAGTTAGATGGATCTAACTACCCTGTTTGGAAAGGACAATTTCTAACCTTCTTTTAATGAGCCTTCGATTTGGGTTTTCTTGATGGAACTAAGACTGCCCCTCTAGAGAAATTTGAACAATCCATAGTAAGAGAAGATAGATCTACTATTATTTCTTTTGTTCCTAATCCAGCGTAACATGGTTATAGAATGATTAAATGGTTATGTCATGGCTAAATACTAACCTTTCTGAAGAGATTCTTAACAATATCATTGATCTCCCTTCAATGCATGCCATATGAATATATCTGATAAATAACTTTTTTAGGGGAGAAGTAGTGTAACAATAAAAATTTGAATTACTTATGTGTAAGAGAGGTGCATCTTCCATAATTGACTACTTCAATCATTTCAAAGATATTTGTGAGTTTGTTAGCTACTCTTTAGAAATCTATTTCAGTTGATGACAAAGTAATGGATTTCTTGGATGGTTGGATATAGCCTTTATCACTTCGGTAGACTTAGGCCTATAAACTTAGACCTTTTTTTTTTTTTAATATACTATCTTGTATCTCTTTGAATGACTAGTCATCGATAAGTTGTATGTGAGAAAGAGTCTTTATCTCTTAAGTGAGTTCATGACTTGGTTAGAAATTCTTTCAAGGCCTTATAAGCCTTCTCACAATCCTCGGTTTATTAAAATTCAAACAGATTTCCCAAAACTCTAAAAAACTCCACATTTTTTTACCACTCTTGGAGACAAACTTCTTTAATGCTCTTTACAACCAGTTAACCTTTGGACCTCCGTAATAGACTTCGATGATACCATGTCAAGCATAGCTTAGATCTTTTTAAGATTGGCTTCAATCCTACGTTGTCACCATAAAAACTAACAACTTCCTCGAAGACGCACCAACTATACATTTCTGCTAATTTAACTTCAAATTGTATTTCCTTAGTGTGTCAAAGATCTCTTGGAGGTTAGCGAAGTAGTCATTATTCATTTTGCTCTTAACTATCATGTCATCTACATATATCTCAATGTTTTAGTGTATCTAAGGTTTGAACATATTAGTAACTAATCATTGATATGTGTCACTAGCATTCTTTAATTTGAACGACAATACTTTATAACAGTAAGTTCTAAAGTTTATAATGAAAGAGGTTGTATCTGATCAGAGGGATGCATCTTCATCTGATTATATCTTGAAAATGCATCTATGAAACTCAACAAGGCATATCCCGAGGTTAAGTCAACCATCTGATCTATCCAAGGTGGGGGGAAACAATCCTTTAAACATGCTTTATTCAGGCTAGTGAAGTTGATGCACATTGTTCACTTTCTATTCGCTTGCTTAACCAAAACACAATTTGTGAGCCATATAGGATAAGGCTCTTCCCTAATGAAATCTACCTTTAACAACTTCTGTACTTCTACTTCTACTTCTATAGTCGCTTGTCTTTTCGGGGCAAAATATCTCTTCTTTTATTATACTACCTTCACGCTTGGGTCAATATTCAATTTATGGGTGATAATCTCTTCAAGGATTCTAAGCATGTTAGAAGGAGACTAGGCAAAGATATCCCTATTAGCTTAGAGGAAATGTACTATGTTTTGCCTTAGTTCGGCTAGCGTACTAGCTCTGACCTTGGTAACATGCTTAGGATTGTCATTGAGCTGAATTTTCAACATCTCCTCTGTAGGTTCTCTACTTGCTTCCATATGATTAATTTAACCTTACTCAATATTGTAGACCTAATCCCTCTTCATAGCCATAAAAAAAAAAAAAGCTCTAGCTAATTGCCCGTCTCTTTAACATGTTTCTATCCCATTTGGAGTGGGAAATTTCACCTTCCGATGGCCAATTAAGACTACTATCTTAAATGTGTTAATGGAAGGTCAGCCCATTATGTCTTTATAAGGCAAAAGGAAGTCCACTATCACAAAATCAATTTCCTTTTCAACTACATTCTCATTGTCCCCAATTTGTAAGTTCAAGGTGACCCCTCCTTGCACCTTAACTATATTACTATTAAATCTTTATAGATTGTACTTGTACAGCGGTATCATTATGTTTTCGAGCTTAGGTCGCATTTGGTCAAATGTATGTCTGAAAATGATATCGGTCAAGCTTCTTATGTCAACCATTACTTTTCTAACTTTAAAATCTTCTACTTAGCTCGAATATCAACAATTGGCATAATCTATTTCTATATACCTACTATGGCTAAAACTAAGTCTAAGGATAACACCATTCCGGGGGAAGAAGGTGTTGTGTAATACCTTAGGTTTTTTAGCTAGTTGAATAACCTTAGGATCTAAGATCCTAAATTTAAAGCGTTAGGTTATGTTATCTGTTTTATTTTAAACTTTATGGCAAGATTGGAAAAATTAGATAAAATAATTCAAGTAAAGTCAATTTCTCAAAATAAGTTATATAAAATATTATTTAAGAAAAACGTTAATTTATAGATAAAGCTAATAAATATTGAAAAAGTGAAATTTAGCTTTTAAATATAGCAAGATAAGTTAATTAACTTTCAAAAATAATAAATGAAATTGAATTATACATAATATACATGTCCAATTTTTATTAAATCAAACAAAGTTGAAAAATTATAAATAGGACCCAAACCTTCATTTACAAAATTTTATCACTCTAAAAATACAAGAATATAATTTAGAAAAATTATAAAAAAATAAAATAAAAATAGAACAAGAAATAAAGTCGAAATTGGTTTAGGTGGGTTTAATAAGGTGTTGATGTCTTGTTGTGGTGGCCTTTTGGGGTCCAATACACGGTGGCCGTAGGAGCTTTTCCAACAAGGTGTGACGGTTTAATGGTAGCTAATTCAGGTGAATCAAATTTCTAACTAAAAGTTTCTTAATTTTATAAAGATATAAAATGATGTTAGTTAATTATGAAACTTGATTTTTTAGAGTTATTTTAGATGTAGATTAATGTAGTAATTTTATTTTAGTTAAATAATGATTGAAATATAAGGTTCTTAAGAAATTGTCTTGTTTGGACAAAAATTGAATTAATTTTTATAAGTATTAGAGGATGTTGTTTCAAGCTCAACTTTTTTTATATAATATACATAATATATATATATAATTATGGTAATAAGAAATTGTCGAAATTAAGCATGTTTACTATTTTTTATAATTATTTTAAATTAAACTACTAGTTTTACTGAATTGTTAAAATAATTAGTTTTTTATGAAATTAATGAACAAACCTTATATGTTTTGAATTTTAGAGATTTATAAAGATATTTGGAGCACTTAGTTTTAACGTAACACATAAATTTATTTGTTTTCCTTAATTTTTCATAATTTTGAGCTAAAATTGCTATTTTTTAGATAATAGATAATAGTTAGTTTGGTGTAATTCATGCTCAATAATTAAACTACATATTTTTTTGAGTTTATAAGATTTTTTGTGAAATTGATTGGGCTCATATACTATTTATGATGTATTTTCCTAGTAAAAACCTATATATTAGCTTAATATATAATATTATAATTAATATTAGTAAAATATTTGTTAAATCATGTAAAATGAACACTTTTAGATATAGTAAGGGTTGCTGGTCAAGTTTGGAAAGTGGGATTTTAGAATTTCTAGTTTAGATTTAAAGCCTATTCGAGTCAATTACGAAGTTATGATAACATATGGCTTAATAAGTAGTGAAGAAGGGTATTTTTGGACTTTGACAATATTAATAGACTTGATTCTTAAGATATCTTAATAGTATTTGAAATAACGATTGTGATGATGTAAAGTTTATCAAAATTAAATAAGGAATGAGTAAGATACAATCAAATGAAGTTCAAAAATGCAGTAATGAAAGCTTATAATAATTTGGATTCAGCTGGTACTTGACTTGGAAGCTGTGCTTATATTTTCTTAGGTGTCACAAGTAAGGAAGGATCACATCATGAAGTTTAGGATTTTGTGCTATTACAAAGCCTAGGTAAGTGGATCTAACCTATACTTGGAGTAGATATATTGCTACTCATAACACTGTGTGTTATTTGATGCTGTATTGATTAGATGCGGCTATATTTTAGGGTAGACTGATATACTATTATAGTAAATGATGATGATATGGTGATTTTGGATGATGGTAATTATATCTTGGTTGTACTGTTATACTGCTAGGTTAGGTGTTGATTTGTGCTTATGAATGATTGTGCTAATTAGGGAAGTTGAGTGATTACTAACTCAAACTTTTAGGTATTCACCTATGTGAATCCTAAGTGAGATGTTAGAATTCTACTAAGGAGAGTTCAAAAACCAGAATAAGATAACTAGGTTTAATAAAACTTAAAAACTAGTTATGTTGAGTGATGTAATTAAGTTGTCATTGCATCGTATGGCATGGTACGATATAAAAAGGGACCTATGGGTCACAATTTTTAGGATGAGGCCTTCAAGTGATCAAGGAAAAATCGTGGCTTTATGAACTTAGCTTTTCGAACCATATAGATGTGCATTGCTCGAACATCTTAACAATTTTTATAGTTAGATTTGGTAAACTACAGTGTGTAGTCTAAGTTGGCCTTCTTTGCCTCTTTGATTTTGTGAACTATAGTGTATAGTCTAATTTTGTAAAACAAAGTTAGGGGCCCTACTCCCAGGTAGCTCCTAGTTGCCCTTCTTGATATTAGTAGACTACTATAGTATGTAGTCCAATTTGGTAGGGGTCCTACTTTCAAGTAGCTCCTTGTTGCCCTTGGGTTCTTGGACGTTGTATCCAGATGCCTAACTATGTCAACTAATTGGATGAAAATTGGAGGGCATTGGATATCGATACCGATGCATGACACGTGTATGAGCATAGCATGCTACATTGCTAACAATAAGTGCCTAGTTGGATAAATGCATATGTAAAGTCGAACCTACTGGTTATGATTGTAATGTTTCAGTTGTGATATTGCAAAATTGTATTGTTTGTTATCCACTTTGACTTAGCTTCAGTAGCTGAGAGAATAAAATGTTTTATTCTCAAGTTAACATTGTCATGAAGCACCTAACACTAGGGGGGATGTATATTAAGAGTGCGAATTGGAGACGGTGACTTTTGTATGGAACCTATACTAAGTTAGGAATCCTACTGTTGTGAAGATGACAAAAGAAAAAGCTGGTTCATATTTTGATGTAAATATCATGCTATACACATAAGTTGTAATTGAATATTTAGCTGAAATTTGAAGTATCAACCCCTTTATCATGTAAACAAAGTTGTCTTTTGACAAATGAGTAGGTTAAGTTAAGTTTTCAATAGATATTTCTATGTGATGGCGCATTTCATGCTAAGCTAGGATGTGACATGTTAAGGGGTTATAGGTAGGGGAGTAGGGCCCTTTTGGCAAATCAAGAAGAATAATCATCACAGCAATGTACCCCTAAGGTGTGTCATGTTGAAATTCACAACTAGGCATCTCAACATCAAGAATAAGACAATGGTGGTCTGCATAGAGCACAATTGGAGGCTTTGTATGCTAAGTTCACAAAAGATCTAGAGGAAGTCTAAGCTAACAATAGAGAATTAGGTTAGAGGCTCAATGAGGGTGATACCGCCTCTTCTTCTACTTTCTCTCTATAACAAGTTAGGCGAGAGGCAAGTTTAGTTATGTAGGAAGACGCTTTGCCGAAACTACAAGGAAAGCCTCTTAAGGCAGATGAGAACAACCTTCGGCAAAGATAGAAGCCACTAGTAGAAGGAAATTGCTAGTAGACTTATTGCATGCTCTTACTATACCATGTGTGCAAATGCTTATAAAGGGGAGGATTGATGATGCAACTATTTGTTTTCCATGAAGAGTTCTAGTAGACATGAGTTTATGGGATCTAGAAGATTATTTCAAAAAGTTAACCACAAAAGGACCTTTTAAGAAGGAGACTAATGCAAAAGGTAGAAAGGTAAGCCCCTTTATACAAATTATTATGGATGAGGTACTTCCATTGAGTGTCCAATTATGATATTTTGATGCATATGATGAAAAGAAGGACCTAGATGATCATTTGAATATATTTCGTACATTGAAGGAACATTATGCCTTATCTAATGCTATTGCTTACATGGTCTTCCCTTCCATTTTGAGAAATTCCCCTAGCAACTAGTTTAATTCATTGAAGGTAGCATCTATCTCTTCCTTTGACTTATTAGCTGATGAATTTTGCTAATATTTATTAGCCAGTAAACCCTCAGCCAAGGACACTTTACTCCTGACCTTAATTAGATTGAAACAAGGAGAGTTGATAAGAGATTATGTTCATAGGTTCAATCAATTAATGATCAAAATCACCAGTTATGACAAAAGTGTAGCATTGCATGCCATCTATAGATGAGTTAAGGAGGACTCAGACTTCTTCAAGTCCCTTCCTAAGTAGCCACTAACTTCTTTGGACAACTTTACCAAGAGGTAAAAAAAGTTCATTTGTCAAGAAGACTAGATGCAAGTTAGAAGAGAGTTAGAGAAAGACAAGCATGAGAGAAGGTTAGAAAAAGAAAAAGGATTTATGATGGATAAGTTAGGAAGGAATTTTGATGCTCACCGTAAGCTTAATGAACCTCTAAGAGATTGAATGAGGCTGATTTTGACCTTTATTGAGTATACCCCCTTTAACTGACCTATGTTGGATATTTTGATGGAAATATGCAATTGAGGTTTCTTAGCTTAGCTAGAAGGGATGAAGAATAATCCTAAGAGAAAGAGCTCTAACAAGTACTATGATTTCCATGGAGATCTAGATCATAATACAAATGAGTGCATACATCTAAAAAACACACTTGAGATGTTGTTCAAAGGAGATACTTGAGGAAATTTGTGGCTGATAGAGAGGAGTGCATTAAGTGACCTAAGTAAAGAAGGAAAATTAAACAATAACCTCAAAACATCGAGGCTCGACTTAATAATCAAGAATTGGTGGCATAAGACAATGAAAGAAGGGATAACCAAGCTCCTTAAGGGGTTATTAATTTGATCTTTGGCGAATTTACATGAGGGAATACTTTTTCCACAATGAGTTCATTGGACGTACAAGGAGATCATATACTAAATTTAAGTGGAAAGAGGCATAGAATTGATGATATAATTGTTTTCCTAGAGAAGGATATGCAAGGGATTCATTTCTTACAGACGGCGTTAATTATTGATACTTGAAATTGGGGTAAGAAATGAATTGGAAACTTTGCTTGTGATTGCTCTGCAAAACGAAAAAAGTAAGGTTATAAGGGGTACTCTAGCGACTCTAACATGGCCACTTTGATGCCTAAGTTAGAGATTTTAAGAGAAAGGTATAAAACTAAAAGCGAGCGTAAGAAAGTCCAAAAGAATCTATTGTTTGTGCTCTAATCTCCTTATATAGCCATAAGTCAATTTGAATTTAGTAACCACTGCTTCCAAAACTTAGTACGTACACTTAATTTGAACTTAGGACCACTTCTTGATTTTAGGGGACATGGTTGACATCATGGTGGCTGGTTGGTGGTTATTTAGATAAAGAATCTAATTGTTTACACCTAGTGTTAGAATTCGAATCCTTTAGGGTTGACTTTATCAAAGTTTGATTTGTAGGTAATTACTCTAAGTTAAATGAGATCATCCAGATCTATTATGGTTGGGTTGTTTTGTCTAGTTGAGAGGCATTTAACTCATTAGCTTTCCTAAGGTAGTGCATACACCTGAAGAGATCTAAAGGAGGTTAGGAATAGCAAAAGAGTAAGATATAGTCATATCGTAGATTAGACACCACTCTATTTAAGTCAATCTTAACCATGGGGAGAAATTTTTATCAACATTATCAAGCTTTCTGAATACCAAAACGATGGGAAATTTTCAATTTCATGACAAATTGATTGGCAAAAATTAGATTAGTGCATGTGCCTTGGGTTTTGGTGGTGTTTTGGGGGTTTTCGGAAAATAGGTAATAATTTGTTTAAATTTTTTTTCCAAATTTTCTTTTTTTTTAAAATACTTTTTCCTTTTTTTTTTTTTACTATTTTTATTGGCCTTTTCCTTAAGATTAGAGTTTTAAATTAAAGATGAACAATCACCCTAAGAATCTTTTTAGTTAGAGTCTTGTAACCTTTGACTAATAAGGTGGTCCTTATATCATAGGTGTACTCATAATATAAAGATTTTAGGAAAAACTACCAACCCCCCTTGAAGGGCATTATAGGAATGGAATTAAAACTCTAGGTCATCAAAAATAAGATTAGCTTACCAAATGGTGAGATGGGGTAGAACTAGGGTAAGATTAGGATTGAAGAATGAAACACTTAGACTTTTAGAGTATATATGCTGTATGTAGTAACAGCTATAAGTATTTATGTCTATGCATATGTATACATACATCCATTAACCATTAAACCCCCTAATTAAGATACCTTTGATAAACATACCTTGAGACTCATACGTAGTATGTTTCAAACATTGAACCGTCAGATGTAAGGAGTAAAATGGTAAAAACTATATGAGAGCAAGTATGTTAAGAGAAGTTAAAAATTAGGGAGATATGTGCTTTAAAAGGTAGAAGTACAAAAACATTTTAATTAAATATTAGAAGTAACAGATACCAATCTAGATCTATTGACCCTGATAATCACAAAAGTGGTTAATGACCTTAGGATAATGCGATAAAGGCTTAACAATAAATAAAATAACTCCATTAACTTAAAATAGCTTAAGCCTAAAAGAAAGCCCACATCCTTGTAAGTTAAAACTTAAAATAGCTAAGTATAATAAAAGGAAGCTCATAATTAGAGATTTAAATAAAACTTGAATATTTTAAGCCTAATGATAATACAAGAACTTACTCAATAATGATAAATGACTAAAACAAGGCTTTACATACTTAAGACACTTAACTAATCTAGAAAATCAACCAAGTTAAAAGGGAAACATACAAAATTCGAATCTAACCCCAATCAAAACTTATGGTTGTGGGTCCCAACTCTAAAAATGGATCCCTCCATGTGAAATTACATTTGAAATTGACTATAAGAACATAAAAAATGAACTTAAAATAAAGAAGTTAGAGCAAAAACAAGTTTTAATCGTACTCGTGGATTAGGGCGAGCTTCAGTAATTAGGTAAACTTTTAGGTTCTTAAAGAAACCCCCTTCTAATTACTTAAATGTATATTGTTATTATGTTTTAGGTGGCTTAATTTCAAATTCAAGAACCTTAAAATTTAAGGCAAGTAGGTAAGTAGGCCAGGTGAGGGAATTTTGATGAACTACTACTTACTTATGTTTGATGATTGCTTGATGTTCTATTACTTGCCCTTGGTTGTCCGTTAAGTGACTGGTTATTCTATGTGCTAGCATCCGTGTAATCGTCTTATTAAAATTGGTAAGTTGAAATATTTCACCAAATTAATTGGATATACCTATTGCATATCTATGATCCATTAGTTACGGACTACGATGTCTATAGCTTTGCCAAGTTTTCTAAAAAAGTTTGCAAAAATGCATATTTGAAATGCTTTATGATTCAAAGAAAGATTTATCAACTTAGTGAATACTCATAGCAGTTGCTTATGACATTTCACTTGTTGAGGCAAAGCTCGTAGACCGTCTTCAATTAATTGATAGTGAGTTGCTTGAGTTGGGACTCACATGGTTTAGCTCATGGGGCACTATATAAATTTGTTGATAGTGAGCCCATGGGTATTGTATTGACTTTTGATAGTAGGTAGCCCTAGATGGGATCTACTTAATTGATTAGTATGATATTCTTATCTAGGCTAATAGTAAAGTTTTGTTTGTTGGGACGGTACTCATAGATAGCATTATGTAAGCAAGGTGAAGTGCTCCATGCGGTTAAGTAGTAGGGAAAATAGATGTATAGACGATGTAAGTCTATATCTTCCATGGTTTCAGAGCCCCATGGATGTATGCTTGCATTCACCACATATGTTTCCATTTCGTATGTAGCTTAATTACATATTATTAATAATGCTTGATAACTTGCTTGAAAGGGTAGTGATAAGAGATGAACTCATTGAGCTATGGTATGCTCATCCCACAATAATTCCTTTTTGTAGGTAACTAAAAGTAGGGAATGGACTAAGATCAGATTGCAAAGTGTTCCTTAAGTAGTTGGATTAGATGGATAAGATTACTTTAGTAGATTATACTAGTTAAGCTAGATCTTTATAATATTAGTAAACCATATTGTTGTTGAAGTTTAATTATCCCATCTTATTGTTTGGTAGGTGATTATGAATCCTTATGGTCTTGGTGGACTATGAAATGTTGGGTTACCTTAGTTGCTTATATAAATAAGTAAATTTAAGTAAAATGAATAAGCACCCTTAGAATCTTATTAGTTAAAGTCTTGTAACCTCTGACTTGCAAGGCAGTCTTTATATCATGGGTGCACATGTGATATAAAAATTTTAGGAAAAACTACTAAGCCTTCTCTTTTGGGCATTTCGTTTATTTTTATTGCTACAGGAGGTCAACATGAAGTTTGCTACTTGTAGAGTTAAGGCCTTTACTATCAAATTAGGAGAGGGCCATTTATTAATTCTATATTGAAGATGTTGTTGTTGATCTATGGAGATGAGATAAATAGGCTAACATATGGCATCTATGGTCAAAATGAAGAAAAAGTATGTTAGGCACTTGGGGTGTAGATTGACCCAAGGTCTTTTAGTCTCATGGCATGGTCTTTAGCAAGCTTAGTGGCTCATTTCCTCAGCACTTTATGCAAATTAATACAATAAGAGCACTTAGCTAGCATAAATCAACCTTAAATAAAAGGGGCCTGATTAGGCCCGACTAGATGGTTTTTTGTAAAGTGAAAGTGCAAGGCCTTCCCTAGCCAAGTTTCATACATATAAGTCAAAATTATTTTCCAAATAGAGTCCAATTTAATGGTTTTATGAGTTTTGATGTGGCTAATTCAAAAATCACTTTTTTTGTAAATTGACTAATTTAAGTTTAATCAAGTTGCCATTCGAAACCACTGTTAACTTAAATTAATATCATTTTTATGAACCAAAAGTACTTAAAATCAACCATGGTTTGAATATCGAATTCTTGAAAAAATTAATATTCTCAAATATAGCTTGAAACCATTAAATCACATGCACTTTGTCTCCATATTACCTTAAAAATGAAATGTCCTTATCAGTGTGACCCGAAGACCTTAAAAATGACCCAAGACCTAAAAATCCTATTTTCCATTTTTTTTTTTGTATTTTTTTCTAGCTTTTTCGTTTTTCTTGTAATTTTTTCAAATTCTCTCCTTTTTTTTGTACTTTTTGAATTGAGACCCTTTTCTTTATTCTAAAGAAAAAAAGAGAAAAAAATTCTAAAAATATGGGGAGGCAAAAATGGGGGCATCTATAGCTACCATTTTAACCTCTCCTTTATGTTAAAAACCTTGAGCAATCTCATACTCCTCTTTAATGACCATCCCTTAAAGTTGAATTTCTCATTAGGCCAACAAAGGAAATTGGAGTAGGTACCTATTTAAGGTGGATCATAAGGTAAGTATGCCGTTCAGGATCACTAGACAATTATTGGTAGAATTTTCTTATTAAAAAGGTTTCCATTGTTGTTCTAGATCCACGTAGTGATTGTGGGGTGCTCGTAGACAAACATTTCTTTTCAAAGAAAGATTTCTATTCCTTTTTATTTTGGTTTCATTAATATTATTCCTTTCTTAGGGTTTAGCATTAGGTTTTTTCTTTGGGATTCTAAAAGCTATTGGTTATAGAATGTAGGATTTGATATTAGATGATGATTGATGATGGTATTGGAGATAGAGCTTGGTGTATGGGGTATAAGGGCTATGGAGTGTGAGATCAGAAATTGCTATTTTAAGAATGTGCAAGTGTGTAAGTATAAGTGTATAAAACATGTTTGTGTTGGTGTACATGAGTATGTGAGGCATGTTTACACATCATATGAGTGTGACATGTGTAATATGTGTTGCAAGTAAACATATGCTATATGTGGGTAGCATATGGCACATGTTGTATATTAGTGTATGTGTATGTTTATGTGTGTGTGTGCGCATGTGTGAGTGCACGTACACATGCATATGTATATGTCTATAGTATATTTTCATTAGGAAGTGCAATAGGTCACATATGCAGTAATAAAACTAATAAGAACTAAGTCGCAGCAATAGGGAATGATGTCTAACTTTTATTAGTATTAGTCCTATCTAATTCTAGGTAAATGAAATTAAAGAGATTTATGAAATAATTAAATTGTAAAAACTAATTTAACAAAGTAAATTAATTAGGAGATTCAATATCTCAAAGGATTTAATTGTAACTAGATAATTAGAATACCAATTAAGGATAAACCAAAGTCATTAACAGGTTTAATTTTAAGGTAATTAAGCTTTAGGTAAAATTGGGAAGTGAACTAATTACCCAAGATTAACTAATTTAACCTTTCTATCACTAGACAAGAAATGAACTAAAATAATCCTTTCTTATTCCTAAACCTTAATCAAATTAAACAGCATATCTTCTTTATTCCAAATTATCTAGTTCACTGTAAGCAATTAGAAAAGGTCTTGCATCAATCCTAATGATCACATATTCCAATAGAACCAAAATATATGTTGTCCTGATTAGGGAATTAAAAACTTTCAATAGTAAGCTCGATGCATTAACTAATAATTTAAAGTATCGAATAAGCAATATTAATTAAGCATAAGAGAAGTAATAGGTTTTATAATATCTAAATCAAGAATTTATAAAAAGGAATAAATACAACCTTTAAAGGAGTTATAAGCTAAAACTCAAGATGGAATGTTGCTCTTATCATTTCCAAAGTTAAATTCCAAAAACTACTCTAAGAGATGTTCTTATCCTCTTCAAAACCCTAATTTTAACATGATAAGAATGAACCATCTATTGTGCCTTCTATTTTCTATTGATTTTATAAAGCTTTTTACAGAAGTACATGCATAGAACAACTTTTGGGCCTCAAATCTTTCAAAAAATTAAAAGTTTTACAAGGAATAACATATTCATACTCAAGATTACAGCCATAGTCCTTGCCCATGGTCTTTCTATACTTCAAAAATAGCAAAATAATGAAATAGGAGAATCTATGCCTAAAGATCATGCACGTGATCTTTGCCCGTAATCTTCTTAATAGCCAATTTCTTCTTTATTTTCTTACTCTTTTACTTGCGATTTCAGTTTATGATCATTATCTATAAGTGTAATCATTTCCAAGACTTGAAAACCCATCCAAATCATCTCCAAATCTTCTAAAACTTTGCTTAAGAATCATCAAACTCTTCAAATCAATCAAATAAAGTCTGAAATCAAAATATAAATAAATTAAGCATTGAATTCAATACAAACACTTAGAAATTCTTATAAAAGCATTGTAAAATTAACTATAAAATGTGTACATTTACACACTCATAAAACCTCCCCACGCTTAAGTATTAGTTTGTCTTCTAGCAAATTAATTAAAAAAAATCAAAATAATGTATCTTAAGGATAAGATCACCAATTTCCCTTATATCTTAAAAAAATACATTCTCAAATTATTGAGCTTCGTAATTTCTTTTAAAATCACCCTTTGTTCCTTTACTTTATAATGTCCTTAGAACAATTAGTTAATAACATTGAAGATCTAGTAAATTTCAACAATTAATTCAACTAATCTAGTGTTAAGCCTTATTACTTAAATAAAAAATAAACTAGAGATCGAGATAAGGATTAACAAACCAAGAAGAGTTATAAGAATTTTGCTACTCTAATTTAAGAGGAGAGAACTCTTTGTTGAGATATTTTTTGGTTACAAAAGCTCAAGTTGAATGAATGTTTCATCAACTCATTCTCTAATTGTCTCCTTACTTCTTTCAATTTTTATTGGATTTTTTTTCTCCTTTCAATTTCATTTAGTTCCTTTATTTTATTGAAGCTCATTAGTAGTAGGAAAGAACTTATCCCTTTTGATGTACTAAGGCTGATTCTTACTAATTTAGCTTATGCTTATGCATTTGCATTGTCAACAAGAAAGAACTTTGCTTATTTGAGTGACTGAGGCCAATCCTTGACTATGAATCTTGCTATTCTAAGAGACTTATATTGATCCTTATCAATTTTTTATTTTTTACTTACTTTTCTTTTCTTACATCTCCAATTACTTTGATTTTTCAAAAGACAATTCTCATTTGTTTATCCAATCTAAAAAATTTTAGAAAAACAAAAATAGATGACCATTCTTTAAAATTAAGTTTAGAAATATAGATAACTAGTTCTTAACCTATCAATATCCATCCTAATTCTGAGTTTAAGTTTAAGCTTTAGTATCAACAAACTCTAGACCATAGGGATTTAAATATTCAAATTCAGCAAAATGGACTAAGAACATAGAGAATTGTGGGTGAATTTCAATAGTT
The DNA here is from genome assembly GCA_024138005.1 of Lumnitzera racemosa. Classification (NCBI taxonomy): domain Eukaryota; kingdom Viridiplantae; phylum Streptophyta; class Magnoliopsida; order Myrtales; family Combretaceae; genus Lumnitzera; species Lumnitzera racemosa. The sequence continues at coordinate 25,128,645 of JAMXBC010000008.1, forward strand.
TTATTTTTTATTTTTTACATGATGTAAATTTCTAAAGTTATTATTTTAAAAGCTAAAATTTTTTAGTGAAGGTATTTAGTCACATAACATACTCTTTAACATATAAGAAATATATCTCCTATTCTTTCCTTGCTAACCACAATTGACTTGACACCATCCTTAATGTATGATATTAACAATAAAAGCAAAGAAATCACAAGGAAAAAGAAAATTAACAAAAAAGATAAGGGAAACTGAAACTCCTCTGGTTTAAGTTTTAACACTACTCTTGAAATCGCCATTTGAGCTACTAGATTCCATACACACCATTGCATTGGTCGAAGTCCTAAATCATTGCAAAAGAAAACAAACAAAAATATAAAGAAAAAGTAAAATGCATAAAGAAAATAAAAAAATAAAACTACTAATAAACTATTCTTTGATTATTCATAGACTATTCCACCTATAGACAAGAGAAGTTCAATAAAAAGCAACATCATAACTAGCATGAATTATACTTAAATGGAAAATATATCAATTATAAGAAATTTGAGTTAGCAATTTAAACTGTGAAAGCACATCCCGCTAAGTCTCCTCTCCATCTCTAGATTTCCTAGCATGTTTCTTAAAAATAAGAAAAAACGTAAGCTCATATTTATAGTGACCTTCCCTACACTCGAATTACAGTATTATGCATAAATTTTTACAATTATGAAGAATTGAAATGAAAACTCTAGCATAATATCTATGTAACACAATTGGAAACAAATAATTTACATAAGATAAATGAATATATGATCAAGTAGTTTCTAATTTCATAGTCTTAGAGTCAAAATAATATGATTCAAGTTCAGTTAGGGCCCAAATAAACTTTGATTCAACAAGTTCATATTGCAAAAAGATGTGAAAGAACACTTACAGAATAAAACCATTCAATAAAATTCTAAGACTAAAAAGATAGAAAATGGGAATGTTATGCTAAGTTTATAAATTAAATATTCCATATCCTACCAAAAATAACCAATAACTTATGTTTGTACATGCGATTTGAAAATCGATTAGAGAATAAATTCATATATAATTAATATATGGATGAATGAGAGAGGTCAAGTGGAAAGCACTGTGTAAAGGAAAGCAACATTTTTTTTTCTCTCTTTTAGAAGGATAACGATCTAGAGCATGGGTGTATTCTTTACCTAAGATTCTCTCAGATTTTGAGCTTGTTTCATAGTCCTTACTTATGACCTAAGAGGACATGTCCTAGATCACAGGCGTATTGTTCACCTATGATCCTCTCAGATCTTTAATTGATCTCCACTTTCCTGATCCTTTATTAGCCAATTTTTTCCACCTAAATTCTACTTTGCATACAATAAAACACCACATAAACCATGAAAAGATAGAATAACTAAAAGCTACAAAAATCTTGTGTAAGCTATAAATAAAAATAAATGATAATTACAAGTGGAGTGACAAAATAAAACAAAATAAAGTAGAATAGAACAAAGGATACATAAAAAATAAAAGAAAACTTGGGTTGTTTCCTAATAAGTGTTTTTGTTTAATATCATTAGCTTTATACTTTCTATACCTTTCCTAAGGTGGTTCAAATCCTTTTGGCACCTTTTTAATAATTTCTCTAAAAGCTTCCCAATCATCATTGAAATTAACTACTATCCTGAATGAAGTATCCCATTTCATAATTGATTTAGTGGCTTGGGAGTCTTTCTTTTTCCATCATTTTGTAATATTTACATGTAGCTTACTTTCTTGACTCTTAATACCATATTACTATTTTTCATAGCCATTACAGTTCCTAAGTAGCCAAGAATGGACACCCAAGGATGGTAGGAATTTCTTAATCTTCCTTTATATCTAAGACTACAAAGTTGATCGGGAATATAAATTTATTATTTTTTGAAAGTATATTCTCAATCATCCCTTTCAGTCTTCTAAAGGACACATCAACAATTAAATTGTCATTTTGTTTCATTTTATTGCATCCCCTAATCCCAATTTTTTTATCATAAAGAAAGACATCACATTAATACTTATACTTATATCACAAATTGCGTTCTTAAGATTTTCATTTCCTATGGTGCAATTTAAAGTGAATTTCCTTAGATTATTTAATTTGAAGGGAAGAGTGTCTTTCATTGCTTTATACACTAAAGATGACATGATTGTTTCTTACACACTAATTTTCCTTTTCTTAGCCATTATTTCTTTCAAATAGTATCTATAACAAGGTGTTTGCTCTAATAAGTTCTTTAAGGGAATATATTTTCTAGCTTTTTAAATATCTCTAAAAATGACTCAAAATCTTCATTTTTTTTTTCATTTAAATAACTATTCTGGAAAGGGTATAAGTGGTGTACCTAGTTTGCCAGCAGGCACACCTTATGAATACATCTTTGTCGTACTACTTTTTCTTTTGATTTTGATGTGGAAGCTAGTGATTTATGGGATTCAATATTCTTGTTTAACCTCAATTGTATTTCATTAATTAGTTCAATTGAGGTGAAAGCCTTTACAATGTTTTCAAATTGTCTCTTTAATCTCTCAATCCCCTCTATGGTCAAATTGGCAAGCTTTTCAGCTATTACTCCCCAATTACTGCTTCCCAAGCTAGTTTGTCATCTTTTCTCACCTCTTTTGCTACTTAAATTCTATAATCAATCTGTGATTCTCTAAGCATAATCACTAGCAATTTTGATTTTCCCTTGTTGTTAGTAGACTCAGAAGAATTTGCCTTTATAACCACTAATTTGGTGGTTAAAACCTCAACTGCTTATGCTACTACTAACTAAGTCTCTAACCTCCAAATGATTGAACTCTACCTTTCAAATCTTTCTTCCCACTTTTGCTCCAAATCTCTCAATAATTTTTTAGTACTCTTTTCTTTATCTAGAGTTGGGGCTACAAGATTTATGGAGGGAGGTTGTTTGTCATGTTCACAGTATGCTAGTTCGTCAATTATTTTAATCACTTACTCACTAGCATCATTGTTAATGGTCCTCCTATTTTAGTTTTATTCCTGAATTTATCACCATACTAGATCCCATTATAGAATATCAACAACTGATTCAAAGTAGAGGTATCGTAATGTTGCCATCTTGTCATCAAATTGCCAAATTGCAAATACCCCTCATATAGCAATTCATCTTCATGCTACTTGAAAGAAAGGATTTCAATTTGAAGCTTTGCAATGCAACACAATGGAAAAGATCATATGCAATTTTCCTCCATAAGAAGTGCTTGTAAAATAAAATAAAAAGAAGTAGAAATCTAATACTAAAAAGAAAATAAACAATGAAAAGGAAAGTAAAGAAAATAAAGCACCTAAATCTAGACAATCTTAAATACTGAAATTCGCATAAAACATTCCTTAATAGTGGTGCCAATAACTTGATACACTTAAACCTACTTCTTATAACAAAAAATAGAAGCATATTCTTACTAGTATGTGCATTAAGTCATGTATGCAGTAATAAAACTGGTAAGAACTAAGTTGAACCTACATAGGATGAAGTCTAACTTTTATTAGTATTGGTCGTATCTAATTCTGAACAAATAAAATCAAAGATTTATGAAATAATTAAATCCTAAAAATTAATCTAATGAATTAAATTAATTGGAATATTCAACATCTCAAAGGATTCAATTATATTGAGATAATTGGAATACTAGTTAAGGATAAAACAGAGTCTTTATGAGGTTTAGTTTTGAAGTAATTATGCTCTAGGTAAAATTGCAAAGGGAACTAATTACTAAGGATTGACCAATTTAACCTTTTTTTCGCTAGATAAGAGATGAATCAAATTAATCCTTTCCTCTTCCTAAACCTTAATCAAATTAAAGAGCATATCTTCTTCAATCCATGTTGAGCTCTCTCATAAATGTTTTGATGATAACAAAGTGTAGGTCAATAAACATAGAGACAGGAATTTTGTCTTTGTATTGATTTTGAAGATCAGAGCGAAATTCCAAGAGAAGTTTAGAACCTTGAGTATAATATCAGAAGTTACAGGGCTAAATGTATCAAGAAGTATTTTTGTGCTTATAAGTAGGTGAAGGCCTTACTTTACTTGTTGGATATATTTGAGTAATGTATCCAACACATTCCCTAAAGTTGATCAATTAAATCTACAGGGATTAAGATGGAAATATTTAAGATATTTTAAGGATAAGCTTAATCGAACATATTTTCTTATGTTAATGTATTTATTAGAGTTATCTTATTAGATTATTCATGAGTTTTTGTTGCATTATCTTTAAGATGCTTAGAAAAGTTTATGGAATTCAAAATTAGATTTTATTCAAGCTTAAATCAAGAAAGGATGAGGATATATGCAATGATATTTTGAGATAAGAATGAAACTAAATCTTGTTGTTGCAATTTTTTTAACAAATATTTTCAATGGATATTTACTCAAATATATCAGATTTGTTTGAATATTCACGAGCAAGGCAATAGTAATAATATTCTAGGAGCTCCAAGTTTTAAATTCAAAAGTATGAACATCAAGTTTTGCTCCTAAATCTTAGGACATAAGAAAGGATTCAATTTTCGAAAATTATATTGGAGAAGTACGAGAAGAAATCAAAGTAATTGTTTAAGGATATTTGCAGATTTCTTTGAACAAAAAAGTAGCAGTGCAACATTCAAATTGAATTCAACTTCGAGTATGATTTGGCTTCCACGTTTTAAGGGATCATATCTATTAACGACTAAGTTAAGGTTTTATTTAAGCTATCAAGAATTATTTAAGATTTTAGCAAAGAGATGTTGCATTAGAAGAAATAAAAGGAAGACAAGTTCAAATTTTTCGAGATAGAGATCATTAGATCAGAGTTGCATATAGTTTCTAAAAGCTTGACATTCAAGAGGATTAAGAACCATATTCAAAATCTAATTTCAAGACAACATTGTCTCCTCTACTTTCATTTTCTAATTTTATTGTGTACTTTATTCAAGATGATCTTTATGTTTTGTCCTCATAGTTATTGTGAATACCTTTGTTTGTGTGATAAGCTTTGTGTTAGAGAGAGAATCAAATTTCTATAACTTTGTGTGTAGGCAAAGGTAGCCTAGTGAGATAGAGCAAAAAGGCTTGTAATTGTTTCTCTCTTGTTGAAGATAGTGAAAGGTGGATAGTGGAAAGACGTTGGTTAGGATTACTGAGTCCCTAGAAGTGGAGCTAGAAGAATGTAATAGGCATAAGGCCAAAGCACTATAAATCTCTTACCTGATCTTCTTAACCCTATTCTCTCTATACTTCATATTCTATTGTTGATCATATATTGTTTCCTGCTTAATCTTGTTTAAGTAATCAAAGGGGTTATTTTTTATTTAGTTTTGCAAAAAAAGTTTTAAACATTTAAGTAACCATTTCACCCCCCCTCTTGGTTACTTTTAAGACCTACAATCCAAATTATGCAATTCATAGTAAACAATTTGATAAGGTCTCTTAACTCGATCTTAATTAACACATATTACAATGGAATAAAAATACATGTTGTCATGATTAGGGAATTAAAAACTTCAAATATTAAACAAGATTCATTAATTGATAATCTAAAGTATCTAATAAACAATATTAATTAAGCACAACAGAAGTAATAGGTTTCACAATATCTAGATTAAGAATGTATTAAAAAGGAACAGATACAATCTTTGAAGAAGTCCTAAACCCAAACTCAAGATCAAATATTGCTCCTATTACTTTCATTGTTGAATTCCAAAAGCTACTCCAAAAGATCTTCTTCTCATCTTCTAAACCTTAATTCTAATTGTTGATAGTGGTTGGGTCAATAGGGAACAAGTGTGCTCAAGTAGAGCTAAGATAGATTGGGCATGGATCTTGCTTATTGCTCCTTGATTCCTACAAAAAGCCCCCTATAGGTGTAGCCACAGGACCCCATTTGGCCTTAAGTTAGCAAGAAGGATTGAGGGGAAGAGGAGGCAAGCACTAAGGACCCATGGGATAGTTCTCATCCTGCGTGTATGGGATGTTGGGAGTTAAGGTCACTTATTAAAATCGAACTATAAGAGTAGAGAAGATTCCAAGAGTCCATGGCAGTGAGAGCAGCAAGTGAAGCCTCCTTACCTCATGGTGTTTGATACCTTTTTTAGAGATTACCTAGATATGTGGCAGTTTAGGGTTTGCTCATACTGATCATTAACAGGTAACATGTACTACAATAGAGGTTGGGTGGCTCTAAAGGCGGTTGTCCTGGCAACTAAATCTATAGCTCGAAGGTTTGACATTTACATGGGTAAAGGTTGTTCAGTATGCTGGTTGTACTACAGATGTTAGATGTCCATTAATGGATTGTAGTGGAAAGCAAGCTTAAAGATAAAGGATGAGTTAGGACATTAGGGGAGTTGATAAGTGCTTGGTTGAGAATGAATTGAGGCCTTAGTTGATGCTTAGTGGTCAGTACGTGTAGGCTTAATGGTCAAATGGGTTTGCTCGAGTGAGATGTTGCATGGCTCATTAAGTAGGTTGTGGTATAGAAGACGAGCTCGCTATTCACCCATACGTTTCTTAGTACGCAACCTCACATGATAGGCATTAGACCAAGTGAGAATCAAGTATCAACACTAATATAATAAGAATGAACTATCTATTGGACCTTCTATTTAATTCGATATATGTTAGTTGATCGTATATTTCACTATAGTTCTATAATTTAGAGTATCATTTCCTATTTAATTCCTTTGAATTCCATATTCAAAGTTGCTATCTAATCTATTCATTAAAAAGAATCAATTCAATACATTTCTTATGTAACCATAAGCGAATGACATTTATCATCTATGTATACCCCTTTTTTTCTCAAGTTAACCAAAAGAAATCAATTTCATGATTTTCAAACTTAAATTTTAACTACAAATATGTTTTTTTCTTTTTTTTTTTTTTTAGTTTATAAAAAGGATTCTATTGATAGAAGATATAGGAAAAAGTGGATGAGATGGGATAGAAAGGTTACTAGAGTGGCAAGGGGCGAAGGTTATACAGAATGCTCTCAGCTCTTTTCAAAGCTATGAAGAAGCACAAAGATTTTATAAAAGTACATGTGTAAGGAAATTTTTGGGCTTTAAGTCTTTCCAAAAATAAAGAGATTTACAAGGAATAACATGTTCATGCCAATGATCACGGCTTTGGTCCTTACCTCTGGTTTTTCTAAACTTAAAAAATTACAAAATAATGAAATAAGAGAATTATGCCCAAAGATTACGTCCATGATCTTTCCTTGTAATCTTCTCGGAAGCCAATTTCTTCCATATTTCCTCACTTTTTTGCCTGTGATTTCATCTCATAATCATTATATATGGGTGTAATCCCTTCCATGGCTTTAAAACTCACCCAAATAATCTCTATGCAATTATCAAACTCTTCAAATGAAGCTTGAAATCAAAATATAAATGAATTAAGCATCGGATTCAATACAAACACTTCGAAAATATTATAAAAGCATTGTCAAATTAACTATAAAATATGTACATTTACACACTCATCACATATACATGCTATGCATGTGTGAGTTGGTGTAAGTGTGTGCATTTGTATATGGCATGCATGTAGTTGTGTACGTTTGTTTTATGTGTGTATTATATATGTTGTGTTTGTGAAAGCTATGAACTAGTGAAAGTTTATCTTATTTGGACATGATGTGTGAGTGACTAATAGGTTCTAGGTGTAAACACTTTATTTTTGCTATATTATTTTAGTATTTTTATTAAGCGAAGCTTAAAAATAATAAATAAAAAGATTAAAAAAATAATAAAATAAAAAAAATTAAAATTGAAAAAAATAATAACAATAAAGTATCAAATTGTATCGAGTCTAGTCATATCAAGTCAAGTCATATTAAATCAAGTCGAGTCGAGTCAAAGACGAGTCATTTGGGATCGAATTAGATAATGATGTGTGTTTAATTTAATAAATTCTAAAAGTCATTAAAGGATGGAGCTTCATTAAAATATTTTTAATTCAGTTCAATATAAAGTGGATTTTTTTATCTAATTTATATTAGACTAAAATAGATTTAAGATATTAAGTAGGTTATTAGGCTAAATCAAGTTGGAATGAATCAGGCTCGAGATATAGAAAGCCTAAATTAAAGTAGGGTTTTTAGAAATTAAGTTGAATCTTCAAAGAATCTAAATCGTATCTTCCGTCTCTGAGGATCATTACCATATCTTTCGTATCAAAAGTTTGTTGAGATCAAATATATATCTAATAGAGATACGAAAGATTCAATTTTGTGTATTGTAAATAGGAACTCGACAATGAAGTTTAAAATATTTTTCATGATCCCTACACAATCATACAAAAAAAAATAATAATAATAACATACAAGACCATACGATATTTATCAACACCCAATCCAACTCATGGACATGATCTTCATCTTCAATCACTTTATATATCACCCACGTTGCCCCAACACATTAACACTCACACATAAAATCAGATCATCCCTCACTGCACCTACCTAACATACACTTTACTACCCCATTCACACCACCACCATCTTACTGCATACACAATCTACGCTGCACAAATGCATACTACTCCACTCACGTTGACACACAAACACACACAGTACCCTAACACTTGACATACATACTCATTGACATGAAATCACATATACGCACAGATCACACAATGTAGTCACCAAACATGACCATTGTTGCATACATTATCACGCATGTATATGATCTATTGCTACACACACGTCTTAATTTTTTTTTAGGTAAAAAAATTATTATTTTATTTGATTAGTTAATTTACTTATTTTGACTAATTTATTTTTTTAATTACAGGTTTATTTTGTTATTTTTGAATCGTCAAATCATTTGCCACATTTTTAGATAATTTGAATTTTTGATAATTTAGTTAGATTACATCTTTTTAGCTAAAAATTACCTTTTTGAAAAAAATCGCATGTCTTTTCTTTAACATCTGTATCTTCGAAGAATATACGTATCTAACGTATGGGATATATAAAAGATGCATATTTAGATCGTATCTCTACATATCTTGCATTTAGAATTTAAAAAAGATCAATTTTGACATGTAGTGATTTAAAAAATGATAATAATAATAAAAAATCTTAACTGGAGTTTTTCAAAAAAAAAAAGATTTAGTTAGTTAAGGTTTTCTTAAGACTCATGAAATCAAATCATTTTTAGTTTTTTTTTTAAATAATAAATTGTTAAATAAATATAAATCTGACTCAATTTTCAAAATTAAAAACGATCCACTCATTAAATATTTTATAAAAAAAGAACTATGTTGGTTTGATCCCAATTAGTAGGTGTGTAAACACCTTTGAAGCAACTGTCTAAAAAATAAAATAATCTTTTTCTTTTTCTTGAAATTTGTAATTAAAAAAATAATAAAAAATTCATGTTATTTATATTCTATATATCTTTACATATCTTAGTATTTTTTAGAAAAATATAAAAATAAAGCCTATTAATTTATTTTCTTTTTATTTTTACATGATGACTTAGTCTTAATAGTTTAGCCATTGAATTTAGTTTTTCTAGTTATTTTTCTAAAAATTATTTTCTTAGAAAATATACAGATTAGTGGCTAAATTAGAGTTTTCCCACCCGAAAATCCTATTTTCATTTTTTACTAGTTTAACTAGTTGGCGATTCCTATTTTTCATAATATTTTTTAAAGAAAAATATTTCCTTAATTTTATGTTGAGTAATCTATATTAAATGGGCTGGGCTTGATATGGATTAAGTTAAGGAAAATCGAAATAGGTTTCGACAATAAAAGTTCTAAGTTATCAATTATTAAGTTCCACTAGGTCAAGCAATCTTAGTATAGGATACTTGTTTGCTTATTCTACTTGTTAAGAATAGTTATTTAACTTAACTTAATTAAAACTTGGACTTAATAAATTTTTTGCTGCTTGTGTTGGCTTTGACTTCCCTTATTAGGGTCTAATTGGGTTAGTGAGACACCTGGTGATATTATACAACTTACCTTTAGTGGAAGTTCCGCATTAAGACAATCTAGTTAAATTCTATGAAGAGTTACTTAGGCAAGGGGTAAGACCTACATTAATATTTATATGGTATTTATATATTTGCTTAGGTCATGAGTTATCCTAAGTCTTAGGATACCAAGATTGTATTATTTGCTGGTTAATAATTAAAGATAAATAAACTTGTTGCATTAGATATATCAAGCTTGTATGTAACTATATCATTTATGTAGTTCATGCGTATGTGTTTTCTATATTTGTATATTAAGTTTTGGTTCACCTTGTATTAATTTTTTAGGTACAGATACTTGAGTAGATATTACAAAGTTTAATGGTTATGGATTCGATTATTGAGTTTACTAGGTTAGGGAATGACAACTAGAATTTCAATTGTGAGGAAGATAACTGAGTTAGGATAGCTAAAGTTTCACTATATAATTAGTAATTTCTTATGCAAGATTTTTATGAATTTTATTTAGTAGTTATCTTCATTTATCTAAAGACTAAATTCTACAAGAATATTTGGATATTATAACAAGTATTTTAGAGAATTTAGTAAGTGTTTACGTCTGACATGTCAGTAAAAGATAGGAACATGTAACAATTGTAGTACTCTAGATTCTAGGGCATTACAATCACTGTATAAGGAATAAGACAACTAATGCTAAAGTATAAAGGAGTATATATGAAAATTTGAAAAATGGGTTTTTTGCAAACCATAAGTAAATTTTGAATGGAAATTTAGTTGTTACACATATTTTCAAATTAGTCATGGATTAAACAAGAAAACTTTAGGTATCAATTATTCGAAAATTCTGATTGGTCCCTCTTAAGCACTAATAAACCTAATTTAACATTTAATATTCTAAAACTTATTGAGAATTGATGACTTCAACTAACCTTTATGCTTTTTAGAGCAAAAAGTTCACATTAAGCCACTCGGTACTCTTCCAATTAGATATAGTGTCAATAAAACTAGATCAAAGTTACCATCTTACTTTTTGAATGTTGTTAGTAATAAATGAACCATTCTTCAAAACCGACCATGTTAAAAAGGAAAAATTACAATAAAAAACAAGTTTTAGTAAAACTATTAGTTAAAAAACCCAATGGATAAATATAAATCCATTTTTTAATACAAAAGCTTCACACTACATATCATAAATCTTATTTAGCAATTCATAATGAAAATGAAACAACAAGAATTCTACTATAAATAACTTATCTTTCAATTATTTTAGAATTGAAAGTATTCCAAAAGAAAAGCTGTTAATAACAAGAGAAAATCAAGGAAACTACCTTATTATATTGGGTATAATACATGACTACCAACTTTAAGAAAAAAATTACAAGATTATAAATTATATAAAAAATTATCAAAATACATTTGTTATGCCACATCTTAAAGATGCGACATTAACATTTTGTATACCATATCTATAATTCATCTTAAGATACAAATACACTAATGTTGTATATTGAAGATGTGACGTAGATGTTAGTGCACTAATGTCGCATCTTTAGATGCAATGTAGGTTATAGCATAACGGAGCTTAGGGCACTACTACTCTAACACATGTCGACCCTAAAGGTAAACGAGCTAAGGCATACAAGGATCCATGTACCTATTTAAATTCCACAACTAATCATAAACTTGCCAAACTCACAAATTAATAACTTCAAATCTGAAATAAGAGTGAAGCATCAACTACTCAATCTCTACAAATTCCATGCAATATCATAACTAGAATTTGACATAAAGGAAGAACTTGAATTATAAGCACTAAACCTAATGATCTGGAGTCTTACAATTCCTATAAAAGTCATCTCACTAGACATCAACAATAAGAGTCCATAGCATGACAGGTCTCATGACTATATAAAAATAATAGAAATAAACATAAGTCTTCAAAATTCACTCCTAATACTAAGCTTCAAAGTCCTAACTCCATAATAATAGCAATCTCCCTCTACATCGTAATGCAAGTAATTATAACTAGAATCTTTAGTATAAACCTCATGGCATACCTCATAACCTAAACTTACAGTTGAAAACAACAATCCTTGTAAGGTGAGATGACGCTTAATAAAAGATACCACACACATGCATGTAAAACAAAAGTAGCTAGTCATGCATACACATAAGTGCTATGATAAATGCAACATCTAACCGTTTTAATCTTGTTATTTAAGCACACAAGCAATATAGTCTCAGCATCCTAAGACTTGGGGTTACTTATGACCTCTAACAGATAATATATAGTTACTACATAGGTATTGGTGTTGGGTACTCCCTAATACCCAAGTGCTAAAACCATCCTAAATCTACTTAGGTTCTTTTAGTGTGAGATTCCACTAAGGACAGTGTTGCGTAAAGATTGCTAAGTTTGAATTTGACACGAATATTGAAGTGAATTATCATTGGACTTGACCAGTGGGCTATCGAAGATAAACACAAGAAGTAATAAATTAAGTTTGAGCTTCGATTAAGTTTGGTTATCATGTACTAACCTAACACACACAATCATTAATCATGTATCCCATACCTAAATCTTCAGTCATAACTAACAAGTGTTATGGTGTCCTATAACCTAAATCAACATAAAAGTAATATCTCAACCCTTAAACTTGCTTATAGAAGTCATTAACCAGACCATATACCCCAACTTCTCAACTAAGCCACGGGACCCTATAAGTACCCTTAATTCGATTCTTGAGAAAATGAAGTTTGATTAATGTTTTGGTTTAAAGAAGTTGTTTAAAAACGTATTGTGAAAGGAATCAGGCTACTGGGCCTTTGACTCGTAGCTAAGCTTGAAAACTGGAAGGCTTGGTAAGGTGAATTCTTTTACTTCAACCAACTCTTGTTGAGGTTAGGTACTTCTTTGTCGAGTCACACTTTATACTAGAGCCGAATGATTTCCTATTTCTTGGAGATTACGTGTCGGAAAACTATCAATCCTCGCTATCTTACATTCATTCCCGAACTAACCATTTACCTAGCTTCAATTTTGTCGAGATACCAAGAGAGACTTCGGACTGATCCTTAGCTACCCTTATTCGGATAAGCAACCTGTCCAAATACTTTTGCCCGCATTCCCTAACGGCCTCACCAATGTATCACTGCTACGTATATATTACCACATTAGGAATCTGCTCTACTAACCATTACTTTTCTAGAATATTTATTTTTACCCTTTTGTATTCATGTACATTACTTTTTTAACGTAATACTTTTTTTGTCTTTTTCCTGTTAGGAATGTTACCCTAAATTCTCGAGTATAAATACCCTTTGTACTTGCAATTGTAAATGATCGGATTGATTATCATTAATACACTTCAATATTTTTCCTTCCTTAATAAGCACTATTTGTTTACTTTCGACATCACTCTTATCCTAACCCTCAAGTAAGACTAGGTGGCAAGTAACCTCACCGGACCGATTTATGTGTCATATTGAATTGTGCCATGAGTTCTCGGAAGTTTCATTAGTGTTTCATATCCTTGGAGCTGTACATAGGTTTTTACTTACTCTTCATTCTCATTTGTCCTTTCACACATTCCCCATCACTCCCTTTTTAAGCTTTCTACAAGCTTGGACCCATTTAGTGACTGACCTTGTCTGTTCTTGGTCATGATCTACATTATCTTGGTATCAGAGTGGAGGTTTCATATGAGCTGTAGTTGGTTTTTGAAGTTCTGTTATGCTCTATTTTATATGTGTGAAACAGAGTAAGTTACTGTGTTAATCTTAATATCTATGCTTGTAAGTTGTTGATTTTTTTTTATTTACGAAAGTGTTGTTTGAGCTTTAAATCAATAAAGAAAATGATTGACTTGAGTGTAAACATTGGTGTTGGGGAAGACAATAGTAAAGTTGTCCACTATGGACAATAATCTCAAGGAACCCCAAAAAGCATTGATGAGGTGGTTAATCTCTTAGTAGATTTGACCTGAGCTGTTCATGCATTAGTTTGTTGACCTATTAAGCTTGCGCAAAACACCCCATAAGCTGCTCAACTTGTCAGAGGTCAAAACTTAGCTCGACAAGTTTAAGGTGGAGGAGTAGGCGGACGAATAAGATGAAAGATAGACTTGTGGGAATTGGATGAAGAGGACAAGGAAGAGTATTTTGAAGAGTGAGTTCGAGTCTTAGGGCATCTGACCATGTAAAGCTTCGGATTCTGAGCTTCAATGGATATGGAAATGATGATGAATATTTAGAGTAGGAAGAGAAAGTGCAGTGTGTTTTTTACTATTATCAATACGAAGATTACGAAAATGTGAGAACAGCTACTGTTGAGTTCTCTGGATATACTACTATGTGGTGAAAGGATTTCCAAGCTATGAAGAGGAGAAAGGGATACTAAGAGATTAATATATAGCCTGAGATTAAGAGAATACCGAGGAATAGGCTTGTACCGGATACTTATCTATAGGACATTTTCACTCGGCTTTAGTAGCTAAGATAAGGAGGCCGAATAGTTGAAGAGTATGTTCAGGAATTCTAGATGCTCATGATCCGATGTGAAGTGGAGGAACCACTAGCGCTAACAATCTCTAAGTTCCTTACTGGATTGCGTAGTAACATTCGAGATATTGTGGAGCTCCAACGATTCACTACAATAGATAAAGCCATTAGAATAGTCCAATGAGTAGGGAGAGATAAAGGAGTCAAGTATCGCCCAAATTATCGACTAGCTGACTTGGATAGGGAAGCTACTAAGCTTAGTTGAGTGACGAGCAGATCCAAAAGATGGATGTTTGAGCCAAGTAGAAAGGCTGACCTGATGGAGATGTACCTACTCGAACTTATGAGAAAGGGTAAGGCTCTGGTAGGAAAATGAGCCAGATCAAGTTAGCTTTAAGTGCTAAGGGTTCAAACATATGACTGCTCAATGCTTGAACCAACGGACAATGGTCATCAAGGGAAACATCCCGAAGCTAGAGGTAGACAACACTGACAAAGAACTTAAGGAGGATGAGAACTATGTCGAGAAAGAACTGATTGAACAGGATGTGTTCGTTAAGGACTTAGATTAGCTAGCCTTAGTTGTCTGACACGCAATGAACATTGAACCCTTGAGAGGAGGAGTAGGGGGAGAATTTATTTCATGCTACTTATAGAGTGAACAATCAGGTGAGTGCACTAATCATTGATAGTAGAAGTTGTATTAATGTAGCATTGACCGATCTAGTCACAAAGTTGAAATTACCTACTATTATACACCCAAGGCCGTATAAGCTACATTAGTTGAGTGAGAAGGGAACACTACATGTTACTTGGCAAGTACTACTACCGATTACCATCGAACATTACTCCAATGAGATTCTATGTGACATGTTGCCCATGTGTGCTTCATACGTGTTGCTTAGCTAACCATAGTTGTTTGATAGGAGGGTTATCCATGACGGGTACAAGAACATGTATATGTTCGAGAAGGATGGCCGAAAGATTACACTGAACTTGATGCTGCCGTGAGAAGTTTACAAATTGTAGACTAAACTTGTTCGTAGATCGAAGAAGGCTCTGATGATGAGTAGAGTCAAACTTCGAGAAGCCATCAATGCTAACAAGCCGACCCTAATGTTAGTCAGGTGCTTGTTGGAGATGAGGGTATAGAGTGAACTACCCTAAGAAGTAAGAGCATTATTGGATGAATATGCTGATCTATTCCCAGAAGAGTTACCTAAAGGGTTACCCCCGCTACGAGGTATAGAATACTACATTGAATTAATACCCAGTGCTGCTTTGCTGAATAAGCTTGCCTACTGAATGACTCTTAAATAAGCTTCTAAACTCCAGCGATAAGTAAATGAACTACTAGAGAAAGGTTATGTTAAGGAAAGTCTTAGCCCTTGTGCTATGTCGGCGCTTCTAGTACTAAAAAAGGACGGAACTTAGCGAATATGTATAGATAACCGACCCATGAATAAGATTATTATTAAGTACAGGTATCTTATTCTAAGGCTAGAAGACATGCTGGATGAGCTAAGTGAAGCAAAGGTCCTCAGCAAGATTAATCTAAAGTTTGGCTACCATAAATATGCATGAGATTAGGCGATGAGTAGAAAACTACATTCAAGACTCGACATAGATTATATGAATGGATGTTCATGCCATTTAGCCTATCGAATGCCCCAGGCACTTTCATGAGACCGATGAATCATGTACTGAGACATTTGATAGCAGAGTATGTCATGGTATATTTTAAAGACTATCTAGTCTATAGTGCCAACATGCCGAGTCATTATAAATACCTTCATACTGTATTAAATGTCCTCCATGTCGAGAAACTATTTGGCAATCTTAAGAAATGTTGCTTTTTCCAAAAGGAAGTGGTATTCTTAGGTTATGTAGTCAATAGAGGAGGCTTATGAGTAAATGACGAGAGGATTCAAGCTATTGCCGAGTGGTTAGTTCCCACTAATTGTGCCAATGTGAGAAGTTTCTATAGATTGGCTTCATTCTACAGAAGATTCATGAAGAATTTTAGCACCTATGCTACACCACTTATTAAGCTAACAAAGAAAAACACCGACTTCTGATGGGGAGAAAGGGAGGAGAGTAACTTTGCCAAGATAAAATAAAGATTGACTTCCGCCTCGATATTAGCATTACTTGACTTCGAGAAAATATTTGAGCTAGAATCTGATGCATTTGGAATTAGAATAGGTGCCATCCTAATGTAGGAAGGCCAACCAATTGCCTTCTATAGTAAGAAGCTTAGAGGACCTCAGTTAAATTACTCTATGTATGATAAAAAACTCTTAGCATTGATTTGAGCATTGGAAGTATGGTAGCATTGTCTATTACTGAGAGAGTTTGTTATTTACACTAACCATGAGTCTCTAAGGTATCTCTGAAGCCAAACAAAGTTATTTAAGCAATAGGCAAGATGGGTAGAATTCCTTAAGGGATTCAATTTTATAATAAAATACAAGTAAGGAATTAGCAACGTAGTTATAGATGCTCTTTCAAGAAGACATGCACTTTTAAATGAACTATAGACCAAACTGTTTAGGTTTACGAAGATCAAAGAGCAGTATTCTAAGGATCTACACTTTAGAGCCATAATTGTGTGATGAATTAATGAAAGAACAGTGGACGAGTATCATGTAGAGAATTGCTACTTGTTTCAAAGTGGAAAATTATGTATGCCAATTTGTTCCTTAAGGGAGTTATTGATTAGGGAAGCTCATAGTGGAGGACTAACATTTTAGAGAACAAAAGACCTGTAAATTGTTAAATTGTCAATTCTTTTGGTTGAGAATGAAGAGAGATGTGTACCAACTTATCGAAAGTTGTGCCATGTGCAAGAAGGCTAAGTGCTAAGTCAAGTAAGGGAAAGCAATGTCTTTGCCTCTCCTAACGAAGTTATGGACTAAATTGAGCATAGACTTTGTTCTTGGACTACAACGAACTACCTAAGGCAAAGATTCTATAATGGTTGTTGTGGATCGGTTCAGCAAAATGGCACATTTTGTACCTTACTCCAAAACTAACAATGCCTCGGCTATTGCTTCTCTTTTCTTGCAAGAAATTGTGTGGATATATAGCGTACTAAGAAGTGTAATCTTCGATGGAAACTCGGACTTCTTAAGCCATTTTTAGAAGACCTTATGGCGTTAGATGGGGACTAAACTACTATTCAGTACTTCCTGTTACCCTTAATTTGACGACTAAACAAAGGTGGTTAATCACACTTTAGGATTACTGCTTTGAGTTATAGTAGGCAACAACGTGGCTAATTAAGATGTCTGCTTACTAGTGGTCGAATTCTCTTATAAGCAGACTTCTTTCAAAGCGGTCTATGGTTTTAATCTCGAGTTACCCCTCGATCATACCCCTATACCTGTACCTGCGCAAGAAGACCCAGACGTAAGAGTTAGAGCACAATCCCTTTAGCACATCTATGACAAAGTCACTTGGCACATTAACCAACCTGCTAAAAGAATGTGAGAGAAGACCAAAGGTAGGATGGCTAAACAATTCTAGCAAGGAGACTTGGTATGGTTACACCTCAGCAAGGAATAGTTTCCAAGCAAGAGGAGGAACAAATTATTTGCCATAGCTGAAGGACCATTTAGAATCCTCCAAAAGATTAATGATAATGCCTACAGATTGGAGCTACTCGAGGACTATGGAGTTTTTGATACCTTCAACGTTGTCGCCCTTAATCCATATCGCCTCTACGAAGAGCTGATCAAAG
The DNA here is from genome assembly GCA_024138005.1 of Lumnitzera racemosa. Taxonomy (NCBI): domain Eukaryota; kingdom Viridiplantae; phylum Streptophyta; class Magnoliopsida; order Myrtales; family Combretaceae; genus Lumnitzera; species Lumnitzera racemosa. The sequence continues at coordinate 25,146,854 of JAMXBC010000008.1, forward strand.
ACCATTGGGATTTGATCCCAAATCTAAATTAACCCAAAGGGAATGATAGGAATTATGCTAATAGGCCTTTGACCCGTAGTCGAGCTTGATGATTGGAAGGCCTAGCAAGGTAGATTCTTCTACTCCAGTTGACTTCTATCGAGGTTGAGTACTTTTTTGCCAAGTCACTCTTTATCTTGAGCCAAATGATTACCTATTTCTTGGAGATTGCGTGCTAAGAAATAGTATGTCGAGAAAACTGCCAATCCTCACCATTTACATTCATTCCTCAACTAACCACTTACCCAACTTTAATCTTGCCAACATACCAAGAGAGACTCTAGACTGATCCTTAGCTACCCTTGCTTAAATAAGCAACCTGTCCATACATTTTTGTCCGTATCCTCCAACGGCCTTGCCAATGTGTCATTGCCACGTATATAGAACCACATGAGGAATTTACTCCATTAACCATTACTTTTCTACAACATTCATTTTTATCTTTTTGTATTCGTGTATATTACTAGTTTAGGGTAATGCCTTTTTTGTTTTTTCTCTTTTAGGCATGTTACCTTAAATTCTCAGGTATAAATACTTTATACTTGTAGTTATAAATGATCGGATTGATTATCACTATTACACTTGAGTATTTTTCCTTCCTTACATAAATACTATTTGTTTACTCTCAGTATCACTCTTATCCTAACCCTTAAGTAAGGCTAGATGCCGAATAACCTCACCAGACCAATTTATGCATTATATTGAATTGTGCCATGAGTCCTCGAAAGTTCCATTAGTGCATTGTATCCTCTGGAGCTATTTGTTGGTTTTTGCTTATTCTTCATTTGCATTTATCATTTCACACATTCCCTATCACTCCCTTTTCGATCTTTCTACTAGTCATGGTCCACATCATGTTAGAAAAGTCACGAGATACAAATTGGAAAGGTTCTATAAACTATGCACATAAGCATCTAGACACTAGGTTAATTAGCGTTGGACATTAACCTAAACTCACATTCTATGAGTTTTTAGGGGTTATGCTTCCGGACGCTAGGCATAGTGGCGTTTAGATGCTACGCACTATCTATAGACTGTATCTAGTGATTTCCTCCCCCGCAACACTCTAGCCTTAAACCTCGATGCTTAACTATGATTTCAAGGTCTTTCTCCACCCTTATACACTCCTTTAACAGCCTTCAACACCCTCCAAACAACATACATAATAGAAATCATCACCTAATCTTAACTAATCCTCAAACCCCATACACACAATAAGGACAAATCTTTGAATGAATTAAGGCTTTCATGGTGACTTACCTGTCGTTTCTTAAATCAATAACACTAAAACCAACAATTCATGTATGCTTCCTCTAGTTGTGAGTATCCCTTTACGAAAACTTGTGTTTTGCTTTGATTTCCACCCCATAAGTCTTTGAATCCGAATCTACAAGTATTCTTAAGGGTTTTCCCTTAAGTTTCTTGGTATAGCATGTATAAGGAAACCTCATCCTTTAGTTATGGAAAAGTGGGGAAGAAAAGAAATGTAGAAGGAAGATATGGGTTTTGTAATTTCCCTTAAGCAAGTTTGCTCTTAGCAATAAAAGTATATTACATACCGTACCGATGTCTATAAATTAATAAACTTTATTTTCTTCAATTCATTTATTTCCTTAATTAATTAACTTGGGTTTTACAACATCTCCCCCCTCCCCAACAAAACTTTCATCCTGGAAAGTTTACATACATGGTTCCTCAAACAGCCCTAAATACCTGCTTTTGATCTCCTCTTCTAACTCTTAGGTTGTGTATCTTTCTGACTTGTTTAGCTATTGAACCTTAACATAAGAAATAGCCTTTCTCCTTAACTGTTGAACTTTAGTATTGACTATCCTCATTGGCCACTCCACCATCGACATGTTTGGCTGTAACTTTAGCAGCTTTAGGTCTAGTACTTATACATGCAGTTCTTCCTCATGATTTGTACTAAGCTTCTTATACTTCCCCAAAATGGACACATAGAATATATTATGTATATCCTCTAATTGTGGCATAAGCTCTAACTTATAGGTAACCTTGCCAAACTATGTTATGATTTTGAAAGGTCTTACATGCTTTGATTTTAACTTACCTCTCAAGCCAAACCTAACTACACCTTTAACTGGTGAAACTCTCAGCAATACTTCTTCTCTTACCTAAGACTCTAGAGGGTTACACCATTTGTCGACGTAACTCTTCTACCTACTTTGCGTGGGTTGCATTTGCTATTGAATCAGTTTGATATTATCCACTACCTCTTGTACCAAATTAAGTCTCACCAAATATCTCTCGCTTACCTTAGCCTAGTGGATAGGAGACTTGGACTTCCAACCATATAGTACTTCAAACGGAGCCACTTGAGTAGTAGCTTAGTAGCTATTATTATAAGCAAACTCTACCAAGGCTAAATGCTCATCGTAGTACTTACTGAAGTCAAGCGTCCATGCTCTCAACAAATCCTCTAAAATCTGAATGGGACGCTTTGATTGACTAACTATCTGTAGATGGAATGCTATACTAAATTGGTGTTTGGTACCTAAAGCATTCTACAGGCTTCACTAGAAGTAATTGACAAATTAAGTATCTCTATTAGAAGTGATGGACACTCATACCTTATATAACCTTACTACCTCTTGAATATACAACTTAGCTAGCTTTCCCAACTAATACTTGATGTTTATAGGAATAGTGTGTGTAGACTTTATAAATCTATCCACCATTACCCATACGACATTAAGCTTCGCCAAAGTTTTAGGTAAGGTAGTGACAAAATCCATTGTCATGTGCTCCCACTTCCACTTAGGTACTATCAAAGGCTGTAACTCATAGGACTGCCTTTGATGCTCAATTCTAATCAGTCGACACTTTTGATACCTGGACATATATTGTGCTATCTTTCTCTTTATATTGTTCTACTAGTAGTGATCTTTTAAATCCTTATGCATTTTTGTGCCCCCTTAGGTGAACAAAATAAGTGGAGTAGTATGTTTCTTTCAGAATCTCACTCCTCAACCCCAACTATGCCGAAACACATAACTTGCTCTCAAACTTGACAACTCCCTCATCATCAACTGCAAAGTCTGGAGATTTCTTGGCTTCTATCTTACCCTTGATCTCCTGGATTCCTTGATCTTTTAGCTATGCAACTTGAATTTGATCTATTAAGGTAGGTTGAATCTTCACATTTGCCAATCTAGCCTCCACCTCTCTAATCAACACCTTTAACTCAAGTTAACACATCTACTTTAGTAACGGTCTCTGAATAGTGATCAAGTTGGCCAAATTTCCTTATCTCTTCCTACTTAAGGCATCGTCTTCCACATTGGCTTTACCTAGGTGATATTGAATGTTTAAGTCATAGTCTTTGATCTACTCTAACAAACGCCTCTACCTCATACTTAGGTCTCTTTAAGTGAAGAAATACTTGAAGCTCTTGTGATCTTTGTATACCTTACACCTCTCTCCCACCATGTAGTGCCTCTAGAGTTTCAAAGCATATACTACAGTTGCCAACTTTAGGTCATGAATGCTGGTGAGAGGCATACACAATCACCTTAACATCCTATGTAAGAATACACTCTAACCCTTATATGTAGGCATCATTATAAATAGCAAACACTTCTCCATTGCAGGGTAAGGTTAGTATCAGAGTAGTCACTAATCTATCCTTCAGCTGTTGGAAGCTTACTTCTTAATTTCCATTCCATTCGAACTTAACCCTTTTTTAGTCCACTAAGAGAAAGGCACTAAAATTTTAGAAAAGCCCTTGATAAACTTTCGGTAGTAACCGGATAACCCTAGAAAACTTCTAACCTCTAATATAGTAGTAGGTCTGGGCCACTCAACAACTGCCTTTATTTTCTTTAGGTCCATAGCTATACCATCTTGATTCATAATATGACTTAAGAAAGCTACTTGCTCTAACTAGAAGTAGCACTTGCTAAACTTAGCATATAGCCTTTCTTCCTTCAACTTACGTAATACAATAATCCTCAGGTGCTCTTCATGTTCTTCTCTACTCTTGGAGTAAATGAAGATGTCATCAATAAACATAATAACAAACCTATTAAGGTATTCCTTGAATACCTGGTTCATGAGGTCTATGAATGCAGCTGGTGCAATTATCAAATTGAAAAGCATGACAAAAAATTGATACAACTCATACTTGGTTCTAAAAGTTGTCTTCTCTACATCGTCAACTTTGAGCTTCAACTGATAATACCTTAAGCGCAAGTTTACTTTGGAAAAGACTTGTGTACCTTATAGCTGATTAAAGAGGTCATTAATATTCAAGAAAGGCTGCTTGGTTTTTATTGTGACCTAATTCAAATCCCAAAAGTCAATGCACATCTACAAACTCCCATCCTTCTTCTTTATAAATAATACCAGAGCTCCCTAAAGAGACAAGCTAGGCTTAATAAGCCCTTATGTTGTAGCTCTTATAATGGCTTCTTTAACTCAACTAACTCTATAGGTGCCATCTAGTAGGCTGGTAACTTAACCTCCTTATCAGGTGGAATACTCGGTATGTCTTCCAGAAACACGTTTGAATACTCTTACACTATCGATGTTTGCTGTAATTTTGACCTAGTCTTGTTTGCTTCTACCACTAAGGCAACTATAGTAGGCCTTTCCCACAACTCATATAAAACACATCGAGTCGGCCTTTAAGCTTCTACTCTATAACTAAAAGGTACTTCTCTTAAGGGTTGAAAGAATACTACCCAATTATGACAATTAAGTATAGCGTGGTGCTTCAATAATTGATCCATCCCCATAATGACTTCAAAATCCGATAGCTTTAACACCAACCAGTCTACTACTAAAACACTTCCTTCAACCACTATCTCTACATCTCGATAGATCTAGCTTAAAACCATTCCACTCCTTAAAGGAGTACTCATAACCAAATAAGTATCTAAAACAGAAACATGCCAACTATAAAAGATTCAACCACATACAAAATGGAAGTACTAGTATCGAAAAATGCATAAACATTATGGGATAGTATAGAAAGCATACCTACCATAGTGTCTCTATCATAAGTGTTGTCTTGGTGTTGAAGTGCGAAGACTTAGGCTGGGGCTCTCTACCATAAGCCTACTTGTTGAGGATGAGTCACTTTAGGAACTGCTTAGTATCTCACAACTGGTGTCCCCTTAGTTGCCTGGCTCCCTATATCCTTGCAGTCTGCCATACAGTGTCCTCTTAGGCTACATCTATAATAGAAAACCTAGTGTAAAATAATAGTCTCTTTATAATCCTTACTCATACTCCTAATCTTCCCATACAGTAAATACGCCCCTATTACCTACCTATAAGTGGATAGCTCATAAGGCCTAAAACATTGTGTACACTTTACAGTTCATGTGGTATCTTTAGTTTGAATTGGTACCGACAATGCCATAGGTTTAAGATGCATTACCACTAGCTTGTCTCCACCCTCTCTAATAACTACCCTTAGGATCGACCTCTTCACTATGTCTAGCCCTGGTACAATATAACTTGGCATAAGCCTTTTCCTTAAGGCTACTTTCTCCTTATCAATTGCTATTGTGTAAGCTGTAAGTTGAAGGGCAGTAACCTTCTCTTACAGCTCAGACTCTAACCTGTGAATGAATCTATTAATGCTTGGTTGCTTATCCTTTATGGAAGCCTTGGATATAAAATGGGCCAAATGGTCTAACTTCACCTCATAGGCTGCCACAGTCTTATTCCCCTACTAAAGAGTCTAATAGGCCAACTACATCTGCTCTCTCACATTAGAGGGAAAGAAGTGCTCAAAAAACTTATCCTTGAATCTCGTCCATGTCTAAGTCCCCATATCAAGCTCTGTACGTAAGGTACCATCTTACCATTTCAACGCATCACCTCTTAGCGTGAAAGAAGCATATCATTTGGAACCTTAGCAATGGCAAAAGCTTTCTCTATATACTTGATCTACTCCTCAATAGCAATCGCGTCATTAGGCTTAAGGTCGAACTCCTTAGCTGCTTTTAGGAAACATTTCATATTTAATTGCCAGAGCACTTGCCTTTCCTAATGCTAGACATCAACATTAGGCTAGATCATCTATATGTCATGTCTAATCAACTATTCTTGCTAGATTATGGTACCTACAAGATTGTTCCTAGCATTCAATAATAGTGCTACACTAGCTCTATTGCCTTTGTACATAAGGTAATTCATATCCTCTCTTGGCACCTTGACCTCCTATACATTCTAACTGCCCTAAGTGTTTAGCCATTTAGCTGGGTAGTCCTAAGGTCAAGAAGAACTAAAACCTACTCTTCTAAGCAGCATTCTAAAGAAGGAAACAAAGACAAACAACTAATAGAAAGTGAAAAGATTGGTAGATAAAAGGAAACAGAGGTAACAAGACAAGTAAGAAACATAGAACAAGTAAGGACAATTTAAGATCAATAGTTAGACAATTGCTAGATAATTTCTAGATTTAAGCCTAACCCTTCAGCTACTTACGCCTCTCATGCCTCACCACTTATAAGTCATCATACTTAGTTCTCTCAAGATCTTTAACCTAAGCTCTAATACCACCCAAAACAGTAACTCTTTAGAACCTAGAGTGCCACAACTCTACCTCTTGTTAACCGTAAAGAAAAACACACTAAGGTATATAAGAATCCATTTCCCTATCTAAATTTCTCAACTTATCATAAACTTGCCAAACTTACAAATTAATAACTTCAAATCTAAAATAAGAGTAGAACATCAACTACTCAATCTCCATAAATACAATACAATATCATAGTTGAAATCTAACATAAAGGAAGAACTTGAATTAAAAGCACTAAACCTAATGATATAGAGTCTTATAGCTCCCACAAAAGTCATCCCATTAGACATCAACAATAGGAGTTACAAGTGACTACATAACATGATAAGTCTCATAAATATATAATGAGTCCTTAGAATTTAGTCCTAATACTAAGCTACAAAGTCCCAGCTTCATCGTCATCATAATACAAGTAATCACAAATGAGATCTTTAGCATAAATCTCATTACATACCTCATAACTTGAACCTGCAGCTAAAAAACAACAATCCCTGTGGGTTGAGCTAATGCCTCGTATAAAATACCATACATATGCATGTGAAACACAAGTAGTCAGTCAAACATACAAATGAGTGCTATAATAAATGCAGCATACACTAGTTTTAATCTCATCATTTAAGCTTACAAGCAATACAGTCTTAGCATCTTGAGACTTGAGGTTACTCACGACCATTAACACATAATATATAATTACTACATAGATATTGGTGTTAGGTGCTTCCTAACACCTAAGTGCCAAAACCATCCTAAATCTAATTAGGTCCTTTCGGTATGGGACTCCACCATAGACAGCATCGTACAAAGATTGCTAGGTGTCTCACCAACACCATTGACCCGACCGATGGTGGTTGAGGCTAAACATAAGCAGCAATCAATTAAGTCCAAGTTTTGATAAAGTCCAGTTATCATGCACTAACTTAGCACATACTGTCATCAATCATGTATCCTATACCTAAATCCTCAATTGCAACCAATACGTGTCTCAGTATCCTATAACCTAAATTAACACAAAAGCAATACCTTAACCCCTAAACTTGCTTATAAAAGTTACTAACCAAACCATATACCCTAACCCCTTAACTAAGCCATGTGACCTTATAAGTACCCTTAATTTGATTCTTGAGAAACAAAGTTTGATTAATATTTCAGTTTAAAGAAGTTTAAAAACGTGTTGAAAAGGGTTTTGATAAAAAAAAAAAGAAGGTTGGAAAAGTCATGAGATATGAATTGCAATGGTTTTTTACATCGTTACACACAAGGCGTATGGATGGTAGATCAACTAGTGTCTAGATGTTAACACAAACTCACACTGTAAGTTTTTTAAGGTCAAGCATCTAGACACTAGGCATAGTCTATAGACTGTGTCAAGCGATTCCTTCCCTGTAACGCTCCAGCCCTAAACTCCGATGCTTAACTACAATTCCAAAGTCTTTCTCCATCCTTACACTCCTTTAATAGCCCTCAACACCCTCCAAACAACACACACAACAAAAATCGTCATCTAATTTAGCTAACCCTCAAACCCTATAAATGCAACAAGAACAAATCTTTGAATAAGGTGACTTACATGTTGTTTCTTAAAGTGGTAGCACTCTAACCAATGATTCTTATGCATCTTCTTCAGTTGTGATTATCCCCTTATGAAAACTTGCATTTTGCTTCAACTTCCATCCCTTAACCCCTTGAATCTAAACCTATAGATGTTCTTGAAGGTTTTCACTTGAGTTTTCTGATGTGGCATACATAAGGAAACCGTATCCTTTAGTTGTGGAAAAGCAGGCGAGAAAAGAAACATAGAGGGAAGACATGGGTTTCGAAATTTCCCTTAGATAAGTTTGCTGCTAGCACCAAAAATATATTTTATGCCATGCTAATGTCCATAAATTAATAATCTTCTTTATTTTCTTTAATTCCTTTATTTCTTTAATTAATTAACTTGGGTTTCACCTAGGTATTATACTAATATCATATTTTGAAAATGCGATATTAGTACAAATAGTCGTATCATATCTTTAAAATGAGATATAATAACAGTATTTTGATAATATTTTATATTTAGTTTATATTTATATAATATTTGTTGATTTTGATAGTTAAAATGTAAAACTTCTCTTGTTATATATCTATCATAATCCATCTTAAAACAATCACGCAATCATTGAGTAATCACTTGAAAACCTTTAAAATTCTAATTTTTACTAAAAAGAGCCAATCTTGGATTAGTTATAACTTAGGGTTTGAGTAAGAAAAATAGATCAGCTGTTGCGTGCTTGTCAACTGGAATGACTTCGTCCAAATCTTCTCAATCAAGCTTCATCCAGCTTTGTCAACTTATCTGACTCTTATTGCCATTCATCAGATAAAAGTTGTGCAGAACATAGACTCGAGCTGCAGGGATTGTCTCTGATTGATTGTGAGGATATTTCCTAAGAGAAATTTGCATTCTATCCCTTGTACGATTGGATAATACCACCAACATTTGATCTTGCACATGTATTATTCTACTCGAACACAACCATTTACGATGTCATTTGTCAACAAAGAAGAAAGGAGGTGGCTAGAGAAAACATTCAATGAGAGACCAGCAGTGGCTTAGTTCACCAAAGAAGACTGCTTAATAATTACAAGAACACAAAGCAACGTTTGGTCGATAGCATGTTTCAAATGATAGAGGGGAAAGAAGCACACTGAACCTCAGCAATTCGTTGGCAATCTAAGCGACCATCGACGTTCGTGTCAATCGACTCCGACAGAAAGAAGAAGTTAGGGGAGATTGCTCCATCATGACGAGATTATATCATCGTTGGATCAAACGACTAACATGGCAATGGACAACCATAATTCTATAAGCTGTTTCGTGGAACATTAGACATTGTGCAACAAATAATACGTACGGAAAATGACTGTACAGGTGAAATGACAAAATACCTAGTTTTATTAATAACACGTGTGATTCACAGAATAGAATATATATGATAGAAATAGAATTAAAATTCTTCAATAATGCCATAAAGAAATTTTAGTTACTCCTCATAATTATTTTGAGTTTTATGAATAGAGATAAAAAAATATTATAAATAAATAAATAGCTCTAAAATTCCCTGCAACAAGTTTTTGTAAGGAGTAAGTAAGTTCACTACAATGAGTAGCTACAAAAGGGTTACAACATTACCTCAATATGGGGCAATGATCCTAGTAGAAAATAACATGTGGGTAGCTAGTCACTGCATTCTTTTGTCTTTTCTTTTTTTCTTTTTTTCAACAAATGACAATTGAAAAACTGTTTCATGATACAAATGAATTAGCCTTATAAATGGTCCGACCATTTGGATCGTCAGATGCTAGGGAGGAAGAAATCAAAAGATTGCTAGGATTGTCCTGGAGAGAGTCTAAGAATGATTAAAAGCATAAGTAGTTAGAAGCCAAAAAGGTCTCAGGTTGATCAAAAGCTAGTAAACCAGAAGCACAATTATCATTTTTGAGTTGTAGATTAATCAACTTTTAGAGGTCATAATTTTCGCCATGTTATAATATGTTATAAAGACTGATTGATGTCTATTGTTGTCTGATGCAAACGAATTTGCTATATAGCAATACTTAGAAGTTAACTTTGAGAGTTTTGGCAAGATACAAACAAAGATTTCCTTATTAGTTTAGGAAGTTTATCTTATTTTATTTTATTTAGTTTAGGAAGTTTATCTTATTTTATTTTATTTCCTAATTTTATGTTATTTGAATTTTATTTAATTTCTTTATTTGTACTAAGATTTTAAGATTATAAATATCCTATAATATAGTTGTATTGATATTTTTTTTACAATAATACAAGTTTTTATCTTTACATATTTTTTATTTATCACGCTATATGTTGCATCATTCTAGTACCTAAAACGAGTCTAGCAATTTTTTCACAAAAATTTTAGATTCGAAAGATAATTTTTAAGAATAATAGAGAAACACTCAACACCATATAAAATAAAAAATGTGAGTTTGTTTGAAGATTTCAGTATGTTGTACATTGTCACGAGTAAAAGCTACCATCACCAAGGAAGGAGCCATAATTAACACGCCGTTTAGGCGGCTCAGAGCAATGCTTTTATTGATCTACATTTGCTGAGATTTCTATCCATGGTCTTATCTAAGACACGGGAAAAACCGTTCCCTTTAACGTTGAGCATGCTCTCAACTTTTCCTAAAGATTGTAGCGATATCTTGCTATGAAGGTTGTCCTTGTCCAGAGAGACATTGCGACATTTATATATCGGGACGGCTTCTTCATCATCATCATGTTCTTCTTCAGCCAGTAAATGTGGAGGAAGCATTCCTAAATCGTTGCTCTCCCATTCCTCGGGCTTCACTCCATATTCCATGTAGTTTTAGCACCTGCCATTGCTAGAGCTTCCATTGAAACAGACATGTTATTCAAACTTTCAGGACTCTTGAAAAGTTGAGATAGCTGTGACCGTTTATATAGACAGAAAAATCTTATGCTAATAACAAGACAAATGTTTTTTCTACTGCTGTACTCACGTGTGTCACAAGATCTCGAAGGTTTTGCCACAACTTGGGTCAAAGAAGAGTGGTGGGTAAGGCAGAAGACCAGGACTCAAGATACAAAACATTAAATTCATGTGATTATTCCATGTTGACCATACCGAATTTGCCATTTCCCATTTCGTAAATGACATAAATAATGGATAATTTATTTCAGTTTGCTAAAGCGAAAAATGTTTCAATGTATTATAAATATAACACGCCAAAGAATAGATTAATGGTATTAAAATACTAATAAAATTTTCACCACGTCAAAGTGTAAATAGTAATTAATCAAAACTACACCTTATTAGTATGTCTAGTATCTGCGACTTACTTAAACACGTAAATTAATACCAGTTAATCGAGCCCTTCTGCCAAAGCCCTATGACACGGTCAGCATGGTGATCGAAGCCACGATGCAAATTACGTTCACCAATAACCAAGTTAGTAAGTTCAGGATATGCATGTGATTGATGCGTTATCTCTGAAAAACATGTCTGCTGCTAATTAGCTGCTTTTTGGGGAGTGCACATGTTGATACCCGGGCTGGTACGCCTCTCTTGAATAAAGCCAACCAAGAGTTTTCTATATGAGTTTAGCCTTTCCACCTGCAACTAATTAAAGAGGATACATGCCAACCTTTAATTATAAATTATCAATATATCTTCAGACAATAATAATAAAAATGTTGATATATAAAATTCTAATTAAAATGTTATTATAACAAGGAGCACTACTTAGCATGCATTAGGGTGCTAAATAGTTCAATTGCTCCTCTATTAATAATCATCTCTTATAACAATGTTAATAAAAAAAATTCTTTAAATCTACTTCCCTTTGGCAGATGTTTTGATATATTTAAACTGTTAGAACATGCATAGCTTGTCTTATACCATTTTGTGAATCATATCGTAAATCACATTATACATATGTAAGGGATAAATAGGTAGAATAAAAGTATGTTACGTATTAAATTTTAGAGCAAAAAATCATATAATAATCAAGTTAAAAATCACAAGTAAGACTTAAAATGATACACTATTCTAATAATATAATACAGGATTCTCATAATCTCTTTAGAGAAACGCTTCTACAATTTAGTTCATTTTAACTCTACTAAATATAAATAACACTATATTAATAGAGAGTTATTAAAGCCTTCAAAACCCTATCATAAAAAAGAAAATAACTAACAAGAGAACACTAATTAGGAAACAACTAAGCATTAAAACAACATCAAGTGCTCTACCTTTTACTCATTTCTTCACCCATTCATGCTCCTTAAACCCAAGTCTTATGTATTTCACTTGAAATTAGCTTCTTTATTTCAACTAACAACTTGCTTACCTCTCGAAAAGAGCATCCATGGTGTATGCCATGTGTGCTCATTGGTATGCTAAGAGTGGTTGTAAGGTGTTCCTCGAGCACCCTCATAGTATGGCATGGGCACTTGGTGCATTTTATGAGTGGCCATTGCGCGTGCCTTGAGTGATCCTAATCCTATGGCTTCCATGGAGCATGTCATAAGTGCCTTGTTAGCAACTTAGGTACTATAAAATTCATCTCCCATACTAGCAATTCTATATTTCGTGTTGTTTTCACTAAAAGGCAATGTTTCCACCCCATCTTTCAAACCAAATTTAATATAAACACAATCCACTATGGACCAATTTTGATTGTAATGAATTCTATATCATTTTTTTCTATGGTTCTTAATTTTTCTTTATATTCCATCATTTGAAAATGAAAAATTAGTTCCCTAATCAAAGAAATTTATTTCAAAAGTTTTTCATTTGTTGTCCATGACTTATCTCTCTTCTCATCTAGATTACCTAATTGGGTGCTCCATTGAGACATGATGGCTACTCTATTGGCACTTAATGGGCAATTGACTAATGCAACCATCATTCTCTAAATGAATAATATTTTTATTCCTAACTTTGTGCCCAAAATTAATCTAACACTTACCATGAGCTTCCCATCACCCCATGCTTAAATGCTTGAATTATTTTGTCTATTTATTTCAAAAGCATAAGTACCTAGTTGTGGACCTTGGCACCACTAACACCTATTTACTCAATACTGGCCAATAAACATACTAAGTCATCAAATATCTTCTTGGATCTCCAAACTCCACCCTCGTCTAACCACTTTATTGAGTCATTGAATAATCCATGAACTTATCAAGCTCTTGCTTCCTCCAAACTCATTCACCTAACCTAAGGTTGTTCATCTCGTAATTACACCTATAATACTTAGAGAGAATGTAGAATCGAAACATAAGATTAGAAGTTTCTACAACTTGTATAGATTAGCTTTTAGAAACTATAAATATGCTTATAATGGCTATAAAAATTTTGAAATGGCTTATGGAATTAAATAATTTTTTTTTCATTATTTAAGTTATGTTGCAAATAATTAAGCATAAATCATTATACTAATGAATAAAACTAAATTATCAATATTAGTGTCAATGTAAAGTACATCAAAACATAAAAAATTATGCTATATGACAAAACTAAAACAAATTATTAACCATCAATTGCCTTATCATCATCAACATTACCATAAACTCTCCCAACCATCATCATTGTCATCTTGTCATCATTATTATTGCCAACATCATTATTGGTACTATTATCGATCTCGAATTCTGAATCTCTCCTTTCATTTCGATCCATATTAAATATTCTCCATTTAATATTAGAACACTCGACCAAAAATCAAAGGGTTTTCTAAAAAGTTTAATGTAAGAGCTGCTAACCGATTAGAATAAGTAAAAGGTTAAGTTAGAAATCAAGTAAGTGGATCAATTTCTAACCAGGCCATTAGTCTTTAAAAAAAAAAAAAACTAAAGAAAGGTAGGTTTAGGGACTTTATTTTAGAACTCTAAAGAGTTGCTAAAGATAATTTTTGCAAAAAATAAAAGGGATTATTTGTTTTTTATTTATAATAACTAACTAAAATAAGAAAAAAGAAGGTAGTCATATATTTTTGTCTTTTTTAATTAAAAAAAGCACCAAAAAATAAAAGATTCTTATGAAAAATTAATTTTCTATTATAAAGAGAAATTTTCATGTAAAAGAGTAATTTTGATTATTTCTAAGGGAAAAAAAACACATTTTAAAGTATTTTTGTGACTAAAAGAATTTTTTTTTCATGGGAAAAATAATTTAAAAAAAATTTATGACTTCCTCCTAAGTGCCTACATATCCACTATTTAGAATTAGGCTTCCATTGTTCATTAATTTTTTTTTTAAAAAAAAAAACTTTAATGTATTGGTTGATTTTGTAACCCTCCACTTCTTAATGTATCTATTAAACCTTTTCTCAATACTTAGTGCCTATAAGACAATTTATTATTCCATCCCAAGTTAAGGATAAGGTTGAACCTGTCGTTAATTTATCAACTCAACTCCACTATACATAAACCTTTTGGAACTTTTCTTCCTTCATGCAAGATGACATAGTGGAATATTGCAAGCATAGGCCTCATTCAATGCGTCACATTTCAACTTCAATGTTCAACTAATAATCCAATCAGAATAGTACCCTTTTACTGTCATAATCCTTACACTGAAATCATTTGAAAATAACACTTTCATTTACCTTGTCTAGCTTTTAGGTCTAAGCTTGTTTTGTCTTTAATACCTAAGGTTAAATAAGTTAACTCATGAGCTTAAGTTTTGAGCCAAGTGAGTTAAAAACTAAAAACTATATCACATAATAAGAATAACCTAGTTACATCGAAATATAACTAGTACTAAGTATACTCAAATATATCATAAGAAACATGACATATACAATCATATAATTAATAACCCCATCACATTTAAGTACGCACTTGGGTGAGAAGCACATGCAAAACGATTTATGCATCATATAGATGCCATGTTAATGCTTGTAACATGCATCAGCATCAATATCCTAGTCTAGTCTAGTTTTATCAACTTGTCAATGACTCTTTATCAACTTCAATCTCTAGAAGAGTAGACTTAGTTTTTTTTTTTATTTCTTTTTCCTTATATGATATATCTAATTTTTTGACATTTTAGATGGTCATTGTTTCACTTTAAATTAATACCATACCAAATTTAAATGCATCACATTTCATAGAGAGACAACAAATTATAGTCCTCTCAATATGAAACAATTTAGCACTTTCTAAGAAGATGTTTATAAAATATTTTCTTTTTATTTTGATGATATAGAAACACATTTACTTTGCTTCTGTAATATAAAACGAGTTAGTAAATAGACGTAGAAAAATCCATCGACTATAGATTCCAAAATCTTCTATTGGTAACTGGATTGCTTTAAGGCATTTGTCCATGAGAATGAGAAAAGTTTTAATGGTACTAAAATGTCAAATGAATAGATGAATAGTGTACAAATATCAATAAAATTTCAATATATAAATACGTAAATTGTAGGTTTTTAAAAATTAGACACTATCATTGGTATTTTCACACAATTCATTTGGATACATGGCATATTAGTGCATATAAAGGGATACATGTACTATTACATTAATGAGTTATTGAAAATAACCACACTACTGAAATTCTTAAGAATACTCTACAGTTCTCAATTCTCCTTCTCCGTTCACAACAAGTTTCAACCATAGCAAATATTACAGGTCTTCACATAGTATTAGAGTAGATGGTAAGGACCTGATCTCATTGGATTCATTGCTATTAATTGGAATTGATAAGTTTTACTTCACAGTTTTTTATTCTTTCTGTTCGAACATTTCTTTTCTCTCTTTCTTAAAGAGTCCTTGTAGGTTTTTTTTTTTTTTTTAGAATGAATAGTCAACTAGATTAAAATATTATGGATCCTTCATACCTATTAGTATCCGATAATCCAAATATGGTGATTGGGAACACATTGTTTAATGGATCAAATTATAAGGCTTGAAGTTGATCTATTAGGTTAGACTTAAGTGCAAAGATGAAAATTGGATTTATCGATGGAAGTTTACCTAAACTTGAACCTAATTCTCTTGATTTAAATAAGTGGATTCGATGTGATTATATGATCTAATGTTAGACCTTGAACTCGATGGTGAGTGAATTTTTGCAAAATTATGTTTATACTCAGTTTGGTCGAGAATTATGGATTGAGATTACTAATTGGTATGGCTAAGGCAACGCACTACTGATTTTTCAACTACAATATGAGTTAAGTAATATCAAATAAAACCAATTGGTAGGAATATACTACAATAAGTTGAAAAGAGTTTGGAATGAATTATAAGTATTTCAATGCTATCCATCATGTGAATGTGGAGACTGTACTTGTCATCTAAGAGATAGAATACTAGAATTTGAGTTGAGAGATAGATTGATTCAATTCTTGATGGGTTTGAATGAGGTTTATGAATCTATTCATAATCAAATTTTGTTAATGAATCCTCTTCCTATGGTGGATAAAGCTTATTATCTAGTTCAACAAGTTGAACATCAAAAGCAGATTACTTCTAATGGAATTTATGATATTGAAGCCTCGGCTTTTATCTCTAAACAAGCTACTTCTAATGACAATATGAGAAGTACTAATGACAAACAAAAGGAAGAGGGAAAATTGTGTGTAAGTACTACAAAGGAGAAGGTCACACAATAGAGAACTACTTCCAATTAATTGGTTATCTTGAGTGGTATAAAGGTAAAAGATTTAAGAAAGATTATGGTAAATTAGCAACTAATGTTGTGGTTGACAAGTGTTTTTCAATTGATAAATCTTTAGATTATATAAAGGATGATATTGCAAGTGTCTCTATATCTGTCCATTTTTCAAAGTCACAGCCGGTACATGAAGTTTGTCAAGAATTATACAAAATGATGAAAGGCAAGCAATAGTAAGATTATTCTATTCATTTCATAGGGGTTTCAAGTTACTCCTTGCATTCTAGCTCATTTACTTGTTTTAATGCTATGAATAATGATTTTTGTTCTTAAATTGTTGATACAGGGGGGCATAAATCGTATTACACCCTATCATTTCCATTTGCATGATATTCAAACACTAGTACACCCCATTTCAATTTGCCTTCACAATGGGCTATTTAAAACGGTTCAAGTTACTAGAACCATACACTTATTTGATATACTCACCCTATTAAATGCCCTCTACATACCTGATTTCAAGCGTAACTTTCTTTTAATCTTGCGAGTTCTTCATGATAACAACCTTGTTGCTTGCATTAATACTTCTTCCTTAACATTTTAGGACCTACACAAAAGAACTTCTTGCATCAACTAAAGTTAGGAAAGGTTTATATGTACTAAAGTCAAATACTAAATCAGGAGGTGTTTCTAGTATGGCTTCCTTTATGTCTTCATCTTTGCCTTGCAATAAAGTGATTCATGTTGAGTTGTTACATAGTAGATTTGGTCATTCTTCTCAGTCTAAACTTCCTCATATTAATGGTTGTAAAAATTCTATTCTTAATGAATTTGTTTGTGATGTGTCTTGAAGCTAAGATGTATAGGCTTCCTTTTCCTCAAAGTGCACATCATTCTTGATGTAATTTTGAATTGTTACACATAGACATTTTGTACATTTCTAGACCTTATCCCATTGAATCAACAACATGTGCAAGGTTCTTTCTCACAATTCTTAAGGATTGTTCTTATTCTCCTTGAACTTTTCTTATTAACAATAAGTCTCAAGTAATTAGTTTCCTTGATAAGTTTCTAAAGATGATTTCTACTCATTTTTTTCTTTAAGTTAAGATGATTCGTTCTAATAGTAGGATTTGAATTTCTTTCTAGTGCATGTCAAACTATGTTTCATGATCTTAGAATTATTCATCAAAGATCTATTACATAAACAACACAATGAAATGAGCGAATTGAGTACAAATGTAGGCATTTTATTAAGACTGTAAGATCCTTGAGATTACATGCCAATCTACCAAAATGTTTTAGGGAGAATATATGCTTACAACTACATATCTCATTAATTTGATGCTAACTGCCCAATTAGGGTGGAAATCTCCTTATGAAGTTCTACATAACAAGAAACCTTCTTACATACATCTAAGGACAATGGGATGTTTATGCTCTGTCTTTCACCCTAAACCTCTTAAAGATAAATTTGACCTAAGAGGAGTTAGATATGTTTATGGTCAAAAGGTTAAAAAGTATATGACATGCAATTATGGAAAATTTTCATTAGTTGTGACATACAATTCTATGAACATATTTTTCCTTATAAACATGGTTCATCAGTTCACTCCAAACACAATTCTAATGTTGCTATTGCTATTATTCATCCCGATATACACTCCATCCCTTTCCTTGATGAATTCAATTCCAATGCAGATCTTGATTCTTCTTCATTAAATTTTTCTACTGATGTTTCTCCTTGTGTTGATTCTTTACCCACTATTGCTTCTCCTTTGCATCACTCAAATAGAAGTCATAGGCCTCTTGCTTAGTTAAGTGACTATGTATACTCTTTACAAGTAGTTTTAATTGATGATGCTTCTTTGCATCCTACTGTTTCTTATCCATTATTTAATTTAGATACTTTTACTTATTTGCCTGTTGATTCATAGCTTGTTTCGCATAAGTGTTAACTATTAGAGAACCTTTTTGTTATTCGCAAGCATGTAAATCTAGTGAATGGGTGATACAATGAATAAGGAATTTGAAGCCTTAGAATTGATTGATACTTGGGATATCACTGATTTACCACTAGGAAAGAAAGCCATAGGTTCTAAATGGATATATAAAATCAAATATTAACCTAACGGAAGTGTAGAGAGGTTTAAAGCTCGATTAGAAGCTAAAGGCCATTCACATGTGCAAGAAATTGATTATCATGATACTTTCTCTCCATTTGCTAAGTTAGGAACTATGCGTATGTTATTTATGCAGCTTCAGCCTATAATTGGCCTCTTTATCAAGTGGATATTAATAATGATGCTTTCTTGCATTATTACTTAGATGAGGAAATATATATGGTTTCTCCTTTAGGGTATACTAAGGGTGGCCTGTAATACCTCGGGTTTTTCCAACTAGTTCAATAGCTGTAAGATCTAAGCCCCTAAATTTAGGGCATCGAGCTATAATATTTTTTTTTTTAAATTTCACAGTAAAGTTAGAAAAGTTAGCTAAAATAATTTAAGTAAAGTTAATTTCTCAAAATAAGTATATAAAAATATTAATTTAGGAAAAACATTAATTTATCGCTAAAAACCGATAATTATCAAAAGTGAAAAATTCGAGATTTTAGATATAACGAGATATTAGAAATAAATTCATTAACTTACAAAAATAATAAATGAAGTTGAATTATACATAATATACATGTATTTACATGTGATATGAATTATATGTATTAAATACATATATATAATAAATTGTTATTATTAAAATAAGGTAAAATAATATAAAAAATTGGAAAATTAATAAAAAAAATTAGATGGATGAGTCATCAAATGATATATCAAGCTGGTATTAATTGGAAATGGTGAGTCAACACTTGCTTGACGAGGAAATGACACATGTCCTTTAGGAAAATGGAAAATTGACATGTGTCACACATATGTCCAAATTTTATTTGATTATGAAAAGTTCAAAAAATATAAATAGGACACAAACCCTCAAATTCAATATTTTGAAACTTTGAAAATCAAAGAAAACAATTTAGAAAAGTTATAAAAAAAATAAAATAAAAATAGAACAAAGTATAGAGTCAGAATCGGTCTAAGGCGGTTCGTGTACCAAACCACCACCTGAGTTGGAGCAACTTAGAGGACCAACAAAGGGTGGCTAGAGGAGGCTTTTCGACAAGGTGTGGTGGCCAGGTGATGGTCGAAGTTGACTGATTTAGGTGAACTCAATTCTACCTATAAATTGTTTAATTTGCTAAAAATATCAAATGTTATCCATTAATTATGAAATTTGGTTTTTTGAGATTATTTTAGATGTAGATTAATGTAATAATTTTATTTTAATTAAATAATTAGTGTAAATAAAGGTTCCTTAAGAAAATGCTTTATTTGGACAAAAAATTGAATAAATTTTTATAAATATTAGATGATGTTGTTTCAAGCTCAATTTTTGTATGTAATATACCTAATATATATATATATATATATATTTAATTTTAGTAACAATAATTTTTTAAATTAAGCATGTTTACTATTTTTTATAATTATTTTGATTAAAACTACTAGTTTTACCAAATTATTGAGATAATTAGTTTTTGATGAAATTAATGACTGAGCCCTACATGTTTTGATTTTTGGATGTTTATAATGATATTTGAAATAATTATTTTTTATCTCACACTTAAATTTGTTTATTTTCCCTAATTTTACGTAATTTCGAGCTAAGACCCCTATTTTGTAAAAATAGATAATAGCCAATTTAGTGTAATTGATGATTGATAATTAACCTACATATTTTTGTAAGTCTATATAATTTTTTATGAAATTAATCGGGCTCGTATACCAATTATTTCGTATTTTCCTAATATAAGCTTATATATTGGCTTAATATGTAATATAGTAATTAGTATTGGTAAGATACTTATCAAATTATGTAAAATGAACACTCTGGGGTATAATGAGTGTTGCTAGACAAGTTTGGAATGTATAATTTTTAGGGTTTTTATTTTAATACTAAAGCTTACTCGAGTTAATTATAGAGTTGGGATAGCGTACGTTCGAGTCGTAATGAGAAAAGGGTATTTTTAGGTTTTTGAAAATATTGATCACTCTTGTTTCTTAATATATATTAACAACACTCAAAATAACGATTGTGATGATAAGTAAGGAAGGACCACATGGTAGAATTTAGGATTCTACGCTATTACTAAGTCTAGGTAAGTAGATCCAACTCATGCTTGGAGTATATATATTTCTACTCATAACACTATATATTGTTTGATACTGTGTTAATTGAATATGAGTATATCTTGGGTGAATGAATATGCTACTATAGTGGGTGCTGATGTATTGATTTTGATTGATAGTAACTATATTCTGGCTAAACTGTTACGTTGCTATGTTGGTGATGATTTGTGCTTACAAATGATTGTGTTAACCAGGAAAATTGAATGATTGCTAACTCAATCTTTTAGGTATTCACCTAAGTGAACCCTAAGTAAGATACTAAAATTCCGCTAGGGAGAGTTTGAAAACTAAAATCAAATCACTAGGTTGAATAAAATTGGGAGATTGATTGTACAGATTGATATTCTTGAGTTGCTATTGCATATCATGGCATAGTATGACACAAAAGGGACCTACTGATCAAAAGTTTTTGAATGAGGCTTCTAAATGATCATGAAAAAAGCATGGCTTTATTAACTCAGTTTTTGAAAGCATATAGATTGCATTGCTTGAACATTGTGACTATTTTGATAGTCAAATTTGGTATACTACAGTGTGTTGTCTAGTTTGGCAATGTTGCCACTTTGATTTGGTAAAGTACAGTGTGTAGTCTAATTTTGTAAAGTTGGGGATTCTACTCTCAAGCAGCTTTTTGTTGCCCTTTTTGAAAATGGTAGACTACAGTGTGTAGTCCAATTTGTGGGGGTCCTACTCCTAGGTAGCTCCTTGTTGCCCCAAGCTCCTGGACGTTATATCCAGATGCTTGACTATGTCGACTAATTAGAAGAAGTTTGTAAGGCATAAGATATTAGTATCGATGCATGCCACATGCATGAGCATAGCATGTTGCATTGTTGGCAGTAAGTGCCCAGTTGGGCGAATGCATATGTAAAGTTGAATTTGTGAGTTATGATTGAAATGTTTCAGTTGTAATATACATTATTGTCTATCATATTATCTATATTATATTATTTGTTATTCACTCTCACTCAGTTTCAATAAATGAGGGGATAAAATGTTTTATCCTTAGGTTAACTACATCGTGAAGGGCCCAACACTTAGGGAGGATATGTATACTGAGAGCGTAAGTCGGAGTCAACAACTATTGTATAAAACCTATATTAAGTCAAGAATCCTATTATTGTGAAGATGATAAAGGAAACAAAAAGTTGGTTCATATTTTGATGTAAATATTATATTGTATACATAAGTTGTAACAGAATATCCAGCTGAACTCCGATGTAGCAACCCCTTTATTATGTAAACAAAGTTTTCTTTTGATGAATGAGCATGTTGAGTTAAGTTTTCAATAGGTATTCTTGTATAATGGTACATCTTGTGCTCTGCCAGGATGTGACATGGCCCCATTAAGGTTTACGAGCTTAAACGTTTACTTTTTGGTCTAAAACAAGCACTTCGTCAATGGAATATTAAAATATCTCAATTTTTGGTTCATGGAGGTTTTGTTCAGTGTCCAAGTGATCATTCTCTATTTACATTTACCATTTACTCAACCTAATGTCTTTTTAGTTGTCTTCATTTTATGTTGATGACATGATTATGTTTGGTACATGTGTTTCTTCCATAACCGAGTTGAAGCAAGCTTTGGATACTAAATTTACCATTAAAGATTTAGGTTTAGTACCATTTCTTTTTTAAGAATTGAGCTATGCCATACAGATCATAGCATTTTGCTCTATTAGAAGAAGTTTGTTTTGGATCTAATCTCTAATGTTGGATTATCTACTTGTAAACTTATCCAATTGCTACTACCTTATAATGTGAAACTTGACTAAGATACTAGAGAACTTGTTGAAGATCCTTCCTTATATAGGCAAATTATTGGCGGATTGTTGTATCTAACTTTTACTCATCTAGACTCAAGTTTTGTTGTCAACAAACTTAGTCACTTTCTATCTAGTCCTCGCATACCTCACTTACATGCTACCTCTTATCCTTTGAAGTATCTTAAAGGAACAATTGGTGTTACTCTTTTCTATTCAAGTTCCAATCCTTTAACTTTGCATTATTATTTTGATGCATACTAAGCTTCTTCTTCCTTTGATAGAAGATCAATTATAGGATATGCAATTTTTCTTGGCAATGCTTTGGTGCTTTTGAAATTCAAGAAACAAAATACTGTTAATATATCTACCTTTGAGGTAGATTATAAGAGCATGGCCTCTATAATAAGGAACATCTTTAGGCCTCTTTCATCTTGCGAGATCTTCACATATCTATTCTACAATCTAAGTATTTGTTTTATGACAACAAATACGATAATCTTATTGCTAATAACCCTTGTCTCCACAGTCGAACAAAACATATTTATGTTGATGCTCATTTTCATTTGAGACCATGTTACAAAGGGTTTTGTTTCATCAGTTCATGTGTCTTCTTATTAGCAGATCGCAGATTTTTTTGCTAAGGTTTCATTAGTCTCTAAGTTTGCTTCTAGTTTTTTCAAGTTAGGCCTTAGAGCAACTCTAACTTAAGGGGGGGTGGTGAAGACTAATTATATATATTTCCATGTGTCCTCTATTGATAGGTTACATAAATAGATAGCTAGTACAGTTGGCTCACTTATTTAATTGACAAGTGGATGGTTAGTTATGCGTTAGACTAGAATATAAAAGGGATACATGTAGTGTTACACTAGTGAGTTACTAAAAATAACAACACTATTGAAATTCTTATGAGTACCATACAATTCTCAATTCTTCTTCTTCGCTCATAACAAGTTTCATCCATGGCAAATATTACATGAATTCACAATATGTTATTTATATTCATTTTAAATTTAACTTCTATATATATTTGACATTAGATGTTTTGGATAACTATATGATTATTATCTACTATGTTTAGCTTACAAATGTGATATTTGGATAAATTATCTTTTCTTGTATATTCTTATAATTATGGTAAAGATAATGATGGAAGAATGAGAGTTTAGAAATAGAAGTTCCTCTTTTTTCCTCTATTTAAGAAAGTGGTGATATTATTTTACTTAAAAATCTTATTTAGTTTTATTCAAGCATCCAATAAAGGGTAAGTAAGTTGACATTATAAGGATTTGTTAGATATTTAATTTATAAGAAAGATATATTCATATATATATATATATATATATATATATAGAGAGAGAGAGAGAGAGAGAGGGAAAAGTGTAGCATAAGGGTCTATAGTGCCATTTTTATAAAATAGGGCCCTGATTTTATAACCATATGATTAAAGGACTACATTTATAAGATTCTCTCATTTAAGGATCTCCATTCATTAGGTCCTAACAAAATCTGACATGGCACTTTTAGACAATAGTTTAACTGACGTGCATTGCCAATTCATACTCTCATATCATTATTTCTTTCTCTAAAAAAATTCTTTTGTCAAAATTTTAACGAAACAGTTATTTTTAGTTAAAACAAAAAATATTTACTAAAAGTTAACTTTTTTTTTCTCTCTCTTTCTACATCTTTTTTTCTCCTTCTCCCTTTCTCTAACTATCACTCAACAAAATAAACCCTAATACCATTTGTATTTGAAACCCAGCCTTCATAAGGAAAAAAATATAACTATTATAACATCATGTGACTCTACTTTTAAACCAGAGACAAATAAAATAACATATCCATGATAACATAAATCACTTCATATGCTTGGTCTAGTCTACCAATTGCTTTCGCATTCCCTATCATTAAGGAGCTTCATCGCATTTTCTTTTCCATGATTTTTTTTCCATTCCCTTTGATGAAAGCATAAAATTTACTGTTTCAAGATCGAAACTTTTCAATAAAAAATCAACCTTTTGTTAAGGAGCATCCACTAACTTTAATACACAAATTTAGCAATAAGGTTTCAACTATTGATGGTTAAGATATTCAGATTCATGGTTTTAATTTCAATTTAGAATTTGTTTTCAATATTTTTTAGTGTTAGGTTTGAATAGACTAGTTAAAGTTTGATCTTACAATGGTTTTATACTAAGGTAGGGGTAAGGGAAAGAGAGAGAGAAGTTAACTTTTAAAAGAAATTTTTATTTTGATTATAAAACAAATTGTCCATAATTGGCAGTATGAATTAGTCATCTAAATTAATATTTGAAACTACCATGTCGAATTTCGTTAGTATTTGATGGACAGAAATCCTTAAATAAGAGAATCTTATGAATGTAGACCCTTAATCGCATGATTATAAAATTAAAGCCCTATTTTGCATAAGTAGCACAAATGAAGGCCCTTCTGAAGAAAGTGCTGGGAAGACTTGTTGGCTTACATTAACTAAATAAGGAGAGTATGGAGATAATGGCAAATGTAGTCGCTAATTTAAAAATTTAAGTGCGAAAAAGGCGCTACATTAGAAATTAGAGATTTTTTTTTTTTTTTTTTGCAGAAATTTAGATTTCGAGAGTAGAGCTTAAAATTATTAAGAATAAAAAAAATGTGAGTTTATCTCAAGATTTCAATACATTCTACATAAGTGACCATCACCAAGGAAGGATTATTTTAGCTGCATCTCTAATTTACTAGCAAGATATCATGACAATTTTCACTTAGGTACCTCTTATCATCCCCGGTTGATCGATTCACTACTTGAGACAAATTAAGTCTATAATCGTCTGCAAACTTCATTTAGGCAACTCTGAGCAGTGCTCTTATTTGATCTACTACTGCCAACATTTCTATCCATTCTCTTACCTAAAACACACACTAAACTGTCCCCTTTATCGTTAAGTATGCTCTCAACTTTTCCTAGAGATAGCAGCAATATCTTACTCCGAATGTTGTTCTTGTCCTAAGAGACAATGCAGTACTTACATCTCTGGGCTTCTTCTTCTTCTTCTTCTTCTTCTTCTTCTTTTTCTTCTTCTTTAGCTAATAAATGAGGGGGAGGCAGTTCTAAATCGTTGTTCTTTCATTCCTCGAGATTCATTCCACATTCTATGTAATTGGCAACTGCCATTGCTAGAGCTTCCATTGAAACCATCATGTTTTTAGGTAATAATATTGAAACCAATGTGTCTAAGAAACTTTCAGGACTTGAAAGATTTAGACAGTTGTGTCTGTTATATATAGACTGAAAAATCTTATGCTAATAACAAGCCAAATGCTTTTCTACTGTTATACATACGTATGTTACAAGATATCGAAGACTTTGCCACAGCTTAGGTTAAAGAAAAGCACGGTGGGAACATAAGACTGAAGACCAGGACTGAAGATGCAAAACATTAAATTCATGTGATGATTCCACATTGACCTTACCTAATTTTCCTTTTCTCATTTCTTAAATGAAATAAAAATTCGATAATTCACCTATTAATTTATTAAAGCCTATGACAGAAGATATTAATATACCATATGGATAGATTGACGTGATACAAAAATACTAATAAAATTTTAATACATAAAAATATGGTATGAATGATAGATTTTAAGAAACTACTATCTATCACTAATATGTATCTAATATCTATCATTTACCTAAATATATAAGATATTAATATCAATAAATCAATTTCTTCCTCAAAAGCCCTTTGATACAGTCGGTGTAGTGATCAAAGGCACGATGCAAATTATTTTCCCTAGCAACCAAGTTATTATTTCTTTTTAGGAGTTAAGGTTAGGAGATGCATGTGATTGATGAGCTATGCCTGAAAAAGGCATTTGCTAGTGCATATGTTTATATCTGGGCTGATGTACCTTTCTTGAACAAAAACAACCAAGAGCTTTCTATATGAGTTTAGCTTTTCTACCTGCAGCTAAATATATGGCAAATTCTAATTATGAATTATCAATATATCTTGAGACCAAATTAAAAAAAAAAGAGTCAATTACATATGTAATTCTAACTAAAATGTTATTTTATAAAATGTTACTATAACAAATTAAATAAAAGCACTACTTAGCATGCATTAGTGTGCAATGTAATTCAATTGCACCTCTATTAATAATCATCTTTTATAGTAATGTTCAAAGAATATTCTTCAAATCTATTTTTTTTTTGGAAGATATTTTTATTATTATAATTGTTGGAACATGGATATCTCCTCTCATACCACTTTGTAAATCATGTTAAGAATGACATAGTAAATTAGTAAGGGATAAATAAGTAGAATAGAAGTATATTATACATAAATTTTGGAGTAAAAAACTTTAGAATAACTAAGTTGAAAATTCATGAATAAAACTTAAAACGATACACAATTTTAACAATATATATAATATAAGGGTTCTTACAATCTCTTTAGAGTAATGCTTTCACAATTTAGCTTAATTTAGCTCTATTGAATATAAATAACAACATATAGACACAGTTATAAGAACCTTCAAAACCTTAACATAAGAAAAGGAAATAACCAATAAGAGAATACTAATTACGAACAACCATTGTCGAGCCTGATTTTTTACCTTCTCGGTTCTTTTTATAAAAGGTCTTTTTTAAATTGATCAGTACTAAACCCTACTCGTTTAATACCGACCCTTGATTAAGGTTTAAAGAAAACCATTTTTTTAATTTGAAGAGGTATTATAGTCACCACCCAACCAAAGTCGGGAAAAAGAGTTAAGTTATAATCAATTAGGTGGATTGGTTCTAATTTAACTACTGATCTATCGATTAAAAAAATCAATTTATAAAAATGGCTTTTTGAAAACCAAAGATCTATTTCCGAAGGCTAATTTACTAAACCCTAAATGAGTATTACTTTTTAGCTTTTCAAATATACCCTTTTAATTTCTACAACATCTAATAATATTACACATGACTAAAAATTAATTAATTTATACGAATATCTAAAAAATAGGGAAAAAAATGATTTTCCATATTTAAGTCATTTCGTACTGACGTACGAGTGTCTACGTACCTGTTATTCGAGATTAGACTTCTGTAGTTTCTTTACAAAAAACATAACGGGTTAAATAGATTTTAATTTTTGAAAATCAGTTAAATTTACGTTTTTATCCATTTTTTATTTATTTAAAAAAATTTTCTAAGGGTTTGAGGTTTTACTTTGAAAAATCTTTAAGGGTCCTAATTTTCAAAAAAGAATCCATTTATTTTTGGAAAAAAACAATTTTCTCTATATTAAAAGGAATTTTATTAATTTTTATTATTCCTTTACTTTTTATTGCTATTTTTTATTATTTTTTATTTTTAAATTTTTGGTTTTTTTGGTTAAAATGTGAAAATAAAAATTAAACTAAACTAAATATTACTTCCCCTTTTTTTCTTCTCTCTTTTTTTTTTTTTTTGGTTTTTCTCTTTTTCTTTTTTGCTTTGTTTTTTTGTTAATTACAATTACATTTACAAATAATAAAACAAAATCCATAAAATAAATTGACAAAATAAAAAAAAAAGAAAAGGAAAATGGCCTGGACCAAATTAGGAAAGGTTGCATGTCGGTTCTGGAATGGACATGGGGCTGGTTACCGGTTCCAGTTGGATCGGATCTTTGGTCAGAGTGGTTCCGCGATCGAGTTGAGTTAGACTTACGGGCTCCAGATCGGGTTTCAATTCAAGTCACTTCCTGCGACTAATGCAGTATGGCGGAGGCCGTTTTGGGGCATATTTTGAGTAGGTGAGGGCAGTTTTGCATCCAACTTATTGACCTTAGGGGGTGCAGAAACAACGCTGTAGCTTAGTTTGGCCGGTAGTGGCGGTTGTAGGTGGAGTGGTGGTGTTTGTGAGTGTGAGAGTGAGGGTATCGTTGTGTGTTGTAGTCGCTAGGAGAGAGGATCATGGTAGCCGCTGGTTCAAAAGTGGATGTGGGTCGAAGGTCGAAGGAGATCCGATTTAGGTGGCAACTGTAGTAGGTCAGTTAGGAAATCCAAAGAGAAAGAGAGATGTGCTGCGGTTCAGAGAGAGAGAGAGAGGTCAGTGGCGAGAAAGAGGTAGAGTCGGCTGAGAGAGGGTCTTTGTGTGTGTGTATAGGTTTGTGGGTGAAGGTCGAGAGAGAGAGTGGTCAGGGGGTAAGGGTGGTTGAGAGTGTGGGATTGTACAATGGTCAAGATGGGTCGAGAGAGAGAGTAGTAAAAGGGAGCGAGAGTCAGTTGAATATGTTGGCTGTTTGTTTGTCGTGGGGTTGCAGAAGGACGGCTATTTGGTGGATAGAGGGCGTGGGTTTTGGTGTGTGTGTTATGCTGTGTATGCTGCGGTCGCTGTGTGTGTGTTGCGACAGTTAAGGTGAAGTAGGTAGTCAGGGGGGGATGTAAAAGAGAGATGGAGAGTGGACCGAGAGTGAGAGAGAGAGCGCAGATTGAGAGGGAGAAAGAGTGCAGTGGAGAGAGGGGTGATCGGAAAGTGGAGAGAGAGAGAGAGAGTGGGTCTCCCTCGTGTGTGAGTGTGTGTGAATTTTTTTTTCTAAAATCCCCCCTTTGTCTATTTCCCTTTTGGTTATGTGTGGCTTTTTTTTTAAAAAAAAACAAAAGAAAGAGAGGAAAATAGAAAGGAAAGGGGAGAAGAAAAAAAAAAAAGGAAAGAATATTTGTTGTAACGGTAAATCACAACGCGCCACATGTTATAATTAGACACATGGCCCAATAATGTTTTGATATATAGCAATATATGGAAAAGAAGAAAAAGATAAAAAACTATTCTCATGCCATCGATAAGTTTTGAACTCCTATTCTTTAGCTCAATCCATGCCAAGGTTCAATGAGTCTTTATTTTAAGTTTAATTAAATTGAAAATCTATTCTATTTAAACTACCTAAAAAAATTTATTATTTTCTAAATTCCTTCTTTTTTAAAAAAAAAATTTCTATGACTTTTCAAATTTCTTATATGTTTTACTAAATTTTTCCACTTTTTTTGTACTTTTTCTAATTTCTTATTTTTTTTGTGTTTTTTCCTATTTTCCTTTTTTTTTAAATTCCTATTTTTTCTAAATTTATTCATTTTTTGAGGTTATTTTTAATTTTTAATTTTTTTGTATTTTTTCTAATTTAAGACCCTATAACCTAATCTAAAAAATTAAAAAAAGAGAAAAAATTAGGTATCTACAACCATGTATTAAGAATGCCTCAAGTGTTCCACCTTTTTACTTACTCATTTCTTCAACAGTAATGCCCTTTAAGCCCAAGTCTCGTATACTTCACCTAGAATTTGCTCCTTTATGTTAAACAGCTTGCTTTACCTTTAGGTAAGGGTGTCATTTTGCATGCTATGAGTGCCTCTTGGCATATTCTAAGAGCACCTATAAAAGCATGCTATAGGCCCTTGTTAGGTGTACCAAGAGCACCTATTAAATGTTCCTCGAGCACCCTTATGGGATGTTTTGAATGTCCTATGAGCACCCAATACGTGCTATGAGTGCCCATTGGCAAGCCTTAAGTGCTCTTATGGTGCCTATAGAGCATGCCATGAATATACTTAGGTATGCCATGGACAGTCTTTGAGCAACTTATATCCTATGGCATTCATCTCATACTGTTAATTTTGAACTTCATATTATTTTTAGCAAAAAAGTAATGTTTCCACCCCATCTTTTGAGTCAAAAGTTATATAAATAAATCAACCATGACCAATTTTGATTGCAATGGGTTGTATAACATTTTTTATGGTTTTTGAATTTTCTTTACATTCCATCATATTTTCTTTATATTCCGTCATCCAAAAATGAAAATTTAGTTCCCATGATTGAAGAAACTTATTTGAATTTTCCTTATTCATTGTCCATAACTTATCCCTCTTCTTATTTGGGATTAGCACATTGCATGCTCCATTAGGACACAATGGGTACTCCAATGGGCTAGATGGGCAATGGAACAATGCAACCACCATTCTTTGAACAAATAATATTTTCATCCCTAACTTTTCGTCCAAAATTAATCTAGCACTTAGCATGAGCTTCTGGTCACCCAATGCCTAGACTGTGTCACCATTGATTTCAAAAGCACAAGTACCCAGTTATGGACCTTGGCACTACTAGAGCTTACTCATTCAATATTCGCCAACATACATATTGAGTCATCAAATGCTGTATTGCCGTCTTGGACATTCCCTTAAACTCTTTATTGAGTCATTGAATACTTTATGGACCTATTAAGCCTTAGCTTCCTTTAAACTCATTCACTCATATTTTAAACCGACAATTCTACCTAAAATCACTAGAGGAAATATAAAATTGGAATGTAAAATCTTTTAAAACTATAAATATGCTTATAATAGTTATAAAAAAATTGAAATACATTATGGAACTAAATAAACTTAATATAATTTTTGTTCATTATATAAGTTATTTTGTAAATAATTAAGTATAAATCATTGTATTAATGCATAAAACTAAAATATCAATATTAGTGCCAATGTATATTACTTTGAAACATAATATATATATATATATGATAAGGAAAAAACTAAAAAAAATTATTAATCATCAACTATCTTGTGATCATTGGAACTATCACAAGCTCCCCTAGCCATCATCATGGTCAACATCATTATTATTATTATTATTGTCAACATCATTATTGGTACTACTATCTAGTATATCTATAGATTCTAATTATAAGTCTTTTGAAGTATTCATGTATACTTCATCTTCAACAATATCAATATCAATATCATGAATCTCCAAATCAATTCAAGTTTTACAACCATTAACCTACTCCATAGTATCATTTGCTGAATTAAGTATATATTCTTCCTCATCTAATGAAAGATCTTTAAAAGTGAATCTAATAGTGCAATTAATTTAAGTTAGAGAAACAAATACAATCATTCATATTTTGATTGGTATGTTTTAAAATGTCAAAGGATAGCTCTTTTCCCCCTTTTTTGATAGTCTATTAGATCTAAATCAAATAGGCTCATTATGTAGAATTGCATATAATCACGTAGAATTATATAAATGCAGTAGAATTATAAACTTATAAAATCATACTTATATAGAATTATAATGTGGCATATACATTGTATGGGTTATGTAGTCACTCATTGGGCTTTGTTTACCTCATTTAAGGAATCCTTTCTACTAAGTTAATGTAAGGAGGTGAGAAATCAAAGAGAGTGTGGGAATGAGCCTTACATTCCTTATATGGTCATGCAATGGGACTGTAGCATCTATTAAGTTCAACGTGTGATACTTAGCATTTGGTGAAGATGTGATTGGTGAGAGTTGAGAATTAAAAATTTGTATACTTCTAAGAGGAAATGTTTAAAGGTAACATATTTTCTTCATTGAAAAAAGAAATAAAGTGTAAATAAGTTGAATTTTATTAGGATTTATAAGATATTAAATTTATAAAAAGGTATATATGTACTTATAATCTCATTAGTTTGGTATTTATTATGATAAGCCCATGATTTGAAAATAGGAAAAATGGTAAAAGAAAAGATAGGAAAATCTAAAATAAAAAAAAAATGCACTTCAACCCCTTTACGGACTGAACATATTATAGTTGCATCTTGCGTTATGTTAGATTTAGTGAAATTGCAAATATCCGCTTAAAATTTGATGTTGATGAATATATACCACTAAACTTTTAAATATTATAAATAACCTCTTTAATTTTTTATAAATTGGCAACATAAAAAATACTTATTTAATTAAAGAAAGCAATGAGGACAATTATAAATAATCCTTCTAAACATAGGTATGAGTTTATCTTCTAAATTTCAAATGTTGTAAATCACCTCCTTAAATTTTAAAAAATTAACAACATAAAGGACTTTCTATTTTTAGTTAAAAGAGTCACATTATAGTCAAAGTTTAAGAAGCCTTAAGATACACATCGATAAATTTAGGAGGTGTTTATACACTCAGGTTAAAATTTAAAGTATGTAATTTATAACCTATAAGTGTTTATTTGTCAATTTATCAAAATTTAAGGGGATATTTTACTATATTTGAAAGTTAAGGG
Source organism: Lumnitzera racemosa (assembly GCA_024138005.1). NCBI lineage: Eukaryota > Viridiplantae > Streptophyta > Magnoliopsida > Myrtales > Combretaceae > Lumnitzera > Lumnitzera racemosa. The sequence continues at coordinate 25,179,692 of JAMXBC010000008.1, forward strand.
AATAAATCAATATTTAAATTAAAGTTTAGAAAGTTATTTGCATTTTCCTTAAGAGCAATGAGATGAAAGCACATAGGGTGTTAAAATACACTTCTACGAGCTCGAATAGGTATTTTCCATATTGTAGATACTGTTTGGGGGTCTTATTTGAATCTTTGGGTGTTTAATTGGTAGTTTATCAATGTTTAGGGAATTATTTATAACATTGAAAAGTTTAGTGGCATATGGGGTTAAAGTTTAAGCAACATTTTGCCCTTGAATTTAATGTTTTGTGATGATTGCTAGAGTTAGGATTTACCAAGACTACAAGTTAGGATTTGCTAAGATTGCGAGTTTTGTAGGGAGACTTATTAGCTTGTAGTGCTAAATAAGGGAAGGGTTTAGATAGTAGAAAATGTAGCTGTTAATTATTAAGCTTTTAATGGGGAGGGGAAGGGAATATGTACACTGAAATATAAAATGGTAAATTACTTTTAAAGTAGCATGTTATCACACTTTTTCATTTTGGATACTTATGTTATTATTTTTTACACATAGCATATCTACGTTTTTAAAAATAGTGAAAAAGTAACATTGTTAAGTACCCTTAATTCTAAAAGACCAAAGTAAAACCGCCCATAGGGGAATAAGAAGATGGATTCTTTCCCAAACTCACAACCCAAAATTCAATTTGTCAAAGTTAGAGAAAAAGCTAGGGCTTCATTTGGAGTTGACATCTCATAGCATTGATTTTGGCTTTGCTGACATCTCACCAACGATATGGTTTTGGGTAATGATTGGAATTTCTCGCATGGGTTCTAGACATGATGACAATGTTGAATAACGGGCCGCTTCTTCTTCTTAATTATCTTTTACATGCAATTATTGGAGCAACCTACAGCCTTTTTGTCCATGTGATCCCTATCACATGGCGTCACTTGCCGAATATCCATCCTTCGTTAAATTGCCTGCTACTTACTACTATTTTTAATCTATATAAAGCTATTCTTCAACATGCAGTTTGGCTAGAATATATTCGAATGTTAACCCTTTTATTTCCTAGATTTTGCAAATTTCTTATGCAATTGTCATCTCCATATTTAGGGTTTATGGTTTAGGATTCTAAGTTTGGGAAATGGAATTTGAGTATAATTGATACTTATCTTTATAAGGTTTGAGATTTAAGGTTTTGATTTTGGGAAAAAGATCATTATTTTTTTTCTCTGGCTAGTTTCATATTGGTTTTTTGTTTTTAGACCTATCCATTTCTATTATATTGTTGCTTTTTTCACTATTTCTATAACACAATTACTCCAAATGTAAGAAATAATAACATAGGTACTCAAAGTAAAAAAGTGTGATAACACAAGTACTTTAGGTGTAATTAACCGGTCACAAAAACTAAACTATGCTCATTGGAATTTAGACTTTTTTTTAATGAAAGAATGATAGCAATTAGCTTAAATTACAAATAAAGTAAAAAATAGGAAACAAAATTAAAAAAAAAAGTGGATTTATTTACAATAAATAAAGAAAATTTATGTCTTTATAGCACCTTGATTGTTGCATCATCTTGATTGATCCATTCTCTGGTTGCAACAAACTAATACTACAATTTTCTATAAACTTGATTTAGTTGTCTCTCTTCAATGCTTTCATTGATCTACTGCTAAGATTCCTCTCGATTCTCTTATCGAAGACGCAACTTAAAGATTCCGATTGACTTCTTTTATTGGCCAAATCGTTCCCCCTATCCTTAAAAACGCTCCCAACCTTCCTTAGATATTGTACTAATGACTTCCTAGGACTATCGTCCTGAAAGACAACGTGGAATTTATATGTGGGAAGGACCATTTCTTCTTTGTCATCTTCTTCTGCCGGTAAATTGGGGGGGGGGTTGTGTGGCGCGGGTGTGAAGAAGCAGTGCCAAATCGTTGCTCTCCCATTCCTCGAGCTTCATTCCACATTCCATGTAATTGACACCTGCCATCGCTAGAGCTTTCATTGAAATCGACATATCCAGCGTCACTTTAATATATTAAATTTTCAGAACATGAAATATTTGTTTATATAGAGTAGAGAGAAGAAAAGTTATGCTAATGACAAGCCAAATGTCATTTTATTGCCATACTCACGTGTGCGTTACAAGACATTGAATTTTTTGGTACAACGTGGGCCATGGTGGGAACGTAAAATTGGAGACCAGGAATTCAAGATGCAAAACATTCATGTGATTCATTGTTGACCTCGACCTCCGTTGCCATTTTTTTATAAATGACATAGAGATTGGATGATTTACGTTAGCCACCAAATCCCAATGACACAGTCAGTATAGTGATCAACGCCATGATGCAACACACAGAACATATGAAAGCATTAACAAATTACATATTCAACGAGTTACTATTTGAGCTAAGGTCTGGATATGCGTATGATTAATGTGAAAACGTGATTACCTTTGCTTTTGGGAATGTACATATTACTGCCCTCGGCTGGTATGTCTTTCTCGAATAAATTCGTTTTTTTTTTTTTATGTTATAATTTTTAGGATAAGGGATTCAAATTTTGATTTATCTCAATAAAATTTCAATAAAAAATCAATAATAATACTACTTGATTGCAATAACTTTGAATTTCTAGAGTAAATTCAAACAAAAGTTTTAGCATGATACTAGCAATGATAAATAGCAAACTCTAATTATAAATACTAATAAGTGATGCATCCACAACATATGCATAAAAATAAAACCATATATATGATAGATATAGATAGTGAAAGCTATATATTTAGATTGTAGGAGTGGAATAAAACATCAGTGGTTAAGTGGATATATATTGATGATGTAGAACAATAGAAACGGTTTAATTTAAAGAAATAAAATAACATACAGATGCAAAAATTAAGTTAGAAAATTAAACTAAACAAGAATTATAATAAAGAGTTGCTAAGGTATCCACCATAATTCACAAAGATGTGATAATGTTAAAGAGAATACCTTGAACTTTCCTTCACGGATCAATACTTATATTTTTGTTGGAGTCGAATAGTTAGCAGAATTCCAATATTGTTGAAGACTTCGTTATTATTCAATCCTGAACTTCCTAAGTGTTGAAGCAACAACATTATAACTAGAAAGAGTCCACCAATTATTCGATTCTTGACAAGATTTCGATGCTTTGCTTCGTAAAATTCGACCACCAACTGAGATGATGATCAGAGTTTCAATACTTTGTAAGTTGCTTCGTTACTCGTGCTCATGTGTTCAACCCTTTTCATATGAATGATTCTCAATTGGAAAGTATAACCCCGTTCGTTGTGATGACAAAAGCTGATTGTTAAAGTCTTGCAATTGATATTAAGAATTTTATCTTCATGGATGGTCACTCTACTATTAAACGAAGTAAATTTTATTCAATTCAATATTCAATCACTCAATTGTTCAAAATTCTAAAAAGAATAATATTTATATAAAGACAAGATAAATATGAGTCTTATAATGTAAATCTAATCAAATGGTTATTAATAAATTACCTAATAAAAATAATGGAAACAAGAAAATGTCTCTAAACCTAAAAGATAATAAAATATATCTACTTCCTAGGGTGGTTGGAGTATCACAGGAGGAATCATAATGAATCCTAGTATTTGGAGTTACAAAGGTGTAGCCGGTACACATATTGTGTTTTTTGACTTGTGCTTCTTAGCAGCTATCTAGCATTGGGTGTACTGGGATTTAGAAATATGCTGTAATGAATGTACAAGATAACCTTCTTTGAATTTGCTTAAGATCTTTAGAATTCATTTATTTCTTTCAGGAGTGGCTTGTTTTGATTTTGGAGCATTTCATGTAATAGGATTGTATGGTCCTAGAATATGGGTGTCCAGGAGGGTGTAGAAGGTTTTGATCCTTTTTTTTCCGGGACGAATAGCCTCTCATCATATTGCAACAGGTACTTTAGGTATATTAGCTGGCCTATTTCATCTTAGTGTTAGATGATATCAAAATATATCTAAACTAAAAATAATGAAAACAATTAAATATTAAATATAACAATTTTCAATCGATAACATTGCCATGAACTCCTAAACATATATCCATGGTCCCTATCGATAAACATATAGATAATAGAATATATAATCTCGAGAGAGATATGTACATATAATGGAAGATTTTTTAGAAAGCTATTAATACATGGAATAAATAAAAAATATAGAGAGAGAATGTTAAAGAGAAAAAATAAGATTGTATAGATAGATATAGAAGACAACATAAGATATACATATAAATATAAATAATAAAAGATAGCATAGAGATATGTACATTTAGTAGAAGATATTCTTGAAAGCTGTTAATATGTAGAGTAAATAAAAATAAAACTCTATATATTAAAAATATATGCTAAAAATGTAGAGTTTTATATAATATATATATATATAGATAAGATATAGATATATAGATGTGTAAATTATAAATGATAGTATAGAGAGAGATATGTATATATAATAGAAGATATTTTCGAAAGGTTATTTAATACATAGAGTAATGTTGTAGACATAAAATAATGGAGAGAGAGAGAGAACTCTATGTTAAAAATATGAAGTTAAATTAAGCATTAATCTCTTAATATACACAGACACATACATAAATATATAGATAATAGAAGATATAGTAAAGGGAGAGACATGTATGTAAAGTGGAAGATATTTTCGAAGGGTTATTAATACATAAGGGAATAATGTAGAGATAGAATATTGCAGCTATATGTAAAAAGTATAGAATTGAATAAAGCTTTAGCGACTTAAAATATATACATAGATAAATAGATATATAACTTGAGCCAAATTTTAATAATTAAAAAAAATTTAAGTATGGAGAAATTCTCTTAAATTTTGATATAAGTATGGATTTCATCAATTAAACTTTTAAGTGTGGCCAATTTCCTCTTAAATTTGATAAATTAATAACATAAAAGATATTTACCTTTTAAGTCCGAAGAAAAATATATTATCTTACCGAATTGAATAGGGAGCACATTATGGTCGTTGGTCACTTAACTACTCTATTTAAAGCAACTTTTTTTTATATTGTTCAAGGAATATTTCTTTCTTATTTTTTTTTCCCTTAAAGAAATAAATCCATTTTTCGTTAGTAGAATTTTTTCTCTTTCAAAGCAAATTAGGCTGCTAGTTTCGTCGCTGATCAAACAATATTCCTTCATACAATATGATAAAAAGATTATCTTAAAGAAACTATGAATAACAAGGGTAGAGTAGAGCAATTACCCATTTCTTATAAAAATATTTATCTTGATTTCGCAGATTGAAGTACGCTGACTACCGCCAAGTTCTTGAGCTTACTGCAGTTTCGTGATACATGCTTTTTAAATAGTGTCTTAAGTGACTTAATTCCTTTATTGAGGACAATGATTTGGAGCACTAAGCTCCAGTGGTTTCTTAACTATCATTTGATATATTAGGGCCTTTAATTTTATTAAAAGTTTAAAACATTAGATGAGCCAATTTTAACTCTTCTTCATGTCTACATACTTATCCACAACCAAATATTATATAACCGTTTATAGTTTTAAGTTAGTCCAAAAACCATCTCCACTTTCCATATTATCCACGTTCAAATATTAGCATGAGCATTTCATCATTCAACTATTGAAATATCATACCGATTGGGTTTTATCCACATCCAAATATTTTCATTTTAGGTTAAGGTAGAAAATTATTAAAAGAAAAATTATTCTAACAATTTTTGCTTATTTTGATTACTTTTTTAAAAAATAATTATCATGCTTTAGGATTGCATAAGGTGGGTTATATAGAACTTTTCATATGTGTTTCATTTCTTTTTTTTTTCTTTTGGGAAAAAAAGAAGCAACTTATGTAAATAGATTGATTCAATAAGTGCTATTAAATATTATTGTGTTGTTGTATTTAAATTTAACACATACATTGTGAGCAGATAACTACTAATATGTTTTGCTGCAAAGTCAAGAGAGAAGAGCTATGCCTATGTGATTTCTATATCGACATACTCTAGGGTCTTGTTGTAGTCTCATTTTACAGCAATTACGGCTTTGAACATACATACAAATAATATATATATATTTATGTATATATATATATAGAGAGAGAGTTGTTATTATTATTATAGTCATTAGCTATGAAGTTGAGATGTAATGATGTAAATCTTAGGGAATTTCATTGCAAGAGCTTTGCTATGTACATTGCAAGATCTGTTTAATTTGTGTTATTACACTAGTGAATATGTTTAGTCTTTCCTATAGTTACATGAGATTATTAGACAAAGTCCAAAGCTAATTTAGATCTTTGACTCCTTAGACTAATGATAAAACCTAAAATGTCCAATCCATATATAAGGAAAGATTATTAGATTGATTTCATCACTCTCAACCTATCATTAGAGCACCACTTCAACCTATTAAAACATCAATTGTATCAATCTTTTCATATGCTAAGCACTTTCATAACAAACGAACATAACTTGTAAAACCATATCCTCTTCAATGAAACTCACATTATACTTGCATACAACAAACCCTCCATCATCAACTTAAAAAAAGGAAAAAAAAAAAAGGAAAAACCTCAATCAAATAGAAAACTTACTCAAATAAAATAATGTATTTTATTTTATTTTTTTAAATTATCCCTATTATATACGTACGTGAGTTAGACATGTTGTATTAACAAATTGAATGCGCATTGGAGGTTGCTTACTCAGCTGCTCCCCTATTAAAAACAACTTTTATTTTGTGTAAGGAATATTCTTTAAATCCATTTTTCTTTAGTAGAATTCTTTTCCTCTGTTAAAGCAAATTAGGCTGCTAGTTTCCGTTGCTGATCAGACAGTATTCCTTGATAAAAATAAAGTAGAGAAACTGTAGACAACATGGATAAAGTAAAGCAACTACCCATTTCTTGTTAAAATATTGTCATGAATTTACATGAAAGAGTGAGTAAACGAAGAAATGACGAAAGGAAACACCGGAAGCGTCAGTCAACTTCCAGGGCCACTGCCTACTCAACATGTGCTTGGGCTTACTGCAGTTTTGTGATAGGTGCTTTGTAAATTAGTGTATTCTAACTTACGTGGAAAATTTTAATTGTATTCATAAATCACCTGAATTGATTATTTATGAATGATTATTAATAAAATTTTAATACTTAAAAATATAAATGATAATTTTTTTAAACACTATACATTATTATTAATACTTATATATCATTTATCAATCTACTTAACAACATTAAATCTTTTTTTTTTTTTAATTCATTTGCTGAGTATAAGGCTTTTAGGCATTTTTAACTCCATATTATATAAGCGAATATTATAAAACCGTTTACAATGTTTTAAATAAGTCCAAAAACCACTTCCACTTTCCACGTCGAATCCACGTTCATATGTTAGCATGAGCAGTTCATCACTTTTGATGTTCAACTATTAAAACATTACATCATCAGCTGCACTTTCCAATTTTATTCACATTCATACATTTCCATTTTAAGTTAAGGTAGAAAATTACTAAAAGAAATTTTATTCCAACAATTTTTGTTTATTTTATATTATTTTTTTAAAAAATAATCATCATACCTTAGGATTGCATAAAGTGGATTTCACATAGCTTTTGGTTTGTGTTTTTTATTTTTTATTTTTTAATATAGGAAACCTATATAAATAAATTGATTCAACAATTGCTATTAGAAATAGTTTTGTTGCTGCATTTAAATTTTGCACGTTTATCACAAGTGCGTAACTTTAAATATGGACTGCAGAGTCAAGACAAAGGAACTAGATGATATCTCTAGATTGGCATGCCCAGGCTCTCATTGCAGTTTTATTTTTACATGTTTTCTCGGAGCCTAAATGACTTTTTTTTTTTAAATGTGTTTAAAGGTTTGGGGTAATTAAAACTGCGTACATACATATACATATGTATATATCATTATAAGGTATAGGATAGTTCCATGTGCTACAGGTAAGTTCATGTTATAAAAAGTTTAGGAACATATATCTATGGAGTATGGTATGAATAGGATCTCATACCTTACTCTCCCTATATCTACTCAACCTTATTATTATATTCTATCTTTATTAGTAAAATAAGCTATTTAAAAAATTGAAATTTGCTAGTTAAATGATTATTGGCTTAATTAATCTTTAATATAATATCTATACTTATTAGATGAATTCAACACTTTGCATATGATATTACATATTATCGAAATATACTTTCCTATACTAGAAAATATGTTTAGTTTGTAAACTAATCCGAACCAAATTGACAATCTATGATTTGAGAAAATTCCGATAGAAACCATATGGTTTGTGTCAAAGTTATAAAAAATGGAACCAACTTTTTTAAGATTTGGTTTGATTTGGAGAAAAAACTAAACCAAACCAAATTATACACACTCCTATTCACCATATATGATTGTGAGATTCGTTTTATTTGTCTTAGACTTCGTTTAGTTCATTTGTTTTCTGTTTTATTGGCGTCTTATTCATGTTTACTTAAATTTTTGTGTTTGACAAGAATAAAACATCTAAAAGATAAAAATATAACTTTTCAAAAATATCAATTAAAATAATAATTTTCAATGCATAAAATATAAATTTTTAAAACATTTCTTTTAAAAGTATGTGAATTTTTATTTTTTAATTTTGATACATCAATCACCATCTTTATTATAATTATGAAACAAAAAAAAAAAAGATTTAAATAAAACAGTTTTCCAAATATCAAATGTCAAACACTTACAAATTAGATACATATTTGATATAGATGAAAAAAAAAAAAAAAGACAATCCAAACAGACTCTTATTATACTAGGGAATTTGTTCGGAGTCTTACCAATAGCTACATGAGAATATTGGACTAAACTCAAAACTAATTTTGACTTGACTCCTTAAGCTAATGATAAGGCATAAAAAGACCAACCCATATATTAATCAACTAATCCTCAGAATACCACTTCAACCTTTTTAAACATCGATTACATCAACCTTCCCACAAACCAAACACTCTCATAAAAAATAAACCTAACCTATAGAACTCTAGCAAAACTCGCATCATACATGCATAAAACAAACCCTCAATCACAAACTTTAGAGAAAACTTAGTGAAATGAAAAGCTTACTTGGACTATTGGAAAAACATGACATTCTACATGCCCAACTCTTAGAAATTCTAAAAAAAAAAAGGGGATCCTAACATACTTTCAACAAAACTCAAGGAAAGAGACCTAAATGCCTTTATTGATAATTATGAAAAATAAATAAATAAATAAAATAAAATGGGAAACAAAATTGGAAGGAAAAACAAATTGGCCAGTGTTGTTGGTAGATTTTGGTGATTGGAAATATCCTGCAAAGAGAAAAGGAAAACACTTGGTACCGGGGCCAGTCCAATGCGGCCACTCCAATACCTAAGTCAGTAAATGCAAATAGGGAAAGTTAAGTGAGTGATCGAGAGGTATCATATGCTTTTACAATGTTTCTTTCCCATATTTATAGGCAAAAGTCATGTTTGAAGCGATAGTTATCGAAATAACCATTGAGACACGTGGCAGGCTCTTGATCGGATAAGTTCCCTAAAACATAAGGAGAGTAAGCAATTATGTAATATAACTATACTAATGATAAATATTCATGCCATTTCCCTTAGATTCAAATTAGGAATGAAGCTGTGTGACTTAGCCAAGTATTGAGAATATCAGTTACTCAGCCGATTAACAGCTAAATAGACGAGTGAACTAAATTTTAATTGCCATTGCTAAATTTTAATTGCCATTGATCGACATGATGAGTGAACGAAAAATGATTATCAACATTTAGTTACTGTTGATAGGCAATTTTAGGCTTGGCCCCTTAATGCCCATTTCTAAGCTATGTGAACTTAAGTCTATCTTTTCCCTTGGAACTTGGAAGATCCAGCCTATGTTCAACTCTTGGATTGTGCCTGACCTTCTTGAAGATTGATTCTTTATCTTAAGGAGTCAAGTCCTATCCGTAGTATTCATACTTAAGACCTTGAAGATTTGGGGCTCGACTAGGAAGCTTGAACTATAGGCATTTATGGGCATATATGATGGATATGCCAACCTTTGTGGGATCATAGACTTGAGAGCGACCACATCATCTTACCTAATTTAAGAAAGATATACTTTCTCATTTATGCGAAATTCATGTATATCCACTTTCCCAATATATTTCAATCCCTAGCACCTACCGGTAAAGCATCTAGACTCACTTTTGTACTCTTGCTTTTTTAATCACTTTTTTACTTACTTAAGTATCAAAGTAACTATATCGAACAAACTCTCAACGCCCCTCACGGTGTTTTGTTTTGTAGATGATAGATAACTTATCTAACAATTTAAGAACCTTACCGATGAAATTCTTGAGACCATAATTACAATAAAAGAATTTTACATCTTTATAGCACTTTATATCGTTGCATCATGACGATGGATTTATTTTGTGACTGCAACAAATTGATACTACAAATGTCTATAAACATCATTTAGCGTCTCTTTTGAATGCTTTCATTGATCTACTACTAAGATTCCTCTCCAGTCTCTTACCTAACACACAAAATAAAGACTCTAGTTGATTTTCTTTATTGACCAAGCTGTTCCCTTTATACTGAAAAATCCTCTCAACTTTTCTTAAAGATTGTAGTGTTCTCTTACTAGGACTGTTGTCTTAAGAGACAACACGGCCTTTACATCTCGAGACAACTTCTTCTTCAGCTAGTAAATGTGGGGGAGGTGGTCCTAAATCGTTGCTCTCCCATTCCTCGAGCTTCATTACACATTCTATGTAATCGGCACCTAACATTGCTAGAGCTTCCATTGAAACCGACATGTCTAGCTGCACTTTTTAGTATATGAAAAAGTGTTTGAGATATTTTTCTATTCGCAATTTATATTATTTTCACAAGTTTGTAATTGCTGAGAGTTATGTACACTCATTGCTTCAATGAAATTAGTAATTAAAAGTGCATAAGCATTGGAGACCAATAAAGTTCCACTTTCCCTTTTTCTTTTTCTTTTGTTATGTAAGGCGCTATTTGGAATTCGATTAAGTATCTACATAAACTAATATTTTTATCGAAGATTAAAGTGCAAAATATACTGGAAAAAAGTACATGTATATGATTTGTATTTGTCATTTGTTTGTTCGGTAAAAGTAGAAAAAAGGGCAGAAAATAAGGTTGAATCTTTATATGTGGAGATTAGAAATAATAATTATTAACACATTACTTGCAATAATTTTAAATAAATTTATCATTTTCCTTTTTAAACAAAAAAACCCCGCAAATTATCCAGGCCATCAACTAGTTTGTATGAAAGAGCGAGTAAACTAAGGAAACGATGAAAGTAAATGTTGGAAGTGCAGATTGAAGTACACTAAATGCCAACAATTGCTTGGGCTTACTGTAGTTTCGTGATATGTACTTCGATAGTGTCTAAGTAATTTGATTCCTTTGTTGAGCATAAGGCTAGGGGCAAGTTATAACCCTATATAACGTAATTACACTAGTAAATTTATTTAGAATCTTGCCCATACTAAGCTCAAAACTACTTTAAATTTGACACATTGAGCTAATGATAAGATCCAAAAAAATCTATTCCGTCTACTCTCATCTATCATCTAGATACTACTTCAACCCCTTCAAACATCGATTATATCAACCTTCCCACGTACCAAACACCCTCATAACATCCAAACTTAACGCATGCAACCTCATCATCTTCAACAAAACTCACATCATAAATGCATACAAGAAGCCCACAATCATAAACTTTAGATAAAACTTAGTCAAAGAGGAAACTTAGATTACTGGAAAAGCTAGACACCCCACGTGCGCAACTGTTGGAATTTCTTAAGAAAAAAAATAAAAAACAAAGGAAAAAAAGAAAAAAAGGGTATTCCAACATGTTCAAGACAAAAGAACCCAAAATGCCTTTATTGATTATTATAAAATGAAGAATGGGAAACAAAATTTTGCAAAGAAAAATAAATGGAATTTATTTACAATAAAGGTGGGGGAAACAAAAAAGAAAATCTACATCCTTACAGGACTTTATTGTTGCATCATGGTGATGGATTCATTCTCTGATTTCAATAAATTAATACTACTAATGTCTACAAACTTCATTTAGCCGGCTCTCTTCAATGCTTTCACTGATCTAGTGCTGAGATTCCCCTCCATTCTCTTTTCTAGCACACAAAATAAAGACTCCAGTTAATTTCCTTTATTGACCAAACCGTTCCCTTTATACTTATAAACGCTCTCAACTGTTTTCAGAGATTGTAGTGATCTCTTGCTAGGAATGTCTCCCTGAAAGACAACGCGGTACTTGTGTCTTGAGCTGACGATGATGACTTTTTCTTCTTCTTCATCTTCTTCTTCTTCTGCTAGTAAATGAGGAGGAGGCATTCCTAAATCGTTGGTCTCCAATTCCTCGAGCTTCACTCCACATTCCATGTAATCGGCACCTGCCATCGCTAGAGCTTCCATTGAAATCGTCATGTCCAGCTCCATTTTAGTATATGAAAATTTTCAGAACATGGAATATTTAGACAGCTACGTCCGTTTATATAGAGAGAGGAAAACTTACGCTAATAACAAGCCAAATGTTATTTTACTGCCATACTCACGTGCGTTACACGATATTGAATATTTTGGCGCAACGTGGGTCAAACAACAGCACGGTGGTAACGTATGATCGGAAACCGGGATTCAATATGCAAAACATTCATGTGAATTCATTGTTGAACTAGTTTGTCATTTCTTTATTTCGTAAATGACATAAATATTGGATGATTTACGTTAGCCGCCAAATCCCGGTAATAAAGTCAATATGGTGATGAAAGCCATGATGTCAAGTTACCATGTGATGGTATAGATCACATGTTTTTTATATATATATATATATATATATGTATAATATATATATATATATTACGAAAATACTAATTATTTTGATATATAGTGTATAAAATAAATGATAGTTATTTTAAGAATTATTTATCTTACTACTATACAATGAAAATTTTATTAATATTTAAATATCAAGTATATATTTAATTTGTCCCACTCAATGGATCTCTTTGTAATTAACATGTAGTATATGAAAAACGTGATTTGCGTTTGCTTAGAAAACGTATATATTAATCTCTAGGGTAGTAACTCTTAAATAAAAACAAACGAGTTTAACATATGTTTAGTTTTTGGCTTGACATTAATAAAGTAGAACGACAAAGTCTAATTGTAGATATATCTTGAGGCCAGAAAAGAAAAGAAAAAAAAAAAAAGTAACAATATATCTTCAAGGGGGATGGGGCGGTGGGGTGGGAAATGATTACCTATATCCCGATAATAAATGTAATTTTTGATATGTTATCTTAACAAATTGAATAGGACCCTATTTACTGACCATCATGGCTCTTGTCCACTCGATTGCTTCTCAATTGAAAACATCTTATATTATCCTTTTCAAAGGAGATTGTCTAACAGGCATTTTACTTCAAACTATATATAAGAAGATTAATTATCTTATGAAAGACATGGTAGAGCAACTACACTTTTTTTGATGAAACATTTGTCTCGAATTCGTATGAAACTCGATCAAAGTGCGAGTAAAAGAAGAAATATGGCGATAGGAAAAGCTAGAAATGCAGCTTAAAGTAGGGCCAGTAGATCACCAAGGTCACCGTCTACGAGCGAGTGCTTAGGCTTATATTGCAATTTCATGATACGTGTACCATTCGGTTTTGGTTGTGTAATTTTTGTGCTATTGAATTGAATAAAAAATTTTATTCTGTGTTTGATTTGTAAATTTATTTGATGACTGAATAAAAATTAGGTTGATAAATTGGACAAAATACTTAAATTTTGTAATATTTATACTATGATACAAAAATAAAATTCACTGGATAAAATCAAAAAATATTTTGTGTTCTTAAAAATACCCTTTTATGTTATAATATTAAGTTAATGAATGTTATTCTTATTAAATATTTCAAAAAATTATTTATTTTATAATATGAATAATTAATTTTTTAATATAAATTATGTATTCAATACTATACAAACTAAGTATGGTACAATAAGCTTATACTGTTCAATCATTTTTATACTTGTCCTATCTAATTTACTTTATTTAATTTAATCCTTATAATCAAATGCTACCTTAGTATCTAATTAATTCAATTCCTTTACCAACTACTATTAAGCTTTAGGGTAGTTTTAACTTTATATAATCTTGTATGGTTTACTGGGGAGTTAAAAGAGAGAAGAGTTGTATGATTTCTAAACCAATATACTTGAAGGTCTTCTTGTAGTTCTATTTAACATATTATTTTGGAGCTTCATTGCTTGTTTATTTTATGGTAATAGTAATTCCTTACAACTTTATTTTTTTATCAATGAGTTATTCCGGTATTTAGTTGCATTTTATATGTGTAATAACATCCTTATTATAAAAAATTATTGAATAATCTTTCATCACTCAAATCTATAAATAGCAATTCATTGTTGAAGTTGATTTTTTTTTTCTCTAAAATACTCTCATTAAAATTAAAATCAACAAAGAACAACCATTCCATTCCTTAATAATGACTATAATGTTATAGCCTTATTATATATTCAACGAAGTAAATAAATTATAACTGTACATGTATATGTATGTATATGTTTTTCTTTTTTCTTTTTAATGTTTGGGGCTATTAAAACTATGTAAATGTTTTTATCGTGACTTAAAAAGTTAAGACATGGAACCATATAAATCCTACGGAATTTCATTAGAGGAGCTTAATTCCATCATGTTGTGAAATCTATTCTACTATATAAATTTGTTTAAAGTCTTGCCTACAACTACATGAGAATATTAGGCTAAACCTGATATTCTTTTAGTTAACTCAAGGATATCCGTTTGTTTATCAAAATGATTTAAAAAGATTTGGGTAGTGAGCTTGAAATAAGGATCATTAGGTTGATCTATCCACTCTCAAACTCTTTTAAGCATGCCCCTACACTCAATAGGGAAAGCTTAAGCTTTGGGTCCATGATAGGCTTATCAAGATAATCTTCAAATGAGTAAACCTCATATTATTCAACAATCACTAATTGAAATCTAACGGATATTATCAAGGTTAAAGTCTATAAATAATCGGCAATGTACTCTTACTTGATGCAAGTTTGAGATTAAATAGAATTCTAATGTATTAGCTTAAACTTTCAAAGGTCAAATAACTATTCAAATGAAAAATAAGTTAAATTGCTTAAGAACTACATGGTTGAGGCTTAAGCTTCTATATTTGTCACTTGTGAAATTTAAGACTATTTATTCTTCCTTTCAATTACTCTCTCTAAGTCATTATTTTATGTATCACCTCTATGTCACTTCTCTAAGGTCACATGAAGCATGAGACATATGCGACATGCCTTTGACCACATTAACCGGATTCCTTTACCTATATCAACATACCCTTTGAATGTAGTACGCTCATTGTTAACTCTTTCTGATTGTTTGATTGTGACATTTTTTCTCCACCTAGTGTAACCTATCAACTTTCTATTGACGTGGCATCATTGATTCAACTTCCTACTACTACTAAATCTACCAAACTTGCTATAACATGTCACAGTATGAGGTTGACATAAGACTCTTAAAGTATGAATATTGAGGTTAGATCTTTCTCTAGCAAAGATGGTAAAATTGTAAGATTTTAATTATTACAAATTTTATAATGTATAAGTGAATAAATTTTTGAAAGAAAAGACAATTATGATACGTAGAAAATTACAAAACTTAGAAGATATTTATGGCTTATATGGACCATTGCAAAAATATGTACGGGAGTGATAAAAAAGATTAGGAGAACTTGGAAAACAAAAGATTGCTACAAGAAAAAGGTTAGAGGATGATTACCAATTTCTCTTGTTCTCTTCTAATAATGTTTTTTTCCCCTTATAACAATCCTTTCCTTTTATTACTCTACTGTATTTTGTAACCATACTTTATAAATGAGTTAAGCCTATCCACTTTGGATGAATGGGATATTTTCATTTAAGGAATTTTGAGTCAAATAAGTAGTTTTTAAATAGCATATAATATAAGCTTCTCGATGATTGTAAGTTTGTAATCATATGTGGAGCCTAAATTTTTAGTTTTATTTTCCTTAACTTAACCAAAAATTAAGGAAAATCTGGTTTTTTTCTTTTAAAAGAGAAAGTGAAAATTTTGGAATCATCACCTAATCAGGGTTAGGAAAGGGTTAGATTTAAATCAATTAGGTGGAGTGATTCTAACTTAACTATTGGTCCATGGAAAAATCCTTTTTTTTTTCTTTTGAAAAGAAAAAACGATTTAAAAAAATCAGAGAATTTGAGTATAGAAACTAACCTATTAAACTCTAAACGGATACCACCTTAAACTTCTGAATTTAAACATATTTTTTAAAATGCCCATTTATTAGAAAACTAATCTAATATTACAAGATAGAATGGGAATAATAGAAATTAAATCTAATTATTTACAAAAGGGAAAAAAATAAAATTCATATTTTAAATCATCACTTACTTGCCTATAGGTGCCTATATACTAGCTATTCAAAATCAAACTTCTGTAATTCATCTTAGAAAACTTAAGTATGTGAGTTTATTTTAATATTAGATACCAACCAAATTTATGTTTTTGAGTCCATTTAGTTCATTTTAAGAAAATTCTAGAAAAAGGGTCTCAAATTTGGGTGATTTATTTTTTGAAAATTCCAAAGGTTCCAACTTTATAAAGGTTTTATTGCTATTTTTTTTTTTGAAAATTAGGCTTTTTATAAGTTAAAAAAAGAATTTTATTAATTTTTAAAATGCTATGTTATCTTAAAAGAAAATAGAAAATCTTTGTTTTTTTTAGAGAAACTAAGATTATTTGTTAAAAGAGAAAACAAAATGGACAAGAAACCATTCTTTTTTAAAATATGAGAATGAATAAAATAGATAAAATAAAATAAATAAAGAAACAGAAAAGGATAACGTAACCTAAAAAACAAAGGAAAAAGAACTAGACCTAGGCAATGGGCTTGTTGCGTAAGTCAAGGGCTAAACTAGCTTTAGATCAAAGTAGGTCAAATCTAGGGTTTGTGATTTAGAGAGAAGAACAATGGTGGAAGAGGCTTCGCATGATGACTTCTAGTGGGTAATTCGAGCAAAAAACTTCATTTTTACAAGCTTTTAATTGATGAAAAGGAGTTTATTAATGGTGCAATCATGTTTGGTGGCCATTTATGGGTAATAAAAGAAAGGTTAATCGTATGGTTGTCACACACCTTGTGTGGTGGTGGCTATAGGTTGAGGAGATGTGGGTTTTGTGTTTTAAGGGGCTGTAAGCATCCTGATGGTTTGTTTCAAGCTAGGAGGGGTAATGGCGTGTTTAGAAGTAGTGGCTATGGACTTCATGATAGGAATTAGCTCCTCAGACTGGTCACCCAAAGTTGAGCTAGAGGATTGCAAAGACTAACCCGACATGTACTAACTCAAGAATCGTTCCAAGACAAGGATTCCTTCATTAATCTTGGACTTTTACACTTCTACTAAATTGAATGCCAAACTATAGTTGCGACTAGCTCAGCTTTTCGAGCTGTTGAGCACCAAAGATTTATCTAAGTCAAGCTACCCAACCACCCAACTTGAAGCTCCAAATAACTCTGAATGCCTAAGCTCTGACCTGATCTAGATCAGGTCGGAAGAGTTCCCTAACCTCCTAACCTCTTATGAGCTAAATCCTATAAATGCTAAGCTATTCAAGATTTTTTTTTGGTAAGACCAACTACGTTATAGACCACCAGTCACCATTTCACACATGTTTTCAAGCGCAAGATTCTAGAAGGATTCTCTACTTTTCCATATAGGACATTTTTTGTTATTTTTCTCTAACTTTTCATAGGTCTTATCTAGCTCCTTTAGTAAGAGTTAGTGTCAAGCAACCTTAATCTTTACTTATATGTCATATCAAGTGAAGATTAAACCAAGTAGGGTTAGTTGATGTGTCATATCTAGCTAGTAGTTATCTAGACTTTGCCAAACCTCTTTGTTTTCTTTTCATTCCTATTCATTATGGTACAACTTCCGTATGTATGACCCTGAAAACGCAACCTCGAAGATGCATTAACTTCGTTGGTATCAGAGCATGGTTCCGGGAAGGATAGTGTGACATTTTAGTGAAGTTTTGTTCGAGTTGCTGTTAGTAATTGTTATGTTCACTCATAGCTGCTGCTAATAGAAATCAAACCACCGGACCTCTAACTTGAGAGCTTAAGAGTATGGTTAAGAGAATTCTCTTCTACTAACTTATGCCTGATGAGTTTGAGTTACTTCAATTTACCAATCTATTGCCTTCTCCTAATCGAACCCTCCCGTACCCTCCAATTATTTCTAATTGTTGACCTAAGGAACACTCAGACAACAGCTTGGCTTAACTAGTCACCTATTCGGCTAACTTGAACCCAAGCTATCCATAGCATGTTTGAGCTAAATTCACCTCGAAAGAGTCTTTAGCTTAGCTTAACAGTTTTGTTTGAAAATAACTTGACTAGCTATACAATTCAATCTATCATGCCAAAAGTACTTTCAATGACCACCAGCTACGCGTCCAGCCACTACATGATGGAATTTGCTATATAGACTAGAGGCTTTCTTGAATTTTCATTTATACCCTTTTACATTCCTTGTATTTTACTTATTTAGAATATTAACATTTTAGTCTTTTCCATTTTTGGTATTTTTCCTTAATTTTTTAGGTATAAATATCCTTTTGTACAGTATAGCCGCAACATCATCAACATTATTAAAGAATATTCTAAGTCTCCCTTGCTTGCCTATAAACATCCCTTTTGTTTGCTCACTTGTTTTTATTACTCTTGTCTTAACCCTTAAGTAAAGTTAGGTGGCAAATACCCTCATTTGACCAACTCATGCATCATATCAAGTTAATTTATGAGTTTTCAATAGTTCTTTGGTGCATCATATCCTTAGAGCTAGTCATGGCTTTTGCTTATTTATTTCTCTTTTCATACATCCCCATCTCTATTTTAGGCTTTTAATAAGCTTAGACCCATCTTTGATACGGTTGACCTTATCTACTCTTGATGCGGCCCTATCATCTTGATATCAACGTGAAGGTTTGTTTGGGTAAGTTTCATTTGAGCTTATTATTGTTGTGCTATGAGCCATATTGGTTATTGTAATGTGTAGTGGTTGTGTAAGAGTTAGTTGTGAGTGTTTGAGTAAGTCGAAAATGTGTTGGTTTGCTATTGTTTAAGTACCCTATCTATACTTTATTTTGGGCTATGAAAATAGAGCAAGTAATAGTTTCACATTTTCTATGAAGTAGTTAGTTAAGTGTTTAGAAACTGTAAGTGTGTTGTCCGTAAGAAGTATTAGTATTATGTAAAGGATGAGTGATTTGAGTGTAAATGTTGGTATTGGAGATAAAAACAATGGTATTGTCTACAATGGCTTATAACCCCAAAATACTCCTAGAAGCACTGACAAGTGATTTGATGAAATAGCTAACTTGATAGTCGACCTAACCAGAGTTATTCATGCATTAGCCTTTTAGCCTACTGATTCCATTCAAAATACTCCTCAAGCTACTCAGCCCGTAAGAGGACAAATCCCAGCTCAATAAGATTGAGGAGTACAAGTCGGAGGACGTGTATGGAGAAGGATTGAATTGGGCAAAGAAGATGAAGAAGAAGGGTATGTTGAGATAAAAGATTAAGCTTGTGCACCCTAAGTTGCCGACCATTTGAAGCTTCAAATGCCGAGCCTTAATGGTTCAAGAGATGCGAATGATTATTTCGATTGGGAGAAAAAGGTGGAGAAGGTCTTTAATTACTATCGGTATGAGGACCATAAGAAAGTAAAGACTGCTTCTGTTGAGTTCTCAAGCTATGCTACATTAAGATGGAAGAACTTCTAGACGATGAGGAGATAGGAAGGATACAAAGAAGTTAGCACTTGGCTTGAGATGAAGAGGATCCTTAGAAACAGATTTGTGCCAGATACTTATCTACAAGATACCTTTACTAGACTTCAAGAGTTGAGGTAAGGAAGTTGAATTGTTAATGAGTATGTTTAAGAGTTTTAGATGCTCGTGATAGATGTAGGGTTGATGAGCCTTCAACCCAAACAGTGCCTAGGTTTCTTATTGGGTTAAGGAACTACATACGAGATGTAATGAAACTACAACATTTTACAACTTCAGATGTAGCCATTAAAATTGCTCAACGAATGCAAAGGCAAGGGAGGAATAGGCCGAGCTGACCTCCAATGAGCCAATCAGTCCAATTAAGTTAACCTATTTAAGGAAGTTACTAAGCCAAATATAGTACTGAGCTCAATAGGAGGATAAGCATCAAAGTTGAATAGAGGAATTGACCAAGTAATGGTCAAGTGCCACTAAGAACATTTGAGAAAGGATAAGGATCTGAAAGAAAGACAAGCTAAATCAAGTGCTTTAAGTGTCAAATATTTGAGCACATGGCTGCCCAATGTTGAACAGAAGAACTATGATCATCAAAGGAGATACCCCGAAGATTGAAGTAAATAGCATGGATGAGGAACCTAAGGAGAAAAGAGAGTTGAAGGAAGAAGTTAGGGTTAATGACAAGCTAGTTGAAAAAATGTGTTTGTTGACGATTTAGACAAGTTAACTTTGATTGTCCAACGTGTAGATAAGTATTGAACCCTTTACCAAGGAGTAATAGAGAGAGAACCTGTTCCACATCACATGCAAGGCAAATGAGTAAGTATGTACACTCATAGTGGATAATAGAGGTTGCTCGAATGTAGTATCTTCTGACTTAGTTGGGAAGCTCAATTTGCCAACCTTATCACATCCTAAACCATATAAGTTACATTGGCTAAATGAGAAAAGCGCATTGCATGTTACTCAATAAGTACTGCTGCTGATCTCAATTGGGAATTATTCTCATAAAATTCCTTATGATGTGCTATTTACATGTGCATCTCATGTATTACTAGGCTAACCATGGCTTTTTAATTGGAGGGTTATCTATGATGGGTTTCGAAACACTTATAAATTCAAGAAAGATAGAAAGAAGGTCCCTCTAGACCCCATAACCCCTAGCTAAGTGAACAAGTTATAGGCTCAATTAGCTTGAGGATCAAAGAAGGCTTTAATTTTAAGTCGAGCTGAGTTTCAAGAAGTCATCAAGTCTAACATACCGACCTATTTATTGCTCAAGAAACTATTGGTACTATTGTAGATCTAGAATTCTAAATCTCTCCTTTCATTTTGATCCATATTGAATATTCTCCATTTAATATTAGAACACTCAGCCAAAAATCAAAGGGTTTTCTAAAAAGTTATTTAGGAGTCGCTAACTGATTAGAATTAGTAAAAGGTTAAGTTAGAAATCAAGTAGTTAGATTGATTTCTAACCAGGCCATTAGTCTTTCAAAAAAAAAAAAAAGAAAAGAAAAGAAAGCTAAGTTCAGGGACTTTATTTTAGAACTTTAAAGAGTTGCTAAAAATAATTTTTGCAAAAAATAAAAGGGATTCTTTGTTTTATAATGACTAACTAAAATAAGAAAAAAGGAGGTAACCATATATTTTTGTCTTTTTTCATAAAAAAATAAGAGTTTCTTATGAAAAATTAATTTTCTATTGTAAAGAGAAATTTTCATGTAAAAGAGCAATTTTGATTATTTCTAAGGACAAAAACACATTTTAAAGTATTGTTGTGACTAAAAGACTTTTTTTCATGGAAAAAAAATAAAAAAAAAATTATGACTTGCTTCCAAGTGCCTACATATCCAATTTTTAGAATCATTCCATTGTTCATTTAATTTTTTTTAAAAAAAAATTAATGTGTTGGTTGATTTTGTAGCCCTCCATCTCTTAATGTATCTATTAAACCTTTTCTCAACACTTAGTGCCTATAAGACAATTTATTTTGCCATCTTAAGTTAAGGATAAGGTTAAATCCATAGTTAAAATATCAACTCAACTCTACTATACATAAACCTTTTAAAACTTTTCTTCCTTCATGTAAGATGACATAGTGGAATATCACAAGCATAGTCCCCATTCAATGCATCACATTTCAACTTCAATGTTCAACTAATAATCTAATCAGAATAGTACACTTTTCTTGTCATAATCCTTACACTGAAATCATTTTAGAAAAACACTTTCATTTACCCTATTTAACTTCTAGGTCTAAGCTTGCTGTCTTTAGTACCTAAGGATAGATAAGCTAAATTCTGAGCTCAAGTTTTGAGCCAAGTGACTTAAAAACTAAAAACTATAATACATAGTAACAATAACCTAGTTTACATTGAAATACAACTACTACAAAGTATACTAAAATATATGACAAGAAATATGACATATACAATCATATAATTAATAACCCCATCACATTTAAGTATCCACTTAGATGAGAAGCACATGCATAACCATTTATGTATCCAATAGATGCCATGTTAATGCATATAACACGCATCATCATCAATATCTAGCCTAGTCTAGTTTTATCAACTTGTCATTGACTCTTTATCAACTTCAAACTCTAGAATAGTAGACTTAGTTTCTTTTTATTTCTTTTCCTTTTATGCTTTATCTAATTTTTTGACATTTTGGATGGTCATCGTTTCACTTTAAACTACAATCACACTAAATTGAAATGCATCACATTTCATGGGGAAGCAATAAATTATAACCCTATCAATATGAAACAATTTAGCACTTTCTTAGAAGATGTTTATAAAATATTTTCTTTTTATTTTGATGATACAAAAACACATTCGCATTTCTTTTGTAATATAAAACGAGTTAGTAAATACACGTAGAAAAATCCATCAACTATAGATTCCAAAATCTTCTATTGGCAACTAGATTGCTTTAAGGCATTTGTCTATTACAATGAGAAAAGTTTTAATGATACTAATATGCTAGGTGGATGGATGAATAGCCTACAAATATCAATAAAATTTCAATATATAAACATGTAAATTATAAGTTTTTAAAAATTGGGCACTATCATTGGTATTTTCACACAATTCATTTGGATAGATGGTATATTAGTATAATTAAATCATGCAAATAAGTGATTGCCAGAAGTATACCGTGCAACCAATAGGCAACATGGCCTAAAGGCACAAATCACACCTAAGTAGAAATCTTGCACAAAAAAAAAAAAAATACTTACATACGGGGTCCATGTAAAACCATTTAGGTGCTTCGAGGCATGAGCATACCTCTTTTAGGTCTTTATCATATTATTTTTTGTTTGTTTATTGTCTATATGTATGAAGACTAATTGTATTTATTTCCATGTGTCCTCTATTGATAGGTCACATAGCTAGATAGCTAATATAGTTCGCTTACTTATTTAATTAACATATGGATGTTAGTTAGTTAGGCCTTAGACTATAATATAAAGGGATACATGTACTGTTACATTAATGAGTTACTGAAAATAACAACAATATTGAAATTCTTACAAATACTCTACAATTCTTAATTCTCCTTCTTCGTTCACAACAAGTTTCAACCATAGCAAATATTACACGATTTCACATGGTATCAGAGTAAATGGTTAGGACCTGATCTCATTGGATTCATTGCTATTAATTGGAATTGATAAGTTTTACTTCATAGTTTTTTATTCTTTCTATTTGAACATTTCTTTTCTCTCTTTCTTAAAGAGCCCTTGCAGTTTTTTTTTGGAATGAATAATCAACTAGATCAAAATATTATGATTCCTTCATACCTATTAGTATTCGATAATCTAAATATGGTGATTGGGAACATATTGTTCAATGGATCAAATTATAAAGCTTGAAGTCGATCTATTAGGTTAGACTTAGGTGCGAAGTTGAAAATTAGATTTATCGATAGAAGTTTACCTAAACTTGAACCTAATTCTCTTGATTTCAATAAGTGGATTTGATGCGATTATATGATCTAGTGCTGGACCTTGAACTCAATGGTGAGTGAATTTTCGCAAAATTTTGTTTATACTCAGTTTGCTTAGGAATTATGGATTGAGATTACTAATTAGTAAGGCTAAGGCAACACACGACTAATTTTTCAACTACAATATGAATTAAGTAATATCAAACAATTAAAACAATTTGTAGGAATATACTACAATAAGTTGAAAAGAGTTTGGAATGAATTGTAAGTATTTCATTGCTATCCATCATGTGAATGTGGAGACTATACTTGTCATCTAAGAGATAGAATACTAGAATTTGAGTTGAGAGATAGATTGATTCAATTCTTGATAGGTTTGAATGAGGGTTATGAATCTATTCATAATCAAATTTTGTCCATGGATCCTCTTCCTATAGTAAATAGAGCTTATTATCTAGTTTAATAAGTTGACCGTCAAAAGTAGATTACTTCTAGTATAATTCATGATATTGAAGCCTCAGTTTTTGTCTTTAAACAAGCCACTTCTAATCACAATATGAGAAGTAATAATGATAGACAAAAGGAAGAGGGAAAACTGTATGTAAGTACTACAAAGGGGAAGGTCACATAATAGAGAACTACTTCCAATTAATTGGTTATCTCAAGTAGTATAAGGGTAAAAGATTTGAGAAAGATTATGGCAAACTAGCAACTAATGTTATGGCTGCCAAGTGTTTTTCTATTGACAAACCTTTGGTTTATATAAAGGATGATTTTTCAAAATCACAGCTAATACATGAAGTTTGTCAAAGAATTGTACAAAATGATGCAAGGCATGCAATAGTAAGATCATTCTATTCATTTCACAGGGGTTTCAAGTTACTCTTTACATTTTAGCTCTTTTACTTGTTTTAATGTTATGAATAATGATTTTTGTTCTTGGATTGTTGATATGGGGGGCCACAAACCATACTACACCCTATCATTTCCTTTTGCATTATATTCGAACACTAGTACACCCCATTTCAATTTGCCTTCATGATGGGCAATTTAAAATGGTTCAAGCCACTAGAACCATACACTTATCTGATATACTCACCTTATCAAATATCCTCTAAATACCTAATTTCAAGCGTAACTTTATTTTAATATAGAGAGTTCTTCATGATAACGACCTTGTTACTTGCATTAATACTTCTTCCTTTACATTTTAGGACCTACACAAAAGAACTTCTCACATTAGCTGAAGTTAGGAAAGGTTTATATTTACTAAATTCAAGTACTAAATCAAGAGGTGTTTCTAGTATGGCTTCCTCTATGTCTTCTTCTTTCCCTTGCAATAAAGTGATTCATGTTAAGTTGTTACACAATAGACTTGGTCATCTTTCTCATTCTAAACATCTCATATTGATGGTTGTAAAAGTTCTATTCTTGATGAATTTGTTTGTGATGTTTGTCTTGAAGCGAAGATGTACAACATTCCTTTTCCCAAAAGTACATCTCATTCTTTGTGTAATTTTGAATTGTTACATATAGACATTTGTAAATCCTATCCCATTGAATCAACAACTTGTACAAGGTTCTTTCTTATAATTCTTTAGGATTGTTATTGTTCTACTTGAACTTTTCTTATTAACAATATGTCTCAAGTAATCAGTCGCCTTGATAAGTTTCTTGAGATGATTTCTACTTAAGTTTTTTACTAAAGTTAAGATGATTTGTTCTGATAGCAGGATTTGAATTTCTTTCTAGTGCATGTCAGACCATGTTTCATGAACTTGGAATTATTCATCAAAGATCTATTACATACATAACACGACGAAATGAGTGAATTGAGTACAAATACAAACATTTTATTAAGACTAGAAGATCCTTGAGACTGTAGGCCAATTTACCAAAATGTTTTTTTGGGAGAATATGTTCTTATAACTACATATCTCATTAATTTGATGCCAAATGCCCAATTAGGGTGGAAATCTCCTTATGAAGTTCTACATAACAAGAAACCTTTTTACATACATCTAAGGACAATGGGATACTTATGTTATGTCTTTCACACTAAACCTCTTAAAAATAAATTTGACCTGATAGAAGTTAGATGTATTTCTTTAGTTATGTTTATGGTAAAAAAGGTTATAAAGTTTATGACATGCAATCATGGAAAATTTTCGTTAGTTGTGACATACAATTCTATGAACATATTTTTCCTTATAAACAAGGTTCATCAGTTAACTCTAAACACAATTCTGATGCTATTGCTGCTATTATTCATCCTGATATACACTCTATCCCTTTCCTTAATGAATTCAATTCCAATGTAGATCCTGATTCTTCTTCATTAAATTTCTCTAGTGATGTTTCTCCTCATGTTGATTCTTTACCCACTATTGCTCCTCCATTGTGCCACTCAAATAGAAGTCATAGGCCTCTTGATTGGTTAAGCAAATATGTATACTATTTATAAGTAGTTTTAACTGATGATGCTTCTTTTCATCTTACTGTTTCTTATCCATTATTTAATTTAGATACTTTTACTCATTTTTCTGTTGATTCATACCTTGTTTCACATAAGTGTTAGCTATCAAAGACATATTTTGTTATTCGCAAGCATGTAAATCTAGTGAATGGGTGATGTAATGAACAATGAACTTGAAGCCTTAGAATTGATTGATACCTAGGATATCGCTAATTTACCACTAGGGAAGAAAGTCATAGGTTTTAAATGGATATATAAAATCAAATATTAACCTAATGGAAGTATAGAGAGGTTTAAAGCTAGATTATAAGCTAAAAGCCATTCACAAGTGAAAGAAATTGATTATCATGATACTTTCTCTCCATTTGCTAAGTTGGGAACTATGTGCATTTTATTTGCTATAACTTTAGCCTATAATTGGCCTCTTTATCAAGAAGATATTAATAATGATGTTTTCTTACATTGTTACTTAGATGAGGAAATATATATGGTTCCTCCTCTAGGGTATACTAAGGTTGGCCCAATAAGGTTTATGAGGTTAAACGTTTACTTTTTGGTCTAAAACAAGCACCTCATCAATGGAATATTGAGATATCTCAATTTTTTTATTGTTGAGGTTTTGTTTAGTGTCCAAATGATCATTCTCTATTTACATTTACTTAGCCTAATGTCTTTTTGGTTGTCTTCCTTTATGTTGATGACATGATTATGTCTGGTACATGTGATTCTTCCATAATTGAGTTAAAGCAAGCTTTAGATACTAAATTTATGATTAAAGATTTAGGTTTAATACCATTTCTTTTTTAGGAACTGAGATATGCCATACAGATCATAGCATTTTGCTTCATTAGAAGAAGTTTGTATTGGATCTACTCTTTAACGTTAGATTGTCTACTTGCAAACTTGTTTAATTACCTCTGCCTTATAATGTGAAACTTGACTAAGATACTAGAAAACTTGTTGAAGATCCTTCCTTAGATAGGCAAATTATTAGCAGACTGTTGTATCTAACTCACTCATTTGGACTTAAGTTTTGCTGTCAACAAACTTAGTCAATTTCTATCTAGGCCTCACAAACCTCACTTACATGCTACCTCTTACCCTTTGAAGTATCTTAAAGGAACAATTAGACCCTTTAATTTTGCAGTATTATTTTGATGCATACTAGGCTTCTTCTTCCTTTAATAGAAGATCGGTTATAGGATATGCAATTTTTCTTGGCAATGCTTTGGTGCTTTTGAAATTCAAGAAACAAAATACTGTTAATATATCTACCATTGAGGCAGAGTAAAGGAGCATAGCCTCTACAATAAAGGAACTTCTTTGGACCTCTTTCATCTTACGAGATCTTCACATATCTATTCCATAATTTGTGTATTTATTTTGTGACAACAAATCGGCCAATCTTATTACTAATAACCCTTGTCTCTATAGTCGAACCAAACATATAGATGTTGATGCTCAATTTCATTCGAGACCCTGTTACAAAGGGTTTTGTTTCATCGATTCATGTGTCTTCTGATTATCAGATCATAGATGTTTTTACTAAGGTTTCATTAGTCTCTAAGTTTACTTCTAATTGTTTCAAGTTGGGCCTTAGAGCAACTCTAACTTAGGGTGGTAGTGGTGAAGACTAATTGTATTTACTTCCATGTGTCCTTTGCTAATAGGTTACATAGATAGATAGCTAGTATAGTTGGCTCACTTATTCAATTAAAAAGTGGATGGTTAGTTAGGCCCTGGACTAGAATATAAAAGGGATACATGTAGTGTTACATCAGTGAGTTATTGAAAATAACAACACTATTGAAATTCTTATGAGTACCCTACAATTCTCAATTCTTTTTCTTCATTCATAACAACTTTTAGCCATGGCAAATATTACACGACTTCACAATATGTTATTTATATCCATTTTAAATTTAACTTTTATATATTTGACATTAGATGTTTTGGACAACTATATGATTATTATCTACTATGTTTACCTTACAAATGTGATATTTGGATAAATTATCTTTTCTTGTATTTTATTATAATTATGGTAAAGATAATGATGGAAGAATGAGAGTTGATAAATAGAAGTTACATTTTTTTTCCTCTTTATGAGAAAAATGGTTTAATGGTGATATTATTTTACTCAAAAACCTTATTTGGTTTTATTTAAGCATCCAATAAAGAGTAAGTACATTAACATTATAAGGATTTGTTAGATATTTAATTTATAAGAAAGATATATTTATATATATACATACATACACACACTCACACATATACACATACACAAATATATATATATATATATATATATATAGGGAAAAGTGCAGCATAAGGGTTTGTATTTGTGCCATTTATGTAAAATAGGGCCTTAATTTTATAGTCATGCAATTAAGGGCCTACATTCATAAGATTCTTGCATTTAAGGGTCTCCGTCCATTAGATATTAATGAAATCAGACATGGCACTTTCAAACGATAATTTAACTAACATGGATTGCCAATTCATACTCTCATATCACTATTTCTTTCTCCAAAAAAATATTCTTTTCTCAAAATTCAAGCAAATTTTTTTTTAAATTAAAATAAAAAATATTTACTAAAATTTAACTTTTTTCTCTCTCTCTTTCTACATCTTTCTTCCCCCTCTCCCTCTCTCTAGCTATCACTCAACAAAAACAAATCCTAATACTATTGGTATTTGAAACCCAGCCTTCAAAAGGAAAAAAATTCAACTATTACAACATCATATGTTCTACCCATAAACTAGAGACAAATAAAATTACATATCAGTGATAATATAAATCACTTCATATGCTTGGTATAATCTATCAACCGCTTTCATGATCCATATCATTAAGGAGCTTGATTGCATTTTCTTTTCCATTATTTTTTCCATTCCCTTTAATGAAAGCATGAATTTTACAGTTTCAAGATCAAAACTTTTTAATAAAAAATCCACCTTTTATGGATAGGGTTTCAACTATTAAGGGTTAAGGTATTCAAATTCATGGTTTTAATTTCGATTTAGGATTTGTTGTCAAATTTTTTGAGTGTTAGGTTTGAATAGACTGGTTAATGTTTGATCTTGCCATGGTTTGAGACTAAAGAGAGAGAGAGAGAGAAAGTAGGGGAGGGAAGGAGAGAGAAGTTAACTTTTAACAGAAAATTCTGATTTTAGCCAAAAAAGAAAAAAAAAAACTTCTCTAGAATTTTTGGAAAAGAAAAATTTTAGAAAGGAAATAATAGTATGGCAATATGAGTTAGTCATTTATGTCAACTAAATTAATGTCTAAAACTATCATGTCAGATTTTATTAGTATTTAATGGATAGAAATCCTTAAATGAGATAATCTGAATGTAAACCTTTAATCGCATGATCATAAAATCAAAGCTCTATTTTGCATAAATATCACAAATTAAGGCCCTTCTGCCACACTTTTCCATATATATATATATACTTATACTTTTCATTCTTTTGTCTCTTTTTATAATAAATCCACGACTGAAAAAAGTGCTAGGCAGACTTATTGGGTTGCATTGACTCAATAAGGAGAGTATGTAGATAATGGTAATGTAATCGCTAATTTGAAAATGTAAGGTGCTACATCAGAAATCAGAGATTTTTTTGCAGAAATTTTAGATTTCGATAGCAGAGCTTAAAATTATAAAGAATAAAAAAATGTGAGTTTATCTCAAGATTTCAATATATTCTACATTGTCACCAATACAAGTGACCATCACTAACGAAGGATTATTTTAGCTGCATCTCCAATTTCTTAGCAAGATATCACAACAATTTTCACTTAGGTACCTCTTATCATCTCCTGTTGATCAATTAACTGCTTGAGATAGACTAAGTCTACAATCGTCTACAAACTTCATTTAGGCAACTCTGAGCAGTGCTCTTATTTGATCTACTATTGCCAACATTTCTGTCCATTCTCTTACCTAAAACACACACCAAACCTTCCCCTTTATCGTTAAGTATGCTCTTAACTTTTCCTAGAGATAGTAGCGATATCTTGCTCCGAATGTTGTTCTTATCCTGAGAGACAATGCAGCACTTACATCTCGGGACTTCTTCTTCTTCTTCTTCAGCTAATAAATGAGGGGGAGGCAGTTCGGAATCGTTGTTCCTCAATTCCTTGAGATTCATTCCACATTCCATGTAATTGGCACCTACCATTGCTAAAGCTTCTATTGAAATCGACATGTTTTTTGGGTAATAATATTGAAACCAACGTGTTCAAGAAACTTTCAAGACTTGAAAGATTTAGACAGCAGTGTCCATTATATATAGATAGAAAAATCTTGTGCTAATAACAAGCCAAATGCTTTTCTGCTGTTATACACACGTATGTTACAAGATATTGAAGAATTTGCCACAACTTGGGTCAAAGAAGAGTACGATGGGAACATAAGATTGAAGATTAGGACTCAAGATGTAGTACATTAAATTCATGTGATGATTCTACCTTAGCCTTATCTAATCTACCTTTTCTCATTTATTAAATGACATAAATATTCGATAATTCACTTGTTAATGTAATGACATAATTTATTAAAGTCTATGATGAACGATACTAATATATCATATAGATGAATCGATACAATATGAAAATACTAATAAAATTCTAATTCATGAAAATATGATATGAATGATAGATTTTGAAAAACTACTATCTATCACTAATATATATCAAGTATCTACCATTTACCTAAATATGTAATGTATTAATACCAATAAAACGATTTCTTCCTTTAAAGCCCTATGACACAGTTAGTGTAGTGATCGAAGCCATGATGTAAATTATGTTCCCCAAAAACCAAAGTTACTATTTTTTTTTAGGAGTTAAGGTTAGGAGATGTAGGTGATGAATGAGTTATCCTTGAAAAACACGTCTGCTATTGTATATGTTTATATCCTAGCTGGTGTGCCTTTCTTGAACAAAAACAACCAAGAGTTTTTTGTATGAGTTTTAGCTTTTCCACCTGCAATTAGAGAAGGTACATGGCAAATTTTAGTTATGAATTATCAATACATCTTGAGACCAAATAAAAAAAAAAAGTAGATCATATATGTAATTCTACTTAAAATGTTGTTTTATAAAATGTTACCTTAACAAATTGAATAGGAGCACTACTTAGCGTACATTAAGGTGCTATGTAATTTAATTGCTCTACTATTAATAATCATCTTTTATAGTAATGTTCAACGAATATTCTTTAAATCTATTTTTCTTTGGAAGATATTTTTATTATTATAACTGTTGGAACATGCATATCTCGTCTTATACCACTTTCTAAATCACATTAAGAATTACATAGTACATAAATAAGGGATAAATATGTAGAATAGAAGTATATTATGCATAAATTTTAGAGTAGAAAACCTTAGAATTACTGAGTTGAAAAATCATGAGTAAAACTTATTCCTACAATCTCTTTAGAGTAATGCTTTTACAATTTAGTTTATTTTAGCTCTATTGAATGTAAATGACAACATATATACATAGCTAAAAGAACCTTCAAAACCTTAACATGAGAAAAGAAAATAACCAATAAGCGAATACTAATTAGGAATAACCATGCATCAAAACAGCCTCAAGTGATGTACCTTTTTACTTATTTCTTCACCAACAATGCCCTTTAAGCCTAAGTTTCGTGTACTTCACCTACAATTTGATCCTTTTATGTTAAACAACTTGCGTTGCATTCAGGCAAGGGTGCCATTGTGCATGTTATGATCGCCTATTGGCATATTCTAGGGGCACCTATAGAAGCATACTATAGGCCCTTGTTAGGTGTACTAAGAGCACCTATTAGATGTTCCTTGAGTACCCCTATGGGATGCTATGAATGTACCACAAGCGCCCAGTACATCCTATGAGCACCCATTGCGCATTCCATGAGTGCTCCTATGGTGCCTATAGAGCATGTCATGAGCGCTAAATGGGGCATGCCATGGGCAATCCTTTGGCAACTTATATCCTATGGCATTCATCTCTTATACCGACGATTCTAAACTTCATGTTGTTTTCAACAAAAAAATAATGTTTCTACCCCATCTTTTGAGTCAAAAGTTACATAAATAAATCTACTATGACTAATTTCGATTGCAATGGGTTCTATAAAATTTTTTCTATGGTTTTTGAAATTTCTTTACATTCCATCATTTTTTCTTTATATTCTATCATCTAAAAATAAAAATTTTGTTCACATGATTGAAGAAACTTATTTGAATTTTCCTTATTCGTTATCCATAATTTATCCCTCTTCTTATTTGGGATTAGCAAATTGTACGCTCCATTGGGACATGATGAGCACTCCAACAGGCTAGATGGGTAATGGAACAATGCAGCCACCATTCTCCGAGAAAAATAATATTTTCATCCCTAACTTTTTGTCTGAAATTAATCTAGCACTTACTATGAGCTTCCCATCACCCAATGCTTAGATTGTGTCACCATTGATTTCAAAAGCATAAGTACCTAGTTATGGATCATGGCATTACTAAAGCTTACTCATTCAATATTGGCCAGCATACATATTGAGTCATCAAGTGCCGTCTTGGATCTCTAGGCTCCACGTTCCCTTCAACTCTTTATTGAGTCATTGAAGACACTATGGACTTGTTAAGCTCTAGCTTCCTTTAAACTCATTCACTTAAGATTTTAAATCGGTTATTCTACCTAAAATCACTAGAGGAAATATAAAATTAGAAAATAAAATCTTTCAAAACTATAGATGTGCTTATAATGGTTATAAAAAAAATTTAAAAGACATTATGGAACTAAATAAACTTAATATAAATTTTGTTCATTATATAAGTTATTTTGTAAATAATTACGTATAAATCATTGTATTAATGCATAAAACTAAAATATCAATATTAGTGCCAATGTATATTACTATAAAGCATAAAAAAAATATGATAAGGAAAAAACTACAACTCATCAACTATCTTTTGATCATTGGAACTATCACAAGCTCCCCTAGCCATCATCATAGTCGTCATTATAATCATTATTATTGTCAACATCATTATTGTTATTACTATCTAATATATCTATAGATTCTAATTACAAGTCTTTTGAAGTATTCATTTAAAATTCATCTTCAACAATATCAATATCATGAATATCCAAATCAATTCAAGTTTTACAAACGTTAACTTACTCTAAAGTATCATTTTATGAATTAAGTATACATTCTTCCTCATCTAATGAAAGATCTTTAAAAGCGAAACTAGTAGTGCAATTAATTTAATTTAGAGAAACAAATACAATTGTTCATATTTTGATTGGTATGTTTTAAAATGTCGAAGGATAGCTCTTTTTGCCCTTTTTTGATAGTCCATTAGATCCAAATCAAATAGGCTCGTTTAATAATAACGTAGAATTGTATATAATCACATAGAATTATACAAATATAGTAAAATTATAAACTTATAGAAATGTACTTATATAAAATTATAATGTGGCATATAATTTTATAGTTTATGTAGTCGCTCATTGGGCTTTGCTTACCTCATTTGAGGAATCCTTTCTACTAAGTTAATGTAAGGAGGTGAGAAATCAAAGAGAGTATGGAAGTGAGCCTTACATTCCTTGTATGGGCATACAATGGGACTATAGCATCTATCAAGTTCGACATGTGATACTTAGCAATTGGTGAAGATGGGATTGGTGGAGTTAAGAAATAAAAGTTTACATACTTTTAAGCAAAAATATTTAAAGGTAACATATTTTTTTCATTGAAAAATGAAATGAAGTGAAAATAAGTTGAATTTTATTAGGATTTATAAGATTTTAAATTTATAAAAAGGTATATATGTACTTATAATCTCATCAGTTTGGTATTTATTATGATAAGCCCATGTGAAAATAGGACAAATAGTATAAGAAACGATAAGAAAATCTAGAATAAAAAAATGCACCTCAACACTTTTATAAACTTAGCATATTATAGTTGTCTTGGGTTGTGTTAGATTTAGTGAAATTGTAAATATCCTCTTAAAATTTAACGTTGGTGAATATATACTACAAAACTTTTAAATATTACGAATAACCTCTTTAAATTTTTATAAATTGGCAATATAAAGGATACTTATTCAATTAAAGAAAGCAATGAAGACAATTATAAATAATTTTTCTAAAGTTTAACATAGATACGAGTTTGTCTTCTAAATTTTCAAATGTTGTAAATCACTTCCTTAAATTTTAATAAATTAGCAACATGAAGGACTTTCTATTTTCAGTTAAAAAAGTCACATTATAGTCAAAGTTTAGGAAGTCTTAAGATACACATCGATAAATTTAGGAGGTGTTTATACACTCAGGTTAAAATTTAAAGTATGTAATTTACAACCTATAGGTGTTTATTTGTCAATTTATCAAAATTTAAGAGGATAATTTACAATATTTGAAAGTTAAGGGAATAAATCAATACTTAAATCAAAGATTAGAAAGTTATTTGCATTCTCCTTAAGAGCAATGAGATGAAAGTACATAAGGTGTTGAAATACACTTCTACAAGCTCAAATAGGTATTTTCCATACCGTAGATAGTGTTTGTGGTCTTATTTGAATCTCTAGGTGTTTAATTGGTAGTTTATCAATGTTTAGGGAATTATTTATAACATTAAAAAGTTTAGTGGTATATAGGGTTAAAGTTTAAGCAACATTTTGCCCTAGAATTTAATGTTTTGCGATGATTACTAGAGTTAGGATTTACCAAGACTATAGGTTAGGATTTGCTATGGCTACGAGTTTTGTAGGGAGACTTATTAGCTTGTAGTGACTAAATAAGAGAAGTGTTTAGATAGTGGAAAACGTAGCTAGTGGAAAACGTAGCTGGTAAGTATTAAGCTTTTAATGGGGAGAGGAAGGGAATAGGTACATTGAATTATAAAATGGTAAATTACATTTAGGGTACCATGTTATTACACTTTTTCATTTTGAATACCTGTGTTATTATTTTTTACACATAGCATACCTTTGTTTTTAAAAATAGTGAAAAAGTAATATCGTTAAGTACCCTTAATTCTAAAAGACCAAAGTAAAACCGCCGAAAGGGGAAAAACAAGATGGATTCCCTACTCACAACCTAAAATTCAATTTGTCGAAGTCAGAGAAAAAGCTAGGGCTTCATTTGGAGTTGACATCTCATAGCATTGATTTTGACTTCGCTGACATCTCACCAACTAGATGGTTTTGGGTGGTGATTGGAATTTCTCACATGGTTTTTGGACATGATGAGAATGTGAATAGCGGGCCGCTTCTTCTTCTTAACTAAAATTTTCTATAAACTTGATTTAGTTGTCTCTCTTCAATGCGTTCATCGATCTACTGCTAAGATTCCTCTCAATTCTCTTATCGAAGACGCAAAATGAAGATTCCGATTGACTTCTTTTATTGGCCAAATCGTCCCCCCTGCCCTTAAAAACGCTCTCAACCTTCTTCAGAGATTGTACTGATGTCTTCCTAGGACTGTCGTCCTGAAAGACAACGTGGAATTTATGTCTGGGGAGGACCATTTCTTCTTCATCTTCTTCGTCATCATCATCTTCTTCAGCCAGTAAATGTGGGGGAGGCAGTCCTAAGTCGTTGCTCTCCCATTCCTCGAGCTTCATTCCACATTCCATGTAATCGGCACCTGCCATTGCTAGAGCTTCCATTGAAATCGACATATCCAGCTGCACTTTAATATATGAAATTTTCAGAACATGAAATATTTAGACAGTTACGTCTGTTTATATAGAGTAGAGAGAAGAAAAGTTATGCTAATGACAAGCCAAATGTCATTTTATTGCCATACTCACGTGTGCGTTACAAGACATTGAACTTTTTGGTACAACGTGGGCCATGGTGGGAACGTAAAATTGGAGACCAGGAATTCAAGATGCAAAACATTCATGTGATTCATTGTTGACCTCGACCTCCGTTGCCATTGTTTTATAAATGACATAGAGATTGGATGATTTACGTTAGCCACCAAATCCCAATGACACAGTCAGTATAGTGATCAACGCCATGATGCAACACACAGAACATATGAAAGCATTAACAAATTATATATTCAACGAGTTACTATTTGAGCTAAGGTCTGGATATGCGTATGATTAATGTGAAAGCGTGATTACCTTTGCTTTTGGGAATGTACATATTACTCCCCTCGGCTGGTATGTCTTTCTCGAATAAATTCGTTTTTTTTTTTTTTTTTTTTTTTTGTTATAACTTTTGGGGAAGGGATTCAAATTTTGATTTATCTCAATAAAAAATCAATAATAATACTATTTGATTGCAATGACTTTGAATTTCTAGAGTAAATTCAAATAAAAGTTTTGGCATGATACTAGTAATGATAAATAGCAAACTCTAATTATAAATACTAATAAGTGATGCATCCACAACATATGTACAAAAATAAAACCATATATATGATAATAAAAGCTATATATTTAGATTGTGGAGTCGAATAAAACATCAGTTGTTAAGTGGATATATATTGATGATGTAGAACAATAGAAGCGGTTTAATTTAAAGAAATAAAATAACATATAGATGAAAAATTAAGTTAAAAAATTAAACTAAACAAGAATTATAATAAAGAGTTGCTAAGATATCCACCATAATTCACAAAGATGTGATAATGTTAAAGAGAATACCTTGAACTTTCCTTCACGGATCAATACTTATATTTTTGTTGGAGTCGAATAGTTAACAGAATTCCAATATTGTTGAAGACTTCGTTATTATTCAATCCTGAACTTCCTAAGTGTTGAAGCAACAACATTATAACTAGAAAGAGTCCACCAATTATTCGATTTTTGACAAGATTTCAATGCTTTGCTTCGTAAAATTCGACCACCAACTGAGATGATGATCAGAGTTTCAATAATTTGTAATTTCCTATTGGCAATTCGCAAACCTGAGAATGATTCTCAATGGAAAAGTATAACCCTGTTCGTTGTGATGACAAAAGCTGGTTGTTAAAGTCTTGTAATTGATATTAAGAATTTTATCTTCATGGATGCTCACTCCACTATTAAACGAAGTAAATTTTATTCAATTCAATATTCAATCACTCAATTCTTCAAAATTCTAAAAAGAATAATATTTATATAAAGACAAGATAGATATGAGTCATATAATATAAATCTAATCAAATGGTTATTAATAAATTATCTAATAAAAATAATGGAAACAAGAAAATCTCTCTAAACCAAAAAGATAATAAAATATATCTACTTGTTAGATGATATCAAAATATATCTAAACTAAAAATAATGAAAACAATTAAATATTAAATATCAAAATTTTCAATCGATAACGTTGTCGTGAACTCCTAAACATATATCCATGGTCCCTATCGATAAATATATAGATAATAGAATATATAATCTCGAGAGAGATGTGTACATATAATGGAAGATTTTTTAGAAAGCTATTAATACATGGAATAAATAAAAAATATAGAGAGAGAATGTTGAAGAGAAAAAATAAGATTGTATAGATAGATATGGAAGACAACATAAGATATATATATAAATATAGATAATAAAAGATAGCATAGAGATATGTACATTTAGTAAAAGATATTCTTGAAAGCTGTTGATATGTAGAGTAAATAAAAATAAAACTATATATATTAAAAATATATGCTAAAAATGTAGAGCTTTATATAATATATATAATATGTAATATATATAGATAGATATATAGATAAATAAGATATAGATATATAGATTTATAAATTATAAAATATAGTATGGAGAGAGATAATAGAAGATATTTTCGAAAGGCTATTTAATACATAGAGTAATGTTGTAGACATAGAATAATGGATTCAGAGACAGAGAGAGAGAGAACTATATGTTAAAAATATGAAGTTAAATGAAGCATTAATGTCTTAATATACACAAACACATACATAAATATATAGATAATAGAAGATATAATAAAGGGAGAGACATGTATATAAAGTGGAAGATATTTTTGAAGGGCTATTAATACATAAAGCAATAATGTAGAGATAGAATATTGCAGCTATATGTGAAAAGTATAGAGTGGAATAAAGCTTTAGTGACTTAAAATATATACAAAGATAAATAGATAGATAATTTGAGCAAAAGCTTAATAATTAAAAAAAAAATTTAAGTAAGGGGAAATTCCCTTAAATTTTGATATAAGTTTGGATTTCATCAATTAAACTTTCAAGTGTGGCCAATCTCCTCTTAAATTTGATAAATTAATAACATAAAATATATTTACCTTTTAAGTAAGAAGAAAAATATGTTATCTTACCGAATTGAATAGAATAGGGAGTTCATTATGGTGCTTGGTCACTTAACTACTCTATTGAAAGCAACTTTTTATTATATTGTTCAAGGAATATTTCTTTTTTATTTTTTCCCCCCTAAAGAAATAAATCCATTTTTCGTTAGTAGAATTCTTTTCCTCTTTCAAAGAAAATTAGGCTGCTAGTTTCGTCGCTGATCAGACAATATTCCTTCATACAATATGATAAAAAGATTATCTTAAAGAAACTATGCACAACAAGGGTAGAGTAGAGCAATTACCCATTTCTTATAAAAATATTTATCTCGAATTCACAGATTGAAGTACGCTAACTACCAGCAAGTGCTTGAGCTTACTGCAGTTTCGTGATATATGCTTTGTTAATTAGTGTCTTAAGTGACTTAATTCCTTTATTGAGGACAATGATTTGGGGCAGTAAGCTCCAGTGGTTTCTTAACTACCATTTGATATATTAGGGCCTTTAATTTTATTAAAAGTTTAAAACATTATATGAGCCAATTTTAACTCTTCTTCATGTCTACATACTTATCCACAACCAAATATTATATAACCGTTTATAGTTTTAAGTTAGTCCAAAAACCATCTCCACTTTCCATGTCATCCACGTTCAAATATTAGCATGAGCATTTCATCATTCAACTATTGAAATATCATACCGATTGGGTTTTATCCACATCCAAATATTTTCACTTTAGGTTAAGGTAGAAAGTAATTAAAAGAAAAATTATTCTAACAATTTTTGTTTATTTTGATTACTTTTTTAAAAAAATAATTGTCATGCTTTAGGATTGCATTAGGTGGGTTATATAGAACTTTTCATTTGTGTTTCATTTCTTTTTTTTTTTTTAAGAAAAAAATACAAGCAACTTATCTAAATAGATTGATTCAATAAGTGCTATTAAATATTATTGTGTTGCTGTATTTAAATTTACCACATACATTGTGAGCACATAACTATTAATATGTTTTGTTGCAAAGTCAAGAAAGAAGAGCTATGCCTAGATATGTGATTTCTAGACCGACATACTCTAAGGTCTTCTTGTAGTCTCATTTTATGGCAATTACAGCTTTGAACATAAATATATATATATATATATGTTGTTGTTGTTATTGTTATTATTATTATAGTCATTATCTAGGAAGTTAAGAAGTAATGATGTAAATCTTAAGGAATTTCATTGCAAGAACTTTGCTATGTGTGATTGCAAGATCTATTTAATTTGTGTTATTACACTAGTGAATATGTTTAGAGTCTTGCCTATAGTTACATGAGAATATTAGACTAAGCCTAAAGCTAATTTAGATGTTTGAGTCCTTAGGCTAATGATAAGGTCTAAAAGGTCCAATACATATATCAAGATGATTATTTAGATTGGTAAGCTTGGAAGAAAGATTATTAGATTGATTTGATGACTCTCAACCTATTATTAGAACACCACTTCAACCTTTTCAAACATCATTTGCATCAACCTTTCTATATGCTAAGCACTTTCATAACAAACAAACACAACTAATATAATCATATCCTCTTCAATGAAACTTGCATCTTACTTACATAAAACAAACCCTCAATCTCCAACTTAAAAAAAAAAAAAAAGAAAGAAAATCCTCAATTAAATAGAAAACTTACTTAAATTTTCGAAAAACTCTACACCTAGATGCACAACTATTGAAAATTCTTTAGAATAGAATATTCCAACACATTTTCAACAATTGTTGACGGCAAAAGGACACAAAACACCCATAAACTTCAAAACTTACCTAGAAAACTTCTCTACACTTAGCCTTTCCTTTGCTTTTCTCCTTAATCTTGTAGAAACTTTTCAATTCTTAAGGCGGTTTGACAAGGGAAAGATGAAACTATCCAATGGAGGGAGAAAACATAAAGGAGGAGAAGGGAGAAATCTTAAAAGGGATAGTTAAAACTAAAAGACCTAAACACCTCTTTTTATTAAAATTTTATTACTTATAAAACTCATTTCATAACTTTAGGTATGGACTAATTTTTAGATAGTGGCAAATGTAGTTACTAATTTTCAACTTTTAAGGGAAAAAGAGGAGGTGAGAGAAGGGGGGAGGTAGGAAGGGGGAGGGGGAAGAGGGATAGGAAGAAAGTAGGTGATGTGCTTTGACATATTGATCCAGCTCCTATAATACCTACTAAGAATGTTGATTTGTTGCATCTAAATGCATTCAGAATTGAGCTCATGAAGAATTGACAAGAAGACTCAAAACTTGTGGAATACTCCTTATTGCATGTTTTTAAGGACTTTAAGTATGTTCTAATTTGTCGTAATAAGTCTCAAGAGTTGTATTGTTAGTTGGACCTTGGAAAAGTAAGTAAAACAAGTTATTTAAGCAAAGAGACAAGACCAATTGTCAAGTCATTTATCCCACATTCATTCAACAGGTTGGTGAATAAGAGGTATATGTAGAATAGGGTAAACCAGCCTATCGATTCGACAAGAACCTGCCCATTGGTTGTTGGACTAAGAGATGTCTGCACAAGCAACATAGAACCAACCTTCTAGTTCATTTCCAACTAACCAGCCAGTGGTTCTCCATTCTAATCCAATTTGACAGCTATCTTAAGTTATCCTATTGTGTCTTCATCACAACCATTCAAGTTTATTTAATTATTTAATTAATTACTATTAAAATATTACTTGGTAGAGGCTAATTAGAAATTAGTTATATTAACCAATAATAATTTATCTCTATTCACCAATAGAAATTTAGTTTTATTAGTCAATAAGAATTTATATTTATTGACCAATAGGAATTTAATTCTAAGGCCAATAGAAATTTATAACTATTAGCTAATAGGATTTAAGTTCTTTTAGTATTAATTATTGTTATGTTCTTAATAGATATCATGGGTTTGCTATAGCTATCAACGTACATGGTAGGTATATGGGAAACCTTTACGCTAGAAGTAGATAAAGTGGTGTGACCTTCTCTTTAGGAGTGATGTGTGAAAGTTAAAAGTACATGCTAGTTGTTCACAACTTTATCAGCACTCTATCGTATTAGACTTTTATGAATTGTTACAACTAGTTTAATTTATTCCTATGAGATTGATTAATAGAATACATGGAAAACGAAAAGAAATACAATTATGTTTAGGAAGTTTATAGTCAAGGGTTGTATGGATTGTCTTTCTACGATACTCAAATCTGAATGGAGTGGTAGCTACTAAACAAACTTTTGAGCAGAGAACTAATGTTGAATGATGTAGTAGTTACACATTCATAGAGGATTTATAGAGTTTATACTAAGAAGATACGAGAATTTGGTTGAAAGTGGGTGCATTGTAACTTATGAAGATGCTAAGATACTTTGGCACTTTACAAAATTTCTGGGAGTAGTTCATTTGATTAACTCATCCAATATCATGAGTATTCATTGAGCAAACTTAAAAAGAGATTTGATATGTGAGAATCAATTGAGGAAGCTAAGTGGCAAGCACATCAAATGCTTTGGTGAGAAATGCATGTTTTTTCATACCACTAACCTTTTTATGTTATGGATACCTTTAAAGTTTTTGGTGATAGTAGAAGAAGATTCCTTATGTTA
Source organism: Lumnitzera racemosa (assembly GCA_024138005.1). NCBI lineage: Eukaryota > Viridiplantae > Streptophyta > Magnoliopsida > Myrtales > Combretaceae > Lumnitzera > Lumnitzera racemosa. Next base: position 25,222,033 of record JAMXBC010000008.1, read on the forward strand.
TATTTCTACCCAATTGATTGATAGAAGCAATGATGGTGGCTAGAAACATTCACACTGTTGACTTCAGTTGACCCATTCCTTGCAGATTACTCAATCATGGACTTTTATGTCAATGTTAGAAGATTTGTATTTGACCTAGAGGATTGCCCTTTTAACTAACGATGTTTATTTGTTGCACTTAAATGAATTCAAAAGTGAGCTCATGAAGAATCAACAAGAAGACTGAAAACTTATGTATTCCTTCTTATGGCACATTTTTAATGACTTTACGTATGTTCAAATTTGTTGCAACAAGTCCTAAGTATATTATTCGTTAAGCTTTTGAGAAGTAAGTAAAACAAGCTGTTTGGACAAGACCAACCATCAAGTCATTCATCCTACATCTGTTCAGCTAGTTTGCAAATAGGAGGTCCACTTGGAACAGGGTTAACCAATCGAGTGGTTGTCGAACTAAGAGTTGTCCACACGAGCAACATAAAACCAACCTTCTGGTTCCATTCTTACTAGCTAGCTGGTGGTTCTCCTTCCAATTAGATTTGACAACTATCTTCAGTTATCATGTTGAGCCTTCGTTACAGCTATTCAAGTTCATTTAATTATTTAATTAGTTACTATTAAATTATTTTTAGTGATCTTTTATTGGCCAATTAGAAGTTATTTCTATTAGCTAGTAATAATTTATCTATATTAGCCTATAAAAAATTTAGTTTTATTAATAAGAATTTATTTCTATTAACTAATAGGAATTTAGTTTTAATGACGCCAAAAAAAAAAAAAAGTTTGATTCTATCAGCTAATAGGATTTAAGTTATTTTAGCATTAAGTATTGTTATTTCATTTAGCTGTCATTCGAATTATGGAAATGCCATCAAGGTTATAGGAAGTATCTAAAGTTTTTATTCCATTGTAACAAAGATTATTGTGAGTTTTACATAATACTTTCTTAAATGTTATACTCTCTCCCTCAACTGTTATCAATCTTTTAGATTGTGACAAGTAAACTTATGATCAAATTCATGTGCATAACATCATGAATTCTTTCAAGTGAGTGTTATTTCCTTTAGTGTGTAGTATTTATCGGAAATTTTACTCAAAACTCTAATCCTATAAATCTAAAAACCATGATTTCTCACAAATTGGGTAAGTCTAAATCAATTGAATCAAGCAAGTTTTTCGATGTCATAACAAACTTAGTCCTACGCAGATCAATAGGCATGGCTGAATTGTAAAAACTACATATATTGTCATTGAAATATAGATTTGGAAAATAATTTTAAAGAATAGTAGTGTAGAGCTTAAAATTACAATTAAAAAAAAAAGAATGGGAAGCAAAATAGGAAGGAAAAACAAATTGGATAATTACAATAAAATATTTACATCTTTACAGCACTTTATTGTTGCATCATGATGATGGATTCATTCTTTGATTGCAACAATATAATACTACTGATGTCTATAAACTTCATTTAGCCGGCTCTCTTCAATGCTTTTATTGATCTACTGCTAAGATTCCTCTTCATCCTCTTATCTAACACACAAAATAAAGACTCCGGTTGATTTCCTTTATTGACCAAACCGTTTCCTTTATCCTTAAAAACGCACTCAACTTTTCTCAGAGATTACAGTGATCTCTTGGTAGAAATGTTGTCCTGAAAGACAAGGCGGCATTTATATCTTGGGACGACGATGAGTGCTTCTTTTTCCTCATCATCATCTTCTTCTTCTTCTTCTTCTTCAGCCAGTAAATGCGGGAGAGGCAATCCTAAATCGTTGCTTTCCCATTCCTTGAGCTTCAGTCCACGTTCCATGTAATCGGCACCTGCCATTCCATTGCTAGAGCTTCCATTGAAATCGACATGTTCAGCTACACTTTAGTACATGAAATTTTCTGAACATGAGATATTTAGACAGCTACCTGCGCTAATATATGAAGAGAGAGGAAAAATTGTTCCCATAACTTTGATTTAAGTATAGATTTTATTAACTAAATTTTCAAATGTTGCAAATGAAATTGGTAACATAGAAGATGTGTTTTTCAAAAGTTCAACGAGGTGTTTTTGTATCGGGATCAAAATTTCAAGAGCTTATTTAAAACATTTGGCATTTACTTATTAATTCATCAATATTTAAAAAAGTGATTTACAATATTTGAATGTTCGTTGGAATAGATCCACACTTATATTAAATTTAGAAGATTATTTGTATTTTTCCAAAACAGTAATAATATATTTTCCTTAAAAAAATATATATTATCCCTGTTATATACGTACGTGAGCTCGACATGTTGTCTTAACAAATTGAATGCGTATTGGAGGTTGCTTACTGAGCTGCTCCACTATTAAAAACAACTTTTATTTTGTGTAAGGAATATTCTTTAAATCCATTTTTCTTTAGTAGAATTCTTTTCCTCTATTAAAGCAGATTAGGCTGCTAGTTTCCGTTGCTGATCAGACAGTATTCCTTCATAATGCAATACGATAAAAAGATCTTAAGAAACTGTGAACAACACGGATAAAGTAAAGCAACTACCCATTTCTTGTTAAAATATTTGTCATGAATTTACATGAAAGAGTGAGTAAACGAAGAAACGGTGAAAGGAAATGCCGGAAGCGCAGATTGAAGCAAGGTCGGTCAACTACCAGGGCCAATGCCTACCCAACAGGTGCTTCGGCTTACAGCAGTTTAGTGATAGGTGGTTTGTTAATTAGTGTACTGTGAAAAACTTCAATGGTATTAATAAGGCCATGTATAGTTATTAACAAAATTTTGATAGGTAAAAATATAAAAAATAATTTTTTAAAAATTATATATCGACATTAATATTTACATATTATTTATCAATTCATATGATATATTAGTATCATTAAATTTAAATTTTCTTAATTTTTTTTTGCTTATAAGGCTTTTAGACATTTTTAACTCCATATAATCTTATCTATATCATTTAAGTTTCAACTGCCTCCAACAGCTCTACAATATGGTATATAAGTAAGATTGGTCTTATAGTTTAAATTATTATATGAGCCAATAGCAACTCTTCTCCATGTTTAGAGACTTATCTATAACCACCGTTTAAAATGTTTTAAATAAGTTATATGTCAAAAAACCATTTCCACTTTCCGCGTGCAGTTCATCACTTTTGATATTCAACTATTAAAGCATTATATTAGCTGCACTTTATATTTTATTTACATTCATATATTTTCAGTTTAAGTTAAGGTAGAAAATTTATAAAAGAAAAATTATTTTAACATTTTTTTTTTTATTTTGTATTATTTTTTTTTAAATAATCATCATACTTTAGGACCCCACAAAATGAATTTTTAAAGCTTTTCGTTTGCGTTTCTCTTCCTTTTTTTTTTTTTTTTATAATACGGGCAACCTATATAAATAAATTGATTCAATAATTGCTATTAGAAATAGTTTTGTTGCTATGCATCGCGAGTGCTTAACTTCTAATATGGTTAATTGTTGAGTCAAGATAGAGGAGCTAAGCGATTTCAAGATCGGCAAGCTCCAGGCTCATGTTGAAGTTTTATTTTACATGTTTTCTTGGACCTACATGACTTTTTTGAATGTGTTTAAAGGTTTGGGGCAGTTACAACTCCATACATATATACACGTATATATATGTATAAGGGTTATTTACAAACCAAAATTAAAATTTAAGGAGTTATTTTCAACATATGGAGATTATTTGTCAATTTATGAAAATTTAAAAACAAAAAATTACACTTTAAAAGTTTATAAGGTTTATTTGTATTTAAGTCAAAATTTGTGAAGGTTGTTTATAAGTTTCTCCTACTATAATTATTATTAAGCTGAGACAGAACTACGTAAATCCTAAGGAATTTCTTTACAACAGCTTCGCTACTAGGGATGGGAAATAAAAAGACCAAAGTGAACCTATCTGCAAACTAAATCGAGAATACCTTTTTTTTTTTTTTTGAAAATTTGGTGTAGATTATCCCAAAACGAATCAAACCATCAATTTATGATTAGTTTAAAAGGATGTATCGAATCAATCCATAAAACAAAATCAAACCATTTTACAAAAGACATAATAATGTTTTGTTGGCATTTAAAGAATTTCTTTTATAGTAACATAGCACTTGAAAGAATTTTTAGCTTTATATTTATTGAAATATATACAAATTAAACTTTTACTTCATAATTTATAAATTATATATATAATTACACTCAAAGTTTATACTATATAGTAGCGAGCAGGTAACCCTATTATATAAGATACTCACCCTTACCTTACTCAACTAAGCAGGTTCTAAATGATATTAAGGGTTATAATGTAGGTTTAAGTTGTTTTGCAATTTTCCAAAATTTACTCCCTTAATAAGATATAGTTATGAGGTTTTCATATTATATATCCACCTTAAAGCTTCTATTCTAAAAAATATAATGGCACAGATTCTATAATACCATATACTTACCTTTTTAAATTTATAAAATAATATAATACATATTAATGTTTAAAATAAAATTATATTGCTAAAAGCATAAAAACAATGTTGGATTAATGTTAAAAAGAAACAAATCAAGCTCAATACAGACCTTAAACCTAAAGCTAATAATAATAACCTCAATATAATCACTTTAAGCTTCATGAGGCAATATTGGTCATCAATTTCAAAGGATTTGTATTGTTTTCTTTTATGTATGTGCCCTTATGCATTTGTCCTTCAATTGTTTTGCTAATAAAGGGTATCATTTAATATCAAGTTCATGCAATATTTGAAAGCAACCTTTTTGCACATAAAAGAAAAAATATAACTAGAATTTACCAAATAAATTAGGTACTCAATTGAAATTTATAGGAAGATAGAGAAGAAGTCATAAGTCCGGTAAGGACCATTTGCCTTATAAGTTTTATAGAGTACAGGATATAGAATGATTCCATGTGCAACAGGATAGGTTCAGGTTCTAAAAAATTGAGGAACCTTTATCTACAAGGTATGGTATGAGTAGATCTCATAACCTATTGACCCTATATCCACTTAGCCTTAATACTATATGCTATCTTTATAAGTAAAATAAGCTGTTAAAAAAATTGAAATTTCCTAGTTTAATAAATATTGACTTCATTAATCTTTAATATCATATCAATACTTATCATATGAATTTAATACTTTTCATATGATATTATATATTATCTAAATATATTTTCCTAGACTAGAAAATATGTTTAGTCTGTAAACCAATCCTAACCAAATTGAAAATATGTGATTTCAAAAAGTTCATTATCCAAACCATACTATTTGTGCCAAAGTTATAAGAAATGGACCTCTTTTATGATTTGGTTTGATTTGGAGGAAAAATTGAGCTAAATCAAATTATATGCACTCCTATTCACTGTATATGAATGTGAGATTCGTTTTATTTATCTTATTATACTAGTGAATTTGTTTAAGTCTTACCAATAGCTATATGAGATTGTTGGACTATGCCCATAACTAATTTTGACTGGACTCCTTAGGCTAATCATAACGCATAAAAAGTTCAGTCCATGTATTAAGGTAATTTATAGAGATTCAAACTAGTAGATTGGAAGGAAGATTATTAGATCGATCTATCTACTCTCAATCGATCAGTAGAATACCACTTCAACCTTTTTAAACATCAATTACATCAACCTTCCGACACACCAAACACTCTCATAACGGCCAAACCCAACCTATAGAACTCTAGCAAAACTTTCATCATACATAAATAAAACAAACCCTTAATCACAAACTTTAGATAAAACTTAGTGAAACAAAAAACTTACTTGGACTATTGGAAAAACATGACACTCCACATGCCCAACTCTTGGAAATTCTATAGAAAAGGGTATCTAAAAATATTTTCAATAATAACTTAAGGGAAAGGACCTAAACATCTTTATTGATAATTATGAAAAATAAATAAAATAAAATGGAAAACAACATTCAAAGGAAAAACAAATTGGCTAGTTACTGTTGCTAGGTAATTTTAGGTTTAGCCCCCTAAATGTCCATTTCGACCATCGACTACCATAAGCAGACCTATCCAGGCCTATGTTCAATTCCTGGATTGTCCTTGATCTTATTCAAGATCGGTGCTTTGTCTTAAGGAGTCAAGTCCAATCTGTGGTATTCATACTTGAGACCTTAAAGGTTGGGAGCTCAACTAAGATACTCGAATGACAAGCATTTAGGGGCATATACGGTGATATGTCAATCTCTATGGGATTATGGACTTGAGAGCTACCATGTCACCTCTGGAAATCAAGCTTACCTAATTTATGGAAGATATACTTTCTTATTTAGGTGAGATTCATGTATATCCACTTTCCCAATATATCTTCAATCTCACTATTATAAATAAAGCTCTACTATCTACAGGTAAAGCATTAAGACTCACTTTAGGACTCTTGCATTCTTCATCACTCTCTTACTTACTTCAATATTAGAGTAACCACAGCAAACAAACCCTCAACACTCTTCAGAGTGTTTTGTTTTGTAGATTACAATTAATCTAAGGCACAATTCAAGAACCTCACTAACGAAATTCTTGAGAAAATAATTACAATAAAAGAAATTTACATTTTTATAGCGCTTTATATTGTTGCATCATGATTATGGATTTATTTTGTGACTACAACAAATTAGTACCTCAAATATTTATAAACTTCATTTAGTGTCTCTTTTCAATGCTTTCATTGATCTAATACTAAGATTCCTCTCCATTCTCTTACCTAACACACAACATAAAGGCTCCAATTGATTTCCTTTATTGACTAAGCCATTCCTTTTATTCTGAAAAAACCTCTCAACTTTTCTCAAAGATTGTAGTTATCTCTTGCTAGGAATGTTGTCTTAAGTGACAACATGGCATTTACATCTCGAGACTACTTCTTCTTATCATCACCTTCTTATTCTTATTCAATCAGTAAATGTGGGGGAGGCAGTCCTAAATCATTGCTCTTCCATTCCTCAAGCTTCATTCCACATTCCATGTAATCGGCACCTGACATTGCTTGAGCTTCCATTCAAACCAGCATGTCCATCTACACTTTTTAGTATATGAAAAAGTGTGAAATATTTTTCTATTTGTAATTTATATTATTTTCTCAAGTTCGTAATTGCTCAGAGTTATGTAGACTCATTGCATCAATAAAATTAGTAATTAAAAGTGGATAAGCATTGTAGACGAATAAAATTCCACTTTCCCTTTTTCTTTTTATTTTGTTATGTAAGAGGCTGTTTGGAATTCGATCAAGTATCCACATAAACTAATATTTTTATCCGAGATTAAAGTGTAAAATATACTGGAAAAAAGTATAGGTATATGGTTTGTATTTGTCATTTGTTTGTTGTAAAAGTGGAAAAAAGAATGGAAAAGAAGGATGAATCCTTAAATATGGAGATTAGAAATAATAATTATTTAACACGTTACTTGCAATAATTTTAAATAAATTTATTATTTCCCTTTTTAAACAAAAAATCCCACAAATTATGTAGGCAATCAACTAGTTTGTATGAAAGAGCGAGCAAATTAAGGAAACATTGAAAGGAAATGTTGGAATTGCAGATTGAAGTACACTAGCTACCAATAATTGCTTGGAATTATTATAGTTTCATGATACGTGCTTCGATAGTGTCTTAAGTATTTTGATTCCTTTGCTAAGCATAAAACTAGGGGCAAGTTATAACTCTATATAATGTTATTACGCTGGTAAATTTGTTTAGAATCTTCCCTATAGCTACTTGAAAATATTGAACTAAACTCAAAACTAATTTAAGTTTTGACTCATTGGGCTAATAATAAGACCCAAAAAATCTATTCTGTCCAATCTCATCTATCATCAAAATACTACTTCAATCCCTTCAAACGTCGATCATATCAACCTTCCCACATACCAAGCACTCTCATAAGAACCCAACTCAAATGCGTGCAACCACGTCCTCTTCAACAAAACTCGCATCATACTTGCATACAACAAGCCCTCAATCATAAGCTTTAGATTAAACTTAGTCGAACAGGAAGCTTACTGGAAAAGCTCGACAACCCACGTGCGCAACCCTTGGATATTCTTAAAAAAAAATATATCGAAAATAAAAAAAGGTATTCCAACATGTTTTCAGCAATAACTCAAGACAAAAGAACCTAAAATGCCTTTATTGATTATTATAAAATGAAGAATGGGAAACAAAATTGCAAGGAAAAACAAATTGAATTTATTTACAATAAAGGGAAAAAAATAAAAGAAAATCTACATCTTTACGGCACTTTTTTGTTGCATCATGGTGGTGATGGATTCATTCTCTGATCGCTACAAATTAATACTACAAATTTCTATAAAATTCATTTAGCCGGCTCTCTTCAATGCTTTCACTAATCTAGTGCTAAGATTCCTCTCCATTCTCTTTTCTAGCACACAAAATAAAGACTCCAGTTAATTTCCTTTATTGACCAAACCGTTCCCTTTATCCTTATAAACGCTCTCAACTGTTCTCAGAGATTGTAGTGATCTCTTGCTAGGAATGTTGCCCTGAAAGACAACGCGGTACTTGTCTCTCGGGATGATGATGACGACTTTTTCTTCTTCTTCTTCATCTTCTTCTTCAGCTAGTAAATGAGGGGGAGGCATTCCTACATCGTTGGTCTCCCATTCCTCGAGCTTCATTCCAAATTCCATGTAATCGGCACCTGCCATCGCTAGAGCTTCCATTGAAACCGACATGTCCCGCTCCATTTTAGTATATGAAAATTTTCAGAACATGAAATATTTAGACAGCTACGTCCGTTTATATAGAGAGAGGAAAACTTATGCTAATAACAAGCCAAATGTTATTTTATTGCCATACTCACGTGTGTTACGAGATATTGAATATTTTGGTGCAACGTGGGTCAAACAGGAGCACGGTGGGAACGTATGATCGGAAACCAGGATTCAAGATGCAAAACATTCATGTAAATTCATTATTGACCTATTTTACCATTTCTTTATTTCGTAAATGACGTAAATATTGGATGATTCACGTTAGCCACCAAATCCTGGTAATAAAGTCAATATGGTGATCAAAGCGATGATGTCAAGTTACCATATGATAGCACGTGTTTTTATGTTATAGTTTAATAGGTCATTATATTAATTAATTGTATATTATTGATAGTCTAATTAAATTAAGAAGTTAAACAGATAAATAAAAGTAATCATTTAGTTAATAAATAAATGAAGATGGCTTATAAACTCATCTTTATGAACTTTTCGTATAGACTCAATGTGTAGAAATTCAAATATTTTATTTTATCTATTATGATTGGCTATAATAAAATAAAATAATAAAACACACACACACGCTATATATATATATATATAGGGTTATGGTCCTTAATTTAGTAATATGATTTTTAGGTTTTCTATTCTTCTTTTTCCTATATCTCATCCATAAGAAAATCAAGAGTAAGCACTATAATAGATTGAAACACCATAACCTTCGTGAAAAAGCTATTTTCATGGATTTGGATATGCTTCTACATACGTCAAGATTATTTATATTGTTTGTGCGCTAATCTTACACATGAGATCCTATTATATTCAACATAAAAATCTAATTTTGTTTCAACAAGCAGTATCATAGTTGTCATATATGAGATTGGAGTCTTGATTTGGTGATAGAACTATTCATTTTGAATTCATGATATCATAATAAATTTAAGACAATTCCTATAAAGTGTTCCTTTTTGCCAAATTCCTATCAGTTTATTTATTTAGTGGTTTCATTGATGTGCATATATGGATTCAGTGCTACACACAATTGAATTGCATCCTCTCTTGCTCTCATGATGGAATTAGAACGTCTTAATATTTTGTTCTCATCTTCTATATGTTTATATTAACATTTTAAAGAAAAAGAAAAAGCAAAAAGAAAAAAAAATTACATGTGGATTTATAGTATAGTATGTTATGAAAGAGATAGAAATATTATTGTATCGTTATTGGACATTATCTAGAAATCATGACAATTGAGAGCCCTATGACACAGTCAATGTAGTGATCGAAGCCATGATGTAAATTATGTTCCCCAGCAACCAAAGTTACTATTTGTTTTTAGGAGTTAAGGTCAGGAGATGCAGGTGATGATTGAGTTATTCTTGAAAAACGCTTGGCTGGTGTGCCTTTCTTGAATAAAAACAATTAAGAGTTTTTTGTATGAGTTTTAGCTTTTCTACCTGCAACTAGAGAAGATACATGGTAAATTTTAGTTATGAATTATCAATACATCTTGAGACTAAATAAAAAAAAAAAGTAGATCATTTATGTAATTCTACTTAAAATGTTATTTTATAAAATGTTACCTTAACAAATTGAATAAGAGCACTACTTAACATGAATTAGGGTGCTATGTAATTTAATTGCTCTACTATTAATAATCATCTTTTATAGTAATGTTCAAAGAATATTCTTTAAATCTATTTTTCTTTGGAAGATATTTTTATTATTATAACTGTTGGAACATACATATCTCGTCTCATACCACTTTATGAATCACATTAAGAATTACATAGTACATAAATAAGGGATAAATAAGTAGAATAGAAGTATATTATGCATAAATTTTAGAGTAGAAAACCTTAGATTTACTGAGTTGAAAAATCATGAGTAAAACTTATAACAATGCACTGTTTTAACAATATATATAATATATGCGTTCCTACAATCTCTTTAGTGTAATGCTTTCACAATTTAGTTTATTTTAGCTCTATTGAATGTAAATGACAACATATATACAAAGCTAAAAGAACCTTCAAAACCCTAACATGAGAAAAGAAAATAACCAATAAGCGAATACTAATTAGGAACAACCATGCATCAAAACAGCCTCAAGTGTTGTTCCTTTTTACTTATTTCTTTACCAATAATGCCATTTAAGCCCAAGTCTCGTGTACTTCACCTACAATTTGATCCTTTTATGTTAAACAACTTGCGTTACGTTTAGGCAGGGGTGCCATTGTGCATGCTATGATCACCTATTGGCATATTCTAGGAGTACCTATAGAAGCATGCTATAGGCCTTGTTAGGTGCACCAAGAGCACCTACTAGATGTTCCTTAAGTACCCCTATGGGATGCTATGAATGTCCCATAAGCACCCTAGCACATCCTATGAGCACCCATTGGGCATTCCATAAGTGCTCCTATGGTGCCTATGGAGCATGTCATGAGCGCCAAATGGAGCATGCCATGGGCAATCCTTTGGCAACTTATATCCTATGGCATTCATCTCTCATACCAAGGATTCTAAACTTCATGCTGTTTTCAGCAAAAAAATAATGTTTCCATCCCATCTTTTGAGTCAAAAGTTATATAAATAAATCTACTATGACCAACTTCGATTACAATGGGTTCTATAAAATTTTTTCTATGGTTTTTGAAATTACTTAATAGTTCATCATTTTTTCTTTATATTTTATCATCCAAAAATAAAAATTTAGTTCACATGATTGAAGAAACTTATTTGAATTTTCCTTATTCGTTATCTATAACTTATCCCTCTTCTTATCCGGGATTACCAAATTGCGTACTCCATTGGGACATGACGAGCACTCCAATGGGTTGGATGGGCAACGGAGCAATGCAGCCACCATTCTCTGAACAAATAATATTTTCATCCCCAACTTTTCATCCGAAATTAATCTAGCACTTACTATGAGCTTCCCATCACCCAATGCTTAGATTGTGTCACCATTGATTTCAAAAGCATAAGTACCTAGTTATGGACCGTAGAATTACTAGAGCTTACTCATTCAATATTGGCCAACATACATGTTGAGTCATCAAGTGCCGTGTTGGATCTCTAGGCTCCACATTCCCCTAAACTCTTTATTGAGTCATTGAATATACTATGGACTTGTTAAGCTCTAACTTCCTTTAAACTCATTCACTTAAGATTTTAAATCGACAATTCTACCTAAAATCATTAGAGAAAATATAAAATTGGAAAGTAAAATCTTTCAAAACTATAAATATGCTTATAATGGTTATAAAAAAAATTAAAAAACATTATGGAACTAAATAAACTTAACATAAATTTTGTTCATTATATAAGTTATTTTGTAAATAATTATGTATAAATCATTGTATCAATGCATAAAACTAAAATATCAATACTAGTGCCTATGTATATTACTATAAAACATAAAATATATATATATATATATATATGATAAGGAAAAAACTACAACTCATCAACTATCTTATGATCATTGGAACTATCATAAGCTCCCCTTGCCATCATCATAGTCGTCATTATAATCATTATTATTGTCAACATCATTATTGGTACTACTATCTAATACATCTATAGATTCTAATTACAAGTCTTTTGAAGTATTCATTTAAACTTCATCTTCAACAATATCAATATCATGAATATCCAAATCAATTCAAGTTTTACAACCGTTAACTTACTCCAAAGTATCATTTGATGAATTAAATATATATTCTTCCTCATCTAATTAAAGATCTTTTAAAGCGAATCTAGTAGTGCAATTAATTCAATTTAGAGAAACAAATACAATTGTTCATATTTTGATCGGTATGTTTTAAAATCTCGAAGGACAGCTCTTTTTGCCCTTTTTTGATAGTCCATTAGATCCAAATCAAATAGGCTCGTTTAATAATAACGTAGAATTGTATATAATCACGTAGAATTATATAAATATAGTAAAATTATAAAGTTATAGAATTGTACTTATATAAAATTATAATGTGGCATATACATTTTATGGTTTATGTAGTCGCTCATTTGGCTTTGCTTACCTCATTTGAGGAATCCTTTCTACTAGGTTATTGTAAGGAGGTAAGAAATCAAAGAGAGTATAGAAGTGAGCCTTGCATTCCTTGTATGGGCATGCAATGGGACTATAGCATCTATCGAGTTCGACATGTGATACTTAGCAATTGGTGAAGATGGGATTGGTGGGAGTTGAGAAATAAAAGTTTACATACTTTTAAGAGAAAATATTTAAAGGTAACATATTTTCTTCATTGAAAAATGAAATAAAGTGAAAATAAGTTGAATTTTATTAGGATTTATAAGATATTAAATTTATAAAAAGGTATATATGTACTTGTAATCTCATCAGTTTGGTATTTATTATGATAAGCCATGTGAAAATAGGACAAATGGTATAAGAAACGATAGGAAAATCTAGAATAAAAAAATGCACCTCAACACTTCTATAAACTTAGCATATTATAGTTGTATCTTAGGTTGTGTTAGATTTAGTAAAATTGCAAATATCCTCTTAAAATTTAACGTTGGTGAATATATACTACAAAACTTTTAAATGTTACGAATAACCTCTTTAAATTTTTATAAATTGGCAACATAAAGGATACTTATTCAATTAAAGAAAGCAATGAAGATAATTATAAATAATTTTTCTAAAGTTTAACATAGATATGACTTTATCTTCTAAATTTTCAAATGTCGTAAAACACTTCCTAAAATTTTAATAAATTAGCAACATAAAGGAGCTTCTATTTTTAGTTAAAAGAGTCACATTATAGTCAAAGTTTAGGAAGCCTTAAGATACACATCGATAAATTTAGAAGGTATTTATATACTCAGGTTAAAATTTAAAGTACATAATTTACAACCTATAGGTGTTTATTTGTCAATTTATCAAAATTTAAGGGGATAATTTACAATATTTGAAAGTTAAGGGAATAAATCAATACTTAAATCAAAGTTTAGAAAGTTATTTACATTCTCCTTAAGTGCATTGACATGAGAGTACATAGGGTGTTAAAATACACTTCCACAAGCTCGAATAAGTATTTTCCATACCATGGATAGTGTTTAGGGTTCTTATTTGATCTTTGGGTGTTTAATTGGTAGTTTATCAATGTTTAGGGAATTATTTATAACATTGAAAAGTTTAGTGGTATATGGGCTTAAAGTTTAAGCAACATTTTGCGCTTGAATTTAATGTTTTGCGATGATTGCTAGAGTTAAGATTTACCAAGACTACAGGTTAGGATTTGCTAAGACGGCGGGTTTTGTAGGGAGACTTATTAGCTTGTAGTGACTAGATAAGGGAAGGGTTTAGATAGTGAAAAACGTAGTTGTTAATTATTAAGCTTTTAATGGGGAGGGGAAGGGAATAGGTACACTGAATTATAAAATGGTAAATTATTTTTAAGGTACCATGTTATTACACTTTTTCTTTTTGAATACTTGTGTTATTATTTTTTACACATAGCATACCTTTGTTATTAAAAATAGTGAAAAAGTGACATTGTTAAGTACCCCTAATTCTATAAGAACAAAGTAAAACTGGGGAAAAAGAATGGAAAAGAAGGATGAATCTTTAAATATGGAGAGTAGAAATAATAATTATTTAACACGTTACTTGCAATAATTTTAAATAAATTTATTATTTCCCTTTTTAAACAAAAAATCCCACAAATTATGTAGGCAATCAACTAGTTTGTATGAAAGAGCGAGCAAATTAAGGAAACATTGAAAGGAAATGTTGGAATTGCAGATTGAAGTACACTAGCTACCAATAATTGCTTGGAATTATTATAGTTTCATGATACGTGCTTCGATAGTGTCTTAAGTATTTTGATTCCTTTGCTAAGCATAAGACTAGGGGCAAGTTATAACTCTATATAATGTTATTACGCTGGTAAATTTGTTTAGAATCTTCCCTATAGCTACTTGAAAATATTGAACTAAACTCAAAACTAATTTAAGTTTTGACTCATTGGGCTAATAATAAGACCCAAAAAATCTATTCTGTCCAATCTCATCTATCATCAAAATACTACTTCAACCCCTTCAAACGTCGATCATATCAACCTTCCCACATACCAAGCACTCTCATAAGAACCCAACTCAAATGCGTGCAACCACGTCCTCTTCAACAAAACTCGCATCATACTTGCATACAACAAGCCCTCAATCATAAGCTTTAGATTAAACTTAGTCGAACAGGAAGCTTACTGGAAAAGCTCGACAACCCACGTGCGCAACCCTTGGATATTCTTAAAAAAAAATATATCGAAAATAAAAAAAGGTATTCCAACATGTTTTCAGCAATAACTCAAGACAAAAGAACCTAAAATGCCTTTATTGATTATTATAAAATGAAGAATGGGAAACAAAATTGCAAGGAAAAACAAATTGAATTTATTTACAATAAAGGGAAAAAAATAAAAGAAAATCTACATCTTTACGGCACTTTTTTGTTGCATCATGGTGGTGATGGATTCATTCTCTGATCGCTACAAATTAATACTACAAATTTCTATAAAATTCATTTAGCCGGCTCTCTTCAATGCTTTCACTAATCTAGTGCTAAGATTCCTCTCCATTCTCTTTTCTAGCACACAAAATAAAGACTCCAGTTAATTTCCTTTATTGACCAAACCGTTCCCTTTATCCTTATAAACGCTCTCAACTGTTCTCAGAGATTGTAGTGATCTCTTGCTAGGAATGTTGCCCTGAAAGACAACGCGGTACTTGTCTCTCGGGATGATGATGACGACTTTTTCTTCTTCTTCTTCATCTTCTTCTTCAGCTAGTAAATGAGGGGGAGGCATTCCTACATCGTTGGTCTCCCATTCCTCGAGCTTCATTCCAAATTCCATGTAATCGGCACCTGCCATCGCTAGAGCTTCCATTGAAACCGACATGTCCCGCTCCATTTTAGTATATGAAAATTTTCAGAACATGAAATATTTAGACAGCTACGTCCGTTTATATAGAGAGAGGAAAACTTATGCTAATAACAAGCCAAATGTTATTTTATTGCCATACTCACGTGTGTTACGAGATATTGAATATTTTGGTGCAACGTGGGTCAAACAGGAGCACGGTGGGAACGTATGATCGGAAACCAGGATTCAAGATGCAAAACATTCATGTAAATTCATTATTGACCTATTTTACCATTTCTTTATTTCGTAAATGACGTAAATATTGGATGATTCACGTTAGCCACCAAATCCTGGTAATAAAGTCAATATGGTGATCAAAGCGATGATGTCAAGTTACCATATGATAGCACGTGTTTTATATGTTATAGTTTAATAGGTCATTATATTAATTAATTGTATATTATTGATAGTCTAATTAAATTAAGAAGTTAAACAGATAAATAAAAGTAATCATTTAGTTAATAAATAAATGAAGATGGCTTATAAACTCATCTTTATGAACTTTTCGTATAGACTCAATGTGTAGAAATTCAAATATTTTATTTTATCTATTATGATTGGCTATAATAAAATAAAATAATAAAACACACACACACGCTATATATATATATATATAGGGTTATGGTCCTTAATTTAGTAATATGATTTTTAGGTTTTCTATTCTTCTTTTTCCTATATCTCATCCATAAGAAAATCAAGAGTAAGCACTATAATAGATTGAAACACCATAACCTTCGTGAAAAAGCTATTTTCATGGATTTGGATATGCTTCTACATACGTCAAGATTATTTATATTGTTTGTGCGCTAATCTTACACATGAGATCCTATTATATTCAACATAAAAATCTAATTTTGTTTCAACAAGCAGTATCATAGTTGTCATATATGAGATTGGAGTCTTGATTTGGTGATAGAACTATTCATTTTGAATTCATGATATCATAATAAATTTAAGACAATTCCTATAAAGTGTTCCTTTTTGCCAAATTCCTATCAGTTTATTTATTTAGTGGTTTCATTGATGTGCATATATGGATTCAGTGCTACACACAATTGAATTGCATCCTCTCTTGCTCTCATGATGGAATTAGAACGTCTTAATATTTTGTTCTCATCTTCTATATGTTTATATTAACATTTTAAAGAAAAAGAAAAAGCAAAAAGAAAAAAAAATTACATGTGGATTTATAGTATAGTATGTTATGAAAGAGATAGAAATATTATTGTATCGTTATTGGACATTATCTAGAAATCATGACAATTGAGAGCCCTATGACACAGTCAATGTAGTGATCGAAGCCATGATGTAAATTATGTTCCCCAGCAACCAAAGTTACTATTTGTTTTTTAGGAGTTAAGGTCAGGAGATGCAGGTGATGATTGAGTTATTCTTGAAAAACGCTTGGCTGGTGTGCCTTTCTTGAATAAAAACAATTAAGAGTTTTTTGTATGAGTTTTAGCTTTTCTACCTGCAACTAGAGAAGATACATGGTAAATTTTAGTTATGAATTATCAATACATCTTGAGACTAAATAAAAAAAAAAAGTAGATCATTTATGTAATTCTACTTAAAATGTTATTTTATAAAATGTTACCTTAACAAATTGAATAAGAGCACTACTTAACATGAATTAGGGTGCTATGTAATTTAATTGCTCTACTATTAATAATCATCTTTTATAGTAATGTTCAAAGAATATTCTTTAAATCTATTTTTCTTTGGAAGATATTTTTATTATTATAACTGTTGGAACATACATATCTCGTCTCATACCACTTTATGAATCACATTAAGAATTACATAGTACATAAATAAGGGATAAATAAGTAGAATAGAAGTATATTATGCATAAATTTTAGAGTAGAAAACCTTAGATTTACTGAGTTGAAAAATCATGAGTAAAACTTATAACAATGCACTGTTTTAACAATATATATAATATATGCGTTCCTACAATCTCTTTAGTGTAATGCTTTCACAATTTAGTTTATTTTAGCTCTATTGAATGTAAATGACAACATATATACAAAGCTAAAAGAACCTTCAAAACCCTAACATGAGAAAAGAAAATAACCAATAAGCGAATACTAATTAGGAACAACCATGCATCAAAACAGCCTCAAGTGTTGTTCCTTTTTACTTATTTCTTTACCAATAATGCCATTTAAGCCCAAGTCTCGTGTACTTCACCTACAATTTGATCCTTTTATGTTAAACAACTTGCGTTACGTTTAGGCAGGGGTGCCATTGTGCATGCTATGATCACCTATTGGCATATTCTAGGAGTACCTATAGAAGCATGCTATAGGCCTTGTTAGGTGCACCAAGAGCACCTACTAGATGTTCCTTAAGTACCCCTATGGGATGCTATGAATGTCCCATAAGCACCCTAGCACATCCTATGAGCACCCATTGGGCATTCCATAAGTGCTCCTATGGTGCCTATGGAGCATGTCATGAGCGCCAAATGGAGCATGCCATGGGCAATCCTTTGGCAACTTATATCCTATGGCATTCATCTCTCATACCAAGGATTCTAAACTTCATGCTGTTTTCAGCAAAAAAATAATGTTTCCATCCCATCTTTTGAGTCAAAAGTTATATAAATAAATCTACTATGACCAACTTCGATTACAATGGGTTCTATAAAATTTTTTCTATGGTTTTTGAAATTACTTAATAGTTCATCATTTTTTCTTTATATTTTATCATCCAAAAATAAAAATTTAGTTCACATGATTGAAGAAACTTATTTGAATTTTCCTTATTCGTTATCTATAACTTATCCCTCTTCTTATCCGGGATTACCAAATTGCGTACTCCATTGGGACATGACGAGCACTCCAATGGGTTGGATGGGCAACGGAGCAATGCAGCCACCATTCTCTGAACAAATAATATTTTCATCCCCAACTTTTCATCCGAAATTAATCTAGCACTTACTATGAGCTTCCCATCACCCAATGCTTAGATTGTGTCACCATTGATTTCAAAAGCATAAGTACCTAGTTATGGACCGTAGAATTACTAGAGCTTACTCATTCAATATTGGCCAACATACATGTTGAGTCATCAAGTGCCGTGTTGGATCTCTAGGCTCCACATTCCCCTAAACTCTTTATTGAGTCATTGAATATACTATGGACTTGTTAAGCTCTAACTTCCTTTAAACTCATTCACTTAAGATTTTAAATCGACAATTCTACCTAAAATCATTAGAGAAAATATAAAATTGGAAAGTAAAATCTTTCAAAACTATAAATATGCTTATAATGGTTATAAAAAAAATTAAAAAACATTATGGAACTAAATAAACTTAACATAAATTTTGTTCATTATATAAGTTATTTTGTAAATAATTATGTATAAATCATTGTATCAATGCATAAAACTAAAATATCAATACTAGTGCCTATGTATATTACTATAAAACATAAAATATATATATATATATATATATGATAAGGAAAAAACTACAACTCATCAACTATCTTATGATCATTGGAACTATCATAAGCTCCCCTTGCCATCATCATAGTCGTCATTATAATCATTATTATTGTCAACATCATTATTGGTACTACTATCTAATACATCTATAGATTCTAATTACAAGTCTTTTGAAGTATTCATTTAAACTTCATCTTCAACAATATCAATATCATGAATATCCAAATCAATTCAAGTTTTACAACCGTTAACTTACTCCAAAGTATCATTTGATGAATTAAATATATATTCTTCCTCATCTAATTAAAGATCTTTTAAAGCGAATCTAGTAGTGCAATTAATTCAATTTAGAGAAACAAATACAATTGTTCATATTTTGATCGGTATGTTTTAAAATCTCGAAGGACAGCTCTTTTTGCCCTTTTTTGATAGTCCATTAGATCCAAATCAAATAGGCTCGTTTAATAATAACGTAGAATTGTATATAATCACGTAGAATTATATAAATATAGTAAAATTATAAAGTTATAGAATTGTACTTATATAAAATTATAATGTGGCATATACATTTTATGGTTTATGTAGTCGCTCATTTGGCTTTGCTTACCTCATTTGAGGAATCCTTTCTACTAGGTTATTGTAAGGAGGTAAGAAATCAAAGAGAGTATAGAAGTGAGCCTTGCATTCCTTGTATGGGCATGCAATGGGACTATAGCATCTATCGAGTTCGACATGTGATACTTAGCAATTGGTGAAGATGGGATTGGTGGGAGTTGAGAAATAAAAGTTTACATACTTTTAAGAGAAAATATTTAAAGGTAACATATTTTCTTCATTGAAAAATGAAATAAAGTGAAAATAAGTTGAATTTTATTAGGATTTATAAGATATTAAATTTATAAAAAGGTATATATGTACTTGTAATCTCATCAGTTTGGTATTTATTATGATAAGCCATGTGAAAATAGGACAAATGGTATAAGAAACGATAGGAAAATCTAGAATAAAAAAATGCACCTCAACACTTCTATAAACTTAGCATATTATAGTTGTATCTTAGGTTGTGTTAGATTTAGTAAAATTGCAAATATCCTCTTAAAATTTAACGTTGGTGAATATATACTACAAAACTTTTAAATGTTACGAATAACCTCTTTAAATTTTTATAAATTGGCAACATAAAGGATACTTATTCAATTAAAGAAAGCAATGAAGATAATTATAAATAATTTTTCTAAAGTTTAACATAGATATGACTTTATCTTCTAAATTTTCAAATGTCGTAAAACACTTCCTAAAATTTTAATAAATTAGCAACATAAAGGAGCTTCTATTTTTAGTTAAAAGAGTCACATTATAGTCAAAGTTTAGGAAGCCTTAAGATACACATCGATAAATTTAGAAGGTATTTATATACTCAGGTTAAAATTTAAAGTACATAATTTACAACCTATAGGTGTTTATTTGTCAACTTATCAAAATTTAAGGGGATAATTTACAATATTTGAAAGTTAAGGGAATAAATCAATACTTAAATCAAAGTTTAGAAAGTTATTTACATTCTCCTTAAGTGCATTGACATGAGAGTACATAGGGTGTTAAAATACACTTCCACAAGCTCGAATAAGTATTTTCCATACCATGGATAGTGTTTAGGGTTCTTATTTGATCTTTGGGTGTTTAATTGGTAGTTTATCAATGTTTAGGGAATTATTTATAACATTGAAAAGTTTAGTGGTATATGGGCTTAAAGTTTAAGCAACATTTTGCGCTTGAATTTAATGTTTTGCGATGATTGCTAGAGTTAAGATTTACCAAGACTACAGGTTAGGATTTGCTAAGACGGCGGGTTTTGTAGGGAGACTTATTAGCTTGTAGTGACTAGATAAGGGAAGGGTTTAGATAGTGAAAAACGTAGTTGTTAATTATTAAGCTTTTAATGGGGAGGGGAAGGGAATAGGTACACTGAATTATAAAATGGTAAATTATTTTTAAGGTACCATGTTATTACACTTTTTCTTTTTGAATACTTGTGTTATTATTTTTTACACATAGCATACCTTTGTTATTAAAAATAGTGAAAAAGTGACATTGTTAAGTACCCCTAATTCTATAAGAACAAAGTAAAACTGGGGAAAAAGAATGGAAAAGAAGGATGAATCTTTAAATATGGAGAGTAGAAATAATAATTATTTAACACGTTACTTGCAATAATTTTAAATAAATTTATTATTTCCCTTTTTAAACAAAAAATCCCACAAATTATGTAGGCAATCAACTAGTTTGTATGAAAGAGCGAGCAAATTAAGGAAACATTGAAAGGAAATGTTGGAATTGCAGATTGAAGTACACTAGCTACCAATAATTGCTTGGAATTATTATAGTTTCATGATACGTGCTTCGATAGTGTCTTAAGTATTTTGATTCCTTTGCTAAGCATAAGACTAGGGGCAAGTTATAACTCTATATAATGTTATTACGCTGGTAAATTTGTTTAGAATCTTCCCTATAGCTACTTGAAAATATTGAACTAAACTCAAAACTAATTTAAGTTTTGACTCATTGGGCTAATAATAAGACCCAAAAAATCTATTCTGTCCAATCTCATCTATCATCAAAATACTACTTCAACCCCTTCAAACGTCGATCATATCAACCTTCCCACATACCAAGCACTCTCATAAGAACCCAACTCAAATGCGTGCAACCACGTCCTCTTCAACAAAACTCGCATCATACTTGCATACAACAAGCCCTCAATCATAAGCTTTAGATTAAACTTAGTCGAACAGGAAGCTTACTGGAAAAGCTCGACAACCCACGTGCGCAACCCTTGGATATTCTTAAAAAAAAATATATCGAAAATAAAAAAAGGTATTCCAACATGTTTTCAGCAATAACTCAAGACAAAAGAACCTAAAATGCCTTTATTGATTATTATAAAATGAAGAATGGGAAACAAAATTGCAAGGAAAAACAAATTGAATTTATTTACAATAAAGGGAAAAAAATAAAAAAAATCTACATCTTTACGGCACTTTTTTGTTGCATCATGGTGGTGATGGATTCATTCTCTGATCGCTACAAATTAATACTACAAATTTCTATAAAATTCATTTAGCCGGCTCTCTTCAATGCTTTCACTAATCTAGTGCTAAGATTCCTCTCCATTCTCTTTTCTAGCACACAAAATAAAGACTCCAGTTAATTTCCTTTATTGACCAAACCGTTCCCTTTATCCTTATAAACGCTCTCAACTGTTCTCAGAGATTGTAGTGATCTCTTGCTAGGAATGTTGCCCTGAAAGACAACGCGGTACTTGTCTCTCGGGATGATGATGACGACTTTTTCTTCTTCTTCTTCATCTTCTTCTTCAGCTAGTAAATGAGGGGGAGGCATTCCTACATCGTTGGTCTCCCATTCCTCGAGCTTCATTCCAAATTCCATGTAATCGGCACCTGCCATCGCTAGAGCTTCCATTGAAACCGACATGTCCCGCTCCATTTTAGTATATGAAAATTTTCAGAACATGAAATATTTAGACAGCTACGTCCGTTTATATAGAGAGAGGAAAACTTATGCTAATAACAAGCCAAATGTTATTTTATTGCCATACTCACGTGTGTTACGAGATATTGAATATTTTGGTGCAACGTGGGTCAAACAGGAGCACGGTGGGAACGTATGATCGGAAACCAGGATTCAAGATGCAAAACATTCATGTAAATTCATTATTGACCTATTTTACCATTTCTTTATTTCGTAAATGACGTAAATATTGGATGATTCACGTTAGCCACCAAATCCTGGTAATAAAGTCAATATGGTGATCAAAGCGATGATGTCAAGTTACCATATGATAGCACGTGTTTTATATGTTATAGTTTAATAGGTCATTATATTAATTAATTGTATATTATTGATAGTCTAATTAAATTAAGAAGTTAAACAGATAAATAAAAGTAATCATTTAGTTAATAAATAAATGAAGATGGCTTATAAACTCATCTTTATGAACTTTTCGTATAGACTCAATGTGTAGAAATTCAAATATTTTATTTTATCTATTATGATTGGCTATAATAAAATAAAATAATAAAACACACACACACGCTATATATATATATATATAGGGTTATGGTCCTTAATTTAGTAATATGATTTTTAGGTTTTCTATTCTTCTTTTTCCTATATCTCATCCATAAGAAAATCAAGAGTAAGCACTATAATAGATTGAAACACCATAACCTTCGTGAAAAAGCTATTTTCATGGATTTGGATATGCTTCTACATACGTCAAGATTATTTATATTGTTTGTGCGCTAATCTTACACATGAGATCCTATTATATTCAACATAAAAATCTAATTTTGTTTCAACAAGCAGTATCATAGTTGTCATATATGAGATTGGAGTCTTGATTTGGTGATAGAACTATTCATTTTGAATTCATGATATCATAATAAATTTAAGACAATTCCTATAAAGTGTTCCTTTTTGCCAAATTCCTATCAGTTTATTTATTTAGTGGTTTCATTGATGTGCATATATGGATTCAGTGCTACACACAATTGAATTGCATCCTCTCTTGCTCTCATGATGGAATTAGAACGTCTTAATATTTTGTTCTCATCTTCTATATGTTTATATTAACATTTTAAAGAAAAAGAAAAAGCAAAAAGAAAAAAAAATTACATGTGGATTTATAGTATAGTATGTTATGAAAGAGATAGAAATATTATTGTATCGTTATTGGACATTATCTAGAAATCATGACAATTGAGAGCCCTATGACACAGTCAATGTAGTGATCGAAGCCATGATGTAAATTATGTTCCCCAGCAACCAAAGTTACTATTTGTTTTTAGGAGTTAAGGTCAGGAGATGCAGGTGATGATTGAGTTATTCTTGAAAAACGCTTGGCTGGTGTGCCTTTCTTGAATAAAAACAATTAAGAGTTTTTTGTATGAGTTTTAGCTTTTCTACCTGCAACTAGAGAAGATACATGGTAAATTTTAGTTATGAATTATCAATACATCTTGAGACTAAATAAAAAAAAAAAGTAGATCATTTATGTAATTCTACTTAAAATGTTATTTTATAAAATGTTACCTTAACAAATTGAATAAGAGCACTACTTAACATGAATTAGGGTGCTATGTAATTTAATTGCTCTACTATTAATAATCATCTTTTATAGTAATGTTCAAAGAATATTCTTTAAATCTATTTTTCTTTGGAAGATATTTTTATTATTATAACTGTTGGAACATACATATCTCGTCTCATACCACTTTATGAATCACATTAAGAATTACATAGTACATAAATAAGGGATAAATAAGTAGAATAGAAGTATATTATGCATAAATTTTAGAGTAGAAAACCTTAGATTTACTGAGTTGAAAAATCATGAGTAAAACTTATAACAATGCACTGTTTTAACAATATATATAATATATGCGTTCCTACAATCTCTTTAGTGTAATGCTTTCACAATTTAGTTTATTTTAGCTCTATTGAATGTAAATGACAACATATATACAAAGCTAAAAGAACCTTCAAAACCCTAACATGAGAAAGAAAATAACCAATAAGCGAATACTAATTAGGAACAACCATGCATCAAAACAGCCTCAAGTGTTGTTCCTTTTTACTTATTTCTTTACCAATAATGCCATTTAAGCCCAAGTCTCGTGTACTTCACCTACAATTTGATCCTTTTATGTTAAACAACTTGCGTTACGTTTAGGCAGGGGTGCCATTGTGCATGCTATGATCACCTATTGGCATATTCTAGGAGTACCTATAGAAGCATGCTATAGGCCTTGTTAGGTGCACCAAGAGCACCTACTAGATGTTCCTTAAGTACCCCTATGGGATGCTATGAATGTCCCATAAGCACCCTAGCACATCCTATGAGCACCCATTGGGCATTCCATAAGTGCTCCTATGGTGCCTATGGAGCATGTCATGAGCGCCAAATGGAGCATGCCATGGGCAATCCTTTGGCAACTTATATCCTATGGCATTCATCTCTCATACCAAGGATTCTAAACTTCATGCTGTTTTCAGCAAAAAAATAATGTTTCCATCCCATCTTTTGAGTCAAAAGTTATATAAATAAATCTACTATGACCAACTTCGATTACAATGGGTTCTATAAAATTTTTTCTATGGTTTTTGAAATTACTTAATAGTTCATCATTTTTTCTTTATATTTTATCATCCAAAAATAAAAATTTAGTTCACATGATTGAAGAAACTTATTTGAATTTTCCTTATTCGTTATCTATAACTTATCCCTCTTCTTATCCGGGATTACCAAATTGCGTACTCCATTGGGACATGACGAGCACTCCAATGGGTTGGATGGGCAACGGAGCAATGCAGCCACCATTCTCTGAACAAATAATATTTTCATCCCCAACTTTTCATCCGAAATTAATCTAGCACTTACTATGAGCTTCCCATCACCCAATGCTTAGATTGTGTCACCATTGATTTCAAAAGCATAAGTACCTAGTTATGGACCGTAGAATTACTAGAGCTTACTCATTCAATATTGGCCAACATACATGTTGAGTCATCAAGTGCCGTGTTGGATCTCTAGGCTCCACATTCCCCTAAACTCTTTATTGAGTCATTGAATATACTATGGACTTGTTAAGCTCTAACTTCCTTTAAACTCATTCACTTAAGATTTTAAATCGACAATTCTACCTAAAATCATTAGAGAAAATATAAAATTGGAAAGTAAAATCTTTCAAAACTATAAATATGCTTATAATGGTTATAAAAAAAATTAAAAAACATTATGGAACTAAATAAACTTAACATAAATTTTGTTCATTATATAAGTTATTTTGTAAATAATTATGTATAAATCATTGTATCAATGCATAAAACTAAAATATCAATACTAGTGCCTATGTATATTACTATAAAACATAAAATATATATATATATATATATATGATAAGGAAAAAACTACAACTCATCAACTATCTTATGATCATTGGAACTATCATAAGCTCCCCTTGCCATCATCATAGTCGTCATTATAATCATTATTATTGTCAACATCATTATTGGTACTACTATCTAATACATCTATAGATTCTAATTACAAGTCTTTTGAAGTATTCATTTAAACTTCATCTTCAACAATATCAATATCATGAATATCCAAATCAATTCAAGTTTTACAACCGTTAACTTACTCCAAAGTATCATTTGATGAATTAAATATATATTCTTCCTCATCTAATTAAAGATCTTTTAAAGCGAATCTAGTAGTGCAATTAATTCAATTTAGAGAAACAAATACAATTGTTCATATTTTGATCGGTATGTTTTAAAATCTCGAAGGACAGCTCTTTTTGCCCTTTTTTGATAGTCCATTAGATCCAAATCAAATAGGCTCGTTTAATAATAACGTAGAATTGTATATAATCACGTAGAATTATATAAATATAGTAAAATTATAAAGTTATAGAATTGTACTTATATAAAATTATAATGTGGCATATACATTTTATGGTTTATGTAGTCGCTCATTTGGCTTTGCTTACCTCATTTGAGGAATCCTTTCTACTAGGTTATTGTAAGGAGGTAAGAAATCAAAGAGAGTATAGAAGTGAGCCTTGCATTCCTTGTATGGGCATGCAATGGGACTATAGCATCTATCGAGTTCGACATGTGATACTTAGCAATTGGTGAAGATGGGATTGGTGGGAGTTGAGAAATAAAAGTTTACATACTTTTAAGAGAAAATATTTAAAGGTAACATATTTTCTTCATTGAAAAATGAAATAAAGTGAAAATAAGTTGAATTTTATTAGGATTTATAAGATATTAAATTTATAAAAAGGTATATATGTACTTGTAATCTCATCAGTTTGGTATTTATTATGATAAGCCATGTGAAAATAGGACAAATGGTATAAGAAACGATAGGAAAATCTAGAATAAAAAAATGCACCTCAACACTTCTATAAACTTAGCATATTATAGTTGTATCTTAGGTTGTGTTAGATTTAGTAAAATTGCAAATATCCTCTTAAAATTTAACGTTGGTGAATATATACTACAAAACTTTTAAATGTTACGAATAACCTCTTTAAATTTTTATAAATTGGCAACATAAAGGATACTTATTCAATTAAAGAAAGCAATGAAGATAATTATAAATAATTTTTCTAAAGTTTAACATAGATATGACTTTATCTTCTAAATTTTCAAATGTCGTAAAACACTTCCTAAAATTTTAATAAATTAGCAACATAAAGGAGCTTCTATTTTTAGTTAAAAGAGTCACATTATAGTCAAAGTTTAGGAAGCCTTAAGATACACATCGATAAATTTAGAAGGTATTTATATACTCAGGTTAAAATTTAAAGTACATAATTTACAACCTATAGGTGTTTATTTGTCAATTTATCAAAATTTAAGGGGATAATTTACAATATTTGAAAGTTAAGGGAATAAATCAATACTTAAATCAAAGTTTAGAAAGTTATTTACATTCTCCTTAAGTGCATTGACATGAGAGTACATAGGGTGTTAAAATACACTTCCACAAGCTCGAATAAGTATTTTCCATACCATGGATAGTGTTTAGGGTTCTTATTTGATCTTTGGGTGTTTAATTGGTAGTTTATCAATGTTTAGGGAATTATTTATAACATTGAAAAGTTTAGTGGTATATGGGCTTAAAGTTTAAGCAACATTTTGCGCTTGAATTTAATGTTTTGCGATGATTGCTAGAGTTAAGATTTACCAAGACTACAGGTTAGGATTTGCTAAGACGGCGGGTTTTGTAGGGAGACTTATTAGCTTGTAGTGACTAGATAAGGGAAGGGTTTAGATAGTGAAAAACGTAGTTGTTAATTATTAAGCTTTTAATGGGGAGGGGAAGGGAATAGGTACACTGAATTATAAAATGGTAAATTATTTTTAAGGTACCATGTTATTACACTTTTTCTTTTTGAATACTTGTGTTATTATTTTTTACACATAGCATACCTTTGTTATTAAAAATAGTGAAAAAGTGACATTGTTAAGTACCCCTAATTCTATAAGAACAAAGTAAAACTGGGGAAAAAGAATGGAAAAGAAGGATGAATCTTTAAATATGGAGAGTAGAAATAATAATTATTTAACACGTTACTTGCAATAATTTTAAATAAATTTATTATTTCCCTTTTTAAACAAAAAATCCCACAAATTATGTAGGCAATCAACTAGTTTGTATGAAAGAGCGAGCAAATTAAGGAAACATTGAAAGGAAATGTTGGAATTGCAGATTGAAGTACACTAGCTACCAATAATTGCTTGGAATTATTATAGTTTCATGATACGTGCTTCGATAGTGTCTTAAGTATTTTGATTCCTTTGCTAAGCATAAGACTAGGGGCAAGTTATAACTCTATATAATGTTATTACGCTGGTAAATTTGTTTAGAATCTTCCCTATAGCTACTTGAAAATATTGAACTAAACTCAAAACTAATTTAAGTTTTGACTCATTGGGCTAATAATAAGACCCAAAAAATCTATTCTGTCCAATCTCATCTATCATCAAAATACTACTTCAATCCCTTCAAACGTCGATCATATCAACCTTCCCACATACCAAGCACTCTCATAAGAACCCAACTCAAATGCGTGCAACCACGTCCTCTTCAACAAAACTCGCATCATACTTGCATACAACAAGCCCTCAATCATAAGCTTTAGATTAAACTTAGTCGAACAGGAAGCTTACTGGAAAAGCTCGACAACCCACGTGCGCAACCCTTGGATATTCTTAAAAAAAAATATATCGAAAATAAAAAAAGGTATTCCAACATGTTTTCAGCAATAACTCAAGACAAAAGAACCTAAAATGCCTTTATTGATTATTATAAAATGAAGAATGGGAAACAAAATTGCAAGGAAAAACAAATTGAATTTATTTACAATAAAGGGAAAAAAATAAAAGAAAATCTACATCTTTACGGCACTTTTTTGTTGCATCATGGTGGTGATGGATTCATTCTCTGATCGCTACAAATTAATACTACAAATTTCTATAAAATTCATTTAGCCGGCTCTCTTCAATGCTTTCACTAATCTAGTGCTAAGATTCCTCTCCATTCTCTTTTCTAGCACACAAAATAAAGACTCCAGTTAATTTCCTTTATTGACCAAACCGTTCCCTTTATCCTTATAAACGCTCTCAACTGTTCTCAGAGATTGTAGTGATCTCTTGCTAGGAATGTTGCCCTGAAAGACAACGCGGTACTTGTCTCTCGGGATGATGATGACGACTTTTTCTTCTTCTTCTTCATCTTCTTCTTCAGCTAGTAAATGAGGGGGAGGCATTCCTACATCGTTGGTCTCCCATTCCTCGAGCTTCATTCCAAATTCCATGTAATCGGCACCTGCCATCGCTAGAGCTTCCATTGAAACCGACATGTCCCGCTCCATTTTAGTATATGAAAATTTTCAGAACATGAAATATTTAGACAGCTACGTCCGTTTATATAGAGAGAGGAAAACTTATGCTAATAACAAGCCAAATGTTATTTTATTGCCATACTCACGTGTGTTACGAGATATTGAATATTTTGGTGCAACGTGGGTCAAACAGGAGCACGGTGGGAACGTATGATCGGAAACCAGGATTCAAGATGCAAAACATTCATGTAAATTCATTATTGACCTATTTTACCATTTCTTTATTTCGTAAATGACGTAAATATTGGATGATTCACGTTAGCCACCAAATCCTGGTAATAAAGTCAATATGGTGATCAAAGCGATGATGTCAAGTTACCATATGATAGCACGTGTTTTATATGTTATAGTTTAATAGGTCATTATATTAATTAATTGTATATTATTGATAGTCTAATTAAATTAAGAAGTTAAACAGATAAATAAAAGTAATCATTTAGTTAATAAATAAATGAAGATGGCTTATAAACTCATCTTTATAAACTTTTCGTATAGTCAAAATGTGTAGAAATTTAAATATTTTATTTTATCTATTATGATTGGCCATAATAAAATAAAATAATAAAACACACACACACATGCATATATATATATATATATAGGGTTATGGTCCCTAATTTAGTAATGTAATTTTAGGGTTTTCTCTTCTTCTTTTTCCTATATCTCATCCATGAGAAAATCAAGAGCAAGCACTATATAAACTTAAAGGCCATAATCTCCAAGGAAAAGCTATTTTCATGGATTCGGATACGCTTCCGCATACGTCAAGATTATTTATATTGTTTATACGCTAATCTTACACATAAGATCCTATCGTATTCAACATGAAAATCTAATTTTGTTTCAACAAGCAGTATCAGAGTAGTCATATATGAGATTGGAGTCTTGATTGGTGATAGAACTATTCATTTTGAATTCGTGATATCATAATAGATTTAAGACAATTCATATAGTGTTCCTTTTTGCCATATTTTGAAGTTTAGGGTTTCAAAAATAAACATCAGTTTGTTTATTTTATGGTTTAATTGATGTGCATATATGGATTCAGTGCTACACACAATTCTGCATCCTCTCTTGCTCGCATGATGGAATTTGGAACATCTTAATATATTGTTCTCATCTTCTATATGTTTATATTAAAAATTTAAAAAAAAAGAAAAAAAAAATTACATATGGATTTATAGTATAGTATGTTGTGAAAGAGACAGGAATATTATTGTGTCGTTATTGGACATTATCTAGAAATCATGACTATTGAGAGAAATCTAGGTACATTGGCCTACTTTGACATATTACGACATCGTAATATTGTAGCAATTGATGATAGCATAAAGTTATATATCTAGATATATTTGGTCTTCCTTTGTGATTTTTAGCATATCAAAAACATGAAGACATGTAATTCTCTTATGATTTCCTCTATGGATATGTGGACTCGATTTTTATGATATTTGTATATTGGACATAAGGGAATTTTTATCAGTTCCCAAATATCATGTTAAAGAGTTAAGACAAAAGATATTATTTTCCCTTTGCAAATCTCGTCTAGTGTTTCAGATAAATTGAAATAATATGTTTGCAAAGTAACCTCTATTATTTAAGTTTATTTTGAAATATTTAGATGTTAAGTTAAAGATTTGCATAAAATGTCAATATCTATGCCAATAATATTCACCCCAAAGAAAGTTTATTATTTGGCTAGATAATAGATATCTGATAATAAATATGTGATAATTTTGGTTTCAGGTGTATAATCATGTCAGCCTAGAGGAAGACAAGTTGTTGGTAGAATTATTTTATCAATATTTATTATTGTATTTGAAGACACGATCTATAGTTGATATTTCTATCCAAAGACTAAATATCAACGAAAGACTAAATATCAACGATGTGCTAGGTGTCTCATAATGGCCTAATTAAAGTATTCTTTTATTACTTGTCAATATTAATTGACTGATTCTGTATGATGATGATAATTTTTATTATATATTTATTCATGCATTAAAGTATGAAACTATAATTAATTATGAGCATGGTTTATTCTTTGTTTAGTCAATACAACCTCTATTTCTAGCAATTTGAATAACATTCCAATGCTTAATGATACAAACTTCAACAAATAGATGGAACATATCACCATTTTACTTTGATGCATGGATCTAGATTATGCAATTAGGACTGATGAATCTCCCATCCTTACCAGAGAAAGTATTGTTGAAGAAAAAGCAATTTTTGAAAAATGAGAGCGTTCTAACTACATGAGTCTAATGATCATGATGCATTCCATTACGGATACCATTAAGGGAGTCATGCTTGAGGAGAAAAATACTAAAAGGTTCCTTAGCCAAATAGCAGACCGATTCGCAGGTTCTAAAAAGGTTTAAATAAGCATTATTCTTGCAAGGCTCGTTTCTATGCGGTATAATGGCAAAAGAAATATAAGGGAATACATCATGGAGATGTCTAATCTTATTACAACACTAAGGGCCTTAAAGTTGGAATTGTTTGATGACATTCTTGTGTACCTAGTCTTGACCTCTCTTCTTACTCAGTTTAATCCTTTTAAGATCTAGTTACAACACTCAAAAGGAAAAATGCACATTGAATGAGCTTATTGCACAATGTGTGCAAGAGGAAGAAAGATTGAAACAAGAGAAGACTAAAAGTGCTCATATGGTGACTTAATCTCAAGGTAAGACTCCCAAGAAAAGAAAAATGGATCATAAAGGTAAAGGAGCTGTAGATGCTAGGACTTCACATGTGCAACAGAAATAGGATAAGGGTATCACTTGTTTCTTATGCAAGAACGTAGGCCATGTGAAGAAGGATTGCCCTAAATATGCAAAGTGGTACGTAAAGAAAAGGTGAACTTCTCAACTTTGTTTGTTTAGAAGTTAATTTAGGTTTAATAACAACTCACACTTGGTCAATAGATACAAGTGCAACTGTTCACATAAGTATAACTATGCAAGGTTGTTTAAGGAGTCGAATGCCAAATGATGTTGAAAGATTCATCTATGTAGGCAATGACAGCAAGGTTCCTATTAAGGCTATTTATGTTTTTAGATTACAATTAAAGTCTAGTCGTTATTTAGATTTTGAAGAAACTTATTTTGTACCGTCATTTAGACGGAATTTAATTTTTGTTTCTCGTTTGAACAAATCTGGTTATCTTTGTTCATTTAGAGATGGAAAATTTAGTCTTTTCCAATATTCAAATATTATTGCTACTGGTACTTTGATTGGTAATTTATATAGATTAAATTTGCATGCCTTATATACAAAAGAAACCTTACATACAAATAATTGTGGTATAAATGAAAATTAATAAATGAGAATTCATTTATGTTATGGTATAAGCAGTTAAGATATATTGTCAAACAAAGGATTCAAAGGCTTATTTTAAGAGAAATTCTATGTTCTCTTAACTTTTTGGATTTTGAAATATGCGTTGAGTGTATCAAGGGAAAGCAAACAAATATTAAGAAAAGAGGTACCGAAAGGAGCTCTAGCATCTTAGAATTAATACATATTGATATATGTAGTTCATTTCCTATGGCTTCATGGAATGGTCGATAGTATTTTATTACTTTCATAGACGATTATTCTCGTTATGGGTACCTATACTTGATACATGAGAAGTCATAGTCCTTAGAAATTTTTAAGGAATATAAAGCTGAAGTTGAAAAGCAACTTAATAAGAAAATTAAAGCTATTAAATTTGACTATAGTAGTAAATACTACGGTAGGTTTGATAGATCAGGTGAATAACATCTTGGACCTTTTGCAAGGTACTTGAAAGAGTGTGAGATTATTCCTCAATACACTATGCCAGGACAGTCAAGTCAAAATGTTGTAGCTAAGAGACGTAATAGAAATATAAAGGATATGGTTAAAAGTACGATTAGTCATTTTTCTTTACCATAATCATTTTGGGAAGAGGCATTAAAGATTGCAGTATATATCCTTAATCAAGTTCTAAGTAAAGTTGTATCCAAAACCCCATATGAGTTATGGACTGGTAAGAAGCCTAATCTTAGACATTTTCATATTTGGGGTTATCCAGCTGAAGCTAGACCATATAGGCCTAATGAGAGAAAATTGGACTCAAGAACAATAAGGTACAACTTTGTTGAATACTCAGAGTGATCAAAAGGATTTAAATTTCATGATCACTCAAGTCAATCCTTTTTCAAGACTAAGAATGGTAAATTTCTTGAGGATCTTGAATATAGTGGGACCACGCCAATTAAGAATATTATTTTTGAGGAGGAATGTGTGAATATTTCTATAGCTGCAATAGAAAGTCTACCAGCAATTATGCATGTTACTTTTTATGATGCGAAAGATGTTCAAAATATTCCTAACACTCCTCTTGCTTTTGTAGAGGAGCAAGCTCCTACTCATATTAAGGAATCACAACAACCTCAAGAGGAAGTGTCATTAAGTAGATCCACTAAGGAAAGAAGATTTACGATTCCATATGACTATGTTGTATACATTCAAGAGCATGAGTTTGATATAGGATTAGAAGATGATCCATCATCTGTCAATCAAGCCAAACAAAGTACAAATGCCCAAAAGTGGATTGATGCCATGAAAGAAGAGATGAAATTCATGAGAGACAATGACATTTGGGATCTTGTTGAATTACTTGAAGGTATGAAACCAATTGGTTATAAATGGATTTTTAAGTCCAAGCAAGATTTAAAAGGTAAAGTCGAAAGATTTAAAGCACATCTTATTGCTAAGGGTTTCACTCAAAAGGAGACATTAACTATAAAGAGGCTTTCTATTCGGTTTCATAGAAAGACTCTTCTAGAATCATTATGACACTTCATTATGAGCTCCATCAAATGGATGTAAATACTACATTTCTCAATGGTAATGTTGATGAAATAATATACATGGTACAACCAGAGAATTTTGAAAATTAGGAATCTAAGCATCTGTTATACAAATTAAAGAAATCCATTATTGATTAAAGTAAGCATCCTATCAATGGTACTAAAAATTTAATCAAGTGATTTTCTCTTTTGGTTTTAAGGAAAACATTGTTGATCAATGTGTATATCACAAGATTAGTGGGAGTAAATTCATTTTTCTAGTATTATATGTCGATGATATTTTGCTTGCAAGTAACAATATAAGGTTACTGTATGAGGCTAAGATATTTCTTTTAAGCAATTTTAAAATGAAAGATCTTGGGAATGCATTCTTTATGCTAGGCATATAGATCAATTGTGATCATTCACAAGGTATAATAGGAGTATACTTCGATAAGGTACTCAGTAGATTCGGTATAAAAGATTATTTACCAATAGATACTCCTATGGTTAAGGGTGATAAATTCAGTTTACTTTAATGTCCTAAGAATGACATTGAGAAAAGGGTAATAGAGCAGATCCCTAATGCATCAATAGTGGGGAGTCTTATGTATGCTCAAGTTTATATGCATCTAGATATTGCGTACATGGTTGGAATGCTTGGTAGATATTTGAGTAATCTCAGGATGAATCATTGGAAAGCAGCAAAACGTGTTATGCGATACTTACAAAGAACAAAGGCTTTTATGCTCACATATCAGAGATCTGATCATTTGAAGGTCGTGGGGTATTTCGACTTCAACTATACTAGATGCCTTAATAGTAGAAAATCCACTTCTGATTATATTTTTATGATGGTTGCTAAAGCTGTATCACGAAAAAGTGTTAAATAGACACTTACAGATTTTTCTACCATGGAAACCGAATTCAATGCTTGTTACAAGGCATCAAATCAGGGAATATGGTTACAAAATTTTGTCATTAGACTCCAACTTGTTGATGGTATTGAGAGACCATTGAATATTAATTATGATAATAAAGCTACTGAACTATATTCTAAGAACAGTAGAAGTTCGTTGAAATCGAAGCATAACGACATAAAGTTTCTTGTAGTTAAAAGGAGAGTTCAAAGTTCTTAAGTTTCAATTAAACATATTAGTATTAATCTAATGATTATGGATCTACTTACTAAGGATTTACCATCCAAAGTATTTCATGAGCATGTTACTCATATGAGTATGATTAATGTTGAAGACATACCCATATAGTGGGAGATTAGTTTTTTAGTTGATGTTCAGTTGTATACTGCATTTGGTTATAATTAACTCATATATAGTTGTTTTTTGAATTCTCTGAAATAAAGTTTTATGTATTCCAATTGTGCTTATGCATAAAAAGTAGAGTATATTATGAGTTATAAAGTAGGACCCATTGGAAATAGGCATGTTAATGATTACATTACATGCAATTTCCATGTTGCACGTCCATACTTGATCTATGCCGTTAATTATATTGATATTGTGACTATTGATATCTTCTGTCAGGACAAATGATGACAAAGGCCGTTTTGATACTATATTGATGTAATTGATGAATCGAATTGTTTGGAGATGAGATTTAGTATAGACAATAAAAATTTGAGTTCATAAGAATTTTACAATATACAAATGTCAGGTGATATATATGACGCAAGTGGGAGATTGTTGTAATTTTATGGGTCACTATATTAATTAATTATATATTGTTAATTGTCTAATTAAATTAAGGAGTTAAGTCGTCAAATAAAAGTGATCATTGGTTAATAAATAAATGAATATGGCTTATAAACTCATCTTTATGAACTTTTGCTATGTGCCCAATGTATAAAAACCAAAGTAATTTATTTTATGTTCATAGTAAAATAAAATAATAAAACCTATATATATAAGGTCAAGGTCCCCAATCTAGCAGTGTGATTTTAGAGTTTTCTCTTCTACTTTTTCCCACATCCCATCTATTAGAAAATTAAAAGTAAACACTATAATAGACTGGAAGGTCATAACCTCTTAAGAAAAGCTATTTTGAATTTAGGTATGCTTTCACATAAGTTAAGATTATTTATATTGTTTGTATGCTAATCTTACATATGAAATCCTATCATTTTCAATATGGAAATCTAATTTTGTTTCAACATTATATATATATATATGTATTACAAAAATACTAATTATTTTGATATATAAATTGTAAAAAATAGATTATAGTTATTTTAAGAACTATATATCTCACTTCTATGTAATAAAAATTTTATTAATATTTATATATCAGCCGTACATTCAGTTTGTCCCACTTAATGGATATCTTTACAATTAACTTGTAGTATGTGAAAAACGTGATTTGCGTTTGCTTTGGAAACGTATTTATTAATCTCTGGGCCGGTGACTCTTAAATAAAAACAAAGAAGAGTACTTTAACAAATGTTTAGTTTTTGGCTTGCCAGTAATAAAGCAGGATGAAAAAATCCAATTGTAGATATATCTTGAGGCAAAAAAAAAAAAGACAAAAAAAAGTAACAATATATCTTCTCGGGGGAAAATAATAATAATAATAATACCTATATCCTGATAATAAATGTAATTTTTGATATGTTATCTTAACAAATTGAATAGGACCCGCATTTACTGAGCATCATGGCTCTTGTTCACTCGATTGCTTCGCCATTCAAAATATCTTATATTATACTTTTCAAAGGATATTGTCTAACAGGCATTTTACTTCAAATCATATATAAGAAGATTAATTATCTTATGAAAGACGTGGTAGAGCAACTACACTTTTTCGATGAAACGTTTGTCTCGAATTCGTATGAAACTCGATCAAAGAGCGAGTTAACGAATAAATATGGTGAAAGGAAAAGCTAGAAATGCAGCTTGAAGTGGGGCCAGTTTCATGATACTTTCTTTATTAGTGTCTAATTAATTCAATTCCTTTAACGACTACTATTAAGCTTTGGGGCAGTTTTAACTCTATATAATCTTGTATGGTTTATTGGGGGGTTAAAAGGGAGAAGAGCTGTGTGATTTCTAGACCGGTATACTTCAAGGTCTTCTTGTAGTTCCATTTAACACGTTATTTTGGAGCTTCACTGCTTGTTCATTTTATTGTAATAGTAATTTGTTCCAATTTCATTTTTTTATGGATGAGTTATTATGATATTTAGTTACATTTTATATTTGTAATAACATCCTTATTGTAAAATATTATTGAATAATCTTTCATCACTCAAGTCTATAAATAGCAATTCAATGTTGAAGATGACATTTTTTCCCCCCAAAATACTCTCATTAAAATCAAAATCAACAAAGAACAACTATTCCATTCCTTAATAATGACTATAATGTTATAGCCTTATTCTATATTCATCGAAGTAAACAGACTATAAATGTGCATGTGTGTGCTTTTTCTTTTTCTTTCTTTTTTTTTTTAATGTTTGGAGCAATTAAAACTAGTAAATGTTGGTATCGTGATTTAAGAAATTGAGAGACGAAACCATATAAATCCTAAGGAATTTCATTGTAGGAGCTTAATTCCATTAGGTTGTGAAATCTATTCTATTATATCAATTTGTTTTGGGTCTTGCCTACAACTACATGAGAACATTGGGCTAAGCTTGATATTCTTTTAGTTAACTCCTTAGGCTAAGTAAGAAGGCTAAGGATATCTATCTGTTTATCAAGATGATTTAAAAAGATTTGGCTAGTAAGCTTGAAATAAGGATTATTAAAATGATCCATCTGCTCTCAAGCTCTTTTAAGCATGCCCTTGCTCTCAATAGGGAAAGCTCAAGCTTTAGGTCCATGATAGGCTTATCAAGATAACCGTCAAATGAGTAAACCTCATATTATTCATCAATCACTAATTTAAATCTAATGGATATCATCGAGCTTAAAGTCTATAAATAATCAACAATGTACCCTTGCTTGATGCAAGTTTGAGATTAAATAGTATTCTAATGTACTAGCTTAAACTTTCAAAGATCAAATAACTCTTTAAATGAAGAATAAGTTAAATTGCTTAAGAACTATAAGGTTGAGGCTTAGGCTTCTTTATTTGTCACTTTTGAAATTTGAGACTGTCTATTTCTCCTTTCAATTACTCTCTCTAAGTCATTCTTTTATGTATCATCTCCATGTCACTTCTATAAGGTGATGTGAAGCATGAGACATATATGACATGCCTTTGACCACATTAACTAGATTGCTTCACCTATATCAACATCCCCTTTAAACTCAACATGCTTATTGTTAACTCTTTTCGATGCTTTGATTATTTTGATTGTAACATATTTTTCTCCACCTAGTGTAACCTATCAACTTTCCATTCACATGGTATCATTGATTCAACTTCCTACTACTACTAAATCTACCAAACTTGTTATAGCATGTCGTAGTATGAGGTTGACATAGGGCTCTCAAAGCATGAATATTGAGGTTAGATCTTTCTCTAGCAAAGATGGTAAAATTGTAAGATTTTAATGAGAACAAATTTTATAATGTATAAGTAAATAAATTTGTAAAAGAATAGACAATTATGATATGTAGAAAATTACAAAACTTAGAAGTTATTTATGACTTATATGGATCATTGCAAAAATATATAGGGAAGCGACAAAAAAGATTAGGAGAACTAGGAAAACAAATGATTGTTACAAGAAAAAGGTTAGAGGATGATTACCAATTTCTCTTGTTTTCTTCTAATAATGTTTTTTTTTTTTCATTATAATAGTCCTTTACTTTTGTTACTCTCATGTATTTTGTAACTTTGATAAATGGGATATTTTCATTTAAGGAATTTTGAGTGAAACAAGTAGTTTTTAAGTAGCTTATAATATAAGCTTCTTGATGATTGTAAGTTTGTAATCGTATATCGAGCATGAATTTTTTGTTTTATTTTCCTTAATTTGACTGAGAACTAAGAAAAGTTTGGTTTTTCTTTTTAAAAAAAAAGTGAAAACTTTAGAGTCACCACTTAATCGGGGTTGGGGAAGGGTTAAGTTTAAATCAATTCAGTTAATTGATTCTAACTTAACTATTAATGTATGGAAAAATCCTTTCTAAAAAAATAATTTAGAAAAACTAAAGAATTTGACTACAAGGGCTCACCTATTAAACCCTAAATGAGTATCACCATAATCTTCCGAATTTAAACATATTTTTGAAAATGCCTATTTATTAGAAAACAAATCTAATTTTATAAGATAGAATGGGAATAATAGAAATTAAATCTAATTATTTACAAAGGGGGAAAAATAAATTTTTAAATCGTCTGGTATCAAACTTCTGTAATTCATCTTAGAAAACTTAACTATGTAAGTTTATTTTAATATTAGAAACTAACCAAATTTATGTTTTCGAGTCCATTCAGTTTATTTTAAGAAAATTCCAGAAAAAGAGCCATAAATTTAGGTGATTTATTTTTTGAAAAGTCTAAAGGTTCCAACTTTATAAAGGTTTTATTATTTTTTTAAAATTAGTTTTTATATAAGTGAAAGAAGAATTTTATTAATTTTTAAAATGCTATGTTATCTTAAAAGAAAATTTAAAAAAAATTAGAGAAACTAAAATTATTTATTAAAAGACAAAACAAAATGGATAAGAAATTTTTTTTTTTAATATGAGCAAAGAATAAAATAGATAAAATAAAATAAATAAAGAAACAAAAAAGGACAATGCAACCTAAAAAACAAAAGAAAAAGAACCAGACCTAAGCGATGGGCTTGTCACGTAGGTCAAGGGCTAGACCAAGATCAGGTTGGAGCGAGTTTAATCTAGGGTTTGCAATTTAAAGAGAAGGACAATGGTGGAAGGGGCTTTGCACAATGACTTCTAGTAGGTAATTCAAGCAGAAAACTTTGCTTTTATGAGCTTTTAATTGATGAAAGGGAGTTTACTAAGGGTACAGTCATGTTTGGTGGCCATTTGTGGGTGGTCAAAGGAAGGTTGATGGTATGGTTGTCACATTCCTCATGCGGTGGCAATTGTGGCTTGAGGAGATGTATGGGTTTTGAGGGGCGGCAAGCACCATAAGATGGTTTGTTTCAAGCCAGGAGGAGCAATGGTAGTGTTTAGAAGTGGTAGCTATAGACTTCATGATCGAAATTAACTCCTCAAATTAGTCATACAAAGTTGAGCTAAAGGATTGCAAAGACTAACTTGACGTATACTAACTAGACAAGAATTCCTTCATTGATCTCAAGCTTCTACACTTCTGTCGAACTGAATGCCAAACTATAGTTGTAGTCAACTTAGCTTCTAAGCCACTAAGCATTACGAATCTATCCAAGTCAAGCTGCCAACCACCCAACTTGAAGCTCCAAATAACTTTGAATGCCCGAGCTTTGACCTCATCACGATCAAGTCAACCAAGTTCTCTAACCTCCCAACCTCTTCCGAGCTACATCCTACAAATGCCAAGCTATCCGAGAATTTACTTCAACAGGACCAGCTGCATTGTAAACTACCAATCACCACTTGATATGTATTTTCAAGCCCAACATTCCAAAAGGATTCTCTACTTTTCTGTATAGGACATTATTTATCATTTTTACCCCTTTAGTATATTTAAGTAATCTTATGTATCATATCAAGTGAAGATTAAGCCAAGTAAGGTTATTTAGTGTGTCATGTCCAACTAATAACTATCTAGACTCTGCTAAACCTCTTTGTTTTCTTTTCATTCCTATCTATTGTGGTACGGCTTCTGTATGTATGACCCCATAAATGCGACCTCAGAGACACATCAGCTTCACTGGTATCAAAGCACAATTCCAAGAAAAAATATATGACTTTGCAGAGAAGCTTTATTTGAGTTGTTGTTAATAACTGTTGTGTTCTTCCATAGATGTTGTTGATAGAAATTAGACCACTAAACCTTTAACCTGAGCTCGAGCACTTGAGAGTATAGCTAAGAGAATTCTCTTGTACCGACTTATGCCTAATGAGTCTGAGTTACTTCAATTTGCTGACCTACTGCTTTGTCCAAGCTAAGCCCTCTCATGCCTTTTGATTGTTTCCAATTACCAACCTAAGGAACGCTACGACAACAACTTGGCTCAACTAATCACCTACTCAACCAACTTAACCCTAAGCTATCCGGAACATGTTTGAGTTGAATTCACCTCAAAAGAGTCTTCAGCTTAGCTCAACAATTATGTTCAACAATAACTTGACTAGTCGTACATTTCTATCTATTATGCCAAAAGCGCTGCCAATGACCATCAGCCACCACATGATGGAACCTTACATACAAACCAGAATCTTTCCTGAATTTTCATTTATACCCTTTTACATTCCTTATATCTTACTTATTTAGGATATTACCATTTTAGTCTTTTCCATTTCTGGTAGTTTGCCCCAATGTTTCAAGTATAAATATCCTTTTTTACACTATAGCCATAACATCTTCAACATTATTACGGAATATTTTAAGTTTTCCATGCTTGCCTATAAACATCCCTTTTGTTTAGTCGATTGCTTTTATCGCTCTTGTTCTAACCCTTAAGCAAGTCTAAGTAATGAGTACCCTCATTGGACCAAACCGTGCATCATATCAAGTTGATTTGTGAGTTCTCAATAGTTCCTTAGTGCATCATATCCTTTGAGCTGATCATGGGTTTTTCTTATTTATTTCCCTTTTCACACATCCCCATCTCCATTTCAAGCTTTTGGTAAGCTTAGACCTATCTTCTTTGATATTGTCAACCTTATCTATTCTTGATGTAACCCTATCATCTTGGTATCAAAGCAAAGGTTTATTTAGGTAAGTTTCATTTGAGCTTATTATTGCTATGTTGTGGTTGTACTAGTTATTGTAGTGTGTAGTGGTTGTGTAAGAGTTAGCTATAAATGTTTGAGTAAGTCGGAAATGTATTGGTTTATTGTTGTTTAACTACCTTGTTTGTACTCTGTTTTGGGTTATGAAAATAAAGCAAGTAATAGTTGCATGTTTTCTATGAAGTAGTAAGTTGAGTGTTTAGAAACCATGAGTATGTTGTCCATGAGAAGTATTCGTGTTAAGTAAAGGATGAGTGATTCAAATGGGAATGTTGGTATTGGAGATGAAAAAGTGGCGTTGTCTATAATGGTCGACAACCCCAAAATACTCATAGAAGCACTACGAGTGATTTGATGAAATGGCTAACTTAATAGACGACTTAACTAGAGTTATCCACGCATTAGCCTTTCAGATTGCTAATGCCATTTAGAATACTCCCCAAGCTACTTAGCTTGCAAAAAGACAAATCCTAGCTCGACAAGATCAAGGTGGAGGAGTAGGAGGACATGTACGGAGAAGAATTGAATTGGGAAAAGTAGATGAAGAAGAAGGGTATATTGAGATAGAAGAGATAGAAGAGCAAGCTTAAGTACCTCAAGCCGTTGATCATTTGAAGCTTCAAGTGCTAAGCATTAATGGTTCAAGAGATGTGGATGATTATCCTGATTGGGAAGAAAAAGTAGAGAGGGTCTTTGATTACTATTGGTATGAGGACCGTGAGAAAATAAGGACTACTTCTAAAAAGTTATCGGGCTATGCGGCATTATAATGGATGAACTTCTATACCATTGGGAGATGGGAAGGATACAGAGAAGTCAACACTTAGCCCGAGATGAAGAGGATCCTTAAAAATAGATTTATGCTAGATACTTATCTATAGGATACCTTTGCTAGATTTCAAGAGTTAAGGCAAGGAAGTCGAATTGTTGATGAGCATGTTTGAGAGTTTTAGATGCTCATGATCCGATGTGGGGTTGATGAGCCTTCAACCCAAACATTGTTTAGGTTTCTTATTAGGTTAAGGAACGACATACGAGATGAAGTGGAACTATAGCATTTTACCACTTTGGATGAAGCCATTAAAATTGCTCAATGAATGCAGAGGTAGGATAGGAATAGGCTAAGCCAACCTCGAATGAGCCGACCTCTGATTAAGTCAACCTATTTAAGGGAGTTACCAAGATAAATTTAGTATCAAGCCAAACAAGCAGATAGACATCAAAGTTAAATAGAGGAGTCGACTAAGCAATGGTGAAGTGCCACTAAGAACATTTGAGAAAGGACAAGGATCTAAATGAAAGATAAGCTAGATCAAGTGCTTTATGTCAAGGATTTGGGCACATAGCCACCCAATGTCAAGCAGAAGAGCTATGATCATCAAGGGAGATACCTCAAAGATTGAAGTTAATAGCACGGATGAGGAACTTGAGGAGAAAAGAGAGTTAAAGGAAGAAGTTGGGGTTAATGACGAGCTAGTTAGGAAGATGTGTTTGTTGAAGATTTAGACGAGTTAACTTTAGTTGTCCAACATATAGATGAGTATTGAACCCCTTACCGAGGAGGAGCTGAAAGAAAACCTGTTCTACATCACATGTAAGGTGAATGACAAGTATATGTGCTCATAATGGACAGCGGAAGTTACATTAATGTAGCATATACTAACCTAATTCGGAAGCTCAATTTGCCAGCCTTATCATGTTCCAAACCATATAAGTTGCATCTGCTAAATGAGAAAGGAGCATTGCATGTTACTTAGCAGGTACTATGGCTGATCTCAATTGGGAATTATTCTGATGAAATTCCCTATGACATGTTACCTATATGTACATCTCATGCCAACCTTGGTTTTTTTATTGGAGGGTTATTTATGATGGATTTTGGAACATGTATATATTCGAGAAAGATGGAAAGAAGATCACTCTAAATCCCATGACCCCCAACTAAGTGAGAAAGTTACAAGCTAAATTAACTCGACGATCAAAGAAGGCTTTGATTTTAAGCTAAGCTAAGTTCCAAGAAGATATCAAATTTGACATGCCTAACCTATTTATTACTTAAGAAACTATTGGAGTTAAAGGAGTAAGCTATGCTACCTGAGGACGTCCTAGAATATT
Organism: Lumnitzera racemosa; assembly: GCA_024138005.1. NCBI lineage: Eukaryota > Viridiplantae > Streptophyta > Magnoliopsida > Myrtales > Combretaceae > Lumnitzera > Lumnitzera racemosa. The sequence goes on from JAMXBC010000008.1 coordinate 25,266,451, forward strand.
AGATTAATGTGTCGACCTATTTCTTGAGCAGTTGCTCAAAGGATTGCTCTCTTTTCAAAGCATTGAACACTACATGGATTTGATACTTGATGTTGTTCTATCAAACAAACCAACTTATCGAATGAGCCTTAAGTAAGCTGTTAAACTCTAGAGACAAGTGAACGAGTTGCTGGAAAAAGGTTATGTGAGAGAGAGTCTCATCCCGTATACTATGCCTACATTATTAGTACTTAAGAAGGATGATACTTAGAGAATGCGTATGGATAATAAAGCTATGAACAATATCATGATTAAGTACAAGCATCTTATACAAGGATAGATTATATGTTAGATGAACCGAGTGGTGCTAAAGTGTTCAGCAAGATTGACTTAAAGTCAAGTTACCATTAGATTCGTATGAGGCAAGGTGATGAGTAGAAAACTAATTTCAAGACTCAACATGGTTTATACAAGTGGATGGTAATGCCATTTGGATTATCAAACACTCTAAGCACTTTTATGAAACTAATGAATCATGTCTTGAGAAATTTTTTTCGGGAAGTTTGTGGTGGTCTACTTTGATAATATCCTTGTATATAGTGCTGACTTGGTAAGTTATATTAACCATCTTTGAGTTGTTTTTGATATCCTTTGAGTAGAGAAATTGTTTGGAAATTTGAAGAAATGTTGTTTCTACTAGGAAGAGGTAATCTTCCTAGGTTATGTAGTTAGTGGAAGAGGATTGAGAGTTGATGAAGAGAAAGTTCGATCCATTGTTGAGTGGCTAACTCCATCCTTTAGTGCTGAAGGGAAGAGCTTCCATAGATTAGCTTCGTTTTATTGATGATTCATTCAAGGCTTCAATTCAATAGCGCTACCACTAATAGAGCTGATAAATAGGAATGTATAGTTCAAGTGGGGAGAAAAAGAGGAGAAGATTTTTACCATGGTGAAAGAAAAGTTAACCACTACCTTAGTCTTGGCCCTACTTGATTTTGAGAAAGTATTTAAGCTAGAATGCAATATATTAGGTATCAGCGTTGAAGCCATGCTGATGTAAGCCTATCACAATGAAAAGCTCAAGAAAGCACAATTGAACTACTTTGTGTATGACAAAAAAACTCTTGACATTGATTCAAGCTCTTCATGTATAGCAACATTATCTCTTGCCAAAAGAATTCATCATATATACTGATCATGAATCCTTAAGATATTTAAGGAGTTAATCAAAGATATCAAAGAAACGGGCTTGATGGATTGACTTTCTAGAGGGATTCAACTTTGTGATTAAGTATAAATAAGGTAAGGCCAACATAGTTGCCGACGCCTTGTCTAGAAGAAATGTACTACTTACTGATTTGTAGACCATACTCCTAAGTTTTGTGAGCAATAAAGATCAGTATCCGCATGACCCTCATTTTGGCACTGTGTTCAAATGCTATGGAGAGGGAAGAATAGTTGATGACTATCATATAAAGGATGGTTGTTTGCTCTAAAGTGGCAAATTATGCATGCCAACCTGTTTATTGAGAGAACTACTAGGAAGAGAAACCCATAGTAGAGGACTCTCTAGGCATTGTAGAGAAAAAAGAATGTATGAGATATTAAATGCGAGGTTCTTCTAGCTTAAAATGAAGTGAGATGTGCATCGTATAATTGAAGGTTGCATTACCTACAAGAAGGCAAAGATCTGAGCTGAGCAAAAGAAAGTAATGCCTTTGTGCATCCCAACCAAACTATAGGTTGAATTAAGCATAGACTTTGTCCTTAGATTACCCCAAACTGCCCGAGGCAAAGAATCTATTGTGGTTGTTGTGGACAAGTTCAGTAAGATGGCACACTTCGTGCTATGCACTAAAAATAATGATGCTTTGGCTATTACTTTTTATATTTGTAGGAAATTATTCACTTGCATGGAGTGTTTGAAGAGTATGGTGTCAAACCACAACCTAAAATTCCTAAGCTATTTCCAGCGAACTCTTTAGCATTGGATGGGAACTAAATTACTTTTGAGCACCTCTTGCCATCCCTAAACTGATAGATAAATAGAGGTTATCAACTGTACACTAAGATTACTGCTCCAAGCTACAATGGGAAAGAACTTAGCTTACTAGGATGTCTGCTTACTCATAGTAGAGTTTGTTTACAACAAAACCATACATGCTACCACTAATCATGCACCATTTGAAGTCCTCTATGTTTTCAATCTTAGGTTGCCCTTTGATTATACCCTAGTGCCTCAATTGACCAAAAAGACCCAAAAGCTAGAACTAAAATTTAATCCCTTCAATAAATCTACCAGCGAATTGTTCATTATATCAACTAAGCTACCAAGAAGTTAAGCAAGAAAGGCAAAGGAAGGAAGACTAAGCAATTTAAGCTTGGCAACATTTAAGCAAGGAGAGATTTCCTGATAAGAGGAAGAATAAGCTATCCACCCGAGTTGAAGGACCATTCAGGATACTCCAGTAGATAAACGACACTACATACCAATTGGAGATACTAGAAGACTTTAGAGTGTCTTATGTATTTAACATCGCTGATTTTAGCCCTTAATGACATGAACAAGAACTAAATGAGAACTAGCTAGATTTAATCCCAAATCCCAATTCGCTTGATAGGGATAATAGAGATCAGACTACTGGACCTTTGACCCAAGCCCGAGCTCGAAAGCTTGAGAGTATGGCTAAGAGAATTCTCTTGTATTGACTTACGCCTTATGAGTTTAAGCTACTTCAATCTGCTAACCTACTGCCTTGTCCAAGTTGAATCCTCTTATACCTTTTGATTGTTTCCAACTATCGACCTAAGGAATACTCAAACAATAACTTAACTCAACTAATCACCTGCTCGGCCAACCTAAACCTAAGCTATCTAAAGCACATCTAAGTTGAATTCACCTCAAAAGAGTCTTCAACTTAGCTTAGTTGTTCTATTCAACAATTACTTGACTAGCCGTATAATTCTGCCTGCTATGCCAAAAGCACTGCCATTGACCACCAACCATGTATTTGGCCAGCATATGATGGAATCTACCTTACAAATCGGACAGTTTCTTGAATTTTCATTTATACCTCTTTACGTTCCTTATACCTTACTTATTTAGGACATTATTCTTTTAGTCTTTTCCATTTTCGGTACTTTGCCCTAATGTTTTGGGTATAAATAGCCTTTGGTACATTGTAGCTGCAACATCTTCAAAATTATTATAGAATATGCTAAGTCTCCCTTACTTGCTTGTAAACATCCCTTTTATTCATTCATTTGCTTTTATCACTTTTATCCTAACTCTTAAGCAATGCTAAGTAGCAAGTACTTTCATTGGACCAATTCATATGCCATATCAAGTTAATTCGTGAGTCCTCGATAGTTCCTTAGTACGTTATATACTTGAAGTTGATCATAGGGTTTGCTTATTTATTCCTCTTTTCACATATCCCCATCTCCATTTCGAGCTTTTAGTAAGATTGGACCCATCTTTGATGCGATCAATCTTGTCTGCTCTTGGTGCAGCCCTATCATGCTGCAATGTTGTTCTTGAGTTTGTTGGATGTGTGATCAGAGTTGTAGAAGTGGGTTTTTGAAGTTTTAAATTGTAGAAGTATGGTTTGTGCAAGGTAAGTGAAGTAACTTGTGTTATTCTGTTCTACTCTGTTTTTCTACTACGAAAATAGAGCTGGTTTGGTTTCATATTACATTATTCTATGTTGACTTTTTGAAGTGATCAGAGTGTGTTAGAGCGATTCTAAGTTATAGTGAGTAAAAGGGTTTTATTAAGTATTGTGTTGTCAAAGTTGTCAGGAAGTATTGCATTATATTGGATTCTAACGTTCATAGAGTTATTGGTGGCTAAGACAATGGCATTCATGTTAGCTATGGTCAACATGACAGTAATACCTCAGAGTCAGTTGATGATAAACTTAATAGACTTACCAACGTTATTGAAAGTCTCATCATAACTATGCAAGGAAATAGGCAACAAACGTAGGGTATGCGCAATTGTGATCAAGTAGAAAATATGTAAGAATGAAGATATAGCCATGTTGGCCAAGCTAATCACCTAGCTCAACCTCATCAAGCCGGAGGAGTAGCAGATCAACTTGCTCGATGAAGACTTGAGTTAGAGGAAATTGAGGAAGATGATGAGAAACTAGATGAAGAGGCCAATGGAGAAGAAGAAGAGGAAAGGAAACACTATGAAGTAGAAAAGCGAAGGCACTAACCTCCTCGAGGACTTAACAATATTAAGGTCCAAATTTTGACCTTTATAGGAAGTGGTAATGCAAACAAGTACTTAGAGTAGGAGTAGAAGATTGAAAGGACTTAAAGTGGGAGTAGAAGATTGAAAGACTATTTGATTGTTATGGGTGTACCAAAACGGGTAAAGTTTAACTTACCACTCTTAAGTTCTTTGGATATGCCACTATTTGATGGAAAAACACAAATGCAGCCAGAGCAAGGGATGGACAACAAGGATTGTGCACTTAGGATGATATGAAGAGGTTATTAAGAGGGAGATTTATACCTAAGACCTATTTTCAAGACACCTTCACTAAAGTTATAAGAACTTTGCTAGGGAAGCTAAGCCATTGATGACCATATCAAGGAATAGATGAGCCTGAAGTCCATATTATATGAAGATTTATTTTAGGGCTCCAATATGAGATTTGGAATATTGTTGAAGTGTAGAGGTTTCATACACTAAAGGAAGCCATTAAGATAGTGCAGAGGGATTAAAAACAAAGGAAAAATATACCTATCTAACTTGGGTTGAGCTCTTCATGAGCACCAGTTTCACATCAATCTACCTATAATGAGCTCAAGAGACCTTCCCGAGCAAAGGATAAGAATAATTGACTTCATGATAGTTAAGCCGGCCTAAATAGTTAAGCTAATGATAGAGTATCTCTAAAGAAATATGAGAAGGGACAAACTTCAAGACGTAAGATAGTGAGATAAAATGCTTCAAGTGTTTGGGTTATGGACACATGTCTACTTAATGCCTTAACTAACGTATTATGGTCCTCCAAGATGATGAAATGGACAGAACCAACAAGAGTAAGCTTAAGGTGGAGGAGAAAAATATTAGGCAAACTAAAGTGAAAGATAAGGACAAGAACTTTATCTATACTAACCAAAGAGAAGTGATGACCTTCGTATTGAGATGAGTGTTGAACTTAATGCCAAGCTAAGAAGAAGATTAGAGAGCAAACGTGCTCCATACTAAGTATACTATCAAAGGTCAATTGTGCACAATTATAGTAGATGGAGGGAGTTTTACCAATGTTGTCATACAAAGGTCAAGTTTGTCGACCTCTAAGTACCCCCAACCTTATAAGCTACATAGGCTCCGTGATAAGGGTACCCTACATGGGACCGAGCAAGTAATTGTATAAAGATGAAATAGTATATGATGTTGTTTCTATAAGAGCTTCACATTTGCTATTAAGGCAACCTTAATTATTCAACCAACGGGATATTCACAATGGATATAAGAACACTTATGCTTGTACAAAGGATGGAAAAAAGATTGTGTTGCAAACCATGGCACCATGCTAAGTGAATAAGATACATCATCAACTCACCTACGCTAGCAAGAAAAAGGCATTAGTGATTAGTCGAAGTGAGCTTCGAGCTATTGAGAGGGCTAAAAAGCCTATGTTCTTATGGATTAGGAGACTACTGCAATTGAGAAGCTTGGAAGATGTACCCAAAGAGGTTCGGAAGTTGATGGATGAATTTTCTAACCTGTTCCCTAAAAACATTGCCTAAATGACTACCCCTAATCTGAGGCATTGGGCATTGCATTGACTTACAGCTAGGCATAGCCTGCCAAACTGACTTGTTTATAGGATGAACCTTAACTAGGTTACCAAATTCAAGAAACAAGTAAATGAGCTAATAAAGCGTAGATATGTGAGAGAGAACATAAGCCCTTATGTCGTACTAGCTCTACTCATCCTAAAGAAGGATGAATCATGATGCATGTGCATCGATAGCCAAGCTATCGACTGAATTACTTTCAAATATGAGTACCCTATACTAAGGCTTGATGACATGTTAAATGAGCTTTATAGTACCAAAGTATTCTCAACGATTAATTTGCGAAGTGGCCATCATCATATTCACATGAGGCCCAGTGATTAGTGGAAAACTACATTTAAGATGAGGCATGGTCTCTATGAGTAGTTGGTTATGCCATTTGGACTTACTAATGTACCAAGCACATTTATAAGGCTTTTAAACCATGTGATATGCCCTTTGATCGAATGATGTGTGGTTATATACTTTGATGATATATTAGCATATGGTGTCAACTTAACCAACTATGTACAATATCTTAGAGGTGTTTTTTTATATTCTTTGCATTGAGAAACTATATGGGAATTCGAAGAATTGTATGTTTTGTCAAAGCGAAGTTGTCTTTCTTGTTTATGTAGTGTCAAGAAATGGAATCCGAGCTGATGAAGAGAAAATCTAAGCTATCTTAGAGTAACCGATGCCGAAGAGCATCACTAAAATATGAAGCTTTTACAGCATTACTTTTTTCTACAGAAGGTTTATTGGGAACTTCAGTACAATTGCTACCCTATTGATCAATCTCACTAAGGAAAGTGAAGGATTCCAATGGAATGACCAAGTTGAGCAAAGCTTCAAGGAAATCAAGGAGAAGCTTACTACTACTACTCCTATTTTAGCTTTATCTGACTTCAACAAACCTTTTGAACTGGAGTGCAACGTATCAAGTATTGGCATTGGCATCATATTGATGTAAGAGCATCGACCTGTTGCTTATCATAGTAAGAAGCTCAATGGTATCGCATTTAATTATTCTACATATGAAAAAGAGTTGTATTCTCTTTTCTAAGCTCTTATTGTATGGCAAAATTACCTTTACCTCAAGAGTTTGTGATTTATATGGATCAGGAGTCCTAGAAGCATCTTAGGAGTCAAAACAAACTTTTGAAGAGGTAAATAAAATGGTTAGAGTTTATGGAAGGCTTTTTCTATAAAATCAAGGACAAGAAAGGCAATGCTAATGTAGTCGCAAAAGTCCTGTCACATTGGCAAACCTTCCTAACCACCTTGCAAACAAAATTACTAGTTTTTTCTCTTATTTCCAAACAGTATGCTTAAGACCCATACTTTAACCCTATCCTTAAGAAGCGCAGAGAAGGAGTCATTATTGGAGGATATTACCTAAAGGATAGCTATTTGTTCAAGGAGAAGAGCTTGTACATACCAAGCAGTTCCATGCACGAGCTATTGGTTAAAGAAGCTCATTGTGGTAAATTATTTAGTTATTTTTAGGAGACCCAAACAACCAACTTGTTGAGAGAAAACTTCTACTAGCTTAGTTTGGCCAAAAATGTTCACATGATAGTTGGAAATTGCAAAGTGTGCAAACAAGCAAAAGGGAAGAGAGTGCCACATAGAGAGTACATGCCATTACCAACATCGACCTCACCTTAAGTCGACCTCAACATGGACTTTTTCCTAGGGTTGCCCTAAACACCTAGAAGAAGGGATTCAATCTTTAGTAGAGGATCACTTCAGCAAAATGGCACACTTCATTCCATATTACTAAACTAACAATGCTTTATATATTTTCGAATTGTCTTTACAAGACGTTGTTTGCCTACATGGAGTCCCAAAGACCATCATATTAGATCAAGATACAAAATTTTTAATTTATTTCTTGAAGACACCTTAGAGAAGACTTAAGACTAAACTTATATTCAGCTTTAGTAGCTATCCCCGAAATGAAGGTTAGATTAAAGTGGTGAATAAGATTAGGTACATTACTCCGAGTTATTATGGAGAACAATTTAAGCGATTAAGACTTATACCTACCTATCATGAGGTTCATGTAAATCAAACCATACATAGCATCACTAGAAAGATACCTTTTAAGTTTGTCTATGGCCTTAACCCCGCTATACTTTTAGATATGATTAGCAGCCTTACAGCTGTAGAAGAAAGCCAATCCGAAGTTGACTAAGCTGAAGGATTACAAGAGATACACTAGTCTATAGCAAGGAAGATTGCTAAGTTTAACAAAAGACAATAAAAGATAGGTAGTTGTGGCTATCGAACTATTTCTTTCAAACCAGGTTACCTAGTATGGGTCTACCTCAGCTGAGAAAGATTTTTGCACCTGAGAAAGAGTAAACTATCCCTACAAGATAATGGTCCATTCAAAGTCTTGAAGAAGATCAACTATAATGCTTACCAGGTCAAGTTACCTAAGAATTATGGTGTCTCCCCTACCTTCAACGTATCTAACCTAATCCCACATTGAGTAAAAGAAGTTATTGAAGATGCTAAAGAAGAGTAACTCCAAGAAGCCTCTTTAGATTTAAGGACAAACCTTTCTAACCCTCAAGTAGATGATAAGAATCAACTCCTAAGACCAATCACAATGAAGCCAAACTAGAGGATTGCAAGGACTAACCCAACGTATACTAGCTAGAGAAATTTTCCAAGACGAGGATTCCTTTATTAATCTTAAACTTCTATACTTCTACTAACCTAAATGCCAAAATATAGTTGCAATCAACTTAGCTTCCAAGCTATTGAGCACCAGGCATCTATACAAGTCAAACTGCTTAACCACCTCACCTGAAGCTCTAAATAACTCTAAATGCCTAAGCTCCAAGCTAATCCAAATCAATCAACCTAGTTCTTTGACCTCCCAACCTCTTTCGAGCTGAATCCTACAAATGCCAAGCTATCCTAGAATTCACTTCGGCAAGACAAGCCATGTTGTAGACTACTAGTCACCACTTGACACATGTCTTCAAGCACAACATTCCAAAAGCAAACTCTACTTTTCCATCTAGAACATTATTTGTCATTTTTACTCCTTTTAGTGTATTTAAGAAATCTTTTATATCTTATCTTTTTTGTCTTTTCCTAGTACACTTGTAACTCTAATAGGGCTAGTATATGAATGCCCTTTTTCCTTATATGCAGACATCATACTTTCATTATTGAATTACAATTTCCTTTTGTAAAGTAACCCGTGTGTTCTTTGACTTTCCCTAGCTCTTATCTAGCTCCTTTAGCAAGAGTTAGTGGTGAACAACCTTAATCTTTACTTATGTGTCATATTAAGTGAAGATTAAGCTGGCTAAGGTTAGTTAGTATGTCATATCCAGCTAATAGCTATCCAAACTTTGCTAAACCCCTTTGTTTTTCTTCTTTTTTTTTTTCATTCCTATCCATTGTAGTTTTGCCTCCGTTCAATCCTGGAGATGCATCACTACAACCTTAGGTGTTCTGTTTGTAGGGTTAAGGAGATTTTAGAAGTATAGGGTAGTGGCTATTGAAAACCTTTGAGGTAGGGTATTTTCTAGTAGCAATAGCTACCTTCAATAATGGCTAGAAAGAGAGAAAGTTCTCTAAAGATAGAGAGAGAAATTCGAGTATATGTGTTTTATGTATGTTTTTCAAATTCTTAAGTGAGAGTCAATGCTTGGGATGAGCATGAAGAACTCTATTTATACTTTTTTAAGCTCAAGCAAACATAGAAAGCTCCTTTATTAGCTAAGTCATCCATGATCATGCAGCTCGAGCAATCTTCAAATTGTGGGAAAAATGTGAGATTCAAGTGATTCAGTGTGCTCTAAATGATTGAAAATGCAATAAAGATCAAAGATACCCTCTTATTGTTGCTTCGTATACTCGAACTCGATGGATTCACCTAAGTGCTACAATCTCTAATATGAAATTTCTTCAATTTTTTTTAGGCTAACTCGAATAAGTAAATGAATGATTTTGTCCATGTTAAAGGGTAAATTCAATAATATCCTACGTTATCTTCATGATTTCACCAAATGGTGAAATCACAAATATTTTTTGATAAAAAATGGACTTGAATTGAATACCCGAGGTAAAGAATGCATGCGAAGCAGGGAAAAGGCTAAGAAAGAGGTGGAAAATGGATACAATCATCCAATTAAAGGTTGACACATGTCCATTTTGATCGAGAAAAAAAAATAGAAGCTACAATGCCTTTAGAGCAGCGATCAAACCCAAGACCTACTCATCTTAAGCACATGTCTTATTTACTAAGCCAATGAACTATGCCTTATCCATGTACGCAAGCAAATTACATATATGGAGTAGACTAGCCTAGGTTAGATTCAACTATTGAATCTTAGCCTAGGCTCAAAATATTTGTTGGTGGTCTTTTGTATAACCATACCTAAAAAGTAGATAAAATAAGCCTAACATCCTTATTATCCCTAAAATGTCAATTTATTTTGTCTAATTCTACTATATATTAATACAAATTTTTGTAAATTTCACATTTTTTATTCTTTGGTTTTTTCTTCTATATATAATGAACGGTATATATGGGGTATCTATATATCTTATGATGAATGGCTTGCAATGTTACAATTTGGACTTAATTCGTATGTACTCATGGGTTTAATGCATTTGGGATATGGACATACATGCAATTATGAAACGGTGATTATATGTTTATCACAATTAAATTGAGTTATTAGCCCTAGATTAGTTATCAAATGATTATGTTGATAATGGGTTTTGTCTACATATATATGTATGTATGTGTAGATACCTTAGGTTGCTACTAAAACTAGATAGGCTATTTATATAGCCTAGCTCATGCATTTAACTACTTGGGTTATGGTCTCTAACTATGTGTACACTATATATATATATGAGCCTCTATCCCACTCACTTTAATGAGTTTTCCCATCACTCAAAGAGAGAATTATGCATATAGTAGCTAGAAGATTACTTACCCATGTTTTCAAATCATTGTGAATCCATGGAATAAGGTATGCTTCTATTTCATCTCAAATCGAATAATTTCTATGTGAGGTTTTTTGATCTTAGGTATTAGGGTTTGAAGATTTTCTTTAATAAATCTATCAAATGGTATCAGAGCAACTTCACTTGTGGGTTATTCAATTTCGACGTTAAAGTCGATCTAGTCTCAGTACTTTTTGTTTATTTGCATACGTATTATTACAAATTTGGATTCACATGCTTCTGTAAATTTTTCGGATTCGTAAAGTGTGTCCCACATTGGTTTTGTTGGTACTGTTTTCAATACAAGGAGTTTGGAGATATTTTATTCGCATGAAAAAGGAAATCCATTAAACCTTCATGCTCATTTAATGCCAAGGCCGAAGGTATAAACAGCAATATCTTTTCACAAGCTAAATTATTTTAAAATTAGATGACATACATCAAAGAGTAATCTTTACACGATGTTTTAGTTTCCACTCTCAAAAACTGCTTTTGGTTTGTTCATAATCCAAATTCATATATGGTATCTTTATGTTGCCAATATCATATATGGTAATGAAGTTTTGTTTCACATTAATGACGTAACTGGTATGATGGAAAATAATGTATTAAATATGGTATTCAATGGTATTGAATACGATATTTAAATACTGTACAAAATATGGTATTTAAATATTATATTGAAGATGGTATTAAATATGGCATTATAATGTCATAATGTTCCTTTTTTTTTTAACATTATTAAGCATAAATATATATATATATATATATAAGTTTCTAATGACGTAAAGTTGCTCTTGTGAATCTGTTTTGATAATTTTAAATTGGTTAAAGTGGATACTCACACAGATACGATTAGGTGAAATCGTTAAAGTATGGAAGTTTTATAGAGCATGTTTAATAGTATATCCAAACAAGTTGAAGCAGCACCTCACAAAGTGAGATCTCCCATGGAAACCATTAGGAGGAAACTACTTGAATGTCATGTTGTAAGTGGTAATAATTGGCCTAAAGGAAGGTTTCTACTATTAACCTGAGGCTTATTATTACATTTGGCAGTAAGCTTTAGCGATTGTTAGGTGTTCGTTGTGAGCATTATTCGGCCTAAAGGAAGGCTAATGCTTAACTAGAAATTATTGCTTAGACTTGGACACTACAATAAGAAGATCATTATAAGCTAACTCTTTATCCAAAGAATAAACTTATAGTGTTACATCAGTTTTCTTGCAATAAGGTAGTCATTATAAGTTTTAGCCCATTCTTCCCCATTTGTTTTAGGCATGTGAGCTTATGGTTGATTATTTATTTATTTTGTTTCAGTTATTACTCACACCCCAAGTTTCATATTCTTCTAATAACATCCTAGTACTTAATTAAATCAACTTTAAGTTTTGAAAACAAGTCATGATTTACTTGGGTTGCATTGATCTAGACTTAACAATTAGTAAGCTACATCCTTCTAAGCTTATAGAAAACAGTACTCCTAAGGAATAAAAGGAAATCGCTCAATAGGAATGCTTAATTTGACTAAGTCTGATGATCGTAAAGAGTGTAATACCATAAACATTCTTTAGGACCGTGACAAAAAAGTCAAGTGTAGTGAAGTTTTAGAGCAACACTTTATGAAAAGTAGTAAGGTAGAGATCATTATGCTTTTTCATAAAGTGGTCTTCATGAAATATAAATAATCTCATTTCTCATTTGGTGAAAGAGGATGAAAGGATGAGGAAAAAGAAGACTAAGAGTGTTAATTTAGCTTCTACCTCTAAGTGTTCCAAGAAAAGAAGGACCAATCAGCCACAGATACTTTAGAGAAGAAAAGGAAAAAGTCTAAGGACATAAGTGCCTCTTCTATAAGGATCTCTCTCGTGTAAAGGAGGACTGCCTTAAGTATTATGCTTAGCATGTAAATAATGGCATGCCTCTAACTCTTGTTTGTTCGGAGGTCAATTTAATTTCAATACCTAGATTTACTTAATAGCTAGATTCAAGAGCTACTACTCATATTAGTATATCTATGCATGATTAGTAGAGCTACTACTAACCAAGTGATGATGAAAGATATATCTATATGGGGAATGATAGTAAAGTTTAAGCTATTGGTGTTTTTAAATTGTCTTTAAAGTCTAGTTTTGTTTTATAATTAAATGAGACATTTGTCATACTATCGTTTAGATGGAATTTGATTTATGTGTCTGTTTTAGACAAAGAAGGTTATGTTTTGTCATTTGGTAACAAACAATGTCGTCTCTTTTATGATTCTAATTATATCAGTACCGGTGGTTTATCTTATATGGACAGTCTTTATATGCTTGAAAGTTAAAATTGTTGAATCAAAATATGAAACCTTGCATGTCAATTCAAGAGGCATCAAATGAAAATTAACCGACGAAAATTCCTATATATTATGACACAAGCGATTAGGACATATTTCTAAAGAGAGAATAGATAGGCTTGTGACTAAGGGAATACTTAATACACTTCAATATTCGAACAATAATCAAATTTGTGTTGAGTATATAAAAGGTAAAACAATAAATAAGGAAAATGTTAGAGCCGAGAGAGCTAAGGAAGTGTTGAAACTAATGTATACAAATATATGTGGGTCATTCCGTAGGGCTTAATGGATTGGTTAATAGTACTTTATTATGTTCATAGATGATTATTCTCGTTATAACTACCTATATTTAAAATAAAAGTTGCTAGCCTTGACATATTCAAAATATTTAAGGCCAAAGTTAAAATTCAACTAGGTAAAAGAATTAAGTCCATTAGATTTGATCATCATGGTGAATATTATGACAAAAATGACTGTTCAAGTGAACAACATCTAAAGCCATTTGCAAAATTCCTAGAAAAGTGCAAGATCATTTCTTAGTATACTATGTCCGGTTCTTTTAGCATAAATGGGGTGGTTGAAAGATGAAATAGTACCCTTAGGGACATGGTAACATGATAAGTCATGCAAAATTGCTACACTCACTTGGGGTAAAGCATTAAAGGCTGCAACCTACATTCTTAATATAGTACCAACTAAGTCGACAACCAAAACCCTATATAAGTTATAGACAGGTAAGAAACCTATTCTTAAAAACCTAAGAGTTTTAGGATGTCTATCTAACCCGCTTAATATACATTACTCGATATTAAATTAAGAAAATATTTTTTAAAAAAAATATTTTAAAAATTGGAGTCGCCAACCAATCCAATTACTCCAATTTGGCCACTAATCTACAAATTTAAAAAAAAAATTATTTTTAGAAAATTAAATAAAAAAAACTACAAATTCATGGACTAACCTATTAAGACTAAGTCACCATATAAAAGCTAAAAAAAATTATAAGCTTTATTTTTATAATTTTCTAAAAAAAAATACTAAAACATATACAAATATACGAAACAAATTTTCAAGAAAAAAGGAAAAAGTTTTTTTTTTTTATACAATTGCCCCAAAAGTGACTATGTACCCACTAGTTAGATCAAACCAACTGTAGTTCTCTTTTTATAAAATATTTAGTGAGTAAATTCTTTTAGGTTTGAAAACCGAGATAGATTTATGTTTATTTAATCATTTATTTATTATCATTTTTCTCTAAAAGAAAATCTAGAAAATCTATTTTACAAATCCAAGAAAACCTTAACTAACTAAATCTTTTTGAAAATTTCAATTAAGATTTTTTTATTTAAAAAAAAAAACTTAGTATATGTCAAAAGATATCTTTTCTAAATCCTATATAAAAGATCTACTAAGATATGATTTAGATACGTATCTCCATGGGTACCTTTTCCGAATTTTAACCATAAGTTACATATCTCATACGTATCTTTTATAAATCTCAATAGCAAAATACGTATCTTTTTTAAATCTCAATTGCAAGATACGTATCTTGATACGTTGTAGATACGTTTATTTTTTCAAAAAAAAAACACAATTTTACTAAAAAATTACAATTTAACTAAATTTTATTAAAAATTGAAATTATTTAAAAAAATCATGCAATATGAAAATAATAATAAAAAACCTACACTTAAGAAAAATAAATTAGTAAAAAAATTGACCTAACTAGTAAAATAAAATAAAATAATTTTTACCTATGCATCAAGTTGCACGTGATTGTATCGATGTTGTATCCGAGCTGGTATAGCTGTAGACCTAATCGTATGTGCAGCTACGTACATGTGTGACTGTATGTAAGGGATTGTATGTGCAACTATATGAACATGCAATGGGAGATGAAGTCCTTCGTGTGAGGATTGTGCAGGGGATCGGGGCTATTCGGTCAGTGCAAGTGTAGAGCCAGGTTCACTTGTATATGGTGTTTGGATGTGGACTTAGTTGACGTATTAGGGTGCTGTGCAGTCAGCACGTGTTTAAGGGACAGCTACGGGCGTGCTATCGTGTGTTGGCGTCAGGGCATGCAAGTGTTGTGCTTCGGATCAACAGCTGTAAGGGACGACATGTGCTCAATGTGGTAGTATGTACAAGGAGCTTGTTCGATCAGATTGTGGATTGTTTTCAGGTTGTGTGGGTTGATCAAGGGTAACGGTTTGTTAGGGTAGGGAACATTAGTGATGTGCATGAATTGGGTTGTTGCATTTGTGTTAGTAACATATACGCATGCTATCTTCAGATCAGTTGGGTTGGCAATGAGTGGGACGTGAAGTGGTCGAGGAATTAAGCAATTGAAAAGCTAAGTGAAGTGTGCTGTTGGCTGTTCAATGCATGTGAAGTGTCCAGGTGCTTCGTGAAGTTTGTGAATTAGTGCTGTGCGGATGAATTATGTTTGGGGAATTATTAAAATAGTGAATGTGTGTTGTGTAATTAAAAAAAAATCATCCTCAACTCTTCTGTCAATTGTCTATTTATAACACTTACAATTGCATCTCTTTTTATATCAACAACCCTAGATACAATGATGAATCATAGGTACGAATGATATAATTGAGATTTGACCTAATATCTAAAAACCCTATCTCAACTTCGCCTTTCTATTTTCCAGGCCTAATTCGATTCAATTTAATTTAGTCCA
Organism: Lumnitzera racemosa; assembly: GCA_024138005.1. Classification (NCBI taxonomy): domain Eukaryota; kingdom Viridiplantae; phylum Streptophyta; class Magnoliopsida; order Myrtales; family Combretaceae; genus Lumnitzera; species Lumnitzera racemosa. Next base: position 25,282,248 of record JAMXBC010000008.1, read on the forward strand.
ATAACTTATTTAATAAATCTTAAATCTATTATGGCCCAATATAAATTAGATAAAAATCTACTTTAAATCGGATTAAGCTAAAATTGTTTTAATAAAACCCAATTGTTAAATGATTTAATGATTTGACGCTAAACAACCCGATGCGATTTAACTCAATACGATTTGACTCGTCTTGACTTAACTTAACTCGATACGACTTGACTCGATTCTCTTTTTTTTTTTTCTTTTAATTTTCATTTTTTATTTTTTTTGTTTATTTATTTTTTAACCTAGCTCAACTAAAATAAAACAAAATATGGCAAAAATGAGATGTCTACAATCATGAGGCCATAAATTTATGTTCCTTACGTAGAACAATTTTGAGACTAGAAATGCACGTTTCTTTGAGGATGTTGAGGTTGAGGGGGGAGGATAAGGTTGAGGACTTTGTCTTTAAAGAGGAACATGTTACACTACTCACTGTTCAGGTTCTAAGTCAAGAACATGATCTTGCTGAAGTCTCAAACAACATTATGTTGCTATTCCCTTAGTTGTTCCAATGCCAAGTTAGGAATGTAGTCTTAGTGAGGTACAAGAACATTTTGAAGATAATGTTCCTCTTCCCTTAGCTAATATAAATCAACAGGCAACTGCTCCTCAATAGATGATTCACGAGCAACAACCTCAAGAATTAGTGCCTCTAAGGAGGTCTACTAAAGAGAGCAAAGATTATGTTGTATTTCTCAATGAACATCACGATTCATTGACTCATTGGGAGATGACCCATTTACCTTCCATGAATCTATTGAAGGTTTGAATACTCATAAATGGATCGACGTTGTAAATAAAAACTTGAAATCCAAGAAAGATAATGATATTTGGGATTTTATCCTGTTGCTAAAAGGTATGAGACCCATCGAGTGTAAATGGATTTTCAAAACCAAAATGGACTCATAGGGTAATGTAGAAAGATATAAGGCACATTTAGTCACTAAAAGTTACCTCAACATGAACGCATTGATTGTAAAGAGCCTTTCTCTCTAGGCTTTTCGAAAGACTCTTTAAGGGCCATTAGGCACTGATGGCACATTTTGATTTAGAGTTTCATCAAATGGATATCAAGATAGCATTTCTCCACAATAGAAACCTTAAGGAAACAATTTATATGGTGCAACCTTAAGGCAAGCAAATGGTTTGCAAATTAAAAAAAATCTATCTATAGGCTTAAACAGGCTTTTCATCAATGGTACCATAGATTTCATCAAGTTGTTTTATCATTTGGTTTTGAGGAAAATACCACTGATGATTGTATGTATCATAAGTTTTGTGGGAGCAAATTTATTTTCTTACCTTTATGTGTAAATGATATTTTACTTATGAGTAGCAGCATAAGCCTATCATTACAAACTAAAAGTTTTCTTTCAAAAACTTCAAAATAAAGGATCTTGGCAAGCTTCTTTTGTATTAGGAATCCAAATCCATTGAGATCATTTTCATGGAATCTTGATAAGTGATAATATTCATTTAAAATATATATAAATCTTAAGGTTGAGGTCATTTGGTGTTCAAATTCCAACTTTACAGGATGCCATGATAGTAAAAAATCTACCTCGAGCCATATTTTTCTCCTAACAGGAGTAGCTATTGCATGGAAGAGTGTTAGGTGATAACATTCATTTAACATATATATTTTAGGGAGGTTTTGTTAATTCTATCCATTAATTGTGTTAATTATCGATGATTTTAATCATAATTAGTTATTATTTCATTTATAGGTGTTTTTGAAGCTTCTGAAAAAGTTTTCAAGTAATTTTGGAAAGTTTTGAAGCTTTGCATTGATCAAGCTAGCCAATGAAGTAAAGTTCATATGAGAATTAGTGTTCAGGGAAGAACATGTACATGTATGCGATCGTGTACTTTGGCAAGTAACTCTCATCAAGAATTTTCATAAAAAAAATATAAGTTGCACCTAAAGAGGAAGAATACGTCCAAGACCATGATCATGTTCTTAGGGCATGTACTTGCCATAATTTGCAAATCTCCTATTTTTCGAAAGCTTCTTTTGTAACCTTGAGTCAAGTCTTGTAAATATATAGTTTTAGGTTTAGTGTCAGAAGAGAGAACTTGATAGAGTAGCATTACAAGGTAAAGTACAATAGGTCTCTCATGTCTTTGTCTCATTTTGTCTAATTTTTGTGTCATAATTTAATTGTCTTAGTAAATCTTTTATTGAACCCCATTTCAATGTGACGATTGTTCTATTTTATTTTCAATCTATGATATTTTCTTTTAGGATCTAATCGTATAACTTGTAATGTAGCTAGCTATTTAATTAATGCATGAATCTTGCAAGATGTTGTAATAGATGGATTGGTGCAATTAGAAGTAATCAAATGGGTTAAGTAATTAGATATTCAATTTCTTCAAATTAAGGCAAACTAATAGAGGGATTTCAATATCTTAATGCGGTCTTGAGGTACTTTATTGTAGAAGTGATTTGGATAGAGTCATAAGATTAGGAATTAATTAAGAGACATGAGCCTGATTAGCTCATCTTAGGAATCTCCACAATCCAAAAGTACAATTGAAATTGAAGGTCATATAAAATGAGATAGTAAATAATAAATTTACTAAGAATTAAACTCTCTTAATTTAATTAATTTTGCTTGTTTAATTTCTCATTTATATTCTTCATATTTAGTTAGTTTGTTTACTATTTATTATTCCGTTATTTTGTTATGTTTATTTTGTTATAACTATTTAATTAAAATGATAAGTTAGAAAATTGGTAATTTTAGGGATAATTGCTAATAATCTAGTGTTTCTTAATATTCATGGTTCCCTGTAGCATCGACAACTCAGAATCAAAATCTGTTTTACTATACTACAAAATTGATAAGTGCACTTACCTCCCATTAAGTTTTTGGCACCATTGTCAAAGAGCCAAAAGAGTAAACCAATTAGAATACTAGAAAAATCTCTATTTACCAATTATTTTAACCATTTCTAATTTATTGCATCCTTCTTATTCTTAGTATTTTCCTTTAATTATTGCTTCTAACTTTTAAATTATTTCAATATATGACTAGGAATAACGGAAAAGAGCTCATTGAATTTGATCCTAAAATTGGTAGGACTACATGTCCTCTATGCAAGAGAGAATGTTAAGCCTTAGAATTAATAAATCAACCACTTATTCAATTCACGAAAGAAGAAGAGACCAGTTCAAAAGAAGAAAAAGAAATTGACAACATGGCTATGAACAACAATGATGCTAATAAAACCATGATGGAGTATGCCAAACCAAAAGCAACTAAAGCCAAGTCTAGTATTATTAGACCTGCAAAATTCAACAAAATGTGATTCAAATGGTGAAGCAATTTGTCCAATTTAATGGTTTAGCTGATAAAGATTTGAATTATAACATCTCGAGTTTCCTAGAAATTTGTGATACTTTCAAAATTAACGGGGTCATAGATGATGCAATCATGCTCTAGTTATTGCTATTCTTACTTAGAGGTAAGGCTAAGTAATAACTCAATTCACTTCCTAGAGGATCAATTATTACATAGGAAAAACTAGTTGAGAAATTTCTAAGGAAATACTTTCCATTGGCTAAGATAGCTAAATTCAGGAACAACATCTCATCATATGCTCAGATTGATGGAGAAACATTGTATGATATGTGGGAAAGGTTTAAGGACTTGCTCAAACATTGTCCACATCATAATTTACTCTTATAGATGCAAATCGATACCTTTTATAATGGTCTTAGTTACCTTGCTAAGTAGATGATCAATGTCACAGTTGAAGGCACTTTGAATGTTGAGACACTAAATGAGGCTTAAAAGCTAATAGAAGGCATAGCTATGAATAATGCATAGTGGGATAATGTGAGAACTCAGGTGAATGTATCTAAGAAGTTTGAAGTTGATTCGATTACAGCTCTAATAACTTTGGTAGAGAACTTAATCAAGAAGATTGAAGGATTGATGAAATTAGTGTATTCAATACAAGATGAGACACCAACTGACATAGAAGATGTTAATTTTCTTACTAATAGAGCACTAAATAATCTTTTAGTAACACTTATAATTTAGGTTGGAGAAAAAATCTCAATATCTCATGGGAAGGCCAACAATAACAGCAAATTAAGAATGTCCAAGTTCAAAATAGGAACCTTAATGTGGTGGAGCTACTAAACAAGTAGATTAATAGTTCATATGCTAAATTCTAAGTCATTGAAGCTGCATTTAGGAATATTGAGTCGTAACTCATTTAAAAAGTCAATTGGGGCAGCTAGCTATAACAATTACAAAACAACAATAAGGAAGTTTGCTAGGAAATGTAGAATCCAATCCTAGACTTGTAAGATCTAAACAAGACTGAAGGAAAGATGAAATTGTCAAGCCCATGACGCTAAACAACAATGTTTCTTAGGGGACAACCTAAGTCATTTATACTTTTACTTAGTTGAATAATTGTTGTTTTATGTTTTATTGTTAGCTCAAGTTCAGTTATCCTTTCATCTCATTTGAATAAGTATCAATTTATTTTCCTACATGAATGACTCTCAATTCTCGTTATAGTCTGCTATAGAATTTGCAATATAATTTGTCTTTGAAAACAATTTAATCTTCTAATAATTTATATTCCAATTGAATTTTGATCTTTAACAATACTAATTTGTCATGATATTTGATTTTTTAAGAAGTGTTTTTGTTGTTGGTGAATTTTGGGGGTCAGGAAATAGTCCTACAAAAGAGAGTAAAAATACTTGGTACTGGGGCCAGTCCGATACAGTTACTCTAATTCCTAAGTTAGAATGGTGATTTAGTATAGTAAGTATAAAAATAAAAAGCGTTCGAGAGATCTTACCGAGTTTCTTTTTAGTATTTATAGACGGTTGTTGTATCTAAGGCAATTGCTAAGGTAACTGTTAAGACACATGGAATGCTCTTGACTTGACGTCTCCCTTAATATGTAGGGATAACAAGCAATCATAAAATATAACCGTGCTTATGATAACTGTTCACACTATAGATTCGAATTCAAACCAGGAGTGTTTCTTTTACTTGGCATAATTGTCGAGTGTCTAAAGAGTAAGAATGATAAGAGATTCAATTACCCGACTTCTCGGCTAACGAAATGACGAGTGTAAATTGAACGAAAACTGACTATCAACATTTGGCCCTCTACTCCCATGTTCGAATAGACAACAAAAGGAGTCATGTGTATATATAGATATTGTGGCAGAGGCCAAGTGGGGGGGGTCTTTGAATTTATGCCAAGTAACATGGGAAGTAGGAAAAATCATATCCTAGCCAAAACGTTGCCATTTGAAATCTCTCACCCATTCGGGAAACCAAAAAGCTATAGGCATGACATCTATCACCTAAGTTGTCGTTTTGTTGTAAGCTTAAAACTGTCAGAAAGTTTTCAGCCATTAGATTTCTGACATGAGACACACGTCAAAAATCCGCGGAAATATCATATCAGTACATCAATACTTTCAAAAGCAGATTTGTAGTTACAAGAATAGATCATCTATATATAAGGCATTATTCACAATCAAGTTTTATTCCTTTGGTAGCACCTAAAATTTTTGTTTGTTTTTCAAATCTTCAAAATCTCACTCTTCAACTTCTCTTATTTCATTTCATACAACCATCCAAGTACAGTTTGCAAAGTTACTCGACGAGTTGTTTTGTCCGATTTTAAGGCAACGAAAACTGAAGCTACTTTCCCCATATTAAAGTAGGAGCAAGGTGGTGTGTTCTTAGGGTAGTTTGGCTAATAGTATGGAGGCAAGGTAAGATAAACGTGCTCGGATTAATGAGCTTCCTGTGGATAATTATCTTAAGGATAAAGAAGGGAGGTCATCAATAAGGTATTTGTACAACACAATAGCCTACTTTCGTAATTCTCCTGATAGAACTGGCAATTTCGTCGACAAAGTTATTATCATAAAGTACAATCAGTACTGGCGAGATCTTCCTAAAACATAGAACTTGAGGAAGTCGAGAGACAGGAAGAGAGTATACCTTCCACGAGAGCACGGCTTTCATATATACGTGAAGTATCTGGATTTTGGGCTGCGCTTCCCTTTCTCAGCTTTTGTTCAGGGCTTTTTCAACTACTTTAGAGTGGTACCGAGTATGCTCTTGCCCAACACATATCGGCTTTTGGCGGCTTTTGAGATAATATGTGAAGACGTTAAGGTCAGGGCTATGCTTCAGTTGTTTAGATTTTTCTTCACCATCTATAAGTAGCCTGACGAGAGGTACTTCACTGCTGCAAAGCATGGGCGTAAGTTCATAGACTAGTTAGAATCTAAGATTCACAAGTGGCATAATAAGTTCGTATCAATAATTTCTGATGAGAACTTGGACTTCTAAACCCAATGGACTGAGCCGATACATACAAAGGATGTAGATTTAATGTCGAATGATGCAGCAGCAGCGAAGAAGATTTAAGAAAGAAGGAGAAACAAAATGTTCTTCTAGGATACCTAGAGAATTATACAGCGTTATGAAAATGGCAAACCAATATTTTCTGAAAAAGAAGGTATGCTAATGTGTTGCTACCGTACCAAATATAGCCATGAGGAAAGTCATTCTCAAGACTTTAAGGGAGATTAGTGACCTTTGAAACTTCCTCGGCACGGAAAATGCAAGTTCATATTTTTTTCCCTATTTATATTAATTGATTTACTCGTCTTGTAAATATAGGTGCTAGAGAGGTAGATCCTGCAAAGCTACTTGCTCAAGCCAAGGCTAAAAAGTCTAAGGCTGATAAGAGGGGGACCACCTCTGTAACTACCACACGGCCTGCTGTTGGAAAGAAACAACCAAAGGAGGCTACAACTATGTAGATCTCTCATCCTGCTAAGAGAGTGAAGGGAAATGAGAATATACAGCCGACTGAGGTTCATTTTGAGGAGCCTCCGATCGTGATTATTCAAACTATCATTAAGCCGAGGTATAGTAAGCGTTAAGAGATATACCTTGATGAGAAGCATGAAAATGCAATTACTGCGAAAGGCTCATCACAGGTGATTGCGATGGCTCTAAGTAGTGAAAAAAGACCAGGGGAGGAACTTACTAACCAGCCACCTATCAAGAAATCTAAGGGGTTAGATAACGAGCAAAGGAGGTAATGCATGCTAAAGCTTTCAACATCGGTAGGATTGAATTCGTGCCAAACAGAGAGGTTGGCAAGTAATTCATCCCTTGCTAGAGCTATCAAATTTTGGACACTAACTCAGCCTTGGGAGATAGAACGAAATCTTTAGCTTTAATGGAAGGAGTCATTCTTCCGAAAGATAAAGATATCGCTAAGAAAGATGTCAACAGGGTTGGCAATTGCAATAAGACCCATGTCATGGCCAAATTGTATGATGTGAGTATCCATAAACATTTTCTTTGTCCAGCTCCTTCGGATAATTAACACAATTTCTTTTCCTAGATAAGCAGTCACATCCTTATAACTTTGTACAAGGCCGACAGAGAGGCAAGAAGGTAATATCCTCTACTATATCTGTGTAATATCCAATCGTTATTAATTATAATAACTAAATTTGCCGTAGAAAGTTGAGGATACATACAATGCATCAAAGGCCCAAACTGCTACAGCCAAGAATACGAGGATTAAGGCTAAGATGGAGGCGAGAGAACTTAAGGAGGAACTTATTACCAAGAAATTGGCACAAGATCTCGCTGCAGATGAAATCTTTAGCTTGAAGGCCAAAATGGAACAGCAGTACAAAGAGTCCAAAAGCCTGAAGGAGGAACTACAAAAGAAAAAAGGAAGAGTGCTGGGGCTTGGGCTGAACTATTTTTACAATGAGTGATGATGAAGATAAGCTCAAAATGCAAATAAAGGAGCTAGAGACTAACAACTTGAACTTGTAGAGCCATGTGGCCGAATTGCGGGAGGTTATGAAGAAGGGACCTTCAATTAAAGAGGCTCTCGATATAATTACTCACAGTTGGTAATATGAGAGGCTTCTATGCAAAAAGTTGTTGGAGGGGGTTCAAGCAACAAGGGAAGAGGTCTTGAAGCTTCATCCCGATTATGATCTCTTGTGTCTCAACTTTACTAATGTCAATGACAAAGTTATTAATGCCGACGAAGACGAAGACGAAGGCAATGAGATGGGTGCCAAGAGTATAGATCAAAGTGATAATGAAGCTCAAGTTGAGGAAGTTTCCCCCTCTAAGAAACCAATTGCCGAGGAAGCCCCAATAAAAGATTTAAGAATCACTTCTGCTGAATCTGAGAATAAGCTGTATGACTTGCTGTATTGGCATACTGCATTCTCTTATAATTAATCATTAGAATATAATCAAGGCAATGCCAAGTGTATGTGAATTTCGTGTAACTGAGTTTTCACGGTTTGTTTAGTTTATGCATGTTACTTCCGCTCTTAATCGTTAGAATGCTTTAATTCACTTCATCATTTTTCTTGGCATGTTTTATTTCACACACCCATTTTCGCTCGACATATTTTATTTCACATGCCCATTATTATACTATCCATTAATCGTTTAAGATGTGGACTAGCTGCATTACTTGGTTGTATAGTTAATTTGTATAGTTCTTCTACTGTGTTAAGATAGAACTTAGATTAGTTTGTTTGTCATGCAACCTAGAACTCGTTCATTCGGCAATTATAACCAAATCATAAAGAAATCACATATATAACTGTCATAAATACATCTTACAAGCACATTGGCTACTGCCAGATGAGTGACAATAGATATCATCCGACATTAATTGAAATAAAATTTCAGATTCTCAGCATTTTAAGCTCTTGGGATGATGGATCCATCCAACCTGTCTAATTAATAAGCCCCCCTAGCCAACGACTTCTCGAATCTTGATAAGATCCTCCCAATCCGCGCTAAGCTTTCCCTAATTTGCTCACGCATGTAATGCTTCCATCTTACAGCAAAACAAATCTCTAGGTTAGAAAACCTTATGCTTCACTTTCTGATTGTAATATCTTGTTGCTCTATGTTAGTATACTACGACCCTGGCTTTTATAATGTCTCGACTTTCCTCAATAGTATCCAAATTCACTATTAATCCAACTTGATTAAGCATAACATCAAAATTATGTATACAAAGATTAGACAAGTCTAACTCAATCAGTAACACGATTGGTGTCTCTCCCGTTAAGGTTCTATGAGTGGTTCTATATCCTCATAAGACATTCAGTAGTTCGTCAGCCTACTTCTCCTTGACTTGATCCACTTTTCACTTCAGGTTGTGCAATATGATCTTGTTTATGACTTCAACTTATCCATTTGTTTGAAGGTGTACCACAAATGTATAGTTCAACCGAATGCCGTGCTTTTGGTAAAATGTTAGGAACTTGTTGTCAAACTGCGGGTCGTTATCTATAATTATTGTATAGGGAACACCAAATCTAGATATGATGGAGTTAAAGACAAAAGCTTCTACTTTTTGCTTAGTGATGTGATCTTTGCTATAGCCTCGACCTCGGCCTTAGCCTACTTGGTAAAGTAGTCTACGGCGACAATGACTAATTGTTGCTGGGCAGTAGACTTAGGAAAGGGTTCGAGAATATCTAGCCCTTATTGGGTGAAAGGCTAAGGACTAGTTAGGCTACATAATTCACTTACAGGTGCTTTACTCGGAAACTCGTGCTTCTGGCATTGAGGACACTACTAGACAACATCCTTCACACCTTCTTTCATAGTCAGCCAATAATAGCCGAGTCGTAGTGCTCTAATATACAATGTTTGTACCTTCACATGATTGTTACATATGCTACCATGAAGTTCAGATAATACCCTTTAGGCATCCCTTAGGAAAAGGCATCTAAGGTAGGGTTGGGATATGCCACGCTTGTACAACTGACCATCAATCAACGTATAGTTCGTAGCTTGGTAAGTCAATCTCGGCACCTCCTTTTTGTTGTCAGGGACAAAACCTTCTTTTAGATAATTCACTAAGGGATCCATCCATGATTCTTCTTTTAAGTAGAGAGCTTACTCATAAATTTGCAAGAGATTAGACAAGCTTTTCTGTCGGAGAAATTCAATGAAAAGTTTCTTATTCAGCTTAGGGAATGCCATACTAGCCAACTTCGACAGCTTATCGATAGCAATATTCTTACTTCTCAAAATTTTGTGAATCAAGAAAGATAAGAATTCTTCTACGAGCGTTTGTACCACCAATAGATACTTGCTCATCTCTTCTTCTCTTGCCGCATAACTTTCGATAGGCTGATTTACTACTAGCTGGGAATCAGAGAACACTTCGAGTTTTTCAACACCTATTTCTTTAGCCAGTTTCAATCCAACAATTGGAGCTTCATACTCTGCTTCATTGTTACTAGCTGGGAATCCAAATTTCAAAGCGTAATGAACTTTGACATTATGGGGGACTTGGAGAACCAAGCTTGCACCAGTCCCTTCTCTAGTCAAAGAACCATCGACATAAAGAAACCAAATAGTTTTCTTAGCAATCTCCTCACAGTCTTCGTCCCTTGTAAATTCAACTAGAAAATCCGCTAATACTTAGGCCTTTAGTGTCATTTTGGGTTTATATTGTACACCATAAGCACTAAACTCCTAAGCATATTTCATCTTCTTCCCCGAAGAATTAAGTCTCTACAATGCTTGCCGCAACGATTGATTGATGAGGATAATAACCTAGTGAGCTTTAAAGTATGACTTCTATTTTCTTGCCAAGAGAACTACTGCTAATACAAATTTTTCCATCTTTGTATACCGAAGCTTTGACCCTTGTAGAACATGACTCACGTAACAAACGAGTCAATGATCTTTGTTGTCAATTTAGACCAACACAGAGGAAAGTGTTCGATAGATAATTAACAGATATAGTTATAAATTTTCTCTTGGAATGGGTGTTGAAAGTATCGGGGCAACGTAAAAAATCCTTTGAGCTCATTGAAAGCTCTTTCACAATCATTAGTTTAGTTGAACTCCTTTAGGTTCTTCAAAATTTTGAAGAATTCTACGCATCTATCTATACTTCTCAATACAAATCTATTGAGGGCGGCAATTCACCCAATGAGTTCCTGCACCTCCTTGACCGTATAAGGTGACTTCACATTCTTTATTTATTCAATCTTTCTCAAATTGGCCTTGATGCCATGTCGTGTAACCATATACCTAAGAAATTTTCCTGACGTTGTGCCAAAAACGCATTTCTGTGGGTTGAGTTTCATGCTATATCTCCTCAATGTAGCAAACGTCTCCTCCAAATCAACGAGATGATGATCTTCCTTCATTCTCTTCACAATCATGTCATCTACATATACTTCAACGTTCTTATGAATCTGAGATTTGAACATCTTCATTACTAATCTCTAGTATGTGGCACTAGTGTTCTTCAACCCAAACGGCAACTCTGTATAACAGTACATTCCAAAATTGGTAATGAAAGATGTGTGGACTTCATTGGCCTTATCCATCCTAATTTGATTGTAACCGGAGAAAGCATCCATAAAAGAAAGCAATACATGTCTTGTGGTTACATCTACCATCTAATCGATTTTTAGCAGTGGGAAACAGTACTTGGGACAAGCCTTATTGAGATCCGTGAAGTCTATGCACATTCTTCATTTGCTGTTAAACTTCTTTACTAGCACCTAATTTACTAACCAAGTTGGATAAGGCTCTTCCCAGATGAATCCTGCCGTCAACAATTTCTGAACTTCCTCTTCTATTGCTGCTTGTCTCTCCAGTGCAAAATGTTTCTTTTTCTATTAGACTACCTTTACATTCGGGTCAATCTAGAGCTTATGCACCATAACGTTTGTTGGAATACCAGGCATGTCCGATAGCAAACATGCAAATACGTCAGCATTGGCTTGTAGGAAGTCAACCAAACTTTGTCGGACATCAGCTAACATAAGTTTTCCTATCCTTGTCATCTTCTTGGGATCGTTTCCTAAAGGAACTTCCTCTATATCATTCTCAACATTCTCTATGCCGACTAAATTGCTTTCCGGGCAAGTCTCAACTTAAAATATTCCTCTCACCTCAAAGCCCTTATATATAAAGAGCATGCCAATTACTGATCCCCTCTGCATACACTGACCCTCGTGGGAGTAGAAAACTTGGCTTTTAGATGTGCCGTTAAAGGGACGATGCCGAATAAATGTTGGCATGGCCGTCTCATTATCATGTTGTAAGGGGAGCAACATTTGAAAATCCACTTTATCCTCAGCAATATTCTTGTCATCGCCAATCTGTATTGGCAAAGAGATAACTCTGGCAACTTGGACAGGTTGATAATTGAAGGCATAGAGGTCATACTTGTAAGACCACAATTGTGCTTTAATCTTGGGCTTCATTTGATCAAAAGCCTACTGAAAAATAATATCGGCTGAACATCCAGTATCAACGAGAATCTTCTTGACTCCAAAGTTGGTGACTCTCTCATTGATGACAAGTACATCGTTGTGTGGCCTTTGTATGTTCTCAAAATCCTCTTCCTCAAAAGATATTGTATTATCAATTCTAACTTTCTTTTCATGAATATTACAAACGTAATTCCTAGCATTAACCGAGTTCAAAGAACTCGATTGGCATATACTAAGTCCGCTGACAATTATATTAATTACTCCGTTGGGATTAATATCCCTTGTATCTTTTACGGCCATTGCTAGCCGAATGTCATCCTCATGTTCCTCTCTTCTCCTCTGAGAGGGTCTTTCGATTCTCTCAACATAATGCGCCAAAACTTTGCGCAAGTGGACACATTGTATTTCATCTTTGATTGCATTTTGAGTTGAATGCACTTATCCGTATTATAGCCCTTGTTACGGTGGAAGTCGCAATATTTGTTCAAATTTCTTCTTAAGGATTTCCTTGCATTCTTTCCGGCCAATAGAGGACACCTCTCTCCCCATAGACCTCCATCAAAATATCTAAGATTAGACGATTGACGGGCGTGTAAGATGAGAATGTCAGGATCCTTGGTCTCTTCCTCTAGTTATCTAAGCCGTTGTCATTGTCAGTATTAAGTCTATCCTTGGAATTTTTCCATTTTTCATTCTTTCCATCTCCTTTGCTTTGATCAACTTCTCATCGTGCCTTTATGTTGTCTCCCTATCGGATGTATGAGATGACTTTAGCCTTACTTGTTCTTTGTAGGAAACTTGAAAAAGTCTCCATGAGGCTTAACTCCATCGATTATGGCATTGAGGGTCACACTCGTATCTAGTTCTAGGATTTGGACCATCTTAGCCATAAATCTAGCTAAATAATCTCTCATTGATTCATCGAACTTTTGTTTGATGGTGTTTAAGATTGAAGAGTCCTTTACAGGAAACTTGTTAGCAAGGAAGTGTTAAAGGAATACATCTGCTAGTTCATTAAAACATGATATGGTATTTGGTTTGAGGTGTTTGAACCATGTACTGGTTGCATTCCTCAAGGTTAAGGGAAAAGCTTGACAAGCCACCGCATCGCTTAAATTATGCAACTTAACTAGTGTTCAGTAATACTCTAAGTGGTCTTTCGGGGTCCTTCATCCCATCATATGTTTCAAATTGAGGTAGCTTGATGTGTCAAGGTATTACTTCCTCTAAAATCTCTATGCTAGAAAGAATTTTTTTTATTTGGAACTATTTGGTCATTGAAATGGGTGTACTAACATGCGAGGGTCCTACGTGATCTACTTACTACAGTTGCTTGCCCATATCAATCTTTTTGAAAGCAAGAGCTGTGGGTTGCATTGGAACCTTAACTTATTTTTTTGGTAATTCAGTTGAATAAATGGAATCGTCGATACTATTGGCATCATTATGACCAAACTCTTTCTCTTGATTCAGGTGAAAACTTTTATGGAGAAGGTCAAGGATTTGTTCATTCTTTTTGTTTACCTAGAAATTTTCTTTGGCTAAATTGAGACAGAGCTACTCAAGTCGAGCCAGTCATTGTTCATCAATAGGTTATCTCCCTCCTTCACGTTGTTGGGAGGAAATACTAGTGCCTGCACTTCGTATCATCCTAATTTTAGCCATATAGTCTTGTTTAGAGAAAAACAGACAGTACCAAATGATGTTGTTGAATTTTGGGGGTCAAGAAATAGCCCTACAAAAGAGAGTAAAAATACTTGGTACTAGGGCCAGTCCGATGCAGCCACTCCGATGCCTAAGTTAGAATGGTGATTTAGTAGAGTAAGTATGAGAATAAGAAGTATTCGAAAGATCTTACCGAGTTTCTTTCCGGTATTTATAAACGGTTGTTATGTCTAAAGTAGTTGTTAAGGTAACTGTTAAGACACATGGAACGCTCTTGACTTAACATCTCCCTTAATATGTAAGGATAGCAAGCAATTGTAAAATATAACCGTACTTATGATAACTGTTTGCGCTATAGATTTGAATTCAAACCAAGAGTGCTTCTTTTACTCGACATAATTGCCGAGTGTCTAAATAGTAAGAATGCTGAGAGATTCGATTACCCAGCTTCTCAGTTGACGAAATGACGAGTGTAAGTTGAGTAAAAACTAACTATCACTAGTTTTCATATACAAAGATCAATGAATTCACAAAGTATCAATTTGAGAGATAAGGAGAAACATGGTCAAAGTTCACAGTCGTGAATATGGTCATGTTCCTCTTGTAAGCAATTTAAAATTGTGAAAAGCAAAAGAATTTCATAATGAAAAGACCACGACAGGATCATGCCCATAATCCTTGCTCATGATAATGCCCATGGAAAATGCACACATCAGGATAAGAAACGTAGCTATGGTCATGCCAATGTTCTTATCCATCTACTTGCAATTATTTAAAATTCACAAGTAAACTCTTTCATTTCAATTCTAAACCCTCACACTCTCTCTAAAACATGCCTCTTTCTCTCACTCTACAAGACTTCAAATCACTACACTTTTGTTGGGGTTCTTGCCTTAAATCAACAATCAAAGGTGTGTGAAACTCAATCTCTACTTAGTTTCGTTGTTTTACTTGCTATTTTTGAAGAAATCCTATTATGTATTTAGGGTTTGATGCAAGATTAGAAAGTTTGCATTTGTGATGATCTCTAGTTTTAGGAATAAATTTTGAATGATTATGTGATCTAATGTGTTTCTATTACAATGTTGGGCAAAAATTGCTTCTAAAAATGTGATCTTAAAGAAGAGATGAAAAAGAGCATGAAGAAGGTGTGTTAGGAAGAAGATGGAGAGATGTTTTTGAGTAATTTTTGGCTTGGATCCATTTTTTGTATATTAAAGCTAGAAAAAATACATTCTTAGATTGATTGTGCTTGAACTTTCTATAGAACATGAATTTCATTAGCATGCCTTAGCCAGATTTTGCAAAATTGTCAACTAGAAGTATCAATAGAAACAATTTCCATAAATTTTTTATTATGGAAAACTAGTTCATGATGTTGTATCAATGTAAAACTTAGCATGCTAGATTTAGATTCTAAGATTAATCAAATTGTAACAAGCATACACTTCTCTTCAAAAATTTCTTCTAGAAAGTGATTTGATTTTTCCTCTTCTTAGAAACAACTAAAATTCAAACCCCTTTAGATCATACTAAACATTAATGAAATTGTGGTTTCTTGTTTCATACAGTGTGACTTAATTGATCTTTTAAATTTTTCTTGTTTCAAATCATGCCCAAAGTAAAGCAAGTTGCTAGGAAGGGTAGTGCAAGCACCAATGCTACATGAAACCCCATGCTTCAATTGCAATGAAAAAGCTACAACAAGCTGTGCAAGAAGGGGTTTAGAGAGAATACCACAGTAAGCTAAACAGTTTAGCAAAGGGTAAATATGAAATAATAGTGGGATGATGTTTAGAAATCGAACACTGGGAAAGGCTCTTGACCATCAACGAACGAACATATAAGGAGCTTACTTTAGAAGTCTCAACACCTTTACTTTGGACTTCGAGCACATTGAAAACGGACCTAAGAACACCATGATGTTCAGAGTCAATTAGAAGCAAGTGTCAATGCATTTTGACATAATACCGGTGGCCCTTAGCCTGTATTCTAAGGAATATGTTCATTCATTCAAGTACCACAATTTGCTAGTGAAGTTACCTATAGTTGTGAATGTGAATGATGCTTAAGTTTAGGCTAAGCGATGCTCAAGTTTAGGCTAAGTTAAGCTCTACTACTAAGGTATATAACCCAGGTAAATCAAAAGCTTCGACTTTGAGAGATCTTGTACTAAGGTTTATTCATTGACTTCTTACAAGGAGTATGATAGGGTGCAAAAATAACATTGGGCTCATGAATTATTATGTTTCTACATAGCTTGGGGATGCAGTACCTAATTAATTTGGGCATTTGCATGGCTTTCTTTTCTAGGAGCTAAGCTATTAAGGGAAGAGCTAGATTTATTTCTATAAGATCTTTTATCATCTAGCTAGTAAAGGGGATTGACATGTTTGATTGCCTTCCTCCAAAGGAATTGGTCTACCACCCTACCTCCATGAGATTGGAATCAGTCCATGCGATGAAACTCCCTCCAGCAACTCTAGTATCCTAAGCGGAAGAATTTCAGGATAAAGCACTTGAAGGTCCATTACCAGCATCAACACAAGATGAGTCCTCCACATCATCATCGATGCTTGGAAAAATTAAGAAGATGATGTAGAAGATAATCAAGAAACAAAAGGTACTGGAGAATGAACTCAAACACACAAAGTCCTATGTTAAAGTGATTATAGAGCACCACTACATTCTTCTACCACCATCACTACCCCCTGCACAAGACTACAAGGAAGAAGGCAACATAAAAGAGATTGAAGAAGATGATACCTCTATTAAAGAAGAGGATTGAATTTTTTAATTTTGCCAAAGACTTATTTCTTTTTATCATTGGATGAATATAATATTTACACTAACTTTTGCTTTCTTTTCATTTTAGACTACTCAATGCACATTTGCTTATTTTGTGATGATTTTGTAGGAACCCAATACTTGACATATTAGGATTAGTAGTAATTTAGCTTTTGTTTTTCCTTAACATTTTTCCATTTTTTAGTTTGTTTTCTTTTCATGTTGCAAGGAACCTTCAATTTTCAATAGCAAATTTTTGGATCTTGATAGCAAAATTTTATCAATGTCAATGAAACTGAAAACCAAGGAAGTCTCAGTTATCTTTTACTCTTTTCTTTCCCCTTTTCAATTATATTATGCTTTCATGATAGTGAACATTGAGGACAACATACAATTTAAGTTTTGGGGGGTAGGGAAGAATAAGAGATACTAAAGTGTATATATATTTATGAATGAGCATGCTTTGATTAGATATACACTTAAGTTTTTCTTTTAGTTATGTTAAACATAACTTTAGAAATTTGCATCCTACCATATAAGCGAGTAATTTTTTTTAAAATCTACCCTTAATTCTTTATGACTTTAGTCCATTTTGCTAAGTTTGAGCAATTAAATCCCTATGATTCAGACTTCCTTATTACTTAAGCCTAGACTTAGACTCGTGATCATGATAGATTTTGATAAGTTAAAGACTAGTTATCTATATTTCTAATTTTAATTTTAAAGGATAGTTATCAATTTCTGTTTTTTCCTATTTTTTTTTTTAATAGGCTAAAAAAATAAGATTTTTCTTTTGAAAGTCTCCTAATAACCAAAGTAGTTAGAGGCAAAAGAAAGAATTAAAATGAAATAAATTATAAGTTGGTAAGGATTAGTCTTGGTTTCTTAAAAAAGTAAGGTTCTTTCTTACTGCCAACTAAAGGAAATTGGTTAAGGATTGATAAGGGTCGGTCTTGGTCCCTCGGAAGACCAAGGTTCTTTCCCCTTACCAAGCTAAAAATTAAACAATATAGATCGACCTTAGTTCGTTAGAAGAGCAAAGTTCTTTCTTAATACTAATAAAATTGTGCTTAATTAAAAAGAATTGAATGGAGATGAAAAGCCTTGCTATAAAAATACAAACTAAGGGAACAATTAGAGAATAAGTTGATGTAATATGTATCTAGTTTGAGTTTTGTAACAAAAATAATACGAGATTTCTCTCGCCTTGCTTTAGGTATTGAAATTCTTATAATTCTTTCTTAACTTGTTAATGTTTGTTTTGATTTCTAATATAGTTTCTATTTAAGTGATAAAGCTAACTCTAAATTTTTTGGATCGATTGTTGAAATTTAGTAGCACTTCAATATTAATATCTAAGTGTTCTAAGGGCATTACAAATGAAAGAAGATGGGGGTGTTTTTAAAGAAAATTTGTGAAGCCCTTTGAATTGAGGATGTACTTTTCTAAGTTATAAGACAATTGTTAATATTGTCCAACTTTTATTTTGATTGTTTTGCCCAAGGACAAGCAAAAGTGAATGTGTGGGGGAAATATAATAATGCTCATGCAACACATATATTTTAGGTTGATCTTACATGATTATATCTATCAACTATGTTAGTTATAATGATTTTGAGCTTAATTAGTTATTATTTCATTTATAAGTGTTTTTGAAACTTTTGAAAAGTTTTCGAGCAATTTTGGAGAGTTTTGAAACTTCATCAAAGAATTGCATTGACCAAACTATTCAATGGAGTGAAATCTAGGCAAAAATTAGTGTCTAGGGAAGAATACATGCGTAGAATATTTAATTTAGCCTATACATAAAATTTTATGTAAAATTATTATAGTCGAGATAATTAAAGGTGTTCAATATGACATTTACTAGCCAAGCCCGTGATTGAGATAAGCCTTGCTGCCCATTTTCTTCTCATAGTGGAGAAGTTCAGAAAATTCCTTCTTACAATGAAGAATGTTAGTATACAGACCTTCTCAAACCATTATAAATTACCTGTCTCACCCCTTACCCACTTACGAAAAGTCTCTCAATGTCTCTATCTTTGTTATCTTAAGTCCAACTCAAAGCTGTAAGCTACGTTGGAATCCTTGTGAAGAATACTTCACAATTATACAAGCCTCGTCAGGTAAAAGTTGGTTTTAGTTTTAATGCTGAATTATGAATGAATGGGAACTGTTTAGTTCGAAGCTTGTCGAAACCTATACGAAGCTTAAAATAATTATAGTTTGGTAAGTAGATGCTATGGTAATCTTATTCTTCATAATTTGTAGGCGAAGAACTTGATCCCTCGCAGTTATCAGAAGACAACTTTACACCGCAAAACATGAGAACGAGGTGAGTGGGAAGTTCAATTATTTACTATGTTGGTTGTCCTTAATTGCTTCGAATGATCAAATAAGTGTATTACGATGTAATTTGGTGTTTGGATGTGTTTCCATGTTGATATAATTGTTGTTGGAATGGTAATGATAATGATATTTATGATGCTGGAGTAAAACTTTTAAGTTACAGAAAGTTTCTGATAATCGGTATACGCAATGACCAATCGATAGCCCAAATCTATACTGATCGATCGCCAAACGTAAACGTTGCCCATATTCCCGAATTGTTTTCTGTTCCTTGCCACGTATGACTCCATTTATAACCATCAACGATGACTTTATGATTTCCAATTTCCATATCATCCCTCAATGTTAACGAAGCTAGGATGCTTTACACAAACATATTTGTACATATATTTTATTTATTTCTTTTACTTTTCTTTCTCTCTGCTACCGACTCCAAGTGGACATTCACATTAGTTCAAATGTAAATATTAAGTAATTATTTAGTCAACAAATTCATTTCCTCCATGAGAACTAAATCATGAATATGAGGACTTTTAAATAAATCCCCGTCTCC
This sequence comes from Lumnitzera racemosa, assembly GCA_024138005.1. NCBI lineage: Eukaryota > Viridiplantae > Streptophyta > Magnoliopsida > Myrtales > Combretaceae > Lumnitzera > Lumnitzera racemosa. The sequence goes on from JAMXBC010000008.1 coordinate 25,301,945, forward strand.
GGGTTATTCCGTAGAACTAAGAAATCTTTATTCCATAATTTTTCTAGCAAGCCCATAAAACATACTGAATTCACATATTCAAGTGTTATGTTATATTATCTATCCATAAGTCGAGATATTCGATTACAAATATTTCTTGATATGGCTTCTTAGTATTCCAAAAGAACTCAATAAAATTATTCTCATTAAAATAAATTACCGGTACTAGATGGATATCTCCCCGATATTGATATTCTTCGAGTAAATTGTGTTGTAATTAATATCTTCTATCATTAATACTATCTCTATTGATTAAATGGTAATTGTTACTAAATATTGCTAGCACTGTCTCTGTTAGTTGTGTTAAAACTGGTATTTCCTATGTATTAGTAATATTCCTATTAGACGTGTTAAGACTAGCATCTTCAAGCCTAGTACAATGACATGCTTTTAATTTATGTGATTGCTTTTACTACAATATGTTTCACATTGGACTGCGGTATATTGATTGCACACTAAAATAACCTACCATAATTATACTGGCTAAAGATAAATTGTCATGCAATGCACGATTTCCCCTTGCATTTTTTGAAGGCCATCTTTGCTACGTGATAGACAGAGAGAATTTACTCAATGAGAGTAAGTGAAATGCTACTTCATCATTTGCAAACTAAATGACTCAACAATTACCATGCATTTCTCAAAGCCAAGTTGCCACTCTACTATTTTGGGTTTGTGAACTTCTTAGAAGAAGAAGTTGCATCAAGAGAACTTATAGAGCATTTCCTTGAGATTATGCTAGGAGAAGACTGAATCCCCAATCCATGTTCAAGGAAGGGCTTATACCCTAAACTTTATGCTGGCTAAAAGAAGACCATGTGTAATGTTTTCATTACATGTGGTTGTCCATGTATAACATATGTTTGACAACTTGTTTGAGATTAATTATGCATGAGTAGTAATGAAAATATCACACTCACATCTAACTGAGTGGTGATTGATTGTTCCTTATATTCTACTTCATTTTGCAGGTTTTGGGATCTTTGTGTTTAACAAAAGAATCACTAGGGTAAGTGCAAGAACAATATGGGATGAATAGAAAGAACGTGGTCTAATTAGAAGAAACGACTTATTACTTATTCTTATCTTTTTGTATGTTTTAGTAAAAACCTCCGAAATTCTAGAGATAGAAACTTTTCTTTATTACGTTTTGAGATACAGTGAGACTTTATAATAAGATCTCTATTGTTAAAGAGTTTTCAGTTGTAAATGTTATTTTTTTTTTTTCAATGAATGAATAAATGTTTTTTATACTTCAAAAGTGTTTTATTGGTAATAAAACAGTTGTAGTTTGTTGTCACGACTAGGATCTCCTTATGGTGTGACATAGAGGTCAAAGGAATATGTGGGACTTAGACCCACCTATGAGGATACCACATGTATGTGTCATTACTTCCTTCTACACATGGACAAATAAATTTTGTGGAAGCCTCCAGCAGAGGAAAGGGTTGTTGGGGGGAACATCTCAAAGCATGGGGCAAAAGATCAAGCACGGCGACATGGGGTTGAAAAAAGGAAAGAGGGGTAAACTTTCTCGCAGCTTTTGACATAGTAGGCCGAAAAACTTGATGAGGAGGTTGATAAATCCCCATCTCCTTAAACGAGACTGATATGTATCTCATGCATGAAGAGTCACACTAAACAGCCATGGACATGGTCATCATACGGATTACAAATAATACGGCTATTGTGTAGGATATGAAATACAAAGAGGATAGTAGAGGATCAATAAGTCTCTTGAATTAGAAAGTTAATATCTACACCCACTTGGCTGGGACATGATGACTCTAAAGTGTATGGCGACAGAGGAGTGCTCATGTCGAGTTTACTTAAGTGTAGGTGGCTAGGTAAAGGATTGACAAAGTCATGTGACGCATTCTAGGATAAGCTGATCTAACGCAATGAGAAATGCAGAAAGCTGCATAGTTATCGATCCACGGTGTATCATGGTAAACACTATTTTCCTTCATGTCGGGCTATTGCTGGAAGCGAGTTTGGCTATAAAAGATTTAAGAGAGGAAAAGGTTGATCTATTAAGGGATTCATATCGAGAATTAAGACAGAAAAAAGGTAAATCTTTGTTTCTGGAGAACACGGTAAATATTCATGCACCCTGTGAAAGGAATTTTGGTAAAGGTTATCCTCCATCGGATAGGATCGGCTCGGCACGGTAGGACCGTCCAATTCATCTTCTAATTGATGAAATCCTTATTGCTGCATTTGCCAACTGGATCGTAGCTGTGAACTACGCATCTAGTACATACATCCTGGTTTGGGGTCCCAGACATTCCAAATTTTCTCTTATGATAAGTTAATAGTAATTCATTTATTTTTGCATTTTGAATTTTCACTGGGATCATTCTCTGCAAAACTCAAATGATTCCGACCATTCACTATGTGGCTCATTTTAAGTAGTCGGATGACAAAACACAAGCAAGCAATCTTAAAGCCGAAGAACTTAATTAGATAAGCAACTAAAACTGAAAAAAGTACATTTCCCTACCAAACGTAAGAGTTATGCAGCTAAGCTTTAAGTTGAAAATACTAATATCACTCAATAATATTATCGAGCTTCCCGTTAGCTAAAAGAGGCATATGTTTCACGGAAGAAACATCGTGCTCTTACTGGGGACAAAAGGTGCAAAATATCATAGGTAATCTAAGAAGATAAGAGGTCTCAGAGCAACATATGCCATTCGGAAAAGTGGTTCATATACAAACTTCGGCAGTAAACATTAAAGGCATGGAAAATAGAGACTAAACAAGTAGGAGACATAGCTGCCTGGTCGAGAGACTTTTGATGCGTCAAATGTTTATTATTAGTCGAACTTCTTTCACGTTGTTGTGCGCATTCGTTTGACGTCATTATCAGGGACATTAGCATCATTACCAAGGCCAGAAATGCTTGATAGCGAAGCCTGCTCATTGAAAAAGAATGAAGACCTTAGTAGTGTACACTTTGCCAAACATATCATATACACTCTACAATGTTGGAGCGGCCTGCATATTTCTGCAGTAGATGGAGATTAATGGAAGGTGGCAATGGTAATGTTGTAATCGTGAGATTCTACTAGAATGGGAGAAGGCAATGGAAAATTTTGTAATGAAACTGATTATTATCCAAGCTATAGGGATTTATTCTAAGAAAAATTTGCCCAGAAACATAGTCCACCAGTTCTTGGAACACTGCAACTCATGAATTTCATTTTAAAAGATGAAATCAAAATAAATAAGGGTATAAACGGAGACAATACGTATATTCACTGCCTCACATGGGCTATATCTCTCTATGTTAGCATAAAATGACCGCCATAGATTGGAAGATCACTTAAATTTCGGCAAGCAGATTCTATTGTATTTCAAGTTCACTTATGTACAATATATAACTCCTATGTTTTAGGTTGTGTTTGTCATATATTTACACAATTGGAGTATGTGTAAAGTGGCTTTCACCTTTTCTTATCCATCTTTTTTCTTCAAAAACATATTCACCTTAAAACTACTTATAGGTGAGCTAAAATTAAAGATTACGCTGCACCAAAGGAGTAAATTCTCCTAAATATGCAACATTAGAAAGGTTATCTTCATTGCACACACTAAAAAATGGCTCCAGATATATACATAAAGTACCAAACAAGATTACAACCCAAGTACAGACACTGCAACTTACAGTTTCATCAGGAACCACGGCATATCTCTCTGATGGAGAGACCCAGGTTTTACCTGTACAGACAATTGTCAGGTAACAACAGTAGAAACAGCATAATTGAATACTAATAGTAAAAGGCAGAATGCAGAACCTGATAATGGGTCAGCCTTTGAGGACTGCATCTCCATTCCACGCGATCCATCAACACTCAAAATGTCTATAATCTTTGGTACATTTCTACAAATCTCAGATCAGATTTCATCAGAGCAGCAATAACTAGGTGACTCATATCTATGCTGCAGTAAAATGGCATAAAAAGACCCTTAAGACAAACCAATATAGAGGAATATGCAACACACCGTGCTACAAATCGAATCAAAAAAGCAACACTTCCTTCTTATCCCCACCAGCTGGTGGCTATCAGACCAGCATTGCCAAGTCCACTCAACTAATGAACTTATATGCTCATCCAGCCATCTGTTTAGTTATCTCTTTAGTATTCAATTAGATGCCTATCAGCAATTATCAGGAATTTCTAGCAGATATAAAGGAAATTTCCATAGTTTTTCTACTTTAAAATCTTTCAAGCTAGTATTATGATTAGGATGATGCGATATTGTTTGTAAATCCGCTGTTCTTTAACCCTGTTGGGAACAAAAGCCAGAGCCAGGAAACTAGGATTGCTCATTATTCCACATAGAATGAAAATCCATACTTGTCACCTTCATTATGGAGCTGGAAATATGTCAAAAACTCAGTGTAAATTACTCTAAACCCCCTTATAAACTTTCGAGATTATACCAACACCCCCAATTCTTTTAATTGTCTAATGACTGAATAGTACTGGGAATTGAGAAAAATTTGTGCTGCAGTTACTTCAATGATTTAATGACAGAGAGAGATTTGATAAATTATGTTACAAAAAAAGTTCAAGAGGAATAGTTCCCCCATTAATCATCAGTCAAATAAAAAATACTGGTAAAGAAGCACAAGTATTAACGTAAAACACTGCAGGTAAAAAAGAAGAATCTTTCAATACATGCTTTTACCTGTCAATGGATTCCCCATGACCAAGTTGTCCATTTGTTCCTCTGCCCCAAGAGAACACATTCTGCCTTTCAGTCACTGCAAGCGTGTGCCTCCATCCACACGCTACCTGAACCACTTTCTGCAAATGTAAATACAAGTCACCACAAGAGCCTAGCATAGTGATGGAAGTTTCCAATGAGGCATCCAGTGAAACACATCGAGGAAAAAGAAAATGGATTCTATTAATCCAATAAAGGAAGGTAGAGAAATAAGGATATGCCTGTTCCTCAGGAAAGTTAACTTGCACAGGAGAGCAATGATCATCATTGTCACCAACTCCAACCTGTCCAAACTGTCAATGGAGAAGAAAATGAGAGAGAAAAGTTTATCAAGTGATTATTTTAATGAACACAATGTAGCAAAAGACCATTCAGGTTTGGAAGTGAAGATAGCTGCAGTTTTAGTGGCACAATGAGTGCCCATCAATGATAGTGTAGCACAATGCTTGACCAAGCATACAGAGACATACATAGAGACTGAAACATTCATAGAGATATATGAAAAAGGCAAAGATTTTTTTTTTTATTTTTAACTTTTAATTTTTTTTCACACACTAGCAAGATATTAGACTTCAATGTAATCAGCTAAGGATAGCATGGCTACCGTCAGCAATGACAAAAATTTTCCCTCATCAATGACACAAATTTTCACCAATCTTCACAAGTTTTGACAACTTTCATTTAGTGATAGTAGTAGATTCATGAGCCAAGGGAAAATGAGGTATCAAATTTAATTAAAGGGCCTCAAATGGCTGCTTTTTTCACAAATCACAGGCTATCTCAATAGGCAACCCATATACAACAAATTAGACTTTATTTTTGGGTAAATGACAAATTAGACTTGCATAGCCGAAATAATACATGTGGAAAATGACTTGTTTTTACCTTATTCCAACCCCAACCATAGAGCTTTCCATCAGATGTGAGCGCCATAGTGTGCCTCCAGCCACCAGATATCTGCAGAGAAGAGGAAAAAAAAATTTAATTACTGAAGATGAATGACTGATCAAACAAGAACCCAGCAGAATTTTGAGAGAAGCCAATTAACATCTAAACCAAACATTCCAAAAAAAAAAAATGGTCTATATATATATATATCTGTGTGAAAACACATCTTAAAGTTGAATGGGAAAGAACAGAAAAGAAAAGGCTGAACCAGATATCATAGCTTCATGCAAAATAATCAAGCCCCTATTTTTTATATTAGGAATGAAGAAATGAGGTCAGTTTACCATATTGTCAATATCACATAAAGGCTCAAGACCAATTTTGACTGAAGATCAATTCTGGACATTCCACTAAGAACTCAACTTTAATTGATAGGATAAAGCATTTTGCTAATGCAAGTTTTACCGTTATGCAACAGTAAAATATCACTTACAACAACATATCTGTGTAGACAAGCATGTCAGTGCCCGAGTGTGTGCATGTGCATTTCAATGTGAGAGAGAGACAATGTGTATTGAATTACTGATTCCATCGGGAAACCACCTGTGATATAAAACTTCCAGACAAAGCTTCCAGCTTATGAGGGACAAGGTGATCCTCAAAATCACCATGCCCTAGCTGACCATACTTGCTCCAACCAAAAGTATACAAACCACCAGATCCAGAAACTGAGATGGTATGCCGCCATCCACAAGCCACCATAACCCATTTTTCACCCTGAAACATAGAAGTATTTAAAAGAATTGATTTAACTTGTATTTTAGACAATGAAGTTTTACTTCAAAGTCCAGTTAGTTCACCCATATCAGAAGCTAGTATAGAGCCTCAGATAAATTTCCCCCATGTTAAACTTTTTGTTTTATTTTTGGTAATTGTATGTTAGATTTGATGGTGCTCTATGCTGGCAAATCTTATTTGACAAACAAGAACAACATTCCAAGCAGTTATGCACAGCTGAACATTCAAAACCATCAGCAGAACTTTAGAAATAAGTAGATATAATAGGGAATCCAATTTAACATATGGGAACAAAGCACTGAATTTAGTGTCTCACTTTTTGTCACTCTGTAGTCTCTAATTTATAACTTTCCATTTTTTACCTTGTTCCTTGCATCTTAGTCTGTAAGTTGGGTGGAAATCAACCGGCTTTTCAAGGCACATTTCTCCTTCGTTGACATTGGGAAACAATTACTAGGTTTTCATGCTTAGATGAACATTTTTTTTCTCTGTGTGTGTGTGTATATAAATATAAGGAGCTACTTACAAGTAGGTTAATTTTCAGCATATATTGTCCAATACAAGGTTTATATAGTTTATATTGACGAAAACAAAGATTGATTTTTTTCAAATCCAAATTGCTTCAGCAAGTGGTCTAAAGACATACATTGCATCAAGTATGATGCAAGCAGAAATCACATGTTAGTAGAGCAAATAAAGAATATATCCACAATATTTCATAACATACATGAACAGCAGATACTTTTCCAGGGATTAATCGATCATTTCTGTCACCTAATCCCAGGTTTCCATAGCGGCCCCATCCCCAACCATAAAGCTCTCCATCTTCTGTTACAGCAGCTGTATGCTCAGCTCCAGCAGCAACAATTTTTACAGGAATTCCCTGCAAGAAATATGTCACCGAGCACATAAACCATCTTATCAAAACAGCTAAAACATGGATATTAGACTCTGAATGCCAAAGTGTCCCAGTCCCATGGCACAAGCTCAGCTTGATAATGATTAAGAAAAAGTTCAGACAGCCTGCACATAGGAGGATGGACTACTTCGCTCAGAAAGTGTCAACCCAGAATGAACCAGCTTTTAGTGATCGATAGGAAGGTAAAGGAGTTTGCCATGCTTCTATCCAATTTGGTATTAGCTAAGATGAGAAACCAAAGGAAACTACACAATGACAAGAGCAAGAGTGACGAATTGTGGGGTAAGTCATGCAGGAAATAGGCACATCCTAGTATCACTTCAATGAATGTGAGGATTTTATTTTAACCGTCCATATTCCTTTCTTAACAATTTATTATTTTTATTATTTTTTACCCAAAAGGAGAGAAGCAATGGGTTCATATGCATGCACTATACATGCCTATATAGGTTAAAGCATAAAAGATCAGTAAGTTAGTACGATATTAAAATAAGGAACAGAGTCAGCAGTCACAGGAAATGTATGACTGATCAAATTCCTTATTTACTTTTGATTATCTAACATTCCACAATATCAATTTCTAGTTGTGGTGGTCCTAAAATACTTGGTGCATAATGAGACAGGTATTTCCACCTGGTTTGACAAGAATAGAGAAGGCATATATCCTGTTAATTTCAACAGTAATAGTCCAATAAAGTTCATCAGATGCTTCTCACAATCCCTTCCCTTCATGGTCATTGTAATCATTTTTAGGGACAGTAAATTTTCAACTAAAAGACAGTGGTTGTGATGAATCAGTCCACATCACACGTAAGCTGTCTCTCTTTATTACAACCATCTAATTCTTATTTCCTTTAGGTGATGCATTCACCAGAAATGACACAGGATTCCTCGCAACTTCTTTGTGGTCCAGGAACAGAATGGTGTAACATTACATTACCAATTGATGGCGAAAGAGCAGGTGTATTTTTCCAGTACTTTTAAGACCATTTTGAACCCAAAAAAATGCACTAGTGAATTTTAAGAGAGATTTTTTTTTTTTTGGTGGTTTGGGATGGGGGAGTGGAGGTTGTCGCATTCTTGCACATATAAACATACCCATTCACAGCACTCAGCAGAAACAAATAGTTAGCACTGGATTCTAGTTGACTACACCTACAATGCAGGTATAGTTTATTCTTTTCTTATAGGGGCAAAAAGGATGCTTTATCAGTGCAAGATATATCTTCTAGCAAATTCACTCCAAAATGCACTATATGCTGTCTGGTACACCAAAAATGTCAAAATATAAAATACATATTTTTTATGATAGAAAGATTTGCTTCTTTAAGGAAAAAAAATCTCTTTGTTTTTCATTCCAAACAACCCAAGAATATCTCATTAGTTCCTATAATCCGCCTCACTCATTTAAGAGTTGTTTCACAACTGAATCGTCATTAGTCCAGCTAAGATAAGTAAGCCTTATAAGAAAGTTTTGTTGTGTTGTGGTCCATTGAAACAAACAAATAGATAAGCTGTAATTAATTTCTAAATTACATGCTCAAGCCATATAAATACCTGAAAAGCCTGTATTTTTTGTGGTAGAAGAGAATCCTCCGTGGTGCCAAGACCAAGTTGACCATTTTGATTCCTCCCCCAACTTCAGTGAAATCCAAACAAAACCATGAGTAAATTATGTGCTTACCTTTAACAAAATCCTTGATGAACAGTCAACAAAAGACAACAGCAAGATGGAGCCATCCGTTCATCAATAAAAAGCACATCAACATATCAACAGAAGGCATAATGATGAAAAAACCTACACAACTTGTTTCATGTTCAAATTTTATCTCCATCTTTTTCATTTGGTATTCCTAGACCTACTCATAATATTATTTTCACAGCATTTTGGTTGCAATAACAATTCTCATACCAAATCTCTAAGCTTCCGATAGTGTCTGAAATTTAGTCTATACATGTTGCACTCAGTCCTACTGACCTGCTAAAGCTGTAACTGTTATATGGCTAGAGAACCTTATGGGTGCAAAGAAGGATCAAAGGCAAATAAATGCAAATCGTCAAAACGTCATCTCACTAAATCATTCATAGAAAAATTCACATCCCAAGCCACGATAAGCTGCACTTGCCTGATGAAAACTTCAGCAAGCCTTGCCCTGGTCATATCATGTCGAGCAAGAGCTCGAGGGAAAAGGTAGAGCTGCGAAGGTATTGATCCTTACAAACAGGAAAGGGAGATTTTGGACCCAATAAGCAAATGGAAACACTCACATAACAAACTGATCTTTTGTTCAATTCTCAACCCATGACTAGTGTCATGAAATCATCATACAAATTAGATGAGATAGGAATGAGAGAATCTAAGAGTATATAATAGATATTTAAAATCAGTGAGGGCAAGCTTTGGTGCACCTAATTAAACTGCTCCCTCAGTAACAAAATGGTCACAGATTCCAGGTGGTGAATGAGCCTCTTGGCAAGATTGACAACGTTTGTTGCTTTCATAACATGAAACAAGTTGTGTAGTTTTTATAACCTCCATCCCCCATTTGTGTAAAGTCATACACATGCAATCTCCTTCCTCCATAACCCACCTAGCCGGGAAAGTGCTTCCCCACCATTAAGTAGGCAAACCTCCTTAATTAGGTATGTTTATGTTTACAAATTTGACAATGCTCTGTGTCTCAAGACTTCTTTAAGTTAATCACATCTCATTTGACAAGTCGGACTTTAGGTTGAGGGATCCAACACCTAACAGAGCTTGGATGAGGTGAAACTGCTTGAACATGGCCAAGGAAACTTCATCCTTTCTAAAGCCATCAATGAATCACCTATATTCTAAAACTTTTTGCATCTTTTTATAACATCACTTGTTCCTGCTCAAGAGTTGAGATTTATATGATGTTACATAAGGTGTGATTCATTAAGTTGGGCCCTAGTAGTTTCAATAGAGAAACATCTCTAGAAAAGGTCCTACTTGAGAGGAATTGTATAATTTCAGTGCAACAGATTGATAAACAACCTTCCCCATATATCAATAAATCTCAGCTGCAGTCCTTGATTTCTAGGTGGCTATTTAACTTTGATAAAGCAAATCAACATAAATCTTGTGCAGTTCAAATACTGCAGCTATGATCACTGGAATAGCCACAAATGATATTATACCATGAAAATAGCCATTTAACTTCTAAGCATGACCTCCATGAGCAATGCATTCAACCCATATCTACATTTTATAGACTCCCATCCACAAAGTATGTATCCAGGAAGACCTCGGTCTGACGAATACATGTGAACAGCTATATATAAACTAACCACCTGGGGTTAATAGTAAGTAATAATGTATATGCAGTTCAAGCTTCCTCAGACATAGACAAAGAAACAGAGTGAAAAAGGATAACTACGCAAGGGAAATAAAACATCTTCATTCGGTAATGGGATTTGAATATACCCAACATTCAGAAAATTAGCAATCTTTCACAGATAATCATGACAAACAACAGGAGCTTGATGATTGAAGATTGACCTAAAACTAGGAATAATAACAACTGACCTCTGCACTTCACCTTCCATGGTTACAGCTAAACAATGGCTGTCCCCACAAGCAATTTGCTTTATTCTCAAACCCTGCAATGCTTTAATTGGCTGGGGAGTGAATAAATCACTTGAATTGCCATGGCCCAACCTTCCGAAGTCACCCCTGTTGAAAAGGAAAGTGCAATACACTTTATGCAACAAGGTTTCAATTATTGCAATTCTTGAAATATCAAGTAACAATAAGATCAATTGATTATGGTAGAAATTAAATATAATATCAAAGTGGCCTGAATTCAAGTCTCCATATCATTGTTTGACTCCCATATAACTAAATTTATGCAATGGACCATAATTAACTTTTACATAGGGATCTGTTGAAATATAAAGTATATAGACCACACCTATTTGTAAACCTAAGCTTCTGTGGTGATTGGTTGCACTATTAAATTTAATGTCGATCATACATGCTAAGAAATAACATAAATCACTTCTGGTTTACATGAAAGGAGAAAGATCTGACTGATAAAGGAAAGAAAGTCAATGAATTCTCCTAGAAAGAAAATGGGGCACCTGTTTGCCTCTGCCAATGTATTACACCATATTTTCAGGTGATCTTTTCAATTTATTGTTCCTAAACTAGTTGGCTGAATCATTAAGCATACACTTGCAGCACTAGTCTTCCATCTTTAGGTCAACAACTATCCAAACTTCTGACTGCAATCTTTCAGATAAAAAGAAACTTTATCTCTAAATAATTTTCTAGCTACATCCAGCCACGCCATAAAATCTCTTCCGCTTGGATAAAGCCAAGTCCAACACAAAGCTCAACGAGAAATTAATACATACACAACAAAGTTCAACAATGAGTACAATAAACCAGAAAGCTGATTTTAAATTGTAGATCGAGAAGATCCATAGACGTACCATCCCCAACTAAATAATTCCATACACGACTCAGAGTATGCCATTGTATGATCAGCTCCACAAACAACGGAGACTATTTCACGGTCATCTAATGCACTCAACTGAGTAGGTAAATAACGATCTTCAGCATCTCCATGGCCTAACTGACCATCCTCTCCTCGTCCCCAGGAGCAGACAATGTTTCCAGCTGGACAAATATACCACATATCAACATGAGGATACATGATAACTGTGTAATAATAGCCTATATTCCTAAAAACAAACAAAGAGTCTCCGACCAATACCACAATGCTGGACTTCATTGTTTTCATAAATGAGGTACAAAATTTTAGTCATTCAATTCACTAACTGCAATAGGCATTGGATTCGGTTCCCACTTGGACTTAGCTTCAGGCATCGATTCCAGTCAATCGGGCACTGAAACACCAAACTTGGGTCATAGATACGGAAGAACCCACAATATTTCTGTTTGTTGTAATGGCATCAAAGACACCATGGATCCAATTACCATAGCACTGCTTATGGCAAACGAAACCACTTTATTTAATCATCATCATTATTACACCCCTTTAGGTGTAAGTTGTAGATATGAGGATCACTGCGGAATAATGTCAATCACAAGTCCTAACGAGTCTCTTCACTCCGCCCAAAAGCAGAACCCCCATAAATAAATACAATCACAAAGCAGAAAATATGCATCTAGCCAGGCAACTGACTGTACAAACAAACAAGTAAGTTCCTTGAATTGAAGAACAACATCGTCATCATGTAAACCTGAAAAAAAAAAAAAAAAAAAAAAAAAAAAATCTATTCTACTAATAAAATGACAACATTGGAGTAAAGCATAAGCAACAATCACCTAACATAACATAAACTTAAACTGAAGTATCTTCGAATTATGCTTTGCAAAAACCGAAATACGAAAACTGAAGCATCTTAAATTATGCTTACAAAGAAGAGCAACCGAGTGGCTAGCCCCAGCAGAAACAAAAAGCACTCGACGAACAGGTGCACTCGCTTCCTCGACACTCATTTCCATGTCTTCTTCCATTATTTTCTCCCCCTTCCACTCACAGCAAAATAAATAACTGCGCACTTAGACTAAAGACAACACAAACTTCTAGATAAAAAAGAACAAAAGGGTCTAAGAAAGAGTGAGATCTTCTTGTGTGCCAACTGTCTTTGAACAGGAAAAACAAATATAGTTTTAGAAGTAGCAGCAGCAATAGCAGCAAAGGGTCCTAAAATTATAAAGAGAAGAAAAGAAAATACAAGACAAGACAGTACAAAGGCAGCAATAGCCAAGTAATGTAATTAATGAGTTGGAGAAAGGGTTGGAGGGGGCAATAACAATTTATAGCAGACTATAATTTCTGGTAAATGAATGTGATGTCACCCCCGCCCATCCACGTGTGTATAAATTAATAAATTATAATACATAATCTAAGTCCTTCTCACAATGTAACCACATGTAGTCACCATAACTTATAATAAATTATACAATAATATATTTTATTGTGTCACCCCCAATCCACGTGTATAAATTAATAATTTATAATACGTAATCTAAGTACTTCCCATAATATAACCACATATAGTCATCATAATTTATAATAAATTATACAATTATATATTTTACTGTGTCACCGATGATTATCATGTACTTCCAAGTCGCAATGTAGCCACAAACGGCAACTATGTAGTACTGATAAATTATACGATGACATTTTTTATTGTGTGACTCGTGTGCTAAATACTATATTCGATTATAAAAATGTTAAGAGATATGTTTTTCAATTCTATACCATTCATACTTTAATGAAAATATCTTCTACTGTAATAGTAACTGCAAATAAGGTTTTAATGCTAAGTACAATCTTTATATTTGTTTTACGTGCATATAGCTTATTTATTTTTCAAATTAAACATTTAGATCTCAAATCTTTGATAATAATGCTTTTAGATTCTATTTCATAATTTTACCGTTGGATAAAGCAATAAAAGTACTTAAAATTTAAAATAAGATATCTTGAGAGGAAAGGTAAAAGATCATATAAGAGTTGAAATGCATTTTTTAAAAAATAAATAAAGGTTAAAAACACATAAAGTATTCCTAAATTATACTATAATATAATTTTACCGTGTTGCTCATGCTGCCATGTACTATATACTTCTAATTTTATTTCTACAACATGATAATATATCTTCTACTATCTAGTTGAATTTGATTTATTTGAAGTCAAATTTGAGATCGATATTTCCTTGGAGATTTTTTATGTCAAGTACTTTGCTTTTCTTTTTATAAAAAAGAAATATATGTATTATATATATTAGGGAAAAAATAGACATTTTAACTTACACACCTAACACAATTATCTCCCTCAAAAGATATTTTTTCCACGTAAATACAATATAAACTTTCATCTTGTCTTAATAAATATAACACAGATCTTAGTGGAAGAAAGAACTTATGTGGTTTTCACATGGTGGTGTATACCTCTAATCAAAGGGATTTGAATGCCAGAAGAAATTATTTCATTTCGGCAATTAAAAATTCACTTAGGAAAATGAAATTATAGAATTTAAAAAGTCTTTGGTATCTTGCATGCTTAAAAGAAAAAGGAAACTAAGCGGCTTGCGGGAATTGACAATGCACTTGCAATCTTGCCCACGTTCTTTATCACTAATTTGGAAAAAGTAAATCAATTTTTTTATGGAGAGGAGTGTCTTTGGAGGAGAAAATTAAGAGCTAAATGGATAAAAGATGAAAGATATGATATTATCATTCTTTGGTCTTAAGTAGAAGAGAAAAAAGCTAGCTCCTTCACATAATTGGGAATAGGATTTATGACACGGCAGCTATTCATGATCATATAAGATCGTATTTTGAAAAAAATTTTAATACTAAAAAGAAGGAGCATTCTAATGAATCTATTCCTTAAGTAGTTGAGATATGGTCTTCTCATGCAAGCTTCACAAAGCATAGCGAAACCTTTGGATAAAAGAGGGGTCTTTGAAGTTATGGTGTCCATCGGGTCATAGAAAGCACTAGATATGAATAGGCTTGATACTTATTTTTTTAGAAAATGTTGGGAAATAATTGGCTCTTCAATGCAAAGTGTTCAAACTCAATAAGTTTTTATCTCAAAGTAAGTAAGGAGGCACAACTCATATTAATAGTATAATCCTATTGGGCTTTGTAGAAATTTTTACAAGATAATTTCAAAGATCTTAGTGATCAAACTTGAGCTCTTTCTAGATTATATGTCCTATGCAATCAAGCTTCATACCTAGCGAAAAAAAGGTAAGAAACATAATTTTGATGGATGAAGTTTTATACTATTGCCATGAAGAGAAAAAAAAAAAAAAAGGAAAGGATGCATAGATTATTATCATGTTAGATTTTGGGAAAACATATGACAAAATGTAATGAGATTTTATTTACTAGGCTTTATCTAGTTTAGTTTTCCTTTATGGTAGATAGGACTAATAGATGAATGAAAGTTTTGGTGAGTAGAACTCTCTCCCTTGCTCTTCATCCAAGAACAGGCATTTATCAAAGTGATCTATATTTACCTTATCCATTTATATTAAATTTAGAACTCTTGAGCACAGCAATAGAACATGAAATCCAAAGGGTGCTTGGAATTGCTTCAAGATTAGAGGCAGTGACCTAAACGTTTCTCATGTTGCTTTTATTGATAAAATAGTATTGATAGAAAAGCATCAAGAAAGAATGTTGTGACCATAGATAACATCATTCAAGGTTCTTTTTTAATACTTCTAGATTAAGGTCAACCATAGAAAATCCATTAATTTTCTTACACTTCACCAAAAACCAGAGAGAAGGTAATTCAAATTCTTGGTTACATAGAAGTCTTCTATTTTGGAAAATATTGAGGATATCCTCTCAATTAAGGACTAAAATTAGAATTGCTTCATTAAACTTTACAATTGAAAACACACAAAAGAAGTTGAGCAAATGGAAAGCTAAGCAACTAAGTATGATAGATAGAATAAGTTTGGCTTAATTTGTGCTAGAGGCATTACCTAGTAAGAAATTTGTCGTAGAGGATGAAAATGAGAATGACCCAATTTATTGAGAAAAAATTCAATGGATAATATAAGTTACGTGTTATGTACATATAATGTATAAATATCAATAAAATATTAATATATATATAACATATGCAAATCATGAATAGTAATTGATTTGAAAACTACTCCTTCTATTATTATTCGTGCCAATATTTTATTAGTACTTATACGTCACTTACTACCTAACAAATCTTTTTTCCAATTTATTATGAACTTCTTATGGAATGGTATAGGAGAAGAGGAAAGAGTGAATTAGGTTAATTAGGAAAATTACCACCCTTAAGCAGTTGGGATGTTTAGGTCTAATAAGCCTAAACATAAGAATTAATATTTATATTAACATTTTTTTTAGAAGCAAAGAGAAGGAAAGTTGTCAAGATAGATTTAGTTAAAGTTAGATGCAATCAACTTTTGAAATGGAGAACTAATAAAATAATTTAATTCAACTTCCTCTTTTTTCAAAGAATCATATGACGGTTAGAACTGGGTAAAAATTAAAAGCTTTTGTAGCGATCAATAGTAGAATCACAAGTTTCCAGCTTAATTGAAGGGGGAACCATCTAATGAGACAACTAATTCATGGCTTTGTAATGTAAAAGCAACAAATTTACTAATTAGAAATTATTGGATAGCATAGAGGGGATGTAATGACAATAAGTTGGACATTCAATCATTGCCTATTTTAGGAAAAATTACTAGGCCTATAATGTTAATACCATCAAGGTAAGATCAAAAGGAGTGCCCCTCGGTTACTTGAATTAATTGTTCTCTAAGTGATATATACTCACAAATGATAATGGAAGGAATCATGCTTTAAGAAATTAGGGATGGATATAAGCCATGAATTTCCCTCCGAAAATTACTACTCTGGAGATAAAGTAAGAAATTACAAATCAATTCAGCTCAAGATCATTTTTTAAATAAGCTAAGAGATCATTTTTTAAATAAGCTAAGCTTAGGCTCAATACGAAGTTTCTTCGTCTAAAGGAGTCAAGCTTGAGCTTATAATTTTTAAGCTCAATAAAAGCTCGCTTGACTCAAGCTCAATAAGTTTTACATGACCAAGTCTTTAAAACTCATCTTGGCTTGGCTTGTTTATTACCCCACTTATACTTCTCAAAGGCTTCTTATTCATTCTTCACTTCTTTCATAGATATAGGCAATAACACAATCCTTTAACTAATTCTTGTGAAAGTGTAGGAGTTGTTGAAACTAGTTCTTTTGTCAAAATAATATGGTTGGCTCAAAAGCATCCGGCTACCTACATCAAGATTACATCACAAATAATGGTGTCAACATATTTACCAATAGAGAATGAAATCTATACCTACTAATTTGTTCATACAGAGCCTTTGTTATCGAACCATTCAAGCCTATATGGAGATGTATATGAACTAGTTTGCAAGGTCATCTTCTTAATTCATTTTTTCAATGCCACATTAGCATAACTCCCCATCAATAATCAAAGGAGCATGTCTATCCTATACCTAATACCTATTATGAAACATATTCTCCCCCTAATTGCTATCTTACCTAAGGCATAACTGTAAGCTCCTCTCAAATATAAGACTTAGCACAATCCCTCTTTAACCTTTATTACATCCTTCTTTTCACTGTAAATGGCTATTTTTTTCTCATTATTAGCTAAGGTCTCATTGTCTGCCTATCAATTTCAAATTTTGGAATCTCACTCTTGGCTGTTGTTATCCTTTGATTAAGACATGTAGATGTTAAACAACTAAACACCAAACATTTGAAACATTTGATCTTACACAATTAATGCATAACTTCCCTTTTCTCCAACTTTTGCATTTTGTGCACATTATCAATGTTATAACCTCTACCCCTCCTATCTTTAATGCTAGCTTTTCATTCTTACTAAGATATACAATATGTCTGTATGAGTTATCTCCTTTTCTAGTTTATATGGAAGTTCCAGTGATCTTACTAAATCCCTTTATCGTTGTTTCTCCACCTTAAGAGCAAGTTTGATCACATTAACCAAACTATTGTAGCGCTATAACTTTATAATGCTAAAAATTTCATATTTTAGATCAATAACGAACCTAGTTATGGTTTACTCCTTAAGTTTAGTCACTTCATAACTAATCATCAAGGTTTCACATCTATCACATAATTGGCAAACATACTCTTCCCTATCGTAATCCTTAAAGCTTTATAAATAACTATTAGTGATATTCACCAGGCAAGAACCTCTTTTACATCACCCATTTCATTGTTTCTAATGCTCTAATTCACCAAAGATTAGCATGTCCAACAAACTCTAATCCTTAGTAGGCTTGTCAAAATCATATTTGAAGATCATTTCGATTTTTTTACTCCCAATTGAGATAGTTGTCAAGACAATTGCTATCATTAAATGGTAATATCTTCAATTTAATGGTTTCAATTCCTTGTAACTATCTATTACGTACTGAAATTGTTAATATCTCATTTTGTTGATTTCATATTTCCCTATGTCCCTTGTTACCACTAGCATGCCCATTACCTCTGTTATGCTAACCACTACCACTAACACTACATCTTCTACTAACATTATACTTACCATTATCAGTACACCCATCTACCCTAAGTATTTCCCTTATCTTCTTCTACATCACAATAAATGTATACAATGGTTTAATTAACTCCCACAATTGCTAACCTACATTCAAATATTCTACATTAATACCTCTTATGATCGTTATCACTATTACCATGCTCACTAACATAGACATTTTTTACTAAACATCTTATTGATTACATACAAACCTTAATAAAGTTAAATTTAATAAAGAAATCCACATAACAATCACCAACTACACCATAGCCAGCAAAAAAATCTAATTCAATCTACAATAGCCAAATTTTATCAAGAAAAAGTAGTACTTAAAATACTCTTTGGAAAGTACGTTACAACTATAGCTATAATAAAAGAATATAATATGATCTAAGAGATCTTTGAGATAAAGTAATAAGGACTGGCAATTGTTAACTGATGAAAATATAAAAATTTGACACTTTGATTATACGATTGATATAGAGCAATTAAAAGGATAAGAATGATTATTGAATTGGATATTATGCATCGACTCAAGAATCAAATTTGTAAATCGATTATAAGATTGATATAACTCATAATCCATAATTTATTGAGAGGGTTGATTATTATGATATTGATACAACTCATAATATCTAATAATCAAGAAATTCATTACAACCTAAAGATTATATTAGTAAGAACAATTTTGAAGAGATAACTACTCTATCAATGAATGATATTCAATACTTAAAAGAATGTAACTTATATATTTAATACAAACAAACCCTTATTGACATGTGACTAAGAGTAAGTCATTAAAATAATTAAGACATGCCTAATTAAAAATAACTCATAAGTTTGTAAAAGATGTAAAATTTAAAAACAAAGTCGTCCTTAAGCTTTTTCACCTCTATTTTATTCTAAGCCCTTTTTTATTTAACCCTACTTCATCTAGGCTTCAGCCATGTCTACTTTAGGATCTTAAAGTCACTTCTCTGGTCTTGATTCCCATCACTCAATTTAACTATTTCCTTTTGTATGATAAACATATTGAATGAGAGCTTGGTTTCAGCCTTTCACTATAATGTTTTTTAAAAATATAGGGTGCTTCTAAAATAGCTATCCCTTTTCATGTTACATGCCATCTTAAAGTTTTAGCCATCAACATTAACTTTTTTATTTCCTTAGCATATTAGAAGAATGGGACGATTCTAATATTTTAAATGCATTAAGTTTTAGGATATTTGAAATACTTTCATAAATTATTGGTCAACTAAATACAAACTCATGAACTCCCAAAATATAATTTCACCTCCCTATAACTTTTCAAAATATGCAAATAACCGTAAGTTGACCCAAAGCTAGTGCTAAAAGCGTCGTAAATAGTGCCAGTTTTAATGGTCATTTAGGACTTATATATACATTTCTAGAGATTATGAACGATGAAATCATATTATATGAGTTTTGGGGACTATTTGTATAAGTGGTTCTAGTGAGTGCAAATGAAGCCTATATCTTTATCTTTTGCTTTTTCTTTATCTTCCTACCTTCCATATCTACTTTTTCTCTTTTAAAAATAAAATAAAGTAGAAAATGGCTATGTAAGCCCTATGAAATTTACGCAGTAACACTCACTCTAGAATTTAGGACCCATAATAATGTCTCTTATTAGTATTGCTTTCTTTCATCAAGGAAGATTGTCGCTAAAGAGGATGGAGACAACCCATATAATTGAACAAACACAAGCTACAAAGGCAACTGAAGGTGATTTCAATGCAATCACTTTAATACTTAAGTTAGTAGGGCTAAGGAGAGTATAAGGAAATGAGTGATGTAAGCAAGAAGTAGGGTTTAAATCCTTTTACTTATGGAGTCACCTTATACTTATAGGAATGATAGGTAGGATATATTGGTTAATGTATGATTAGATGTCCTAACAAGGTTGATAATTGTGCTTAAAGCTTAACCTTGGTTAATGTATGATCAGATGTGCTTTAGAGAGCTTAACCTTAACCCTAACTAAGTCGATCAAAGGCTTTTAAGCTTGGTTTATGCTTTAAGGAGGTAACCATAAACTTGAAAGCCTATGTACAAAATAAGCTATCAAAATCTCCAATTTGAATCTAACTATATAACAAGATACCAAAAATTAAGTGAAGTGACAATGTAACTTTAAATTTTCAAACTAAGTTCATTTACTAATTTTCATGCAAACAATCAGTTAGTTAGGCTCTAATCACTATGGAATAGAATTTTATAATTTTAGTTACAAGTTGTAAAATGTCACTTAGAATAAACTATAAGACCTTATAATTGATTTAGTTAGGTGAAATTACACATGAGGTATATACGAATAGGTCCTAGATAATTAATAGATTTAACCGATGCATTATATTATGGATCATGTAAGCAATAATTATGTTACAACATACTTAAAATAACAACAAATATGGCAAAAAATAAAAGTGCCTAGTTAGAAGACTATTGAGAGGGACAATTTTAATTGGGATTGTGCTGGAAAATCTATAACAATAACAATATACAGTTATGTGTAAAAGTCACTTATTCTTATTTAAAATGTAAAGTGGAGCTACCCTTATTTGACCATAAGTAACTTAATACACCTAGAGGACCTATGAAACATTTCAATAAAAAAAATTATTTTTATAATAAAAATGATTTTCTAAATCTAATATATATATATATATATAGGTAAATTCCGCAATTTCTTAGCCTTTTAACTTAAATTCATTAAACTTAAGCTAAAACATCCTTTTATCCCTCTTAATTAGCCAGGAAAACTCTACCACCAATAGCTACACCATCGTCATAAGGAACTCACATCACTAATCAATTTTTCTTGCAAAATTAGGTACAATTATCAAACTTTCATGATTAATTCTAAACAATTATATTTCAGGATTATTTGACCTTTAGTATGTATTTATGAAGTTCATTTTATAAATTAATCATGGGATATATAACACTATCTTCACATCTCTAATATTATTATATTTGATAAAATAGTTATTATTAAATGTAGCAAATGTTGTTGTCTTGACACTATTTTGTTATGTTAGTTTATTTATTTTGTTAATTTCAAAGTTACGAACTTTAATTTCAAAAAATTGAACTTTGGAAATTATGGAAATTGTTATTCTCTCATAGTTAGTTATTTTATTAAATAAAATAGTTTTTTTCAATTAATAAACCTAGCTTGACATTGATAAGGAGTATTTTAAAGGTTAGATATAATGTTATAAATAAGTTGTATGAATCATGTAATTGAATGGGCATATTTAGATAATTTTTTGATAATTTAGGGGCTAAAATGAAATAAGGTAAAAACAGTAAACAAATTAATCAAATTGCCAAACTTTTGAGACTGAAATGTAAAATTTCTAAAGTGTGCAAAATTTTTTTTATTTGAAATTTGATGAGGTATACTAATTATTCCACAAGTAAGGAGTTTTTAAAGAGATAATATGGTTAAACTATAATTATAAATTTATATTACTAAGGCATTTCACTTTTCGCCAATTAAATCTTCATATATTGACAAGTTTTTAGTGCTCATTAGAATGGAGTCTTATGGTGTATATGGATTTTTTTCAAGTATATAATTGAAATTGAACAAAAGCTTCAATTTTTGTAAGTTATAGATGTCATTAGTGCATTTTGTTTTATAATTTTAGCATTTTCATATACTTTTATATATTATGTGGTTTTGTAAGGTTTATAAGAAGTGCTTAAGTGACTGGTTGTGTATAGGGGTAGAAAGGTAACTTGCATCGTTCTTTGTTGTAGGTGAAGCATGTATTTAGATTTGTCCTAATTTTGTAAGTTTAATAGTACTAATTTTGCTATTCTTAGATGAGTATATTATTTTTCCACAAATAAAAGTATTATAAGGGCCATATTATCTTTTGACAATTGTCCTAAATTTAACTTCTATGCTTAGTAGCAAAAACTTCTTTTTAATATGAATTTAAAGACATGTTACATGTAGTTTTTGGGTAATGAACCAAAGTTACATAAACTACTTTTCAATACATATGCATCTATTATGAAGACCATTTTTCTTAAGTTTAAGCTATGTGTAGCTATCTGATAGGTTGCTCTTAGAGTTTTATGCAAACCTAATGAGTATGTATCTATTTCGATACAAGTTAAGTAGTATATATGTACATACATCTCTATTATATGTATTCATGTGGTCACTTTATTCATTTATATTGAAAACTTATTGATTGGCATACTTTAAAGTAATTTGGTTATTTAAGTCTTACATACACCAAGTTTATGGTAACAACTAAACAATTAGTTAATATCATAGGTGATATATGCGATAGATTGTTATGACTAAACAACATACTTAAGGCACGACAAGCTAGTTATTTAATGGCAATTCATTATCTATTGAGTAATTGATACCTTTCTATGTGTAACCTTTCTATTTGTTTATTTTCACTTGATACATGATTAGGAAATGACTATTCCATTAAACTTTTTTTCTTCTTTTTTTTTCCTTTATAAGGAATAAAAATTATCTTTTATAAGGTGGTTTTATTTATTCATTTTGGACAAAAATAGGCTTTATAATTATGTGACAATCATACCTTCACCAAAAGCTACTACTATTATTACATCATCAGCACTATAATTAGTAGCACCATTGTCGTCACTACCACCCTAACACCACTACCTTAATCGCACCATTACCTTTGTCATGAGCTCCACCCTTATAACACTAGTATCATCATTATCATACCGATCAAAGTTACCACATTTGCACCATCACTAACTACTCTACACTAGCACCATCATTGTTGTTATCACAAACATTGATACTACTATCACTATTGCCATAAACTACACAACCATTAGTACTAATTCCTACCACCCATGACCATAACCACCATAACCTCCTCCCCCTCCTTTATGACTATTAAAATCAATAAAATCATTATTACCATCACCGTTGCTGATAAGGAACAAGGATCAATCATGCACTCTCAAGCCTGAAGGCTTTCTCAAATGGTTCGTCGATTTGTCCGAGGTGAGTTAAGTGCCGAAGAGCAATGTCTACCCTAGTTCGATCTACTGAGCTACTTCGCTCTTCACACCATCCAAGACACTGCCAAGTTGATCAGCCAACGTATCGAGCCGACCCCTCCATAACACACCAGTCTAAGCACCAAATCTAGATACAGCCATCTCCATAATGCCAAGGCTAAGGCCAATCCCGAGTGTGAGTTATCCTTGAGCTAACCTTTGTCCAGTCCCAACAATTAGAGCTGTCAAATTGCCGACATCAACCAGACCTAATCAAAGCACACCCCTGTACGACTAGTAGTGTTTTTGGGACTACACTAAGTAAAACATACACACATTGTCCTTTTTAACATCCGTACTATCTTTTCTGACAGAGGATATTCTTTTTACACGAATACTTAATTTCTCTACAAATTATTCTCCTTTTGTTTAGCAAGTAAGGAACTATTTCTATAATTTGGGACTTACCTTAATTGGGTATTATAAATACTCATATAATGTAATAACCGTATAATCATTATACAAAGAATACACTTGAACTTTTTACTCCCTCTTAAGCTAAGAGTCCTTTTGTTTATTCTTAAGTTATTCTTATCTATCCTATTTAAGCGTAGACTAGTGGCGAGTAACCTCTAGCCATTCTTGTACGCCATATCAAGTGTAACCCAAGCTTATGTAAGGCATTAGTGCATCATATCCATTGTCGATATACGAGAACCCCTACTTAACCTTTGGTTATAATTTACTCTTTGAGCTATCTCACGACCTGGACCTACTCTTTTGGTTACAATTGATATTGGGTCCGTATTTTTATCTACGGAATCTATATCAACATAGTATTAAAGCTTAGCTATTTTCAAAGCTGTATTCTACTACTGTGTTCTTTGAGTGGTCTGATATTAGAGAACAACAGATTAGGAGTTAGGATGAAATGAGGAGAGTTATGTGGAGAAGGTTTGTGTCGAGCTATTATTTGTAGGATACCTTCAAAAAACTATAAGAGCTTAGACAAGGAAGGTCAAGTGTAGACGCTTATGTTAAGGAATTCTAAATGTTAATGATTTGATGTAAAGTTGTAGAGCTAAAAGACCGAACTGTATCTCGATTTATTGGTAGACTATAGTATGAAATTGGGGATTTCCTAAAAAACTCAGAAATTAGAACGTTTGATGATGCAATTCAAGCTACCTAAAGGAGCACCGAACTGAAAGATTCCAACCACCAGTTAGCCCATAAGGCAGTATCCAACTTGTTTTGAGCAGACTTGTGCATAAGGTTGTTGAGACCCGACCCGCTCAAACTACTTAAGCCGAGGAGAAGGGATACCTAAGAAAGTTTGGGAAGGGACAAAGTTCAGGAAAGAAGATGGGTGAGATTAAGTGAGGTGAGGTATCGACTATTGAGGTCAACAATATTGATGAAGAAGTAAAGGAGCCAAAAGAGGACGAATAGACCAAAACATCTGATGAGGAAGTTATCTATAGTAAGGAAGGCAACTTTTTGCCAACCACTCTAATATTGAGGAGAACGATGAGCATTAGCCCCATACCTGAAGATAAATAAAGGAAAAATCTCTTTCATATTAGATATAAGGTGAATGAGTCATTATGCACCCTGATAGTTGATAATGGGAGCAATACCAATGCAACCTCTACGATTATGGCATAACAATTGAAATTGCCAACCAAGCCCTACCTAAAATCATATAAGCTTCATTGGCTTAATGATAAGGGAGCCTTATAAGTGAACAAGTAAGTATATGTACTAATCTACATCAATAAATATTAAGATGAACTCTCTCTAATGTACTGCTTATAAGTGCATCCTACATTTTACTTGGATGACCATAGATATTTGATCTAGTAGTTATGTATGACGGTAGGAGAAATACATGTTCTAGGGAGCATGAAGGTAAAGGGATGAAATTAGGTCCTATTACTACTAAACAGGTAAAGGTCATGTAGTCCTGACTTAGCCGAACCCTGAAGAAAGAGGTTTTGGTGATGACCTAAACCGAACTGAAAAGAGAAATAGAACTCAAAAGACCAACCTATCTGCTTGTTCGAAGAATTCTAGAGATGAGGTCCAAAGAGAGGGAGCAGCTTGCCGAAGTGAAAACATTATTAGAAAAGTTTACCGACCTGTTCCCAAATGAGCTACCAAAAGGTCTACCTCCCATCTGAGGCATCAAACATGCAATTAACCTATAACCTGGAGCCGTACTACTAAACAAGCCTGCCTATAGGCTGAATCTTGAATAAGCCACCAGGCTACAAAAGCAAGTAGATGAGCTAATGAGGAGGGGGTATGTATGCGAGTCCCTTAGCTCTTGTGCCATTCTAGCCTTATTAGTACCGAAGAACGATGTGATCAATCGAACCACCGTCAAATATAGGTATCTCATACCTAGGCATGTTAACATGCTAGACAAATTAAGCAGAGCAAGAGTGTTATCCAAGACCAACTTTAAATTTGGATACCATCATATTCGAATGCGCGAAGGTGATGAGTAGAAGACTGCATTTAAGACACGACATGGTTTATATAAATGGCTTGTAATGCTATTTAGATTGTCCAATGCGCTTAATGAATCATTTGCTTTGAGAATTAATAGGAAGGTTTGTCATAGTTTATTTTTATGACTATATGGTATATAGCCCTGACTTAAAAGCTCACCAAGAGCATCTCCAAAGAGTCTTTACAAAACTCCAAGCTGAACAACTTTACACCAATCTAAAGAAGTATGACTTTTACCGATCTGAGGTGATCTTCTTAGGGTTTGTGATGAGTAGAGGTTGTATTGGAGTCGATGATGAGAAAGTAAGAGTGATCATAGAATGGCCTAAGCCAACCTGTTCTACGAATGTGAGAAGTTTCTATGGCCTAGCATTGTTCTATCACTGGTTTACAAAGAATTTCAATACAATTGTGTCCCTACTTACCGAACTCTCAAAGAAGAATGTTAAATTTAGATGGGGAGAGAAAGAGCAAGGGAGTTTTATCGAAGTCAAAGATAGGCTAACTATAACCCCTATCTTAGCTCTCCTGAGCTTTGATAAAGTGTTGGAAGTAGAGTATGATGCATCCAGACTAGGCATAGGTGCTATGCTGATGTAAGAAGGCCAACCTATAGCTTACTTCAACGAGAAACTTTGAGAAGCTACACTCAACTATTCTATCTATGACAAGGAGTTCTACTCCTTAATCCAAGCCCTAACGGTATGGTAATACTATCTGCTACCTAAGGAATTTGTGATCTACACCGATCATGAATCCTTAAGGCATCTGAAGAGCTAACCTAAGTTGTCTCAAAGGCAAGCCAAACAAGTCGAGTTCATGGAAGGTTTTTCTTATGTCATAAAATACAAGAATGGAAGTAACAATGTAGCGACCAACGCCTTATCGAGATGACATACCCTCCTAACTGAGCTGTAGAAAAGACTACTTAGTTTTTCAATGATAAAGAATATTTATGTTGAAGATCTACATTTTGGTCCTATTTATGCCTGGTGTAAGGAAGGATGAACATCGGATAACTATCATATCGAAGATAGATACTTATTTAAGAAGAGGAGGCTATGTATCCTAACCTGTTCCATAAGAGAATTACTCATGCATGAGTTACATGGAGGAGGATTGACCGAACACTTTGGCCAACGTCGAGCCCATGAAGTACTATCTACAAGATTCTTTTGGATGAAAATGATGAGAGATGTGCAGCCCGTATTGGAAAAGTATACGACTTGCCAAAAAGTAAAGAGATAAGCTGAGCAAGGACATTATCTACCCTTGCCCATCCCAACCAAACCATGGTTCGAGCTATGTATGGACTTCATGTTAAGATCATCGAGGATGTCCCAAGGGAAGGATCCCATCATAGTGATTGTGGATGGATTTAGTAAGATGGCACATTTCGTGCCTTATTCCAAAACTAAAAACGCTTCAACTATCTCTTTTCTTTTCTTATAGGAAGTAATCAAGTTTCATAGTGCGCCTAAGACCACTGTTTCAAACAAAGACCTCAAGTTCATGAGCCACTTTTGGAGGACACTATGGACATGAATGGGAACCAAGTTATTATACAACACGCCTTTCGATCTACAGACTGATGGACAAACTGAGGTTGTCAACCAAACTATGGGAACTTTGCCATGGGTTGCTGTTGGATGAAACATGACCATCAAGTTCGCCTACAATAAGATCACATATAGTGCAACAAGCATGTCTCCATTTAAGGTTGGCTTTGGGTTTGACCCCGAGCTCCCGATGGACCAAGCACCCCAACTAAGACCAGATGATGACTAGCCAGCCATTAAAAGAGTTGAAGCCATCAAAGTCATGAACCAGAAGGTTATTGAGCAATTGAGATGAGCTAATACTAAGCTTGAGAAGCGAAACCAAGGATGGAAGAAGAGAGAATTTCAACTAGGCGATTTGGTCTGGATACATCTCAGTAAGGAATGATTCCCAAATTTAAGGAAGAACAAGTTGTCTCCCAGAGTCAATGGACCTTTCAAAGTGCTTGAAAAGATCAATCCTAATGCTTATAGAATTGAATTACTTGAAGGATATTAAGTCTCAGACTCCTTCAACATTGTCGTTCTCTAAACTTACACTCCGAAAGATGAGCAACCTGGAGCTAAACCAGATTTGATCCCAAATCTCACACAACCCAAAGGGTATGATTGAGATTAAGGACCAATCACATGCTCCCTAACCCGAGGGCTTTCTCAGATGGTTTATCGAGCTATTTGAGGTAAGTTAAGTACTGAGGGCTTTCCAATCGGCTAATTCCATCAATAACCACTGTAATCTAACCCTATAATCAATAAGAGATACTTCTCCATTCCATCCGAACCGTACCCAACTATGTATTAGTTCCCCCCTTCGACCCTGTAATTATAGTTAAACCAATTAACATTTCCTATGTTAAAGATTATGGTTACTTATGTTTTGATATGCTTAATACAATCTTTTATCACCTACTTAATATTACCCACTCTCAATATTCCTATAATATTTATTTCTTTTAGAGTATGATGCTTCAAAGTGAGTCCACTAAAACTACGGTCTGGTACTAACTGAGAACTGTTACGCCCCGAAATCGCAGAATCGCAACAGTCTCGCTGTGTAAACCATTCTATGATAGTAACTGACTTTACAGTGTCTACCATAGACATGATTTACACAAGGCGTCGATGACTCTTCGCTTTGAAGTAAACAGTCCGATTAAAAGTTTAATTACAATTAAGATAAATATTACAACTTTTTAATAAACATGTATAATTATATGTAAAGTCCACCACATATTCACAACTTCCTAGGAAATTCTACATATTCATAACTGTTTACTAATTTACATAATAACTATCAGTCTTTCATCCTTAACTACAAAGGAAACTTTAGCTACACATCATTACTTAGTAAATTGATCCTCACACCCTTGGCTTCAAAAGGACTAACCTCTGGGTAATTGTAGGGCGGCATAATACTTGACGTGTTCAGAAATCAGGACCTGCAAAAGGATCTATAAGGGTATGAGCAACTACAGCTCAGTAAGTTGAATTGGAGACTCATGAATGCATACAAGCACAAACAAGATTATCAAGCAATTATTTTCATGCAATGCAACAATCAAGTATCATCGCATAACGTAATCCAGTCCATTATGAAATCAGAGGAATTTCACCCGCTCTAATCCAGGTTAAGGAGTTTCCATGTTATACAGCAGCTCACAACCAAACCCAGGCTTGTGCAATGGAAACCTCACTCCTCCCGCTACTACCTTCGAACCATTGACTTCACCCTCGCCGCAACCTCCTCTTCTATTGCTTAGTTCAACTAAGGATGAAGAAGGGACTATTATGCAATCCTGTGCTATCGCTTTTGAAGGGGTCAGTATTTGGTTGGAGAATCCTAATGATCCCCTAACGGGTTGCAATGCATGGCATTTTTGGTTATTAAAGTCAAATAGGATTAAATTTCATTTAGGGTTTTCAAACAATTCACACCAATTCAATCATAACACATAATCCATCAATCACAATTTTAGCATGAATTCAGATACATTAAACACATGCGTAAACTACTTACAATCATAACCATATATAATCCTAAGTCTTCGAGTACCATAAAACTAGTACTCTGTTACAATAAGTAATAACCCAACTTACTTAGAATTTCTCAATCAGCCAATCACTTAGTTGCAAGCCAATTCGTCTTTGGGTATCCTATAATACAAATAGGTCTTTTTAGTACTTATACTTTAAGGATTCATATTCTAAGTTATAATTTAACTCCTTTTTCCATGTATACCTATTATGTACTAATAATTCTTTCTACTCTATTTCGAAGTTCAAACCTTAAATTAGATTCTAGTTTTGATTCCTAAGTCTTAATATGCTTGAATCCTAATTAGAGTATCGGATTTATTTCTGATGTGAGAAAATCTTACATTTTTATATAATTACCTAAAATTAAATTTTATTTCAGATTTAGTATTATTTTGATTTTTATTATAATATTATCTAAATAACCATAATTTTTTTTAGATTTATTAACTTTCAATTTCACATATTACTAATTTCTTGCAATAACTAGCTAATTTTCTAAATTAACTATACTTAATACTTTAAAGGATAGGATTAGGTTTCCACATCAGAGATTAACATCTCTAAACATCTAATTACTATCTAAATCAGTAATTAGTATCTTAATCACCTAATTAACCCAAAATTACCCAATTTTCCATCATTTTAGGACTAAAAATTAACTTAAAAATTTCAAAAATTAATTTAAAAAAAAATAGCTTCATAGCACTGTTTTATATCACATAAGCATTATACAAAAAAAAAATTGAGCTCCAAACTATACTCCTAAGCCTATTTATTTCTAGTTCTAATCATGCTCGGTTTTGCTCAATTTGTTAAGAACCCTATATTTTCAGACGTGATTAAACTGAATCACTATTTTTCCCTAAATCTACATATAATAAAACCTCATAATAACAAGTTTTATAATTTTCTAGGCAAAATAACTAATTTTACAAAATTATTCAAAATCGGGGCAAATAAGGGACTCACCGGTTCGATGCTTTTTGATCGTCCAACTCCGATCCAAGTGTATCGACCGGCTTAGACGGTAGGTCTGGAGTAGGGTGGTGGTGGTTGCTCGATCTCAGGTGGTGGTGATTGCTCGATCTCAGGTGGTGGTGAGGTGTGGGTTTGGCTCACTAGCCTTAACTGTACAGTTTCTTTTTCTTTCTTTTTTTTTCTGGATTTTCTCTTGAATTTTCGAAGTTTCCTATTTTTCTCTAATTCCATACTATCCAAAGGAGTTCTTTAAATTTTTTTCCTATTTATAGACGTTTTTTGTAATTAATATGCATTAATTAGACATGACATTGCCCCATTTCCTTGATTTTTGACTTTTTGTGTTGCTTAATTCTAATTGGATAATTTTTATTTTTCAGTTCCTGACTTACCATGACCAGATTTGCATCATTACATACCCTTCTTATTTTTCCACAATTAATTAATAATTTTCTTTAATTATTGACTAAGTTTTTGGCCAATTTAAGTAATTTTATGTATTTTTATCTACACGTAAATACATGTAGGGTACATGTGAACATTCTTAATTATTATTTAGGTCATTTTATAATTTTTAGTATACATATAATCTATCTCTAGTGATTTATTAGTTATTTTATTACACTTTTTGCCTTTTTGATGATTAACAATTATTATACTTAAAATTTAAAAATTTTGTAATCTCATATTTTATTACTTATTTTCTTAAATTCAAGTTTATGGGGTCAATTTTACTAATATTTCTCTCCATAGTTTATAATTCGAGTTTGATCGGATCCTTTAATTGATCGCCCTAAACCTTGTGCTCTAAGTTCAATCCTGCGGTCTCTTGACTTAACTTTAAGGCTCACATTGGTGAGTTATATCCATTGTCAGTGCACGAAAACCCTTGCTCAATCTCCAGCTATCATTTACTCTTCAAGCCATCTCGCGGCCCAGACCTGCCCTTTTGATTACGCATGATATTGGGTCCATATATTCATTCACGGAATCCATATCAATTGCGTCACCACCAGTTATCACCAACCTACTATTCTACATCATTAATCAACAATCACAACTGTTGCATCACCACAATTCCTACTATTAATATCACCATCATCTTCTCTGCCCTTACTTGGCCTTTACCATCATCACTACTGCAACCTTACTATTAGCATCATTACAACTACTACTCCACACTATGTCCTACCCTGACACTAATACAACTACCAACACCATTATTAGTACTAACAACAATACCATAGATAAGCATTACTACCATTATGGGGTTGATAGTGGTAGTAGTAGTAGTAGTAGTAGTGTTGGTACTTTTTTAGTGATGCAGTGGTGGGGATGGTATAACAATGATAGTTTTAGTGGCTATATTATGAGCGTAGTGGTGCTGTTGATGTAGGACTATAGTGGTAATAATTAGTACCGATGAATGGAGTGGTAATTGTAGTGGCGGTGTGAGGTAAGAAATGTAATGATTGTAATATAAGGTAGTAAAGATGGTAGTAATGACATTAATAATATTTTTCATCAAATAAGGTTATATTATTATTTTTTTGGCATAAATTGCAAGAACCATCCCCTAAACTTTCTAAATTGCATA
This sequence comes from Lumnitzera racemosa, assembly GCA_024138005.1. NCBI lineage: Eukaryota > Viridiplantae > Streptophyta > Magnoliopsida > Myrtales > Combretaceae > Lumnitzera > Lumnitzera racemosa. The sequence goes on from JAMXBC010000008.1 coordinate 25,334,167, forward strand.
AACACCCTTAACTTTTAAAATTGAGAACCAGTATCATCTCTTTTGCAAATGTAGAAGTTAATATGTCATTAACTTTTATCATGACAATGTCACATTAGATAATTTAATATAAAATTAAAAAGAAAATAAAAAAATAAAGGAAAGTGAAAAAAAGGAGTCAAATAACTTTATTTTTAAATAAATACAAGTTTATGCTTCCGTTTGGTCCAGTTAGAAAATGCCCATCACTTGTTTAAGTAGTGACTTCTTTATTTAATAACTAAACGTACCTTGCCATTTCATTATTTGGATTAATTTACTATGTTTCAAATTTCAAGGAACCAAATGATTCCTAAAGTTCAAGTTAACATTCGTAAAAGAAACTAGATGCTATATTCACAAATTTTCTTACTTATTAATAGCTACATTCTTCATATTAAATATTTCAAATATACATCCATTTATATATATATTTTACTATATAGATATATATACATATATATATATAATACTATTTAGTTTTCCTTTAGTGTATTTTTACTAATTTGTATTTATTATATATATCATACAATGTAAATTTAATGCATATTATTTGCTTTAATTAAAATTTTTTATCATTATTATACTTACTGATAAGCCTATATTCATAGCTAATATAAAGTTTTTATAAACTTTATTTCAAAAATCAAATTTTGTAGGGTTACCCCATTAAACTTTTATGGCATTATTGTAAAGTTCAAGTTAAAAAGTAGAACATCTCCTGAAAATCCTAAATCTAATAGTTGTGAAAACTCATATTACCAAAACTTGATGGTAACTCATGATATTAACAATTATTTTATGATATGTAGGTCCATACAGTATGTCTTAGAATTATATCTAATGTTACGTTCCGACATAACACAAGATACACCATCACATAAGTAAACTTGTTATAAATGAGCTTAATTTTAACAAAACAACACTTTGTTATATCTATTTGGCACTCAAAAGAGTTCAAAGGCTTTTGATTACAATTATATACATCATTTACAAGTTTTAAAAACTTAAGCACTAAACCTCTACATCTTCCTTATACTTGGCCAGTGATACTTTCACTGTAAAAAATAGTTAACTCTATCTAATACTTTCCAAAAGTCCATCCTGAAACTAGTGACACCACAAAATCTGCATTCTAACCTGAAGATAAGAAAAATTTTATCCCTTCAACTATTATTAAGCTAAGTAAGAGTGAATAATAAGCAACAATACAATAATGCATACAGCACAGGCCTACTAGTATCATATTAAGTTAATATCCAAACAGTAAATAAGATAATGCAGATTGTATGCTATACTGATGCATGTGACAAGCATTAGTACTGATATCCTAACTAGCCTAGCAACTCATCTAGTTTGGTCGACTACAAATCTGGCCATCCGGAAAATATATCCGAGAGCCTAGTAGAATATTTTAACCTAGCAAAACTACAGAGTATGGTTAAAGTTTTGATCAATGTAAATTACATGTATGAAAACTCAACTTTGTAAACTTATCCTAGCAAAATCATACATTTCAGAAAATTGACCTATAGGTCCTTTTCGTGCTATGCCATTAATGCATTAACCAATTCTAAATAACCACAAATTATAACCATGCTCATTACGTTTCGTTTTGTCTTTGTTTTAGGTTTTGAATTTACTTCTAAATTAGCTTCTAATTCAAATGCTCATTATAGCTTAAGTCTCCATAAGATTTACTCCCAATCAGATCTAGAATACATCACATAACCCATTGCCAGCATTATACCCACACAGCACAACATCACCAAGCACTTACCTAGTGAATCCAAGCAATAGTCAAACGATGACCACTTTACAGATAAGAACATTCACTACCTACTAAATCAAGTGCTTTACAAAGCAAACCTAAATAGCATTCAGACAATCACCACAATCACATATAAGCGCATTCTTTATCTACCATTCAAATGTAAATCTATTCCTTATACACACAAATCCATTTACTTAGCTAGCAGTACGACCCCAACTTACCCGTTAGCTTAAAATTCCTCCTCCACGACTTCACCTAGTGAGAGTAAGTATTTCTAAGGTTAATTACAAGTCGTGTGTATGTGTGTATCTATATATATATATATATATATATTAGTTAAATATTCGCTTATTGGCTAGTAGTTCGTTTTAGGTTGCTTCTAATTTAATATCAAAAACAGCTTCTAAATTACCCTCTGATTCAACCTATTTTAAAATTCTTAGTTATGTACCAATCAACCTTATCTCTAGTTTATCAACTAAAATCTTCTAACATTACATCTAGTTCATTATCTAGATTCAACTTCCATAATAATACTTAAGTGTAGTAGTTTTTAAATTTAGTTTTCAATTATGTTTTGACTTATCCAAAATATCACGTTCACTTATTCAATTACCACTTTTTAAATAAACCAACCTAAGATCATTATAGATTACTCCAACTACAATAGCAACTAGAATTCCCACATGCTATATGCCGATTAGGAATTTCTACAATATCATACTCTATTTTAATGTGACCAATCATGTCCTTTATCAAACCATAGATTTGATGTCCACTAGATCTAAACGATTGAAAATATAATCAGTTCATTTCAACCGTTTAGATCTAATAGACATCAAATGAAAAGTTAGATGGAGGGTAAGACCAATTTTGTAAAAAATATAGACGGGACCACAAAAAAATTCATATCGATTATATCAATTTTGCCCTTTATCAGCATATTAGGTAAAAATATGTATAAATAGTCGGAAAATATATGTTAGTTAAGAATTGTACTCCACAAAAGCCATGAAATTATATTATTTAAGAAAATAGTAGGAATTATATTCTAATCATATGAGACACTAAAGTAGCATGTTATAAAATATACTTTATAATATATATTTAATCTCTATTTTATCAATAAATAGCTAAAATAGGTAAATAATTATATTTTTCCCCAAAATCACAATATAACATATATTTTCATAATATTAAGCTCTAGAAATCATGCCAAGTTGGTTTTGTACATTATTTAACATAAAATCCTTTAATTTAGCTAAATCAGTAAAACTACCAACAATTGTCAAGTAATTCATAATAAATAGTAGACATAACATTTTCAAAAATTCTTATTATCACAATTTAGTACATAATACAAGAGTGTTACATAAAAATGTTTCAACTTGAGATAATATCATTTAATATTTTATAAAATTTAATTGAAATTCATCGTAATAAAGCACGTTCTTAAGCAAGTAACTCAAATCGATGTTTTATGAAGAAAATAAAATTACCAAATGAAATTATATGTAAAATAACCTAAGAAAACTATATTTCATAATTTTCTAAGTTTATTTGGTTTCTGTAGAAACTAAAACAAATTTAGATGGAAAAATGAACCTTACCAGCATATGGCTATCTAGCCACTTTTTGGCCACCACTGGTTATTGATCGGCTTTCTCGTGCCCTCAATTGCCTTAGTCTAAAAGCTCAAGTTATTAGGTCTTCATTTGATATTAGAACCCCAATTGCCTTACTATTTACTATATTTTCCCCTATTTTTGTTATTTTCTGTTTTGATTTGGAAGAGGGGGTTTCTTGAGTGATTTGTGTGACTAAAATGAAAATAAGACACTGCTAATGCTCCTTTGTAGTGGTTGGGGTCAATGGATCCTTTGGAAGTGCAATTTGCACTTGGATTCTTGTTGATTTGACACATAATCACCCTTAAATTTGATATTCTATCCTATGGCCACCTTAACCTAACTTGTCCAAATTAAAAAATACCCTACTAAGCTAGCTCCAGTTGTGTCCAAGTGAATTCAACATTTTTTAATAATTTTTTTATTAGTTTAATAGAATTTTTGGTAATTATTTAGTATATTTTATAATATATTTATGTATTAAGTATATAACTTGCGTACTATGTGACCATATAATCACGTTATATGTCATTTGACCCCCTAAATATTATTTTCATGACTCAAATAATTTATCTCTAAGAATTCGTTACATTTCCAAGCTCAAACGTCGAGTTCTTAGTAATTAACAAACATACCTGATAAAAGTATGTTTTATTGAAATTAAATATTATATATACATTATTTTAAGAAATTGACCCTACTAGGACTCTTTGTCTAACTTTTATGACTTTATATTGAAATTTAGCTTAATTCAAAGAAAATTATCTAAAGACCCTAAATTGTTTTGTATGCCTTAAATGTCATAACTCATATCGGTTAGTTTAGCGACTATGCTACTTAACCGGCTAGGGTCTCACATCTAACACTATGACAACATTTGATAATGTATTCTTTGATTATAATGAATATAAGAAAAGGAGAAGAAGAAGAAGAAGAAGAAGAAGAAGAAGAAGAAGAAGAAGAAGAAGAAGAAGAATTAATGAGTAACATGCCTACCTTAATTTCTATTTGTTGTACTTTAATTAACATATGCCATTAACAATATACTCAAAAATTAATATCAAATGAAATCAAAAGCTACCACAAATAAATAAAATTTAATGATATATCAACCTTTACATTTGTAAAAAAAAAAAAAGTAACCATGCTTGTTATAGGGGAGAAAGTACTCAATTTTAAAAGTTAAGGGTATCCACATAATATAGAAAATTAGTAGGGGTAGACCGTATAATTTACCCATTTTTTTCTTGTTATCCCGAAACTAATAATACAATATAATATTTGATGTAAACAATTAAGTAGTTGTCCCTTGAAATAGAGATTCATTGTAATTAAAGAACAAAATATATATTATTTCACTATTTTAGCTAATAGCGACTCTTAACAAATAGTTTTTCTATTACCTATATTTTCCATTTTTAAAAGTAGCATTGTCAAAACCAAGTTAAACCTTTTGGTTATTGAGCCCATTTTTTGTTTTCCTTAATTTAATCTATCTTAAACCCAACCACTAAATATAGATTATTTGACATCAAATTAAGCAAAAATATTTTTCTAAAAAAAATGTTTAAGAAAAATATTTTGAAAATAGTTCAAGAGTTGCCAACCAACAAAACTAGTGAAAAATAGATTAGGGTTTCTTAGGTTAAAAAAACCCTAATTAGGTTATTAGTCCATTAATTTTCTAAAATATATTTTTAGAAAACTTTAACAACAAAGTTGGGTCAAGAGACTAACTTATTAAGACGTTAGTCACCATGTTAAAAAAAAAAAAACTAATGAGCCTTTATTTTGTATAATTTTTCTAAAAAATATGAAAGCATACAAAAATGTGAAAATGAATTATTATTATTAATTTTTTACTAATTTTCACCAAAAAAGAAAAAAGAAAACAAATGTTTTACAAATTTTGTGATTACCCCAAAGGTACATATGTACTAACTAATTGGAATCAAACCGACCGTAATTCTAATTTTTAGAAAAGCTTTAGTGGGTTGGTTCTTTTTAAAGAAAACTAAGTCAGATTTATGTTCGTTAACCATTTTATTTTTTATTAAAAAAAAAAGAAAACCCTACTCTTTATTTCCAATTTTGAAAAACCTTAAAGACCTAATTTTGAAAATAAACCTCATATTAAGATTTTATTTTATGAAAACAACTAGGTGACAAAATAATTTTTCTCAGGAAAATGCCTAATTTGTTAAAAAAAATACAATTTTTCGATAAAGATATAATTTTTTTAATCTAAAGATGCAATTTTTTTAAAGAATGCAAAAAATGCATTAATAAAACATAAGTTTTTATAAAACATGCAATTTAAACCCTAAATATGCAACCAGCCCTAGGACAACACTCAAAGCATATGATTCTAATAAATATATCAAAAAAACAAATAAATTAAAAAAAAAATCAACTACTAGGACCAAAACTTGCAAAGAGATGTATATTAGCATGTATTTTGTTCAATTTTAGACAACATCAATACTATGCTAAAAAAATTCACAAAAGTAAAATAAGAAACAACAATAAAAAAATCAAACTAACATTAACTAATAACCTACACAAGAAGACAAACTAAGTTAGTAAGGATTTTTTTTTATTAAAATAAACCAATAAAATAAAGGAAAAATAAAACAAATTAAAAAAGCCAACTTAGGCTACTAACTATACATGGTTTAGACTAAGGAAGGCATCAAAAGTAGGTCAGGTCATCCCAATCTAACTAAGTCGAATTTCGGGTTACATTTAGGTTGGCTCCTCTCCAATAGCAACTGTTATCCCAACATCATATGAAAGCTTTCGAATGCTTAAACGAAGGGAAATTCAAAGATTTGTGAGGAACTTATTGGCTAAAATCAAATTAGTGGTAGTGTTTCGACATAAAGTGGTGGTTTTAGTTAGTTGTGAAGTTTGGCATAGTTGTTCTGGGTTTGGAGTGGTGCAGTGTAGTGTTATGTTGGGTTGGATACGATGACAATCGTAAGTAGCTGTTGTTGCATGTATAGGTGTTGTGTTATATATCTGTGTGGCTATATAGTAGATGGTGAAGGTAGATGGAATTGGGATAGTATCACGCAAAAGGATAGGTGATGGTTGTTGCGTTATTGTATCAGGTTGGGTAAAGAGGGTTTTATGGTAGGTATATGTGTTAGGGTCGTCGAGTTAGGGTTCTCACTAGGGTATGGTTGTATGATAGAATGGTTATCATGTGCAGGGGTAGTTAGTTAGAGAGGGTCACTGGGGTTTGACAAAGGAGGGTGTTTAGTACAATAGTAGGTGTACCTATTGCGTAATCACTATTGGTGATGATTAATGTGTTTGATAGTGATAGGTCCTGCTGTGTGTAGGTTGCTTGCATTGGTGTTATGTTCTGGATGTATTAATTGCTGTGTGTTATGAGGTGCCACTTTGATTTGCAATGCATTGAGGGTTTTGCTTATATTGGGGTTTGCTTATCGTATAATAGGTAGTTGATGGGGGGCTGTGTTAGGGTGTGAGACGAGAGAGGGAAGGTTGAGTTCAGGTTAGGGCTAACTTTGTCGAGTTAAGGTTAGGCAAAGATGTGCAGCTATTATCTGTTGTTGTTCAACATGGGGAATGAAGATTGGGTGAAGATGTAGATGCTGATGGGTTGAGTATGATGTGGATGTATTTTTATTTTTTTGTTGGATTCTTATACTCAATTTATAGCTTTTTAATTTGAATCTACATTGAATCTTCGGATTAACTTGAATAGGCCATAGATGGACTTAAGCTTTTTTTTTTTTTTTTTTACTAAATCTTCATTTTATAATTATTTGTGTAAATCTTGGTGAGATTTGAATGTTTTGTCAATGCTTTTGTAAGATTTCTTCCAAATTTACTTGTAATAGCTATATTTGATAAAATGTAGCTAGGCAATCAAATTTCCTTTCATTTTCGCATGCAAACATGTTAGAGAAGATGATTGTCGCATGGCCAACACGTGATTGGGTAAAATCAAATAAAAATTGCACTTGTTGCTTTAGAGATTTAATCATTTGATCTCTTATGCCCCCATATATGACTTGACTAGCTAAGCTAGCTTGTTTTTCTCAACATGTTATGCACTAAAATTACATATAATGTGTTCCTTATTAGTCTTGACTTGGTTTGACTAAAAAGTACAAATATTATAAGTAAATGTAGTATTTGGGTCAAATCAGAGGCTAAATCAGAAAAAGGCCTTATATATTCTATTGCTTATGTTACAGTAGAAAGAAATGACTAAAAAAGGTAAATTACATAATAATTTACGAGAGATTTCTAGTACATTTCCCAAAATAGCAAAAGAGACAAAGGAATAAAGAATATATCCAAAAAGCATTTTAATCTTCACAAAATAATATAAAAAGGGGAATGTTTCTTACCAATCAAAAGAATTACAAAGATCTTCTAAGAACATATTTAATCCTAAATACCATTTTATCTTCTAATCTTCTTTTTTAAAAGAAATTGGAAAATTAATCCAACACGTTATACAGTAGAAAAGATCCTGTAATATGATTTCTAGTAGCCCACTATCTTTGTTAACTGAAGGAGTATGTGATGCAATGCCTAAGATGCCAACAAATAGTGAATGTAATGAAATGCCTTGACAAGGAATTATTGTTGTTGAAATTTGATACCTCGATGGATTAAAAGTGGATTGCTCAACATGAGTGTGATCCTCTAATTTTAATTGATTTTTCTTAAAGTGTAGTGAATTGATTTAAGCAATTAGTCTTAGGCTTAACTTCAATTTTTATTTTTTCAACAAAATCCGAATTCACTCCAACTTATCATAAAATAACCTAAACTCACCTAAATAACCAAAATATACATGCCAAAGGACTTTTCAACACAAACTTAATTTAATAAATTTGGAGTCTTATATTTTACTTTGTTTAGATAAAAATTTTCAAAATTCAAATTTTAAATCGAATAAAACCCCACTCTTATGAATTTAAATTTTTATTGGACTTTTCTCAAAAAATATTTTTCCAATAAAGCCTAATTTTTTTTAAGACTTTAAATTTATTAAATTGCTTGTATATTTTCACTATTGTCTAATCTGACCTTAAACGACTGACTAACTTATTTGGATACATTTTATTTATTTTTTTATTTTTTAATTTTTTGTATTTTTCAATATTTATGTGTTTTTTCAAATTTTTTAATATTTTAGATTCTTTTTTTTAACTTGGCCCAAAATACACAAATAAATTATTAAGGAAGCAAAAATGGATTCATCCAATCCAATTCAACCAATTTGATTTGATCCAACACTTTTATAAAACCGATTTGAGTTACCCATTTAACCTTCATTGATAGTGATCCTAATTCAATTAATTGACTCAAACTAGTTCAATCTGGTTCTTATGAGAACTCATTAGTTTTTTTTGAGTTAAAATATATTATTTTTTCCTATATTTATTAGAAAATATAATAATTTGTTAAAAATAAAAATATAGATAAAAGATTAAAATAAATTATAGTAAGTTTTTAAATTTCAATTTTCTAGAATATAAGTAATTTTTATTTCTTTATATATAAATATAGATTATATTATTATACTTTTATTCATCTTGGTTGGATCCGGTTAGCCTCTTAATCCTTATTCTCGTATCAACTTTTTGGTCCAAAGTTTCATTGGTTAAAAGTAAATCAAACCTCAAGACTTGCAAGGATTTCGTGGCTCAGCCCGAGCAACCGAAAATCACAAGATTCAATTGCAAGCGCGACGAAATGTCTTGACGAATGCTTTTGGTTGTGAGGTTTTTTTTTTTCTTTTGGATTGTATGAGTATTGACTAGGGTCCACCCTTTTCGTATTTATCATCAAGAAGAAGATATGACTTTTTCATTGATTTTGCCCGATGATTATGTTATTTTCTTGATTTTTGACTTGAAACTGATTGTTGTCAACTGGACTACGCATTTTATTTCACCAAAGTGACAACAATTAAACAAACCAAAAGATACTTTATTTCTTCTTTTTTTTTTTTTCCCATACAAGATACTTTATTTCATTGTGTGGTGCTAACAAATAAAAAAGTTGACTTAGACATTCAAGTCTATCCATTTGAGCTTTCTACAGCTTGTATATCCATCTAGAGAACTGGGTAACTTATAATTGCGTTAAAAAGAGAGAGAGAGAGAAATACAAAGAAGAAGAAGTATTAGATTTGTGTTACATATAATTTTGGAGAAAAAATCTGGAAGAATAATGATACATATGCTTGCCTGGATACCATACTCTTACGAATATTTTTCCAGAAACAGTATTTTTGAGATTTTTAAATTTTTTTTTCTTTTCCCCTTTATTATCTTAGGTTTTGTTGAAAGGTCAAGTTTTAAAGTAGTGTGTGATTCGTCTACTTTTCTTCATCTGGATTTGTCAAAACACGGAAAATCGAAAGATTCAAAACTATAGCATCATAATTTTTATCCCTCCATCATTTATTGGATAAAACGTTGAAAGAAGAAACAGATATTGTAATTACAAATATCTTATGCCCAGGCTAAGGTAACGTAAATTGATAGTATGGTTAAAAATCGTGAACTCTAATACAAAAGTAAGATAGTTTAATATTAAATAAATAAAACATTTACGAACGGATCAATAAACAAATGCTTTCATATTACATTAAGATATGCATTTACTATATTAAAAAAAATAATGATAAAAAAATTATAATAGAGGAAATCAAGTAAATTGAAATAGGAATTCGAACTTTTAACTATTTAATATAGGAGATCAATATTATATGAAGTGATTTGAATAAGGTTTCGTTATTTCATTGTTGCCATTATAATATCATTAAATCGAACTTAATTTAATATAACGGTTCAGTTTTTTTCTTTTCTTCCTAAAATTAAATCTAATCATACGATTTGATTTATAAATTTTTTAAACTTAATTAAAATAGGTTCAATTCGGTCCGATCCACAATTAAAGCTGTTTATGTTAAATTTTCATTAAACATTTTTATTTTTAATAAATACAAAATTTAAAATGGAATTCACTCAACTTAATTTTAATAATTAATACAAAATTAAGATAAAAAATAATAAGATATAAAAATTTGATAAAATTTATGAAAATTGATGGAAAAAAATATAAAAAATACAAAATAATTGCATAATTTTTTTTTATAATTAATTAAATAGTTCAATTTGGTTTAAAATAGTATGGTTCGTTTTATCGAATCGAACCGTAAACTATTTACATATAATCAAACCAAATTATAAACCAAATGATATATAAAAAAGAAAAAAGAAAAAAATGATTTTTACATTTAGTTTACTATTCAATTCATAGTTCACAATTTTTTTTCCCAACCTTAGGTACAATATCTGACACGTGCACTAAAATATGGCCATTGGCTTTGTGGGAGTGGATTTTTTTCTATTTTTCAATTGTTTTTTTATCTTTATTTTATATTTCAGCAACATGTCAGCATCATGTGTTAGATAATATGCCTGCCAACTTAATTTAGCATACTATAAGGGCAAATTAATAAAATTTCTTATTTAAATTATTTTGTATAACATTAGTTCTTTATTTAAATTAATTGAAAATTCAATTTATATTTAAACTTTCTTGAATATTAATCCTTTTCAGTATAATTTTTCCTTCAAAAAAAGTAATTATTAGATTCTAATTGAACTCCATTTTATCTATAATAAATATTGGCCGTAAATATAGATAAATGATAACGTGTAAGTGTTAGCCATCTAATTATGTGATTCATAATCATAAAATATATGCAGTTGCAATGATCTTAATATATATTCGATAATAAAAAGTTTGGATTATTTTTATTGCGGTGGCCACCACAACTGCATCCCTAAATTCTTTCCCAGTGTTTTAGGTTTCTGCCCTGGTTTCCAAAACGACAATGTCGTGGTGATATGATTTGATTTCGTCTTTCATCAGACATTCAGCAATATCGATGAAGGTTTGATTTTTGAGACACCCTTTTGGCCATAGTCGTCACTTTCTGTGAGAATTTTATAAAAACTATTTATTCGTCTTATAGGTACCTGTAAAAGTTTAGATTTTCGGTTGATTTTGGTAGTTCTATCTTCTTCCTCTTGACAAAATGCATCTTCCTTTTTTTATTTGATTTTTTCGAAATTTTCTATTATTTTGTTAACTTACAAATATTTAATTATATTATTTATATTTTTATTTGGACAACCATATGTTGGCATAGAGCAAAAATGGATGGAAAGCTTAATAGTGTTAAAAAAAAAATCTATTTTATAAACTTTGATAAATTTCGCAATTCAGATAGAAAAAAAAAAAAAACTAATTAAGAACTCAAATAAAAAAATTGATCTTACTCTAAAAATGAAACTGTATTTTTCCATAAATTAAAACACACAAAAGAATAAGAAAAGAAACCTGTTGATCATCATCATGAACAGCAAAAACCAAAAACCTGAAACTCTTACCCCTCTCTTTCTATCTGTTTTTACACAAAACTTTATCATAAATCAAAACCTTAAAATATGGTCATTCAAAACATAAAAATCCAACCCTAGTTAGAAAAATGGTAGTATTATTCTTGTAGTTTTCTAGCACAAAGATGCAGTAGGCACCATAAATTAAGCAGGTGTTTCGGTAAATTGTGTTGGTGAAGGTTTTAAATTGCACTGGCAAACCGTGGTCCTCCGGAGCGTTATCTTAACTACAGGAAGGTAAGGGTTGAAGTTTTACTGGATTCATTACGGTTGACAATAAATTTGGACTGATAAAAAGGGGATAGATTTTAATGGTATTGATATATTATATGGATGTATTAGTAATATGTAGATATCAATAAAAGTTTAATATTTAAAAAAAATAATGAATAGTAATTTTTCATAAATAATACACTAATATAGATATTTATATACTATTTATTAAAACAAGTAAATGTATTAGTACTCATAAGTCATTTTCCTATCAAACCCATTAAAAACTAACCCGGAAAGTTAATGAACACAAATGGCCATTAATAAAAAAAAAGTGATAGTGGAAGATAAATAAAGTCGTGTATAAGCATAGTTTATCAAAATACGTAAAGATATTAGTACCAATGAGTTATTTTTCTGATCTAAACACATTAAAAACTACAAAATGGCGATTAATAAAAAAAAGTTAGTGGGAGACAATTAAAGTCGTATATAAACATTAGAGGTGTACAAGCGAGTTTTAATCCGTATGTTGGTCTATTTAACTCAATTTTTAAATGAGTTTTCGGTAAGGATTTTTTGCTCATTAAAAACAGGTGAAAAAAGCCCAACCCATTTAACCTGTAAGTCAAAGTGAACCAGTTTGAATCGACTCATTTAATATATTTATACTTTTAATTCACAGATCGACTTTTTAACTTGCTTTTTAAATGAGTTAAGATCAAGGTTATTTTACTCATTTATAAGTAGACCAAATTAGTCTAGCCTATAGAGCCGAACTAGGTTGGCCCGTTTAACTCGTTTGCACATCTCTAAAACATTTCTTCATATATTTAAGTACTTAAAATAATTGATAGAGTTGCCAAGGAAAACCACAATCAACTAAAGATCTTGTATACAAATCATTTTCGTGAGCGTGTCATTTAGTAATCAAGTTTATATTTTTGCGTTTTAACTAACCAAATTTTGATAGATTTTTTTTTTTATAAAGTTTTGGTTTTCTGATTTAGGTAACTATAAATTTGGAGAGATAGGGCATGAGAATTTGGGCTTTTAAGATTTTTTAGGATGACTATGAACAGATTTCTTTTTTTTTTTCCCTTATTCTTTTGTGTATTTTAATTTATTTTAGTTTAGTAGTGTTGATGGTTGACCTTCAACCTAAGGCTCTAGATATCCAAACCCACCAAAAGAGCTCAACCAATATAGTATCAAGGCATCTCCAACTTGGATGAAGGTTAGTCCTGCATTCAGTCAAGCTTTGTCCACCTTGCTCGAGCTCAGCCCCGAATACTCTAGCAACCTTTTGTTGGGAGCTTCTTTTTTCTTACTTTCCAACCTCAAGAGGAAGGCTTGCTTCCAATCTGGAAGACTGCTTTAGGAGAGCTTACTAGTCAGCAAGCCAAGCATACCACACTCTTTTCTCCTAGCCTCTTTCTCTCTCATCATTAAATACTAAATAACCGCATGACACTCAGCCTATAGCTTAGTTACCGAATTACAGTAGACACCCTTTACTAATGTGATAAGCCTATCTCCCAAGCCTTCACTAATTGACAAAAGGTTTAATTGTCTTTTCTTGTATTAGCAGTGACATCCCCTCGGATTCTATGCCAGCTAATCCCCTTTTTACCATATATTTGAGCAAGTCAAATCCCTTAAACTATAAATAATAGTAAAGCCAGCAGGTAAAGGAACCCTTGGCCACTTTTAGGAACTCTCTCAATCTCTTTACCCCATTTATTATGATTCCTTTTCTCTCTTTACTAACTTGAGCATCGAAGGGTTCTCACTAACTATGCTATAAGGGGCTTTTTACAGATCCTATACTATATACAATTGATGAACCACTAAGAGTTTGCTTAGGAGTTATACCTATGATATACACCATCACCATTTGGCGTCCACTGATATGAGGCAAGTGCACCTATCAGTTTTAATATAGCGGATGTGAGTCCGAGTCGATCCCTTAGAGATTTTGAGTACTAATATTAACTTTAGCTTTATTATCTAACCAAAAAATTGTGAAAGGTTGAATTAATTAAAAATACTGAAATTAACAACTAAACTACTTATGAGACTTAATTACGTAAATTAGAAAGCAATAAACTACGAACGACTTCAAGTATGCAATAATGTATTTAGGAATTATTTCCCCTAGTGTTTAACATGTAACCTTTTTAAAATATATCCAATTCAATTTCTATTATTCTTGATCGAAGGGATTCACAATTAAAGCTAATATCTTTCTCAAGCATATTAACCCTAATCCTAAATTATTTACCAGAATCTCTTCACTTAGTAATATATTTAGAATTGCATTAACGTGTAATGAATTCCTATGCAAACAATCAACTTTCCGGAAGAAACATGTATCTTATCTCTAAGTATACATGTAATTCTCTTCAATTATGCCTAGATCTAATTACACATGCAATTTCTCAATTAACATGCATAATATCATATATTGACACTCTAGAATTATCAATCCATAATTAACGACATAATTGAATCAAGAAAAGGTAGAAACTTTATTGAAATTATAATTCAATCCAAGAATCACATGAAACCCTAGGCTCCATAATCCTAAATACTCAAGTTCTAAGCTATCATAATGAATCTAAGAACGAGTTTCATCAATAATATAAAATAAAACATAAAAACCCCTCTTGATTTGATGAACAATCTCTCTAATCTTGAAATCGATGTCGTTATTGCTTCTTGATTAATGTTCTTCTCCAATCTCCTCTCGTCTCTTGTGTCTCTTGTTTCTGTAATGTCTCTTCTTTTTCTTTTGAAACCCTAATATATCTTTTTATAGTGTATCAAAAAGATTTTGTTTTCGTCACCCGACATGGCCTGGGACACGACCGTGTCCCCAGGTCGTGTAACTTTCTATACTTAGGTAAATTTTCTATACAACTTCAAAAATTCATAACTTCTTCGTTTGAACTCGGAATTGAGTGAAACTTGATTCCTTTTCTTCGTTTTCGAGCCTAGAATGCGTTTAAACCCAGAAATCAACATTTTACTCAATTAAATATTAATTTCTTTAAAGAAAACAAAAAATGTATGGAAAATACTATAAAATCACCCTATGAAATATGTTTAAAATTAAAGTTATCAAATTTCCCCACACTTGAGCATTTGCTTGTCCTCAAGCAAATAAATCAAAACAAAACTTTCAAGACAAGAAACACTAAACAAAATTTATCACTATTTAGGAAACCTGTGAACGAATACACTTGACCCGAAGAAAGGTAAGAAAATCATTCTCAACTAACTTGCAATAATAAAGTCAACCAATTTCATCTGACCATATTCAAATGCTCCAACAATACTTAATACTAGAGTTCACTAGTTAATTTATGAAAATCAAAGTTTACCCCGAATCATTTAACCAAGGATTCTTAAACTAAAAATTAGATTTAACATCTCGCCAACCGAGAAAGAGTCATAAAAATTTTGTCCATTTGACTAAAGTGTATACAATTCTCTTTTCCATCTCACTAAGTACCATAATCTAGAACAAACACATTTTACATCCACTCATCCTTTGATCATCGCCCTAGTTCATGCTTTTGTTGAGAGGTCTTTTGAATTTACTTTATCTAAGCACAATTGCGTTGGTAGCGGGAAAGAATCTCGCTCTTCTGACGGACCATGACCAATCTATACCAACTTATTTCTTATATTAATAGCGGGAAAGAACCTTGCTCTTCTGACGGACCAAGGCCGATCCATATCAATTTTTTCATTTTTTTTTCATTTGAATTGGCATTGGGACTCAATCTCGCTCTTCTAACGGACCAAGACGAATCCTTACCAATTTTTTTTATTCATACACTTATTATTACTTTTGACCTCCAATCATTGTGATTTTTTAGGGGTTTCTCAAAAGAAGAATTTCATTTGTTTTTTTGCTAAAAATTATAGGACTCTTAAAAATTTCTAAGAGAAAAGTATACACAAAAGTAAATTTAAAAATAACCATGACTAACTCTCAACTAGTGATGTTGCTCCAATCTCAAGTCTTAAAATCCTAAGTTAAATAACTCGTAACATTGCCTTCTGAAAATTTGACTAATCAATTCTTGTAAAGTATAATAAGATCAATAACAATCAAGATGATACAATTGATTTGGCTTAATACCAATTAATCACCTATTGCAAGTTAACTTAAAAAGTAATTGGGTCAAATGTGAATAATTGGTCTCCTAAACAGTAATAAATTCGTATATATCCCTTCCCCACACTTAATAACATACATTGTCCCCAATGTATGACTAAAAAAAACATAGCAGCACGAAATGTAATAAGAAAAATCAGCCTAGGGAAAAAGGAAACATATGTACCAAAAAGAAACTAATACTTCCCTGCCAGTTGAAAAGAAGTGCAAAATGAAGAAGCATCATCATTATATAGCTGAGTTCACAAGTCTTGGCCAACCAAAAGAGAACACACAAAAAAAAAAAAATAGGAACTAAGAAGAGGGATCGGAATCCGTTTCTTCATGTGCCTCATCAGACGATGCCTTAGCTATCGTAGCATCATCATCGTCATCACCGGCCTCGACATCCTCATCACATTCGCCAGCCTAATTATGAGGAAGAGAGAGCAAAATTAAGTAGGAAACTTACTTGGATCAAAATGCGGAATGCAAGAATTGTGGAAAGAAGAGGGAGAATAAGAGAGAATATGAGAGAGATATGTTTGACTATGAGTGTGTGAGAAGGTGTGTTTAATTTAAATAAATCGGTCGTGTGTGAAAACCATGTTATTTGGGTCGACACGGGCTGGGACACGACCGTCTCCCACACCCGTGTAACTCTCTGTGCACGTATATGTAAACTGGACGGACACGGGCTGGGGACATAACCGTATCCCATGCCTGTGTAACTCTCTATGCACGGGTAGAAAATTCTGGGCACACACGGGCTGGGGCCACGACAGTGTCCCACGCCCGTGTAACTCTCTGTGCACGAGTGGAAAATTCTAAGCGCACACTAGCTGGGGACACGACTGTGTCCCACGCCCATGTAACTTTCTGTTTGCTCGAAGTATAACTGGGCGGACACGGGCTGGGATACTACCGTGTCCCACGTCCGTGTAACTTTCTGTGGGTGTGGCAGATTAGTGTCCCACGTCCGTGTAACTTTCTATAGGTGTGGCAGATTAAAGGAGCCTAGATAGACATGGGTTAGGATACGACCGTATCCCTTGCCCGTGTAACTTTTTTTTTTTTAAAGCAAAAGGAAACTTAAAGAAATAAAAGTAATTAAACTAGAAAAATAAGAAAAAGAAAACTAAAGAGAAGAATAAAAAATGAAATTAAAAGGGAAAAGCCCATGACTAAAATTAAAACAAATAAAAGAAGCAAAGCAAAGTTAGATAAAAGAAAAATAAAATGAAATAAACTTAAAAGAATTAAAGTGTAAGCAAAGTTAGACATGGGTTGCCTCCCAAGAAGCGCTATAGTTAACGTCAATAGCTCGACAGAATACGTCTTGTAATTCATGATTCTTCATCCAGGTGGAAATAGAACTCCTCCTGTATCTTGCTTTCGAACTCTCCATACAAGTGTAGATTTACCCTTCGGCCATCGACCTTGCCAATTCCATTTCATTGATGCATAACTTCCATAGTTTCTCTCCTTATCATGCCACTTATCAAATTCATGTAGCCTAAATTTCTTCGTTTTGTTTGCTTTTAACATAGATGCGATTGTCATTGGGGATTTTGAACTTTTCACCGCAAAGACATGCTCCAAATGATTTCTTGACAGTTTTGGTTCCAAAATTGGTGGCTTCTTTTTGAAAGATTTTAATTTACGATATTTTGGCTTGTAGAGTGGATCAATCCCCTTTTTGTCCATACTGGATTCATGAACTGCTGTTTGAGCTGCCACTTCTGTACAATTGGGGTTACTCACCAAATTTTCATCTTTCTTTTGCAAGCAATAAGTTGAGGAATCCTTAGCAAGAGTTTCCTGCACACATGTAGGTATAACGACATTAGTGGCATTAACATTGTGACTTATGTCCTCTGAGTTAAGAAATTTGTTTGTTGCCTTTGGAGTTTTAAAACTATTTCATCATCCCCGACCCGTAATATCAACTTATGCTCACTAACATCAAAAACAGCCTTAGCAGTGGCTAGGAAAGGTCGACCTAAAATGATTGGCACCTCAATATCTTCATCTATATCAAGTATAACAAAATCTACCGGAAAGATGAATTTGTCTACTTGCACTAAAACATCCTCTATGATGCCTCTAGGGTATGTGATAGACCTATCGGCTAATTGAAGACTCATGCTCGTTAATTTAGGTTCTCCTAACCTTAGCTTTTTGGACAATTTATACGGCATCAAATTTATACTAGCTCCTAAGTCTGCTAAAGCATTATCTACCAACAAATTGCCAAGCATACAAAGAATAGTGAAACTCCCTGGATCTTTTAATTTTTGTGGCAGCCTTTTCTAGAGAAGTGCCGAGCATTCTTCGTTCAATGTAACTGTTGTAAGCTCCTCCAACTTCCTCTTGTTCAATAGAAGATCTTTTAGAAATTTCGTATACTTTGGCATCTACAAGATGATATCAACAAGAGGTAAGTTAATGTGTAATTGTTTGAAAACATCAAGCAATTTACCGAATTCCTTATTTTGATCAATGTAACTTTGCTTAAGGCGCTGTGGGTAAGGGATGGGAGGCTTGTATTCCTTTACCTTTGGTGATTCCATTCTTTCTTTTGATTTTAGTGGCTTTGCATCTTCCTTATGGTTGACTTCCACTTCTTTCTCAACTACTTCTTCACCATCCTTGTTCTCCACTTGCAGTTTTCTATCACTTCTCAAGGTCACTGCATTAACATGTTCCCTAAGATTGACCTCGGTATTCCCTGGGAGTGTCCCTTATTGCCTCTCAGAGATCATTTTTACAAGTTGACCAATTTGATTTTCAAGGTTGTAATTTGAAGCCTCTTGATTCCTCAGCGAGGATTCAATGTTGGATAAGCGAACCTCATTGCCTTAAATGTATTTTGTGAAAAGTTCTTCCACACTGGATTTCTTTTCTTGAGGGAGAGGAGGTGGGAATGGTCTTTGAAATCCAGGTGGGCCAAAGTTGGTCTTCTGCTGGCCTTGGTTTTGGTTTCCCCATGAGAAATTGGGGTGATTCCTCCATCCTGGATTGTAAGTGTTGCTGTAGGGGTTATTTTGTTGCTTAGGTGGATTTCCTAGATAATCTACCTGTTCTAGTTGTTCTTGTGCTCCATACCCCTACATACCAAAATCACTTATATCTGATTACATTTGTTGAGGTACAATAGAGAGTGCATTAATCTTCTTACTCAATAGGTCCACCTTGGCTGCCAAAGCAGTAGTCAAGTCCACATCATAAATTCCCATAGCCTTTTGTTTGGCTCTAGTGCTTTCCCACTGATAATTGTTCATCGCTATTCCTTCAATCAGGTTTTGTGCTTGCTCAAGTGTCTTTGTGTTCAAAGTACCTCCTGCGGATGCATCAATCATCTGTCTCGTAGATAAATTAAGACCATTATAAAAGGTCTGAATCTACATCCATAATGGAAGGCCATGATGTGGGCACCTCCTGAGCAAGTCCTTGAATTGCTCCCAAGTATCATATAAAGTCTCCGCTTCCAATTGAGCAAAACAAGAAATATCATTCCGAAGTTTAACGGTCTTTGTAGGTGGGAAATACTTCTCCAAAAATTTATCTTCCAATTCATTCCAAGTTGTGATTGAATTTCGTGGTAGAGAGTTCAACCATTGTTTTGCTCTACCCCTCAAGGAGAAAGGGAATAGCCGCAATTGGATGGTATCATCCGTGACTTCGTTGATTTTAAAAGTATCACAAATCTCTAGAAAGCTAGAGATGTGGGCATTGGGATCTTCATCTTGGAGACCGTCAAACTGAACATATTGTTGCACCATTTGTATGATGTTAGGTGCAATTTGGAAGTTGTTAGCCGCGACGGTTAGCCTTGCAATGCTAGAGTCAGCGCCAATAAGTATAGGCCTTGAATAATTGAACATGGTCCGATTTGCTTCATTCCCGTTGTTAGCCATATGTGGTAGATCTTCCTGCTCGATGAATTGAGTGATGGTCTCTTCACCTTCTTCCTTGATTTCAACGATTGACTCATCGTCAATGGTCGCCACACTTTGTCTAGGTCGTGATTTCAAATTTTGAAGGTCAATTCTCTCAATTTTAGGATCAAGTTCTACCAAATCTTCCGGGTTACTTCGAGTCATGCACTGCAAGGATAAGAAATATAGAATCAATTGCAGCTCTAACTAATGAAAATAAACAATGAAAACAAAATAAAGAAAAAAAATGGTTAAAGTAATAAAGCAACTAGTGTTCTTAATATCGTAAATCCCCGGCCGCAGTGCCTAAAACTTGATATGAGGCAAGTGCACCTATCAGTTTTAATATAGCGGATGTGAGTCCGAGTCGATCCCTTAAAGATTTTGAGTACTAATATTAACTTTAGCTTTATTATCTAACCAAAAAATTGTAAAAGGTTGAATTAATTAAAAATACTGAAATTAACAACTAAACTACTTATGAGACTTAATTACACAAATTAGAAAGCAATAAACTACGAACGACTTCAAGTATGCAATAATGTATTTAGGAATTATTTCCCCTAGTGTTTAACATGTAACCTTTTTAAAATATATCCAATTGAATTTCTATTATTCTTAACTGGAGGGATTCACAATTAAAGCTAATATCTTTCTCAAGCATATTAACCCTAATCCTAAATTATTTACCGGAATCTCTTCACTTAGTAATATAATTTAGAATTGCCTTAACGTGTAATGAATTCCTATGCAAACAATCAACTTTCCGAAAGAAACATGTATCTTATCTCTAAGTATACATGTAATTCTCTTCAATTATGCCTAGATCTAATTACACATGCAATTTCTCAATTAACATGCATAATATCATATATTGACACTCTAGAATTATCAATCCATAATTAACGACATAATTGAATCAAGAAATGGTGGAAACTTTATTGAAATTATAATTCAATCCAAGAATCACATGAAACCCTAGGCTCCATAATCCTAAATACTCAAATTCTAAACTATCATAATGAATCTAAGAACGAGTTTCATCAATAATATAAAATAAAACATAAAAACCCCTCTTGATTTGATGAACAATCTCTCTAATCTTGAAATCGATGTCGTTCTTGCTTCTTGATTCATGTTCTTCTCCAATCTCCTCTCGTCTCTTGTGTCTATTGTTTCTGTAATGTCTCTTCTTTTTCTTTTGAAACCCTAATATATCTTTTTATAGTGTATCAAAAAGATTTTGTTTTCGTCACCCGACATGGCCTGGGACACGACCGTGTCCCCAGGTCGTGTAACTTTCTGCACTTAGGCAAATTTTCTATACAACTTCAAAAATTCATAACTTCTTCGTTTGAACTCGGAATTGAGTGAAACTTGATTCATTTTCTTCGTTTTCGAGCCTAAAATGCGTTTAAACCCAGAAATCAACATTTTACTCAATTAAGTATCAATTTCTTTAAAGAAAACCAAAAATGTATGGAAAATACTATAAAATCACCCTATGAAATATGTTTAAAATTAGAGTTATCATCTACCGATTTACAAACTCACAAGCATGGTCAAGAGTCAAAACACACAACCTCCTTTAACACTCCTAAGTAGTGGTGAGTAACACATAACAAACCTACCGCCACTACCAACGAAGCCACAACCATGGGACATGGATAAGATAAAGGTAATTTTTCAATAATTAAGGAAAACTAATGCAAAAGTTCCTCGAGAAAACACTAACATAAGATAGCAACTAGCCATTGACTAGAAACTTAAAGGAAAGGCTAACCTTAATGATGGGGTTAACGTACAAGACACCATTGCTAGCTATCTCAATTGACCTAATAGGTGCCTTAAGCGCTCCCTTACACTACTAGTAAACCCTATGTACCCATGAGATGGAGTTCAAACCAAACAATGCCTACTACAAGATTTGTATGGCCAACTAAACACCACTTGTGGCCAGGCACACCACTAAGGTACCCATTCAAGCACAAGTAAGATCAAGAAGGATATCTCCCCCAATCGTTCCCCAAAGCACTTGGATAACATGAATATTTGGGAGCTTGACCAACACATCCAATGTGCCTTTAACCTATGCAACCAGAAGCGCCTCAAGTTCTCTACATGACAATCAAGCATAGTCACAAGCAAGAGCCCTTTTACTCTAGTCATCTTAGAGGAAACTTTCTCGTAAGTTGTGCGTCTCCCTCACTTGAATACCTATGATGGAACGAGCAACCCAGATGACCATCTAACACACTTCTGTACAATGTTGAGCCTCTACAACTTCTCTAATGCCATAATGTGCAAGACATTCTCAAGCATGCTAACTAAGGTTGTACCGATATGGTTTAACCAGCTTCTAAAAAATTCTATTCGTTCCTCTGATGATTTGGTCACAAGATTCCAACAACACTTCCTAAACAGCAAGGTATCGCATATGGACGACTCCATATTATACAACGTATGTTAGTGCTTAAACAAGACCTTACAAGCATATCTAGAGCGCTTCAACTGTACTAAGTTACTTATCTCCAAAATAGAATCTGGAACAGCTCTCTAGGCCATCATATACAGCTTAGACCTAAACAGCAAGATTTTCCAGGCCATAATACTAAGCTGACTAAACAACTTTAAAGAACTTATGACCATTGCTAAGTAATATGTAGTGTAAGAGGACGTTATCCTAGCATGCCTTGAGAACGACCTACAACATAACACATTTATGAAAGATCGCTTCGGCTCCCATGAAGACCGTCTTTCATCATCTCAAGAACGTCAGGAAAGAAAAAAGCAAAAGTTTGTTGATTATCCCAACTATACCCCACTAAACCACCCTCTAGGGGAAGAAGGCTTTAATAAAGTATGTGAGTACCTACCTTACGTAACAAGCATTAGAGAAACACCCTAGGCCTTTACTTCAAGCAAATTCTATGATTATCATGACACCCGTAGCTACAACATTGATGAGTGTAAACACCTTAAGAACGCGATCAAAGACCTCATTTGTAAAGGCCACATCAACTACCTCGTCACCAATGAACAAAACCATCTCCGCCCAACTCAACAATGCTGCACTTAAGAGCTACAGTAGTAGCTATAGCAGCAACAAGAGAATCCGCTTGACAATACAGAGTGAAAGGGCTGCTAAGGACAAGTATAAACAATTACAAGTATACCAGACCTATCAAACAAAGACCATTCTACCTAACCATAGCATAAGGTACTCTCAATTTGACTCTAGAAGCTAAGGATAGACATAACCATATCCTTCACCAACAACGATAAGGAGGGCATCAAGTACCCTCATGTTGACCCTTTGGTTATCAATGTAGAGGTTAAATACTTTGATTTCCTAAAGACATTCATCGACAATGGCAACTCGACCAATATTCTCTAATACTCCTCATATGAACAAATGAAAGATAAATTGGACAAAGAACCCTAACCTTGCAAGTAGAGCCTCGCTGACTTTAAAAGAAAGATAATTCCAGCTAAAGGCAAAATTACATTACCTACTTGGTTGGGTAGTGTGTCATCGCCTTCTAGCTGATAAACTTTGTAATTGTTTATTAGTAGTCTCCTTACAATGTCATATTAGGACACCCTAGCCTCAACAAATTAGATGCATGCATCAACTAAAGATGTCTCATGATGAAATTCCCTACAACTGCAAGAGTATGCATTGTACACAAGGACCAAAAACTATCCCGAACTCTCTACCTGAGTGACATCTTGCATGATAAGACCATGCACATTAAGTTTACCCTAGACACCATACAGGCTCTTAAAGGAGAACCAAAAATGAAAACAAAGGTAGTCTAATACGATGATTGCCTCGACTAGACCACTCGGATAAGGACTTCCTAATCCCTAGAAGAAAAAGAAGACATGACTGCTTTCCTTCGCACCAACTCGAATGTCTTTTGTAACATCTCCATATGAAATGCCTAAGATAATCAACATCCTCGAAGCCACCCATAACTTTAGGGTTGACCTACATGTTTGGTTTGTAAAACAGAAGAGATGACACTTTATACCAAAGTGGTAAGCAACCATAGAATGGGTATAAAAAATTTTGTAAGCTGGGTTCATCATGAAAGGCAGATACCCTACTTAGCTTGCTAACACAATCTCCATAAAGAAAGGAAACAGCAACTGGCAAGCAGTAAATGTGTGTCGACTACATTGAACTTAACAAAGCTTGTCCCAAAGACTATTTTCCTCTCCCTCAAATTGACCAACTCATCAATTCTACCTCGGGCCATGCCAAATTGAGTTTCATGGATGCTTACTTCTGTTATGATCAAATTCACATGCTCCCCTAAGGACCAAGTTCACACTTCCATTGTTACCAATTTTTGAACATATTGCTATAAGGTCATGTCTTCAGCCTTAAGAATGCTAGGGCAACATAATTGCAATTGGTAATGACTATTTATAAACCACAATTCGGTAGAAGTATCAAGGTTTATGTTAATGATATGATCGTCAAAAGTAGGAACAAAGACGATCACATCATAGACCTATACAAGACCATCGACACACTTCGAAATACCAAATGAAGCTCAATCCTTAGAAGTGTGTCTTTGGGGTAGGATCTAGCAAGTTCCTTGGGTATATGATCATGAAGTGTGGCATGAAGGCCAATCTTGATAAAATCTAGGCAATTACAGATATGAAAGCCTTATGGAAGATTAAGGACGTACAACGTCTCACAGGTAGGATAGTTACCCTCAATCGTTTTCTCTCACGAAGTGTTGATAAGTGTTCTGAGTTCTTCAAGCTTCTAAAGAACCCTTTAGAATTTAAATGGACAAACACGTGCAAAGCCACCCTTGGCCAACTTAAGAAATTCCTTGAGAACCTGCGTGTTCTTTCCAAACTAGTCCTTAGTGAATAGCTCTATCTATACTTAGTCATTAGTAGTTGAACCCTCTCCTCGATGCTCATCTAAGCTAATGGATGCGAGCATAAGCTAGTATATTATGTCAGCCACATCTTAGAAGACCTAGAAGTTAAGTATACTAGTCATAACCGCTCAAAAGCTTAGATCATACTTCTAGGCACACCCTATCATTGTTCTCACTAACTGGTCACTATAGACACTTCTATGGAAGTCAAACACATCAGGTTGGAAGGTCAAGTATTTTTTGGAGGTCAATGCTCATGGTGTCCAATTCCATCCTCAATGGGCCATTAAGGCACAAGTCATTATGGACTTTGTTGCCGAATACATTAGAAAGGAGGAAACACCTAATAATATTGACATACTGGTGTAGACTCTCTATGTATATAGATCCTCTTCTCCGGAGGGGTGGAGTAGGGTAGGAATACTCCTATAAGGCCCTTATGACACCAAGGTTTTCAATACGCTTAAATTCGGATTCCTCATAAGCAACAATAAGGTCGAATATGAAGCCCTTATTGCGAGACTAAAGATCGCAACTAATGTTGGCTTTGAGAAGCTTAACATCGATTGGGATTCTATGTTGATGGTGTAATAAGTAAAGGGGGGATACGAGTCAAAAGGAAAAAGCAAGGTAAAGTACCTCTACATAGTGAGGGACTTAGCCTTAAACTTCTCTTCTTGGAGCATAACAAAAATTCCTTGAGATGAGAATTCTGAACTAGATCGGCTATCAAAGCTTGCATCCAGGGCTATGCCCTTACCATGTAAGACCAACAAGTAAACGTTTCTCCAATTTATGCCATAATGCATCGTAAATGAACTCCTTCAACAAATCTTCGAGATTAACTTAGTATCCACCAAGCTGTCTTCAATGGACCTTATCATTGCTTACCTCAAGAATAGTGACTTACCTAAAGACAAGACCGAAGCCAAAAAGCTCGTGTATAGCATGACCAACTACGCTATCATAAACAACGTTCTCTATCGACATGAGCATTACCTGCCCCTCCTTCACTGTCTAAGGATGGAAGAAGGCTCCACGCCTGAAAAGAGCTACACTCTGGCATTTGCAGCAACCATATTCAAACCCAAGCCTCGTACATCCGAGCCTTCTGGTTCGGATTTTACTTGTCGACCATAGAAGAAGAAACGAAGACTTTAGTATGGTGATGTCCCAATTGTCAAAGGCATGCACCCATCAATTGAACACCTAGCTCAAAGTTTCATCCTATGACTAACCCATGGCCTTTTGCACAATGGGGACTCAATGTTCTCGAATCTTTCCCAAAAGTGTTTAGGGGATGTCAATTCATCTTAATAGACGTGGACTACTTTACTAACTAGGCCAAGGCACAAACAGTCGCTAGCATCATAGCCAAAGCAACTAAGGGTTTCATTTTGATAAGCATCCTCACTAGGTTTGGGCTTCCTTATGCCCTCATTATGGACAACAGTAAATAGATTGATAGTGTATAGTTCTAGGAATTTTGCAATAAGCACCACATCCTGCTTCGATACACCTCAATGACTTACCCCCAATCTAATGGGTAAGTCAAGGCCATCAACAAGATAGTCTATAGAAGCTTAAAGAAGAGGGTAGAATGAGCAAGTGGTCAGTAGGTGGACCAACTCACTACTATCCTTTGGGGGTACTAGACCATACATAGGATGACTATGGGTGAAACTCCTTTTCACTTTACATTAGGGTCAGAACATGTACTGCCCATAGAACTCAAAATCTCGACAAATATGACCCAGAATTTTGACGCCGGTGTTAATAAAATGGCCCTCCAAGTAAGATTTTAGATACAATCGATGAAGTAAAGGATGTTGCACTAGCTCGAGTAGCTACATACCAACATTAGATGGCTAAGTATTATAATGGAAGGGTAAAACACAAGGTCTTCTAACTCGAAGACTTAGTATTACAAAAGCTCAAAGCTATAAGGTCTTGAGAAGGATAGGGCTAGTTGCCATAATGGTATGAATATCACAATCTATGTTTTGAAATAAAAGTAGAGATGTTCAACTTGAGGCTTAATGTGAAGTAAGTAGAGTTAGTAAGTAGTTTGTTTATGGGGTTAGGTATTTTCTCAAGGTAGGGTTAGCTTACCATAAGCAAACTGATTAAGAACCGATGCCTCTCTTCTAATGATGGCCATGGCAGATCGAAACCAACAAAGAAGTTAGGCCTCCCAACCACATGGAGGAGGATGACAATACTAGTTAGATCTCCTAAAGATAGAAGGGCTTAGAACAATCCTAAGTAAATAAGAAGGGAAAAAGGCTGGCTTACCCTCCGTTATCCAAGTAAATACAATGAGGCAGAGGAAGGTCGAGAGCTACATAAGCACATAAGGAAGGGGTGAACCTCCTATCCTATGACAAGTGACATCAAGGCACAAAAGTTCCAGCCTAGACATGCCTCTTAATTAATACCTTATGTATAAAATAAAAGGGTAGTTATTGTTGACAACCGAGCTCATGTAGATGAAGCTCGAGGAAAGGAGTAGCCATCGGATGAAGGACATTATTGCCAGAGGGAGGTAGCTATGACGTGAGCAACACTATAATAAGGCATTGCCCACATCTTAAGAAAATAAAGAGTGCTTCAAAGGGCAAACCCTATTGTTGAGCCACCTAATAAAAGAAAATCTCAGAGGATAAGAGGTGAGGGTAAAGGCAAAGGTGGGGGTAGGGATGGGGTTAAGGGAAAAGGAATGCCTGTGGAAGCCTTAAGTTCTGGTAGAGATAATCTTGGCGTAGAGTTGGGTAATGGAGGAATAGGTCGATGATCTTAAGGGGAAAGGAAGCGATGAAGAGTTGGCCTTATGATGATGGCATCATGCATTTAGGTGGGGGAGAATATCATGGTCCATGTTTTGGAAGGAAAGTGGGGATTGTTCAACTTAAGGCTTAATGTAAAATGGATAACATCAGCAAGCAGTTTGTTCATAGGGTTAGGTATTATCTAAAGGTGCGGTTAGTCTCCTATGAGCAAACTAATTAAGAGCTAATGTCACTCTCCTAATGATGGCCATAGTAGGTTGAAACTAGTAGAAAAGTTAAGCCTCCTAATTGTATGGAGGATAGTGACAATGCTAATTGGTACTATTAAAAATTGAAGGACTTGGAATAGTCCTGAGTAAAACAAAAAGGGAAAAAGGTTGGCTCGCCTTCCGTAATTTAAGTAAATATAATGAGATAAAGGAGGGTCAACTGCCACATGGGCACATAAGAAGGGAGAAAACTTCCCATCCCATGAAATGTACAAACTAAAGACCTTAAACAGAGAGCCCATCCCCAAAACATGGAACACGGATAATCAACAACCCTACTTTGTGTAACCTATACAAGCACTTACATGTACTTAACTATGTTTTTGGAAGAGAAATAAAAAGGAACTTTTGCATTCATCCCATCCTGTCATTATAACATCATAAGCTTAATCATCATCAGGTCCCACCCCTCATCCATCAATGAGCTAGACCAAGTCTAGTAGATTCTTATCCTCGACATTCAAACACTCTCATAAGGTCCTACATTCGATAGCTCTTAAGCCTTAAGTCCTACCTGGAGTATTTAATGAGTATCTAGACTTAAGGGTCCTGCAGGACGAGCATACAAACTAAGTCTACGATGCTCAAGCCCCTTTCCTCTACTCCCCCTCCCCTCCAACACCTAAAAACTTAAGCTTTGCCTACTTGATGCTCTCAACTACGCATTTCCCAAACTAGGGTTCCTAAGCCTATGCTTATTATCACGTAACTTAACTAGAAGCAACAAAAAGCAACACAAAAATTCGAAACATAAAAGAAAAGAGGAGGGTAGACATAATGTCCATGATAGAAGTTGAATGATAAGGAGTAAACAACATAAGCAAAATCTTTTATTCACATTATTTCAAGTAGCATAGTTTCAAGGGGTCAACATCCTAAACCATATACATCACCAATAGAAAGTAAGCTAACACAAAGTAAGATTAAACCTACAAACCTACCACTTAATCTAACAAAGGAAAACTAAAAGGAAAATGCCCCTAAACCTTCCCAAGTACATCTTCGCCTGTAGTACCACCATTAGCAACATCTTCACTACCATCATTAGGCTTGTCTTCTTCATGTTCATTACCCTCATTCCTCACAACATCCTCGTTTATCAGTTAATTTAGGTAACTAAAGTCTAGTTTGAGATATGCCTCCTCAGCCCCTGTCTTTGCCATCATCGCACTATCCCAACCTCACGCAACAAAAACTCCTTAAATAACTCATCTATTGCTATTGGAGTTAAATCATGCCCATTCTTCAACTCCTCCTCCCTCATTTGAAAGCCAGCTTAAGCTTCCTTAAGCTCCCTCCTCAAAGTGTTGGCCTCCTCCTTAGCTACCTCCTTCCCATTCCTTGAGACCTCTACCTTTTTTTTTTACAACCGCAGCCTCCTACTTGGTAGAATCTATTGCTCCCTTAGCTGCCTCCGCCTCTCCTTTGGTTGTAATTAGCTCCCTATTGGGAGCAACAAGTTCTACCTCAAGGTCTTTGGCCCACTTCTTAGTAATGTTTAGTTCGGACTAAACGTTGGTAAATTTTTGTTCCAATTGCATCTTCTCAATCTTACATTGGTTACACTCCTCTTACAAGGATACATTCCATGCCCTCAACTTGGATAGCTCCTCCCTTAGCCTCTCATTCTCCTCCTTGCCCTCTTACTCGCGTTGCCACAAAACCTTAAGCAAGAAACAAACACAAGTAAACATTCATGAAGATGAACAAAACATAAAGGGGGACAAAGGACAGTAAAAAATAGACCCTATCAAGAAGTATCCCCCCCTCCCTCCACCCGTAGAGCAAAAACATGTGCACATAAGCTTATAGCATCGCCGAAACATCTTAAGGTGATTAGAGCACATTAATTGAAAGCTTTATCCTACATCTACATACCATGTGGTAAGAATTAGCTTGTGACTATCCCGAAGGCAAGGCCGAACAATTTATGTCGAGGCCTAGCAGTTGCCAAACAATCGAGAGGTAGAAAGGCAAACACTCAGCATCAAGCTTGTCGTCTGCTAAGAAGTCGAGAGAACACATTACCAAGAGTTAGAGGCCCAAGATCCACTCAGTATAGCATGAAGAGATTAGTGTCGACTAATCCTAAGACTCGATAATTATGGGCTAACCTTTCGAATGTCTTAGCCAAGCACTATGAGACTTCAAAGACTCCTCCTCAGACATGGACATCCAATTGCCAACCCCATCCAGTTCAAATCCTACTCCTTTTTGGACAGACTGAATAATTGCATGATGCCTTCTTCTATTAAACGCACAGCTTTGTATTCTTGTACATATTTACTTTATTCTTAATTATGGGCTAATTCATTAGAGTTTAAGGCCTTACATATTATTTATATTTTTGCTACTAGGGTTTTAGGACTTGCTATAAATAGGAATATTCATAATTAGCAGATAACAACAATCAAATAGTGAAGAATATTCCCATACTTGTAACTTTTCTCTTTTCAAGCAAAGTCATCCTTAAGCTTTTAGAGCTAGCATTATCAAATTATTGAGTGTGCTTTACTCTTAAATCTCTCTTGTGTTCTTATCAATCTTACCCTTGAGATTGTGGTAAACCCTTCATTTAAGCAAGTTAGTAGGCCGCATCTAACCTCTCATTTGAAACCTGGTGATATTTAGTGTTCGTAAGTCATATCGAACCCTATTTCAAAATGTGTTTGTGCCTTAGTGCATGATATCCATATACATTCACTATCAAAACCCCCAATCTACTTCTCATTCTTCATACCCACTTCAACCCCAAATATTCATTTTAGTTTCCAACCTTACTGCCGCATCATCTTGATATCAGAGCTTTAAGGAGACACACGTATTAGTGTTCTTCAAAGTTTGATTTGCGGTTTGAACATTTATATTAGTCATTATTCTATAGTGTAGTGCATTGTTCATGTTCTTAGTAGCCGTGGCATTGTACTATTTGTTTTGGGTTATTGAATCAAGTAACAGTAATTTATGGGTTATTGTTAGTTGCATTTTATTGCAGTAGTATTTGTGGAATTGTCTTAGCGATAGTTCCAAGTTAAGTACAATTGAGTGTATTACATATTTGTTAAATTTTCTCTTTGGAATTTATTGTACGGACCATAATGTTAGAAGATAATATCAATAATAGTGCAGATAGTCCTTGCGGAAGCTTAAGGAGATGCATTGATAACTTGGATACCAGCTTTAAAATCTCACTAACATTATTCCAAAGCTTACTGGTTTAGTTAGAGGCCACAGACGTATTAGCCGAGGTGAAAGCCCACTAGTAGAAATAGCTTTAATGAGCTTGATAATGATGAGCTATCGAGCCGAGAAGAGCTGCCATGCTAAGAAGAAGAGAAAACCAACCTGAGCTGATAAAAAAACAATGATAGGAGTGTTGACTCTAAGATGAATCAAGCAACCCGAAGAAGAAAGCCGAGGCTTAGAAGAGGTGAAGTTGAGTAAAGTTCCATTAGAAGTAGCCGATCTGAGGTGAATTGAGCAGCTAAGAATTCAAGGGATGGACCTCAAGCAAATAATCGAGGACTTGACAACATTAAGCTTAAGCTGCCGAACTTCAGTAGTAGTAACCGACCTGAAGAGTTTCTTGAATGGGTTCCCTAAGTAGAGAAGTTGTTTGAGTGTTATGAGTGTGAAGACAGAATCAAGGTTAAGCTAGCCTCATTAGCCCTTGTTGAATATGCAAGTCTCTAGTGGGATAAATTAGTCGCTAAGTGAGATGTCGAAGGAGAAGAGCCGATTTGAACTTGGAGGCTTATGAAAAGATTGATGAGCCAATGTTTTGTATCAACTTACTTCAAGCAAAAGATGCTCGATGCTTTCAAGCACCTGAGACAAGATCGAAACATTGTTAAAGAATCCTTGTAAGAGTTTGAGACCTTAATGATGAGATATAAGATTGCTGAGCCATAGGACTGCACCATTACTAGCTTTCTAAGTGGACTTCGAGGTGACATTGTCAACATAGTTGAATTACAGCTGTTTAACTCATTAGATGAGCTAATCAATCTAACATTGAGAATAGAAAGATAAAGGAGAAGAAGGCATCAAAGGTTGACTAATCGACCTCAACAAATCTACCCTAAGCATGAGAAGTATGCTGAGAGAAGGCCAGAGAAGAAGATGGAGAAAGGTGAGTCTAGCTAACCTGATCAGGCCTAGACAAAGAGGGCCGAGAAAGAAAAGGCACTTGGTAACAAGGCCCAAGAAGTGAAATGCTTCAAATGCTTAGGCTGCAGACATATTGTGTTCTAATGTTAGAATAAGAGGGTCATGGTCCTGAAAGGTGAAGGACCCAATGCTTAAATAGAGAGTCAAAGTGATAAAAGTTCAGGAGATGAGTTGATAGAAGAGGATGTCTATGCTAAGAATGTGGATGAACTTGTAGCCATGATGAGTTGACGATCTGACCTGAAGGTAGATCTCAAACAAAGGGAAAATTTATTTCATATTTAATTTTTTGTGAATGGGAAGACATGTTCCCTAGTTGTCGATAGAGGAAGCTATATTAACGTCGATTTTGCCGAGCTAGTAGAGAAGATGAAATTGCCGACCTACCCACATCTTTGACCTTACGGATTGAAGTGGTTTAATGACAAAGATATGATTCATGTGCATAAAAGCACTTAGATAACATTCACAGTAGGACAGTATGAGGATAAGATTGACTTCAATGTAGTCTTTATGAATGCTGCAAATTTACTTCTTAGCCGACCTTAGGAATACGACTAGAAAGTGATCCATGATAGCTTCCTCAACACTTACGTAGTTCGAAAGGATGAAACGAGGTATTATTTAAACCCCATGGCGTTGAGGAAATCCAAAGACACTTGGCACCCATGGCGAAGAAAAAGGGGAAGAGAAGTTTGTTCAGCAATCAAACCCTTACTCATTGGCTAAAGTTGAGGATGACTTTCTTCCAGCCCTGCAGCAATTATAGGAATCATCTAGCAATTGGCCTAAAGCTGAGGCCAAACAATTTGTGCTGAAGCTTAGCAGTTGCCAGACGATCAAGAGGTAAAAAGGTAAACACTGGGCAGCATCAGGCCTGTCTTCTACCAAAAAGTAAAAAGAGCACATTGCCAAGAGTTAGAGGCCTAAGATCCACTGGGCATGGCACTAAAAGACTAGTGTCGATTGATCCTAAGACTCGACAATTATGGAATGACATTTTGGGTATCTTGGCCAAGCACTGCAAGACTTCAAGGAATCCTCCTCAGACCTAGATATCCAACTACCAAGGCCATCTAGTTCGGATCTCACTCCTTCCTGGACAGACCGGATGATTGTATGCCAACTTCTTCTATTAAACGAACAACTTTATATTCTTGTATATATTTTTTTTATTCTTAATTATGGGCTGATTCTTTAAAGTTTAAGGCCCTGTACATTATTTACATTTTTACCACTAGAGTTTTAGGACTTGCTATAAATAGCAATATTTGTGATTAGCAAATAACAACAATCAGATAGTGAAGAATATTCCCACACTTAGAACTTTCCTCTTTTTTAGCAAAGTCATCCTTAAGCTTTTAGATCTAGCATTACTAGATTATTTAGTGTACTTTACTCTTAAATCTCTCTTGTGTTCTTATCAATCTTGCCCTTAAGATTGTAGTAAACTCTTCATTTGAGTAAGTTAGTAGGTCGCATCTAACGTCTCATTTGAAACCTGAGTGACATTTAATATTCATGAGTCATATCGAACCTTATTTTGAGTTCAACCTTTATTGTGTTTATGGCTTGGTACGTAATATCTATATACATTCACTGTTAAAACCCCTATTCTACTTCCTATTCTTCATTCCCACTTTAACCCCAAATATAAATTCTAGTTTCAAACCCCGTTGCCGTATCACTATATGTCCTCTTAAAGGGCCATTCCCTAATGATGTAAGAATTACTATATACTTAGGCCATTCGCTTATCTCAACGTCTAGGTAGATCAAAGAAATAGATTGCCCTTATGACATACTATTAGCTTGACTAGCACCTAACCTTCCTTTCTCTTCAAGCAACTCCTAAACCACTATGGTTGGCTTCACTTCAACGAATTGACCTCCCAAACACTCCCCTTACACCACCTAATTGAAGATAGGTATCTCTAACCTCCCATTAGCATATGTAATCTACTCGCATGGCTCCTGTACGCACATCTCCTCCTCAGTCACCACCTACTGGCGTACCCCTCCCTTATGCGCCTCTTGTTTACATGACTCCTGACCACCAATACCCTACCCATACTCATCCCACCTAAATGCATCCACCACCTCCACACTGATGATAGCTACTCGTTGCTTAACAACTACATTTAGTAGTAATGTGGTCAGGATACCCTATAACCCTTTACTCATGAGCCTCTTCCTCTTTCGCTTGGTTGGTGTAGCCTTCTTGCTTTTCTTTATAGTAAGAGTTTCATCTTGGCCCTTCATTGGTGTCTTCCCTTTATTCCGGCACCTTTAGTCCCGAATCGCTAGCATTTGCTCCTTGAAAGTGCTATTGAATAGGTCATACGTTATGAGCAAAACAATAGAGTTAGTAATTTAAATACATTATAAGCATTAGGTTAGATACATACCTAAGAGAGCAGCCTTAAGCTCCCCCCCACCTTGCTAACGATCGATAGTGGTGAAATCTCGACTACCCTTTTTGATCATAACAACACCCACAACTGTATCCTAAGGGTGTAACATTTCCTCGTTTAAGTATAGCTCCATAGTCTCCACTACATAAAACCTCTTCTCCTTCCACCAGGCTACATTAAGGATCCACTCCTTGGCCTCTTCATCCTCCATCTGAAAGTAAGTAATTGGGTTCGCCTGAATGGGCCTCGTCTAGTTCATAGGAAAGTTCAACTTATGAACTAACTTCACTAGAAAAATCGGTACCTCCAATCATAGATCTTGGACTTTTGCCTGTAGAATAACTTTGCATAGGTTGCTCGCACTAAATAGTACACTCAACCCCCAAGGTTACCTTTCAGATGGAAGAATTTCCTAAACAACTGAGTTATAGGCCTCCTCATATGGAATATGAACACAGCTTTAAAGGTTACCAACACTTACCAAATGTTTGAATGAAGAGAACCTGGGCATACATGGAAGTAATTAAATACCTCCAACTGAAACACAGTAAAAGGTAAGCATAACCCCATGTCCATCATCCTCCGGTATATACAAAACAAGTGCTTGTCATCCCCGTAGTCACAAATGTGCTAACCTTTCTCGGGCTTGATTACCTCCGAAACATCGGTGTTCTAGCTAACTTCCTAACAAACCCTACGCTATTGATCTTCTTTGTGCATGTCCTCTACCTTGGTAACAATCCCCTCACCTTATGCAATCGACAACAAAGGAACAATCTCCTTCTCCTTCTCCTCAAGAGGACAATTACATTGAAGCTTCTCTTCTGTATGAGCTCTCCTTGTCGCCTACATGTAACTCCTATCTATGCTGCCGTCCTAACCACTGGCATCCTCATTCGTGGAAGTCCCACCTGCAAACCTGATTCTTTATAGTTATTGTAACTAATCAACCATCTTTGCAAAATTTAGATAATGGAAAGGAAAGGAGAAAAGCAAAAACCATTAAAATGCAAAAGAAATGCTCTCAAAGTCTTGGCAGAGTAAGTGAAGAATAGACTAACCCTTATGTCCCTTATATAGGTGCCTAGGCCATGTAAAGCATTGCTTCGCTAGCGGCGATCATAAACAACCATGTTTCATGATCACTAAATCAATGGCTAAACATTATCTAGTGAGCGGATTGCCAACTTAGTATCCGCATGAGCAACATTGATGGGGTACACCCATCGAGAGCCTTGAACACCCATCTATTACATCGGTCACACCAATAGCTACATCCTATTGGAGAACAATTAATGACCAAGTCCTTAAGCATGCCCAAAGTACCTAACAGCTCGTGGTCACCGAAGCTTGGACACATGCCCTAAATGTTTGGAGAAGACCAACTAGTGCTCGACCATTAGCTCGAGTACCCTATAAGTAATTGCAA
The DNA here is from genome assembly GCA_024138005.1 of Lumnitzera racemosa. NCBI lineage: Eukaryota > Viridiplantae > Streptophyta > Magnoliopsida > Myrtales > Combretaceae > Lumnitzera > Lumnitzera racemosa. The sequence continues at coordinate 25,370,357 of JAMXBC010000008.1, forward strand.
GTACCAAGGCAATGCGTTGTGGTCCTATATGAACTACATGTTTTCCAAATGAGAAAGGAATAAGCAAAAAAGAACAAGAGAAAGAATGAAAGCATATGTGAGAACTCCATTTTATTGATAATTCAAGGAATGGTACATAGCTTAAGGGCCAGTATAACAACCTTGAGTACAAATAAAAAGAAGGAAATAAATATAAAATTACATCAAGAGTGGCTCCAAGCCTTCATAGTTTGTTGTTCGATGTCAGATGCTTGCCTCTGATCTCACAACATCAACTTATCCTTACGAGAGGGTCTTTACTCGATTAGGTTTACTTGTAAACCCTAACTAATAAAGCAAGGGCCCCCATCTAAGCTGGACAGTTTGTAACATTAACTCAAGTTCTCTATCTGCTTAAAGGAATCATGACTAGTCCATGGTGCCTAAGTTAACGGCCATGGCCTTTAGGAAATGCATATACCTTACCTCCTTTACCACCATAGTCACCATAAAGCAAGAAGCCTACGTTCTGTTTAGCTTGATGTGGTAATGAGCTCTTCCTTTGACACGCTCAACTACCATGTTGATATTAACAACTTCTAGGGGAACCCCTCTCCCTTTCCCTCTTAACAGCACTTGGCCTACTTGGCATATGTAGCCAAAAACCACTAGCGAAGGCTAAAAATTCATGGAAGTGACCCAAGTACTCAAAGGTACGCACAATGACTATCATTGAACCAATGCATGAGAGCATACAAACTTATATAGCTCACTATGTTCTTAAGGCTTAAGGCCCCCAAAGGAATTGCAAAGCTAATTCAAGCCAAACACTCCCAAGCTATAGGGAAATACCCTCTTAAGGATAGAAACATCATGAATGGCAAGTAGTACTTGGGCATTTACTATGGGAGCCAAGGCATCTATGATGCCGGTGCTATAGCAATTGGAGGATGAATGCTCAAGTGCCTCATGATGAGTTGAGGGTGTAAGTCCATCCCTTAATCGGTGCTTAGAAGTCACCCCCAATCATCATGCAACCTGTTACATCCCTTAATCAGTACTTAAGGGGTTCGCCGTAAGGGCACAACCTACTGCAAATCATAACCAAGAGCAGACAAGATCAATCGTTGAATGGGTCCAAGCTTATCGAAAGTTTGAAAAGGAGGTAGTACAGAATGTGTAAAAGAACAAATTCGAATGAAAATTAAGTGAAACCCACAAACAACTCCAATGGATATGACGCACCAATGGAACTTCTAAGGACTCACAGTACAGCTAGATATAATACACAAATTGGTCCGATAAGGTTACTCGCCACCTCGCTTTGCTTAAGGGTTGGGATAAGAATTAAATTAGAGTAAATAAAACAATATTTACAAGAGGAAAAGTGTAAAGTATATTAATTTCAATCTACTTATAGCTACAAATACAAGGGCTATTTATACCCAATAAGTTAGGGCAATTTGCCTAAAAGGGAAAAAATAAAAAGGGTATTACCCTAAGAAGTAATGTACAAGAATACTAAAGGGTAAAAATAAATATTCAAGAAAAGTAACGATTAGTGTGGTAGATTTCATACATGGTAGAGATACATTAGTAAGGTCATTGGAGAATGCGAATAAAAGTGTACAATGAGATTGCTTATTCGAGTAAGGGTAGCTAAGGATCAATCCGTATTCTCTCTCTTTCTCTCTATCTCGGCCTCTCAGTGAGGGTGACACCAAGTAATTTAGTTGGCTCAAACGTAAGTGAGTAATCATGAAAGTTTTGGTTGTTATCTTGGTAATCCACAATTTGATACACTTTAGATAGATAGGTAGTCATTTGACTCGGCATAAGAGTGACCCATCAAAGAAGTACTCAGCTTCGGCAGGAGTTGGTTAGAGAAGAAGGATCTACCTTACCAACCCTTTCAATCCTCGGGTTAAGCTCAGCTACAGGTCAAAGGCCTGGTAGTCTGGTAGCCTAATTCCTATCATTCCCTTCAGGTTTGATGGTAGCCAGACTTTACGCTAAAGCAAATATCAGTATAGATGACAAATTCTCTTGGCGGTAGATAATGCTGCTATACTTGCAATGCTTAGATCAGCGCCAAAAGTTCTTTGTCATACATTGAGTAATTTAGTTGAGGTCCCTTAAGCTTCTCATTATGGTAGGCAATTGGTCAGCCTTCTTACATTAAGACAATGTCTATCCTAATGCCTGACGTGTCACATTCTAACTCAAATATTTTCTCGAAGTTAGGTAAAATCAATATAGGGGCAGAGGTCAATTTTTCCTTTATCTCAAAAAAAACTTTTCTCCTCCTTTTCTCCCCATCAGCAGTCAGTGTTCTTCTTTGCTAGCTTCGTAAGTGGTGCAATGAGGGTGCTGAAATTCCTAATGAATCTTTTGTAGAATGAAGCCAATCCATGGAAACTTCTCATGTCAGCATAAGTAATAGAGTTAGCTACTCAACAATTGCTTAGATCTTTTCGTCATCCACTTGCAAGCCTCCTCTGCTTACTATGTAGCTTAAGAATACCACTTCCTAATGGCAAAAACAATACTTCTTAAGGTTACGAAATAATCTCTTAGCTAGGAGGATATTCAACACAATAAGGAGATTTTCACAGTGATTGGCATGTCAGTACTACAGATTAAGATGTTGTCAAAGTACACCACGACACACTTTCTTATTAGATGTCTCAGCATATGGTTCATTAGTCTCATGAAAGTAATAGGGGTATTCAATAAGTCAAAAGGCATGACTATCCATTCATAAAGTCCATATTGAGTTTTGAATGCCATTTTCTACTCATTTCCTAACCTCATGTAGATTTTATGGTAGCCAGACTTCAAGTTAACCTTGTTGAAGACCTTAGCTCTACTTAACTCATCTAACATGTCTTTTAACTTCGGGATATAATACATGTATTTGATCGTAATATTATTTACGACTTAGCTATCAACACACATTCACTAAGTTCCATCCTTTTTTGATACTAGGAGCTCTAGCATAGCGTAGAGGCTAAGACTTTCCCTAACATACACTTTCTCCAATAATTCATTGACTTGGTGTTAAAGCTCAGAAGCCTATTCAGGACTCATTTGATAGGCTAGCTTATTCAGTAGGGTGGTACCGGGTATTATGTCAATGTAGTATTATATGCCTCATAGTGGAGGTAGTCCTTCGAGGAACTATTCTAGGAAAAGGTCAGTGTACTCATCTATTAATTCCTTTATCTCGTGGGATAGTTAACCCTACTCCTTCAACTCTCATAGTCGCTTGACCAACATGAGGGTCAGTGCATCAACTTTAAGGGCCTCTCGAATCTTGGATCTACTCATCATCAAAGTCTTCATTGATTTGCGATCAAGTTTTTTCTACAGTTTATTAACTTCTCTTGAAGGCATCAAATTCAATGTAATCTTCCTACTATCCTTCTTAAACACATATGTATTCTTATATCTGTCATGGATAACTTGTCTGTCAAATAGCCTTGGTCGGCCAAGTAGTACATGTAAAGCATACATAGGCATACGTCATAAAGGATCTTATCGGAATAATTTCCGATGGTGATCGACAATAGTACTTGTTGAGTGACTATAGTGCTCTCCTCTCACTCAACCAATGTAACTTGTATGGCTTCAGGTGCTCGGTAGTCAACAATTTCAACCTTATGACCAGTTGATGCTACATTAGTGCAACTTCCACTATCTACAATCAATGTACTCACCTGATCTTTCACCCTATAGGTGGTATGGAACATGTTCTCCCTCTGCTCCTCCTCTCGAAAAGCATCTATGATCATTGTATGTCAGATAACTAAGGCCAACTGGTCTAAGTCCTTAGCGAACACATATTCTATAATCAGGTTCCTCATAAGTGCTTTCGACCTCTAGCTTCGGAACGTCTCCTTTGATGACCATAGTCCTTTGGTTCGGACACTAAGTAACCATATGTCCGAACCCTTAGCATTTAAAGCACTTGATTTGGCTCATCTTCCTACCAAACCCTTACCCTTTCTCATAAGTTTGGGTCGATATGTCACTGTTAGGTCAACCTTTCTGTTCAAATCGGACATCCACTTTTCGGATCGGCTCGATACTTGACCGAGGTTGGTGACTTCCCTACCCTGGTCAGTTAGTCGATAGTCTGGTCGATGATCGGCTTCTTTTTTGCCTCTTTACTCATTGGGCTATTCTAATGGCTTCATCCATTGTAGTAAATCATTGGAGCTCCACAATATCTCAAATGGCACCTCACAACTCGGTAAGAAACTTAGAGATTGTTCATGCTAATGGTTCATCTACTTTACATCGGATCATGAGCATTTGGAATTTTTAGACATACTCATCAATTGTTCAGCCTTCTTATATTAGCTCTTGAAGCCGAGCAAGAGTGTCTTATAGATAAGTATCTTGTACAAATTTGTTTCTCAGTATTCTTTTCATTTCAAGCCAAGTATTAATCTCTTGGTAATCTTTCGCCTCTTCATAGCTTAGAAATTCTTCCACTACATGGCAGCATACCTAGAGAACTCAACAGTAGTATTTCTCACTTTCTCATAATTCTCGTACTAACAATAGTTAAAAATATGCTCTACTTTCTCTTTCCATACTAAATACTCATTAACACTTCCAAATTTCTTAAATCAATCCTTCTTCTTACTCGTCCGCCTACTCCTCTTCTTGAACTGGTCGAGCTAACTTCTGACCTCCAACAGGTCGAGCAACTTATGGAATGTTAGGTACGGCTTCAATAAGTTGATAAGTCAATGCGTGAACAGCTCGAGTTAAATCTATTAAGAGGTTAGCCATCTCATCAAGTCTCTCATCAGTACTCTTAGGGGTTCCTTGAGACCATTGGCTATGGTAGATAACTCCACTGTTGTCATCTCCAACACTAATGTTTACACTTAGGTAGGTCATTTCTCTAAACCAGAAACTAAACAGCTAGTAAACACAACAGCTAAGATAAACACAGTAACTTACTTTGTTTCACACACATAAAACAAAGTATAAGTAGAACTTTGAAAAACAAACTACAACTCAAGCGAAATCTCCACTCTGATACTAAGATAATGCGAACCATGATTAAGAATAGACAAAGTCGGCTACTAAATGAATCCAAGCTTACCGAAAGCCTGAAAAGGGGGTAGTGGGCAATGTGCGAAAGAACAAACACGAATGAAAATTAAGCAAAACCCACGAAAAACTCCAATGGATATGGCATACCAATGGAACTTCCAAGGACTCACCAAATAACTTAATATGATGTACGAATTAGTTTAATGAGGTTACTTGCCACCTAGCCTTACTTAAGGATTAAGATAAGAGTAAATAAGATAGTGTTTATGAGAGGAAAATTGTTAAGTATATTAATGTCAATTTGATTACGACTACAAATATAAGGGGTATTTATACCCAATAAGTTAGGGTAATTTCCCCAAAAGAGAACAGATAAAAAATGTATTACCTTAAGAAGTAATGTATAAGAATACAAAAGGGTAAAAATAAATATTTAAGAAAAAGTAATGATTAATATGGTAGATTCCATACGCAACTCTGTATACGTAACGGAGATACATTAGCTAAGCCATTAGAGGATGCAAACAAAAGTGTACGATTAGATTACTTGTCCGAGCAGGGATAACTAAGGATCAATCCAGGCTCTCTCTCTTTCTCTCTATCTCGACCTCTCGGCAAAGGTGATGCCGAGTAATTTGGTCAGCTTGGACATGAGTGAGTAATCAAGAAAGGTTTGGTTATTGTCTTGGAAATCTACAATTCAACATACTTTAGAGAGATAAGTAGTCATTTGGCTTGGCATATAGAGTGACTCTTCAAAGAAGTACTTGGCTTGGACAAGAGTCGGCTGGAGCAGAACGATCCTCCTTGCTAGCCATTCCTATCACAACTTGAGTTCGAATACTATCTCACTTTGAATAATCATTTTGGACTCATTCATTTGCTACAAGCCTTATGGAAGCGAAAGGCTTATGCCATACTCTTAAATAACTCCAAATGAAGCAAAGTTTCGAATGAGGAAAATGGTCCCATTAGTCCTTTATATAGCAAACAAGAGAAAAAACCCATCTATCCACGTACTACTGTCAACCCATCCAATGGTTAAGGGGAAGTGATAACGAAAAGTTACCATTAATGCCCCTCATTAATCTCAGTTTGCAAATTCCCCATGCATCCTAATAATCACACATGCAACGCACTTCCTTAGGAGCTATCACTATGCTTTAAAAAGGTAAACATTGGAAAAGAGCACTATCAATGGTCTTGTTAACCATCACGTCTAGAAGGTCATCCACAGTACTCTTTCGAATGCCCTAGTACATTTACATGTCCGCTTCTTCATAGTGGATCCAATAGGAGCTTCAGCCCCCTGAGCCCAAGTCTCCTATACTCTACTTATCACTTTGGCACTAAAGAGAGTAGGAGGCCAAGTGTTGACTGTTGACCCTCAGCCTAAGGCTCTAAAGGCCCAAGCTCGCTAAAGTATTAAGGCCTCTCCAATTCAGATGAAGGTTAGCTTTGCATTCACTTAAGCTTTGTCTACTTGCTCGAGCCTAACCCAAACATTTTACGAGTCTTTTGTTAAGAATATCTCTTTCTTGCTTCCTAACCTCAAGAAGAGGGCTTACCTTCAGTCCCAAAGACTCCTTCAAGAGAGCTCACTAATCAGCGAGTTAGGCATACTGCCCTTTCCATGCCTCTTTCTCTCTCATCATTAAATGTTGAGTGATTTCTTGACACTTAACCTACAATTTAGTCGTTGGATTAAGGCTAATACCCTTTACTAATGTAATAAGCCCATCTCCAAAGCCTCTACCAACCGATAGAAAGTTAGTTCTCTTTTCTCATACTAGCAGCACCATCCCCTTGGATTTCGTTCAAACCAAACCCCTTTGCCACGTATTTAAGTAAGTTAGATCCCTTAACCTATAAATAGGGGTAAAGACACCAGTTAAGGGATCCTTTTGGCTACTCTTAGGATCTCTCTCAATTTTTTTGCCCCATTCATTATGATTCCTTTTTTTTTTGTCCTTACTAACTTAAGTGTTGGAGGGCTTTCGCTAGCTATGCTATGGGAGGCTTTTTGTAGGTCCTCCATCTTGAGTGGCTGACGAGCTAATAGGAATTCATCCCAGAGTTATACTCGTAATATGTACCATCACCAAGTAGAAATAAGATTATGTGTATTTGTAGACTTTTCAAGATGTCATTTACACTACTTAGTCATATGGTCTCCCAAAGGGAATATTTTTATTTAAATAATTGCTTAGGATATGTGGTAATACATTACTAGTGAAAAAATCCAACTAGAAAAATGACAACAACCGAAGTTACCTCACTTATTATATTGACCTCGAAAAGTTAAATTAGGAATGTAAGTGACCTATGGTTTTTTTAGCGTATCCTATTAGTGCTATAGTTTGTTGATCCAGCTTTGTTTTCAATTTAGTTATATAAATGTCATGGCCCATTAACCATAATATGGAAACATGATAGAAATTAGGTTTTTATCCCCTTCTATGGTTTATAATTAATAAAATAGGGTAATTATAGCACTTAAGATTTCCATTGTTTGTAGATGCTATTGGTTATTGAAATCATTATTTACTCTATTGAAAATTGTAAAGTTTTATGGATGTTGGTGATCCAAGTTACAAAGGGTTCTTTTTGTTGATCAAAATGAAGTTTGATTTTAACCATATTGCAATGTAGACAACCACATTGGGGACATGGGGAAATTTATCTAGTAGGCTAGAAATATAGCTAACCACATTACATCTAAAAGGGTTTTGATAAATTGGATGTTAATGTAGTCAATCAATTTTGTTTTATTTTTATGTTTTTGTTTTTGAGTTAGGAACATGATCTTTTAGTAAAGTTAAAAATTTAATTAAATCATTAATGAACAATTATGGGATTCTCGTTTTAGTTGGATTTTTGCAAGATTAATGAGCCAATTCCAGTATAATGGACACTATCGTATGATGAATGTATGCATAGAACTACATAGATAGCTTAATAACTATTAGACTTTAAATTGCATTTGCTATTTGTGCTTGCACTTAGGCAAGATTTCCAATAGGTAGAACATGGACTAAGTATTTATAACCTATTATAGGTTGAACACTGGAGATTAAAGGATTGTAGTTAGTCGTCACTACAATCATAAGTTGATATACGAGTCATCAATATGATGAAACTGACTTATATGAGTTAGGACCTACATGAACCCATTTGAGGGATCACCATAGTGGTATTAGATATTGTAGTGGATGTCTGGTGATTGATAAGGCTACCGATTGTTGTTATAGATGGTGTACCTAATGAAACCCTTTTTTTGGTACTCTTCACATTTGTATTCCATTAATTCTTCCAACATTGTTTTGGCTTAAGATACCATGGTATTATTTGGCTATTGTAATTTCATGTTACTAGACCGGACATAACTTTCTATCCTCTATTTAGTTTGTATAACAGTACTTATCGATGGTGATTTCTTATCTTAGCTTGTTGTTAGGCTCCCTTAGTCTTGCAAAACAGTAAAAGCCATCAAAATAGGCACCAAAGTTTTCTCTAGTATAACCATTTCAATACTTAAGTTAGTTTCTAACTAATAAGAGTAACTCAACAAGTATGATAGAGTATGTAAATCACCTTCAAGCTCCTTATGCAAATACTTGGATGAAGGCATCTATAGTTATGGGTTGATGGAGTCCAATCTAGGTTAGGTAACTAGGTTAGGACGTAGTAAGTCAAATCTAGCAAATCTAGCCGCGCATGTGCCCTGACATGATGGCTCTACTTGTGTCTTGCCCGTAGGTCATCCCATCACATTAAGTGTATCATCTCTCAGGGGATCCCATTAGGTATTGGTTAATTCAAAAAATAATCCTACACTGAATTCCCCAATCATTGAACTTTGTCATAATTACTATTATAAATAATTATTTTTTTTAATTTTTCAATCATAAAAACATGTATCTAGTAATGCGTATACCAAACATGTTACAATGGAGTTATGCTATCGTGTCCAATTCTAGCAATCAAACGCTATCTATTATCGCTTGTATTTATTGCTCCCCACATAAATAAGATTAACTAATTAAATTTATGAATGTTGTTTGTAGTTGTTTATGCATTAGAGCAATTGCTTAAGCATTGATGGGGTTTGACGTTGGATGAATGCTTTACACAGTTTTTCACCACTGGGATTTGCAGCTTGAGACTTTATTTTCGATGCAGGCGACTTAAAGAAATTTTTTGCTACAACTTTGTTTATCCCTTCTTTCAAGAAGAGATCAATCGATCAAGGCACTATTTAGTATTTTACCTCGTTTATTCGTCTTTTTAACTTCATATATCTTTTTCATTTTTGGCCAAGAAAAAGTTTGCGATTTCGCAAAGTTGTAAAGATCGAAAAGTAGAAAGATTCGCTTTACACGACATTTGCAAGTAGAATTACTTAATTATACAAAATCAAGTATATAAAAGTCCAAGTCATACAATTGCGTTGGATACTGGGCCAATGTACAACATGTGCACATGCATCATGCAGAATCTCTTTTTGTAAGTATCTACCGCGTTAGGAACCCTAGCTAGATCCCACCACCACCACCACTCCCAATGTGATTCATGCACCCGTATAGTCAATTTGATTAAATTATTGATAAGATTTGTCTTCTGATTAGTTTGTCTCAGAGAGACTGAGAAGTTAAAAAGGGGAGACAGTTATCTCAAAACTAAAACAGCAGCATTAAATGCGGGATTGTCCATTCATTTTTTCCCTCACCAACTTTTTTTGACTTTTGGTTGGCTTCTTCAACCTCAGCCACACTTGCCATGGCAATAAGACATATACACATCTTTCATTTTCACTTGTACTAATAATAATATGACTTGGGGTGTTTCGAGATAAACCATCTTTTAAGCTAAATTTGGAACATCGTAAAATACAAAATACGAATTGAAATATATTCCGTCCGAGGATGAGATTTTGGTCCCGAATTGACAGGTTAGGAGTAATGAAATTTTTCCCGTTAAAGTGAGGTCTTATCACTACATGATTACGCGGTTTTATCAACTGCTCATTCATATGCATGGTTCTGTTCTAAAGTTTGACATTTCGGATAAGGATCTTTAATCCAACAATGATGAAATTGCGTGCGTGTGTATATGAGTAGAAGGTTAAAATAATAATAGTCCACACTCTTTCTTTTATAACTTGTCTGAAAACACAAGTCTCTTTTCATTTTTTCTAAAGCTTGCTTATGACTTCTCTGTGAGTGCAACCATTTGAGATAAAAGATAATAGGAAGTGGAGGGTAAGTGTTTGTTGTCCCAAACTCCTGATGCTAAACAAGTTTCTACCGACTCTATTTAGGTATTTAGATAAGGAATTAATACATGATTATAAGAATTCGTTTCAAATTAAGAGTGTGCGTGTAATTTTCAAAGACATGCTCCAAATCTTCAAAAGCATGACATGTACTCCTCTTTAAGTGTAAACTCATCGCATTCGAGGCGGAAATATAACACTTTTTAAGATCTTGGAAACTTCCACGATGCTTTCTAATTTCCCATGATAGGGGAAAAAAAAAACAAATCTAAAGTCAATCAGTTATTCTGTAAAAAGAAAATATGTTATGAATAGCCCACAATGGTAATTTATTCTAGTGTTTTGCTTACTAAAAATAAGCTAATCACTACATATTTCCCTCCTTGGTTAAATGAATATATATGACGGCACTTCTAGACCAAAAAAGAAAGTTAAAAAAAAAAGGAAAAAAATGAAAAATGAATGTGACGGCACATTAAAGGACTTTAGCAAAAGTATTTTCGTATACTCTGAATTTATAATGGACGGATCGGACCATATGTTAAAAAAATAAATAAATAAATAATGTCTATGAAATAACATTAGTTATATTATAAAGAGAGCCATATCAACGTCATTACACACTTAATCATTAAATTGAATTTTATGTTCTAAACTACAAAGTCATGGAATATACTATATTTATGTAAAATCATTTAACCAAAACCTCATATTTACTTTTATTTTAAGATCCTATTTAACAAAACTAATGATAAGTAAATCAATTGAATATATATAAAAAAAAATATCTTTTTGGGGAAATCGAAAAGAAACCTTGAATTTTTGCACTAGTGTAGTGTAGATATACTCTCTAAATTTTTAAAATGAATTTTTTGACTCTTTAAACTTTTCCTTTGGTGCAGATTTCACTTTTCAAACTTTTAAAATTTCAAAATAAAGTTTTTGACTTCCTAAACTTTAAGTGAGTTTTTTAACCCCATAAGCTTCCAAAAATTTGCAATATTATGTCCATTTAATATTTTTCATTTTAGAAAAGGCATGTGCTTGAGGATAACTAATGATAATATATAATATATTATAAAAATATAATATATATTGTATAAATATATCACATCAAACCATATAGTATGAAGCATATATTAAAATTATACTAAATACTATATGTTTTATATTCATTAATATTTTAATAATAACATATATATGATATACTATATGTTATTGTATGAAATCATATTTGATAACAAATTAAATGTTATATATTTATCATATATGTTATATAAATAGGTAATTATTCAATCATTCAATTAGATAAAAGCCGTATTTCATATTCATCTTAATAATGCATCATATACAATAGGGAAAAAAATCCTACCCTAATTATATATTAAATCATTGCAATAAATTCTAATTAATGTATTTATAAAAATAGGAAATAAAATTAGTACTAATTATTAACTAAGATATATTTACTTTTCAAATTAAAGAAATGACTATTATACTTACACTAAACATGTAAACTATTTATTCAAAATCTATCCCTTAATTACCATAAAATGTTATGAATAAGGTGTTTCCATAACACATAACTAATTAAGATGGATATGGAATATGACCTTTATCTTATTGAATGATTGAAAAATTACATAATTTATGTATCATATACAATAAATATATACTACGTCATTTGTCACAAAATACAATTTCCTATAGTAACACATATTATATTTGCACATGTTATTGTAATGTGTACATAAAAAAGGTGTTTTCATGAGACATGACTAATTGAGATGGATATGGAATGCAACCTTTATCTAATTAAATGATTGATCAATTGCATAATTTATGTATCTATACAATAAATATATACTATATCATTTGTCACAAAATATGATTTCATAAAATAACATATAACATATTTTACATATGTTATTATAATATATAATGTTGGTGAGTATACAACATATAGTATTTAATATAATTTTAATACATGCTTTTATAGTATATTGTTTCATATATTATATTTGTATAACACATATTATCTTTTAATAATATATTATACATTATCATGAATTATCTCCATGCACATTCCTTTTTTTTTCTAAATAAAAATTGTTTAATGGACAAAATATTGTAAAATGTCAAAAGCTTAGGATATCAAAGAACTTACTTTCAAAGTTTAAGGATAAATCTACATCAAAATGAAAGTTTACAAGGCTAAAAAAACTCATTTTGAAATCTTGGGGGTAAATTAGTATTAGAAGAAATTTTATAGGTCAAAAAGATTACTTTGAAAGTTTGGGGTTAAATTCACACTAAAACAAAGGTTACCCCCTTAAAGCCGGGGGGTAGGTGGGTTTGTGGAGCAGGATGTAGGGCAAGGGTTTGCAATTTCCCCAATATAGTTTTGAAAGACTACAATGGGGAGGGGAAATTTAATTCCATTCCACTTATAGGAGACAACTATCTACACCAAAGCATGAGTAGAAGAAAAAGAAGATAAAAGAAAGAATAAAAGATATAATATTTATAAGTTTTTACAATAAATTATACAAGAGAAGATTAACGTTTGGAGTAAGTTCAAATGGAGAATTAGACTTTCAATTATTTGATAAAATATTAACATTGCGCTAAATGATTTAAATAAAGGATTCTATCATAACACTTAAATAACATTGTTAACATAATCTAATGAGGCTATTTTTTAACACATGGTGCTAACATGGTACTAATATGGTACTAACATGTCAATTTATTTATTTATTTTGCAAATAAAAAAGGCAAAATAATACATACAACTGTAAAAAATAAAAAAATCAAAAATAAAAATGGAAAAAATTACAAAAACTTATTACTACATAACAAAAAAAATTAAAATTAAAAAAAAATATATCAATCAAAATAAGTTAGATGGGTCACGACCCACTTACAAAACTAAGTCATTAAAACCACTCATAACTTAGGGCAGCTGCCTATCACCTTAGATGGATTGTGTGATCCTTTAAGATGGTGAACAACCATCCCAAGCCCTAATTTCTTTTACTATTATTATTATTATTATTATTAAAGGAAAAAAAAAGAGAAAATGAAAAGAAATTTGATCAGGTCAAGCAACTCATTTGCAACCCGTTCAATGTTCTTTTCTTTTTTTATTAATAAATAAATTGGGATTTGGAGTGGCCGAGTGGCCATTTACCATCTTAAGGATACTTCGTGTAACCCTTCAAGGGTGGTAGGCAACTACCCCAAGTTGCAAGTAAGCTGAACAATCCACTTTTTAAGTGGGTTGTAACCTACTTAGCTCATTTCGATCAAATCAATCACCTCCTACCTTAAGTTGGTCATCTCTAATTTTCTTTTTTACTTTTCTTCCTTTTTCAATTTTTCCATTTTTTTATTAGTAAACTAATTATAAATAATTATATTATTTAGTTTTCAATTTTTTCATTTTTCTCTTTTCTCCATTTTCTCGTTTTTTAAATTTTTTTTCCCATTTTTATAATTTTATATATTATTTTATTTCTTTCATTTATTTGCAAAGGAATTGGCACAAGAGTATCATATTAGCGCCTTGTCAACACCATGTTTAGATAACAACTACATCAGATTATGTTGATGATGTTATATCGATTTTAGGAGGGGATTTTCCTATTTGAATCATTTAGCATGGTAGTGATCTTTTATTTTAAACACTTGAAAGTTCTATTCGATATTTAAACTTACTCTAAAACATTTATGCCCTTCGTATAATTTTTCTTATGTTTTTATAACGAATTTCTTACAACATATTTTGTTGTGTAAACTTGATTAATTATCCTTTCAACTTCTAACAATGTTAATTAGAGAAAACCAAAAAGTTGTATTATTATTGACAACTGCTATATTTTTATAAATGATGAAACTTACATCTTTTTTATGATAATCATTAGCTAAAAATATATAATCATACAATTAAACAAAAAATCATATGCGTGTATATATATATACATAGAGACAAGCACACACATATCTATTACATGATAGTCAAGCTATGTATTCTTAATTATCTATTAAACAAATTAACCATCATTTCTATTATCTATTTAAATTCTAGATGATATATAATATGGAATCAACTACACCTTTTAATTTATACTATAAATTATTACATGAAATTAAAATACAGTGTAGATGTTAGGTCTTAATTAGAGTAGTTCACATAAGTCTTAAGCTAAACTTGCCTCAAAGTAATAGTGTAGAGATAACGTGTGGTGAGATAATTATGAGACAATGCTATCGAAGAGGAATAAATAATCTCAGTGTCTTAAATGCATAAACTATGACCAAAGTATATCAGGAAACTTTGGGCGTCGATCTTTAGTTCTTAAGTGATTGATATTGATATTTATCTCAGTTGCTTGTTTGATCTTTGGGAATTAAAATTACGTACTATCAACATTTCTCTTTATCTCTAATATTATGTTAAATGAGGAGAAATGGCTTAATATTTATAAACTTATTAAGCTTACTATTGGGAAGCTCAACCTACACTATCCAACACAAGTCTTTCTTGTCCCAAAAAGCTAACCTGTTCACTTTACAAGACTAAAATATAATCCTACAAAATAGCCAAGTTGAGAATGTTCTGTCTCTCTCCAATGGAAAAGTAATATCTCTTTCTGTTTCTCTTATTCTATCTTTCTTTTTTCTTTGTTATAATTAAGGTTTCAAATTTCTAGTGAAATAATGTAGAATGCTGCAATCATTTCACAAATTTGAGTTTACTATGTTTAGATCTATATGCTAATGTGTTTGCTTCTTTAATACTCTCTATTATGTTTCTTCAATATGCTAACTAGGGTTTATGTTTTATGTCTCTAGATCAAATTGAAGGAAGAAAGGGGAAAGGTATTTTAGATTTTCAAGACTCCAAAGATCTCCAAGAAGAACCAAAGTGTTCTGCAAGAATGAAGTTCAGTAACCCCTTTCATTATTTGCTTTCACTATTTATGTTCTCGTAGATATAAGTTTAGATCTATCTATACAGTTGTATCCTATAACTAATTGTAACTAATTCCAATAGTAAACAATTTCCTATATTAATGTAACAATTGAAACTCTTCAAACCTAATCTGATGTTAGACTTTTCCTGCTCTTTTTGTTTTTTTTTTTCTTGAAACTTTTTGTAAATTCTAAGTATCATACTCTCCTTCCTTTTATCATAACAAAAATCTTAGCTTAATGATGTCCGTCAAACTATGTTAATGATCAAGGATGAGATGGGATATGCTTGGCTTAAAGTTATCATAATGAGCTTGATATAGGTCGAAGACTATTAGCCTTTACTATGAATGCATAAGCTTATTTGAGAATATTTGGAGGCGAATAAACCAATTCAATGATCCTTGTTTCACACTCGTCAAGCCAATTCTTCCTTGATCATTCTAAATCTAGGTTAGACTACTTCCAGCCTGTCACTTAGCTTAAGAAGTCAAGCTCAATGCTTTATTAGAGCAAATTTAGCCCTCTACAATAATTTAATTGGAATAGCTATTTCCATTTGTTGAGTTAAAAATACTAGTAGATTAGTTATCATTAGCCATGACCCTAGATTAACTATAGTTATTTAGTTTTGAGGTGCTTTGTTAGTATTAATACATTATATAAATTCATTAGTAGACCATAAGTATTAGTCACATGATGACATATGATAGTTTTTTTTTAATAAATTATGAATGGTAATTAAAAAAAAAAACTATCTAAAAAGGTAACCTTTATTCTTCAATATTTACTTACTTTTCTATTTAAGTCCTTAACTTTTTTTTTTCCTTATATTTCATTTCTGATCATTTTCAAAACATTATAAAAGTAGGACTTCCATTAAATTTGTTAAAATTTCCACTAATTTTAGGCATGTGTTAGCTTCTACTTTAACTTAAATTAGTTGGCCAATATTGTAAGGGTGTGTAGAAATTTTCCTAGCCCTTAGTTTATAATTATTTTTTATCATATTATATATTGAAATATATTTAATACTATTTTTATTATATTAAGTAAATAAATATATTTAATATTATCACTTTATTAAATTATTCATAGTAGACCAATTTGAAGTGATAAATGTCATGGTGGATGAATAATTTATCAAGATTTGAAAACATTAAGGACTCAAATAAAAGAAATGAAAAAGGATGAGGACTTAAAATATAAAAATAAGTAATGTTAAAGACTAAAAATATACCTTTTTCCTAAACTATCTACTATATCGCTATCATATATTAAAATATCATTCGTACTTAGACACATTCATTTATAGATACAATGTATTAATATCGATAAATATTAATATTTGATGAGATAGATTCATATGTATTATATTTCCAACTAATGATGATAGCGATATGCAAGCAATATAAGTTATCTCACGTGACTGAATTTGGCCATTCTATACTAAGATATTTAGCGGTTGGAAAAGAGTAGCATTAGTATTGTTTTTTAAGTCGTTAAAAATAAAAGGATATTACATTAATCAAATTCGATACAAAATGAATGCCTAGTGAAGAATTGGAAGAGCTGGGAGATGTAAACCCAATAGAATAGACGAGCACATCTCTTTTAGAATCAATATCTGGCATATAGGTTATATCATTATTTTCTTAACAGAACAAAACTCACTCAACTAACAAATGCTATAGATCCACTAAAAAAATTTAGCATAATATAACAAAGGGAATAAAAAAAAGAAGAAGAACAAGATTAATAATTAAAAGAAAAAAGGTGAAAAAGATCCACTTATGCTAAGTACTATACAAATAATCGCCACAATCATCAATTAACCAAATCTATTACCAATATATTACCAATAGATTGGTGATAGTGTGAATGGTGGGAAAAAAATTCCAAAATCTAAGATTGGTAGTGGTAAATCTATAGAAATTAAGAACAACAGTGGTGGATCCGTAGATTTATTATCGTGGAAAGAAAGAAGTCTAGAGAGGCGGCGCTCCTCTACACTAGGGTTTGTTAAAGAGTTCTAAAGAGAGAGAGAGACGGAGATTTCTTGCTAAGTTGGAATTGTTGGAATTGTTTTGGTTTGATTGAGCATATTGAGATTAAAAAAGAAAAAAAAAAAAGCCGTTCGATTTATAGGAAAAAGCTATTGCTCTATATTATTATAGGACCACATATTCATTATTCCCTACACCCCCAAAGAATGTATTTTCAGTTCTTCTTTTAATATCCTCGTAAAAAATCAATATCGCAGCCATTTCCAATTTATGTTTATTATTTCACCGGCTTCCGACGTGAAAAATGAAGCAGTACTATTGCAATGAATTTAGTTTTCTATTTCTTTATGTTAAACCCTCTAATCTATCTAATTTTTGTTTGGAAGGTTTCCAATTATTTGAGATTTTGATGTTGATCAATGAGAATGGATTATTTGAATTCAATTTAGAGAAATATAATCAAATCTAACCATAAATAGACTATATACACATTTCTATTGTACAATATAAATTGTGTTAATTAACTGATTAGTTAATTAAATAGTATTATTTCAATTATCATAAAATCAGACATATAATCCACAAAAATTGAGAAGTTAATTCAAGTGGCATGAGTGTTTTTGCTTTAAATGAAACTATCTGTCGATTCAAAAGTATTATGGTACTTTCTCTTCGTTTACTTATTTTTTTTTTTCCTTTATTTAATTTATCCTCTAACTTTTTGTCAAATTGAATCAAGATGACAGAGCTAGCTATATAGCAAGAACTCTTCTTTTACCTTGTCCATTTCCTATGAGTAACAAACATTACTTTTTGCAAACAATTTCCTTTCGACATGAACTACAAAAGGAAATCATGACCCAAGAGATGGTTGTTTTTATGCGACAGCTTTTTCCTTGGAATGGTTATTTCTTGTGATTAACCAAATGTCACCTTAGCATATTAGAGACGATGTACCTGATAAAAATTGTAATTTGAATATTCTTATATTTCATAGGTTGATGCTTATTCCCTATAACATTTTACGAATATTTGGCTGGAAATTATATCTGTTACCTTAAAATTTCAATATTATCCAATATATCTGCCCTCTGACAAAACTTAAGTAATTATAATTCGTTGACACAATTGGTACAATTTTTTGTTATTAATAATTTAAATTTCATATTGTTGTATTATAAGTAGATGTTAGATTAATTACACAAGCACCTTCACAAATTTATTAATGCTTTAAGCTCATGTGAGTGATGAGCCAGCCCAAACATATACGAATTGAGATAAATATTCAAGTGGTTTAAAATATTTAGGATCATACTCAAATAAAATATCGGAGAGAATTAGATAAACAACAAAATTTTTTGTGTACATTATAAGTATATAAAAAATATTTAATTGAAACGGATGAAACACAAACATGTATAATTTAAGAAGGTCATCAATATTTTAAGTAAGTCAATATTTTTATTTAAGTTTCAAGTAATTACTATCCGTCTAACATAATTATTTTCAAAATATTATATTATATTATATATATATCTATATTATTAAAATCCTTTAAGGCTTAAGTAACCATCAATATCATATTTACCTTTTTATCCTCTATTTAACATTATTTAACAAAAAAAATTAATAACAAAATAAAATATTAAAATTATAAATAATAAATAAATTTGTTTAATTATTTCCTTTTTTCTTTTCTTATCCATTTCTCTACTATTTTCCAGTTTCTGCTTTTAAGTGCACCTCACATGTCTTTCCTACGCTCTCTCTACTAACATTCCCAATATCCTATTCCTCTCCCCATGACCCCCTCATCTCTCGATCTTACTTATTTATTAATATCTTATATTAATATTATAATATATTTGATTGTACACTATAACTTTATTTATTTTGTGTGTACATAATAAGGGTGTATTATCGGTTAGTACATACACACAATCTGCTACATAGCTGTCGATTTTCTAAATGAGATTCTAACATAATATCTTTAAGCTGGTACAAAAAGTTTATTTAACTCACTCAAAATTAATAATATAACTGAATATGGCGTAGACATTCATAATCTCTAGTATATTTACTCTCTTTTTTTTTTTTTTCCTTCCTTAAGATGAGTATTCAACATATTAATTCATGTCACATTAGCTTATCCTATCCTCATCAAAGCTATGAGATTTAGAAATTAGTATATATAAAATGATAAAATTTGGACAACTGAATGATATCAAGCAATATTGTTGGAGGCATCTCTATTCACATCTCAAATCAATCGAAAATTTTTATAATTCCTTTTATTATTTTATTGATAGATCATTTTGTACACGAGTCCTCCTAGACCCAATCTAATGTGCTTAAGACATAGGATGAGTTATTTGAGCCTTATCTAAATCGTTTGGAACATAGGCCAATCTGTTTAGGCCTTATTGAGCTCTTACACCGACCAAGCTCCCCATAGTTCTATTTTCTAGCACCCAAAATCAAGGCTAAGCTGCAGAAGAGTTAATTCAACCTCCATGAGGTTGTTATTTTGATTAGTCGACTCAATATCTAAGCCCGTCGGACAAAGAAATAGTTATTAGAATAAAATGATAACTATCTATCACTCACCAACAAGATACTCAGAATATGCCTTAACTAGTGAGAATATTCACTTTGCTCAACTACCATGGTCAGTTTTTGATGATAGAAATTCACTTTACACATTTATCATAGCCTCATCCCTTATAATAGGTAAAACTATCTATAATCTTCTGGGCATACACTCTGCTGCTTTGCTTTTGCGCTTTTACTTTCCTTTTTTAGCTCTAACTTAACCATTGGAATTTCTCCACCAGATAATTCCTGACTGTTTTACTCATGATTAATCTGTTTTGCAGATCGGTTCGTGTTCCAGAAAGGCTTTTCAGGCGCAAAATCCATGGGCAAAATCTAGAGATCACATATTCCAACAATTTATATTATAAGCACTTAATGTTTATGACTCTGTGACCTCGAACTCCCGCGGACAGCCAAGAACCCTCTCACTTTTCTTCGAGCACTAGTTTGCGAATTCACGAATGTAATAAGTTATGCTTGGATTCGTAAGAGGTGGACAAAATGGGAGATTGGATTACCAATTACATTAAAACAGAGTCTTCTCCTAGGAATCGGTCAGGAAATCTCTCTATCTTCCTTAGAAGTAATTCTTTTATAACATACGTAATTCTTTCCATTATTCAAAGAGAGAAAAAAAAAAAAAACCAACATGATATATTTGCTAACAATGGATCTAGCTCAGTGGTTAATCCACACATATTAGGAGATAAAAAATTAAGAAAAAAATAAAATTCAATTAGGAGTGGAACTGAAATCTAACCAAAGTCGAACCAAGTTAAATCGTAGAGGTCAACTTAAGTTTGACATACTGTTTGCTGATTTTAATATAAACTAGTGGTGTGTAAACCAATATTGTCATACCTAAACTAGAGGAATGATCCAGAAAAGAGGAAGAGTTAAAGATCGAAAGGGTCAATTAGCATTGAATTAAAATTGAACTAGGTTGAAGAAAAATATTATAATATAATTTTTATTTATTTATAAAGTAACAAAAATTGCCTATATCCATGATACTTGAAAGTTATGAGCATTTTGCAGTTGATTTTTTTATTTATCTTTAATATATATTTATTTTTTAACAAATTAATATATTTTTAATAAAATATAAGAAAAATAATATGTTTTAATCTAAAAAAATCTAATAAATTCTTATAAGAATTAAGTTGGACAAATTGAATCAAGGTTACTATCAATAAAAGTCAAATAGGTGATTTGAACTAATTTTATATAAAGGTCAGATTGAATTGAGTTAAATTGAGTGAGTCAATTCAAATGGGATAATAACTGTAAATATTTTAATATATACAATATTGATAATAACTATTTTAAAAACTACTCATTCTATTATAATATAAACGAAAACTCTATTGATGCTTACACATGACTATCTAATGTATTTATAAACTTATTTCAACAGTACAGTGTAATTAAGATTTCTAGTGGGGCCTTCACTTTACATCTTTACCGTGCAATATAATTCAATCTCTCGTCTGCTTCCAAAGTTTAGGTAAAAGGTAGAGTTGCTAAGCAAAGAAGGCAAAAAACACGAGATGAGTTGACTAACAGGTCCATGAATGGTGATAAATCCAAAAAACCGACTGGTCAACCAGCTCAGCTTTGATTGATTAGTCTCCCTAGATTTTTTTGCTGGCACTGATTACTCGAAACAACGTATTTAATTTTCACATGTCCTACTGTTGTCTACCGGAATTAGTCCTCTCCATTATCTGGACCACGTTGTGCTGTCTACGATAAAAGGTGGTTCCCTGCAGATTTTGGACTGGCATCGACATAGTTCAATTATATCTGAAATAATTTCACTACTTCTCTTTGGTCTCAATAATTACTATAATCTTTTTGCTTAATCTTCTCTTGTTAAACAAAACTAACTTAGCCAAGACTTTTATAATAACCCCACGGTGTGAATGTTGGATTTTTAATGAGATGAAACCGGTTTAATTTTCTCCTTTCCAATAATTATAATAATAATAGTTCATTTAATAAAAAAAAATTAACTCAATTTCTCTTAAAAAAAATTTGGTCATAACAAAATCTAGCATCCTAAGAAACAAATAGTAACAAGAACCTTTAGATTGATTCAAAGTTTAAATGTGCATATTAAATCTGAAAATGTGTTCAAGTGGGACCACACTACTATTAGGCTATTTTATCGTTATTATTTTCTCATCGTAAGTAGAAAATCTTCGAATTGTTATACAATAATCTTGATTTCATTAAATGTACGAATCATCAAATGACTATATTGCAAATATCAGGATAAGTTACAGTTTCATCTTCTTGATTTTCATGGTATGCACCTAACTTTTATACCTAATAAAACGTTGGACTTTGCCACCTTTGGAACAGTTCGATACTTTCTTTGAGGTACCGAGTTGATAAATCCAAAGGAATTCTAAGTAGATAGAAGATTTACACCTAGTAGTCAATTCTTGTTAGTTGTGATATGGTGCATGTTTTTCTACATTGATGATGATGCCTACTATTTAGGTGTTGAATTTCGAAACGTTTTACGTTTGTAAATGGTGAAATATTAGTAGTAACATTCATATCTAAAGAGCTGATCTAGGATGATGTAGTTTTTTGCCCAGATACTTCATAACCTTTTGCACTCAGCTTCCCTTGGCAAAGTTTTTTCTCGCCTTTTTCTTGTTCTGTAATCAGTAATTTATTTCATACACAAGGGGATTCATAAAGTTATCACTCTGAGAAATGTATGAACAAAACGTGTCTTGGATAATTGGTTCTTAATTGATTAATCGTGTTACCTTTCTTCTTTTGAGGCCATAATGTTGGGAGACTACTTAGAAGCTATTATCAGTTCTTCATTTCTCTTGACATCCCATGATTAGAATACTAGAGGTTATTATCAGTTCCTCATCGTCATAAACGCCATCAATTTTGATAAATAACTACCAATTAAGCAACTATATATAGATACTAACTATTTACATAATAAATAGTATATTAATATAAGCAACACTTTTTTAACAGTATCCATAAAAAATGATAAACTAATACACTGCAGAATATTTTAAAAATTACCGTTTTAGCGTTGAAGACCAAAAATTAGTTTAAATTATACAAATAGTCGAGTTTCAAACATAAGATCAAAGCTTAATGCTTCCTGTAAAATATTTGGGCTCCAGAAATTAATATCAAATCAGTTTCATTAAGAGATTCCTTTAGAATCCTATCATTCTTATACTTCCAAATAGGGTATAATTTACAAATAAATTCTAACTTAAATCATCAAACATGCCACCATCTCAAAATTCTTATCGCAAAAATTTTATATCCTCCTTAAAAAGTCAAAACTATGTTGGCGAGAGTTTCAAAAATGAATTTGAACTTGGTTTCAAGTAGGGGCTTTTCTTAAGGACCGCATATAAATTGTAACAATTTCAACAAAAGAAAAGTAATACAATAAACTACACTACACTAAAAATTATGCTAAACTATGGTTTTCCATAATTTTAAGATTTTTACTAAATTTTGCAAAACGAACCAATTTCAAAGGCTCATCGGTGCACGACTTTCCAAGCATCACCTCTAAATATCCTATTGTAGGCCCACCTCATCTCATCTACTATCTTCAGACCCCTAATTAGTTTTACAACAGACTACCTATAACATAGTAAACCGATACCGACCAGAATAAACTAAATAATTTTTCCATTTCCTTTAATGTTTTACCAAAGTTAAGCGTACTTACTTTTTGTTTCTTATTGTAGTTGATAATCTAATATTTACATGCAACGGATCTAGAGAATGTCAGGGGCTAAAGGATGGAGGATCAAGAAGAAATTTGAAGGGAAATGATTTATGGTTTGTGACGATATCTATGCGTAGTACTATGCTTCTTTCTATTCCTTAACACTTGTTTATGTCAGTCTTTTAAGTGTATTTTTTTTTTATTTGCACAACAGCTTTACCTTATGCTTAGACTATGATTTTATATAATTATTTTATTAATTTATCTATTATGGCCATAGTTTACCTAATATTAACTAATTATTATTTTCTATGTGTACAAATATATTACCCAATACATATACCTATGTTGGTATGATACTTTGAAGACATATTTTCACTTATAAGTATTGGATTTATAGGTTAGTTAACCTATCTTCACGATCTCTTTATATGTTGAAATTCGATATTTAGGTTTTTAATAAATGACAACTCAAACGTTATATCATAATGATAATAAAGTTAATTCACTCGAACATTATATTTTATAAAATGAACTCTTTGGGGTCACTTCAACCAAAACAAACTCTTTATGGTCACTTCGACTAACTCTTGCATGACCTCATGGTAAAGTTTAGTTCAATTTAAACAATGTTGACTCGATCCCAAATAAACCTAATGTATCACATGTTTACCTCCTTTAAATAGTTTCATCCTTGGAACTATTATATTCAGTGAGATTATAATATAGTCAGTTTAATATATTCACAAAGTGTTATAGCATATGGAGCATACAACAAAAATACATATGAACCTAGCATAATTGGTTTATTATATCTAAGTAGCATTAACTTGTTTTAAAGAGATCAAGGTATTTAGTCCTCATGTGATTCTCCACTTCTTAGGTAGCCTCTAATTTATTATGCCGGTCCCAAAGGACCTTTACATGTCTAATACTTAGCTTTCTCAATTGATGTGTATATTGGTCAAGAATAGCATTTGGCCACTCCTCATACAAAAGGACTTCTTTAAGGCCCACCCATAGATCTTTTAGCATTACAATGGAATTATTAACAAATTTTCTCAAAGATAACACATAAAACACATCTTGTATATTGGCTAATTTATTTAGCAACTCAAGTTCATAATGCAGCATTTCCAACTCTGTTTTGAATCCAATATGGTCTAATGTATCAAGGAATAAGTTTTTCTTTCAATCTAAATCTTTGGATACCCTTTACTAATGATACTTTTAAGACTATAGAATTCTCTACTTGAAACTCTAACAATTTCTAGTGTTTATCGACATAACTTTTCTACCTATTTTGTGTAATTTGCACATTATCACTTAGATCTTTTCTTTCAACTCTTGTAACATGGCAGGTCCTACAATATGTTTTAAGTGGAGGGTGACACTTCTTGCCATAAAGTTCTTCATATGGCACCATTTGAACGATACCATAGTAACTATTATTGTATGCAAACTCTAAGAATGACAAATGTTCATTTCATCTTCCACTAAAATCTAGAAACATGCTTTAAGCATATCTTTAAGTGTTTAAATAATTCTTTCTGATTATCCATTAATTTATGGATGATTAGTTATGCAAAACTTAAGTTTTGTACCCATGGCCTCCATTAAAGATTTCCAAAATCTAGAAACAATCTTAAGATCTTTATTTGAGATAATGGAAACTAAAACTTATGTAATCACACTATCCCTATAATGTATGATGTGGCCAATAGAGGTAGTGATGTCCTTAATGGAATGGAAGGAAATGTATCAATTTAGTAAGCTTGTCAAAAACTACCCAGATAACATAATTTTGTTTCCAAGTCTTAGAATAACCTAATAATAAAAATCCATGATAATTTGCTCCCACTTCTATTCAGGAATAAGAAGTAGTTGTAGCAAACCACCTAGCTTTTAATAGTTTTGCTTTTACTTATTGACACATTGCGCACTACTAATTATTTTACAATATCTCTTTTCATTCCCAACTACTAGTATTTAGATTTCATGTCCTTATACATTTTGCTACTTCATAGGTGATTTATATGGCTAAAACTATGGGTTTCTTCTAGAAATATCCTTTAAATCTCTTCATTAACTGGCATACAAATCCAAGTCTTAAATTTTAGGATCTCCATCTTTAGTAAAAAGAAAATAAGGATATCTAGTCAAATCATTTCTAATTGATTGCAATTTCTCATTTTTCAATTATGCTTCCCCAATCTAATCTATTATTGTGGGTTTTATGCTTACATTAGCCATATTAGACCTCATTTATATTTTTATAACTTCCAATCGTAGCTACCTTATATCTCTTAAAACAACATTTGCCTCAACTAGATTCTTATGTATGGTAAATTCATAATCTTTTAGGAGTTTTAGGCATCTTCATTACCTCATATTCAATTCTTTCTGCATTTGTATGTATTTTAAGCTTTTATGATCAGTATACATCTTACATTTATCATCACATAAGTAACGCCTTCAAATTTTCAATACAAGCATAGCTACAACAATTTGAAGATCGTACGTAAGATAATTCTTTTGATAAGGTCATAGTTGACGATAAGTACATGCAATAACTTTACTGTTCTACATCAACACACATCTAAGGCCACTATTGGAAAGATCACAATTTACAACATACCTACTCGTTATACTAACTATGTTCAACAAAAGTGTGGTAACCAATCTCTTTTCAAGTTACTTGAAATTTTGTTCACATCTATTTATCCATTCAAATTTAAATCTCTTTTGAGCTAGCTATGTTACTGACATAACTATTTTAGAGAAATCCTACATCAACTTTCTATAATAACCTACTATTCCAAGAAAACTTCTTACCTCACTAATAGTTTTTAGGCCACTTCCATTTCATTATAGCTTAAACTTTTGCTACATCTATAAATATCCCAAAACTAAATATAATGTGACCTAGAAATGGAACTTTTTCGAGCCAAAAGTTACATTTCTTCAGTTTAGCATATAGTTGCTCATCTTTTAAGGCTTACAACACAATGTTTAGATGTTTGGCATCCTTCACTTTATTCTTGGAATACATCAAGATATCATTGATTAAGACAAACAATAAATTGTTCGAATATTCCTTAAACACCCTATCATCATATCCATAAACATGGTAAGAGTATTTGTTAAGCCAAATGGCATCACAAAAAATTCATAATTCATATACTTGGTTCTAAAGGCTATCTTAGGTAGTTAGATTGTAAATCTACTTTGGAATCATAGCTGCTTCTTTTAACTAATCAAATGAATCATCAATTCTCAGTAAAGGATGTTTATTCTTGTAGTTACTTTATTTAGTTTAACATAATCAATGCACAAGAACAAGCTACTATCATTTTGTCTTTATAAATAGTACAAGCACACTATACATAGATATACTAAGCTTAATGGTAGCAGTTGTTGAGGTTGCTTCTTCAATTCAAAAAGCTTAGTAGAAGTCATGTGGTAAGATGCATTTGGCATAGATTCTATACTTAGTACCGCTTTGATGCTAAATTCAATCTCTTTTTTGGGCATAATCTAAACAACTCTTTAAAGAATACCTCTAGAATTCATATACTTTAGGATTATCTTTTAGTTTGACCTCTTTCACTTAAGTATCAATAATTGATGCCAAGTATCCCTTATTGCCACTTCTTAATAACTTTTTAGCTTTACTTGATGCAATTACCTTTAGGAATGACTGTAATGAACTTCCCTTGAAATAAAATATGCCTTCCCTTGGAATTAAGAACTCTACAACTTTATCTTGGAAATTTAGGTATATGTAGTATCAAGTAAACTAATCCATACCAAGGATGATATCATATCCTTTCATAACTAGTACTAATAACTCAACCGGCAATTATTGATCTTTTATTACAACTATACCATCTACTAATTAGCAACTTGCTATCTTTTCTTGTCCAAATGGTGCAATGACCACTAGCATATAATTCAACCTGTTTACAAACATAATGTATCATTTTGACCCACTCCTAAGCTATATAAGAGCAAGCCACACCAAAATCAAATAAGGCATATGCATAATTATTTCCTAATTGTATTATACTTGGAATCATTCAATTAATCATACCTAATCTAACTTTACTCCAACACCACATCAAATAATAATAAAATTAACACTTCACAAGTAACACATAATTAGTGCTCTAAAAGTAACACCACAAAATACATTAACAAGTAAATCACAAATTTAGATTGTTTAATTTTGATATTCTTACAAAGGAGACATATATGCTATTTACCTACTACTACTTCATTACTACTAGCTACTTCTATCTGATATATGGCATATATTGTTACTTATGCTTAAAGTCATGGTCTACCTCTCTTAGGGTTATTGTAACTAATTTTAAGTATTAAGGTTGTTGCTTACTACTCTCCTTTAGTCTTATTTCGCCAATTAAATACATTATGGCCAAGTTGACTGCAACTAAACCACTTTAAATCTTTATATTTTAGCACTATTTAGCCATGTATACTTTGTTGTCTCAACTGTAACATTTACCTCTAAATTGGGGGGATTCATTAGCCTTATGATCACCCTTGCAATTCCTGCAGCGTATAATATGGAGTTAAGAACTGGTCATTGATAGGGTTTATTACCCTTATCTTATCGCTATTCTGACCATAATTGCCTCTTTCCTTATGTTTATATAACAACCCTTCTTGATTCTTCATATCTTGGATTTGCTTTATTATACAAGCCTTACAAACAATATTTGCTTAAGTTACTATTATGTTTTTTTTCAATTGCTGCCTTACTTGAATGCTTGGGATTGTGCCAACCAATGATAAATAAATATGTAGGCCCATTCTAAACTTATCTATTTTGTTTCTTCGTTATTTTGATAGGGCTCCAAGGAAAATTTCAACAGTTACTAAATTCTCTTTCATAATCCAAAATACTTCTATCCCTTTACTTAAGATACTAAAATTATTCTTTCATTTTATGCTTTATACAAGTGGGGAAATTTTGATTTCAGAAAATAATTTTAAACATATGTAAGGTGAAAGGGTCCTTAAATGACTCCTGTTACACCCATCAATCATCGGTAGGTCCTTTAAAAAAATGTAACATTTGAAAAGCACATTCTAAAGAATTAGTCAAATTTATAACTGTGCTCCAATCCATGCTCTTTTATCAAAGGGATCTATGAGCTTTTAGATCTTTGACAACTTATCACATCAGCTCTAACCTGTATAGCCTTGGTGCAAGCTTAGATAATAGTGGTCATCTAATTAATAGAATTTAAGGGAGGTTGTGTAAGTACTTTTGCTTACTATTCATAGGACACTACATTTCCTCCCCATCTTCTACATTCCTAATTATAACCTCATTTGCCTTCCATATATTGCAACCATAACTTTAAGTTAGATACTAAATACAAACAACACATATTAAACATCTATTTTTATGGATAAACAAGCAACAATCAATTAAGCAATTGGTTTACTTATATTAATTAAACAAATAAAAGAAATTCCAATCATTATCCTAGTTAGTCTACACATGCTTAAATGCTTTGTAGATGTAGGTCCTTGATTCATCACTTTGATATGACCCTATAACGATACATCTCCTAGTTGTCAAGATAACTTATTTACATAAACCAATATTCATATCAATATGTTATCTAAAAGGAGATATGTTATGCCATCTATAAGAAAGGGATAAGGCTTAGAAAATTTCCTATGTGAACCTATTGTAGAAACAATTTATAATGTCTCTAATTTTGAGAATTCATCTATCTATTCATATCATAAGCGCTTCTTATAGAGCACCAAACCATAGTGAGTCTTCACCAACTATTTACCTTAAGACTTGTCATCACCTAACATTCAAGACTTCCTTATAACCTAACCTATACTTCTTAAGTTACTTAGCTCCTCGGATACTTCATTTCCTACTTAAGTTCATGTCTTTAAAAGATGCTAAATTTACCTCTATTAAGTTTACAACACATAAGGAAGAATTTCATGTATATACCTACAATCATACTTAGGTACAAACTACATTACATTAATTGACATATTTACAAAAAGTAGATAATACTATAACACCTACAAAGTCTACTAAAGATGTTCCTACCCTAAACTTGGGGAGTGACTGGTTATAAACTATGAATCAACTCGAACTTAGATTGGGGGAGCTTAAACATCCAACTAACCCACCGAGCCTAGTGGGTCTAAGTGGTTTCACCTATAGGCTCCATCAAATTGCTCGACTGGCTTACCTGTAAACTAGTAGGCCGACCTCCCAATTCAAGCCTAACGAAAAAAGAAAAAAAAAAGGAACATGGACATATTACATATATAATATGTATCAATGACTAATATAACGTGATATACATATAACATATACTTAAACTTGGAAGTGATATTAATATACTATATAGTCATATATATAATATACATATGTAATATACGTAGACCTCAAATTGATATTAATATACATATATTACATATATATATAATATACACATATAATACATTTAATATGTTAATATACATATGATATAATATGTATATTATACTATAGAATATATGTTAATGGATATTTATTTGATAAAGTGGAATTAGCATATGTATTTTGGGGTAATTTTGTATGATTTTATCTATTGTTTTATTTATGTTAATTATAGATAATTTGAAGCTTAATTGGTTATTATTTCATTTATAGGTGTTTTTTAAGCTTCTGATAAGTCTTCGAGCAATTTTATAAATTTTAGAGCTTTAACAAGAAAGTACATTAACTGAGCTACTCATCAGAGTGAATTCTAAACAAGAAATACTGTCTAAAGAAGAACATATTCATGAACACGATCATGTATACTAGCTATGTACCTCTTCTCAAGGAATTTTATTAAAAAGAAAATGTTAGTTACCTTTGAATAAGAAGGAAAACACCTAAGCTCATGGTCATGTTTTAGGGCATGTACATGTCATAATTTGCTATTTTTTTATTTTTATAAGGCTCCTTTTATAACCCTAGGTCCATCCTGTATATATAGAGTTTTTGTCTTAGTATTCAAAGAGAGCTCTTAGAGGAACAATTGTTTGGGGTAAAGTACAAGGTTTTCTCATGTCTCTTAGTCTCTTTTATTTTATTTTTATACTATATTTTTATCTTCTTAGTAAATCTTTTATTGAACCTTAATTTAATGTAACAATTTCTTTACTCTATTTTTAATATACGATATTGCATTTTGTGACTTAATTGCATTACTTTGTATTGTCTTTAATTTAATATAGCTGGTTATTGAATTATTGTATCAACCAACTATAAAGTTCATGAGATCCTATAATAGATGGACCGATGTAATTAAAAGTAATTGAATATATTAAGTGATTAGGTATTCAATATCTTTAGATTAAGGCAACCTAATAGAGAGATCCAAGATCTTAATGCAATCTTAATATGCTTTATTGTAGAAACGATTTGGATAGAGTATACACAAGATTAGAAATTAGTTAAGAGATACAAATCTCGTTAATTCACATTAGGAATCTCTGTGATCCAAAAGTGTAATTGAGATTGAAAGTCACATGGAATTAAGTAGTAAACAACACGTTTACTGAGGATCAAGTTTCCATGATTCAATTAATCTCATTGTTTATTCTATTATTTATTTCTCTTACTTGTTTGTTTATTTCTTTATTGCTTATTGTCTCTTTATCTTGTTCTTATTATGCTTATCTTATTTATGATTATTTAATTAAACCGATAGGCCAAATAATTGATAATCTTAAGGAGAATTGCTAGTAATATATGGTTTTCTTAGTTTTCATGATTCCCTGTAGGATTGATAACTCAAAGTTAAATTTGTGTAATACTATAACTTAATTAGGTATACTTACCTAAAAGTGGTATTTGTCCCCATACCATTAGAGCACCACCAACACCTTAAAGTAATATATTTATATGTGAATTAAAGACATGAATCTAAAAAAAAAAAAAATTATGGAAAAAAATACTAATAATCAAAGAAGAAAAAATTTCACGAAAAATTTAATTTAAAAAAAAATAGAGTAGTTCAAGTGAATTAGCCCCTTCCGAGCTAGTTATAAGTTATTACTTTGATGACCTATGAACCGATGTGCTTAGGCCAATTTTAAGTTGGTTTGGCTTGCTTTTTAGGTCTACTTAGCCCCATCCAACATTTTCAATCTTTGATACTTGTACCTCAAATTAGTAAACATTAATCTCTCGATTCCTTATAAAAGAAAACAAGTTTTAAAACAACAAGAAAGAAAAGCAACACCATGCCACATTCATAAGTCCATAATTAATATAAGGTAATCAAGTACGAATGATAATGAGGCGAAAACATACAATGTATCAAAATCTCATATTTAGCCACTTTATCTAATGGTAGTCTTACCATACTTTTCTCATCATTTAGATTGTCTTAATAATCATCCATCTTGACTTTAGACCATTCATTTGGCTATTACAATTGCCTTAATTCATAATTTTTAGGCTCAACCTTCAACTTATTGTACATTGAGTCAAGACTTATTTACTTTTTTCCATTTGCTAAGCATAAAAAATTTTGGGAACTAATCCGAGTAGGTCACTCATTATTAGGCCTATTTAAGGATCGTGCCACTAACTTACCAATTAGATTCGAAGACTATACTGCAAACTTACTAGATAGTGACATGACTTGATTTACTTAAGTAGCTCTTATTACTATTGAGCTTATTATAGTTGGTATACGTTGTAGGAAACTTATTCAAATGATTATACAATCAGTTTATCATTCTTATAGCCCATTCATCAACCTAATTTCGATATTCACACATTACGCAAAGTAATCATGGAGTTAATGCAGTCATCTAGTCAATATAGGTAAACAATCATATATTTTTGGCTTGCATAATTAAGCTAATATAAAACATCAAATTCTTATCTCCCGATCGATAGACTAGTAATGATAGTATGCTTTGCCAATTCGGTAATAAGATTTTAGTCAATCATTAAGTATCGCAAACATAGCTAAGACAACACCAAACACCATTAACAAGTCTTAGATATTATTCTAAATCCTCTTGTAATGGTCATTATATAAGTGATTATACTAGATTATCAACCAACAAGCAAGTGGTTTACATCATTAGCCATACGCGTCATAATCAATCAAGTCAAGAGTGTACTCACTTAAGTAGGCTATGATTCATGAATAAAGTAGCAAAAGAACCTCCAATGATTAGTCCTCTCACTCAATATTACCTAAATGTACTTTAACAAGTTAATATAGTACTTGTGAAGCACATAGCAAGGTTCAACACCATATCTCCCATACTATTACACTTTTCGCTTCCAATATCCATAATTTATTCATTTGTTGTCCAAATTTAACTTTCTATATTTCATTGTAACCATCATCAAGAACTCATTTAATATGTTAGCATCTAAAACCTTCCCCTAATCTTAAACTACTATATAGTACATACACATAATTAGTGAGTATTAAGCCCGAGCTACCTTAGATACTCATCTAATTTTCCATATCTCTTATCAAGCCAAGGTTGTAAATTCTCATATCTTTATCGATATATTATCTCCATAACATATCATCCTCATAAACATCATCAATTTTGAT
Source organism: Lumnitzera racemosa (assembly GCA_024138005.1). Classification (NCBI taxonomy): domain Eukaryota; kingdom Viridiplantae; phylum Streptophyta; class Magnoliopsida; order Myrtales; family Combretaceae; genus Lumnitzera; species Lumnitzera racemosa. Next base: position 25,403,624 of record JAMXBC010000008.1, read on the forward strand.
GAATAATTACTGATTGGGCAACTATATGACTAAAACTATTTACATAATAAATAATATACTAATTTGGCTAATTCCATGAAAAATCTTGTAAACTAAAAAAAAAAAAGGCATTTTTAATACTATCCAGAAAAAAAATTCAAACTAGCATGCTACATAATATTTTCAAAATGACCGTTTTAGCCTTAATTTACTTAAAAAATATTTTAAATTATATAAACAAACAAAGTTTAAACATGAAGTTAGAGTTAAATACTTCCTATAATATATTTGGTCTCTAAAAACTACTCCAAATCAATTTCGATAAGAGATTCCTTAAATATCCTCCTTATACTTCAAAATAGGGTAAAATTTATAAATAAATTCTAATAATCATTAAACATGCCGCTATCTCAAAATTCTCATTGTGTAAATTCAACATCATCCTTAAGGAATCTATAGACCACATATCAAGTCAAAACCACATCAATAAGGGTTTCAAAAATGAATTCAAACTCAATTCCAAATGGGGGCGATTTCTTTAAGATTGTATGTAATTCATAACGATTTTAGTAAAACAAAAATACTACAAGAAACTATGCTAAAAATTATACTAAAATACATATTTTCATAATTTTAGGAGTAGGCTTAGTATTTTTACTAAATTTTGCAAAATCAACCAATTTCGGGATTTACCAGCAAATGACTTTTTAAGTACTACCTCTAACCACCCTATTGTTGGCCTTCCTCTAGACCCCTAATTAGTTTTATAGCATACCACCTTACATAGTAAACCAACACCTACTAGAACATACTAAATAATTTTCACATTTCCTTTAATATTTTACCAAAATTAAACCAACTTACCCTTTGTCTCCTATTATGGTTAATTATATGAGGTCTAAATGCAACAAATCTAAAGAATTTCAAGGGCTAAAGGTCGAAGGGTAAAGAAGAAATTTAAGAGGAAAAGATTTATGATAATATCTATCCATAGTATTATGCTTCCTTTTATTCCCTAAGTTTGGTTTATGTTAGTCTTTTAAGCATAATTTGTTTTGTTTACACCATTAGCCAAGCTCCACTTATGCTTAAAATATAATTTTATTTAATTATTTTATTCATCTATCTATTATGGGTATATTTTATCTGATATTAATTATTTATTATATTATATGTGTGCAAATACAATACCTAAAATATATAATTGTGATAGTATGATACTTTAAAGACATATTTCATCAATAAGTATTGGTTTTATAGGTTAGTTAACATATTTCCACCACCTAATTATATGTTGAAATTTGATACTTAGTTTTTTGCTAAATGATAACAATTCAAACATTATATCATAGTGCTAATAAAATTAAATTATTTGAACATTACATTTTACAAAATGTACTCTACTAAGCAACTCTTGTGACCTTATCGTAATAGTTGGTCCAAATTTGGTCAACATCAACTAGAGCCCTAGTTTAGTAGCTCAAAACCTAAGTTATCACATAACTCTACAAGAATCACACGCAAAGGTTTAAGAAGAAAGGCCTTAGGAAGAAATGCAAGATGCTCGAATTAAAGAATTACATGAGCGACATTACACCCACGCTAATTAGAAATATATCTTCTAAATCTAGTTGTTAAAACTACATTTTCTCTGCTTTATACTTCTTCCTTCTTTTTTTTTTTTTTTTTGTTAGCTAGCTTCTATCCAATGGTGAAATGTGTCTTCTTTTTTGTAATTAGTTGTAATCAAGTTTGAGCAACTTCAATTTCTTGTGTTTTGGAGCATGTTTATGATTTTCATATTAAGGATATTGATAAAGTCATGAATTTTAAGTAGATGTAGTATGTTGTGACTATGTCTAAGGCTTTTATGATCATTAGGTATCACTTAGTATTATTAGAAATATGGATTGATAATGCAAATAGGTTCGTGCTCTTTTGTGTATTAATTATATATACAAATACAATAGCAAGTTTTAATAACAAATATTGAGCACTCAAATAAAATACATGTTCTTTTGTGACATTAAAATGTCATTATAAATAATATTTATTATAGCATTCAAACGTAGCTAATCATATATTTTATGATGCTTTTCTTTGGCCAAATATATTATGATACTTAAGTCATAAATTTAGTAAAATGGTGATGTTTAAATGTCACCATTAGGACATTATGAATGTTACCTTTTTGCGATATTTAAACATTATAAATGTTATTTTACACGTTTTCCAAAAGCTGGTAATCTGCATAGTTACTATTTTATAGTAACTAAGAGTCACCCTTGAGCTAAATTTAGTGAGGTTTAAACGTTGCATATTGTTCTCAATACTTTTTTTACATCATGTACCTAATCTACAACACACCTTTGGCTATGTTTACTCACCATGTCTATTACATGTTGCCAAATATCTTTGGCAACATTTATTTTAGGTTTAATGACATTTAAAATGTTGAAGTCCTATCTTGTTATAATAATGAGAATAGGCAAAGAAATGGTGGTTAGGGAGAGACGAAGGGAGAAGATGAATAGTAAGCAACAATACAACTGAGTTAGATGGAAATAGACTAAACAAAGCCATAGTTGATCATTAAAGGGGTATGGTAGATCGCCACTATTAGTATAGGTGTCTATGGTTGATCACCCATGTTCTGTGAGATGAAATGGTTTCCTTATTTGTATTTTTTTTTCTTAAGTTATTTTGTATTGCATGTATTAATTATTAAGTTATTATAAACATTATATGCATGTCATTACATTTATATTGTGTAGTGTAAGAGAAAATAGAAAATTTTAAAGACTTATTTAAAGTTTATGATCTACATATTAAAGAGATAGCTAACGAATATGACATCAATAAGTTTGATAACAGCATGAATTTTAACTTATGGGGTGTAAGTTTGTGGGATCTTGTTGTAGTTAGGCTTGAAAAAAGGCCTCTTACATAAGTAGTCATAATCAATGAAGGAGGAGTGGATAGAACTAATGAGAAGACCTTTGTGGTGATCTAGCTAATATAAAGGGAGAATGTATTGTTGGAGGTAGAAATGAAAAAGACGACTACAAGATTGCCAAAAAAAAATTAAAAGAGACATACATGACCAAGTCTATTGCCAATTGAATAATGCTAAAGCAGTGATTATATTCAACACATTAGAGGAGTATCTCATATTAAATTTTCATTTTCTAGTTTTTTTTTTTTTCCTTTTAATGAGTCATAGGAGCTATTTTGGAATTATTTTAGTGATAGATTATGGACTAGTGAGCACCTAATACTTACTACTTGGTTGCTATATGATTATTGTTACTGTGATTGTTCGCTTGAGTTTTTAAAATTATTGCTACAATCTTATCCTTGTAATTAACTAAATGTATTACTTGGCCTAAAACGTATATGTGGGTACTTTACAGTAAAGGTCATCTATCTCTCATGGGATATAGCGTTATAAGGATGTAGAAAGAATCTACTAAGCTTGCTAAATACCCTAGTCTGATAAGATCAGCAAGTGTTTGTTGGATATGAACTTAGTCAGACATTATCCTAATAATAATTGGTAAGCTAAAAGATCTTAAATCTAACTCTTTCACATTGGTTAGGGGTAAGTTAAATGGGTACGTAAGCTATCCTCATTGACTTAATATGAAGTTGATTTAATCTACGCTGTCTATTGGGTCCGACCATTAGTGGCAGTTTGTGCATTCATACTTGATGTCCATGCATAACATATAGAAGTAAGGGAGAAAATCTCACTAACGAACGAACGAACGAACGAACTCGCATCACCATATAGGATACAATTTGAAGATGGTAACAGAGCATAGAAGGGAATGTGGCATACCAATTGCTAATAGTGAGATTAGGTTGTTGTGAGTATTTTCATTATAACAAATTGGGTTAGATGAGAGATCAAGAAAGACTCAAACTTACATGTTCGAATGTAATCTTGTTCTTAGTCAGTAATAGGTTGTCATCTGCGTATAAGGCTTGCCACTGGATCGTGACAATATAGATATGCAGTAGAATGATGAGAGTTTATTAGCAATGTTTTAGAGACATTTATCATGAACATCAAAAGTACATTACAATGAAATTGAATATTATCAAATTCTCTTGATACTATGAATGGAATGTTGGGTTTTTTTGTTTTTTGTTTTTATGTTGATCACAATAAAAAAAAAAAAAGGGGATTCTATCATAATCTATCCTATTGAAATATTAGTCTTTATGTTATTGGACTATAAATGCCTTAGGTGAATGGAAGTTGTTAATAAGTAGAAACCTAGTCAGAATTCTTGGAATTTGTTAGCGTGCCTGCAGCAACCGTGCCAAATTGTTATAAACACATAGGCCTACCAATGGAATTTACTGGAAATTAGTGTAAGCTCTCGGAGTGCCGCCCACTGCGTTGTGCTTGAAATTCATGCGAGTCCATAGGCCCGACAATGTGTTTTTACCGGATTTGGGGCAGAATTCTGGAGTGGTATTAGCAATTTATAATCATAGTTATAACATGCAAGATAGCAATATCTATTACATCATGTAGAAAGGACTGATTATAAACATTTTGATTTCCATAGTTCATGAAAAGTACGATATAACTGCACGAACATGAATTTAAAAAACAGATGTTGTCCAGTGATGAAAACAAAACATCAAGATATTAAAAAAAAAAAAAAAAAAAAAGGTCAAGAAAATTCCAATTGGTTGTCGTCTAAGCCAGTACATCAATCGAGAGTCCCACTATATACTTATGATCTATTATATATGGTTAGTCTCTCCGAGAATATAATCGAGAAACTTAATCGAAAGTATTCCAATTTCCAAACCCAAGTTTTATTGTACAAAGAGAATCAATCAATCAGGCCATATAAAACCTTAAAAATCTTTTGTGATAAGCACATTTTTAACATCCTTAAACCCTCTCCAATTGTTGGTGGAAGCAAGGGAAAGAAAGCCCACAACCCTTTTCCTCAATTAAAAAAAAAAGCCATCATCACCTGCTCGAAAACACCCCATCAACTCCGGAACTATGCATCACAATTGATTTTCAAAATACCTGTAACAGGAAGCATCTGCCTGCTGTACATCTTGAATAACACTTTCTGAAGTGGACCCATGCTCTAAAGCTGCAGAAACTAATCGATCACCAGGAAAAGCAACAAACATCCGAATGTTCTGCAAAGGAGCTGCTGTAGCTATCCTTTTGAATTGCAAAGAAGCTGCAGCTGATATCCATGTGTCACGCAAATCAGCAACTACAGACGATCGAGGAACCTACATAGAAGCTGGTGCAGACGTCAAAAGTTGGCGCGTTACATCTAACGTATCCTCACCATCGTTCACTATATCCTGACCGAGGGATATATGTGCCATCTGATTTTCAATCAGCTGGACAAAACAAACTTCATTTGAGGATCCCAGTTGATCAGAATCTGAAGACAACGCAACACAATTATTCCCCGCAACCGCTTCTGTAGATGTCGACCAAATATTCCTATTTCGACTCAAACCATCATCAACATTAGCGGTATGCCCTGTTTGAACTAATCCCGATCCCAAACTCGTTTGAACATCCTTATCCTTCCTAACATCCTCAACAAAACCATGTTTTCTATTTTCTCATTCAAATACAGCAAATTTAATTCGTGCAATTACAGAACCGAACTTGGGATTGTGGTTGTTAGCCCACCACTCATTTCTGTGCTTCCAAACAAACCAAACAACAACTACAACTTTAGAAAGGACCGCCTTCCAATCTGAACCCAAGGCCATAAATGATCTAACCAAGCACATAAACCAAACATTAAACTGCGTTCCTGGAAGAGAGTCGGTCCGAATACCCAATATTTCAAACCAAATCCTCTTGACGCAATCGCATTCAATGAATAAATGTTTAAAGGTTTCCTCTTTTTGACAAAAAAAATGCCATCTGATGAAGCTCTAAGATGCCTTTTAGCTAGATTATTGTTAGCCATGCAATTCGTGCAAACTCTCCATAGTAGATGCTTCATTTAGGTAGACAATCAATGCGCCTAATACTAGCCCATAAAGAATAATCTAAATTTGTAGACTCAAGACGACCATTCGCTACGTCATACAGCTGAAAATGTAGATTTCTAAACCTTGTATAACCAGATTTTAATATATAACTAGCTGTTCTCTCAAAAGGCTAGACTATTCTATCATCTATTAAAGAAGAACGCAGCAAAATCTTCTCAATTGCCCTTCTTTCATGCTTAGAAACTAAGTCAGCAATCAAATCTATCTTCTACATAATTGTATTAGCATCAATGTTGAAACTAACCTGCTGTTCACAATCACTCACCACTCCATTAAAAGGATGCAGCTTGAATCCTTCTAAATCTGGAATCCACGAATCCATCCAGAGTTTAATCTGCTCTCCACAACCCACTTGCCAAATGAAATTCTCAGCTATAACCTCTTTTCTTGGCAAATGCTTCTCCAAGCTCATGAACCTCTTCCACCTATCTTTGCATAAAAAAGCTAGAATTCTCAAAATGAATGCTTTTTAGAACTCTTACCTACAAAGCATTCGGATTTTGAATCGTTCTCCATGCCATCTTGCTCAATAATGCTTTATTAAAATTCTCCAAATCTCCGAATCCCAATCCTCCTTGATGCTTTGGCTTGGTTGAGTCCTCCCATTTCTTCTAATGAATCTTGCTTCTACTGACATCTCCTCACTACCAAAACCAAGCAATAATAGAAGCCACCTCCTTGCACCATTTCTTAGGAAAAAGAAATACATTCATTGGGTATTGTAATGGCAAAAGCGACGGCTTTTATAAGAATCTCCTTACCCCCATGAGATAGGAGTAGACTCTTCCAACCTTCTGAGCTTGTTAAGAATCCTCTGTTTAACTGCATTGAGAGTTTCACATTTGGATCTCCCCTACTCATTAGGGAGACCTAAATGCTTGCTCGATTTGTTGGAATGTATAATATGCAGCATGTCACAGTATTGCCTTTGTATATCCTTTGGGTTGTTGTTGCTGAAGGATATGGAAGATTTAGGAAAACTAATCTTTTGACCCGACTCCTTGCAATATATATTGAGAATTTCTCGAATATGCTGAAAATTAGCTTCAAAGACCTTTGCAAACAACATAAAGTCATCTGCGAAAACCAAGTGGGTTAGCTCAGGGCTATTTTGTTTAATCCGAATGCCCTTCAAATTTCCTTGAATGTTCTCCTTATGTTCATCATTGATAATGAATCTGCGACAAGTAAGAACTAATTGGATCTCCTTGTCTAAGGCCATGAGATGGTTTAAAAGAGTCAACTCGCTTTCCATTGATCATAAGATTATATATCTCAATTCTGACACAATTCATAATCCAACCCACCCAAATGTTACTGAACCCTAATTTAGTTATCAACGATTCTAAGTAAATCCATTCTACCCTATCATAAGCTTTCTCTATATCTATCTTAATTTCACACCCATATTTTTTGAGAAAAACTTCGTGGGAAATAATAATGTTGTCCTGTATGAGTCGGCCTGAGACAAAAGAATTTTGATAGGGAGAAATAATAGAATCAAGGATAGGTTGGAGTCTATTAGCAAGGATTTTTTATATAATCTTATACGAGAAATTGCACAAGCTAATCGGCTTAAAATGAGAAATAGATTCAGGGCATTTAGTTTTAGGGATAAGAACAATATTAGTATAATTCATTCATTGAAGAGAGGAACGTAATTGATAAAAAAATTTGCTTAATTGCTTTTGGAAGAAAGCCCCCCACCACATTCCAATTGGCCAGATAAAAGAGACGATTGAAACCGCCCAGGCCAGCAGCCTTGAGAGCTCCCATATTAAACACAGCCGCTTTAATTTCCTCGTTCTCAAACGGTCTCGTAAACCATCTGTTCTGCTCTTCAGAAATAATTGGATCCACATAAATTGAGAGATTCGAAATGTGACATGCTCGAATCTGAAGTGTACAGACCAGTAAAAAATTGAAGAAATGCTGCTGAAATATCATTTTCTTCCTCAAACTAAGTATTATCACTTGTTTTGATCCTAGGAACTTTTTTTTCGCGCCCTTTTTTCTAAGTTTTTATGATGAAAAAACTTGGTATTTCCGTCTCCATAATTGAGCTACATCACTCGCGATCTCTGCTTCCAATCTTCCCTAGCTTGCGCCTGATCAAGTTGCGCTGATACGTGACGCATGATTGGGATGTCTGTTTCATCTGCCAATTTTTCTGACAGCTCTTCAATAAGCCTCTGGTTATTTCGAACATTGCTCCTTTTCCACTTTTTTAAAGCTGTCAAAGCTTACCTGTTCTGAATTGTAAGATTGCTAAAGATAAAATCTCTTCAATGAATAACGATGATGGAACACAGAGCAAGAACATACAGAGGTGTGAACTAAAAAGTGTGGAATGGAAAATGAAAATGTACTAACTGAAAGTTTGTTATAGTGGCACATATATATATACTACTATACAGCTTGTAGGTCCACGCGTAAGTCCACCCCACCCCAACCCCCCCTCCCCAATTGGCCATGGAGAAATGCTCAACTTGGAGTTTAGAAACTGGAATTGTGAACCACCCAAAGATTTAGTCATAATGTCAGCAAGTTGGAGATGAGAAGGAGTAAATTGAATTTTTAAGAAACCCGACTGAACATAATCTTTGGTAAAATGAATATCAAGATCAATGTGTCTTGTTCGGCCATGAAGATATGGATTCTAAGCAATTGGTTTGGCAGATGTGCTATTTGTAAGCAAAGATATTGGACACTCCACCACAACACCAAGGTCTTTTAACAAAAAAAAAAAAAACACCCAAAGTAGTTCTTTTGTAGTAGAAGCCATGCTCTGATATTCGGCCTCAATAGATGAAGTAGAAACTATAGTTTGTTTTTTTGTCTTCCAAGACACAAGAGAAGAACCAATGAAAACATAAAACCCTGTCAAAGAGTTTTGATTAATTAAATAAGATCCCCAATCAGCATCAACAAAACCAGCTAAGTTCAAGGAGCTAGAAGCAGAATAGAACAATCCTTCGTTAAACATCTCTTTAACATTGCGAAGGACATGCATAGCAAAATGGAAGTGAGAAGTATGAGGTGAAGTTACAAATTGAGAAAGCTGTTGGACCATATAGGACAAGTCTGGTCTAGTAATTGTTAAGTAAAGTAGCCTTCCAACAAGGTGACGATATTAACTTAGATTGGCAAGGAGTTCCCCTATAGAATTATCTAAACATAATCCTAGTAGAAAAGGCATAGAGACTGGTTTTGCTACACTTAGACCAACATCAGTTAAAATGTCCAAGGCAAATTTCCTTTGGTTGAGTAAAAAACTTGATTCCATTCGACATAACTCAATACCCAAGAAATATTGTATATCACCCATATCGTTGATGGTGAATGACTTGTAAAGAACTTGTCTTACAACATAAATCTCATCCAAAGAAGAACCAGCAATTAGTACATCATCAACGTATACTAAAATGGCGAGAAAACCTTGATTGATAGAGCATATGAATAAGGAATAATTTGGCTTTGATTGAGTGAATCCTAAGGAAATAATAAAACAAGAAAATTCCTTATTCCATTTACAAGAAGCTTGCTTAAGTCCGTACAAAGACCTAACAAGCTTGCAAACTTGACTACTATGAGCTAGTGTATAACGATCGAGGGGCAGCATATAGATATCTTCATCAAGATATCCATGCAAAAAAACATTGTTGACATCCAACTAATGTACATGCCAATGTTTGATTGTAGCAACAACAAGAACAACTCTAATAGATGTGACCTTTACAACTAGTGAAAAAGTCTGTATGTAATCAATTCCTTCTAATTGACTATATCCTTTTGCTACTAACCATGCTTTATATCACTCTATTGTTCCATCAGGTTTATATTTGATTTTAAAGACCCACTTTGATCTGATAGCTTATTTACCCGGAGGTAAAGAGGTTAACTACCATGTATGATTGCTTTTAAGAGCTAATAATTCTTTATTCATAGCCTCAACCTAATTAGGATTACGTTTTGCCTCATGATAATTTTTAGGTTCTTTTATTGAAAACACATTTGTAAGCGAAGCCACATAGTCACCAGGGAGATGAGCAAAAGATTGTGTATGGAAAAGAGGATGAGCAGTCTGCAGAGAGTTGAGAATATCAGAGGAGTAACTCGATGGATTAAGATGAGTTGCAAAAGTTGAGTGTTTAAAATTTACGTTACTAATGAAGTCACAAAGCCAACTAAGAGGACGTATAGTTCTTTGAGACCTACGCAAGAAATCATCTTGAGTAACAAGGGTTGATACAGAACTGGAAGGAGAAGTATCAGGATTGTGTATATTTGCTAATGGCAAGAATTGAGAAGGTTCTGTATGGTCATCAATGTATGTGTGTGGAAACAAGATAAAATGATTATGAGAAGAAGAACATTGTTCTGAATTTGAAGGTGTTTAGAAAGGAAAATTGTCTTCCATAAACACAACATCTCGACTAATGAACAACTCTTCATTATCTAAATCAAAAAGTTTAAAGGCCTTTTGACTTGATAAGTAGCCTAAAAATATACATTTTCTACTCCTGGCATCAAATTTATCTATTGGTTTAGGTAACAAAGATGCATAGTATAAGCAACTAAAAGGTTCTCAAATCATCATATGAAGGATCCCTATTGAAAAGAATTGAAAACAAGAAAATAAGGTGACTTCCATTGCAAGGTTTGCATTGGCATTTTGTTTTTGAGATGTGTAGCTATTAAAATACATTCTCTCCAAAAAATTTTTTACAAATGAGCATGAATTCTAAGAACATGAGCTATGTCCAATAAATGCCTATGTTTCCTCTCTACCACTCCATTTTGCTATGGAGTATAAGGTACACTCTTTTGATGAACAATTCTATGTCTATCAAATAAGGATTAACACTCCTTTGACAAGAACTTTTTGGCATTATTAGACCTTACTATTTCCAAACAAAGGCCAAATTGATTTTTGGTGTAGGAAACAAAATTGAACAAGATGTTTGACATTTGGGATTTGTGTGTCATCAAAAAGGTCAAAGTACACTTAGTCTTGTCATCTACTAAGGTAAGGAAATATTGTGCACCACTTAATGAGGGTGTGTTATAAGGGCCCCATATGTCAATATGACTCAAGTCAAAAATAGAAAATGAACTAGAAGAACTAGCATAAAAAGGAAGATGATGGAACTTTGCATACAAGTAGGTTTCACATAAGAAAGGTTGTGAATTCTTGACATTACAATATGATAAGTGTTAGAGCTTTGTCTAAGACAAATGTCCTAATCTGTTATGCAATAGAGTTAAGGTCAAACATTTATTGGTTCTATTTTTACTGTCAAAACTAATCCGATCCTTATTACATAATGAGTCAGAACAGGTGAAAGCAAATAAAGAAAGCTTAGACTCCATGATACAAAGTCCATCATGAACTTCAGCTTGTGCAATTGTAGTATTAAGTGTTTGGTCCTGGAACATGCATTTTGAAGAATCAAATGAGGCAACAAGATTATTTTGTGAAACAAGTTTATGGACATAATGTAAGTTGAATTGAAATTCCGGAACTAAAAGAACCTTATGTAACACAATATGCTTATTTTATTTTACATATCCAACTATATAAACAGGTTTTTCTAATCCATCAGGTAATCTTATACAACTAGGTGAAATGAGTTTATGTGAACATGTGAAAGATTGTTCATAAGGTGTAATGTGGTCGGTTGCACCTATATCGACAATCCAAGAACATAATTTCTTATCAAAGGCAAAAAAAAGATGCAAGAGCATAGCTTATACCCACACACATGAGAGATGTGTGAGCTCCATCATCATGATCTCTAGAGCTTCTAAGCATTTTAACCACTTCTTGGCATATCTTAGCCATCGGATGTGACTCATCATGTAATGAACTGCTAATTACATGATCGTCAATCAGAGAATCCGAACGAACCTTTAGCTTATTTGTAACATAAAAAGTAGTAGAATGATTCATAGTAATAGCATTAGCATTTACAACCTTGATTCCTCTCTTGTCTTTATTGTTTTTATACCAATTTGAAAAACAATTGATCTCAAGACAACTTTCCACTATGTGTCCAAACTTCTTGCTATGTATACAAAACAGCCTTCCAGTAGTCCTGTTTCTTCTATCCCCTCTTTCTTCACAAACCATAGATTTCTTTGAATTTCAAACAAGAAACGCAGTAGAATTGTCATTCAATGAACTTAAATTGCCTAAAGTAACTTGCTTTTGTTTTTCAACTTGGTAAATAAGATAATATGCCCTACTAACATTAGGTAAAGGATCCATGGCTAAGATTTGATTCCTTATGTTTTCAAAATCATCATATGTCCCATCAAGAACAGTATCAGTTTACTCCGATTATTAGCTTCAATCAATTTGTTTTGAAGATCACATGTACAATATCCCATAGCACCACATTCACATCAAGGAAGTATAGACAAACTGTTTAATTCGTCCCATAGTTTTTTTAGTTTGTTAAAATACAAGGTCACACTTGTATTTCCCTATTTAACATTCATGATTTCAACCTATAATTGATATAGCAATGGACCATTCAACAAACCAAACCTCTCACATATTTCTTGCCATAATTCCTTAGTCAAATCAGCATACATAGATCCTTCTGCTAAATCCTTAGAGATAGAATTTAAAAGCCAACAATGTATCCATTTTTATTCATCAAGAGAATCATAATCTGGTTTTATATAAGATCCATCAATAAAACCAATTTTTGATTCAGCTATTAGATTTGAAATTTTCTGCAGATGAAACCACACACTTGTTTTCAAGATGACCGATTACTCCACACGCGTAGCAAAAGTCGCCAAGTCTCTCGTACTTGAATTGTATTTTAATTTTGTTGCCATCTACACCCTTGATCCACGTATGATCAACCAGAGGCTTTGAGACATGAAAGCTGACCCGAACCCGCAGATAATCCTATTTCAAAGCGTCAAACTCATCATCTTTTAAAACTCTTCCTACTCTCTCCCCAGTTTTCTCTGCATTTGTACTCAATAGCATGGCAGGGGGCAAACCATGAATTTGAATCCAAAAGCATATTTGCGAGAAATCGATATCCTCAATTTTTTTTCATGTAATTCCCATTTCCTAAAAATAAGTGGACTACCCATCATCGTCCATGGACTCATACTCAGAATGAAATCCTTGATTTTTTCATCCTTAAGTGAAATCAGAAAAACATTGTCCCTGAGATGCGAGAATTGAATCGAGCCAAGCCTATCCCAAGCTCCTTTGAGAATATTGATAACTCCATTTTTATTCAATACTCTCTCTGTAATGATTTTTCCCACCAAATTATGAACGGATTGGGTGTTGTCTGAAACCAAATCATTGATTTCAACTGTTTCTTCGTCAGAATTGTCATTGTAGTGGTGATCCATTCCAAAAGCAATCCGCAATCTCTGAAAAAGGAACATTAAGGGTTAAAAATAAATACAAACTGAGAATGACAACAAGAAAACAAATAAGAGACTCGATAGAAGAATGACTAAGGGAGGACTTACACAATGAAACCCTAACTATAACAGTAAAGAGACTAACGCAAATCGGCGGAGAAGAAAAACAAGAGATGCAAGGAAATGCAACAAAGGACACAAGAATCTTTAAAATAAACAAAAGAAGAATTAAATTAAAAGAAAGGAAAGAATCCCTAAAGTTCATATGGAGGGTAGCGTAGGAGTAGAACATGATAGAGTTAATGAATAAAGAGTCAAACTATGATCATTTTTTGCAATAAGATTTGCAATAACATTAGGGTTGGCATTGTTGGGATAAAATTGTTCACAAGCATCTAATTTATTACGAAGGTTGGTGTACTATGAGTTGATGCCCATAAGGGACAAGGAAGATGTGGAAGACTTCATTGAGGTGGCACAAGTGTTCGATAAACGAGGTAACGACACATTTATATTTAGACGGACGAGCGGGCAAACTAGTGTAGTCCTTGGAGATAACCTCCTGAATATTGCATTACACTAGGTAAACTCTTTCTAAATTGATTTTCTCGTAGTAGATGAGAGTCAGCTTCATACTAAGATGCAAGATGTAGTGCAAGATGATGTTGTCAACATTAATATGAGCGAAGAAGCATTTGATGTAGAGTATGGGAAAATTTAGCAAGAAAATCCAGTTTACAATCCTTATGAGAGGGTTGCTAGATAAATGTGTAAAATTACATATTTATCTTCTCCAAAACAGCACACTTCATGCATTTTATGGAGTTTTTTAGTATTATTTCTAGGTTAAAGCGGCCAAAGTGCATGTATTTGGATCAATTTTGTTAAGATTGAAAAAAAGGATCAAAATTTAGCTTTAAACGATTTGTATAGGATTAAAAGAATCAGTCTAAACTGTTGGCTGTTCTTGGATGCAAATTATGCATGATAGTATTTAATTCTTAATTTCAAGGTTATATATGACGAGTGCTTCATTAGACTAAACATTTCTTCATGTGATTATAATTGCTAAACATCCTGCTTGAACTCAAGATAACAACCAACAGCTATATAAAGCCTTGAGCAACAACTGTTAGAAAGAGGTCCTAATGAACCAAGCATTAAACAACAAGCAACTCAACAAGTAGTAGCTGATAGTGTACTTAAGGGTCTAACATGATATAGTAGATGCCTGAGTTTTCATCTAAGTGAATCACTTGCTATATGGTACAAGCAGCTATTGACAAAAGACCAAATCATGTGATCTTTTGAGTACTTATAGAAGCAACTATAGCATATTAAGCAACTTCAGTTTTTAGATCAAATCCAAAGCAGCTTATGAACTTCAATCAAGGATCACCAACTACAACATGTTATAGCAGCTTCATTTCACTTGTATAGCAACTAGGATGTCGACTCCAACTCCATAGCAAGCTCGAGCTTTTGGACCAAGCAGTTGCTGAGCGTGAACTCCAACCACTTGATAAGGGCGAACTAATCTTTACACCAACAATTTGCAAGAATAAAAGCACCTCAATTTAGACACAACTCCTAATCTAAGTAATATAGTTGCAGTTAGGAACCACATGCCGAGATGCCAATTCTAATAGCTGCTTTTATCAATTTAACAACAGCACGCTCAAGCTCTTAGAAAAACCAAGCCCTAGACTCAATTTAGGGAGAAAAAAATTTGCATTTCATTTTTATATTGAGTTGAGATTGTGGAATTCCATTTTTATTGGTTTTATTGCAAGCTGAACAATTGAATTCTTCCAATTAAGCAGGTTATAGTGACAGTAAAGGCTAAGCACTGACTAAGAAGCAAATGCCGTGCTGTTGTCCACATATCTAGCAAGGGTTGCACTTTAACCACTCAGAGCAGAGCATGCCAATAGTTGCAAAACAAACCCCTTACGAACACAAGAAAACATCAAACTGAGTTGGTGATTTTAATAGCAGCCAAATTAACAATAACAATCAATTGAGGCAAACGAAGAATAACCAAAGAGCACAATAACAGGGTAGTCCACACAAGCCAACCAAGTGCACCATCTTACAAGTGATTTTTTGAATAGTAAATGATCATTTTATGATGACCAAATCAAGTTAAACTCCAATCGCGAGCCACCAAGCAACCAACAAGGCATTTCATGCAACTAACAAGTCATCAACAGCTCCTAAACCAACAGCAAACGATAGCATACCGAAACAAAAAAAATTTTGCAACAGTTCCTTACCTTGTACCAAAGTTAGAGACAACTACAATTCATTAAGTAGAACAAAGGTCGATATTCAAGCAATCCAAACTCCAACAGACCAATTAGCAACTGCATTACAAAATAGATCAGCCCCAACAACATCAAAACCGAGTAGCAGCTATTAGTTTTGGAGTTCTATACTTCAATCAAGCCAAGCTCCTTCTCCAAGATAAGAACCAAGTGCTCTAAGCAACTAAGTCACCCACTGAGCTTCACTTAGACAACAATAATGATGGATAGATGCAAATCACACATGCTAGGTTAGGAGTGAATCTAGTTGTATCAACAGCCATGACATTTAAATTTCAATCCAATAGCCCTTAGCAAACACATTTCAAGCTTCCAATCAAGAAGAACATGCCAAACCGAGTTGTAATTGATAACTACAATAATAAGCCTTCAAAATTTTAATCGTTAAGCTGATATGTACTTCATTTTACTATTGAGCTGATTTAATAGAACATTCATTGCCATTATATTTTATCGCAGGCCATGCAATTGAACTTGCAACACTCTAGAGCCAAGACCAAGCAGCTGTTGGACTTTAAGCAATCACTAAGCACAAAAAGATAGCAATGGCTCCTGGCAAATGGAAATTCAAATAAATCCTCAATTTGAGCACTCCATGCTCGCCAAAATTAGCAGAAGCAGCTGCACATGACAGTTAAATGAGCTGATTCCAAGAAACTTCACTTTCTTGAACGCCAAGCCTGAGCATCCAACTCCAACAACAGGAACTAGCCGAGAATTCCAAGTGCTTAAGAGCGCGACCTGGTTCCAAACTCCATAGCAGACACCGTGAATCGCTCTTCAACAACTATCCGAGTTCTTTTCCAAATCGCACCAGATGTCAGTTTTTCTCGAAGCTCCAAGCAGCACGCTCAACTTATCTCCATGGTGCACTCAAGATCCTCAGTCCAAGCTCCATACCAAGATCAACAGCAGCTTCTTGAACAACTTGCCAAGCATGCTGAGCTACGCATTTAGTTTATGAGCATTAGTGGTGAATTCCACGCAAATCCAATAAACAAGGTCGAAAACAAAGGAAATATCAACAGCAGCTCACGGCATCCAACTCCATAGCAGCTCATAACTCCTCTTTGTTGCAACAACTAAGACGCTTCTAGAATCAACTGAGCGCCTCCATTTGACCGGGCCAAGGGCTCCAAATGGCAACTGCAAACGAGAACCATCCGAGAACAGCAGTTGCAACACTCCTTGGATACGTGCTGCAGAAAATTGCAGCAGCTCCTATCCGAGCAGCAGCTAGCAAGTCCACTAAACCAAGGAAGCCGAGAAGCTCTCCAAACAGCCGCAATAACTCCACTCCCTTTGTTAAACTTGCCGCAAGTCTGAGAGCATCAACATGCCAAGAATTTTTATTTTTAGCAGTTACGAAGCACCGCGCGACAGCAACTGATAGTATACTTCTTGCTGCACCATGCTAGGCTGAGAGCTCCAAATAGCATCAGCTAATGAGCTCCAAAGTTAGTTGCAATTTAATGAATCCCACGGCCAAATAAGTGCAGAACAGCAGCTAGACCATTATTGGTGACAAAAGGGGCTGCACACGTAATTAATAACATTCTTAGAAAGTAAGCCCATGGTCTACTTCGCAATTAACTGTGAAAATTTTGGGGAGTTTAGACTTTTCAATCATCAAGAAGGCATTACATGGGCAGGAGTTAATATATTTTTCAACGCGTACAGTCCTATCATTAGTTTTCCTCATTCCATTAATTTAAGCAGATCCACATGTCAACACCAGCCCACTATTCATTACGATTTTGACAGCAACATGTGGGGGGTTACGCGTTCGCCGTCTTAGGAAGTGGGACCTCATCTAATAATAGCCCACTTATTTTCTTGACAGCAACATATGGGGGCTGAAGTAATATAGCAGAAAATGCAAGCTACGGTGGAATTTCTTACCCAAATCCAACCCACAAATGGATGACATCCAGCAGTTGACGTGAGGCTTTATAAAAAAAGAAAACAGTAGCCGAGAAAAGGAGGAGAAGTTTTTTTTTTTTAGAAAGAAAGAAGAGGAGAACATCCAGTAGCTTAGGGATTTTATTTTATTTTTTTAGAGAATATTTAAGAACAAAGATTTGATTTTGTGTTCACTTTATTAATTTTAGTATGTTTTTTTTAATTTTAGAATTCTAAATCATTTTATTCTAACTAGCTAAAGGAATATCTTGAGTTCTTAATGAATTGAGATATACTGATTTTATATTGAGTGTCGAGATTGAATATACTGATTAAGGTGTTGCCTTTTTCTTGTTATTTCGATTTTATATATATCTTGATTCATTTGGGATTTGCGATGAGATATTGTACTTAGTTTCTTTGAGTTTTGTATTGATGGATTTGATGAGTTGATATGTTTTATGTATTGTTCTGACATCGTATTTGAGTATTTTTCTATTGTATTTATCGTCTAATTATTTAGTATTTGATTATTACTTTTTAGTTAGATAGAGTTATAAGATATCCGGGAGGGTTTCGATAACTCGTGTTAAGTATAGTTTGAATTTTTGAAAAAGCTCGTCATAAGGATATACGTGTTTTAATTAAATTTATGAACTCACACACTTATTACAGTTGAAAATATGATTCGGGTTATGGGGACATGCTTAAATCATATTTCTAACTAGAATAATAATTTTAATGTAAGCAGATTATTATTTACTCGATAATTACAAATAAATTGCCCCGGTATGTGAATTTATACTATAATTAGAATTCCGCTACTCCGAAAGATGGGCAAGTTCTAATGAGTTTAGTTAAATCCCTTTAGTCAATTTAAATATCAATTTAAGGCATCATGTCGATTTGAATGAAAATAGATTTACAAATCCTAATTCAAACTTTTTTATCTCCTAGACCCGGGACCTAGGACATTTGGTTTAGTGCAGCTAGGACATTTGGTTTAGTGCTCACCTTATTATTTAGTTTTTACTCTCTTTTAGTTTAATTGTCAATAGCTTAGCTTAACAAAAAACTCAAATAATTTAGCACCTAGCACCTAGCAATACACTTGCCAGTTTACGCTCACACTTTCAGTGAGTCAAGTAATGGGTTTCAGCAATAGTGGCGATGAACATAATGTTGATAAAAGCGAAGAGGATGGTGATGGGGGTAAAGAGGAAGGTATGGATGATGACGATGAGGAAGATGATGATGGTAGAAACAGGATGGCTTTCAATGTCTTACCAAGCTATGTGTCTATGGTCAATCCATTTACGCCTACACCAGTGCCCGTTTAATCTCCTACAACACAACATAACAGGACTGTTGTAAGAGATCCAATTCCGTTCCTGAATATGGGTGGGGATAGTGGCTATGTTACATACAACGACGAGTTAAGCATTGGCATGACATTTGGCATTAAAAAGGAGTTGCAGGATGCAATAAAGAATTATAACATAAAGTGGCATTACGAATTTAGAGTTCATGAATCAGACCAAACATTGTAGCACAGTTATTGTATAGAAAGGGACAATGGATACAAGTGGATGTTAAGGGCATGTAAGAAGAAGGTGTATGGCATGTTTGTCATAACAACTATGGAGGGACCACACACATGTGTTAACCTGGTAATAAGATAAGATCATTCTTAAATCGACAATAATTTAATGGCTAGGCACTTCATTGGTAATGTATGCACAAACCCTAATATTACTATTGCAGACTTGGGACAAAATATTCAGAACAAGTTCGAATGCATGGTGACTTGGGCAAATGTGGCAAGAAACTTACTAGGTGATGTACCACCTTTGGTGAATCACAAGGGTGAGCATATACAACTATCATGGCTAGCTAGTAGGTTTAAGATTATACTTAGAAATGTAGATGAGGAGACGGTGAAGTGCCATACATGCGCATATATCCTTTAGCTAATTCGGGGATTCTTATTCGCAGATAAGTCCTCTAGCTAAGTCCATCTCGTGTACTGTCCCTTGCTCAAGGAGTTTTAGATGGTGAGGACTTATAGTTGAGGACTGGCTTATCTTGCATGGCTGTATCGACAGCGATGCAACACTACATGGATGGGTATATCAAAGATTGAAGGCCCTATAATACTACTTCAAGTTTAAGCATGGGACTATTTCCCATACATTGTCTCCCTCAATAGGTCTGGCTTCATGATCATAGATAATGTCCCTTTGGCCGATAGATGGCAAGTAGAGAGGAGCACTTACCAATGCATTTAGTCCAATTGTATCGTTATGCATTCGACTTGTAAACGAGTCATCAGGTACACACCTTACCCTTTCTTAAAACTTTAAGGTCAGACATACTAATATTTGTTCTTCTAACTCGTGTATATTTCATTACAGGTTGTATAGCAACCTTTCTTAGATGACTTGCTTCAATTCCTACCTCCTATATGCACGATCAGTCAGGATGTATGGATAGCCAATGTTCCCCTCATCTACTTCCACATCATTAAGTTCTACTTTCCAAATCATGTCATCCACCAGTTTGGGGTCTTCTAGACAAAACCCCAGCCAATGCAGACTAATGAGCAGCTATATGTCAATTTTCAATGTGGACCTTAAGTACTAGCAGTGGTATAGGCAACATACTTGCAGATATATTACGCACTTAGATATGATGATGGGTCATCTAGCAAGCATAACTAACATATCTATCTGTGTCTTCCCCATTTATCATGTTGTATTATTGCTAATGGTTTTTCTTCCATATAAGTCGACACCCTATGGTCAATTCAGTTGATTGATGACATAAGGATAGCTTACGAGATCATTACAGGAGACCTACAGTTCCTAGAGAATCATAGTGGTATTATCATGTACCATTCTTTTATACATGATCCACTACCAGATGAAGACACCTAGCTTAAGTTACCTGTACTAAAGTCCATACCAGGGGAGGTAAGGCTACGATGAGACAAGGAAAGGGTTAAGGGGATCTAGAAGTTCCATTCGAGATGTGACATTCCATCGACTTAGGTGAGCTTAGATCTAGCTCTACAGCTTCCCATGTCACATCACCTTCTCATCAACCTTTGGAGATCCATGGTATGCCTGTAGTGCCCCCAAAAAAGGCATACTACACACTCTCAAAGTTCTACCATCGGTAAGGGGCTCACCTAACATTGGCCATCTCCACATGTTAGCCTAATCCTGCCTCGAGACTTCTCAAACTTGCCTACTAAGCCTTCTACGAGCCCTTCAAAGAGACGACTATCTCTCTTATCTAAATATGCTGCATTCTTAAGTAGCCATAAGGGTCGATGTTAGATTTTATTTTATTTTATTTTATTACATTTTGATTATAATAAAAACTGATGTACCAAGATCATGACTAAATTTTATCTTTTTTACTACATTCTAATTATATATATCGATGGTATTGATAGATGAATACATGGCTAATGTAAAGTTCATGAGTTTGATATTTGTATTTGAATGAAAACTTAGTTGCAGATTCATTGTATTTGGAAATTGTGTTCATTTGATTTCGTATTGGAGCCACATGCTTACAATGTGAGCTTAGATATAGCAATACTGTAATTATCATAATTGAAGTGGCATGCCCCCCCCCCGTATGACTTCAGTATTGGAGTTAAATGCCTACAATTTGAGTTTATCTACAGAAATATTGCACTAAAGTCGCATGAAGGGCATGCAACTTCAACTATAACTCATTAGACCTAAAGTCGCATATCCCCCATGGGACTTTAGTGTTAATTTCCTTCAAGACTACATGCGACTTCACTACCCCAATCCCATACTATCTTTCATCTAGGGCCTATTTCCATACTATTTTTTGGCAAATACCCTAATGGCGTACTAAACTCTAAATATCACTAATGAAGGGAGAGATATTCTCTCTCTAAAAAGAAGGGAGAGATATTCTCTCTCTGGCTTCTAAAGTTTGAACACAATTTTTAGTTTGGGTTCTATTTTAATTTTTTAGTGTATATTTGATAATTATATTAGGATTTATTTTAGAACTTTTATTGATAAAAGGGTTCAACTTGAACATAAAACACATATATTAAATGAGTTATGTTATAAGGTTAAGGGTCTTTTATTTTTATTTTTTTCCCCAAAGAGAATATTATTTAATAAAATTAACAACCATAAGAAGAGTCAAGTGGAATAGAACCCATATAAACAAAGAGAAACAAATATAAAGGGATGGGAGATCACTATCTCCAAAGATACTATTCCTCCCCTTGTTACCCTAGGATTTTACCCAGTTAGTAGAAGCATTTGCTTTTCTATGTATATAATTAAAAAAACATGAAATAAAAGAACAATGAAGAGAGCGAATGTCTTACACTAATGGCTTCACTTTCCAAGAGGATTTATTGATGTCGTGATCGCTAGAAATGAGAAGGCAACAATCTAATTCAAATTCTATTAAGGTCCAATTCTTATTTCTTGCAAAGAGGAAGGCTTCCTTGATAACTAAAGCTTCCATAGATTCCACATTCGAGCCCAAAGCACACTTAACAAGGAAAAAAGACAATTTACATTACAATCCTAAACAACAAAGCCTATACCTACCTTATTTTGCTGTAGAGAAATGAAAGCATTACAATTAAATTTCAAAATTCCTATTACTGTTAGATGTCATTTACTTTGTATGTGACATTATGATGTTTACATAGAATGAGGCTATGATCTTGCCATGTTCAATTTGTTCTACACTTGACTATCAAACAACTACCTTGAAGGAAGTTGTAAACCAACAACATTTGTTTTTATCATAGAGTTCACATTTGAGCATGCTGCCTGAGAATGACTCTTAAAACATCCCATACCATTCTCTCTTCTACTCTTTCACTCAAAAATACCAACTTTTATATGGCCAAAGACTAGTCAACATAGGGATTGTGCTTGTTAGCCAACTATGATCACACAAACTTCCATTAATTCTTCTATCTAATTTAAGCTTGAAGCCATCACTGATTTAATCAAGCACATTAGCCATTCTTCAAATCTAGTCAAGGGAAAAAAGATCAATTCTAACTCTCAAATTTTCAAACCAAATCACTTTAGACTAAGATCAAAGAATGAACAAATGTTCAATTTTTTTTTAGCTTCTAGACAAAAAATGCAATTAGGTGATGCTCTTAAATGTCTTGTATACAAATTTGCAGTCTAGACAATTTGTATAGGCTCTCCACAACAAGCGTTTCATTTTAGGAGGGCAATCTATGCTCTAAGTCAAGGACCAAAAAATGAAATTGGAGTAGAAGAAAAAGGTAGACCTATATGGTTTGCATTGACCAGAAACTTCAATTTACATAGCCTCTATCAATTCCCTCTATATTAATAGGCTATAATTCAAATCCTTCCACATTTAGAATTCAAGGATAACAAAATAAGAACCAAATCTTTCAAAGGGCTAAACTAGTTTATCTTCCTACAAAGGCTAATGAAGCATAATTTTCTCTAGTTCCCTCTTTTCAACATCCGAAACATGGTTGCTGAGCAGTTCAATTCTCCAAGTGCTATTACTAGTGTGAATAATGGAGTTAACTCATTGGTCTCTATTAATTCCCTTTATATTAGTAGGCTGCAATTCAAATCCTTCCACATCCAGAATTTAAGGATCTTTCCAAATCTTAATTGTTTCTCCATTTGGTACTTGCCAAAGTAAAATATTTACTATCACTTCTTTCCCACAACATAAACTCCTCTAACCCCATGAAGTTTGACCTCTAATTTTGCCATCAAGAAAATATGAATTTAAAAAAAAAAAACACTCATCAAAACTCTTACCCATAATGCCTCTGGATTTTGCAAAGCTCTCCGTATCATCTTATCCAACAAAGCTTCATTGAAGTGCTCCAAGTCTCTAAGTCCTAGATCTTCTAGATTCTTTGCCAAGGTTAAATCCTCCCATTTACTCCAATGAATCTTCCTTCGATTAATATCTCCTCCCCACCAAAATCAGGTAATAAGAAAAACCACTTTTTTGGAAAAAGGAAGGCATTTATTACATAGTTTGGGATAATAAAAGCAACCTCTTTGATGAGTAGTACTTCCCTACCTCCATGAGATAGTAATAGGCTCTTTCATTCGTTAAGCTTGTTTACAATATATTCCTTAATTGCATTTAGAGCTTCATACTTAGATCTCCTGCATTCTATAGGAAAACCCAGACACTTACGTAATATATTTGAATGAGTAATTTGAAGCATAGTACAAAAGCTCTTTTAAATATCAAGGGGAGTATTCTTGTTAAAGGTAATAGAAGATTTAGGAAAGCTAATCTTCTGTCCTAAGTCCCTGTAGTAGAGCTCATGAATTGCAATAAGGTGTTGAAAGTTATCCTTGTCAACCTTTACAATTATTCTATTTAATTTTAATTCTCTTTATATTGCCTTACAAGTTCTCCTTATGTATCATCTTAGATGCGAAAGCAGCCATCAATAAAAACAAATAACGAGAAATGAGATCTCCTTATCTGAGACCTTAAGATGGAGTGAAGGATCCTAAACATTTCCCATTTAACTTAGGATTATATGAGAGATTTCATAGAGCTCATGACCTAACCAATCTAAATGCGACTAAAACCCATTTTTTTCATTAATGATTCCAAGTAATGCCATTCTACCCTATGTTATACTTTGGCCATATTAATCTAAATTGTACCCTCATAATCTTTTCCATATTTTTTTTTTTTCAGTTTTATAGAGTGGATACTTTATGGGCAATAATAATATTTTCTTGAATGAATCAACCTTGGATAAAAGCTTTCTGATAAGGAGAAATAATGGAATCAAGAATTGGTTGCAATCTATTAGCCAAAATTTTTAATATAATCTTATATGAGAAATTACATAAACTTATAAGCCTAAAATGGGAAAGCAACTCAAGACACTTAGATTTTAGAATAAGCATAATATCTATGTTATTAAGAGTTTGATAGAAAACACTTGTATTGAAGAATTTCTTAATTGCCTCTATTAAAAAGGTTCCCATAACATTCCAATTAGTCTAGTAGAAGAAACCACTGAATTCATCTAAGCTTGGTGATTTCATAGCTCCCATGTAGAAGACTACTATTTTGATCTCCTTATCATCAATTGGTCCAGTAAGCTAACCATTAGGCTCTTTTGATACAACTGAATCAATATAATTCAAGGATTCAAAATATGATTGATTAGATTTTTATGTGCCTAGGAGTTAAGTTATCACCAAGACTTACCGTAGGGTAGGATAATGGGTCCTTTGAGATATCGAAGAAAAAAAAGGTAAAAATGGATGGTTGAGATTCCAACAACTTCATAAAGTTATCCGTCGGATATTACTCACTATTGAACATTTCACAACTTAGGTCTCTACTTGATATTATGTACAAGTAAAGAACTAAGGTCCACTTGCCGCTAACTTTCAGCTACTAACAAGATTAGATAAGAGTGTTAGTTTTCGTGCAAGAAGAAAAAGAAAACAAAATATTCATTAATGGTGATAATATATTATGACATAGCTACAAGATAAAAGGATTATTTACAATAAGTCTTTAAGGCAACATTGAAGTGTAAGAAATTACAAAAGGGCTAATATGGAAATAAGGATTCATAATATAAGCTAAAAGGAGTAATTGCAAGAAAACACAAAAGGGGGAATGTAGTACAATTGTTAGAAAACCAGGATAGGAGAGTTATCGTAGTTAAATCTGTACTCTAGGGAAGATGCATACTAAAGTTGAGCTACTGGAAGGATAGTTAGGTTGACAGCTTTATTCGAGGTGTTTTCTTGTAAGGGAAATTGGTAATTAGATCTTGAAGCTTGGTAAGTCGGCCTTATAAGTCTACATTAATAGCTCAGCATCGGGGTAAGTATTGATGCAGAATAAAGTACATCCAAGCTAGTTGTGTAAAGAGTTCATCCATGGACCGTCTTGATGAAGGAACTTATCCTGTGTTGGGTGCAATGAGAACACTCGCTCGACTAACCCCTATAAACCACCAAGGTGAGCATAGGTGAGAGGTCTAGAGGTCGATAGTCTATCAACTCCCCAAGGTTGTTGAAGATTTGCCCTCAAATCTTGCTTTGCCTTGTCCTCAAGTATATACGATGTTAAGTCCATGGCATTAAAGCTTAGTGATACTCTGTATCGTTCAAGTAATTCCAGTTCGTAAGCATTATCGTTAATTCTCCAAAGAACTCTAAAGGGGCGATTCAATCTTAGTAATAGCTTACTTATCCTCTTAGTAAGGAATCTCTCCTCACTAAAGTGAATCTACAAAAGGTCACCAAGGTTGAATATGACACTTTTCCATTCTCTGTTGCCTTGTTCTGTTTACAGGGTTACTATCTTGGTTAGTTACTCAGCAACCTTCTTGTGTAATCTCTGTAACTCTTCTACTCTCTACACTCTGGACTGGCTCTCTCTTTGGGAGCTCGGGCTTAAGATCAAGTCTAATGATAAATTTGGGTTAAGCCCATAAATGACCTCAAAGGGTTACTTTCCTATCAAACTTTGGGTAAAGCAATTATCAGAGAACTTAATAATTGGCAAACGTAGATCCCAACCATACAATTTTTTCCTTACAGTAGGTCATAGTAATCCACAACTTCGATTTGGTTGTTTGTTTACGGGTGGCGAGAAGTATTGAATAATAATTTTTTGTTGAGCTTCTTCCACAAAGTTCACTCAAAGAAGCTCGTGAACTTTGTATTTTGATATGAAACAATGCTTCTTAAAATCCCGTGGAGCTGCATGATCTCTTACAAATAAAGGTTAGCAATATATAAAGCATCATCAGTTTTACACAGGGAATGAAGTGGCTCATCTTGCTGAACCAATCAACCACCACCATGATGAAGTCATGTTTCAGAGCTGTTTAAGGTAATCCAAGCATGAAATCCATGCTTAGGTCAATCTAGGGTTGCTCTGGTACAGGTAAGGGTATATATTCCTCATATGGTTCTCTCCAACCTTTTGCATGCTTATATACCTCACACCTTTCAAGAACCTTATGAACATCCTTCATCATCCCTACCAATAGAAATGCTCCTTTAGTAACTCATGTATCATCTTTTCCCTAAAATGGCCAACTAAGTTTCCTGCATGAGCTTCCTGAACTAGTAGCTCCCTAGCCAAGCTGTTTGGCATACATACTCGTCCATCTTTCATTAGAAACCCTTGATTCAAGTAAAACCCATACACGACTCCTCCATAATTACACTTGACCACTGTACGTCTAAAGTAAGTATCTTGTTCACATTGATAAGGTAAAGTACAAAACTCTAGTATTTAGGCTTGTAAGGTGGTGATAAGTACATATAGATGTGATAAAGCATTATCCATACTATTAAAACTTCCTTTCTTGTACTTGATCACATAACAAAAAATTTCTAAGAACTCTACACACTTAGCATAACATCGGGAAAGCTTCTATCGACCTCACAAATGCTTAAGGGACTTATGATCTCTATAGATGATGAATTCTCAAGGTAGTAAGTAATGTTACCAATTCTAAAGAGCCCGAAGAAGAGCATAGAATTCCTTATCAAATGTAGAATAGTTCAGTGCAATACCATTGAGCTTCTCAGCTTCTCACAAAAGTACGTAGCAAGGTAGTTCTCTTGCATGAGAATGGCATCGATGCCTACTCCTCAAGTGTCACATTCCAATTCAAAGATTTTATCAAAGTTTGGCAATGCAAGTACAGGAGTAGATGTCAACTTGGATTTTATCTCCTCAAAACTCTTTTGAGTCTTTTCCTACCACTTAAATATTAAGTTCTTCTTAGTTAGCTTGGTCAATGAAGCAGTTAAAGTACTAAAGTCTTGAATAAACCGCCTATAAAATGAAGCTAGACTATGAAAGCTCTGCACATCTACCACATATGTAGGAGTAATCTAATCAAGAATTTCTTTGACTTTCACATCGTCAACTCAAACTCCTCCTTTGAACACAACAAACCCAAGAAATACGACTTCATCCTAGCAGAAGACTCATTTCTTCAAGTTACTAAACAAGTGTTCAATTTGAAGAATATCAAATATAACTCATAAGTGCTTAACATGAGAAGGGAGGTCAACACTATAAACTAGAATATCATCAAAGTAAACTACTATACATTTACCAATCAACATTCTTAATACATGGTTCATAAGCTACATAAAAGTGTTTAGCGCATTGGTTGGCCCAAAATGGCATAACCAACCATTTGAAGAGACCTTCCTTTGTTTTGGAAGTAATTTTCCACTCATCACCAAGTTTTATTCAAATTAAGTGGTAACTACTCTTTAGATCGACCTTAAAAAAGATTTTACTACCAAGTAATTTGTCCAAGATGTCATCTAGTCAAGGTATTGGGTATCTATACTTAATAGTGATCCCGTTGATAGCTCGGCTATCTATGTACATCCACTAGGAGCCATTTTTCTTCAACACTTAAACAGCTAGCATAACATAGAGCTCATGCTCTCTCTAACATACTTATGATTAACTAGCTCTTCAACTTGTTTCTTAAGCTTAACTGCTTACTAAAGATTGAACCTATAGACATGTTGATTCAGTAAAGCTACTCTAGGCTAGAGATTAATACAGTGTTTAATGCATCTGATAGAAGGTAACCTCTTAGGTAGCTCGTTAGGAAATAAGTCAGCATACTCTCAAAGCAAGGCTTGTACATCGGCTGGCAAGGCTCTACCTTCCTTTAACTCGAGTAGTCTTCTTACCAACAGGAAGACACATTCTTCCAACTTGACCGTCTTAGAAAATTCAATTTGGGAGATCACTAGGGATTTCTTTTGCAAAGACTTAGAGATCTTAACTTATGATTTTTGAACTTCCTTAAGGCTCATTTCTTACCATTCTTCTAAAACATGTAAGTATTCTAGTATCCATCATAAAGCGTTCTTAAGTCAAACAACTAAGGTCGACTAAGAAGTATGTATGAAGCATAAATGTTGCATAGCACCTCATCCGTATACTTATCCCTAATGGTGATTGATACTTTCACTTGCTCAATAGGAAGTCTACCTTTCTGATTAAGCTAATGGATCTTATAAGGTCAGCGTTGAGACTAGGTTGGCTATTTCAAGGCCTTCACCACTCCTTGTGATAGGAATCGAGCTACTAAACTTTTAACCCGAGCCCAAGTGCGAGGTCTTGAAGGGCTAGTGAAGCAGATTCTACTATTCCAGCCAACTCCCACAAAAGCTAAGCTAATCCTCACTATCGACCAACTCCATATGCCAAGTCGAATAGCTTCTCATCTTTCAATAGTTAAGTACTAACCTAAAATATGCTCTATCAACAATCCGGCCCCTTAAACGTCTACTTAATTATGATCGTACCAACCTTCAGCTTAGTAATATTGGTGCCAAGAGCCTAAGCATATATCTGTACCCACATCTTCTCGAAAGGACCCCTTACCTACTCAGCGACCTCTATCCTGACCATACCATTTGTCAGTTTTCGCCAGAAGAGTCTCTAGTGACCTGCTGCTAAGGTCATACGACTAGTTCCATATGAAAGGGATTCTGCTGTACTAATCATTGATTTCTTTGATTTTTCATTAGTGCAATTTATTATTCTTCGTACATTACTCCCTTGGGTAATGACCTTTTTATCTTTTCCATTTTAGATAGGGTGCCTTAACATTTCAAGTATAAATACCCTTATAATATGTGGTCACAAGAATCATCTTACTTTTAATATTAAATATACTTCTCCTTTTTCGTAAGCATCTCTCTATTGCTAGCTTACTTCATTCTTATCCTAACCCTTAAACAAGGTAAGGTGGGGAGCACCTTCACTGGACCAGCTCATGCATCATTTCGAGTTAAGCTGTAAGCCCTTAATAGTTCCTTAGTGCATCATATCCTTAGAGTAGATTGAGGATTTGCTTGTTTATTTTCATCTATGTTCGCACATTTTTCCATCCTCGTCTTCAAGCTTTCTATAAACTTAGACCTACCTGATACTATTGCCCTTGTGTACTCCCAGTGCGGCGTATCATCTTAGTATTAAAGTGGAGGTTCATTTAGGTAATGTTATGCCCTGAAGCCACAGAGTTACAATAGTCTTACCGTATAAACCAACTTATGATATTAACTAACCTTACAATCCCTATCTACAACTCATCACTTTGAAGTAAACAACCTAATTAAGATTTAAGCTAAAATTTACACAAAATGCTACAACCTTAAGTTTCATATATATATATATATATATATATAATTACATCCATCTTATCTTAAGATCTCAAGAAATTATACATACTATAGTAGTCAGGTAACTTACATCTAACATATCAGGTCATAACTTAAAAGTACTAACAAGACATTTAAGAGACTCGATTATATAGCCATTTGGTCCTCACTCCCCATAGCTTCAAAAGAGAACTAATCTCGGGATATATATCGTGACATATTAATCAAAAGCTACAAGAAAGTCTATAGAAGTATGAGTAACCATAGCTCAGTAAGTTAAATTGGAGACTTATGAATGTATAATGAACACAAACAAGGTTATCAAACAATTAATTATATACAATGCAATAAGCAAGTATCATCACACAACGTGGTTCAGTCCATTGTGAAATTAGAATAATTTCACCTACTCTAATCTGGGTTAAAGAGTTTTCATGTTTATGCAACAGCTTACAACCAAACCCAAGTTTATGCAATAGAGATACTGCTCCCTCCATAACTATCCTTTGAACCATTGCTCTCATCCCTACTACGACCTCATCTTCTATCGCTTAATTCAGCTAAGGATGAGGAAAAGACCATTATGCTATCTAGCACTATTTTTTTTTTAAGTGTCAATGTTTGGTTGGACAATCCTAATGATACCCTAAAGGGTTATAATGCATATCTAATTAAGGTATTTAGGTCAGTTATGATTAGGTACAGTTTAGGGTGATCAAACAATTTCATAACATTCAATTCACTTCAACCACCAAACAAAATACAGATTTTAGCACGAAATTAGAGACGCAAACACATGCATATATAACTAGTTACAAACACAGTCATATACAATCCTAAGCTTCCAAGTACTTCAAAATATGATGAAGTATCAAACCTAACTTATTTGAAATCCGTGGTTAGTTCGCTTGCTCACTCATTTGTCGCAAGTTAACTCGTCTCCATGCATCCTATAATATAAATATGCTTTTTAGTATTTATATCTTGATGGCATATATATTCTAGGTTATGACTTAACTCAATTTTTCATATATACATATTATTTATTACCAATTCATTCTAAGTTAGTTTAAAATTCGATTTCCAAATCCAATTCTGATTTATGTTCTAAATCCATTCCAACTATGGGTATTATATGTGAATCTTAAAAATGCGATTCGAACCTTAATGTGAAATTAATCACATTAGGCTCAAGTCTCCTAAGTTTCACTTTTGGTCATTAATTAATATTATAATCTATACAGTATACTCTAATCTTCATTTAGGAACTAAATTTACTCTCGATGTAAAAAAATTTTACATTTTTCATATAATTACCTAAATTTATGTTTCCTATCAGATTTATTATATATTAGTATTAATTAAATTATCCATTTTGACCTATTATTTGATACTCATTATAATTCCAATTACACATACTCTTAAATTACATATATTACTACATAATACTCCTAATAATCACATTTAACACTCTAAATACTACAACTGTCATACCACATCAAATATAAACATCTTAAAATACTTAATTATACACTAAATCAATAATTATTCAATTAATCATTAATTAACCCTAAAATCACTAATTATATATGTTTTAAAGGCCTAAAAATTACTTAAAATTTTTTAAATTTCATTTCTAAAAAAGGGCTTCATAGCATTCTATACCCTCTAAATAGTCTATACAAAAATTTTGAGCCAAAAATTACGCTCCTAAGGCTATTTAATTTTAAATTGAAATATGCTCAAGTTTACACGATTTCTTAAAGACACTATATTTCTAAATATAATTAAATCAGACCAATATTTTTCTCTTAATCTACACACAATAAAACATCAAAATACTAAAATTCATAATTTTCTGGATAAAATTGATAATTTTAATAAATTATATAAAATCGGGCTAGAATCAGACTCACCTAACTATTGGACTTCCAGCTACCAGTGATGGTCCTAAGGTTATCGACTGGTCCAGGTGATGGGTGTGGGGTATGGTAGTGGTGGCAGTAGCGGTTCAGTTCCAGTTGGTGCTGGGTCGTATGTTCAATCTAATTATTCTAATTGCACAATTTTTTTTTCTAATTTTTAAAAAACAAACCCTAACTCTCTCTTTTCGGTTTACTCTATTTTTCTCACACTACAAAGTTCCTAAATAAGCTTTTAAAAAATTTTGGGTAGTTATAGATCTCTAGGAGATTTTATTACATTAATTTGAGTTGATAATTAGGTTTATCTTCTTCCATTTTGACTTTTTAGTTGGGTTAATTTAATTGGTTCGATTTTTTTCTTTCCTCCCTGACCTTGCACAACCTAGATCTAACAATTCCCTAACTTTCTAATTTAATTTTGATTTTTCCTTGATTTTTTATAATTTTATTTAATTATTTAGCATTTTATGTAATTTCGCGTATTTTCACCTATACATAAATACATATGGAGTACAAGTAGATATTCCTAAATATTATTTATGTTATTCTATAATTTTTAGTGTGTATATAATTTATTTCTAGCAACTCATTAGTTATCGAAACTCATTTTACGCACTTTCGATAAATAATGAGTAATATACTTAAAATTTGATATTATAATATTCTATTATTTTATTGCTTATTTTCCTAAATTCAAACTTACAATATCACTTTTACTTATATTTCTAAATTTTTTTTATAATTTAGATTCGATCGGATCTTTTAACCAACCGCCCTAAACTTACATACTAAATCGGATCCTACAATTATAGGAATTACTTATTTTTTTATCATTACCAACATGATAGAGCGTATTTTTTATTATTACCAACATGAGAATAATGAGAAGGTGAAGACTACAGTTATAAAATTCTCAAGTTATACCATGATGTGGTGAAAGAACTTCTAAATTATGAGGAGACGAGAAAGATATAAGGAAGTTAACACTTAGCTTGAGATGAAAGGGATACTTAGAAATAGATCTATGCTAGATACTTATTTGCAAGATACTTTTCCTCAACTTCAAGAGCTAAGATAAGGAAGTCAAACTGTTAATAAATATATCTAGGAGCTTCAAATACTCATAATTCGCCATGAAGTAGATGAACCATTAGCACAAATAGTATCCAGGTTTCTTATTACATTAAGAAATGACATTTGAGATATTGTGGAGTTTCAACAATTCAGTACATCGAATGAGGCTATAAGAATAGCCTAGTAAGTAAAGAAGCAAAGGAGGAACAAGCCGAGCTAACTTCTAATAAGCCGACTGATCCAATCAAGCTAATTGGCCCAAGGATGTTACCGAGCTTAGCAAAGTGTCGAGTCGAATAGAGGAGTAGATGTTAGAGAAGAATAGAAAGGTTGACCAACTAATAGTGACGTACCGCCAAGAACTTATGAAAAAGGACAAGGATCTGGGAAGAAGATGAGCTAGATCAAATGCTTTAAATGTCAAAGGTTTGGTCACATGGCCATCCAGTATCCAAATAGAAAAACTATGATTATCAAAAGAGATTCCTCGAAGATTGAAGTAGATAGCACAGACGAAGAATGAAAGGAGGAAAAAGTGGTAGAGGAAGAGATTGAGGTTAATGTTGAACTGGTTGAAGAAGATGTGTTTGCTGAAAACCTGGATAAGTTAACTCTAGTTATCCAATTTGTGATGAGATTGGAACCCTTTACTAAGGAGGAGTATAGAGAGAATTTGTTCCACATCACATGTAAGGTGAACAAGCAGGTATGTATGCTTATAGTAGACAGTGGAAGCTATACTAATGTCACATCTGCCAACTTGGTTAAAAAGCTTAAGTTGCCGACTAGCTCACACTCGAAGCCATATAATTTACATTGGCTGAACAAGAAGGGAGTACTACATGTTACTTAGCAAATGTTGCTGCTGATCTCAATTGAAAACTATTCCTACGAAAATTCTTTTGTAATGTGATACCTATGTATATACCTCATGTGTTGCTAGGTAGACGTTGGCTTTTTTATAGGAAAGTTATGCATAATGAATTCAGGAATACCTATGTGTTTGAAAAGGATGGATGGAAGATTACTTTGAACCCTATGATACTGAGTAAAGTTAATAAGCTATAAACTAAACTTGCTCAAGGACCCAAGAAGACTTTGATTTTGAGTAAAGTAGAGCTTCGAGAAGCTATTAAGGCTGATGCACCAACTTTTCTATTAATCAAGCAACTGTTAAAGTTGAAAGAGTAGATTGAGCTACCCCTAAAGGTCAAAGAGCTACTCGATGAATATGCTAACTTGTTTCTTGAATAGTTGCCTCAAAAATTACCCCCTTTCAAAGGTATTGAATACTGCATTAACTTGATACCTGGCATTACCCTATCAAGCAAGCCAACTTATCAGATGAACCTCGAATAGGTTGTTGAGCTCTAGAGACAAGTTAATAAAATATTAGAGAAAGGTTATACAAGGGAAAGTCTCAGCCCTGTATTGTGCTGGTACTCCTTATGCCAAAAAATGATGGCACATGGCCTATGTTTGTAGATAGTAGAGTTGTGAATAATATCACAATCAAGTACAGGTATCCTATCCCCAGGTTAAATGATATATTGGATGAACTGAATGGAGCTAGAATCTTTAGTTAAATTGATTTGAAGTTTGGCTACCATCAAATTCAAATGAGGTTGGAAGATGAATGGAAAATTGCATTCAAAACTCAACATGGTCTTTACGAATGGATGGTTATGCCTTTTAGCTTATCAAATGCCCCAAGCACCTTCATGAGATTAATGAATCATGTATTAAGAAACCTAATCGAGAAGTGTCTCATGGTATACTTTGACAACGTCCTTATGTAGAGTGCTAACCTGCTGAGTTACTCTGAGCATCTCCATGCCCTGTCTAATGTACACTACGCCAAGAGGTTATATAGAAATCTAAAGAATTGTTGTTTCCACTAAGAGGAAATGGTTTTTCTAAGATATGTGGTAGGTAGAGGAGGCTTGCAAGTTAATGATGAGAAGATTCAAGCCATTGTCAAATAGCTAACACTAACCACTAGTGTCAAGGTAAGAAGTTTCTATAAACTGGCATCCTTTTATCGAAGATTTATTAAAAACTTCAGTATTATTGTTAGACCCCTTATTGAGCTGATAAATAATTACTGAGTTTAAGGGGCTGGGGGGGCGAGAGAAAAGAAGTTTTGATGAAGTGAGGGAAAAATCAACTTTTGTACTAATCTTAGCTTTAGCTAACTTCAAGAGGATTTTTTAGCTCAAATGTGACATATTAAGCATTGGGGTAAGGGCTATCTTGACGTAAGAAGGCCAACCAATTGCCTACCATAGCGAAAAGTTGAGAAAACGTTAGTTGAACTACTTAATGTATAACAAAGAACTCTTAGCCCTTATCCAAGCGCTCTAAGTATGACAGCATTATCTATTACCAAAAGAGTTTATCATTTATATAGATCATGAATCTTTGAGGTACCTCAAAAGTCAAACCAAGCCATCGAAGTGGTAAGTGCGGTGGGTTGAATTCCTAGAAGCTTCAACTTTATAATTCAGTACAAATAAGGTAAGAATAATGTAGTTACTGAAGCTCTATTAAGAAGACATGTTCTTCTTATTGAGTTGTAAATCAGATTGTTAAGGTTTGTGAGCATCAAGGAATAGTATCCTCAAGACCCCTATTTAGATGATGTGCCGAAGGAAGAATAGTGGATGACTATCACATGGAAGATAGGCATCTATTCTAGAGAGGCAAGTTATGTATGCCAATCTATTCCTTAAGAGAAGTACTTATTAGAGAAGCTCATTTTGGTAGACTTTCTAGACATTTTTGGAAGAAGAGAATGTTTGAGTTATTGAGTTGATGTTTCTTTCGGTCAAAGATGAGGTGAGATATGTACCAAGTTATTAAGAGCTATGCTATTTGCAAGAATGCCAAATGCCAAGCCGAATAAGGGAAAGCAATGCCTTTACCTATCCCAACTCAACCTTAAACCAAGATGAGCATATACTTTATCCTCGGATTGCTAAAAACTGCCTGAAGCAAAGATTCTATGATGGTCATCATGAATAGATTTAGTAAGATGGCACACTTTGTGCCTTACTCTAAAACTAACAATGCCTCGGCTATTGCTTCTCTCATTTGTAGAAAATTGTTTGTTTGCACAGCATACTAAGGAGTGTAGTATTAGACAAAAATCTAAAGTTTCTAAATCATTTTTGAAGAACTCTTTAGTGTCATATGAGGACTAAACTACTCTTCAGCACTTCTTATCACCTCCAAACCGATGGCCTAACAGAGGTAGTAAATCGTACTTTAGGATCACTGCTTTGAGCTATAGTAAGGAAGAACTTAGTCGATTAGGATATCTATTTACCCGTAGTGAAATTCACTTATAACTACATTGTACATGACACTACCAAACAAACACCCTTTGAAGTCGTCTATGGCTTCAATCTAAAGCTACCCCTTGATTAACCCTAGCACCTATGCCTAAACAAGAAGATCCTAATATAAGAGCCTGAGCACAGTCTCTGCAACAGATCTATAAGAAAGTTACCTGAAAAATTGACCAAGCTGCCAAGAGAATGAGAGAAAAGAGTAAAGGATAAAAGTCGGCACAGTTTCAGCCTAAAGATTTAGTATGGCTACACTTAAGTAAAGAGAGGTTCCTGAATAAAAGAAAGAATAAGTTATCCACCTAAGCCGAAGGTCCCTTTAAAATACTCCAAAAAATCAACGATAATGCCAATCGACTAGAATTGCTCAAGGACTATAGGGTCTCTAATACCTTTAACATTGTTGACCTTAGCCCTTATCAACTTGAGAGAGAATTGAGCAAAGACTAGTCGGATTTGATCCCAAATCCAAATCAACCCTAAAGGGATGATAAGAATTAAGCTACTAGACCTTTAACTCAAGCGAAAAGTCTTAGCGAACTAGCGAAGCAAATTCTAATATTCTAATCAACTCCTGGAAAGGTTCAGTTGATCCTCATTGCCAACCAAGTCCATATACCAAGTTGAATAACTTCTCATCTTTCAATAGTCGAGTGTTGACCTAAAATATGTTCCACTGACAGTCCAACCTATAAGCCCTAAAGCTAAACCAAGTAACCGTAGGATTGAACTTAGAACGCAAGATTTAGGGCGATCGGTTAAAGGATTTGATCAAACCCAAATTATAAACTATTGAGAGGAATATTAGTAAAAATGACCCTGTAAACTTGAATTTAAGAAAATAAGTAATAAAATAAGAGACTGTAAAATTTTCAAATTTTAAGCATTTTAAGCATAATAAGTATTAATTACTGAAAATGCGAAAAGTGTAATAAAATAACTATAAAATTACTAAAGATGGATTACATGTATACTAAAAATTTTAGAATGACCAAAATAATAATTAGAAATGTTCACATGTACCTCACATGTATTTACATATAGATAAAAATACGCGAAATTACCTAAATTGGCCAAAAACTAATTAAATAATTAAGGGAAATTATAAATTAATTATAAAAAAATAAAAAAAAAATCAGAGGAACCTAGATGAATCAAGATCAAGTCGTGGCAGGTCCAAATCTGCAAAAGAAAAATTAGCCAATAAAAATTAGACAACCTAAAAGCCAAAAATCAATGAAAATGGGCAAAGTCTTATCAAATTAATGCATATTAATTACAACAAATGTATATAATTAGGGGAAAAATTTCCAAAAGTCATTTGGTCAATTTAGCATTTGGGAAAAATAGGAACACTAAAAAAATCGAGAGAAAATCCAGAAAATAAAAAAAAAGGTGGAAAACTGTGCAGATTGGGCAAGTAAGCTAAACCCACCACTCACCACCACCTGGGACCGAACCGCCACCACCACACCACTCTAGCCCCACCGCCTAGGCCGGCTGATAGCCTTAGACCAGGTTTGGACGGCTAGAAAGCTTTGGACCGGTTAGTCTCATAAATGTCCCGATTTTGAATAATTTTTTAAAATTAGTTATTTTGCCCAGAAAATTATGAAACTTGTTCTTATGAGGTTTTATTGTATGTAGATTTAGGGAAAAATATTTATTTAGTTTAATTACATCCACAATTATAGGGTCCTTAACAAATTGTTCAAAACCAAGCATGATTAGAACCGAAAATAAATAGGCTTAGGAGTGTAGTTTGGAGCTCAATTTTTTTCTGTAGGATACTCATATGATGTAGAACAGTGCTATGAAGCCATTTTTTAAAATTAATTTTCAAAATTTTTAAGTTAATTTTTAGCCCTAAAATGATGGAAAAATTGGGTGATTTGGGATTAATTAGGTGATTAAGGTGTTAATTACTAATTTAGATATGATTTTTAGGGATGTTAATCTCTGATGTGGAACCCTAATCTTATCCTTTGGAGTATTAAGTATGGTTAATTTAGGAAATTAGGTAATTAATATAAGAATTTAGTAATATATGAAATTGTAAATTAATAAATCTAAAATAATAGGGTTATTTAGATAATATTATAATAGAAATCAGAAAAATAATAAATCTAAAAATAACATTTAATCTTAAATAAAAGTCTCAAAATGTAAGATTTTCACACATCGGGAATAAATCCGATACCATAATTAGGGTTAGCGAGTACCGAATAGTTTAGAATACCAAATTACGACCCGATAGGATATTTGGACACTCAAGCTTAATGTGATTAATTTCACATTAGGATTCGAGCATATTTAAGGCTTAGAAATCAAAGTTTAAAATCTCATTTAGGATTTGAACACCAAAATAGAGTACAACAAATCATTAGAACGTAATGAGTATGCACGGAAAAAAATGAATTAAAATATAACTTAGAATATGAAACCGTAAATTTTAAGTACTAAAACGACCTATTTGTATTATAGGACACCCAAAGACAAAATCAGCTTGCGATTAAGGGATCGAACGATAGAGCAAATCCAAGTAAGTTGGGTTACTGCTTATTGTAATAGAGTACTAGTTTTGTAGTACTCGGAGACTTAGGCTTGTATATGATTGTGATTGTAAGTAGTTTACGCATGTGTTTGATGTATCTGAATTCATGCTGAATTTATATTGTGAGTGATTTTGTAACTGATTGAATTGGTATGAAATTGTTTGAACACCCTAAACAGAATTTAGTCTTAGTCGACCCCAAATAATTAATAATGTCATGCATTGCAACCCGTTAGGGGATCATAGGATTCTCTAACTAAATACCGACCCCTTCAAAAGGGATAGCGCAGGATTGCAAAATGGTCCCTTCTTCATCTTTAGTCGAACTAAGTGACAGGAGAGCAGGTCACGGCAAGGGTAAAGTCAATGGTTCGAAGGTAGTCGCGGGAGGAGCGAGGTCTCCATTGCACAAGCCTGGGTTTGGTTGTGAGCTGCTGCATAACATGGAAGCTCCTTAACCCGGATTAGAGCAGGTAAAATTTCTCTGATTTCACAACAGACCGGACTATGTTGTGCGATGACACTTGATTGTTGCATTGCATGAAAATAATTGTTTGATAACCCTGTTTGTGCTTGTATGCATTCGTGAGTTTCCAATTCAACTTACTGAGCTATAGTTGCTTATACCCTTATAGATCCTTTTGCAGGTTCTGATTTCTGAACACTTCAAGTACTATGCCGCCCTACAACTACCCAGAGGTTAGTCCATTGGAAGCCAGGGGTATGAGGATCAAGTACTTAGTATAATGTGTAACTAGAGTGACCATGTAATTAGAGATGAAAGACTGATAGCTATTATGTAATATAGTGAACTGTTATGTTTATGTAAAACTTCCTGAGAAGCTCTGTAGACTTATATATATAATATTGTACATGTTATTAGAATTTTACACTATTTATCATAATTGTAGTTTAATTGTTAATCGGACTGTTTACTTCAAAGTAAGGAGTCATCGACCCCTTGTGTAAGTCATGTCTATGGTAGGCACTGTGAGGCCAGTTACTATCATAGAATGGTTTCCACGACGAGACTGTTGCGACTCTGTGACTTTGGGGCGTAAAACAACCCCTCATACATCTACTCGGCTATGACCGTACCAACCTTCAACTCAACAATATTGGTGTCGATAGCCCCAACACACATCTGCACCTATGTCTTCTTAGAAGGACCCCTTAGTTTGCTTAGCGACCTCCATCATAACTGTACCATTTGTCTATTTTCACTAGAAGTATCTCCAATGACCTATTGCTACGTGCTTGGTTCTACATGAATGGGATTATACTGCACTAATTATTGATTTCT
The DNA here is from genome assembly GCA_024138005.1 of Lumnitzera racemosa. Lineage (NCBI taxonomy): Eukaryota > Viridiplantae > Streptophyta > Magnoliopsida > Myrtales > Combretaceae > Lumnitzera > Lumnitzera racemosa. The sequence continues at coordinate 25,443,741 of JAMXBC010000008.1, forward strand.
TCAATTTTTAATTTGTACCTTTTATTATTCCTTGTACATTGCTCCTTTTGAGCAATACCCTTTTTTTTCTTTTTCATTTTAGGTAGAATGCCCTAACATTTTGGGTATAAGTACCTTGTAGTATGTAGTCGCAAGAATCATCCTACTTCTGATATTAAATATACTTCTCCTTTTCGTAAGCATTGCTCTCTATTACTAGCTTACTTCACTCTTATCCTAACCCCTAAGTAAGGCTAGGTGATGAGTACCCTTATTGGACCAGTTCATATGTTATATCAGGTTGAGTTGTGAGCCCTTGGTAGTTCCTTCATGCGTCATATCATTAGATCAGATTGAGGATTTGCTTGTTTATTTTCATCCTTATTTGCATGTTTTTCCATCCTCGTCTTTAAGCTTTCTATAAGATTGGATCTACCACAACATTGTTGCCCTTGTCTGCTCTTAGCACGGCATATCTCCTTATGCCACCACATTAGTATGACTCCTTCCATCAATGATTAAGGTATACAAATTGCTAATTATGTAGCAGTTAGTACGAAAAATATTTTCCCTTTGTTCACCCTCATCTATAGCAGTAGTAATAAAAATTCTATTGACCATATTAAAGTACTGTCTAGGTTTATGTCAGGTTAAAGCATAAGGATTTTCTTGGAACTCATCCTGTAAATTCTCAATAGATACTAACTCCTCGCCTTTACTTACACTCTCTACCTCGATTTGTGGTTCCTCGACTTTATAGCCATTACATGATGATTCAGACATTGATTAGCAATATGTCCAAAACTAAGGCATTTGAAAATTTTAGTCTTCCTTAGCTTTCATCTTAAGCTCTAGCCAAAGTCCTTCTTGACTTCATGTTCCTCGACCTTAACTGTACCTCAACTATCATTAGGTCAACTTGAATTTGGTACTTGATGGTCTATCTTGAAACTATTGGGTAGCTTGCTAGAGGTAAGTCAATTTGGCATACCAGGTCAACTACTTGGTGCTTAACTAAGCTAATTTCACCTGTGTTACTCAACTTTCTAAGCGATAGTCATGGCTTCATGCAAAGAACTTATCCTCTACACTCCTACTATGCTCCCAATCTCAAGTTCATCAACATCACATCAGATCATCGATAGCTAAATTTCTCGAACATACTCATCTATGGTTTGGCTTCCTTACTTGAGTTCTCAAAGATGTCAAAAGATATCTTGCTCACAATACTCAGGAGAAAATCTATTCCTCATGACTTACTTCATCTCATTCCAAGTCCTAATCTCTTGTCAGGCTTATCAACGTATGGCTTGTATCTTCTTCCATTACATGGTTACATACCTAGAAAACTCCAAGGTAACTACTCGAATATGTACTGCATCCTCATTGTCATAAAAATCAAATATCTTCTCAATCTTTTCTTTCTAATCCATATATTCATCAACACTTCTTGTTCTAGAGAAGCTTAGAACCTATACCTTAATGTTCTTAGTTCCTCTAAGGGCTCGGATTTTATGTTCATCAAACACATGAAATTAATTATCCTCCTCTTCTTCTAACTTAAGTCTTCATCGAATAAGTCCTTTAGCTTAGACAAGTTAGGTTAGTGGGGTATTCATAGTATTATTAGCTTGAATTTCTCTAACCAATTCCCTTAATCGCTCCCATATATCTCAGCCATATTTAACATTTCTATCATGGCGTTAAGTATCCACAAACCTTTGTATGGTCATGACTAAGTTAGCCATAATGGTTGCAAGGTTCTAACTCTATTCTTCAGTACTCTAAGGAGTTTATTACTTAACACAACCACGCCTATGCACATCACTTCAACATCGGCTATCTCCCCTTGTACACTTGGATTCGACATTTTCATAACATGACCAACAACTACACAATCCAATAAGAAACCCTATATAACACTACTCGACACTACTTCGTACTACACCTTAATAACCTGCTCTATTTCGTAGAAGTGAAAACAAAACACTTATAACACTTGCAAGGATTCAAACAAAACAACTACATTAGCTCACGGTCATAGCTTCAAGCTCTGATACCAAGAAAATTATAATTTACCTAAGAACTAAGTTATCATTAGGATTTACTGTAGGGTAAAATAATAAGTCCTTTGAAATATAAAAAAAAAAAATAAGTAAGAATGGATGGTTATGATTCCAGTAGCTTCTTAAAGCTATTTGTCAAATATTACTAACCATTAAACATTGCACGAGTTAAGCCTTTACTTGATATTACATACAAGGAAAAAACTAAGGTCCACTCTCCACTAACCTTGAGTTACTAACAATATTAGACAAGAGTGTTGATTTTCTTGCAAGAACATAAAAAAAATAAAATATTCATTAATAGTGATAATATATTATGATGTGCTTACTAGACAAATAGACTATTTATAGTAAGCTCCTAAGGCAATATTAAAGCATAAGAAATTACAAAAAGAGTATTATAGAAATAAAGATTCCCAACATAAGCTAAAAATGGTAATTACAATAAAAGACAAAAAGGAGAATGTAATACCATTGTCATAAAATCAGGACGGGTGGTTCGTCATGGTTGGATCCGTACTATAGGGACGATGTGTGTGAAGGACAAGTTGTTAGGTAGGACAATTAAGTTGGCAGGTTTGCTTAAGGTAGTTTTCTATAAGGGAAATCGGTAATTAGAGCTTAGAGCTCGGTAGGTCGAATTTGGAAGTTTGTATTAACAACTCGACATTAAGGTTAATATTAATGCAAAATAAAGTACATCCGAGCTAGTTGTGTATAGAGTTCATCTACGGGCCATCTTAATAAAGGAACTTGTCTTAGGTTGGGTGCAACAAGAACTTTCACTTGACTAATCCCTATAGACCATAAAGGCGAGCTCGGGTAAAAGGACCAAAGGTTGGCAATCTATCACTTGACATGGTAGATTGGTGAAAGAATTTGGTGTTTCTATTACCTCAATAAAGCAAAGCACCCTTGATCTCTACATCTAATAGCATTCTTCTCTAGCCTTAGCCTACTCTAGATTAAAAATTAATTATTTCATAAAGGACATATCAATATTAGCTCTAGGTTTATTCTATTCAGCAACTACTTCCTTGGATAACTCTTCAATTAGTAGTCAATTATTGCATAATGGTATTTTTTTTCCACTACTTAAGAGCAGCACGACATCTAGCTAGCTTAATAGTCCAAACAAGTAACTCTATAAACACACATGCTAAATCCCTAGATTACCGAATAAGATTACTACATCCCTCAACTTGTGGCTAACTTTGTTCATATTTGAATATGCTTATACCCCCTTTTTCTCGGATTTTAGTCTTCAAGACAATTGTAAATGATTTGATCTTTTAGCTAAAAGGTTATAAATTTGTGCTCTTGGAAAGAGCTTAGTCCATTCATAATTAATTAAGCCCCTATCAAGCTTCTCTTTTACTAAAGCATCTTCCTCTCTTCTATTGGACCATGTAAAAGTTTAACCTTGATAACCAAGATCAATAAGATGGCAATCATACATGATCCTCTAAAATTCAAATAGGTTTTTCTCTTTCCCTACTTTTCTCTTCCCTACATGAAATTTCATTAAGATTGCCAATGACAAGCCAAGCACCATTGATAAAGCATGATATCGATCTTGATTTCTCCTAGAAACTTAAGCGAGGATAGAAATCTAGGGGTGCATAACAAAACGATATTCTCACCCTAATTGATATTTTCAAATCTCAAACCTAGGTATCGATCAAGTTTTAGGAGCTTTCAACTACTGTTACTTGAATATCATTGTTCCATCATAGGGTAATCCACTCGAAAGGCCAATTAGATCCATATGATAGACATTATTGAAGCAAAAACTTCTCCGAACCGCATCTACTTTATTCTCCTTATTTTGATTCTCCATAATGAAGACCAAAGAAGTTCAGTAGCACTTTACAAAATGGTGCGCCTATGAGCTCAATTATCACTATGACTTACCATTGTAGATCCGAACCAATAGGTCCTTTGAGATATCAAAGAAAACAGAGTGAGCAAGTCTACGAACTAAGTACAGTAACTAAAGTGGAGCTATTCAGAAGATATAATACACCAATAAACACAACACAACTTGACACTTCACTTGATATGATGTATAAGTTAATGCCAAGGTTCTCCCACCACTAATCTGAGCTACTCGACAAAATTACATAAAAGTGTATGAAAGTGGACTTGGAGAAGGTTGTCTTACTAGAAAAGTATTCAATGCTTATGTGTAAAGATAGATGATCCCAGCTTACAAGGGAAAGGGACTATTTATAGTAAATCCCTAGGTCAACATTACAAATAAAGAAATTACAAGAAGGTATATACAAAAAGGAGATTCCTTGTACATATGAAAAGGAGTAAAAAGGATAAAAGACGAAAAGGGAAAAATAGTACAATGTCATATGAAGAGGACAAGTGGCAGTATGACATTAGATCTGTACAAGGGTTCTCTAATCACAGCAAGTAAGAGGAACCGATGTATTACAGCGGTACGGAAGCCGAGAAGTGAAAGGATGCCATGAGAGTTAGAAGGAGGTCGAAAGAGAAGTACCTGGATAGAAGCTAGCTGCATTTACTTGGCTGGAGACTCTCAATAGTTGAAAGTCCAATCACTCGGCACAGAGCTCTTAACTAGAGGAAAGTTGGCATTGGCGCATGATAATGAACAAAGCATAGTATAACTACCCAGAGCTCCCAGGGAATTCAACCATCTTCCTTTAGCATATTGTTTCTTGCCATCAGCGAGTTGACAAAAAAGAATCTTTCGAGTGAGGGATTGGAGGTCTTTAATGCATGCACGAGTGATTAGGCCGATAGTCGTTAACCCATCGACTCCCTAGGGTTGTTGGAGATTTTCCATCAAATCATAATCCTCATCATCATCGGGTACATAGGGAGTCAAATCGGCAACGTTGAATGTGGTAGACATACCGAAACCCTCGAGTAGTTCAACCTCATAGGCATTATCATTAATGCGCCTAAGAATCCTATAAGGTCGATTCATTCGGAGAGATAATTTGTTCATCCTCTTATTAAGGAAGCGTTCCTTGCTAAGATGGATTCAGACAAGGTCTCTAAGAGTATAAACGGCTTCTCGCTTCATTTTGTCAAGCCACAATTTTGGCCAATTACTCAGTAATCTTCCGATGTAACCTCTAGACTTCCTCGGCATACTATAAGTCAGATTGACTTTCTCCTTATATAGTTAGACTGTTAATTAAATCCAAGGGTAAGTTCGAGTTAAGTCTATAAACAACTTCAAATGGTGATGGTCCAGTCAAGCGATTGTAAGCAAATTCAATAATGGATAGGCATAAATCCTAATCATGAGAACTCTTCCCAACAGTTGTGTACAGGAGGCTATCGACGATTCTGTTCACAACTTCAGTTTGGCCGTCTATTTAAGGGTGAGAAGAAGTACTGAATAGGAGCTTAATGACAATCTTCCTCTACAAGGTCTTCCAAAAGAAGCTTATGAACTTTAAGTCACGATCAAACACAATACTCCTCACTACTTTATATAGTCGTTCCTATCGAGCCTGATTTTTCATCCTCCTAGTTCTTTTTATAAAATTAGGTTTTCTCTAAACCGATCAATTCTAAACCTTACCCGTTTAATATTGACCCTCGACTAGGGTTTAAAGTAGATCATTTTTTCCAACTTGAAAAGATTTGGAGTTGACACCCGACTGAAGTCGGGAAAAGAGGTTAAGTTATAACCAATTGGGTAGATTGATTATAACTTAGCTACCGGTCTATCAATTAAAAAATCAAGTTATAAATACAGTTTTTTTAGAAACTAGAGATCTGGATCTGGGGCCTAATTTATTAAACCCTTAACAGATACCACTTTTTAACTTTCTGAATTTAACTTTGCTTTTCAAATATACCCTTTTTAATTTCTAGAAAACAACTAATTATGATACACGCGACTAAATTGATTAATTTATATAAATATCTAAAAATAAAAAAATAAATAAAACTTTCCATATTTTAAGTCGCCCCATACTTGCGTACGGGTGCTTACGTACCCACTATTCGGGATCAGACGCATGTAGTTCTTTTATAAAAAACTTTAGTGGGCGGTTTGATTTTAATTTTGGAAAAATTGTCGGGTTTACGTTTTTACCCATTTTGAGTTGATTTGAGAAAAGATTATAAGGAGTCCTAAGTTGGATTTTATTTTTAGAAATTCTAAATGACTCTAATTTGAAAATTGATTTATTTATTTTCATTTACTTTTAGAAAACTCAATTTTTGTAAGTGTGAAAACGATTTTTGTTTACTAACCTTATTTATTTATTTTTATTTTTATTATATTATCTTATTTATTTTATACTTATTCTATCTATATCTATTAAAATAAATAAATAGACTACTTTCTTTCTTCTTCTTCTTTTTCTTTTTGTTTTTTCTTCTCTTTCTTTTTTTCATTCTTTTTTCTTTTTTTTCTCATTTATAACATTTATAAATAAACAAATGAAAAAAAAAGGTTGGCTTGGAGTCGACTCACTTCGGCTTGGATCAGCTCAGTTAGCTCACTTTGGCTTGAGTTGGCTCACTTCAACTTAGATCGGCTTGGTCAGCTCACTTCGACTTAGATCGGCTCACTTCGGTTCGGATCGACCTACTTCGGCTCGGATCGGCTCACTTCGATGGTGGTGGTTTTCGTCAACAAACACCATAGGGAATACTATCCTAGAGAGAGAAGAACCGTGCTAGAGAGAGGAAAGTTCGATTTTTCTTTTCTAAAGTGTTTCGAAGTTTTTGTTATGTTTTGAAAATAAATAATAGACCCCTATTTATAGGTATCATGGTCGTGTTAAGGATAAAAAAAATTAAATTGAATATGATTTTCTTTCAATTTTGGATTAGACGAACTAGACAATATGTGGTGCCAAATACATAGCTACATGTATATGAATGTGCCAGAGTGTGTCAGAATGTATCTACCATACTTAGAAGTAAGTTGGCAAATGACGTGGCGATGACATGGTAATAAAGTGAGAAAAGAAAATAAAAGATACAATTTGCACGTTCCATGGATTGAACCTAGGATCTCCAAGTCATATGCAATATTAAGTCCAGATGCTTATCCAATTGATAAGCTAACTAACCAAGGCGGGCAAAAGGCTCTTAGAGCTGTCTAAAACCCTAAAAAGAATGAGCAAACTTGGTCGTACCCTAATGAGCTGACTAACCAAGGTGAGCAAAGCGTTCCTAGAGCTGGCTAAGACCCTAAAAAGAATGAGTAAACTTGGACGTGCCCTGATGAGCTGACTAACCAAGGTGGGCAAAGCGCTGCTAGAGCTGGCTAAGACCCTAAAAGGAATGAGACATTGCCTTAAAGGCTAGCTAGAACCCTAATAAGAAAGGGATCAATGCTCTAAGAGCTGACTTGAACCCTAAGAGAAAGATGAGACAGTGTCCTAAAAGCGGGCTGGAACCTTGAAAAAAATAAGAGAGGGATCAGAGTTCTAAGAGCTGGCTTGAACCTTAAGAGAAAGATACGACAGTGCCCTAAAGGCTAGCTGGAACCCTAAAAAGAATAAAAGAGGGATCAGCGCTCCAAGAGCTAGCTTGAACCCTAAGAAAAACGATGAAGGATTGAAGAACTAATATAAGGCAAGCAACTAATTTCAAAGACACTTTTGCTTGGAAAAGTATTTATAAAGAGATTGTTGAAAAACCATTTATGAACAAGGAAAAGAGTAGGGATAAGGCCCTTGATTTGAAAAAAAGAGTTTGAAGGATGTTAAAAACCACAATTGGGGAAGAATGACTTAAACTAGAAAAATGGCGACCTTGGAATGGAAACGGATGACATGGATTAAAAACTTGGCTATTCGAGCCGACATGAATTTGGATAAAAGATTTTGTAATGAACCTTTACTTTCTCTCTTTTCTTTTTTTATTTTTATTTTTACTTTGTTTTTTTTGAAAGTTTTGCGAACAAGTATATACTCTTATTAAGGAACAATCTTATAACCAACCCTATCTTTGGTAATCATGTAGAATTTCTTAATGCCCTGTCCCTAGGGCTTCTCTTAGGGCTTTTGTGATCTTAAGCCATTCCTTTCTTGAGGAGAAGGTAACTCACAATAAGTTTAGTCAAAGAGGTCTTCCTTACTAACTCTCAGTCTAGATTACACTCTCGACTTCGGCTCCAAAAATTATAGTCCATTTTGTAAGTGATACTCCTTAACCAATCCGTTAGGTCTTTTTTGGTTTACCCTTATGAATTTAGGATTTTGGTCCAAGGGTTTCAAAAAAGATTAATGAAAAGGCTTATTTTAATAGAAACACTTTTATCAATCCCGGGTGTACAAATCAAGAACCTTAGGGAAAAATTAGAAGCATGCTTGCCCCTATTTCAAAAACAATTTTTATTAAAGATAAATTATCTTTTAAGATTTGGAGAGCTTTTACATGTATAAGGGTGGTATTGTGGGTGGGGAGGCCTTATGTGATTTAATATAGGTAGAAGAGGTTTCAAAGTGTTAGTACGGATATTTAAATTTGGGTTTCCAAGCTTAGGAGTATGATTTAAGGACTTGTGTTTTTTGAGGCTGTTTGGGCATCAACTCCTAGCCCTTTTAATTTAGTTTAGTTGCCCCTATTAAGATGTGAAACATTTCTTAAGACATTTTATCCTACACTTCCAGGCCCAATTCTTTGGCGCTTTTTTTTTCTGCTCTCTTTTTGTCTTTTTTAATTACTTCACCCTACCATCTCTTATTATTTTTCTCTTTCCTTTTGGCCCCAAGAGTGACTATTTCCATTAATGATTCAAGGCCTTAATTCCATGGATTTCAAGTGTATGCACTTAAGGTGGTTGAAAAAAAAATTAGCTCTTCTTCATTTCAAAGAAAAATAATTATCAGAAATAAAAGTTGTTTTGAAATGATGTTATTTAAACAAGCATAAACGAATCTTACCCCTATCTTCTACTCAATGACCCTAACCTCCGAATTGTCCCATTGTAGGGTGGTTCTTGATAGGGTTTAAATTTAGAAATTCTCTAAATAGGTCTAACGGGGTGAACAACAGATGATTGTGTTTAGGATTTAAAAGTGAATGCCTAACTTCACTTCAATCTACGTATCACATTCAATGGTGGTTAAATGGAAGACTATTTACAAAGATGGGAATTTTAAAGAATGACAAACGATGAACTAAAGAGAACTTTATTATTTTTGAAAAATGAAGATGAGAATACAAAAAACAAAGGCAAAGAACCTAAACTTTATTCAGGAATTTTATTCTAGGCTTCTTAGACTTGAACTGGAAAGACCCTACATTAAGTCTTGTAAACGGGCCTTAAGGTCCTCTATCATCTCATAAATTTTCCCAATGACCTATGCCAAAATGGACCTTAAGGCTTAGTTGTGAGCTTTAGAACACTTGAGCTTTTCTTTCAAATAGGCAATTTCATCTCTTAGCACCTGCTTACGGAACCTAGAGGCATCTAGTTGCCTATTACTTGGCTGATCATTCACTTAGTTGTCTACCATCTTAAGTCTACACATTTTAGGGATAAGGATCAGTCATCGGTATAATGATAGAAAAAAAAAAACTTAAAAATATGCAGATGCTAAGGTCATTTGGGTTAATATATTACTTCTTAAGTTGCAACCCTACTGTAATTTTCAAAAAATTGTTTGCAAAAATTCTTGATCGATTAGTAGGGCTCCAATTTCTTAAGGGTAGTGTATTAACTCAAGTTTAGAATGAAGCATATGCAATTAAGGTAGGTTCTAAAAGTCCTTAAGCTCTGTAACCTCACTTGTTTTTTAGAAAATACTTTCATTGGTCACATGAGCTTAAGTGGGGTGGCCTAATCGGCCCCAAATGGTGGTTGCCCCACTACGCCTGGAACTTACACAATGGCCCCTCTCCTAGGGTCCTAAGATGGCCTGGGTTTGACCGCATCTACCCTGCAACTTTGATGCAACAAATGAAACCCCATGCCCCAATGCATGCTATTTACAAAATAAATATGCTAATTAAAACAAATATATATACGAAGCCAACAATAAATAAACAAATCAATATATAAATAAATAAATAAATAACTAAACAACGCGAATAATTTGAAAAGCGATTTTAAATTCAAAATGTTTTTAAGTGGTTAGCCCTCTTGACTGTCCCTAATGGAGTCGCCAAGTTGTCGAGCCTGGTTTTTCACCCTCCTAGTTCTTTCTATAAAATTAGGTCTTCTCTAAACCGATCAATACTAAACTCTACCTATTTAATATTGACCCTCGACTAGGGTTTAAAGAAAATCATTTTTTCTAACTTGAAAAGATTTGGAGTCGCCAGCCAACTGAAGTCGGGAAAAGGGGTTAAGTTATAACCAATTAGGTCGATTGATTATAACTTAGCTACCAGTCTATCGATTAAAAAACTAAGTTATAAATACGGCTTTTTTAAAAACTAGAGATTTGGATCCAGAGGCTAATTTATTAAACCCTTAACGGGTACCACTTTTTAACTTTTCAAATTTAACTTCGCTTTTTAAATATACCCTTTTTAATTTCTAAAAGCATCTAATTATGATATACATGACTAAATTGATTAATTTACATAAATATCTAAAAATGAAAAAAAAAATAAAACTTTCTATATTTTAAGTCGTCCCATACTTACATACGGGTGCCTACGTACCTGCTATTCGAGATTAGACGTACGTAGTTCTTTTATATAAAACTTTAGTGGGTGGTTTGATTTTAATTTTGGAAAAATTTTCGGGTTTACATTTTTACCTATTTTTAGTTGATTTGAGAAAAGATTATAAGGGGTCCTAAGTTGGATTTTATTTTTGGAAATTCCAAATGATTCTAATTTGAAAATTAATTGATTTATTTTCATTTATTTTTAGAAAACCCAATTTTTCTTAGTGTGAAAACGATATTTGTTTACTAACCTTATTTATTTATTTTTGTTTTTATTATATTATCTTATTTATTTTATACTTATTCTATCTATATCTATTAAAATAAATAAATAAACTACTTTCATTTTTTTCTTTTTTTTTTCTTCCCTTTCTTTTTTTCATTCTTTTTCTTTTTTTTTCTCATTTATAACATTTACAAATAAACAAATGAAAAAAAAAAGGTCGGCTTGGAGTCGGCTCACTTCCACTTTGACTGGTTTGGATTGGCTCGCTTAGGCTTGGATCGGCTCGATCGGCTCACTTTGGCTTGAGTTGGCTCACTTCGGCTTGAGTTGGCTCACTTCGGCTTGAGTTGGCTCACTTCGGCTTGGTCGGCTCACTTCGACTTGGATCGGCTCACTTCAGCTCAGATCGGCTCACTTCGATGGTGGTGGTTTTCATCAACAAACACCGTAAAGAATGCTATCCTAGAGAGAGAATAACCGTGCTAGAGAGAGGAAACTTCGATTTTTGTTTTTCTAAAGTGTTTCGTAGTTTTTGTTATGTTTTGAAAATGAATAGTAGACCCCTATTTATAGGTGTCATGGTCGTGTTAAGGATGGAAAAAATTAAATGCAATATGATTTTCTTCTAATTTTGGATTGGACGAACCTGGACAATATGTGATGCCAAATACATAGCTACGTGTATATGAATGTGCTGGAGTGTGTCGGAATGTGTCTAACATACTTGAAGTAAGTAAGCAAATGACATGACGTGGCCCATGACGTGGCAATGACGTGGCAATAAAGTGAGAAAAGAAAATAAAAGATACAATTTGCACTTTCCATGGATTAAACTTAGGATCTCTAAGTCATATGCAATATTAAGTCTAGATGCTTATCCAGCTAAGCTATTGGTTTCCTTATTCATATATGTAATTAATTTCACATATAGACCAAGTTAGCTTGAGCTAGGTTCAAATCTAAACTTAGACTCAATAGCCTTTTATTCAAAACTATTGAAATTGAAATTAAAATTATATTCTAATTAAATAACCTTAAAAATTATTATTTTCTAAATATCCTATTTTATTTTGTGACTTTTCAAATTTCCTTTTTTTTATTTTTTCTAAATTTCTTCATTTTTTGGGGATTTCTTTAATTTTCTATTTTTTTGAACTTTTTCTAATTTAAGACCCTATAACCTAATTTGAAAAATAAGAGGGGAGGGGGGGGATTAGGTGTCTACATCTCCATTTCCTACAAAAAGAGGTTAGCGACGAATAAAGTATCATTAATTCTATGATAAGGAATAAAGTAGCCCATCTTGCTGAACCGATCAACCACCACCATAATTGAGTCATGTCTTATCGACATTTGGGGAAAGCCAAGGATGAAATCCATGCTTAGATTGGTCTACGACTGCTTTAGAATTGGTAGGGATGTACACTCTCTATAAGGCTCTCTCCTCTCCTTTATATATTTACATACCTTATACCTCTCAAGTACTTAATGCATATCCTTCATCATCTTAGGCTAGTAAAAATTCTTCTTCAATATCTCAATCGTCCTCTTTTCCCAAAAATGGCCGGCCAAACCCCTGGCATGAGTTTCTCAAATAAGTAAATCCCTTACCAAACTACTCAGCACACAAACCTACTTGCCTTTCATCAAGAACTGCTAACTCAAGTAGAACCCTTTTGTAGCTCCTCCAGCACTACAGCTAGCCACTAAAGGTCCAAAATGTGGATCATGCTCATACTGATCAAATAAAGTGCCAAATCCAAATAACTTAGCTTGCAATGTTATGATGAAGGTATGATGGTGAGAAAGAGTATTAGCCATTATATTAGTGCTTCCCTTCTAATATCTAATAACATAGCAAAAGGACTCTAAGAACTCAACCCATTTGGCATGATGTCGAGAAAGCTTATATTGCCCGCGAAGATGCTTGAGGAATTTATGATCTAAATAGATGATGAATTCTCTTGACAACAGATAATGCTACTAGTTCTTGAGTGTTCGGATAAGGGCATAGAATTTCTTGTCATAGGCTAAGTAATTTAAGGCAGCACCTCAAAGTTTTTCACTGAAGTAGGCAATGGGTCAATGCTCCTACATAAGGACAACACCAATGTCGACACCAGACATATCATATTCAACCTCAAAAACTTTTGGAAATCTAGTAGGGTGAGTACTGGAGCAAACATCAACTTAGACTTCACATCTTCAAAACTCTTCTAAGCTTTCTTTGACCACCTAAAATCAATGTTCTTCTTAGTCAATTTAGTCAAGGGCGTAATTATGGAACTGAAGTTTCAAATAAATCTCCAATAAAATAAAGCTAAACCATGGAAGCTCCTGACTTCGGTAGCAGTAGTCGGCATAGGCCACTCAAGAATAGCTTTGACTTTTTCATCATCAACTCGAACTCCCTTCCCTAAAACAACATATCCAGGGAACACAACCTCGCTTTGACAAAACACACATATCTTCAGGTTGCTGAATAGTCTCTTAGTACAAAAGATGTTGAACACCAATCTTAAATGCTCAACATGAGTGATGAAGTCGGCATTGTATACCAAAATATCGTCAAAATAAATCACAATGCATTTGCTGATCAATGTTTTGAGTACATGATTCATCAGCCACATAAATGTACTCGGTGCGTTAGTTAAACCAAACAGCACCGCCAACCACTTAAACAAACTATCTCTTATCTTAAAGGAAATCTTCGATTCATCTCTAAGTCACATTCGTATCTGGTAGTAGCCACTCTTCATGTCAATCTTAAAAAAGATGTAGACACCATGTAACCTATCAAGCATATCATTAAGTCATGGGATCAAGTTCAGTATTTAATAGTGATCTTATTGATGATTCAGCTATCAATGTACATTCTTTACGTTTCATCCTTTTCTAGCATGAGCATAGTTAGTATGGCATAAGGGCTCATGCTCTTACGAACATATCTGCAGTCCACCAACTCACCTACCTGTTTCTTCAATTTAGTTACCTATTAGGGATTGAGCTTGTAAGCGGGCCAATTTAGTAAGGTAGCTCTTGGTTGGAGGTCGATGCAATGTTCAATACCTTTCAGGGGAGGTAAACCTTTTGGCATCTCTGTAGGAAATAGGTCAACAAAGTCTTGAAGTAGCTACTGTACTTCGGTAGGTAAGTTATCAACTTCTCTAACCTCCAAGAGTCTCCTGGTTAAGAAGAGCATGAAGTCCTCAGCCAAAGCTTCTCAAGCGAACTAAGCTTGAGAAATCACCAAGGACTTCTACTGCAGTGATTTAGCAACCTTCTCTTGAGCTTCTTGCACTTCCCTAAAACTCATGGTGGTCAAAATAATTTTCTTCACATCCTTTTAAAACATATAAGTGATCCTATATCCATCGTGTAATACTCTTAGGTCATATAGCCATGGTCGGCCAAGTAATATGTAAGAAGTACACATGGGGAGGACATTACACAATACTCCATCCCTGTACCTATCACAAATGGTAATCACTACCCTAACTTGCTCGGAAACGTATAACCAACCCTTCTTGTTCAACCAATGAATCTTACACGACTTATGGTGTGCAAGGGTCGGAAAATTCATATCCTTGACTATCCCTTGAGCTAAGACAATAGTACAACTCCCTATATCAATAATCAAGGTACATAACTTGCCATTCACTCAGCAATTTGTATGGAAAAGGTTCTCTTTTTGCTCATTCTCGTTAACCACAAAAGCACTAAGAGATCGTCGAACAACAAAGTAATACTCAGCACCACTCTTACGAAGTGTCTTGGCATCGAGGTCTTCCTGACTCTTCATCTCCTTTGCTCGCACTCTCGACTTCAAACTAAGGCTTGTCTCCCTTTATGGTCATGACCTGACAATTCGGACATTAGGTAGCCACATGTCCATAGCCAAAGCATTTAAAACATTTTATTTCTCAGGTTTTCCTTCCTGAGCTCTAACCTTGGTCCCTTCAGATCTCAGGTTTCTCAATCTTGCTCTTACCTCGACCTTCTTTTGGTCAGCTCGACATCTATCCTCGACGTTCCACCTCGAAACTATTTGATGCTTATTTATTCCCTGGTCAGCTTGACGCGCTGCCCCTATTAGGCAGCATTAGTTGGCCACTTGGCACCCAACTAATCTAGTTCCACCTTTTCCTTTCAACCTTCTATTCCACTCAGATGGTTTCATCCAAAGTTGTAAGGTTTTGCAACTCTACGTTGTTACCAATCTCATTCTATAGCCTAAAGATGAACCGTGCTATAGTTAGCGTCTCAAGTTGGTCAACATTACATCGGATCATGAGCAATTGAAACTCTCAGACATAGTCATCCGCTGATGTATTACCTTGCCTCAAGACTTAAAGCCGTCTAAAAGTGTCTTACTCGTAGTTTTCGGGAACGAACTTACTTCTTAAGACTCTCTTCATTTCATCCCATGTCCGAACTTCTCGTTTGGCTCTCATGCAGATATTCTACAGTTTCTTCCACCACATTACTGCATATCTAGAAAATTCCAATGTAGCCACTCAAATACGAACCCATTGAAGCTCGAAATCCATACTTTAAGGTATTTGGCTCCTTTAGGAGCTCTAAGCCCACACTCGTCAACTCTAACATATTTCTCCTCCTCTTCTTCATACTCTTCCTCTTTATCCAACTCCAATCTTCTTCTCGCGACTCTATCGGCACGACAGGGTGGTGCTTAGTTCATAAGAAAGGCTTTTGGTGCTTGTTCATTCATCTGCCTTCTCAACCTATCTCTCATCTCTCAGCCTTGTTTAACAAATCTCTCATGCAGCCCAGTCTCTAAAACTCTCTGTACCGAAGCAACTAAATTAGCTACAATAGCAGTAAGGTCATGCATTTGCTCATCAAAGGTATATAATGTTTGTTAGGTCACACGATCGCGACCCTAAGTATCACTCTTGGCATCATTAGTTTCTCCTTAAACACTAGGATTCGATATTCTCACAATGAGGTTTTGAAAGTACTCTCTACATAAGAAATCCTTACACACACAAATACCACACAGCTCTCGGTCTTAACCTTAAGCTCTAATACTAGGATCATATGATGTACCTAGGAGCTCAATTATCACCAAGACTTACCGTTACAAATCCAAACTAGAGGGTCCTCCAAGATATTGAAGAAATCAGAGTGAGTGGGTCTATAAATTGAGTAGAGTAGCTAACGTAAAGCTATTCGGAAGATATGATACACTAACAAACACACCAACGAACACAACACAACTTGACACTTCACTTGATATGACGTATAAGTTAATGCTAAGGTTCACCCACCACTGACCTAAGCTATTTGGCAAGATTAGACAAGAGTATATAAAAGTGAACATGGAGAGGGTTGTCTTACAAGAAAAGTATATTCAATACTTATGTGTAAAGACAAATGATCCCAGCTTACAAGGGAAATGGACTATTTATAATAAGTTCCTGGGAAAACATTACAAATAAAGAAATTATAAGAAGGTATATACAAAAAGGAGATTCCTTGTACATACAAAAAGAGGTAAAAGGTACAAAAGACAAAAAGGGAAAAATAATACAACGTTAGATGAAGAGGACATGTGGCAATGTGACATGAGATCCATACAAGGGTTCTCTGAGCATAATAAGCAAGAGGAACCGAGGTGTTACGACGATAAGAAAGGCGAGAAGTGAAAGGATGCCATGAGAGTTGGAAGAAGGCCAGAAGAGAAGTACTCGGACAGGAGCTAGCTACGTTTACCCTGCTGGAGACTCTTGGCAGTTGAAAGTCCGATCACTTAGCACAGAGCTCTCGACTAGAGGAAAGTCAGCATTCATACACAATAACGAACAAAGCATAATATAACCACCTAGAGCTCTTAGGGAGTTCAACCATCCTCCTTTAGCATACTGTTTCTAGTCATCAACAGGTTGATGAGAAAGAATTCTTCGAGTGAGAGATTGAAGAACTCTGAGGCGTGCGCCAGTGATTGAGTTGGTAGTCAATAACCCATCACAAGATGCCCTAATTCTCGAACTATCGAGGGTTGACTCAGACCTTAACAATTCTAGCTTAGCACAATCACGACACCTAGGTGGATTTCAGCTAGCCACCACAACCTTCAAATGCAAGATGTGTCGCCTCCTCAACATTAACCTCAACAAATTAATTTTCTAAGTCTAATTTGCTCTTAACAACTCTCTTTCTTCTCACATGAGTAGTTTGTCTTGGCTTCTTGTAGGTTCTCTTACTTTGAGTAGCTGTAGCATGGACTTCAATTTCTACCTCTTTACCTTTTTTCCTGCTGTATGCGACATCTTCCACAACGGGTAGATCTTCTCTAGCTCTTTCAATTGAAAGATTTGTCGATGCCTTGGTTATTAGAGATGGGATTTCAAACCAAGGTAGCTATGGTACACGGTTGGATGTTTATCTTGTTTGAGTATCGAGAGGTCAGAATCATGTGGAGGACTTTGGGCTTCCTAAACATAATAGAGAGGCTTGGTTGAAGAAAAGGAAGATGGCCCATTGTATAGGTTATGAGCGTAAGTGGGTGTTCTGTATGGACTATCGAGCTTGGCAGGATTAGTTAGTAAGATTTATTTTGAGAGATTTAGATTAGGTTATGGGATGGTACACACAGAAATGCGCTCAAAGGTAGAAGATTGTGCGAAGACATGCTTAGGAGGATGGGCCAAAAGGAAAATCAGCCAAATTAGCTTATGTGTCGGTGAAGTTTTACAACACATGCGGACTCAAATCCCCATTTTGAAGCTAAGAATCAATAATTAGTTCCTCTGACCACGCACCTTTTATTCCCTTTCCTTTATTATCATTGACATCCCTATTCGACATTTTAGACGTATTCTAACTTTATTGTCGTTAACTTCCTTAATCCACACTGCATCTACTAGGGGTTTTCAGACATTGAAACTAACCCTGACCCGTAAAAAATCATGCTTAAGGGCATCAAATTCACCAACTTTGAACCCTTTATCCACTTTTCCCTATTTTCTTAGCATTTTTGCAACAACATGGATAAGGGTAGTGCATGAATTTGGAACTAAAAACATATATCAGAAAAAATTAATGTACTTGATTTTTTTATGAAGCTCCCATTTTCTAATGATAACAGGACGACTCATCACTGTCCAAGGGCTCATGTTCATGATACAATCCATGATATTGCATTCAGCAGTGGTGATCAGAAAAATATTCTCTCTGAGATGAGAAATTCGCAAATTGCCAAACTTATCCCACGCCCGCTTGAGAACATTGATTACACCATTCTTGTTTAATAATCTGCCTTTAATGAGTTTCCCGACCGTATGAAAAATTTATTGACTGTTATCAGAAACCAAATATGGGATTCTAATGATCTCTTCATCCAGACTGTTGAGCTGATGGGGATCTATTAACGAAACAATCAACAATCTTGTCAAAGAAAAGAATAAAGACAGTAATGAGTTTGACACGCCAAGAATGCACTGGATGATTTGAAAAGAAATGAAAGGCAATCGTACGAGAAGAAAGAAACCAATGAAAAGAACAGATGAGAATAAATGAAAAAAGAGAAGAGGAGAACGACAAATGGTGACAAATGACTTACGAGACAGACAAATTCGAAAAAAGATGAGACACAAGACAGAGAAAAGGAGACTTAAGAAAAATGTGATAACAAAAGACTAAGACAAAAGGAAAACAGATGTGACCATAAAAAGGAGATAAGATTAAAACAGAATGAAAAGAATTTAAACGAATCAGGCCGCCACCATATTGGTGTAGAGATCACCTATGAAGGGAGAGGAAATCTCTCCTAATGAAAGAAGAGAGAGAAGAACTACGGGTTGAGGTATTTAAACATGAACATTCATTTAAAACGGCACACAAAGTACAACCTATTAACACAAATTGCAAGTCCTGTTACCAGCCTTACTTAGTTTGGAACCTTGTTTTGTTTATAAATTTAGTTACTGTACTTCGTTTTATAAGGTAAAAGCGTATGCGACTTATCTTATTTTTTAAATTAAATTTTTACCTTAGTGATTTGTCTAACTTCTTGAATTTTATAATTGTAAAGTTTAGTATTCGTTGGTGAAACTTTTTGTTAATCGTGAATTCCAATTTGAACACCTTGAAGCAGTTTTCCTTTTCATTTAGAATATATTATTGGAAAATGAAATATGCATATTTTTGAAAAATATAGCTTACCAAGTTCTAAGTTGTAGTACATGTCACATTTCGATTGCGGGTTAAGATCCATGTAACCATTTATTTATTTATTTAACGGATGAATTTAAATTTTTGGGAAAAGAAAAATAAAGTTTATTTTATTATCCTATCGATTCATAACACGTTCCAATTGTGCTACGATTAGTATTTTTATGTCAATAGTTTGATGAGGGACCGATTAGGTAGT
Organism: Lumnitzera racemosa; assembly: GCA_024138005.1. NCBI lineage: Eukaryota > Viridiplantae > Streptophyta > Magnoliopsida > Myrtales > Combretaceae > Lumnitzera > Lumnitzera racemosa. The sequence continues at coordinate 25,463,043 of JAMXBC010000008.1, forward strand.
GTTTTCGAATCACCATGGACGTAATAGATTTAAAAGTGTCTAAAACAACATGACAAATAAATTTCTTTTTTCAATAATATCATGATTTATATGTCAATTTTATTTTTTTTATAATTATATACTTAAAATTTCGATTTATCTAATTATATATCTAATTAAAAATTTAATATCACTATTTATATTTTAATTCACTTCAATTTATAACATTAGTCTACTCAACAAGATAGCTAATGGGATGGCTTTCTAGATCACCATGGCCATGCGTGGGTCTACCAACTCATATTTTTAAAGTAGATCTTGACCCACTATTTTACAAGTGATGATCAGTGACCACCTATTAACGATCGTGCAACATTTTTAATAGTTAATTGTACTAACTGGATTAAGAATATGAATTATAATTAACTAAATTGTAAACGATGATAAATGCATAGTCAATTGAATGTATAATCAATCAAATTAGAGCTTTACGTATATAATAGCAAAAAGTGGCAGAAGAAAGGTGTAAATTATGATATTAGTCATTCTTTTTTTAATCTTTTATCTTTCTAAAGGAAGTACTCGTTATTTTTTCATTGAGAATTCTTATCTTTGATTATACATAAAAACATAGTAAAAATTGTCATATTTTACATAAATAACAGTTTTGTTGTAGTATAAATGTTTATAGTCCTATTTTTTATTTTAGCAAAATTAATTTAGCTTTTCATTTTATTATTGATTTAATATCTATTAAATTTGAATAATTGAAAACATCATCGGTTTAATAAATTAGATTTGATAAATATTAAATTAAAAATAGGGTGAAATGATAAATTGATCTGGAAAAAATATTGACCAAACCCTTAAAAAAAATAAAAGGAAAAAAAGAAAAAATCCCGACTTTTATGTGGGATGCAGAGTAGCCGCCACAATAAAAGGTCAGTGATAGAAGTCTGAAGCATTAGCTTGTGCGTTCGACGTCCAAACATAGAATAGCATGCCTTATCTCCATAGCGTGCGTGTAGACCGGGAAGGGTTGGACTTCACAATTTCATCCCAGTCGACACGGAACCCTAAACCCATTCTTACGTTATCGTTATCTTGTCAGATGAAGAGACAAAAAGATTGCGAATCATTCATGGACCCATTGGATTCAGGACTGTTTCAGGAGAAAAATTAAAAACAAACCATAGTATAAAAAACGAAATATTAAAACACATAATTCAATGATATTGGAAATTTAAACTTCTTCCACGTGAATTAGAAAAAATCATTTCCCATTCATGGTATTTGATTTGTTGCTATTGACATTACAAGGAATAAATATATTTTCAGAGCATGTTTAGTTATATATATATATACAATTTTTACCGATAAGGAAGATTTTATTCCTTGATATTGTGGGGATAGTTTTTGTCTTTTATTTTTCTTTATAGCCTATAGATTTTTGTTCCATGTCACTAATGATATAGTTCAAGTTAGATATAATTGTGTATAAATAAATGTCTATTCTTGATATCTTATTTAAAAAATAAGCTAAAGAATATAACATTCTTAAGCTCAATTTTTTTTTTTAGTTTAAAGTTGTATTTAGTTGAAGTTTAAATTTGGACGGATTGGTTTTGGACTAATCCAAGCCAAACTCTAATTTATCCTAATAAAAAATCAGTATCGATACCTTAAGCTATTTTTAGAATGTTTCACTCATTTTTATATGATTAAAATTTTTCGCTTTCTATTTAAATCTAAACTCGATATATAATTTTTTTCTAATCTAAATAGCACAATATTATGATTGATAAAGTGCTTTCTCACTTTTCTTTTCTTTTTTTTTCTGTTAAATTATATTTATCTTTCCTATAAAATATTTAAATCACATCAATAATTTACGTGGAGCCTCTATAGCATGTTTAGAAAGTGAGGGTTTTAGCATAATATAGATAGTTCACAAGATGGTCAACATAATTTACCCATATTCTTTTCTTTTCCAGATCAACTGTATATTGGGTGCAACGATATATATCCAGAACGATAAGCAAAAATAAATTGCAGGAGTTCGTTCTAATCGATCCAAACGATTAAAGAGAAGAAAAGACAATAGAATATATCGCTGTTATTGGTTAAATTCAGAGTTTCATCTTTAGAACTTTTGCCCATTAAATGTACGCTTCTCTACGTCCAGATTTATCTAAATTGTTCCACTAAACGGATTATTTAAGGGTGAATTTGTTTCATGAATTATTAAATATTAGTGTTAATCATTAAAAGACTATAGTTACTGATGCGTTTTATCCGTCCACGGTTGAAGAACATGCGAACGAAATACTTTCACTTCTTCGCGCTCTCCACCTCGTCATCAAAATTTAAGTCCTTTTTTTTGTGTTTTTTTTTTTTCTCCAATTCCTTATCCAAGTTAATATTATAAATTTATAATCACTCATGGAAAAATATTCACTTGTTATTATAGTTATATTTTTTCTTATATATATAAAAAGGTCGGTAAACTAGTACACCTACAACACTTTTCAATATTCAATAAGAAGAAAACTTTAATTTTTAGGTAAACAATTAAGGGTATTTAGCACTTCATAAGAAGTTATAAATATCTTTTGATTATGACATATATATTAATTGAAAATTTAACTATGAATGTATAAAGAAATAAATTAGTACATAAAACTTATATAAATTTTAGTATAAAAAAAAATAAAAAATAAAATAACACGGTGGCAGCAAATGATGGAAGTCAAAGGCTAGAGCCAATGAAAGGAATAACAAGTAAAACGGATCATACAATATTATAAAGCTCTTTTTCACGATAAAAGGAACAACAAGACAGCATATGGTTCCGTTTTAATTGATATCCTAAATTTAAGTATATATCAACACAAGTAAAAAGATCAAATAAGATTATGAATTTGGCGGTGAATAAAAAATATAACAACATAAATTTTACTTTAGAGCAATGAATGATTAAAAAATTATTTCTTGACCACTATATACAACTTTTTTATTTTTTAATGAGTCAACTGTAATAATGGACATTAGTGGCTGATGTATTCATACATTTTTCTAACTCCCAACAACATAAAGTACTAACGATAAAGTGGGATTACACATAGATATATTTATTTATGGAGAATTACAAATGAGGAGATAAACGTAAGATAACTTCATCTTAAGGGACCCAACTTTTATGAAGTTAAAATAAAAAATAAACATTTCAGTAAGCAAAATCAAATAGAAGATGTCGTTATATAGCAGTAATAATGGTGTTAATCCATGCTTACATGACAAATAATGGTGACAAATGGATGATGACTTAGAGTTAATTTAAAAAAGAAATCAGACATGGACAATTTTTAGTCCACCCAATTCGAATAATTAAAAAAAAAAAGATAAAATAAAATATCGATAACTTAAAGAAATAATAAACAAACTTAAAACTTTGTCCAATCTGATTTTTTCAACTTCCCTTATCATGCCTATATCAGATTATTGATTATAATCCTTTCTTGGTGTCTTTTTCTTTGACATTCTTTTTAAATTCTCTAAATACTTTGTCATGGCTTGGTTCAATTTCCTCCTAAAAATCATGGATTCTTGAAATCCTTTTTGTCTACAAAGAGATTGATTTTACTTCCTAGGTATTGTCCAATTGTGAGCAAAAGTGAGGTACATTAGCACAAACAACCAATTCCATTATAAAATTGCATACATCGCACGTGTAGAGCAAGATAAAGACTGTTAATTATTTACACAAAAAAAAAAAAACCATAAAGATCGCTAATCAAAACCCTATCCCAAAGATATCAAAATCTAATTTTTAATGTTTTCAGTGTGCATGGATGAGGAAAAAGAATGGACATGATAAAACAAGAATGGATTTGTAACATGAAGAAATACGAAAAAGAGAAAATGAAGGAAAACTTACTAGAGAATGAAATGCTATTTGAGGTTGCAATTCCAAATATCATTCCAACTACGATTTCATTTATGTTTCTAATAGTTTCTCTATGAATTAAGGTTTCACATACATATGGATTTTCAGGTTCTCTGTATTATACATGCTTTCTTATTTTATAATTCGATTTTTCTTCTTAAATAGGTGGTTTTCTTTCTTTCTTTTTTTCTTATTTCTTTTCTAATGAGTTAAACGAGTTTTAAGATTTTTTTTATTTCTTTTAATTATCAACTTTTTATTTACTTTTTTTTTAAATTATCCGGGTTGAGTAGATTACAAATTGTCCATGTCAAACTTTGCTTTTAAATTAATACATCATCATCCATTTGTCACTGTTATTTGCTACATAAGCATGGATTAACACAGTTATAACTACTATGCAATGACATGCCCTATTTAACTCATTTACTAAAATGTTTATCCTTTATTTTTATAATAACCCAAAACCCCGTATCCCTATATTCTACTGACACGTTAGGGATCTAGGTTCAACTTGCTAGCCTCTTCACATACATAACAATCCTCAAAACCCTATAGTATTTCCACAAAAATATCATGGATATCTACAACATCCTTAGACCACAGATAGTACTAAATGATCAAATTCTCAACTTCTTTTATTCAATGAAAATAAATTCAATCATACTTCAATAAATTTTGTCTCAATAACTCAAAATAACAAAACTTAACATCTCATCCAACCAAACATGGTAACAAACATACTTCCAACAATTTTGACAAGAGAAGTCTCAGGTGACTTCTCAAGACCCAAGATACAAAATAAAAATAAATAAATAAAATGATGATAACGTTTTCAACCAAATTCACACTCCTACTTAGATTATAAGGAGCCGAATCCATCCTCATAAAAATATTCACAACAATTTGTTACATTACCTTAATAATTAAGTCACCATACCAAATCTCATGATTGCCAAAACCTATACCTACACCTAAAAATTAAAAAAAGAGATAAGCCAAAACCCAATACCGAATCTACAAATACATGCACATGAGTAAACAATAATGATCACATCACAAATACGGAACAAGCACAGATATGCAATAAACACCCATTTACTATCTTTTATTTTAAGTCTATATACAGCATAATTTAGAGTCATATGCATCTAACTTGAAACTTAAAGCAACCTGACTCTGGTCAAATAATATATATATATATATATATAGAGAGAGAGAGAGAGAGAGAGAGAGTATTGGGTAGGTTCTCCCCAACACCATAAGGACCAAGTAACCAAAGAACAACCTAAATCTACCTAAATCATTTTTAAGCGAGACTCCAATCAGGATACTATCACACAAGTATCATCGGAGTGCTACCTCAAGTTTTGGTCCTCCCAATACACTTGGCTCAACTAAGCATACACAACACACATTCATTTAATGTTCAATAATTATTTAATCCGGCTATACCACCATCCTAACACCACAATCATCAAGCAAGTATCCCATACTTAATTCAACTACAACTCTAAGATTCAACTCTATTACGTTTTTAGAACTCGACATAACATAAACACCAAAACTCAATTTATGACCTATACTTATACTAGAATAACACATGTACTTAGTCTCTAAACTTGATTAACAACACTCCTTAATTTAACTACTCAACCATCTCATACTTGCAACTTTATTTTGTTAAGATACCTAAGATCACTAAGAGGATAAATTGGTTTGTAAAGTGTTTTCGGTGAAGAATCATACTTAGAAAAACCTTAAAAAGGATTTTGGATTGAAAAACACGCTTAAAAAACTTAGAAAGATCCAAAGAAATGACACTACAAGGAATAGGGATGATGGCATCCAGATGCTAGTTCAGACAATAAGGGGGATGGCATCTAGAGGCTAAGAGGGATGGGGTTTGGACGCTAAGCTATAATCTATAGATTTCAACAAACTATAGTGACGTTTCATCCCCCAATTATTACCCTTACCTTAGCACTTTCGAAATCCACCACTCCTTGAATTTCTTCTCATCCACAACTCAATCTACACATCTTAAAACACCAATCCAAACATCGATCTACACCCAAATCTCAAATCAACACTCCAAAACTCATTCATACTTCTATAGAAATCAAGCATACAAAGCATAGTCATTAGATGCCTACCATTGGGATCTAAATTTTTACACCTACACCATCAAGAACCTGTTATGGGGTCCTTGATACACTACCCAAATTTGTTTTACCCGCTAACCTACAAAAAAAAAAAAAAGAATTTTTATTGATTTTCAATCAAAAACTTAATAGAAAAACCATCACATAACTTACCTTAATCCTTTTCTATTTAGATCTCATTGGAATGCATTGGTTTCCTTCCTTGATTTAAAACTCATGCAAAACCCTAGGTCATATGTGTTGCACAAGAGAAAAAGGGTTTCTACTAAGCAATAATTTGCTTTTATACCTAGGATTATAGGAATTTTTCCATTACCAGATTGCTCCTACCACTTTTAATTAATACCAACATATACCTTTAAAGAAAAATCACCACTTATTTATCTTTTTTTCCTTTTTTATTATTCTTTATTTTTCCTTTGGTTTAGGTGTTACAATTTTAATTTCTTAGAAGTTGGATCTCCTAAATGAAAGATCTACAATCTCATTTGTCATTGGACTTCTAACACAAATGGAGAAAAAAATGTGTTACATTCCAGCGATCTTTGATTATTGCTATCTCCAATAATCACAATTAAACTCCTGAATAATTTGAAATATTTTATATTGTTTTAAGAATTTATATTGTATAGATACCTAACTATCATTCAACGATACTGTAGTTAACATATATGGATATGTTATATTGAAGAAATACTTACAAGGTAGTGAATACTTTCTTAAAAACGATTGTTCTATGGGATCAAGTAGAAGAGTATTGTCATGAGAATATTGAAATAACTAGGTGTAAGAATTTTAAATTGAAACCTAACTTAATGGAAGTAAACCAAACTTTTTGGTTTGCATTTTCTAGTTCTAGTTTAGATTAGAAAATTTAAAAAAAAAAATATTTGGACTTGAATGCTTCAAAAGAAAAAGCAATCCCAAATCTTTGTATGTATCTAAAGGGATTAAACCATTTTGAATTTTATTGAAGAAATAATTTTGTATATTAATGTTGAAAAGAAGGTAGGATCCTTTAATTTGAAAGAATTAAGCCTCTATAAAAATGATCTAGCTAAATAAATTTTGCGAAGAAAAAATATTTTTGTAAAAGCCTAGTTCTAGCTGCAAATTAATTTGTGGGCTTGTTAGTTTCTCTATAAATATAATATAGTATGACTCTTTGCTTCTTCTCTTGACATGTAGTATTCCTTTTTCGATATCTAGTTAATTAGTTTCACATTGAAAAAAAATAAAGAAAAAAAGAACAAATAATACCAAGTCTATCTTATCTTCTCTACTAATCTAAATAAAAGTTTGTTCACTTACTTATAACATGTACATGTAAGTAGCGTTTGATTGTAAGGACTAGATAGAACAAGTATAAGGAAGATTGGATAGTACAAGCTTATTATACCATATTTAGTTTGGACAGTACCGGATACAAAATTTATATTAAAAATTAATTATTTATACTATAAAATAAATAATTTTTTGTAATATTTGATGAAAATAATATTTATTAACTTAATATTCTAACATGAAGGGGCATTTTTAAGAATAAAAAATATTTTTTGTTTTTGTCTAGTGAATTCCATTTTTATACCATAGTGTAGATATGACAAAATTTAAGCATTTTGTCTAATCTATCAATCTAATTTTTATTTAATCGCTAAGTAAAATTACAAACTAAATATAAGATAAAATTTTTTATCCAATCTAATATCATGAAAATTGTATAACCAAACGTTACCGTAATGTATAAGGGTGATACGAGACGCAAGTCGCCATAAGGATGCCTTAAAAATAAGTCTTCAAAACACGTTTACTTTTTATTAATACCACAGGAAAATATGCTGCGATTAGAAAGTGTAAAAAGTTGGTAGGTGGAATCTACTATTGGAAAGCATACAATGTTACAAGAAACTATTAAAAAAAAAAAAACACACATACATACTTTGAATTTACACCTAATTTTTTGTTTCTCCATGGCAAAACTAATGGTCGACAACATAGTTATACTAGATAAAATAGTTTTTCGAAATCTAGATCAAATGGATTTGAAGAAAGAAATCCTAATTTATCCAGGAGAGAGAGATAGAATACAAAGAGATAGAATAGAAAAGAGCGAGAGGAAAAAGTGAAGAGAAGAGAGAGAAAGTGCATTAAAGCAATAGTGTCATAGACAATAGAGTAGAATAGTTTTTTATAGCCTTAGAAAACGACATATGGTTTTGAAAACCGTAAATTATTTTCTACCGAGATTTGTGGAATTGCCTAAGCACGAGAAAAGATTTTCTTTTTACCGGGATTAGAAAATCATAGAAAGTGATTTTATGAAAATATAATATACCAAACAAACAAGGTCTACATGTACCATGAGTTTAGAATGGATGGATTGGAGAGATGTATGTTTATTTGGACTTCCTACTTTATATAGATTATATTTCATCTATTGCCACAAAGAATTGAGGGGAAATTACAAAAAAGAAAAAAAAAATCCTAAATTTTGAATTAAATATGGATTAAATCCTTAAACTTTTAAAATAAAGTTTTTGACCTTCTAAACTTTCATAAATTAGTAAAATAACCCCCATAATCTCTTTAAACTGATTTTGGTGTGTAAATGCCTCCCAAACTTTTATTACACACCAAAATCAAAGTTTAAAGAGATCATGAAGGTTGTTTTGCCAATTTATAAAAATTTAAGAGGTTAAAAACCTTACTTTGAAAATTCAAGAGGTTAATCTGTACTTAAGTTAAAGCTTAGGGGGATTTTTTACATTTTTTTCAAGAATTTAAATTATCTTAGGAAAAATTAGACTTAGAACTCTTTAACTATTTGATTTGTATATTTTGATTCTTTTTTACTTCCAAAATGTGGTTTAAAACCTCTTAACTACATAAAATAGTCAAACAAGATAAACATTGGAAAAGATATTAAAAAGTTACAACTTCCATTTTATAGTTTTATCCATAAAAATATACATGATAATAATTACTTAATTTTTCTTTTATTGGAAATGAAATTGAAATAGGTAAAATCTTTGTCAAATGCACGATATATTCCGAATTGAAATAGAAAATAAAAGAGTAGATTAGATCGAATATCCCCACAATTTTTGCTAATCAGATGGCTATTCTAATTTTTTTACTGTGCAATTACCCTCTAATCAATCATAAAAATCCGTAACTTTTGCATCTGTTGGTTATTAAAATATGGCAATTGTTCTAGCATGGAATACAAAAGAAGTACAAAAGACAAGTTCCATTGACTTTTTAAATACAATTTTTGCATTCTACTATTGTTGTTCTTTGGATTCCAAGTAACTCATTATGTTACTTGTCATTATCCATTTTTTTTCAACAGATTCTATGATTAATAAATAGTCACATAGTAGCAAACAGTTGACATTTTTCCTTTTTCTAGGGCCATATACCAGCCAGTGGAATAAGTTTAAAATAGAAAGTGTTTGAGGTTCCTATGCAAATCCAGGGTTCACAAAAGTGTTCTGTTTAATTTACCATAAGGGAAAAAAAATTTAACATACTTACAAATTTCAACCAAATCAAGACAAAACACATATCACAAGCAAAACAGAAATACAGCATAAACATAAAGTTCCCCAAATAGATGAGAAATATGATAGGTTCAGAGTTAGGATGCAACGAAGAGAATGGGCCTAACCTTTTTTTTTTTTTTTTGTGCCTTTGAAATCATTGATATTAAATTGAGTACAACAAGGTGGTAAAGTGCACAAATAGAAAAAGGTAAGGAGCATACTGACGCAATTATTTAGTATTAAGTACTTGTTTATTTATTTTTTTTTTTCGAATTTAACCCATCCCGTTAAAAGACTAATAGTTTTAACCCTTGTTTTTCAATCAAAGAGGGCGGCATGGACAAAATTGAAAAGCTAAAAGGTCTAATTTATCTTCTTAAGGATTTATATTTATAATTAAGCTATTATAGTATAATAGTACGAATATTAATCTCCTAATAGAATAGAGTGATTCAATTCTTCCTCTCTACATATTGTAATGATGTAATTGGCCAAAAAGAAAGTATTTAAATTTATCATCATGAAATCTTCTATTTTAAAAGGAGTAAGAACAAAGAAATCATGCCCTTAAAAAATAATTATGAGCGTACTATTAATATTCATTATACTAATGAAAAGGCTCATACAAGAAGTAAGATAACTAGTTATAAAATGGGTAGGATATGAGGCTCTACTCGTATCCTATCTTATAAGGTATAGGTTCGCAAATTTTTCAACTAGAACTTGTCCTATAACACCCTAAAACCACCCCCAAAACCCATATCTTGCACAACCTATAGATTATAGGTATTATATAAAATCTGCAAATTTTGTGTTTCCTCTTGTAAGTTTTGTGTTTCCTCTTGTAAATTTTAAGTTTACGTGATATAAAAAAAAAAAAGAAAAAAAGTAATCTATATGCAACTATAAAACTTGGAATTTTAACATTTAAAAAAAAAAGGGAGTAATAAGAAAATATTAAAGGATTTTATGGCTTAGTATGACTTGTTATTGATTAATATCTCTAAAGGCATTTCAATTAATAGAAAGTTTAGGAAACCTTCCCATTTCTCTTAATACAAAGACTAAAAAGCCATAAAATCTGACTTTAACCCTTTTCTTCTCTTTTACTTAACCCTTACTCCCTTTTTCTCTCTTTCTTTTGCAAAACCCTAAGCAAAACTCTCTTGAATCACAAGGGAACTTACAATTAGAGTCAGATTTTCTAATATAAAGGTATGGGATTTCGCTATAGAACGAACAAAACTCGAAAGAACTAAGGAATTATGGTGAGTTCTTAATCTTTTCTCTTGGAATTTTGTTTTTCCAAAGGAGGGTGATAAATCTTAAGAGAATCTTGTGCTACAATATTTAGGACACAATTTGAGTGTTAAAGTTGTGCAATTTGGCAATAAGCATGTAAAATTACCTTTGGTTCCGTTTTAAATTGGTTTTGTAACCTAGATTCGAATAAGGTTAATGTTAGTAAATCAACGATTATCGTATTGATTTTGGAGTTTGTGACTAAGGGTAAGGGTTTGATCTGATTAGGTGCTGTTATGGAGAGGATTGATGAATTGTCAAAGCTTGTAATGTTATAAGTGTTAGGATTGGCGATTGGGGAGAAAGAAATTGATTTGAGGGAAACATGACTAAGACTACAGGCATAATCATGACCATAATTTTCTTAGGAGTGCAACAATAGGTTTTAGACATGAAGAAGGAGAGGAAACTTTTGGATGAGAGGATCATGGCAAGGTCCATAGCTGCAATCCAAACCATGTTATTTCTATAGTGCAAGAAAACAAACTATAGCCAAGTGGCCACGATTCCTGAATTTATATCTTCATTTATTTCTTCTTTTCCTTGTTCCTAACCTTCTAATCATAATCTAATATATTCTAAACCTCCTTAAGAGTCTACATTGGTTCTAAAAACTTAGATAATAATGATTTCAACACAAAGGGTCTAGTGAGAACTAGGGGAACCAAGTTAGAATATGAAATCTTAAAAGATAGTTTCTAAATGTTGTGCCTTTTATAATGAATATCAAGTATTGACCTTGGAAAAATTCTTGGTGTAGATACAAGTGACAGTATTAGTTGTTCACCAGATCCAGTATGGGATACATGTTTACTTATTATGCTTATTTAAAATAATTGTTTAACTGGAATTAATTCAAACTTAAATTTAATGAATTATATATTGCTTGTACTTGAATCGCTTCGACTTCCCCTTGATAAGGTCTAAGAGGGTTAGTAAGGCATTTAGTGATTATATGTGACTCACCTAATGAAGGTTCTGAAATGACATAATTAGATTCTTAGAAGGGTTACTTAACTATATATATATATATATATATTGTTTGATTAAGGGTTATAAGTTATCCCAAGTCTTGAGACGCTAAAACTGTGTTGGTTGTCGACTAATAATCAAGATAATAAATGGTGTATATTGCATTAATTATTATAGTTATGCATGTGACTTGTTGATAGTGTATCATGCGCATTTGTTTATCGTATTCCGTACTAGGCTTCGGCTCACCTCATTTTGAATTTTCAAGTACAAGTACTTGAGTGGAAATTGCAAAATTAGATGAGTTTGGAATTGGTCATCAAGTTTATTGAGATGGGGAATGGTGACTAAAGTTTTTATTATGGAAATAACTTGAGCTACGATAGTTCAATTTAGTTTGCAATTAGTAGAATTCTTGTTTATGGTTAAAATTTATTTAGAAGTTGTTTTAGATTTATTTAAAGAATTAAATTTATTAGAATTATTTAGAGATTTCAATAGGTTATTTTGAAGATTTTGGTATTTGTTTGTGCTTGACGTGTCGGTAAAAGATAAGGACACACGATAGGCCTTAACTCCTGGGTCATGGGGCACTATAACAACATTACAAGTTCTTCATATGCAAAACATATAAAACTTTTAGCAAAATCTATAAAATTTAGAAAAACAAAAAATTCATACATTCATTATTTTAAGTTTATATAATCTTAGTACTTAGCAAGATTAAGGGGAAAGAATCGAAAACATAAATTTTTAGAGGAAAATGTAGAAAAATAAGAGAAAGAATGGAAAAGGTAAAGCAAAAGAAATAACATAATCTTTAATAATTCAAGGTTATTAACTTTTTGGTGTGGGCTCCTTTTTTTCCTACAAAAACATTTATTAAGCTAAAAAATATAATATTATTAATCGTTATTCATTTATTAATATTATTTAATAATTTTTCTACAAAGTGTTTATATGGTACCCTAGAACCTCCACCCTTTACACTTTAGAGTACACGCCTTAGGGTAGGTATAGCCGTAAGGTAAGAAGACCTCATACTCATATGATGTGCCAAATAAATGGATTAGGATTTCATGCAAAAATCAACCTGATAGTTGATTGATCCTAATTTGCAAAAGTTAAAGTCACTAGATATTGAGTATGAATTGTTACAAATATGGCGCATCGTAAGAATTAATAGTCATTATATTAAATGAATGATATGACGTAAGATCAAATAATCTAGTTTACTCACCACAATCATAAAGATTGCTAAGAGTAAACAGAGAGTTTACATTCAAGAAAAAGTATTTTATAAGCCAATGATCTCTATTACACTAAATTAATGAATTTAAATAGACTCTACAGCCATAATGGTATTTCCATAACAAAATAAAAGAACTACAATTAAAGATAAAAGAACCTAATTCTTATTGGCTAATAGAACTAAATTTCTATTGGTTAATAAAACTAAATTTCCATTGGTCAATAGAAATAAATTTCTGTTAGCATTTCCATAACAAAATAAAAAACCTATAATTAATGCAAAAAAAACTTAACTAGCTAATAAAATTAACTTTCTATTGGTTAATAGAACTAAAATTCTATTACTCAATAGAAATAAATTATTACTGGCTAATAGAACTAACTTATAATTGGCCAATGCTAAGGTAAGGAAGTCGAACTGCTAATGAATATGCTCAAGAGTTTTAAATTTTTATGATTCAATGTGAAGTAAATGAGCCATCATCCCAAATAGTATCAAGATTTCTTACTGGATTAAGAAATGACATCTAAGGTATTATGGAACTTTAAGAGTTCACTATGATGGATGAGGATATACAAATAGCCCAACAAGTGTAGAGGCAAAGAAGGAGCAAAATGCTAACTTAACCCCAATGATTTAACTTACCCAAGGAAGTTACCAACCTCAATCAAGTATCGAGCCGACCAAAAAGGTAGATGTTAGAGCTAAGTAGAAGGGCTAACCTGATGGTTGTGTACTAGTGAGAACATATGAGAAGGGACAAGGATCCGAAAGGAAGACTAGTCAGATCAAGTGCTTTAAGTGCCAAGGATTTTGGTACATAGCTGCTCAGTGTCTAAATTGAAGGACCATGATCATTAAGGGAGATGTCCCGAAGATCAAAGTGGATAGCATAGATGAGGAACCTGAGGAGGAGAAAGAAGTAGGAGATGCGATTGATGTTAATGCCAACCTGATTAAGGAAGATGTGTTTATAGAGGACCTGGATAAGTTGACTTCAATTATCTAATGTGCTGTTAAGCCAACCTTAGCTTTTCGATCGAAGGGTTATTCATGACAGCTATAGTTATGTGTTTAAGAAGGATGGGAGAAAGATTACATTGAACCCTATGCCATTAAGTTAAGTTAGCAAGCTGCAAGCTATACTTGCTTGCAGATCAAAGAAGTTTCTAGTGTTGAGTAGAGCCGAACTCCAATAAGCCATCATGGAGAGTTGAACTACCCTTGGGGGTTAAAGAACTACTAGAAGAGTATACCATCCTATTCCCAGAATAGTTGCTCGAGTAATTACCCTCTTTTAGAGGCATTAAGCATAGCATTAACTTAATACCCGATGTTGCCCTACCAAACAAACCAGTTTATTAAATGAACCCTGAGCAAGCTGCCGAACTTCAAAGACAAGTCAATGAACTACTAGAGAAAGGATATGTGAAGGAAAGTCTAAGCCCCTATGCTATACCTGCATTACTTATGCTAAAGAAGGATAGAACTTGGCGTATGTGCGTGAACAATAAAGCTATCAACAACATTATCATCGAGTAGCGATGCCCCATCCCAAAACTAGATGATATGTTGGATGAACTGAGTAATATGAGGGTATTCAGAAAAATAGATCTAAAGTTGGGATAACACCAGATTTGAATGAGATAAGGGGATAAATGGAAGACTGCTTTTAAGACCCGACATTGCCTATACAAGTAGATGGTCATACCTTTTGGGCTATCAAACACCACAAGCACTTTCATAAGGCTAATGAATCATGTTTTAGAGATCTGATCAAGAAATTTGTTGTCATATACTTCAACAATATCCTTGTCTATAGTGCTGACTTGGCAAGGCATATTGACTAACTTTACACTGTTTTTAATGTCCTTCGAGCAAAGAGATTATTCAAAAACTTAAAGAAATGTTATTTTTATCAAGATAAAGTGATATTCTTAGGGTATGTAGTTGGTAGAAGAGGATTGAAAGTGGATGAACAAAGGGTATAAGCTATTGTTAAGTGACTAACTTCAATCTCTTATGCCGAAGTGCGAAGTTTTCATGGATTGGCACCGCTTTACAAACACTTTATCTAAGGATTCAATACCATTATAGCGCTTCTGACTAAACTTACGAAGAATAATATGGAGTTCAAGTAAGGAGAGAAAGAAGAGAGGAGCTTTGCTAAAGTGAAAACAAGGTTGACCTCTACTTAAGTCTTGGCTCTACTAGACTTTGAAAGAGTATTTGAGCTTGAATGCGATGTGTTAAGTGTCAGCATCAAAGTGATACTAATGCAAGAAGGCCGACCTATCACTTATCTCAGCAAGAAGCTGAAGGAAGCATAGTTGAACGATCCTGTATATGAAAATGAACTTTTGGCCCTGATCCAAGCTCTTCACATATGGTAGCACTATCTTCTACTAAAAGAATTTGTCATATACATGGATCATGAGTCCTTAAGGTATTTATGGTACCAATCTAAACTTTCCAAATGGAAAGCCTGATGGATTAAGCTCCTAAAGAGATTTAAATTTGTCATTAAGTACAAGCAAGGAAAGAATAATGTAGTTGCGAATGCCCTGTTAAGAAGACATTTTATTTTCATCAAGCTGCAAACCAAATTGTTAGGTTTTGCCAATATAAAAGGGTGATATCAAAATGATCCTCATTTTGGCTCGATATATAAGAACTGTGGAGAGGGAAGAGCAGTAGACAAGTATTATGTGGAGAATGGTTATTGGTTCAAAGGTGGCAAGTTGTGTGTGCCGACCTGTTCAATGAAAGAGTTGCTGGTGAGAGAAGCCCATAGTGAAGGACTCTCTGGACACTTTAGAACATATGAGCTATTGAATGATAGATTCTTCTAGCCTAGAATTAAGCTTAACATGCATCGTGTGATTAAGAGATGTGCCATCTGTAAGAGAGTAAAGAGCCAAGCAAAGAAAGGGAAAGTGATGCCAGTACCAATCTCGACAAAACCATAAGTTAACCTATGTATGGACTTTGTCCTCGAATTACCCTGTACTACTTGAGAAAAAGATTCTGTCATAGTTATTGTGGATAGGTTCAACAAAATGGTACATTTTATGCCCTACACTAAAACTAGCAATGCTTCGACTATTACTTCTTTGTTTTTGTAGGAAGTAGTTCACTTACACAAATTACCAAGGAGTGTAGTGTTGGATCGAGACCCAAAATTTTTAAGTCATTTCTAGAGAACCCTCTAGCGTTGGATGGGAACCAAACTGCTGTTCAGCACCTCTAGCCATCCCTAAACTGACGGCGGCTAGACTAAGGTGGTCAACCACACCTTAAGATCACTGCTTTGAGCTACAGTAGGGAACAACTTAACCAACTAAGATGTCTACCTACTTGTGGTCGAATTTGCTTAAACAGGGCAATACATGCTACCATCGGGCACACCCCATTTAAAGTCATCTATGGTTTTAACCTTGAACTACCCTTCAATTACACCACGATACTACCCATCAACTTAAAAGATCCAAAAGCAAGAATCGAGCCCAATCCATCCAGCAGATCTATCAACGAGTCACCCAACAAATTGATCAAGCTGCCATAGAACTCAGGGAGAAAAGCAAAGGAAGGAAGACAGAGCAGTTTCAGCCTAAAGACCAAGTGTGGTTGCACTTGAGTAAGGAAAGATTCCTTAATAAGAAGAAGAACAAACTATTTACCCGAACTAAAGGACCACTCAAAATACTCCAAAAGATCAATGACAATGCATACTAACTTAAGCTTCTAGAAGACTTAGGAGTATCAGACGTATTTAATGTTGCTAACCTCAGCTCTTACCAACCTAGGGGGAACTTAGAAGATGACTAGCCAAATTTAATCCCAAATAACAATAAGCCCATGTAAGGATGATAGGAATCAGACTACTGGACATTTGACCTCGAGCTCAAGGGTTAGAAAGCATAGCTAGGCGAATTCTTTCCTTAAGACCCACCACCGAAGAGTC
The DNA here is from genome assembly GCA_024138005.1 of Lumnitzera racemosa. Classification (NCBI taxonomy): domain Eukaryota; kingdom Viridiplantae; phylum Streptophyta; class Magnoliopsida; order Myrtales; family Combretaceae; genus Lumnitzera; species Lumnitzera racemosa. The sequence goes on from JAMXBC010000008.1 coordinate 25,480,168, forward strand.
TAAGCTACTACAATCTGTCAACTTATTACCCTAGCTGAACCAAACCCTCTCGCATTCATCATTTGTCTCCAGCTGTCGACCTAAGCTGCACTTAAACGTTAACTCAACTCATTCAACCATTGATACAGCCAACCTACTACCCTACTTGGCACCTCAACTTGGCAGAAACCAAGCTAATCATACAAAATTGTCTTTTCTGCCAAAAAGCCATCCACTAACAATGAGCCACATGTCCGAGCAATCATGTAACAGAATCCTCCGTACAGGATACTTATTTTGTTGTATTTTCAATTGTACCCTTATTATTCCTTATACATTACTTCTTTTAAATAATACCTTATTTAGCCTTTTCCATTTTTAGGTATGTTACCTTAATTTTTTGGGTATAAATACCCACTATATGTATAGCTGCAATGATCTTCTCATCATCATCAATATACTGAATACTCTTCTTTGTGAACATTATTCCCATTCGCTTATTTACTCACCTTACTCTTATCCTAACCCTTAAGTAAAGCTAAGTAGCAAGTAACCTCACCGGACCACCTCATGCGTCATTATATAATGTTAGACTTATTTTATATAATTTATTAGAAATTATATTATTTATATCTTTGCCATTATTAAGGTTTTGTTATTAGTAATATTAAACATTCTTTTTCATCATAAAGATAGTTTTTGAGAATAGATTATGGACAAGTTTATCGTGAACCTTTGTATTGTTCTTTTGAACTTATCAATTCCATTATAGAATTATGGCATTCTTTCCTCTAAATTGGATTATCGTAAGTAATATCTACAGTTTATTTAACATTCGTTGTTGAATTCTCCATGTGTCATGTTGAAATTTCTTTAATGCTGATTATTTCCTATCGTCATGCATCTATCGATTATAAAATTTAATCACAACCGATTAGATTTACTATTTGTGTATCATATCGAATAATAATTCAACCATATCCCTTTATTTTCCTTGTTTCATAAACCCTTAAAGCCATAAAAATCATACCTTTCCAAAATGCTAGCCTAAGAATCAATCTTTTCTTTCATGATATCATTGCACATCGACCCTTAGCTATACCATCTTAGTGTCATAGCTACGGTACAACATGCTTGTTAGATAAGTTCTAATTTCACTCTTATTAAATCTTAATGTTTTTAGAGATTAAGGTTTCTTTGAAAGAACAAAAAAAAGGGGGAGTGTGGCATTGCGTTTGTTTTGGTAAAAGAAGATTGTTGATTGCTATGGATGTATAAGGGTTTATCTTATTGTTGCTGTTTAGAAGAAAGTTTTGAGTGTTGGTGAATATTTCAATATCTTAAGCAAATAAGATGAAGAATAGTAATTTTCATACTCATCAAATTCGATGGAGTATCCATTGTGTGGTCATTAATAATAATATGTACAACTTGATCTCAGAATTTATTCTAAACAAATTGGGTATTATTGGGCACTTTGATGTTGATCATCCATTTCCTTAATTTGATTCATTACAATAAGGTCATCCAAGTAATGACATAGGCATAGATTGTTTTCTCTATTAGGAATAGGTAAGAGGATGAAATTTTGTGACATCACCATTGTAGATGATTAGCACTTATGTTTGGGAAAGCTGTGGCAAGAATATTGAAATTTTATTTATAACTCTCAAGGTAATCTATATTGTTTCACCAAAGGTTGTATTGCTACCAATGCTTAAGGATTAAGTAGCACTAATTTTAGCTAAGATTCGAGAGGGGGTTTAAAGGAAAATTTTTTTTTCGCTAAATGAGGATATTTAGGAAGAACAAGTTATGACTAGCAATTAGAAAGGCCAAAGAGATGGAGGTACAAAAATAATCTTATGAGCATAGTCAATAGACAGTAAAATGTGAGAAATCAACTATAATGGAAGCTCAAGAAACAGTAGCTAAAAGCAATAAATTTGGGGTCATCAAGATTTCAGGCAAGGGAAACCTAGCTAAAGTAATCGATGAAATTCTACCCCTAGAAATCTACTTTTTTTAGTGTTCAAATGCTAAACAATGCCAATTCTACCATTGTGTATTGTGAGATGCATGCATTCCTAGAATTATGGGTATATAGTTGTTTAACTTCTATTGGGGTCATCTTATCTTAATTTACAAAGCACATAATGAATGGAAAGATTGTACATGGAAGCAAGCATTCCATGTTTGTTTAAGTTGTCATATATTGTTTCTTCTTGGTTTCAACAGGTTAGTTTTTTATCCTAAAGGGAGAGATGCAACCATTCAAGTACAAGTGGCATCTCCCCTAAGTAAGAAGGTATGAAGAGGACATTAGCCCGTACAAGAGCTTACAACAGGACTGAAAGTTTCAATATAATTAATGCCTTCCTATTCAGAAAACCCTTATGTAACAAGTCGAGCTTTATAATGCTCAACTTGACCTATAACATTATATTGAATGTGAAATTTCTACATACTGCCAACGATATTTTAATGGGGTTAAGGAAGGCCAAGGACCCAGGTATGCTTTTGAAGGAGAAAGTTAAATTCATCTCTCATGACAACAGCCTAGGCAAGGTCACAAAAGGCTTTAGTATATTGAAAGGGCTCAATAGGGTTTGTATGTATAGTAAGATTGAGAAAGATTTTAGGTTTAGTGATTCCAAATTGAAGGCAAGTACGCGTAGAGTGAATAGGTTAGGGATTTTAGGTAGAGGTAGAGGAGGAAGTTAAAGGAGTAGTGGTTTGGTATTTTTGTGGAGGGGGGGGGAGTAAGAGCAAGTGCATCTATAGACACACATGATAGGTAAGGATTCATTAGACAAGGAGGAGATAGTAGTGGGTAGGTTTAGGTACAAGGTTAGGGATAGGGGTAAAGGTGATGTATTGAGTGCAAATAGATGATTGTAGAGAGGAGTCTAGTGAGCTAATGATAGTTAAAGATGGGTTTGGAGTTGGGGAAAAGATGGTAAAGGTAAGGGAGGGTAAGTCAGATGTTGGTGAAGATGAATCATTAGGAGAGGCAACAAGTGCATTATATGGAAAGATGGTTTCATGAAATTTGACATAACAACTAAAGTAGACATGACCCAAAACAGGGTCTAAGCATCAATAACCTTTGTGTTGAGTTAGGCAACCAATGAAAATGCAAGGAGTTGAGTAAGTAGAAAGTTGTTCTAGGACTAGGTGATAGGAATCAACTCTTCAGACTAATCACGCATAACTAAGCTAGAGGACTCCAAGGACTCATACGAAGAATGCTAGCTCAAAGCCCTATCCAGGATAAGGATTCCTATTTCGACTTCCGTGTTTTACTCTACTGCCAATTAGAGTACCAAGCTCTCACATGTGGCAACATAGTTTTCAAAGTTGTTAAGCAAATGAACGAACCTACCGAACCCGTGAGCCAACATATCAAGCATCCATACCATGATTCACACAACATCCGAGCAAACTAGCCTCAAACATCTATCTTAATTGAGCTCCCGTTTAGACCATCATCCAACCCCAATCCAAGCTAAACTACTAAATACACAACCTAAAGGGATTTGAACATCTTTGATTCATTAAGCTCTACCATCAATCAGATTAGGTCGAATCTGACTATAGACTATTTCCTTCACTTTATCCAAATTGTTTCATACTTCAGATTACCAACCACCATGCAGCATATGTCTTTTAGCACAACAATCTACAAGGATTCTTTACTTTTTAATACAGAATATTCTTCGTCTCTTGTACCTTTTTTAATATCATTCATGTATTCCAATTTTAAATTACCCTTTTGTCTTTTCCATGTATGCTTGCAACCCTAATAGGGCTAATATATATACCTCCTTTGTTTGTATGTGACATCATCAATCTTATTATCAGAATTAATACAAGTTTCCTTTATGAGAAACCTTGGTGTTCTCATCTATCCTTAACTCTTATCTATTCCCTTTAGTAAAAAGTAGTTGCGAGTGACTCTATAGTTTAGATCGATGAGTCATATCCAACAGATTATAGGCCAAGTAAAATCGATTAGTGTGTTATATCCAGTTAATAGCTGCCCGAATTTTACTAAAACCCCTTTTATTTTATTTCGATTCGTTTTGTTTACATGCTCATCCATACATTCACACCTAGAGATGCATCACCGAGGCATGGTGTTTGGGTAACAAAGACAATCAAAGGTGCAAAGAGAGTTATAGCTAGAAGAAGTGTAATAGAGAAGTTCATATGGGATTTGTGGTCAAGTGTAGCTAACGATAAATGATTTATAGTATATACAACAGTATGTGCTACATCAACTCAAAATGTTTTTAGCGGGTCAGCATGTAATTGAATCATGTATACAAGTTCAGTAATATGTTTATGTTTACCCTTAGCAATTACATTTTGTTAGGGAATATAAGGACAAGATAATTGTAAACGGATACTATTCATGAAGAAAATTTGTGAAGGAATTATTGATGAATTCACTACCACCATCACAATGAAACACTTCAATGTGATTGAAGAGAAAATTCCTAACAAGTGATTCAAATTGCTTAAAGTTGAGAACATCACTTTTCTTATGGATGGGAAACAATCATCAATAACGAGTACAATCATCAATGAAAATTACATAATAATGAAACCCAAAGTTGGACCTAGTTGGCAATTGCCAAACAATAAAGAAAATGACATCAAAGGGCTTCTCAGCTCTATGTTATGATTACTGAAAGGGCAGGCCAGCAGACTTGCCAATGTGACAAGCATGACAATAATCGAAAGACATTAAGGACAACTTGACACAAATGTAACGACTATGAACAAGATAGTTGATGACTTTAGCATAAAGATGACACCTTGGAATGCCAAATCTCTCTCAGTAGGATAGAAGCTACGAGATGCTAAAGAGACCAAATAGGAGAGAAACGAATTGGATATAGAAGACTTTTAGTCGATTGTTGGAGGAAGATTTGACCTGTTAAAGGATCCTTGATCGAAAAGGAAGAGTGATCAAAATTGACTATACAGGAGCTATCAGAACATAGTTTAATAACAAATAAAAGGTTATACATTAGTAAGGGTACATAAAGAACATGCTTTAAGTGCAATGGTCGACCCAAGGTTTGAATAGTAAGTTTGCCTGTGGGGTTTATGGGTAAAGAGGCGCAATTACCTACTATAACAAGCTTAGAACCAACATAAGAGGTTAAGCTAGTGAGTATACCTGCATCAAATGTCATGTAGTACGTAGCACCTAAGTTTGGGTACTAGGTAGCCTCATAAGATTCACTAATAGAAAGAGTAGCAAATGTTTGGGGCATGTCAACATAAGATTCATTGAACCAATGATAGTAGTGCAAGGTAAAGTGGCTAGGTTTCTCACGGATCTGACAAGTAAGCCAAGAGGAGGTAGTAGAGCTAAAGCTATTGATGGTAGGTGTGGAGCGTCATTGATTGGAAGATAAGGCCACATTACGACAACTAGTAGTAGATATACGTAACTATTGGTAAGAGGGGAGGTGTTGAGCATGGTCTAATGAAGGACTACACCCCCTGGTTTTAGCATCCATGAGCATGAGTTCGACTCTATATAGTTTGAGTATAAAGAGCAATAGGAATGGTAATAAAAGCATCATCAATATCATAGTATTAGATCTACTACTCATAAGTGATTAATTTAGCTCATATGTCCTCAAAAGTAAGAGGGACATGAAAGTGAGTAAGTATAGTAACAAACATGTCGTAATCACATAGGAGACTATGAATGGCATGAGAGTTGAGATCAAGTATGCTAAGCAACCAACCAATGGATGCAAGTTGATCGGCAATGGACTTAAGTTCACGAAGGTAATCAACAATGGATTTTTGATGTAATCAAAGGTGAAGAAAATGTTGCTTCAATTCCATTTCCTAAGCCATGGAGTTTTCTAAGAAACAACTATGAAGAGAAGACCAAATGTTGTATGCAATTGATGTTATGGACTTCTAATAAAATATCACCGGAGATGCTAGCGAGGAGGAATGCACGAAACTAAGTGGTTAATGCGAAACCAATTCATATAGGTTGGTTTAGTAATAGAATGTCCTCCAAGAGCCGTTGATATAGTGATGGAGATCCATTGATATAAGAAAAAAGGTCATAAGGGATGACTAAATTTGATCATTATCAAATGATAGCTTAATGGGGACAACATTAGTAAGACTAGTAGGAGAGATGGTTGGGGGCTGGAGAATGGGAAGTACTGGAAGAAGGTATGATTGCGAATGAGTTTGTGATAGAATCAACAATGGTATTTGTCGAGGTATAGGTACGAATGTAAGTGTTACATGCATGCCGCATGTGAAGTCGCGCTATACGTAACTAGGGAAATGACTTAAGTGAATCACACAAGGTGATCAAGAGAGCAGCGTAGAGTAGAGAGGAGGAGTAGGCAAACTTAGTAAAGCTCTAACACGTATGGTGACAAGTGGAGGAGCGCGATGGCATCAAACTCTAAGATTAATAGAGAACGAAGTGGTATTCTTGAAGTGTTTAAGTGTTTGATCTTTGAGATAAAGTTCCAACAAAGTAATGGCATTAATGGGGTTTTCCCCTTGTCTAAATGAGGAAATAAATGGGGTATTTATAGAATACATTAGGTGAATTCAATACGTTAAATTGTAATGTTGATTAATAGCTAGGATTGAAGCTTTTTATATATGGGTATTAAATGGCTTTTTTCCATTAGTTTAAGCCCAAATAAAGGGATTTATATTTCATTAGTGTGAGCCAAACCAAGAAAGGTTAGATTAGATGAATCGATCCAACGAGTCCTACTCTAAGCCCATAATGCTAAATCTCCCTTGATCATCCTGATAATTTAGGGCTTGGCTCTTTGAGCCCTATCACCTTAACCTAATGAGTCAAATCCATTTGATCAATGGGTTTGAAGCTCATTATTAAATTTGGCACTCTACATTTTCCCCCTTGACCAAAGTCCTTCGAATGAAGTTGAAGGGATTCGAGCATTGAGTGAGCCTTTTAGATGACTCAAGCACATATGCTCTATTAAACGGCTACATTACTACCAGATTAATTTGAGAATTGTCTTAATGCATGAGTCCACAGCACCTCTTAACCATATGTCGTGCCTCAGCTCGGCTCGAGTATTGATCTACTATGCTGCTACAACTTGGAGCTCGGTTGCTATAACTTAGTGCTCGAATGGTTCATAAAGAGCTGTTGTCTATAAAGCTTGTTAGATGTTCGAATAATTACTGTTATTCAAAGAAGGCTTCAAGATTGGCTAATATGGATGTACTATGCTTAGCTTGAATTGCATCTATTATTCTAGTGTAAGAATGAGGAGATAAGCTTGGTGTTATTTGCTAGACAAGTTGCTTGGGCTTCATTTTTACTGCTGTAAATTTCTCTAGCTAGAATTCTTGGTCCACCCTTTGAAGTTTAGCTAATCGCGTACTCTTCCTGAGCCTGTATTTTTTATGTGAAAGGAATTTCATCAAGGTGCTTGCTTTGCTATGTGGTTGCGTAAGTGTAGACACTAGTTTCTTCTATTGTTCAGGTCATATGTAGAGCTTGAGTGAAAGCTCGTCCCCTTCTTACTTGTGTAGAAATACAATTGTATAGTCATGTGTTTAGCTTTTAGAGTTTGTTGTTGTGTCCTCCTCAAATGTGCTCAGTTTGGTTTAAGCAAATTTTAAAATGATATTCATTCACTTCCTTAGAAATTTTGATAAGTGTCCAGCCACTTTTTCTATCTCTTTACTATTGCTGTACAAGAAATGTCATAGCTTTTGTTCCTCGTTCATGGTTTTCCTTTACTGCATTGAGCTACATTTTCATAGTAGCTGCCCAACCTTCCTTCCTTGTTCACTGTTTTTTTTTTCATGTACTAGTTACATTCTTGCTAAAGTTGTTGTCGAGCTATCGCTTGCTTGGTCTTAGTCTTTCATGTACTGTTTAAAGAGTACTAGGCTACTCTCTGCTATTAAGTTTTGAGCTTATTCAAAGAGCTACTAAGCCAGATCATGTAGATATGGAGCACAATATCTACTCAACCCTGGATTGTAGCTTGTTTTGCTTATTTTTTCTCCTATGAAATGGACAGTTGCTTGGATCGATTTGTTCAAGAAGCTGTAGTTATTATATTTGTTTAGCCGGTGCTTAGAGTTTCTTTTACTACAACTTCAGCGAAGTTATGAGTCAGACTTTTGACACAACTGTTGAAGCCATTATAATGTGCTTGACTTGGTTTCCTTTCTAGTCTAGTAAGCATTTTCATTGTCCTTCCGTTATCTATATACTTGCATTTCTTTAGTATAAATTATGCAGTAGGGAGCATGGTAGTTTCAATAAGTTCCTTAACATCAATGGAGGACCAGAGATTCAAATGCCTAATTTTTGCCTTACTGTTTGACTTTAACTGTAGGGAGCTCAGTATTTTGAGTTGTAATCTTACCGATGCTCCCCTTATGTAGCTTGGGTTTCTTAGCCACACAATTTGGGTTCTCATTCATGTAGCTCAGTATGTACTGGCCCTCTTTTTCTTTTTAACTTCATTCCCATCTTTCTCCTTTGTTATGATAGTATTTGTTTTTCTTTTCCTCCTTATGTAATGAATATTGATATAATTGTTATGACTTAGTGCCTTTGTTCTTATAATTTTCCCCTACCCATTCTTCTTATAAAATTAACACTTTCTCATTGTCTATCTTTTACAGGTAATACAACCAACATTTGAGAGTTCACAATCAAATTTTGAGTGGCCACCATCTCGAACTTGCTATAATCAGCAAATTGGCTTGATTTAAAGATCTCTTTAGCACCCGGACTGCAGCTGCTTACAACTGAGGGTCAAAAGTTTATAATCATAACTTAAGGACCACATCTCAAACTAGCAACAATCAGCAAATCGACACTATTTAAAGAGGGTAGACTCTTTACCACCCAGACTGTAACAGTTAGCCAACCGAGGGTCAAAAGTCTATGGTCATAACTTGAGGACCAGATCTCATCCTTACACCAGTGAGCAAACTGGTGCAGTTTAAAAAGAGTAGACTCTTTATTGCCCAAATCATGCTGTTCGCAAACCGAAGGCCAATGAAGACCGATCTTTATTATAGGGTAATAGTAAAGGGTATAATGCTTAGGTCATGTGTGGCCTCCTTTTGTGATCTCAATAAAACCAATTGCAACTTATAATATGAATTGAACATAAGACCAGAGTTGTAAGGGCATGCACACACAAGCACATGAGAGACAAACGTGAGTTGAGTTCACGCAATTTGAACATGAGTCTTAGACATGAGCATATGAAAGTAATATACTTGAGCTGAACCTAACATCCCTTTAACATAAGCGCTTGTGAGGTAATATTTGAAGTAAGCTTAACTCCTTAATACAGACATTTATGGGCTAAACACGCCAAAATAAACATAAGGCTTCCATGCAAGCATAAAATGTAAACTTGAACATGAATCTTGAACACAAGTACGTAAGAGTTAAGAGTGAGCCTATGACTTAATCACCTACGAACCAATTATAAGCCTTCCACATGAATACATAAGAGTTGACCACTTTAATTTGATATAATACCTTCTATACAAGCACATGTAGGCTTCTAACATGAGTGCTTCTAAACCTTTAATATAAGCGTGTGTAAGTTGTGTATATGAATTGAAATGACACCTTTGGCATGTGAGCTAAATATGAGTCTCATCACATGAGTCGAACATGAGCCTTGACATATGAGTTTTGATCATAAGTGAACATAAAAATTGCACTTGAGCAGTGAATATGAGAGAGAATGCCAGTCTTGGATATTAGAGTTGAACATGAGTAAGCATGAGTCGTAATCACGAGCCTTGAACTCAACGTGAGTCTTCAACACAACATAATTTGAACATAATGCGAGGCATAAACTCGACGAGAGGCTAGACCATGGCATGAGTGTTGAAAACCACATGACCCTTGAACACAACATAAGGCTTGAACACGATATGAGCACTAGACACAATGTGAGGTCCCATTACACAAGTTGAACATGAGGTGTTGAATGTTAGTCTTCTAACTTGAATACATGTGCTTGAACACATGAATTAAACATAAGTGAACATGACGTGAGGCTTAATTCAAATGTAAGCTTTGTTCGTGACATAAGTTTAAACATGAGTGCACATTAGGCATATATATTACCGTAAACTAGCTCAACATGTGAGTTAAGCATGAGTCCTCTAATATGACCATGGATGAGCCAAATCTTCAAGTTAAACATAAGTCCTTAATAAGGCTTTATTTCTTGTACTACCTTTGTCATTTTTCCTTCAACTTGCCATTTTTATAGTTGTACGATTTCTATTCCATTTGCACTTCACTTTACTAACTCGTTTACTTTCCTTGATTTTCACATGTAGTCAACCCTTCCTCCTCCCCCAAGTGGTACCAACTGCATATAGGCATTGCTACCACTTTCAAGAATCAATAGAAGGATGCAACATGGCATTGTATGTGAGTAGCCTCGTGTAATAAACAACTCCAGTAATGTCATCCATATTCATTTGTAATTTTCCTCTCACAGTTATTGACATATGGAGAAGGGATAATCATCTAGTCTTGATGCCTCTCTTTCCCTGATAACACTATTGAGGACCCGGTGCCGTATTATAGTACATTAGTCTTTGAAAGTTGCGATACCTTTAGGGGGCATACTGATTTGGCCCTATTTCATGTAATCTTCTTGATCACTCAATTGTAGCTCTCATATTTCTTTGTAAGTATGAGTTGTAATTGAATAAATAGAATGAACAACAATGAAGTTCATTAACCGACTTTCATGCTTCTTTATCTCTTTGGTGCTTTCATTAGCTTTTATGAAAGTGTCTTGTTGTTTTACACTTAGAGGACAATAGCTCTTCATTTAGTAGTATTGTGCTAAACGACATTGTAATAGGACGACTTCGATCCCCTTAATGACTTACAATGTCTTAACAAATAGTGAGAAGCATATCTTAGAAACTTCATGTGCTTAAGAGCAATGTCTCAACTAAGTAACACTATTGTCTAGCATACAATAGTAAAATTGCTTCATTATCTCCTCTTTCTTCTTAAAAATGACACCATGCAGTAGGGAGCAAAGGCTCGACCTAGTTACACTAGTATTAAGCAATCATGTCAGATTGACATAACTTTAAGACTACTTAGACTCTTTGATCTAAGGGGCCTCTTGTACAATAGATATAATTATGAGACTGCTTAGACTCGATGATCTAAGGGGGTCTCCAAGATACGCATAATTATGAGACTGCTTAGACTCAATGATCTAAGGGATCTCATATGTCATCTTACATATTGAAACAAAACTTTTCCTTGTTACTGATAATATATAAGAGATCCCTATTAAAAAGTGTTCAATCGAACATGCATAGCGATAGTGACATTGATTGCTTGGGATCAGTAATTCTTTCTAATTAGTCAAGGGGGTATTTCCCACAACTTGACTACATAGCATGGCTTACTAAGATATTACCTAGGTTTGAATGTCAATATGTTAAAGCACTCATCAATGGGATTATCTCTACTATTTGATGGCAAGAAAAATAGAAATTAGATAGCATGAAAAATATGTATGATTACCATAGTGTAATGTATGTTTGGGAACTAGTGCTCTTACCAATTTACAACATATTAGCTAAGCTCATCATCGTGCGCTTAAGAGACCAAGCTCTTACTAGCTAGCAACAAAGTGTAGTCTATATATTATGTAATTATTATTTTCTTTTGTTCAATTGAAGGGCTTAGTTTCCCCATTTCAGATTAAATTGTTTTGTGAAATTAACTTTGCACGTTAAGGAGACTAGTTTCTTACTTTGCAGCGACAATAGTAATAAAATGAAGATATCCAAACACTTATCACATTCTCATTAGAAAATATCAATGATGGGAAAAGGAACTTTCATTGATGAAAAGTAGTCATCACTGCGCCTACATATGAAATGAAATGAAAACTGAGATAAGACCAGTGAGAACACATCCTAGCTACCAATAGTTCTCATACTTCTTAACTTATAATGTGTCTTCTACCTTCATAATAATGGTTCGCTTTCATTTCTTCATTCCTCCGCGACAACCACGTGTCCTCTTTTTCTTGAATGCTAGAGTCTTAGCCTCTTCCTCTATAAGTAGCTATGCATCGGGGGGGTTTACTAAGGGTATTTCCCCTTCATTTACATGCTCATCAAAGAATGTTGCTTCAATGAAGTGAGATTCATTATGTGTGAATGGGTTCTTTGTTACAAGAATGAAGATGTCTTGCTTATTCCAATGACCTTTCATGCATTGATTCCATATTGAGGGAATCCTATTGTGAGCATGCAACCATGTCCTTTCGATAAGGAGATTGTAAGATACAGGCACATCGATCACATGAAACCACGTGGAGTTATAGATGGGTCCAATATCAAAGTTTACTTTAATACGCCCCATTATCTTTATAGAACACTCATAGAAGCTATTTAGTGTAATTGGTTGTCTCACTAAGTTCTGAATATTTATCTTTGCAGCTTTAAAATATGACATTAGCATAACATTAAGTGAAGATCCATTATCAATAAATGTCCTCCTAGTAGAATGACCATTGAGTATGCTTTCCACATATAAAGGATGATTGTGGTTAGAATTCATTGTACAAATGTTAGCATTTGTAAATGTAATTGCCCCCTTATTCATAAAAACGATTCCCTTTGTAGGACATGCCATAAGATATTTCTTATATTGATCTTGCAAAATCCTCGTCAGTGTAGCTATTGCCTCAAGTTGAGCATCCTCATCAAAGCTAAGTAAATCAAAGAAATTCTTAACATTAGCAGTCTTCAATAAAGAAAAAGCAATACTGTCATCTCCATTTGTCTTTATCTCAAATCCTTCATGCTTAACTTTGTATACCTCAATTGGTTGTATATCCATACTTTTTGCCATTGTGGGATCATAAGTGATGACATTCACAACATCACATTAAGTGTTATGAGCTAGAAGTGGGTTATTCCTAACATCATTACCCTCGATGATCAGTTCTCTATTTTAAACTCGCTCATTAAATATCTTCTTTAAAGTCCAACAATCTTTCGTAGGATGGCTTATACTCCTGTGAAATCTGCAATACTTAGGGTCACTCTTCTCTTCATTTGTTGGTAAATGATCAACCTTTGAGAGTTTAATATTCCCATCACGTAGCCATTGGTCGAGGAGTGTGTACATTTTTCCCATTGAGCATAGGTATGCCAAAGATGGTTTAGTGCTCATATGCTTATCACTTTTAAATTTTTTTTGCTCCTTTTAGATCCTCCTCTTAAACTGAGTTCATTGACGGTGTGCACTTATTAAATCTTGTGTTTTCACTTCTTTATCATGCTACTGAATTGTTGGTCCTTTGCACGTTCTCAATCAACATAGCGAAAGAAACCAATGAGATGTTCTCAGGATGCACTACATACTTAGTAAACATCTCTTGGATGCAAATCATGACTAACTCTCTTTCATCAAAAACGTCTTGTATATCCAAGGAACACTCTTTGAAGCACTCAATGTAATCCATGTGATCTTCCTTAGACTTTTGGCAGATCTTCCCCATGTCAGTAAAGGTGACTATTTCTTCAATAAAGAAGAAATTTTCCAAGAACATCTTATACATGTTTCCCCATGAATCAACCAACCCTAAGGGAAGGTTAACATACCAGGTGTACGCCTTCTTAGTGAGTGACTTAGAAAATTCCCTCAATTTCCAATCGTCGTCTAAACCATATACTTCTAATGCATCGATGAATTTTAGCAAATGTTCCTTAGCTCTCCCTTTCTTGCCATTAAACAACATGAACTTTGGACTTACATAATCCTTAGGGTATGGCCTTGTAACAATGCACTGATTATATGGAAGCTTCAAATCCGGTACCCCAACTGTAAACTTTGCTTATATCCCCTTCAAATACACGTCTAAATCTTTTTTGGTCACAAATGAACCTCTCTAGGTGGATGTCTCCGCCCTTATTGACATTGTAGGAGTAGAGTGCATGGGCTCAAGGTTCACAAGTGTATAGCTTATAGGCATGGGATTCATTGGTGTTGGTTACGTAGAGTCAGCAATCGTAATACATGGTGTAGTATGTAAGGATGATGAGCCTCCAATCTAAACTCTCTGGTTCCTTACTTCAGGTAATGAATCTTATGTAGCTGTAGGTCCCACAGCAGGAAGTTGTTCTCCAACCCTAGGAGTGACATCTTCATTAACAACAAGAAGGTTAGGTAGGGTGTGTTGTTGCACCACATTAGAAGGATTCGAGAAAGTTACTCCTTATTGTGCAGCAACAAAGGCAGCCAAAGTAGGCGCACATTGAGCGAACATCGCCATTAGTTCAGTTAGGTTCTAATTAGTCACCTGCAACTCACACATTAATTGTGCATTATCAAGGACACCTTCTTGTATGCCATCACCTTGATTAGTGCCTTCAATCAGAGGTAAATTTTGGTCATTAGTCATAGTAATGGTATCTTGATCTTGATTAATTCCATCAGTAGGGTCAAGTTGTCTTCACCTTAGAGGTACCATAATATAAGTATCAAGTCTTCCCTTCCCCAATAGAGTCACTAGAAAAATATCAAGGTATAGGTACGGATGCAAGTGTTATGTACGTGCCGCATGTGAAGTCGCGCTACACATGACTAAGGAAATGACTTAAGTGACTCACACAAAATGATCAAGAGAAAAGCATAGGGAGGAAAAGTAAGCGATCTTAATAATGTTCTAACACGTATGGTGACAGGTAGAGGAGCTCAATAACATAAAACTCCAAAATTAATGAAGAATAAGGTAATATTCTTAAAGTGTTTAAGTGTTTGATCTTTGAGACAAAATTCCGGTAGAATAACAACGTTAATGGGGTTTTTCCCTTATCCAAATGAAGAAATGAATGAGGGTATTTATAGGATATGGTAGGTGAATTCGATACGTTGAATCGTAACATTGATCAATGACTAAAATTGAAGTTTTTTATATGTTGGTATTAAATGGCTTTTTCCATTGGTTTAAGCCCAAATAAAGGGTTTTATATTTCATTAATATGAGCCAAACCAAGAAAAATTAGATTAAACGAATCGATCCAATGGGCCCTACTCCAAGCCCACCGTACTAAATCTCTCTTGATCATCCCGATAATTTATAAACTTGACTCCTCAAGTCTTGTCACCTTAGCTTGATGAGTCAAATCCATTTAATCAATGAGTTTGAAGCTTAATATTAAATTTGACCCTCTACAGTATTATTGTAAGGGTTGTGCAAATGGGAATAAGATGGTAAATATAGGAAGGAAGGTAATATATTTGTGAATATTTGGAGTTGGGAATGCTGAGATGATGACATGGGTCAAGGGGGTTTGAGAAGAGGGTTAGCGTTAGACTAGAAGGGATTGGTAGTGTTAAGGGCGAGTGGTATGGTAAGGGAGGTCAATTAGGGTTTTGTTGAGGCGAGAATCTAAGTCGTGTAGAAGGTAATGTAAGAGACACCAAAGAGTTGGAGAGTAGAGACAAGAGGTTGCGATGGAGGGGAGAGGAGCAATAGTTAGTGCTTAGGGTTAAGAGTTGAAGGGGCTACAAGTTCTATGCAAGAGAGATAGGGGGTCAAATTGGCGGTAAGGCAGAGAGAGTGAGAGGCAGTAGTTAGCTAGAGGAGGGTAGGGTGTATACTACTAGCGGTTTCCATGGTCAATAATGGCTGCAATTTCTAGCAATTCTGTAAGCAGTAAACATGATGAAGGCTAAACAATGATAGTAAGGGAGAAAAAGAAAATTGGTTAAGGTTTCTAAAGCTCTAATAATACGATGTACAATTGTAGAATATGATTTATTTTGATAATAGTATTTGATTACAGTGTTTTACAATATACATGAATGTATAAATACATAGTATTGAGATGGTAACCTTAGGAAATGAAAAAAAAAAAAACAAAAAACAAAACAAATTTACCCTCGATAAAGACTAAATATATATTAGCGGTATTATACAAGATATACACAGTAATACTTATTACCATCCCTCCCTTAATTTTCATACCTATTCCTAGCTCTAGAGCCATAACATAAATCTTGCATGAGGACCACCCAGAAGGATTTTTTTCCTACCGTCTAATTAGTAATGATTATGTTTATATGGTATTGCTGTTAAATTTTGTCTAATTTGTCTATCCGCTTGTTGAATTTTGTGTTTTGTAGGATATACTTGTGTTGACGGTTTCAAATTTTATTATATTAATTTCTATATTTCTTTAATAATAATAATAACAATAATTACATAAATAAGAAATGTAAATTATCATCATTATATCTATCAATGATGTACGTATAAATAATATTATTCAGTTTTTAATAATAAAAATAATATTTTCCACTACATAGCTGATATTCGGTAATTTAATTTGCTTGTTGTAGGATCTTCTCGGAGACATCCCATAAAATTCGCTTGATAGCAATTATAGGACAGGTAAAGGTGCACCCATACGACCATCAAATTTAATTGCCGGCCAAAGGGTTTTCAAGCTTTAACCGTCCAATAAAAATTGACGGTTAAATCAAGACCCGTTCATCATGTATCGATGCACAAAGCAACCAATATGAAAATCTTAGTACTATTATAGGATTGTCTTTTGTTGACTACGCGAATTTGGTCTTTCTGCTCAACCATTTCGTACGTACAGAGACAGAAAAAAAATATATATATCCTTATATGCTTTCTCTCTTGCTCAATATACTCCCCGGTCCATTCCCCCCGTCAATGCCGCAATAAGAGCTAAAGTGTTTAGTATTTACAGCTCTAGTGCTCGTGCATGGATCCTGAAGTTTCCTCGTAATAATCTCCCATATTATAATTACTATGGCTCCTAACATATATCTTCGTATATTTAATTCCCGTCAATATATCTGATCATGCAGGTTCGAGACTAGCGAAATCGCATCACGTTTCGTGACATCGACTCCGTTGTTGTCGGATTCATGGAGGCTCTGCAACCTAGCCAATAAGACGTTGCCGAGGAGCTTCGCGACAGAGCGAATCGGAGACCTCGGGTACGTGGCCTTTTCGGGTGTCCATGAGGTACCGGCTGGTTTAGACGTGAATAGCTTGGTGGCTTTGGATTGTCCAAGCACTGACGGGCACTTTCTGCCTCTGAAGAAGACGCTCGATGGTCGTCGTGCAAACGGAGAAGAAGATGGGCAAGACCCAGTCATGGTACATGCTGGGATGCTTCGTCTCTTCATGTCTTTCTATGCGGTCCCAGTCTTTCAAAACCAGGTCAGTGCCTACACGAAAACAACCAACATCATGGGTACCACTGAGTTTTTTATTTAGCATGAAAAATGAAGGAATAAAAAAGAAAAAATAAATAAAAGATTTGTGATATGTGAAAAGTTTCAGTAGTATTTATATATCACGTGAATATTATCATTTGAGTATGGATAAAACTTTGATCATATATTTGAAAACATTTACAAAACTATGATTGTATTAAAAATTATAGACCATTGCCACCATCTACTGAAATATTTAATTAGCACGAAATGGTTAGAGTAAACCAATGAAGATAACATAAATATTAGTATATGGCAATTATACTATTGGCCCAATCCACTGGTCTATCGATACTATTGAGATATGATTCAGCATTGACTATCTACTGGTTGAGACTTTCATTAATTTCTTTTAGAGAACACCAACTCAAAGGAAAAGGAGATAATGGTGTCAATGCATATATCCAATGATCAATGCTTCTAGAATATATTTTTATATAAACGAAATTCATTTTTAATTTTTCCTAAAAAAAAAATGATAAAGATACGAAAAGGTCACAACTGAGAATTTGATCTGTGTCAGCGCTAGAGCACATGCATCAGTAATTTCTTTTTGTTTATTTTGTCCTGCAAATGAACCATATATGGCAGGATAAAAGAGAATCTACAGGACTAAAAGTGTTGCCTTTTTCTGTCTTGTTTTTTTTCATGCCACGGAAATGAACGGAGAGTCCGCCTAAACATAACCTAAGAGTCAAAGATCGGAGGAATCAGTTACAAATTTTTTGTGCAATATGAAGATGTATAACGGCTTTAGAACATGAAAAATAAATAAATAAAAAAACTAGAAAAATTCAAACAGTCGCAGTGAGAGGAAGGTAGATCATGCAGTAAGTTCTCTGCAAAAGGACTTGCTAAGAAGATTCCTAATAGTCATTAACATGGGACAGATACCTAATATAGCGTGTCTCTAGATCATGCACTCTTTCACAAGTGAAAAATGCACAAATACACGGTTTTTTTTTTTTTTTTTTATTTGAATAATTTCTAGTGAAAAATCACAATTTCGATAAGCATATCATTCATTTTGTAGCATAGGAAGGATGGATAATTAAGGTTGTATTTCGAGGAAAACAAAAATCGAGCACTAGATTATATTGGTCCTGCTCTAATCCTACCTACCTAAATCGAGTTCTAAAGATTAATTAATTAAACTACTCCTTTAATTAATTCTACCATTTGTAGCAAATAGACTACTAGTGGAGATATTCTATCTATAAAATGTGGGGTTACACGTGGCCATCCCTTAGATTACTATTTTTCATTAGTAGTGCTAGTACCATTAGAATAAATAAAGAGAATTTTACTTTGAAAACAATTTCTAATAGTTAACTTTGATTGCTGGATTCCATTATAGTCTAGTCTCGAATTGGCTCCAAAACATAATTAACGCACATAGGCCCCAGAGTCATCAACACTTCTAATCCATAAGTAGAAGCGCATAAAGTTTAGTCACAGTAGTGATGATAACTATAATGATGACATATACTATTATAGTAAAAGAGAATTTTACTTTGAAAATAATTATTAATAATCATAATTTCTATTGTTTGATTTCGGTGTAATCTAACCTGAAAATAGCTCCAAAACACAATTAAAGTACATAAGTTTAAGAGTCATCGATACTACTAACCTGTAAACAAAAGGATCTAAGATAAATTTAAAACCGTTTTCTACTTATCAAATATTAAAATAAGTTTTGTTCAGTTCACAATATGGTTTACTTTAATACTTAAGAGTAATTCTCATTGTAAGTTTAAAACCCCTATCTACTTATCAAAAGAAAAGAGAAACTATAGAAATGTCTTTGAATTCCTAATCCTTAATTTAGTTCTGAGCTTTAACTTTCGCTTAAGTGGCTTCATGTGTAAACAAGATATGTGCATGAGCATGACATAAGAGTAAAAAGATTGGATATGACTTTTAACAACCTTAGAATCAAATTTACACTTAATAATATGTGTATACATACATACATACAGACAAAGGGACGAAGAAAATAATAAAAACTCATGAACACGGGGATGAGGAATCCATGAAGAATTTTTGTCCTTACTAGGAAAGGTCCAGTGATTGATGCACAGCCGTGAATTTCAGACTTTTGAGTTAGTCAGAGTCATGACCAAAATTTATTCTCATCGGGCACACACTTCAATTTTTGTTTATACTACATGGTCCTCGTGTTGGTCTTTTATTTCAGCGATACTATTCCAAGATACTGAAAATAAAGGCATGGTTATTTGTTCAAACTTTTCGTCTTCTAATTTTTTGCATTTCACATTTTCTTGTATAATGCTTATGACAAACACAGCTTTAGGAGAACTATTTTTTATTTTTTTGCCTCCTTTTAACTGAGTAATAGTAAAAATTTAACAAAGAAACTACACTTTTTTAAGATGTGCTTTACTACCATAATAAAATATTGAATCAAAAGCCTGCGAAATAATATCCACTTAGATTTTTTTTTTTCCTTTTTTTTTTCTAGAAGGGCATCTATACAGTTACAATATAAACAAGAGACTTAGATAGTATTTAGTTAGTAGAATTAAACTGTATAAGAGGAGCCAGATAATACAACTAAAGAAAAATAAGACAATACAACACTCTTGTACCATGTATAATATATGTAGTAGTTAAATAAGAATTTTTGTGATTGAAAAAAATTTTAGAACTAAAAATGTCGATTATTTATATTCCCTCGATATTATGATTTGAAACTTGTATAGAGTTATTTGGAATTTTAAAGATATATTTATTCCATATTATATGAAATAGAGTTTTATACCTCTAGTATGTGGTATAAAATTTTTAACATTTGTCTAGCACATTAAAGATTTTTGTTCCAATACAAACCAAGTAATAGGCTAAAAAACTTGTTCAATGTTGTACCATAAAAATACGGCAACCAAACTACACTAATGTTTAGTTTGCAAAATCAATAAAAAATGGAATGAATTGAAATTGTATTAGGAATAGAATTACAAATACACTCCTATATTTGGAAAAGCCTAGAAAATTCTCTATTTTACTTCAATATTATAATTGATTGCAACATATTTAGAATTGGATGGAATATTTATATAGTAATATTTATCCAATATGCCATAACTGTTTAATGCCATAAATATTCTATTTTAGATTGAAGGTTAAATAATTGATTTCAAAATTCTTATAGATAAAAATATTTTTTTTAAGCCAAAATCGCTGAATTTAAGGAATTGCAATCCAATTTTTTTTAAAAGAATTTTAGACAAGGAAAAGAGAATGGAATGTACGGTTGCAATACCGATTCCCACATCAATACCAATAGTTTAAATGCGTGCTTGTTTCATATGGTGCTGGAGTCATTTTGATAATGTAGTCGTGTCACTGAAAGAACCTGCCTCAGACACACCTCCACCCACCGGGCTATCGTATTATCTTGATGCACGTCTCGTTAACTGTGGAAAATGAGGGAGTGCGGATGGCTAAAGTATGAAACTCAATTAACCCAGGATAAAGATAACAAAAATGTCTCTGCTTTTAAGTTTGGAAAATTTAATGTTTAGATTTATAATTTTTGTAATTTAGTATTTCTTATTTTATTTTGGTTTCAATTTAATGTCTCTTTTAACAGTAAAATTAATTATCATTACAGTTGTTTACATTTTAATGTGTATACTTTAGTTATAATTGCACATCAGTGTTTGTACTTTAAATTTACATTTTTAATGATTGTTCACATGTTAATTTATTTAAAATCATTTTTTTTATTTTCTTTAATTAATATATCATTTTCAAAACTAAAGCAGTTTGTTTAAATCTAATAATTTCAACCATTCATGCTTTTTATAATGTTAAAGACTTAATATCTATTTTTATTTAAAAATAAGATCTATTATGTGTTGGCTACATAAATTAAGTAAAACTTTAAATGGTCATAATTTGTAAATTAAGTCCCATTTGACCTTACAACATGAATTTTCTGACTTATCAAAAAATATATCTCTATATTATAATATTTTGATGTATATATGGTAATGTCATAATACTAATTTTTATAACTTTACAATCTTATTATTTATCAATCAAACATCGTACAACCACAATTACATAGTAGTTAAAAAACTTAAATTATATGTCATTTAAAAAAAATTAACTTAAAATTATAAGTATATTTGTGTAAATCTATACATGTTCTCTACATTACAATTAACTTTACTATTATGAATTTATGTATTTTTAGTTTAAGTGTACTTGTCTAAAAATTTACATTTTCCTTGCATTATAATTTATCTTACTTTTATAAATTTGTTTATTTTTATTTTAAATGACCTTTATATGTTGTAGACATGTTTTTATTTTATAATTTAACCAAAAATTTATAATAATATATTATTTATAAATTTTTATAACCCTTAATGTCATCATAAAATTATAAGATTATGTTCCTTAAAATTTTATAATGGTTATAATATTAAAATCATATTGATTTTCAAAAAATACAAAAAAAAAAAACTCAAATAAAATTGCTTAGGGAAAAAGGACAATTTTTAAATATATAATTTTAAGGCAAACTAATATAGTAAGGATATAAAAATTTAAAAATAATATATTATTGCAAAAATTTTTGGTAAAATTATATAATAAAAACATATCTACAACACATAAAGGTCATTTAAAATAAAAAGAAACAAATTTATAAAAGTAAGATCAATTATAATATAAAGAAAATGTAATGATTTAGATAAGTACACTTAAAATTTTGATTTTTAAATAATAATTTTTAGGTAGCACATAATTAAGGCTTTCAAACCATTCTATAATTACGGTTGTACGATATTTGATTTGTAAATTATGAGATTATAAAGTTATAAAAATCAGTATCAAGATACTACCAAATATATAACAAAATATTACTATATAAAAATATATTGTTTGGAAAGTCAAAAAATTGATGTTATAAAATCAAATGAAACTTAATTTACAAGTGCTGACCATTTCAAAATTCTATTTAATTCATGCACCCAACACATAATAGATCTTATTTTCAAATAAAAATAGATTTTGAGACTTTAACATTAGAAGATTTTTTAAAATTAAAAATCATATGTAAAAATCATATACAATTGGAATTATTAGATATAAACAAATTCTTTTAATTTCAAAAATGATATATTAATTAAGGAAAATCAAAAAATGATTTTAAATAAATTAACAAGTCAACTAACTCAAAATGCATCAAATAGAAAGTACAAATACCAGAATATAATCATAATTAAAATATAGATACTAAAATGCAAAAGACTATGACAATCATTAACTTTATTGTTAATGGAGAGACTAAATTAAAGCCAAATCAAAAGAAGAAGTACTAAATCATAAAAAATAAAAGTTTAAACATTAAATTGCCTAAAGTTAAAAGTATAGGAACTTCAGTTACCTTTAACCCAACTTAATTCCACAAAGAAAACTCACTAATTTATAGTATAAAGCAAATGGAGCACTCCTAGTGTTTTATAATCTAAAAATAGTAAAGGATGGTTCATGTGCTTGAGAAATAAAGTACTATTTGACATGAAATGTATTAGTAAATTTTAAAAATGGTAATTTTTTTATTTTAACCTAGTCTTTTTATACTAAGACCATTATAATTTAGTAATATAAATATTAGCCTTTTGATAAGATGGACTGTATTCAATTTCCTTCTCTTTCGAAATTGTAATATAATAATTGGCCCAAAAAGTTAGCCTTTAACAAGTATTATTGTATACAATATTGTCAAACTTAAGTTAACTCACCTGATCTAACCTAATTCTCATAAAAACCCACCAAGTTTTTTTAAGTTAGAATATATTATTTTCTTTTATATTTTGTAGAAAATGTATCAATTTACTTAACAAATAAATATAGATCAAAGAAAATTAAAAAAAAAAACTGTAAAAAGCTTTTGACTTTCAATTCTCTAGAATATAAAGTAATTTTTATTACTTCATAAGTTAATATAAATTACATTATAATATTTTCATTAACCTCAGTTCAATATTGGTTCGACCTCGGTTGATCCTCCCAATCCTTAATCTCTTCTTACTCTCAAGCTAATCTTTCAGTTTGGATTTGACAACATTGGTTATATAACCTACTACAAAAATCCTCATATTTTTTTCAAGCTATTGCAACTTAAGTATACACATACCATTATAATATAAACAAAGAAATAATAAATATAATAATCTAGATATAAGAGTTCAGAAAACATCAACTGCTCATTAAGGTATTCATAGATCGATTTAGTTTGGTATTTAAGTTAGATTGAACTAAACAACATTTTAAATTATTTCAACCCCTAATGAACAAAACTACTTTTAATGATTCAAAGTTCTTAGCCAAATCACTATGCAGTTGGATTTGGTTAGAACCTCTTACAAAGCATCTAATTGTTTTAATAACATTTCACTATACATAATATATATCCAACTTTGTTGTTTATTTATACAATTTAACACAAGATTTCGAGTACAAGATTTTAAAAATTAAATTATAGTCACATCTATGCATATAATAGAATTGTGGATAATAGTTATACCTCAAATAAATTCATTTGTTAGTTTGTGGTATCTCGTAAATAGAAAGTAACGAAATTTTAATCATCGATATGTTTTTCCATGTAATAGCTTGAAGTTTGTCAAAACTCGATGAGAGCACTTTGAGATAAAACCATACAATGTACCATGCTAATATGGTTCTTGGTTTGGCTTTACTTAATGATTAGCCTTAGTACAAAAGAAAAACTAAGAACACATTTCATTGACCTTATAACGGTTCAATAAAATAATTATTCATTCCCTACAAACTTATTCATATGTTTGATTGGTGAAGTAGTTATTTCATGGAATTCCTAATATTGCAAAGTGAGTGCAAAACTAATAAATGGGTAGATCTTGGTATGTCTATTTTTAAGCAGCAATCTTTATTGAGAGTGTGACATATTAAAAATTGAGTTTGCATATGAGACTGCTTTATTATATCTCTTACCTGTAGTGGAGATATTATTTGATAACATAGCAGATATTATTTGACAAAGATTATGCTGATGATGGAAAGATTGAGCGAAAATGTCGTTTTGCTTGCAGCTATCCACTTTATTGCAGAATTGCAAGTCAATTGTGATTACAGGCCATTCTCTAGGAGGAACCACTGCATCTCTTGCAACTCTTTGGCTCCTTTCCTACCTCCAAACCAACTTCTTATCTACCTCAGTCCTATGCATCACTTTTGGCTCCCCATTGCTTGGCAACGAATCACTTACCCGAGCCATTCTTCGTGAAAGATGGGGTGGCAACTTTTGCCATGTTGTTTCAAGACACGACCTCATGCCAAGGCTACTATTTGCACCCCACCACACTATCCTAGACCAGTTCTGGCAGTTCTCAATGGCTTTACTTCACTTTGGAGTAGCCACATTCCAGTATCCAGATGAAGACATAACAAGATTGTTTCAATTCGTGCTGTGCCACACTAGAATGGCTGCACAAGCTGAAGAAGGATCAAGAGGGAAGTCGTTTTGGCCATTCGGGAACTACTTGCTTTGTTCCAATGAAGGAGCTATTTGTATGGATAATGCACCATCCGTTATCAAGATGCTACAATTGATGCTTGAGACAAGTTCTCCAATTTCTAGTATAGAGGATCACTTCAAATACGGGGACTACATCGGAAAACTTTATCTTCAGTCTTTGAAGAGAAGGGGTTCCAAGGAAGGAAATCTCTCAGAGTCCAGCTATGATGCTAGTGTTGCATTGGCACTACAATCCTCGGAAACACATAAACAGGTAGCTTTTTATGTTTTCAACTAAGATACGGGTATTGTAATGAGAAAGAAAGAAAAGTATCTTGCAACAGTTTGGCAAGGCGAAACTCTCTGTTAATCTCTACTCTGACTTACTTCTTCAATCACTGCACAGGGTTTCATGTCGGAGATGGTCAAGGACTGCCTTATAATGGCCAAGCGAATGGGGGGGCGTCCACCGAACCTTGTCAATGCTAATTTAGCTATAAGACTATCAAAGGTCACACCATACAGGGCAGAGATTGAGTGGTATAAAGTGAGCTGTGATGCATCTGCGGAACAACTCGGATACTATGATTCTTTCAAGCATAGGGGAGCGTCTAAGCGAGAATTCAAAGTCAATATGAATAGATTCAAGCTTGCGGCATTGTGGGATGATGTCATCCGTATGATGGAAGAGAATGAACTGCCCGCTGATTTCCTTAAAAGAGAAAAGTGGGTGAATGCAGCGCATTCCTATAAACTCCTTGTTGAACCACTGGATATCGCAGAATACTACCGAACATCAGAGCACCAAAGGAAAGGTCATTATATACAGAATGGACGGGCAAGAAGGTATGAGATATTTGATAGGTGGTGGAAAGAAAGGGCAGATGAAACAATTTATAAGAGGACTAAATTTGCAGGCTTGACTCAAGATTCGTGCTTTTGGGGAAAAGTAGAAGAAGCAAGGGATTGGCTAGGTACCTTAAAGAGTGACCTTTCCAATCTTGATAAACTCTGGTGGAAACTTATTGACTTCGAGAATTATGCAGCCAATTTGGTGGATAGTATGGCAGTGTCTAAAGATGTCGTGGCTAAGAATTCAAGCTATAGTTTGTGGGTGGAAGACTGGAAAGCATTGAAGTTGCAGTTTCAGCAGCAACCTGAGTCCTCTTTTCCTCTAGATGGAGGACCGTAGTCTTAGCTGCAGCCGATTCCAGACTGCATTCGTGTAGGAAATAGCATGAAATATTGATTAAGACCACGACCAAGTTATCTGTAAGATTAGGATCATAGGTGTACATATGAGATGGAACTCACCTCTTAAATTTGAAGTAGAGAGACTCCTGTCCTGCTGTGTAATATTTTTAATGAAAGCATAACGGAATCATCTAAAATTGTCAATTGTGGTTGTATATTTGAGTCATTAGAGTAACTATCACCAGAGTACGAGGAAATAAGAACGAGACAATGAGAACAAGGACGTCACAAGATGCGGGGACAAAAAGATCCCAGGGGAGAACAGATGGTGGAGTTGAAGAAGATAAGTACTATTTTTGTCAGATTCATTACCCCTGAAGTTTCCATACAAAAATCCTGTATAATTTGATTACGTGGCTACTGAAGTTACATTGCAAGAGAGCTGGAGAATAAACCTATGTTGTTTAAATGTACGAGAGAAAGTACAAACATAAACCTGCCAATTGGCTACACTTTTCCATTTTGCATATCAATGTTCCTAACAGGCCCTTTGAACCATCTCCTTGCATCACATACCCACCATAGCATTATAAGACCCAAACCAACACCCAAAGCAACAGGTGCATAATTGAATGTATCCCAAGTAATTGGATATAGAGTTGGCAAAAGAAAGACTGAGCACGTATAACATATCCATGAAAATGCTATCAAACAAATTGGCCTGCTTGCTTTTCCCAAGTAAAATGGCCCAGGTTTGAAGTTCTTCTCCGCCATGACCATCCTAGCAAATATAGGAACCGCATAGCCACCAACCCATCCAATTGTGCATATCGAAGTTATGGCAGTGAAGACTACATTTACTTTTAATATAGGAAGTCCAAGAAGAATGCAAATGGCAGCACATAGCCATACTGCATTTGATGGGACTTTGTGCTTGGGATGCACCTGTCTCCAGATGGTAGAAAATGGAACACCTTTGTCCCTTGATAATGCATATACCTAGCAACAAAAGGCATATCTAATCATATGGAACTGAATATCGATAAACTGATTTCTCGAGTGGCAAGTTCTCATGTTGACATCCGAAGTAAATTGACATGAAATCAACTGGTGAATCTGTAATGCATCATTCTTTATGAAGAAAATGAATCTCACAAGAGAAAAAGGAGAAAAACTAACCACTCTGGCTGCACTGGTTGTGATTGAAAGCCCACCAAAGAAAAAAGAACCCCAAATGATAAATAGCAGTATGATTGCTCCAGTAGCATTATGATACCTCCCATGGAATGCATCATAGAGTATTTGAGCTGGGACAAATGCTCCTGCAGTCTCATTACTCGGATCATAGAGATAGTTAAAATCCTGAAATTTAAAGCAGAAGAAGACATATATCTCTCACAAACAGTCTTCATAGAATACTAAGCACAAAAGAGATGAAAGTCCTGTTGTTCTAATGCACCTGAATGCTGAAAGTAAGTGCCAAGATGTAGGCCCATCCGATTACTGAAATAATTCCTATGCTTGAAAGAATTGCAATAGGACCATTCTTATCTGCACCTCTAGTTTCTTCAGTAAGATGTGCGGCTGCATCATATCCATACAGAGAGTACTGACTGACAAGAAATGATAAAATTACTGCATAAGGTTTGCTTGATATTCCAGTTGATGTAGGTGCAGTTTCTAAATGTGAAAACACAAAGGACGCAGATTGTGTTGTCATAGCTACCAGGGGAAGCATAATAACAATGGCAATTCCTCCAATAAGCTGAGGAGAAAGAGTAAAAGAGTGCGATTAATAGGTAAATCATAACTGAAACATCTCTCATACACAAATGAGGATGATGTGTATAACATACTTGCCACCATATGGAAATAATGTCGATGAAGGCAATGACTTCAAGTGCGAACGTATTCAGAACTGCCCATATGATTGTGAGACCCATGTACATACATAAGAATAACCACTTTGGAGCAAAGTAACCTCCATCCTTGTTTGTGCCAGTGCATAACAATAGGATGCTCTGCAGGGTTTGTGATCCTGCATATGCCTTCCAAAACAGAAAATTTAGACAAATAATGACACCATCACACTAGTTGTTCTAACTGACAGCAAGTGGCTTTTGTTGTAACAACTAACTTAAACCACACAAATTTCGTGAAAGAAAACTGAGAAGAACACCTTAGTGGAAACTGAAAACCAAGAATGAATCGCATGAAACTACCTGAGTACCAATTCCAGCAATGAGTCCAATAGTCTCAAGCCAAGCACAGCACCATGAAGCAAATGGCCCCCATTTTGGACCGGCAAGGTGAGCAGCCCAAAAGTAAAGAGAACCAGTAGTCTGTTCAAGAGACAACAGAGTTCATGCAAATGCATCAGAAAATATGATTTTGAAATCTCAAGAAAATCACCTAAATGTATGACCACAACTTGAACCAAACAATTAAGTGAAACAAACAAAAAGGAGTTACCGTCTAATGTCATGTTAGACATTAAAGACGGTCAAAAATCTCACTCAAAAATGGGAAGATCCATAATGTGTTTGCTTTTTATTGCTAGATTTATCCATTGACACTCCAATCACTTGTGGCTGGTGGTGTGTTTTTTACTGAAGTTCTGCCGAGTGGACAAGCTAATCAAATAGGAATGAAATGACAGGCAGGGGATTTAAACTCTTTCGAATTTGATTATATGTTAAAATTTAGTTCAACAATTAACTAATTTAAAAGATTAAACTTGTGATTATAGTGTGGCATTGTATATATATTGTTTGGCAATTACTATTAAATAAGGAAAGGCAAGAATACTTTTCTGATTTATGGCACATATTATTCAACTACTATCAAACTGTCCATGTTTGCAATTCACGCTCGTTCTTTTACAATGAATAGGCAAATATCAAATGGAGCTCATTTCTTGACATTTGACAATATTTCATTTCTTAATAGTGATTATTCGATCTCAAAATTAGGTCATGCTCTTTAAACATTTCAGTTTCAGCAATGGAACTCACAATAAGAGAGCTAATATAGCAAATATGGGCAGTACATAAGAAACGTATTGAATCGAATCTTTTTATGGGACTCATGCTTTCGAACATCTCTAGGTATTATTAACCTTCCAAGTTAACTCATGATAACGTCTTCAATGTGGTGACTTTCACTCTGAGAAATCAAACATTGCAAAAGTTTTGGTAAAAGATGTATCAGACAAACCGGGAAAGAGGAACAGATCTCTGCCATAGCTATACCAACAAACCAAGTGAAACATGTTACCACCACCCATCCCCACACTAAACTTGCAGGA
This sequence comes from Lumnitzera racemosa, assembly GCA_024138005.1. Taxonomy (NCBI): domain Eukaryota; kingdom Viridiplantae; phylum Streptophyta; class Magnoliopsida; order Myrtales; family Combretaceae; genus Lumnitzera; species Lumnitzera racemosa. The sequence goes on from JAMXBC010000008.1 coordinate 25,509,538, forward strand.
CCTGCATATAGAAGGCTTGAACCATACAGTGGAGTGATTCCTGTAAAAAGTGTCATTGTTGAGAATGATATTGCCAGTGTTTTGAACAGAGTCTGCAACAGGGGAAAACAAAAGGAGACGAAAAGTTCAGTATCATGACATCTAAACAACAATATCATAAACATCCCCATCATAACTCAACACTCCAAGAATAAAAATTCATCGCTAAACATCACGGTACATGAAGAAGGAAACTTTTGCACCAATCTTTCACGGAAAACATTTTTTGGGTTTAAGAATAAACAATATGTAACGAACTAGGAAAACAATGAATGACAAATATGATTTAGTCTTCAGAATGAAATTCGTATTCTTCCACTCTTTTTCTCATGAAAGCCTTAACCACCACCATCAATGGCCGGATAACGCCATCATCTCACATCTCATGCGTCAACTCTGAATATTAGTTACTACCCAAGATGCATTAGTGCTAGATGATAACCGATATTTCTGCACAAATCATACTCAACTCACTTCAAACTTACCATTTCTCTTCTAAGCTCTTGCTTATATCCGAGCTCATTAAGTCTCTTCTCTCCAGAATCCATGGCTTCCATTTCCGTTTCCTCTGACCCCATCAGATCAAAACAGCACGTATGTCACCTGGTGATGAGTAAGTACATAAAAATTTGACAACCCAGTTCATTTAAAGTTGCTTCCTAAAGAAAGAGAAAAACGTTGACTTGTACACATCATTATATGTTTATGGCATAATTACAAATACACTTGCACTCTCCATTACTTTCGAAAATGTGAAAATAACATTAAAATATGCTAAAGTCTTTGAATGGGGTGTTTTTTTGAATGGTTTGGAGGTTAGTTATGACTTTGAAAGTTCATTACAAAAGTCGAAGCAAAAGAAGAAAAGGTGGTCATGAATACGTTGCCGAAAGTTGCCGTATATGAATTCTCGCTACTGCTTCCCTCGTTCCCCCTTCCCGCAAAAATGGTAAGACCAGATGATCTTTGTTCTAAGAAAGTATACATCTGTATTTTTTTTTTTTTTCTCGCCTTTGTTTATGTACCATTTGTTTTAAGAAAAATTATCGGTTAATATAAAATAATTTTTTATTTTAAATTATTTTTCGAAAAAAAAAATATGTTCTCATATATTCTACTTATATAAATTATGTTAAAAAACATTCTTTAATATTTGATATATGGATATTATGTAACTAGAGGTATAATTTTTCATGTTAAATTGCAAACTTTTAAAATAAAATGACAAAAAGAAAATTTAATGAAAAATTACATAAAATCAAAAAAATAAAAATAGAAATGAGAAAATGGGAAGAAATTAAATATATATATATATATATATTTCAACTATCCTAAGATTAGATAATACCTAATTATAACCCATTTAAAAAAAGTTATTCGAACCTTATAAGTTGGTGAATCGCCACTTACTATTACAGATATCATTTTTCAGTTATTCCAAATAAAAAATAATAAGTCATGATCATGAGAATCACACGATTGACCAAAAATATGTTCTCTCTTTTATTTCTAAATTTTTGTTAATTTTTCTCTTTTTTATAATTTCTCACACATATTTTATTTTCTATAATTGATATTTCAAAAAAAAAAAAAACAAAAAGAGAAGACACAAGATTTCGAAAGCTTCCTATTTTGTCTTGTTAAAAGTAAATGACCAGTTATATATAGGTGACTCCTCCATTAATTTTTATGATAAATATTTAATGAAACTAATATACATATATCTCATCTTTCACACGTGATCAATTATCATATACGTCAAAAATTTAATGACAGTACACCATCTGTCACCCATCAAAAGTTTGTATCTTCATATGCAAGGTCTTTGAACCACAGCAAGTACAAATGCAGAAGCATGTCATGAGAGGGTCAGACCGATTATATTTTAGACAAGAACAATTCTCAAAAATAATATCTGCTTATTTATATAATCATTTCATTAAGATATGCACTTGTTCTATCATTCAATAGCAAGGATAGCTAGTTTATAAACTCTATAAACAGTACATATAAAGGCTTTTCGTTAATGTTATTGCATTTGTTGTCCCTTTAATTGAGTTTCTTTTTTTTTTTTTTCTTCTTGTTTCTTTTTGACCACATCCCTTTTGGACTTTAAAATTAGAAATTTACTAATGAAAAATATGTAAATCATTTATGCGTTTAGTCGCATAGAATGAGCTTTCCAAGCCAATTATAAAACATCTCCTTATTACACCGTTTTGTTGCTATTTCCCACAAGTCAATTCCACAGCAATCCACGTTCCTTTTCTTCCTCGCATTCTCATTCATAACTTGAGCTAGAAAATTGTGATTCTATACTTTTTTTCTTTTTTCTTTTTTTTCTCCCAGCGCTCCCATTCACATTCAAAAATTACCCTCATTGCCCTTCAACAATATTTTCTGATTTTTTTTTTTCTTTTCTATGAGAATATTTTGAGTATTTTTATTTTAAATCAATTATACTCAATAAAATACTATAATATCTATTCATCACTCATTACACTATTATTCTATTTATAAGTAATTATAATTCAATTACTCTGATATCAATGCGGACTTAGCGAAGAATTGCTTTATTTCACCTCACGTGCTTTATAGAAATATTATCCATGTCATTAATTAAAACAATCTATTTCGTTTTTTTTTTCTTTTTTGTTTATTATCTTTTGACTTCTTTAAAGATACAGATGTGTGAAACTTGTTCAAAGAATGTGAAAGCAAACAATTAGCAACTTTTTAGAAAAGGAGGACACAGTGGAATATTTTTTTCTTTCCCGGCGGCCAAGCTGAAGGGGGAGCAAGATAATTGTTCGTGGCATGTACAAAACAGCAAAATCCATACTTATTTTAAAAACTCATAAATAAAACTCTCTCTCTTTATATAAAAGCAACTCAAGCCAAAATTTTAATTACTAATCAATGGCTTTATAACTTAATGAGATAAATATTTATCTCCTTTAGGTAAACCATGTTCAAATTCTCCTTTCGCCGTTATAATCAAGGAAAAAAAAAACTACTAAAATACAACCTTGATATTGGAAAATGTCTAGGGAAATTTTGCGGAAAAATAAAAGAAAAAAAAAAGTCTTGGGAACATGAGTGGGTATGACGGCTTTGAAATATCTTCATGGCTTCTTGATATTACTTTATACAAACAACACACGTATGCAAGTCCAGTGCCACTTGCATATGGGTCAACGGTGACATAAAAAATACGTGTATCTTGTAGTTTGATAGAGATCCGGATTTACTCTTTTTAGTCAAACATTATCGTTATTATTTTTTTTTTTTATGCCGGTCGTTCAACGTTATTCAATTGCATAAACTAATCACTTTGTTGTATAATAACATGTAAAACGCAAGTTAATAACTAGATCGATAAAAGAATTAAAGAAAAATAAAGGAATTTATTATTTTCAGATATAATATAGCTTATAATTTACTAAGGATGGTAGAGATAATATTCGAGAGAGAAAATATTCAAACTTTCTACTATCCTTTATTTCAAATAAAAATATTACTCAATTTCATATCGTTTGTTTACTAAAACATCACATTAGTTTTTCTTCACAAATAAAAAAATTACGATCCTCAACCAAATACTAACCCTAATTAAGATTCATAATAATTTAATATGAGTTTCAATAAAGAATTGATCTTTATATATTTCTTAAGTAAGTTTCCTTTATTTATTATATTCTTCGTAAGTTATATTTTCTTTAGGTTTTTCTTTTAAGTTTCAAAAGAAAGTGTTGTAATTGTCACTGTAGTAATTATCAATATAGTGACGGCAATGACTAATAACTGTTGGTTGGATCATAAAATTATCGTATTGATGGTGTTGCATACACGTACGAGTAATGTTGGGTGTTCAATTCAACATATGAGTATGGAATATTTGTATGTATATTATAGCTGTATATATAAATACATGCATCATGTATGTATGCTTAATGCATGTGGGTGTACATCGAGATGTGTGTGTGTCAGGTGTATGTATATAATGTGTGTTTGTATGTTGATAGTGTGAATGATGTATATGTGTGGGGATTGGGGGGGGGGGGGTGGTGTTTGGATGAGAAAGAGAAGAGGGGAAGAGAGGAAAGGGGGTGAGAGGGGGAAAGAGAGAGAAGAAAGAAATGGGTGAGTGAGCAAGAGAGGAAGTGTTAGGAGGGAAAGAAAATAATATTATATTATTATATATAAAATGTATGTATTATGAATGTTATGTATATATATTAAATAAATGTAATATAAAATAATGTATATATTATGTACCGTTTATGTGTGTGCATAAGTATTAATGTGTATATATTATGGAATATTGAAAAGTATATTGAAGGATATGAAAAAAATATGTAGAGTGCAGTTTGAATACTCAAATGTTGAGGCTAAGGGTTAAATCAAAACAAAAAAAAAATGTTGAGTTGAATTGAGTTTTAAATTTAGTATTTGTATTTATGATCAAGTACTAAGAGTCGCATGCTGTCAGACCTTGTTGATATAGGAGTATTAGGTATGAAATATATGTTTGATAATTATGTATGCTAAGTTAGTGTACATTAACCGGATTTAAATGAAACTCAGACTTAATTGTTTACTACTTGTACTTGGTTTCAACCTCCTACTGAATAGGTCTAGTGGTATTGATGAGACACCTGATGATCTTTATGCAATGCTGTACCTAGTAGAGTCCCACACTTTAAGGACCTAAGTAGATTTAAGATAATTTTAGCACTCGAGTATTGGTAAGTACCCGATACCAATACCTATATAGTATTTACATATTATATGTGTATAAAGGTTATAAGTAACCACAAGTCTCAAGACATCGAGACTATACTATTCATGGACTTAAATAACAAGATTTAAAATTGATTATTTGTTGCATTTATAATGATACCCGTATGTGCACTTGACTTGTTACTTGCATTTCATAACCATGTGTATAATATCAGGTATTGGGTATTAACTCGCCCTATAGGGATTGCTATTTTTCATATGTAGGTTTAAATATTATTGACAATGTGAAGCATTATGATGATACGAATAAAGGTTAGGCCTATGCTATCTTGAGCTATGAGCTCTTTATTTTAGTTGTATAGATTATATTAGATATTTATTGTACTTGGTGGATTGAGTGATTTATTATACCACTTATAGTTGTAAATTGAAGAGAAATTATTTATTATGAGAGTTGCGGATTTATATTTAGTTATGGAATTTAAATAGGTTATAAATTCCTAGACATCTAACATGTCAATAGAGGATAGGGACATGTAGCAAGCTATAGTATCTCAAGTTTTGGGGCGTTACATAATCGGTCGAGTTAGCTTATTATGTTTATTAAATTAGTTTTAACAAAATATTTCGTAAAATCCTCTACATGGCTAAGGATTTCATGACCTTGTGTTATAACTATTTTTCCATTAGAATGGAACACCCTTAATTTCCTGCCATTATGAAATATAATATATATATATATAGATTTTTTAAAAATTATAAGAAAAGGGGCCTTATAGAGTATCAATTTGAAATGCCTAATTTATATGTTTGTGTTACTTGGCTTACTATCCATTTATTTAAACAATTAATACATAGCCCATTATCCATTTAATTAGCTGTTTAATTTGCATGATATTTGTAAAGTAAATAAAGTTTATTTTCTGTATTTCTTTCGGATAAAGTATATTATTTCCTAATTTATTTTACGTTTTCTTCTTTCTTAAAATTTGAAAAGCATGAGAAAAGTATTTTCTTAATTCACTTTAGGAGGAAAAATCATGAAGAAAATATGCGCTCATGAAATAATACTCTCTATATGATTATATAATATATAATATTAGGTATCTACTTTACCACTTGGAATTTGGTCCAATTAATAAGTATTCTTGAAACTTGTTAAAGGCTCAAAATGAAACTGTCCATAGTTTTCGATAACGACTATATACATTTTTCACTTGTTTACTCCACCGCATAGTGTTTACACGTATGAGAATGAGAGATAGGAGAGAAGGAGAATATGATTAAGTTAGGCACACTTATCAAGGACCTATCAATAGCTAAGCATGTAAGCAAAATCACGTAGGTTATCTTAGTTCATGATAATGCTTTTACTTCTTTCCATATCCAGGAGCAAAAGTAAGCAAATGGTGTTCGGTTTGTTTAAACATTAATACCTCTTTAGTAAAAACACAATTTGTGACCCACTAGTTCTTTTCGTTTCTTTTTCGTTCATTTTTTTTCTTTTCGTCTTTTCTTTTCTTTTCTTTTCTTATTTAATATTTACTCAAACTATCTTGGACTTATCGAAAAGGTACAATTATCGAGGCATACTAGATATGTGTATGCTCATATGAGTTTATAGACTCGACAACTAGTTTCAAGGGGTTAATTGTAAACACTTTCACAAAACTGAACACAATAAAAAGGTTAATTTCCATTACATCAAGTAATTCTATTTTAGCGAAAAAAAAAAAAAAAAATTCACATCTCACGACCGCTTCCTACACCTTCATAAGGTTGATACGGAAGATTGATACGGAAGATTGATACGACAATGTCATCCAAGGATTGAATGAAAGAAAAATTTAAGGGAACGTGAAGAGGAGTGGACGCAAGAGGCGATCGGGTGTTAGCTGATGTAGATGAACTAGAAGTGCTTACAACGAGTAGGCTCTTTGATGGAATCATAGATGTAGGCATTTCCGCAAATATGCTTAGTTAGTGATATGTAGAAGGGGGAAAAAAAATAAATAAATAAATAAATAAAAAAGACATGTGTTTTGCACGAGTTGCCTAAATAAGCTAATGCTAGAGCTAATGGATTTAATGAACGAGCAGATGAAGCAAGACACTGGCACAGCCAACTAGCAGAGCACCACTCAGAAGCTTAACCTGCTATCCAAAGACAGGCCCCAAGTACCTTAATAATCAACTAGCCAGCATTCACCAGGAACAAAACGAGCTCCAGAGTTCACAGATGCCCCAGTATTCAAGCATCCAACCTCGATATAGCATGCATGAGCTGTTTAAGCATAATCCAATTAGAACTAATGTACCTTGAATTGGACAGCGCTTCCAAGTTCCTATCCAGTATCATTTTTAAATGTCCCCACCAGCCAAGTGCTACTGTGTATGTTGAGCACCATGGGCTCTACATTTTGTTCATCTAATTCCTATTTGCCATTATGTAATTGGCTAAGCGAAATGGAGGAAGAAAAAGCATCTCTTCAATCCTAAAAGGACTAATGCGCAAAAGTAAAGCTGTATCAACATTTGAATGACCCAATACCAGACCCAACTCCCCCCTCCCCAGTCCCCAGTATGAATAGAAGCACAGAATGTATATAGTTTATCTTGGAGATTTCTAATTCTCCCCAAAGAGCTTACTTATTCTATTTGGTAAAGGTAGGACACAAGAACTGAAAGTTTTACCCAAGGCATAATATGGAAACATCCACTTAATAGCCATACAGAGTTATCATGTAAGATAGAGACAAAAGTCTTCCCAGCAAAAGTAAGTGAAAATTGGGAAATTAATATTCATTCAAGATAAGAAGTTCCGCTCACTCTTTCAAAAAGTTATATTCTAGAAATAACTAACTTCAGGAAGAAAAAGGTTACGATTCCAAAATTAAACAAAAATTGTGATCATAGAAGCAAAGATTAGGCTACTCACTATGCTTATTACAACTTTTCGTATGAAGAATAAAATTTCTATGTAAAATGCCGTAGCAAACACCTTACCAGAAGACAACACGAAAAGTTCTCAAGTCTAGGCTGAGTGAATATATGACAAAATTAGCAGTACCATGGGATGATATGGAGCCTTTTGCTAAGCAATAATAAATCAGAAGAGCAAAATTAATGGCTGCTGCAATAAACAATAGCTAGTTGCCTTCACAATCTAAGAAGAAAGATGTAAGCTAATAGAAAATGCCGAAGTTTATATATCTAAAGGACGTTACAGAATTTGAGTCAGAAGTTTGAGGTTATATGCATTTGGTAAGAAGTGCAATAATCCATTACCTTTCTTGCTGGCAACAAAAACTTCATTAGACAGAATATTTGATATCAACAGGCAGAATTTGTATTACCTTCAATGAAATGTACAGATTAGTCCAACAAAACTTGCATGCTGTTCCTAAACTCCATACACAATGCAACCCTGCAAACCACCTGAAATATGGAGAACAGTAAAATGAGATGCTCGAGACAATGTGATTGGACATCCAAGAATAAAAAAAGGGGTCCCATAAGTAACTTATGGCTCGATGTTTATCATTCAGCGGTAGTTGCTGTGATTTGTGCATACATTGCACTTAGAATGCTTTTAAAATTAAAAAAACAAATAACACTGCAATGTTGAAAACCATAAAAAAATATTGAGCACAATCATGCAAGCATCATTTGCATTTACTTAAAACAGTTATTTACTCGCAATTTATATAGTCAGGAATAAAATCCACTTGTGACTTAGGTCAGAATCACCCTTGTCTTTCTTTCTAAGATGTCACAGTAAGCTTGCTCCACAGAGGTTACAAAATGTTGTTACAACAAATTTCTGAGCTCACTTACTCATAAAAGAAAATTTTTCTGAGTGCTCTCTGGATTTTCTTTTCAAAATCTAAACAGCAAGTTAGCTGACTAGACACTCTTCTCCTCAAAACATGTTGGAAAATGAATGAAGAGCATTTCCAAAGACCCATAGACCTTTTTTTTTTTTTTTCCTTCTTTTTATTGGCCAACTGACTGGCAGCACAAAATGCAAAATAATAACATCAATTTTTGCACTCTGATACTATGTAGTTGGAGCAGCATCAAAGGAATGGAGAACTTCCTCCAACATTGTCCTCGTTCGGGCATCAAGAGGACTCTCTTGCATGTCTGAGTGAGCTACATTTAAGAGATATAGCTTCTTAGACGCCACAAATACAGCCGAAAATATCCGCTTTATCCCCCCTCTTGTACTATCAACCTTGTACTCAAATTCATACACTTGAAGACCTCCCTGGCCAGGTCGCTCTCTGGCTGCAATTACTTCTGCCTCCTTTGTACTTTCCTAAAGGATGAAAAAAGGGTCTAAGCAAGGCTTTGAATCAGGATAAAACAAAAATCAAAAGAATTTCCTCAAGAATACTCCTGAAAAAAGCATAAAGTTATTAAGAAGTTCATTTGCTTCAGTCGTAAGGTTTATTTGAATTGTTTGTAACAACAGTTGCATGTCATCATACAATTAGCAAATGCAATAATGGAATGTAGTCACAGCAGTGCTGTGAAGGATCTTGTATCTACTGTCTAACATCTCCAATGTAGAGGTCTGCATGATATGCTGGATATGGGAAATTTTTTCATATCCATATTTTTTTAGGGATGCCCAAACACTCGCTAAAGTTGGTTAGAAGTTAGCAAGCTTCAATCATAATTAAAAAAACTTATCCTTGGGTCACGATTAAATGAGTATCCAATTTGAAGTTTCTGGTCAAAAGTATAATCATTCAACATCAATCAGGTCACTTTAGCAAATGTCAAATACCAATTCTTCTAGCAGGCACATTTATTTTTGCCAAGGCGCACAATATTAACTATTGTCTTTTCCTTTACCTTTTTGAGATACTAAGGGATTGTATGATGATCTCAGTGAAAATAAAACACGATCTAAAGAGTGGAGGACTTGAACAGGAAGGAAAATATTGCAACAAGGTCATACATGCAAGCCATTTGTTTGATTGAGAGGAAACAAATTGTTGGATGAGGAACTATCTACCCAATGAATTTATCATGCTGAAGATGCAAAGAATCAGCTCTGTAATCTATTCAAAGTAATGCCCCAAAGAAACCTTCTCTTCATCTACTTCTATAGTAGCCATCATTAGAAAGAGCACAGCCGTAGGAAGAACCTTGCTTTTTGCTCCATCAAATTGAAAATGTTTCTTCAGGTTCATGTTTCTTCTCTACTATTCGCTCTCTTCTTATACTAGCCTCTTACAAGTGTTTTCTTATTGAGTTTTGTATCACAAAATGTCTTCTTATTGCTTGTCTTTTCCAAATAATTCTCCCTAAGGATGTTTTTGTTTCTCAGAAAATTCTTTTTCAATCTTTGTTTGACATTTCTCATAACCAAAGCTGTAATCTGTCAAATTTACATAGTAATCAAATGAGGTTATGGTTACTTGTGACATTTAGCGACAAGTGATGGCAGGATACAACAATAGAGGCCAATAGCTAGTAGTGGCGGTTAACCATCAAAAAAAAAAAATCACTGAAAGTGAGAAAAATGATTTCCATTTTTAAGATAATGAAATCATTTACCTTATTTCCCATTTATCTTTTCCATGATTGTCAATCTACCACTAGAGGCCAGACATTAGCATCATATCCTACTACCACCTATCACTAAAAGCCACTAATATCTATAATCTCTCGAGATTAATATGAAATTATCTGATAATCATGAAACTTTCGTGATAAATATCAAATAAGCTGGAAAGACATTTTCCACAAAATAAAACATTTAAGCTTTGTGGGTTTACCATAAAAGAAAATGTTCGATATAATAAGCAACCCATCAATTCCCCCTCTAGAAAGGGAGTTTATATTTACGCAAACATGTTCTCTCCACCTAAATCATCTAGTGGTCTAACATATGACAAGAAAACAACATCAAACTCTGCACTTCACATAATTAACATTAAGGAAAAGATAGCTTATTATTTTCTCTCCATGTTTGTGTAAAAAGCATCCATTGGAAAACAAGCCCTCTTCTCCATATGTTGTCCAGTCAACTCGTACTCTCCTCTCATATGGTAAAAGGAGTAAATTTTTTGTCACAATCAAACAGTTCAGCTTCCAAAGATGTTAAAAGTCATGAACCTTCCATAATATTAGCAACAGCCAACGCAATGGTGCTCCCCACATGGTCGAAGACATAAATCCATAAAGCTTCTCATATGCTCCAATCTTGCACCATAAAATATTCTTCAGGCCAGAAGACTCGAGGAAGGTCTAAAAGGAATTCATATTTGGCTCTCATACACTAATAACAATATTCAATACACCAAAGATAAAATGCTTCTTTGTTCATGCGCATCTCACAGATATTATAAGATATCACTCAAGAAAGAACTCATGTACAGCAGATCTCAAAGAATTGGCCAACATGGAATGAGTACAGACCAACAAAAACAAACTCTTACTTTGCGCTTTTCAGCTTGTATGAGTTTGTCAGCCACAAACTCTGGACTGCCAAATTCTCCAAGGGTCATGAGACGAACTGGATTAACAACTACTCCAACATTGTTACTTCCCTTGTTTGGCTCCTCAAACAGCACTATTGCCCCGGCTTTATCAACCTGCATCAATCAAATCTCCATCCCATCAAAAATCTATCATGAGCTAAATTTATGTAACAAAGATTCATAAATCCTTGCATCAAGTCCAATTGATAACTATCATTGAGCACATTACATACATGAAAAATTAAAATCATTGACACTGTACCAAGAAATAATACCATTTGCATTACATCTCTCAATTGTTAAAACCAAGTTGAAATACCAAAATATTACACGATGTTATGTAATTAACAGCAAACGTTTAAGAAAAAGGTATGCACTTCAACTTGAAATTTGTCAACCTTCATGATATAGCTAGTGACTTTAGCAAGAGGAATTCAGTAATAAATTGTTCCATCTTCATGGGTTCTGTTAATCAAGTTAGAATTCCCATCATTAAGATCTTAATTGACTTCCTGGAAGTAATAACACATAAAAAGATTGAGTTTTTATTTGAATATTCCATTTGACAACACCAAATACTCAACAAGCAACGCATTAGAGCCAAGTTACGACCAACCGAAACCGCAGTTAGATAGAAAATGTCGGTCCTTTAACGGACAAAACCATAGAATTCTTCGCAATTATTCATAAAAGCGTTACAAACTTAGTTATTTTTAGCGGTAAGTGCATAATAAACCTAGTCATTACCTTTGCAATTCACTAACTACGTAGTACTTCAACACCTACATCTACACAAGAACCTCAAGGACAAAAGAACAAAAAGAAAACACAAGGAGATTGGTAGTACGATGAGAAACATAGTGTACCTTGATCCAAGAAGAAGGTCTAAGGAAAGTAAAACCTTCCTTGGAGTCAGTGTATCTTTCAAGCTCAAAACCTGAAGCCATTGATACGTTTGAATAAGACCCATTTAGCAAAAGTGCAAGAAAAGAAAGGTTAAGCTGTCTCTTGGTGAGGTGGTAATGTGGTGGACGCGTCTTTTGCTTGGAACCGTGAGTCAGCTTTTGCGGGTCATGAGAAGAAAAAACAGTTCGGTTATGGTTTTGGATTGGGAGCATGGGAAGTGAGAGCTCTTTGTGAAAGTTGTGGGTTTTGAAGAAGATAATGTCGGGATAGTCAGAGAGGGCCGAGCGAATTTGCAGAGCCATAGCCATAGCATCACACGAAATGCAAAGCAGTACGTCATAAGTCCAGAGGCCTACAACACTGGAAGATTGAATGAAGACAATAGCAAACATTTCCATGAAATCTTGCCTGAATTTTTCATAATTTAGATTATCTAAATTTTATAAATAATATATTAATTTTTATAATATTAAATATTAATTATACGAAACAATATTTTATGAAAATAATTAAGAAAAAATAATAAAAAGTAATAACAAGAAATATTTACACACTAGGAAAGGATTTGTAGAAATATTAGAATTTATTTATTTACACATGTACATTTAGTTTTATTATTCACACATGTGAGAATACTATAAATACCCCTCATAACATAATTTCACTTCAGCTTACCTTTTTTCATGCTATGCGACCTTCGTATCTCGTAGAGTTCTCAACAATACAGTAAGTCAATAAATACTTCAATTTTTTTCTTGTGCATGGCAACTTTATCGTGGCATTAGATCATGGTAGATTGAGTTAGCTTATTTCTTGCAAATACGATATAATAGGATTTCTAATTGTTGATTCTTCATGGAAACTATTGGTTTACAAAATATCAATTTAGATTGTGTTTTGTCATCATCTAATAGTCCTAGACCCTAATTACAAATGCTGTTTTAATAGGATCAAGTTATTTGAGATGGAGCCATTTAATCAAGCTAGCTTCAAGTGTAAAATGTAAAGTAATGTTTATAGAAGGATCTTTTTGTGAAACCTGAAGTTAACTCACCTAATGAATAACATTAGATTAGATATGATTTTATGGTTCATCGTTGGATTCTAAACACTAATAAAAAAGAAATCTCAAAAGGATTCATATATGCTAAGTCAACAAAGGAATTGTGGGATGAAATTAGTGGGAGATATGATTTGTTGAAGGGACCACTATTGATTCAACTTGAAAGTGAAATTATGAATTTCAGATAGAGAAATGCTAGTGTTCCAAAAATTCAAAAGAGGGTTTTAATAGAGGATAGAAAAGATAAGAAAGGAAAACCTTTCGGAAAGGTGACGCGTATACATTTTAAGAACTAAGGACATTCAATTAGAAATTACTTTGAGCTCATAAGGTTTCTAGACTAGTATAAAAACACACGAGACAAAAAAACAACAGTAAGATTATCAACTGTTGTAAACACTTATTATACATCAATATCTGCTGGTTTTGGGTATTGTTAGAAAAATGAACTAGATCTTGTGAGCAAACTACCAAAGCAACAAGCTAACAATCTACTAGATGATTAATTAGTTGTAGGTGGATCAAATGAATCTTAACCTGTTTAGAAATTTTGTCAATAGGTTGTTTGGATATTGAAAGAAAATTCAATTGATGATAGTTGCAAGTACAAATTTTGCCGTGACTTCTTTTATCTCACATGATAGTTGATTGTTTTCTAAGATTATAAACACTGGAGCTTCAAACCATATGACACCTTATTTAACTCTTTTAACACAAAAACATACACTTGTAAAACCAATTTACATAAAATTACCAGATGGAAAGCAAAAACTAGTAACAGAAGCTAGTATTATAACCATTAATGAACACATTGTCTTAAATGATGTGCTCTTAGTGCCCAATTTTTGTTAAATTTACTGTCCAAAAGGAAGTTGATGAAAACTAATAATCTTGTTGCTACTTTTGACTCCTCCAAATGTCACTTACAGGACTAGACCACTAAAGAAGTTGTTGCAAGTACAAAAATTCATTTTGGACTCTACGTCATGGAGTTTAAACCAAGGCATTCTCACTTCAGTCTAATGAGTCATGTAATTCAAATTCTCTTGCTACTATTTTAGATACTCTTCATTTGAATAATGACATGTCCTTGTCTTTTTTATATAATAGGCTACAAAATATGTCCATTTCTATACTCAAACACTTACCACAATGTAAATTATTCAACTTATCTAATTTTTTGTGTGATACCTGTTTGATAACTAAATTTTATTGTCTCCCATTTCGTTCTAGTTTATCTAGTTCATTGCATCCTTTTGACCTAGTTCATATCGATAAATGGGGTGCTTATAACAAACACTTCATTTCGAGAGCCAAATTTTTCCTCACCACAATGGATGATATGACTTGTTGCACATGGACCTTCTTACTGACACACAAATCTCAAACACCATCCATTATATCCAACTTCATTTCTTATACTAAAAATTAATTTGATTCCATAACAAAGATTGTAAGGACGAATAATGGGAGCGAGTTTATGTCTAAATAGTATCAAAATATTTTTGCTAAGAATGGGATATTGCACCACAAAACTGTTGTTTACACACCACAACAAAATGGTATGGTAAAAAGAAAACATAGACACTTGATAGATATAACAAGAGCTTTTAGAATTCATGCAAATTTACCTCATAAATTTTAAGGAGAGTATGTTTTAACCGCCAAATACCTAATTAACAAAATGCCAATTCAATCCTTGAATTAGCAGTCACCATACCAACTTCTATATAATAAAGATCCTTCTTATGATCATTTAATGACTTTTAGATACCTATGCTATACAACTGTCAATCCTAAATCAAATGATAAATTTGTTGCTAAGAATAAGCGTTGTGTGTTCTTAGGTTATCCATTGGCTCAAAAGGGCTTTAAACTTTATAATCTAGAAAGTCATGCTTTGTTTTTTAGTCGAGATGAGTTTTTTGTTAAGTAATGTCTTCCCATTTAAAGTGTCTTCTATTTCAATTCCTTCTTCACTTGATTGTTTCCTTCTAATTGCACTGTGAATGACGTTGCAAATCACATGTTTCTCCATTTTATTTGCCCAAATTTGATATTTCTCTTTCTATAATGCCTTCTATCTCTTAACCATAACTTCCTTCGTCCTCAACTCCTCTACTTGGACAATCATAAAGGACTACACATCTTCTAGCCTAGTTAAATGACTCCATATGTACTATACAGAGTTATTCTTCTGCATTTATGATAGCTACTTACCCATCCAATCCATATTCACTTTTCAAAAAACAATCCTTTACCCATTTACCCCATGATTATGTGGTATCTTTAGCTAATGTGTTTGCAATCAAGGAACCAAGAACCTATCAAGAAGCTAAGTAAGATCCAAATTAGATTAAAGCAATGAATAAGGAGCTCCTAAGCTTAAAATCGAATAGTACTTGGGAACTTATTTCATTACCAGAAGGGAAACAAGCTGTTGGTTCAAAATGGATTTACAAAATTAAGTACAAACCCAATGGTTTTATGGAGAGATATAAGGCTAAGTTAGTGGCAAAAGGGTATAATCAAGTAGAAGGTGTTCATCATACTCACACTTTTTCTCCTACTGTTAATCTTATTTCTATACGTGTTCTTTTGGCTATTGCTTCACTAAAAAAGTTAGCGTGTTCACCAACTTAATGTGAACAATGCTTTTTTGCATGGTTTTCTAGACGAAGAGGTTTAAATGTCGCCTCCAGATGGTTATACTTAAGCTAAGCTAGGTTAAGTGTGTAAGCTTGTTAAGTCCCTTTATGAACTGAAACAAGCTTCAAGACAATGGAATAAGGAGTTTAATAGATTTATTGTTTCGCTTTTGTTTGAACAATCTAAAGCAGATTATTCATTATTCAATAGATAATCTTATGTTGCTTTCCTGGCCATCCAGTTTATGTTGATGATGTATCTATTACTTATCAATATCCTAAAGGGGGTCTAGTAAGATTGTCTAAAATTTCCATATCACACGTGCACCCATGATATGAAAACCGTCTTGCAAGTCAAAGAATTGCAAGACTCTAAATGATTAATCACTAAGGTTGTTGATTTGTAATTAATTAATTAATTTATTTATTTATTTATTTATAAATAAATATGGATGTCCAATATCTTATAGTTCCTCAAAACCATAGAGAATCAATATTCCCTACCAAATAATAAGACAGGATATACCAACGCTATAAAATTACAAGAAGTATTAAATTATATTGAATTCTAACATACAAATATTTCCTATAGAAGATGTTTCCGTATCACCTATAAAGGTCTTTGTTAATTCTAATACTAACGCACTTATCTTCATCTTGCATTCGATACTCGAGATTTATCCCAATCCTTACATAAGTAAACCTGCAAAAGAAACTAAAGGGGAATGAGCATAAAATAGCTCAGTGAGTTCGTCCATCACCACTACCATTCAAGCAAGTTATCAAACATTATTAACACGTATGCAACTATCTACATACAAAATGCATGTAGGTGTAAAACGGTATAGAATTTTGTCATCTATACTTCGATTATCCCCTGTACTTACCTATATAAGATACCTAAACTTATCTACATAAAGCTGCCTGAGGGCACCACCTCTTCAAGCAACACCCGACTATTACCCTAGTCAAGAAAGGAATTCCAATCCAAATAGGTGGACCCCAAACTAAGGTCATCCACCATCCAAGGCCCCTCGAGTACAAACATCCGAGTCCTCTCGCAATCAAAATCTATCTAAGGCTTCACAGGCACAATAAAGCGAGTCTTCTCACTATCAATTAGAGATCATATACTAGTTTTACCTTAACGATAAAATATCATTTACGGTACAACGAATCTTTATAGAAACTGTACAAAAATATGTTTAAGATTGGAAAACTTTTTCTAAAAATACTTTTCTCAAAATTTTGCAAAGCTAGCACTCTCCATCCATATATTTACTAAGTCATAGACATGCGATAAATATAACTGGTTATTTTGGTCAAACATTTATACTTATTGGTTTAAGAAGATAATCACACAGATGATAGCAAATAAGCAAAATAGTCATTCAGACATACAGGCAACAATAAGTAGCGCGACATCATACAAGTAACGCATACAAGCAGGTAACAGGTCATTAAAACTCCTTC
Organism: Lumnitzera racemosa; assembly: GCA_024138005.1. Classification (NCBI taxonomy): domain Eukaryota; kingdom Viridiplantae; phylum Streptophyta; class Magnoliopsida; order Myrtales; family Combretaceae; genus Lumnitzera; species Lumnitzera racemosa. Next base: position 25,526,907 of record JAMXBC010000008.1, read on the forward strand.
ACCTGGATTATTGCTCGTTCTCTAAGCTTTTGGGGTTTCTAGAACTCGATATATAAATGCCTAAAAGATCACAAAACTCATAAGTACTCTGAGAAATCAGACTCCTTAGTTAACTAAAAGTTTATTGCAATTTATTTATTTTCCCAATAAAATCCGAGTATGATGTGTATAGAGTTTACCATACTTAATGGGAATAATAATAACTATTTTCATATATGTATGAGTTATAATACTTTATATATTTAGTTATTTATTTCTCCTCATTTTAGTTTACGAAGTCAATTAACTTAGTTATCTTACTTCTTCTTTTCAATTTATCTTAAATCTTAAGTCGCATGTAACTTTTTCATCCTAATTTCGCTTTTGATGGTCTTATAATCGATTTTCATCGTTTTCAAACGTACATTCGCATAGCTGGGTCTGTTTCAGATGTTAAGATCTACATTTTATGATGTAGGTTTAATTCATTATAATTTTAATTATTGTGACTTAAATATTCTTATTTAGTATTTTTGTATCTCATTTTATTACTTTATGATTTAATTACTTACCATATTCTTATATTGTTATAATTTTATATTATTATTGTTATTACTTATATTTACATAAGGTTAAAATAAGTTGATATATGTATTATAAGTCCATTATAAGTTTCAGCCCATACTTACATATATATATATACACACATTATATATTATTAAGTTATTATATTTTATTATATTAGATGGTTATGTTATAACTTAAATTTACATATGTACTTATTTTATACTTATGTCTTTATACCTTATATGTATATTATGTGTATATATGTACTTCTTATATACTTATGTATATACTTATACATATACCCATATATACCTATGATGGTATATGTATTTTTGTATGTCCTCCATACACTCTTAAGAAACCCTCATAAAATTCATATTTTTACATATTATGGTTTCAATTAGTAAACTGTATGTATATACACTTAGTATAAGTCCATAAAAAATACTCTTGTATAAGGATCCTCTAACATATGTCCATATGTTCTTCTACACTTATCTATACATATATACCTACACTTATACTATGTATTTTACTAAAGTTCAAACATAAGAATCTCACATGTATCCATATGTATATATATACTTATATATTTCTACTCTTATACCTAAATATTTCTACATTTCTATGTATGAATATATAGATTTCTATCTTCAATAACATATATGTATATATTACATGATAATTCCAAAACTAACATAACATAACATAAACAACTAATTACCAATTAAGATGAAAGATTATATGAAAACATACCTATTTTTCCTTTGTAATATGAAATAGGAGTTTATGTATGTAGAATAGTAGTTTGGAAGTTGTTAATGGGTGAAGTAGAAAGGAAAAACAAGAATTAGAAAAAGGATAAGAAGAAGGGGAAAGTGGTGGTTGGAACAAGGAGAGGAAAAGGGCTTTGTTTGTATCCAAATTTATGTTTTTATGGAAGAAAATAGTGAGGTCTAGGGTCTTCTAGAAAGTGACGGTAAGGGGGAAAAATTAGACAAAAAAAAATCTTGTGAAAAATGAGTAGAAAAGTAAAGAAAGTAGAAGAATTCTCTACATGAAAAGTGATATTTGTTGACTTAGTCAACATGTTGACTTGATCAACTCTTGGAAATTACATGAAATTTGTGTACATATTGATGAAATTAAGGATAATTACGACAAAAATTAAGGAAATGAAATAAAATATGGAATTGAATGAAATAATTAGTAAAAATACTTATTAGAATCTTTTTCTAAGCATTTATATCCCTATATAAGATTTAGTATCATACTTAATGTAATTAACATGAAAAACACAATTTGTAATATTAACATTGAATATAACTAAACACTTAAATCTATATAATACTAACTTAGTTATATAATTATGAGATTAATATGATTTATAATGCAATATTTTAGCTTCTACTAAATTAACTTAATATTGTATACATTTATGAACAATTGGGAGTTATCTTTGATCATTGGTTAATGATTTTATATGATAGAGCATATCATTACGTATTTATACTCGATTAGAGTTTTATTGTGGTTGTAACAAATTAGTGTATTGATATGCTTAAAACTATGGTTTTAAAGTTTTGATCAGGTTCAGGTTCGATTTCTCATATGTACACACATATAAAATTTAATGTTTTCATACGTGATTAAGGTTTTTATCTAATTCGAAATCAATCTCTTACAGTTATGCATATTTAAGGTGTAAGGTTTTGTGTTTGCAACTAGAGTTTTAATTAATGATTTAAGGTTTTTCATATTCATTTTAGGTTTCGAATTGAAATTTTAATCGATTTTAAATTTTATTGGCTCTATTGACTTAAGGAAATCATCTACAATACATAAATTTAATTCTATATTCAGAAGACTAGATTTGAGGGGTTTACATTACCGGTTCATCTCTTTTTGAAATGAAGGAAGTTAAGCAGGCTATTCATGGTGCCTTCACCATTAAAAACATTTGTGAAGCAAGGTTTTTTTTAGGCATCGAAATTTGTTAGCTACACAATGGTTTTCTTCTTAATCAATGCAAGTTCGAGCTAAATATCTTAATAGACATGGGGCTAATGGCTGCAAAGCCTGCAATAGTACCCTTCCCTTCTGGATTGCGCTTAAACAACAAAACAAGGGACATCCTTTTAAATCCAAGTTTATTTCGTAGACTTGTTGAGCGTTTATTGTATTTGACTATCACTAGATTGAACTTGTCTTTTGTGGTCCAATAGCTTAGCCAATTCATTTCTTATCCATACATGAGTCATTTTCATGCTACTGTTCATGTGGTACACTATTTAAAGGGAATTTTTCACCAAGGTTTATTTTTCTCAACCAAGAGTTCTGTCTTTGGTCGCATATAGTGATGTCGATTAGGGCGCATCTAAAGTGGATAGAAAATCATTAATAGGTTTATGTGTTTTTCTTGGCTCTTCCTTAGTTTCTTAGAAGAATATGAAACAATCAACAGTTTTTACTTCATTTGCCGAAACTGAATATCAGAGTCTTGCATCCATGTTAAAGAACTTTTATGGCTTTCATTACTTCTTTGTAACTTTGCGATTTCAATTTTCCTTTCAATTACCATCACGCTCTGGAGCAACAGAGTCATAATAGTCCCGTCGTACAAACCATTATAGAATAAAAGCTGACCTTATAGTCACTATCTTAAACCTGATTTACATAAGACGTCTACGACTAACCCGCTTCAAAATAAACAGTTCACAAATCTAACAAGTGATTTACCTAAGAAAATATGAAAAATATATATTAGGTATACCGCTTTCAATTTCAACATTTTTATTAACATAAATAGCTACATGAAGACTTACTTTTAACCAAAGCCAATGTATCTATACCCAAAATGATTCAATGGAGTCAAGTTAACCTACCTGAATATTGAGAAATAGAAAATCCACTTCTAAAACAGCTTGTTTACAATATCAAACCATGAAATGTAGTTCAACACCCGAATGGAAAGATCACCATCCAATTTTCTAAGCAATCTTTGGATCAACCAAAAAGACCCTTAAAAATAAGGTCTATGTCATCTTCTTCAAGAAGATCAGTGGATACACCTCCATCTCTACCTATAATTCATTCATCATTTTATATCCAATCTAATGGTCAACTAAATATCTAATCTAATGTCTAAGAAAATCCTTCGATTTCTGGAATAATCACAATAGGTCAGGCATAATTAGGCCAATTTACCAACCTAATAATGAATTGGAGTATGATGAACCATTAGTTTTAATTTTAGGATTAAGTGATCCAGAACTCAATGTTTTAAAAAAAAAAACCTTTCAAATCAAATAGGATTTCCTTGAACAAAGAGTTTACTTCACCAAAAAATGAAAAAATATCAAAAAATGGTATTTGAATACTTTCAACAATGTTAAGGAACAAATAAAAGATGAATATTGTAACTTTATGAATGAAATTGGTGCTCAAATATATTTCTTTGAATGGTTTAAAAAATATTATTTTAAACCTAAAGAAATTAATTTTGTAAATGAATGTTTTAAATGGAAATTAAGTAATGGCCAAATAATATAATCAAATCATCTATCACTTAGCAATATGAAATCCATATATAAAAACGCTAAAATAACACTCACACCTTTCAAAAATGTAACAAAAGAAGAAAGTTTAGGAATTAAAAAGGTAATACACTAAAATAATTTCACAAATCAACATTTGCATACAACAAGAAAACAATTAGATAGAATGGAAAATGTAATAAATAATAAAATAAATAAAATTCAAGAAAAATCCATAATCAATCAAACCAATAAAAATGTACCCTTATTTAAACCTTTCGAAATGCTAAAACATCCAAGTAATGAATTTTTAAAAGTTTTAGAAGATAAAAGAAGAATGTTAAAAGTTAAAATGAAAGAAGAAGTACAACCAATTGATATTTTGAAAATGGAAACACCCATACCTACTTTGAAGTTGAGGAATATTGTCATCAATGATACTTATGAAAAAATTAATGTCCTTAATGAAACCAATAATGATTCGGAAAATGATACAATATCCAATATTTCTTTAAAAGACTTAAACATTAATGAGTCAAATGATGGAATTAATAAAATCAATTAGAAAGAACCTCAAAAATAATATTATCAAAGAGCAACTCCTCCTGATATAATTTTTGAAGAAAAGAATAATAATTATCAAAATAATTATTTTGCAAAATTCACTTATGAATGGAACATAGATGGATACTCAAAATAGAAAATTTTAAATGTAATTAATCAAACGGTAATATTTTTCAATACTAATAAAACAGTTCCTAATGTTACTGATTATCAAGTAGCATTACTTTCAATTTCCAATTTTAGTGGATAATCAAAAGGATTATGGGATAACTATCTCACTGAAGAACGATTTAATATTTTAACTTTATATAAAGCTGATAATAATGGAATTAAAATACTCTAATATTCTCAATTAGTCAACTTTTCATAGGAGATCGTTCACATATTAGGAATAAAACCCTAGATCTATTGTCCTGTATGAAATGTAAAATCCTTAAGAGAATTCCATCAATATAAAGACGTTTTCTTCCAAAGAGTCTTACTCTGTAGTGATTGTAACCAACCTTTCTAAAAGGAAAAATTCTTAGCTAGTTTACTTAAATTAATAGGAGAACAAGTTAGAAATAAAATCAAAGAAGAAAATAATAGCAAAATTCCTTATGATAATTTGTCATATTGGGAATTAGCATGATATGTCCACAAAATTGGAACCAATTCATGTATAACAATTAAACTTCAAAAACAATTAAAAAATGAATAGCACATGAAACAGTAAAGTTTTAGTGATTTTTGTGCCTAATATGATCCTTCTTTTGTTGATAAAAAGAAGAAAAAGAATATGAAACACTTTAATTCACAATGTTCAAAATGTTCGTATAAAAAACTAAGAAGAAATTTTAAGAAAATATCTCTTTAAAAAATTTGAAAATGAAGAGAAACCAATAGACAAAAAACAAAAAAGAAAATCATATAAACAATTAAGGTGTTATAAATGTCGTAAAATTGGTCATAGAGTAAACTTCTATAAGATTAATAATAAACTGAACAAATTAAACCTTAATGATAAAACAATGGAAAACATTCTACAAATTTTTGTAGATAATGAACCCTCTTCATCAAAAAATGATTATGATGATGGAATTCAAGTGAATGATATTGAATCCACATCACCTTTATCATCTAAAGAAGATAATGAAATTAATATTTTAACTAATGAAAAAGAAGAAATTCTTCATAAAATTGATATTATGAGTAATAATAATGAAAAACTTAATTTTTTAAAAAATGGTAACAAAACTATTCTTTCTTTTATAAGTAAGTTACCTCATAATCTAAATGAAATCCTAAAAAGAAGTAAAAAAACAACAAAAAATATATATATATTTATGTTAATGATCTTCATAATGAAATTAAAGATAAAAAACAAGAAATAAAATACTTGAAGCTAATGCAATTAAAGCTTCAAAAAGATTTTCTTAAATTTAAACAAAAAATGATAATTCAAGAATATGCTGACAATAATTCAATTGATAAACTATAAACTTCTAATAATGATAATATCCAAAAGATTTCTGAAATTTTCAATTATCTCATACAACTTGTCGAGATAACAACCAGAAAATAGTTAAATAATGTCACAATTAGAATCAATAATGAATTTATTTTAGAAATTACTATATTATTTGATACTGGTACTAACTTAAATTGTATTAGAGAGGAGTTAATTCCTACAAAATATTTTGAAAAGATAACCTAATCCTTAAAATCTACATTTGGTGACAAATTGTAGATTAAATATAAACCATTCAATGCTGAAATAATAAAAGAAAATGTCTCCTATAAAACTGTTTTTATTCTTGTTAGGAATTTAAAGCAAAATGTTATTTTAGGAACATCTTTTATTAATCTAATTCAACCATTTTCTATTAATAACAGAGGAATTGAGACGCATTATTTCAAAAAGAAAATTATTTTCAATTTTGTCTCAAAACCACGAACTAAATACTTAAATGAATTAAAAGACAATTTAATTTTTGAATTAAATTGTTTAATTAAATGTAAAGAAAAACATTTAAGGTACTTAAAAAATGATCTTGAATTCAAACAAATCGAAAGTCAACTTTCTAATGAAAATTAAAAAAAAAAAGAAGAAAATTTCTAATTTGGAATAAAAAATAAAAAATCCAATATATTCAACACTACCTAATGTTTTTTGGAATCGTAAGTCTTATATAGTAGATTTACCTTATGAAAATGATTTTAATGAAAATAATATTCCAACTAAAGTAAGTGCTTCACAAATGAATGATGAAGTTTTAAAACATTGCCAGAATGAAATTAATGATTTCCTTAGTAAAAAATTAATCCGTAAAAGTAAGTCTCTATGCAGCTGCTTAGCTTTTTATATTAATAAAAATCCTGAAATTGAAAGGGGTGTACCTAGGTTAATTATTAAATATAAACCTCTTAATTATGCTTTTAAATGAATTAGGTATCTAATACCTAATAAAAGGGATTTACTCAATAAGTTATATAATGCTAAAATATTTTCGAAATTTGATATGAAGTTTAGATTTCGACAAATTCAGATTAAGGAAAGTGATAGGTATAAAACTGCCTCCATAATTTCGTTTGGTCAACACGAATGGAATGTTATGCTGTTCGGATTGAAAAATACTCCCTCTGAATTTCAAAAAATAATGAATGAAATTCTTAATGATTATACAAATTTCATAATAGTTTATATTGATGACATTTTAATATTTTCATCCAACATAGATTAATATTTTAAGCATATTAAAATTTTTATTAACATTGTTAGAAGAAATTGATTAGTTGTGTCACCATTTAAGATTTGTCTTTTCCAAATTAAGATTAGGTTTTTAGGATTTCATATCTATAATAGGACAATAATTCTGATTCAAAGGTTAATCAAATTTGTGTCCAAATTTCCCAATGAAATTAAGAATAAGAATTAACTTCAGAGATTCTTAGGAAGCCTAAATTATGTTGCTGATTTTTTTCCCTAATCTTAATATTCTTTGTAAACCTTTATTTTAAAGGTTAAAAAAGAATCCCCCTCAATGGTCAAAGAAAAGATCAAAGAAATTCCCTATCTTCATATTATAGACCCATCTCTAACAAAAATTGTAGAAATTAATGCTTCTGATATAGGATTTGAAGGAATTTTAAAACAAAAGCAGAATGACAAAGAATATGTAGTTCAATTTGTTTCTAAATATTGGAATGAATGTCAACATAATTATTGTACAATCAAAAAGGAAATTTTAGTAATTGTTTTAACAATTTCCAAATTTCAAGGAAATTTGTTAAACCAAAAATTTCTTTTACGTATTGATTGTAAAGCTGCTAAAAATGTTTTATTAAAGGATGTTTAAAATATTACCTCAAAGCAGATTTTTGCTAAATAGCAATCAATTTTATCTGTTTTTTATTTCAAAATAGAGCATATTAATGACTCATCAAACTACCTTCCTGATTTCTTTACTCGTAGAAAGATGCCTCCCAAAAAGGACAAAAAAAAAAGGAAAGAAGCTATTAGTTCCTAAGAAAGGACTAACTAATGTTCGTAAATGGCTTGATGTTTGTAAATCATCTAATGCCTCTCTAGTAATCAAAGAGGAATCCTCTATAAGGACCTCTAGACCAATGTCTCCCAATGTTTAATCACAATTCAATAAGAACCCTTCTGAAATGTCCAATGCTGCAATTACATGTGAATTCCTTATAGCACTCTCAATTGCTCTACAACCTAAAAATGTTCCTCTAATGATCCTAGGAATTCGACCAACGGAAGAAACAATTCTACACCATGTGGACATCTAAAGAATGAATCAAAATATACAAATTATCGAGATAGCATCCTCAGTAGAAAAACCTACCACGTAAAGATCAAATTTTTTTTCAAAAATTCATTTTCAAATATGTCACATGTTTGAAAAGGATCCTTTTGAATTTGCAAGAAAAATCTTTACAAAAGATTTCTTTTATGTTCTATTTGATTATTATAAACCTATCCAATTTTATGAAAGAATTTTGAGTGAAACCAGATCAATTTCATTCAAGCATTTTGAAAATGATGGGATAATTAGTTATTCAACCGCCAAAATTCATAAGGTCATCAACCTTAATTAATGGCATAATCACCTAACAATGCCAATCAAATTCCAAATGAACCCAATGTCTTCACAACCTAATTATTGAGCCAGTTATAATTATTATGATTATAAACAAGCTTAGTAGAATACTTTTTACTAAATAAATCCAAAACGTTTACACACATGGTTAATATTTTTCGATACTGTTCATAAAAATATTTACCTTATTAGTTTGTACACTAGTGGGAAGAATTTGAAGCAGTCCAAGAAATTATCCATGACCAAGCCTAAAATGGTTTTAATGCTTTTATCAAAAATTATAACCCAACAACTCATGAAAAATGTTTTAAAAAGGAAATGTTTTATTTTTTGCATATAAGTGTTTCTTGGGTTATGACTTGGTTTTTTTACTACAAAACTAATAAAACTACGAACAACATTGATTTAATTAAACTGTACAAAGTCAAGTAGTGGGATAGTTTTAAAATGTGGAATAAGATTGAAGAAGAATCAATCTTAACATGGATCAAAACCTACAATAATAATTCTTCAATCGTTCTTACTTACGTTTCATCTTTGTTTTTCCATGATAAAGGATTTCTAATGTCTTCCTTAGCTTGTATCAACTCTTCAAACCAAATAAAGCAAGTTTTGGAAAAAGCATTTACAAGTTTCAATGAATCAACCAAAGGATCAATTTTGAATTCAACATCTGGTTCCCATTACAATGGTGATATTAATGAAGATAACTGTTATGAGATAAATTTAGGTGATCCTTAATGTATGCATTTTCGATTTGATGTATTTCTCAATGGAAGTTTGCACTGTAAAATACTTGTAGGATTAGATTTACACATGTATCATAGAGCACCATGACGTCATATTTCATTTCTAACATAATAATGTCCATTCATAACTTTTCACTGTTTATCATAATAAATTGTCTACCACTTTCTACTATTTAAACATTAACTTATCAGCCACAATGACACTATTCACTATAGAATCTGGTCAGCATCTCCAATTATAAATGGAGGCCTTCTTTCATTCAGAAGGCAGATCAAATTTTCCATACACAATCTCTCTTCCTCTCTCTCTCTCTCATCTCTCCACATACACTTTCTCTCATCTCTTTTTAAGCCTCTCCATTCACACATCCTCTTCTTAGTCAATCTTTCCTTTCTTCATCTGATCAATCTTCTTTCTTTCTTTTTCTCACATATAATAAAATTTTTCTTTCTTGAAACGTTTTTACACTTCTGTCTTGAGGTATAACATAAATTCCTTTCAATATTTTTAGTTTTCTTGTTTTAAATAATGATCTGAATGTAATGTTCTCATGTTTTGTATAAACTCTTTGAAGAAATAAAATTATTGTTTGATTATCTTTTTTCTTATATTATATCTTATGTGGGGATCTTCAATTCAATCGAGTGTAACTCCACAAGATTTAATGCTTTGAGTATTTATAAGACCTTATAATCGACTAGTATTAATACCTTTAGTGGTTTTGTGTTAATATTTATTTTATGCATTTAATGTTTATGTTCTTTAATATTTAAACATAAAGCCCCACTAGTCTTAACTCTGTCACCTGTGGAGATTTTATTTATATGTCACAATCAGTTGTTTATATTTATGCTTTTGATTATTTAGATAATACTTTAGAATTTTTAAAATGGTATTATTCAATATTATATACTAGTGATTGGTATTGATAATGCTATCTTGTTTATAAGACCCCATTAGGTACAGATAATAATATCAAGCTGTAGTGGTTTAAAGTTCTAAGGTATATAGGTTGGAAAACTGAACGTACGGGCTACTATTCCAAAACAGGGTAATCAATCCCAGATTGATCTAGTAAGACAACGCCACGTACCTAAAACTAATAAAGAATTAATACGATGATTAATGCCTAAAAAAACTAAAGATAATGATGGTAATAATCTAATTGAATTTTATCCTTATTTAGAAGATGCAATAAAATTTTTATTTTATATAGTCTGGGTATACAGTTTGTTTGGAGAATCTTGCTATTTGTGTGACATATATTTTAGAAGAAATTAATTATACCACATTAACATTGCATCTTCCTGCTTGTCATATTAATCATTTCATAACTATTTCATAGCCTTTATTGAACATAGATACTCCTGGGCTAGGTTCATGGTATATATATACACATACATACTTGAATAACCGAGAAAAAAAATCATAATATAAGCCTACATGTCATATATATATATTACTTATTCTCAATTTATTCAATGCTAGTTTCTAATCAGTTTCTGAATCCATTTTTTATTTAGGTTTTAATTCAATTTTTTATTATGGATGTTATATGTGAACTCTAGGAACTCACTCCGAATTACTATGTGAAACTAATCGCATTATACTTAGGAATCCTAAATCTTGTAATTAACCCCTAACCAGTATTCTAGTCCGTACTATACACCTAATCCTAATTTAACTGTCGATTTGTTTCTAATATGAGAAATATTTACATTTTTCATATATTTCTTAAAATGTATATTTCATATCAAATTTATTGTATATTATTATCATATTATCAATTTTAACCTAATATTTTTTTTCTACTCATTAATTTCCTATATTTACATATTACCCATTATTACCTAATATGTACATAATTTACATATCTAACATTCCTAACACTTCAGATATTATCTCTAATCACAACTTACATCTCAAAATATCTAAATTCATCCTAAATAAGAATTTATACCTAATTAACCCTAAATCACAAAATTAGCTTAATTGTTCACTTTTACTCATTATTCATTTCCTAATATGCATAATACATACAATTAATGCCCCAAACTCCACAAATACTATCCTACATCAGCAACCAACATGTAAGGATACCTAATTACATAACAAATCATTTTCACCAAATTAACATTAAATTACAAAATTGAAACCCAAATATTATCTTTAATCAACTCATGCTGTTGGGTTAAGAGTGAGGTAACTTCAACATGATTCTTACAACTTAAGAGATCCATGATGATATTCACCCATCTTGGGCAATAATTGATTCCAATATCATAATCATTGATTAACTTAAGCCACCTCGTTTGTCTCATATTCAATTCTTTTTGCGTGAAAAGGTATTTAAGGCTTTTGTGGTTTGTGAAAATTTTACATCTATAACCATATAGATAATGCCTCAAAATCTTTAAAGTGAAGACTACCACTACTAATTCCAAATCATATATGGGATAATTCTGCTCCTGAGATCTCAATTAATGAGATGCATATGCTGACTATCCTACTTTGCATTAGCACGCAACTGAGTCCATTTCTTGAGGTATGACTGTATATTGTGAAAGGTTCATCAGTGTTTGGCAAGACCAAAATTGGTGCGAACACTAATTTACACTTTAACTTATGGAAACTCTACTCCCTTCTATTGATTTACTTATACTTCACATGCTTTTGGGTCAATTAAGTGATAGGTTTAGCTAAAGTGGAGAGATCCTTAATAAATTTTCTATAATACCCTGTAAGCCCTAGAAAACTGCAGACTTCAGTATCTGTCTCTAGCCTTTTCCATTCAATTATGGCCTTAATTTTCTCTAAATCCACTATTATTCCATCCCCTAATATTATGTGTCCAAGGAAAGAGATTTCCTTCAACCAAAAGTTTTACTTGGATAACTTGGCTAAGAGCATATGTTCTCTTAAAATATGTAAAACCACTCTCAAATGCTAGTCGTGCTATTCAGATGAAGCTGGGTATATAAGGATATCGTTAATGAAAACAATCACACACACAATCCAACAAGGCTCAAAACATTAGGGTCATCGAATCTATGAATGTAGCCAGCATATTGGTCAACCTAAAAGGCATCGTTAGGAACTCAAAATGACCATACTATGTTTTGAAAACTGTCTTAAGAACATCCTCAAGCTTAATCCTTAGTTGATGGTATCCGGATCTCATATCAACTCTAAAAAGGACTCTGGAATTTCTCAACTAATCAAACAAGTCATCTATTTGAGATAGTGGATATTTATTCTTAATAGTCATCTTGTCAAGTCTTGGTAATTTATGCACAATCTCATGGACCTATCTTTCTTAATCGAAAATAGCACCAACACCCCCTAAGGGACATACCAAGTCAAAAAAAGCCTTCATCAAGTAGTTCCCGTTCCTTTAGCTACATTTAAGCCATTCTATAGGGTGATTTTGAGATGGATTCTTTACTTGGAAGTAGGTTGATGACGAAATTAACCTCCCTATTAGGTGGTAGACCTGGGAGCTTGTTTAGAAAAACATTTGGAAATTCATCACTTAGATTTCCTCAATCTATGGCTTTTCGTTTTCTGCCTCTATCATACTCAATCCAACTTCTACCCATTTTTAGAAACCCTTATTTAAAACCAATCAAGTGAATACATCTCCCCTAGCTTGATGATGGTCGATTCTCCCTTAAAAATGGCTTTTGTACCATCTAAGGTTTCAAATTCCACTTCCTTAGTCCAACAATCTACCTTAGCCTTTCACAGCTAATATCTAACTCATACCCAAGATGAGTTCATACTAATTCATTTCAATTACTACCATGTCAACGCTAGACTCACCATCCTAAATTTTCAAAAGGCAATTCTTTATTGCTTGTAAGCCCTAAAGCTAAGCCAAGTAACCATAAGCTTGAACTTAGAACCCAAGATTTAGGGCGATTGGTTAATGGATCCGATCAAACCCAAATTATAAACTAATGAGAGAAATATTAGTAAAACTGACCCCGTAAACTTGAATTTAAGAAAATAAGCAATAAAATAGGAAACTATAAAATTTTCAAATTTTAAGCATAATAAGTACTAATTATCGAAAATGCGAAAAGTGTAATCAAATAACTAATAAATTACTAAAGATAAATTATATGTATACTAAAAATTTCAGAACAACCAAAATAACAATTAGGAATGTTCACATGTACCCCATATGTATTTACGTGTAGATAAAAATACGCGAAATTACCTAAATTGAATAAAAACTAAGTAAATAATTAAGGAAAATTATAAATTAATTATAAAAAAATCAGAAGTGGATAAGATGATCTAAATTAGGTCGTGGCATGTCAAGATGTGCAAAAGAAAAATCAACCAATAAAAATTAGACAACATAAAAGCCAAAAATCAAGGAAAATGAGCAAAATCTTGTCAAATTAATACATATTAATTACAACAAACGTCTATAAATAGGGGAAAATTTTCCAGAATTCATTTGGACAGTTTAGCATTTGGGAAAAATAGGAAAACTGAAAAATCGAGAGAAAATCCAGAAAAATGAAAAAAAGAAAAAGAAAACTGTGCAAATTCGTGTAGAGAGAGAAACCCATACCTCACCACCACCTGGGACCGAGCCGCCACCACCAAGCCACTTTAGCCCCACCGTCTAATCCGGTTGATAGCCTTGGACCGGGTTTGGAAGGCCAGAAAGCTTTGGACCGGTTAGTCTCTTAAAATTCCCGATTTTGAATAATTTTGTAAAATTAGTTATTTTGCCCAGAAAATTATGAAACTTGTTATTCTGAGATTTTATTGTATGTAGATTTGAGGAAAAATATTGATTTAGTTTAATTATGTCTACAATTATAGAGTTCTTAACAAATTGCTCAAAACCGAGCATGATTAAAACGGAAAATAAATAGGCTTAGGAGTGTAGTTTGGAGCTCAATTTTTTCTGTAAGATACTCATATGATATAGAATAGTGCTATGAAGCCATTTTTTTAAAATTAATTTTTGAAATTTTTAAGTTAATTTTTAGCCCTAAAATGATGGAAAAATTGGGTGGTTTTGGGTTAATTAGGTAATTAAGGTGTTAATTACTGATTTAGATATTAATTAGATGTTTAGGGATGTTAATCTCTGATGTGGAACCCTAATCTTATCCTTTGGAGTATTAAGCATGGTTAATTTAGGAAATTAGGTAATTAATATAAGAATTTAGTAATATGTGAAATTGTAAATTAATAAATCTAAAAAAATAGGGTTATTCAGATAATATTATAATAGAAATCTGAAAAATAATAAATCTGAAAATAACATTTAATCTTAAGAAAAAGTCTCAAAATGTAAGATTTTCACACATCGAGAATAAATCCGATACTGCAATTAGGGTTAGCGTGTACCAAATAGTTTAGAATACCAAATTACGACCCAATAGGATATTTGGACACTCGAGCTTAATGTGATTAATTTCACATTAGGATTCGAGCATATTTAAGACTTAGAAATCAAAGTTTAAAATCTCATTTAGGATTTAAACACCGAAATAGAGTACAATGAATCATTAAGACGTAATGGTTATACACAGAAAAAAATGAATTAAAATATAACTTAGAATATGAAACCGTAAATTTTAAGTACTAAAAAGACCTGTTTGTATTATAGGACACCTAAAGACAAAATCAGCTTGCGATTAAGGAATCGAGCGATCGAGCAAATCTAAGTAAGTTGGGTTATTACTTATTGTAATAGAGTACTAGTTTTGTAGTACTCGTAGACTTAGGCTTGTAAATGATTGTGATTGTAAAAAGTTTATGCATGTGTTTGATGTATCTGAATTCGTGCTGAATTTGTATTGTAAGTGATTTTGTGACTGATTAACTTGGTATGAAATTGTTTGAACACCCTAAACGGAATTTAATCTTAGTCGACCCAAATAATTAATAGTGTCAACCCGTTAGGGGATCATAGGATTCTCCAACCAAATACTGACCCGTTCGAAAGGGATAACGCAAGATTACAAAATAGTCCCTTCTTCATCCTTAGTCGAACTAAGTGACTGGAGAGGAGGTCGCGGCGAGGGTGAAGCCAATGGTTCGAAGGTAGTCACGGGAGAAGCGAAGTCTCCATTGCACAAGCCTGGGTTTGGTTGTGAGCTACTGCATAACATGGAAACTCCTCAACCCAGATTGGAGCGGGTGAAATTTCTCTTATTTCACAACGGACCAGATTACGTTGTGCGATGACACTTGATTGTTGCATTGCATGAAAATATTTGTTTGATAACCCTATTTGTGCTTATATGCATTCATGAGTCTCCAATTCAACTTACTGAGCTGTAGTTGCTCATACCCTTATAGATCCTTTTGCAGGTTCTGAATTCTGAACACTCTAAGTACTATGTCGCCCTACAATTACCCAGAGGTTAGTCCGTTGGAAGCCAGGGGTGTAAGGATCAAGTTACTTAGTATAATATGTAACTAGAGTGACCATGTAATTAGGAATGAAAGACTGATAGTTATTATGTAATCTAGTGAACTGTTATGTTTATGTAAAACTTTCTGGGAAACTCTGTGGTCTTATATATATAATATTGTACATGTTATTAGAAATTTGCACTATTTATCACAATTGTAGTTTAATTGTTAATCGAATTGTTTACTTCAAAGCGAGGAGTTGTCAATGCCTTGTGTAGGTCATGTCTATGGTAAGTACTGTGAGACTAGTTACTATCATAGAATGGTTTACACAGCGGGACTGCTGTGACTCTGCGACTTCGAGGTGTAACATTGCTTCCAGGTCACTACCATGCTTCTCATAGGTGTCTTGATCCCAAAGCTAGATTCTATAGTCGCTTCTTGTAACCTCGCTTGCTTGGTAATCTTAAGCGTGATAAACGAGTGGGTTACTTCAATATCAAATAGGGTGTATATGGGTAAGTTGGAGACATGAATATTCCCTAAACCAACCATAGTTTAATCATTTTAAATTTTTATTTACAAGACATCTTTTAGCTCTTTAATTTTTCCTTTATTACTTTTCATAGTCCCTTATATTTACAAATTACCTCAAATCTGTAAAGGAAAGAATGAGTTAAGTTACATACCTACAACAAGTCCGACGTCAACAGTGTTTCCCTCCTCAAAATCAACAACAACCTCATCATCTACATAATCCCACTCACTCTCCAGATTGTAAATCCTAGCATGTATAGGTATGCTTGGTCGAGCCTGTGCAAGTCTTGGTCCACCTATTTATCTCTAAGCCATTGGGCAACCAAGGTGAGCCATGAGGCAAGCTGGTTGGATGGTTAGAGGGGTCCTCCTCTGTGGACAATTACGAGCAATGTGCCCCTACTATTTACATACAAAACAAGTCATGCCAGCTCTCTTAGAACACTCAACTATGCGTTAACTACCCTCACCATATAGGAAACATTTGTGCTGACGCTAAGGGCATTCTCTTAAATAATGTCCTCCCTTACATTTCCATCACCTCATTATATTGGAACCTAAAACAATTAGCCTCAATTGAAAATTATAAATTTACATGATTTTTTCCCCTTCTTAATGAAACTAAGTCCCTTGAAAGGCCTCTTCTCAAAAAGACTCACTTTAAGCCTCTTACACTTATCCTCAAAATCTCTAGCACTCTCAACTGTCTGGACCATCTCAACAGCTTCCTTGAAATCCCTAGGTTAGAACTCGTACACTTGGTACTTGGTCTTAGACTTTAACCCTTTAATAAAGACTTATGTCCTTAATCTGTCACTAACCTAAAATCCCTCATCAATAAACAATAGCAACCTGTTAAACTCTAATTTATACTGATCCAAAGTACGATTCCCCTTCTAGATGGAAAAAAAGCATCACTACTCTGTAGTCTTATTGTTTCAAGAAAATAATTAGCAATGAACTCCCTCTTAAACACCTCCTAAGCGATTGGTCCTCTCGTTGCCCTCCTCTTTAACTCCCACCATATTTTAGCATGGAGCCTTAACATATAGGTTCCATATGTAACTCATTAATGGGATAAAATCTTAAATGCATCAAATGTCCACTTAATCTGCATAAGCCAATCTTCCACCTCCTTCGAGTGACCTCCTACTCCATCAAAATATCCGGTGCATTCAATAAACTCTAGCATCATGGATCTCTAAAGCCTAAAATATGGGGGTGCCACAGTAGCTGAGTGTACCTACTCAACCGAAAGTAGTGGTGGTAGTGGTACCTCCTTAACTAATATATGAGGTGGAGCAGGAGCTAAGGATGTCATATCCCTCTCACAGAAAATATGGGGACCTCATGTAAGCCTTAAGTAGAGAAAAATTTTGAATTTCTAAGTTTACAACAAAACATAGCAAAATAAATGACAAACTAAGGAAGATAAAAGTCATCCTTTTCATTAATTTCAATAACATGAGGTTACACTAAGAGGCGATAACTTCTATAGAGTAAATCTCCAACAGCAATATGTCTAAATACAATTAAGAGTTTCATCATAAGATTTCACAGGTATAATGCTACAACTCAAAGCATAGAGTCAAGACAAGTACATCCAAAATATAGGGACCTCAAGTAATAACTTAAACTAACTAATACATTAGCGGGCTAGTCGTTGAACTAACCCTAACACTCTCATCATCCTTGAAAGTATCAAATCCCAAAATACTAGAATCATCGGAATCATCCCTATTAGAATCTATACTAAAGTAAGTCAACAAATTGCGGTGGTCATCAAGCTCTAGCAAGTCTTCCTCCTCTGGATCCTTAACAATAAGTAGTAGAGGATTAAGTACTGGTCCATCCACCTCCATTCCTATCTTGCCATTGTTCGACTCTAATGGGTGATCAGAAGCACCATGGGTACTGCATGAGGTATAAGCTTAAGAGAGATGATAGGGATCAAGGACCAATCATGTGCTCCCAAACCTAAGGACTTTCTCAGGTGGTTCGCCAATCTATCCAAGATGAGCTAAGCGCCAAGGAGCAGTACTTATCCCAGTTCGATCTACTGAGCTACTTCACTCTCTACATAATCCAAGATATTGTCGAGGTGACCAATTAACATGCGGAACTGAACCCTCCACTATACACTAGTCCAAGCACCAACTTTGAATACAACCATCCCCACAGTGCCGAAGCTGAGCTGACAATTGTTAAGAGCTGACCTTCCGAAGCTGACGCAAACGTGATTCAACCCTAAACCAACCCATGTCCACGCCCAGCAATGAAAGTACTAAACTTTCGAATAGACCTAATTGAAATACCTAACCTAACTCGACTCACAGTGTTATTAAGACAACAAACTACGTAAAACGCGTGCGCACTATCCTTTCTAATATCTGTAATGTCTTTTCTGACATTAAATATTCTTTTATACTATTATGTGTTTTCCCTATAAATTATTCTATGTTTTTTTTTTCTTAGCAGCTAGGGATCCACTTATGTAATTTTTTCGTTATTTAAGACTTACCTTAACTGGGTACTATAAATACTCGCATAATGTAATAGCTGTAACATCAATACAAAAGAATAAACTAAGCTTTTATTCCCTCTTGAGCTAAGTGTCCCTTTTGCTTACTCTTGAGCTACTCTTATCTAGCCCATTGAACGTTGGTGCATCATATCCATCGTCGGTACGTAAGAACCCCTGCTCATCCCTCGACTACCATTTACTTTTTGAGCCATCTTGTGACCCGGACCCATCCTTTTGATTACACTTGATATCAGGTTTGTATGTTCATTCGCAAATCTGTATCCTCTTAATATTGGAGATTGGCTACATTTGAAGCCGGATTCTATTTTTGTATTCTTGGAGTGGTTTGTTACTTCTCTCGTGTGATAACGGTTTTATTATTAACCCAAGAGTGTAGTAGTTGAGAATTGTTTTATGCTCTGTTTTCTCCTATTTTTGATACAGAAAAACAGTGTGGTTAACTACTCGTTTGTTGTGTAATTATCGTGTGAAGAATCCATTAATGTTAGACTCAAGTGTTTCGAGGAATTTTAGGAAACCAAGAAAGTGGTGCTCGACAAGGCCAAGGATAGGAAGGAAACTTTACACCTTAGTCAATGGGTGACCACTTAGATAGGCTTACCAACTTGGTGGTTAGTTTGGTGACTACTATCCAAGAAGAAAGACAGCAAACAAAAAATAGCCCCATTAAGGAATGTGAACAACAAGGGCGAGGCAATGGATAGTTTAGCCGAGTTAATGCCTCAACTCAACCACCTCGAGTTGAAGGAGTTGGTAGGGATGCTAGACGAAAGCTAATGCCTGAAGAGATTGAGGAAGAAGTAGAAGGAGACAACAAGGTAGAGGAGTACTACAAGCCTGAGGAAAGAAATGTACAAGCCCCTAGAGTCAAAGGACTAAGAATGCGTATTCCAAGTTTTTCTAGATGTGATGACGCCGAAGACTACCTAGATTAGGTAGATAAGATTGAAAGGCAGTTTGAATGCCACAAAGTGCCCAATAATGCAAAGGTTAGACTTGCTGTATTGGAGTTTATTAGTTATGCTACCTTGTGGTGGAAGGACTTGTAAGCCACTAGAAGAAGGGAAGGAGAACGAGAACAAGAGATTAGGAGTTGGGAAGAAATGAAGAGAGTTATGCAGAGGAGGTTTATGCTGAGCTATTATCTTTAGGATGCCTTCAAAAGACTGCAAGAATTGAGATGAGGAAGATTGAATGTGAACGCTTATGTTAAGGAATTCCAAATGTTAATGATCCGATGTGAAGTCATAGAGCTAGAGGATTAAACTGTATCTCGGTTCATTGGTAAATTGAAGTATGAGATTAGAGATGTCCTAGAGACCTTAGATATCTAAATGCTTGATGATGCAATCTGAGCCGCCTAGAAAATAAAAAGGCACCGAACAAGAAGATCTTGACCACTTGTTAGCCGACCAGGCAGTAGTCGAACTGTTCCAAGCAAACTTATGTAAACAAAACCAAATAAGGTTATTGAGACTCAACCCGTTCTAGCTACTCGAATATAGGAGAAGGAACCCTCAAGGAAGTTCGAGAAGGGCCAAAGTTTAAGGAGAAAAACAAAAAGGATCAAATGTTTCAAATGCTAAAGATTTAGACACATGGCCACTTAGTGTCTGACTAGGCGAACAATGGTGATCCAAGGCGAGGTGCCAACTATTGAGGTTGACAGCACTAATGAAGAACTTGAGGAGTTGAAAGAGGACGAACCGACTAGACTATCCGAGGAGGAAGTTATCTACAAAGAGGAAGGCAACTTTTTGCACCACTTTAGTATTGAGGAGGACGATGAGCATTAGCCCCATACCCGAAGATGAACAAGATATGATATTGAATGGCATTACATCCGATTGTGTGAAGGTGATGAGTGAAAGACCGTATTCAAGACATGATATGGTTTATATGAATGTCTTATAATGCCATTTGGACTATCCAATGCATCGAGCACATTTATGCGCCTAATAAATCATATGCTCCAAGAATTCATAGGGAAGTTTGTCGTAGTTTATTTTGATGACATTTTAGTATAAAGCCTAACCTGGAGATTTACAAGGAGTAGCTTTAAAAAGTCTTTGTAAAACTTCGAGCAAAACAGCTCTATGCCAATTTGAAGAAGAACGACTTTTGCCAACCCAAGGTGATCTTCTTGGGGTTTGTTGTGAGCAGAAGTGGCATCCGAGTCGATGATGAGAAGGTAAGAGCAGTCATAAAATGGCCTAAACCAACCTATTCTGCAGATGTGAGAAGTTTCCATGGCTTAGCATTGTTTTATCATCGATTCATAAAGGATTTCAGTACGATTGCGGCCTCGCTTACCGAACTATCAAAGAAGATTATTGAATTCAGATGGAGAGAGAGAGGAGGAGGAGGAGTTTCGAGGAACTGAAAGAGAAGCTAACTATAACCCCAATCTTAGCTCTGCCAAGCTTTGACAAGATGTTTGAGGTAGAGTGTGATGCATCTAGACTAAGCATAGGTACTGTGTTAATGCAAGAAGGCCGACCTATTGCTTACTTCAGCAAGAAACTTTGAGGAGCCACACTCAACTATTTTGTCAATGATAAGGATTTCTACTCCTTAATCTGAGCCTTAACAGTATGATAACACTATTTGCTGCCTAGGGAATTTGTAATCTACACCAATCATAAATCCCTAAGATACCTAAAAAGCCAACCAAAGCTATCTCGAAGGCAAGCTAAGTGGATTGAGTTCATAGAAGGTTTTTCTTATGTCATAAAATATAAGAATGGAAGAAACAATATAGTGGCCAATGCTCTATCAAGATGACATACCCTCTTAACCAAGCTGTAGACAAGGCTACTTGGTTTTTCGATCATAAAGAATTTATACGATGAGGATCCACATTTTGGTCCAATCTATGCTCGATGTAAAGAAAGATGGATACTAGAGGGCTACGACATGGAGGATGAATACTTATTCAGGAAAAGGAGGCTATATATCCCAACCTGTTCCATAAGAGAATTACTTGTACACAAGGCGCATGGAGGAGGACTAACTGAACACTTTAAGTAGCGCGGAACATATGAAGTACCATCTATGAGATTTTCTTGGCCGAGAATGATGAGAGATGCACAGTCCATGTTACAAAAGTGTGTAACGTACCTAAAGGTAAAGAGCCAAGCTGAGCAAGGACATTTTTACCCTTACCGATCCTAACCAAACCATGGTCTAAGCTGAGTATGGACTTTATGTTAAGATTGCCTAGGATGTCCTGAGAGAAAGACTCTATCATGGTAGTTATGGATCAATTTAGCAAGATGGCACATTTCATGCCATGTTCCAAAACTAACGACGCTTCAGATATCTTTTTTCTTTTCTTGCAGAAAATAATCAAGCTATATGAAATTCCCAGAACCATTGGTTCGAACCGAAACTCAAAGTTCATGAACCACTTATGGAGGGCGCTGCGCAGGCGAATGGGAACTAAGCTATTGTACAAGACGTCCTACCACCCACAAACCAATGGACAAAATGAAGTTGTCAATAGAACCATAAGAACTTTACTACGGGTTATTATTGGATGAAACACAACCGACTAAGATCTGTACCTGGCAATCATTGAGTTTGCCTACAATAGGACTACACACAATACAATAAACATGTCTCCATTGGAGGTTACGTATGAGTTCAACCCCAAGCTACCATTGGACTAAGCGCCTCAACCAATATTTAATGATGACCAACTAGCTGTTGAAAGAGTTAAAGCCATCAAAGCCATGTAATAAAAGGTTGTACAACAATTAGGTCGAGCTAATATTAAGCTTAAGAAGCAAAGCCAAGGACAGAGGAACAATTTCCAAACTTGAGGAAGAGCAAGTTATCTCTTAGGGCCGATGAACCTTTCAAAGTGCTTGGAAAGATCGATCCTAATACCTATAGGGTTAAATTTCCCAAAAGATATAGAGTCTTAGACTCCTTCAAAATTATCGACCTCCAACCTTACACTCTCAAATACGAGTAACCTAGAGCTGTACCAGATTTGATCTTAAATCTTAAACAATTCAGAGGAGACGACAAGTATCAAGGACAAATTACATGCTCTCAAGCTTGAGGACTTTCTCGGGTAGTGAGTTAATCTATCAGAGGTGAGTTAAGCACCAAGGAGCATGTTTATCTTAATCCAATCTACCGTGCTACTTTACTCTCTACACAATCCAAGATATTATCGAGGTTACCAGCTAACATGCCAAACCAAACCCTCGGCTAAACACCAGTCTAAGCACCAACTTTAAATACAGCAATCCCTATAGTAGCGAGGTTAAGCTAATAATTGTCAGGAGCTGACATTCCAAGGTTAACCCAAATGTAAGTCAACCTTAAACCAACCAACATCCATGCCTAGCAGTCAAAGTATCGAACTTTCAAACAAACCTGATTGAAATGCCTACCCTAGCTTAGCTTACAGTGTTATCAAGACAGCAAACTAAGTAAAACATACGTACGCTGTCCTTTTTGACATCCATACTATCCTTTCTGACAGTGAATATTCTTTTGTACGATTACGTGTTTTCCCTGTAAATTATTGTCATTTTTTTCTTCTTAGCAACTATGAATCCATTTATGTAATTTTTCTATTATTTAGGACTTACCTTACTAGATACTATAAATACTCGCATAATGTAATAGTTGCAACATCAATACAAAAGAATACACTGAACTTTTGTTCCTTCTTGAACTAAGTGTCATTTTTTGCTTACTCTTAAGCTACTCTTATCTAGTTCATTGAGTGTAGACTAGTGGCGAATGACCTCCAGTCATACTTGTGTATCATATCAAGTGTGACCCAAGCTCGTGTGAAGCGTTGATGCATCATATCTATCATCGGTATACGAGAACCCCTACTCATCCCGCAACTACCATTTACTTTTCGAGCCATCTTGCCGATCAAACCCATCTTTTTGGCTACGCGTAATATCGGGTTTATATATTCATCCACGAATCCATATCAAGGGTCTTCCTCTTGAGGTGAATCATAGCTGACTCCATCAATCTCCATTGGAGTTAGGGTAGGATTCTCTAGAATCTACCCCTCCATCTGATATCCCTCATCGTCTGATGATGTTAACAAACCTACTCTAGTTCCATCTCCTCTCAAAGTGCATATACAACCCAATTAATATTAACCTCAAGTAAGGCTAGGTGGTTGCCTCTACAATCCCTGGCATAAACAATGTTCAACCTATCTCTTGTCACCAAAAGCTAGTGCTGGCAATCAAAAAACATCACTAACTACGAAGGCTACTTCTAGGGGTTGTCTAGATTGTCTTGCCATCCAAGACTCATGCTCTAGTACATGAATGAGCTTGGTGTTTAAGTAAACTGGGTATTAGAGATCCATGAGTATCTCCTTACATTTGAATCTCCAATGGTTTGTAAGCCTGCTCCTTTACCAAGAAAGTGCCATACTCAAGCTACGAAGCTCATTGATCAGGCTAAAGTCCTCATAAAGTAGCCAAAGGTGGTAGCGGTAGTCTAGAAGTGTCTTTTTCTCCTCCTTATGGAACTCCAGCTACTATTCTATGAGAGTCTCAAAATTTTCCTAGAATACGAAAATTTCTTTAAGTTTAAGTTTTCATTAGTCTCTTAAGTTATAAGTCTTCTTATAAATTTCTTAACCCAGTTTTACCCCTCTTATGTTCACTAGGTTGGTTTTCTATACATATCTAAGGTCAGGTTTTATTCTGTTTAACCTAAGCTCCGATACCACCTTAATACTGTCACAACCAAAGGGATAACCCAGTTGTAGCAGTATCACTGTATACTATAAAAAGATCTAAGACCAAAGCCCTTGTTAGTTAAGAAACCTTAGCATACTATACGAGGCATCCACAAAATCTCAACTACTACCAGGAGACCTACATTGAGTAATATCAAAGCAAATGATTATAACAAAAACATTAAATTTAAAAGTAACATAGTGCATGGGGATAAGTGTCATCCTTAAAAATAAATTGTGCCAACCATACTGAAGTAATTAACAATCTAGGATACTACAAGTCTTAAAAGATAAAACAACAACTAAAGAGTCTAAGTATAACATAAACATTTACTTATGCTCTCATCTTCCCTTTAACATCTCTAAAGCCACTGAAACTAACCTTAGGCATCCAATAGCTCGACTCTAACCAAAGGTCATGCTACAACAAAAAACTATAAAGGGATAAGTTACAATTGCTTAGTGAGTAACCTTCCTATCCTACTAATAAGCAATTTTCATACAAATTAATTAAATACGCATATGCAATACAACAAGCGTATAAAAAAAATTGTATAGAACCTACTAATAATTATATAAAGCATGGTTTTACACCTATTATTCCTTAGGTTAGGAAGTATTTAGATACGTTAGAATCCAGGTCTCTACATCTAAATCCAACATCATTTCTCTTTGTAAACCCAAAGCACCAGACACGGCTCGACCTCAAGTAGAGGGCAACACTCCTTAAAACCAAGTAGATCCCAAAAATTGAGACAAAAATATGTCGTATAAATATGTCATGAAAATCAAACAATAACATATCATATAAAAATCAAATTAATCCATCATTCATAATCTCTTACTCCACTATGTAGTACCGATGCCCTTTTATTAATGTAAAAGAATGTATTACGTGTCCAATTTACTTAAAGGTTGGATAGTTATTAGTCTAGTTTATAAATAACTAACCAATATATGCAACAGACACTTTAGAGCCCTAATAGCTAATACAATAACCAATCTCGATCTCGATTTATCATGATGTCTTATCAAGCAATTGCAACTAATACAAGCACATGAAAGAATTCCCATCCCCTAAACATAGCAATTTTCACACATACATATATATATATATATAATCAAAGTAAATAAGTATCCTATTGTCATAATTTTTTCACTTTTATTACTTTCATATTTTAATCATAACTTTTTTATTCTTATGATCAATCTTCAAGGATTTTTAGTATTCTTTTTATTTGATGAGGTCTTTTTAAGATGGTTAGGCTCACAAGATTCGATTTGGATTAGATGATAGGTACATATTTATATCATATTAGATTTGTTTTATAATTTTATAGTATATATAATATGGGCGCGTATTGTGCTATCGTATTTGTAAAATATTTTTATTTGTTAGTTATCCCACTAACAAGAAGACACATTGCCAAGGTATGAAAAAGAAAAATACCACGCGACCCGGTCCGGTTCAGTCTGATCTGCACCTCTCTGCTCGGCAGTTCATCTTCCAGCGAAAAGTTTCCACTTCGAAACATAAGAAGAGCAACGATTTCTTCCCTCTCTTAAAGAAATTGGATCAAAAGGGAGTTAGAGTAATGCGGGAGCTCTGTAATCTAGGGTTGCCTGAAAATTCGAATTCCACACAATTGAGTTGGGACTTTTAATTCAATCCCTTTCCGAATATCCGACAATTCTAATTGGACTTATGGGGAACATTTTCGTCAAGAAGCCAAAAGTCACTGAAGTAGATAAAGCTATTCTCTCTCTCAAAACCCAAAGGCGTAAGCTTGGTCAATACCAACAGCAGGTTTTTTTATCTGATTCTTCGTTTTTTTAATTTATCAGTTAGGGCTTTAGATGATTTTATTGTAGCTCATAATGTTAATTCGATGTTTTCAATTAAAGATTAAGTTCTTTCTGTAATTACTTCGCTTTGATTTTATATAAAAGTATTGAGTATGGATAATCTGTTGCTGATGACGTCGAAATGGGATGATTGCAATTAATTTGAGAAAATCAGCGAGTTCAGGGATTTAGAGATGCATATGAATTGATTTTCGGTGTGCTATTGTGTCAAGGCCTTCCTTTTCCAATCCGGTATTTGGAAAATATCTGTTTAAGAAGTTTGGCTGTAGTTGAAGGTTTATATAGTTGTATCTATGATTCTAATTGACACCGTGTGCTTTCACGCAATGTCACTTTTGAGGGACAAATTTTTCTTTTGTCATCTGTGTCTCGTCAATTCATATGTTTCCATGTATGAGAGAGAAAACAACAGGATATATATCAAATATTCTTGATGAATGGCAAGTTGTGATTGGAGGGGATGGGGATTCCTTCAGGATACTGAAACTTGGTCCACTTTTTACATCTCCTTCCTTTAATTTGCTGCAGTACAGTTTGTCCATAATTGAATTCTGGTTTCATTTTTGGTGATATATTTCTGCAAGACTGTTCTGTGTGTTTCTGCAGTGTAGTCCGCTTCTTAGGTTCCTCAGGATTCAACAATTTTTTCCAAGCATTGATCTTATGATTTTGATCTCTGAAGTCATTCTTCCTGCCATTCACCTCTCTCTCAGCTGCTAACTGCTGCCAGTTCCAACAAATAGAAAATTGCATCCATTAACTGTATCTAAAATGTGCTCAAATGATGGTTGTTGTATCACATTAGGATTGATCCTTTTCCAGTTCCACTTTGTTTTCCTCACCAGGAGATGCACCCTTGCAACTTGCTTACATGTTATGCTATCGTAAGGAATAAAGGTTCTGATTTCAGAAATAAGAAGAGATTTATTTGCGTGAGTTAGTTGCATCTCATATCTAGAATTGGACTTGGAGCTTTTGTTCTATTATCTTTAGCCAGTGAGAGCTGCCAGGGAAAAAAGGATTATTGATACACGTAAATCTTTGTTTTCTCAACTATGCAAATGTTGATTAAAAGTTGATATCAAAACAATCCCTTTCACTGACCACATCAAAATTATTATGAAAATGCTGCAATAAAATTCAGAGTACTGTGCTAACCCCATATATATATATATATATATATATATTTTCCTTTTTATCCATTTCACACAGAAGATCTTCTGGTCACTTATGAAAATGGTTATTTTATTATTATGTTCATCCTCAATGTTCACAAAAATCAAGTTGTGGTATCTCCTCTGCCTAGCATATTTGCAAACTTATTCTGTTGTCATGTTGTCAGCTAGAAAAAGTAATTGAAGCTGAGAAACAAGCTGCTCGGGACCTTATCAGGGAGAAAAGAAAAGACAGGGCCCTGATAGCTTTGAAAAAGAAGAAAGCACAGGAGGAATTGCTAAAGCAGGTTGATGCATGGGTCCTTAATGTCGAGCAACAGGTAACTCTCAACCTTCTTCATTGACTTCTTTGCTGGAGTAGTTTCTCATCCTTGTTTCTGTACATTGCTGACTAACTTGTTAATCATGTGTTTTCTCTATGCTGTTCCATCTAAAGAATGGCATTTGGTGATTGTAATGCACTTTGTTCTTTCAGTTAGCTGATATTGAGCTGGCAAGTAAGCAGAAAGCTGTGTTGGAAAGTTTGAAGGCAGGAAATAATGCACTCAAAGCTATACAAAGTGAAATCAACTTAGAGGATGTTCAAAAACTAATGGATGATACTGAGGAAGCTAGAGCGTATCAAGATGTAAGGATGGTTTCCTATTTCTCCTTTATGCTTCCAAATTTTTCATTGTGAACTCCACATGTATGTAGTAGTTGGATTTGCTTGCCAATGTCATTCTTAAGGGTAACATGATGTGATTCGTTCCCCACTTCCAAATTTTTATGAGGTGAAGAAGTGTGCATTTAGAAATGATGGAAAAATATATCTATAGGGACAATATTAGCAGTTGCTCTTGATATTTAGTTAGGGTACAACTATTTTTATGCAGCTAAAGTAAGTTTGACTGCGACATGCTGCAGAACTTATATATTATTATCTATATTAGCAATGGGTGGGATGCTCTGCACTGAATTCATTAATGTTTGTGGACTACAGAAGGAGAATAGTGGAATTTTGACACAAGCTTGTTATATAATCTGCAAATACTCCATGGATTCTACTTGCAAATTTTGAAGTTGTGGGATTCCACCCTCTTATATCTTAAACACTGTGCTGAATTTTTTATCACGTGACATTTTAACAATTTGTTAACTAGATTTTAAATCAGCAAATTAATGAAATTGTGGAAAGCATCGAAGTACCGTATAAACTTGTATGAAATTTATTAGAGGATCCCAGGTGACAGTGTGGCAGGAAATAAGCAAGATGACTTTGTAAGGGCTCTTACAGAAGGCAAATGTAAACTTTTACCTAATTTTAAAGAAAAACCAGGGTCTATTTTTATGAAGGTACAATTTACCTATATAAATTTTCCAATAAATGAAAAACAAACTTACCATGATTGACACAAAAAATGAGAAATGACTAGGTCATGCCTGCTATACATATAAATCAAAGGAATAAGATTTACCTTCTTTTGGGGCAAATCATTCTTCCTTATATTAATCCAACCACAGATGGAGGAATAGAATTATAAAACAAGGAATTAGTTATTTTTTCCCTGCACTGTAGAGCTTGACAGTGGTTAAGTGGCTTATCCAAGGGATTACCTATTGGTTAAGGCCTGGCAATTCAATTGCAACTTGGATGAGGTATAAGTTTTAGATTTCTCCAAGGGCACTTCTTGAGACTATTTGGACAAAGCAAGCTGAAGTTAAGTGGTGGCCATTCGTCTTAATAACCAGTTCAATTATATTCTGCCCCTTTATTAAATATGGCTTCTTGATTCTCTAGATCATATATAGTATTTCTCCTTTGCTCTGCCTCTCTTGTGGGTCAACCATGGTGGATTTATTTTATGATCACATCTGCACTTCCTTGCTGAACCTATTTATTGTTTATGGAAGTTAACATTCTAAAGGGAAGACAAGGATTGAACTGTATTCAATTGCATTCATTGTCATTTTAAAATGATATTTATTTTATCAAAAGATAGCTCAGAATCACATCTGTCTATTGGCTGCTGCATATCAAATTTTATATTCACTCTCTTTTTTCCTTTCACTTTGGCCATAAGATGGCTGCAAACAAATGCTGCACATGTAATATTTCCTTGAGTTACTTTTTTTCTCCCCTTTATTAAAGGTGATCTAAACTTTTTAAATGATGGAATTACCTTATATCATTTGGAAGGATTGTTTCTTATAATTATCTACTACTCTTTGGCTTTTGTTTGTTTCTTTCTCTTTTTTTTTTTCAATTTCATCAGTTGTTTTATTACTTGAGGTGAGCTTGTTCTTTTTTAATGCTGGTAATATGCTGTGTTGCCTGACTTTAACCAAATATTTCAAAGGTAAAGCAACATTCAGAATGCAGCTTTTCAATTTTCTGTTTAGATTCTTTGGCAGCTTCAATCTTGTTATTCTGAATGGTGGTTTGTTTTCACATGTAATGCTACCTTTTGTGGCTAAATTTTAATGCAAGTTCATTTTTTTCCCCTTTAAGGAAATAAATGCAATCTTGGGAGAAAAACTATCTGCAGAAGATGAAGAAGAGGTTCTTGCTGAATTCGAGAAGTTGGAAACTCAGGTATGTTTGCTTCTTTTCCCACCTGGCTTGTGGACGTGCTTAATCATCTTAGGATATGGAGGACTCCAGTTACCTCATTCCAAAATCATATGAGGTTTGGGTTCATTCTTATGGCCAGTTAGATATCCCTTTCATTTTTCTTACCCTGATCAAGTAACATTTCTGAGATCACGGGAGGAATTGAATCGTTTTATGATAATTAGCACTAATTTTCTGGAACTTCTCACACCTTACTGTTTTCCAATATGTAAATTTACTATTCATTTATGCATCTTATCTAAATATCATGTGTATTAAATATTCTGGGAAGGGTCAAAGTGATGAAGGATCATCAGATTTAAAGTGTTGTATCTGAATGGTTTCTTTGTCTTACTATAACGTTACCTTTTGCTGTCAATATATCAGTAGAAAAAATGAGTAATCGATCCCTTAATGTTGTCATAGATCTTTAAGGCTGGTTATATTGTGTAGATTTCTTCTTTGGGGCCTTTGTAACTGCATTAGGGTATTCATCCCTGTCTAGTAGATTAAGTCATCAAATTTTATTTGATCTGCCTAAAAAAGCTCAATTGACATCTTAGATCATGCAAGCGCAAGAATGAAAACATAAATGTCATGAATAGTAGTACATATAACTTTCAGCTACCCCCATGGTTTCTTTTCCTGTATTAAGAACACAATTCTCCTGGTCCACGAACAGTCAAAGAATATTGAGAAACAAAAGAAAAATATCCAAATTTTTTCGAGTCAGCAACTCATGGAATAACTTTGTTTACTGCTATAGCTTGCTCTCCAAGATATGCCAGAAGTTCCTACTACAGTTCCCAAAACTGAAGAAGGAGAGGAAACTTTGGAGCTTCCCAAAGTGCCAATGAAACCTGTCGCTGCAACCATTGAAGACGATGCAGAAATTGTTTCAGCTGAAGTTGCCTCAAAAAGAAAAGGTCCCTCCCCCACCCCCTTCTCTCTCTTATAAATAAATAGGAATCATTTCACTTTTTTTTGTCTTCCATCCATGGTAACAAATACTGATGTCTTTTTCCTTTTACAGTTTTGGAGGAACCGCTCCCTGCTTGAGTGTTGTTTTAAACAGGATGCTCTAATGGGCGAATTTCTTATAGGGATTCCTCCTGTGGTCTACATTTTTTTCCACTATTTGCTTGAATTATTTGTGTCAATTGCGGATTATCGAAATTGTACAAGTTACAATTTAGCTTCACATGCCATTACTGAACCCTGTCTTGCTCTGTACAGTGAAAATATATTCATCCGGCTTGTTAACTTCTTTGTTCCTTCCTCTGCACTTTCCTCTTGTTTGGGCAACTGCTCCTTGAATGGTATGGGAGTATATGTTGCATGGATGTCTTTACTCATGACATATTCTTGAGTCGGTGAATTTAACAGGATTCTCATGTAAATAATAATAATAATAAAAAAGAACCTCTATTCTTATTAATTATCTAATTTTACAAAATTTCTTACTGCAATCGAAGAATGGAAGACGTTATTTTTTTGTTTAGTGTATAGGATTTTTGTCCATTAATCCTTTTTTTCTTTTTCTTTTGCTATTTATTAACAAAAAGTATTTGATGATCCACCCTGGCTGAAAATAAACGGAGCTTTTCTCTCCCGAATATTTCAGAATAAAAATAAGTCCTCTTACAATAGTGAAAGTAGGAAAAAAAATGACCTTTTTTCTGCATCGAATGCCTCTGGTTTTCCAAAGGGTCAGCAGTATCGTTTGCTTCCTTTGGATCATAACTCAGCACTGCATCATCAATCTGTAGGCACTTCTCTATGCAAGAATAAATGGTATTCAATAATATGTTTTGGGAGCATGTTATCAGTCTGACTGCTCATAAGGTATCCATTTTAATGATGACTTTTGGGAATTTAAGCATAAGTCCAGCTCTTTGTAGAGATCCCATGATTCAGCCATCATCCTATCCATTTTGCCCAGTTTCTTGGCAAATCTAATGATCCATGTGCTCCAACATCTCACGTGAGTCTTCCTACCATTACATTTTTGGTATTCACATTGATAGAACCATCAACATTTAATTTTATCCATTCTTCTTGTGATGGTTCCGTTTGATTTGTATTTGCTTTTTGATGTATAAGCATTACTTCTCTTATTATAAGGTTAGAATTCATGTGCTCCAAACCTTATTATGTATACTAAATTTGGATTTTGTTCATTATCCTCGAAAACTTTTGAATTTTTTGTCATTCAATATTGACCAAGTTGCAAAAGAGAAGAGAACCGGCCATGGTGGTCTTATTTGCTAAGCGTCTCTTCTTTTCACTATACAGACAGATGGAATCTAATCAAGGAGATTTAATTGGAAATTATGATTAGTATGGTTGGATGGTATCGATCCATTGCATCCTTGCTTGATTTACGGACACTCCTAGGAGCATGTAAAATATTCTAATCATCTCCATCACATCTTGAACAACCTCCTAGGGATTGTATTCAAGCAAAGGTATTTTTATAGTTGGAAGCCCATTATGATAGGTTGATGCTGTGACTAGTAGGGCATGGCAAGACGCACCCCCATAATCCTTGCTGTATTTGTTGTTTGGTTTTAGTTGTGCACATGTATCTTAAACCAAAATGTTTTTTTTTTTTTTGGTTACTTGGTTTTATGTAGAATTGGATATCTATTTATTTGATATGAGCCCATAAGAACCAAATTCTTAAAACAAGAACTTTGATCATTCAGTTGACATTAGACAACATTCTTAAGAAGGCCTGAATGAGTTGTCTAATGATACTCTACTCTTCCCTAACTACTTATTAATCCAAAACTTGGTTTGTTTGTTCTTAATATAACATAGTCATCCTTATTAATCCAATCCTAGGCCCGCGCTAGAGGTTTCTAGGCTAAGGACCCACCCTTGGATTTCAATAGTTCTTTTCCTCCAATTTTCCTTCCATATTTTGCTTTCAAAAGTTGACTTCATAGAATCATGTCACCCATTCATTACACAAAAAACTATAATAGCTTATTACTTTGTGTAATTGGACTAAAACACACATTAAGGAATAGACTCCTAATATGGTAGAAAGAATATATTACCTATACTTCCAACAAATTTTGTTGATAGGTTATTTTGGATGTAAGCCTTTAAACCTAAACCAACCTCCAAAGCATGAGCTAAGCCAAAAGCCCTTAGCCTACATAAGTAAGGTTTAGTTCAAGCTCTTTCAAGCATGTTCGATCATATAATGATCAAGGTCAAGCTACCAACATAATGGACGACTTTCTCAAGGTGTGAATTGAGCTTCAAATAACTCAATCAAAAGACATTTGCCGATTTCCTCTCACCTTCAATACGTAGACTCAAACCGGTAAACCCATAGTGTGCAGGCTTAATCTACAAGACATGAGAAGATAAGGCAGAAAGCTCGACTAAAGTAGGGAACTCCACTACTAGCACTCAATAAAATTGACATCTTCTACAATGTTTCAAAATGTATCTTGGAGATACAATAAGTGAATCTTAAAGATACAATGCACCTTCGTATAATCTTGTCAATTGCTCTTATAAATATCAAGTAATTCCACACGTAAAGGGATCCAAAACCCCCATTCTTGCTTACATAACTTTAGATTCTTACATTATCCTGAGCCCCTTCCGACTTAAGCATCAAAATAATCGTATTAGAACCACCTTCAATAGCCTAGTGGCCTTCTTAACTTACATTTGTTCAATTATGTAGGTTACCTCCTACCTCTCCATCTAATCTTCTTTAACAAAAAACTAACATCAATAAACCTATCTATCAACCTAATGCAAACCTTAGCCTCCATCCTAACAAATAACTAAAGAGATGGAGTTTGCTATGGTCAATGCTTACCAGTTTGCTTGGTACGTTAAAGATTGCTAGTAGAAGAACAAAGGTTTCTACGGTCATGATTTACTACTGGATGGAGAAGAAGTGTGTATCATAGTTCTTGGCCTACTTGGTGCGTATTTCGCTGGTCAAAAAAGAAAGGTTTGTCGATGGCTCATGGTGGTTTGTGGGCATGATGGTTCATGTGTGGTTAGAGGTTCAATAGTTACGATGGTTCATGACTAGTCTAAGGTTCATAAGTCTGATGGTTTATGAGCAGTTTAGGGTTTGATGGTTCATGCGATGCTCATAGGTCTATTTAGTATTTGATGAGATCTTGATGCTCCACTGAACATTTATTTAGTGAAGTAAGCAAAGTAATAAGCCTTTTTTAAGGATTAAAGAGAAAATGTAATATTAACCATTCATTTCCAAATCAATAAAGTGACTAGGCTACTAGTATTTTTAAATACTATGCTCTTTCAATACTAAAAGCCTTATTTCTTGTTCTGACTAGACACTACTCTTCTTAAGATGATAAATGTATTCTTCCATTCTTGTTAAACCCGTCTTAAAAGGGGGGAAAAAAAGTTTGAGAAATTTGTTCAATTCTTTTTATAGTTTAGGTTAAAAGGGCTTACATATTGGGTTACAAAGGTTTTCATTACATATTTGATAAGTATAAAGTCTAGCCTTCCAACAAATCTATTTTGTAAATTCGCAACCTTACAAATTAAAACCATTGCCATTTTAAGAAGTTTAGCCTTCTAATCAACTAATCTATTTTGTAATTTCTCGACCCTAATATCAAAATCCTTATCCCCTATCTAGAAAAAGTTTTACATATTTGCTAAAAATTAGTGATGCTCTAACGTTTGAAATGTTGGAAATAATCCTCTTTTAGCTTCACTGTTTTTCCTTAAAAGAAAGACCAAAGATTTTGTAGCACTCTATAAATACTATTTTTGCCTACTCTAATTTCTTTTCTAGCTTAGGAACCCATTTTGAGGAAAAGGCCAAAATTTTGAAAAATTACAAAAAAAAAATTAAAAACATAAAAAGATGAAAAGTACAAAAGAAAAGTGAAATATGAAAAATTAAAATAATTGGAAAATATGACAAAAAAAATAATGCATGGCATGCTACGTAACTAACATAAAGCGTCACAAGACAACCACGTTAGTGCCTCGTAGTGCGCTTGACACATGCACATAGCACCCTATAATAATAATAATAATAATAATAATAATAATAATAATAATAATTGTCGTCGTCATCATCATCATCTTAAGGGGGCGGGCTAAAGCTCAAAACATGCCCCTTTAATTTTCAAATACATACATGTCATGTGCCCAACACATACTCACCCCAAACCTCTTTCTATCATCTTCAAAGCCACAATTTATAGAAGTTAAAATACGAAACAAGGAAGAAAATATACGTGATGTCATGTATCTTTTATTCGATTTCTTCATCATTTTGATCACAAAAAATCAAATAAAATTTGAGAATAAAGAGATCATATGGAATATTCATACAATTGCACCATTCTTCAAACTTTTATAAAATAAAATTAATAAAAAAAATTAGAAAAATCAGGAAAAAAGCACATATGCATATTGTGTATACCTAGTTTTGTTTTGGAAAATAAGATGCCTCCATTACTTACCCACCACAATTTAACCATAAGAAATGAGCAAAGACCTCTTCTTAATGATATGAGCATCTTCAGTTTCCCAAAAATCAAAAAGAAAATCGTAGCTAATTTGGAAGAAAAACAAAGTGTATTAGGAAAATACCTATTGATAGGATATTTTAGGCTTAAGCCTACCCATACTCATCACTTAGCTCCTCTCTGCTATGATTCAGCCTCCTTACCCATCTAATCCACCTCATTCGAGGCCCACTGTAGGGTTTGCCCATCTATTACAAACTCCAACGGCTAGAAGATAAGGATAAGGCTCGGAAACCAGGTCAACATTCACCTCCTACAATCTAGAACCATGTGAAATCACACGTCTTCACTACCTACCATTTATGATGTGTTCTCTACCCATTAACAGTCCTCCAATCACCGGTAGCCCTCCTTTATAAATGTCAAATCACCTCCCAACAGTAAATTACTTGATACTTTGCTCACTAAGCCTTCTTATTGTACTCTTACGTACTTATTCTCTGCATAAACACACACTAACTTAAGTATCAGAGTGGTTACACTGGATAACACATGAACATCCCTCACTGTTTACTGTTAACTGTTTTATAGGCGTGATGTCTATGCATAAAGCCCACTTGATCAACAATCCTTATTAGCTAAAACCTAAACATGACATTTGATGCCATCTATAGGAAATAGACCCCATTTCCTACCCAAACACACACACTAAACACTTACCCAAACACTTTCTTTATTTTTGCATTAGCCACCATGTCTCGCATCGTAGACCGTAACAGCAACCAACTTGTGAATAATCATCCCCCAGCTAAGGAAACGTTAGAGCAACGCTTGGTTCAAGTGGAGCAATTTCTTAAAGAGTTCGCTACTCACAATAGAGAGCTCTAAGCTGGGCTTGATGAAGTTGAATGGCATAGTAGGCAGGCGCCTGAGGCTTTTGACGCCCATACTGGCCACAGTAACCAGGAACAACAACAATAGCAAAGTGGTAGGGATTAACTACCTAATTTCCCAGTACAAGAATAGTAAGCACTGTTTGTGGCTACCCACAACCCCTTGGTGGCAGCAAGCACACTCTACAACACATCAAGCTTATCTGACAAATAATACCAACTTGAATGAGCTCCATGTGATTGTAAGAAGTCTATCCAAGCAATAAGGAAGCAAAGTAGTTAATGATACTAGTATAGCCGCCAGCAACAAAACCCTTTTTACTAAAGGTATCCAAGATGAAGTCCTACCTCTAAACACTAACAGCCTACCTTAGACCACTACGATGGTACTAGTGATCCTAATGATCACATTCTCCACTTTCATACCCTCATGAACCTCCATAACCATGGGGATATTTTTATGCACAAAGTTTTCCCGAGCTCCTTGAGGAAAGTAGCTCAAACATGGTTCAACTATGTACCTGATAACTCCATTGGCTCTTTTGATGAGTTAGCTCATAAATTTAGTTTCCACTTCAAGGCTAGCAAGCCTCCTTCCAAGGACACCTCATCCTTACATCTAATCAGGTTAAGTAGAGGAGAGACTCTAGGAGAGTATGTAGCCTGGTTTAACAATACTATGGCCAAAATCCCTTAGTTGGATGAAGGAATAGCTATACATGCCGTACAGCTCAGCATCAGACTCCTCTGGAAACTTCTTTCGTTCAATTGTGAAGAGCAAGTAGACAACCTTGGCCAAATTTTGGAACAAAGCCCAGAAGTATATGGATTAGGAAGAAAAC
Source organism: Lumnitzera racemosa (assembly GCA_024138005.1). Lineage (NCBI taxonomy): Eukaryota > Viridiplantae > Streptophyta > Magnoliopsida > Myrtales > Combretaceae > Lumnitzera > Lumnitzera racemosa. The sequence continues at coordinate 25,564,473 of JAMXBC010000008.1, forward strand.
ATCCACACTAAGTGCAATGCCAATAAAAAAAAGGTAAGGTGGAAAACATGACAAAGAGAGATTGTCCATGAAAGATTACCTCGATAGCAAGGTATTGAACAGAGTTGAGGGGGAAGGCTTAGGTAGTAAGAAGCACTAGGCCAAGCAGAACTCACTACCCCTACCCATCTACATACATCACATGCCTCCGAACCGACTTATCACTCAAGTCTTAACGAAGGTTCAAAACAAAGATCAACTCTAGAAGCCCCTTAAGATGAAGGGAATCCCAACAGTTTAAACTCAAACAAATACTGTTAGTTTTACAAGGACCATAGCCATAATACAGAGGAATGTTTCCAGCCAAAAAATGCAATAGAATATGTTATTTAGCGGGGATACTTCGGCAAATATGTGGTCAAGCAAAGGAACATTGGTTACGCTGACCATAACAAGGATAAGGCATTTCAAAGGCAATGAATCGAAGATGCCCAAGAAAAGCATAATGAAAACCGTTGCAACAATCGAACCTCCAACAAAGTCATCAACATCATAATTGGAGGACCCCACTCAACAAGCTAACTAAGCTATAACAGCTTAACTAATGCCCTAATAGAGATGATGGTAGTCAAAGAGAAGAGGTAGAGGTACAACACCACCATCTCTTTCTCCGATGAAGATCTAAAGGGAGTTAACACTCCCCATTAGGATGCCCCAGTAATAGGGGAATAGATCTCGACTCCATTGACATCCTCTTTAAATACGACTATGATCAAACGAGGAAGAAGCTGCTTATAAAGATGAAGCCGTATCATCATGACTTGATCGGCTTCAATGAGGGAACGGTCTAACTGAAGGGCATTATCACATTAAACATGGAGCTCAGCAATGAAGAGATTGTTGCCCGAAATCTGATCGAGTTCATAGTGGTGGACTTCCCTTCCCCCTACAACGCCTTATTGGGATGACCAAGCTTCAATAGCTTCAAAGTTATCACATTGTCCTTATACCTAAAGGCTAAGTTCCTAACTCCTATTAAGGTAGGAAACTGTAAGTGTGATCAAAAGCTCTCTAAGGAGCTTTATGTCAAGGTAACTCGAGGTAAGGGCATTTTTGCAGTAAAATTAGGTCTACGGGTGAAGTCGGCCAAGAGAGGCAAGTCGAGGGAAAAGATAAAGGAGGTACAAATTAGCAGTAACCTTGACCAGACCACTAAGGTCAGGGTAGAGATGCCTCCAAAAGTGAAGGAGGCCATTGTTGACCTCCTACAGGCTAACTCTAATAGATTAGCTTGGTTGACATTTGACACACCTGGAATCTCCACCGATCTAGCAACCCATAGCCTTAACATTAGTAGAAACACCTAGCTTATCAAGTAAAAGAAGAGGCATTTTGCCCTAAAAAGGTAAGCTACCATCAAAGAGGAAGTACAGAAGCTTTAAATGCAGGTTTCATAATAGAGGAAAAGTACCTATCATGACTAATACATTTGGTGTTAGTCAAGAAGAAGAACGAGAAGTGGCGTATGTGTGTTAACTACACCAACCTCAATAAAGCTTGCCCCAATGACTGTTTTCCTCTCTTAAGGATAGACCAATTAGTTGACTCTACATCGGGATATACTTTGCTTAGCTTCATGGATGCCTTCTTAGGGTATAACCAGATTAAAATGAACTCGAAGGATGAAGTTCATACCTCCTTCGTTATTGAATTTAGTACCTATTACTGTACTGTTATGCCCTTCGTTCTCAAGAATACCAGGGAAACATACTAAAGGATGGTGACCACCCTATTTAAGCCCCAACTTGGGTGCAACATGGAAGTCTATGTTAACAAAATGATCATTAAAAGCAAGCTACCCATCAACCACATTAAGGATTTATAGGAAGCCCTTGATTGAGTGAGGTAGCACAACATAAAGTTGAACCCGTAAATGTATGTTTTTGGGGTCAACTCCGATAAGTTCTTGGGTTTTATGGTAACCCAAACCTATTTTAAGAGAGGACCTGTATTTGAACCTGGCAATTAATGACTAAACACTCTCCTCCATATTGGTTAGAGTAGAGAGGAGAAAGTACAAGCTTATATACTACATCAGTCATATTCTCTAGGGGCCTGAGGTCAACTACACAAAAGTGGAAAAGTTTGCCCTAGCCATCGTTATCACTATACGTTGGCTAATGCTTTATTTTCAGGTACACTAGATAGTCGTATCGATAGATTAACCATTGTGTACCTTACTGCAAAAGCCTAACGTGTCTAGTTAAATGGTTAAGTGCGGGATAGAGCTAAGCACATATGGCATTAGTATCAACCACAAATGTTCTACAAAGCACAAGTGCTAGCCAACTTTATGGTAGAGTACATAGGAGAGGATGAAGCACCAGTTGGCGATAACAAGCCGATATGGACTCTTCATGTTGATAGTCCATCCACTTCTAAAGGTACGGGCTTAGTGCTCACTGGGCTACACAAGACTACTGTTTGTTTTGCCTTCGAGTTCAGGCTAAACACAAGAAACAATGAATCTAAATACAAGGCTTTAATCGCCGGTCTCAAGCCAGCCAAAGAGATCAGTACTGAGCACCTTCAAGTATGCTCGAACTCAATGCTTGTCATCCAGCAAGTTTGAGGTAAGTATGAGGCCAAGGACGACACCACGGCAAGGTACCTGAAAAAAGTAAGGAGTATCCTAGATAAGTTCCCCTTATTGAACATTATGAAGATCCCCCAAACCAATAACTCAATAGTAGTTGGCTATCCAAGCTCACCTCCATTGGTATACAAAGGCTTAAGGTAAAGGATAGAAAATTTTTTATAGAATACTTGCTTAAGAAGAGCATAACCCTAGGTACAACTGAGGTCCCAAAGCTTACAGCAACACCCTTAGAGCTAAGCTAAATGAACCCTATCCGGAGTTATTTGGAAGAAGGCATGCTCCCAGATGACAAGAAGGAGGCTAAGAAGTTCAAGTACCACGACGCCAACTATACGCTAATCAATCGTATCCTGTACCGAAGGGGAGTCAATCTTCCCCTACTCAGGCGCCTTTAAGCAAGCAAAGGGCTACATGTCATGGAAGAGCTGCATGCCAAAGTGTACAGCAACCACATTCAGTTGTAGGCCCTCCATATCCAAGCTCTTCACCTCAAATACTATTGGCCTACCATGAGAAAAGATGATAAGGCAATAGCTCAGAAGTGCCCCCATTGCCAAAAGCATGCCCTAATAACTCATACCCCCAACACCAATCTCTAGTCCCTAACCAATCAATAGCCATTTACCTAGTAGGGCATCAACATCCTAGGCGCTTTCCCCAAGGCCTTAGGAACACAGCAATTCATCATCGTAGCCATCAACTACTTTACGAAGTAGGTCGTAGTAAAGGTATGGCCAAAATTACCAAGAGGAGCATTAAGTCATTTGTACGAAACATCCTCTCTAGATTTGAGGTTCCTTACTCCCCCATCATGGACAACAAGCAACAGTTCAATAACCTTGAATTAAAGGAGTTTTGCACCAAACATCACATCACACCTTACTTCACCTTAGTCGCCCACCTTCAATCCAACAACCAGGTCGAGGCTACTAATCAGGTCATCCTCAAGAGCCTCAAGAAGAGGGTAAACTAAGCTCAAGGCACCTGGGCAGCTAAGCTACCCAATATTTTATGAGGATACAGGATCACTCATTGCACCTCTGATGAGTTCTTATTTGCATATATTTTATTTAGTGATTTTCATGATTTTTCTTTGAAATTTGAGTTTTTTTTAGATAATGATATTTAATTGAGTATAATTTTGTTTTCTAGGTTTTGAAATAATCTATGTGAGAAAATGAAAAGATTGGAATAAGTTTCACTTAATTCGAAGTTAAAATGAACAAGTTATAAAGGTTTGAAGATCGATACAACTAAACGACGTGACTATATTGTTTTTAGGTAAATTTGGAGCTTATTTTCAATTATCAAAGTCAAGTATATGATCAAACCACCCAGTTTTGAATGGAAAAAAAAAATAGAGAAGCAAACATAAATCATAATCAAGGACACAACCAAAGGACATGGTCATATCCCTGATCATATCAATTGCAATTGATCTAGTTTTTTTTTTTTTTTTATCACTTCCTATATAAAGCCTTATCAAGATTTGTTTAAGGAGAGAAATTTTTAGGCATGAATTTCGGAGAGTTTTTCAAGTGAAGAACATTTAAGAGCGCAAAAGAGAGCAAGGAAAAGAGAAGACTTCAACATTCAACTTTTTATAGATCTCATGACTCCTATTTATAATTCTTTCTACTTTTTGTTTGTAGATTATTATTTTACAATGTAAAGAAAGTAGATCTTTGGTATTTAGGTCTTATGGAACCTAGATCTACTCATGTGACATGATTACCATTTGATTAATTTAATTATTTAATCTTTTCTTGGTTCAACTATGTATGTTTCATGATTTAGGTTATTATTTCCATGGGTAATAATCTAGAATTTGATATCTTATAAGAGAATCGAGAGATTTCTTATAAGATTAAATCTAGGCATAGTTATTAAGGGTTGTTGCAAGATTAGAGATAATTAGCGAGATCTTTTTGAAATTTTTGAATTATATCGTAGAGAATTCGTTGTTCAATAATACATTCTTAGGTCATGTTATTAAGAAAAAATTCTAATAAGTGAATTTAGGATTAAGGTTAATACTTTAGTAAAGAATTCTCTGGCTATGAAAGATTATAGAATGAATTAGATTATCTTTAAAGGAAATCACATGTTAGATCTTAAGGAAGCAAAGATCTAGATACAATTTCTTGAATCTTGAATTAATTTATACTTTTATTGATTTCTTGTTTAAGTTCTTTAATATTCATTAATTAGTTGTTAATTTACTAGTTGCTGTAATTAATTTTAGATTCTTTAACTTTCTGGAACTCTAATTTGCTAGTTTTAATAGTGGCAGGTAAGGAATCAACTACAGGAAATATCAAATTTGCCTCCACCTAGATTTCAACAATCGATAATACCCCCACCTACTCTAGAGAAGAAGTTGGAAAGCCTCTTGGAAAAATACATTCAGTCTAATGAGACATGTACGCAACAAACAAAGGCCTCTTTAAGGAACCAAGAAGCTTCTGTCTACAACTTGGAAAATCAAATTAGCTAGATTTCCAAGATTTAAAATGAGAGACAACAAGGATTACTGCCTGGGAACACTAAAACAAACCCTAAGGAACATGTTAATATAATAACCCTGAGAAGTGGTAGAGAGCTGCAAGTTGAGAAGAAGGAGGATAAGGAAGCAGTTGAGAAAGAAGTAGAGGTCAATGGTAAGGAAAGTTTAGAGCCACTCAGATCAAAAGAGAGTGCAAAGCCACCAAAAGTGAAGGAGTACAAGCCATTCGTCCCATATCCATAGCGCTTTAAGCAAGACTGCCTTGATCTAACTAAGCAATTCGATAAATTCCTCAGTCTTTTTAAATAACTTCACGTAAATTTACCTCTTGTTGACGTTTTATTATAGATGCCGAAATACGTAAAGGGCCTGAAGGATCTTTTGTCGAATAAGAGGAAGTTAGAGGATCTTTTAACCGTTACACTTAACAAAGAATGCTTTGCATTACTCCAGAAAAAGCTGCCAAAGAAATTAACAAATCGAAGGATTTTTACTCTTCCTTGTGTGCTTGAAAATTTATCAGTAGATAATGCTTTGGCTGATCTAAGAGTTAGTATTAATTTGATGTTGTACAAATTATTCAAAAAGCTACGGTTAGGAGAACCTAAACCAACATGCATGTGCATTCAATTAGCTGATAAGTCCGCCACATACCGTAGTGGTATCATAGAGGATGTTCTAATGTGAGTTGATAAATTCATTTTCCCTATATATTTTGTTATCCTCAATATAAATGAGGATCTCAAAGTTCCATTGATTCTAAGTAGACCCTTCCTAGTTACTACTAGGTCTATGTTCAATGTTAGTAGACATAAGCTCATCTTAAGGGTTAGAGATGAGGAACTTGTTTTCTGGAATCCAGATTCAATGCACATGTCCCTTAACTCAGAGGGCACAAGCTATGATGGTGATACTTCTAATGCTATTGTTACTGAATGTGTACAAGAAACACTTGTCAAAGAACCTATGAATGATTGCTTAGAAACAAGAGATGGAGAAATGGTGAAATCCATTAGTCAATCAAAAGTTGTAGCTTAGTTGGGAGCTAATGAACCAAATGTGGTGAAGATAGGGATTGAAACATTTTGTAGACCAAAGGAAGGAAAGTTAGAGCCTCCCAAAGTAAAACCACCAATCTTCAAGCGAAAACACTCAGAAGATTGGTTAGAACATACTTTTATAGTGAGGAGCTCAAAGTTACCGACAACTACCCCATCTAAGCGAAAAGCAGATAAAAAGAAGAGACTTGAGTAACACGAGTTTAATGAGTGGCGTAATAAGGAAAACTCGGTAGAAGTTATGCAACTAGACAAGAGAATTTGTAATACTAATGGAACAAGGGTAAGTCTAGCCTTGTTTAGAGGGTTCAAAAGCGAGGTAAGGATGGAGATCCATCTCCACTCGAATGAAGGTAAGTAACCCATGTATTTCGTTAATTTATTGACGTTAAACATAGCGCTCTTAAGAGGCAGCTTAAGCCGGTAGGTTATATTTGTAATTTTTACAGTTTGTTTTAGCACTTTAACACTTTTATATGAACGTTGTGCTTACCAATCATAGCACAACAAACACTTGCTTTGATTTTCATCCGAATTAATGACAAAGAATTTGTTTCTTGAGGATGATTCTTGCTTATGATTTAGAGCTTTCACTTTATTTTCACTTCTTAATGATTGCATGATCTTGTGGGTTTAAGTAATTAATCATCATTAACACAATCATGTCGTTTGAAATTGGCACTAATCTTTGGGTTTGAAAGACACGAGTTTTCACATGATCGTATCACTTACAATACTTACTATAAGCATGTGATTCTTGCATGTTTGAGTTAAAGTACTGAATTTCATTACTTAATCTGCTTTGTTCTTCATTCTAGCACTTAGGGCTTTAGTGTTTAATCAACATACAAGTGCTATTGATTTATGTCATTGAGGAATTAGGAGTTTAATCATGCTTAGAATCTCTTTTGTAATAACAATTGTAAGGATTGCATAAAGGATTTCTCCAAAATACAGCTACATTTTGCATGTATACCAAGTGTTTGATAAAGGTCCTAAATGATTTATAGTGTCATTTCTTCCACACTTGATTATGGTTTTGGTATAGTTCTTTGTTCTAAGTGTAGGGAAACTTTTAGTCAACAAAATAGTGACTTTAATTTTCCTTTCTTTTGAATAGTACAACAACAGTACAACAATACTACAAACTAAGCTTCAAGTTAGGAGAAAGCTCAAGAAAAAGAAGAAGGTGAAAGATGAAGACGAAGGAGAAAGGATAAAGAGGTTGCTAAGGAAGAGGACGATGATGAAGAGGATGAGGATAATTTCATGGATGATGCCTTCGATTAGGAAGATTATGGAGTCAATGAGACCACTTGATATCTTTTCTTTTCTTGATTCGTCTATATTGGTTATTCATAGACTTAGTTTCATGGCTAAACTATTTTACTGTTTTAGTGCTTTTCTTTTCTTAGTTTTATTTTATTTTCATTTCTTTATGTTTAGTAAGTCATATTACGAGGCATTGGTCTTGGAACTTTGAAGCTCATGTTGAAGTTTTGTTGTAAAGCCTTAGAAATGGAACTTGGAAGCTTTATCTACAAATATTCTTTAGACATTACAACTTCAGACTTCTTAGATTATAAATTGTATACTCAAATTTTAGGGTAGTATTAGTTTTATTTTTCTCGCTTTTATATCTTCTTACGCCATATGTGTTGATTGATTTATTTTCCATTATGTGACTTTATTCACACATTAGGGACAATGTACGATTTTAAGTGTAAGGAAAGGGATATAAAAACTTTTGCTACTTAAGAGACTAATTTTTCCCCATTTAACCTAACTTTATTGTTTTATTGACTTGCAATTATTTAGAAATTGATAACTTCTGGTTGAATTAATATATTTGAATACTTGATCTTCGATGATTGATTTACACAATGTTGGAGTTGATAGGTGAAATCTTTGTGAAATAAAGTTACGGGTTATTCAGCCTAGAATTTTTAGGGACTTAAGATTAGAGCAACATCATTGGTTAGGAGTTAGTTATGATTATTTTTTAAACTTACTTTGATATATACTTTCCCCTTAGATGATTTTAAAGCCCTACAATCCTTAGTAAACAAATAAATGAAATTTGTCTTTTTAGAAACCCTTGAAAACTTAAATCAGAAGGAGGTAGAAAGTGATATAATTGCATGAATAATCAAATGATAAAAAGGAAAAATTGGTAAGAATTTGCCTTGGTCCCTTAGAAGAGTAAGGTTGAATTTCATTACCAACGCTAAAGTAAACTTAAAGAATAAATTAGTATGGATCAACTTTGGCCCATTGAAAAAGTAGGGTTCTTTCCCACTACCAATATGAGGGTTAAGTTGGTATGGATCTATGTTGGTTCATCAAAAGAGCGAGACCATTTCCTTCTACAAATAGAGTTGTCCTTAAATAATATGCTTAATTAATAATACAAATTCAGTGAATTTGAAACCTTCCCAATAAAAGCATGTATTAAAGAGATGATCAGAAGATGAGTGGATATAGTATGTATTTACTCTAAATTATGACACTTAATAAGATTAAAGAGAGGGTTGCATACATTTTAGTTAAGTAGGCTAAAATTTTATGACTTTTTCTTGATTTGGAGATGTTAAATTTGATCTTAAGTACATGAATCCTTTATTAAATTATCTAGGTAAACTTCAATTTACATAAATTGGATTATAAACTCTAGTACTTTGTGTTTCTTGAACATTGAGAAAAAAGATTAAGTATATGAGTCAAAGAAGTTATTTAAAGAAAACTGATTAAAGTTGAAAGTTGAATCTTTTTTTTGGTTAAGTATAAATTTTAGCCGATTTCTTAAGTAATGATGGTTTTTTACTTAAGAAATCTTGTCTTGATTTTTTATTTGCTTGAGGATGAGCAAATTTTTAAGTGAAGGGAAGTTTGATGAGTTCCTATTTGCTTATATTTTATTTAGTAATTTTCATGATTTTTCTTTGAAACTTGAGTTTATTTTTAGATAATGGTACTTAATTGAGTAAAAAAAATTATAGATTTTGAAATGATCTATGTAAGAAAACAAGAAAATAAAAACAAGTTTCACTCAATTCAAAGTTAAAATGAGCAAGTTATGAATTTATATTTTATAGAAGATTTATTTTATATTATTATTATTATAATATTATCGATTTTGACATAATATTTTCTACTCGTTAATTTCTTATATTTACATATTACCTAATATGTACTTAATATGCACATCTAACATTCCCAACACTTTAAATATCTTATTTCATCATCAACTAACATCTCAAAATATATAAATACATTCTAAATCATAATTTGTGCCAATTTGATCCTAAATTACAAAATTAACTTAAATATACCCTTTTTACCTACATATTTATTACATATTATACATAATACATGCAATTAACACCTCAAATTCCATTAAAGCTATGAAAAATATATTATACTAAGTAAATTATAGTTGTCATAATATGATCATGAAAAGTACAAAGATAGTTTAATACATATTATTTTTGGCATACCGATTTTAGGTCCGATTTTACTAAAAATTAGCTTAAATTAGGTAAATGACCAAATAAAATTATAAGATTCAAACTAAATATTCCAAAAATCATAACTAACCTTTAGAAGTCATTACAAATTAGATTCATTGAGGAATTCAATTAAAAAATTATTATTCCTTTCATTTGAAAAACATAGCATATTCAACAAAATAATTTTAATAAATACTAAGTACATTTTACCAAAAATTATTTTTATTTAAATTAAATATATCATATGAGGAATATGTATGCCAAAAATTAGCTCGAAATAACATTATTTACTGATTTTGAAAATTCATACAAAATTTAATGAAATCAGTTATGTTCTTAAGGAACCTATATAAGTACTTATAATTTTTAAAAAATGATTTGATATTCTTATTCTACATGTAAAAAAACTCAAGAAAACCAAATTTTATAATTTTTCATGCATATTTAATATTTTTAGTAAATTAAACAAATTCAGAAGGAAAATCAGAACTTACCAATTGAAGAGCCTCCAGCCACCAGCAGTGGCTCCACCATTGTCGACACCACCAAGTGGTAGATTCTCTGTCAGGTGGTGTTGGCCATCCTTCTCTAGGTGGTTGTCGAGTATGGGTTCCCTTTATAAGTGTTATATGCATATTACTTTGTTATTTTTTTTGTAAAAATACACTCTCCTCTTTTCTTAAGCTTTCTCTAATTTTTTATGGTTTCTAACTAACCAAATGAGATTTGATATGGGTTTCATGAATTTATAGAAATGTTCAAGGGTGTTCTAGTATCTTCCACTTGCTATGTGTCCATTCTCTTTTCCTTTTTCACTTACTAAATAGCCTAATCCTATTTTTTGAATTTTCATCTTCCATTTCTAGCTTGCAACGCCTATTTTCTGGATAATTCCATGCTTTTATATTTTTATTAATTTTTCTATAATTATTTATGATTTTTTTAATTATTTAGTATTATTTTAGCATATTGCAAGTATTTTAGGTAATTTCGCATATTTTAACATTTATGTAAATACATATATAGTACAAATAAATAATCCTAAATATTATTTAAATTATTTCATGATTTTTAGTGTATATATAATTTATCTACATCGATTCAGTAATTATCGGAATTTATTTTACACGTTTCCCATAAATAACGAATAATATAAATATAATTTAATATTATAATAATGAATAATTTTATGATTTATTTTTTTCAATCCAAACTTATGGGATCACTTTTACTAATATTCCTAACTTCATCATAAATTTTACAGACGGAACCTTGAACACCTAATTACAGAGCTTACAAGTCACCCTACTCCTAATGTGTTCCTAAAGTACCTTCAAAAGTTACCCCTTCTTGAAATATCAAGATGAAGTAAATGAAGGAGCATCTTGCATAATCCCCACAGCAAGAGAGGCGCCTTGGGCTACTTCGATTGCTGGAGAAGCCATCCCCTTTCCTTCTTTAGCTGCCCTCTCCTCCCTATGTGTCAGGCCATCCAACCAATCCAAAAAGCTTAAGTTGAGGTTGAAATGATGCTTCAACATGTTGTCTTGAATGTTGTAAGCCCCAAAATTAGTAATTTGAGGTTTCTATCGGTTGAAAGACTAGATCGAGCCTAAATTATAAAGTAAAGTTAGAAATATTAGGAAAATGATCCCGTAAGTTTGAATTTAAGAAAATAAGCAATAAAATAAAAGAATATAAAAATTCCAAATTTTAAGTGTATAACTCGTTATTTATCGAAAGTGCGTAAAATGCATTCCGATAATTAACGAATCGCTAGAAATAAATTATATGTATACTAAAAATCATAAAATAACCTAAATAATATTTAGAAATATTTATTTGTACTATATATGAATTTACATGTATGTAGAAATACGCGTAATTACTTAAAATACGTGTAATGTCCTAAAATCATACTAAATAATTAAATAAAATTCATAATTAATTAAGGAAAAATAAAGAAAAATCATAAAAAATAAGAAATGATTCAGATATAGGTCGTGGCAGCTGGGAAAAATAAGAAAAAAATCGGCCAATTAAATTAAGACAATACAAAAGCCAAAAATTAAGGGATAAGACAATTGTCTTGTCCAATTTAATGCCCAATAATTACATTAAAGCTCTATAAATAGGGAAAAAAATTCAGAAGCTCACTTGGATAGTTAGAAATCATAAAAAATTAGGGAGAGGCAAAAATTGAGAGAAAAACCAAAGAAAAAAAAAAAGAAAAACTGTGCAGTTATGGCCACAAAGGAGAAGCCAGATCCGGCGGGCAGCTGGGAGTGGACGACCACCACCACCACCATACGATGGTGGCAACGCCTAGGTGGGCCAATGCACCCATGGCTACCGACGGTGGCCAAAGCCACCCAAATCGGTGAGTTCGATTTCCAGCCCGATTTTGTGTAATTTTGAAAAAATAGTAAATATTCTTAGAAAATTATGAAACTTGTTATTCTAGAATATTTTTTTATGTAGTTTTTAGGAAAAATATTATTTTGATGAAAATATGTCTCGTGATATAGGATCCTTAAGAAATCAGGCAAAACCGAGCATATTTCAGTTTAGAAATAAATGACCTTAGGAGTGTAGTTTCGAGCCCAAAATTTTTGTGTAGACCACTTAGCTGATATAGAACTGTGCTATGAAGTCTGTTTTCAAAAATTAATTTTCAAAATTTTTAGATAATTTTTAGGCCTTAAAATAAGGCATAAAATGAGTAATTTAGAGTTAATAAAGTAATTAAATGGTTAATTACTGATTTAGTGAATAAGTACATATTTTAGGATGTTGAAATCTAATGGAGTATGATACTTGTAACATTTAAGGTGTTAGATGTAATTATTAGGTTAATTATGTAGTAAATAAGCAATAGGGAAAAATAGTAAATTTTTAAGTTAATTTTGGAAATTAGGGTAATTAGGAGTAAAATTTGATTTAGGATGAATTTAGACATTTTGAAATGATAATTGGTGTTTAGAGACGATAATTAGAGTGACAGAAATATTAGAAGTGTATGATATACATAAAAGGTAATAATACATAATATGTAATTATTATAATATAATAAATAGAAAATATTATAATAAAATTGATATTTTGATAATAATAAAAATGTACAATAAATCTGATACAAAACTTGAATTTATGTACTTATATGAAAAATGTAAAAATTTCTCACATTAGGAGTGAATTTGGTACACTAATACAGATTTAAGTGTACCGGGTAAAATAAATACCGACTAGGGATAATGATGATATTTAGGAGATCGGGAAGTAATGTGATTAATTTCACATTATGGGTTGAAACAAATTTCTAAGGTTGGAGTATAAAACACTACTTAGAAATCGAACTAAACCCTAATTTAGAAATCGATACGAAAACCGAACTTGAAACTAACCCCAAACCTAAAATAATTGTAAAAGACTTAAGACCTAGATAATTAGACATATTAAACCCTAAACAAAACATAACAATAAGCGTTATAGGATAAAATGAACCTATAATAGTTATATGAAAAACTGAAACCACGTTTGTGTTATAGGGATGATCGGCGATGGCCTGAGCAAGTTAAACCTCGGTGAGTGAGCGAAGAGTCGAGGTAAGTTAGGATTAATATAATGCTGTATTTTAGGAGGCTTGAGATTATACTTGGTTGTGCTTGTTAGATAGTTGGATGTGTGCATGTGCTTAATTATGGGTAATGCTATGATTCTGTTTGTTGCTCTGGCATGTATTGTATGAAATGATTGATCACTCTAAACTGGACTTAATCAAATATACGACCAGCAATCATAATCGAACATGCATGGCAACCCGTTAAGGGAACTTAGGACTCTCCGGCCAAATACCGACCCCTTCGAAAGGGATAGTGTATGATTGCAATTGGCCCCTTCTTCATCCTTAGCCGAACTAAGTGACAGGAGAGGAGGTTGCGGCGAGGGTGAAGTCAGTAGTTCGAAGGTAGTTGCGAAAGGAGCGAGGTCTACATTGCATAAGCCTGGGTTTGGTCGTGAGCTGTTGCATTAATGGAAACTCCTCAACCTGGATAAGAACGGGCGCAATTTCTCTAATCTCACGACGGGCCGGACAACGTCGTGCGATGGCATTTGCTTGCACATGCATTGCACCTAATAAGTTGATTAAAAACCCTGTTGTATTTGTGGTATAGTTTTAAGTCCTCCATCCTAACTTACTGAGCTGTGGTTACTCACATCCCTATAGACGTCGTGCAGTTGCTGGCTAAAAAGCGGCAAACAACTACTCTGAAGCTAGCAACTGCTGGATCCTGGGGAGTGAGGAAAAACTTTGAAGAATCAACACATATGTTATTACTTTTCATTTCTGAATAATGTAATAACTGAATTATAGTTAATATATATAAATTTCCTCACCTTCTTAGGTAAATGATTTATTTAAATTACAAACTGTTTACTTCAAAGCGGATTAATCATGGACGTCTTGTGTAGATCAAGTCTAAGATAGCGGTTGTAAGGCCAACTTCTATCTTAGGATGGTTTACACAGCGGAGCTGTTACGATTATGCCGCTTCGGGGCGTGACAAATGTCCTAGCTACACTCAATGGTCCTCATACTCCTTAACCCATCTTCATGTAGCAAAGAAGTTCTCTTTAGCCTTCTTCTCGACAACCTCGTTGAGGACCTTGTCGTGCCAAATCAAAGATGAGCTCTTTCATCTCCTTGGCCTCCCGCCAAATCTCCTTGATCCTTCACTCTAGCTCAACCTTCTGACCAGCTAACTCTAACGAAGTATTCTTAGTAGATTCACATTTAGATGCCTTTATCGCTAGCTTAATCTGTAACTTGGAAACTAAAGCGTTCAAGTCAAAGTTTTACTAGTCAAGCTCTGCCTTAGCCTTCCTCTCCTCTTCCAACCTCTTAGAGAGTTTAGCCTTAGAATTCTACTCTTCTTCCAGCTAAGCTTTAAGCGCCTCAGCCTCCTTCTAGCCTTCCTTCTCTACCCGCAGCTTGGCCTCCAAAGTAACATTCTATACATAATAAGGACGAAGACATCGGTTAGCCTTACAAAATTTCTTATGAACTCACTTAAAATAGGATTCTGCCTCGTCTAAATCCTCTTGTACACTAAGCACATCCAATTAGAGTTCCTTTATGTCTTCCTGTAGCTCTTTATAGCCATTAACCTAGAGTGCCACTTAATCATGGTACTACACCATAAGGATGACAATATCAGCAGTGAAAAGAAAGCTTAGAAAACACCACAAAAGAAAGCAAATTAGAGTGACAAAGATACACCTGACAATTTAGGGAGCTAAAGTGACCCGCCAACTCGATGGAATCATCAAATTGGTACCCTGACATCATCTCTAGGACACTCCAGTCAGTAGGGGTGAAAGACCCCATAAAGGCCTCTAAGCTAAGAGCCTAATTTTACAACGTTATGTTGCTACCCTAGACACCCCATTGGGGCCTAAAGATCTTCTCCCTATATTGCTTGGTAGCTTACTTGAAGCTGCCATCATAGAGGTGGGAATTCTTAAACTCATACAAAACCCCTTTATAGGAGTCCAGAACAATTTTCTCCCTCCAATGCTTCTCCAAGGCTTCAATTTAGGCCCTTCCCATCTATTCCATGGCAAAATATGGATGACCAAATAGGAGCCACTCTGACAACGGTTTTCTGGGTGGCATTGATAACTTGGTCCTTTTCAAGGCTAATACCTCCTTCCTCCCCTCTTTAAGGAAATTCCTCTTTTGGCTTGCCAACTCCCCAATAGTGCTGGTTTTAAGCCTCTTTCCCTTCTCTTTAGAGGGAAAGGGAAGCATTATCAACTTCGGCTCATCAGCAGCAGAAGTGTCATCCCCCACAGCAATGCAGTCAAATACGTTAGTAGAGTCGGGCATAGTGGAGATCGTGCTTAGTGGCTTGACAATCACCAACTCAGTAGAGATACCACTTATGGGAACCCCCCGAAGGAAGAGCGAGTAACCCTATTCAGCTGGTCTCCTTCACCACTAATGTTGGCTTTACACCTTTGCCTTTAGGGATAGTAGCCTTGTTAAGTAGTTTTAATCTACTCTGTTGTCCACTCATCAACTTAAGCCCTGAAGGACATGATACCTCTCTAATCCTAGCTAGTTTCTCACTTGCAAACAAACAAACAAACAATATTAACATAAGGCAAATGTATTACACTTACTCACAAACTCCACTATGACCAGTACAAGCAAGGAGGACTCCCTATTCCTCAGAAACATCACGAATGAAGTATAGCTTCAAGCAAGCCAACGCTAGCACGACAAAGGAGGCAATTCATGCTAAAGACAAACCTATACCTTCTAACCATTTCATCATAATTGCATTTAAGATAACCTTTTTCATGTTTGGGAAGAGCTCAAAGATCTGTTGTTTAAAGTACTTATGTACTATCTCTTTAGCATTGATCTCCTTGCCATTCCTCAAAGCCATAAAGGCCTTAATCTCTTAGGTGACCTCGGCATTGTTCGGGCTAAGCTTATTCTAAGGAAGAGTTCAGATTAATGGAGTCCATTGCATCTAGAAGTCAGCCTCCCCAGGTAGCTCTACCACTAGAAACTTGTCTTACTAGTTATTTACTGATGAATCTAAGCCCCTAAATAATTTCTTCTCCAAGCAATTCTAGAGGTAAGTCCATTCGTTCAAAGACTTCCACAAATAAAAATGATTGAAGAGCATGGGCATAACTTTCACCACCAAATATTCACACAAGGCTTAGAAGGCATTTAGCAACCTCTACCCATTCGAAGGAATTTGAGAAGGATAGCATCAATGATAATTAAATAGCTCTTTCTTAAATTAAGTGACAAGTAGGCGCATCCTATGCTATAGGGACTCCTTATGTACTGTAAACTGCCTCCTTAATAGCAAAACTACCCTTTCCTTTGCCTATGGCAACCGTACTACTAAGCTATGGAATTTACCTATGAAAAAGTTATTTAGAACACAATTCACAACAGTCACTTTACTCTTACTAACTCGACCATTTTGTTTTTTTATATTCTCAACCCTATTGTAGGTGTTAATAGCCGCCTCTAGAGGCTTACATGGATACCTCTCTTAAAGGATAACCCTTATTACTGCAGCCTTGTCAAACACCTTTAATCGCCTCCTTGTCTTCTTATCTATCTATGCCAACAAGGATGAAGCTTCTTCGTCCCTCCTTGAGGGGGAGCAGCACTTCTTGTGGCCTCGAAGTATGAGGATGTCATGTTACACTCACTAAATTTTGTTCTAAAGTGCAACATCTTAGTAAAGGAAAGGAGGAAAAGTAAGTCTTGAAGAAAGCTTTGTTGGTGAAGAAAGGAGTAGAAAAAGAAATCACTCAAAGTACAGTAAGAAAGCAAGATAAGAGAAGTTACAAAAGAGTAATCTGTACAAATGTTGAGCGTATTTATAGGTCGAACTCTTAGGAGAGTAAATCGACAGTTATAGGGATCTGTATAAACACAAATCCTTTCGCATGTTACAATGCAAGCACATGGCAATAGTTTTGATCAAACGGTCATGTTTAAACAACAGGACAATTGCTACTGCAAGTTCACCTGCACAAGATGGGATATCTGATGGGAATCAGGCCATGGACCTTTGACCCACAGCTAAGCTCGAGGATTGGAAGGCCTGGTACAGCAGATTCTCTTATTCTAGCCAACTCCTACCGAAGCCAAGTATTTCCTTACAGACACGTTCTGCATACTAAGCCGTGTGACTTCCTAGTTCTTGCAAATAGTGTGCCAAGAAGCGAAAGGCTAAGAAAATAGCCAATCCTCACTCTCATTCATGCCTAGCCAATTACTTACTCGGCATCACCCTTACCAAGATGACAAGAGAAAAACTTCAGACTAACTAAGCTACCACTGCTCGGACAAGTAAGCTGACCATACTTTTTTGTCCGCATCTTTCAATGGCCTTGCTAATACTGCATCACTACATATACAAAATCATGTATAGAACCCGTTACACTAATGACTATTTTTCTTAAATATTCATTTTTACCCTTTTGTATCTTGTACATTATTTCCTTAGGAAATACCATTTTTATCTTTTCCCTTTTGGGCAAATTACCCTAACTTATGGGTATAAATACCCTTGTAATTGTAGCTGCATTAGATTGATTATCATTAATATAGTTGAGTATTTTTCCTTTCCTTGCATTAACACTACCTATTTACTCTCGGTATCACTTTTATCCTAACCCTTAAGTAAGGCTAGGTAGCAAGTAATCTCACCGAACTAATTCATGCGTCACATCCTCTAGACCCATCTAGCGACTAACCTTGTCTGTTCTTTATCACGGTTTACATCATATTGGTATTAGAGCAGAGGTTTCATATAAGTTATTGTTGGTTCCTTTTTAAGTTCTACTATACTCTATTCTACATGTATGAAACAAAGCAAGTTACTATATTCATCTTAGTTGTTGTATTTGCTAGCTCTTAATTTCCTTAAGTGTTTGTTTAAGCTTTAAATCTGTTAAGAAAATGACAGACCTAAGTGTGAATGTTAGTATGGGAGATGACAATATTAGAGTTGTCCACTATGGACGATAATCTTAAGGAACCCCAAGAAGCACTAACAAGAGACTTGATGAGGTAGCTAACCTTTTGGTAGATTTGACCTGAGCTATTCATGCATTGGTTTGCTAACCTACTAAGGCCGCGCAAAACACCCCACAAGCTACTCAATCTATTAGAGGCCAAAACTCAAATCAACTGGCTCAAGGTAGAGGAGTAAGCGGACAAGTCAAACAAAAGATAAACCTGAAGGAACTAGATGAAGAGGACGAGAAAAATAATTTTGAAGAAGAGTAAGTCTAAGTCCCCACAGCATCTGACCAGGTGAAGCTTCAGATTTTAAACTTCAATAGATCTAGACATGGTGATGAATATTTAGAGAAGGAACTGATAGGTATCAAGCTACCGGACCTCTGACCCACAACCGAGCCCGAAGACTAAAGGAATTAGCATAATGAATCCTTCTGTTCTAACCGACCCCTGCCAGGGCCGAGTGCCTCCTTACCGAGTCACCTTTCATGCTGAGCCGTATGAATGCCCATCTCTCGTAGATAGAATGCCGAGAAACTAATGGTCGAGATAACAACCCATCCTCATTCTTGTATATGCCTAGCCAATCACTTACTTAGCCTCACTCTTGTTAAGATGCCAAAAAGAGAGAGTCCGAACTGACTACGCCACCCCAGCTCGAAAAAGCCATCCGCTTGTACTTTTTTGCATCTTCTAACAACCTCACCAATGTAGCATCACCATATATACAGTATCATATGCAAGATCCGTTGCACCAATGATTTTTTTTCTTTTTTGTATATTCATTTTTACGCTTTTGTATCTTGTACATTACTTTCTTGGGGAAATGCCATTTTTGTCTTTTCCTTCTTAAGCAAGTTACCCTAACTTATAAGTATAAATACTTTGTACTTGTAACTATAAAGGGCGTTCATCAATATACACTTTGAGTACTTTCTTCCTTACGTAAACACTATTTATTTACTCTCGGCATCACTCTTATCCTTTCCCTTAAGCAAGGTTAGATAGCAACTAACCTCACCGAACCAATTTATACATCCTATCGAATTAAACCGTGAGTCCTCGAAAGTTCCATTGGTACATTATAGCCTCTAAAGTAGTTCATAGTTTTTTTGCTTACTTTTTCGTTCGTCGTTCATCACTCTTTCACACTTTTCCTACTAATCCTTTTCAAACTTTCTACAAGCTTGGACCCGTTCAGCAACCGGCCTTATCAATTCTTGGTCACCATTCACATCGAGAAGAGAAAGTAGAACGTATTTTTTATTACTATCAATACGAGAATTGCGAGAAAGTTAGAACAGTTGTTGTTAAGTTTTTTAGATATACCGCCATATGGTGGAAGAATTTCCAGGCTATAAGGAGGCAAGAGAAATGCTGAGAGATTAATACATGGCCTGTGATGAACAGAATATTAAGAAATAGATTTGTGCCGGAAACTTACCTGCGGGATACTTTCACCCAGCTTCATGAGCTGAAACAAGGAGGTCGAATAGTTGATGTGTATGTTCAGGAATTCCAAATGCTCATGATTCGATGTGAAGTAGAGGAGCCCCCAACGCAAACAATCTCTAGGTTCATCACGGGATTAAGAGGTAATATTTAAGACATTGTAGAACTCCAGCAATTCACAACAATGGATGAGGCCATCAGAATAGCCCAGCGAGTAAAGAGACAAAGAAAGAGTCAAGTACCAGCCAGGATGTTAACTAGCCAACTGAGATAGGCAAATCACCAAGCTCAGTTGAATACCAAGCTAAGCCAATAGATAGATGTCCGAGCCAATGAAAATGGCCGACCTAACGCTGAATTGCCAACCCGAACTTATGAGAAGAGGCAAAGATCAAGCAGGAAGACCTTCAACTGCTAAGGGTCATTAAAGGAGACATCCTAAAGCTAAAGATAGACAGTATAAATGAAGAACCCAAAGAAGAGGAGATCCCTATCGAGAAAGAACCAATTGAAGAAGATGTGTTCGCCAAGGACTTAGACCAATTGATCATGGTTGTCCGACGCACAATGAATATGGAACCCTCACAAGAGGAGGAGCAAAGAGAGAATCGATTTTATACCACTTATAAGGTGAATGATCAGGTGTATGCCCTCAGTGTGGAGAGTAGAAGTTACACCAATATGGCATCAACTAATCTTATTTCAAAATTGAAGTTGCCAACTGTTGCACATCTAAGGCTGTACAAGTTACACTGGTTGAGTGAGAAAGAGGTATTACATGTCACTCGGCAAATATTATGGTTGATCGTTGTAAGGAGTTACTCTAACCAAATTATTTGCAACGTACTATCCATGTGTGCTTCCTACGTGTTACTAGGTAAACCGTGACTGTTTGATAGGAAAGTTATCCATGACAACTACAAGAACATGTACACATTCGAGAAAGATGGCCGAAAGATGACACTGAACCCAATGCCGCCGAGAGAAGTTAATAAATTTCACATAAAACTTGCTCACGAATCAAAGAAGGCTCCAGTGATGAGTAGAGCCAAGCTCCAAAAGGCCATCAATGTTAACAAGCTGACTCTTATGTTGGTCAAGCGACTATTAGAAATGAAAGAGCGAGGTGAACTACCTCAAGAAATCAAAGATTTGATGGGCGAGTATGTCAATCTATTCCCAAAACAGTTACCCGAGGAGTTGCCCCCTACTCAAGGCATAAAGCACTGCATTGACTTAGTACCTGCTACCGCATTGCCAAATAAACCAATCTATTAGATGAATTTGGAGCAAGCTTCTGAGCTCCAACATCAAGTCGATGGGTTGCTAGGAGAAGATATATCAAAGAAAGTCTCAGCCCTAGCGCTGTGCTAGCACTCCTAGTATCGAAAAAGGATAGAACCTGACGAATGTGTGTTAATAGCCGAGTCGCAAACAAGATCACAATTAAATACAAATATCCTATCCCGAGATTGGAGGACATGCTGGATGAGCTGAGTGGAGCCAAGATTTTCTACAAAATTGATCTTAAGTCTAGCTACCATCAAATCCATAAGAGATGGGTAGAAAACGACATTCAAGACTTAACATGGATTATATGAATGGATGGTCATGCCCTTCGGCTTGTCAAATGCTCCGAGCACTTTCATGAAAGTAATGAATCATGTGCCAAGCTATCAGATTGGGAAGCGTACCGTGGTGTACTTTGATGACATCCTAGTATACAGTGCTGACATGCCAAGTTACTATGAGCATCTTCGAGCTGTATTAAATATTCTCTGTACAGAGAAATTATTTGCTAACTTAAAGAAGTGTTGCTTTTGCCAAGAGCAAGTGGTCTTCTTGGGCTATGTAGTTAGTAAGGGAGGCTTACAAGTGAATAACGAGAAGATCCAAGTAGTTGTAAAGCAGCCAACTCCTATTACTTGTATCAACATGAGAAGTTTTCACGAACTGGCTTCATTCTATAAATGATTCGTTAAGAATTCGGCCAAGGCACTTACTGAGCTAACGAAGAAAAACACCAACTTCCGATGGGGAGAAAAAGGAAGAGAAGAGCTTTGCCAAGATAAAAGAGAGATTAACCTCTGCCCTGGTGTTAGTTTTACCTAACTTCGAGAAAATATTTGAGCTAGAATGTGACACATTAGGAATTAGAATAGGCACTATGCTAATGTAGGAAAGCCAACCAATTGCCTTCTACATTGAAAAGCTTAGAGGACTACAGTTGAATTATTCTATATATGATAAAGAACACTTAACACTAATCTGAGCACTATAAGTTTGGCAACACTATTTACTATCAAGAGAATTTGTTATATATACTAACCATGAGTTGCTGAGGCACCTCCGAAGTCAGACCAAGTTATCAAACTGACGACAAGATAAGTTGAATCCTTTGAGAGATTTAATTTTGTAATAAAATATAAGTAAGGAAAGAGTAATGTAGTTGCAAATACTCTTTCAAGAAGATAAGGACTTATGAATGAATTGTAGATCAGACTATTTGGGTTTACAAGTATCAAAGAGCAGTATTCTATGGATCCACACTTTGGATCCATAATTATGTTGCGCATCAATAGAAGAATAGTAGATAAGTATCATGTAGAAGATGGCTACTTGTTCTGAGGTGGAAAATTATGCATACCAACTCGTTCCTTCAGGAAGCCCTTGATCAAGGAAGCCCATAGCAGAGGACTTTCGAACATTTTAGAGAAAGCAAGACTTGTGAACTATTAAATGGTCCACTGTTTTGGCTGAGATAGAAGAGAGATGTGCACCAAGTTATCGAAAACTGTACCGTGTGCAAGAAGGTGAAGTACCGAGCCGAAAAGCGGAAAGCAATACCATTGCCTATTTTAACGAAACCATAGACCGAATTAAGCATGGACTTTGTTCTCGGATTACCATGAACTGCTCGATGCAAAGATTCTGAAATGGTTGTCATAGATCGGTTCAACAAGATGATACACTTTGTGCCCTACTCTAAAACTAACGATGTTTCGCCTATTACTGCTCTTTTCTTGTAAGAGATTGTAGGGTTACATGGCCTGCCGAAGAGTGTAGTCTTTGACAAGAACCCAAAGTTTTTTAGCCATTCCTAGAGGACTTTGTAGCGTCAGATGGGGACCAAACTACTATTCAGCACTTCCTGTCACCCCCAAACTGACAGCTAAATAGAGATGGTTAATCACACTTTGGGATTACTACTCCAAGCTACAGGAGGCAAGAACTTGGTTGATTGAGACATCTACTTGCTAGTAGTTGAATTTGATTACAACCAAACAGTGCATGATACTACTAAGCAAACTCCCTTCGAAGTGGTCTATGGTTTCAATCCCAAGTTGCCCTTTGATTACACCCTTATACCTATACCTGTACAAGAGGATCCTGACACAAGAGCTAAAGCACAATCCCTTCAATACATCTATGACAAAGTCACTTAGCACATCGATCAAGTTACTAGAAGAATACGAGAGAAGACCAAGGGTAGAACAGCTAAATAATTCCTGCAAGGAGACTTGGTGTGGCCGCACCTTAGTAAAGAATGGTTTCCAAGCAAAAGGAGGAATAAATTATCTACAAGAGCTGAAGGACCCTTTAGGATCATCCAGAAAATCACTAATAATGCCTACAGGTTGGAGCTGCCCAATGATTATGGGGTATCTGACACCTTCAACATTATTGACCTCAGTCCCTATTACCCTAACAGAGAGCTGACTAAAGATTATGTGGATTTGATCCCAAATCCAAATCAACCTCAAAAGAATAATGAGAATCAGGCCACGGGACCTTTGACCTGCAACTAAGCTCGAGGATTTGAAGGCCTGGCATGGCAGATTTTCTTGTTCCAACCAACTCCTATGGAGGCCAAGTATTTCCTTGCTAACGCATTCCACATGTTGAGCCGTGTGACTGCCTATTTCTTGTAAATAGTATGTTGAAAAGTAGAAGGCCGAGAGAATAGCCAATCCTTACCCTCACTCTTGCCCGGCCAATTATCTACTCAACATCACCCTTGCTGAGATGACAAAAGAGAGACACCAAACTAACTCAATCACCTCTGCTCAAACAAGCAAGCTACCCGTACTTTTTTGTTCGCATCTTCCAACAGCCTCACCAATACAGCATTGCCACGTATACACAATCATGTGTAAAATTCGTTACACCAATGATTATTTTTCTTCAATATTCATTTTTACCCTTTTATATCTTATACATTATTTCCTTATAAAATACTCTTTTTGTCTTTTCCCTTTTAGGCAAATTGCCTTAACTTATGAGTGTAAATACCCTTGTAATTATAGCTGCATCAAATTGATTGTCGTTAATACACTTAAGTATTTGTCCTTTCCTTGCATAAATACTACCTCTTTACTCTCAGGATCACTCTTATCTTAACCCTTAATCAATGCTAGGTGGCGAGTAACCTCACCGGATCAATTCTTGCGTTATATCGAATTATGCCATAAGTCATCGAAAGTTCCATTGGTGCGTCACATCCTCTGAAGCTATTCGTAGGTTTTTGCTTATTTTTTTTCATTCGTCATTTATTCTTTCGCACCATTCCCCATTAACTCCTTCAAGCTTTCTGCAAGCTTAGACCTATTCAACGACCGGCCTTATATATTCTTGGTCACGGTCTACGTCTATCACATTGCATTAAATGCACTTAAGAAATGCGCACCGAGCATAGGAATTTCAAAATTCCAACTTCCCTAATAAGCTTAGTCGAGGCCCTTTCTGCTTCTACACCAACAATAGAACTCCTCCAATACCATTATTCAACACAAATAGGTTAGCCTTACTCGGCTCTACCATTACCCACTCGACCCTGCCAGCCCAAACTATCCTATACCTCTACATAGTCAATACATCTACTTTACACTCCTACCATTCGAAGCATTTGACCTACTTGATCTTCACCTTAGCATTGAACGCCCAACTTGACCTGAAGAGCATCCACCTTGAACCACCCATCCTACTTGGTACTTAAGTGCTCAACTTGGCTCTAGCATGTTCTCCTTAAACCATCTCACCATGCTTACCTCACACGTATTTAGCTCGGACCTCCCTATCAAATGTCTCCTTTGGTCTGACCTCTGTCACGTTACGTCGACTAACCCCTCCTAAAGCATTAGGGTAGCAATTCTTCCTATGAGTCACTAAGCTATCACAAGGACTCTAAGTCCAGTTTGGCTATGCGCTTAAGGAAGCCATCCATCTTCTCTCCTTGCCTCTACTTCGACAACGAGAGGGGGTGAAGGGGGAAGGGAGCAAGTGTTGATAGGATATTTTAGGCTTAGGTCCCTCAAACCCATGCTGATTTGCCCATACTCATGACCTAGCTCCTCTTTATCAGGATTCGCCCTCCTTACCCATCTACCCACTAGATGGCCTGCCTATCTATTACAGACTCCAACGATTAAAAGACGAGGATAAGATTCGGAGACTTGGCCAACAACCACTTCCTATAATCTAGGACCACGTTGGACTACACATCTCCATTACCTTCGACTTATAGGTATGTTCTCTACCCAATAATGATCCTCCAACTGCTGACTGCCGGATGCCTTCTTCTGTAAATACCAAGCCACCTCTCAATAGTAAATCACTTGATACTTTACGTACTAAGCCTTCTTATTGCACTCTCTACTCACAAACATATACCAACTTAAGTATCAAAGTAGTTATGCCAGACAACACTCCAGTGCCCTCATTGTTCACTATTTTGTAGGCTTACATCTACAGGCAAAGCCTACTTGATCAACAATCCTTACCAACTAAAACCTAAAGACAACAACATCCATTAGCATAAGATTTGATTTTTCTTCAATATGGATGTTTTTTTGGATTGTTATGTTGATTCAGGATTATAAATAGAGGTCCCTAGTACTCATTCCACCATAAATTGAGCATTGAAAGTATTGGCATTACATGCATTAAGCTTTTTTTCTCTCTAGGTTCTAAAACGGAGTTTCCCACTCTCTCTCCTCGATTTATCTCATTATAGAGTAAATTGAAGACAAGTAAAACGGGTAGTTGATTCTATACTCATCATAGAGTGAAACCCACATTATCATCCCATTCAATTTCGTGAAGGGTTGGATTAATTTGAGTTTAAAGCACAATGAAGAATTTTAGGATTTGTCCATTAAACAGCTTAGAGATTTCAGTGAAATGAAGGATATAAATCTAGGTGTTCCAAAAATTAGCTTAAGGTTTTGCAGAGCACTCTCCTTAGAGTCAAGAGCCACCATAAGAACTGGCCATAACCAGTCTTTGGTCCACTACCTTATGATGTAACCTTCCCTCTCTTTATTTCTCTTTTTTTTATTCCAAAAATAAAAAATAAGTAAAATAAATAATTGACGTGTTCTTTTGATTATTATACATGTTGTTAGTCTAATTAAATATAAAATGTACATGTAATGGTGTATGTATGTTGTTGATTTGCAATAAACACATGTAAAATGTTGATATTTACAATAACATTTAAATAGAACAACAAGTAATATGATTAGTTTAATATGCATACATAAATATTAGTATATGTACATATTTGCAATAACATCTTTAATGACATGTTTATATGTAATATATTGTTGATTAGTTTTATATGTACATAGTATATGTAAATATATGTAATAATGTCTTTTGATTAAGTGTAATGGCATGTTTAATGAATACTGATGATTTCTAAGAATTTTTAAGATATGCTTGGCTTGTAATATTAATAATTTGCAATATGTCATAATTAGTATAATTAAACTAATATCTCGATGAATGGTTTGTAACATACATATGTATGCAATATGGTTCTTTATGTGTGTGTGTGTGTTATATTGTTCCAATAATATGTTTCATGATGGTTTTTAAAAAATATATAAATAATAAGTAATAAATAAAATAAAGAAGAGGTGAAAGTATAAAATAAAATAAGTTGATAGATGATATAGGTTTAATAACTTGCATGATGGTAGACTATATTTCTTGGTGCGTGCATGGTTTTTTTAGTTTTCAATATTGAAATGTTTGCATGTTACTTTTACTAATAATATTTTTTCCATATTGCATGATTGTTACTTGAATTTGCATGAATAAGCAAGTTTTTCAAAATAAAATAGGTTTTATTTCGTTTTTCTAAAATAGAGGTTTTTTCTACACCTAGAAAACTTGTTCTTCATAAATAAAAATTTAATTGGCCTTTTTCTTAAAACCTAGAGGTTTATTTTAGATTTTCAAAAATGGACGAAAAAATGTTTCCTTCAAAAATAAAAAAATAAAAAAAAAAACTTAAGGAACTTAAATTGAATAAAATAATCCAACAAACTAAAGTTTTCCAAATTTAGAACTACGTGGGTTTAATTTTAGCTAGTAGGTACTTAGTCATCACTTTATGTAGCCCCTAAAATATAAAAGAAAAACTTATTTCCCCTTTTCCAATTTTTTTAAAATAATAATGAAAAAATCCCTTTCATTTTAAAGGTTTTTCTTAAAAAGGAATATCAAAGACCCATTAGCTACATTATGGATATTTTCTATGGCAACCTTTGTATTTAATAAGATAGCCCCGAGTTCAATAAAACTCTAGTTTTCAATTTAATTTTTTAGAAATTGCAAGCTAATAGTTGAAATTAAGTCCCATTTGCCTAATAAACCTTAATTTCACTCTTTTCCTAACTTGGCAACTCCTTTTTTTCAAAAATGCTATTTTAAAATTCAAGCTTTCTTAATCTGATAGAAGGGTTATAATCAAATGGGCTTAGGTTGGTTAAAGCTAGTTTAAGGAAAACAAGAAATCGAATTTTCAATTTGACATATTCATTAATAGTTTGACTAGTCTCTAAGGTAGTTCAAGCTTTAATTATTATTTAGTCAAATCCTAGGTTTCTTTAGCCATCAAAACTTGGTATCTCAATATAGCATATGAGGAATATTTTTATATCTTCCTTAATGTCACGCTCTAAATACAAAAGCATAATAGTTTACTACATGTCCTTGTCATCTAGCAAGATTATGCAAAGCGGAAACCTTCGCTCTCTACATCTTGTTCAAATTTCTTTCTTTCTTTTTTTTATTATTATTTTTTTTAAAAAAAAAAAAACAAGTTTAAGTAAAATTGAGTGAACTATAAAGCTCATTAAGTAGCAATGTTACCAAAGACATTCAAGGCTAAGCCACATGCTTATAAAATTTATCTAATTGTAGCAACAAAACCAAATAGTGAATATAATGTCAATTATTCATCATTTAAGGTAGGAAAAAAGTACGAACAAACCTAATGCCTTAGTTCACAAGAGCTAAAATTGGATCTAAGTCCTAGAAGTATATAGATGAAATAAAATTGTCCAACACTAGAATCACCACTTATATTAGCCTTGATAGTCCAATCCATTGCTCTCATCTATATTAATGTCCTATGCCACTACTATATACATCAATAGGTTCCTTCTAGATTTCTTGACACATATCAACCGCCTTTACAATCTACTCATATGGAATGGTTCTTAGCCTCAACACCCAACTATGAGCTGCTTCATCTCAATCATGTAACCTTATTGGCTATTGGCAATTGTTTCATGACTCGCATAGCCAAAATGGTTACTGGTCTAGATTCACACACAATCAACATACATTAAACAAGGATATAGTTGAGTTTTTTGTCTAAACCTAGTCGATCAATCAAAATAGAGTAATCTCACCTATATTTGTGTTTTCCATAATTAGTCACTTAAAAACTATTCTACCAACATTGCCTATTAAATTATTTATCAAAAAACAAAATATTACCTATTAAATTTGTAAATATTCAATCAATTTTTTAAAAAGTTTTTTATTTTTATTTTTTTCTTTTTTGCGGTTTAGGTTTGAAAAATGGATTGCAAAAGGATTTAAAATGATGTTTAGGCCAAACAAAGAAGACTTAAGTCTACCTCATGGAGTTGTAGTCAATTAGAGATAGATGTGATCAACCACTCAACAAGAGTGATCAACCGTAAGAAATTAATGGCTGATTAAATGTCTCTCATAGTAAACTACCTAGGTTAACTTAGCTTGGTTCAATCTCATATTTCTAGTTTTTGCTTTTAGGCTCTTATCTAAAATACAATTAATGTCTCAGTTATGATGTCATAAGATCTAAACTATAAATTTTTTACCTTAAAATTGGTAAAGCCACTATTTATGCTATTCTTTTTCAGATTATGTATTTGGCATTTGCAAGCGTGTGCTGTGATCTCTAAGGTCTATTATGCAATTAATTGCTTTTCATTAACTAAATTTCGGGTTTAGGTATAATTGTTGTTGATCTCATAATCTCATCATATGCTTTTTCTAAATTAACCATTTTTAATGATCCAAACTCCTTTCTCTTTCTTTTGATTGGACCTGTCTAATAACTCGTTTATCAACAGATTACTATCAGAAGCTTTCCTTGACCAATACTTTTTCATGACTTATTTGTACAGCGCACAACAAAGCCCGGTTGGTCAAAACTGGTAACTAGAATTTGCACTCACAAACGAAATTGGTAGTTGGTTATGATAATTATGGATCACAGGAAAACCACTGATTGGTCACGGTGGATCCCCTTCTTCTTTAGCCAAACGAAAGGATCTTTAATTACTCAGGACAGCCTTGAGTTGACAGGCTAAGTAAGATATTGAATTTCTCCTGAGGGTCCAGAGGAACACTAATAAGCCATGCCTTCACCTCTTTTCCGTTAAGATTTAGGTCCATTTTGTTGATTTTGTAAGTGTGGAATAACGCATCTGTTCATCCCATGCAGACCCAATTCTATGTTTATTTTGGGGATAACCGTTTTACGAATTTTTATTATTGTAAAATGAGTATTATAATTACTTTTTAAGAAAGAAATAGCCATTATTTGATTTTTTCATATAGATTTCCAAATCTAGAGGTGTACAACAAAATCGTTCAAATAGGACTAATCTGTCAATCGAATCAATCCCAACCAAAATAGCAGCTCCTTTTAGAACGGTTTAAATTTCGGTTCGGAGTGCCTCCCAAAAAAAAATTTGATTTGAGTGCGCAATAAAAAAAAGACAAGGTTAGCCTTGGTTAAGGTGAGAGAAAAAATAAAATGACCAAATTGAACCAATTTACAAATTAAACGAGATCGAACCTAAAATATATTTCTTATTGCGATTTGGTTATGAAAATTTTCAAACCGAACCAAACCATTAATTTATGGTTTGACTTGAAAGGATAGATTAAACCAACCCACAAGCATAGTAATGTTTTACTCACAATTAAAGAAATTTTTTTATTGTAATATAGTATTTAAAAGAATTTTTAGTTTACATTTACTATAATACATATATATTGAACTTTATTACCATAACTTATAAATTATATATATATATATATAGGCTAATTAAAAGTTTATTCTATATGTTATTTTTATAGATAAAATTAACTATTATTAGACATTTGCAATTTCTTAATAAAATGAATATTAACTTTATCAATCTCTAATATAATATTACTACTCATAGTTATTAAATAAATCAATAATATTTATATGAGATTACATATTATATGAATATATTTTCCTAGATTACAAAATATGGTTCAATTCATAAACTAAACCAATTTAAATAGAAATTTTATGGTTGGAAAAAAATCTTATTCCAAACTATACAGTTTTAGTTCAAATCTATAAAAACCAAATCGTAATTTTATAATTTAATTTGGTTTGGAAGGAAAACCGAACCAAATATAACTGTAACCATCTCTATCCAAATCTATTAATAAGATCATTAAGAAACTATAAGAAATAATTATTAATTTTCTATTTTATTCCTTACGAATTGTAGTTCTATTCCTCATTCCACAAACCAAACATTTGACTAGGGAAATAGTAACACTTTTCCCAGATTACTACTATTAACTCGGCATTGTTGCGCAATGTTCATAGACACTGGAAAGTGTATTTTTTTCTAGATAGGGGCAAAAAGAGAAGAAACAAGCTTGACTTGGAAACAAAGCTTGAGACCTTCATGGCCAATGCATGACGAAGTAAGAAGATTGGTTACAGAATCTATCATACTGATTCAATAGGAAGAACAACAAATAAGCTATCATGCCTTTTCCTTTCCTGAAAGAATGATTGATATACAGAAGGAACTTCAAGTCGAGCCTCCGAAGCTCAAGTAACCCCACAACCTCCCTCCTCAAAACTGAGGCTCTTCGTTCATATCCCACTAGACTGAATGTGAAGACCTAACTTCATCCATTGTACCTGATTATACAACAGTAGCACCTCCATGATGCTCATACTTTGTAGGTGTGCGATCACAACACTTTCTTCTCATACTGTGCCAAGGGAGAGTGAGCCACGTGACTAACCACCAGTGGAGAAGATCATTACCAAATAATCGCAAGGACACAAGCCATCAAATCCTCAGTAAGGAACCTTCATGACAAGTTGAACTCCATCTATAAAACCAGAGCAATGTCGGCCAGCTAGGCAGCACCCTGTAATGCTAGAGACGCTTTTGCCTGCTTGAAACAGAGAATGATTGCTACTCAATCAATATATCCTTTGTGATCTTGCTTATAGTACATCAGCAAACTAAATCAGATAGTAAATCCTCTGGGTTTACAAAAAGCTGAAAAAATACGCCAATTACCACCTCAATGGTGATGGAGCAAAATGTCAAAGATTAAGCAAATAAGCTACTCAAGAATGTTCCATGTACCCACAAATGTTTTTCTCAGTTTCAATTGAGCATGCATTTGTCTCCAAGTGGAATAAAATATCAGAAAATAATCAGAAGATACATAAAATACATGAAATTATCGTAACATTCCATGCGTAAAGAAACACTTATTACAAGAAGGAAATAAACCCTTCTTTACATTTTAAACAACTCATTTAGTTCATAATCAGGAATACAGAAGCACTATACTGCATTCACATGGAAATGATTCTGAAAAAGGATGGTGTCTCCCATAAAAAAGGATTACAAGTAGAAGGAAAAATAGATCACCACAAGAAATGTCAAAATGTGCTAAAGTGGCCAAGGTACAGATGATCTACAACTAGATTATATGAGCTCATAATTCTAGCACAAACATCATGCTATATCAAGTACTCCTAGATTTACAACAGACAGCAGTAAGTGTTTCCAAAATGACTTGATTCCATGTCTAGTATCGGATAATGGCATTAGATGTCAAAAGTACTAACTGATAACAGGAGACCGATAATAGAAAATATATTACCAGAAAAGAAACAGACCAATGTTACCAAATAATCCTTTTATTTGGCTCTTAGCAAAAATTTTAAGATGGAAATAGTCAAACTAAAACATGTATGATGCTAGATCAGCTGTTTAATGCTTTTTTCCGCAAAACTTTATGAAAGTTCTTGTTCACCAAAAACTTTTATGTGGATGAGATCTATATAACGAACAGTTTCATGATGCAAAGGAGCAACAGAATCTCCAGCAAAAAATTTACATTGATCAATTCAAAGATAAGTATGAGAATAATCAGAAGCATCAGGCAGCTATAGACAACAATTGATCATGGAAGAAAGTAATCTTAAGGCGAGTCAAACCTTGGTGAAGGCAAAGAAGCCGACGCATTCGAGAAGCCAGCAAACACATTTGAGTATGACTTTGTTAAATATGAAAAGTTGGCAATGGCAGGTAAAGCAGGTACTCTTTCACCTTTCTTCAAAAGCTCATTCAGGTTGAGTCTTTGCAAAGTCAATATAGCCCTTGACTCCTTCCAAATGAAGGCAAGCATTCCATTTTGTAGTACATAGAGAGAGCCAGGCTTTGCACCTGGGTACCTGAAACCATATCCATTAGCAATGCCTACACCAATAAAAGCATTCTCTGCAATCATGGGGGTGGAGTTTCCATCAGTGTTCCAAGGAAAAGGATCGTGTGAAGGTTCATAAAGACTCGCAATAAACATGGCTGAACCATTTGGATGCAGTACGTAATGGGTGCCTTCCAATATTTTGGTTGCAATTAGAAATCTCTGTCCCTCACTTTCCTCATAAGAGAGCATAAGAAAGAAGAGTGCTTTCCCAGGTTTATCTTCTGCAGGTCTCCCAGGGGGCCACCCAAAAGTCCCTCCCCAGAGACCAGCATACTCTTGGTCAGATTCTGGAAGCCGTAGGGGCATCTTATAGAGGGCAAAACGACTATCATGCATATTTGGCCATGCTCGATATGAAGATAACTTCATGCTGGATGCATTCAGTGTCAGCCCAAATGTATCACCTGATCTCAGAAACCCATGTAAGAGTACATGCTTGTTCTCACTGCTCGAGGAACTAGACTTTCCATTAAATGAGTTGGACTTTCCAAGGATCTTTGTTATGCTATCCTTAAAATACCCGCCAAATGATTTCTTTTTCGTAGATGCTCCACGGCCATCATCACTGGAAGAACTATTCAAACTAGCTTGTCGATCAAAACTCTTGCGTATTTCAGTTGCCTCCAACTGTGTAGGGTTAGAAGACAGTTCAGAATTCCCATTCACGCATCCTCCGCCAAGCATACACCATTGCATAAGCAGGGATCTCCGTTCAAATAAGAGAACCGTATCTTTCAGAAAGTTCTCCTCATTGCCTCTCAGTCGAGGAAACAGAGGCCCATTCGCTGACTCAGGCACCTTTTGCCGAAGCTGACTTGTGACTAATTCCAGCAATTTTCTTCTGTCGCCAAAAGCCAACTTACTGAAGGGCACCTTTTTCTCGTTCTGTCCAAGTACCCTTTGTGATCTCGACAATCCACTATCTGACCTACAAACTTTATTCGAAACTTCCTTATCTGGGTAGTATACAAAGCTTTTGCTATGAACGAGTTTCCCACCGTTCCTCTGTAGCCTGGGCTCAACTTCAAGCAACAAGACGTTGCAACCTCTTCCAACCGTCTTTATTGACCCAGGGTAGACATAATCATTTCCTTTCTCCCTCCCATGTAGGAAAAATGTTGCTGAACCTTCCGAGTCACCAATGATTTCAAATACAGGTGCCCACAAAATGGGGCCTTCATCGATGCCTAAAGGCCCCAATTCCTGTGGAATTATCCTACACCCAACAACAGAGACAAAACCAGGCATGACATACACGACATTGCCAAGCTCAGGATTCTGATGAACCCAAATACCAATCAATGGCTCAACACTAACAAGGAAGCGGCAAAGCGCCTTATATGAAGAGACACCTTTTCTCCATTCAATGAGGTCTCTGGAGGGCACAAGTCCTAGCCTATCACACTGACTCAACCAAACCTTGTCACTCCCCACTAAGGTGTATAAACTCCTGCAACATAGGCTAAGATTACACATGTCCCCCAGGGAAAGGGACCGTGAGATGACAAGAAAGACATCATCAGGAAGAGCTTGCAGTAAGCTCAGATCAGGATTCTCCGAAACCATAACTAAACCCAACTCCAAATTCACCACACCATACCCTTATGCAAAAAGCCAATACTATCAAAAACCAGGAACCAAGAGTAAAGCAACAAATCCAATTCTCGAAGAGCCCAAAATTACTCAAAACTGAAGCAATTCACCCAAAAACAAAA
The DNA here is from genome assembly GCA_024138005.1 of Lumnitzera racemosa. NCBI lineage: Eukaryota > Viridiplantae > Streptophyta > Magnoliopsida > Myrtales > Combretaceae > Lumnitzera > Lumnitzera racemosa. The sequence goes on from JAMXBC010000008.1 coordinate 25,598,778, forward strand.
AATCCCAAAAATCAATAATTGCTAAAATTCATTGACCCAATATCAATAAAGTCCATGAATTGTACCTGAAACTGAATAAATTGGCTAAAACCAAACCTGGTGTGAGTTAAGTTGGCTCAAGATTGTTCCTTTAGTAGTTTACAGCATCACACAATGGAAAAAATCAATCTGGTTATGTTTAAAAAAAGGTATTTGTCGAATTCATCAACCATGCTGATGCTGCTGCATCACGGAGAGAGAGAGAGAGAGAGAGAGAGAGAAAGGAAAAGTCAGGAGGGAAGGGTGAACAAGTAACCACCTAAATTGAATTGAAATGAGCAATTGTTTCTTACTGTTTACAATTATCAACAGAATGATGTATGGTGGCTGTAAAAAGACTCCGAATTGGAGTTTGAACAATGAAACGCTTTTTGCTTTTTCTTTGTTATCCGTGGTAATAAAATAACGAGTCATTAATAACTTTCCCCTTCTCTCTCTCTCTCTCTGATTTTTTTCTTGGGGGTCCACAACATTTCCACAAGTAGAGTGCCAGAGCAATAAGTTTAAACGTGTTACTCATTTTCAGGCTTAAAAAGAAAGCTTCCCTTTTAACTAAGCATATTTCATATTTAACAATTTTAATTAGAACCCGAAAGTTATAATTTTGATTTTTTAATGATGCACCCGCTCTCAACTTTTGCCGGGGTAAACTCATGTATTCAGTGACATGGCTATGTATTCAATAACATGGCTATAGTTGTCAATGTCGTTTTATAAGAAAATTATTAAACACATAAACTTATCTCCTCCATTGATCCCAAAGGCAATTCAATAGATATTATTGAGTCCAAAAATCTATAAAAACTCTTTAATTTCTTTCATATTTAAAATTTTCCCCAAAATAATAGCATAAAATTAAAAAATAGCAAATGAGTCGATTCTACTTAAAAAGTAGTGAGATTAATACTCGGTTTGTGTCTTTGTGCCACTAAAATTATTTACTTCTCATTTGATTACTCATATTCAATTCATTCCTTCACATAATGATAAGTGAAATATGAGGCTTATTCCATACATACGTGATGACATCAATCACGCCAAGAATCTTAAATTTTTTGTTACTTCTATTCATCTTCTAAGTTTCATCATTTTGCATGGGAGGGAGAGCCAAGACGAGGCAAGCCAACCAACCTCGACATATGAAGTGAGGAACGAGATGAAGGGAAAAAAGCCAAGCTAGGAAAGTCCAAGAAACCAGTATAGTTTATTTGCTGAACTCCAAATTTCCTTTGTCCATGTCTATATTCAGGAAAGGCCTACAGATTGCGCCAAATGGAGGACATCCACATAGGGAGATGGCCCAGATGCTACACGACAATACTTACTTGCCCAACCATTTGTTTAATGTTTTTTTTTTCTGTGAAACCTATATGTTTAAAGTTTAATGTTTATCAATAATACATTTTGCTTCTTCCCACTAACCACAGCACCTAATTTTGATTTAATTTGGACTTTTGAATTAATGTGAGGTTAAAATATATCATTCCAAATGAATCTCAATTTAGTCGAATCGTTGTCGCCCACATTTCATATATGAATTTTACCTAAATCAACCACATCTAAAGTTTAAAATTATCAAACAGTCATTATAAATTAAACTCATTAATTAAATTTGATACACTAAGTTTAAAATTGCTAATTTTACTTGTTAAATTTATCATCTTTGAAATGATGACGAATCATTGTCAAGAATGTAAGTGTGGATAAGTTATTAAATTTAACAAATAAAGTTTGACCGTATATAATATTAACAACTTCATACTTTGAATGTAAATTTTAAAAATAGTCAAAATAATTTTGACATCATCCCAACACTAGAGCATGTTTATCAATATCATAAGCAATTCTCAACTTTAGCAATTAGATACCTAATCAAAATTACTTAATATTTTTTTAAATATTTATGGGTACCATGTTCATTACTTTTCAAATTAATATATTTAAAACACTTTTTTGAAAGCAAAGTATAATCAGCACATGATCTAGTTTTAGAGAATTTTATGATAATTATCTTACCATCCATATTTAGCTGCCTTATCTTTCAACCGCTCAATTTCATGTAAACATTATGAATAAAAATTGAATTATGAGGTTTTAGGTTTGTATCTTTCACTAAAAATTACACCTAAATATTTGCTAAAGTGTCATGTTTGGGTTCTTCTTTTATAGTGTATATTATCAGTATTTTTTTTATCTATTTAAAATCAAGTATTTAATAAATTGTCTTCTCTATTTCTGTTTCATAATTAAGATAAATATAGTAATTAGAGTGTTAGTTAAGAAATTAAAATTCATGTACTTTTAATAAAAAATATTTTAAAAAATATATTTCATGCATTGGAGATAATTAATTTAATTAGTACTTTTGTATATATGAATAAAGTAAAATAATAAATAAATTAAATTTTGTGAGAAATTTTTAGGTATTTAATTTTTAAAAAGAAGTATATATGAAATTATATTTCCATTTTTTTATTATTTTTGCCAAACATAAGATTTAGAGTAGATAAAAAAAAAAGACACCAAAAAGATGAACTAAACGGAACCTAAAGCTTATTTAAAACTAAGGTGCCGTGTAATTTTCTCTTTTAGCTCCTCCTTTACATCCAGAGAAAAGAAGATTGAGTTTTTTTCCTTAATTTTAATAGTTAATGTATCAAAAAATTGATTTTCAAAATCCAACGATCTTCGTTGGAGGGAGCCCATCAAGTCCATTTTTAGAAGCCCCACTCAGTTTCGGCCAATTTGGAAGCTAGCTTGCATTTTAGTCTTCATCATTCTTTTTTTTTTTCTTTTTTTTTTGTACCATCAATTTCTGACTCATTGCTATTTCTTCATCTATAAAAGGCTCTTATTATGTGCTCATTGAGGATGTTTAAAAAATATTATTACAATTTTGAATTTTATTCTCTTTTCTATATTTATAAGTGTTTTTAATAGGCAAAATTTGGTTCTACTTTGAGGAGATATATTTTACCCTTATTAATTATCACCAATTGAAAACTATTTATTTAACCTTTAACCTAATTAATATATCCAACTATTAAGGTTTTTTAAACAAATACTACTCTATATATATATATATATATTCCTTTTCATTTCATTATATAGGCGTTTCCAAACGTAATAAAAAATTTACCATTTTAATTGTTATTCATTGCGTATGGAACATTACAGCCTTTCGCTAAATTTGTTGTTGGTTTTGTAGCCGCCTATCGCTATGTCTTACCCTTGATTTTGTTACACGCAATGCCAGTTTGGCGACCGAAATCACACTCAGTTTGCACATGTTAACTTTTTTAGTAATCGTACTTGAACTATAATAAAATCTTTTTATATCTTATCAGAATTCTCAGAAATCGAGGTGGTATTTATTTTGAGGAATATATATGTCGCAAGAAATTCTTATTGCTTTTAAGAATTAATTGTCTCGCTTTGTCGCGGTAATAAGCTCTAAAAAGGAAAAAAAAAAGTATAAATTTGGATCTTCTAAAGTTATCTTTTTAAAAATATCTTTTATTTAACTTGTTAATATTTTATTATGTATAATTAATAGCTAATATTACAATAAATACAGAAGATTCCGTCATTATGATATTATAAGTTATGTAAAAAATATAGATAATTTCAATCATTAGTTTATAATTTTATAAAAAAATTTAACTTGAGAGATCCATTTCTAAAAATACTTCTACAACATATATATATATATATATGCAATTAATATAAAGTTTGTGTTCATCCAAATTTGTTTATATTATTAAGTTAATACCTCCACTTTTGGACTCACACTTTCAAAAAATAACTTTTTGCCACCTACATTCCTTTCATTATCCTTTAAACTATGGACATATTTCTTATCCTAAAAGTAAAATGCTACAATTTTAAAGACCTATTTAGTAAATTTATTATAATATATATTTTAAAAAAAATATTAACGTTAATTACAAATATATTACATGTGTTACAATAGTTTTATAAAGAAGTGACCGAGTTAATTTTTCTAATAAATACATGACTTGTATTTTCTAGTTTTTTATTAATGGTACTTAAGGGACATGTAGCACACTTTTATTGATTGATTTAATAATTAAGTAAATTAATGAAATAAATATAATTTAAAATTATTAAAAAGTAGATTAATTAAATATAAAAAAAATAAAAAAAAATCTAGCAACTATTATAAAGCCACTTCCTAACCACCCTTAGTATGAGGATGGTCATCAAGTGGCCTTTTGGCCACTACGGGTTGCAATCCATATTCGTGTAAGTCATGCAACCTATAAAATGTTGATGAGTTATCGTTACACTGAGATAGAGAATTAATGTGAACGTACAATAGTTACTATATTAAAAGTTAAAAACCATGCAAACTTCTTCGGTGATGAACAAATTGAATTGATAATATGGTTATTGATATTACTATTTTTATTTACCCTTTTTCACTCACTTTTTCAGTAGACTATTTATTTTCTAAAAATCTATTACCTTATTGTATTTAACTTTTGCAAATGTATCCTACGTACATGGTTGCTTATATTATTAAGCAAAAACATGGATTATGGTGTCACACAATTATAGGGCCAATACGTAGAATATGTGGAGAATTTTATTTATTTACCATTATATATAATAAATATTACGTATTTATTAATTATATAAAAAATATTAACAATTTATCAAGCCTATCTCGCATTTCTAAAATGTAACACTAGTATTTATAAGATGCGATATACATTTAATTACATTAATGTTATATTTCTTAAATGCAACATAGGTACATGTATGTATGTACGGATATAATTTTTTTTTTTTTAACAAGCAAATTCAATATAATTACTGCATGTAAAACATTAAATTGTATTTATATCATATCATTCATTTAATCCACATTTATATAATTTTTTTTTCTAAAAGATAGTAAATATATTTCTCACCCAAAACATATACGTGAGATAATAAGGAATTTCATGTTCTTTTTAAGTCATATTATTTATTACCCATTTTCCCTACCAATTAACATCTACAATAAGAAGCTAAGTTTTTTTTTTTCTTTTTTTAATTTAGAAACACATCTATAGGGATCAAGATCTTATAACCAACAGTATGAATACTAGATTTAATTATCCCATTTTCATTAATTGTAATAGTAGCTGGTAAAAAAAATTAAAAAGAAAAAAGAAACACATTTCCTGCACGTGCGTGATTGTATTACTTAATTAACTTAAATCTAGTTGCTTATTTAAGAATCATAACCCATCATTGTCGGGAAAAATCAACAGCCGTGTTTTATTAGGGATGGCAAAGTATAATCAGCACATGATCTAGTTTTAGGAGCTAGGGGAACCCCAATATAGGACTTTTTTTCTGGTTGTAATTATACTTATAATCATGGTATAGGGTAGTAGCTAGGGCTTGACAATCTACTCGAATCGTTCAACAACCATGAATTGGCATGCAGATTTTTTCATACAAGTAGACCAGTCGACAAGACACAGACGATTATAGATTGATATACCCCAATAGCCACCATTGAAGGACGAGATGCTAAAGGTCCAAAACCGTGCCCTTTTGTATCATCCACTGATTTTGACCCCTGTGGAATATTATGGGACCTTGTCTGTCAAGTGGGTCGTATTGAATGATTGCGCAAAAGAAAATTGCAAGTTGATGTAAACTAAACAGAACTACTAATCCACCATCAACTAACTTAATATATGGTACCGATTCTCGCAGAGAATCCCATGTTTTGATACGTGATTTCAATCTACTAGGTAAGGGTCTTAGACCTAGACAATGGAATTATACATTCAAAATTGAGATTCTAATATTTGGTACACCTATTTCAAGATGAAACTGCCTTTCCCTAGTTTGTATTAAAGAAGAATTTAATATATAGAAATATAATAGAAACATAAATTTAAATAGGATATTATTTCATGTGTTTGGATAATGTGATTTTTAAAGCTTCTAGTTTTCAATGGTATTTCGATTTTAGGATTTAAGGAGTGGTAGCAAAATTATATTCTATTTTTTAAAAAAATAAAGTTATACATTTTTAAGCATATACCTAACCTAAAATGTTAAATAATTAATTAATAAATATATACACACACATACATAAATTCATTCTATCGACATGTATATTCTATAAATATTTATGATATATTATGTGTATACTATATATTACATATAAAACAAGATGCATTGTTGCATTCCTTGTATATCTTATATTGTTATGTACATTTAATCAAATATTATGATTAAATATAATGTATTAATAATGTGGACAAGTTTGTATCCCAATTACAAATAAAACGGACATAACTTTTAATTCGAGATGAATTTTTCTTATTATAATATATTTTTGAAAAAAGAATTTTGAGCACTATAATAAGACAATCAAGGCAAATCCTTTAAAAAGGCACTTCAAAGGCTGGTAACAAGCCCTTTTATTATTTAAGGGTTTTTTTTTTCAAGAATTCTTTTAGCTATCATTATTATACTTATAGTCTTTTCATCTTTCTTTTATTCCTTTATGAACATTTCATCACAAGCATTAAGAGTTTCAATATTTTCTAGAATTTTCTTTTTTACATACGCTACATGAGGTGGTATCGAAATTGGTTTTCAATCCAATCTAATAGCTACCAATAACAGAGATCAAGTTCTTAATACCCAAGACACTATTCGAGGTATGGAAGCCTAGCAAATAGCCTTGATAACTTTGGGATAGAATGTTGATTGTAGATTCCAAGCATTTGAGAGACGTTTTGAAGAGAGTGTGGATTAGTCGGATGCTTTGATGATAGGCTAAGTTAATAGAAATAGAGATAGGCAAAACCTTAGGGAAGATGTTGCCTTAGAAGAACCTATCAACAGGCCTCCTATTTATGTGACCTATTACTATGATTCGAAAGATGATGAATATGTCACAGATTTCTAACCTACAAATATTTGTGGCAACGGGAATTATTATGATGGTAAGCAAAGTATAGTAGAAGAGATCGGGCATATTACAGTGGTAAAGGCCAACATAAAGGTCATGATAATTATGCTGGTAACTTTGATGAATATTATGGTAGCATGAGTGAATATGAAAATAACGATTTCAAATTGAAAGTGGATATAGCATTAAGGAATTTATTGATTGGCTCGCTAATATAGATAGATTCTTTGATTATATAGAAGTACCTAAGGAGAAGCAAGTAAGATTAGTCGCCTGTAAGTTGAGTGTTGGTGCATCTGCATAGTAGGAGAGATTGTAAAGTAAGAGGATTTATAAAGGGAAAGCACTTGTTAGAACATGATATAAGATGAAGCAGTTGTTGATAAAAGAGTTTCCTCCTCCTAATTACGAGAAAATCTTGTTCCAAGAGGATGAGTCCGAAGGAGATTGAGATTCTAAATGAAAAGGTAGAAGAGTTGTTAAGAGAAGAGCATATTCAAGAAAATTTGAGTCCTTACGCAATTCTAGCTCTATTAACCCCTAAGAAATATGGTAGCTAGTGAATGTGTGAAGATAGTAGGGCAACTAACAAGATCATAATTGGCTTAAGTTTCCAATTCCTCATCTTGAAGACATGTTGAACAAGATAAGTGGGTCTATTATGTTTTCGAAGATAGATAAGTGAAGCAAGTACCATTAGATACGGATTAGACCTAGGGATGAATGGAAAGCAATGTTCAAGACAAAGGAATAAATATATGAGTGGCTCACGATGTCATTCGGTTTATCAACCACTCTAAGTACTTCCATGCACGTTGTGAATCATGTATTCAAACTCTTTATTGATAAATTTGTAGTTATTTATTTCAATGATATCTTGATCTATAGTAAAGAGGAAGCCATTAGTTGCATTTAGGTGAGGTATTAACTGTTTTGAAAAATAATAAGTCATATGTGAATTTGAGGACGTATATTTTGATGTTAAAGAAGTTGTTGTTTCTTAGGTTTGTAGTTGTTAAGTTCTTTCATAAATTTTGATGATAATAAAAGGCAAAATACTAATATATTAATCAGCGTGCAAGTATTCAAATAGTTCATCAAAATGTTCATTTAAAATCATGTTTTTATTAAGACTTACTTAGAAGGTCTGAAACATTGAAAAAAAAAATGAACTCAGAAAGTATTAAGAGAATTATTTAGAAGCTTATATAAGAGGAGTCAGTATAGCATTTCAGATAGTACTTCAGAGACTTTGAAAACACATGAACTGAAACATTGAAAAGTATTAAGAAGTCTATTTAGAAGGTTAAACTAGAAGAATATCAAAATAGCATATCATTCACAATATACAAAACCTAGCTATACTAGATTTGATGTATTTGAGACTTTGAAAATACATGAACTGAAACATTGAAAAGCATTCAAAAGTCTATTCAAAAGGTTGAACTAGAAGAATGTCAAAATAGCACATCATTCACGATATACAAGACCTAACTCCACTAGATTGGATATATTTAAGAATTACACTTAATCTCATTTCACTAAAGTTGGAATTTAGATCTATGAGGATTTCGAAGGAAACTGATTTAAAAGTTATTTAAATAATATTCATTAAGAAAATATTTTGAAATGGTTAAGGATTAAGCCAATATCGAAAAATCAAGGATATTGAATTTAAAGATCACTTAAAGCTATTGAACAAAGCATATCCATTAAGAAAGTGTGATCGAGATAAGATTATATTCAAATTTAAATTCTAAGATTTTCTCAAAATATTAAGAATTCTTCTTTGAACGTTAAGGGTTAGATAAACATAAGTTAATTAAAAAAATGAGAGGTCTAGACATTGAAGGATTCGAATATATAAAAGAAGAAGGTTCAAAATATGATAGTGATTTGAGAAGCAAAAAAGTATAGTCCCATCATGATCATTGCTTACTATCTGAAAACCACAGAACACTTCTCCAAACTTCTTTAGAGAGTTGAACTGAAGCTTTATATTCAACATTCTTTAGTGCTGTTCTTATACTAAATCTTTTGAGAATATTACTGTATTTCTCATTTCTGTCTTGAAAACAAAATCTAGTGTTTGTGTATTATGAGAGAAGTTTGTTTTATACTCTATAAATCTGTAATTAGTACAAATTGTAGAGAGACTAAACAAGCAGAGCAAAGAACCGTAAAGGCTAAGTGTGGCAAAGACTTGTAAACTTCCCTTGATTTGGTTTTGAATTAGTGGATCAAGTGGAATGACACAAGTAAGGAAGATTGAATCTGTAGCAGTGAAGCTAAAAGAAAGCAATAGACATAAGGCGGAAGATCTTTAAATCTTAAGCTTGATTTTATTCTCCTTATCTTTTTACTTTAAGTTGTTTATTTGTGTTGTTATCCTTTTGCATTAAATTATTAAAATAACACTATTCATCAACTTAAGTTATTAAAAGGGATGTTTTTAATTTAACTCAAAAAAGTTTTCAAATTTACTAAAACTATCAATTTAACCCCCCCTTTTGATATCTTACACTAGATCGACAGTAGTTAGTGCTACGAGTATCCTAGTAGATGAGGAGAAAAATAAAAGCAATAAGGGAATGGCTTGCTCTTAAGACAATTTTTTAAATTAGGAGCTTTAATGGATTATCAAAAATTTGATTAACATTACAGCTCCCATAATTGAGTGTTTGAAGAAGAGAAATTTAATTAAGGAGAGGAGGCTGAGGTTAGTTTTGTATTGTTGACGAAAAAGTTGTGTTCTACACTCGTCTTACCATTTCTAAATTTTGATAAATTGTTTGTGGTTGATTGTGAAGTGAGTAGTGCTAAAATTGGAGCAATGTTTCCTCAAGAAAGAGGCTTGTAGCATATTTTAGTGAATAATTGAGTGAAGCCAGGCAAAAGTGGTTAACCTATGATGAAGAACTTTACTCCATTGTGTGTGCTTTAAAAACATGGGAGCATAAGTTGATTGGCAAGGAGTTTGTCCTATATTTAGATTGACACACATTGAAGCGTCTAAATAATTAAACTCGAATCAATGAAGATATGCATGTAAGATTGTTCCAATTTATGTAGAGGTTTCCTTTTAGAATTAAGCACAAGGCAAGAGTAAATAATAAAGCGGTAGGTGCTTTAAGTCATTGTTATGATTTGCTACTGACCTTAAGTAATGAGATTGTGGTTTTTGAATGTATAAAGGAGTTGTATGAAGATGATGAGGATTTTAGGGATATTTGGGCTAAGTGCAATACCCACCAACCATGTGAAGATTTTCACATTCATGATGGATACTTCATGTGAGGTAATCAAATTTATGTTCCCAAATCATCCTTAAGGGAGAAGTTGATTAAAGAATTGCGTAAAGGAGGACTTAATGGACATCTAGGACAAGATAAGACACTATTTGTATTTGTGGCGAGATTTTATTGGCTACATGTAAGAAGAGATGTTTTTAGATTTGTGCAGAGGTATTATGCCTATCAAACAGCTAAGGGCCAGACATAAAATGCAAGGTTCTATATGTCATTACCTATACTTGAAAATATATGGGAGGAGCTCTCTATAGATTTTGTACTAAGCCTACCCAAAACCAAAGAGGGTTCAATTTTATTTTTGTTGTTGTTGATAAGTTTTCAAAGATAGAACATTTTATTCCTTATAAGAAGACCTCATATGCAATCAAGATAGCCATATTATTCTTCAAAGAGGTTGTTTTTTTGCATTGAATTTCAAAGTCTATTACTTCAAATGAGATAACAAGTTTTTGAGTCACTTTTGGTGGATTTTGTGGAAGATGATTGACTGATCCTTAAATTTTAAAAGCATGGCTTATCCTCAAATAGATGGCCAAACCAAAGTAGTCAATAGAACACTTAGTGATTTGATTTGGAGCATATGTGGTGACAAACTAAAGTAATGGGATGGCTTAGGCAAAATTTGCTTACAATAGTATTGTACATCGTTCAATTGGAAAAGGCATCATTTGCCATCGTTATACCATGCCACCTCGGCATGCTTTAGACTTGTTGAAGCTTCCTGCAAAGACAGGTTTAAACATTATAGCTAAGAATTTGGCCTAACAGCAACAAGCTACTACAATAGAGGTGAGACAAAAGTTAAAGGAGAGTAATGTCAAGTAGAAGAAAGCTGTTGATAAGCATAACAAGGAAGAAGACATATGCTGTTGGTGATGAAGTTACAATATTCCTATATAAGGAGAGATTCCCAACTGGTGTTTATAACAAGTTGCAACTTAAGAAGTATCATCCGTATTAGATAACAAAAAAATTAATGATAATGCATATGTAGTGGTTTTATCTTATAGCATAGGAATATCTAAGACATTTAATGTGGTAGATATTTGCCTTTTCTATCATTTTGATGAATCACTTTATTTAAATTCTGTTTTAAACTCAATGATGAGTTTTTTTCATGTGGGGGAGCATGACGTGGATAAGCTTGTTTCCTGGCTACGAATAACCTTTGATCCGTGAGGAATTTTTCTTATTATAATATGTTTTCGAAAAGAAATTTTTGAGTACTATAACTAGATAACTAAGGTAAGCTTGGTTGAAATCTTTTTGGGCTTGAAAGTAATGAAACCTTTTATTATTTCAAGTTTTTTTTTTTTCAAGAATTCCTTTAGTTATCACATTATATATGCAATCATTTTATCTTTCTTGTATTCATTTACGAACATTCTATCAATAAGAGTTTTAAGATTTTCTAGAATTTTCTTTTTTGCATATGCTACATCAATTAAATAATATATGCATGTAATTAATTGTATTATAGCAAACGTTTAAATATATTATATATTTATTATTAAAGGAATGTACAGAAGAACTTTTTTATCGTATATACACTATCTAATCAATATTAATTTATATACCTTAGTTAGTATGCATGCATCACCACTAAACATATATAATACATATACATGTACATATTATATACTATGGTCGGTATATATTATTATACATTATGTATATATTATGTTTAATAATACCATAAATTCTATGAACGACAATATATTCTATGAAATATGTTATAATATATCATGCTTATTAAATATTACACGAATATAATATCTTTTATTATAGTATATTATATAACACAAACTTTGTTGTATATATAATATATATATGTATGTATGTTATAATACATATATATCACATCATTTAATACATGCTGTAAGTATCGAAACATACAATATGATATACGTTAAGTACATATCAAATAATTGTTTGATGAAGTGGTATAACCGATGTAATGTACACACATCAGTTTATAATTGTACCGAAGCGGCCTAACCTGATATAAGAAATGCTAATTTAGTCAGGATAGACTTCCTTCGAGAATGTTGGTAACTCTGGAATAAAAAATTAAACAAGTATTAACTTTCAAATATAATATCTACCTTATTTTATTCATCATTTGGTGTGTGTTGTGTCGATATATTAACACAAAACTCCATGACTACCTAATGGTTATTTGAATTGAGTAGGATCAATTTGGGAAAAAAAAAAAAAAGAATTGAGTAGGATCAAATATGACGATCGTCCTTAAAAAAACAACATTATTTGATTGGGGAGAGTAGTAAATCAATCATACTAAAAATTCATGCTTGATTGATTAATAAATTTTAAAAAAAATAAGGAAAAGGTAAATAAAAAGAATCTGAATCCATAAAATGATAAAAGCAAATATATCTCATCTTATAATTTTTATTCTAAGTAGCGATATAACTCAATTAATTTTTTGTTCAAGAGGTCGGTCACTAACATTTTTTTTTTTCCAACTATTATTTATATTAAACTGGCCAGTAGAAAGGAAGAAATTAAATCAAATTCATTCGATTTGAAACCAACATTCCTTCAATTATGATACAATAATCTAGGTTTTACTCGCGTTCGCTATGGAATTTCTTGGAATTCAAAATGGAAAGCAACTGAAACTAATACAGCTAAGAGATTCCATTCTATACTATAGGGGTTAGGTGGTCCTCAGATGGTTGGCCTTTCCTTTGTCCTTTTTATTTTCACATAAGTAGCAGCCTGTTGGCCTCTATTATATAACAAAAATAGTAACAACCCATCGTACTTTGTAATTGACACACTACAATAAAGTCACATATATCTTCTTCGGTAGAAGAAATGCATTTCATTTCGTATTATTCTAATATTACGTGGATATTTGATAATTGGTTCAAAAAAATATAATATCTTTTTTTTAAACAAGGTGCCGTGTGTCATCCAAACCACTACCACGTGTTCATCCATAAGTCTAAAGACATATATAAAGTTATTACATGTCTATTATATACATATCAGCAAACGAAAACTAACGAAGTTAATTCGATTAGTATAAATGATTATGAAAAGTTTAACTAGATAGAAAATTAAAACATTTCAAAATTGAAATAGTAAATTAAGTAAGTTGGTAAAATTTGGGTATCAAATACGGCATTAACCCAAAACATAAATAAAGTAGGAAATAAAAATAATAGAAAGAGGAAAGAAGACCTCGAGGTGGAAAAAGAAAGTTGGGCAACAATGTGATTGGGATTGTCACTTTAGAAGGATTAAATGAATAAAATTATGACTGGAACAAAATAATATACATAAAAAAGGAAAAGGCACGAGAAGGTTATGTGGAAAACATCAATATGGAGCAATTTAGGGAAAAAATGAGAGAAAGACAACAACAATTCATGACAAAGAAAGAATAAGAGAAGAGTCGAGAGGATTACACACTGTTTTTCCAATAACTCAAAGATCCTCATAGTAATAAAGCTCTCAATGATATTTACCTCAACTTTATAATTCGAGGTACATCGTGTAAAATCCCAAAAATCACTCGAACAAAGTAGGAAATTGAATAAAGAGTTGTGCAGGGGATCTGTGGATGGGAACATGACACATTATACATTGCCCCACTTTTGGTTGATCGATCTAAGTCGGTGACCATATTAGTGGAATTTTGAATGATAGATAGAACGACAAAGCTGGCCCATGGGAGAGAGAGACCCGATGCATAGCCAGGGGACCGGAGCATAAGATCCAATTTTTATTGCAATTCTTAGAGAAGTGAATTCCAAAATACGATCATCAAGTTCATGTTTATCTAGTTGACTCAATATATCTAGGATTACCAGATTCCAACTTGTTCAGGATTCAAAAGCATTAAACAAGTCTCATATTCGAAACCATGAAAGATTTCACACTCAATAAATCTCCACTTTGCCTTGATTCCCAAGTAAATACAATAAATGCCCTAAAACAGCCTCCGTCTCCATAACACCACCTCATCCTCCTCCATCTCTGCAACAAACCATTTATCTTATTCTAGGTCATGGTTACTACACGCCTTTGTAGATTATTCATACCACAAAGTGCATATATTACTAATTTGGTCAAAAATCAGTTTCCTAAGATAATTGAACATGTTTCTCCAATCCGGTCTATCTTCAGCTCTAGAACCATGATGGTAATTTGTCTAACAATGAATTAATTACACTCTTGGATCTGATAAAATTTGATACAGTAGTTGTTTTAAAAACTACCCATACTAGTATCATATATTTATTAACTGTCATATGTACATACACATAATGTGTAATATCCCATTCACTTTTTTTCCTAATTATAAAGATTCCACAAAATTCTTCTTGCCGAGGAATCCATGTAACCTGTATTAGAACATAAAACACAGCTAATTCTCTTAGACGTGACAATGCAGATTCAACAATTAAATGTCCCTAATAACCATAAGTTTCCCATTCTCCAGGCTATACAAATTATGCACATATATTTCCAGTAGACTAAAAAAATAAATATAGATATTTAACAACCTTAAACCTTCCACTGTCAATGCATGAATAAGTAGGACAACCAAACACTCGCAATGTGAATAATACCAGTTAAGAAACTGATGCGTGTAGTACTGTAGGCGCCTTAAGCAAGGAAGACCTAAATGTGCAGTTAAAAGGTAATCTAGAGTTTTTTGATACACTGACATTCAATTGAGTCTAAGCTATTGTTGCATATCCAACATCTTGAACTTATTGGCAGGCCCTTTGCTTATAAATTCCCATCTGTAGGAAGACAGCTATTATCTAACTTCCAAGTAAAAAAATTGAGGTACTTTCAAAGGAATCCTAGGCTGCCAAAAAAACAACACAAATTCCTGTCATTTTGAATCTGCTGTTATAATTTAAACCAGTTAGATTTACTCTGAAAATTGCCATTGAGAGACAACTTCAATAGCGGGTTGTTTCGAGTAACCAAACTTATAGAAATAGCATTGATTGGAACAGCAACATCCTCAGGCACAGATTCCTTAAGCAAATCGGTATTCCAATGATAATTACAAAAAAGAGTTCCTCTTGCACACTTTTATTCACAAACCCCACATTCCAAAACCTTTTAGATTCGACCCAGTCAATCAATTATCTAACAAAAAATGTACCTTACCCTGATTTAAACTAAAACAAACTAAGCCCTCTACTAATCCACGAGCTCTCAACGTCTGTTTCCAAACAGGTTATGAATCTCCTTATTTTGGAACTTGTCAAAGAAGGATGAGATGTCTTGTCATATTCACTATGAAAATATTGAGAAAAAAGGGGAATTCCTAGATTGAAAGGCCACCGAGTTTTAGCATATGACACACATTGTATTAGCCAAACTTTGATCGCCTGATAAATTAATAGAATAACACATTTATTCCTGACTTTTTATACCACACTCTCATGTGAATTTCTTGTATGCTTTTTATAGGAAAAACAATCAAAAGCGGATAATTGCACAAAAATCAGGGACAAAGGCTAGGAAACAAGCAATAAACAATTATAATGAACTTGAAAGGGATAAGCATCACTAGTAGACTTCAACAAATTTTGAATATATATATATATATATATATATCCTAATTCTACTTCTTCTTCTTTTATATAGTTTTTTATTTCTTACGTAGAGCTTTTACTTCTTTAGTAGTGTTGATGCTTGATTTCGTGAAAGGTCTTGAGGTAAGGAATAAGCTGCAAATTCAGTGCAAAGCTCGAAGGGCCATTGGAAGTAATTCCAACACGGTCACTCTAATGATTAAATCAAAGAGTGTTTGTGTGAAGAGAGATAAAGGGACAAAGTATGCTTGAGAGTAAGAAAGTGAGGATACTTTAACTTGTGGGCTAACCTAGTATTTATGAGAGACTCTGGCGAGCTATTTCAAGAAAGTAGATTATGATCTCGAGATCCATGGAGGAAATCTTGAGACAAGTATGCTCCAGCTATTGAGTTGTTTTACTTAAATGAACTATTCACGCCTAAACCTCATCTGAATCAATGGGTCGAGCCTGCGCATTATGGGTTTGAGGACTTTAAAGGATTAGAGCAAGAAGGGAACTCAACCAGCATCTTTAAATGAGGCTGATCGAGCTCTTAGGAGCTCAATCCAGGTTCTTAAGGGTCGTCCTTAGTGCTAGTAACTTGTTGTAGACCATGGAAAGATCAACCGGACACTGGAGAGCTCAATCTTAATATGACTAATTTCAAGACTTCTAAAAAAGTATTTGTACATTAAGCAAAAACATTAGTGAATGTTAACAGAGCGATTTGTCATTATCAAAACAACTTGGGGTATTCAACACTTACTTCTATGCTGGGAGAGTCGAGAATACTGAGGTAATAGAATAGAGATCGCAAATAAGTAGCTTTGTCGTCCCGCGACGATAATAAGCTAGAGTGACGTGATGGTAATTTAAGCATTTAACCGCCAAGAAGGGGGTATGGGGTTTGGTGTGGCTAGCTATCGTGTTATAGGTTGGTCTTCTAAAAAGATGCGGTAATCGAGTCTCAATAGTTTAATTGGATGCCATTTTGGATGCTCGTATCGATGTCTCATACTAATAGTGAACTTAGGAAGAGATGACTTTTAAGGTTATGTTCTCGTCTGTATACATATATTATACAGCATGTTATGAAGTTCAAGATACTAGAAGGCTTGAGACACTAAGATTATATTGTTTGCTGCATCAAATCAAGATAACAAATGATTAATTAATGTACTGTAAGTTGTAAATGCATGTGTTTTTTCCCGCTTGTCATTGGCATTTGATTGTGGTGGCTATTTAATATGCTAGTTTGCTAGCCCGCCAGACCATGTTTTCAAGTCTAGACGTTATGACCAATCGGACATCTTGATGACCTTGAATTTTTATTTATATTATGAGTGTGGGACTGGCTATAGTTAGTTCAAGTACTTTAATGATTAGATGGGCAACTTCGTTATTTAAATGTATAAGTTCAATCTATGTACGAAAATATGTATATAGGATCAGTAGATTAAGTTTGTGGACGGACTTAGACTATGATTTCATACTTTACTTGTAGAATGCCTAAGGAGGCTCTTATATGTATCAATATAACTTCTGGGAGGGGTATTTGTTGTTGTATGTGTTATATATTCAATGGATTTTAATGCACTATTCTCTGCCTTTGTATACTCGTACACAGTATAAGGCAAGTTGTCTCTCTAATCATATTTATAAGATTTTCAATATATCACTTTTGGTAAGTAAGAATAATTCGAAAGAAACGGAATAGAGTGGCATTGAATGAAATAGAAAAAGGAGCGGAATGGCAAATCCCTTTCCGCATTTGGAAATGTCCATGGGAATGAATGAAATGGAATAAAATTAAATGCATATATAGAATAATTATAAAAAATCCCTTTAATTATTAAATGTTATAATTAAATTGAAAGTTAACTAAGTAACTTGATTGATAATAAAAAATATAGAAGAAACAGAATCACCAATTCCGACTTTTAGAAAGTAGAATCGAATTCCTCCTTGAAGTTGGAATCGTCGATTCGATTACGATTCCGACTTTTAAATATATTTCAAATATGGGAAAAGAGAATGGAATTCGGAATTGCAATTTCATTTCAGTTCATTCTCATGTACCAAACATGATATTATGAAACTAATTTAATAAGATTGGTAAGATTGTGACAATAGGTGGTGTTAGATATTTCTCATAGTTATAGATTTTGATGATAACAAAAAGAGAAAAACACTAATGAATTAACAAGTGTGCAGGTATTTAAAAGGATCCTTAGAAAGTTTAATTTCACAAAACTAAGTTGCATTCAAAAGCTTATTCAAACGGTTTGAATTGATTGAATATAGACTAGTCTAAAAATCTTTCAAAAAGTTCTTCAAATACTTCTTCAAGGAGCTGCACCGAATCAAAGTTCTATAACAAGTGTTATTTCTTTTAAGTGCAAAATTATTTGAGACTTATACTTTTGTTCTTACTTGTAATCTCTAAACTTTGTTGTAGAGCGAAGTCAATTTGTACATCGTAGATCTGTATTGGCCTAGATTATTGAGAGCCTAGATAGATAGAGTAAAGTGTTGAAAAGTCATTGCAACGAATGCTTGAAATTTGTTTGTGATTTAATTTAATGGATCAAGTGGAACGGCACCAGTAAAGTAGACTGAGTCTTCAGCAGTAGAGCTAGAAAAGAGCAGTAGGCAAAAGGCTGAAGCTCTATAAAATCCGTACCTAATTTTCTCCTTCCTTACACTTATTTAATTTTGTTTATTATCTGTTATGCATTGAATCATTAAATTATCACTGTTCACCATTACAAGTTATTATGAGAGGTAACTTCATTTTCAACTAAAAAATTTTCAAAAATTTAAAAATATCAATTTACCCCCATCTTGATATCTTATACAAAACCAATAGGTAGAAAGCTAAGTTAAGTTATTTTTCTACATTAATATTAGTGAATATTTGATGTATCATGAGGATTTAAGTGCTTTTATATTATGCAGTTACTATTTGAAGTTATGTACTGTATTAAAGTTTTATGTTATATATTACATAAGTTTGATAAAAGCTTTACTGTTACCTAATTCTTTTTGTTTCGTTGGATAAATTGTTATAAGAAATTAAAATCCTAACCTTCCTACTAGTTATAATGATGACATACTTAAGAATCCTGCTCAACAGCAACCTGTACTAGCTTAATTGACTGAGATTATACAAGTAGTAAAGTTAACAGGTTTGTGAGCTTCAGTAAATATTATATTTATTTGTTAACTTAACAGGTTTATCAACTTTGCACATCTATGTTGCTGTTTGAATACATAACTAATCTATTATATCCTAGTTTATGTGTCATGATACGTATGTTTGTACTTATATATATGTAGCTGGATAAAAATATATCTAAAATGTATATGTAAGTTTGAAGAATAGATTATATATATAGTTACTATGGAGGGTTAAATCTGACTTATAGACTTCAAGCCCAATAACAAAATGGATTTGACTTCTTGGGCTAGATGACAAGGTTTAAAGAGTTAAGGCCATGAAATTCGGGACGATCAAGGGCAAATTTAGCGTGATGAGCTTGAGATAGGGCCTATTAGATTGGTCTGCTCAATCCAACTTTCTTCACACTAATAAAATAAGGTCATTTGGGCTTAAGCTCACAAAGGAGGTCCATCTCAAGTCTATTAACAGAAAAATTGAATCCTAACTATTAATCACCATCACAATCCGACAGATCGAATCAATTGCTATCTTCTATAAATACCCCTTTTCACCTCTTCGTTTGGACAAGAAAATTCCCAAATAACACGGTTACTCTATTTAAATCTTACCTCAAAGATCAAACACTTCAGCACCTCAAAAACACTACCCTGTTCTTTATCAATTGTAGAGTTTAATGCCATTATACTTCTCCACTTGTCACTATAAGTATTAAAGTCTTACCAAGATTGCCTACTCCTCCTCCCTATCCTAATTCTCTTGATCATCCTATAGTATAAGTCAAGTCATTTCCTTAGTCACATATAACTCAATCTATCACGCAACACGCATGTGACTCTCATACTTAAACCTTTACACACACATTTTCTAACAACTCCACTAAGGAGGAAAAACTTGATATCTACACAATGATACCTCTACGAAGAAGAATTGTTAATCCCACAAATAGTAATAATCAGGAACAAGATGGTTTTACTGTTACCAATAACCAAAATCTACCTCTAACTAGAGGTATAAATCAAATAGATGATATGCAAGAAGGTATCCCCGACAATGTACAATTAATGCGAGAACTTCAAGAAACCAATCAAAAACTAAATGAACTTAGGGTGATATTTCCTTAGTTTGTACCTATTTTGACTACTTTCACAATTGTGCAACAAGGGGCAACTACTTCAGGTCCCTACAATATGATGCGACATGTTATACAAGCTCCTCCACCACTCCGTACCCCACCCCCTCTCTTACTACTAGTAAGCAACACTCTTAGGAATCCAGATTGCAAGTTCATCATCTTCATGCACTACTATACGTGTTACGATTGTCAAATTTGTACAACCCATACTTATGAATTCAACTCCAACAAACTTTGTGCCTGTGAATTTTACTAACCCAGCTCTTGCAATGCTGATAAGGGCAAAAACATCTAGTCAAAGGGCTTCATTTGTGACTAAAGAAGATCTGGATGTATACATGAGAGAAATATAGGCAAATTTCACAACAAACATATTGGAATTGAAGGTCTGTATATTTGCGCATACTATGAAACCATATCCAAAGGACTACATGAGTCTGAAATTCATATTGTTTAATAGAAAGAAAGGAAGTACTAAGGAGCACTTGTTGAAATTCGTTGAAACTTTAAAAGTGTATGGATTAGACGACGATTTGAAGTTGAAGGAATTTTTGAAATCTCTTACAAAGAAAACTTATTCTTGGTATGTTAGTCTCCCACCAAGGTCAGTCAATTCATGGGGTGGAATGTGTTGGATGTTCTTGGAAAAGTTTTTCTCTACTGAAGAAAGGGCTACTCTCACTGATATAAGAAGAATTGGCCAAAAGCCTAAGGAAGATCTAATGGACTATATTAAGTGCTTTAAAGAACGTTCTTTAGATATTCGAGATGTTTGTAATGAGAGGGAGTTGGTTAAGATTTATATTCAAGGAATGTTTCTTGAGTACGCTATCTATCTTGAAAATCTTTTGTTAGTTTCCTTTGCGGCTTTAGTCAAAAACACGCAAAGGACCAACAACTCAATAGCGTAACAAAGAAATAAAATTGCAAGATTTAACAAGCACATACCTTCGATAAATTTAACCTAAGAGAAGAAACCTAAAGGAGTAAAAAAATTTAGAAGTGAGAAGCTTATAAACACCAAACCATCTTTTATATGCCCATCTCAATAGGAAAAGTGCATGCACTATTAAATCAATGGCTACAAGATGGAAATATTAGACTCCCTAAAGTTGAACACTTACCAATAAATGAGAAAAAAAAATGACCCCAAGGTTTGCAGAGTTTGATGTGTCAAGCAATTGTACCTTATCAAATTGTAATAGTGGATTAAATCCAAGTATTGATCCCTCAAAGACTTTAACTAATAGTACTCGTTAGGTCTCTATTATCTAACCGAAAAATTAAATTTCAAAAAACTTACAGAAGTACATCTAAATTACTAATAAAACTAATTTGAAGATTAACTAAATTGAAATTCAAGAATTAAAAAGAAAGTGATTCAATTGGAAATTAATTTAAGATTCAATATTGTACCTAACTCTTACTTCTCCTAAATCTAACATGTGATTTTCCTAAAGATAATTTAATTTATTTTTTAATCTTTCTTGACCAAGAGAATTCTCTACTAAAATTAATCACTTTCTCAAGCCAATTAACTCTAACCCTAAAATTACATATTAGAATCTCTTCTCAATAGCATGATTTAAGATTACATTATTGAATAATAAATTCTCTGCACTTTAATTTAAAATTATAGAAGAATCTTACAAATTATCTCTAATCTTGTAATAATTTTCATCAACTATGCCTAGATCTAATCTTATAAAAAATCTCTCGATTTTCTCATAAGATATTAAACTCTAGATTATTACCTATTGAAATAATAACCTAAATCATAAAGCAAATATAGTTGAATCAAGAAAAGGCTAAAAAATTAAATTAATTAAATACTATTCATCTTACATAAATATATCTAGGTTCCACAAGACTTAGATATCAAAGATCTACTCACTATACATCACAAAATAAGGATTTAAAAACAAAGGGTAGAAAATTGTAGAAAAGAAAGTCATGAAGTCTAAAAATGATCAAATCTTGAATCTTGAATTCCTGATGATCCTCTCACTCCTCAAGTACTCTTATCTTCAAAAGCTCTCTCCAATTTGTATCTAATAAGTTCTTTTCTTCAAATAAACCCTAACAAGGCTTTACATATGAAGAGATAAAAAAAAAATAGACAATTGGAAAAGATACTGTCGGAGATACGACTATATCTTTTAGTCGTGTCTTTTGTTGTGATTTATGTTTGTTTCTTTTAAAAGAAAAACAAAAAAAAAAAACTGGAAACAACACGACCAAGGACATGGTCGTGTCCTAAGCTATAACAGTTGAAAATTAGCTCCAATTTTGCTTAGAAACAACATAGTCATATCATTCAATTGTGTTAATCTTCAAACCTTCATAACTTACTCATTGTAACTCCGATTTCAATGAAATTTGTTTATATCTTCTCTTTTTCTGACATAAATCATTTTGAAACCTAGAAAACAAAATTTTACTCAATTAAATATCATTAACTAAAAATAAACTCAAATATCAAGAAAAATCATAAAAAAATCACCATGTAAAATATGTACAATTAGGAACTCATCAAAGTCCATAGAAGTGTAGGCCACCCTACAAAAGATTGTTGGATACTAAAAAAAAATTTAATTAATGTGCCTAGAATGAAGAATTGATTATTGAAGATAATGATGTCAAGAATAACCTACTTCCAACTTACAGCACTTGACATAATGTTGTGAATGTTATCACTTACGATCCTACAAAAAGTGGCAAGTATAGACATGCAGCTAGTCAAGGCACATAAATTTAAGCATGGACGTTCTAAGGTCGAGACAAACAGAGAAGATAGCGCTCGCTTTGTTAAAACTGCCAATTTTGGGAATTTCTTTAATCTCATCAATTTTGATGAGGATGTTTGCTTTAAAGCAGTGATTATGCTCGTGAGGATTGCACTAGATTAATACAAGCAACATACTGTAAGCTCCCAAAATTAAGTTTAGGACAACCGAGTTTAGATTTAGAGCTTTTAGGGAAATTTATCCAATTGAGCCCAAACTTTACGACTAGAATAAAAAAGTTAGTCGAGATATTACAATAAAGTTAGATTTTTGTAATAATGACCCGAAATCCCAATCTTACCCTTAGAAGTTGGAATATTTAATATAACATTAAAATATTCGGAACTCCTAAAATCGAACTTAAATTGCA
Organism: Lumnitzera racemosa; assembly: GCA_024138005.1. Lineage (NCBI taxonomy): Eukaryota > Viridiplantae > Streptophyta > Magnoliopsida > Myrtales > Combretaceae > Lumnitzera > Lumnitzera racemosa. The sequence goes on from JAMXBC010000008.1 coordinate 25,622,122, forward strand.
ACGAGAACTTAAAGATAAGTTAATTGAGCTATAAAATGAGATAATATAGTATAATTTACTATATAAAAATACACGTAATTTTACGAGTATACCCGGTATAAATAATAATTATACCCGTAAATTAACCCTAAATTATGTAGTTATATATTTATTGTGTTGAATTCATGAAATTAACTTTAGAACATATCCTAAAAATAAAAGATATGCTAGAAACTTAATTATTTGAGTAAAGTTATATATTTCACATATTATTTACATAGGGTATATACTTATATACTAATTAAATAATTAAATCCTAACATATACTATTCATATTTAAGTAAATAATTAACAATACTTATCCTAATTACATTGGAGCTTGCTGGAAATCTACGTGGTTACTGCAAAAGAAGAAAAATTGCTGAATTAAAAGTGCAAGGAAGGAAAAAATGACACCTCATGCTTAATTAAAGGAGAAAACAGAAGGAAAAAAAAAAAAGAAAAAAATTCATAGGCGATGAAAGAATCTTATAAATACTATCCTATCAGTAGATTGGCGACATTTTAGCAGTTAGGAACCAAGAATAGAGAGAAATAAAAATTAGAAAAAATCATAGAAAAGAAAAAGAAATTTAGAAAAAACAGGGGAAATTTCGTGAAAGTGAAGAACCATAAGCTAGAGTGGTTCTGCTGTGAAACCCAACCAACCTTACACGGTCCACCCACAGCGCAGGCCATTCGACAACGGCCCAACCGCTACCGGTTACCAGAGCACCTAAGAACACCAAGGTCAATTTCCTGCCCTATTTTTCAAGAATTTTTAAAAATTAGTAAAACCACCCATAAAATTATGAAAAAAAAATTGTACTTAGGTTATTTTAAACATGCTTTCATGTGATATTTTTATTTTTGAAAAATTCATAATATTCAATATACTTTATTAAGAAATCTACTGTTCACCCGAATGTATAATTGTAAAATAAATGTACTAAATAATGTTGTTTCTAGCTGAAATTTTTTGTGTAGGATATGCATGATATATAGGTAATTGCTATGTAACCCAAATTTTTATTTGAATAATTTTAATATTTATTGAATTTTTAGGCTTGAAATTAACTCGAAAATGGGTTGAAATTATGAATTTAATAGGAAATTGTGAAATTAATTTATGAAATGGGCATGTACTGATCTATAATAAATAGTAATAGTATTGAGTCAGATTGAAATTAATTTGGTGCTAAAAGAATTATAATTGGATAATTTATTATAACTTAGGGGTAAAATCGTCAATATGAAAATATAGGCAATAGGTCGAAAACTTGAAACCAAGTGATAACTGAATTCCCTATATCTTTAGAAGTATATAAAAATTTTCGGGGAATTATTTGGTAACCTGAACTATTTATTACGAATTTATTAAATAAAATAGCTTAAATTACAAGTCGAGATGTATTTGTAATATTAATAGGCTAAAATGAATTAAATAGTTAAATAAAACCTATATATAGGATTGCTGATCAAATTGGATTAAATGGAGATTTTTATTATATTTATTAATATTTTCTGATCGGGATACACTTAGGGTGTATTAGAATTGAATAATACTTATATTATTATAATATAAGGACCAATTAGATAAAATATAATTTAAATCTGTAAATTATGCATAATACGATCATTTTTATATAATTATGTATAATTGTATTAAAAACTCAAACTACCTGTTAAAAGCCATCTCTAAAAACAAGACTCGTAAAACGTGTCGTTAGGTCTATACGAACTCAATGACACTAATTTTGTTGAAATCGGACAACCTTAAGTAATTTAGCCTATAACTATATCATATTTAAGAATATACACATTTCGGTAACCTTACCGGAATCAAAATGTGAATTAATAAATAAAAAGTATGTTTCGATACGATCAAAACGATATATAATACGTAATAGTATATATGATGTACAGTATCAATAATTAATAATTTAATTCGATATATAGTAATAACATGACTGCATATTATGGAAATAATATATATATATATATAACCATTTTAGATTAAACCCTAATGTTTTCGTAATTATTACGAAAACTGAATTTGGGCCTTTGGTGTAATTAGAACCTTTCAATACAAAGACAATTGACAATTCAAGTCAGTAATAGCGAACGTCTAAACAAGTAAGTTGGAATTGTAGCTTCACCGCTTGTTTGGGTACTATTTAAAGTATCCGGGGACCCAAGAGTACTTCTGGTTGTGTTTGTAATTAGATGATTATGTGCATGCGGTATGTGTGAATGATACTCGGTTATGGCAGGAGTTCAACTCCTTGGTGTACTGTTCTGCATATTTGCATGGGTTCTGTATTGTGTGAACTTGTTGGTCACCCCTGATTAACATTAACAGTTATTCGACTAAAATGTACTTGGACATGCATAATCACCCGTTAGGCGAAACGATTAAGAGTGTTAGGACAAATATCGACTTCCTTCGATGAGGATAGCTGAAATGGTCCTTTCCCCATCCTTAGTCGAACTAAGTGACAGGCGAGGAGGTTGCAGCAAAGTTGGGGGCCGTGGTTTGAAGGCGGTCATGGAAGGAGGGTGTTCTCCATTCAACAAGCCCGGGTTTGGTCTGACTTGAGTCATGATGAAACTTCTCTATCCGGGTTGGAGCGAATGTAATTTCTCTAACCTCACAGTGGACCGGATAACACTGTGCGATGTTTTCATTTGAGTGATTGCATTGCATTTCATCATGATTATTAACCTTATTTGTGATTGTACAGTACTCTTCTGACTCCATTCCACTTACTGAGCTAGTCGTGCTCACATCCCTACAGACTCTTTTGCAAGTGTTGAGTAAAGACAAGATGTTCGGGTACCACCGTTCCCAGGTTAGTGTGCTGCTATGTGGGAAAGTGAGGATCGAGGAATTAACTGAACCTGAGCTCTTGACTTTGTCTCTAAGTTTTGAGGAAAACTAATTGGGAATTCCCTAGGATTCCACTAGTTTTCTAACTTATTGTATATGGACCGTAAAACCTGTGGTTTTTAATAAACTCTGATTATAAACTTTACCTTTGGACGTGAAATATTTGTTTAAATACTGTTGTGGTACTAAACAGCAGGTTATATAGAACGAGTATCTTATAAAAGCTCTACCACAGGTTTGGTTATTAACAGGTGTCGGAACAGACGTTTCAAGCTGGTTAAGTTGTGTGCCTTATGTAAATTGTGTCTACGATAGCAGCTATAAGGTCAGCTTCTATCTTAAGATCAGTTTACATGGCGGGACTGTTACAACTCTTCTTATTCAGGGTGTGACACATACTAGAAGATATTCTATAGAGAGAATAGTTTTGATAAATGAAAGTATAATTACGTTTACTAATGCTAACATATGTACAAGTAATCCTAATCATAATCACCCTCTACATGTAAAAAGCATATTCAATGGTTATCCCATCAAAAGGACTTTCATTGACAATGAATCCTTACTCAATATTATGCCAATGTCTACTTTTAGGGCTACAAACATAGACACTCAACACCTAGTAAAACAACCCATCCTATTGAACAACAACTTCTACTAATCTTTCATAAAGACAATAGAGTGCGTTAAAGTAGACTTCAATGTTAGACCTATCCACAGCCCTACATGGTTCCATGTGATCGATGTACCTACATCCTACCATCTCCTTATAGGATGGATACGGTTGCATGATCACAATACAATACCGTCAACATAGCATCAATGCATGAAGGGTCATTAGGATGAGGAGAACGTCTTTATTCTTACAACAAAGGACCCATTTATACACAGTGAACTACACTTTGTTGAAACAGCCTTCTTTAGTGAACATGAAGAGCAGCATCGCAAAATGTAGAAGAATTGCCTAACTTATCCTATCCATAAGGGAAGAAGCTCATGCTTGAGCATCTAAGAAGAAAAAGGATCCATGGTTGTAGTGGAAATGCAAAGAAATGCAAGCAAACAAATAATATTATGCAAACCGAAGGTGCTTCATAAAAAGAGGTATGAAAACTACTAAGAGCAGAAGATGACCTTACTAGTTTTCTCTCTTCTCTTTTCTTATTACACGTAAATGAAGCGATAGTCCCTTCTTATCAATGAAAGAAGTTTCTTTCTCTATTATTAATATTATTATCTTTTAAAACATGATTATGTCTATTTGTATCTCTTTATTTCCATTGTCGCTACTAAGTAAGAAACTTATCTCCTAAGGGTGCAAGGCTAATCCCACAAAACGATTTACATCTCATTAGGGGCATTTGGACCCTTTTAATTGTTTAAAAGAAGATTGATAGTGAACATGACATCTAGTCTATACATTATTACTACTTGGTAAAGAGCTTTGACTCCTAAGTGCACGATAATGATCTTGGCTTATATGTGCAGCTTGGTAAGAGCATTGCCTCCTGAGCACAAACAAGCTATGATAATCTTGCATATCCATTATGCTATCCAATTAATCTGAATGCTTCTTACCATCAAGTAGTAGAGATAATCCCATTGATGAGCAATTTAATATATTGACACTTCAATTCAAGTAATACCTTAATAGCCATATTACATAGTTGAGTAGTGAGAAATACCCCCTTTAACTGGTGAAAGGAATAACTAATGCCAGGCAATGAACGCCACTATCGCTACATAGGCGTGATTTAGCATTTCTCTAAAAGGGATTGTTAAAACATCATAGCCAACAAGCATGAGTTCTACTCTAACGCATGAAATGACATACGAGACCCCTTAGATCATTGAGTCTAAGTAGTCTCATAATTATACTCATTCTATAAGAGATCCCTTCGATTGAAGAGTCTAAGCAGTCTTAAAATTATGCTAATTCATAAATTTCAAGTTTATGCTATTTAATGCTAGTGTAACTAGGTCAAGCCTTTGCTCTCTATTACAAAGAAATCTTACTACTTTACACTAAACTACATCGCTGCTTAGTTGATGCATTGCTCCTAAGTGCATGAAGTCTTTAAGAACATAGTTTGCTCTAACTCAATGGATATATATTCAATTCACATGTTCAACTACATGTTCAACCCATAAGTGCTCATGTCATGGGATATATCTTTGGTCTACGTATTCAACTCTAACATGCTCATGTCAAAATTATACGAGTGCTTGTGATAAAGGGGTTATGTTGAACTCAAGTGTTCATCTCTCATGTGTTCATGTGCAAGGCTTCTGTGTAGTTCATGTGTGCTTAGCTCGGGGGCTCATGCTCGACTCTTATGCTCTCATAATTGAAAGTGTACATTTAAATTCATATGTTATGGAAGCCTTAACTCAGTTTCACATGTTCAATTTATGGCTACTCATGATTAAGGGATCGTACTGATTTCTTATGTTTAATTCTTTTGTGCTCGTGTTTAAAGCTCATGATAACCTCACATCTAAGGCTTATATCCAATTCACATGTCAATGCTTGCATTGCATCATGTTAAGGCTTGCTCACATCATGTTTAAGGCTCGCATAGTATCATGATTCGAAAACTCACATTATGTTCAAGGCTCATTTTATGTTTAAGATTCATGTTCAAGACTCATATCCAAGACTTATGTTTAATTAATGTGTGCTCAATTCATGGGCTTACATTCAACCCTCACGAGTTAATGTTCAAGGCTCATGTTTAGTTCATTTCGTGTATAAGGCTTGCGTTCAACTCCATATGCTCACATCTTAAGATTCATGTTCAATTTATGTGTATTCAGCTCACATGTGGCTCACGTGCAACTCTTATGTACTCGTGCACTCATGCCCTCTTGTCTTGTGGCTAATGTTCAATTTGCATTATAAGTCGCAATTAGCCTTATCAAAATCACTGAAATAAAGTCATATACAATCCTAGTACGACACCTGCAGGACGTTTGCAATGAGGAAATATTAGCTTACAATTAAAAATGAAGGGGAGCAAGAAGGATGCAATAATTAATTATGTAGAGACACACATCAAGGAATGAGTAAAATTACAAGAACAAAGGTACTAAGTGATGAGGAGCATGTCATAATTCATTGCATGAAGAGGAAAACAAAAACAAATACTATCATAACATGGAGTGCAAAACACATGCTCAAGTTATTAATAATTCAATCTAGTCTTCATACTTCATGATACCTTTTATTTCATGAAACAAATGCCACCAGTGAGATGATGAAAAATAACAAAATGACAAGAGAAGAATTTTGGCCCATATTGTGTTCTATAATGCAAGAGTAGAGACTCACCATCCAAGATTCCATGGTTAAAAAAATGAAAATAAGATAAGCCTACTATCAAGATAGGAAAATATTGAGGTCAATAATACAGTGAGGACTTGAAAGGGATTAGTTTTTTCAGGTGAAACAATTCAATATGTTATTCAAGGTTAATCCAACAAAATATCATTCTTAATCCAACATATGCCATTTAATGATGTTGATAACAAAGGCTAGTAAGACCGTATCAAGTGTTGATCTAACTATTTGCTCAATAAGGAAGTATCAAGGCATACAAGTTGCAGGCACAAATGGCACAAAGCTAAGCAAATAAAAAAATAATAATAGAACAAGAAGATAAAAGCTAGGCAATAGCAACAAATAGCACAGTAATTTGTGACCAAGAAGACAACTAAGAAGAAAAGGACAATATAAATCAAGCCTAATAATGAGGGTAAGGATACACATGATTAACAATATGTTATGCAAAATCATTTGCAAGCATGTGATAAGATCAACATAAGGAGTAATGACAGTCACAACCACTTTAGTGATACAGTCAATTAATAACCATATTTTTAGGAATTTATTCTTCTCACTTGCAAAAAGGAGTTCTTAGACTATAGTTGTTACCAGTTAAGGTGGTAGAAATATTCACAAACATAACAATACTAGGAACAACATATGAAGATTAATGAATGTGAATGGGAGCATCTGTGAACAACACAAGTTTCAAAAAGTTTTAGTCAAATAATATTGAGGACAAAGTGCAATATTTTAAGGATTCACCTATTATCTCAGGTGTGTATGATATTCGACTCTTAGCTTTCAAATGATAACTCTCTCTTTCTTCGATCAAACTTACAGCTCTAAATAAGCAACAATAAAAACTCGATTAAGAGGATAGTTGTGAAACAAGAAAGAAAAGGCTATGCAGAATTGAAAGGAATATAAGAAGGACAAGAGGAGCTCATGAATAAAATATAAAATAAAATGCATTACAAGAAATGTATATGGAATGTCTAACACTCATAGTGGCCTCAATTTTCAAGCTCCACAGTTGCAACTTGGTGTCCTTCTTTAACTTTCTCTAACTCTTTGGTCTTTAAATCTCCAAATTCTAGTCTCTAAACCTTGAGCTTTGTTCTTTAACTTTGGCTTTGGTCTGCTTCTACATTTAGTTCAATGTATCCATCATAGCTTTAGCAATCTTCAACAACTATAGTAGATTGCAATGAATTCCTTTACTGGTCTACCCTTCAATTTTACTTAACGGCCACTACGACTTCAATGAAGATTTTTTTCTATTGCTGTAGCTTTGTCTCTAAATGTCGTTCTTCCTATTGGTTTCTGACATGGGTATTCTTTGGTAATGTTGTTTGTATTTATTAGCTAAATGGAGTAAACAGGTTAAAAAATAGAGTAGGAAAAATGAGAATGATAACGAAATGAGAAAGAGGAAAAGCTAGGATTGAATAATTGCTGCAAAGTGAAAGAAAAAGGGAAGTTAGAAAATGTGAAATATAAAGGGAAAATGAATTATAAAGAAGAAAATTTGATATAAATAGGAAGGATTGGAATGACTTAAAATAAAAGGAAAGAATAGGAATCGTGGAAGGAATAACAAGGTTTAATGCTGAGAAACCAAGGTTAATGTATTTCTCTATTTTATTTTGGTAAAAAAGAAAAAAAAGATGGAGCTTGTAGGGTCTTCTATCTATTACAGAGATGAAAAGAAGATGTATAAGGAAAGAATGAAACTAGGGTTGGATAAGAATGAGATGTAATGTCTATGTCATTGAAATAAAAGAGACAATGAATTGGACACTTGTTGAGCTCATAATGGAATAGAGGATATAAAGGAATATGTTCTTTTTCCATCCTTATCTTTTGCTTTGCGAAGGTATATAGATGATAAAGGCCAGGTAAATCTTCACAAGTGTCTTGGGTATTTAATATTAGTTACAATTATTGCCAATTTTTAGTTATTGTAAATTAGAAGACTCTAGCAATTTATGATAGGTATTAAGCCCTTCATTTTGCTTTTAATATCAACATGGATTTTTTCTATGAAGGGAAGAGAACCAAATATACATAAGCTCCAACATGTTATTTTTGCCTAATTGAATCATCACATTTGAGGATGCAAGCAATAGCACCAAGACCTTAATGTTGAAATATTTTACACGTTAACAAGCAAACCAATCAAAGGAGGAATAAACACAAGAAAATATTCAAAACACCTCCATCATGAAAAGAAGAAAATGTGATGTTTATCATATGAACTAGAAACTAGCAAATTTAATCCAAATCGTAAAGTATGTGTCATTATGTTGAGTCATGAATTAATGACAGCTCAAATATATGGATCATGATGGACATATTACTGTCTCCTACAAGAATAGGAGGTTGTTTTAATGTAGGCATGTATGGTAATGCTGTTATTTGAATCAAATAAAGTGGTGAAGGAATTTGTAAAGGGAATAGAAGAACATTTTTGCAATAAATAATATTTTCTCTAATACTGCGGACTAACCAAGAGTGTACTACACGATAACATGGAATGAAGATATGGACTGACAATTGCTTACTTGTGATTAAAGATGCTATGAGATTATTAAGCGAGACCACCATGGTTACCCATTGTAACACAACAAATAAATTTGGTTAACATAAAGTGTTTATATTATATATGAAGACCTTACAAGAAAAATGTTTTTATATGAAAAGAAAATCAAGGCAACATTGATATATGGAGTTGGTCTAATGATATTGCTAATGTGAACTTAGTGCACAAATTCAACTCAACAGAATCAATAACTCATGAAGATCGAATTGAAGAGACGAATCAATTGAGAAATAGGCAACTCAAAGAAGAATTATTTTAGTATTGCTATGGGGGGAATGTACAACTTAATCTAACCAAGGAATGACATATAAATAAGAGGTGTTGTAAATTTACACACTAAACCAATTCTTGAATGAATTAGGCAATAGCATAGTTATTCAGTAATGCTTACCCACTAGAGTCAATCGAAAGGCTTATTTGATGCCCAAACCCCTTCAACTCTATCTAAAGGACTTTAGTCTAGGGGTAAGATATAGAGGGCTAAATTAAACTCATGAACTTTAAGCCCAACCATTAAATGGATTCAACTCCTTGAGCTAATGTGACAGGCCCAAAGAGTCAAGCCCAAGAAATTTAGGATGATTAGGGGGGACTTAACATGATGGGCTTAAGATAAGGCCTGTTAGATCAGTCCGCTTAATCCAATATTTCTTAGTTTGGCTACCACTAATAAAATAAGGCCATTTGAGTCTAAGCTCACAAAAGAGGTCCATCTCAAGTCCATTAATAGAATGATTTAATCTTAACCATTAATCACTATCGTGATCCAATGGATCAAATCAATTGTTATCTTCTATAAATACCCCCTTTTCACCTCTTCATTAAACAAGAGAAATTCCTAGATAATGTTGTTACTCTGTTGAAATCTTACCTCAAATATCAAACACTTAAATACTTCAAGAACACTACCTCGTTCTTCATAGACTATAGAGTTTGATGCCATTATACTCCTTCACTTATCACTATAAATGTTATAACCTTACCAAAATTGTTTACTCCTCTTCTTTATCTTACTCCTCCTTATCATCCTATATATGTAAGTCAAATAATTTCCTTAATTACGTATAGCGTAATCTGTCATGCAACATGCACGTAACTCTCACACTTGAACCCTTACACCCGTTTTATATATATATATATATATATATATAACTTAGTCATAAATTATAGAAAGTTATATATTAAGTAACCTTTGATATGGTTCGCTAAAAATCAATAAAATATAATTGAAGTTAAATTGCAATTTTTATTCATAAAGTTTTGGTTTCAAAATAATCATCAAAAGACATAATTAAATGAAAGTACTATATTTTATCTTTAAGATTGCATACTTACCCAAAATTAGTGAAATTAATATTATTTCATTTGTGATATGTCTTTATTAACTGCTAAGTAAAAGTTCAATTTTAAAATTCAATCTTGGCAAATGACTAATTTACCCCTATTGGAGCTCGACCACCGTAAGAATACATACATACAACTTATTAGAAATTTATTAGCAAAATTACATAAATAATGGAACTAAATTGGCTTATTCCTATTTGACTCATAAAATATAGATATTGTACTTTTTAGCTCATAACATGTCATATTTGTAGAAATAATTATATTTTTCTTTCAACTCATATCCAATCAATATATAAATTAGTTAGAATATCAAGTGAAAAATCTAGAAAATATTTCAAATATCATCAAATTGATTCACAATAATGAATTACACTATTTTATCCTAAATGCATATTATGTATGTAATAATTTAGCATCCTACATCAAATTGCTACTTTATCTTTATACATATTATGCATGTAATAATTTAGTGTCCTACATCAAATTTTAATTAGAAAATTAATGTAATCCTCAAAAAACTATTCACCATTTTAACCTGATCAACCCAACATACAACAACTGCATTAATGTAACATGCAAATAACTAGTCAACCTATACTAATCAATTTAATGCTTTGTATGAGCTTTTAATGCAGAAAAATATCAAGACAAAAATGCATTTTTCTTGTTATGGTTATAAACAAGTCGGAGCTGAGATAATAAGTGCTTGGTTCGAGCTTGATTCAAGCTTAATTGAGCATATAATTTTTAGCTCGCGCTTGATTTGAAATTGTACTTAACAAATTTGAACTTGACTTAATTAAACCCTTTTAAACTTGATTCATTTAAAACTTTTTTTTTCTAACTGAAATAATAAATAACCAAACTCGATTTAAATTAGCTTAACATTTATGCTTTACTCGTGTTTGTTTATGCTTATGAGTTACACAAGCTAAACATTATGAAACTTTAAGCTCGTTTATATAAACTAGTTGAATAGTTTAGTTCAAACTCAAACTTAACCTGACTTTAATAAATTGATTTCCTCTAAAATATTTAATTGAAATTAAGTAGCTTGTGGGTTCATTTGGCCTACTTACATCACAGATATGAGTATGCCTTTGGTGTTACTAAAAAGATTTTTGGGGCTAAATATATATTTTTAGTTTTTATTGAAAGTGCATTTTGTTGGAAATTTTTTAAATAATATGACCTAGTAATGAGAAGAAATTTTTATAAATTATGGCCACTTAATTAATTGGCTAATTTATAGAAGTGACCAGTATGGAATAACAACTTTTATGATTTTTTTTTTTTGCCAGCAATAACTTTTATGATTTAATTGTATCTTTATATATATATAATATAATTATTTAATAGTACATTAAATCTAATCCATTCATTTGGGTACTTGATGAACATACTGGATTAAAAGTTAAATAAATCTAAATAGATCATCTTCCTACCTATTAGAGTTACAAAAAACAATATCAATAAAGAGTTTCGTAACATAAAGGTGAAAGAGTCAAAAAAGAGAAACTGTTTATATTAAAGATTATTGCCGTATTTTGTTATGATTAAATAGTTGGATCAATCTTCAACTTCATGTACATAATATTGTGAAAATTAGTTTATTCAAGAACTTGAATTTATTTTTTATCAAACCCTAAAGATATTATTGCGTGTGGTATCAGAGCAAGACTTTTTAACATTTAATTTTCAATCGATATCCATTGGTTTTGTGGATTCAAATTGTTTTAAAGAAATAGTTATTTTGTGTTATTAAATCTTGTTTGGTTGAATTGATGTTGATGACACTATATTATGATGAATACGGTTTCTTTGTGAATGTAGATTGTCATACGGTTATGCCTTTAAAAAAAAAAAAAGGAACATAGTTGACTTTTCATCGAAAGCCCAGGTGTTGATCTCTTAAAAAATTTTATGACATTTAATTTTATATGTTTTTCTCATGATAAATCCTTTATGGAATATTCCTATGTTAATGTTAAAAGAAAATCTATAAAAGGTTGGGATTGGAGATTTCATGATTGTGGTGCCAACTATGTACACTTTTGCCTTCTATGTTTTAGTGTTTTATTTTTACCACATGGACTCACTTATGGATTTTGGATGGTGACAACTTGCACCGATACTCCTCGCATCTTCTATGGACTTTGAAATTGCTCCAATCCTAAAGCTTGTTACTTTGAAGTAAAGTGGTTATCTAATTTAAGGAGGTCTTTGTTCTGTTCGTGTATAAAATAGTATTGAAAAAAGGTTGATTTGCGATAAAGTATTTTATCTACGCTTTTATTTGAATGAATGTGGTAAACCTATAATTAAACCCATCTAAAATAACAAGCTAAAGATTTGAGATAAAAGTGATTATTTTTTATTTTTCTCTAGCAAATCTTGTCTACTATGGAATGAATTAAAATAATATGTTGCCAAAGTTACATATATTATTTAGTTTATTTTGAAATATATGACAATAGGTTAAAGGTTTGAGTGCAATATTTATCTTTCTTATCACCAAAGTGGTTGACCCATGATAGCGATTACTATTTATCATACATAAAATTGTCATTTATCCCTAATATTGACAAAATACCTATTATCGAAATTAAATGGATAAATCGACAATCACTTAATCATTAGAACTTCTAGATTTACCCAAAGGTAAATCCTCATTCTATGATTAGTGAGTATAATTTAGGTAAATTAATATTTTGTTCAGATGTATTTGCATATCTAAATATAGCACATATATTTAACTTGAATTATTTAATTACCTAATTAGGCTATTTATGGCATTTACTTAATGATGGCATATCATAGTTTTCACACAAAGGAGAACTATAATGTTCTTGATGATTTGTTTATTTGAATCTATTATGTGACTATTTATCTAATGAGCATTTATGTATCAATTGCAACTATTTCACTCAATTTGCATGCTTATTTTGTTATTGTGTTCAATAGATTATACTTTTTTTAGTGGTGTGAATAAGTCAATTTTCATTTAGGTGTATTGGATCTTAACTTGACATTATTAGAAGAAAAGCTTGCTACAATTATAGATTTAAGCAATGAGAAAGAAAAGTTATATCATAAAGTACAGACACAATTTAACAGATAAAGTTTGATGTTTATGCAAACGACTATTGTCAATAACATTAAGATTACTATCTCACAACAAGAAAGTGCTAAGGAATACCTTAACTTTGTGAATGAAAGATTTTCATTCTATTGAAAAATCACTCATTGGTACTCTAATGGCAAAACTCATGATCACGAAGTTATTGGGTCAAAGAGTATGCAAGAGAATATCATTGAGACGACTAATATTGCAGCGAGGATAAAGACCTCAGGAATGCTTATGGATGACTCCTCAGACAGCTTGGTGGACCATGTGAGAAAGCCTTCGGACTCGAGAGCGAGTGATCAATCCTTAATCCCTATCATTCCCTCTGGGTTGTTTGAGATTTGGGATGAAATCCGGTTCGGCTTCAAGTTGCTCGTCCTCAGGAGTATAAGGTTAGAGATCAACAATGTTGAAGGAGTTTAAGACTCCATATCCTTCAGGTAATTCAATCCTATAGGCATTAAGATTGATCCTTTCTAGAACTTTGAAAGGTTCATCAGCCTTGGGAGATAACTTACTCTTCCTCAAGTTTGGGAACTGATCTTTGCTGAGATATATCCAAACCAAATCACCTGGCTGAAATTCTCTCTTTCTTCATCCTTAGCTCCACTTCTTGAGCTTAGTTTTAGCTTGACTCAATTGCTCTACAACCTTTTGGTGCATTGCTTTGATGGCCTTGACCCTTTTCGCGGCTGGCCGATCATCATCATCAATCCTTAGCCAAGGTACTTAGTCCAATGGGATCTTGGGGGTGAACCCATAGGTAACCTCGAATGGAGACATGTTTGTTACACTGTGGGCGGTCCGATTGTAGGCGAATTCAATGATTGGCAGACACAGATCCCAATCGGCTATGTTTCGTTTGACAACAACCCGTAGCAAAGTTCCCATAATTTGGTTGACAACTTCAGTTTGTCCATCGACCTTTAGATGGTAGGACGTGTTGCACAGTAACTTGGTTCCCATCCGCCTCCACAACGTCCTCTAAAAGTAGCTCATGAACTTGGGGTCTTGGTCTGAAACAATGGTCCTGGGAATAATGTGCAACTTGATTACTTCCTATAAGAAAAGAAAAGAGAGCCGAAGCATCATTAATTTTAGAACAGGGCACGGAATGTGCCATCTTACTAAATCGATCCACAACCACCATGATGGATTCTTTTCTTTAGGACGTCCTTGGAAATCTTAACATGAAGTCCATACTCAGCTCGGACCATGGTTTGGATGGAATCGGCAAGGGTTGGTAGTGTCCTTGCTCGGCTCAACTCTTCGCTTTTTGGCAGGTCATACACTTTTCCAACATGGATTAAACAACTCTTTCATCCTTGGCCAAAAGAATCTGGAGGTACCTCATGAGTTCAACACTAACCAAAGTGTCCTATCAATCCTCCTTCATGTGCCTCACGCGCTAGCAATTCTCTCATGGAACAGGTCGGGATATATAGCCTCCCCTTTTTGAATAGGTATCCATCTTCCCTGTGATAGTTGCCCAATGTTTATCATTCCTTACATTGGGCATAGATAGGACCAAAGTGGGGGTCTTCAACATACAATTGCTTTATGGTCAAAAAACCGAGTAGCCTTGTTTGTAACTCGGTCAAGAAGGTATGTCTTCTCGATAAGGCATTTGCTACTACGTTATTCCTTTCATTCTTGTATTTTACGACATAAAAAAAAAACCTCCATGAACTTGACTTATTTGGCTTGTCTCCTCGAAAACTTTGACTGGCTCTTAAGGTATCTCAAAGATTCATGATCAATGTAGATCACAAATTCCTCAGGCAGCAGATAGTGTTACCATACTGTAGGGGGCTTGGATTAAGGAGTAGAACTCCTGGTCATAGACAAAATAGTTAAGTGTAGCTCCTTGAAGTTTTTCACTGAAATAAGTAATAGGTCGGCCTTCTTGCATCAATACAGCACCTATGCCTAATTTGAATGCATCATACTAGACTTCAAACACCTTATCAAGGCTCGACAGAGCTAAGACGGAGGTTGTAGTTAGCCATTCTTTCACTTCCTCAAAACTCTCCCACTCCTTCTCTCCTCATCCGAATTCAACATTCTTCTTAGAGGGTTTGGTTAGTAGGGCCACAATCGTACTGAAATTCTTTACGAACCTACTATAAAATTATGCCAGGCTATGAAACTCCTCACATCGTTAGAATAAGTCGGCTCAGGCCATTCTATGATCACTCTTATTTTCTCATCATCGACTCAGATGCCACCTTCACTCGTAACAAAACCCAAGAAGATCATCTCGAATCAGAAAAAGGTATCACTTTTTTAGTTTGGCATAGAGTTATTCAGCTCAGAGTTTCGCAAACACTTGTCAAAGATGCTCTTGGTGAGTCTCCAGGTTGGGGCTGTATACTAGAATGTCATAAAAATAAACTACAATAAACTTCCCCATGAATTATCGGACCACATGATTCATCAAGTGCATAAATGTGCTCAGTGCGTTAGATAGCCCAATGACATTATTAGCCATTCATATAAACCATGCTGTATCTTGAATGCGATCTTTCACTCATCATCTTCACACATTCAAATCTGATGATGTCCAGATTTGAGGTCGATCTTGGAGAACACTTTTGCTCTACTTAACCCATCTAGCATATCATCGAGCCTATGTATAGGATACCTGTACTTGATGGTGATTCGATTGATTGCTCGGCTATCGATACACATTCTCCAAGAGCCATCGGTCTTCGGTACTAATAAGGTCAGAACGGCATAGGGGCTAAGGGACTTATGCACATACCCTTTCTTCATAAGGTCGTCTACTTTTTGCAACTCGGCAGCTTGTTCAGGGTTTAGCTTATATGCAGGCTTATTCAATAGTATGACTCCTAGCTATAGGTCAATTGTATGCTCAACACCTCGAATTGGAGGGTAGACCCTTCGATAGCTCCTCTAAAAATAGGTCAGCAAATTCCTCTACTAAAGTTTTTACCTCGACAGGCAACTCCTCAGCGAACCTTAACTCCAGAATTCTTTGGACTAATAAATAGGTTGGTCTTTCGAGCTCCATCTCTCTCTTCAGTTCCACTTAGGTAAATACCAAAGCCTCTTTCTTCTAGGCTCGACTTAGTTGAGATCACATGACCTTCACCTGTTCGGCGGTCATAAGACTCAATTTCATCTTTCTTCCTTCATGCTCTATTGAGTATGTATTCCTCCTTCCGTAATACATAACTGCTTGATCAAACATCCATAGTTGTCTAAGTAAAATATAGAATGTACTCATGGGCAACACATCACACAGCACTTCGTCTCGATACTTGCTAATGCAAATGGGCACAGTCACTTGCTTGTTCACCTATAAGGCCCCCTTATCACTAAACCAATGAAGCTTATAAGGTTTTGGGTAGGGTTTAATCGACAATCTCAACTACTAGACCATAAATGCAGAGGCTGCATTGATGCAACTTTCGCTATCAATGATCAGCGAACATAGTGCTTCATTTACCTTGTATCCAATATGGAAAAGATTTTCCCTTTGTTCATCTTTGGGTACGAGGCTGACGCTCATCGTCCTCCTCAACATTAAGGTGGTCGGCAAAAAGCTTCCTTCTTCTTCATAGATGACTTCCTCCTTGGATATCCCGGTCGATTCGTCCTCTTCCAATTCCTCAACTTCTTCATCAGTATTGTTGACCTCAACAATCCGCACCTCGCCTCAAATCACCATTGTTCGCCTGTTTGGATACTAAGCGACCATGTGTCCAAATCCTTAGCATTTGAAGCACTTGATCTAACTCATCTTCCTCCCTAAACTCTAGCCTTTCTCAAACTTCCTCAGAGGTTCCTTCTCCTCTACTCAAGTAGTCCGATTAGGTCAGGTCTTGGTGGCCATGCTTGGTTTCGTTCGCACAGGTTTGCTTAGAACAAGTCAACTACTGCCAGGACGGTTAACGGGTGGTTAGAATCTTCCGGTTCGATACCTTTTTATCCTTTGGTTGGCTCAAATTATGTCATCAAACATTCTAATATCTAAGGTTTCTAGGATATCCCCCATCTCATACTTTAATCCACTAACGAACTGAGGTACAGTTCAACCCTTTGGCTCTATGACTTCACACCAGATCATTAACATTTGAAATTCCTTAACGTAAGCGTCTACACTTGATCCTCTTTGTCTTAATTCTTGCAGTCTTTTGAAAGCATCCTGCAAATAACAGCTTGGCACAAACCTTCTCCGTATGACTTTCTTCATTTCGTCCTAACTTCTAATCTCTCGTTCTCCTTCCCTTCTTTTAGTAACTTACAAGTTCTTCCACTACAAGGTAGCATAACTAGTGAACTGTAACACTACAAGTCTAACCTTTGCATTATCGGGCACTTCGTAGCATTCAAACTATTTTTCAATCATATCTACTCAGTCTAAGTAGTCCTCAGCATCACCACTTCCAGAGAAACCCGGAATGCGCATCCTTAATCCCTCAACTCTAGGGGCTCATGCATTTCTTTCCTTAGGCTCATAGCATTCCTCTGCCTCGTCTTCTCCTTTTACTTCCTACTAAATCTCTTCAAGTGCTAGCCTTCATCTAACATCCCTCCCAATCCCTTCAACTCGAGGTGGTTGAGTTAGGGCATTAACCCGATCAAACTGACCATTACCTTACTGTTGTTACTCACGTTCTCTGGTAGGGCCATTTTTAGCTCGTTGCTTGTCTTCTTGTATAATAGTCACTAAACTAGCTACCAAATTGGTAAGCTTATCCAATCGATCATCCACTGATTATGGTGTGGAGCTTCCTTCTTGCCTTTAACCATGTTGAGTATTGCTTTCTTGGTTTCTCAAAGTTCCTTCAATACTTGCAATTGACATTGATGGTTACTTCACAACGACAATTATACAACAAACAAACAAACAGTCAGTCACACTCTGTTTTGGCATATCGAAAATAGGGGGAAAATAAAGTACATATCACTTCTTAACTACTAAACTTCAAAGCTAACAATAGAACCATTATCTCAGGGGAGCAGTAATAGACTACTCAAAGAATACAATAGTAGAAACCTGCTTCAAACATAGCCAGGCTCTGATACTAAGATGATACGGATCAGTTAATGAGCACACAAACCCAATATCATGCGTAACCAAAAGCTATAGGTTCGAGCTGTGAGATGGCTTGAATAGTAAATGATAGTCGAAGGTTAAATAGGGGTTCTCGTGCATCAATGATAGATATGATGCATCAACGCTTCACACGAGCTCGGGTCACACTTGATATGACGCATAAGTGTGGTCGAAGGTCACTTGCTACTAGTCTACGCTCAAATGGGTTAAATGAAAGTAGCTCAAGAATAAGTAATAGAACACTTAGCTCGAGAGAAGGTAAAAGTTTAGTGTATTCTTTTATATATCCTGTTGCAACCATTACATTATATGATTATTTATATTACCATGTTAGGGAAAGTTCTACGTTATAGAGAAATACAAAAATGGATCCCTATTTGCTAAATAAAAAGGAGAATAACTTACAGGAAAAGCATGAAAGCGTACGTAAGGAGCGTCGTCTGTCAGAAAGGACAGTACGGGTGTTAAAAAGGATAGCGCGGGCGTTTTACTCAGTCTACAAATCTGACTACACTGAGAGTCGAGCAAGGGTGGGTTCCGATCAAATCAGTGCGGCGTCGGCAATTTGTCATCCTAACAACTGGGGCTAGATAGGGGCCAGGTCAAGGGCAACTCATATTCGAGTTAACCTTGGCTGGTCGGCCCTATACAATTTTTAGCTTAGATTCGATACTGTGGAGATGGCGGCTTTCTTGATTTAGTGGTTAAACTGGAGTACAAAGAGGGGTCAGCTCCATGTATGGGCTAATCACCTCGGCGACTTCCTAGATGGTATGGAGAGCAAAGTAGCTAGGTAGATTGGACTGGGGAAAACACTACTCTTCGGCACTTAATTCTCCTCGGATCATTCGACGGACCATGTGAGAAAACCTTTGGGCTTAGGAGCGAGTAATCGGTCCTTGATCCCTATCAAGATGGATCTTAAGTATAATTTGTATGGGGCCAATAGTGTGATGTTTGGATAGCAAAGACACTTAAAGGTATGTAGGAAGGTACAGTCAGGAGGATGGTTATGTAGTAGTTTACAGGGCAACTTGTGATCAAGGGTAGCAGAGGGCAGTCGATTAATTGTATAAACAGCAACAAAAGCTACATAAAAAACTAGAAGTCAGGCAGTAAATGAGCATTAAGTCTAATTGTTCTAGCAAGTTCGATTATGTGCTAATGTTTGCATTTGGCAATGTCACTTTATTGTGGGGGTATAAGGGCAAGATAGCTGAAGTTGTATGCCATTTGCTTTGGGAAAGGAAGTAAAAGCATGGTTGACATATTCACCATTACCATCACTTTGGAGGATTTTAATGCGTATGGAAAAATAATTTTCAACAAATAAATTGAATTATCTAAAATGAGAAAGAACTTCTGTTTTATTACTCATTGAAAATATCCATGAATATCGTGTACAATCATCAACAAAAGTACATAATATTGAAACCCTTAATTTAATCCAACTGGTAACTGCTAAACATCAAAATGAATAAGTTGGAAGGGCTTTTTTACATGATGAGGTGATTGTAGGAACAAAAGACGTGTGGATTTTCTCATATTGTAAGAATGACATGGACTAAAGGATTAAGAGTTGGACTTGATAGGAAGACATTGACTTCGAATAAGTTAGTTGAGGACTTCTTGATAAGGATGATAAAGTTTAGAGTGCCAAACTTCACAAGAGATAGCAATAGCAAGAAGGGATTATGGAGGATTAATTGAAGATAGATGAATGGGGATAGAGTAGATGTTTGGTGTATTGCTATATGAGTAACTAACCTATGCTCAAGTCCTAAACAAAAAAGGAAAAGTGATTAAATTTAATAGTGCAATTGTTATCATGACAAAATTTGACGATTGATAAGAGATTATGTGTGAGGAAGGGAACATGTAAGACATTTTTCAAGTGAAGTAGGGGTCCATTTGTGTATATGATGAGATCACTGATGTCAGCAATCTTCATGGATGCACCATTATATTCTTTCACTTAATCAGAACCAATATATGGGGCCAAGTTAGAGAGTATACCTGCATCATGTGTCATATGGTGCATTACACCAGAGTTTGAGTACTTGATAGCCTCATTAGATTCTTCGAGTGATAATGTAGCAAATAATTATGGGATGTCGGAATAGGCATTGTTGAAGCGATGGTGGTACTAAAGAGTAGAGTGTTCAGGAAGATCACAAATTTGACAAGTGATGGAGGAGCAAGAGTAGGCGTTGGATGAAGAGGTAACTGAAGCAAGCCTTCGAGGTAAGAAAGCACATAGTTGGGTGATGATGGATGATCGTTGATTTTGGTGATGATCAAGTGGAGAGTCAAGAGTAATGAAGTGATTGCGCCCCCGAACTCGTGCTCAGTGCAACCCCGACCCTAACCCCAACCCCAACTTCTAGTGGAAGTAAAGGCAATTTAAGTATTGAGGGTATAGTAAGAAGAGAAGTGGGTGAATCATTTGTGTCTTAATTCTTGAGCCATTGCTTCTAAGTGATTAGTTTAGCATGCACTTACTCAAATGTGAGAGTAAGTAGGTAGTGAATGAGAGTAGTAGCTAAGCATCATATTCACGTGGAAGTCCATGAAGTATTGAGAGGTTTAGTGATGGAAGTCAATTGATCAATCGTTAACTTAAGTTTTCAAAGATATTTAGCCGTAATCCTGTTTTTCATCTTGAAAGAGAGGAGATGTTGTTTCAATTTCATCTTATGGGCTATGGAGTTCTCTAGAAACCATCGACAAAGGGAAGTTTAGATATCATAAGCTACCGAAATGTCATGGATCTCCATGAGAACATCAGTAGAGATGGTTGCAATCAATAATGCTCAAATGGAGTGATTATGTGAAGCTAAGTTTCATAGTTAGGATTTGTAATATGGGTACTACTAGAGTTAAGTGTGACAGTAGATGGAAGTGCCACAATAGAACCATCAACATAACAATACAAGTCTAAAGATACGAGGAGTGATATCATGAGAGGGAGCCAAAGTTGGTAATTGTCTACTGATAGTTTGGTAGGAACAACGATAGTTATGTTAGCAAGAAAGTGTGTTGTTAAGTGTATGAAATTAGGATAATGTAGAAAGTAAGGAAGGTCGATCGAGGTGTAGTAGAACAAGTAGAGTTAAGGTTAAATAGTAAAGGGAAGAGAGGCAAGTAAGCTTGGAATAGATGGTAACGAAGTAGAGAAGGTGAGGGTAGATGGGTAAGAGGGCCAGAAGGAGAGAGGCAAGTCTGTGGTGATGGGGTGTTAAAGAGGTAGATTGGTGGCAAAGGTGATGCTTAAGGATGAGTCAAATGGGTATGGAGGGAGCATAAAGGATGAGATGGTAACGGAAGACAGTAGTGTGGTTTGCAATTGATGTAGGTAAGGAGAAGGGTATAGGGATAATGAGGGGTTGTGGGGGATTGACGTAGTTGCGATTTAGGTGGTGGTGAGATGGTTAGATTGGGTGGTGTTCACAGTTGAGGAATAGGCAACAATGGTAGGGTTAACAACAACAGGTAGGTCAAAATTGATAGGTTATGTAAACATGATGAGTTATATGAGTGTGTTGGTTATATTGAAGAAGAAAAGGAAAAAAAATTAAAGACAGAAAAGTGATGGCTGGAAAGGATGGAAAGGTGATGGCATGTATTAGAAAATGTATTGTTTGTATCGGATAGGTCAATGTGTCGTTTATATCAGAAAGGTGATGATCAGAAAGGACAAAAAGTGATAGTAAAAAACGAAAGAGATAATCAATGGAGAAAAAAAAATTAATTTAATTAGGGTTTGTTTTATTCAGCTCTAATACTATGTATAAGTATGAGAAAAAGATAATGTATTGCATTGCAAAAGAGTATAGATACATGATGTATATATACAGTAAAATAGGTATGTAATCCTAGTGTATGGAAAAATACTGTTTTACCCTTCTATGCTATATTATACATAAATATACAGTAATTATAAATAAATCCTCTCCCTACCCATTAAGGTTACAAAAAACGGTATCCAATAAACGTTTCGTAACATAAAGGGTGAAAAGGATCAAGGAACAGAAACCATTTATATTAAAAATTATTACTGGTTTTTGTTATGATTAGAAAGATGGATCGATTTTCAACTTCAATAGTTATGTCGTGAAAATTATTTTACTTAAGATCCTAATTTTATTTTTCATCAAATTGTAGAGATATTATTACACATTCTTTATGAGTGCTTTGAACATATAAACCATTGAGATGAAAACACTTTCTCTAAGTACAACTTTATTGTAAAATTAAAATATGGTTCTTTAATGATAAAACATTTCCCCATTGAAAACCGTATAAAGTATGCATTATGCAAAAAATTATGGTTATGCAACATCCTTATAAAATTTTGAAATTATATTAATGCATGTAATAGTTCTAATGATACATTTATACCTTCTAACTTCTATTAGGCTTTTTTTTAAAAAAAAAAAAGGGGAAAAGTACCAAAAGGTCCTTAATATTTTATATTTTTGCGAATCGGTCCCTAACCTTTCATTTAGTCCTCAACATTTTAACAAATTTATAAAAAAGTTTTTTTGTTATGTGTAGACATGTTAAGGACTAAAATAAACTAAATGAAAAAATTAGGGACCAATTTGTATATATAGGTAATAATTATGGACTTTTTTATATTTATGTAAACCAATTACATACTAACATGTGTTTATAGTAACAAAAAATTTAACAGAATATAATAGAAGGACTTATTTGATATAACTTGAAAAGATTGAAGACTGAAGTTGATTAAATGAAAGGTAAAGAACTAATTCATAAAAACATAAAATGTTTAAAATTTTTTTGTACTTTTCCCATTTTAAAAAAGTTTCAATAAACATTTATCTAGTTATAAACTTATTTAAGAATGCTTATATATTTTTTAAACTTTATAGTGGCCTAATGTTACATCATAAAGGTGTAAATATGCAATTAACAAGTTAAGGGTATCAATGTAATTTGAAAATATTTTTAAAATTTATCAATGTAATTTTTGTAAAAACCTATATAGACATCTATTATAATCATAAAAAAAAACCTTACATATAAATTATTTTTAATAAACTAGGGAACATATATACGTTCCAAAAAAATAAAAAAATAAAAAAAGGGGCTTGGGTAAAAAATATTACACCTAGGGAGTAAGGAAGGCACTTTTACAAAAAGCCCCTTACTTTCAACCTTATAAAGAAGAGGGCATCTTCCGATAGAGTGCCTTCTTCTTTATTTTTATAAAACAGAAGGTGTACTTTTGTAAAGCACATTTACTGCACTAAGTCATTTCCATGCATTTTTTTTTTTTTATAGAACGCGACCTAAACATAAAATATAGCACCCCAATATCTCTCTCAACTGAAAATCAACTTTTCCATTTGATCCAACACTCTTTAAATTCTTTTTTTTTCGATTTTGTCACCGAAAATCAAAGGTAAATAACTCTGTTTCCTAATTACCTTTTTTTTTTTTACACAAATCATTTACATGCATGTAAATTAGATAAAATCAATGTTAGGGTTTTATTCTTATCAAAATTGTGATATCCATGTTTTGATGTTGTTGTTGTGTGTTAATATGATATTTGAAATGCTTGGTTAGGTGATTTGTTTGTAGACTATTAATCAGAACACGTATTACTTGTTGTGGAGTTCAAATTTAAGCATGTTAGACATCGTATGTAAGGTGTTCGGTGAAATGCTACAATGGAGTTAGTGGATAATATAGTGTGTATTCATGTGAATGGGTGATTTCCTCATGCTATAGTTGTTTTTCTATGTATTAGATATCATTGAAATGCATAGCTAGTTTTTTTTTTTTTTAATTACACAATGACACATATTATACTTGATGTGGTGTTAACATTTGATCATATTATAAGTAGCCAGTAATATGTAAATTTTAGAATGGAGATATATTTTGTATGAGTTAGGAGTAAGAATTACATGAGTAAGAAAGTTACGGTATACAGACCATGGTATGCTAACTGAGATGCTCATGTTGATGTGGATAGGTTGAAAACGGTAGGTACAGTGAAATTTATGGTTTATGTCAATGAAAATATTGTGAGCGAAAATTTAAGCTTGGAGTATGATTGTGACCCAGTGAAGATGTTAAAAGTAAGAATAAATGCAAACTTCTTATAATTGTTGGAAAGGGTTTACTGGGCTATTGGGATTGATTCAAATGAAGGCAGTGTTGAGCTATTGTATCAAAATCCTAATGCTTATTCTAGAGTTGTACCTTACTCCTTAATTATCATCAAAGATTATGATGATGTGGAAAATTTATTTGAGATGGCCAAGCCATTTAAGTAAACTCACATTTACCAATTGTATGTAAGGATCATAGAACTGGAAGGAGCCCCTATGGTAAAATGCGGCAAATATGCCTCTAACTCAATTTAATGAGCCAGTTGAATATGAAGATGACCCATTACCCATGTCTACCCCTACATGGGATGATGATACTGTAGTCAACGAGGTAGTTGGACTAGTATTTGAGAAAGAAGTTTCGCATAACTAAGCGATTCAACGAATAGGAGGTTAGACGATGACGACGACGATGATTATGAGCTAGTATGGATGAAGAGCATGACGAGCATGACGATGATGAGACAACGTTAGTACTGAAATTGATATGCCTCTACCACCTTTGATTATTCTTATGATGGGTGGTAGTCATTCTTATATGATGAAATTGAATTTGCTGTTAAGGATGCGATACCGCTCTTCAACAAGAGTGGAGACAATGGCTACATGCAATTCAAAAGGAGCGTTACCGAAGAGTTTAACAACATACAAGTCTATGAAGACCTATACATAGGTATGAGATTTAATGAGAAGAAAGAACTAGTAAGAGCTATTGATAACTCTGATTTTAAACATATTTCATATAGTGATTTTATAGTATTTTCCTCACATTTTTTGTTTTCTTTAAAGAAATTGATACTTAATTGAGTAAAATTTTGATTTCAGGGTTTAAACGCATTAGTTATGCAGAAAATTTGCCTAAGTGCAGAAAGTTACATGACCTGGGGACACGGCCATGTCTCAGGCCGTGTCTGGTGACGAAAATAGAATCTTTGTAATACACATATAAAGGATATCTTAGGGTTTCAAAAGACATGAAAGACATTACAGAAACGGAGAGACACAAGAGAAGAGAAAGAGACTTAAGGAACAACATCGAGAAAGAGGCAGAACAACATCAAGAAAGAGGCAGAACAACATCAAGAAAGAGGCAGAACAACATCAAGAAAGAGGGAAACAGCATCAAGAAAGAGGGAAACAACATCAACTTCAAGATTAGAGAGATTGTTCATCAATCAAAAGGGGAACATCAAGAAAGAGGGAAACAACATCAAGAAAGAAGGAAACAACATCAACTTCAAGATTAGAGAGATTGTTCATCAATCAAAAGGGGTTTCCATGTTTTATTTTATATTATTGATGAAACTCGTTTTTAGATTTATTATGATAGCTTAGAATTCGAGTATTTAGGATTATGAAACCTAGGATTTCATGTGATTCTTGGATTGATTTAGAAATTTCAATAAAGTTTCTATTTTTACTTGATTCGATTATATCGTTTAATTATTGATTGATATTTCTAGAATATCAATATATGATATTATGCATGTTGATTGAGAAATTACATGTATAATTAGATCTTTACATAATTGAATAGAATTACATGTATACTTAGAGATAAGATACATGTTTCTTCCGGAAAGTTGATTAATTGTATGGGAATTCATTATACATTAATGCAATTCTAAATTATATTACTAAGTGAAGAGATTCCGGTAAATAATTTAGGATGGGGTTAATATGCTTGAGAAAGGTATTAACTTTAGTTGTGAATCCCTCCGGTCAAGAATAATAAAAACCGAATTGAATATATTTTAAGCGATCACATGTTAAACTCTAGGGGAAATAATTCCTAAATACGTTATTACTTTCTTGAAGTCGTTCTTGATTTTATCGCTTTTTCAATTGCTTAATTAAGTCTTTTAATTAAAGTAGTTTGTTAATTTTAGTATTTTTAATTGATTCAAACTTTTATAATTTTCTGGTTAGATAATAAAGCTAAGGTTAATATTAATACTCGAAATCTCTGAGGGATCGACTCGGATTCACATCCGCTATATTAAAACTGATAGGTGCACTTGCCTCATATCAGCTGTGAAGCACTACCACATTAAATATCATATGGACTTTAGATCAGTGGAATCCAAAAAGAGCAAGTATTCAGTTGTGTGTTCAAGGCACAAAGGCGGATGCAAGTGGAGATTAAAGGTATATAAGAAAAAGTTGGAGTGTGTCCGGGTCATAACAAGGTTAGTTGGACCTCATACTTAGATGGATCTACTAATCACTTAAGACCACCCGCAGCTAGATTCAAATACGATATTAAGAGAGTTTATGAATGTTAGTAAAGAATATCTCAATACAAAAATTTCCCAATTACATAGCATTATCAAGGGGCAATTCTGGTATATGGTTAGCAACAGAAGATTATGTTCTAGAAAGATAAAGGCTATTAAAGCAGTTTAGGACAACTGAGAGAGATCATACGATAATCTTCCAAGACTACTCAATGCTACACAAATGAGTAATCTCGAAACAAAGCTTGAGTGGATTTGGTGTATGTCAAAACCCTATAGGGGGGCTAATAAAATTGCCTACAATTTTCATATCATATATGCACCTATAATACAAAAATCACCTTACAAGTTAGAGATTATAAGACTTTAAATAATTTATCACTAAGGTTTCTAAATTGTTAATTAATTAAAATATTATAAAATATAAATAATTATAAATATCCAATATTCCACAGTTCCTCAGAACCGCAGAGAATCGATATTCCATACCAAATGATATAATCGAATATAATAAACTTAAAATTCAAGCTTATTGAAATTATTAAATCTAAATATATAAGTGGTAGTTACATTTAAAGTCTCAATTAAGCTATACAATCTTTCTCTATTCTAACCTCTAAAGCATTATAATACTTGCATTCAACGCTCGGCTCTTAACCCATGTCAGATTATATATCAACTTGCGAAAGAAAAACTACTGGGGAGTAAGCTATAAGAGCTTAGTGGGTTATCTCTCATACTATACTGGTAAGCAAATTATCAAATAAATTATTACAACCATATGAATGTATGTACACGCAGTATGCCAAATAATATATACAGTTGACCGATGCTGCATATAACATCAGATTTTTATCACCTTCCGAGGTAAGGGTTAGAGATATATCAGCACTAATTACAACCAAGCTCTCATACCTAGATTTTCAACTATAAATTTAAATTTCATATTTCCTAAAATACATTTCCATTTTTAAGAGATCTAATAGTTCACCAAAATCCCAAGTCTAAAGGTGAGGTGGCTTTCGCAGACCACATTTACACCCTACAGTGGAGATCTCTAAACTCAACCCTTAGTCAGATGGTTGGCGTCTTTAACACCTAGTAAGCCCGTGGGCTAGGGTAAGATCATGTTGTACGAGTACACCGTACTAAACATTTTAATTCAATGTATATAAACAACCCTCGCATGGCATTTTTTACATTCATGTAAAGTGATGGTCATAATGAGAATTGCAATGCATGGTTGATGTATGACCATTTTTAATTTAAGATAAGCCAAATATAATTAAGTCAAATTATGTGGCAATCAATCAATATCAGTAAACCATCCAAATCATATAACAATTAAATCTTCAATTATCGTGTTTAACAATATCTTTCACAATAATCAATCAATATCAAGCACATGCATATCCTAAAACTCCATATATCAAGTTATTAATATTCAATTTAAGTGTACTAACTACAAGCACAACATAAGTATAGAGTCATCGGAAGTACTTACTTGCCCAAAGTTGATATGACTCTTAACAATCATCAAGCAGCTTGCCTTCTTGATCAATATTTCCTGATAAATAGAAATGAAATAACCTAATGAGTATCTAGACGTAATGCTAGACAGCTTAACTAGCTTACTATCTAACTTACGATTTTCATTCTACTTAAGTATTATATTACTTGTAAACACTTTCATTTTAGCTAGTATCTTTACAATCTTATAGTAGGTTCTTGTTAATTTCAAATGTACTTCTTTAGGGATAAAATTTGATGAAATTAGGAAACATTATTTTATCTTATATGTAATAATATCCAATTGAATTGTATAAGTAATAATATTCAAATTAGTAACATTATACAAGCTTGAGTTTTCCTTAAATCTTAAATTGTATATAGTTTTTTCATTTTAACTGCGATATTTATAAACTTATAGTTGATTTTCATTATTTTCGGATATATGTTCACATGATGAGATCTATTTTGGAAGTTAAAACTCGCATTTTACAATATATGCTTAAAGTATTATAAATTTTGTCATTTTAGTTTAAATGTTTTTATTTATAAATTTTAGGTTTCCTTTTTTGTTAATGTAATCTAATTAACTTCTAATTTTTTTATATTCTTATAATTTGAACTATTATTACTATTATTGTTACATATAAGGTTAATATAAATTAATATATGCATTATGGATCTATTGAGGTTTTGACCCATATATGTACATACATACATATATATATATATTATATTATTACTTTATTATATTGTATTATGTTTTATTATATTAGTTGGTTATGTTATAACTTACATATGTATTTACTTTAGACTTATGTATTTATATACTCTATACGTATGTTATATGTATGTATACTTCTAATATACGTATATATATGCTTGTACATATACTTATATATACATACGGTTGTATACGCATTTTTGTATGTCCCCATATACCTTTAAAAAAACTCTTCATATAATTCATATATATGCATGTTATAAGTTCGATTAGTATACTATATGTATATATACTTAGTAAGTTCATTATTTTAAGCTATGTACACTCATGTTATGTATATTACTAGGTTAATACATACACACTTCATGTGTATTCATGAGTCCTATGAACATAGGTATTCTACTCATATACATATAAGTATTTCTACACCTATAACATGTATAAGAGTCCTATTTATATTAACATACATGTACATATTACACAAAATTTCTACACTAATATAAGATAGATAACTAATTACTTATTAAAATAGAAAATCAAATGAAATTGTACCTTTTTGTCCTTGTAATATGTAAAAGAAAAGCCAGTATTTAGTGTAGTAATTTGTGGATGAGTTATTGAAAATATGGAAGTAAAATTGGAAGGTTAAAGAAAAGGGAACGGAGAAGAGGGATCATGGTTTGGAAAAAGGGGACAAAAGTATGTTTTATTGTCTCCTAAATGTGTAAGAAAAATAAAACGATGAGGGTTCTAGATGGGGCAAGTGGACCGCAACAAAAGGGGAAAGAAAAGGGAAAAAAAAATCAAAGCAAAAGAAAAGAGAATTTTAGAGTGAAAATAACTCGTGTTGACTTTAGTCAACACTTTAACTTGGTCAGTCAACTTTCTTAATTTAAATATAATTAGTGTACATAATAATATAATTGAAAGTAATTAGGAAAAATTAAGGAAATGAAGGAAAATATGAAATTAAATCAAATAATTAGTAAAAATAGTTATTAAGATCTTCCTTTAAGTATTTATATCCTATTTATATCATTTATTATGATACTTAGTATAACTATCATGTAAAGTGCCATTTAGAATATTAACATAAATTATATGTAGTGTTAATATTAACTAAACACTTAAATTTACATAATATTAGCTTATTTGTAAAATTATAAGTTTCATAGTATTTATAATGTATTATCATTGTTTCTAATAAATCAATTTATTATGTAAGCATTTATGAACAATTAGAAGTTATCTTTGATCATTAGTTAATGATTTTATTTGATTTAGAATATTATTAAGTGTTTACATTCAATTAGGATTTTAGTGTGATTCTAATGAACAAGCATATTGTTTAAGCTTAAAGTTTTAGTTTTAGGATTTTGATTAGGTTCAGGTTTGATTTCTCATATATAGACACAGATAGAAGGTTTTCATATGTAATTAGGGTTTAGATTAATAATTTAAGGTTTTTCATATTCGTTTTACGTTTTAAATTGAAATTTAAGTCAAATTTTAAATTTTACTAGCTCTATTAACTTCAAGAAATCATCTATAATACATGAGTTTGATTCTATACTCAAAAGGCTTGATTTGTGAGGTTTATAGGGTAAGTCAAGGGAACTAGGGATAGCAGAGTTGTAATGAGTTTGGTCATCTTTTAGCCCATGTATAGAGGCATAGAAGTTTCGTGGGCTCATTGTTGCTATTGATGAGACATTTTTCTATAAAAAATACTGTTACAAGCTGCTCATTGTAACCATTATAGATGGTGCAACCGACATAGTCTATCTTGCCTTTGCATTAGTATACGACAAGAGTACGAAGGCATGGGGTTGGTTTCTAAGGAATCTAAGACAACATGTCTTTGGTGAGAGAGCAGGTTAAGAGACCATATGCCTTATATCAAATAAAGGGATGGGTATTTAATCAGCTTTAGGAAGGGATGAAAATGGATGGAAACCTCCCTTTGCAGCTTAGTGTTGGTATATACACCACATTATGAGTAATTTCAACAAAGTATACAAAAACAAGCAATGCAAGAAGTAGGTTATGTTTGGTGCAATGCAAGCTTAGCCCTGAAAGTTTGAAAAGTGCATAGAGAAGGTCCTAAGTCTGAAACCCAATACTCTTGATTGGTTTCGACCTTTACCAATGGACGCTTATCCATTATGGGGGCTACCGATTTGGATACATAACATCGAACCTTATGGAAGCTTATAATGGGGTTTTAAAAGGTGCCCAGAGGTTACCTGTTACGGTATTAGTAAGGAAGATCTTCTATAACTATAGACTATCCTTGGATAAAAGATACGATGATGTATTAGAGTGGGTGGCTGGAAATCAACCCTTTACAAAATACACTATAAATATGTTGAAGGAGTCAGTGCAATGAGCTAGTTCTCACTTTATGGTGCGGTTCAATAGATATAGCAAGTTATACGAGGTCGTGACTGGTAATAAGTGTATAGGCAACGGGATGCAAGGAGATAGCCATATACAAATGGTCAACTTCAACGGTTACATATATACCTACAATAAATGGCAGATATATAAGATCCTTTGCAATAGCTATGGTCGGATTCAAGCGATTTGATGTTAAGGACTCGATCGGGGAATGGTACAAACCCATCCATCAGGCGTAGTGTTATAAAGCACACTTCTTTCCAATCAAAGACTAATCAACATTGCTAGTTATTCCACACCTATAGGAAGTCCGTCCAAATCTGTCACTCAAGCGTAAAAAGGGCAAGCCCTATAAAAAATGGTTCTACATAGGGATGGATGTAAGAGGATGTCTAGACAGAACAACATGCACCTTCTGTACAAGAAAATGACACAATAGAAGAACATATCTATATAGGAATCAAGAGGGTAATTTAATAACTAATGATAAAATCGATATATATGTCATGCTATCGTTTAATTATTATTGCTATTAATTGCTTCTCTTAATGATCCCGATGTCCAACTTTTTGCTGTATCAAATATTGCAAGATAGATGGAGCCCAAACCCATTGACGGATCGGTTTTTAGTGGACAGGATAAGCACAGGTGTTAACGGGTTTAGGTAAGACACATTAACCACTAACAATTGTTTCTCCTTACGACTGCTTGTTATAATAATTTTGTCGTTACTTTATAATGTCATGTAGTGGGTGTATTTTGCAGCTAATTGAGGCACTTGTAGTATAACGCTGTGAGCAAGAGCTACATCACGACTAAGATGTGAATGAGATTAAGTTAGACCCTCGTATGAAGCCCTACATAGAGCAAGTTAGATTTACAAAGCTGAGTCACTTTCCATATATCCAACTCAACCGACACTTGATCACCGTGCTCATTGAGCATTGGAGACGGAAGACGCACATGTTTCACATAGCTTAAGGGGAGTACACCATGATCCTGCAGGATGTTGAGGTTTGGTTTGGCCTTCGCATGGATGGCTTGCTAGTTGCTAATAGCACATATCAGACGTGGTCTTAGACATCTATGGCTTATCTTGGTGTCATGCCTAAGGGCAAAGAGGGTTGGGGAGGACATATTAAGTTAACTTAGCTGTAGAGGCATTTTAGGTTCTTACCGCATGAGGCTGATGAGGAACAGGTTAGGAGACATACTAGGGCATACATCTTGCAGATTTTAGGAGGATATGTCTCCATAAACAAGTCCGGGAACATGATACATCTCATTTTCCTTCCGCTTCTAGAGGGCTTCGGACGAGCTGGCTAATATAGTTGGGGATCAACATGTCTAGCTTCGTTGTATAAACAACTATACTCAGCTTCTAAGGATACAACGTATGAGATAGGAGGGGTGGCTGTCTTCCTTCAGGTTTAGGCTTAGAATTGTTTCCCACATATTGGCCCCCTTAGTCAATATGGTATGATAGTTGACAGTAGCTAACCTCTAGTTGCTCGATGGAGTGTAGAGTGGGATATTACACATTACCTTATGCATGCGATGAGGGTATACTGAGATTCCTTTGATCAATAGAGCCTGAATCAGGTATGCACAAATGAATATGGCTTCTGCTTTTTCAATCCATATCTATTGTGCAATAGTTGATATTTCTTACATATTTATGCAGGTCGTTTGGCAGCCTTATACCAATGAGCTCCTTTAGATCATATTGGACTATTGCAACTGCAACAGAGATATGTAGATAGTGTAAGTACCCTTGATATGCTTCCATACCAATAAGTGACACCAAACAAAATGAGTGGTGCATTGATTTGGGGGGTTACAGAAGGTTCCTCCAAATTGTGACGTAGATGAGGTAGCTTCTACAGTGCATCAACTTGAGGGGTTGTAATGACGTTCACTAGATCAGCTACCATGCGAGCTATATCGGCATTTGGAATGACCAACATGCTTATGTACTACGTATAAAGGGTCCTAAAGGTGCCAAGCATGACTACAAGAAACAGTATCAAGCTATTACGCACCGATACATTGGTAAGTATATATATGTCACTTATTATTCATGTTTTGTTGTTTTGCATCAACCTGTGTTGATGCTCCTTTGTTTTATAAGCAGAGGGGTTCCGATAGATCTGGATATCAATGGACCAAGATGACTATGTCACTGCTTGGGTACATGTTGATCAAGGGATGCAAATGTTAAAGGACCACACTTCGATTACACTGTACTTGCCCCATCTGGTCGATGTACAAGTATAAGAGCACATGACTCAGATGAGCCATACTACGACCCACCTAGGTGTGGTAGCTACACAATGATGAGGGGCCTTTGCAAATTAGTAGGGATGAGGTCGACCAGAGCCTGACATTGCAGGGCCATCCAATGTACATTACCCCCCTCCCCTCAATTAAACATTCAGTATCCTAACATAGGGAATATGTTGACCCTCCATTAAGCTCCTTCGTGATCTCCCTTATACAGATGTAGCTTGATCTGGTGTTCACATTGTCATGTCCTGAAAAGGTAGAGTCGTAACAGCCTTGTTACGTGAATCATCCTAAGATAGAAATTAACCTTATAGTTACTATCATAAACCTAGTTTACACTAGGTGTACTTCACTTTACCACTTTGAAGCATCTAGTTCGATACCTATTTGATATAAACCTGTGGAAGAATTCTTTTGAAATAATTAATAAAGCAAACTTATAGGTTTGACCTTCTAGAATAGTATTGGTAAAACCTATATGTATACGTTATTTGGTATATAGACTAAAAGATGGAAAACTAGCGAGCCCCCTGAGAAGACTCGGATAGTTTTCTTAGTAGTTAGAAACAGTCAATAATAAGAATGACATTCAACCAAATTCTTCTTAATCCTCATTCCTCAGCCCTGTTTGCTAAAGTTTGGTTTTAGGTGCAATACTTATAGTTCCATTATGAACCTGCAAAACAAGTTATAAGGAAATGAGTGATAACTTGCTTAGTAAATAGGATAGAGACAGAAGTATGCATTTAACACATCATAAACAGGGTTTTCAACTAAATTAATTAGATGCAATGCACATACAAGCAAATGTCATCGCACGACGTTATCTAATCCATTATGAGATTAGAGAAGTCGTGCTCGCTTTAATCCGGATTAAAGAGATTAACGCCGTGCACTTATGAATTGGAATCAACCTGAGCTTTATGCAATAGAGAACACTTTTCTCTTGTGACTACTTTCGAACCACGACTCCTAACCTTATCGCAACCTCTTTTCCTGTTACTTAGTTCAACTAAAATGGGAAAAAGACTATTTTAGCTATCCTTATCGAAAGGAATTCGTGTTCGGCTTGAGAATCTTAGTTGTTACCCCTAGTGGGTTGCAATGGATGTTAGGTTGGATGTTAAATCAAGTTTGAGTTAATTTGTCTTTAGGGTGATCAAATAAGCTCAAACAAATCATATAGGGCAATATTCATAAAGCAAACACAACATGGAGTTTACCTCCCACCACAACAAATTGAATTTCAAACACATGTGCCGCATATGCACAAACAACTAACTATAATCACAAGCAAGTACATACTAAAGTCTCAAAGTATTCTAAAATAATACTTTGAAATGCAGTAAAACACCGATCCCACTTAACTGGAATAATGCATACTTAATTGATCACTACTTTAAATTCCTCTCCGATTGGAATCCTATCTATTAAAACCTAAGTTCAATTCCATGAAATTTATAAAATGTCAAAGATTTATTTATCTTATAAAACCATATCTTACATTACTGTCATCATTGATATATTACATAAGTAAACCATATATGCGTATTTCAATAGAGTGAATCGAATTCCATTATTGAACGTTTGTAAATATATTCCATGTGCTTATAAAGGGAAGACATACTTATATTCTATGTAGTTGTAATGTGTAAAACTCTCTCTTTTATTATAATAACAATATATGATTAATTACACATATATACAAGAATATGTATGCACATATACATAGTTTTATATTACAGTATGCTATAAATAGTTACACTCATATATTGTAGTTATATACCTAATTGTAATCACATATATGGTTTACCTATGCCTTATAAGGTCACTGTAAGTCTATTAAAGTATAAGTAAAAACAACTATAGAATTATACTTTATCTTTAGTAATATATAGTAAACAGATATATGGTAATATATACCATATAAGATTGAACTGTTAACAATTTGTCACCTTCATGCTATTTGTATAATAATTAGGTATATTGCAATAATTAGCTTCATGGAATTAAAATTACTACAATATTGACCTTGCAATTCAACATTATTAAACAAAATCACCTTCACTTTAAAAAGTTATATTTATACCCATAACTCGCTACAAATTACCTATTATTCAAACTAAAGTTAATAAACTTACATTTCAAATGCTTGATGTGATATCTTTGGCTGATTTCCAAGAATATGCAATATAATTTGCTTCATATGTTTTTTTTTTTTTTTATATTTTCACTAAATGTGTGTACTTCTTTATTTTAAGCCCTCTTTTTCTTTTTTTTTCTTTCTCTTTTCTTTTTACGGGTTCATGCTACTTTAATGATCTAATAAGCGAAAGACATTTGCAAATTAGGTATCAATTGCCTACTTTAATGATATTCTATAGCTACCCATAGCTCCCAACGTGTTATGTTTAAAATTGAGGCCTAACTTAGCAAAAAATTATTTTCATCAGTTAAGTACTTTAAGTTTAATAGCAATTAGATTATTGATCTTATTTTTAAGGGTTTGTATTAATATACACTTATATATATATAATACATACTATGTATCTTTAGTGATAAACATATATACTTTGGTTGTCATTCCATACTTTATCAACTTTATAGGCCAATTATTTATTATTTTTTTAAGGCTTTGTTATATTTAAAATTTAAATTTTTAGTTGTTGACAGTAGCATATCATTTATATAAACATAAGTCGATACGAAGATAAAACCTAGATTAACATGTTAATAAGAACAGAAGTTAACTAGACCACTTCGTTGAACTTTTAGTGAAATAATAATTCGTTGAATTGGATTTCTAACATTTTTATTAACTTTAAATTTTACGGGAAACTTTAGTTATTAATCTTATTAAAAGAAAAACTAGCTATTATTAAAACACACAAGGGTTGTTCTTAAGCTAGTGAGCAAAAAATTAAGGATATTGGCATCTTACATTAAGTGGATATATATATATATATATATATTTCTTATTAGTACTAATACCTGTACAACTATTGAAGTATACAATTAAATAGATGAATAATAGTAACATAAGACACACAATTTAGCGGAGGAGGTTACCTGGAATTATGGCTCCTCGCACATTTATTGTTCCATTATTATCTTTTTTTTTTTCCTATCCCTTTTCCAATTCTCACGACCTCTCTCTATCTCTCTACTTCACCTTTTAATATGTATATGCTTAATATTCCCTTTCCATATGGCTAATCGCCGTATATTTATATACTGGTACAACTCGTGTCACTGCCTACTCTAGGTAGTTTGTATAGATTCCATTTATTGATATATATTTTTTATGATTTTCTTTTTTCTTGTTGTTTTACTTGCTCAATAAGTTTGTAATTTGATAAATACTAGAGGATAATTATCAAAGTGGGAGTACCTATTAATCTTACATGTAGTTATGAAGAGGATGGTTTCTTTAAGGTTTAATTTATGTATTTGGTAGGTATAAATAGATAAGATTGGTTACGGGACAAATATTGAAAAATATTATATTTATCCTAAGTACCTTTGGATATTTTGAAAGAATTCAATTTTATCTATTAGTTTATTCAACTTATATGCACTCAAAGCATACTATCACACGTGATTGAATCAAAAAGTGATAATTGGTAGGTCTAATTTATATGTCTCTCTTAGTGTTGTTATTGTAATTTTTTTTTTAAACCTTTATTTGTTAATGTCTTCTAAACAATGTATACAATATCTTAGCATAAATCATATTGAATTTTATGGTATCGAAATAATTAAGTTTCAACTCAATAAATTAAAGTTTATGGCAAGAGAACTAATGCATTTTGACTCTTCTTCTTCTTCTTTTTTTTTAAATAGTTTGATTTCATATAGCTACCCTTTTTAACTTTTTTGTTTTTTTTTTTTAGGTTTCATATTACTCTTAGGGGTCATTAATTAATTTATTTTTTTTCGTCGATCCTAAATTTTAAGATGAAGGCTTTAAGAATAAACTGGTTAATATTTTTACTTTGTATATTACTAGTAAGCTAGTATACTTGTAATATTTAGATTTGTAGGGCTAATTCATCCTATGCTTTTATTAGGTTTCAAGTATTGCTAGTTTGAATTGTAGGGTATTATATATACCGTTCACTCCACAAAAAAGAGGGAGGCACTCTGTGAGTTCTCAAGGCGAGAGTTCCTCCCACGCTTCATTACTTGCTCCATTTATGTTTCTAGAGCCACGTTTGAGCACATTTAGACCCAAGAGTTATGGGCATAAGTTATGTAGGCATCAAGCCACTTTTTTTTTGGATTTTTTTATGATTGTATCTTTTTTTTATAGTATCAGTGCTGTTATTTATTTTACGTTTAATTTGATTATTAAATAAATTATGAATTTAATAGCTTAAATTTTAAATATGAAAATAAATAATTAGATAATAAACAAAATTGATTTCGTTAAAATAAAGCCGTATAATCTTCTTTCATTTTTTCCTTGAATTATTTTTATGGGAACGCGTTCCTCTCAATAAACCGGTCCTTAGTGGAGGTTTTTAAAATAACGGTACCCTTTTAAAAAACTCGCCCAATGACCCGATGGACTTACGGGCACCGGCACGATTCCACTCCAGTGTTAATCAGTCTGCAAGTATAGGGCCTTTAAGAAGAGAGAAAAGGCGGGAAAAAACACGCAGAGTTTTTCTCTCTCTAGCCCTCCGTTTCTCCCTCCATCGCCTTTCACTTCCACGAGCCGAATCCTCATCTTCTCCTCCATTATTGCGCCACAGCTACCAATGTCCAGCGGAGGAGGTCGAGCGATCAACGTCCTGAACGTAGCCGAGAAGCCATCGGTTGCGAAGTCAGTGGCTACCATCCTATCTCGAAATGGAAGCGGGATGCGAGTTCGCGACGGCCGGTCACGTTACAACAAAATCTTTGAGTTCAATTACAATATCCAAGGGCAAAACTGTCACATGCTCGTCACCTCCGTCACCGGACATATCATGGAGCTTGATTTTGACGAACGCTTCCGGAAGTGGCACTCATGCGACCCCGCCGATCTCTACCGCGCGCCGGTCCGCAAGTTCGTTCCACAGGTCCAACACTAAAACCTAACACCTTCGCGTAGACTCATTTTCTCTGTATGAATTTTACTCGTCTCATGAAGCTTGTAGATACAGACATGGTGGAGTTTTTGTTCATCACTGTAGTGGTGTTCATGCTTGTGGATTCGTATAATTTTAGGAAGGGGAAAATATTTTTAGATTTCGTCTATAAGCGTGTCATTATTTTCCAGAATTGCAGTGTTATAAGATGATTGGTGCGCGGTAAGTGAGCCGAAAGGTGGTGAAGGAAATCCATGGAATGCTGTTGATTGATATTGTTAAGCAATAAATATGAAAACCCACCATTCTATATCTATAAGTTTAAGCTTTCAAATCAACACGGTAGTGGTTGTGCCTTCCAATCCCTGTGCTGTCATATAACACCCTATTTAATGTCCAATCAGAAGTGTTAGCACACAAGTGAGATAGAGTGTTAGTAATAAAATATGAACCCTCACTGATAAAGTAAATTTAATAGATAGGAATGAGTGGTTAATATTTTAAGGTTGTTGATATCCTATAAATTAATGAAAATACAGATTATCCGAGATTTCTTCATTATATATCTTGACCTAGAGGACCAAATAGATTATTTATTTTTCACGCATACGTAATGACATGTCTTAGTAGAGCATTAGAGTCAAATGTGGTTCGTATTATGGTAGACTTTAGGATTTGGAGGCGTCTTGGTTGATGTGGATTTTATATTGTCTAGTAAGCTTCTGCCTTTCTTTCTCTCTTTTGTTCTTTCTTTTTTAAAATAACTTGGTTTGGGTTAATTTCTTATACAGATAAGATGGGTTTGATTGTTGCTCTACTCAATATGTGTGCAAAATACTGTATTTCACTGGTGCAATATGTATCTAAGTGTAAAATTATAAAATTGAGGTGGTTCTACAGTTTTGAAAGTTTACCAGATGTCAGCAAATTTATTCTCTTTGTAAGGTGGTATATTGCAATTTCAATGTGAGAAAATAAAAAAGTGACATAAATGCTGAAGGTTTGTGCCTTCTGTGAAGAAGTTAGTGAACAGACAGAGGCATGTAATTTGATACATTTAAATGCTTTGCTTTCTGTCTTTTAATCTATGATCTTGAATTGACATGGCATGGACCATCTTAGTTTCAGATATTAGATATGGGGGAAGGAAATGATTTTGCTCATGGGCTGACGAATGCATACCTAATGAGAACATATAATCAGAATATTCTATGGCATAGGACTGAATGTTTTTTAGGAGGCAGCAATTTACAGGATATGGTTTGACAATTTGATTATGAAAAAGGTCTTCCTTTATGCATCTAGATGGATATGGTTATGGTCTAGTAATATAAAGATTTAAGGGGCTGTGGCAGTGGTAGTTGAAAATTTTTAGTCAGTATAGCAATCGATGTTGGATTCTTCTTCTTGGATTATCAATTGTTTATTTATGAAATTAGTTGGAGAAGCTTATAATGAAATGTAGAATCATTGTAAAGTTTCATGTAGATGTAAAAAGATATGAGAAAAGCACAAGACATGATTTGGCTCTTAATGGGCAGCTATAAAGTTTCATGTTGTGAGTCGATATATATCTTCTACAATAGTTGATCATTAGGCGGCTGTAAAGCAAATTTTTTGCTATATAAAAGGAGCTCATGGGCGTAAGATTTTGTATAATAATCATGGTCATACTAATGTTGGGTGTTCCTCAAATGCTGATTGGGCAAGATCCAAAGAAGACCACAGATCTACTTTTAGAAGTTGTGTTTTTGTTGGAGCAAATTTGATCTCATGGAAGAGTAATAAGTAGCATATTATGGAGTGTTGAAGCGGAATATGGAGTTATGGCATAGTAAGCGTGTGAAGTTATGTGGATTCATTAGCTTTTAACTGAAGTAGGCTTGAAACCTTTACTACTTGCAAAGTTGTGGCGTGATAACTAAGCTGCTCTTTACATTGCATTGAATCCTGTATTCTATGTACGAACTAAACATATTGAGATGTATTGCCATTTTGCTCATGAGAAAATTTTGTAAGGGTTGATATCCATAGGGTCTGTGAAGATTAGGGAACTAGGAAGACACCTTTTATAGTGGCTTTAAATGGGGATTGGGTTGATTATCTTTGTAACAAACTGAACATAATTAATATGTATGTTTCAGCTTGAGATGTAGTATTATAGGCTGTAAATAGAAAGTAGATTATTTTGTTTACTTACTTTCCTATTTTATATTTCCCTATGTGTATTAAATTGCTTAATGAAATATGTGGCAATATTTTCTTTCTTACCTCTGCTTACAATTTCTTTCAGAATGGGATTGGTGAAAATATGGCCAATGCAAATTTAACCTGGGAAGAGGTTTGCAGACCATGAAAAGACGAAGGCTTGAGTATTTTCGGCTTATTTGATTAGATCAAATTGGTACAACTCAAACACATTTGAAACCTTTGCTCATATAGCTAAGACTACTTTTGGCCTAGTTGTGTGCATTTAGTGACCTTAAAAGGCCTTAACTTTTGGTTCATAGAGACACATGCTAAAGCTTTTTGGTCTTAGAGAAATATTCTATAAGCTAGACTTGTAGTAGTACCCTCTAGAGATGGGAAATTAGTTTGGAAATAAGATATCCTTATGGTGTGATGATTGGCATATCTAGGCCCCCTGATGGAGTAGATTGGAGAGAAAGCCATTTACACTTCAAGCTGGCCAAAGAGCCTCTGCTCCATGCTAAATGGTTGAAGTTGGGTTTGCTGGTAGGGAAGTTATGGAACTCTAAGAAAGGCTTTCAATGGTAACATCAACCCTAGAGTAGACCAAAGGGGTAGAATTGATTGGAAGTAGAAACCAATCAAAATGCTCTCTATCAAGGAAGTTTATGGTGCATTCAGTGGGAAGGCCAATCTGTTGCCTGGCATGTATTAGTGTGGCACAGGGACTACATTTTGAGTTAGCTTTTATCTTATGATTAACAAAGCAAAGCAAAGCCAAATTGGAAACCTTGGGCAAATTAATAAGTAAAGGATTAGCTATTACGTATCTGTTGTTTAAATTAATTTGTGAAATGTTGATCTCTTAGTTAAACTTTCCCTAAACGTTGATCATTTCCATTGTAATTCTTTCAATTTTTTGGTATACCATAATTTGTAAGCACTTAAGATTTGGTATCAAATAAATTGTTATCCCATGGAAAAGGTTATTTGAAAATAAAGCATTATCCCATAAATGTAATGAATGATGAAGCTAATTTCCTTGAAACTTAAAGGTAATATATTTATGATTTGAGTTTTGAGAATATGAATTGGATCTGGTGGAATGTGTGCTGTTAATCCTTGCCTCAAGGATTTAGGGAAAGATTATAGTAAAAGGGGATTGCTGAACTTATCTGTAAGAGATCTTCCACTACTAATGGAGTGTTTAATAATTGGGTCTTGAATTGGATTGAATACATTGCAAATCGACCTAGTGGTTGTGAGAATGTACTTGCGCAATTTCTGTTGTTGGTTAATTGTCTTATGTTGAGTTGTTTGGTTCATGTATGCATGTTGCATTGATGAATGATTTCTAACATGGTAGTGAGAACTCTTTCCTTTGTTTTCCTCATGAGCTGACAGGATAAGATGGACTTGAAGAGGACACTGGAAGAAGAAGCTAGGAAGTGCCAGTGGCTTGTACTATGGCTTGATTGTGATAGGGAAGGTGAAAACATTGCATTTGAAGTTGTTGACATTTGCACTGCTGTCAATCCTCACCTTACAATTAAAAGAGCTCGCTTCTCTGCCTTAATCGATAGGTTCTTTTAGTTTTGCTTTATTTGTTCATTTCATGAAAATCTTCTTCTACTCGACATTCCAATATGAGGTTTGTTAACATGTCCTATTGTGAAATGAAATGTTAGGGAAATTCATGATTCAGTGCAGAATCTTGCAGAACCGAATCAGTGCTTTGCTGATGCTGTTGATGCAAGACAAGTAAGTATCTATGTTGCTTAACTTTTGTTTCATGCCTCATGTCAAGCAGTCTTGCTTTGATTTCTTCTTGTCTAACTAGTGGCAAAATAGCTTTGCATCAGATGCAGCGATAACAAGTTTACATCAGTGCAGGAAATAGACCTCCGCATTGGTGCTTCATTTACAAGGTTTCAGACAATGCTGTTGAGAGATGCTTTCCTCATAGATTCCGGTTCAGATGACAGAAACCTGGTTTTAAGTTATGGTCCTTGTCAAGTATGTTGACTGTTTGAGCACACTGGGTTATAGTTAATTGTTCTTCATTGTTTGGTTATGGATCTGTCAATCTATATGCTCCTTATTGCAGTTTCCAACTCTAGGTTTTGTTGTGGAACGATTCTGGGAAATACAGTCACATGAACCAGAGGAATTTTGGACAATCAACTGTTCCCACAATTCTGAAGAGTGCATTGCTTCATTCAACTGGATGTATGTTTTGACTCACTTGTTGAGGTGAACTGTGCATATACTTGTACCTTTTCATTTTGACAGCTTTTTCGGTCCTTCGTTTTCCTTACAGGCGTGGACACCTATTTGACCACACTTGTGCAGCTATAATATATGAGATGTGTGTGCAGGAGCCATCTGCAACTGTAAGTATTCTGGAGCTACATGGACAGCCATAACTGAAGAAAATAGAAGAAAACTGCTAATGGGCATTTAGTTGATAAAATTAATAACTTTATCTATTTCACAGGTCTCTGCAGTTAGACAGCAGGAGAAATTGAAATATCCTCCATATCCTTTAAGCACAATTGAGCTTGAAAAACGTGCCTCTCGATACTTCCATATGAGCTCCGAGCACACCATGAAGGTGATGAGCCGACTGTTGACATTGCTTTCAATGTTGTGATTGTTTATTCTTTGTCTGTTCAAGTTGATTATATGTAGACAATCGTTGGCAACTCCAACTTTGCAAAGAAAATTATTATAAATGGCCTATCCTCTCTGCCCTTTCCATAATCAATGTTATTGCACTTCTAACCAGCAGAAAGCACATCGTGTTTTAATAAAATTTTAGGCTTTTTAATCACCACGGTAGGAGAAAAGGGAAGTTTAGACTTTGGGGCCATACCTTTGTATTGTCTGGGTACTTCACCTTCATTGCCTATATTGGATAGAGTGCAGTGACATCAGTTTCCAGTATATGGAACACATTAAAGGCCTCCTTCACAAGCGAGATAAATTCAAATTTTCCCATGGTGAAAACGAACAAGTTATGTATTTGTGTCACTCTTGAGGGTGCCTAGATTATTTTGTTGGGGCTATCCCTTTTCTTTGTGTTATTTCTCTTATTATGTGACTCTCTTTCTCATAATGCACGAGATCTTCATAATCAATGCAAAGAGATAGGTTGAGATAAGGTTGCCCTTCAAAGTTACCTAGAGCTTGGAAAGAAATTGGTAAGCTCTATATTCTGTCGATGGAGAATCTGGGGACATGGAAGACATTACCTAGCCTATGAAAGGAGGGGTAAACTTCGTGGCTTCAAGACACTATGGAGGAAACTCTAGGAAACCATATTGTAGACTTTGATCAAGTCTGTTTTAAGAGCGCATCTCTTATCCTTGTTGTTCATGTGGTTACCTCTAATAAGTTCTTTGCAAAATAAGAATGTTGTCTATGATTTCTCTACCTTTAATCTTGGAGGAGTAATAATTTATCTTGTGCATGTTATCTTTACCTCCTTGTCACAAATTGATATTTCTAGTTCTAATTGGGCTCCTTTTTGAGACAATTTTTTATTGGTTTATGTAAAAGATTCACTTGATTGTAGCTGGTGCAATTGAAGATGAACATTAGTAAGATTTGTATCACCTAGATGTACAAATATATTTCTCTTGGTTTCTTTCTGATGCTTCAAGAAAGCCATTTACATAACTTAAACAGGAATATACATTCAGCGTTTATTTTCTGGTTCACTCACTTTTTGGCTTGCAAC
Organism: Lumnitzera racemosa; assembly: GCA_024138005.1. Taxonomy (NCBI): domain Eukaryota; kingdom Viridiplantae; phylum Streptophyta; class Magnoliopsida; order Myrtales; family Combretaceae; genus Lumnitzera; species Lumnitzera racemosa. The sequence goes on from JAMXBC010000008.1 coordinate 25,666,832, forward strand.
TCTTACAGGTTGCAGAGGAGCTGTACCAAGCAGGTTTTATAAGCTATCCTCGCACTGAAACAGACAGCTTTTCTGCAAGGACTGATTTGCGAGTGAGTAACTACATCTCTTGTTAGTTTTAGGAAATTACATCTGGTTTCCTGTTAAATACTGATGGACTATGAAAATAACAATATGAAGTTGAAGAGTTGTAGAAACTGAAGAAATTAATTTTGAAGCAATAAAGTCAAATCTTATTCGATCTTGAAGGAAGTATAAAAACATAGGGTCAAATTCAATCATACAAGATTTGACCATTATGGATATATGACTAATCCTCTTAATAAATTTGATATGAAACCAACCTCTATTTTACAGTATCAGCAGGAAGTGAAAAACAAATCTAAAACATATTCTAAATCAAGATAAAATAAAATATCAAAGAAGATATAATGAATATCTATATTTTTCACTCCACCTCAAGTTGAGGAAGTGATATCTGTTATTCCCTATTTGCTTGAAATTTCTAAAAGCCGCTGCTTAGACAATGACTTGGTAAAGATATCTGCCACTTCATTCTTTGGAGAGATATGCTGTAATTGAATTACACCATCTTTAATTTCTAACTTAATGAAACGACAATCCAATCAAACACTTTTCTGCAGCTCATGTTGACTTGGATTTTCAGCAATACTTAGTGTAGATTTACTATCACTGAATACTAATGTGTCTTCAAACATAATATTTAGATCTTGTAGTAATCTCTATAACCAAATCACCTCACAAATCCCTTGTGCATTAGCTCTATACTTAGCTTCAGCACTACTCTTGGCAACAAATGACTATTTTTTACTTTTAAATTACAAGATTACCCCATAGTTTTGTGCAGTAGCTTGATATTGATTTGTAGTTAGACATATCACCTTCCTAGTCAGCATCCCCAGATTCCTCTATATATTTAACACCTGTCTTTTTGATGAGTAAACCCTTACTAGGAGTTTTCTTGATATACCTTAGAATTTGATTTACTCCTCCCATACGGTGTTTAATAGGGGCATGCATTTCTTGACTTATGTAACTGATAGAATAGGCTAAATCAGGTCAGGTAAGTGACAAATATATCAATCTTCCTATTAGTCTATCCATGGGAATGTGATTTCTTTAGCACAACAAAAAATTCTTCCAATTTTGTGGTAAAGGAGTACTCATAATTTTGCAACCCAGATTTCCAGTCTCCATAAGTAGGTCTAAGATATATTTCCTTTGAGTGATGAAGATTCCTCACTTACCTTGGCTACTTCCATTCTTAGGAAAAACTTTAAATCCCCAAGTTCCTTAGTCTCGAACTCCTCTTTGATTTTTCATTTCAATTGAGCATTCTTATTCATATTATCACCAGTGACAATATCATCTACATATACAATTAGAAATTAATCCATCTACTCCTGGTTATGTTCTACCTGATTTTCTTTGTCTCCAAGATGAGTAAGTGTGTCTTTGAATTTAGTGAATGAAGCCTTATGTGACTTCTTTTAAGCCTCAAGGTTTTTTCTTTTTATTTTTTCAGCTTACATCCCTGTCCAGCCCCTTGTTCTAAAGCAAGCCCAGGGGCATTTGTATATAAATTTCTTCCTTGAGATCTTCATTTAGTAAGACATTCTTTACATCCAGTTGATAGAGTAGCAAACCCAAGTTAGTTGCAAGAGAAAATATAACTCCATTAGTGTTTAGTTTTGTTGCTAGATCAAACGTCTCTTCATAGTTGATACCATATGTTTGGGTATAGCCTTTGGCAACTAAGTGAGCTTGATATCTCTACTTCCATTAGGTTTATTTTTTGTCCTAAATACCCATTTACTCTTGCTTGCTTTCTTACCTATAGGTAAGCTTACAACTTCCTAAGTATTATTTTTATAGAGGGCTCTCATTTCTTCTAAAACAGCTTCTCTCTAGTTTGTTCTTCCCATTGCATCTTGCATATTCCTTTGAATGGTTTGTGACTCAACATGGTCGGCTATTTGGACCGATTTCTCTAGGATAGATGCACAATCTTACAAAAGGGATTTAGGCCTTTTTATATACACTTTAACTTTAGGTTGCTCTAAAATATTCCTTAAATTTGGAGCAAAACTGAAGTCGGTTTATGCATAAGATTTCCAGACTGAAGAGGAGCCATAGGAGGTCAGTTGATTGGAGGTATAGAAGGATTATTCAACTCAAATTGATGGACTGTATTGACAGTAATAGGCATACTGGATTGAGGTGATGCTGAACTAGAATAAGAGGATTCTGAGTTGTCAAAACATTCAACAAGAGATTAGGTTGATAATCTTGGCTGAGGAATTGCCCGTCTTGAATATTATGCGACTCAGACTTTCCCCTAGACATGGCACTCAGAGTATGCTTGATTTTCAAGACTCAAAATATCCATGGTGACAAAAACTCTCCTAAGAGAAGGATGGAAGCAGTTGTTAGCTTCTATGATGAAGAATAGCCATTAAACACACATTTGATAACCTTATTTTGAAGTTTATGCCTATTAGGTGTGTTGTTTAGAATAAATATAGGGAAACCAAAGACTTACGAGTTAAAGAATTAAGCAAATGTGACATAAGATAAGATTCAAATACACCTATTGTGTTCTAAAATTAAGAGCCTTTAATAGAACTCGATTAATAAGATAGGTTGCTATAAGGATAGCTTCTCCCCACAAATAATTTGGAGCTGAAGCTACAAACATCAGGGATTTAGTGATTTTAAGTAAATGTCTGTTCTTATACTATGCAACCTTATTTTGTTGAGGAATCCAAGCCCAAGAGCTTTGATGCAATACACCAACTTCTTTAAGATATTTGCTAAAAATAAACGCATTTGAGAAATGATCTTTTCCATTATTGGTGTAAAGAATTTGAATATTTTCTCGAAATATGTTTGAAATGAATTTGTATAATTGTTAGAAAATATGGCAAATATCATTTTTCTTAATTAATAAAAGTAAGAACACCGGATATAGACGAGAATGATCATCGATGAAAGTTGTTAACTATTTATGTCAATTATGTTGGAACACATGAAGGCCCCTAAATATCACTATGATCAAATAAAATGGTCTAGGTGGTTCGTAAGGTTGAAAGTGAGAGGAATTCTTTGATAATATTGACATAATTCAAGCTTCATGCTTGATCACTAAACTTTTTATTTCTAGATAAATTTAAATATAAACAACTCATCTATTGAAAGCTAGGATGACCAAGATGCTTATGGCATAACGTGGCATCTGATTACTAGAAATAGAAACTAAAGACTTTGACTTGTCCTCAACTCTTGACCTAGGACTCATTATAAGATAGCATACGCTGTTGTGTCCTTTAGCATTTCCTATCATCTTCCCTAAAGACTGGCCTCGCAAAACACAATAAGTTGAAGAAAAGCTCTCTGGGCAGTCCACATCTTTAGCTAGTTTACTCCAAGACAATAAGTTATTGGGCGGATTAGGAACAAATAATGTGTTAGATAATTTTAGATTAGCCAAATACATAGTCCCTTTCCCTTTGGCTACAACACTTGCCATTAGCTGCTGAAATTTTGTTCAAACTATCACATGGTTAGAGAGACTCAAATAAATATGAAGAATTACACACATGATCTGAAGTCCTAGTATCAATAGTCCAACTTTCTCTTTCAAATTCTTGACAAGAATTTAAGAAGCTACCTTTTTGAGCAAAGGCAACCAAAGATATTTCGGTCATCTTACTCTTAGTAGGACTTAATTGACTTGTCCTAGAGTTTGTTGGAGCAAAGAAATCTGTTTCATGGTGAGTGTAGTGGTTGAGCTAGTAACAACATGTGAACATACTTCTGCAGTCTGGGCGTTCTTTTAACTTTGATTTCCTTTCTGCCGTTTGTTTACCAGTTGATCTGGTCATCCATGTAACTTCCAACAGGTGTTTTTTGTATAATTGGGTCTCTTACAGTGATCAAATCACTGCTTCTCTTTGTTACTTGTCTCTTATGCAGTCTTCATAGCCAAGGTTGATGTAAGATTGCTCTGTTCTTGAGATGTGTTGGACACCATCACACATCTTCTGCTCTCCTCCCTTCTCACTTCAACGAAAGCCCCCTCAAGACTTGGCAGTAGTTGCATTTCCAACAACCAACCTTGGATTTTATTTAGGTCAGAATTTATTCCTTGTAAGAAGTTAAAGATTCGATCTTTTCCAACACCTTACTATATTTGAGGCTATCTTCTGCACATTTCCAATCCATATCATAAAGTAGGTCCATCTCCATTAAGAGTTAAAATTTCCTTGTATCACCGCAACTCCATTAGAGTGGTAAAATACTCTATAACACTCAAATTTCCTTGTGTTGTCACTATTAGCTTTAGTTCCATGGAGTTTATAAGCCATGACATTAGTCAATATTGAGGAGTTTTTGGCTTTCCATGGAATGAATTTGGCTATTATAGCCTTTAGTGCCTTCGTGGTGCTTGTAAGATAACCGAACTCATTGGCTTTGCGTATTGAAATCAAATTTGTGGATAGTTGAGCTTGTGTTTTGTGATTTGCAATGTGTGATAATTTGAGAATTAGGAGGGGTGTTGTCCTTAACATAGGGACCAAATTCAAGTTTGCTCTAGGGGTCGCTTCTTGTGACTATTGAGTAGAATCAACCAAATTGAATTAGATCTGGTCAAAGAAGATCTAATAGAGCTCTGATACCGGGAAGAAATTAATTTTGAAGCAACAAACTCAAATCTTATTCACTATCAAAGAAGTATATTGGTACATAAGGTCAAATATGATCATATAAGATCTGATTAGCATGCATATACTACCAAATTTACTTAAATGTTGTAAATGTAATAAATCTAATATGAAACCAACCTTTATTCCACAATATAGGTTGGAAATAAAAACAAATCTAAAACATAATATAAATCAGGTCATTTGTCTAAGGTTATCTTGGTGTTTGGTTCACAAAATTGCAATTCTATGGCATTTCTATTCCTGCCTAATAAGGATTAACAAATTTCTTCTTGGAATTTGAATAATTGCCTTTCCTTGGTTCATTTCCATCTTCTACTCATCAAATTCTAACCAACTAACTAAGCCATGGACTAAACCACATGGTGGAACCACTTAACCTATTTGAAGCCTTTCCTTGGTTCATTTCCATCTTCTACTCATCAAATTCTAACCAACCTCAACCTAGCCAACTAACTAAGCCATGGACTAAACCACATGGTAGAACCACTTAACCTATTTGAATTAGCACAATCCATGTGGTAGCTAAACTACCTTGACCATTGAATCATCAAATAACTTGACTATTGAACACTAGATGGAACCGGTTGACCACTTAACCACCTTAACAGGTGTGACTTCACTAATTAGACAATGAACTCACCAAAGCATCTGCATGAGACCATTTATCTACTTGATTGCCACCTGGTAATGAGACTACTTGACCTAAAATGGCTTCAACCAAATCATGTGCTAGTGCATGAGGGGGCTATGCTTGGTGGCTTAGGTTGCATGAGCCTTGGTCATGTTAAGTTCACACGATTTACTCATGACCCTAGTCGTGTCTTGTAGGTTTATAGAAATGGATCTTATTGTGTTCAATAAAGTGGGGTATGTGGAGAGTTTTCGTTAATGGGGGTTAGGTGACTTGGTTCAATTGAGTGACTCAGATTGTTTGGGATTTGGGTGGTTGGGTTTTATGTGGATTGTGGACTGACGTGGCCAGGACCAGGATCATGGCTAAAGTTCGAGCTAAGGTTTTCAAGGGTTTTTGTTACATGGTTTTCGTAATTCATATTTTGGCTTGTTAATTGAGAGAATCTGATGATATATTTTTTTGGGCTTGATTAAAGATAGAATCCTGCTGTCCTTCAGAACACTAAGTTCTTTTGTTTTTAATTATAATTAGGGGGGAAAAATATTCTTCTTTTTATCACCTTTTCTGCCATATAAAAATGCAAAAGTGGCAATTTCCTTATGACTGCTAGTCCTCTTCTCCCTCCTGCATGCATACATTATTTCATAACTGACACAACCCACTACTTCCTAAGCTAACTCTTAGGAATACTAATTGTAGAATACCACAGCCCAACATTGCAATGATCTTACATGTCCAGACACAAGCTATTATACATTACACATCAGACTAAGCACCTGGATGACACTTAAGAAGCTACATAAGTACATACACTATTAAATAAAAACAAAACTAACACAAACAGCTGCTACTAGTACTACAATAGCAGCTCCACATACATGGACACACATAAATTTCAGTCTAACAGTTTTTGTTTAATCTTAAACCTATTATTTATCCATTTCGATATCATTTTATAGTCCAACCAAATACAATAATAGCTATTATTTATTCTATTATTAAGAATTGCAATTCTTTTTCGTGAACCAAACATGCTACGAAGTTTCAACTTGTAAAATCATCAGATTCACAGAACTTCACATGTTCTATATGACCCACAAAGTCTGCACTAGAATTTCTCATGTACTATAATTTTAGGACCTTTATTGTGTTAGTGAGTTTTGATAATATTTCTTCCTTGTTCTCTTTTAGCTGCCAGTGTTGATCCAAATTCTCTCTTTCCTGTATGTGTGTTTTTATTTTCAAACTTTTGCTGATGACAAAGGTACAATAATGTAGGCAATAGTGCAAGAGCATCAAGGGCATCCTGTTTGGGGGTCTTATGCACAAAGGTTATTGGATCCCAGTTCTGGCCTATGGAGGAATCCCAGTAACGGTGGTCATGATGACAAGGCTCATCCACCTATTCACCCAACAAGATTCTCGGCAGGAGAGAGTAATTGGAGTCAAGATCATCATGTAAGTAAATCTGAAATTTGTCTTTTTCCAGCATGCTAATCATCTTACTTTTAGCAATCACATTTTATGTGAGGGTTATTACCTCTCTTTTTCTTCCATGCTCTCATTCCTTTTCCCCACATTCTTACTTTCAATTACTTTTATATTTTGTATCAGAGACTGTATGAATTGGTGGTTCGACATTTTCTAGCGTGTGTTTCACAGCCAGCTGTTGGGGCTGAAACGACTGTGGAAATCGATATTGCTGGTGAGCAGTTTGCAGCATCAGGGAGGACAATCATAGCTGTAAGTTCACTTGTGGACTTCTGAATTTAAGGTTGTCAAATTGGCTCATTGGTTGTGTTTTTAGGAGATTTGCATCGAAAGATGAATCATTTGTGCTGTGCTTGTATTTGTTGTGCCAAGATCCCAAGAATAATAATTGTCTGAACTTCCATGTTTCTTTGGTTGTGCATAGTTGCATATGTTACTGATGTTTTCTTCCTCTGCTGTTCCTTTTCAAAAGAACCCACTTTTGTATTTTTCATGAGATGAGTTAATAATCAGGTGTGAAGCAAACATGTTATAGCTTTTTGAGGGTCATTTCCATTGGATGGGCCCCTTTAAGGCTTTATATTGTTCTTGATTTCTTTGTTGGTGATGGCAGGCCTTGTATTAGTTTTGTTAGCCTGAATATATTTTGTTAGAGGTCTTCATGAATGATATCTTGTGCTTATGCTCATTTTTTTCCTCACATACTGGAAGGCCTGAGTGTTGATGTTTATGCTGCACCCTTTCGGAATGTGATGTTTTGTTAGCTAGTCCATGTCTGTGATATTTCGATATGGAGTTGTCATTAAGCCACTTTGATTGTAGGAGGGCCTGAACTCTGTCATTGGTCATGTCTCCAAGACAGGATTGAGATATGATCTCCTATTTGTAATTCTGCCTAGTTTCATGTTCTTCTATTCAAGTGATAGAGACCAGAGGACTCGAGCAAATCTGATAAAATTTGGGTAAAACAGCACAAACACTATAGCAGAATGCTGAGATGCGATGTCCTAATTGTTATTCTACCTAGTTTTGTGTTCTTCTATTCAAGTAATAGAGACCAGAGGACTCAAGAGCAAATCTGATAAAATTTGGGTAAAACAGCACAAACACTACAGCAGAATGCTCTTATTCATAGAGCTAGAGCTTCTCCTGAATATACTGGAGGGACTACTACTAGTTGACTCGTTATTGACACTCCTAATGTCCTAAATGACGTGCCAAATGGCAACAATGCATTGGATGAATAATACAAAACTCTGAAATTAACATCTAATATCTCCTAAAATCTAACACTAATACCCTGTGAAAGACTTGCTTTGTACTCAAGGCAAAGGAAGGAAAAAAATCACAGCGCTGTCTTGCAAATGCCATGGAGCTACTGCCTTGAAACAGGCTTCTTTCTCCCGTCTCCTTGTGCCTCCTTAGCTACTACCTCCTCCTCCACATAATTTACACTGTCCCTTGTCAAATTGTTGCCACCGATGGCCTTTTGACCACTATATCGTTGCAAGCATCTTCTAAATTGAACGAGGAGCTTTCTTTTGCTAGGTGTGGATCCATTGGATTAGTCGTCCTTTTAAGCTCTGAAAATCATCTATACTCTCATTTTGAAAGAATGCCTCAAATTTTGTCATGGTGCTTAATGCTAACTATGAGACTAATTGGATCTCATTTATCAAATACTAGCAATATGTTTATTTATTGGCTAACCAAACCTTCTTCCTCAAACTCATTTGCTTAAAAGAATTTGGAAGTCCCATTGAATTGGTCCATCCTTGAACAAGCATTGCGTAATCTCTGGTGGCTCCGAACTCTGGAATTGTAATAAAACTTAACTTTCTGGCTCTGAAATTGTGGTCACTCTAATGGAATGGATTGGAGCCATTGAATGATGGGAATTCTAAATATAGATATCTCTTGTGGTCAAGTTGAACTAGGACTAGGTGTAAGTTAGAACAGTATGAAGATAAAGAAAAAGAATAGAAAGTCTAGTGTGAAAGTGCATGTTTCAGAAATGTTTTCAAAAGCCGGTGTTAATAAATAGAAAATGCGTAAGAAACATGCCTTCTTGTATGCTTCCAAGGGCATATACCTCACATGCATTTTCTTTGGATGAAATGTCTCTCAAAATCCTTTTAAAGTTAATGCTTTTGAGTAATTTACTTTAAATGTGTATATTGTATATTTTTTTCTAAATATTTATCATATGGCAACAATCCAATGGACCACTAATACAGGACTCTAAAACTATCATTTAATATATGCTATTATTTAACATACAAAAGACAATCCCCTCAGGGAGAGTGTGGTACCAGGCTTGCTGGTGAGAGCTCTTGGGATTTCGATACGTGAATTTTTGCATCTGAATGAACTTCATTGAGTGACGCCTAGCTAGGCCTGAAACTTAATAATGCTCAAATATTGCCTCCTCCATGAGATTGTCCCACAATAATTTCTTGGTTTCATATTAGGGGTTGCTATTTTGAAACATCTGAAGGATGAGTCTTTTTCTTTAATAGTATTTAATATGATTATTTTCTATTTTTCAGAAGAATTACTTGGATGTCTACCGATTTGAGTCATGGGGAGGTTCCATCATTCCTACTTATGAACCAGGGCAGCAGGTCTGTTACTTTCTATAGTCAAGTAGCTTTCAAATGGCTGCTGTTCTAATCTTTTGGTATTGGTTACTGTGCTTTTTCTCATTTGGACAGTTCACTTACTGGATTCATGATCTTAAGTTTGTCAAACTTAAGTTGTTAGAAGATTGCATTGATGATCTTGTCCTAGGGTGAATGAGGGTGAAAGCCTCAGGATCTGAGTGTTTGTTTTTATTCTATTTTATGCTAAATTTACCTATTTTGTTTAAGTATTTAGGAATATTTAGAGAGAGCTTTAAATCTCATGAAAAACTACTAACGTCTAAGGCTACTTATAAGAGGACCCTAGATCCCATGAAATGAACAATATAAATTTTTTTGGAGAAAATTCTGCTCTGTTCTCCTTTCTTTTCTTTTCTGCATAAATAGACTTTACATGACAGTTACACAGCAGTTACCTGACAATAACCTGCTACTACTGCACAACAAACTGAAGAGGCCCACTAAACCAATATTGCTACGTTTTCTAAGGACAAGTTCAAACAACTACATCTACCTCTAACTAAAAACACAGGGGTCCATAAACCAATCAACAGATATCACAGTATACGCGATCTGACCACCAACAGAAGATCTCACATGACCTGACCCTAAATGCAGTAACTAACAACAGTAATAACAATTTATGGACATAAGGCTAATACACATTACATGAAACAATATAACTTGAATAACGATAAAACAACAACAGCAGCAGCTGCAATTCATGAATCTTGATTGGATTAGAATGTAATACACGTGTAATTTTCTCTCCCACTATAGTTGTAGAAGCTTGTGAACAATTATCTTAACCTTCTTCTCTTAGTGAGAAATACTCGGAGGGTTTTAATGTTACTTTTTGACAAGATTCAATAAAGCGAGGTGGAATGATAAAATGTGTTCTTTATGTGTCATCAGCACAGCATTTCATGGGCTATGATCTAGGGGTGATTTTCCGATCCTGTTCATTCTTTTTTGTAATTGTATTTAGTGTTTATTTTTTAATTATTTTAGGGTTAAGGGATCCTTTTCAATTTGGCTTACTGACCACATAACCAGTTGCATGGTTGATATTTTTACTGCCATATGAAATCAGTGACAGATGAGGCGTCTTGGCTCATTTGCAAGAAAGTAATGTTGAAAACATGTAGAAAATCTCTTTGGTGTTTTCATATGTTTGTTGCTTGTCTGGTATTGACATTCTTGACATGTTTTAATTTGTGCTATATTTTGAAATCACTATGTCTATCTTATTAAGGCTAATCTTATATTACTCAAACTGATAACTATCAAAATCAGTGCTGTGATTTGAACATAGTTTCTTCTGTTATCTTTCACTTTTTTGTTATACTGGTAAATTGAATTGGAAAGGAGTATAAAGATACTGGTCTTAGAGATAAAAACCTCCGGAAGTTAATCATGCAAATACTTGCTGGGTTACATGCTTCAAGCCTTCAACATCTTGATACATTTTCCTTCAAAATCTTGATTCATTTCACCATGTTAGTTCAAGAAGAATGACCTGGATAAGTGTTCATATTTGCTGATGTTTTTGCAGTTTATCCCAACAAGTTTGACTCTTGATTCAGGGACAACTAGACCTCCACCACTCCTAAGTGAAGCTGATCTGCTGACTTGCATGGACAAGGCATAGTAAACCCATCCTTTCAGCTTGAACTTTGATGTGCTTTTTACTTTTCGTTGTTCAAGTATTTGTATTCACATGTCCAAGTGTCGAAGATGATCAATGGAAGATGGATATGATAGAGTATCTTAATACTCCTCTATACATATGAATATGTACATCTACATAAGCTGATCCGACAGGATTCAAAGCAAGTTCTAGAGGTAGAGAACCTTAGGTGGGTAGGCTGCATGAAGTGGACCTTTTATTTATTTATTTATTTTTTTGCCATAAAGTGGACCATTTAATTAAACAGGTGTGAAACCGGTATGCATGGGAGTGGGGTTTCCCTCTTAGATGCCATGTTAAACTTCATTTTGTTAATATATTAAGTGTTGATGTGATGCTAGCTAATTTATGAAAAAGCTTAATTTGATAAAAGATGCTTAAGTGTTTAAAACCATAGCTGGTTGCAAAGTTTTATATTGACATTTTTTTTTTGGGCTTTCCACTCAATTTTCAGGCAGGCATTGGCACAGATGCAACAATGCATGATCATATAAAGAAGCTGCTCGATCGATTTTATGCAATTAAGGACCAGAACACCCGTTTTTCCCCAACCAATCTAGTAATTATTCTTTGTACTCGTTTTTCTTATTTCTTGTTTGTTAAGCTATAGTTATTTTGGACATACAAGCAATTTATAGAAATGGCATGGTCTTGAAAATCTTAGTTGGTGTAGTTTTGAGAAGAATTTTCTGTATATATTATTGACTCAATAGGATACCTGATTATATATACAAGATAGGATCTAAAAGAGGAAAGCAAATATTATAAGAAAAGCAAGAAAATAAATACAAATATCCTACTATACTAAGATATACATTCCTATTCTATAACACTCTCTCAAGTTGGAGCAGAGATATTGCTTATGCTTAGCTTCTTACAATGATAATCAACCTTAGGCCCATTTAAAGCTTTTGTAAAGAGATTTTCTAGTTGTTCGCTATTTTTCACATATCCTGTAGAGATCAAGCTTTGTTGTACCATCTCATGAAGAACGGTCAATTTTAATATGTTTATTTCGTTCATGAAACATGAGATTCGATTCAATATAGAGAGTAACTTGGTTATCACACCATAGCTTTGCTGGCATTGAAACTTTAATTCCAACTTGCTCACATGTAGACTGAGCTATATCTCTATATTCTGATTTTGCAGTTGATCTAGATACAACATTTTGTTTTTTACTTTTCCATGAAACTAGATTACCGCTAAAGGAAACAAATCGAGCCCAATCTACATATGAAGAACATTATATGAGAGTGACTATGATACTTGTACAATATGACACATCTAGGAGCACTTTTTAAATAGCACAAAATCTGTGCCAAGGCAGCCTGATGATGAATTGTTTGGGAAAACATAAATTAACTCATAATACTAACAAAATACACAATATCGGGTCAAGTTATTATGAGATAGTTCAGCTTCCCAACCAATCTTGTATACCTTTTAGGATCTTTAAATAAAATCTCTGTCCTTAGTGAGTTGCACATTAGGAGGAATTGGAGTATTGCAAGGTTTTGCCTTTAACTTTCCTCTTTTTTTTTTTTTTTTAACAAATTAAGCAAGTATTTCCTTTTAGATAAGAAAATATCTTTCTTACTCCTCATTCCTTCAAAACCTAAAAAATACTTTAGACCCCAAATCCTTTGTTTGAAATTGATTTTGAAGAAAATCCTTCAAAGATGATATTTCTACATTATCATTCCCAGTGATAATGATATCATCTACATACTCCACAAGAAGGATAATGCTCGATGGAGAAAGTTTACAAAACACCAAATGATCAGACTTACTTTTAGTCATTCCAAAATTTTCAACTACTTGATTAAGTTTGCTAAATTGAGCATTGGGACTTTGCATCAAAACATATAAAGACTTTTGAAGGTAACAAACTTTCCTATTCTCTTCCTAAGCAACAAACCCAAGTGGTTGCTCCATATAAACTTCTTCCTATATATTGCTATGTAAGAAGGCATTCTTTGTGTCCAATTAGTGCAATGGCCAATCATGAGTTGTTGCCATAGACATGAACAAATGAATAGACGTTAATTTAGCTATAGATGAGAAGGTATCAGAATGATTGACACCAAAAGTCTGAGCATAACCCTTAGTAATGAGATGGGCTTTAACTTGAGCTATAGATCCATCGAAATTCACCTTAACCACAAATACTCTTCTACATACGATAGCCTTTTTTCCTGTAGGTGAACTCACCAAATCCCAAGTAACATTATCATCTAAAGCATTCATCTACTATATCATTGTTGCATCTTAGCTTGAATGAGATAAGGCTTTATGAAGATTTTTGGGAATAGATATGTTATCTAAGTTAGGAATGATAAGTAGTTATTCCTTAGCTTGAGGGGGGTTGTTGGAAATCATGTTGTATTGAAATATTAATCTTGGTTTATTTTCTCATTATAAAATAAATTAGTTTCTTCTAGAAATATTAATTTTTTTTTTCTAGATGTATTAGTTAAATAAATGATGAGGTTGGTGTCACCTACTACCCTCTATCATGTATTTTGAGGTTCTTATAAGTTGGCTCTCCTTTGTACTCTTCTATGTGAAAAGTGATTCATTCCTTTCTTCCACAATATTTATATTGTTTCATAAATGCAATAAGTTGTTACTACATACTATATTAATCATCCACAACGAATGGCTTTACTAAGTTGTTGTAGTCATTGATGCATAGAAAGAATATGTTTGAAAAGATTTACAGGTTCAGTAGTAGAACGCTTCAATCTCTTATTATCTACGAGGGGGGATTACTATTTTAATTACCATAATGATCCAAAAGTACTTGCCTTTCTTTATTCCTGGACCCCTATATTTGGGAATATATGAAGAATCCTTGACATGTATAGAATATTCTAAAAAGAGTGCACATATCGGAGAAATATTGTCCTAAGTATATGTTTAGACTATTCTAAGAAGATAAACTAAATTATTGCAAAGATAAGAATAACACTGTATAGATATTCTAAATCTATATATTACTAGTCACCAACAACAATACATGGCACATATTTTTCTTAAACCAATGCTCAAAGAATCATGATCTTCGCCAAATCCTATATTGGATAAAGGTCTTCATAATAAATTACACTTTTGATAACCTTGTGTTTGTTTTTATTTTAAGTAGCTTGTCTAGATTTCCTCTTGTAAGTGATATAAACATGCTGCCTTTGTTTCATATTTCAGGGCGAGGCTTTGGTAATGGGATATGATGACATGGGGTTAGTGATTGCCTTTTGCTAGCAAATATATTGATTATGTTTACTGGATATTTTATCATGTGGGTTTTACTCATTAAATGCTTTAAGGTGCTTGATAGAGTAATAGTCTTACCTATCTTGATGCCATATTATGAACTTCTTGATGTGCAATATAATGCTTCTTGCTATAGTAGTAACTTTCATATAGAAGAATTCTTCTATGAACAAAGTGCTTTCTTACTCTAGGCTCATTTGGTGGATTTTATGGAAATTAGATTACTATCATTTCAAAAGTGCCTTCTTCTCTAAAGCTAATGACGAGGCTTAGGGGCTTGATGGGTGCAATGTGATTTTTTTTTTTTGTAGAAAGTGTGATATGTTGTAGTAGCGAAGATTGAAGTAATGATGCTAGTGCAATTGATTTGTCTAAATTTCTAACCACAATTTGTTGGTTGGGTGATGCAATGTGCTTCAACTCCTAAATTTGCATTAAATCTTAATGGGTTGTGGGGTTTTTCCTAGTATATGTGGTCCTTATCAAGTGGATCCCATATCCTCATAACTATTGGTGTTAGGGATGAACTTTTCTCTTGCATATTGAAAGAGAAAGCAAGGAATAGGGGTTTTAAGCTACATCTAAGATCTAAAAAGGAGAAGTTAACACATCCCTTGCTATGATGATATTATCAACGCACACAATAAGGATCGATCTCTTTTCTTCACAATTTTCCTCTGCGAATAATGTATAATTAGCCTAACTCTGGTTATATCTAAGTTTGAGAAGTATTGAGTTAAAGTGCTTCAGCCATACACGTGGTGATCGTTTCAATCTATAAAGAGATTATCTATATTTACATATTTCTCTTGCTAGTTCTCGATTGAGAAAATGGTTTTTCACATCTAGTTGATATAAAGATCAATTTAAATTTGTTGCCAAAGAAAGTAATATACACACTGTATTCAATTTCGCCACTAATGCAACAATTTCTTCATAATCTATCCCATAGTTTCAAGTAAATCCTTATGCTACCAAGTGATTTGAGTCAATTCGCGCTTCCACCCTCTTTATGCTTTACCGAAAACATTGGCTACCTATTGCCTTCTTTCCTTTAGGTAACTCAACCCTGTCCCATGTATCATTCTTCAATAATGCATTCATCTCTTCTATGATAACCTCTTCCCGTTTGGAATTATCCGTTGCTTCACCCGCATTTGGGCATTATAACTCTTATCAAATTTCATCATAAAAGCTGCAAAATGAGAAGATAATTTTTGATAAGCCATATAATTAGCTATTGGATAATTGATATATGTGCTTTTTCTATGGAGTGCTATTGAAAATTTTGATTCATTGAACTCCCCATTTGTCTCACTATGTTCACTTCTCGCTATAGGAGTTAATATTTTTTCCTCACTTGAATTTTCATTCCCTTTCTCCTAAGTAAATAGTGGCAATGCTTTTATTTTATGTTTTCGTGAATGGACTAGTTGCTCTAGAAGGGGAAAAGAAAAAAGATACTATTTTTTAAAATAATCCCTAAAATAGGATTTGTGTAAAAATAATGCCAAAACTACCGTAGCTGAAATTAGGTTTGCAAAACATGATTATGAAATACTAAAATTGGCTATTGAAAAGCCGATTATCTAGCCTTTAAAAACATTGGTGTTTGGAGTGTAGAGTATAAGCCTTAAACTGACTTTTGGAAACAATTCCAATATAGAATAAAATGATGAGTATAGGGAAATGTGCAACATATTGAACAAGGATTTCAGATAAATAAAAAAATATTAGAGTTCATTAAGAAGAATTGTGCTACTTTAGAAAAGGTAGGTCTTCTTATGCTTGGGATATTAACATACATGAATTTGAAAGTAGCCTATGATCTTATGAGGAACTATTATTACTTGAAAAAGACTATAAATAAAGTTTGTAGCCTTAGTGCTCTTTTAAGAGAATTAGCTAATTGGGTGCAAATAGTTAGGTCCTGCCAAGTATGTGGTTCAGGAAGGCTCAACTCATAATAATTGAAATAACGTTCAAGATTTAAAGAGCTTAGCTACTGCAATTTTCTTGGCTTATTTAATATATTTTAAATTAGGAAGTTGTAATAGGTCTGTCGTATAAATCGATCTAAGTTAGAAACTAGTTATTTTAATTGCTCACATAAGTATAGTTTACACCATATATTTACTACTTTACAGCTTTGAGTTATTTAATTCAGTACTTGTTCGGTATTAACCTATGGTATAACTTTCCAAAATAGCTTTTGAAATATATATATACTTTTTGTGGTATAAAAGCTTGAGAAAAAATAAAGTTTTATAAATAATTTCAAAAAAATGATATAATAAGAATTTATAAAAATTTACAGGTTTACAGAATATAATATAAGTAACAATAGTTGAAAACTAGAGGTTCACTTGAATATACCTTATTGGTTTTTTTAAAAGTTAGTAAAGTCAATAAACAAAATAGAAATTTAATCAATTTGTTTTGAATCTTATTCTGTGACCTTATTCTTTACTCTTTTGAAACTTAGACTAATACTGTTATATCTACTAGAGAAGTTGTAAAACAATTTTAGGAGAATGAATGACAACTTGAGTAAGTGGGATAGAGTTAACAGCACATATCTAATACCTAGCAATTAGGGTTTTCAAGTAAGATTAGTTAGATGCAATGCATGTTCAAGCATATGCTATAGCATGATATTGTTTGATTTATTGTGAAATTAGAAAAATTGTGCCCACTCTAATTTAGTTTGAGGAGTAACACCACGCACTTCGCAAATTGAAACCAAATCAAGGCTTGTGTAATAGAGAAACACGCTTTGCTCTAATCTAGCTTATGTAGTAGATTAAAAAAAAAGCTACGCCTGTTCTAATCCAGCTTGAGGAATGATACCGCGCACTTTGCAAATCGGAGCCAAATTGGAACCAGGACTTTATTTTGAACTACTGTCCTCAATCTTGTCGTGACATCCTTTTCGGTCACTTAATTTGATTAAGGGTTGGGAGAGGACAATTTCAATTATCCTTATCGAATGGTCTGTGTTTAGCTCGAGAATCTTAATAATTCTCTTAGTAGGTTGCGATATATGTCCGGTTAGAAGTTAAGTTGAGTTTTAGTTAGATTATTTTTGAGGTGATTAAGTAATTTTAAACGGTTCAATTAAGTAACATTATCAAACAATCAATACATAAAATCCTATGCTCTAAATAGCAAAACATTATTCTACTGCATACGCTGTATACGTACACGCAATTAACTTATAATCATAACCAAAACATATACTAAGGTCTTCAAATATCCTTAAATAATACTTTAAAGTGTGGCGAATCGCTGATCCCGCTTACTTGTATATGCAACACTCAAGAGTTCTAATAGTTGGTTTTGTCCACTTTAATTGTTCACTCTAAAATATATAATATAATTGCTTTTGTCTTACTAAATGAAGTAAATGAGTTCATTTTAATAGTTTAAGTATGATTATGACTTATCTTTAACAAGTCGTATAAACTTGGTATTGGGGCATTTGCATAGCAATTTAAAGAAAGCCTAATTGTGCAATTATCATCTAGCTAATAGACATCGTTGTTATGTTCACTATTCAGTTGGAGATTAAGTGTTCTTATGGCTTTGACTGGCTTTAAATTTCAAGTTGGGTATTAAGACTTCTGCTAAACTCACCCTACGGTGTTTTAAACCGTTTTAGATTTTGACTAGACTGGGGCCAGTTGGTTACCGATTACAACTTCCTTTACGGTGTCGTATTCATGTTTTCCTTGTGTCACTCTTAATAAAGTCACATGGGTCCTTTCTTATTTCTTTAGATTTGCCTAAGGAATTGTCTTTTGATGATTTGGCTGATTGGGCCTATCCTCAACAAATTCTGAGTAGACATTTTCAAGTTCGAAATAGTTCACAACTACCACAAGTTTTGTTGCATTAGGAAGGACAGATGGTACGTGATACTTCTTGGATGGATGTTGTTCATTTTAAGGATCGGTTTCCTGATTCTGTCCTTGGGGACAAGGACACTTCTCTAGGGGGAAGTATTGATACAACTCCTAAACCCTCTAAACCTTTGTTACATGTATATAAGAGGCGTTAGTGGAGTGTGTGTATTGTGTGTTGTAGTGTGAGTGGTAGACTATAGAGTATGTGTGTGTGTTGTAGTGGCAATTCGATTGTTGTAATAATGTGTAGTGTATGCGTGTTCGGTTTAGTGTGTTGAAGTGGCGGTTTGGTGATATTAGAAGGGTAGAATAATTGTATCTGAGTGTGTGTTATAAATAGTAAGTTGAGGTGGAGTAGGAGTTAGGGAGTTAGTTACTTGTGGAAATTAGAAACTTGAGTAGGAAGGATTCTATTCCTTGTACTTTGTTGCAAGAGGCTTGTGGAGTTACCTACGGGTGTCTAACTTCACAAGATTTCTATTGAAGAACAAGTAAGTGTATCGATTTGATCAGTAATTGTAGAATATCATAGTATTGTGAATCCTAAGTTGCATCAATCGTGCACTCTACTGGAGTGGATTATGGAGCTAGCACCAATTTGTTGGATCTCCTAGAGGGCTTTAGAAAGTTCAAATCTGGCTCTTTTAGGAAAATTCCAGCAGTAGTTATTTACTACATTTGGAAAGAGATGAATCTGAGATGTGTGGGATCTCATCCTACTCCAGCTCTTGTTTTAGCTTAGGAATATTTTGAATTTTTTTGGTTGTACAGTGAGCTTTCTGTGTTACCAAGTTACTAATCCACACTTTTTTTTATTTGTGGTTGTGGATTGTTAACTTGGTATTTTCTTGTACATTCTAGCTTCTTTGCGTCTATAAAATACGAAAACAACTGACTTTACCCAAAAAACAATTAATACTACACCAGTCCTAACTATACTACAACGTTAATTTTACCAATCTACAACTTCAATTCAACCACATAAATCTAAATTTTCTTACATAAATCATCTAATATTCACCTAATTAGAATAACTTGAAGGAATAAGGAAATTTAAAAAACTTCTTGGTTCGGTCATACTTCCAATGGCATCTTAACTGAATCCTTAGCAAAGTAGTAGTTTACAGTGAGCAACATTGGAATGATAGATATCCATTCCTGTACTTGGGGTGAAGTGTAGGAGAATTAGAAATATTTTATCCTTAATTTTCTCTGATTCATGTGTCTCTTAGAGATGGAAATGAGTGAGTTAAATTTGCTATATTATCTTTCTTCGATAGGATATCAAATCAGTAGGATTTGGATCTAGAGAATTCTCTCTTTTTATTTCCTAGATGAGCAGATTTGTATTGATTAGTAAGATTTGTAACCAGATGTACTCTCTACCTGAATATATTTATACATTACCAAGCTGAATGATAAATATACAAGAGAATTCATTTGAAAATTTCTTCAATTGCAAATGTGTTGGATTAGTGAAACTTGACAAGATTAATAAATGGATCACACTTGTTTGGACTCGGTAATAAACATTCCCAGTTTACATCCAATCCTCTCTTTAGTTTCTGTTAAAATAAGTAATGATGTCATAATAGTTTCTTTGCAGGTACAAACTTTGGAAGCCAAATCTGAGATCGATGATGGAGTTTGATATGAAAGCAGTAAGCGAGGGTGGCAAAACTAAAGCTGAAGTTCTGGACATGTGCTTGCAGCAGATGAAAGCTTGTTTCTTAGATGTAAGATTATAACTAACCCTGCTTCTTTTGGTAAATGACTCTAAGAACTATGATTCCATGTACACCGTGGCCTAGAGTCCATGGTTTCAAGACACCATTGCTTAGAATCCTAGTAATGTTTTGATTTCTCTGGGTTCAAAAATAATTGTTGCCAATACTTTCTGTGTGGATGATGTGGAGTTGATTTGTTGTTTTACCGGTATTTTGCTAAAGAAGTAGTTCATCTATGTAATTTATAGAGCCAGTTAATGGCTTAACAATGCTGGTAATAGGTACAGTTGTTTCTTACTAATGGGTTGCTCTGGTCTCACCACTCTGTTCATTGCTACAATGTGCTATTTGTTGAATCCAATGGTCATGTTTTAGGACATACTACCGTTTTGCTTATCCATGTAAACTACCATTTTGCTTGTTAGTGTAAACATGAATGCAAGAATGAAGTTATTGTAACAATTGTTATCGAAGGTGATAGCATGACTTAGTTTGATGAAACCATTCTAAATAAATGAACAAGTTGTAATAAATTGTGATACACAAGCTGCTCTTCATACCTTTCTTGTAGGCACATTGTTAAGATCTAGTCAAGGGATAATTTAATGTGATTATGATAATGTTTCTACAAGATTTCCTCCCTTTCGTGGTTTGAATTTATGATAATTAGGATTTTGAGGGCTTGGATAGAGACAACCCCTCAATATCTTGAACAATGAAGTAAAGGATAATAATTTGGGCTTGTGTGTATTACTCGTTAAGGATATGTATATAAGCCACATTCTAACTTAATAAAATAGAAGACTCATATTCTAGAAAGTAAGAGGCTCTTAGAATATGTTTATAAAGGGGTACTTGGTATAAATATCCATGCTAAGCACCCTTCTCTTCTTATAATTTGTACCTGTGAACAGGCACCTTCACTTAAGGGAGGTGCTTTATAAAGAACCGGTTCTCTACTTTACTTATCCTGACATAGTTGATTATGTGGCAAATGTGTCAAGTGCTATAATTAGATAAATGAAATGAATGGGTATAAAATAATTAAATAAAGGTGAAGAATCTTTTTTTAAAGTACCATTTTATAAAGTGAAGAGGTGTTTTAGGTGAAAAGGTACTTAAAAGGCTGACGTGGCATTCTAAGCACCTTTTTTAAGAATCTCTTTATAAGCGTGCTCTTAGTTTTGAAATTAGCACAAGTGAAATCTGACCTATCAAAACTTCCTATGATAATTGAAAGAAGAATTTATTAGTTTTTGTTCTATTATTTTTCTGTCGTCTTATTTAGTTGTATGTGGGTATGCTCTGGGATTTGTTGACATTTAATTTTTAGAGTAGATGAACACAATTCACCAGGTGGTAGGTGTGAAAATGTTGTTACCAACCATGTAAGGTCTCCATAAATTGTACCTCTCAAGCTTTTTTGAATTGAGCTTTTTCTCCACATTTTTCTTCAATAATGTTTATTGATGAATGAGTCTAACTACCTTCCTAGATACGTTTGTGTCTGAATGTATGACCATGTACAGACAACAGATGATATGCCACTGCTAATTGCACAATATGAACGTCTACAAAACCATGGTGTGATCTTCTGAATGTATGACTGCCTACAGACAACTGGTGATATGCCACTTTGCTGGTTTGGCACAACACAAATGTCCATAAAACCAGGGTACCAACTTCTGATGTGTGACGAGCTATAGACAACCGGTGATTATGCTGCAACTTCACCCTCATCCCATCCTACTTCTTAAAAATTAGTTTTCATGTTTGTATCTTACTATTCATATCATTTTGTGCTTGTCGTACACTTTGAAGCCTCAAATAGACCTTTTCCCTTCAAAGAAGAGCCTGATCAATGGCATGTAATTTATTTGTACTTGAGATATAGGATAAGGGACAGAGGAGGGCTGATACACTACCAGAAATGGGGTCCTATTAAGGGAGCTGTGAATTAAGGGGTTATAACGGTTGTCTGCCCATAGAACACATTTGATCAACAACATTGGCCTAAATGGACAAAACGCTAAAAGCTTATCTCCATGATACGATTAACCACTTACATATTACTGTTTGACTGACTCAGGTAGGTGGAGGAGATGCCGAACTTTGTCCCGCCAGATGAATCAACTTCATAACCAAGCAATGATCTGCCCATGGAACACATTTGATCAACAACATTGGCCTAAATGGACAAAACACCAAAAGCACATCTCTATAATACGACTAACCACTTGCATATTACTGTTTGACTGACTTAGGTAGGTGGAGGGGATGCCCATCTTTGTCCCACCAGATGAATCAACTTCATAACCAAGCAATGGACATTGGATTGTGGTTGCTAACAATGGACTAAAGTAGAACCCATGTAGGGAAACAATCTCAATATAGAAGCCTTGTGCAACACTTGCAACTATGTGTAGATCAGCTAAACGAGGAAATAAGTTTAATTAGAAAACTGATCCACTATCATCACCAATTTTCCCATGAAATTGCTCAAGCCCTTCCACAAAATTCATGGAGATGTCACCCTAAATATGAGCTGGAATGTCAAAGGTTTTGAATAGATTAATAGTATGTGGAGCCTCATCTTTGTATCTATGACACCCTAGCACCACACCCACTCTTCCATAGATTTTATCCCTTGCCAGTGGAAATCAGCTTGCATGCACTGAAGCATCTTCTAATTGGCCTCACAGCCCTATTCATGTAAGGCAACCATTGTAAAGGGATATTACATGGATTAGGCAGCAAAAGTAGAACTTGATGAGGGACAAACAAAGTGTATTTGCACACTTGGACTTAATCCTACAAAGCTATTCTTCACTGTCCTCATGGAGCACTTGTTTACCAAGCTTGGTTGATGGAGTTCTTATCTTTGTAATATAAGATGTTAGCTTGGGTATCTTGAATTGCTGTTGTTTGACTGTACATCTTAATCTTGCTATGGGCTTGAGGAAGATGCCTTTCAAATTCTTTAACTCCCAGATTGATCATAGAGACCATAAGGCTAGTGTGTGAGAAGTCTAGAATAGCCATGTTAAAGGAATGGCAATCTCTCAAGTAGTCTCTAAGTTGAGATGTCTCAAGAATGAATTATGTAAACTTAACAATTCCCATTTATGTGGAGTTTTTGAGAGAGTACATTGCTCTAAGGATAAGTTGCATGAATGTCAGGACTTCAACAAGAAATATCCTGATCAAGCAGATTCAGAGCTAGAGAAAAAGCTTTACAAAGAGTTCTATAAATCAAAAGATTGAGGTGTAGATGCCATAAACTGAGAGATCACAACTCAGCCTTCTTTTATCGTCCTTCAAAGCAAAAATCTCATAAAGATGGGATACACTCTTTATTGGATGAAGATGGTTCTCCCATTACTTCTCCACCGAGTTGAAAGCTCAAGTGATAAGTTACTTGGAGAAGTTGCATCAGCGTAATCTTCCTTCTCATAGGATTTGGTGGCAAAGTGAGTATGGCGTGTAGACAAGGATGCACTTGTTAAACCAATTTCAGATCGAGATGTCAAGGATATTTCTTGGATGATGCAAAGGACAAGGCCCTTAGTCTTGACTTGTATAAAGCTTATATTTTCATTAGCATGTGGGATGTGATTGTCCTAAAAATTTGGAAGCTAAAGAGCTAAGGTTGTGGATAGAGCTGCCTTCAACATCTTAAAGGATGTCAACACCTAACTGCAATCCAAGCAGATGAATGCCTCTTTAGTAGATTTGTCAAGGGATGGGCAATAATTTTATAATCTTTGATAAACCTGCAGTAATACCTCACTCATCTAACAAACCCTCTTGAAATCTATATAGATTGAGGTACATGCCGATCCTTTACTGCCTCATTATTATTGGAACTTGCTGATACTCCTGAACCATGTACCCTATGACCCAAGCAAGAAACTTAGGTTTTGAGGAACATTTGGACCATTTGAGAAATAGTAGGTGAGCTCATGGCAAGGGAATAACTTCACAACTTGTTGAATGTGTTCAACTCAAAAGATACAGAGTTATTCTTGGAATACCTCATTAATCAGTGACTGGAAACTGGATGGTGGACTTATTAGACTAAAAGACGTGAAAAGGAATTTAAAATGTCCTTGATTTGTTATGAAAGCTGTTTCTCTACATCATCAAGATGCATGTGGATTTGATGATAACCAGTTTGCAAATCAAGGTTGGAGAAGACATTGTATCCATATAACTCATCTAACTACTCCTCAACCATTGTGCTAGGAAATTTGTCATTTATTGTCATGGCGTTAGGGAATTTGGGCAATTATTGGGGTGAATGAGAACTGGTTCAATGTCCGGGAGCAAATGGATACAATGGTCATGAGCTCTAGGTAGCAGTAACTGTGTTAGCTTCTTAAGTAAATTTTGGAAATCCAACAACAATTTCTCGATTTACCCTTACTAAGTATTCAAGTCGTAGAAGGACTGTAGTTGTGAGCTGTCATTCTTTATGAATTTGACTTCCAAAAAAGGGAGGAAGAACGAAAAAGAAGAAGGAAGAAGAAGAATAAGAGTATTCAAGCCACTCAAGGCATGCACCTGTTTTGTGGAGTTAAAATTCTTACCCTGCTAAAGCATCTAGGACAGTAATTGAATGGAAGTCCCACCATATGAGTCCAATGACTCAAGCCATTTCACCCTCATAGCTTCATCAAATCCCATCAATGGAATAATATGTAGGTTCATTTGAATCAAGCCTCACTAACTCTTATTTGTACCTCTTCACATCTACTACTTGGAAGTTTCTAACAATTCATCCCCAATGTACATCTTCACCAGGGCACCATATATGGTAGTCTTAGATGTGTAGTCTCTCACTCACGGATGAAGTTATGGATACTCCCATAATCCCCTAAATTCTATAATGAAATTTTATAACATAGGCCCGTAATTACATGATTTTGAGCTCCCCTACCCTAATGATAGCTTTTAATAAAATCTTAAGCTCTGCCACATGCTTCAGCTCCTCTGTATCCTCATCTTCCTCCTTTAAATCATACCAAAGTAGCTTCATTCAATGATGTCCTCAGGTGAAGGGTCTGTTGTGATAGAAGCATAGGCCCTTGGCATGCCTCTCCTATTCCCACCTTACTCAATCGGCAGAAGCAAGGACCCATATAGGTTTTGTTCCTACGCTTGCAGTAATTCTAGTTTCAATCTTTAGATTCTTAACAATGCCCATGGCATTTCCTAACAAATCTAACGGGACTTTCCAACATTTCCCATCTCTATAGGTGCAGTTTCTTTGTCCCCCTCTCATAAGCATTAGCTAAACTCATCATAATGACATAGTTAGGTGTCTTTTGGCTATTGACATCAATTGGAGTTACCTCTGTTAAACCTGCCTTGAATATAAACAGCTGTAACCAGCCGTTGGGGCCCCACATTGGGCACTCTAAATGTAAACTCGCGAAATCTCCTTCAATAATCCATTATTCTTGTCCAGTTTTCTTTCATTAGCTCACCCAATGGGTTATTCACAATGGCAGTTTGAATCTCAAATCAAAGAGGTGTTTCAAAATTTCCCATGTCAAATGGGGTTTCTCTTGTTGAACTTTGTAACACTACAAGTGCACGTCACCCATAAGAGTGAAGCAAGCTAACCAACCTCATTAACTTTTGGCACCTCAATTGTTGGATTTGCTCGCGTCTGTTCCACTAGCTAAAAAGATCTTCGGCACTATCGAAAGAGAGGAATTCTAGCCATGCTTAGCATGACTTGTCCACAGGCCTTCCTGCAATGTTTTATGTGGTGGTTTGTTGTATGGCTCAATCTTGATAATTGCTCGCATGCCAAGGTGCTGGAGTTTTTGTGTGCATTTGTGCAGTGGATTTGGAAGGGCTATGGTTTGCCCATTGGTTGAAATGATGCCATCACCGATTGTGCTGTTCTCGTTGTTGGCTGGGTGCGACATTTTTGCTCCATATTGGAGCTGAATGAGTGTGTGCAAGATTGCCTTCTACATGTTGTCATGGCCTTATGCTCTGCCTTTTCTTTCTCTTTTTGCTTGGATCTGTTTGACAAAGGCAGCGAATTTCTTTTTCAAACTTGGAATTACCAATTACAGGCAGCTCGTATAGAAGTTTGTGTGGAGCATGTGTCATGGATCTGGTCAAGGGTCGATTTTTCATGATTAGGATTCATTTTTGTTAGGAGTCATACTGTTATTGTAGGAACCTATGGTGCTTTGGGTTTTTGAGGATTCATTGAGAAATAATTTATTAATCTCTTGAAAAATAGAGAAAAAGATAATGAATCTGTCTTGTGTATCATTACTCATATAAAGGTGTTTACAATAGCTGTGTTCTCACTCAGCAAAATAAAAGACTTCCTGTTGTAAAAATAAGTAGCCCATAATAATAAAAGTAACGTAAGCGAATCAATATCCATTAAGCCTTCCTACAGCAATGTTTCCTGATCAATGAGTACAGTAATCTGAGAGCTGAAAATGACATTGTGTATGTTTCTATCAGTTAATTGTTTGATTTTATTGTATAATCTATTGTAAAACTGTGCTCATTGAGTTGCAGATTAGCCATGCAACATCTGTTGTCTCTGTCTTCAACCACTGTACAATGTTCAGTGGGTGCAATGGGAACTGGGGTTAATCTGCATACTTTTTTTTCATTAACATTATTGGGATGGTATGCATGTTGAGAACTTTTGCTCCTGCTTTGGACTGTCATTTCCCTTGAGCAAATTTTCTGCCTCATATTTCCTTATTTCATGATAATTTCAAATGTTTCTCAACTCTTGGTTTATAAATTTTAAATTGGAGTCCCACACACGAGGAAAACTAACCAAAAAAAAAAAAAGGGTACTGTAGTGGAAACCTCGTACATGTGTGAGGAAGAAAAATACCATGATATCTGGGATGTATATATACGTAATTAATGTGTTAATATTCTTGAAGTGAATTTTGGGCTGTGGATGTGCTGGGTATAGTGGAAAGAAAAATTCGATATGCAAGAATTAATAGATTTGTGAAAATCCTATAATGTGAAAAATCCTACTGCTGGTAATTATTGTGACCATGGGTTAAATATCTGTAGGCCAGATTAAATAAGCAAAAACTTTTGGAAGCCATGGCCCTCTTTTTTGAAAGGTAAATTCCACATCTTTGTGCATCGGATTGCTTAGAATATGCTGTTCTACCCCACCCAATCGATTTGCAGATCCAATAATGCTGTTAGAGCTGAGCAACATGGAAATGTCGTTCGTCTTTGTGGACTTTGTCGAGAGTCTAATATGGTGCTTAAGCAAAACCGGGTAATTAAGTTTGCTGTATTAATCATATACTGTGCCACTTTATTTGTTGTCCTGATCACATACATTGCCATGATATATATATCTTCTTTATAAAAATGAACAATGATCATGCCTGAAAAGTATTACTGTCTCCTTATTTAATTGCCTAAAACTATATGTATGTACTTGCAAGCATGTGTGTATTCTTAATGCAAGGGAATAACTGAAAGAAAGGTGAACAATAATCTGAGAATTTGAGGATGGGAACTCCTGTTCTAACAGAAAAAATTGTTGTTTCAATTGACTAATCCCAGGCTGAATGAAGCCAACTCACTGTAGTAGAAGTTAGATATAAATTGAAGTAAATAACTCCACCCCTATAAAATTAACACAAAGAAAGGAGGGGGAAAAAACAGAGAGAGAAAAAAATTGCATACCACTATATTGGATGTGAATAACGGTGCAATATTTTCTTTTAGGGTACTCTTAATTTTGTAGGTTAAGTAAGGTTGGTGCAGTAATAGTTGTTACTATCAACTATGTTAGGGTTGTCTATAAGTAGATTCTCTTATGCACAAATTGATTTGTGATTCAAAAACAATTCCATATTAACATTTATAGAGAACCCATGTGTGTGGTAAAATCTGTCACATTAGAATACATGAGCCATCAAATGATTGAGGGCTCCCAAAAATTGGGATTGAATTCTGAACCTAACTCAAATATGTTACTTAGCACAAGGAACAATTACCTAACCCCTTCCTCTTGTGGCTGGTTTAGGTTTCTATTTGATTTCATAAGTACTAGTGAGTGACATTGCATATGCATGTTCCTGATAAGGATTATAGTTTCTGCTTTTGCGTTCTTCTTTAAATCGGGAATTTTGTTATGCTTCCTTGATCATAGGAAGCTGTGTCCAAGGACCCGTTTCTTTGTACCATTCCATTTTTTCAGAAAATGCCTTGATTTTTTTTTACCTGTATTTCTCATAAATATGTGCAGTTTCTGTTACCAGATTGTACTCAATTGTATATTTGATTCTCAACAGGATGGCAATTTTATGGTTGGCTGTCTTGGGTATCCACAGGTTAGTTACTGTAGGTAAAAGTAAAATAATGATATGTTTTTTGTACATACAACGAGTGATATATATACAGATAATGTATTCCTACTAACCCCTATTTAAAACTACATTAATTATACTGTTTAGTAAATATAATATTATTTAAATGCTTATTCCTATTCTATAATACTCTACCTCAAGTTAGAGCATAGATACTGATTATGCCCAACTTGTTACAGAGATAATTAACCCGAATTCCATTTAGAGCCTTTGTAAAGAGATCTTGTAGTTGTTCCTCAGTTTTCACATATTTTGTAAAGATCAAATTCTATTACATTTTCTCTCAAACAAAATGATAATCAATCTCAATGCATTTAGTTTATTCACAAAACATAGGGTTTGATGCAATATGAAAAGCAGTTTGGTTATTATACCACAATTTTGTTAATATTGAAACTTTTAGTCTAATCTCAGTCAATAAATGATATGTCCACAATACTTTACATGTAAATTGAGCTATAGTTCTATATTCTAATTTTGCACTAGATCTTGACACAATGTCTTGTTTCTTGCTCTTCCAAGAAATTAGATTTCCTCTAAAGAAAACAAAATAACCAGTAATTGATTTCTGATTGGTCTTAGATTTAGCTTAATCTGCATCTAAAAAACATTCTATACAAAAGTTACCATAATTCTTATACAATATACCTCGTCTAGGAACTCTCTTCAAATAACACAAGATATGTTCTAATGTAGCTCATTGGTGAATTATTAGAAGAAACATAAATTGACTTATAACACTAACAAAATATATAATACCAAGACGAGTTATTGTAAGATGGTTCAACTTTCCCACCAACTTTCTATACCTCTCAGGATCATCAAATAAATCTCCATCTTTGGTGAGTTGTATGTCAAATGGCAATGGAGTACTATACGGTTTTGCACCTAGCTTTCTTGTCTCTTTGAGCAAATTAAGTATATATTTCCTTTGAGATAAGATGATAACTTTTTTTCCTCCTCATCACTTCCAACTCTCAAAAAAATACTTCAAAGGCCTCAAATCCTTTGTGTGGAATTGACTTTGGATAAAGGTTTTCAAAGAGGATATTCCCATATGATCACTTTCAATAATAATGATATCATTTATGTGGACAATGAGAAGGATAATACTAGAAGAAGAAAGTTTATAAAACACCGAATGATTAGACTTATGCTTGGTCATACCAAACCTTTCAATCGCCTGACTAAACTTGCTAAACCAAGTTCGAGGACTCTGCTTAAAACCATATAATGATTTTCAAAGATGACAAACTTTCTCATTCTCCTCCTAAGCAACAAACCTAATTGGTTACTCTATATAGACTTCCTCCTATAGATTATCATGTAACAATGCATTTTTTATATCTAACTGATGTAATGACTAATCTTTAGTAGTTGTCATTGATAAGAACAAACGAATAGATGTTAATTTAGCAACAGGTGAGAAAGTATCAAAATAATCCATACTATAAGTTTGAGCATAGCCCTTAGTAATGAGATGGGCTTTAAGTCATGCTATAGATTTGTTAGGATTAACTTTAATAGTAAATAGCCATTTACATCCAATAGCCTTTTTTCCTGTAGATAAACTTACCAATTTTCAAGTACAGTTGGCATCTAAAACATTCATCTCCTCTATTGTTACTACATGACAACTAGGATGAGATAAGGTCTCATAAAGAGTTTTAGAAACAGATATCGTATCAAGAGAGGCAATAAAAGAATATGAAAAAGTAGATGATTGATCATATGATATAAATGATAAAATAGAATAGGTACATTATTGTTTACCTTTATGAAGTGCAATCGGTAGGTCAAGATCATTATCAGGTGAATCCAATACTGAAGAAATTTTGACGTTTAGTATACACATGGCAAATTAGTGGAGATGGTGGTGGTACTGGAGGTGATGGTGCTAAGGTGATGGTGGTGTTGTAGATACAACATTAGATGGTTGATTGGTAATGTGATAAACCAATAAGTCATCAATCTCCCCCTTTCTATTAGGAGATTTAGAAGAAGTAAAAAAGGAAGGACAATGCTCTATAAAGGTGATATTAGTAGACACAAGATATTTGTTAAGATCAGGATAGTAACATAGATATCCTTTTTGTAGATGAGAATATCCTAAGAAAACGCATTTTATAGATTTATGATCTAACTTAGTGACATTAATACGAACATCTCAAACAAAGCATGTGCTACCAAATATTTAAGATTCAATAGGAAAGATAGGTTTTGTGCGAAAAAGTATGCTATAAGAAACCCTATCTTGAAGAACTAACGAAGGCATACGGTTAATGAGAAAACAAGCTGTTGAAATAGTCTCTACTCAAAAGTGTTTTGGAACATATGTTTGAAATAGGAGTACCCTCGCTTTCTCAAGAAGATATCTATTTTTTCTTTCAGCTATACCGTTTTGAGATGGTAAATTAACACATAAAGTCTGATAAATAATGTTCTGTTTAGTCATGTAAGTTTTAAATGCCTCAAGTGAATATTCTTTAGCATTTTCACTTCTCAAAATTCACACAAAAGCATTAAACTGAGTTTGGATTTGAGCATAAAGGTAGTAAAGTGAGAAAACAACTTAGAAAGATTTTTTATCAAATAAAGCCAACTCATTTTGGAAAAATCATCAACAAATATAACAAGGTAACGAAATCTAATTTTAGACATAACTAGATAAGGACCGTAGACATTAGAATGCATTAACTCAAAAGGAGCACTTTTTCTTTTATCAACAGGAGGAGCATAAATCTGACGATGGTGTTTTGCAAACTAACATTATTTACATTCCAAAGATGACACACTTTGGAATTGAGAACATAATTTTTTTAAGGCAGAGAAAGAAGGATATCCCAATTGACAATAAGTTTCTAAAGTACATGAGCTAACAAAGGACTCAGGTACACTTACCTGAGTATCTAGTCCATAAAGACCTGAAACATGTCTTTTACTAATAATTTTCTTTGTCATAAGATCTTGAAACAGACAAAAATCACAAAAGAATAATACATGGTGGTTTAGAGCATGGGTAATCTCGTTGACGGATATTTAGATCAAAAGAAAAATTACGTAAACTGAGGACTTATAATAAAGAAAGTGTTGGAGTAGAATGAACAGTATCGGATCTTAGAACAGATGATGTAGAACTATCTGTTAAAGTCATTGGGGAAGAAGAGTTATGTGGGTTACAAGTTGTGTAAAGATTGAAATTATCTATCATCATATGATTAATAGCACCTGAGTCAATGACCTATTGTGAAGAAGAGGAAACAAGGCACTTACTTAGATTAACTGAACTAGCAATAGCAATAGCAATAATAGGGTTAGCTGAACTTTTCAAATTTTCCTGATACTGAAGGAATTTAGCATATTCTTTAGCAAAAATAGTAATTTTCTATTCACCATCCATCGATACCCAAATCAAAGAATCTCATAACGAGAAAACTTCAAATCTTCACAAGAGTAATGAAATAGCCACTAGGATTGGAATCAAGAGACGAAACACATAAACTAAGGAGAAGAAACACCTACTCCGTGCAAGGAAACAAAAGGTAACTAAGCAAAGATGGGAATTAATTTAGATGACATATGAACATGGAAATATATTAGAAAATAAAAAGTCCAAAATTAGAAAATAAGAGAGTACGATTAGAGAAATTAGAGTGATGCAGCAATTTTTGAAGAACGAAGGAGGGAACAAGAAGCGGTCGGCGAGAAAAACAGACGTCACTTATAAGGGTGACCCAACGCATAAATATAAAACCCTAAGTTGGTCATTGGGCAACTAGCTTATGCATTGGTTTGTTGAAATCACCTCCACTATCTCACTATCGACATGACTTGGTTCTAATTTCTTTATTTCTTTTTTTAAGAATAGTGATACGGGTTCTTTTCCTATTTGGCAGCAAAAGAGAGAATTTCTTTTTAATTGAGTTCTGTGGAAAAGTAAAAGAAAGGAAAGAAAAGAAAGGAGGCTTTGATACAATATAGATAAAAGTAAAATAAGTGTATATTGATATGTTTTCTGTGCATACAATGAGTGATATATATAGACAATGTGTTATCACTAACCTATACCTAACACTACATTAATTACAGCATTTAATAAATGTAATATTATTTAAATGCTAATTCCTATTCTAAAACAATTACTTTTCCTTGAAGTTTTTCTTCATCGTCCTTCACAAGTAGGAAAGCCAATCTGGTCACTTGTGATTTTCATTTTTTTTTTCCCAATATGTACAGTGAGAATTGTTTGAGATCATACTCAAACTGGATAAGAATGCATAATTGCCAGGCAACATGGTATTTTTGAATGCTCATTTTGATCAATCATGTCATGCATAGGTCTTTTGGGCAACTACATATTTTGCTTCTGGTGCACCAAACTAATAGGGGAATGCTTTAGTTTTGATGTTGCGTAATTTGAGAAAAATATATTATGAAATGACTTTTTTTGTTGTCTATAGTTGGGGCAAGTGGAATTTAGTTAAGGCTCGTAGAGGAGGCTGCTAAGCAAAAGTTTGGTGGTCACTTTGCTCACGAGTTGGCAATGAAGTGGAAAAAAAACTTGGTGAAAGAACCAAGAAGCAAGTTTAAGGAAGTCGATAGCTGCCCTAAGGTGTTTCTATGGCCAGACTGATTTTACTTCATCTATTAAGCTACTATGAATCCACTAAACCAACAAAAGTAAATTCCATACTGAATTTTGAATTACAGTCCAAACTCAATATCTATGAAACTAAAATTGAAGATTCTATTTTCAAAAAGTAATAATGCCTAGAGAGAGAGAATCCTCTTCCCTTGCTCTGGTCTTTCCCCCTTAAGAGACTAGTTCTCTTGGATAAAAACTTTAAACACACAGACTCCTCACTTTGACCTTTCCAAACATGTTAACCTAAGCTTGTCTACTTATCCTTTGCTTTTTTTCCTCCATTTGTGCCTTTTTGTTAGTTGCTGGTGTTTTGTTATGTTTTTTAAAGTTTATTGGGGTCTTCTTTGTTGCATATTTCTTCTTGTTTCTCTTTGTTTATCTTTGGCTGGAGCTTCTGTTTGTGCTCTGTCGCTGGTTGTTTCACTATGACTCTCAAAACCTTTATACACCACTTTTGCCATCCCTCCTAGCTTCCTAGGTTATCAAAAAGCTTGGAAAAGTGCCTTATTCATTTGGCCAATAGCTTAGGAAAGTCTAAATTTACGAAATGCCCTTTCCTTTATCTTATCTCGTCTCTCCACCCTATGACTGTACCCTAACTCCCGAAAAATACAGTGAGGGTCATGTGCTGTCCCCTAGTAGGATCTGCCATTCAAAAGAAACCTGTTTTGTCTCTTTGAAACTCTAACCCTCTACCATCAAACCCTAAGAAAAACAAATCCTGATTCTATATCACCGTCAACCTTAGCCTTGCTACCGACTTATAGCAGCATTCCTCTAACCTTTTCTGTCCTCTCCCCCAAGATTGAACTAGTGATTCTATTGCTCAAGCTTTGATCAAAGCAATAGAGGAAGCTGAAAAAGAACAAGCCACCTCTTTGCCTTTCCTTCCTCCTAGCAGATGTCCAAACCATCAGTTCTCTTCAACTTCTTTTGCTTAAGTGGCAGTAGGCTCAAAGATTTTGAGCATAATCTTAACTTTCCCACCCTCTTATTAAAATGGGTGGTGGAATTAGAGTGGTGCCTCTACCTTTAGTTTCACAGATTGGTGAGAAAATTTTGGATATCACCCTTGTTGGATGCTTCTTGGCAGGTAACCATTATTCTTGACAATCCAAAAAATTTCTAGAAGACTTTGGGAGGGAGAAGAACTTCTGTAAATTTTAGTAAATGGTCATGGTTTTTTTTTTTAGTTTTCAGACTTGGTCTCCACTCAATGAATTCTTTGTTAACCTTGGTTTTTTGCAAACCAGTACATGGTCTTGTGAAAGTGGAGACTATGAATGCAGCTTTACAATCCACGAGAATGACCCTATGGATTAAGCTTGAGGGTGTATCTATGGAATTTCTACATAAGGAAGGCATCAGCTGTGTAGCAAGTTCCCTACATTGTTGGAAATGTGGATATTTGGACATGTAGAGGATACAGTGTTTTTTGAAGGAAACTAAGGTAGCCATTGCTAAAGAACCAGTGGCTTCTCACTTAGATAAAAGCAAGAAGAAGGCATCACCATTGAAGAAGGAAAAACCCTTGAAAAGCCTAATGAGATTTGCCTCTGCAATTTGGTTAATTTGGAAGCACAGAAACAAGAAGATAGTTGCAAGAAATTCTCAAGCACCGAACCTAATCAAAGAGTGGAGACATAGATCAAATGAATACTGGGCAATCACAAGACAAAAAGCAAGAGCCCAAAAAATAACGAGAGTGAGCATAAGATGGCAGGCTCCAAAAAAGGATGGGTAAAGCTAAACACAGACACTTCGGTGATAGATATCAACCAAAATGCAACAATTGGAGGAGTAGTACGGGACAAGCAAGGATACTGGATAATGGGCTTTGTAAGAAAAATTGGAAACATGAATATACTAAAGGATGAGCTCTGAGGACTATACTGGGGACTTTCCTACTGTTTAAGGATGGGATTTAAAAGAATAGAAATTGCATTAGACTCCCAAACAGTTGTTAACCTGCTTGCAAATCCATCTAACTGTTTGAATTCTTCCTCGCATGTAATCTGTGCTTGCAGGGAAAAGTTAGCACTACTTGAAGATCACCGACTGTTTTTTGCCCATTGGGAAGCTAATATGATTGTGGATAGACTTGGCTGCATTGATCAGGAGGCAAGCTACCTTGAAGGAGACAATCCTTTTTGTTCCTCCACCTGATCAAATTTTGCTGATGTATATGGACTATGCATGTCCAGTAGCTACAAAAGGAGCAATGCCCAATGTTTATGTTACTTAAGTTATTATATGTGCTCACTGCAACTGTCCTAGGATGATCCTGATGGTTGCAGTTTATCATGTGTGTAATGTTCTACTATTCTAATGGAAATGCTTTATTAACCCAAAAAAAAAAAAAAAGACAACTGTGTCAAACTGTGGCATAGGTAAAGGGAAAATCCAACTTGGAAATGAAAGTAGAATTAAGAGTGGCTTTAATTCCTCTCTCCTTGGCTGTAGAGGAAGTAGATAGTTCTCAATTAAGTGTGAATGAGGCCACAAGGGTATCAAGGGACTCTGCCTCTGCTAGGACCAAATCTTTGCTTTCTTTGAGCTCTACAATTTGAGAAACTCAGTTGCAGGAGGCCCTATCAAATAGTGTACTGACACTAGTCCCTCTCTTGACTCTATGGTGCCCCATGGACTCTAGAGTTGGAAAAGAAGAAAAAGTCGAATGAAAAGGAAGTCATAAAGGTGTGCTCGACCTTAAAGAATAGCCTTTTTTTTTTTTTTTCCTTTTTTTCTCTCTTTATTTTTTTTTATTATTATTTTTTATTTTTTTTGTGTAGTTGCTTGCTATCCTTTTTTGTAGTTTTGAATGAAGATAGTTTCTTGGAATATAAGTGGCCTTAATGGCCCCTTTAAAGCTTGAGTGGCAAAGAAATTTTGTGATAAAAACAGTATCTCTTCCAGGTATTTTGGATACAAATGTAAGATCTGATATTGTGAATGACTTGTGGGTTCCTACTTACCCTTCATGGAGCTTGGAAACACACCCTAGAGTGAGAATATAGGTTGGATGGAACGTTAGAGTTTGCAATCTTCAAGTGTTGATTTCTTTAAAATTCTAGCTATAATTCATAGTGTGGGTTATGCAATGTCTGACAATGCCAAAGTTGCAGTTTTTGAGGTAAACACCAAAGTGATAGTAAAGAAAGAGAAAATTTCAATGATTACATCTTGTGACTAATCCAACCACCTAGGGGCAAATGTCCTTTGGAAATATTTAGTGAATACATTTGTTGGTTTGTTTGGTGCTTTTTTTTTTTTCTTGGCGCCAAAAACAGTTTTGTTATTTGAACTGCTCTATTTTGTTTCCATTTATGAGAGAGTTCTGATTCTGATTCCTAATGCATGTATTACACAATATAGTGTAGAAATGTGGTTTGGCTTCCGGGATCAGTGGCAGAAGCAGTTGTGACTACCAACACCTGTAGTTCATGCACTCCAGGTTCTTAGCTCTTCTTATAATTCCATATCTGTGCTGTGTACTGATTTTTGTACATGTCATGTGGAGCAGGATGTGGAGAAAATTATTAGTTCTTTGATTATGTATAAGTGGTGACTGAAATCTACCTATTTCTGATCATTTTCAACTTCAGTTTCACTCGTCTCAAACCATGAGGCAAATTAACCAGTGCAATGCAATTGCATCACAAGGATTTAGATTACTCAGCATGTAGATAGAAACACCTGTTCATTTTATGTGCGCAGTGGAATACTTTACGCTTTTTATATATATTCACTTAGCTACCCATTAAAAAAAAGGAAAAAAAAAAAAGCACAATGGAAGACATATCTTGAATGTGAGGCTTCTTCCTTTCCTGGAATGCATGAGATGGGCATGGCAACTGTTGCCTTGACGATATTTGCACAGTTTAGCTTAGCATATCCAGATTGATACCCTTGACACCTTAAATGAAGCAGCACCTATATTGCCACTCTATTTTCTTCTGCTTGCCTTTATTTTTCATTTTTTTGTAATAATTCAGTTAACTTATCTAAAACGAATAGTTAAAGTTGCTGTATACATGATGTACTTTCCTCCTATTTTTTGACCATTACTTTTGAAAACTTTCTGTAGGTCCTGTATACATGATTCAGTTTAAGTTTCGCCGGCTGGAAATCCCACCAAATTATGATGTTGATCATTTGGGTATGCAGACTGCATACTTTAATAGGAATGTCATCCTGCAAGCACTTCTTTTCCATAATTGAATGATAGAACATAAGTTTCTAAGTCTCATATATTCAGCTGTATATTTTATCTTTTCACATTGGGAATAATCTCTCCACCTTTTTATCTATTCTTTAGTATGAATATAAAACCTATGTTCATGATGGGTAGTGGGAAGAACTATTTCATCTTTGACAATGCTTGAAGGGTCATTAAATCAAGAAATTTGCTGAGTCATAATTATTCATGTATTAATGTAGTTTGTATATAAGGGCAGAATAGTCTTTATAAATGTGCTAGTGTTACACTCTTATTACTTGTATGTATATGTACTGTCTTTATAGTAAATAAAATTAATCTTATGTTAATCAAATTATAAAACATTTGGCATCAAATCTTTTTAACAAAGAAAAACCCAAATCAAACAATCCCTAATGGAGATCACCAAAGCCTTAGCCTCTGCATCTACATCTTCCACCACACTGGTGGCCACCACCGTATGCATCACCTCTAGGAACATCATTACCATAGCTGGGTCAGTAGAACCCATTTTAATAAACCAACCCAAACTGTAAACCACCCTCTTCACTTGATCACTCTCATCCAAGCTCTTCATCATGGATCTTACTTAACTAGCGCCCATCATGGAACCACTGTCACGTTACTGGTCTTCCCCAGCCTTCGTCTCCCATCCATAAATGCACTAATGCCAAAACTCACCTTTTCTCTTCCCACACCTGAATCTCCACCTGTTTTTAATTCAACACTTTCACATACTAACCCTCCTCCCCTCCCTTTTATGTCATCTACACCTTATTCTTCCTCACAACTCACTCACCAAATGCTTACGTGCTCAAAAGCGGGCATCACCAAACCTCAAGCCATTCTTAACCTCCATGCCCATACTTCCTCCATTGAGCCCTATTGCTATGCCGATGCTTTCAGCTTCGCAATTAGAAACAGCCATGAGAGAAGAGTTTGCCTCTCTTCTCAAAAACCTAGATCCTTGTCCCTTCTAATCAACAACCTCCATACCCATACTTTCTTTTATGGAATTTTGCCTAAATTACAATGCTAAGGGACAATTGCAGTACCATAAAGCTTGTCTTATTGCCCAAAGGTGCACTCAAAGGAAAGACATCCACTAAACCTATCTCCATTCACTTTATTCTCTCTCATAGCTATTTCCTCTTGCTAGAAAGTTCATTAGCTTGATGTCAACAATGCTTTACTTTATGGTCACTGCATAGACGATCATAATGAAACAATCCTTAGGATTTATTCATCCTCATTGTATCATTATATCTATGAGTTGTAAAAATCTCTTTGTGCTTTGAAATAGGCACACATGCTTAGTTTCATTGTTTAAGCAGTTTTCTTTTGCTCATATATTTCAACCAGAGCAAAGCTAATGTCTCTTATGTTTGTCCACTCTTGCAACCCTGCATGCATTGCTCACTATATCGTAGTTCTCTCCCATTAGTACGC
This sequence comes from Lumnitzera racemosa, assembly GCA_024138005.1. Lineage (NCBI taxonomy): Eukaryota > Viridiplantae > Streptophyta > Magnoliopsida > Myrtales > Combretaceae > Lumnitzera > Lumnitzera racemosa. Next base: position 25,705,654 of record JAMXBC010000008.1, read on the forward strand.
TATGAAGGACTTTGGTGACTTCCATTTCTTTTTTGGTACCATGTCACTCACCCTCCCTATAGAATTCATTTGTACCAATCAGTTTACATATGATCTCCTCAAACGTTGCATGCACTTTTATAAACCAATTATAACTTGTCTATCCCTTCAGAATCAACTCAATTCTCAAGGCTTTCCCTTACTACCCAACCCTAGTGCCTATCTTGAGATTGTTAGTGCAGTATAATGCCTTTTTATCACTAGACAAAATATCAATTTTGTAGTGAATCGATTGAGTCAATACCTGCATCTTCTGAACGCAAATCATATGCAAGCAACCAAATAAGTTCTTTGATATCTCTGTGACACTCTAATTAGGACTTCATATTCTATGCACAAACTATACTTCATTGACTACCTTTATTGATGTTGATTGGGTTGACTATCTAGATACTTATCACTTTGCTACAAGTTATGCCATCTTCCTTGTTTTAAATCTCTTGTTCATGTTCCAAGAATTAGCCTACTATGTCTCAAAGTCCTACAAAAGCATAATACAGAGCCCTAGCTTATATTGTAGTGGAGTCTACGTGCATTTGCCTTTTCACCTACGCGCTAGTGGTTCCCATTCAATGTTCTATCATTCTGTATTGTGACATCCTAGGGCTGTTTACTTGTTTGGAAACCCCATCAAACATGATTGTGTCAAATATGTTGATAGTGCTTATTATTTTGTGCTTGAGCAAGTTGCTCTTGGTCAGGTTCTTGTGATATGTCTCTACTCATCACCAATGGGCTAACATTCTCACCAGAAACTTATTTATAGCAAAGTTCTTGGATTAATACTCCAATCCTACATTGACATTGGTATCATGATATTGAGAGGGCATATTAGTGAGTTAGTACAGTTTGTATATAATGGTCAAATGGTTTCTATAAAAGTGCTAAGGTTACATTCCTTTTATTTGTATGTATATATTCTCTTTATGGTAAATAATATTAAGCTTACATTTATCAAATTATCAAACATTGTATAATATCAGCTTGATTGGATTCATAATCGCACTTTAGTTGAAGAGTCATTCTTTTATTTTTGAATAATTCCTTGCCCTTGATTGCATATGTTATGGAATAAATATTTAAATAATAGTATATTTACTATATGGCGTAATTAATATAGTGTAAGGTACAGGTTGGTACATTAATTGTTAAGAACACATTGTTCATCTACATATCACTGCTTGTATGTATAGAAAAAACACAATCAATATACAAATTACATTACACTAAACAACTTAGATCGTTGTTTCATAAGATAAAGTCAAGTTATGTGAAAAAAGTCATCAACAAAAGTAACGAAGTAACAAAATCTAGATTTAGACATAATTGGACAAGGACTCTAGACATCTAGATGAACTAACTCAAAAGGAGAATTAGCTCTCTTATTAATTCTAGACATATAAAATTGATGATGGTGTTTAGCAAATTGACATGCCTCACAATCTAATGACATTACATTTTCGAATTGAGGACACACTTTCTTCAACGTCGAAAGAGGAGGATAATGATGATTTATTGGTTTACTACATTAACTATTGGACATCAAGTCCACCTCCATCATCTCTACCGACTCGTTATGTTTATACTAAACGATAACCTCCTTTAGCTATAAGTCTTGCACCAATTTCCTCTTCGACATTAGATCTACATACTAATGACTAGGACCTCCTGATTGCTCTTCGTAAAGGTAAAAGGCAATGTACTTACCCCATTTTCTCATTTGTGTCATATGATCGTTTATTGTCTTCCACATGTTCCTTTGTTGCTTCTTTTGATCATGTGTCCATTCCTTGCACTCTTCATAAGGCCTTATCACATTTTGGCTAGCACACTACAATGATAGAAAAAATGAATGCTTTAGATGTTAATGGTACTTGGGATTTGGTTAGCTTACTTGTTGGTAAAAAGGCTATTAAATATAGATGGGTGTTTGCAGTTAAGGTTAATCTTGATGGATTTATTACTTGCCTTATAGCTTATCTTGTTACCAAGAGCTATGCTCAAACTTACGGAGTTGACTATTCACATACTTTCTCTCCTATAACCAAACTGACATTTGTCCATTTATTTATCCCCATGACAATGACTTATGATTGATTTTACATCAACTAGATATTAAAAATGCTTTTTTCCATGAAGATCCTCAAGAGGAAGTCTATATGGAGCAATTACCTGGGTTTGTTGCTCATGGGGAGTATGAGAAAGTTTGTTGTCTTCAAAAATCTTTATATGGTTTGAAGTAAAGTTTTTGTGCTTAGTTCAGAAAATTTAGTCATGTAGTTGAAAAATTTGGAATGGCCAAAAGTAGGTCTAATTACTCTGTGTTTTATAAGCATTCTTTGTCTGGCATCATTCTTCTTGTATATGTGGATGATGTCATCATTAGTAGGAATAACGCGAGAGTAATATCATCCTTGAAGGATTTCCTTCATATCCAATTCCAAACAAAGGATTTAGGGTCTTTAAAGCTTATTTTAGGAGTTGAGGTAACAAGAAATAAGAAGTATTTTCTTGTATCAACGAAAATATGTAATTAAGTTGTTGACTAAGACAGGAAAGTTAGGGGCAAAACCATGCAATACATCTATAATACCTAATTTGCAACTCACTAATGATGGAGAGTTATTTGAGGATCCTGAACGATATAGGAGATTGGTCGGACAACTGAATTACCTTATGATAACCTGTCCTAATATTGCATATGTTGTTAGTATGCTGTTAGTACTGTGAGCCAATTTATGTCTTCCCAACGGTTTATTATTATGTTGCCTTAAAATAGCTTGCGTTATTTGAAGGGTACTTTTGGACGAGGTATACTATACAAAAACCATGTTCATTCTCATATAGATTGTTTTTTAGATGCAAATTGAGCTGGGTCCAAAGAAGTTAGAAAATCCATTACTTGCTATTGTGTTTTCTTTCGAAAAATTTGGTTTCCTATATAAGTAAGAAGCAAAATGTTGCATCCAAATCTAGTGCAATGGATTTTCATTAATAGATAAGCAGAAGATAGAGGTTCCTTACTTTGAATCCTGCCACGTTAGCATCTTAGATCCGAGATGAGCTATAGCTCAATCTACATGTGAAGTGATGTGAATATATCAAATTTTGATTAAGGTTAGGCTTAAAGTTTCGATGTCAGTAAAATTGTGGTGTGATATCAAGCTGCCTTTTATATCGCATCTAATTCTGTGTCTCACGAATGAACAAAACATAACGAGATTGACTATCATTTTGTTTGTGAAAAGATATAGCAAAACTTTATCCTTATTGGATATGTGAAATCTGAAGATCAACTCGGAGATCTTTTTACCAAAGCTCTAAATGGGACTCAAGTTAGTTACTTTGTAACAAGTTGAGTATGATCAATATCTATACTTCAGCTTGAGGGGGAGTGTTATGGAATAAATATTTAAATAATAGCATATTTACTATATAGTGTAATTAATGTAGTGTTAGCTAGGTGTTGGTAGGGGTTGGTATACCAATTGTTAGGAATACAGTTTATATATATATCACTCCTTGTATGTACAGAAAAAATATAATTAATATACAAATCACATTACACTTAAATTCCTCTTATATTTCTCTACAGCATGATTATACTCGCCTTCTCTGTCTCTCTCTCTCTCTGCTTATTATTTGTGCTGCGCAAACTGTGTACTGTATTAACCAAGTCAGCCTCTAGTTTATGGTATTTCTGTGTTTATAGTCTACCACAATTTTTCATCCTTGGAGCTAGTATTCATATCTCTTCTAGATCTGATTTTGTGTTTTTAAAGGTTGCATAGGTGGCTGTGATGATACCCTGCGGCAACTAATTGAAATTTGTGGAACTGGATCTCGCATGTCAGGTTTGTGAAGATTGATCCTTAAGTGATATGTAATGTAAAGTGTGAAAAATGTGAAATTCTGGACTTGTGTAGTTGGTCATTCTAGTTGGTGTAATCTTTGTTATGGTTTCCATGTGTTCATGCTTTAGTTGTGGTAATTCTCAATTGAGGTATCCTATGAAATCTTCAATTGTTAAATGGAGATATTCAGGAAAAAAGGACTATCCTCCCAGTAATTTCTAACCTTTTCTCTTTTGTTAAGAGAGGGGCATAGTTGTAATTTGACTGACTGCATCAGGCCACACGAACCATTTTGCAAAATCCATGTATGGTTAATTATTTCTCGCACTATGTAGGTAGCTTTATGTAGTGAACTTGGTGGAGCTTGAAACAAAGGCCTTATACAAATTGTTGTAAATTCATGGACCTTATTTTCTAGGACAACCCCCTATTTTGAAACCTTCTGGGACTCATTAAAAGCCTAAGTGATTCTAGGAAAGGTCTTTTTTTACCTTATTCTCTTCTGCTCAGGATCTGCCACATTGCACAATGAATGATGAGGCTCCTGATGCTCTGTTTGGAAAATACTGATGTGGATTAGAATATAAAAGGAAAGAAAATAATCCATAATCATCCTCAAGAACCTGGTCTTTTTCTTAATCAAAAAATAAAATAAGGAAAGTCACCTGCTGTCGTAAGGAAAAGCACTTGCTGTCACCTTTTAGAAAAAATGGGGTGAAATTTGTAAAATAGAATAGAACAAGTCCTAATCGATGGTTTTGAAAGATGTGTGCTATGAGGGATTGAAATTCACTTCATTTTCAATCCTCTGCACTGTTATTAGCTTTCCAAACAGTAAAAAATGTTTTGGGATTCCAACTTTCAATCTCTTGTTATGCCTTTCCACAGCTGTGAGCTGATCCAAAAAATGTGTTACAGAAGCAAGCTGATAGACGGAAGGAAAAAAAAAAAAAAAATTTCTTTCAATTGATTGGTAATTCCTAACCTGAGGTTTTACAACTTCCATAGAAGGAATCTTGAAGTCATAAATTGGTGTTTTATGCTTGTCACTTCATTCTTGCTATCTGCCTATGTAAACCATAATGAATGCCATCAGTTTGCTTTCATTTTGTTGTGATTAGAATCTGTTTATCTTTGGTTCTTTTGCTACCTATCATGGTTTAGTGGCTAATAGCCTTTTATTATGTCACTTTCCTTTTCTCAAGCTGGCATGCCTTCATCAATTATTTCATTTAATAAAAAAAAAAATTTGTTAGACCATGCTGGTATTTAAAGTTCATATTTCCTGTCAATTCAGCTTGGGGCCCAACTCCACCATCCAATTCTGCCCGGAGAAGTAACAGCAGACAACAAGCTTGTGTGCATTGCCAGCAGACTAGTCATTCTTCAAGTGATTGCCCCTCCCTGTCTTTGAGCTACTCAAGTTCACGATTTGACAGGAGGAATATTCAAAATGGTAGATTCACCTTTTCAGCTGCCATATATGTTACATCGAAGTATTTTGCATACAACTGCATTGACTTCTGACATTCTGACTGTATTCTTATGTCATTGATGCTCATTTCAACTGGAATCCTGTGGAAAACCCCATGCTTGCATTTCATTTGTAGAATATCAATCACATTAGTTAGGAAATTGTCCAACAAGGTTAAAAACTGATTATAATAGTGACTTCATCATCCCATAGACTATTTTTATGGCTTCTTAATCTCAAGACGTAAAAAAAAAAAAAAAAAGAACTAATGCAAGGGTTCAGGAGTCAACACTAAGGTCACACATCATTGTTTCTTTTATCTTCATCTTCTTTTTGCTGCAATATTTATGAAAATGAGTACCATTTTTAGACAATTTCACTGCTGGAACCATTCTATTATACTGTTTAAGAACAGCCTTGTCCTACTAATATTCATAAAGCTACTCTTGAGCAGACTGCTTGAAAAAGATCTTTTGTCCAAGATCCTATGGGTTGTGCTGATTGTCATTAAGCCTGCTGTGTCTTGGTCAGCGAGATCTAATATACTGAAGGGAAAAAGGCTTTGTTGTTGTAAATGACTTCAACGTGTTGATAGAACTAACTATTATCTTTTTGTCTTTTGAATTTAATTGAGGTATTTACGAGGTTGACCTTGTAGCCCGCAGCACTATTTAACATTATCCTCACTTGATATTTGGTTCCCTTCATCATTTCCATATTTCTAACTTATATGTTTATTCTAATCTTGAGGTTTTAATGCTGTTATTTCTATAAATTGATGGCAAAATATCCTAGCAGATTTTAATTACGACTTTTCTATGCTCTATCCTTTATATAAACACTACACAACAATCTAATCCAAAAAGCTCCAGCCCATGCTGTTTTTCAAACCTCTCTATAAATCAATGTCATATGCTCTTATATTTTTGAGAAAAGGCTATCACAAAAGAAGTAAATGTGTTTAGCATGAAAATTGTCACGTTGACTCTGATACCTTTTAGAAGTACTGGTATTTGGAAAGCTTTTCCTAATTGGTGCATCAAAACCTCTCAGAAGAGTATGGAAAGACTGCTAGGTCTGGATTAATTTACACAAAAACGAGACCCTGAAAAAGAAGTAAAAAAGGAGGAAGCTCTCCCCTTGTTTACAGTATCTGGGTGAGGTTGAGAGAATTTCTGGTCACTCCTGTGCGACAAATATATGCCTTCATTCCTTCTCGTTTTCTCACTTTAGGCCAATTAATATTTTATGATATTTTGCTTGAATGTTTATAATTCTATTCATACAGTTAGGCTCAGCTTCTATGTGACCAAGCGGCATTAGTTCTTTCTTTTGTGGGGGCATAACGGTATGTAATAGCAAGATAACTCGTGCTTGCAGGAGATTCTACAGTGTCATGCACTTCCTGCGGGGCATCTTGTATTCAGCGAACTGCGAATACTGCCAACAACAGAGGAAGAAAGTTTTATTCATGTCAATCGCAAGGATGCAATTTCTTTGTGTATGGCATCTTCTGCCCACCTACATATTTAATTCTTGTCTCATTAAACTTCGAACTTTGTTGATGTGGTTTTTCCTTCCATGGTGCAGGTGGGAAGATAGTCTTCAGGATGGTAATAGAGGAAGGAACGCTGCACCTGTACAAGGTCGTAGGAGCTCCACAACCAATAATAATGTTGCTAATGGTCGTGGCAGAGGGGGACGCAGATCCACTCATGCTGCTAATTCTGCTTTTGTTTCTGCAACTGGTGAACCCATCAGTGGGAGGTGTTTTGTTTGTGGAGATCCATCTCATTTTGCTAATGTCTGCCCCAATCGTGATCACTGATGTCTATCCCGTGCGCATACTTGATGCAACTGTTCCCTCGCCCTTTCCACACACAGCCCAACCCCACCGCAGCCGCTGCCCCACCACCCCCACACCCCCCCACCAAAACACCCAACTATTAAATTGATTATTATCTCAGTTGAAGCTGGTTGTCAGTTTGTATATGTCACATGGTGCCATCTTTCTGATTAATGAAAATTTGCCGCCAAAGTTGTTTCATCTGTAATAAGGAAGCTGATAAGGAAGTAAAATTGCGATTAGAAGTAAAATTCAAGTTGCATCGCGTAAAAGCATGGTTTGCTATCCAATTAGCTGCTTTCTTTGTCTTCCTATCTATTCTAACAGTTTATTTCTTAGATCAAAAGAAAAGTACGCAGGAAGCTGTCGTACAATCTTTTTGTCCAATTATCCTAAGATGCGGCCTATTTCAAAGCAACTCCGACAATAATATGTTTGAGATTATAAGTCTAAGTCACAGTTTAAAGCCAAATAAATGAACTCACGATTTCTCAAAATGGATGAAATCTTGAGTTGAAAACACTATTTCATTCATTTTAAGAGGTATAATAGTTTTAGACTTTGTAACCCTATTTAAGAATTCTGTATACGTTTGTCAAAACCAAGGTACAACTCAAGTCTATACTCCTAGACCAACATTCATTTTCTTCCACCAATTTATACCAATTTCACCCGATAAAATCTAAGCTTGATTCAAATAGCAAATACCAACCACAGATGTGAGGTTGGAGTTTTACAAACTATGATATATTTCTATGCTGAAGAGTCCATGATTATATTTTATTTTAGCGAGACAATGCAAATATAATGGATAGAATAGCGGCACTTATAAAAATTATACATAGGTTTGATTTATGTCATAACATATCCCAAAAGTCACCAATAGCTAAGTATATTGCATGGCCTGGACCATCGATTTTTATCTGCTTGCCATTGTTGCCTCTATTTATCAGGCCAAGCCTACACGCAGCGGAGTATGAATGAGCTCAACTTGCTTAAGCCACGCTCTACGTGTCTGCATTGTCCAAAATGAGGTGCCACTTCAATGGAGCTGTGGGACACGATAATAACATCAATGCTATCATGGCCTTGGTGCTTCAAAAATGCTGAATCCAGGCTATGCTGATGCATCGGCTGCGTTCGATCCTTCGTGTGCTTGGAAAGTAGGAGCAGCAAGAGGTAATTGATCAAGCTAGAGGAGACGAGGTGACAGATCATCCTTACTTAATAATTGGGGTTTACACATAGGAAAGTTTAGAATCGTGGGACCACTTTGATAGACAAGAAGTCAAGAAGAATCTAGTTAGTTAAAACAAACAAATGAAAGGATCACTCAAGGCCCTAAACTTTTTCTTTTTCCTCTTGTTTGATCTTGTGGATGGCAATGAAGATGAGTGAAAGTTGGAATTAAAGTGAGTAAAATTAGAAAATCTCACCTGTCACTCTATCAAGTAAGTTCCTATTCAAAAGCTTGGAATTGAAATCAAAACTGGTCCATTTGACTACTAGAAGCATTGTAGAACGTGTACTTCCGAATGCACGAGTCATATGGTAGTATGTGGAATATTTAGATTTTTTTTTTTTGGTAACTTTCTAATACAAATACTTAAGCGTTATAATTATTTTTATTTATTAATGCTACTGCTTGAGCATATATTGCAACTAGGATGCGAATTGATGAAATCTATTGAGCCATGAAACTTGTTGAACCTCATATCGGTAAGTAGGTTATGAAGTGTGTATCGGCTGCCATAGGATATATAGATTCTAGATCGAAATTATTGGAACCAAGGCTTATAAGATAGAGGATGATGGCAGCCGACCATTGCCAGGCTAATCAACATCTAATACACATCCTAGTCGGATGATGGAAGATCAGCTTGTACAAGTAAAGGAAAGTGTAATTGTATTGCATTAAAAAAAGAGTGTGATTATATGATATATATAAATATATAAAGTAGGTTGGACGTGTAACCGTAATTCATTGAAAATTACTGCTCCACCCCTATACATTATAATACATGTAAATATATAGACATATGCCTCCTCGATCTCATGGTACAATAATCAATGTAAGATTGGTACAATGATTTGAGAATGCTGTGGTAGAGAGATTTTTTGTAAAAACGTCAGTGCATTGATGATGTGGAGGGATGTAACGAACATGGACATGACCAGCTGTAACCATTTCTTGAACAAATTGATAATTAATGTCCATATGTTTAGTTTTGTCATGTTGAATAGGGTTGCAAGTGAGATATATAACCCCAAGATTATCATAACAAAGGATGAGAAGTCTCTAAATGGGAATGCCAACCTCTTGAGGTAAGTGATATATCCATGTGAACTCGGTGACAGCATAAACTAAAGCTCAATATTCAGCCTTAATAGAGCTACGTGAGATAGTGGGTTGTTCCTTAGATCGTTAAGAGATAAGATTGCGGCCAAGAAAAATTGCATATCCAATGGTTGAGCAACAAGTGTTAAGACAATTGGCTTAGTCAACATTGGCAAATATGGTTAAGGAGAGGTTAGACGTTTGGAACATGGGTAGGCCCATGTTCACTGTACCACAAAGGTATCTTAAAACCCATTTCACAGCCTTCATGTGATTAGTATTCGGTTGATGCATATACTGGCTTAGTTAATTAATTGCAAAATTGATGAGGTATTGTAATGCATCCATAATTTCACGATAAATAGATGGATCGGTTAGGGGAGGGGACCCATGAGTAGACAGATGAGTTTGGAGAGATAAAGGTGTTTTTATTGGTTTGGATAAATACATGTTGTGACGTTTGATGAGGTTAAGAGTGAATTGTGATTGATACAGATAAATGCCTTAAGTAGTGTGACTTACACGAACACCAAGAAAGAAGTAAAGATCACTAAGGTCTTTCATGGCAAACTGTTGTGACAAAGTTGAGATGAAGTGAGAGAGAAGATGAGGATTGCATCCAGTGAAAATGATACCATCAACATAGAGTAAGAGGAGTAAACAAACATTGAGGTGTCGACCTTACTTTGCCTAAAGCCAATCTATATGAGAAAACTACTAAAGTGAGAGAACCAAACATAGGCTACTTGTTTATGACCATAAAGCGATTTTTAAAGCTTACATACATGATCGGGGTAGGATCATGTGATCATGCGATAAGAGGAAGGGGGGATGAGTGATGGTGGTGGAGGTGGAGATGGGGAAGGTAAGGGTAGTTTGAGACGCTATTTGTGATGAGCTTTGGTAATAGGGAAGAGTTTTTCTAAAGGTGTTAGGGATGAAGAAGAGGTTAGTTGATGTGAAGTAGTAGTGCTTGTTTGTGGAGGAGGAGATGAGGTGTGAACAAGGGAGTCAGGGTAAGGCGTAAATTGAGATGGTGAAGGCTAGTAGTCGGGGTGGGAAATAGTAGGAACTAATGTGAGTATGAAGGTTAGAGATGGACCAGTAGGGTCTCTTAGCCTGTTTTTAGTGGGTGGGACAAGCAAGGAAGTGATGGGAAGTTGGATTTATGGAAAGCACATGGCGACTAATGTAGACATGCCCTGAGGATGGATCGAGGCAATGGTAGCTTTTGTGGTTAGGAGAGTACCTAAGGAAGATGCAAGGGATGGAGCATAGGGATAGTTTATGTGGGGTTAATGGTATGATCCTTGGGTAACAAAGATGGCTAAAAGTGCTTAGGAAGGTGTAATCAAAGGGGTGGTTATGAAGTAGTTTGAAAGACAACTTATGATCGAGGGTGGACGAAGGTAATCGGTTGATAGTATAAACAACAGTGAGAGCAACATCAATCCAAAATGCAAGTCGTAAATTAGTATGAAGTTTGATTGTTTGGGCAAGGTTAGATATATGCTTATGTTTATACTCAGCAATGTCATTTTGTTGAGGTGTGTAAGCATACGATGAAGTTGTATGCAGTTTTCTTTAGGAAAGGTAGTAAAGGCAATTTACGTATTTACCACTACCATTACTATGAAAAATTTGAATTCGTGTGGAAAAATAATTTTCAAAAAACACCATAAATTGTTTAAAATGTGAACTTCTATTTTATTACTTAGAGGAAATAGCCACGAATACTGTATACAATCATCAACTGAAAGTACATAATAATGAAACCCTAAATTAGATCTAACTAGCAATTGCCATACATCAAAATGAATAATCTGAAAGGGCTTTTGTATATGATGAGGTGATCATAGAAACAGAAGATGTGTAGATTTCCCAATACTGTAAGATTGACATGTACTAAGAGATGTGGAGTTGGACTTGATGGGGAGACGTTGGCTTCAAATAAGTTGAGTGTAGACCTCATGATGAACATGGCAAAGTTTAAAGTGCCAAACTTCAATGGAGATAGCAGTAGCAAAGGACCAACTATGGGGGACTAACTGAAGATAGATACATTGGATAGAATGGATGACTAGTTTGCTGGTAGATGAGAAGTTGACCTGTACTGTCCTGAATAGAGAAGGAAGAATGATCAAATTTTATAGTATAGTTGTTATCATAACAAAGCTTGATGACAATATGATTCTCTTGCTTTAACTCTTAAGGCTAAACAAAGGTATCCTGCAAATAGGTATCTGGCATAAATATGGGTCTAAGAACTCTTTTCATCTTGTGCCATGTACTAAACTCTCTATATCCATCTCGTCTTCGCATGGCTTGAAAGTTCCTATACTACATCATGGCATGTCTTGAGAACTCCATTGCAACAGTTTTGACCTTATCATGTTCCTTACACTGATAGTAATCAAAGAGTCACTTTACCTTCTCTTCTTAGTTTAAGTATTTGTCAGCTTTCCCTAAACTATTGAAGCTTGGGATTTGAAGCTTTACATGATCGATAGTTCAGAGTGTACAACCTTTCTCTTCTCCTTCATAGTTGTCCTCCTCATTCTCTTCGTTGACTTTACTTAAGTCAATGCTCCTTTGCAAATGTCCTCCTACTCCACCTCGGTCTTGCCGAGTTAGGAATTGTCTTTGTGTAGGATAAGCATTACGGGCGGTGACACCAACTTAGGAGAAACTTGAGGAGTATTGTAGATGACCTCAACAAGTCAAAAGGATAATGCATAAACAACTTGAGTTAGCTCAGCTATCAAGTTGGTCACTTCATCAAATCGTTCATTGGAACTTCTTAAGGTATTTTGGGGCTATTGACCATGGTGGACAACACCACTATTGTAGTCTCTAATTCTCGCATTTACACATAAATTAGTCATCTTTTCTTAACTTAATCTTGTTCCCACAACACTTGGATTCTTACTATTACCTAGAAACAATATACGCTATCTTCAGTTAATTAGTCACACATACACACAACTCTTTCACATGAATTCTAAGGTCCAAATATATTTTACTATAGAATACTAGTACAACGGTTTCCTGATGAATATCAAGATACCTAGTTAGTGCTTACTTTGTTTCCCAAGGCTCAAAATAGAGTGAAACAAAGTACTACACAACAACCACTAAAAAAGAATAACGATACTACTTCCATTACTTACTAAGATACTACAATTATCTCTCACGCAACCACATGAGCTACAACACTTACTATACACACACCACCACAATAATACTCTATTGAAAGTAACTTTCCTAATATAAACATTTACTTTGATGCTAAGATGATATGCCGCACTAAGGGCAAAGAAGGGCGACTCTACCGAGGATGGTCCAAGCTCATAGAAAACTTGAAAATGTAGGATGACAAACACATAAAGTAAGCAAACCATGAAAGAGTACGAATAGCTCAATAAGGTCACTCACCATCTAACCTTACTCAGGGGATAGGATAAGAGTAAAAGGGTAAGCTTTTGAAAGCTTAATGCAAAAAGAAATTTCCTATATTCAATAATAATGGAAGATGATCCTTACGACTGCTTATAAGAAGGTATTTATACCTGAACTATTAGGGTAATACACTAAACATGAAAAAGACTAAAAGGGTACTATCTAAAATAAGTAAAATATAAGAAGTTGATAAGGGTATAACAAGAATTGCAAAAATAGAAGCTTCATTGGCAAATTCTTTTACATAGTGTTTGGGGATATGTGGTAAGTAGTCGCTATAAAGGTTCTTAAAGAAGTTGGCAAAAAAGTATGATTAGATCCAGTAGGTATTTAGCTAATCTGTAAGTGCTCTAGGTTTGTGTCATGTCTGTCTTGGTCTTGGGAGCTTGGAATAAGTGTTGCTAAGCTAATGAGTAAATTGGTTAGGATATTAATAGAGAAGTCCTTAGGTAAGCACTCGATCATTGACAAATAAGAAGGGCTTTAGCTCGATAATTGTGGCAAGTTAGCAGTTACAAGCAACTCGAACTCTTCAAGCATAGGTTAAGATGAGATGATGCATCTTGACATGCTCTTTAAGTCCTTGAGCTCAAGTTAAGGATTTAGTTGTTCAATCCCTATCAAATCCCATTTTGTTGTAGAGTGAAAGGGCAAGAGAATTGAAGATGAATGCCATTATTTTGCAGGGGCGTGGTGAGAGCCTTGTTAACAAATTCACCACCACTATTACTAGAAAATACTTTGATGCAAGTTGAGAAATAGTTTTCAATCAACATCTTGAAGTGTTTAAAATGAGAGAAGACATCACTTTTATTATGCATTAGATTAATTTAAGAGTATCGAGTACAATCATTTACAAAAATAACACGGTAACAAAACCCTAAATTTGATTGAAGGCAATTGCCATATATTAGAGTAGATTACATCAAAGGGTTTTTGTGCTTTATGGGAGGAGTTCAGAAATGGAAGTTGAGTAGATTTTCCAACGCTACATGAGTAACAAGGACTAGTGGATGATGATGTGGATTTAGGTTGAATGAAAGAACCCTGAATAAGTTTAGTAGGAATGTCATTGTAAGGGTAACGTAGCCTAGAGTGCTAGATCTCTTGGGGGACAGTAGTTTCAACAAGAGACCAAGGGGGATGGATGGAAGACAACTTGATGTGACATAAAGGGCTCTTAGTAGGGTATCAAAGAAGGACATCAAGTCTTTAATGGAAAAGAGTGACCATTAAAGCTAACTGTACATTATTATTGTGACATAACATAATGCTAGGGAGGAGATTATATTTCAAGGAAGGAACATGAAGGACATTTTTTAGACGTAAATTATGAACATTTGTATAAATGAGAAAATTACCGGTGTAAGATGTGCATAGTGATACACCGTTACCTGCTATAACCTTATCAGTATTAGTAGTGAAAATACCTGCATCTGGAGTCATGTGGTGCGTAGCACCAGAATCTAAATACCAAGCAACTTCTTGAATGTCTTTGATAAATGTGGTAGCAAAGGATCGGAGCACAGTCTTATGGGACTCATTGAACCTGGGAGTACACTGCAGGGCGGAGTGACCAAATTCGTCGCAAATCTGACAAGTGATGTGAGTACACTAGGAAGAGTATTGGTCGAAAGTAGAAGAATGATCACACCTTAGTTTTGAAGCTATCATTATCAGTTCCTCGACCCTCAGAGGAAGAGTGTGTGATCTTTGGGTGGAGGGCTATGGGGATAACATTGGGGAACGTTGCCGATGCCGAGGAGGTGGCAGTAGCTTCAACTTTCTTCATTGTATGTTTTCTTTCTGTCTCTTTTTTTGTTCCTTCTTTTTTTTACTAAGAAATAAAAACAATAAGAAATTTAACGTAAAGGTATCATATGAGGAATTTAAGCAAAAGGAATAATATTCAATGTTAAATCCAAATTGAAGAGGAAGGATGGTCAATATCTGTCGACTGCAAGGCATACAGGGATTTGGGGTTTCGAAATCAGCTTTGGAGCACCGTGGTTAGCGAAATCTTTCTTTCAACATATAGCCAAGTTTCATGTCCGATCTTGACGTCTAGATTTCTACCACCGTTGATCCCTTTGCTAATGCGAGTAATGAGGACTTGGGTACTGGGCGAAAAGGAGAAAGAATATAAAGATGGTGATGGGAAATGTGTTATACTTTTGATGAATCAGATGACATGGATGAACAATCTGATCGGCATAAAAAAAAAAGAAGGAAAAAAATGGAATTATAAAGAAGGTTAATTAAGGTTTCTCTCCTAATGGCTTTGATACCATGAATGCAAATAGATGAAAAATACAATATTATTGTTATCATAGTTTACAATACAAAGCAAGCAACGGCTATTTATACAGGACTCACATTTAAGTATCTATTACATCTAGGTTAAGTTTTGTCTTAAATACCCATTTAAGCGGCTTGTCTGCTAATTCCTATGCCTAGTTCTTCTCAATCATGCGAATTTCTTGTTTCATAGCAACTCTCCATTCTTCATGTTAAGATGCTTGCTCGTAACTATTTGGTTCATGTGTAGTAAAACAACAGAACTCACATCGCTCTAGATTGAGATCAAGAATTCTTTGAGTTACTTCATGTATACCCGATAGGCTTCGAGTTTTTATAGACGTTGAATCCAAAAAACTGTCAAACTCCTCCTGGAAATATTGATTTGGTTTATCAACTAGTGCTATTATTGATAGTGAAGTTGGTTCTGGCTAGAAGGGTTAAGTCAACAAATATGTCTTATTGTTACCTTTCTACTCCTAGTCCCAAGAAGCATTTTCTTCAAATACAACATCCCTACTAACTTGAATTTTATTAGTTCAAGGTTCATGTACTCTATGTCTCTTGGATTGTAAGCTATACCTGAAGAAGATTCCTTTCTCCATTTTATCATCTAGTTTGTGCCACTTTTCACTGGGTATGCAAATGTAATAGATACTTCTAAATATTCTCAAGTGACTTACAAATGGCTTATATCTAAACAATGCTTCAACAGATGTCCATCCTTCAACTGCCTTTGTGGATAACTGAGTTTGAAGATAACTATAGTATAGACACCGTTTGCCTAAAATTTATTAGGCAAACCTCTATCTTTTAGCATTGATCTTGCCATCTCCATTACAGTTCTATTTTTTTCTTTCTTGAAACACAATTTTGTTGTGGTGTATGTGGAACGGTGAGCAGATGCCATATGCCTTCCTCTTCATAGAATTTGTTGAATTCTAAGGAGGTATAATCCTTCACATTATCACTTTTAAGATTCTTAAGTAGATAGGTACTTTCTTTTTCAACATAACTCTTGAACTTGCTGAAAATTTTAACTACCTTAAATCGATCTTTCATGAAATAGACCCACGTTATCCAAGAGTAATAATTGATAACTAGGACAAATTATCTACTACTATCAAGTGAAAGAGTTCTCATCATAAATCTGTGTGTATCAGCTCGAGCGTCTCTAATGCTCTCCAAGCATGTCCTTTAGGAAATGGTCTTTTAGGCATTTTTCCCATCTAACTTCCACTGCACACACCAATAGTGTTTGAAATTGTATGAAGATTTTTCACCGTGTTATTGTATAAAGAAGTTTCAAACTTTGAAAATTACTATGCCCATGGTGCCTGTTCCATAACCATGCAACCTCGTTCATTTGGGCTTGCGTTGAATTTTTTTTTTTTTCTTTATATTGCCACTGAAGAGGAGCTTTTTTTCTTTTTTTTTTTTCCATTTTTATATTTATAGCAAGCAATGTTGTTCCCTTTTGGATCATAAACAACATAAATGTTATCCTCTAAATGTACAAAATATCCATTCTACAGCATTTGAGAATCATTGATGGCTTGTTTATTTCACTAAATGGAATAAGGAGGAATGGAATTGAAATTCTTAAGATATGTAATAAGGGTATAATACCTATTACTTTGTTTAGTTGGATTTATAAATAATTTAAGAATAGATCATAATAGAACATCGATGACTAAATTACTCTCGATTAATCTTCTTTGGTAGTAATTGGTGGCGACAACAATGATGGTGATAGTAGTTGGAGGCAATAACAATGATGGTAGTAGTAGTAGTTGGATTTATAAGTAACTTAAGAATATATCATAATAGAACATTGATGATTAAATTACTTTCGATTAATCTTGTTTCTCAACTAACTCTAAAGTAATAGGTGGTGCTAGTAATTGGCGACGACAACGATAATAGTGGTAGTAATTGGCAGCGATGACAATAATGGTGATAATAGTTGGCATTGACGACGATTATGGCGGTACTAGTGGTGGTAGAGGTGGTGGTGATGATGGTAGTAATGGCAACAGTGGAGATAGTCGGTAGTGGCAAATTTGGGTTGGTGGTGGTAGTTGTGATGATAGTGGTGGCGACAACAATAGTGGTGGTGGTCGATGGCAATTGACGATGGTGGTGACAGTGACGATAATAGTGGTGGCGGCGGCAGCGACAGCGGCGACGATGACAACTATGGCAGTGATAATGGTGGTCGGTGGTAATGAAGGCAGTGGCCGTGGCGGTAGTGATGGCGATGGTGGTGATAATGGTCGATGGTAGCAATAATGGTGGTCAATGATAGTATCAGTGGTCGTTAAATTGGGATAGTGTCATTTTTTGAAAAAATATGAAATTTTACAAAAAAATTATAATTCTTTGGTTAAAGTAAAGAATTCATATTACTTGATTTTAAGTAATAGGTATTCCTATATAATTGTGATTTAATGACATAAAACAAACTGAACGCTTTAATAAGAAATAAAGATGGAATTGAATTCTTATTCCCTTTAGGTAAACGAAATATGAGTAAATTTTAATCTAGACTAGAAATGTAAAAGACATCTTTCCTTAGGCTTATACTTTTTATTTTCTAAACGGAAACAATACCCTTACCTTCAGAATTCACCACAGCTCCATTACCGATTCTCATCGGAACTTTAGTGTACAAGTATATTTCTATAAATGCATGAGAATCTTCGGTCATATGATTAGTACATCCATCATTAATAAGCCAAGCATCCTTTCTGGTTTGAAATACCCCGTCACGCATAAAATAGTTGATTTTATTCCTCTATGGTCTCTAAAATGCTCGCTTACTCTTTTTATATCTACGTCCATTTTTAGTATGATTAAACTTCTTGTAACAATTGCATTGAAATTTTCCTTTATGCCGATGATTCTTTTTTGCATAATTAGTATTTTTGCAAATTCTACAAAGAAGAAATTTACCTTTCCTCTCCACTTCTTTGGTACTACTAGAATTGTTTTGTCTAGAACCTTCTCCTCTTTTGTAGCTTTTGAAGGATGAAGACCCATGCTTTGATTGAAATGCTCCTTTTATTTGAGACATTCTTTCTTCATAAATTTATGGGGAACCAATTAGTTCTAAAATAGTTTACCGTATGAGATCTTTTGATTTTTCAATCACTTTTACGATGGTATCAAATTTTTTGAATGAACTAATCAACATTTTCTTCTATCAATGTTGATTTGTAATGCCCTAAACTCTGGATGTCAAAAATTTCCATGTATCTTTAGTTCTCTATTAATGTGTGAGGCTATGTTTCAAAATCTATTTTCTCTGGAACACATTCAAATAATAACCACTAACTTTATTAATTAACAACTCCAAGACAAGTATATCATGTCTCTAAAATAACTCCTCATAAAAGTAATTAGAAACTAAACAACATCTAATAGTCTCCTCATTAT
Source organism: Lumnitzera racemosa (assembly GCA_024138005.1). Lineage (NCBI taxonomy): Eukaryota > Viridiplantae > Streptophyta > Magnoliopsida > Myrtales > Combretaceae > Lumnitzera > Lumnitzera racemosa. The sequence continues at coordinate 25,724,400 of JAMXBC010000008.1, forward strand.
AACATAAAGATAAAATTAAACATTATCTAAAAAAAAATATTAAACCAAAATTAGTTCATTAACTCGTAGGACTAATAATAATCATCATAGTGGTAATAATAACCCTCATCATATGAGTCTCTTTGATAGTAATTGTTTCTTATGTCCTCATATCTAGAAAAATTTTTCTAATCAACCTGATAATTGTAACTAATAAGGTCTCCATAACTAACCTCAAACCTATAACTATGGGAAAAAGAAGAGTGAGTCGAAGCTTAGTATGTAATATATAACCACGTTTGCGTGAACAAAACATTCATATCATAAATAAATGCATTTAAGTGCAGACAAGTAAAACATACACATTTATTTAATTATATTTAAGTTTGCCAACACATTTCATAATGGAGGTCCTCATAATCCTTGTTACATCATAAACTGACTCAAGATCCTAGCGGTTGGGCATGCCACTTTGGCCCCTTCTACATCTTACGGTTGAGTGTACCTCTTTAAGCTCCTCTACAATCTTACATTAGGCATGCCACTTCGAGCCCCATCTATTTAACCTATATCTACCTCGTATTCTTTCCATATAAGAGTCTACTAAGAATGATATGTCGCATGGATCATTGAGGTTGCTTCCTAGGTATTTGCCATTCTAGGCCCCTAAGTCGAGCTACATACAAACAACGAGAAATAATCAAGTAGGATATTCAATTAGTCCTTTTTATACAAATATAAGAACAATTAAATTCTAGCCTATCAATTACAAGCAATAATAGTGCCATATTCTTAGAATTTGATGATAGAACTTGATCTACTCTAGTTTAGAAGAATAATATGTGATAAAAAAGACAAATAAAGTTTGCTTTAGTAACAATCCATAGCTTCTCATAGGTTTTCTAAAGGTATTAGATAAGATTCTTAAGTTGGATTAGACTAAACATAGGTTAGGAAGAAAGAATAAAACAACTACAAGAACTATGGTTAGGGATCATGCCTATGATCTCAAGCAAAAACCAAAACTTAAGATCACGGCCCTATTCCACAGTTGTATACCTCAATCATATTTCTCTTTAAAAACTTCACAGTCTTAAATCAAGGTCATGTACCTTAGTAGTGATCCCTCCGTCTTAAATTTTTCTCAAATTTCCTTACATCTAATTTTTACGAAAGGAACACAATTTGAGATCACATCCGTAGTTCTTAGACATATTCTTGCCTCTTGATTCTTCTTCTCTCTTTTCTCTAAAAACAACTCTTTGCTACTCTAGATTTAATCTCTAGTCAAAATCTCAACTCATAACACCATAAATTTCTTCACTAAATAAGAAATTCTTGCCTAGCAACTCATTTAACAATCAAATTTAATAATTTCACAAAAAAATCAAGATTGCGAGGAGAAACAAGACATTACCTTAATGTTTGCAGAAACCTTAGAGAGAGAGAGAGAGAGAGATCTCCTTTACAACCTTCTAATTTAACCAATCACTTACACCTTGAAAAGCAAAAATTGGGTTTTTCGATTCAATCCTACCCTTCACAATAATCGTCAAATCACTCACTATTGGGAACTTAAGGGTTGCGCTTAGTCTTGTGTAATAACTCTGCTACCAAAGCTTTTCTCTTACACTATTAAAAGAGCCATAATCAATTCTATGATTCAATGAACCAAATAAGGTCTTAAGGATCCATGCCTTACTGTTAGAATTTACAATGTTTGCTTTGAGAGTGTTTTACTTTGTGACACAATGGAATTTTAGTGCATCTTTAGAAAAAGGAAGGGTGCTTTTATTGTAAAGCTAAGTTAGGATCTTTTTTTTTTTTAGCATTACCAGCTTGCCCCCTAGCTCTTTTAATATTAACTTTATCTCCCAATAATAGTAATAACCCCCTTTTATTTTTGTTTGGGTGTTTCACGATCAGTTGTATTTTTGCCATTCGATTTTCGCTCGTTCACCAATTTTATTACTTTGGAAGAGTAGTTTTTAATGGCTTTTTCATCTTTCATCTTCTAAGTTCTCAAATTCTCGACTAGGAGATTTTCATTTCCTTCAAATTCATATTTTAAGATATTTCTAAGCTTCATTTGCTGAAGTAGCATTCATAATTCTTAAAAATATTATATATGTAATGGTAAGATGAATTTTAGCTAATGATTCTACATCCTTTTGGTGACCAATTAATTTGTGCTGATGTTTGTCGATTAGAATTATCCTCAACTTGAGGTATGCCTTTATCCACAACATCCCACAAGTGTTGCGTTGCATGTAGAATAGCCTTCGTTTGGATACTCCAATGTCCATAATTTCTCCATTATAGAGAGGAATAGCGGGTCGTTGGATTCCACTTGGAAAAGCCATTTTCATATCTATAATATAGCGGAAATTGTGCTAGAGCCTCCTTAATCATTGTAGCTCCGATACCACTAAATATTGTGCACTAATTGTACTAATTATGAGGGTTATCTTATTTGCAAGGCTCTTGTGTACTTGATCTTTGAAAATTTATAATGGATTCTAAATTATTGAGTTAACTGTATTAGTAGAGACTAGACCATTGATACTATATCTAGTCTTGATTTCTCTTCTCTTTTGTCTCTTTTTATATATCTATTACTCATTATTACTTGTCGTTTTCGCACAACTCTTGCATATCTAAGTTACTCCAAAAGCCTATGCACATTAGTGTGATTGTCTTAAGTACTTTTTGCTAATCAAATTAAAAAAAAAAAGAGGTTGATTGCAAAAATTTAAGCTTAATCGAATACAACTAGTTCACCTACCCTCTTACTTGCATATCCAGGACCTATATATGCATTAGAGTTGGTAACAAAGCTCTTGGGGTGACATGCTTTCTATGGAAGATCTTTATGGTATGTGTGAATTCGTTATTTATCTATTGAAGATTCGATGTTAAGGTGTAGTTGAGATTTGAAAATTTTCTATGATGGGTTATTTTGGCTAGTGATTTATGGTTATTGTCTAGTCAATTAATTGAAATCTTGATTTGGAGATTTGTTATTGTTATTGTTATTGATTGGAATCAAGTTCATCTATTTAACGATTTTTGGATATCATTATTTGAGAATATTTAAAATTTTAATACTCTTTATTGAATTGGGAAAGATGTTGACAGAAAGAATGAATAAGTTTGATTGATAATATGGAGGAGTATTTACACCAGATGAATACAAATTCGAAAGCTATAAAGACACAACTAGGGACGAAATCAATTGAAAAACTAAAGCCATTTGATCCACAACAAAATATAGCAAAGTGGCTACCTTTGATTTAGATATATAAAAAATATAATTATACTCTATTTACAAGTTTAAACTTTCAGATAAAATGGTTGTGGTAGTATTAATAATATATATGAAAGGGAGAGAACCCAAATTCAATCTCTTACATTGCCAGTGAATCCCCATCTAGTTAAGTCATCTACTTGTTTGGCTTCAATAGAAATCCAATCCATAAGTGAGAACGAGTGTTATATAATAAGTATAATAGTACTATAATTGCTAAAATTACAAGTAAAAAATAAAATTCTATAAACTTATAATTTTATATTATTTTTCTTAATTAAAGTAGATATAAAATTATTTATTTGTAGACTTTTAGTAAAATTATGAATTTTCATATATAATTCTATAAGTTTATTGAATCTATATATTTAAATAAACAGTAAAATTACGATTTTAACCATCATAAAATACCATATCTATAAATTTAAAACTTTTAAAAAAGACGGTCGTGGAAGAATTATAAAGAGTCAAAAGAGACACGAGCTGAAGGACTATAGAAAGGGTTAGGACTGAATATGAAGTTGAGTGTAAGAAGCTAGAGAACGTAGAAGTTCCCAAGGAATTGGTCGAAAAAATTAAGTATGGTTTATCCGAAATAGATGTAGGAGATGGAGACTGAGAGTTTTTAGTTGATGAAAACGTTTCAAACGAGGGGATCATAGAAAACAAACTTCTAAGATCGTCAATGTCAAACCAAAAACTAAGAGCAAGCCTAATATTGTCAAAGAAGATGAGTTACCTATGAGTCATGTTAACTGAGTGCAAGATGTATGGATGGAAGAAGCTAAGCCTTTGGCATGGTTGAGGATGGGAGAGGAAGTTTTTCTATTTCAGGATTGTTTTCGATCCCAATGGTCATGTTAAGTGATTTTTACTTTGAAATTTAAAGGCCAATCTTTGTCAAACCCAAAGAATATGATAGGAATCAAGACTCAGTCATCATCCAAGTGGTAGGTAACAAAGTGGAGACAGAAAATATATATATATATATATATATATAGCTTATGAAAAAGATTTTAATCTACTGTCAACACATTGAATCCTTATTAGTGCACCTTGATTATTTCTTATATTAAGCATCACATGGATCTCTAATTTAATCGCCCCAGTACCTTCTGAGGTTGTTGTGCTATGTTCAATTCTCAAATTACTTGTATCTTTAATTTTAAGGAGAAAATATATAAAAGGTGAAAAAATAAATAAATAAGATATCATCTTTTATTATTCAAAGCCCTAGATCTGAATCCAAATTATTCCTTGATCATGTTTAAGATCTATCCACAAACTTAAGGAGTTAAAAGAGTCTTTGCCTTCTTCCTTCATCAGATTGATACATCTTGACTGGTGGTGGTTTAGTAAAAATCGCAGCATTGCCTTGCAATTTCTTCATTAAATATAAATCGCTTGTCTATAAGCTGTGATTTTTATAGAAACCCTATATTTGAAATAGTAGGTGGAAAATGCAATTTCTAAATCGTGCGCTTTATCTGTGATTTCTTTACGAAAGACCATCATCGGAAGAGCCGAAACAAAATCGTATCACCTAGCTGCGATTTTGAATCCGCAGTTGGAAAACTGCTTTTTTAGAAAATTAGTTTTAAAAGAATATGTATTTTGACTCATTCCTGAAGTGACTGTTGAGTAGTAAGCCCCACTTTAACCATTCGAAACAAGATGTGAGGAATAGGTCATACGGAACATAAATACTCAGTTTTTTCTAATCCCCAACAATCTTTTAGTGAAAGGCAGAGGAATCCAGTCGAGATGATATTATATTGAGTTCGACCTTGAGATCAACTCGAAATATTAAAATTCGAGCTTGATTAGAACTTGGTCAATTTTAGAATTTTGAATTTTAGTTTGATTCAAAGTAATACTCAATAAACTCTAACTTGATTCAATTAGACTCGTTTGAGCTCAATTTATTTAACAATTTTTTTTTTATTTTGATTAACATAATATTAATATTGAAACTCGATTATTCAATTCAAGCTTAATTAAATTAATGGGCTAATAGAGTTGAATATTATTGACTAAAGCTTAACTTAATTGTTCTTGAGTCAAACTCGAGAAACTTAGGAGTAGTTGGACTTATTTAAACTCTTAATAGCTTCCTCGGTTGATGTTTTAGATCAAATATCAACGATCGAAGTGTAAGTGGATGTAGAGTATCCATTCTGCAAATAGAGTGCACCATCATTGAAGTTCCAAGCGGTAAAGTTTCAATTTAATGTTCAAGTACAATAGTTTATATATTATGTGCTAATTATCATATACAAAGCTCCCAAAAAAAAAAGAAAGGAAGAAAAAAAAAAACACACACACACACATACATATATACAAGAAACACACGAGAAATTCTGATGCAGTTTGAGAAGTACATGATGATGCAACAAGCGCAATCTTTTTATTCGTTCATCATATGCAGAAACTTCGTCTATGTAGCTTTGCCTCTTTATGCATCCATTCGGATGATGCACCTGAGACTCTCTCCTTTGAACATGTACTCAAAAGCCTTGTTGATATCGGAGAGACCGACTTCATGAGTGATGAATTTCTCCAGCTCAAGCTCCTAAGCCATTGCCATAAACAAACACATGGAAATTTTCGATTCTAGTTACCATCAACTTGATTTGAAACAATCAGCTGTGCTTTAAGCATTTCGGTTATATACCTTGTTCATGTACATTTCAACGACCTTAGGAAGGTCGGTACGGGGTTTGTAGTTGCCAAAGAATGTACCCTTGAGTGTCCTCTCGTTGAGGAAATTCACTGGGTGTGTTTTGAAAGCATCATCTTTGTTTGGCACACCAACAAGCACGGCCACACCCCACCCCTGTAATGCATTAACACGTCAAACATCCACGAATCGGTGTATTATATGTATTATGAATCAAATGACTTTAGGGTTTATAGTTGAGGGGAAGTTACATCATGGACACATTCAAAGGCCGAAATCATGGCGCTGAGACTTCCAGTACATTCTACGCTGCGATCAACTCCTCCGTTAGTCATTTCAGCAATAACCTGAAGATGAAGATGAAGATGCAAGGTAATTAGACAAAACAGAGGGGTTCTATGTTGTATTATATCTTTTAACGCAGTCAATAAAATATACACACCTCTTGAACAGGCTTGTCATGGTCTTTTGGGTTCACAAAATCGGTGCAACCAAATTTCTTTGCTGTTTTGTTGAAGGGAAAAATCGAATAAGGATTCGGCTTAGCATAGCAGAAAATTTTGATCTTTTGGATCGAATATATACACATATCAACAACAGATTACACATGATATACTTATATTGCTTGCAAGTGTAAGCTTCTTTTTTGGATTCATTTCATTAGGAGAAGTGACTGAAAACTAAGCATAAACGGAATGATGTTGTCATTATTTTGGATATAATCGAAGTAAAAACATTAAAAACCGCACTGACCTTTACGAAACCTGTTGGAATTGAGATCAACACCAATTATTCTTGATGCTCCAGCAATTCGTGCACCTTCGGCGGCCTAGTTGTTAATGGATGGGGAGAATTATTTTGGGATTGGAATCACTACTACTACTACTACAAGACGCTTACAAAACATCCAAGACGAAAAATAGGAGCGAGAAACTTACAGCAAGGCCTACAGCTCCCAGTCCAAAAACAGCAACGGTTGAACCCTTGGGTGGCTTTGCAACATTTAAGGTGGCACCAAGACCTTCAATAGAGAAAGGCAGAGCAAAGAAGTTGTATTAGCATATTTTATGAACTGAAGCATGCATCCTCTTATCACCTTAATAATCTTTAAAACATCTTCATTACCAACCTGTCGAGATACCGCAACTGCAAATGCAAACTTTATCCAGTGGAGCAGCAGGATTGATCTTAGCAAGACAACCAACATGAACCACAGTGTATTCACTGAAGGTAGATGTTCCAACAAAATGATAAATCGGTTTCCCTTCGATCGAAAACCTTGATTTGCCATCATTAAGCATCACTCCTCTGTCTGTGTTAATCCGGAGGAGATCGCACATGTTACTCTCTTCTGATTTACAATGTCTGCATTCCATGCACTCCCCTGTGAATACAGGAAGCACACAATCACCAGGTTTAAGCTCCGTTACGCCTTCACCAACACTCTCGACAATCCTGTAATTTGAACCAAGGCACGATTAAACCAACAACCAATAATTTAATCGTAAATCCATAAAATTGATGGATCTAAACGATATGGCAGATTCATGACATACCCAGCTGCTTCATGACCAAGTATGCGAGGGAAGACGGGTGTCTGCCCCTGTAAATTGATAAGGCAATTTTGTCAACGGTCATAGATGAGATCCTGCGAAAACATTCAAAACAATATAGCTAGACAGTGAAGACAATGTAAGCAATGTTACCTTAGCTTCCCAGAAGTAGACATCGGTATGGCAGAGAGCAGTGAAGAGAATCTTGACACGGACCTCCATAGCCTGTGGAGGAGCCACCTCCACTTCTTCGATTACAAGTGGTTTTCCAGCTTCCCATGCCACAGCAGCTGCATTCAATTCAACATTTAGGCCCTTAAACTCATAGCAATTCCTTTTCAGATATTTAAAAATTGTACAACTAGAACATAGCTAATGTAATGTCTCCTTATCACGAAATTATCAGAAACAAATAAACCATACCTCTGCAACGAATGACTTTCCCGCAAGTGCTTGCCATCTTTGTAAGTATTATTCCTCTCTTTCCTTGAAACTCTTAATCAGAAGATATAAACTCTTTTTGTTATGAAGAAAAGTGAATGCTCTATATGGGTATATATACTTCTTAGATTCCAGTGAGTATCCAGACAAAACAAGAAGCCAATCCACAAAACCCAACATTCACGAAACCATTTGACTATAGGAAAACCGTTTTCATGCAATGGTGGTTTTCAACTTTCATGGTTTCTCTGTGTATCTCTCTCTGCGCATGGGCGCTAGCGGTATTTGCTACACGTTGCGCCCTTGTAGTTGGATTCCTAGGATCAGGTTTCATTATTTTGAACTGGTTGACCTTATGGAACGTTGAATACGTTGGTTTTATGTTATTATTTTATGTTTGGATAGCAATAGCATGGAATTGCGATGATACTGTCTTTATATTTTTTATAATACTGAGTTTTTGGGTGTGAGGGTTATGCGGAAAACCCTTTTTTAAAATATATTTGTTTTTGTATTCGATATAATAAAATATCCAATGTTTTCAAGCTGGTACCTAAAAGGAGGAAAATGGAAATAATCACGAACTTTCATTTATAAGTGAATATACTTTTTAAACTTTCAAATGTTACAAATCATTTTATAAATTTTTATAAATTAATAAATCGTTTTAAAAGTTATAAATAACATTCATAACTTTAATCTTAGTATTAAAAAAAAACTCCTTAAACTTATCAAATTATAATTTAACACCCCCTTTAAACTTTAAAATTAATGTTTTTATTAACTAAAAACATTATCTTGATTATTCCAAATGAATTAATTTTCAAATAAAAATATTATCTTTTACCTAAAATTTCAACTGTATAAAATTTTTGTATACAACTGTTCTAGCAATCTTTATGTAATTAGGAAGCTTGTACCATATGCTTTTGTTTGAAGTAAAACTACCTGGACGAGGCAAAATTTTGAAGTGGTCATTACTTACAAAATCAACAAAAATTAAATACGAATAAAAAAATAATCATGTTTAAGAATACTTGAAGAGATACAATAATTATTTTTATAAATCTACAATCTTTATAACAAAATCAACAAAACTTCAAGGATCATGATCCCCTAAAAAAGACAAATTCATTAGAAATTTCACAATTAAAAACAAAAAAAAGGGAAGAAAAATCATGGGTTACGCTTACTTCAACGGACAATATTAATTCAGATAAAGTTCCATACATTACAACTAAAATTCATCAATTTACAGTAAAGCAATAAACTTCAAATGTAAAACCACAAATAGAAACAAAAAGAAAATCAAGGGCATAAGGATGTTACCGCAAAGGAGCCAACTGAAAACTCTTATTAGTCTCTCTTCTTTAAATACCTAAACTCGGTTGGATCAATTCTAGGATAGAACTTACAAATGGTGACGCATTTTTTAAGTCAAAACCTAATGAAATTAGCAAGAAGAGGTGGTAGTAAAAATCTAGAGACAGTTGTTAAGGTTGAACTCGAGTAGCAGAAATTAACGAACATAGGGGTTTCTCAGGAAATATTTGAAAAAATTGAGCGTGCAACAGATGCAAGAGATAGATATCGTGGGTTCTATAGTTGATGGAAAAGCTGTAAACCAAAGAGTCCCCAAAAAAACCGGCTATTGAGATCGTCAACGTCGAACCTGGAAGTGGGAGCAAGCCCAATGTCATCAAAGAAGATGAGTTAGTTATTGAAATAGCTAGAAAAGACCAACCAATACAGGCCACACAAATGAGCTATATTATGATGTACAGCTAGAGTTTCATGAACATCATTGAATTCACATGAGTTATGTCGACTGATTGCATGATGTATGGATGGAATTCGATGATACTTATGAAATTAGATGTTTAGTCTGGGTGGAGACGAGAGATGATGATTTTTCTATTTTAGAATGGTTTATGATCTTAATGGCCATGTAAATTGATTCTAAGGTGAATCTTTCCCAACCACCTGGAATCAAGGTCGAGTCATCGTTCAAGTGATGGAGAAGAAAATGCAAACAAATGTAGCCCATGCAAAAGACTTCATTTGAGTGTTGTCATCTCCAAGATTTGCTAATAGAGACTCTGGATCAGAAGGGCTTTAGAGAGATCATAAGTAGGCTTGCAAATCAAAAGTAGGTGAGTAGAATAGCTAAGGTTATTTTTCGTGTGGCTATTCTAATACTTAAATTAGATGTGTTTGGATATAAGTGTAGGATACAATAATGGATGAAAAGAAAATTCACATTTACTCCTACTGAGCTAGATTCCAAACCTAGTTGAACACGAACAAAATCAACCATGAAAGTCGGAAGAAAGATTGAATACAAAGGGTTTGTGATGTGTAAAATGAGAAGTTAGTTTACTATGTAATGGAAAGGTGTTTATATATAGAGGAAATAAGGTCAAGTGAGTACTGACACGTAAAGGAATAAACAAAAACTAAAGTTACAGCTACTAAACTTACATACAGTATGTATACTAACAATACTCCCCTTTCCCTGCCACACACCCCCACCCCCTCCCCTACCCCCCCAAAACAAAACACCCTCTCTTCTCTTTTCTCTTTCTAAGTTAGACTTTAAAAAGTTCAACTTGGAACAAAATTACATCAATTGATGTCTCCAATTGCTTTGGTCATAAGATTTACAAGTTGAAACTAAGAAATAACATGAAGTATTTGAAGAAATCATTGGCCACACAATTGCAAGTAAAATGGACATCTAATTCAACGTGCTTCATGCAACCATGCAAGCAAGGGTTTTGTGTTATTAATTAAGCTAATCAACTATTAGGAAGGAAAAGAGAAAAAAAGAGAGAAACAGGTAATGAGACGATAATGTGCAAATCATGAAGTAGATAAGAAAGCCATAAAAGTTCCATGCTCTTATGTTCCACTTCAACTAAGGATGTTAAAAGAGTGGCTTGTTTCTTTGTCTTCCAAGAAACATGCAATAACCAGACAATGACTTGTGTTCAAGAGAACTTGACTTCCAATTAACATCACAGTAGCTTAACAAAAATAAAGTACTTGTGAAAGGAAAAAATAATCCAAGATCAAAGGTGCCTTTCAAATATTTCAAAACATACAGTACGATATGAAAGTGAGAAGTGTGAGGTGAGCAACATATTGACTTAGTTACTTGAATAGAATGAATGATGTCTGGCCTCATAATGGTAAGATATAATAGACATCTAACAATTTGCCGATAAGAAAAAGGAGGATGTAAAGATCACCTAAAATATTACCTAACCAAAGATGTAAGGGAAAAGGAACCTTCATTGGTTTGGAACCTATTTAACTAGCATCGTGGAGTATGTTAAAAAGAAATTTCTACTAACTTAAAAGAAAACCATGTAAAGTTTTGCAAATTCCAATACCTAAGAAGAAACGGACATCTTCTAAATCTTTAATTGTGAAAGCATGATTAATAGCTTTCTTAACATTAGTAATTGTTGGCAAAGAGTTTCACACTATCAAAATATCATCGACATACTAACAAGTCTGAGAACTTACTCCCAATGCTACGGGTAAAAAAGAATAATCATTAACCCAAAGAAGTGATGGAATGTGTAAACTCACAATTTCATTGCCTAGATGTTTGTTGCAATCTATAAAGAGACTTAATAAGCTTACAAACTTGCTTTGACTTTGCGAAAGGTAACCCTTTAAGGGATACATATATATAGACCTAGGTAAAGGCCGGTCCCGAACCGTGAACCGGCCCGAGTGGGCCTTGAATCAACTCGATCCAGAAGTGGGTAGGCTAAACCACCTTGGCGAACTGTTGGGTTTTAAGGGCCTAGGTAGATCAAGAGAGTGGAACCACCTGAACCGATAGGTCGTGAACTGTCGGTATTGCATCTCGAACAGAAAGAGTCATAATAGTCCTGCCACGAAACTAACCTAAGATAGAAACTAACCTTACAATTGCTATCGTAAATACAGTTCACACAGGTGTGTACAACTTAACCAGCTTAAAGTATCCATTCCGAGACTTGTAAGTAATCAAACATATGATATAACTTTACAAAATACCTATTCTATATAACCTATTGTCTCATAATATAATGGTACTGACATAAACGTCTTACATCAGAGTTATAATTTATAATCAAAGTTTATCAAAAAGCCATAGGTTTTGCAGATTGTTTACAATAAGTTAGGAAACTAGTGGGCGTCCCAGGGAATTCTAAATTAGTTTCCTCAAAATTCAAAAGAAAAGATAAAAGAAAGGTCAAAAGTTTAGGTTCAATTGATTCTTTGTTCCTCACTTTCTTAGTCAATGGCACACTAACTTGGGGTTGTCAGTATCAGAACATCTTGGTCCTTACTCAATACCTACAAAATAGTCTATAGGGATGTAAACATAATTAGCTCAGTAAGTAGGACAGAGTAAAAAGAGTACCATATAATCGCAAGCAAAGTTATTAATTATGATAAAATGCAATGTAATCAATCAAATGAAACATCACACAATGTTATCCGGTCTATTATGAGGTTAGAGAAATTATATTTGCTCCAACTCGGATTGAAGGGTTTTATCACGACTCAAATCAGACCAAACTTGGGCTTGTGCAATGGAGAACACCTTCCTCCCATGACTACCTTCAAACGACGACCCCTACTCTTATCGTAACATCCTCGCCTATTACTTAGTTCAAATAAAGATGGAAAAATGACCATTTCAGCTATCTTCACCAAAGGAAGTCAGTATTTGGCCTAACACTCTTAATCGTTTTCCTAATGGGTATTATGCATATCCAATTTTGTTTTAGTTGAATAGACGTTAGTTTTAATCAGGGGTAACTAAATAAATTCATACAATACAGAAACAATACGAACATGCAGAACAACACACTAAGGAGTTTAACTCCTATCATAACAGAGTATCATATACACAGACAATATGCTCATAGTCAATTAACTACAAACATAACCAAAAGTACTTTTGAGTCTCCAGATATTTTAATACAATATCCTAATAAGCAATGAAGTTACAATTTCAACTTACTTGTTTAGATGTTCATTAAGCAGACTTGAGTCGTTAACAACCTGTTCACTAGGAGATCCTATATACACAAAAGACCAAAATTCAGTTTTCATAATAATTACGAAAACATTAGAATTTGATCTAAAACAGTTATATATATATTATTTTCATAATATATAGTTGTATTATTATATATATCGAGTTAAGTTGTTAGTTATCAATAATATACGTAATCTATACTATTACGTGTTATATATTGTTTCGATCGTATCGAAACTTATTTTTAATTTATTAAAGCGCGTTTTAATTCTGGTAAGGTTATCAAAATATATACATTCTAGAATATGATATAATGTTAGGTTATATTGCCTAAAATTGTTCAATTTTTATAAAATTAGTGTCGTTGGGTTCGTACAAACCTAACGATACGTGTTATGAGTCCTATTCCTAAAGATGACTTTTAACGGGTAGTTAGAGTTTTTAATACAGTTATATATATCTATATAAATATTATCATATTATACGTAATTTACGTTATTAAATTATATTTTACTTGATTTGTTCATATAATGCTATAATATGAGTATTATCTAACTCTAATATACCTATAATATATCTCAATAAAAAAATATTAGTAAATATATTAAAATAATCTTTTTATCCAATATGATGAGCAACCTCATACATAGTTTTTTATTTAAATATTTAATTCATTTAACTTATTATTATTAAAAATACGTTTTGCTTTGTAATTTAAGTCATTTTATTACAAAAATTCATAATAAATAGTTCAGGTCACCAAATAAATTCCTAAAAATTTCTAAACTTCTAAAAATATGGGGAACTCAGCTATTACTTGATTTCAAGTTTTCGACCTATCGTTTATATATTCGTATTTATGATTTTACCCTTAAATTATCTTAAATTACTCAATTATGATCCTTTTTATACCAAATTAATTTCAATATGAGCATCATTGTTATTATTCACTAGAGATCAATAAGTATCCATTTCATCATTTAATTTAATAATTTCTTATTTATTTCACAATTTCAGCTTATTTTCAAGTTATTTTTAAGCCAAAAAATGCAATAAATATAAAAATATTCAAATCAAAATTTGGGCTACATAGCAATTATTCATATAGCATATACATCCTATACAAAAATTTTTAGCTATAAATAATATCATTTGATACATTTATTTTATAATTTAAACTTTGGATGAATAGTAGATTTCTTAAGGAGATATATTAAAAATTATGAATTTTTAAAAAATAAAAGTATCGCATGAAAACATGTTCAAAATAACCCAAGCAAAAATTTTTTCATAGTTTTCTAGGTGGAATTCTTATTTTTTAAAAATTCTTAAAAAACAGGGTAGAATTTTAACCTAACTGCTCTTGGTGGCTTCGATGGTCGTAGGGTAGTAGGGGTGTGTCGAACGGCCAAGGCTCAACCTAGACTGGTGGTGGCCAGTCAAGTTAGTCGTTTGGATTGGGTATAGATAGGGTACGGTAGTTGCTCTGTTTTTGTATTTTTTTTCTTAATTTATTTTATTTTCTAGATTTTCTTTTTCCTCTCAATTCTAAGTTCCTAATTGCTAAACTATTATTAGTTTGTTGAAGGTTTACTATTTATAAGGCTTTGTCTGCCGCCTAGGATTTTTTTTTTATTTTCTTTCTCCTTTTTTCAAGTAGAAGGTGTCTTTGCACAATAAATTCCCTTTTAAATTAGCTTGTGGCCTCTTCAAGTTACTGCTATGATGAAATCTAACTAATTCGGCAACTTTTGAAGGCTTCTTGGATAAATTTTGATGAACATCTTTCTTAAACATCATTATTATATATATTATATTAATATTTAGTTATTTATTAATATACGGATATATATTACGCGTAATATATAACTATACCCATATAATTAATTTTCTAACATATCTTTTATTTTTAAGATATGTTCTTTTAATTATTCACATAAATTCAATGCATTATAAATATAATTACGTAAATTAGGGTTAATTTACGGGTATAATTATTATTTATACCCGGCATACTCATAAAAATATGAATATATTTATATAGTAAATTATACTATATTATCTCATTTTATAACTTAATTAACTTATCTTTAAATTTTTGTTGCAATCCAAGCTCAATTTTTAGGGGTTTCGAACATTTTAGCACTATATTAAATAATTGTATTTCTAAGGACAAAATTGGGATTTTGGATCATTTTTTTCAAAATCTAACTTCACTGTATTACTTCGTCTAACTTTTCTATTATAGTCGTAAAGTTTGGACTCAATTGGATAACTTTTCCTAAATGCCCTAAATTTAGGCTCGGTTGTCTTAAACATAATTTTAAGGGTTTACTGCCGAGCCAACCCACCACTGAACCGACGGGTTGGCCTTGCCAATTCAACCCCTTAAAAAAAAGAGAGAAAAGAAAGACCACTAAATCAGGAAAAATAATTTGATAATATTTAATAAGTTATTGCATGTTAAAGTTACTTTATTTACAATGATGAAGAATAATTTTCTTAAAAATAATATCATCAAACTAATGATAGATAACTAATCATAAGTTAATTATGTATTAAGGATAGATAGAAAATTCAATTTCAGTTAATGTAATTTTTTTTTTTGTAAAACTTATCAAATGTTAAAGACTTGAATATGAGGAAAAAAATTTGAATTTGAGGGAAAAAAAATCAGAATCGCATTAAGTAAAAAATTAATAAAAAATTAGGAATTATTAATGAATTAGTACACTTAAAAAAAAAAAGAAAGAAGATCACATTATTAGAAATTATTAATGTATTAAAAAAAGAAATTAGTAAAATTAATAAAAAATTAAATATTAAAAAAAAACTGGTTTAAAGGCCTCGAACCAGCTCCGAACTGCCAGCTCACGGGCCAGTCATGGTTCATCGTGTTACTGGCCTATAAACCGATGGTTCAAGGCCGATTCAGCCTAATGCCCAAGACTACATATATATATATGTCTCTACATTTACATGCCCATGTAGAAATACGTTATTAAAATTTAATTAATACGCAAACCATGATTTGATAGCAGCCCTAGCCAATAGAACTCAAAAAGTTGTTAGTTTAGCCATTGGAATAAAAGTATGAACACCATCTACCCCTTTAACTTGTGTTTACCCTTTAACTACTAAACGAGCTTTAAACCTTTCAATTGATCCACCAAGTTTATATTTGATCTTATATACCCATTTAGAATCAATTGTTCTTTTATCTGGAGGTAAAGAAGTACCTCCCACGTTTGATTAGCCTCAAAGTAAGAAGTTCTTTATGCATAGCATCTAATCACCTATTCTTTTCTTTAGCCTCTTGGTAATTTCATAGTTCATAAATAGCAAACACATTAGCTAAAATTGTCACATATTCCTTTGGAAGTTTTTCAAGTGATTGCAAATAAAGAAGAGGTTAAGGAGAAGAAGAAGTAGAAGAAGATAGTACATTAGTAGTTGTTACTTCTGCTAGTGAGTTCATTTATAGATTATGAATAAAGTCATTAAGCTAATTATGTAGATGTCTAATTCATTCTGATCTCCTAAATGAAATAGCATTTATGTAAGATTATGAAAAAGATAGTACGCTAGTTGTTGTTGCTTTTGCTGGTGAGTTTATTTGCTTATTATGAACAAGTCATTAAGTTGATTAAGTAGATGTCTAATGCATTCTGATCTCCTAATGAAGTAGTGTTTATGTGGGGTTTTGAAGAAGACAAATTAAGAAAAGTGTTCAAATGAACAAGGGTTGAATCAGAAATAGGATTAGCATCTAATATGTCATGTGTGGACTATATTGGAAACAAAAGATCGGTATGTAGGAATGAAATAGGATCATTTTCCGATGGAATGCAAATGGAAAGACATATTAATAAAATTTAACATCTCAATTAATAAACATTTTAATGTGAGTCAAGATTGCTTATAACCTTTTTTATGAGATAGATACCCTAGAGATATACAATGACAACCTCTTACATCAAATTTATCATTAGAGTTATCTAAAAGTATAGTATAACAGAAGCATCCAAAGGTTTTCATATCATTGTAAGATTGTGGTTTTTGAAACAATAGATTATAAAGAGTCTTCCAATCAAAATTTTGCTAAGCATCCTATTAATGAGGTAGTAGAATCTAAGATGCATTCAACCCAAAAGTGTTTTAGCAAATTGGCATGAATTCTCAAAGTACGAGTAGTCCTCAATAAATGCCTATGTTTCCTCTCAACAATACCATTTTGTTGTAGAGAATATGTCATGGTCTTTTGGTGAACAATAGCATGTGATTTAAACAGGTTCGGACACTCAAATGAGAGAAACTCACTTCCATTATTCATTCAAATGGTTTGGGGTAATGTGCTGAAGTGACTTTCACCATAAGCAATAAAATCACACAAAGTAGACAAGGCTTGATGTTTATGTTGTAGCGAGAATTTCCATATGGTCTAGTTATTGATGAAAAGATGATGAAATGGAGACATGTGGTCTGAAGCACCTATGTCTATTATCCATTAATAAACATTATTACCAATTTTCTTATTAGAAGCTAAAGTAGAACACTAACTTGCATAAGTGTAAGAACACTGCCTAACAATGTTTGTTGCCATCAAATTGGAACCATCACCCAATTGGTTCCCTTTTAGTATTTTCACTACTTGACAAATCTTGGAAAATAGATCAGAATCATCAACGATAGGGATTGATACATTGGCATTAACACTCCTTTCATCAAGAGGATTATCTAACATTGTTGATCAACATGAGCTGCAAAATTCACATTCCTTGTATCTTTTTGCCCTTTCTACCATTGTGGATATCTTATGTTTCAAAACAATTTTCAACCAACCGTCCATTTCTCTTAAAATGTAAGCATGAGACTCTTGAACCTAGCCTTCCTCTATTATCCTTTCTATCCACATTATTAGTACATGACAAATTTCTATCATTACACAATGAATATCATCTGCAAATGAAAGAATACCTAAAATATGTCTTTGCTTTTCTCTTTAATGAACTAAATAGTAAGCTTTACTCATGGTGGGAAGAGGCTCCAATGACAACACGTGATTCCTTACATTTTTGTAAGCATCATTAAAACTTATTATAAATTGCATCAACTTGTTTTTATTATCTATGTCACTAAATTTTCCAACTAAATCACAAGTGCACCTGTTACAAATACATTCGAGCATGGCATACAAACTATTCAACCCATCCTATAATCTTTTAACCCAATTATAATAACCTATAACACTAGGATTCCCTTGTTTGACAATAAATATCTTGTGCCACAATTGATAAAGTAAAGGATCCTTTGTTTTCCTAAACCAATAACACAAATCATCCCATAATTTCTTAGAAGATTTAGCATATAGGAAGCTTTCGAACAATTCTTTCATCATTGAATTAAGAATCCAATAGTAGATCATATAATTGTACCTTAACCATCTTTGCAATTGTTAGCATTATTTTCAAGTTTAGGATAATTACCATCTATGAATCTTAGCTTAGATTTAGCTCATAAGACCATTTTAATCGATCTACTCCAACCTAGGAAGTCAGATCCAGTATGTTAGAGTTTTTAGTATAATAGTGTAAAGGTAATCTTGTAATTTTAAATTCATATTATATAATAAACTAGTGTGTGCTAGGATATGATTAACCTTAATACACTTTCTCTAGTCATTTTCATCATGGTATCAAAGTAACAATCACCACTACCATAACCAATGGGCTCATCACTGTTGAATAGCCGCCACACTACCATTAAGATCGTCAAACTCGTGATTTTACCTAAAATTGAGAGAGGATCGGTAAAATCAAAACGTGAAATTGAAACATAGAAACGTAAGTTTCTATAACTTATGTAAAATAGTCTTAAAAAACTATAGCTATACTTATAGTAATTATTCAAAACTTGAAATACATGTAAAAAATAAGAAATTAAGTTATTTTTTTGTAAAAAAATTCTTAAATAATATATAATTTAACATGTATAGAAGGAGAAATAAAGTCGAAAGTAAACTTCTTTTATATTTTTTTTTCAAAAAAGGTAATAAATTAAAGGGAATTAAATATTTCAATTCATTTTAAATTATCGGTAGTATTTATAAATTGAAGTATATAATTTTCCTTATAATCTTTGCTACAAGAGCTAAAACTTGGATAAAGGTTATGAATATAAAATGAGAGATTACGAGAGAGAGAAAAAAGGAAAAAAAATTAAAATAGGATAGGAAAAATGATGTAATACCCTAATAGTTGATATATTGTAAAAGCTTACTTGTATTTTTTTATTTTTTAGCTCATTAAACTCAGATATTTAGAATTGGTAAACTTGGTCAAAAACATAAATTTTTACTAAGTTTATATATAAACTCTATTAAAAATATAAGTTTCTATACGAAAATGATTTTATATATGAATTAACTCGGAATAACCTCATAAAATTATAAACTCATAGAATTGCATGTGTATAATCGCAATTTTAACAAGTATGACTACCATACCTGCCACCAAAGCTAACTACGATGGCAACCACCCAAACCACCTCAATCAAACCCTAAACATCACAACAGAACACCATCACTAACACTCCACAAGCCACCCTTCATCTCCTTTCTCTAATTAAACCAATGACTAGCTTCAAATGAAACCCATCTCTAGTCATACAAAACTACTACCCATCACCAACAAAACCCTCGGCAGCCACCAATGATCAGCCACCCATCACTAATAAAACCCTAATTCTCCATTTACCATAGATCGCCACCCTTAGTCACCATCAAACCTGTAACATTGGCCACAACAACAGTTACTAACCATAGCTGTTTTGAAGCCTTAACTATACATACTAGCTACCTACACTCCATTCGAACCTGTTTTGAATCCTCAACCATAAACACTAGCTACCATTAGAATTGATTTTATCCATGACATAAAACTCAACAACTAAGTTCGACCAACATTAAGCCACTGTGTTCAATGTGATACAAAAGTCATTTGGTATGTTATGAGTTACAAATGTTTTAATAGGTAGTTTATGGCTATCAAGTTTATATAGTTTAGTTGTCATACTTTCCTATGTCTTGGAAAGTAAATTGATGAGTCAATCTTTGTGGAGTATAAGTCTCTAATTACACTACCTATATCTTTTGCTCAGGTACTTACCTCCATTAAGTTGAATGATAAGAATTATTTTCAATGAGCCTGTATGGTTTGAGCTTTTTTCCATGGTCAAGGACATCTTAAAATTCCAACTGATTCACCCCCTAAGGAAACTGATCGTAAATATGCTGATTGGGATCAAATTGATCAATAATATCTTTAGTTATTATGGAAATCGATGGAACCACAAATATTTACTTTATGTAATAGTTTGATACTTGTAAAGAAGTTTGGGACTATCTTATATTCTTGTATGCCTTAAATGACATACATAGGTATGATGTTTTCGTTAATTTCTTTCAATTGCAGTAAGGACATGAAATTTTTACTAAATACTACGGAGAGGTTGAAAAGTGTCTAGAGGAAATCAATAATGTAATACCTCTTAGTACTGATATGAAGGAGATGAACGTGATCACCTTATAGTGGTTGTTAAACTTCTTCATGGTCTTAAACTAAAATTAGAATCAATGAAATCTTAGGGTTTTTTTATCATTGGAGCTTCCATCTCTAGCTAATGTTTATTCTCACATTAGTCGATTTTCTGCACAATCTACATCATCACTTAATTCACCTATTGACAATTCAACTCTTGTTAGTCAAACGCCTAATAATGGGTATAGAGGACCTTTTAGTAGAAGGGGTGGCTGTACAAGTCAAAGAGGCCGAAGCCATGGATCACATCCTTTCTATGATCACTATCGACACTTTGGTCATACTCAAGAAACTCATTGGAATTTACATGGAAATCCTCTTATGGTTTATATTATTCAGTCTAGTACTCTTACACCTACTTATGTTACTTTAGATTCAATGGATGCCATGCCTAATTCAGATGTCTATAGTAATGAACCTAAGTCATCTACCATTACTTTATCACATGAAGAATACATTAGACTCCTACAACTTCAAAATACTTCACAGTCATCTATTTCTTCTTGAACCTTAGTCCAAACTCCAATCAAGTAATCCTACTATTTATCTTATTCAAGCTTCTCCATAACCTTGGGTAGTTGATTCTAGCGCCACTGATCATATGTTAGGTACGCTAAATTGTTTTTCACATGTTACTCACCGTTCCACATTACCAAATGTCACTCTTGCTAATAAATCCACTTCAGTTGTTACTGGGATTGGCTTTACTTTGCCTATTCCATCATTTCCCTTGAAGTCTGTCTTATATATACCTTAATTTTAATTTACAATCTATCAATAAACTCACATCTTCTTTCAACTATTCCATTACATTCTTTCCTTTTTCTTTCGCAATACAGGATTTAAGAACAAAGAAGATGATTAGTGGGGGGCATGTCTCATAGGCTACACTATATGGATTTAACACCTACAGCTATTGCTTGTTCAGTTGCTACACTAGATCTTATGGAGATGCATTGCCAACTTAGTCATCCATCATTGAATATTCTTTGTCTTATGTGTCTTAGTTTAAAGTCTTATCTTAGTCTTCAATGCCAATCATTTCAGTTAGGCAAACAACATCGTATTTCATTTAGTTTGAGAGTTAATAAGTAAGCAACTGCTTCATTTCATTTAGTTCATTCTAATGTATAGGGACTTGCGCGCGTCAATTTTGTTTTTAATTTTAGATACTTTTTTACATTTATTGATGATTATTCAAGAATGACATGGTTATGTTTAATGAAAAATAGTTCTAATTTGTTTGATCTGTTTTGTACATTTCATTGTGAAACTCAAAATTAGTTTAATTCCTCTATTCGTGGTTTTTTTTTTTTTTTACAGATAATACAAAGGAATGCATGTCTAATAAATCATATTTGCAAAAGCATGGTATTATTTATCAAGCTTCATGTGCTTTTACTCTACCATAAAATGGAGTCACTGAGTGTAAGAATGGACATCTCATTGAAATTGCTAGAACGTTATTGATTCAAATGAATGTGCATAAACACTTTTAGGTTGATGTTGTTCTCATTACTTGTTTTCTCATCAATAAAATGCCGTCTATATTAAGGTTACATTGCATCTTCTTCTCCTTGATCAAACACTCTCCTTTGCCTCTGAGTGTCTTTGGTTACTTATGCTTCACTCCTCAACTATCTTAAGGACTAATAAGCTTGATCCTACATCAATTAGTTTTATTATCCTTGGCTATTCTCGAAACCAAAAGGCGTATCATTGTTATTCTCGTAAAAGTCATAAGGTTTATGTTTACCCAAATGTGTCTTCTTTTTTTTTTATTCTACACGATATTTTTCTGCATCTTTGTGTATTCTAAAGA
Source organism: Lumnitzera racemosa (assembly GCA_024138005.1). Classification (NCBI taxonomy): domain Eukaryota; kingdom Viridiplantae; phylum Streptophyta; class Magnoliopsida; order Myrtales; family Combretaceae; genus Lumnitzera; species Lumnitzera racemosa. Next base: position 25,746,827 of record JAMXBC010000008.1, read on the forward strand.
CAAGTCTTCTATAAGCCATATTCCTCATATATTTCCTTTCCCATCTTCACATGATTCATTCCCTATTGACCATAGTTCTTCTACTACTATACTATCCTCTCAAGATGAATCTATTACTTTGCCATCATCCCAAGGATTCCCTCATCTTAATTAGCTAGATATGCAAGTTTATGTTTGTAAACAGTAAGCTATCCAATAGGACTCTTCGCTAATCTCACTTACTGCTACTCATCATTGGCCATTGGATCAACTAGTCATAGAAAAAAAATGCCTTTCTCCATAATGATCTTGAAGAAGAGGTATATATGGAACAACCAATAGGTTTTGTTGTTTAGGTGAAGATAAGGTTAGTTTGTCGCCTAAAGAAATCTCTATATGGGCTTAAATAATCTCTACGTATTTAGTTTGGCAAATTTAATTCAGTTGTGATTGAATTTGTTCCTTACAAGTGTAATTTAGATCATTCTATATTTTATCAATAATATAACAGTAAGAAGATTATATTGGCTGTATGTGTTGATGATATTGTGATTTCAAGAGACAACCATACAGGCATTGAGAAACTAAACGAGTTCTTACAATAAAAATTTCAACGAAGGACATGGGGTAAATTGAAATATTTCCTTAGAATTGAAGTTGTTCGATCTAAGCAAGGTCTATATCTCTCACTATGACATGTCATGATATATCATTTGTAGTCAATGTAGTGAGGCAATTAATGAGCTCACCCCGCATTAGTCATTGGAGGGTTGTGATTTGTATTTTACATTATCTTAAAGGAGCTCCAAGTCAAGGTATTTTGTATAAGGATCATGGGCACGTGTATGTTATTAGATATACAAATGCTGATTGGGCAGGATCACCATTGGATAGGAGATTGACTACATATTTTGTGTTTGTTGGTGGTAATCTTGTCTTATGGAAAAGTAAGAAGTAGACTATAGTAGTAAGATTAAGTGTAGAATTTGAGTATAGAGCAATACTATCAACAACTTGTGAATTATTGTAGTTTGAACATCTACTAGACAAACTTAAGTTTCCTCAATCACAACAAATGAAGTTAATAAGCAACGATCAAGTGACTTTTTACATAGCGTTAAATCCAGGTTTTCATGAATAAACAAAGCTCATTGATATTGACTGTTACTTTATTTGTGAAAAGTTGTTGACCAAGGAAATTGATACATCTTATGCGAGATCAAAAGACCAACTTTCTGACCTACTTATTAAGTCATCTTTAGGGGTTTGAGTGAATTATATATGTAAGAAGTTAGGAGCATATGATATATACACTCCAACTTGAGGGGAAGTGACGGAGTATTTAGTATAATAATATAAGGATAATCATGTAATTTCAAATTCATATTATATAATAAATTTGTGTGGGCTATAGTGTGATTAACCTTAACATACTTTCTTCAGGCATTCTCGTCACATTGAATATAAAGCTAGCAATAATGAATCCTGGATTATCTAATCTGGAAAGACAAAGTGGATAGCTGTACGACATATATACATTCAAATTCATTTTGATTTCGTGGAAAAGGAATCACCTCAAACAGAATCTAATCAACTTGAGCAAAGTAATTTAGCAAGTGAAAGTAAGATTGAAGAAATTACCTAGCTCTGATTCCATGTGAAGAGTTCAGCTAATGGAACATGAACAAAATCAGCCACGGAAGTCAAAAGAAAGATTGAATACCGAGAGTTTCTGATGTGTAAAATGAGGAGTTAGTTCATTCTGTTATGGAAAAGTGTTTATATACAGAAGAAATGAGGTCAAGTGAGTACTAACATGCGCAGGAATAAATAAAAACTAAAGTTAACAACTACTGAACTTATCAACAATAGTATACTAACATAACACATATACTGTAACACGGACCTACATTGTCACTTAGATGTTTTCATGTACAACTCACGCCTGAGCAGGCTGCTGGAGCTAAACGTTTTCTAGTTCCTGAAAATCTTTGGTTCTTTGTCTATGAAGATGCAGAGACTGTTAAACCTAACGATCCTTTGGGTTGTCTAGCTTTTCAAATAGACTCAAACAATGGATTCTCTTCGATAATATATGCTGATGATTTTGTCAATGAACATTTTAATTGAACTGTAGTATTTGCTTGCTTTCTTAGAGAATTATCCCGTGATTTTGTCTTAGGAATGCTGATAGCTCTTCTTTTTTTTTTTATTTTTATGGTAGGCTAGTTATGACTAGGTTCTGAACCTTTGACCTACAACTTAATGTTCCGGAATCCTGCTGCTATACTAGCTAGAAGCCAATAATAGTTTCTTTTTTTTTTTTTTCTTGTTATTATTATTTAGTTATTCATTTATATAATTTTAATTTGTTTTTATTGATAGCAGAATGATCGAGACTATTATTCCAATTGTAATGAATGGAATAATTCCGGATGGTAGGATTTCTTGGAGATCTATAGTGCATATTTTAATGTATATTCATGTATTTAGGTGTATTTTTACTTGGTTAAGCTAGCAAATTTTTTTTTTTTTTTTCAACTCAGTTAAGATGCAGGAAGTAGCTTCTGCTCAGTTATGTTTGTTGGAAACCTTCATCATAATGTTTTCTTTCTTTTGTTCCTGTGCGCTTAGACAAGACAGATGGATTATCAATTATCAAAGAGAATGAGTGAAAGTTCTTCTTGGAAGAGTTCTCTGAGAACATGGGGATTTCCACGTATTTCAGTTATCATTGGCTAAGACTAAAATATGAAAAATAAAAATCGAAATGACAAAAAGACGCTGATACGATAATATAGAGATTTTGAGTATTTTCATCGAAACCGTTATAACTTAATAATAGTATTATCATTAGTATTCCATTATCATTAGTATTCCATTAAAATATATCGAGATTCGAATTTCTCTGATTGAAAAAAACAAAAAAAAAAAAAAAAAGTTTTGAGCATCTTCTAAACATGCAAGAATTGGAGTAAGCTTATCTCTGTCATAATGCCGTATGATCTCAATTTAAAGTCAATTGAACATCTTCAAATGAGTTTCCTATTGCAGAGCGAATGATCCCAATTTGGACAAGGTTTATCTTACAAGGACTTAACCTTGCAAAGGGAACAAAAATGGGCTTCAGAATGGCAGTTGAAGGTTTCTTTTAACCATATTTTTAATCTTATGTATTTTTATCTTGTCCTAGTTAACGTTAAACAAACTGAAAGATTAATTCCCATTCCTGTTTCCGATTGAAGGGCACCAATAAAAATATCAATGGCTGAATTTTAAGTGGAGGTAGGATATCCACCCACAAGTAGGGTGTATTCTGAATGACATTGTGAGCGGTTAAATTTCAACTGAAAATTCAAAGTTCAAATACAGTGGTTTATGTATTATGTGCTTAATCATCATATACAAGGAACCCAAAAAGAAAAAGAAAAAAAAAAAAAAGAGAGAGAGAGAAAGAAAAGTAAAACACGAGAAAAACGGGAAATTCTCCTGCAGACAGAAAAGTATTCGACAACGATGAGACGAGCACTGTCTTTTTATTGTTCATCATATGGAGAAACTTCGTCTATCCAGTTTTGCCTCCTTATGCATCCATTCGGATGATGCACCTGAGACTCTCACCTTTGAACATGTAGTCGAAAGCCTTGTTGATGTCGGAGAGACTAACTTCATGGGTAATGAATTTCTCCAGCTCAAGCTCCTGCCATTGCCCCAAAATATTTTAAGTACCAGTCAGCATTGATTTTGAGTTAAAAGTAATCAGCAGCTGGGCTTTTTAAGTGTTCTGGTTAATTTAATTTAATTACCTTGTTCATGTACATTTCAACGACCTTAGGAAGGTCGGTACGGGGTTTGTAGTTGCCAAAGAAAGTACCCTTGAGTGTCCTCTCGTTGAGGAAGTTCATTGGATGTGTTTTGAAGGCATCATCTTTGTTCGGCACTCCAACAAGCACGGCGACACCCCATCCCTACGACCCATAACCATTGTAGACATCCACAAAATCAGCATATGGAATATATATATTATGAATTAAAACGACTTTAGGGTTTTAGAGTTAGGGTAAGTTGTTACATCATGGACACATTCAAAGGCTGAAATCATGGCGTTTATACTTCCGGTACACTCTACACTGCGATCGACTCCTCCATCGGTCATTTCAGCAATAACCTGAAGATGAAGATGCAAGGTTAAACATGCAGAACGGTGCTATGTAAATACATCTTTTAATGGAGTCCACAAAGTATACTCACCTCTTGCACAGGCTTGTCATGGTCTCTTGGGTTCACGAATTCAGTGCAACCAAATTTCTTTGCTGTTTTATTGAAGGAAAAAACGAATCAGGAAATGGCTCAGCATAGCAGAAAATTTTTATTTTTTAGATCAAATATACACTCGTTAAGAACGGACTACATATAACACTTAATAGTGCTTGCAAGTATAAGCTTCTTTTTGAATTCATTTCATTTGGAGTGGCAAACCGAGAACGAAGCATTTACGGAGTGGTGCAGTCAGTGTTCCATAAATTATCGAGGTGAAAATGTGCTGACCTTGATGAAACCTGTTGCAGTTAAGATCAACACCAATAATCCTTGATGCTCCAGCAATTCGTGCACCTTCAGCGGCCTACAGTTAAAAGTATGGAAAGAATTATTTTGGGGTCAGAATCACCACTACCACCACAAAATGCGTACAATATCTTCAAGTTAAAAAATATAGGTAAGAAACTCACAGCAAGGCCTACAGCTCCCAGTCCAAAAACAGCAACGGTCGAACCCTTGGGTGGCTTTGCAACATTTAAGGTGGCACCGAGACCTTCAATAGAGAAAGGCAGAGCAAGGAAGTTGTATTAGCATATTTTATGAACTGAAGCATGCATCTTCTTATCACCTTAATGATCTTTAAAAACATCTTCATTACCAACCTGTAGAGATACCACAACTGCAAATGCAAACTTTATCCAGTGGAGCAGCAGGATTGATCTTAGCCAGACAACCAACATGAACCACCGTGTATTCACTAAAGGTGGATGTTCCAACAAAATGATAAATCGGTTTGCCATTGATCGAAAACCTTGATTTGCCATCATTAAGCATTACTCCTCTGTCTGTGTTAATCCGGAGGAGATCGCACATGTTACTCTCCTCTGATTTACAATGTCTGCAGTCCTTGCACTCCCCTGTGAATACAGGAAGCACATGATCGCCAGGTTTCAGCTCCGTGACACCTTCACCAACACTCTCAACAAACCTGTAATACAAATCAAGGCATGACTAAAATTAACAACAATATAGCCGAACCACACCGATTTATTCATGAATCCAAGCGATTGACAGTTCCGAACAAATATAATAGATTGATGACATACCCAGCTGCTTCATGACCAAGTATGCGAGGGAAGACGGGTGTCTGCCCCTGTAAATCGATAAAGCAATTTCGTTAAGTCTCATAGATCCAGCCTTAACCTTCAAGGACACCAATGTGTTTTACGCCAAACAGCATAGCTAGTGAAGACAATGAAAGCAATGTACCTTAGCTTCCCAGAAGTAGACATCAGTGTGGCAAAGAGCAGTGTAGAGGATCTTCACTCGAACCTCCATAGCCTGTGGAGGAGCCACCTCCACTTCTTCGATTACAAGTGGTTTTCCAGCTTCCCATGCCACAGCAGCTGCATTCAATTCAACATTTACTCAATTCTACCTTGCCCATAAAACTGTACAACTAGAACCCGTATCTAATGACTCCTCATCATGAAACGATCAGAAACTAATTAAGGAAGCATACCTCTGCAACGAATGACTTTCCCACAAGTGCTTGCCATCTATGTAAGTATTAATCCTCTCTTTGCTTGAACTCTTAATCAGAACATAAACTCTTTTTGTTGTGAAGGGATGTGAACGATCCATATGGGTATATATAGTAGTGCTAATTAACTTTCCTGTGAGTATCCAGACGCTACAAGCCAATCATCATACCAGGATTCATGAAAACAGGTTAACTGATTGGAAAACCAGCTTCTTGCAACCGTGGTTTTCTACTTTCGTGGTTTCTCTTTCTCTCTCTCTCTCTCTCTCTCTCTCTTCACCTCCACATGGCTGGTATGCTAATGGTAATAGGAATCCTAGTTTATGGTTTCATGATTTCAACCAGTTGACCTTATCGAGCATTGAACATTTTGGTCTTATATGCATACAATATATATATATATATATATATATATGTATGTATGTATGTATGTATGTATGTATATAGCTTGGATGGAACTGCGATGACATTTTGTCTTTATCCTTGAAATAAAATGATCAAATAGATTAGATGAGAGAGAAGGGTTGTCTCTGGCCTTATCTTCCTGTGGAAAAAAAGGTAAAAGTTGTGATTTTATTAATTAATAAACATATGAATTTCTCTAGAATTACCATGGATCAAGGTCGTCAATATAATTGCTTGAAATTAGAATAATTTTATTTCAGTCATGCACGTGTTTGAATAAAAGAATTTACACGTTGTCGGACTTTTATAATTCATCGATGCAAATATAAATAGCATCTACTAGAAAGATGAGTTAGATCTAACTTGGAAACGATTACTAGGCTTAATAGTTTTTTCCAAAATCACGACTGACTGACTGATATAGATAAGGCAAAAATAATTGAGTGTTATTTTCCTCATTATATCTAAATTAGCAATGATTTATGTTGTTTTTATTCCAGCTCGATGGTACAATACTTTTGGTGGTTTTTGTTGTAACAGTAATCATACTGGTTGAATTTTATCCCGTAATAATAGTTAGAAGGAATAAGTAAATAATTATAAAGTATAGCAACAGTAAAATATTGATTTTTTCCTTTTTTTTTATTTTTTTAAACTAAGCCGAGTTTATATAAGTTAATGACTTAGTTGTAATGACTTCTTTAGACCCATGGATGTGGATCTAAAATCAGACTAAATGAACAAGTAGGAAAAATCAAAATACCTAATCTCAGTTATTGGTTGTTTCAATTGTGTATTTATGTCCTCAATATCTCTTCCATCCAAGATTGATTACTGCATGCATTTACTAAAATGTAAGGGTAAAATATTATTTGCATTTACTAATATTACATATTAGTTTTTTTTTTAATATTATAAATACTATTTAAACTATGGTCGAAAATTCAATTTATTACTCAAATTTTTAACATATCAAATTTAATATACAATTGAAACTTTTCATATTATTATTAATATCTGTACATGTAACAAGTGTCTCGCTTTAATTAATGGTTAAACTAAAGTAACTAGTAATTATAATAGCAAAAATTTCAATTGGATATCGAATTTAATATATTAAAAGTTTAGATAGTAAATTAAACTTTCTATTTAAGTTCAAATAATATTAACGATATTAGTCCTTTTTTATTTATATTTATGTATGTATTATATATATATGTATATACATGTATATTGTATAACTATTTAGATATATGGTTTTGTAACTAAAATGTATAATAATTTATAAAAATAAAATAAAAAAAGAAGTCAAGGAGACAAAAAGGAAGAAAAAGGGGTTCATACATTTTTTTCTTTTTTGGACCGGTGATCTTTCGTACTTCTATAAACAAGCGAGTGAAAGGAAATGACCTTTTTTTCTTATTGGTCTGTTGGAATTAACTTTTAATAGTTTGTGAGACAAAAGATATATTTTTAAGTTAAAGAGCAATTGAAAAAAATTATAATAAAAAGTTAACTTTTAAAATATTTGACAATAAAACCAGAAATATAAGATATTTGCATGACGGAAAAAGCTTCCATACATGTTATTCTAATAAGAGTTTCTTTTTAACATTATCAAACACAAAAATAAAAGAGGATAAATTTCTCTCAAGATTCATTATAGACAGATCAAAATATATGAAAAATACACAATCGTTATCGAATTTGACTAACTAAACGAGAACTAGGTTCAGTAGAACTGTAGTAGCTCCGTTCTCTGTAAGTATATGCTTATAAATTAAATTTTTAGTTAAATAAATATTAAGAAGATTTTGGTAGAAAGATAGAAATATTTTTTTAAAAAAAGGAAGTTAAGATTGTTTTCTAAATGCAAATATAAACTGCATATTTTTTACTGGTACAAATAGATGATAATTTTATATTTATTTACGATATGCATGTATTAAGGTTGTTGTCAGTTTCATTTTGTAATTATGTTAGATTTGTCATATATATATATATATATATTCTATTTTCATTTTTCAGCCAAATGTACCTCCTTTATATCCACTTTGTCACATTTATCTTTTATTTGAAGTTAATGGAACATACATAATATTTGTCTGTACTAGATAGTAAATGTTATAACATTTATGGTCATTTTATTTTATTTAAAAGAGTAAATTATATTGATCAAGTTTGCCAAAATATATATATATATATATATATATATATTGATCACTCTTGTGAATTTTTTAAATGACAAAAATATATCATTTTTTCAAAATATTACACTTACTCCCTTACTTTTGCCTTTTCGGATGCTGACATGGTATATATAAATGATAACATGTTATCACCATATTATTGCCTCATTAGCATTAGCATTGTTAATTATTTTATTTAAATATTATATATATTAAATAATTAAAATAAATTCCAAAAAATATGAAAAAAGAAAAATAAGCCGATTTAAATCGGTATTTCATTAAGTTAATAGGTTGTAAAACATACAAAAGATGAGCTTACGTACATAGCAAAACTAATCTACCAAAATCTACGAGAAACACAGTAAGCTCACGTAAAGCGCAAAGGAGAACCAAAAAACTAAAAAAAAAAGCATCATAAGGAACTATAAGAGTTAACTCCATGCAAGTGCCACAAACGGTTAATTTGAATTTTTTTTTTTCAAGAATTGATTCAAATACAATTGGTTTTGTTATGAAGAAAATAAAAACCAAACATTTGAATTTTTGAAAACTTAAATCAAACAGATCTTGGTTTGTTTCTTTATTGAGTTTGAGTCATTTGAAAGTTGCTGCATGTAATAATTTGCTCTAATTCTCTTTTAATTATGTGAAACTTCAAAAAAAATTGAAAAATGCACTTCAAATATTATGGATAAGAATAGAAAGATATAAATAAATCTTTATACAACCTGCTCTTTTTAAAAAAAGTCTAACACTTGATCATAACTTATCTATCATCTAGCGTAGACACATTTGTTCTCTTCTTTAATATCTCTATTTAGATGTTGTCATAAAATTCTCATAAAAAAATCTAGTTGAATTTATCTACAATAGTCAACCTTATCTTCAACAAAAATATCTTAGAGTTCCTGAATTATTTCCAACAAACTAAGCTGCAAATTTATCTCGAGAAACTTGTTAAGATCTGCACTAAAAATGTTAAATTTTTAAGCATAACTTTGTCCAAAAAAATCCTTATAAAGAAATTTTAATTTTATTTGAACTTAATATACAATCCTAAAACACCAAATCCTTTTCTATTTAAAACTTGATCAATCTTGCCAAGGCTATCAGAAGATTTTCTTCTATATATATATATATATATATATATATATTACTCAAACCTTAGCCATCCAATTTACAAAACTAATTCTTGAGCATTCTTAAAGAAAAACAAAATAAAACTTAAAATCTCTATGGACTTAACCATCTTAGTAAAACGAAATTGAGTATATTTTTCTAATATACTCAATAAGATAAAGCTAGGCCTTCTTGCAAATTTGTTTAACTTAATTTATTCAAATTAATCAAAAATAACTTAGGAACAACAGTTGATCTTAAATCTATATAATAACTATACTGTTCTGCTTTCTTATTGATATACTTTCTGACACACATTCTGATAGAGACACATTCTAACAAACACAAATTTAAACTTGTTTTCCTCTTAACACTTCTTTTCTTTACGACGTCCTACATGCTCAAAGAGCTTGTTAAGTTCATTCGTATCTTTTTGTTATTATCAAAATATATTAAGGAAAAACTCAACATTCTTCCCCTTTTTTATGATAACAAAACTTCAAACAAAAACATATATCACTATAACAATAACATAAACAAAAATTGATTTTAAACTTTCTAACTTTAATATGTTTTTATGTGTCTTACTACTCCCCTTTTTGTTTATCATCTTGAAGATACAATTTCTCCCCCTAAACATAAAATACATGAAAGATGAAATGCATAAAGGAAACCAAAAATCTATTGAATGAAACTACCAAAAGCAGAGTACAAAAGTTCTAATCAAACATGAAACCTATGTAAATAGTTAACATTAAAACTAACTGTTACGCCCCGAAGTCGCGAGGTCGCAACAGTCCCGCCGTGTAAACCACTCTATGATAGAAACTGGCCTCACAGTTCCTACCATAGAGATAATCTACACAAGGCGTCGATGACCACTCGCTTTGAAGTAAACAGTTCGATTAATGATTATACTATAAATATGATGAGTAACTCAAATTACTATTAAACATAGATAATCATATAAGTAAGTCCACAGAGCTTCCCAGGAAGATTTACATAATAACTACAGTTTACTAATTTACAGAATAACTAACAGTCTTCATCCTCTAACTACAAGGTCAGTCTGGTTACACATTAAGCTAAATAACTTGATCCTCACACCCCTGGCGTCAAAAGACTAACCTCTGGATAATTGTAGGGCGGCATGGTACTCGAAGAGATTACAAATCAGAACCTGCAAAAGGATCTATAAGGGTATGAGCAACTACAGCTCAGTAAGTTGAATTGGAGACTCATGAATGCATACAAGCACAAACAGGATTATCAAACAATTATTTTCATGCAATGCAACAATCAAGTGTCATCGCACAACGTAGTCCGGTCCGTTGTGAAATCGGAGAAATTTCACCCGCTCCGATCCGGGTTGAGGAGTTCCATGTTATGCAGCAGCTCACAACCAAACCCAGGCTTGTGCAATGGAGACCTCGCTCCTCCCGCGACTACCTTCGAACCATTGACTTCACCCCCACCGCGACCTCCTCTCCTGTCACTTAGTTCGACTGAGGATGAAGAAGGGACCATTTTGCAATCCTGCGCTATCCCTTTCGAAGGGGTCGGTATTTGGTTGGAGAGTCCTATGATCCCCTAACGGGTTGCAATGCATGACGTTTTCGGTTATTACGGTCGACTAAGATTAAATTCCGGTTAGGGTGTTCAAACAAGACCACAACAATTCAATCAGTCACAAAATCACCCACAGCACAAATTCCAGCACGAATTCAGATACATCACACATGCGCAAACTACTTACAATCACAAGCATATACAAGCCTAAGTCTCCGAGCATTACAAAACTAGTACTCTATTACAATAAGCAATAACCCAACTTACCTGAATTTGCTCGGTCGCTCGATCCTCAAATTGCGAGCTGATTTGTTTCTGGGTGTCCTATAATGCAAAGAGGTCCTTTTAGTACTTATTTTTATGGATTCTTATTCTAATTTATAATGTAACTCATTTTCCTCATGTATACCTACAACGTACTAATAATTCGTTGTATTTTATTTCGGGGTTCGGTTCCTAAACTAGATTCTAGTTTTAATTCCTAGGTCGTAATTAGGCTCGAATCCCAATGTAACATTAATCACCTTATGCTCGGGTATTCAAATATCCTATTGGGTCGTAATTTTGGTATTCTAACTATTCGGTACACACTAACCCTAATTGGGATATCGGATTTATTCCCGAGGTGTAAAAATCTTACATTTTAAGATATTTACTTAAAATTAAATATTAATTCCGATTTATTATTTTTATGATTTCAATTATAATATTATCTAAATAACTTTATTTTTTTAAATTTAGTAATTTATATTTTCACATATTCCTAATTTCTCATATTCTTTACCTAATTTCCCTAATTAACCATAATTAGTACCTAAAAGCTAGGATTAGGGTTCCACTGCAGAGATTAACTTCCTTAATCATCTAATCAAGATCCAAATCAGTAATTAACATTCTAATTACCTAATTAATCCCAAATCACCCAATTTTACCATCATTTTAGGGCTAAAAATTAACTTAAAATTTTCGAAAATTAATTTTAAAAAAAAGGCTTCATAGCACTGTTCTAAATCATATGAGAGTTCTACAGAAAAATTTTGAGCCCCAAACTACATCCCTAAGCTATTTAATTTCCGGTTTAATCATGCTCGGTTTTTAACAATTTCTTAAGAACCCTTTATTTCCAGACATAATTAAACTAAATCAATATTTTTCCCTAAATCTACATACAATAAAACCTCAGAATAACAAGTTTCATAATTTTTTGGGCAAAATAACTAATTTTACAAAATTATATAAAAATCGGGATGAGTAAATGACTAACCGGTTCAAGGATTTCTGGCCGTCCAAAACCGGTCCAAGGCTGTCGGCCGGTCCAGACGCTGGTCCTAGGGTAGGGTGGTGGTGGTGGTTCGGTCCCAGGTGGTGGTGGGTGGTAGTTCCCGTTCACCTTGCTAATTTGCACAGTTTTCTTTTTTTTTTTATTTTCTGGAATTTCTCTCGATTTTTCTTGTGTTTCTATTTTTCTCAGATTACAAATTGTCCAAATGTCTTCTGTGAATTTTTTCCTTATTTATAGATAAACATAGTAATTAATGTGCATTAATTTGATGTGATTTTTGCCCATTTCCTTGATTTTAGGCTTTTAGTTTGGCACGTTTTTATTGGCCAATTTTTTTTTCTTTTCAGTCACGACCTGATCCAGTTGCAGACCTCTCCTTCTGATTTTTTTCTGATTTTTTTATAATTATTTTGTATTTTTCTTTAATTATTTACTTAATTTTCGGTCTATTTTAGCAATTACGCGTATTTTTATCTACACGTAAATACATGTAGGGTACACGTGAACATTCCTAAATATTAATTTGGTCATTCTAAAATTTTTAGTACACATATAATTTATCTCTAGTAATTTCTTAGTTATTTCATGACACTTTTCGCCTTTTCGGTAATTAGCAGTTATTATGCTTAAAATTTGAAAATTTTATAGTCTCCTATTTTACTACTTACTTTCTTAAATTTAAGTTTACAGGGTCATTTTTACTAATATTCCTATCAATAGTTTCTAATTTGGATTTGATCGGATCCTTTAACCGATTGCCCTAAACCTTGGGTTCTAAGTTCAATCCTACGGTTACTTGACTTGGCTTTAGGGCTTACAATTCCACCCCCCTTCAAAAAAGTTTTGTTCTCAAAACTTCTGTACATCTAATTTACACTTAATTGACTAAATACAGTAACTTATATACTTTTACTAACCTGGAAATCAGAAAAGCCATGGATACTGCTCCATCATCGCAGCTTTTGGTTCCCAAGTCATCTCCAAGTCTGGACCTTCATTCCATTGAATCTTTACGTACTCCATATCTCTGTTCCTTAACTTCTGAACCCGGCTATCCAAGATCTTTATGGGTTGTCTCACCAGTTGAAAATTCCTCGTTAACTCCACTGGCTCTATTTCCACTATTGCATTCGAGTTCTTAATGAATTTTCTTAACATGGATACATGGAATACATTATGATAGCCTGATAGACTTGGAGGTAAAGCTACTCGGTACGATACATTGCCAACCTTCTCTAACATTTCAAATGGACCAATGTATTGTGGGCTCAGTTTTCCCTTTGAACCAAACCGTCTAAGTCCTTTGAATGGGCTTATTTTAATGTAAACATGATCACCCATTTCAAATTACAAGGGTCTTCTCTTCAAATCAGCCCAACTTTTATAACAGTCCTGAGCTTCCTTCATCCGTTGTCGTACAATCTTAATCTTCTCACTCGTTTGATTGATCATGTCTGGTCCAATCATGGCATATTCTTCATGATCCCAATACAGTGGCGATCTGCATTTCCTCCCATATAGTGCTTCATACGGCGCCATCTGTATCGTTGCATGATAACTATTATTGTAGGCAAATTCTATCAACGGTAAGTATTTATCCCAATCACCTCCAAAATCCAACACACAAGCTCGTAGCATATCTTCTAAAGTTTGAATCGTTCGCTCAGACTGCCCGTCTGTTTGTGGGTGATAGGCTGTACCAAACTGCAACTTTGTACCCAAAGCTCTATGTAAGCTTTCCCAGAATTTGGATACAAACCGACTATCTCGGTCAGAAACAATACTCTCAGGAACACCATGTAGTCTTATTATTTCTCGAACATACAGTCTAGCCAGCTTTTCCATTGAATCACCAGTCCGATAAGGTAAGAAATGTGCACTCTTTGTTAATCTATCCACGACTACCCAAATAGAATCGTATCCAACTTAAGTCCTTGGTAAGGCTACTACAAAATCCATGGTAATATGATCCCATTTCCATCGTGGTATTTCTAAAGGTTGCAATAATCCACCCGGTCTTTGGTGTTCTGCTTTGACTTGTTGGCATGTAAGGCATTCCGATACATACTGTGCCACTTCTCTCTTCATCCCATTCCACCAATACATGAGTTTTAGATCTTGGTACATTTTATTTCCTCCCGGGTGCACAGTATAACCTGTAATGTGTGCTTCATCCAAAATTTGCTTCTTTAAGTCTGCATCTTGTGGTACACATATTCTTCCTCTAAACTTTATTAGACCTTTATCATTCACCTTAAAGTCAGAGTCCTGTCCGTTACTTAATTTCTCTTTTATCTCCACCAGACCCTTGTCCTCCTCTTGCTTTTGCTTGATTCTCTCTAATAAAGTAGGTTGCAATTCCCAGTTCATTAACTGGCTATTAGGTTTACACTAATCAAACCCAATTTGCATCCTTTCAAATTCGTGCACTAATTCATATTGAGGTGTTAACAGTAAAGCAACCTGTTCATAACTCTTTCGACTTAATGCATCTGCCACCAAATTGGCCTTTCCAGGGTGATAATTTATATTCAGATCATAATCCTTAATCAGTTCTAACCACCTTCTTTGCCTTAAATTCAACTCCTTCTGAGTAAAGAAGTATTTTAGACTCTTATGATCAGTGTACATCTCGCACCGTTGCCCATAAAGATAATGTCTCCAAATTTTCAAGGCAAACACTACAGCTGCTAACTCTAAATCATGAGTCGGGTAATTCCTCTCATGTGGCCTCAATTGTCTTGATGCATATGCAACAACTTTTCTATCCTGCATCAATACACAACCTAATCCATTTCGTGAAGCATCACTGTACACATTATAAGGTTTATCCGGATCAGGTAATGTTAACACTGGTGCTGTAACCAGTCGTTTCTTCAACTCCTGAAAACTCATTTCACACTCTTCACTCCATTCAAACTTTACATCCTTCTGGGTTAATCGAGTCAATGGTTTGGCGATTTTGGAAAAATCCTTTATGAACCGTCGATAGTATCCAGCCATACCCAGAAAACTCCTTATCTCAGTCACTGTGGTTGGTTGCTTCCAGTCCATTACTGCTTTCACTTTATCAGGGTCTACAGAGATTCCTTCACCAGATATAATATGACCTAAAAAAGCAATCCTATCCAACCAAAACTCACATTTACTTAACTTGGCATACAATTGATTCTCTCTCAACTTTTGCAATGCCAATCGTAAATGTTCCGCATGCTCCTCCTTGGTTTTTGAGTAAATCAAGATATCATCAATAAACACCACAACAAACTTATCCAAATATGGTTGATATATACGATTCATCAAGTCCATAAATACAGCCGGAGCATTCGTTAAGCCAAATGGCATCACCAAAAATTCATAATGTCCATATCGAGTTCTAAATGCAGTCTTATGCACATCTTCCGGCTTAACTCGTAACTGATGATATCCTGATTTCAAATCTATTCTAGAAAACACAGTTGCACCTTGGAGTTGATCAAACAAATCATCAATGCGAGGTAGCAGATACCTATTCTTAATGGTAACTTTATTTAACTCCCGATAGTCTATACACAATCTCATAGTACCATCCTTCTTTTTCACAAATAATACCGGTGCTCCCCACTGTGAGACACTCGGTCTAATAAACTTTTTATCCAATAGCTCCTGAAGTTGTTTCTTTAGTTCCTGAAGTTCTATGGGTGACATCCGATATGGGGCTTTCGAAATAGGTTCAGTTCCAGGAATTAATTCTACATTGAAATCCAACTCTCGGGGTGGAGCTAACCCTGGTAAATCCTCCGGAAATACATCTGGAAACTCATTCACTACCTGTATGTCTGCTACCTTGGGTATTTCCTTCTCTGCGTCCACAGCAAACACCCAACAAAATGTCCAATCATCCTCCTTTACTCTTGTCTCAAATTGTTCATCACATATCTCCATCACTGATATATTCAACCTACTTCCACCGGCTTTTCCTTGAAATATCGTTTCTCCATCATTAAGATCGACAATTTTTTTCCTACACTCCATAATGGCTTTATTCTTAGACAACCAATCTATTCCCACTATTACATCGTAACCTTGTAAAGGTAATATCACAAGACTTATAGGATACTCTTTCTCTTGGATTTTTATTCTACCATCTGCTACTACTTCTCGGGTTGTTACTTTCTCCCCAGTCGGAGTTCTAACTTTATAAGTTACATTAACAGTAACCACACTAATTTCTTGTTCATGTACAAATTTCTGGCTTGCAAAGGAATGTGATGCACTGGTATCAAACAGCACAAAAGCAGGTTGTCCATTTATCAGCACATGTCCTGGAATGTACTATTACTATGGTTACCAACTACACTAACATTCATAAATCTTAAAATGCAAAGATTTCAATTTAATTCACACTTAGAATTATTCTTAAAATAAATAGTCTGAGTACATACCAGTTACAAGTCCTTCATCATTTTCTTCTTCCACTCCCATGAGCTCCTCAACATTGTCATGGTAGTACTCTTCCATAAAATCCGAAAAATCCTCATTTTCCTCAATTTCCATATCCTCCAAAGCAAAGATACGAGCAGGTGCAGTGGTGTTATCAAAACCTTCTGTTCGCTTAGCTCCTTGTACAAACTGTGGACAGTATCTGGAGAAATGACCCTTTCTACCGCACTTACTACACTTCACCAATTTCATCTTAGGGCATGCCTTCAGCACATGGTTCGGATCTCCACATATAAAACATTTCCCTTTTAGCTGAGTACAATTTCTTGGAAAATGATTTGCACCACACTTCCAGCATTTGACATTACCATCCTTGTCATAAAAACTCACACTCGGTATTGACTGCGCTGGGTTACTAGCCAGAGTTACTGGTCTCCTTCTCTTCAGTCCAGAATTGCTATTAGAGGCACCAGGATATGATCTCTTAAATGATGGTCCTAGTCGATAACCTCTATTAATCTTTTGACTCCACATTGCTTGCATCCTCACACGATTATCTTCCAATTGCCTTGCTTTATCTACCACTTCATTGTAAGTGGTAAAACCATAATCCAGCAGCTTGCAACACATTGTGGGGTCAAATCCAGTAAGGAATAAATCTTTCTTCAACTCTATATTGTCTCGGTATGAACCAGGTACATATTGTAACAATCTGTTGAACTCAGTCTCATACTGGGTTACACTCATACCTCCCTTCTTTAGTTCAAATAGGTCTCGCACCATTCTATTTTGGATACTATGAAGGAAATACTCCTTCCTGAATTCCTCCTTAAATTGTTGCCAATCAATGTTATTTCCAAGTTGTCTTGCTCTCGAGTCCCACCATACTCTTGCAGCTAACTTTAGCATGAATGTACCATAAGATAACTTTTGGGATTCAGGGACTCTAAAAGCCTCAAAACTCCGTTCAACTTGGACTAACCAATCATCAGCCACATCTGGCCTACCCATCTCCCCCTCAAAATAACAGTTGGCTTTTATAAACTCAGGAAGTTTATTAACCTCTTGAGGTCGCTCTATTCGTTGTTCAACTTCTTGGGGTCTTCTGTTTCCCACATTACCACCAGTCATAAGATGTTGAATCAACATTCCTTGCTGTCTCATCATCGTATGCATACTGGCAAGTATTTGCCCAATAGGCATATTTTCTTGTGGAGGCGGTGGAGGTAAATCTTGTCTATGTTGTTCTCTTGGTGGTGATGGTGCTCGTGGTGGAGGGTTTTGATTCCCTTCAGTTCCTCCTTGATTACTTCCGTTTCCAGCTTCAGCCATAATCACTTACTAGTTTAACTTATAGTCCTGCATTCATATCTATCTATAAGTTATCCCTACTTTTGTTTAGAGAATATTTATAAATAAATAAATGCTTGCAATATGTACTCATATCAAATAGTAATGACAATAGTATTAGAGTCAACGTACTTAGAAATCTAACTTTCACTGTATATTTCATTCAACCTTACATCATCACTATTACAACTTTAAAACAAAAGATACAACTCGATAATCTTTCAAATACATACATCGAATTTACAACTCGATTACATCATTACTTACATCATCTACTACAGACTCGATCTTTACAACTGTACAAGACAAAAGGTTACATCAAACTTAATTACAACATACACCTAACTTGATCCAGAAGCTAAAAAGTACATCAAAAGTCAAAAAGATACATCAAAAGTCGAAATACATCAAAAGGTCCTAAAATACATCAGTATCCATCAAAATTGCTACTGGATCATATCCAAAAATCTACCTAACTAAACATGTCAGTCATCCAACTAAACTAGTCCTCCTCTGAATCCGTAGCAGCTACCTCATCAAAGGGATCATAATCCATATGGCCTCCAACTGAATGGTCCTCATGCTCACTCTCTGATGCAGAGTCTATATATATTATCTCTGGAGTCTCAGGAATCACAATCACCTCCTGTACTTCATCATCATCCGACTCAACTGGATTACCAGTTCCTACTCCAGCTATTCCGGTGTCTGCAATCACCTGCATGAGCAAAGCATGTAGGTCTACACCAGGTTCATCCTCGTTTTCCTGCTCCTCTTCAGGGTCTTCTTCTGGATCTTCTTCTTCTTCAGGGTCTTCCTCTATATGAACTCCATCCTCTTGGGGTTCAACTGGAGGTGGTCCTGGTATTTCAGGTTCAGGTTCAGGACTAAAGTTCAATGGTATCTCTATACCATCCCCAGCAAGCTCGGGAAACTGTGGAAACCAATCAATGATCCCTGGTGGGTACTGTCTAGGAATGTATGGGATATCAGCAGGGATGTGTGCAATACTGGCAAGGTATGGTCTCCTATCCTCTAACCTAGCAGGAAAATACCGTAAGGGCATCATCAGGGTTATAATTCCCTCTTTCTCCAACCATCTCTGCTCAAAAGCGGCTATAGCAGTGTATCTATTATACTGGGGGCCTAAGCTCATTTCCATCCATGCCCACTCATCCTTCCAACTATAGCACATCTGATCATGGAACTTATTGATGATCTCATCAACCGTCCTAAATATATTCCAATCAGCTAGTTCCATCAATAGCCATTGTAATTTCACCCTATAATCAATGGGAGATACTTCTCCATTCCATCCAAACCGTATCCAACTATGAACTAATTCTCCCCTTCGACCCTGTAATTATAATTAAACCAAGTCATATTTCCTATGTTAAAGATTAAGGTTATTTATGTTATACAATCTTTTATCGTCCACCTAATATTACCCACTCTCAACATTCCTATAATGTCTATTTCTTTTAAGGTATGACGCTTCAAAGCGAGTTTACTAAAACTTCGCTTTGATACCAACCGAGAACTGTTACGCCCCGAAGTAGCGAGGTCGCAACAGTCCCGCCGTGTAAACCACTCTATGATAGAAACTGGCCTCACAGTTCTTACCATAGAGATAATCTACACAAGGCGTCGACGACCACTCGCTTTGAAGTAAACAGTTCGATTAATGATTATACTACAAATATGATGAGTAACTCAAATTACTATTAAACATAGATAATCATATAAGTAAGTCCACAGAGCTTCCCAGGAAGATTTACATAATAACTACAGTTTACTAATTTACAGAATAACTAACAGTTTTCATCCTTTAACTACAAGGTCAGTCTGGTTACACATTAAGCTAAATAACTTGATCCTCACACCCCTGGCGTCAAAAGACTAACCTCTGGATAATTGTAGGGCGGCATGGTACTCGAAGAGATTACAAATCAGAACCTGCAAAAGGATCTATAAGGGTATGAGCAACTACAGCTCAGTAAGTTGAATTGGAGACTCATGAATGCATACAAGCACAAACAGGATTATCAAACAATTATTTTCATGCAATGCAACAATCAAGTGTCATCGCACAACGTAGTCCGGCCCGTTGTGAAATCGGAGAAATTTCACCCGCTCCGATCCGGGTTGAGGAGTTCCATGTTATGCAGCAGCTCACAACCAAACCCAGGCTTGTGCAATGGAGACCTCGCTCCTCCCGCGACTACCTTCGAACCATTGACTTCACCCCCGCCGCGACCTCCTCTCCTGTCACTTAGTTCGACTGAGGATGAAGAAGGGACCATTTTGCAATCCTGCGCTATCCCTTTCGAAGGGGTCGGTATTTGGTTGGAGAGTCCTATGATCCCCTAACGGGTTGCAATGCATGACGTTTTCGGTTATTACGGTCGACTAAGATTAAATTCCGGTTAGGGTGTTCAAACAAGACCACAACAATTCAATCAGTCACAAAATCACCCACAGCACAAATTCCAGCACGAATTCAGATACATCACGCATGCGCAAACTACTTACAATCACAAGCATATACAAGCCTAAGTTTCCGAGCACTACAAAACTAGTACTCTATTACAATAAGCAATAACCCAACTTACCTGAATTTGCTCGGTCGCTCGATCCTCAAATTGCGAGCTGATTTGTTTCTGGGTGTCCTATAATGCAAAGAGGTCCTTTTAGTACTTATTTTTATGGATTCTTATTCTAATTTATAATGTAACTCATTTTCCTCATGTATACCTACAACGTACTAATAATTCGTTGTATTTTATTTCGGGGTTCGATTCCTAAACTAGATTCTAGTTTTAATTCCTAGGTCGTAATTAGGCTCGAATCCCAATGTAACATTAATCACCTTATGCTCGGGTATTCAAATATCCTATTGGGTCGTAATTTTGGTATTCTAACTATTCGGTACACACTAACCCTAATTGGGATATCGGATTTATTCCCGAGGTGTAAAAATCTTACATTTTAAGATATTTACTTAAAATTAAATATTAATTCCGATTTATTATTTTTATGATTTCAATTATAATATTATCTAAATAACTTTATTTTTTTAAATTTAGTAATTTATATTTTCACATATTCCTAATTTCTCATATTCTTTACCTAATTTCCCTAATTAACCATAATTAGTACCTAAAAGCTAGGATTAGGGTTCCACTGCAGAGATTAACTTCCTTAATCATCTAATCAAGATCCAAATCAGTAATTAACATTCTAATTACCTAATTAATCCCAAATCACCCAATTTTACCATCATTTTAGGGCTAAAAATTAACTTAAAAATTTTGAAAATTAATTTTAAAAAAAAAAAGGCTTCATAGCACTATTCTAAATCATATGAGAGTTCTACAGAAAAATTTTGAGCCCCAAACTACATCTCTAAGCCTATTTAATTTCCGGTTTAATCATGCTCGGTTTTTAACAATTTCTTAAGAACCCTTTATTTCCAGACATAATTAAACTAAATCAATATTTTTCCCTAAATCTACATACAATAAAACCTCAGAATAACAAGTTTCATAATTTTTTGGGCAAAATAACTAATTTTACAAAATTATATAAAAATCGGGATGAGTAAATGACTAACCGGTTCAAGGATTTCTGGCCGTCCAAAACCGGTCCAAGGCTGTCGGCCAGTCCAGACGCTGGTCCTAGGGTAGGGTGGTGGTGGTGGTTCGGTCCCGGGTGGCGGTGGTGGTTCGGTCTCAGGTGGTGGTGGGTGGTGGTTCCCGTTCACCTTGCTAATCTGCACAGTTTTCTTTTTTTTTTTTTTTCTGGAATTTCTCTCGATTTTTCTTGTGTTTCTATTTTTCTCAGATTACAAATTGTCCAAATGTCTTCTGTGAATTTTTTCCTTATTTATAGACAAACATAGTAATTAATGTGCATTAATTTGATGTGATTTTTGCCCATTTCCTTGATTTTAGGCTTTTAGTTTGGCACGTTTTTATTGGCCAATTTTTTTTCTTTTCAGTCACGACCTGATCCAGTTGCAGACCTCTCCTTCTGATTTTTTTCTGATTTTTTTATAATTATTTTGTATTTTTCTTTAATTATTTACTTAATTTTCGGTCTATTTTAGCAATTACGCGTATTTTTATCTACACGTAAATACATGTAGGGTACACGTGAACATTCCTAAATATTAATTTGGTCATTCTAAAATTTTTAGTACACATATAATTTATCTCTAGTAATTTCTTAGTTATTTCATGACACTTTTCGCCTTTTCGGTAATTAGCAGTTATTATGCTTAAAATTTGAAAATTTTATAGTCTCCTATTTTACTACTTACTTTCTTAAATTTAAGTTTACAGGGTCATTTTTACTAATATTCCTATCAATAGTTTCTAATTTGGATTTGATCGGATCCTTTAACCGATCGCCTTAAACCTTGGGTTCTAAGTTCAATCCTACGGTTACTTGACTTGGCTTTAGGGCTTACACTAACTAACATGAAAAAAGAAAGAAACAAACTTATTTGAATGGACCACTGACACGGCTATAGAAAATAGAAGTGAATGGATCACATCTTCTTCTGTGGCTTAGTTTTCATATAAGCTGCATTTTGTGTGCATGTATATTTCATGGTAAGACTTAATTGAGTTGATGAGAATGTATGAACAGATTCCACAAGAATGTTTAGAGGAATAGATATCGGTACATATGGTACTAATGCAAGAGAAGGCTTTGGAGTGATAGTAGTTGTTAGCTCAAGGATAAGAAGACGCTCTTATTGAACCGATTTTTCAAAAGGCTCAAAAGGTACTTGATGATGAGTTGTGGACTTATGAGTTGAATTATTTGGTTAAAAGATGGTCTTTCCTTGAGTTTTCTGTTTACCAAACCTTTCTTCAATGATTTTAGTAATGATCTTTTCCAAATCTAACTTACTAAAACCTAGAAGATCAAAAGAAGTTTGCCCAAGGTTGATTTGACCAGGTTTTGAATCACTTTATGACTCAGTTTCTGATACTGTTCTAGCTTTTCTTTTTCTAAAATTGAGATCTCCTCCTATCATTGGTATATAATCCTTCTTCTATTTCTTCTTAGGTCTCACAAATTACTTTCCTTTTCCTTTGGGATCTTCTTTCACACTTTCTTATTCATTTTCTAAAAGTTCAAAATTATCAAATATAGCTCCTCAAATTTGTGTCTCCCCCTCAATTCCATATTCAACAAAATTGACATTCCTTGTCTTATTGTGGGGATGAATATAATGAGCCATATCTTTGATAAACCACAGTTTGTTTTTGACAAAAATCTTACCGTATTTAAAAACAAGTTCTCCAATTTTCTTGCTTAATGTGGGCATTTTTGACACTTTTAGGATCTTAAATCCCTTAAATTCTAGTAGTTTCATAAGCATAAATCCATAAAGTTTACTATCCTAATTCCTTTTCATATGTCTCAAAATTTATCTAGGAATATCTAAATTCTTTTTTGGTTTAATACTCAATAAGACTAGAGCATTTTCAGCAGATACAGTTGTGGTCTTACCTTTCTTAGGCAATATACAACTTACTATCAACTTGTATATTAATCTCATAATTAGCTCAAAGTCAAATATAAAAATATTCCTATCATTGGTTACTTCAACTCCATCATTCAATAGAGTGAACAACTCCCTTTTGGGTAAACCAACTAATTCTACATTGTCTTTCACATCCTTCAAGCCAAAACATTTGGTCAAATCTTTCCTGATTATTTCTACTTTCTTGCCTTTAATCTCAAATTTTACCATATCCTTTTTGCTAAAATCCACATTCTTATAAAATTCCAAGCCAATTTTACCATGTACAACTTCATCCATCTCACATAACTTCCTATACTCCAGTAAATCTACTATCTTACTAAGGTATAAACCATTCTTAGAAAAATATGAAAAATCGAAATAATTCGATTGAACAGGTTTACCTTTGATCTTTCTGACTCTCTTTCTAATCTTCATCAAACTTCTCAAACCGCTTTCTTTTTTGATCACATGAAGGTCTCTTCTTGATTTTCTTAAAAGAAACTTTAAAATCAAAACTTTTCGTAGCTATTTTTACTAATTTTCTCCTTTAAGGAGATCTCTTTTTTCTTTCTTTTTCGAGAATTTTTTCTTTAGAAGCTCAATTCTTGTAGCCAAACTTTCTCATAAGAATCAAGCCCTTGAACCAATCACTCATAGCTGAGCTAGAGGACTTTAAGGACTCGCGCAAAGAATACTAGCTTGAAACCAAAGCCAAAACAAGAATTCCTATGCTAAACTAATCTTCTACCAACCTATCTGTCAAATCCTCACATGTGTCAGTTATGCACCTGCTTAACAACAAAGTCTTATTCCAGAAGATAACTTAAGACTAGCCAAGTCGAGCTCTCCAACCAACCAAATTCAGTTGAATTCTTTACCAGACTAATTAGTTCGCGACCTAATCTAAATCAGGTTAGCCCCCCACTGCAAACGTTATTCTACTTCCACCTACCTTATGTTATATTTCTAATGTCCAACCACCAAACGGCACGTGTTTTTTGGCATAATATTCTAGAATAATTCTTTCTTTTCCGTATTAAATATTCTTTGCCCCTTTTACCCTTTTTAGTATGTTTTATGTAACCTAATTGTAAAATACCCTTTAGTCTTTTTATACAGGTAAAGTAAACCTAGTGAATGGGTATATAAACCCTCATTTTTTTGTATGCAAACAATCAACTAATTAATACAAAATTATTCACTTTGAGTAACCTTAATGTTTTCATTATTATTCAACTCTTATCTATTCCCTTTAGCAAAGAATAGTAACAAACGACCTTTCAATTTGGATCGGTGTGTCATATTCAATGGATTATAGGTCAAGTAGGATTGAATGGTACAACATATTCATTCGGTATACTCAAACTTTGCTAACTTATTTTCCTTGTTTGTTTCAGTTTGCTCCATTGTGGTCTTCGTATATCCGACTTCGGAGACACATCACTTTCTAAGCTATTCTTTCCTTCTACATTCTCTATGGTTTGATCAAAATCTTAATCTTGACAAAGATTTGGCATAAGGTTTGGGTAAGGGTTAGGGTTAGGGTTTGGATTTAACTCAAGAAAAGCCTCGATTGGGTTACTATGAGGCATTTCAATGGAGTTAAAGAGTTCATCTACAAGATTTATAGTAACTGTTTATGAGTTCTTCCTAGACTTATGAAAAACTATTTAAAGTTAGGTAGAATTTTTGAGTTACATTGCTTAATAGAGAGAAATGCAAGGATTTAAAGAAAGAGGGGAAAAAAAGGCACATATTAAAAAGATTGTAAGGGAGGAAATTAATCTAACTTCAAAATATACTTACAGTTTTATTAACCACGAAAAAGAAATGTGCTTTTAATGGGCATGAATATGAAAAAAAATAAATCATGCACCCGATTGTATGTAGAGAAAAAGAATCACTATAAGAGAGAGAAAAGATATCTTGAAGATTTTATAAGTTAATATTTTACATCCTAAATTTCAATATATTAAAATAAAATTTACAAAATAAATGAATAAATATCTAACAAAAAGGATTACAAACCCCCATTTCATTCCTAATATATTTAAAACGAATTTTTTCAAGGGGTTTAGTGAAAATATCTACTAACTAATTATCAGTTGGTACAAACTCTATTGAGATATCTCCATTATTCAAATGATTTTCAAATGATCTCTTATGAAATAATGTTTTATCTCAATATGTTTAAATCAAACATAATGAACTGGATTTTTTGTCAAGTTTATAGCACTTATATTATCATACTTAATAGGAATATTTCTATAAGATAACCCATAATCTAATAATTATAGCTTTAACCATAAAATCGAAGTACAGTAGTTACCAATAGAAATATACTCTACTTCTGTTGTAGAGAGGGCAGTAAAATTTTATTTCTTAAAAGATCAAAAAACTAATTTATCCCCTAAAAACTAACATGCATTAGAAGTGCTCTTCCATTCTACTTTACAGCCTGTATAATTAGCATTTGAATATCTAATCAAATCAAAATTATGATTTTTAGGATACCAGATTTATAATTTTGCAATATTATGGATATACTTAAAAATTTTCTTTACAGTAGATAGATGTGTTTCCTTTGGATCACTTTGAAATTTTACACGTAAGCACACACTAAATAAAATATCAGGACGAA
Organism: Lumnitzera racemosa; assembly: GCA_024138005.1. NCBI lineage: Eukaryota > Viridiplantae > Streptophyta > Magnoliopsida > Myrtales > Combretaceae > Lumnitzera > Lumnitzera racemosa. The sequence continues at coordinate 25,773,131 of JAMXBC010000008.1, forward strand.
AGGTAGTCAGATATAACAAGAAGACAATCAAACTACAATATAGCTTCTCTTGTACTTTCTTATTGTTGCCTTCTAAGTCTAACCTGGTTGATGTACTCATTAGGGATGATGATCCTTTGGAATTTTCAAAACCGAATATTTTAAAAATTTGTTTGGTATATATATATATATATTTTATGAACAAATGTACCATGGTCAGTCTGCTTAATTTGAAGTCCTAAGAAGAAATTTAGTTCTCCCATGAGAGACATCTTAAATTCTACCTGTATAAGCTTAGAAAATTCTTGCAAAAACTTTCATTAGTAGAACCAAACACTATATCATCTACAAATATTTGCACAATTAAAATGTTACGATCATAATATTTCAAGAATAAAGGTGTATCTACTTTGCCTCTTTGAAAACCATTCTTCAGTAGGAATTCACTCAACCTTTCATACCAAGCATATAATACTTGTTTCAAACCATATAAAGCTTTTTTAAGCTCAAAGACATAATCAAACTTAAATGGATCTTTGAATCCTATGGGTTGCTCAGTGTACACTTCTTCTTTAATATACCCATTTAAGAATACACTTTTTACGTTCATTTGAAACAATTTGAAAATTTTAAAGCTAGTAAAGGCAAGCAATAATCTAATAGCTTCTAACCTTACTACAGGTGCATATGTTTGATTAAAATATATTCCTTCCTCTTAAGAATATCCTTTAGCTACTAATTTAGCTTTATTTCTCACAATTTTTCCATTTTCATCTAACTTATTCTTAAATACCCTCTTAGTACCAATTATGGATTTATTACTAGGTCTAGGTACTAGATTACATACTTGATTCCTTTGGAATTTATTGAGTTCCTCTTGCATAGCATTAATTCAATTATTATCACTTAAAGCTTCATCAATAGTTTGAAGACTAGATCAAGTCCTAACACTTAAGCGAACATTACCTATTACTTGTTTAAGAGGATGATGCGATTTAAATCTCAAGGTAGAAAGAGGTGTATATAAACCTTTAGGACTTTTTAACTCACTTTCTAACAACCTTTCAGATTATGATTATGATTTGGTAGAATTAGATCTAGAATGAGTCCTTATTGAACCATCAGAATTTCCATCTAACTTACTGGGAGTAGAAAAATTTTCAGAAGCACTTTCTGACAAAGGTTCTTATACTCCTTCACCACTTCATTAAATTTGATCTTTCTTAGTGATCATTGTTGCTTCATCATTAGAATCCTCTTTTCCTATTTCCTCAATAAATTTGACATTAATGGATTCTTCAACTACTTTTGACACTTTATTATAAACTTGAAAGGCTTTAGAATTAAGTAAATATCCTAAAAACATTGTTTCATCTACTCGTTCCTCAAATTTTCCTAAAACTTTACATGTTCTCTTCATAAAACACTTACAACCAAATACATGAAAGTATGAAATAGTAGGTTTCCTACCTTTAAAAATTTCATATGAAGTCTTATTTGTCAAGGGTCTTATGTAGACATAATTAATAATGTAACATGCAATGGATGCAACTTTAACCTAAAAATACTCAACTATTTTGCTTTCATTCAATAGGGTTTTTATCATTTCTTGAATAGTCTTATTTTTACATTCCACTAGCCCATTCTGTTTGGTGTGTATGGAGCAGAGAAATTGTGAGTTATGCCATTATTCTTAAAAAAAGTTATGAATTCAATGTTATGAAATTCTTTATCATGATCTGTCCTTAAATTGATTATAAATGCTCCTTTTTCATTATGTACTTGTCTAGCAAACACTTCAAACCTTTTGAATGCATCACTTTTATGACAAAGAAATAGAATCTGGGAATACTTAGAAAAATCATCGACAACAACTAAACCATACTTATTTCTACCCAAACTTAATATTCTAATAGGACCAAACAAATCCATATGTAATAATTCTAAAGGTTTTTTAGTGGAGATGACATTCTTGCTCTTTTGAGAAATTGAACTCATCTTACTCGTCATATAGGTAGCACAACAAATATCATTTTAACTCTTAACTTTGGTAAACTTTTTACTAAATTCATGTTTGATAATTTCTCCATTTAATAGAAGTTCACATGTCTCATTTTTTCATGCCATAGAAAAGTATTATCATGCACAGATAAGAGGCAACTTTTTGAATTAATTTTTGCAAACTTAATTAGATAAATGTTTTTCTTCCTATATCATTCAAAGAGCTTAGATCCATTTTTATCAAAACCGATGCATTTATTATGTTCAAAAGTTATCTTATATCCTTTGTTACAAAGTTGACTTATACTTAACAAATTATGTTTTAATCATTTTACAAAAGATACATTTTCGATTGTATGGAGAGGAAAACCAACCTTACTTGTTACAATTATCTTACATCTATCATTATCTCCAAATTTAACATAACCATCTTCTTTCCAAACTAAGTTTGTGAATAACAAAGCATCACTAGTCATGTACCTCAAACAGCCATTATCAAGATGCCATATTCCTTTCATTTTGACTTCATGTTCCTACATACATTGCAAACAAATCAACTTTGTTTATGAACCCAACAAAGCTTAGGTCCTTTAAAATTCAAGTTCATATTTTAATTTTTTACTTGATAATTGCTAAGCTTAAAATTTCTATAGAAGCAATGTTTTTCAATATATCCTAACGTGTTACAAAAGAAGTAAGCATATGGTTTCTAAGTTTTATACCTATTGCCCATATTTCTTACAATTAAAGTTTGACATTTTCTAACATACTTTATATAAGCCCCAAAACTAGCCATTCGAGGTTTCGATCGGTTGAAAAACCCGATCTACCCTAAAATATAAAGTAGAGCTAGAAATATTAGTAAAATAATCTCGTAAGTTTGAATTTAAGAAAATAAGCAATAAAACAAAAGAATATAAAAATTCCAAATTTTAAATATATAACTCGTTATTTATCGAAAATGCGTAAAATGCATTCCAATAATTAACGAATCACTAGAGATAAATTATATGTATACTAAAAATCATAAAATGATCTAAATAATATTTAAGAATATTTATTTATACTATATATGAATTTATATATATGTAGAAATACACGTAATAACTTAAAATATGCGAAATGTACTAAAATAATAAGAAATAATTAAATAAAATTCATAATTAATTAAGAAAAAATATAGAAAAATAAGGAATAATCCAGAATTGGGTCGTGGTAGCTGAGGAAAATAAGAAAAAAATCAGCTAATTAAATTAGAGCAACACAAAAGCCAAAAATTAAGTAATTTGGACAATGTCTTGTTCAATTTAATGCATATTAATTACCACAAAGCTCTATAAATACCCCAAATTTTTTACAAGCTCATTTGGGCAGTTTGGAGAGTGAGAAAAATAGAGTGCTTCGAAAATTCAAGAGAAAAACCAAAGAAAAAAAAAGAAAAGGAAAACTGTGTAGTTAGGACCACAAAGGAGAACCCAAACCTGACGAGCAGCTAGGAATAGACGGCTACCACCACCACACGGTGGTGCCGACACACATATGGCCACCGACGGTGGCCAAAGCCACCCAAATTGGTGAGTTCGATTTCTAGCTCGATTTTGTATAATTTTGTAAAAATAGTAAATATTATTATAAATTCTTGAATATTTTTATATGTAGTTTTTAGGAAAAATGTTATTTTGATAAAAATATGTCTTGTGATATAAGGTCCTTAAGAAATCATGCAAAACCGAGTATGTTTCTGTTTAGAAATAAATGACCTTAGGAGTGTAGTTTTAAACCAAAAATTTTTGTGTAAATTACTTAGATAATATAGAACAGTGCTATGAAACCCGTTTTCAAAAATTAATTTTTGAAAAATTTTAGATAGTTTTTAGGCCCTAAAATGAGGCATAAAATGGGTAATTTAGGGTTGATAAAGTAATTAAATGGTTAATTACTAATTTAGTAAATAAGTATATATTTTAGGATGTTGAAATTTGATAGAGTATGATACTTGTAGAGTTTAGGGTGTTAAATGTAATTGTTAGGTTAATTATGTAGTAAATGAGTAATAGAGAAAAATAGTAAATTGTAAGTTAATTTTGTAAATTAGGATAATTAGATGTAAAACCTGATTTAGGATTAATTTAGATATTTTGAAATGATAATTGATGTTTAGAGATGGTAATTAGAGTGATAGAAATATTAAAAGTATATTATATACATAATAGGTGATAATGCATAATATATAATTATTGAAAATATAATAAATAGAAAATATTAGGATAAAAAATTGATATTATATAAATACTAGGGATATATAATGAAATTGATGGAAGACTTGAATTTATGTAATTATATGAAAAATGTAAAAATTTCTCACATTAGGAATAAATTCGGTACACTAATAAAGATTTAAGTATACTAGGTAGAATAAAATACTAATTAGAGATAATGATGGTATTTAGGAGATCGGAAAGTAATATGATTAATTTCACATTATGAGTTGAAACGAATTTTTAGGGTTCGAGTATAAAACAATACGTAGAAATCGAATTAGAACCTAATTTAGAAATCGATGCGGAAAGCGAACCCGAATCTAACCCCAAACCTAAAATAATTGTAAAAGACTTAAGACCTAAATAATTAGACATATTAAACCCTAAACAAAACATAACAAGAAGCGTTATAGGATAAAATGAACCTATAATAGTTATATGAAAAACTGAAACCACGTTTGTGTTATAGGGATGATCGGCGATGGCCTGAGCAAATCGGACCTCAAGTGAGTGAGCGAGGAGTCGAGGTAAGTTGGGATTAATACAATGTTGTATTTTGGAGGCTTAAGATTATGCTTAGTTGTGCTTGTTAGATAGTTGGATGTGTGCATGTGCATGTGCTTGATTATGAGTGATGCTATGATTCTGTCTGTTGTCCTGGCTTGTATTGTATGGTTTGTATGAAATGATTGATCACCCTAAACTGGACTTAATCAAATATACGACCTATAATCATAATCGGACCTACATAGCAACCCATTAGGGGAACTTACGACTCTCCGGCTAAATACCAACCCCTTCGAAAGGGATAACGCAGGATTGCATTTGGTCCCTTCTTCATCCTCAGTCGAACTAAGTAACAGGAGAGGAGGTCGCGGCGAGGGTGAAGTTAATGGTTCGAAGGTAGTCGCGGGAGGAGCGAGGTCTCCGTTATACAAGTCTGGGTTTGGTCGTAAGCTGTTGCATTAATGGCAACTCCATAACCCGGATTAGAGCAGGCTCAATTTCTCTAATCTTACGACGGGTCGGACAACGTCGTACGATGGCATTTACTTGCACATGCATTGCACCTAATAAGTTGATTGAAAATATTGTTATGTTTATGGTATAGTTTTAAGTCCTCCATCCTAACTTACTGAGCTGTGGTTGCTTACATCCGTATAGACGTCGTGCAGGTGCTGGCTTAGAAGCAGGAAACAACTACTCTGAAGCTAGCAACTGCTGGATCCTGGAGAGTAAGGAAAAACATTTGAAGAATAAACACATACTTTTAAGGTTTAAGCTTTTACTTTAGAATTTCTCATTTTTGAATAATATAATAACTAGGAAATATATTACGGTGAAATATTGTAAACTTTAATTGTAATAACTAAATTATAGTGTATATATATATATTTCCTCACTTTCTTAGGTAAATGATTTATTTAAATTTCAAACTATTTACTTCAAAGTGGGTTAGTCATGGACGCCTTGTGTAGATCAAGTCTAAGATAGCGGTTGTAAGGCCAACTTTTATCTTAGGATGGTTTATACGACGGGACTGTTACGACTCTGCTGCTTCGAGGCGTAATACTTTATAATCAAGTTTCTAAAGTATCTATTTGTTTATGAATACTTTTTGTTCTGATAAAAGAAGGTTCTATGATATACTCAACGGCCTTTTCTTCTTTCTTGTTATCAATTAATTCTTTATTACTTGCTTCTTTAGGTCCTACAAACACTATCTCTCATTTATAATGTAAGGATTCGCCATTTTCAAATCCCAATCCAATTTTAGATTGATCAATGTGTTGATATGAAATGAGTAACCAAAGTTTCTTATTACTTTCATCAAATTTTTTTAAAGTATTTTGTATTAAATTTGACAAAACATCAACTCGTTCTATCAAGCCTTTTATTTCTTCCTTTAGTATCAAATTCTCATTTACTATTACTTCCCTAACAATGTTTAATCCTTCCACATCACTTTTTAAGATGTCATTTTCATCTATTAGTAATTTATTCGTTTGAATAAGAGCAGCTTTTTCTTCTTTTAATAACTTATTCTCATTATCAATTCTTATGTTCTTACCATTAGCTTTAGTAAGAGCTTTCAATAACTTATTTATCTCATCACATATATCTTCTAAAATTTCATCATTAAATTCACTTTCGAATTTGGAACTTACCTTAAAAAGGGCCATTAAACATAAGTTTGCTTCATTGGTCTCATCTTCTATACTTTTTGCTTTAGTTTTTTACTCATTTAAGTCACTCCATGTGGCCATTAATAATTTCCGCTTCTTCTTGTATTTATCCATTTTCTTGATCAGCATTGGACATTTATACTTGATATGTCCTGGTTTCTTACATTCATGACACATGATCTTTTTTCTCTGTGAATTTCTTTTCTTCTTTCTCTTTGTAACCTTTTCCTACATCATTCTTGTTTCTATTAGAAGAAAACCTTTTTTGAGTTATAAACTTTCTTACCTTTTTTTTTTTTTCAATAGACGATTCAGACACCTAGCTAACATTGATACGCCTTCTTCCTCATCTTCATAAGATTCATCACTTTCTTAATCTACTTTAACATCCATGGCTTTAAAGGCTATGGACTTTCTCTTCAAAACTTCTAACACACTTTTTGACTTGAGGAATTCAACTTCATAAGTCATCAGCTTGTTGTATAATTAACATAAGCTGAGTTTTGACATATCACATTATTCCTCAATAGCTATTTTCTTTGCATTCCAAGACTTAGGAAGGATTTTTAGCATTTTCCTAACAAAATCAACATCATTCATTCTTTTCCCAAGAGATGATAGCTCATTAACAATAGTAATAAATCGGCTAAATGAATCTTTTATATCTTCACTAAGAAGGATACAAAATGTCTCATATTACTGCATTAAAGTATTGATCCTTGTTTCCTTAATGGTGTTGGTTCCTTCATATGTTTGAACTAATGTATCCCAAATCTCTTTAGTAATACCACAAGAAGATATTAGATAGAACTCAGAACGTGCAATAGTAGAAAGAAGCAAATTCTTAGCTTTCAAGTTTAATTCAGCTTTCGTGATTTCATCTGTTGTAAGAGGTGTTTTTGAAATTTTAACATCTCCATTTGAAATAATTCCCTAAGACTAATAGTCGGTTTCTTTGATGTATGTATTCATCCTGAATTTCCAATAAAGAAAATTAGTACCATCAAAAAATGAAGTTTTTCCAAGTTGAACAGTCAATGAACTATTACTTTCTACCATTGATCTTGACTATTTTTAATATTAGAGTGAGGCTCTGATGCCAATTGTGGGTCTCTTATAAGATATTAAAGGGAAGGATAAAAGGGGTGTAAATTGATATCTTTTGCAAACATGAAACTTCTTCGATTTTTAAAACAACTCCCCCCTTAATAATTTAAATGGAGAAACAAATAGTTGAAAATTAATTGTTTAACTTAAGATGCAAAAGTAAAAGCATAAACAGTAAAGATCAGAAAGTAAATAAAGTAGAAAGAAAGAAAATCGGGGATCAATCTATGAAACTTCGACCCTGTGCCTACTACTCTCTTCTAACTCCATCGCTTTCTTCTAACTCCACTATTAGGGACTAGGTCCTCTTCACCGGTGTCGTTCCACTAGTTTGATCTTTTCAATAAATAAAGATTGATGAGAGATTATAAGAATACCCAGTTGCTTCTTTGTCTTATCTCATTAGCTTTTTCCTAAGCTATGCACAAGACTCAGAGAATTCTCTAATCCTCTCACACTTAATTTACAATGTCAATAATGTTTACAAAGAAAGTGAGACAATACAATCAAATAACTATTTACGACTTTCGCACAAATGCAATAACAATGAAATAAGAAATCTGATTTTGCTCAGTTTCTGACTAAGTTTATGATAGTGTTCGTGACAGAGATTTTTGAATTTCAATTCTTATCTTGATCCATTTCTGTCAATCTTGTGCAACTTCAATTTATCTTGAGTTAAACTTCCATGCAACAGCTAGAAATAACTAGTTCTTGATTTTTCTCTAAGAAGACTTGATTCAAACACAATTTGTTTTGTTGTTAGAGAAATATCCCATGAAAATAGAAACCAAATATTTGAAGTTTTGAAATCTTGAATCAAACCGATCCTAATTTGTTTCTTTATCGATTTTGAGTCATTTGAAAGTTGTTGCACGTAATGATTTACTCCAATTCTCTTTTGATTATATGGAACTTCAAAAAATTTGAAAAAAGCATGGAAGGATATGAACAAATCTTCTTATAACCTGCTCTTAAAAAAAAAAAAAAAAGCGTCCAACACCTAATCATAACTTATCTATTATCTGCCATGAACACATCTATTCACTTCTTTAATATCTCTATTTAGGATTTTGTCATAAAATTCTCATAAAATATTTGGTTGAATATGTCCACAATATTCATTCTTATCTTCAGTAAAAATATCTTGGAGTTCCTAAATTATTTCCAACAAACTAAGCTACAACTTTATCTTGAGAAACTTGTTAAGATCTGCAGTAAAATTTTAAAATTTTTAAGCATAACTTTTTCCAAGAAATTCTTATCAAGAAATCTTAATTTTATTTGAACTTGATATACAATCCTAAAACACCAAATCCTTTTTCAGTTAAAGTCCTTAAAGTATTTAAAACTTAACCAATCTTGCTAAAACTATCAAAACATTTTCTTCCAAAAAAAGATATATTGCTCAAACCTTAGTCATCCAATTTACAAAACTGATTCTTGATATTCTTAAAAAAAAAAATCAATCTTAAAATCCCTATGGACTTAACCATCCTAGTGAAACGAAAATTGAGTATATTTTTCTAATATACCCAACAAGGTAGAGCTAGGCCTTCTTATAAATTTGTCCAACTTAATTTGTTTAAATTAATTAGAAAATAACTTAGGAACAACAGTTGATCTCGAATTTGTATACTAACTATACTGTTCTACTCTCTTACTGATATACTTTCTAACATACATTTTTGACATATATTCTAACAAGCACAAATTCAAACTTATTTTCCTCTTAACGCTTCTTTTCTTTAGGACGTCCTGCATACTCAAAGAGCTTGTTAAGTTCATTCATATTTTTTTTATTATCATCAAAATATATTAAGAGAAAACTCAACAATAATAATAACAGCTATCGGCATAGGGGTCTTCTTAATTATAACTATCTCTCAAGTCCTCATAACCATAATAACTCTCATTATTAGTTAGATAACTATAACTAGGAGGGTCTCCATAACAACCATCTGACCTGCAACTGTAGGCAAAGGAAGAGTGAGCCGAAACTCAATATGTAACACATAAACACGTATGCATGAGCAATCATAGATAGCATGAACACATGCATTTAAATGTAGACAAGTAAATCACAAACAATAACTTAATTATCTTTAAATTAACCTATCATACATCACACGATATGTCATCATATACCCTTGCCACAACACAAACAAACTCATCATAGTAGTGGCTGGGTGTGCCTCTTAGTCCCTTGTACAATCTAAGGTTGGGCATACCACATCATGCTCTATTTATTCAATTTAGATATACCCCCAGATCATTTCTAAATGAGATTCTGGTAGAGATAACACATCGCAGGGATCATTGAGTTGCTCCCTAAAGATCTACCACTCTAAGCCCCTAGGTCAAGCTACACATAAGTAACAAGTAATATTTAAGTCGGTTAATTAGTTAGTCCGTTTGATATATAAACAAGAATAAATTATAGCTTAGTAATCATAAGCAACATGCAATGTCATAAACTTGGAGTTCTATGACAAAATTTGATCTACTCTAGCTTAAAATAATGATATGTGATGAAAAGATAAATAGTAGCAAACTATAGCTTCTTAAAAATTTCCTAAAGGTTTTAGACAAGAATCTATTAGTGATGTGCCTTAGGCCATATGAATTTTATGCCATTTGAGTATTGATTTTTCTTATGATATGAGTCATTTTATTTATCACATTATTATCAGTCTTTTAACATGATAAAAGAATTCCTTGAATATTATATTCTTCTTTATGTCATTAAAATTTGTGACTTTAATAAAACCATAAGGCCATGGGAACATTATTCTAAATTATCCCTAGTCCCTCTTTATATCGAATAATAATGAATTAAGACTAGTATGTTGGCTAAATGATAATCACGTTTTACTAATTATAGATATGAGATAATAATTCATCACATAGATACATTAAAGAGTACATTGTAAGAGTACATTGTATTGAAATGACCCACCATAAGAGTACTACATAGATCAATCTTATAAGTATTACTTGTTACGATGTTATTTTAGTCATTTGACTTGATGACACCGTGGATTCCTATATAGTAAGTTCCATGTTTTGACTTGGCTCTTTATCATTTTAACTAGATGATTATAAGATTGTGATTAGATATGGAAATAATTATGTGGAGGAATATAAGTGTTCATAAAGGAATTTATCCATCTCATTAATTTGAGAAAGATATCTTTTAGGCTGCTTAAAGAGTAAAACTTAAAAAAAAAAAATGCATGGTTGTGTTCAAATGAATTAACAAGGAGTTATCAGTATCATTTGTTTAAGTCAATTGAACTCTAGATTCAAGAAACGAGTAATTAAATAATATAAGTGTCTTGATCCACACTTTATGTTTACTCATTAGATATCGTGTAACAAAAGGACTAAATAACTGATTATTTAATAAGTAACGTCAGATTACCGACCTCCACTTAATTTAGGTAAGCATAATGTATTCCTAGAGGTTGCTTATCTCTTGTAGGTCAAAAGGAGTTTTAAGCCTACTGTCAACATTAAGTGAACCTACAGGGTCACACACAAAGAATGAATCAAATAGGCTATGTGTTTATTTTAAACTAATCAAGAATTTTTAAAATATTTATTATTCTAAAATAGTTTAATAATAATAAATAATGGCATTTATTATTTTTTGGAGAAAAATAATAAATAATAAGATAACATATTAGATATTGTTAAAATCTTTACTATCTCACTATATCTCTTATTATCTTCTAGAAGATATTATCACTTCTCTGTATATAGATAGAAGCAACTCTCTATTAAGGTTATGCCGATGCCTTGTCATCATCATTAGACCCATAAAGAAAGTCTATAAACCTAAACAGAGAGGGAAACACATAAGAGATTATGAGTGAATTATTGAACAAATATAGATTCTTCTGTGGTGCTAACATGTTGTAGCCTATTTTAGTGTATTTGTTCATATGTGGATAACAATAAAAGGTGTTCGTATTTTACAACGCCTGCTAATCTGGCTATATGTGAATTTCAAAAGGCTTTAAACGAAGTAAAATTCATAGTCCATTTTTGAAATATATGGTTCCTAAATCGTTTAGGGATAATAAAGATTTAAAATTCCTTGCGTTGATAACATAATTCGAATCTCTAAAATCCAATAGAATCCTAACTCAAATAAGACTAAAAATAAGTTAAGAAGAAGGAACGAAGTGCCTATAAAGACTACAGTTAGAGATCATGTCCATGATCCTAAGCATAACCTAAAATTCAAGGCAACGCTCTTAGACCATCGCCATATACTTCAGCCATGTTTCTCTATAGAAACTCCACCATTTAGATCACAACTGTGTACTTTGGCCATGATCCCTTTAGCCTCAATTTTCCTCCAAAATTCCTTGTGTCTAATTTTTATGAGAGAAATACTTTTTGGGACCACGCCCTCGTGGTCTTGCCTCTCAATGCTTCTTCTCTGTTTTCTCCAATAACAACTCTCCACACAATAGATCTAACCTCTAGTCTCAATCTCGACCCAGAACATCATAATTTCCTCCTCTGATTTAGTAGTTTCTAGCCTCAACAACTCCACATTACAATCAATTGCATAAATTCTACAAAAGAATCAATATCACAAGGAAAATAATATATTACTTTATGTTTGTAGAAATTCTAGAGAGAGATCATTTGCAATCTAATCAATTGTTTAACACCTTAAAAATCAAAATCAGGCTTTTAGATTCAATACTACGCTTTACCATAACATCAAATCACTTACCGTTGAAAATTCTAAGGTTGCAATTTGTCCCTACGCGACAATCCATCCACCAAAGCTTTCGTCTTACACTACTAAAAAGGATTACAATTAATTCTATGATTCAATAAACCAATAAAGTCTTAGAATCCATCCCTTACCATTAAGATTCACAAAGTTTGCTATGAGAGAGTCTCATTTTGTAATACATATTAAATGCCTTACCACCAAAATGGATCACAATTAAATGAGTCTCTTGAAGGAAAAGGGTGTTTTTATGTAAAATTGGGTTAGGATTTATATTATTCCTAAGTTGCCCTTAGCTCTTTTTTAATATTTAATTTGCCTCCTAATAACAATAATAAGCTCTTTTTCACACACTATGCATTTATTTTATTTCCTTGTATTTTATTTTTGTTTGGGTGTTACATTATATATTGTATAATATATATCTAAAGTGAATCTATTTTTAAAGAAAATTTCAACCTATTTTTTCCTTTTTTATATTTTTTTCGAATTCATTTTACTTTTTTATTAATTTTAATTATTTAATATAAAGATAATATTGAAATAAAATAATTAATAATGATGACAATGAGTTTATATGTTTTTTCTGAAGAATTAATAATGTATCATTTACAAAGTTTACGAGGGTGATCGATATAAGTTACCATATTTAAAATATTGATCATCTAGTTATACTTTAAGGTAAATATATGTTTTTTTTTAAATTATTCCTAAGCAAAAAAAATAATAATAGAGAAAGCTGATTTCTATACTCACATATGGAAGTACCTTGGACAAGGAAAATTTATTAATAAAATAAAAAATAAATTAGGAAAATGAAAACAATAAATTAATTTGGTCAATAGAATACTTAAAAGCAAGGAAATAATGAGAAATGCTAAATTAACGATGTGACAAAATTTTAATCATAAGCTGTGGATAAGGGCATGTTAAGGGGAAAAAAAAAAGCTATAATAAGTAGGTAAACTTGTTGTACATTGTATCTACCCAAAATATTATGCTCGATTAGGTAAGTTTCTAATGGTTATCGAAGGTGATAAGGAATGTTCTAAGTAGTAATTTTTTTACCTACTTTTATAGTGTAAAGTATAAGTATGATGTCCTTAAGCGCTCTAGCCTCTACCTACTCCAGGTACTCATATTCGTAATCTAAATGTTACAAATGATATTAATAAGTAAAAAGATACATACCAATGTTACATGTTTTTAGCAATAAGTATTTTACTAAAAAGAAAAGACCTAAGATTATTAGAGAGAATCCTAAATATCTCTCATTGTCTTAATAATGCCTCTTTCGAATGTTTCACCTTTGTTCCCATTCTTCTTCCCTATTTACCAAGTGTTAACCCTAATATGGTAATATCATAAAAACAACGAGATATTTGTGGAGTAGGTATGTTAAAGCCTCGTATAAAATGTAATGTGAATTTGCTATTTAAAATCTTATCCGGTTGAATTTTATAAAAAAAAAAATGAGAAAAATTTATAGATTTCATAGGATCACTTATAAGTTTTATAAAATACAAATTTTAAGGTGATTTTAAGATATTACATAATGGATTTTAGTTTGAAAATTTGAAAACTTATACTTATAAAGTAGGTAAAGTAAGATCTTGTATCTTATCTACTGTATATTCATTCACCCCTATTATGAGCAAAACTTAAATCATAGGTAGTTAGGAATCATATTATTAACTTAATAAACAAGAAAACCATATAAATTGAAAGAAAATATATCTCTAAAATGTTTTTTGACGTAAGACTTATTTTACATTTATTACGCAAGAATAGATTGAAATATGTTTAGAGGTGCATTTAAAAGAGAGAAACATAATTTTATTTAATCAGCGATTCTAGTTTAATTGAGAAATTTGATACCCCTTTAAGGCAATAAAATAGCAATTCCGGTTTTTCCTCATTAATTATTAGTGTTAATCAAAATTAATTATTTAATCTTCAAACTAATTATGATATTTAATAATTAAAAGTACCTTCAATAATTATTACTATATATAATTTAATTACATTCTATAGTTCCAAACACAAAAAAAAATAAAAATAAAAATAAAAAATCCATCATTTTGGTTCGTTCCATTCTATTCAATTTTAATGCATTCCACTACAGATCATTTCTATTTTATGTAGTAAACTTAAGATTATATGAATTATATTCTAAACCCCATAATTAGAATCTTAAGCCTCATATCGTGGCTTGCTCCAACAACGACTTAGTAGTGCACATAAGAGAAGAGAGGGTAACTCGATCACGCCATCTAGCCAACCCGCTTTCCATGTTGTAAAGGACTCAGGCCGGCGCCACACTTTCTGTTCCAGAAGCCGAATCGGCCGGGTTGATCATAAGTATCCCACCAGAAGCACAATCTTTATCGTCTTCTCCCTCCCGCGAATGCATCCTTCCAGTCTTCTCTTTACTCCCAGCTCGCACCAAAGCCTACTCTCTCTATAGAGACACAGACAGAGACAGAGAAATGGCGCTATGCAGAAGTTGGCGACTCCCTTCCTTTCTCTCTCATCGACTTCTCTACACTTCTTCTTCCACTTCCACCTCCACTTCCTCCTTACTGCCCCAAATAGAACCCTGCGAAGAAGCAGACACCTTAACCCAAATCCTAATCCAGTACCACAATCCTTTCCATGCCCTCGAATCCTCTCTGCAGCTCTATGGCATCTCTCTCTCCCCTCCTCTCTTAACCCAAATCCTCCTCCGTCTCCGTCACCAGTCCAAAATCGCCCTTTCGCTTTTCCACTTTTCCCTTTCTCTCCCTACCCCTCCCTTGACCCTACCTTCCTTCAATCTCCTCATCGACTCTCTCTCTCGTGTTCGCCAATTCGACGTCGTCTGGGACCTCATTACGCTTACTCTATCCGAAGACCGACGCAACAACTTCCTCATAGCGCCTTCTGCATCCACTTTCTATATCCTCATTCGCCGCCTTATCGCTGCAGGTCTCACTCGCCAGGGTCTCCGTGCTTTCGACGATATCGGGGTGTTCGTGGAAGGATACGAGCCCGGGAACGAAGGTTATGGGTACTTGCTCGACACGCTCTGTAAGTACGGTTATGTCAGGTTGGCTAGTGAAGTGTTTAACAGTAGGAAAAATAATGGGGTTTTTGACCCCGATGTTAAATTATACACTGTTATGATTTATGGGTGGTGTAAGATTAAAAGAGTCGATGTGGCGGAACGGTTCTTGAATGAGATGATTGAGCTCGGGATCGAGCCTAATGTGGTTACTTATAATGTTTTGTTGAATGGGATATGTAGGAGAGCGAGTTTGCAACCGGATGAGAGGTTTGAAAGGACTTTAAGAGCTGCAGATAAGGTGTTTGATGAGATGCGAGACCGAGGGATAGAGCCTGACGTCACGAGTTATTCCATTGTTTTGCACGTGTACAGTAGGGCGCATAAGGCAGTTCTTTGTTTGGATAAGTTCAGGGAGATGAAGGAGAGAGGGATTTGCCCAAGTCCTGCTACGTACACATCAGTTATTAAGTGTCTTTGTTCGTGTGGGAGAATTGGTGACGCCGAGGTTTTGATGGAGGAGATGGTAAAAAATGGGGTGAGTCCATGTGCCGCAATGTATAATTGTTTTTTCAAGGAATATAGGGGGAGGAAAGATGTTGCTAGTGCATTGAAGTTGTATAGGAAGATGAAGGGAAATGACGACAGTCCTGATGATGAGAATAATTATAAAGTTATGTGTGCTCCTACTTTGCAAACTTACAACATACTTATAAGTATGTTTGTGAAGTTGGATCACATGAAGCTCGCTAGGGAGATTTGGGAGGACATGAAGATAAGTGGGGTTGGCCCTGATTTGGATTCATATACATTGTTTATACACGACTTGTGTGAGAAGGAGAGGTGGAGGGAGGCTTGTAGATTATTTGTGGAGATGATTGAGAAAGGTTTTCTTCCTCAAACGATCACTTTCGAGACATTGTATAGAGGACTGATTCAATCAGATAAATTGAGAACGTGGAGGAGATTGAAGAAGAGGCTTGATGAGGAATCTATAACATTTGGGTCGGATTTTCAAAATTATCACCTCAAGCCATACAGAAGATAGTAGAAAAACCATGTGTTTTGATTGCACTATGTCATCAATTGTCATTCTTTTAAAGAAGAAAAAAATATCGATGCTGTGTAGCTATGAAATCTGAGTTTGCCTCATAGGCCATAAACGAAAAGTTCTACAATTTTTTCGTTGAAGTATAGAAAGGTTTCCAGTCAAGGGTACGCTTGGGTTTCTTCTTTGCATGGTTTAATCTTCAATCCAATCAACTCTACACTTGACAATGTTATTTGTGTTTTAGGCCTATTTTGGTTGTTGTGTACACTTTTAAATGCTATTAGTTTGTTCACTTCATTTGAATGGAGTGAAAAAAAATATATAATTGAAATTTTTAAAGAATGTAATAAAAATGTAATACTTATTACATTATTTAGTTGGATTAATAAACAATTTAAGAATAAACACGTGATAAAAATTTATTGACTAAAATATCTTTAATTCATTTTTTTTTTAAATAATTCTAAAGAAATAGGTGGTGATGGAAATCAATTATGGAGGCGAAGACGGTGGTAATGATTGATAGCGATGGTGATGGTGGTGGTCAATGGTGATACGGTGGCGATGGCGATGGCGATGACTAAGGTAGTGACTTAGAGGGGAGGTAGAGTAGTTACAGCAATGGTGGTGGCGGTGGTAGGTGATGGCGATAATCTGCCGTTGCTGGCAATGATGGTTGATGGTGGTAACAACAGTGTGAGATAATGTTGATGATGATAGTGATGATGATAGTGATGTTGGTGGTGACAATAGCGGTAACGATAGGTGGTGGTGGTCTGTGGTAAGTGACAGTAGTAGCATTAATGGCAAAGGTAGAGGTGGGAGCGGCAATGACGATGGTAGTAGTAATAATGGTTAGTAGTAGCGATGACAATGTTAGTAGTGGTTATGAAGTTATTTTTAGAAAAAATGTAAAATTTTATGAGGAATTATGATTTTTTACTTGAATAAAGGAATCCTGATTACTTGATTTCAAGTAATAAAATTTTTTAAGGAATTGCAATTTAAAAATAAAAAACTAAATGAATGCTATAACAAAAAATAATGGAAAAATTGAATTCTATTTCCTCTTAAGTGAACGAGACGTATTTGTCTGTGAACACGATTTATGCATGTAGTAATCTTGATCTCTGCAGATTGATAGGAAAGAGAGAAAGTTCCTATTTGTTGTGGTTGTTGGTTTTTCCTTTGCATTAATAGGAGGAAATATAGTTGCTAGAGTTTTTCCTATCATCATATAGAGAAAATGTCGAATTTCATATCTCAAGTTTATTCCTTATTGCAATTTGGGCCCTCAATTTGTATGGTGCCATAGTTAACACTTAATTGGACTTCTGCATGTCACCATTACTACACTGTCTATCTTTGTTAAGATTGACTGTTAATTCGAACCAATCGAGGCTTGAAAAATGTGCCTGTTGCCAAACTAGCATGCTTTCATTAATTCATGAACCATGGTGTCAAGTGGTGCACGCGTGGTACTATCATGATTCTATGTCAATAAAATAAACACTAACATGTTATTACACTATTCATGCAATTAAGTAAAATTAATTAAATTTTCATTAGAAAAGATAAATTGATACCCTTAAGCTTAGGAACACTTGCAGTGGCTGCAATTGCCACATCAGATACATTATCTCCATTTTCAATATTTGGAGATCCTTCACAGCCTGCATAAACTCTGTGAACCCATCCCCCATGAAGCTTGAAACAAGAAGAATCACAATCGAGACCATTTTCTTAGTGTTATTCAGTCAAAAATATAAACAAACTCATACAATCATATTTTGATTTTGTTACAAGCCTATTTTGAGATCAAAGAGCAACAAATACATCTGAAATCTCTAGGTTCAAGCAATATTAAGCTGTGTTCGCGAGCAGGATTGTTGTTGTGTCAGATTTCATGAAGGAGAAAGCAAAGGCCCTCAAAATTTACCATGATCTAGGTGAATCAAGCAACGAACAATGTCATCTAGAGCTCAACTTGCTATAAGAACCTAAATTAGGTGGGTTTAGGACATGTAAACCTGGACCTGCCCCTATAGGGTCCATCATTTCTCATAACCGTCCCATATTCTCAAAATCCATCCTTATAGTGTCAAAAACTATATAAATGTGGGTTTTTATAAGATTTAAATGATGTTATAAGAGCGAGTTTTTATAAAATTCAGATAAAATGAATGAGAGAATAAAATAGAAAGCAGTTAAGTAGGATTAAGATTGCATTTACTAATAAAATTTAAAAATTAAATACGTTGTGCAATATAAAACTTATTTAAGGCATGATACGTAAGTTAAAAATAAATGTTTTTATTAATATATTATATTTTATTGTAATCTCAAAACTCAATCTTCAAACTCTGAGATTTTAAATCCTATCGCAAAACCTGACCACGGGCTTGATCTACGATCTGCTCTGTTCCATCCCTAGCTTGCAACTATCTTTGATTAACTAAAAATTCATATGCCCCTTTTTCATTATTTAGACTTTGGAACAATGCTCAGTTGCTGTCAGTGAGTCAAAACTATCGATCGGCTGAGTGACTGTCCACCATCTAGTGTAGATTGCAACACATCATATTTTCTGTGGCAAGCGGCTTCTACAAGGATAGGTTGTGCAATCCATCCAGGTGGTGGACTGAGGGTTAGATAGGACAACCACCTGTTGGTGGTTCTTAAGGTTATATTATCTTGCAAATTTTAATGATTTTTTATTTTCAGTGTATTAGTATGTTTTAATCAGAAATTGATATTAGATCTAATGTTACAACTTGCTTGCATGTTTACAAATACTTTAAAAATTTTAGATTTCAATTGCTAATGTTACGCACGGAACTTTCAATATGTTTTTTTTTTTTCCTTTAATTAATTATCTATAGCTTAAGTATTGTAATGATATTTTATTGTGAATCTAATATAATATGCCATAGTGACTCTAAAACGCATATTTATGAAATTTTTAGGACCTAGAGGTAGAAATTCCAAAATTTCAAACCTGCTTAAAATATTATAAATTTTCATGTATTTTATTTCGTTATTCGATATATATTTATGATATAATAATATATTTTATGAATTTTTTGTTTTATGCCATGTGTGCTTATATGGATTTTTAAAGATAAGATGTGCCATGTGCTGAGTGGACTAAATAAAGCATGGTAGTGGATGTATTATCGCTAGAATATTAAAATTCAACTGAATATTTAATGAAGCACCCTATAGATTGAAGTTGTTATTGCAAAAAATGCATAAACTTTGAATGAAATTTGACATTACCCCATAAAAAGTTGAAAGTTTTCTGCCTTTGAATTCCGAATGATCTCATAATCTTTTGCTAAAGAGTATTATTGAAACATCCGAGTGTTCAAACAAGCCAGAACTGTGCCCTTCGTCACTTGCGAGTCAATCCAAACAAAACTACCATGTGACCGCACAGGAGCCCACAACAAATTGTAAACATTTTGAAATGAATTGTGAGGCGTGGCGTCATTGATTGGCGAGGATCTTCTTTGTCTTCCATGCTAAGAAAGTCACGATAAATGCGGCCTGCTATTTGGGCAAAAAACTTTAGGGTTGTAAGTCAGTTCAAATAAAAGTACAATACTTCTTAGTTGTGGGGGATTGATTCCTGATTACTATTTGATAGCCAGGGGACCACTGACATTTCCTTGCTGAGAAAATTACGGTTAATGTAACCTCTTATTGACTGAGGCATTGACAGGGCACTTTTTTGCCCCGCATGTGGTTCCTTTTTAGCTTCCATGGTCAATTCATCTTTGTAATGCACGTTCAATAGGTTCCTGTCTTTATCCCTCCCAAGGGCACTGCTGGTGACCCAGTGGCACACATGAGAAATCCTTTGCGAAGCAGCAGCTCAAGCTTATAGACTGCAAACCGTGCGATGAAGCGCTGCTTTAGGGTTTTCAAATTCAGAGAAGCAGAGAAAAGTCGGGACAACTTATTAGCACTTACATGAACCTAAAACATCCTATGACCAAGTTGGGTTCTCACTAACCTCTGCTTCTTGGTCCAACTTCTTGAATGTAATTTCCACCAGAGACTTGTGGAAGTGGAGGAAAGGACGATGGTTGGTGACTGGCTTACCGTGTTTGGAACAGAATATCTCTTTTGAGCAACATGCTATGCGAAGGAGGAGAAGAGAAAAGAAGAAGAAAGGCACCGTGGCATTCTTTTTGGGTTGGGACTCCATGGAAAAACTCCACAGGTTGTGCAATCATGAGAAGTTTGGATTACGGAGGTTGGTCCATAACTACGTCGATATCTAAAGCAGAGTTCTGGGCCTGCCTTTTCTTTGAGCGGCATATATACCAATTAGTCACGATGGTGACATTGGAACCAATCTTCAACTTGCAATGAAGAAAATGAGGGAAGAGGCAAATTTGTTAGCAATATACCACTTGCCAGTCTTACCATCTTACCACAAACCGCACACCCACCCAACACACCCCCGCTTCCCCCAAACCCCAACCCACCCTAAAAAAAAAAAAAAAATGGGGAAGAAGAAGAAAACATGTACCCTCTGTCAGTGGATGGAATTAAGGCCAACATTGATGGCATCCCCACAACCGAGCAAGACAAGCACGTTTGTACCCTCGGATGATGATTATCCTTAAATTCAATTCAGAAATGGGCAGGTTTGTTTTTTGTTTACTATGGTTTGGGTAAGGCATTTCTTTGGAAATTAGGTAGTTTGGGGGCAATGATCAGGGTAGGGGGGTGAGTTTGCCTTCCTATGAAGCAGCTTCTGAGAATTCATCATGAAACACGAAATATTCATCAACAGTAACATGCATTGTTTTGCCCATGAAAAGAACATATTGCTCTCGGTTTACACTTCAGAAAAATATTGTGAATATATAAATAAGATTCCATATGAGCCTATATTTAGGCTCTACAAGATGACTTTATGTAATACGAGAATTAGGTTTCTTCTGCATTAGAGGAAACCAGTAAAGGTATAGATTGACCCGTTATTCATAAATAACCGGTATGGGTTTTCATGACTTGCCTGGGTACTACGCAGAAGACTTTTTAATTAACTATTTTTTTTTTTTCTCCTAATATATGCTTTAAGGGTGAAACCGATAAAATGATTATTGATGTTGCTTGACAGACAGAAGGGTTTTGAATGGACATTTGCATCAAACGAACAAGAAAAGAAGTTCCAGAGTCAAGCAACAATACTTGTGCAAATATGTGAGCCTATAAAAATATCTAAAGATAAAGTGGGGGTCGGGGGGTAAGGGAAGGGCGAAACATCAAAATGTTGGCGCATTATAAGCATGGAAAAACACAAGCAACTTATCACTTGATTGAATCTTCACCCAATTCGAAGTGATAGAGCACATTAAATAAAGATAATTATAAAATCAAGTAGGTAGCTAATGCATCCAGTCCAGACAGCACAACACTAAGCTTAAATTTGAGCTTGAGTTTAAGTTTAACTTGAAAGTTTAAAATTCAAGCTTAATTGAGCTAAGGACTTTAAAATCAAGCTCAATTCGAGGTGGTACACATCAAAATTAGGCACAACTAGACTAAGCTCCTCTGCACTAATATTATGTGCGCACACATGCCCTTGTAATATTACTACCAAAACTTGACGTGAGCTCAACAGATAAAGCTTGACTCAACCTCTTATCACACTTATGAGCTCATGGAATCACATATGAGATTCAAACTCAAGTCGATAAACTTAAATAACTCCAACTCAATTGTATTGCAATTGAATCAAATCTCTGAGTAAATATTGAATGCAAGCTCAAGTAGCTTGCAAGTAGTTTTTGACTCATTCACAACCCCATATATACATATAATACAAAATAAATAATACTCAAATGCAGTGCAGATATCATATGCATAGTTGATCGCCTACTGCTGCTAAATCAGTAAGCACCAAACAACTGCACAAGTGCATCGAGGGATAAAAACCACCCTACCATCAAAAAACTTGCACCGTCTTTGAAAAAAATTTTGGTGCCATGTATGCTTTCCACATTCCCCATGTCTGCTAAATCTAAACATTCAACTTCTGAAAATTCCCACTGATGTCATCCAAATCAATGACTTCCTTTTCATTTCTGGCCATCCTGATGCTCTCAAGCTCCAGATTCAATTTGACAATCTGTTTCTGTAACTTCTCTCCCTTATCTGGTAACCTCGAGATAGTTACCTGCATGCACAAATTCACCCAGTATTTGTAACAAGTGCATCGCTATCAATTCACATATTACCTGGGTCATCTACCAGCAGTCTGCAAATGCCCTTCAGACAACTGAAAGGGCTTCCAGTTTTTGCTGTGAAAGCCATTGTTTCTCAAAGCCTTAGATTATATGTCTATGTTTATAATGAAATGATGCAGCTACTAACAACAGAAAAATCATGGTTTCACTTTACCTTAGATTCTGAAATTTTTACAGTATTTCCTGCTTTAAATCAGGAAGTTTCCTGCCTTGCAATGTCAATAAAACCTAAAAAAATATTAAGCAGGATATTCTGCATTGAAAGGGTATTTCCTACAGCTTATGCATTTTATTTTTCCAGGAAATGAAGGACTGAAAGAGGAATAAAGTCCAGAAACCCCTATTTAAATACAATCAGGATAAATGAAAGGGGGAATATATACATATCAATATATTTGTAGAACTACCAATAAAAACGGAAAAGAAAGACTTTATGTTAATTTATTTTCGATGACACAATTACATAGCTGCCTTGCACTTTAAATGGGATTGGAAAGATGTGTATTTTTGTCATGCAAAGTTACACCTTATCAGCAAGCATTCTTGACAGCCGACTGATACGCTCTTTAATTTCTGATTCAGACAATTTGCCAGCACCATCGGGAGTATGGCTCTTCTTATTTGGTTTGACATCCTTTGGTTTGAAGGCAAATTCAGCCCTGTAAACAAACCAGTATTCTGAGTCCAAAACAGTTAATGTAATCTCTCCATCGCATCTGTTTAGGTCACTACTTGTACATCAAGATGCAGAATTGAGAACACCCATATCAACCCTACCTAGTTGGAACAAGGCTTGCAACATTGTTAATAAAAGATTGAAAATTATGAAGTTAAGATTACATGAGACTGAGCCTGAGAATTAATTCATAGTATTACTTCACCAAATCCGTAAATGCCATCATCCTGTTCCATGTTAGCTAGTGCTCACAGCGCCATAGAAAAAGGACAATTATTATGGTGAAAAAAGATGAACACAGCGGCTCCTTTTGCCACAACCAGAGAATGGTGTCTATGGAGAACTAGATCATCTAAAAGAATTTCAAGATATAACATTGTGATTATAGAGTTGCATGCAAACTATACATGCAACCATTGTCAACCTTTACCTACCCGTCAACATTGTGTTCAACCTGTGTACGGAATGATGAATTGCATAAAGAAGAGGTCATCTTGCCCCTGCACCATCATGAGAATGCTCACCAAATCAGTCTTAAATGTTAGAGTTGTAATACCAGCATTAAGAAAAATTTAGGCCACGATAGACTCATGAGCATTAAGCTGATTATATAGGTGCAAAATACAGGAACAAGATATCATTACTCAAACTATTGCAAACTACGGAAGCAATGAAATCATTATCTCAATCAATACCTGCAAACTTCCTCCTCATCAACTACTTGCACAGGTGCTGCCTTGGAATAGAGCAAGCTGTGGTGGCTGACACCAGCTATGCCAAGGGTCTCCAAAAACTCTATGTGAGCTTTCAATGACCCATCCCTGCACAAATCAATTGGTTACATAGACAAGCATTAAGGAGAAGTAATAAACAGGATCCTGAGAGAAGCAACGATATGCAGCCATCTCAAACCCTCATTAGCAGAGGATCATTTTAATTATTTAAACCTGGAAATAAGAAGAGGCTCAAAATCTAGAGGACAGGAATTTCCTATTTACAGATATGAAAACGAGATCTAATTGGTAAGTTGGATGTAACTCAATATTGAACATCTATGTTTAATACAAAAGCAGGCTAGAGCTTGTCAAAACAGTAAGGAGAAAAAATCTCAAAGTACTATCGAGTTCATCATTTCTGAATAATCTACTTTGTTTGCCCAGTCTTAAATTGATATCTCAAACAAGAAGGAAGCTGATCTGGATAAATGTTTATTGAGAACTAAATGCCAATGTGCAACACAGATGCAGTAAACAAAAAGAGTAAAATTAATAGAATGAGACCAAAAGAGAGTAACAATATTGAGTCCAAGTTAACACTAGTGTGCTAAAGAGTTATTACAATGTGGGCAGATGATCGTGCTCCTCAAGTAGCTGCCGCTGAGTTGGAGATACATCAAATCCCTCTTTCGGAAGACTAAAAAGCTCCTTCAGATCCTGTCAAGAGTTGTTCACACATTTTAAATATTCCTAGTGTGAGAACAAGATGCCATAACATCCAAATTATGTATGGGGAAAATTAGTAACTTAAAACTTCTATTGTATCCCTTCTTGAGCATGCACCTGTTGGCTAAAGTATCTAATCTGCTCCTTATGCTCTGTAGCTGTCTTGAATAGCCCACCCTTGAATATCTGAATCACGAATACAAATGATACAGAAAAGAAGTCACAATCTGACTGTATTCTAATCACATTGGAAATGCAGTAAAACAATATCACCAAGCAGTCATTGTTATAGCAATCAAATGGTAAAAAAGAGAAGCATTAACCTGCTTTCTGTATATCTTTTCTTCAACAGTTCCACATGTCATAAGTCTATACACAATAACATCCTTCTTTTGCCCAATTCTATATGCACGATCAACACTTTGATTGTCCGTGCTGCAGATCAGAAAAGAATTTTTACACAAGGACAATAACCAGTGAGACACAAACCTCCTGCCAAAATACAAAGGAAAATGTGCAAGAAGGAACTACTACAGCAACATGCAGCGTCTCTAAGAAAGGAAACTCAGAAGGTGCATTCTGAAAATGCACGGAGAAAGTGGCACCAGACCTATTCAATGCCAGGAGACTTTATTATCCAAAAATACGGAAAAATCAAACGTATTACTTTTCTTCTGAAACATGAAAACATTTTTGCCTCTCCTGCTTGAGAAAATGATAGTGAAAATCAAGTAGTTAAATATTGCCCTTTAAAAAGTTGTCTCTCATAAGGATCAAACAAAGTTGCCAATAGAAACAAATTTGCAATCAATAAAGGGAGTTTAGATATTGCAGGTGTAAATTACCACTTCACAATTCTGTAAAAAATAACGAACAAGTGGTAATATGATCTTGGAACAAAATGGTCCGATTTGATATTTTTGCTGAGATCATTCACACTGCCTGATTATGAATAATTGCTAAGGTTTGCTAGTGTAATTGCAACTTCAAAATTCAATTGAAGAAGTTTCTTGAAAAACAGGAAAAAAATGGAAAGTTGGAAGAAAAGCAAAAAAAAAAAAAAAAAAAAAAAGAAGAAGAAGAAAAAGAAAATCATGTGACTCAAGTTCAGCAGAAGTGGGTGGAGTCAGGTTTTCTTAGGCACTGAGCAAGAATGTAGAAATTTTATTAGACCTTGACAACAAGTAGTTCATTTTATTAGGATAGAAAAATGACTTGAAATTCTAAGCAAGTATAATGTATCAAACTAAGGCTCATCAAATGAAAATCAAAAAAGGTGAGGAGGCATTAGATTCAATGTTAAAGCCTATCTAACCAATATAATTTAGATATCAGACCATCCACTCCCAATTAATAAACAATATTCAACTTGCTAGAAACTTCAATTCATAGATGGCGTCAAATCCATGTATGCTTGAACAATATTCTAGCATCGGTAGCAAAACACAGGAAAATTAAACTTCACACCTCTTGAATCTACTTCCTTCCTCTCGCATATAGAAGAATAATTCAAGATTAAAGATCCTCTCCCACTGGTGTCACATTAGCTAAACTTGTGCCGTTCACACCCCAATATTTCAAGCCCATGGTCAAGGCACTCATGATAGAGGGGGAGGTTTGACCCCGGGGGGTGGGTGGTGTTGTTTGTGTGGATCGGTTAAATTGGAATACTTTTCTCAATTATAAATTCAATATAGCTTACTGTCTTGACGTCCCTCAAGATTTGTCATTAGGATCTCCAAAAAGCAATGAAATGTGAAGATACACTTTAATGCTTTATTTCCCACCAAAAAAAAAAAAGAAAAAATCCACCGTTTTCCAGCCAAGGAAAAATTCAAGAGCCAAAATTGAATTTCTCTCTATTTAAGTGTCTAATATTTCCAAAACTTTCGCCAACCAAATCATAGGGGCAACAATATTTCTTATTTTACACCTTACATATAAAGAAGGCATTTTCTTAAAATGGTCAAAATAATCATTTCATATTTTAACAATACAAGATAGATTATCTTCACAAAAAATTATAAATATATCCTTTTATATTTGCTTCGTGTGCACTTACCTCTTTTATCTTTGAAATTGAGTGTGCGGCCCCAAATCTTTTAAAATGTGATGTCCTCGGATAAGATAATTTAAAATACTAAAACTTACAAGAAATACACAAAATTGGGAAAAAGGAAAAAAGAGAACTCTCATTTTGTTATCTTCAGTTTTTATATATGTGGTTACACTCAATGTTATTTTTACTTTTTTTGGGGTTTTTTCCATTGGCGTGTTTATTTATCAAGGGCAAACAGTAGTGCAGAGGTCTAAAAGCACCCTTTTAAGATTTGAGAGTCTAGACCTTTGATTTCAAAGTTAGATGAGGTAAGCACACTTAAGCAAACATAAGAGGGAGTATTTGCCATTTACCCTTATCTTGACAATCGTAATACAGTTTTAAGGCAAAACAAGAGACAACTAGAGATGAAATTTACCCACAAATATTTAAATCCATCGAGTTTAGCAAAAATTTGATATTGCCATATGGTCAAATTCAAGCAACCAATACAATTTGAGAGATCACCTTGGATTCCATGCTGGATCAACCACTATCACACGATCTGCTTTAGTCAGGGTAAGGCCCAAACCACCAACTTGTGATGTCAGAAGGAATATAGGTGCCCCATGACCTTCTTGAAAATCCTGCAATTATAGCAAATTGGAAAGTATTGACTAAAATTTGCACTTTTATAGTATCTCAATTTTCTCATCACATGTCAGTGAACATCTATTGAATCATTCGGCATGGTGACATTTTCCAAATTATACTATTTTTCATATGATTCCTGGAAGATTGGGGTAAACTATTCATTTCAAGCAATGCTTACATTCACAATCTTGATCCTGTCACTCGCTTTTGTTGTACCATCAATGCGCATGTACTCATAACCGTTGGATGTTAATGATTCCTACAAAAAGGGGGGGGAGGAAGTTCTTATATGTAATACAAGGACTTAAATGGCATGTAAGGACATTTTCTAATTTGAATTGATATGAACAACTCACAAGAAAAACTTGCCATAAAAGCAAGGATATAGAAACATGCTAATCACAAACAGGGCAGTGCCTAAGAAAGATATGCAACATAAAGCCAGGTGTACAAAAATCTTCGTCTTAAAATTTGGGGATAATCCTAAAACCAAACCAGTATAAGAATGTCAAAGAGCAACCGTGTATAGAACCCTTTAGAAAATGGGAGGGTTGCCAGTGTCCCTTTCTAAGACAAATGAGTTGCAAATGCATGAAAGGTGATAATTTGTAGCAGCTAAAGCAGTATGCCAAAAGGAGATAACCGTAGAATTAGAAGAAGAGAAGCCAAAAAGGCCGGATGTTGCACCACAACCAGAAAGAAAGGTGAAAGGCAACACAGCCACCCAAACTTTAAGAAAACACAATCAAAGAAGAGGTGCTGGTGGCTATCATCTTCTAGACAGCAGAGATAGCATGTAAAGCATCCAGTGATACCCCATACAAAAAGTTGTCAAGGGTATAGAGCTCTGTCAACCATGCTAACCCAAGAATGAATGCATGTGTAGGAATTATTTTTTGTCACCAAACCACTTTCTCCCAAGGCACCCCCCAAGCTGAAGGACACAAGGAATATAAAGACAATTGAAGAAGGGCATAAGACAATAGTTTGAACATTTAAAACTAATGAATACCACATCAACCATTGCAAAAATGATTTATTCAGAATTTTCCAATCAAAACACAATGAAGAGAGACAGAGCCATTATTCTTTTAAACTCCTATTGAAAATTAAAACATAAATTGCACATGAATACTATAAGCTGAGAGACTTCCACCTAAGACCCCAACGGCATTCTCAAGCCAAAAATAGCACGTCTAACCAGAAAGGTACATGATAGTCAGTTAAAGGAATTGAACACCATGGCAGGCCTTACAAACGTCTTCAACATAGTGAGGACTAAGGAATAAGAATAAATGCTTACTGAAGATTTATGAAAGATTCACCAAAGTGTTTTATGATATAGTGGCTCAGCAAAGAAACTGAACCAGATCTCTCCTAACTAAAATAGGATCTTACTGCAAAATCAATGAAGATTTTAACAAAGCATTTTGTAGGACAATTGTCAATGTAGTAACCATAGAGAAGGGGAAACATAGAAAGGGGATGACAAAATTCCCTAGTCTTCTATCTAACTGTTAGTTTGATTGACTTCACCATAAAAATATAACATGACAATCACAACCACCTAATCAACTTTCGGTCAAAAATCAAAGAGAAATCTAATGTCTAATTTAAAAAATTCAACCAAAACATAAATCTCTGAACTTAAGCTTCTACATTTGCTAGTTGTGTATTTATTAAATTTAACATAGTACAAAGTAGAAGGTCAATAGTTCAAAACTCACGAACCAGCAATTCATCAACAAGTTAACTGTTCCACTTGAAGGACTTTAATGAACAGAAGAAGAAGGGGCCGCAGGCAGGGGGGTTGTTTGGCTTATCAAAGAATAATTACAAAACAATACAAAATATATCATCTAAGTTTTTGGTAGTGCTGTCAAACCTGATTTAATCCCTACGATTCAACCTAACCCAATCATAAAATCAATCCGGTCCAGGTTGGGTTGATCCCTATGATTCAATCCCTATTGAACCCGATTCTGCCTCTTTAACCTTTCACACTCTCATATATCCAAATCAACCACCTAGGCCAGGTCTAATAACATTAATTTTTAGATAAGTTAATTGTTGATCCAAATCTAATAGCATCATTTGTAACATTAAACTAGCCTCCATTATGTAATAATCAAAAAGGAACAAGTAATGCTACTCTAAATATCTTTGAAACAAGAATGGGCAATCTGTATATAGCATAAGTGATTTAAACCTGAATAAGATTCAGCATCTTGCGAGTCTGGGAAAAGATAAGCACACTATGTCCCCCTGGAATCAAGTTATCCTGCACATTTGATATATTTGAGATTTTCATTATGGATCCTCAATCACTGTCAGGGTTACTAGGAACTTACCAACAAAGAAATTATGAAAGATAATTTGCATGAGAGCCTATCATGAGATTCCTGAAACTCATCTCTGTCACCAATGTCAGCTATGTACATTGCTAACTTCTCTGCCATGCCAACATCTTCTGGATTGACCATTGATTCCATTCCTTCAAGGACATCTTCAGCTGCTCTCTTTGTCAACAGAAGTGGATGATCGCATATTTTCTTTATAATCTGGATTCAAATTAATGGTGCACTTGGTAATGTTATCACTTGCAAGATATCACTCCTACACATGACCATAATATCTAGAAGATAACAGAAGATGGAGAGAAGGCCTAATTAACTATGTCACATAAACAAATCCCTCGAGTCTTACATACAAGAAACCAGAAAAAAAAAAAAAAAAAAAGAAAGAGAAAAAAAAGAAGAAGAAGAAGAAAAATAACAGCATGGTCATCTAAATGACAGGTTGCATGCAATTAACCCAATATCAATTTATTGGATCAGTAAGAAGTTAGTGTGTGTCAATGGCTTTTCCCAATTTTTTTTTTACACCTGTTGCAAAATTTGTCATCCAGAAGTTACCTCGAGGTAGGCTATAGAAAATTGAGATATGCCAAGTATATTAGTTATATCATATCACCTTCAAAACAGTTACAAGAGAAATAAAAATATATCTGCAAACAGTACCGTGAGTGCAGCCAAAGGAGAGTGATCAAAGGAAGAAAGAACCAGCCCACTATTAAGGAAGGCTTCATAAAGTCGCCGCTGCATTAATGATTCTAAAATCATTACATCAAATAAATATAAAATGATACATGAACATAGAGTAAAGTGATTTGCACCTGACAACTAGTCAATCTTAACCACACAATAATCTCTTTCTTTTTGGAGATTTTGGAAACTGTACCATCATCTTCCGGAAACACCTCACTCTTCAAACGTCGCAAAAAATAAGGCTTTATGCATTCCCTTAAATCCTGTTGCAAGCACATATTGAAGAATTCCTCATGAACCCGTGGCATTTGAAAAGAGATTTTCTTTTATACAGAACAAGTGGAATAGAAAGCAAACAAAGTTGGAATGCCTTAAATTACCAAACTTATGTGTGTAATGACAACAACAAAATGCAAATATATCTAACAATACTTTTAATAAATTAAAGAATAACAACCCTAATTTTCCTGTCTTAAATAATTAATTAAGTGGGTCAACTAGAATATTGCTCGCCAAAAAAAATTCAGTTTGTTTTGGTCCATGTAAGCCAGAAAAAGGGAAAAGATGAATAAGAAAAATTGAGAGTTCATAAGGAGCAAATATGCAGTGATACATGTTAAGAGGTAACTACAAAGAGAACTTCATCCTTCAAAGGAATTGAAATATTGTCCATCAACATAGAAGGACAAAAAGAAATTAAATCAGTGCTGAGGTGAAAATCCAAGCAGGTATCTGCATTCTTAAATATTTATAACATGAACAGAAGGCAAATGTTCTCAAGGCTCAAGAGATGTGAATCACATGTCCTACCTCAGCAAATTAGCTTTATTATAGACAGAGAAAACAATGTGAATTACAAAATTTAACTCATATCAGTTTCTTGCTTTCAAAATTAACAAGAGTGCTTCAGCCATGAAAAGTATCCAACACAGACATCAATCTAAGCATTTAATATGGTACAATCAAATATTAGGATGTGCATATTCAAACCCTATGAAAAAGGATCCAAGTCTTAGACATGGGTATAGTGACATGTAAGAGAAGGAAAAGGGTGGAAGGACCCTAGAGAAGAGGTCTCCTAGGGAGGGAATTCTAGAGAGAAGTAAGCAGATTTTCTCTCTCTAGAATCCATTCTTCTTCCTCCTATTTAGTTGTTTCCCATTGGAGATGAAAGTGCAGGCAACAACTAGTACAAATGACTGAGCTGCTAAATTCAAGCACCAAAGGGTTTAAAAAATCACTTGCTTCAAAGAGCAACAGAAGAAGCATGAATGTGTACAAGGCAATACCTTTGCAACTGTTGAACCAATGCGCTTCTCCCTCTCTGAAGCTCTTTTGTCATTCCCTCGAAGTATGAGATCCTCATATTTTTCCTTAAACCTAGAAGAATTCCATAATATGATACCCATTTATAAAAAAATAGAATCACATCCAATCATTGGAAAAAAGGACCACAATCATACAGAGAGCAGTTGAGAAAATTACTCTTTCTTATCACCAAGTAAACTGGGGCAGCAGAAGTTGAATAATGCCCATAGTTCCTAGTTCAAAAAGAAGTATATGTGAATAAGATTAAAAATAATAATAATAATAATCACTTTTAAGACTGCTGAAGTTGCAATAAAAGATACCCGAAGATTGTTTTGTATGGGTGTTCCACTGATAATTATGCGGTGTGCACTAGGTATCTCCAACAAACTCTTTGCCCTCTGTGTCCCAGGATTTTTTATGAGATGTCCCTGGGGTTACATAGAGTCGGCAACAGATAAAACTAATGAACAAAGTTCTTAACAAATTCCCAACAAATACCATGCATTTATAAAGAGCCAATTATTCATCTCTGCACCTTTACAGACCCAATATCAGCATAGGCATATTTATTTCCAAGAATCATTTATATACAGCATCAGGCTAGAATCATCAATTTTCCACATGGAAAAGATAGGCCCTGTTTTAGTTATATATCTAGCTTTGTAGATCAAAGGTGCAAAAAAAATCTACAACTGACAATTGACCTTTGGGACACATTTTGGAACTTTTTTTTTATCCAAATCTGTAAAATCATCATTCAAGAGTCTGACTATCAAATATAATTTTAGAATCTTACATTTCCTGCGCTATATGCTCTACCCTCTACAAATATGAGATCCTACTAGAAAGTATGCAGATGCACATGGCTATAACATTAAAAAAATTTCTTTAGATTAATAATCACAATAAGCTGATAAATACAGATTATGTAAAATGTTCAGCCTTTTCAATTTTAGCATCATTATGTAGAGAACTAATGGGATCATTCTCCCTACAAGACCTAACTACATATCTTTATTCTGCATATTCAAATGATAAAAAATCAAGAGCTGCAGCTTTTTTCCTAACACAGGCTCTTTCGATAGCATGTCTTATTAGAAACGTTGAGAAAAGGAACAAATGAAAAATAATTTAAGTCATTTTGTGATTGCCTTGATTAACAAAGGAAAAAGGCCAAAAAATAAAAAAGAAGTGTGTAGAATTTGCTCCATATCTTGGCATCATTTTGCCACCATTTTCAAATTGTGCATTTGCCAATATAGTATAAATACATATACATCCATTTGACAGGATTAAATACCTATAAAAAAAGAGATTTTACCACATTATTTTGTTTCAAAAGAAAATAAGAACAACAAATTTTTCATTTTCCAATGAATAAATAATATTTAAGTAATCCTTTTCACATAGAAATACATAAACTCCATTTCCCCAACCACCATATTTACCATAATCGTGATAAGATGCAAAAAAACAGTTTATCCAAATATCAAATTTGAAACTGAGACAGACCAAACTCAGATTTCAATGGATACAAATAAAATATCTAGATATAGATAAGGTAAATAAAAAGGAGAGAGAGGGAGAGAAGTTTATTCAAAATGACATACTATGCCCGCATCACTTTTTTCTTTCTTTCATTTATTTATTTATTTTTTTCAGTTGTGATAGTGGGGAGAGAATTGAGATTCAGTAACTTAGTTTGATTTTTACCTCATCAAGTATCATATAGTCCCACAAGACAGCATCATCACTTGCATCATCTTTGTAATAGAGATTCCCACACAATGATTTGAAGTTGTTCCTCACTATGTCATAAGTTGTTAAAAGAATACCTTTATCCTACAGCAATTGCAAAACACAAGCTAAATTGAAAAACATCCTGATGATGAAACAAGTAAGTTCACATTTAAGAATTTCCTGACAGCATCATCACTTGCATCGTCTTTGTAATAGAGATTCCCACACAATGATTTGAAGTTGTTCCTCACTATGTCATAAGTTGTTAAAAGAATACCTTTATCCTACAGCAATTGCAAAACACAAGCTAAATTGAAAAACATCCTGATGATGAAACGAGTAAGTTCACGTTTAAGAATTTCTTTGACACTTTTTCTGCAAATTCTGCTAATTGCTGTATAACCCACAAAAGGAAAATGAAAGACCAATGCAATAGATAACAAGGTCATAATATTAACTTTCCAGAAGCAACAGAAATTAATTCAGCACTAATATCGGCAATCGAACCTACTTATTATCAAATTTCGAGATCTCATTGCGACAAGTCCTTCTAAAAATGCAATTACAAAAGAGAACAACCTGAAGGACATACTGCAACTCGTATTGGCGAGCCTTTGGACATGTCCCATAGTATCTGAAAACAAGAAAGGCAAGAAAGTTTGAAATAAGACAAAAGTAATGCTTTGTCATGTAAAATCATTTTGGCTTATATTTTAAACAAAGCCTCACTCTCGTATCTTATCCGATAGTCCCACCACTGAAAGTTCTTTGATCCAGTGAGAAAGCAAAGTTTTTGGAGCCACAATCATAGCCCTCTTTATCAAATTTGAATGAAACAAGCCAGCTAAGAAACCACAAATCTGAAGTAAGGAAAAAAAAAGGTTTAATATAGCAAATCTGACTGAAATGCAAATATCACATTGACCTGTCATAATAGAATAAAGCCATTGCTAACCTGCATTGTCTTTCCCAATCCCATGTCATCACCTAAGATTCCACCTTTTCCTTTGCAATGGAGAGACCAAAGCCACTTTAACCCATCTATCTGATGGGAATACAATATCTTTGCAATTTTTTTTGGTAATTTATAATTGGACTTTTGGCCATGTAAAATAAAATGACTTTCATCACCTATTTCTGTGGATCCATCTTCACAGTCATCCAAAATATCAATTATGTCAGAACCAACATACTCCTTGGAGGTGGACATTGTCCTTCCTAACTCTTTATTCATGCTCCTCTTTTTTGCAGCAGCACAATCAACATCATCTTCCTTCAAATCATATTCCTGCAACCATCTTAGAGATTCTACTTTCTTATTCTCGCAAAGGGGTAGACTTACTTTCTGTGCATTTGTCTCCATTCCACTTATACTAGATGCAGAGCTATTGTCAAAAAGATTTTGACCACCTTCCTCATGATGTTTCAGTGCATCCAATGGGCTAGCAGACTTGTCAGGTGTAATAGAAAATGAGGACCCCGCACTTGCATATTCGGGAAAATCCTCATTATTCTCTTCATCAATCTTTTTATCATCTTTTGAAAGAGAATGATCCTCATAAGGAACACCCTCTTTAGGAACTCTCTTTTTCTCTATTGACAACAGCTCCAGCTTAGAGCTCAAATCATTAAAAATATCCCTGATATTGTTCCCACTACCAGCACAGCCATTTTTACCAGTCTCCCCACCATTCTTAACCAGAGCAGGAGAATCAAAATCAGTCATACCAGAGGGCCTGGGCAAATCAAAAGCAGCCACAATGGGAGGATTTTCATCACCCGTTGATGAGATCTTGCAAAGCCGTCGCCTGCCAGCAATTTTTACCTGTACAGGCTTGTTATCTTTTGTGACACCTGACACCCTATGCTCAAAACCTCTTGCTCCTTCATTCCCCACATTCTTATAAACCTGAGGCAAAACCTCACCATCACATCGATCACTCTCTTCCTTCATATAAGAGTACTTACGTTCAAAACCTACAGCTTCTTGAATTTCCAAGTGCAGAGCCTGTTCACAATCAGGTTGCTTAACCTCCATCTCAGGCTTTGCTGGCTTCTCTTCTTCTATGAGTTGATCAAATGTGAAGATGTGAATATGACAACAAATTAAAGAAACAGAAGTCACAGAAACAAAAGGAAAGACTTTCATCATGCCAATTAAAAAAGGATGAACTCATCCGTATAAGAAGACTAAAAAGAGCACGTACAATAATAAAGATAGGTGTGCACAGTGATATTACAACACATATATGCAGGCTATTATTGAAAAAAAGAAAAATGGAAGGAGGATTGAAGAGTAAAACCTAGAGTAGAAGGAGAATTGAAATCAGTGATAGTAGAAAACTGAGGGATATCATGATCCACTTGAAACCTTAGAGGAGAAGAAACCTGAGATTCCTCCTTTGATGAGAGTTTGCAAAGCCGGCGCCTGCCTGCAATTTTTACCTTTACAGGCTTGTTGTCTTCTGTGGCAACAGACAACCTAGACTCAAAACCACTTGCTCTTTCATTTCCCACATTCTTATAAACCCAAGGAAAGACCAAGCCGTCACTTTGATTGTTCTCTTCTTTCATATCAGGGTACTTATGTTCAAAACCAATAGTTTCTCGAACTTCCATGATCTGAATCTGTTCAGAACCACGTTGCTTAACCTCCATCTCGGGCTTTGCTGGCTTCTCTTCTATTTTGAGTTAATCAAACGTGAACATGTAAATGCCAAGACAAATTAAACAAATAAAATAAAAATCACAGAAACAAAAAGAGTGAACCTCTATTACACCGAAACAAAAAGGATGAACTCATCCATGTAAAAGGATGACAAAGAGCGCTCATGTTTTCAGTAATAGGGATATGAATGTACAATGACATCACAATCAAATATGTATGCTATGCATGGAGAAATGGAAGAAAGATCGAAGAGTAAAACCTAGCGGCGAAGAAGAATCAAAATCGGTGATAGCGGAAAACTGGGGGATATCGTGGTCCGGTTGAAACCTTACAGGAGAAGAAACCTCAGATTCATCGACATCATCTGCAGAAAAAAACAGAGATAACGAATGAATCGATCAAACCCGAAAGCGTAATAAGGATAAGGAAGTGAAACGAAATAATACATACCTACAGAGAAAGATGGAGGTGGATTATTGAGAGGGTTTTGGTGTTTACTGAGATTAGGGTTTTTGGGTTTAGGAGTGGTCAAGTCTTGGAGAAGCCGGTAGTGAGTGTCGTTCAAACTCCGTGCTTTCCTGTTGCTTGCCATCTCTCTCTCTTTCCCGCTTTGGTTCAAAATTTGTAATCGTTAGTGTCAAAGTGGTGTTTGTTGGTAGATTGCCCAGATTTTGTAAGTTATTATTATTATTGATTCCGACGCCCCTTTTTCTTTTTTTCACAAAGGGCCCCTAAAGTAAAGTTTAACCCCTAAAGTAAAGTTTAACCCCACAAGTTGTAAATCATTTTCTAAATTTTAATAATTTGATAAAAATATTAATAATTTAACAATATAATTGATATTTGTTTTTTAAGTTAAAAAATTAGAGAGTTTAAATTACACTTTGATAATTTCATTTTTATTTTTTTTTTACAAAAAATGATTTTAAACAATTTAGAAGAGTCTAATTGACCGAAAGAAAATAAAATTGATAATTTTGACTTTAAAAGCCACTAGAAAGCAAATAGGGTGCTAGTCCACCAATTTAAATGACACATTTACTTCATTGTATGAACAACTAATCAATCTGATACTTATTAGCAATTCTAGAAATGAACCCAATCTCTAACTCCATGAAAAAACCTTAGCTTGCATTGAATTTCTTCAATAACAAGCTTTGTCGCTTATTCCACTTTATAGTCTTTACCCTTAATGGAGTCCACTACATTACAAGCATCCAATTCAATTTTAAGCAAAGACCAACTCCTGTTATGTGCAACTTCTAAAAAATGTAGCATAACAAAGCATTCAATAACTTCTACATTGAAAGTTGGCAATAAACACAAGAAACCCCTATTATCTCTCCACAACAATCCTTACACACTACTAATAGCTCCAAATCCATCATTTTCACAAAAAGAACAGTCTAAGTTGAATTTAATTGCATCTTATTGTGGTGGTTACCATGTAGAATTTCTAAATTTTTCTTCGCTCAACAAAACTCCATCCTTTTTCCACCTAAAGCAATACCAAACCTTTCATATCTTTATCTAATTGAAAACTTCAAAAGACTCTACCTTTTCATCTCATGGATTCTTTCACATCTCGCTTCCATAGTGCCTAAGCAACCTACGCAATATCACATTTCAACTCACAATCAATAAGCCCTAAAGACATAGATTCCGTCAACATCTGTTACTTCCATGGCCATAAATTACTCAAAGCGCTTTTCAAAACAAAACTCCAAATCTCTAAACCATATAGTTTCTACCCATGCACAAAGTAACAAGGCATGTTCTGCAAACTCCTCTTCCCTACAAAATGTATACACACCACTCTATACAATTCTCCTCCTTCTAAGATTTGTAAATATTGGGAGCAAATTCATAAAAGCTCACCATAAGGACTAGCAAAGTTCTTGTTATACATCAAGATCCTAAAGAGCCTTCTATTAAGATAATGCAATCACTAAGGATGTTAAAGGGGTTGGATTTAGTCAACTTTATGCATGCTCTATTAAGAAGAAATACAATAATTTTGTTGTACAGTGGCTAAAGTTAGCATATGACCCAACAACGACATCACATCTAGCTCTTGTAAGTATATTTGTCCTCTTTGTTGCTTTTAATTATTCTTTTATAGCAAAGTTCTCAATGCAATTAAGATGCTAAAACCTTCCCTCTTGATTAATAAGCCAATCTACCATCAAAATCAAGTATAAGTTAATATCTCTCCTTTATAAAAACTAAGTCTTAAAAGCCAGTATCCAATGATCCTGCTAAACATTTACATCCTTCTTACCCTTAATCTTCCATAACCCACCCTTAAAGAGAATATCATATCCTTTTAGTATACTTGACCAACCATATAATGTGCATCTACCCTTCATTGCACTTTGAATGTCTAACCATAGAAAATATAAGCCTTTCTAAAACCCCACCCATAAAACATTAGGACTATTCATTAATCTCCAAGCTAACTTTATCAAAAGCACCAAATTAAACATGTATAAATCTTTAGAACCTATGCTACTTTTTGCTTTTAGTACTAACAACTTCATCCAGCTTACGCAATGAATCTTACCCTTACTTTTTTGCTAACACCACTAAAACTTAGCAATAAGACTATTTGTAAAATAAACCACCTTTTAGGAAACTTAAAACAACCCATTAAATTAGTTAACCTCTTAATCTCAAAAACCATTTCTTCTATCCTTACAATTTTCTTTCTATCTTAGTTTGAATAAACTTTAGCGCTTCTTTTTTTGCCCCACAAAGTAAGCAAACCCAAATGCTTTCTTGAATTTACTGTTTCTTTCATCTCTTAGAACTCTACCACCTATTACTTAACTTCTCTTTGATTATTGTTACTAAAGTACAAACTTGACTTGTCAAAGTACTGTGGAGGAATGATGAAAAGGATGAAGAAGCTACTTGAGTAGCCGAAGAGGACTTAAGAGGTAATTACCTGGAGCTGTTTGCAAACAACATGTATACCGTACAAGTTTTGAGGACAACACTTTTTCTAAAGTGGGGAAGATTTAAACCATACAAGTTTTGAGAATAGTTAGAAGTTAGACAAGAGAAGGAATAAGTAGATAATCCCTAGAACCCTACAGAGATATAAGAATCAAAATCTTAAATAAGATAGCTTAACCACGAAAATTAATTCAAAAACCCTAATTAAGAAGGTAAGAAAACCTAAAGCAAATTTAACTCTAAAACCCTAATTATACGTGTGAAACTCTAGAAACCCTAGTGCGTGGAAACCCTTAAAATGATAAATAAACCTTAACTATATCTTGAAAACCTTAGAGTATTAAGGGAAAAAAAAAGACTAACTTAAGTAGTGAAAATTGCTTGTTAAGAAAGAATAAGTACCTTAGACCTAAAACCTTAAAAATACTTAACACGTATGCATACCAATAGCTATAAACAAACCCGAAACCCTAATAAAACCTTAAGGGTACACGTAAAACTTGGTAACTAATAAAATTAAAGTAATAAAACGTAACAAAGTTATAGAATTACACTTAATTTGCTTAATTAGACTAAATTGTGGTTAATCACCTTAATTACACCCTAAACTCTAACTAGTAACCAACCTCTATTACATCTTAATTAACAACAAGATAAGTATAATTAAGAAGAAAAGACAATGTCCTTTTGGGACACAAAACACTACTAAAAATGGCAAAAAGCAATATAAGAGCATAATTGGGACCATATACCATCATTCTCAAATTGGTTACATTTCGTCCGCCCTCCTTTTCTCACCTTGCAGTGGCTACTCCTTCACCTCCGTCCTCATTTCTTTTCTATTTCACTCTCATTTTATCACTCTCCATTCACTCTCAAAACTCTCTCAAAAACCCACTCCAAAAACACACCCTCAATGTCACTCTCTCGACCACTCTAACACCCCTAACCACTCCACCAAATCACTAGCCACCAAGTCACACACTACCCACATAATCCCCAATAGCTAGCCAACATAGCTACATGCCGCCACCACTACCACCACCACCCTAGCTTACAACACACATTTAAGAAAGGAGACCATTATACTTTCCTTTTGGCAAGTTTACTACTCTTGATTTCTTTAGTTATTCACCTAGGAATTTGAAAAGTTCACGCATGAAACACAACATACACCTGTAGAAATATATGATTTAGACCTTCAAGACACCAACATAGATGTTTAGCTTAAGGTAATGTACCTATTTTACATAGAAGTTCAAGTAACACCACCATCTTGTAGTAGAGTGTAGTGATTGACAAGTTATATTGACAAATCAACATCAAAGCCCATGAAAACCCCCATTCTTATACATGTTGCCACCTTCACTTCAGTGTTCCCAATTCAATTCCTTCATATTTAATAAATAGACAACTTATATTAGGAGAAATTGTGATTTAGACAAAGGAAAAAAACTCTAAAACAAGTGGTATGTGAAAAGAGTAACGGAGACTCCCAAGGTATATCTTAGTCACTACTTACATAAGGGATTAAAGTCTGTAATTTTTTATTTATTAACCCAATGACATGATTATTTAGTGTTAAGTATGATTTAGGAAGTGATTAATCAAGTTAAATAGGGTAATGGTAAGTTAAGAGCCTAAACTAGCTTAGTTACTAATTAACAGCTTAAGAATAGTGTTAAGAGTCCTATTTTCATTTGACTAGATCCGGAACTTAGGTTAAATTGGACCAAACTTGAAGCCAATAGTAAGCTTAAGCCCAAAAAAATAGGTAAGATTGGACTTAAGGCCCTAAATTACAAAATGGGCTTTAAAAGCCTTAAAAGAACCAAGATTTAAGCCCAAATGGTAAATGACCAAATTTGAACCCTACTTTAAAGGACTCATAAGAAGATGTACAAGAGACCTATTAAGCCCTAAAGCTTTGATATGAATTAAGGACCAATCATGCACTGCTGAACCAAAGGGCTTGGTCAGATGGTTTGTTGAGCTATCCAATGTGAGTTGAGTGCTGACAAGTAATGCATTCCCTAGTTTGATCTACCAACTCACTTTACTCTCTACACCATATAGGAAATTGCTGAGGTAACCGGCTGATGTGCCCAGTTGACCCTACCGCCATACACTAGTCTAAGCATTGAATCAGGATACTACTAACCTCATTACTGCTGAGGTTGGCCTAACAGCAATTAGGAGCCGATCACCCGAGGGCTATTCGGAAATGAGTTGCCTTCAAACTAACCCCTAGTCCATTCCCACTTATCCGAGCTCCTGAACTGCTGACGTCTACTTAACTTGATTAGATCCACCATTACCCAGTCAACAGTATCATTAGGACTACAGAATGAGTAAATTATGCACGCGCTATCCTTTTTCTAACATTCATACAATCCTTTCTAACAAAGGATATTCTTTTGGCATGATTACATGCTACCTTTATAAATTATTCTCCTTTTACTTAGCTAGTAGAGATCCTTTTCTATAATTTAAGACTTACCTTAATTGGGTATCATAAATACTTGCATATTGTAATTGTCACAACATAAATAAATGAAGAATATATTGAACTTTTACACCTTCTTGAGTTAAGTATCCCTCTACTTACTCTTGAGTTACTCTTATTCAGCCCATTGAGCTTAGACTAGTGGCAAATGACCTCCGATCATACTTGTACATCATATCAAGTGTGACTCCAGCTCGTATGAAGTGTTGGTGGTCATATCCATTATTGGTGTATAGGAACCCCTACTTATCCTTCGACTATCATCTACTTTTTTGAGCCATCTTGGGGCTTAAATCCACCCCTTGGTTCCACATAATATTGGGTCTATATGTTCATCCACGACTCCATATCATCTTGGTATCAGAGCTGAGTTACATTTGAAGTTGGACTTTGTTATTGTGTTCTTTGAGTGGTTTGTTACTATTCCCGTATTTTGAAGGTTTTATTATTAAGATAGAAGTTTGGAGGTTGAGAGGTGTTTTGTGCTTTGTTTTCCCCTATTTCCCATACGCAAAAATAGAGTGTGATTGTTTGTTTATTTATTTTGTAGTTATCGTAGTAGTGGGAATGGTAGTTGTTGTTTTGTTGTTGTCATTCATGAAAAGAACCTTGAGTAGTATTTAAAAAAAAAATTCCATGTTGTGAGTTAACCAATAATGTTAGATTTAAGTGTTTAGGGAACTCTAGGAAACCAAGAAAGTAATGCT
This sequence comes from Lumnitzera racemosa, assembly GCA_024138005.1. Classification (NCBI taxonomy): domain Eukaryota; kingdom Viridiplantae; phylum Streptophyta; class Magnoliopsida; order Myrtales; family Combretaceae; genus Lumnitzera; species Lumnitzera racemosa. The sequence goes on from JAMXBC010000008.1 coordinate 25,815,528, forward strand.
CAATATGGCCAAGGGTAAGAAGCCAGCTTTACACCTTAGTCAATGGATGACCGCGGTGACTGTTATCCAAGAAGATAGACAATGAGCCATAAACAACCCAACTAGAGAATGCGAGCGGCAAAAGTGAGGCAATGGTTAATTTAATAGAGTTAATGCCCCAACTCAACGATCTCAAGCTGAAGGAATGGAAAGGGATGCCAAACAAAGACTAGTACTTGAAGAGATTGAAGAAGGAAACAACAAAGTAGAGGAGTATTACGAGCCTAAAGAAAGAAATGTACGAGCCTTTAGAGTTGAAGAGTTAAGGATACGTATTCCAAGTTTTTGTGGGGGTGGTGATGCTGAAACTACTTAGATTGGGTGGATGGGATTGAAAGCAATTTAAATGCCATGACGTACCGACAATGCAAAGGTTAGACTTATTATGTTGGAGTTCATCGGTTATGTTGCCCTTTAGTGAAAGAACTTGCAAGCTACCTAAAAGAGGGAAGGAGAACAAGAGATTAAGAGTTGGGATGAAATGAAGAGAATTATGCAGAGAAGGTTTGTACCGAGCTATTATTTGCAGGATGCCTTCAAAAGACTTTAGAAGATGAGGTAAGGAGGGTCGAGTATAGACACTTATGTTAAGGAATTCTAAATTCTAATGATCTAATGTGAAGTCGTGGCCAAAGGACTGAATCGTATCTCAATTCATCAATGATTGAAATAGGAGATGGGGGATGTCTTGGAAACCTTGGATATTGGAACTCTTGATAACGCAATCCGAGCTACCTAGAGGATAGAAAGGTGTTGACTAGAAAGGTTCCGACTACTCATCAACTAATTTGGCAAGAATAGATCTATTCCAAGTAAACCTGTGCAAACGGAACCAAGTAAAGTTACTGAGACTCAACCTACTCTAACTATCCAAGCAAAGGTGAAGGAACCCCTGAGGAAGTTTGAGAAAGACCAAAGTTTAGGCAAGAAGACAAGTGAGACCAAGTGTTTCAAATGTCAAGGATTTAGACACATGGCTGCTCGGTATCTAAATAGATGAACAATGGTGATTTAATGTGTTTGCCGACTGTTGGGGTCAATAGTACTAATGAGGAAGTAAATGAGCTAAAAGAGGACAAATAGATAGAACTTTCCAAGGAGAAAGTTACCTACATTGAGGAAGTCAACTTTATGCTAGTCATTCTAATGTTAAGGAGGACGATGAGTGTCGGTCCTATGCTTGAAGACAAATAAAGGGAAAATCTCTTCCATATCGGATGTAAGGTGAATGAGTATCTATGTTCGCTGATTGTTGACAACGGGAGCTGCAACAACGCTGCCTCTGCCTTTATGGTCCAACAATTAAAATTGCTAACTAAGCCCTACCCGAAAACCTTATAAGCTTCATTGGCATAATGATAAGGGAGCCTTATAGGTGAACAAACAAGTGTCTATGTCGATCTACATTAGCAAATATCGAGACAAAGTGCTCTGTGATATGTTACCCATGAGTGCATCCTACATTCTACTTAGACAACTATGGGCGTTTGATCAAGCTATGGTATATGACGGAAGGAGCAATACATGTTCTATAGAGTCTAAAGGCAGGAAGATGAAATCGAGTCATATGACTACCGAACAGGTAAAGGTCATGTAATCCCAACTTAGCCGAACTCTGAAGAAAGAAGCTTTAGTAATAACTTAAGTCAAGCTAAAAAGAGATATGGAGCTTAAAGCACTAACTAATATGCTAATATAAAGAATTCTAGAGTTAAGACCCGAAGAGGAAGAGGAGCTTGCCAAGGTAAAAACCTTACTAGAGGAATTTGTTAACTTGTTTTTAGAGGAGCTATCGAAAGGTCTGCCCCCTATCTGAGGCATCAAGCATGCAATTGACCTGTAGGTAGGAGCCACACTGACGAACAAGCCTACCTATAGGTTGAATCCTAAACGAGCCGTCAAGCTGCAAAAGCAAATAAATGAACTGATGAGGAAGGGGTATGTGCTTTAGTCTCTTAGTCCTTATGTAGTACAACTTTGTTAATGTTAAAGAAAGATGGGTCTTGGAGAATATGTGTAGATAGCCGAATAATCAATCGAATCACCATCAAGTATAAGTACCTCATACTAAGACTTGATGACATGCTGGATGAGTTGAGCAAAGCAAAGGTATTGTCCAAAATTGACGTCAAATCAGGATATCATTAGATTCGAATGCGTGAAGGAGATGAGTGGAGACAACCTTTAAGACATGACATGGATTATATGAATGGCTTATGATGCCATTTAGACTATCCAATGCGCCAAACACATTTATGCACTTGATGCATCATGTACTTTGAGACTTATTAGGGAAGTTTGTCGTAGTTTATCTTGATAACATCTTGGTATACAGTTTCGACCTGAAGATTTACCAACAAAATCTTTGAAGCGTCTTTGTAAAACTTTGAGCTGAGCAGCTCTACATCAATCTAAAGAAGTATGACTTTTGCTGATCCGAGGTGGTATTCTTGGGATTTGTTGTAAGTAATGGTGGCGGCATATGAGTTGACGAAGCGAAGATCAAAGCAATCACCAAATGGCTAATTTCAACCACTTCGGTAAACGTGAGAATTTTCCATGGCCTGACATCATTCTATCGTAGATTTATAAAGAATTTTAGTACAATTGTAGCCCCACTCACCAAACTTTTAAAAAAGAATGATAGGCAGACTACAACCCTTATCTTAGCTCTGTCGAGCTTTGACAAAGTGTTTAAGGTAGAGTGTGGATGCATCCGCACTAAGCATAAGTGCTATGTTGATGTAAAAAGGACAACCTATTGCTTACTTCAGTGAGAAACTTCAAGGAGCTACACTCAACTATTTTATCTATAACAAGGAGTTTTACTCATTAATTCGAGTCATAATAGTGTGGTAATACTATCTACTACCTAAGGAATTTGTGATCTATATCGATCATGAATCCTTAAGATATCTAAGGAGCCAACTCAAGTTATCTCAGAAACAAGCCAAAGGGGTCGAGTTCATGTTGGGATTTTCCTATATTGTGAAATATAAGAATGGGAAGAATAACATAGTGGCTGACGCCCTGTCGAGACGACATACCCTCTTAACTGAACTATAAACAAAGCTCCTTAGTTTTTCAACAATAAAGAATTTATATGTTGAGGATCCACACTCTGGTCCTATCTATGTTCGGTGTGGGGAAAGACGAACACTGGAGGACCATTTCAATGAAGACAGATACTTGTTCAAGAAGAGGAGGCTATGTATCCCAACCTATTCCAGAAAGAATTACTCATATACAAGGTGCATAGAGGAGAATTGATAGGACACTTTGACCAGCATTGAACCCATGAGGTACTATCCTCAAGATTCTTTTGGTCGAAAATGATTAGAGATGTACAGTTCGTGTTGGAAAAGTGTGCAACCTACTAAAAAGCAAAGAACAAAGCTGAGCAAAGACATTATCTACCCTTACTAATCTCAACCAAACCATAGTTTAAGCTAAGTATGATTTCATGTTAAGATTGCAAAGAACGTCTCGAGGGAAGGACTCCATCATGGTGGTTGTGGATTGATTTAGCAAGATGGCACATTTCATACCCTGTTCCAAAAATAAACGCTTCAGCTACCTCTTTTATTTTCTTGCAGGAAGTAATCAAACTTTACGGAGTGCCCAAAACCATTGTTTTAGACCAAGACCCAAAGTTCATAAGCCACTATTGAAGGACGCAATGAAGGCGAATGGGAACTAAGCTATTTTACAACATGTCCTGCTATCCATAGACTGATGGACAGATCGAGGTTGTTAATAGAATCGTAAGAACTTTGCTGTGGGTTGCTGTTAAATGAAACATAGTTGATTGGGATCTATGTTTGCTAATCGTTGAGTTTACATACAATACGACTGCCTATAGTATAACAAACATGTCTCTATTCGAGGTCACCTATGGGTTTAACTTCAAGCTCTCGATGGACCAAGTACCCTAACTGAGACTTAATGATAACTTGCTAGCCACAGAAAGAGTTAAGGCCAACAGAGCCATGCACTAGAAGGTTATAGAGTAATTGAACCGAGCTACTACTAAGCTTGAAAAGCTAGGCTAAGGATAGAAAAAGAAAGAGTTTCAACTAGGTGATCTGGTCTAGATACATCTCAATAAGGAACGATTCCCAAACTTAAAGAAGAGCAAGTTGTCTCCCATAACCGATAAACCTTTTAAAGTGCTTCAAAAGATCAATTCTAATGTCTACAGTATTAAACGACGTGAAGGATATGGAGTCTTGAACTCCTTTAAAATTGCCGATCTCCAACCTAACATTCTCGAGGATGAGCACTCGGGAGTTAAGCTAGATTTAATCCCAAACCTTAAACAACCCAAAGGGGATGATAGGGATTAAGGACCAATCATGTACTCCCAAATTTGAGGGCTCGCTCAGATGGTTCGCCAAGTTGTCTGAGGTAAATTAAGTACCGACAAGTAATGCATTCCTCAGTTCGATCTATGAGTTACTTCACTCTCCACACCATCCAGGAAAAGATGGAGGTAACCAGCTAATGTGCCTATCTAACCCCACCGCCATACACCAATTTGAGCATCGAATAAAGATATTGCCAACCTCACTAATGTTGAGGTCGAGCTGACAATGATCGAGAGCCGATTACTTAAGGCCAACCTGGAAATGAGTTGCCCTTGAACTAACCTCGACCATTCTTACTTATTTGAGCTACCGAACTACTGAAATCTACCTGACCTATACAATTATATGCTACCCCTGTAAATTATTCTCCTTTTACTTAGCTAGTAGGGATCCTTTTTGGTAATTTAGGACTTACCCTAATTAGGTATCATAAATACTTGCATATTGTAATAATCGCAACATGAATAGATGACAAATACATTGAACTTTTACACCCTCTTAAGCTAAGTGTCCCTCTTCTTACTCTTGATCTACTCTTATTTAGGCCATTGAGTGTGAACTAGTGGCAAGTGACTTCTAATCATACTTGTGCGTCATATTAAGTGTGAGGCGGTGGTGTGTCATATCCATTATTGGTATACAGGAATCCCTACCCATCCTTCGACTGTCATTTACTTTTTTGAGCCATCCGCAACCTGAATCCACCCTTTAGTTACGTGTGATATTGGGTTCATGTGTTCATCCATGAATCCGTATCAAGCTTACCTAAGACATCTATTATAGGCCCCTTGATGAGTTAAGGGCCTAAAGGCCCTAAACTAAAGAAAATAGCTTGTTTAGGCCCATAAGAGCAACATTGAAGCCTAAATTGGAAGCTATGAGATTTGGCTAAAATATTCAACTTAAAATACTTAAATGAAGGCCTAAAGGCCCAATACCAAAAAATAAGCCTAAAGTCCAAAATTAAGTCTAAACCTTAAAGTGACCAAACCAATATATTAGGCCAACGAACTTATTGAGCTTAAACTGAAATCTTACCAACCCAAACACCTGCAAAGGACCCTACCAAATGAAGGAGGACTTGAAAACAATTCAAAACGACTACAAGATCATTGAAAATTGATTTTAAATGAAGAAACTACAACACAAAAATGAAAATAATTAAGATGGGAATCTATGACAAAAAATAATAGATTGTCGGTACAAGTAGGATACTTATATGATTTCATTGCATCGTTCAGGTGACGAGGACCTTGAGCGATAGGAATTAGGCTAATGGGCCTTTGAACCGTAACCGAGTCCAAGGATTGGAAGGCCTGGCAAGGCTAATTTTTTTACTCTAGCCAACTCCTGCCAAAGCCGAGTATCTCTTTGTTGAGTCACTCTTTATGCCGAGTCGAATTATTGCCAATTTGTTTCAGATAATGTGCCAATAAGCAGATACCAAGAGAGTAACCAATCTTCACTTTCACTCACACCTGGCCAACTACTTACTTGGTGTCACCCCTACTAAGATGATGAGAGAGAGACTCCGAGCAAACTCAGCTAGCTCTGCTCGAGTAAGCAAGTCGCTCATACTTTTTGTCCATATCTTCCAACGACCTTGCCAATATGGCATCACCACATGTACAAAATCATGTGTAGAGTCCGTTACACCAATGATTGTCTTTTTTGAATATTCATTTTTACCCTTTTGTACCTTGTACATTATCTCCTTAGCAAATACCCTTTTTGTCTTTTCCTTTTTGGGCAAGGCCCTAGCTTATAGGTATAAATACCCTTTGTACTTGTAGCTGTAAATCATCAGATTATCATTAATACACTTGAGTACTTCCTCCTTGTATAAACACTACTTGTTTACTCTTGGCATTACTCTTATCCTAACTCTTGAGCAAGGTTAAGTGGTGATTAACCTTATCGAACCGATTCATGTGTCATGAGTCCTCAGAAGTTTTATTGGTGTGTCATATCCTCTAGAGTTGTTCGTGGGTTTTGCTTACTTCTTCATTCATCATTTTGTCCTTTCGCACATTCCCTATTACTTCCTTTTCGAGCTTTCTACAAGCTTGGACCCATCTAGCGATCGGCCTTATCTGTTCTTAATCACGGTTTGCATCATCTTAATATCAGAGTACGTGTTTTGTTTGAGTTAAAGTTGTTTTCAAGGTTCTGTTTATACTCTATTTTAAGTGTTTGAAACATAGCAAGTTACTATGTTCATCTTAGCTGTTGTGTTTGTTACCTGTTACTTTCCTGAAGTGTCTATTTGAACTCTGAATCTATGAAGAAAATGATAGACCTGAGTGTGAATATTGGTATGGGAGATGAAAATAGTAGAGTTGTCCACTACGGCTGACAATCTCAAGGAACTTTGAGAAGTATTGATGAGAGACTTGATGAGGTGACCAACCTTTTCGTAGATCTGACCCAAGCTGTTCATACATTGGCTTGCCAACCCACCAAGGCTACACAAAATACCTTACAAGCTGCTTAACCTGTTAGAGGTCAGCTCGACTGGTTCAAGGTGGAGGAGTAGGTAGACGTATGAGGAGAAGGATTGATTTAGCAAACATGGGAGATGAGGAAGAAGAGTACTTTAAGGAAGAGCAAGATTGAGCCCCCAAAGCATTTGACCATGTGAAACTTCGTATTTCGAGTTTCAATGGATTTGAGAATGTTAATGAATATCTGGAATTAGAAGAGAAGGTAGAGCATTTTATTTATAATTATCAATATGAGGATTATGAGAAGGTGAGAACTATTGCTGTTGAGTTCTTTGGATAAGCCGCCATGTGGTGAAAGAACTTTAAGACGATGAGGAGATGAGAGGGCTATCGAGAGAGTAATACTTGGCTTTTATAAAGAACATACTCAGAAATAGGTTCGTACCGGAAACTTACCTTTAAGATACTTTCACTCGACTTTAGGAGCTGAGACAAGGAAGCCGAACTGTTGACGAGTATATTCAAGAATTTTAAATACTTACAATCCATTGCAAGTGGAGCAACCCTTGGCTTGAACAATCTCAAGATTTACAACAATGGACGAGGCCATCGAAATAGCTCAGCGAGTAGAAAGGCAAAGAAGGAGCCGAATACCTGCTAGGATGCTGACTAGTCGACTTGGATAGGCGGGTCACCGAGTTCAATTGAGTAACGAGTCAAGCTGAAAGATGGATGTCCGAGTTGATTAGAGAAGCCAACCTGACACTGAAGTGCCAGCCTAAACTTATGGGAAGGGGCAAGGGTCAGATAGAAAGACAAGCCATATCAAGTACTTGAAATGCCAAGGATTCGGACGCATGGTTGCTTAGTGCTCGAGCCAACGGACAATGGTCATTAAAGGAGATACCCCGAAGCTAGAAGTAGACAATATAGACAAGGAACCCGAGGAGGAGGAGATCATTGTCGTGACAGAAAATGCCGAGAAAGAACTGTTTGAAGAAGATATTTTTGCTGAAGACTTGGACCAGTTGATCATGGTTATCAAATGCATAATGAACATGAAACCCTCACGAGAAGAGGAATAGGGAGAAAATTTGTTTCATACTACCTGTAAGGTGAATAATCAAGTGAGTGCCCTCATTATCAATAGTGGAAGCTGCACCAATGTGGCATGGGCCGACCTTATTTCAAAATTGAAGTTGTTAACTGTTTCACATCTAAAGCCATATAAGTTGTAGTAGCTGAGTGAGAAAGGGGCACTATACGTCACTCGGTAAATATTACTGCCAATCATTGTAAGGAATTAACTTGACTAGATTCTCTATGATGTACTATTCATGTGTACTTCCCACATGTTGCTAGGTAGGCCGTGATTATTTGATAGAAGAGTTATTTATGATGGCTACAAAGGATGATCGAAAGATCACACTGAATCTAATGCTGCCAAGAGAAGTTAATAAATTGTAGATGAAACTTGCTTACGAATCGAAGAAGGCTCTAGTGATGAGTAGAGTCGAGCTTCGAGAGGCCATCAATACTAACCAGCCAACCATCATGTTGGTTAAGCAACTATTAGAAATGAAGGAGTAAGGTAAACTACCCTAGGAGATTAGAGAGTTGCTGGATAAGTATGTCGATTTGTTTCTAAAAAAACTACCTAAGGGTTGCCCCCTTACTCGAGGCATATAGCATTACATTAACTTGGTACCTGACGCTATACTGCCAAATAAACCAGACTATTGGATGAATCTCGAGTAGGCTTTTAAACTCTGCCGCTAAGTCAATGAGTTACTAAAGAGAGGATATATTAGAGAAAGTCTCAACCCTTGTATTGTACTGATGCTTTAGTACCAAAAAAGGATAGAACTTGGTGAATGTATGTTGATAGCTGAGCTTGAATAAGATCACAATCAAGTAAGGTATCCTATCCTGAGATTGGAAGACATGCTGGATGAGTTGAGTAGAGCCAAGATTTTCAGCAACATTGACCTTAAGTCTGGTTATCATCAAATCTGCATGAGGCTAGGAGATGAGTGGAAGACTGTGTTTAAAACTGCACATGGACTTTATGAGTAGATGGTCATGCTATTCAGCTTGTCAAATGCCTTGAGTACTTTCATGCGATTGATGAACCACATGTTAAGACATCTGATTAGGAAATGTGTCGTAGTGTACTTTGACGACATATTGGTTTATAGTATCGACATGCTAAGTCACAACGAGTATCTCCGAGTTGTATTGAATATTCTCTATGCCGAAAAATTATTCGGTAACTTAAAGAAGTCTTGCTTTTGCAAGGAAGAAGTAGTATTCTTGGGTTGTATAGTTAGTAGAGGAGGCTTACGGGTGGATGATGAGAAGATTTGAGTTATTATCAAATGGCCAACTCCTACTACTTGTGCCGAAGTGCAAAGTTTCCATAAATTGGCTTCATTCTATAGACGATTCATCAAGAATTTCAATACCTTAGATGTGCTACTTACTGAGTTAACAAAGAAAAACATTGACTTCTGATGGGGAGAAAGGATAGAGAGGAGCTTTGCCGAGATAAAAGAGAGATTGTCCTATGCCCCAATGTTGGTTCTACCTGACTTCAAGAAAATATTTAAGTTAGAATGTGACGCATTAAGCATTAAGATAGGCATTGTCCTAATACAGGAAAACCAGCTAAATGCTTTCCACAGTGAGAAGTTTCGAGGACCACGGTTGAATTATTCCGTATATGACAAAGAACTCTTGGTGCTAATCCAAGCACTATAAGTATGGCAACATTATGTACTGTCGAGAGAATTTGTTATATATACTGATCATGAGTCATTGAGGTACCTCTGAAGTTAGACCAAGTTATCCAAGTGGCAGGTGAGATGGGTTGAATTCTTTAAGGGATTCAATTTTGTAATAAAATATAAGCAAGGGAAGAGCAATGTCATTACAGATGCTCTTTCGAGAAGACATGCACTTATGAATGAACAGCAAACTAGTCTGTTTGGGTTTGCAAGTATCAAAGAACAATATTTTGAGGATCTATACTTTGGACCTATAATTACGCGGTGCGTTAATAGAAGAACAGTGGACGAGTATCATGTAAAGGATGGCTACTTATTTTGAGGTGCAAAATTATGCATACTAACTTGTTCCCTGAGGGAGTTACTAATCAAGAAAGCCTACAATGGAGGACTCTCCGAACATTTTAGAGAAAGAAACACTTGTAAACTGTTGAATGGTCGATTCTTTTGGCTGATAATGAGGAGAGATGTACATCAAGTCATCGAAAACTGTGCCATGTGCAAGAAGGTAAAGTGCCAATCTAAAAAGGGGAAAGTAATGCCATTGCCTGTCTTGACGAGACCATGGGTGGATTAAATTGAGCATGGACTTTATTCTTGGATTACCACGAATTTCCTAAGGCAAAGATTCTGTAATGGTTGTCGTGGATCGATTCAGCAAGATGGCACACTTTGTGCTATGTGTTACGCCTTGAAGTTGTAGAGTCGCAACAGTCCTGCCGTGTAAACCATTCTATGATAGTTACTGGCCTCATAGTGCCTACCATAGACATGACCTACACAAGGCGTCGACGACTCCTCGCTTTGAAGTAAATAGTCCGATTAACAATTAAACTACAATTATGATAAATAGTGTAAATTTCTAATAACATGTACAATATTATATATATAAGTCCACAGAGCTTCCTAGGAAGTTTTACATAAACATAAAAGTTCACTGGATTACATAATAACTATCAGTCTTTCATCCCTAATTACATGGTCACTCTAGTTACACATTATATTGGGTAACTTGATCCCCACACCCCTAGCTTCCAACGGACTAACCTCTGGGTAATTGTAGGGCGGCATAGTACTTGAAGTGTTCAGAAATCAGAACCTGCAAAAGGATCTATAAGGGTATGAGCAACTACATCTCAGTAAGTTGAATTGGAGACTCATGAATGTATATAAACACAAACAGGTTATCAAACAATTATTTTCATGCAATGCAACAATCAAGTGTCATCGCACAACGTAGTCCGGTCCGTTGTGAAATCAGAGAAATTTTATCCGCTCCAATTCGGGTTGAAAATAGAACACAACCAAACCTAGGCTTGTGCAATGGAGACCTCGCTTCTCTCGCGACTACCTTCGAACCATTGACTTCACCCTCACTGCGACCTTCTCTCCTATCACTTAGTTCGACTAAGGATGAAGAAGGGACCATTTTGCAATCTTGCGCTATCCCTTTCGAAGGGGTCGGTATTTGGTTGGAGAATCCTATGATCCCCTAACGGGTTGCAATGCATGACATTTTTGGTTATTAGGGTCGACTAAGATTAAATTCTGTTTAGGGTGTTCAAACAATTTCATACCAATTCAATCAGTTACAAAATTACTCACAATACAAATTCAGTACGAATTCAGATACATCAAACACATACGTAAACTACTTACAATCACAATCATATACAAGCCTAAGTTTCCAAGTACTACAAAACTAGTACTCTATTACGATAAGCAATAACCCAACTTATTTGGAATTTCTCGATCCCTTAATCGTAAGCTGATTTGTCTCCAGTGTCCTATAATACAAATAGGTCTTTTTAGTACTTATAATTTATGATTTCCTATTCTAAGTTATATTTTAACTCATTTTTTCCGTGTATACCCATTATGTCCTAATGATTCGTTGTACTCTATTTCGGTGTTCGAATCCTAAATGAGATTTTAAATTTTGATTCCTAAGCCTTAAATATGCTCGAATCCTAATGTGAAATTAATCACATTAAGCTGGAGTATCTAAATATTCTATTGGGTTGTAATTTGGTATTCTACACTATTCGCTATACGATAACCCTAATTGCGGTATCAGATTTATTCCCGATGTGTGAAAATCTTACATTTTGAGACTTTTAGTTAAGATTAAATGTTATTTTCAGATTTATTATTTTTTTTATTTCTATTATAATATTATCTAAATACCCTATTTTTAGATTTATTAATTTAAAATTTTACATATTACTAAATTCTTATATTAATTACCTAATTTCCTAAATTAACCATACTTAATACTCCAAAGGCTAGTATTAGGATTCCACATCAGAGATTAACATCCCTAAATATTTAATTAATAACTAAATCGGTAATTAATATTTTAATCACCTAATTAATCCCAAATCACCCAATTTTTCCATCATTTTAGGGCTAAAAATTAACTTAAAATTTTTAAAATTAATTTTAAAAAAATGGCTTTATATCACTATTCTATATCATATGAGCATCTTACAGAAAAAAATTGAGCTCCAAACTACACTCCTAAGCTTATTTATTTTCCGTTCTAATCATGTTCGGTTTTGAGCAATTTGTTAAGAACCCTATAATTGTAGACGTAATAAACTAAATCAATATTTTTCCCTAAATCTAAATACAATAAAACCTCAGAATAACAAGTTTCATAATTTTTTTGGCAAAATAACTAATTTTACAAAATTATTCAAAATCAAGGTAAATAAGGGACTAACCGGTTCTAAGCTTTTTGGCCATCCAAACCCGGTCCAAGGTTGTTGGCCGACCCAGACGATGGGTCTAGTGTAGGGTGGTGGTGGTGGCTCGGTCCCAGGTAGTGGTGAGAGGTGGGTTTGGCTCACTTGCCCAATCTGCATAGTTTTTTTTTTTTCTGGATTTTCTCTCGATTTTTTCAGTTTTCCTATTTTTTTCCTAATACTAAACTGTCCAAATGACTTCTAGAAATTTTTTCCCTATTTATAGACAATTCTTGTAATTATTATGCATTAATTTGACAAGACTTTGCCTATTTCCCTTGATTTTTAGCTTTTATGTTGTCAAATTTTAATTGGTTGATTTTTCTTTTACAGATTTAGACCTGCCACGACCTGATTTAGATCATCTTATCCTCTTCTGATTATTTTTTTTTATTTTTCCATAATTAATTTATAATTTTTTTAATTATTTACTTAGTTTTTTGCCAATTTAGGTAATTTCGCGTATTTTTATTTACACGTAAATACACGTGGGGTACATGTGAACATTCCTAATTATTATTTTGGTCATTCTAAAATTTTCCGTATACATATAATCTATCTCTAGTAATTTATTAGTTATTTGATTACACTTTTCGCATTTTCGGTAATTAGTATTTATTATGCTTAAAATTTGAAAATTTTATAGTCTCCTATTTTATTACTTATTTTCTTAAATTCAAGTTTACGGGGTCAGTTTTAGTAATATTTCTCTCATTAGTTTATAATTTGGGTTTGATCGGATCCATTAACCAATCGCCCTAAACCTTGGGTTTTAAGTTCAAGCTTACGGTTATTTGGCTTAGCTTACGGTTACTTGGTTGATTGGGACATTTGCTTGCTAGTGATCGAATTCGTTTACAACCGGATAGTGCATAAAACTACTAAGCAAACTCCCTTCGAAGTGGTTTATGGTTTCAATCTCGAGTTACCCTTCAATCATACCCTTGTACCTGTACTCACGTAAGAGGACCCTAACGTGAGGGCTAAAGCATAATCCTTTCAGCACATCTATGATAAGTTCACTTGATACATTGACCAAGCTGCTGGAAGAATGCGAGAAAAGACCAACGATAAGACGGCTAAACAATTCTAGTAGAGAGATTTGGTATGGTTGCACCTTAGCAAGGAACGGTTTCCAAGCAAGAGGAGGAACAAATTATTTGCCAGAATCGAAGGATCGATTAGAATCCTCTAGAAGATTAAGCCTACAAATTGGAGCTGCCTGAGGATTATGGGGTTTTTAACACCTTCAACGCTACTGACCTCAATCTATATCACCTTGACGAAGAGTTGATTAAAGACCATTCGGATTTGATCCCAAATCTAAATCAATCCAGAGGGAATGATAGGAATTGGGCTACTAAGCCTTTGACCCGTTGTCGAGCCTAAGGATTAGAAGGCCTGGCAAGGCGAATTATTTTACTCCAGCCGACTCTTACCAAAGCCGAGTACTTCCTTACTAAGTCACTGTTTATGCTGAGACAAATGGCTATTAATTTATCACAGATAATGTGTTGACAAGCGAAAGGCCGAGAGAGCAGCTAATCCATACTCTTACTTATGTCTAACCAACTACTTACTCGGTGTTAACCTTGCCGAGATGATGAGAGAGAGACTCCAGGAGGCTAATTCAGCCACCCCTATTTGAGTAAGCAAGTTGCCCATACTTTTTATTTACATCTTCTAATAACCTTGCCAATACAGCATTGCAACATATATAGAATCATGTGTAGAATCCGTTACACCAATGATCATCTTTTTTTAATATTCATTTTTACCCTTTTGTACCTTATATATTATCTCCTTAGGAAATATCCTTTTTGTCTTTTCCCTTTTAGGTAAGTTGTCCTAACTTATGGGTATAAATACCCTCTGTACTTATACCTGTAAATCATCAAATTATCATTAATACACTTGAGTATTTCTTCCTTGTGTTAACATTACTTATTTACTCTCGACATCACTCTTATCCTAACCTTTAAGCAAGGCAACCTTACCGGACCGATTCGTGTATCATATCAAATTATGCTGTGAGTCCTCGGAAGTTCCATTGATGTCATATCCTTTGGAGCTGTTCGTGGGTATTGCTTACTTCTTCATTCATCATTTTGTCCTTTTGCACATTGCCCATTACTTCTTTTTTAAGTTTTCTACGAGCTTGGATTCATCTAGCTATCGGCCTTGCTTGTTTTTGGTCACGGTTTGTATCATTCATCATTGAGATTGACGCGGTTAAGGATTACTAGGACCATTAGATTTCATAGTAGAGTAAGTACATCGATCTCTATCTTACTTATAGTATAGTGCATTGATTAATCATATTTATGTAAACTATTATGCTTAGGGGAATTTAGGGCATTTGTATGTGTTTGTACTTGCGTACCAAAATATCTTAATACGTCAAAATGAAGAATTGGTTACTACATTAGTAGATAAGGCTTCTAAAGTGTTTTTCATATATTTTAGTTGGTCACTTGTAAACCGAAATAATAATTATTCAACTTTAATATGAACCGATCATGCATAGCATGTTTCAACGTTATTATAAAAGGGCATTAGCACTAAATAGTGGAGTAGGAGATCGTGCATGTTAGAATCACTTTGATACATGTTATTATTATTATCATACGATTTACTCATGGAACATGTTCTTGCCTTAACCTTTAGGTCTACATGGCTCTAAGGAATGCTAACCTTTGCTTAAGGCCAAGCTATGTTTGTTGCTTTGGGTCTACTTAGGAAAAGATTATGTTTTTTTGGATGATAAATGTAGAGACCCAAGTCTTGATGTACTTAAATACTTCCTAACCTAGGCAGCGATGGGTTAAAAACCATGTTTTACACAATGGTCGACAAGTTGTATATGATGTTTACATTTCATATGCTTGTCTACATTACATGTGCATGTTTAATTAACTTGCTTGTACTTGTTTATTGGTAGGATAGGAAGGTTTTTCACTAAGTAGTTGTACCTTACCCCCTTATAGTTTGTTATTACAGTTGGTTTTATGGTTGGAGCTAGGTTGTGGGATACCTAAGGTTAGTACCATCGGCTTTATGATTACTAGAGAATAAAAGAGAGCTCAAGTGATCACTCATATGTTATTTAGACTCTTTAGACTTAATTTTATCTTTTAGTATTTTGAGTAGCTTAGACTACTAATAACATTTTAATTTGGGCATGTATGACTTAAATCGGGGGGTGTTTGACCCTATTAGGGTATGTTGAACTTGTTTATAATATTTTGGTTAATGCTTATTGCTTTATTACATTCTTGAATACAAGTCTCCCTGTGGGTGTTAGGATTGAGTAGACACCTTATGTAATGTGCCGAAGGTTCCCGATCAAGGGTAGTAATTAATCTCGAATCTCTCCATAGTACATAGTGGTACTGCTTAACTTGTTTCACCACCTCCCGCCCCTCTGGGTTGTGACATCACTAATCCCTTTAAGAAATCCACTCCTTTCAGTCATATGCCTTATTCGTATCAATTTCCAAAGCACAACTAATTTTTTTACCTTTTTTTTTATTTTTAAGAAAATTGAAAAGCTCATGTGCTTCCAATATATTATTATGGATCAACTATTTGAAACAAAAATACTTTAATTTTCATTAATGAAATCACTAAGAACACATTTTAGACAATTAACAAGGATTTTAGAAATGATTTTACACAGAAAATTATACAAACTAATAGGGTGGAAATAGGAGACTAGATAAAGATAAAAACTTTAGGAATCATAACAAAATCTATACAATTCAAGGAAGTAGGAAACTTACTTAATTCAAAGAATTGCTTGATTAGACTACCTTCACAACAATTGACCCAATGATATTCCCGTGATTTTGATAGGAAACTCTTAAAAATATATCACATCCTAGCACTTTTAGAGCTCCTATTTGAAATGCAACCTTTATAATTTCATTTTCAGTAACCTTGTTGCCTAAGACCAAGTTATCTGATTATGAAAAAATAGTTTTGACCTAGCTTAAATAATAAGAGAAATATCTTTCTACTTCCCCTTCATAAAACTACAAAAAGAAGTTCACAAAAGCCATTCCTCCCTCTTTCTCATCTTCCTGCCATGCTCCATTTATACTTATATTCTACTTATGATTAATTGGTGAAAATGTGATGTGTTTTTATCACCATGATTATGCCAATTCATTTGAAACCTTTGCAGCTAATAATCCTCCTCATAATGGCATAACTCATCAATCTTCTTCAAAATATGTTCCTCATTATCGATTGCAATTCTCCTAGCTTTTACATAAGCTATTTAATTAAATTATTTGCTATTCAAAATGGTACAAGAGCTCTAGTTAATCAATCTCTCTCTCCAAAGGTTGAGATTAGCCATATAGAGACCATAGGATCAAAATCAACAACCAATGAATTCCCTTTTAATATCCTCTGCATGACCATCAATTGCTTTCTAAAAGCTCTTAGATATATATATTTTAATACCTTTTATGTCTTGGAAACTTATGAAAACTACGATTATGACATAATTTGAACCAACTATTGGTTGGTAAATAACTTAGGATTTAGGTTAGGAGGAAATCCATTTAGAGCCAAAGCTTTATCAATGAATTCTAGAGCCAATACACCATTAAATTTCTTGTTTAACAAAGTGAATTTTTGACCTTAAAAGCCAAAATCCACCAAATTTGCATCTTAAACCCATTTCACTAAGCCATCAATTCCTCCCTTATCTTTAGGCTTACCAACACCTTTTTATCTTCATAAAGAATTTCATTAAAATCTCCAACACAAAGCTATCACCATTCTAAATTATAAGACTAACTTAACAATAATTCAATTATTCCACTTTGCTATGTCAAAATGATGAAGAAAGGAGGTTATCCATCTAGATGCTTCACCATCGAAGTTATCAAATGTTAATGTGCAATTAATATCTCGATAATCACATTACAACCTATAATAAAGTAAGACCACCTACTAAACCAAGAGATGAACATAAAAAGAACCTAAAACCCCGTTCTTCTTCTAATTATCTACATAGCTATTAGAATCTTTCTTTCTATGATAAAAACAATGCATTAGGCCTTCGAGATTATTAACTATTAAGAAATGACTGAAACCTTGATAAGTCCAACTTGTTAACTTTGTGGCTATTGAAGGGAAGCAATAACCACTTTTAAAACCAACAAGCTCTCCTACTTTTATAATACTTCAAACAAGTAACCCCTTCTCTATACAAATAAACTTCTTCAATTGATCCTTTTTTCTTAGCCATCTTACCTCCCTTATAACCCCTAACAAGCCTACTCCTTCCCAAATGAACCCCATTATGTAGTTAGACTATAAATGTGGCTAGATCTACCATACATTTTTTATCATCCAAAACACCTCCTACTCTCTTCCTCTATGTAAGTTTAAATCCTTTAACGCCTCAACACTGCATTAGGAACAATAATCTCTTGCTCCTTACTAGAGTTCATATTAGTTTGCCAATTAGCAAGGTCTACCTCATTGTCACATAAAGGAAACTCAACTATACATGGAAAGGGTGGATGAAGAATAAGGTGTTGAAAGAGAGGGAGATGTTGTTGAGTGAGTTAAAGAGGTATGAATAGAAACAATGGCTTTATGGGGCATAACTATCATAGAGGAATATGGTTAGTTCATATTGAATTATGGGACGGAGGGTTGGGTTGTTTAGGTTTTATAGGTTGGAAGACTGCATTAGTTGGTTCAAGATTGAAATACAATGCTAGGGCTAAATAAGATTATTTTGCTATTCATGTTTTCTCTTGCTCTGGGTAATAGCTTGTGATTCCTCTAAATTTCAAGTTTACATCTATGTTCCACATTAGAAGCCTGTTTAGAGAATGGATAAGACCCATCTATAACACTCGAAGCATGCATCTGTAAACCAATTATAGTATTGTCACCTTCTTTAATAGTATATTGTCTTGCAACGTGTTTGAGCTTGTTGTAGGAGAAACAAAAATTAGAGAGCCTCTCATATTTAAAATGGGTTTATATCTCTTATTTAATCTCATATTTATCCAAAGGTACCTTTTAATAGCTTAGTACAGTTCAATTTTACTCTTATACGCAAAAAGCTTATTTTAACCCCACTTTCAGCCCTAATAAGTTCAACTTCCACTACTTCTCCCAAAGAAGACCTCATAACATGCGCAATTCATCCTAAACAAGCCTTGATAACCTACACAATTTATGTAGTCATTTGATTCAATTTTAATCCATTTATTTCAACCAAGAAAATTGCAAAATTAAGCTCAATGTCTTCCAAATTACAATCAACACATCATTCTTCCATAATAGACCATAACTAAGAATTAGACCAAGGCCCTTCATCTAGTACCTTATGCATCATCAAAAGAGAATTGAAAGTAATAATAAATTTGTTAAACCAACTAAGTTAAAAATTAACTTTACTCAAAATTTTGCCTTGCTTTCCATAGAATATTCATCATCACTAGTTCATTGATGGCTTTATTAGAGAAAACTCTAATCATCAACATATACTTTTATTCTACAAATCCATCTAAATTTATTTCCAATACTAAGCAATCATTATATCGATATCAACATCATAGAATGTCGCTCTTTCTTTCCCTTTATGAAGACTGCCTACCATGTATAAACATATAAGCTATACAAACAGATTGGTGAAAATTAATGGTAGGTGTGGTTTGATTTGGTATGGGTCCCCCTGCCCTCTTACCAAACTGAACCTAATGTAATGGTTCGTTTTTTTTTACGTTGAACCAAATCATACGATTTGTTTTATAAATTTTTCAAACCTAACTAAAACCAATTTGATTCAGTTCGATTCATAGTTCGAATCGTTTGTATCAAATTTTCACTAAACATTTTTATTTCCAATAAATATGAAATTTTAAATGGAATTCACTTAACTTAATCTTAATAATTGACATAAAATTAAGATAATGAATAACAAGATTTGAAAATTTTGATAAAATTTATGAAGATTGATGGAAAAAAATATTAAAAAGTACAAAGTACTTACATTAATTTTTTTTATTTAACTAAACAGTTTGATTCGGTTCAAAACGGTTTGATTTGGTTTGCTTTCCTAAACTAAATCATAAACCATTTATATATAATCAAACCGAACTATAAATTAAACGGTTTATAAAAAAAAATTAATTTTTGATTTGATTTGATTAGGTTAATGATTTGATCTACAGTTCACGGTTTTTTTGCCCAATCCTAGTGAAACATAATAACTAGGAAAAAATAAAGCTAATCAAAGGAAGATATAGAGTGTGCGCTAATTGACCAAATGCAAATGCAAAGACAAAATGGAAGAACCAAAAAGGAAAGAAGGACAACATAGTAATAGCACGAGAATAGGATCCAAACAACCATGAAAAACAAGATTAGAATAAGCAGGTAAATTATTACTATGAATTTGGTGCTTAATTCCGTAAGTTAATGATAGGTGTTATATATACAACTTTGATGAGAAATGCAATGTGTAAGAATAAAGTGTTTGATTTAATGCATAAAATAGTTTAGTGTAATTTTTAACAATTTATGTAGTAATTTCATGATGGTGAATTGATGAAAGACGAAGAAGGCGATGGAATCATAAAAAAGCTATGAGTTGTTAATGTGTTTAAATAACAAAAAAAAAGGGAATAATTGAACGTTTTGGTGAGGAATTTGTCAAAGAGAGGATTTTTTCACTCTAACCAACTAAAGAGAGAGAGGGGCATACAAACACTTTAATGAGTTCAAATGAGTGTCTTCATACCGGCATTAAAATTTAGAGAAGGTTTTTGTTGATTTATTAAAGAGTTTGTTTGCAACATTTTGAAGTTTAGAAGGAAAATAATGTTAAAATCAAAGTTCAGAGAGTTATATGTTTCCCCTTTTGTTGGTGTTAAGCTTAGTTTTTTCTCAAAGTTTTTATAAATTAGCTTTTTTTTTTTTAAACTGATCAATGTTAAACCCTGCCTATTTAATATTGACCATCGACTAAGGTTTAAAGAAAATCGATTCTTTTATATTATGAAAATGTTTTCAAAGTTGTCATCTAACCAAAATCAAGAAAAGATGAATTGGTTATAATTTAACTACTGGTCTTTTGATAAAACCAATTTTCAAAATGGTTTTAAAACTATAGATCTAGATTTGAGGGCTATCCTATTAAACCTTAAATGGGTACTGTTGAGCCCTATTTTGATTTTCCTTAATTTAACCTATATTAAGCTTAGCCCGCTTAATATAGATTACTCGATATAAAATTAAGGAAAAATATATATATTTTTTAAAAAATGTTTTAAAAAAGTTGGATTTGCCAATTAGTTAAATTGGTAAAAAGTGAAATTAAGGTTTTCGATGGGAAAACTTTAATTTAGCCACTAGTTTGCTAATATTCTAAAAAAATTATTTTTTTTTAGAAAATTAAACCAGAAAATCTAAGTTTGGAGGTTAATCTAAGTTCGGAGGTTAATCTAAGTTCGGAGGTTAATCTAAGTTCGGATGTTAATCTATTAAGATTAAGTCATCATATAAAAATAAAACAAAAACTAATGAGCTTTTATTTTTTTATAATTTTTCTAAACATGTTAAGATATGTACAAATATACAAAAATGTAACTAAAATAATTTTTTATGATTTTTTTATTACGAATTTTCAAGAAAAAGAAATTTTTTTTTATTTTTATATGGTTAGCTCAAAGGTGTTTACGTACTTGTTAGTTATAATCAAACCAATGTAGTTCTTTTTTTAGAAAAGATTTTGTGGGTGGATTTTTTTTAAAGAAATCGAATCAGATTTATGTTAATTATCAAATTATTATTTAAAAAAAAAACCTAAAAAGAATTGACTTCACAAATCTTTTTTTTTTCAAATCTAATTAACTAAATCTTTTGAAAACTCTAAGTAAGAATTTTTTTTTTAAAAAAATCACTGTGTCAAAAATTTATCTTTCTAAATCCTAGATGTAAGCCATACTAAGATATAGATCTTGAAGAAGAGATATGCGACTCTTCAAAAAATGCAATTTTGGTTAAAAATGAAAAAAATAAAATTTATCAATTTATCTTTTAAAAAAATTGCAAAACTACATTAACCCATAGTCTATTGAAATTTATTAAAAAAAACCCGCGTTAAAAAAAAAAACAAGTTAGAAAAATAAAACGATTAATTAAAAAACAAAATAAATAACTAACTAAGATTATTTACCTAATTACCTAAATGGGTCGGATCGTATGTAATTAGATTGGACTGCGTGGCTGATCATCCAAGCGGTAGAAAGTGTAGTAATAAGACGTGGACCATACGTATTGATTGACATGCGGTGAATAGTGTAGTTGGTTATGCATTGGAGAGTGAAATGGTCAATGCTCGTGTGTTGGACAATGTGTAGGCATGGAGATTGTGTACAACTGTGTATGTATGTGCTGTATAGCGTATGTGAGGGACATGTATGTAGTAATGTGATTGGCATGGTCAGGACGTATGGGTATCAGTGCTCGTGAGGGACGTAAAGTATGTAAGGTAGTGTACTAGTGTATGGAAGACAATGCAGGAAGGTGTGTGTTTGTCAGTGAAGTTGTGTGCGGTTCGTGTGAGTGACAACCAGTGAAGTTAGGTGTTCCTATATGAGAGAGGGATGAGGATGGCTGTAAATGTGCAGTGAAGTAGAGGTTGTGGACTACAATTTATGTTTGTGTTTGTGTATTGGGAATTGTATATGTGAAGAGTGTTGGGTATAGGAAATTATGTTGTATGTTGTGAATTATGAAAACGTACCAAAACTTTACAGCCGAATTACTATTTATAAGCTACTAGTTTGGATCTTTTTAATCATAGATTTAATCTTAACAAATATAAGATACGATGATGCAATCATACTCGATTTGGCTTCATTGAAGATTCAATCCAATTTGTAGAAACCCTTTATTTATTTGGGTTTTTCCTTTGGCCTGATTCAGTCTATTTTAATTTGGCTCAAAATATATGCTAGCCCATTTAATAATTCCTAAGTCTATTTAACCCAATATAAATTAGATAAAAATCTTCTTTATATCGGAATGAACTAAAAAATATTTTAATGAAATCCGACCATTTAAGGCTCATAATTTATTAAATTGAATGCACATCATTATCTAATCCAATTCGATTCAATTCTAAATGACTCAACTCGACTCGACTTGACACTTTATTTTTTATTTTCTTTCAATTTTCATTTATTTTTATTTTTTTAGCTATTTTTTTTTTCAATTCAATTTTTTTTATTTTTTATAAACTTGGCTCACAAATAAAAATAAACTAAAATTAAAATAAAGGGTAGTAAAAATAGGGTATCTATAACTACCCCTCTTTGTAATGAAGTTTGTAAAAACTTTGCTACAAAGAGAAAAAAAGACATGCTTATTTTTTCTTGGTCTTTACTTGAATTGGTAAGGTAAGGACTTTGATTGTCAAACAAATTAGGTCCCGACTTGAAAGGTCTAATATCCTTAAGATTATAGATCTCTTTAAGGACTTATTACTCGAAAGGATATATCTTTCAAAGGTAAGATAAGATGACACTTTATTAAAGGCAAAATAAGATGGTGCTCCATTAAGCAATTGATCCAAGATTACTTTAAAAAATATATAGGATGGGATAATGCTCCTATGAGGAGGTGATCCTAAAGCAAATTAGATAGGATAGCACTCCTTTGAGTAAGCGATTTGGGAAATGACTAGATGACGATTCAATGAACAAGTGATCTGACAAGAAATAAAATAGCGCTTCTTTGAGCAAATGATCCTAAAAGGGATCAGATGGTGCTCTACTGAGCAAATGACCCAACTAAGGATAGGATAGCATTCCTTTGAACAAGCGATCCTAAAAAGGACTAGATAGTGCTTTAATGAACAAGCGATCCAACTAAGGAATAGGACAGTACTCCTTTGAGCAAGCGATCTTAGAAAGGACTAGATGACGCTCTAATAAGCAAGCGATCCAATAAGGAATATGGCAGCACCCCTTTGAGCAAGCAACCCTCAAAAGAATTGGATGGTGCTCCATTAAGCAAGTAACCCAACTAAGGATATGACAACGCTCCTTTAAGCAGGTGGTCCTAAAAAGGATTGAACGGTGCTCTTTTGAGCAAGTGATCCAACAAGGAATAAGATGGCGCTCCTTTGAGCAAGCGATCCTAGAAAGGATTAGATGATGCTTCATTGAGTAAGCGATTCAACAAAAAATAAGATGGTACTCCTTTGAGCAAATGAGCCTAAAAAAGATTGGATGACACTCCAATGAGCAAGTAATCGAAGATTATTATATGAAATGGGCATTGCACTAAAGGGTAAGTGATCTATGAATTTCAAGGACTTTGATGAGTTTTGACAAAATGATTTGAGCCTTGAGTTTGAGGGATTTTAATGATTCTTTCAAAATTTTAACTTTTCTTTTTAAGAAATCTTTCTTGACAAAAAAAAAATTGCATTTCTTTTCTAAATTTTTTTTGACAAAAAAATTCAAAAAAACACTCTTTGATGAAAAATTGTGTTGCTAACAAGTAAAAAAATCTTGAAGACTCTAAAGATCACAAATAAGGAGTTAACTTGCCTTTTGCCCATTGATCACTTATTCTTTCAGTTTTGTTTTCTAGAGCATAATTCATGATCTCTGAACTTTTTAGAAGTACTGATTTCAAACTTGA
Source organism: Lumnitzera racemosa (assembly GCA_024138005.1). Classification (NCBI taxonomy): domain Eukaryota; kingdom Viridiplantae; phylum Streptophyta; class Magnoliopsida; order Myrtales; family Combretaceae; genus Lumnitzera; species Lumnitzera racemosa. The sequence continues at coordinate 25,839,602 of JAMXBC010000008.1, forward strand.
GGTTAAAACCATTTATGTTTTTGAGAAAGCACCCAATTAATCTTTAATTTTCCACTAAGAAGATAGATACCATTACTTGAAATGTTTAGTCAAATAGAACTTCCTTGCACTCTCATAGGTTTGTTTTCACTCTTGGCATCAATTTCAAAAATTGTAGCTTATCTTATAAATGGTACACTCTGGTCAATCAATTAAGTCTTTTTTATGTTTTCAATACATGGCTTTTGGTCAATAGTTTGAGCAAATGGATATTAATGTACTTGACCAATTTTGAAGAAATCATATATAATCCATCTTGAGTTTACAAGCCAAGAACCTAATAGAAACTAAACAGGAACTTACCCTAGTTTCATGAGCAAATTTTGTTAAAGATAAGTCGATTTCTCTAGCCAAAAGAATTTCAACAAGAATGGTATAGTAGGTAGGATCATAAAATGAAGGCTTTGCTTTTGAGTTTAGGAATTTAAAATGTTTAGCTTTTGGATATCATCACAAGTTCGAACTTTTTGGCGATTCGACTAATGTTCGAAGGTAACCATCTCGCTACTATTTTCTTCTCTCTTTTTTTTTTCCACTTTTTTTCTCTTTTTCTTCTTCTTCTTCTTCTTCTTCTTTTGGGTCAAGGTGGTTACCTTCTATTGTCGAGTTTTCACTTGATAAGATTTGAAGCCCTAAAACCATGGTTTAAAGAGTATAAGCTTGGAAGAAGTGTAGCTTTGAAGTTTTTGGGAAAGAATTTACGGGCTTGATGTGTTTGAATAAGTGTATGGGCCTGAGTGAGGTATGTACATTCTGAAGACAATTTAAAGCTCTTCTTCATTCTAAAGAAATGGAATTATCCATGATAATGTTTGCTCATGAATTAGCATAACTAAGGCAAGCATAAGGTTAATTTATCAAATTTCTCTATATTAATAACCCTAACCTCCTAACTACTCCAGTATGGGATGGTTCTTGGTAAGGCTAATTTTAAGAAAAATCCCCTAAAAAGCTCAAATGGATTTGAAAGGGTTAGCTATGTTTAGAAATAATGAAATTAATGCCTAATATCATTTTGGCATTTGTACTAAGTTTAAGACAGACCTCATTTAAGGAACGAACCCAATTACTCACATTGTGTCACTCAACACTCATGTGTTTAAGGTTAGTGTTTAAGACATGGTTTGCCTCTTTTCATCCTAAACTTTTCAAGTAATGTGTTACATCCCCTTAAATAGAAAATTGTAAGTTCCGAGTTCACATTTGTTGAGTTCACATTTGCTTTATTCATTTTCGCTCATTCTAAATCTGTACAAATGTTTCATTTAGTGAGAGGCCAATGACATGCCCCTGTTGAGCTAAAGACAAAAATGTACAAGAAAACTATTTTATTTAGATAACTCGTATCCAATACAAATTCCAAAGTGAAGAAAAAAAAAAACTTATGAACTAAAATTCTTTTCCACTTCTTGCCCCTATTTTTGTCACTCCTTTGAACTCGGTCCATTTAGTTGAAATAATCTCTTGGAGATATGCCCAACTGATTCAAATGGTGAGCCACCTTGTTAGATGATAGTAGGAGGCCTTTAATATTTGTTGCTGGAGGCTGCTTGTTTGGTGTTTCTTTAAAACATGAGGAAAGAATACCACTGCTAATTGATCCATTAGCCTCCAGAAAGCTTAGTTAGATAATTTCTACATCAATCAAATTTTGCACCTTATGTTTCAGTTTCCAGTAATTTTTTATAGTATGCCCCACTTGGCTCACATGATATTCACATCATTTGTTGGGGTCATGATCCTTTGACTTGTACTTCTATGTTGGGTTTTCACATGCTAGTAACCCTGCTTCTCTTAATTTCTTAAACACTTCGACCATTAGAATTTTGAATTGTGTAAGTCGCTTCCTCTTATTGTGGACGGGCTTGTCTTGATCCTAAACTTTCGCAATTGATACATTTGCTCCTAGCTTCTCTCTCCCTGAATCATTTTCATGCTTGGGCTATGACTTCCTATTCATATTAGAATCTAAGTTTCTGAGCTACGTGAGCACATAACTTGTAAACCTCGCAAATTTAGCTATTTAAGAGAAGAATTGAACTCTAATTTTGTGACTTGACAAGTTATTAAGGCCGAGCAAGATAAAAATTTAATATATTATAAATTTGAATATCTTAAAAGTAATAAAAACTATAGAAAAATCTATCAAAACCTAAATCGCTCACAAAAACCCTAAATCCGATGTGTGTGTAAATACTCGAAATTGAACCCGAATTTGATCGAAACCTTAAAATTATAAATATAAACCTATAAAATAATTAAATATTACTCATTGGTGATAAAATTATAATCGACTGCAATTTTTGACTAAAAATCCTATTTGCATGAAATCGTAATGAAATCGCTATAATAACTAGTAAAAATTATAGTTATACCGGAGTACCAATTAAATTAATAAAATTTCACAAAATTTAAAAATTAATTTATGATGAGATTTGTTATAACTTTTATGTTTCAAAAAATTACATATGTTTATTATCAATTTTTATTTTCCTTCTCATTCTTTTTCAATTTATCTCTTTTCTTCCTTTTCCTAAATTGCAACGTTCTGGAAATCACATGAGAAAAACCAATTGCCATGTGTTGAGCTTAGATAAAAAGAAAAGATTACAAATGATTATTTTTGTTTTATTTACATTAGTGTAAAAGATTGGAAGATATCTTAGCTTAAAATTGAAGCTACTAATTACGTGAGCAAAAAGAAGAAAATATAAATATGGAAAAAGAAAAAAAAAATTCTGCACAAACGCAAAAATCTAGGAAGCAAACCGTGAGGAAGAGAAAGAAAAAGAAGGAAGGAAAAGAAGAAAGAAAGGAAGAAGAAAAGAAGAAGAAAAATTAAATAAATAGGTAAGTAATTATTTTAGTAGTATAGATGTATAATATGTAGTATATACATGTATAAATATAGTATTTATTTTTCTACATATAACATTACTAATATATGTCTATGTGCATAAATATTTAGATTTAATTTTATATATGTATAAGGCTAGGTACGTATACATGTATGTACATTGGTATATGGAAGAGTATGTATTATATATTTTTTTAAGTATACATATGATTAGTATTAAGTATTTATATTAAATAACTACAATATATCTATGTATATGTGTGTACTGTGAGCTATATATATATATGTATCCATGTATAATTATTATTATTATTATATTATTATTATTATTATTATTATTATTATTTTGTATATATACATATGTATAGTCGTATAGTATATATGTAGTAGGGTATTTTTATAAGTATGTATATAAGATATATATATATATATATGCTTTGGGGTATACGACATAATATATCATATATAGTATACATATTTTATAACAAATATTATGTAAATATATATACAGAATATATATTATAAGAATAGGTATTTGTAAATTATTTATATCTAAGTATTTGGAAATTATATAAGTATATTATTATGTATAAATACAAATACATTAATATATATATGTACATAAGAGTATGTCTATTTTCTTAAAATAAGTATATATATACATATAGCGTATAACATATATTATATACCGAAAATATATATAGATATATACATATATGTATAAATCATGAAGTACATAAATAATAAGAAAATGAGAAATAATAATAATAATAATAATAATAATAATAATAATAATAATAATAATAATAATAATAATAATAATAATAAAGTAAAAATCTCAAAAAAGGGAAAATATGCTTAAAAGAATAAAAATATCGAATATATGATTTCAATAATTATTAAATCATAAACAAGTTAAAAAAAAGCGAAAATTAATATTCTATAATTTTTAAAATTAAATAATAATTTTGGTGATATTTTTGTATCACCATTTAAATTATGAGTCACAACGTCCAAAACGGATATCACCGTGTGAACGTATGTCCGAAAACGATAAAAAAAACAACTATAAGTTTGTAAGTATCAGAATTAAAATGAAAAAGTTACAAAATACATAACGGAAATCTCATAACTTACAAATATAAGAAAATAGTTAATATTAATCCTATTGAGTATGATAAACCCTATAAATATAAGACTTGAGATATATTGGGGAATTAGATAAACTACAGTAGACTTATTTGTGCGTGTTACTTGTATGATGTTTTGCTACTTCCTGTAGCTTGTATATTTGAATGACTGTTCTACTTGTATGCTATCGTCTGTGTGATCATTTTTTTTAAATTGATAAATATAAATATCTGATCCAAATAACTGATTCTATTCGTTGCATGTCTATAATCTAGTAAATGTATGGATGGAGAGTGCTAGCTTTATAAAATGTTGAAAAGGGTATTTTTGGAAAAAAGTTTTTCCTAATCTTAAAGTTATTTTTTTTTACTATTTTGATAAGGGCTGCAGTGCTAGAAATGATATTTTATCATTAAAGCAAAATTAGCATGAGTTCTCCACTTGATAGTGAGAGGACTCACTTTATTGTGCCTGTAAGACCTTGGTTAATTTTGGCTGCAAGATGGACTCTCAAGTTTATGCCCGGGGGGCCTTAGAGGGTGGATAGTCCTAGATTGGAATCCCCCTATTTGAATTGAAATTTTTTCTCGGCTAAGATAATAGTTGAATGCCGCCTAGAGGGGTGAGGCCCCTAAGTAGCTTTATGCGGGTAAGCTGGGGTGCCCTATGTGGGTAAGTACAGGAGATAATTGAAGTGTAGATGACGTAATTTTATACTTTCCATAGTTCCGGACTTCTATGGAAGTGTTGCTTGCATTCATCGCGTTTGCATTCATTTTATATGTAGATAGCTTGCTTGCATATGTGACAATAATGTGTGATAACTTGCTTGAACGGTGGTGGTGAGGAACGAACTCATTGAGCTGTTATATGCTCACTCCCCTCATAATTTTGTCTTGCAGGTTTACTTACATTGGGATTAGGATAAGTCTCGAGTGCTGAGTATGAGATGAAGATATGTATCTTAATATTAGGAATAGCTGAGTACCCTTCAGATGATGCATAAACAGCCTTTGTTGACAATTTAATTTTTCTTGTATTTCTTTTGTAATATTGGTATATTCTATCTTATTATTTGGTAGGGGATATCGATTCTCTACGGTTCTAAGGAACTGTGGGATATCGGACACCTATAGTTATTTATATTTGTATTCTATAGTCAATTAATTACTTAAAAATTAGTAACCTTAGTGATTAATCACTTAGAATCTTGCAATCTCTGACTTACAAGACAATTTTCATATCATGGGTGCACACATGTTATGAAAATTTTAGATAATCCTACTAGGCTCCTTTAGTGTCATGACATAACCCATTGCCATTTCTATACCCATGAGTCTTTCTTCTAACTTTGCTAACTTTTCTTCTATGGTAGCAACCCTTTTTTCCAAACCCTGACAATAACATGCTCCTTAGGATTGATCATTCAAATTTGTCTTTGACACTTTTTCCAACCTTGTATCATGTTGATAACGAGCTTTGTGTGGAATTTGGGCTTTGGATCCCTAACAAAGTCCAACTAGACCAATTTTTCGTCAATCAAATCTTGGAATTTATTCTTCAACTCCTAACAATGGTCAATAGCGTACCCCTATTGAACCATGCAGTACTCACATTGCGTATCGAGATTGTATTTTTGAGGTATGTACCCTGATGTTAGAGTCTTAGGATGTAATAAACCTTTTTCTTTTAGGTGGCGATAGACTTGAGACATAAGAATCGGCATATGAGTGAACCTCTTTCTAGGTGATTTTTTGGCTTAGCTTATTTTTCATGAGCTTTAAGCCAGTGCTTAGGGCACTAGGCTCATGTATTGTTAGATAGGACATCATAGTATTTACAGTAGCCTCTGAATCCAACGGGGTTGATCCTTTCCCCATCAATCTCCCTACTTTAATGGCATCTTCAATCCAATTATCGATTGCAACTACGTCTACAAACGTGGAAGTGGTATGACCCAAGAGGTGATTATAATAAGGTTCACTTAATATGCGAATAAATATGTTGATCAATTCATTTTCTGGCAATGGTACTGTAACTTAAGTGGTTGTAGATCTCCATCTTTGGACATACTCCTTAAAGGACTCGATTGGCTTCATTTTCACGTTATTTAGATTCATCAAGGAAGGAGCTACTTCTTCATTAAACTTGTACTACTGATAAAAGGTTTGAGCTAGCTTATTCCAAGTATCAAGCTTAGCTAAATCTTATTTAACATACCAAATCAATGTTAGCCTAGTTAGGCTATCCTAGAAAGCTTGAATCATCAACTACTCTTAAGGAATAGATATGTAATAAATCACCATTCTTAAGCAATGGATACTTGAGAAAAAAATAACATAATAGAATTAGGATGTAATAGATTTAAAATCCCTAAAATATCCTTCAAACACAACCCGCTACCACTTTGACGATCTAAACCAAGTGCCTGATAGATGTGACCATCAACAATTGCACAAATTGAACAAGCAAACAAATTTTACACATGTGGCTTTTAACCCAACAAATTTGCCATCGATCAAAGAAGCAAACAAATTGAGCTACAGAGATCAAACTAACAAATTTGACCACCAATAATTACATAGATCAAAGGAGTAAACATATCTTACCTATGTGTCCTTTAACCCAATAGATCTTGCCATCAATCAAAGAAGCAAACAGATTGAGGTGAGAGAGATCGAAGGAAACAAATTTGATCACCAACAATTGCACGGATTGAAGAATCAAACATGTTTGACCTATGCAGCCTTCAATTGATCAAATCTCACTTCATTAGCACCCGCTTTCAATTGATTCTCTATTCTACTAATAATATGATCAATTTTCAGATTTGATAAAACAATATGCCTAAAAGATGAGATGGAGAAACAAGGAGAGATAGATTGAAAGGAAGAAAGAGGTAGAGACTTGCTTGACAAATAGTGAATGGGTTAGGGTTTGATTATTATTGGAGAGTGAAGGAGGTCGATAGATAGAGTTAAGTTGAAAAAAAAAAAGAAATGGGTTTAGTTTAGATGATTTCTAGAATTGTGTTTAATTGGGGCTAGTTGTATGTAATTTTCAACTTTCCAAAAGGATAGTTTTGAAAAAAAGATGGGGTTAAAGTTTGGAATTAATATTTAAAGATCTTGGTGGGGAATTCCAGTTATTGATGTTTACGTAATTATAATTCCAATGGAATCCTAATTATGGACCCAAAAGTAAAGCGAACAACGTAATTGAGATTCAAGGAAGAATATAATTGTTATTTCCCCCTAAATTAACAAGCCATTAATGTACCTACTTGTTGATGGCTTATACTGGACATGGGCCCCTAAATCTCGAAGACCAGCCCATGTACATATTTGGTCCCTTTGGATAGGAAGACAGGAGAAGACAAATGATTCATACAGAAAGGAGCTGCTTAATCGAATAACCCCATAGGGATTTGTTACTAAATGTGCAAACACTATAGGGGGCTAACTGATAGGAGATCGCCATTCACTTCCATCTGTCCTCCCTAATTAGATCCTCAAGTATCCTAGGTGAGTAGGTTTAGGGGGCTCAAAGAAGTCTCTAATCTCTCTCTCAATTTGGTACAACATTCTCCTAAGCTAACTATAGCACTAAATTAGTTGTGCTGAAGTAACCTCCAATGTCCCATTTAGTTCACTCATGTTGTTTGTGTAGGCCCAATCCCACTCTATTGACTAAGGAAACCCTTGAGTTGGGCTGGAAATCTTACGGCGAGAAACAAACACCAACACAAATAATACTACAATATGGAAAAAAAAAAATTCTAAAATAGATACATTCTAAAAAGTAGAATTGTTACAATAAATAGTCAACTGCAACAATTCTTTATAGGCCGTATCTAATTCATACAATTTTGTATTAGTGCTAGCTTTAATTATCGTTACAACATGGTAACTAAATTATGTTTTTACACTTAACGTTGTATTGTTTAATTCTACCATAAATGGAGAGGCATGGCGTGATTGTACTTTTTATTTTAACAAGAGGGTTTATGGTACCACATTGTTTTGGACATAGTCATCCATATTACAAATCATTTCACTGGGAGGCAATCATCACCTCTCTTCCTATTGTTTCTTCAAGTTTATTTTGATACACTTAAAAGACGAATCTAATATGGAAAAATTACCAGGGTTTTACGTAATATATATATTTATTGATATACTGCAATCGAGCAAGGTATTGAAAGAGAAAAAGCAAGTATTCTAGAATATATATCCCACATGATGTTTATTTTTGGTTTAGCTTGCATAATCAGACAAGTTGGGCGAATAATGGCGACACTATTGATAACCTACTCTTGAATGACATCCGACATAATTGATAATTTTATCAACTTTATCTTGTTAACATAAGCATGGTACTCTTAACTAGTGTTCAATTTGTTTATGCATCACTTTGAAAAAAAAAAAAAAAAAAAAGAAAGAAAGAAATATAGAAAGCAAGAAAGAAAGAAAGCAAGAAAGAAAATATAAACTCCAGGGATGAGTACTCTTGTTTTTCGTAATTTGTCTTTATATATATTTTTTCAAATTGCAGGTTTAGTGTTTATATTTTTATACTTTCGATTTGGTTTAACACTAAATTGTAAAAAGGAAACAAAATAATAAGAGAATATACACTAAATTGAAGGAATAAAAGTATAGATATTTGTGATGGATTTCTGCCGCTCGATCACATCCCATCGATGAAGGAAAGATGCGAGGAAAACAAAGACTGTTGTCATGCAAATGTTAATTCGAACAAAAAACAAAAAGAGCCTCACGTTCAACGTCTTATAAAATTGAATCACGAGATAGAGTTCTTATATACAACTACTTAAAAAAGATTGTCTAGTAAGAACAAAATGTGGGTAAAACCTAATTAGTAATTAGAACTCATATAATGGTACAACATTCTTCATCATGTTATAGAATATGTCTCGATCACTAATCACAGTTTCAAAAGTAAACCACAATGAGTGAGAGGAGAATAGCTTCCCTTTGAGAGACAAGAAACTCGGAACCACCATGCTGAGGATGTCATTTACGTCGTATAATAGGCTCGAGCCCGACACGAGGCTGATTCTGCTCTGAGGTTTTTGATGAGATCAAGTTGCCATCGATGAAGCCAGAGGGATTTCGCTCTCGTGTGACCGATACGAAGCATCATTCACCGAATCACTTCTCAAATAACCACTCCCATCATGGTTGCCCGTTTGATCACGTTGCTGAACAACTACTTCTTCTCCGAAACGTACTTGTCTCGGATCTTTTGTAGGAGAACCCGTACCGGCATTGATCTCATGAGCTTTGGCATTGGAAACCGCCATCCCGGAACCACCCCCGGTGCCCCTCGAGTTCGAGACGCTGTGACTTTCGGTGCCACCACAACAGACGAGTCTAAAACCGAATGTCCGAGAAATAAGCCGATAAACGCATGTGAGAATCCAAAAGAACCACGGGAGGCAAATCAATGCCATACCCCCGTATAGAAACATGGGATCCGCTTCAGGGCGGATCATGTATGTTACGAGGAAAGCTCCACCTAAGATCAGTGAGATCAATATAAAGCAAGAAACAAGCCATATGAACGCCCTGCCAGCCGTGGGATTTGTTGTCGGCATTTGTTGATTTATGCATAAAAATTACAACACCAATGGAAGAAGCTTAAGATATTTCTTCAATCTTACCATCCGTATTCATGATGATTGAGGTTGAATTTTCCAATGAAATAAGACTATCATTGAAGATTCCATTTCAGGGGAGAAACCAAAAAAAAAATCAAAATCCCTCAAGTATTAATATGAGATCTTCTAAAGACAGTTTTCATAAGTAATCTACGTGAAAAAAGGGTTGGAGGAAAAAATGGTTTTCCTCACGAAAGAGGGGAAGAGGAAGGGGAAGGGAAGGAGAAAGAAAATGAAAGAGCCGGTGTGATTAACGAAATTGGTGTATTGTTTAGGAGGGAGGTTGGGAGAATGCAATCACAAACCAAGGTATCAGTATCACACATTATGAAATACTCTGGAACCGGGTGTATCACAAGTAAATATGTTAACAAATAGATAAAACAAGAATATATATATATATATAAAATATATTATGACAACAAAAATATGTGTAAGCTAATTAAAGAATACGCTCAATTCATAGATAAATGTTTGAATGATAATTATAGTTTTTTTTTTGAAAAAAAAAATTGTAAATATGGTCTAATGTTTTCATCCATTATAAAAAATATTAAAAAATATTTAAATAATATAAAATCCCAAGAACATATCACTCGTTAGATAAAATTTGTTGAACCTTCAACAAGAAATAAAACACACAAAAACTCTCACTCTCTCTCCTCACATTATTATGTTTCTGTTACTAAATTATATATAATATATATAATTTTCAAATAAAGACTAAATTGAGATGAATTATTGAATTGTATTCAATTATATGAGATTATCTAAACAATTCGATTCAAAATAATTTGCTGCAATAGACTATTAAAACATTAGCTTCCGAAATTATATTAAATATAATAAAAATTATGAAAATATAGTAATGGTAACATAAAAGATGAGATATAAAAGATAAATGTGTTTTTGAAACTATATATTATGATAATATGATATGATTTGATTTGACTAAAAAAAATTTATACAAATACATTAATGACACCATCCATAGAAAGATGGAATGCAAAAAAGTAAAAAGCTTTCGATATCATGTATTACTAGATATCAATGTACTTAGTGATGCGCGTGCAAAAATTAATAATAATGCATAGTATTATAAAAACATAAAACAATTACTCTATCTAGCTATATACTTAACAAATGATTTAAAAAATAGAATAATACTTAAATAATTTAAAAAATGTAAGGAAAACAAAAGAAATATATGGTTATAAAAATACATTATAAATATAGCCCTCGTTAATAATGTTAATTACATTTGTTAAATTTAGGAAATTATGAAGAATTCAATAAACAAGTCTAATTTTAAATAAAATCCAAATTAATACATATCTATCAATAAGTATCACAAATTCAAAAGATGTATATATGTGACCAAGAAATGCATAATAAGTAGAAGAGGTTGATAATCTAAACATATAATATAAGAATAAAGAAAATATTTTTACTTTTGATAAGGTAAGTATTCTCCAAACACATAAAATTATACAATCAAAAGCAAATGCAATAGTTAATAACAGTAAGTAAATTACAATATTGGATAATGGTTATATATAATGTAGAGACGAATAGTAATTAATGGTTTAATTAATAGTTATTTAATAGATAATAGATTTAATAAAAAGAAAAGATGGAACTTGTTAATGCATAGTAAATAATGTAGAGAGAGATTTAAAGGTTATGGTATGAAAAATTATATGTATATATAGTAGAAGATATTTCTATAGACTTATTAATACATAGTGTACATGTAAATATTGTAGAAAGATAATGTTCGAAAGAGAAAAAAAAAAGATAAAATAATATGTTAAAAATATAGAGTTGAATAGAAGGTTATGTACTTTATATATATATGTATATAAGATAATAAATAATAAATTTAATAAAAAGAAAAGATGAAACCTATTGATGCATAGTGTGAATAATGTAGAAAGAGAATTAAATATTATAATATGAGCATGGTTGTCAAGATTGGGATTCTATGTAGAGTCGCTAGAGGTTAAGTAGAATCGTATCGTAAAATCGAATCGTAAAATTGTAGGATTTTATAACCTATATAAATTTGCTTTTTATAGATAGTAAATATGCATGGAATAGCTAATAGAAAACTTAAAATGTAAGGTAGAAATAAAGAAATTCATTTTAAATTCTAGTTACAATATGAGTGTAATACAAATACTTATGCATAAATGATTAATCATTATTCAAATCCATAAAACATTAATAGAAGTACAAAACTAATATAAATCATTATCGAAACTACTATCTCTCTTATCACCATTATCATCATTGTCATCCTCATCATCACTAACATCCTTATTAGTGCTGTCACCAATTTATCCATATCTTCTAAGTCTTTTGAAGTATTATTTTGTACTCTATCTTTGACAAAATCAATATCATGAAGTCATGATTTTGGCTTTGAAAAGAAAGAAGAAGGGAAAGCTAAAGGTGTCATTTCCTAAGTTGAAATATAAACAAGAGGTTAAGAATGATGGGCATGTTAAGTCAGAATAATGATGGACTAGTCTAAAAGCTTATCGAGCAAAAATATCAAATATTTCTATTCAATCATGTAAAATTGGGAGTAAAGTCGGGATTATACTGATTTTAAAGATTCGAATAGGGATTTTACTGGATTTTGCACAAAAAAGATTTTATATAGGATTTAACTAGTAAGCGGCTCATAAAATTGTAAAATCTTAGGAGTTAGAATCGAGATTTTAATAACCATAAATGTGAGAGAGATATATACATATAGTAAAAGATATTTTGAAAACTTATTAATACATAGCTTAAATATTATAAGGAGATAATTTGGCTAGAAAGAAGGAAACAAAAAAGGCTTATATATTTAAAGTATGGAGTTGAACAGAATGTTATTAACTTAATATATATAGAAGATTATATGATATGATATGGTTTGACATAAAATTATGGAAATGTATTAGTAATACCATAAAAAGGTGGAATACAAAATATAAAAGATCTCCGGAAACTATATATTATAGAATGATATGATATAACAAAAAAAAAAAAACAAAAAGAAAAAACACTAATGATGCCATGAAAAGTGGAATATAAAAATATTTATATATATATGTCACATTACATCGTATTTCATATCTTACACATAAAATATTGGGCATATATGTTATATTGTATTATAACATATCATATCATATTATGTTATGTTATACTATATTATATACTGTGAATTGTATATTAATATTACATTAAATATTGCATATCATATATGTATATATGATAAATTGATTTTGAAAATAAACAAATTTAAAGTAGAATGTGTCTTTCTAAAACAAAAAGGGATAAGATGTATTGAGAAAGTATTCATGGAGAAAAGGCTTTGCATTAATTAGGAATGGAAAACATTTTATAAAAGAGATATATTGTATTAATTATTATCAATGTAGGAAAAAAGTGAGTGAATAAGCTTATTATGTAAGGTATACCCCATATCCTACTTCATCAGTAGGTCTCAGATGGTTATCAAGATTCACAGTATAAGTTCTACATACAGATTTTCAGAGACCTGTTCATGGAACATATGATATGAGCATTCTTCCTACCTTGTAACTTATATTTTAAAGTATAAATGATACAAGTTTAAGGATACCTCATATCCATCATAAAAAAACATATAAAACAATATTAATAAATGAATTATAAATGATAGTATTAAAATTTTTAGCCAATAAATGTTTTAGTGAAAGGAAAATAAAAGAGCCTAAGATCATAAGTTGATAACCCGAAACATGACTCTTTCAATTTAGGTATTCCATTCTTTCCCAATATTCTTTATCATTTTCTAAGTAGTATAATTACATAAACTTGCAATAATGAATATTGGAATTTTTTTTTAATTTTACAAATTTTGATATAGGTTTATAAGTTTTGCATATGAAAAAGCTCATTATATCATATTTATTATATTTTTGCTATCACAGAAACTTGAAATCTACAAGAAGAAAGATAAAATTTATAGGTCAGGTAAGGTTTTTTCATAATATAGGTTTGAAGATGGTTTCGGGGTACTATAAGATAGATTCTAATTCCAAAATTTGCAAACTTATAGCTTATAGGGCAAGGTATGTGGAGGACCTCATACCTTATCTACTCTATACCTACTCATTCCTAACAAGTACATAATTTATCATCATGGTTTATAAATGATAAAACCACGTTAATATACTTAAAAAATAAAGATAATCAACATTAATTGCAATAAGCGTTTAGAGATAATTAGCATGTTTGTTCTATGCTAAAGAGATGGTTATTATTATTATCATGTTTTATACATGGAAAAATGATATTACATTTAGAAAAAATTAAAATACAAAGGATTTGGTAAAATAATTTAGGGAAAAATGAAAAAAATCCTCCTAAACTTTGACCTAGGTATGGTTTGCCCCTCTAAACTTTCAAAGTGTGGTTTTTGATCCCCAAACTTTTATAAATTGACAAATAACCTCCATAACTCCTTTAAACTTTTATTTTGGTATGTAAATATTTCTTAAACTTTGATTTTGATGTATAAATACTCTATAGTTTATACATCAAAATTAAAGTTTAAGGGGTTATTCTTAAGCTAGGAGATTGTTTTGCTAATTTATAATAGTTTAGGGACAAAAAACTACACTTTAAAAATTTAGGGGGTTAAACCGTATCTAGGTCAAAGTTTAGGGGGTTTTATGCAATTTACCTAATAATTTATGTGATACAAGGTTTTCAAATGAATGTCTTATTTTCACGGTTTATAAGTAACAAAAGTTATTATAGTAGATAGTTATGAAAATAGAGACAATTGCCATTAATAACTTAAGCAAATTAACATTAATGGTAATAAGCAATATTGATGGGAATTGATACTTATAGTATATATGATGGCTTTTTTTTTTTTTAATCGAACCTACCATATATTATAGGATTTGAGAAAAACATTAATTGCAAATGTAACTTATTAAAATTAATATCATCATAAACAAGAACAAAGGATGGAAAATAAAATATAGAAGGCAATACTTATGAAACTTATAATGCCTTGGCACACTTGATGTGCCTCAAAAGAGGGTTTATTGTAGCGTGGATGGGTTCTCTAGAAAAAGCTACTAGAGGAAGGTTAGGTAGGGTTTTGGATGGGGAAACAAACACAAAAGGGAAATAAGATAAACCTTATAAGCTAATCACAGATGTGACATAATGTTCAAGCACTTAAGAAGCACCATGTCGCTATATGTGACTCATAGTTCGAGATGATGGGTTGTTCGCTGGCATAACCTTGCTTAAGGATTGCTAAGAGCTAGGGGTTAGATGATTCTTAATACGATATGGAAAGGAAAACTCATAGTAAACATTTCATTAATCATAATAATCTAAATACAACAAATGACATAATAGGGTATTTATACCCGGTTGCACTAGAGTTACACTGTTAGTTATATTTATTAAAAAGGGTAAGAAATACATGTATATGTTAATAAAAGATGGAAGGACATTCTTGTAATCCTTTTAAAAAGAAAAGATTTGACTTATCAGCTGCTGTGTAAGGATGTAGAGATATGTATCGTTACTAGAGTGGTTGATGTGCCTATTAATAATGGCTTTTGATAGGTAATGGTTAAGTCGGCATTTGAAGAGCTTCTTGTTAGCTCGACTCTTTAGGTTAGGTCATGTAGGCTAAGTTAGGCATCTTAGACAATTCAAGTAGATCAGAATTGATCAAGGTCGTATACTAAGCAGGTTGGCAATTTGGAAGGCCACATAGAGCGATGGTGTCTTGCAAGTTGGAGTAGTTACAATTAGCTCGGTAGTTGAGTATTTGAGCAGTTAAGCTAGGTAGGCCTCTTGCCTTAGCTCAAGTTAAGGGTCCAAGGGATTGATTCCCATCATCTCCTCCAAGTTGTTTAGGATTTGGGATCACATCCTTAGAATGCCGTACTATAACGTTTTTGTTGTGAAGAATGTAAGGGCTCAAATCAATAATATTAAAGGCATCGGAGACTCTATACCTATCCAGAAGTTTGAGTTTGTAGGTGTTGTTGTTTATCCTTTGGAGTACTCGGAAGGGTCCTTTAACTTAGGATGAAAGCTTGTTGTTCCTCTTGGTTGGGAACCTTTCCTTACTAATATGTAGCCACACAAGCTCTCCTGGTTGGAATGATGCTTGTCTTCTCCTTCCTTGGCATCCGCATGCGAATTTTGTGGCAGCTTAAGTCAATAGTTTAGTTACTCGATGGTAGATCTATTAAAGGCTCCTAGCTTAGTCTAAGGCTCCTAGGTCTTCTTGATCGATCTTTAATGTTGGTCCTTATTCAAGTGGTAGCTTGAGATTGAAACCTTACACTACTTCAAATGGAGTCTTCTTTGTTATCTTGTGGATGGAACTATTGTAGGTATACTCCACTATTCAAAGGCAAGAATCTTAGTTAGCCCAGTTTTATCCAATTATAGCTTGAAGAAGAGATCTTAGAGTTCAATTGATGACCTTTGTTTATTAGTTAGTTTGGGGATGACAAGATGTACTAAACAATAGGTTTATCCTTAATCAATGTTGTCAAGTCTTCCAAAATTGGCTTAAAAACTTAGGGTGCCGATTAGACATGATACTCCTTAGAACTCCATGTAATCTCATGATCTCCTGCAAAAATGGAAAATAAATAGCTCAAGTACCATTAGTTTTGTTGTAGAGCATAAAGTGTGCCATCTTATTGAACCTATCAACCAAGACCATAATTGAATCCCTCCCTCTTGCCGTCCTCAGCAACCTAAGCATAAAATCTACACTTATGTCAGTCTAAGGTTTAGTAGGTATGGGTAGGGGGATAGCTTACCCTTGTTCATCTCGACTCTTGGCTTCTTTGTAAGTTGCACACCTTTCAATAACTCAGTAAACATCCCTCAACATTCTTGGCTAGTAAAACTTTGACTTTAACAGCTTGTACATCCTCTTTTCTCCAAAATGACTAGACAATACTCTACTTTAAGCTTTTCTAACAAGTAGATCTCGTACCGAATAGGTTAGTATACATAATCTTCTAGCTCGGAAGAGGTAACCTTCTTCCATAAAATAGTCATTTAGTTCTCTACCTTCTTTACATTGGGCAAAGATAGGTCTAAAGTAGGAGTCTTGAGAATATTGTTCCTTTAGGCTAATAAATCCCAACAACCTCGTCTAGAGCTCGGAAAGTAGTACATGTCATCTAGATAAGGCGTCTGCGACCACATTGGTTTTTCCCCACTTGTACTTGATTACAAACAAGAATTCTTCTAGGAATTCAACCCATCTGATCTATTGTTTTGAAAACTTTGGTTAGCTACTTAAGTATTTCAAGGTTTGGTGATTGGAGTACATTGCGAACTCTTTAGGCAACAAGTAATGCTACCAGGTTTGCATAGCTCGAATTAAGGCATACAATTCCTTATCATACACAGAATTGTTCAACATAGGTTACTTGAGTTTCTTATTGAAATAGGTAATAGGTTGGTGTTCTTGCATGAGTACTGCTCTAATTATTATGCTTGAAGTGTCACATTCTAAATGATAGACCTTAATGAAATCCGTTAGTGATAGTACAGGCGCTATAGTCAACTGTTTCTTCAGTTCAGCAAAGCTCTTCTCCTCTTTTTCTTCCCATCGAAATTTAATATTCCCCTTAATGAGCTCAATAAGTAGTACAACAACAAAACTAAAGTTTTGAATAAACATTCTGTAGAAAGAAGTTATACCATGGAAACTTCTAATGTTAGCCCAAGAGGTTAGTGTAGGCCACTTAAAAATGGCTTGTATTTTCCCTTCATCCACTCAAAGTCATTCCTTACTTATGACGTATCTAAGGAACATAACTTCTTCTTAGCAGAAACAACATTTCTTCAAATTGCTATACAACTATTCAACTTGAAGAACCTAAAAAACAGTTCGGAGATAATTCATGTGGTTGGATAAGGTGGGGCTATACATAATGATGTCATCTAGATATACTACAACAAACTTCCTTATTTAATTTCTTGGCATATGGTTCATCAACCTTACAAAAGTACTTGGGGGCGTTAGATAAGCCAAATGGCACAATAAGGCATCCATATAACCTATATCTCATCTTGAAGGCAACCCTCCACTCATTGACTTTACGCATTTGGATATGATGAAATCTCAACTTTAGATCAATCTTGGAGTATACCTTTGCTGCATGTAGCTTGTCCAACATATTATCCAATCTAGGAATGAGATACCGATATTTAATGGCAATCCCATTAACAGCTTAGCTATTTACACACATTTTCCAACTCTAGTCTTTCTTGGGGACCAATAGTACAGGCATAATACACAGATTCAAGCTTTCTCGGACATATCCTCTTTCAATAAGCTCATTCACTTGTTGCTACAGCTTGACTGCTTACTCAGGGTTCATACGATAGGCTGGTTGATTAAGTAATGCGGCGTTCGGCTATGGCTTAATGCCATGCTCTATTCCTCATTTTGGAGATAGTCTTCTCGACAACTCATCAAGAAATAGATCAGCAAACTCTCAATCTCCTCAAGAAGATCACTTTGTTTTTGTATCTCCAACAATCTTTGAGACCAACAAAAATGTCAGTTCATTTTCTTTCATAATTTTTCTTAGCTCGAATCTACTCATCTCTAAGGTCTTCTTTGTCTTTTTGATGAGTTTAGATTGCATGTTGCTAACATGGCTTGGTGTCATTGGACATAGTGTAATAGGTTGGCTATCTGTCTCAAAACTACAGGTGTTTTAATATGAATCGTGTATAACTCTTCGATTAAACAACCGAGGTTGGCTTAATAAAATATTAGACGTACATATAGGCAACACATCAAACACAATCTCATCCTTGTAACTCTCAATGGTGATCAGTAAAATCACTTGTTTGGTGACATGCAACCTCATTTAACTAGTGCAATTTATATGGTTTAGGGTGCATAATGGTCGGCAACTTTAACTGTTCTACCATCTTAGTTGAAGCAACATTTGTGTAGCTACCACTATTGACAATTAAAGTACATAGTTGATGGTTTACCTTGTAAGTAGTATAAAATATATTCTCTCGTTTCTTTTCTTGTTAATTGTGTTCCATGCTAAGAGTTCAGCGTATAACTAATATAAGCATATCTACTTCCTCATCATAGATCTCTTCACTTGTAACTTCTACCTTCACTTTGTCTCCTCTTTCTTTCACAGCTTCACTAACTTCTTCATCCGTACTATCTACTTCAATGGTTGGAAGGTCTCTTTTGATGACTAGAGTTTATTGATTGGGATATTAGAATGCTATGTGTCCCAAACCCTTACATTTGAAGAAGACGTTCTTTAGTGCTTGGCAATGAGCCAGTAGTTCTCTTATTAATGTCCTAGATAGGTCAGTTAGTTTGAACAGGTTGGAAATTAAGGCTTGATAAGATCGGTTTCTCCTTTACCTCTTAACTCGTTGGGCAACCTTGATAGCTTCCTCAAATGTGCGGACAGATAGTACTTTAGCAATTTCTCTAAGCTTGGGTCTCAGTTTGGTAACAAACCTAGAGACAATTTGGGCTTTAGGTTCTTCTACTTCATACCCAGTCATCAATATTTGAAACTCTTGTGCATACTCGTCAACACTTTGGTTTCCTTGTTTAAGCTCTTGTTACTTTCAAAAAGTATCTTGATAATATGATTTAGGAATGAACCTACCATGCATAACCCTCTTCATTTCTTCCCATAACCTTACTCCTCGTCACCCCTCTCTTTCTCTCATCGCATGCAGCATTTTCCATGACATGTGGGTGTAACCAATGAACTCAAGAGCAGCAAGTTTGACCTTATCACCTTCAATGTACCGATAACACTCAAATAGCTTCTTGACTTTATCTTCCCAATCTAAGTACTTATTAGCATTTCCACCCCCTGAAAAGCTCGAAATTTGGATTCTCATGTTCTCTATACCCTTAGGAGCTCGAAAAATTCATTCCTCTTCATCATACTCCTCTTCAACCTCTCCTTCATTCATTTCAACCTCTCTATAGTTCATCCTTGGCCAAACTAGTTGATAAGCTCATCTTAGAAAGTGTCGAGCATGATGGGGTGCTCAATTAGGTTGGTTTTCACACCGCTCGGTTTTAGGAGCTTGACCAATTCTTTCCTTAGCCTCGTAGAACTCTTCTACGTTACTCTCATCTTCTTCAATAAGCTCTAACCTTCTTTTAACTTATCGCTATCACAAGCTCGATGAATACCCTGATAAGCTCAATTCTTAGCTAGGGTGTTTAATTCAGTTGGATCAAGGAATAACTTCGCACCAAACTTCTATAATATATATATATATATATATATATATAGTTTCCACAATGGATGTCCATTAACTTAATAGAAAGCATTTGGTATGCTTATATATACAGAGGTAAATGGGACAGATGTTGTCCTAAAGTGAGGCGTAACTCCTCCACAAATGGAGATAATTTTGTAATTTCATATGAGGCATCTTCTATAGAGTAATAATTTCTTTTCAACACCGATCCTGACATCTTTACTTGTCCAGGGAAAAAAGGTCAATGTCATACTTCCTTGGCAATCCAACAATGCCATTATCTTTTTATTGATACTCCACCGAAAATGGAAATTTAATACACAATTCCAGCAACATGACGGCACAGTCCAACGTCTAACACCGCAAGTGATGACCATATGTTTGGTCCATGAAATTCTCAATTTATGCTAAGGTCAAGGTCCAATGCATATCACGAGCTCATGCCCTAACGCGTATCATAACTACTACAGTCCAACAATTTAATGAGATGAAACCAGAGCCATTTATCTAGGCATTGAACCGGAATTTCTTATGCATTTTACTTCCAGTCATCAATTCTTATCTCTTGGTCAAACAATCGTTTAAACACCATCTATTATATTAAATTGGCCGTTAAACTTTGGTAATGACATCCCCAATTCATGTTACAAATTCATCTCGTATGTAGACACATCCATAGCAAAGGCTAATATTCCTTTTGTTTTGTTTTGTTTTCTTTTGAAGTTTCCTCTCTCACGCTTGTCATGGTGGGGTTGCGGACTAGTTTCTTTCTTTTTTAATTATTATGGCGTATGGAGATCAACATACCGCAAACAATAACAACTTCAAGTATGCGCACCTGCCGCTGGTCTAATCACAGTGAAGTTTTCGTGACATCTTCTCCGTCCTTATTCTTTTTTATTTATTTTCTGAAACGTCCAGTAATTTTCCCATTTCCTTTTCAACGGTTCTCCTTCCTTCTTCAATGCTTTCATAGCAGTTCAAAGTACATTCAGGGCCCATTACCACAATCATGTTAAACGGCCAGTCCGAAATGGCAAATAATTCTTCTAAAACACCTTTTTTTTTTTTTCTTTTTAGACCACCAATAACTTTTGCAAAATCATTAGATCCCAAGCCAGTTGGAATCCAAACCACCCTCCTCCTCATCTTTTTCATTTTTATTTTACCATGTTAACTCAATTTCTCAATCCTAGAATTTCATTTTTCATGGAATCCCCACGGGAAATGAATCCTTCCTCTTAGGTAAAGGTACAATTTAACGGTTGAGATTGTTTCGATTTTTGAATTATCGAATGATATCATCTTTTTTCTTACAATATCAATTACTGATTATATATGTTTGCATTTTAAGGGGATAATTTTACGAAAACTTTAAGAAAATAATTTTATAGGACCCAAATCCCCACCTAAAAGCCATCCACCAAGGGAAAGAAAAAAAAAAAAATCTTGCTGGAGGAGCATATCACCCCCGGCGAGCCTTTTGACGTTATGGCTTTTGTGATGGTGGACAATAAAAAATCACTCCGAATTTAGAGTGAAAAATAGAAGTTGAATGCAACTTCAATGTGGAGCTAATATTTTCTTATTTTGATTGCTTGTTTATGACTATTGTATATAGTGTATAAAGAGCTACAGTAACTAACTATTAAAATTTCCCCTTTATATATAATACCCTAACTAATTGTGCCAACTCAACATAATAAAAAGCTTCTACATATACGTGCTAAAGTAGAAGAATCTAAATTGTTACATAATGCATAATTGTCGTGTCCTATAATATGGGTTGTTGTAATACTCAAGTCTAGGCCTTCATATTACAAGTCTAAGCCTTCATATTTGGCCCACTCCACAAGACTGAGCTTAGTCCTCAGTCCTCTAGCTATGATCCAACACCCATCCTCAGTACTCCAACTGTAATCTAACACATTGTTAGGCATGTTATCCTTAGACAAATATATGTCATTTGAACCCTCACCTAAATTGGTAGATAAGAACCTTAGCTACATGACAATACCACTAACCCTAACCCTTCACCCCCTTCTTTTGAATACCTTAACCTTAAGGGAAAGTCTAGAAATCTAGAAATCGGAAGGCCAAATTAGAAGCATACTCCCAAGTAGCCTCTTCAATAGATTGATCCTTCCAGTGTACAAATACCATGGTGGTTGCATGGTTACCTCATTTCATTATCTTCTTGTCGAGAATGGGGTGTGCTACCTAATGATGTAGAGCATGTGGTGGAAGATCTGAATACATAGACACTATGGAAGGGCCAATATAGCGCTTGAGAAGTGAGACATGAAAGGTGGGGTGGATGTTAGAGTTTGCAGGGAGAGCCAGGTGATACACCACTTCATTTATGCGATTGACAACATGATGTCATAAAACTTAGGAGCCAATTTATTATTGTTGTGATGCTTTAAACTATGTTATCTGTAAGCTTAGAGCTTAACGTATATGTAGTCCCCAATTTGAAAAACCTTATCGAACCTCTTTCTATTAGTGAATTGTCTCATTTGGTTTTGAGCCCTGGTGAGATGAAACTTTAATTGCTTGAGCGTATCTTCTCTATCTTGTAAAAGAGTGTCCACATCAACATTCCTATAGTCCTCAGGGATGTATGGTAGGTAGATAGGGGGCGGGCAGCCATAGAGGTTTTCAAAGGGGGTCGAACTTGTAGTGTAGTAGTAATTTGTGTTGTACTAATCTTCAACTAGGTGTAGTAGGGAACTCCATCTCTTTGGATTGTCACTTATGTAACACCATAAGTAGGTCTCCAAACATTTATTGACAACCTCGGTTTGACCATCTGATTGCGAATGGTAAACATTAGGCAGCTTCAGCTCTACTCCTTGTAGCTTAAACAATTCTTGCTAGAACATACTTAAAAAAATTGGATCCTTGTCACTCACTATGTTGTGAGGAAAACTACATAGTTTATAAATGTTATTAAGGAATAACTGGGCTACCTAACAAGCGGTATAAGGGTGGGAGAGGCACATGAAATGCCTATACTTACTCAATCTGTCCACTACTACATAAATGACATCCTTAGCATTAGATTTAGGCAAGCCTTCAATGAAATCCATTGTAATGTCAGTCTACAAGCCCTCTAGAAGTGGCAAAGGCCGTAAAAGGCTGGGAGTGGCCACCATTTCACTTTTAAAGCATTAGCATGCTTAGTACTCTCGAACATGTTGGTTAGCATCTTTCTCTAACCCCGCCCAATAGAATATACCACTAATTCTCTTGTAGGTAGCTTATCTACCTGAGTGACTTCTTAAAGGGTTACTATGGTATATATAGAGTAGTTTCTATTGTAGGTCATCAACAGGACCTACTACAGTCTTGCCCTTCCTTCTCAACACCCTCTCATCAAGTGTATAATGTCACACGTCAATACCTTACTACAAGTCATTAATTATCTAAGTACAATGAGGGCTGTACTTTTAACTTTCATTAATTTCTTCAAAAATGTCAGGGGAAATTGCATTCGAGATTGCTAATGTTTGCAAGGTTGGTTGCGGCACTCTAGAGAATGCATGAGCCACTACATTGTTTACACCCTTCTTGTAGTGAATCTCATAATGAAAGCTTATAAGCTTAGTGAGCCACTTTTGTTGGCATAGGGTAAGTAGTCGTTGTTCAATCAAATATTTCAAACTCTGATGGTCGATTTTAACAATGAAGTGGTGCCTAACCAAGTAGTGCGACCATTTGTCAACTGCTTATGCTAACACTAACATCTCCTTTTCATAGAAGGACAACCCCTTATGTTTAGGAGCTAAAGCCTTGTTGATGAATGTAAGGGTATGCCTATCTTGCATGAGTACGACCCTAATGCCATCTCCACTTGCATCGGTTTCTATTACAAAGGGGTGGGTAAAATCTAGCATTTGTAATACTGGGGCCCTTACAAGGGCTTCCTTCAGTAAATTGAAGGCCTAATTAGCTTTTGCATTCCACAAGAACTCCCCTTTCTTGAGGAGTATGGTCAAAAGTTTAGCTAAAGCTTCATATCCTCTAAGGAATCATCGATAGTACCTTGCAAGTCTTAGGAATCCATGTGATTGTCGAACATTTTTTGGGGTTGGCCATTTAACAATGGCATCAATTTTGCTAGGATTTGTTGTGATACTTTTACAAGTAATCACATGTCCCAAATATTCAATTTTTTTAGCCCTAAAGACGTACTTAGACCTCTTTAAGAAGAGTTGCTCTCTTCGTAAAATTTGAAAAACTTGTTGAAGGTATAGCTGGTGTAATGCTAGTGAGTCACTATAAACTAAAATGTTGTCAGAAAATATAAGCATAAACTTTCTCAAGTGAGCCTTAAATAACTCATTCATCAACCCTTGAAATGTAAAGGGAGCATTTATGAGCCTAAATGGCATCACAAGAAACTTGTAATGGCCTTCATGAGTTTTAAAAGCAGTCTTATATATATCTTGTGATTGCATCCTTATTTGATGATACTTCGATCTCAAATTAAGCTTACTAAAGTAACTTAATTTGTACAAGTCGTCAAAAAAATCTTCAATGAGTGGAATTGGATAATTATCTTTAATGGTCCTATTTAGTTCCTTATAATCCATGCACATTCACCAACTCCCATCTTTCTTTTTCACTAAAACAACAGGGGAGGAATATAGGCTATGACTAGGCTGTATAATGCCTTGCATCAACATTTCTTTTATCATGCCTTCTAGTACGTTCTTTTACATATGAGAATGTCTATGTGGCTTAATGTTGACTACCTTACTCTAATCATGTTGGTGAATTAAGCCATTCGGTTCATCAAACAATTCATGGTAGTTCTCAAGCAATGTTATTAAACCAGGATAGGGCAATTGGCTCTCTTCAGGAGCATCGTCTAATGAATTGATTTCAACTAACTAGCATTGCACCATATTCAGGTAAAATGAATGTGTTAAATAATTGTTTAAGTGCTTACCGTTTATTTCCCTTAGCTACCTTATTTTACCATTCAATTTGCAAGTGTTGCTATTCCAGCTAAACTCCATACTCAGCTTTTGGAAATTCCATTTCACGTCCCCAAGGGTCATCAGCTAAGGTATTCTAAGTATGAGGTCGTAACCTATAAGTAGAAGCAAGAATACTTTAGCTGACAGCTCTAATCCTTGAGTTTCCCAGGTGAATCATCTAATCCTAACTTGAGACTTCATTGCTGACCCATCAGCGAGTTTAATATTTATGTCTTGTATGGTTTTTATTGGGTGTTTTAAGCCCTTCGCTAGTTGCTCATCAATAAAATTTAAGGAGCTACCCATATCTACTAAAATGCTTATCTTCCTTTTCTTATGGAACCCTACAAACCGCAAGCAATCTTGTAAAATCGAACCTGGTCCAATAATTGTATGTAGGTTTAGTTGGGAAAGTTGATTTGCCAAGCTTCCCTTGTCCTCCACTTCCTCTCTAACCACTTCTTCCTCTTCATCCCCTATTATTAGGAGATTGAGGTGCTTTTGTTTGCATCGATGACTTGGCCTAAAGGCCTCATTACACCAAAAATACTGTTTTTTCCTTCTTTTTTCATCAATTTCTGTTAGTGTCAATTTCTTGTGAAGTTTGAAAGGTAGTTAGGTAGTTGGTCTTTGGTTTGGTGTTTTGGTTAGTGTTTGAGTTAGGAAGTTAGATTTTGTTGCAGGTATAGTGCAAGAAGTAATGCTGTTTCCAGTGGAATAGGGATTAGAGGTAAGGTATGCGGGTTTAAAGTGTTTAGGATTGGGTTGCAAGGCTTGAAGGTTGGCTTCTTGAAGTTTGGCTAGGAGATAACCTTAGTGTAAGGTACGGGGTTGAAACATCTTAATGACGTACTACATTTCAGGTTTCAGGCCGGCAAGAAACATGCTTATTAGTGATGTTCAGTAAGTGTACTAAGGAGTTAAAGTATTTTCATGCTTTTATGTAATCTTGCAATAGCCTATTCTAATGCAATTCCTTCAAATCATGCATATGGTCATCGAATACCTGTGTATTAAAGCACCCGATAGTTTTCTAGTAACTCTTTCCGGGTAATTACCATGCCTTGATTCTGTTCTTAAGAAAATTTTAGTACTACTTAAGAACCTTGCCTTCAAAATGCACCGCTGCAATGCTTAGCTTGAGTGAGTGAGGGGTTTTGTCAATCTCAAAATAATGTTCCACCTTATAGATCCAAGTCTTAAAATCTTCCCCAATAAATGCAGGAAACTCCATCTTAGTTGACTTGGTAGGTAGTTGGTATTGAGCTACCATGGCAGCCAAGTTAGCAGAAGTAGATAATTTTAGCTTAAGAGGAGCATCACTAACCCCCTTTGCCTTCTTCTATAGGATGTTTAATAGACCTCTCCTAGTGTTGAACTTGTTGAAGGTAATTGGGTTTTAATCTCAACTATTGACTTAGAATGTTATTCAATAGCCAATTGCGTTTGCTTTAAGGAATCATCATGAACTTAATCAGATTTTCATGTTTTTCACCTTATTCTTATAGGAAAGTTTTTAACAAGGTTTCGCTCCTCTCGTGTTGCTCTCTCTCAATAGGGCTTGTAATGTGTCTTCCAGTTTGGTAATGGTGATTAGAATTGGCTCTGATACCACTTATGATGGTGGACAATAAAAAATCACTCTGAATTTGGAGTGAAAAATATAAGTCAAATGTAACCCTAATGTAGGGCTAATATTTTGGTATTTTATTGCTTGTTCATGACTGCTACATCCAATTTATAAAGAGTTACTGTTACTAACTATTAGAATATTCCCCTTTATATATAATATCCTAACTAATTGTGCCAACTCAACATAAGAAAAAGCTTCTACCTACATGTGCTAAAATAGAAGAATCTATATTGTTACGTAGTGCATAATTGTGTCCTATAATATGGGTTGTTGTAATACTCAAGCCTAGGCCTTCATATTTAGCCCGATCCATAAGATCGAGTCCGATCCTTAGTACTCCAACTATAATTTAACACCAATTGGACACGTTATCCTTAGACAAATATATGTCTTTTAAACCCTCATCCAAATCAGTAGATAGGAACCTTAGCTCGACAACTTTTGAGTTATGATTCTATTCTTCTTGTCTTTTCATTTTTTTAAGGATTCCTTTTTGATTTCCTTCCAATTCACGTTTCTAATCTCGTTTTTTTTTTTTTTTGTTGTCATATGCAAGCCTTCAAATTTATGAATGAATCAAAGAAAATGATGAATAGTGATGCTCTAGGTTAACCCATTCAACTTTCTTGTATGACCTTTCATAGTGCTAATGTCTTTACATATAAGATGACCTTCTCAATCAAACCGTTGGTAGCCCAAGAAAAAACTAAATCAAAGTGAGACAACTCTCGAATAATTTGACAGTAGATGACTTAGCTAAATGATAGAAATTAGTTGGTGTAATTGCTTCTTTGCGTTATTGCTAGACCAGTCTAATTCCTTTTGTACTCTTTTTCTTTTTCCATTTGTCTCAATACCATGTTTCACCAAAAATCTAAGGGAAAGTAATTCCCTTTCTTTTTCCACATGTGTTCGCCTTTAAACAATTTAGAAATGATGAATAGACTCAAAATTTTTCCAATTGCTTCTCCACTTGTTTGGTTTGTGAATAGATTTGTTTTGAAAAATGAATGAGACTTTAATCTGTATTGTTATTATTCAATTGTGTTTGCTTTGCATCTTCTTCATGCAAGGTCAATTGTAAGATGTATTATCATTGTTTAATGTCTAACTAAACTCCTTATCTCCTTTTCTTTTTCAATGCATAAATAATAGATGCCTCTTTAATTTTTTTTTTAAATTTTGTCTTTTTTCTAGCACATAATAATACCTTTTTTTTAAGCAAGTTACCCATGTAGATTGTTTTCCTTCTAAGTCACACTAATACGACATAAGCGATTCCGTAGTCAACCTAGGTAACTTGCTTGGAACTTAACTTTGAGTCTCAACATTTAACTCAAGCTTTAGTTACTTCAATAGCAATGCATCCCCTTCTAAGTGCTATTTTCACATAAGCGGGGAATTAATGTGCTTAAAACCTTAGTTTAGAATTGCAACACCCATCTCAGACTTACATTATTATAACATAAGCGGTTCCATGGTCAACCCTAGATCTCTTAGGTTCTTGAAATTAATTCGCTTAAAATGTTAGCTTCAAATTGTGACATTTCGCTCAGGCTTCTTTCAATTATTTCATCAATTGCAAATAATAGCTAAGACTACTCCAGCGTAGATTGTTAAAGCTAGTCTCCATGAGTGGCATGTTAGCTCATGCTAGATGATGGCTACCTATGGTTTCGTTTGCCTATGATGATTAGATTAGCGAGGTTTTTCAAGGAGACCTTTCTAAGTGAACACTAGAACTTGGGGACCATGCGTGCCCATATTTGCAATGGGTTCTTCATAAATTCATCATCTTATGAGTGTCTTGCTCTTCTAGGAAATTTTACGCTGTCCTCTCATAACGACTACACTCCATTGCTTGTAGAGTTTAAACATTATCAAGAAGATGAATTGTTTGTATCAGTGAGTAAGCCTCTGTTAAGTGTCTTCATGTCAAGAGAAAACTTTATGCAGGATTCAAATTCAAAGGATCTTTAGATTACCTCCTTTGTATCAAGTTTTGTCTTCTTCTCCTCCAATTGATGGTGCATCATTGTATGAGGAGCTAATAACTTCTTTAATGATCTATAAGTCACTTTCACCTCTCATCTCATGAATTCTTTTTGAGTTGGCTCGTAAGTTGTCAAATCATCAAGTAAAGTGTATCATAGAGTTGCTTTAACTCCTTTGAGATGAACACTTGGAGAAAAGTACCATAATCAAATGATAACAAGGTAAGGTCATTGGAGTTACTTTGACTTCATATGTTAGCATTGTGCTTAAAAGCATCATGGCTACGACTAAGTAGTCATATAATGGATTCAATGGAGTTGCTTTGACTCCTACAAAATAGTTGCAAGCTTAAGGTTGTTGATATTATAATCAAGTATATGTATAGCTATTTTGATTAGAAAATCTTCAATCCCAATGCTCATAAAAGTATCTTGATGAAAGGATGGGATTGCTTTAGTCTACTCCTTTCCAAGGTGCATCTTTTGAGTCTACAACTCCTTATTAGGAGATTGGATGTTTTGAATAGCACTAGACAACTGTAAGATGGTCACTTGGATTGTTAGTAAAAGAAGGTCAATTGAATCTCATGATCAGATGAAGATTACTTTAACCTTCACATGATGTGGCATTACGATTGTCAAACCTACTAGATGATCGCTTAGATCCTTCATGATTAAAATTGCTTCGATCTTTTAGGCATTGTTTGATGCATATTCAAGAGAAAATGCTTCTATTGAGTGACAACAACTATTGTAATGTGATCACTTATTATTCATAGATGAGATTGCTTTGATCTGGATTTTTTGAGAAGGTGTTACAGCTAATAAGTCTACTATGGAATCACTTTAATTCTTACAGCTAAGATAGCTTTGATTTTATGAATGATGTTGTAGAAATGGGCATTACCTTCCTTGTACTTGGAAGCGAATGCTTCTACTAAGTGACAACAGCTACTATGATGTGATTGCTTCAATCATTCATGGATGAGGTTACTTTAACCTCAAGTATTGCGAAAAAGGTGTTACGGCTACTAAGCCTACTGTGGTTTCGCTTTCGACTTACCACAGCTAAGATCGCTTCAATCTCATGAATAATGTTGTAGAAATGGGCATTACTTATCGTGTACTCAGGAGCCAATGCTTCTACTAAGTGATAAGAACTGCTATGACATGATCGCTTCGATCATTTACGAATGAGATTGTTTTGACCTTGATTTTGCAGAGAGGTGTTACAGTTGCCAAAGCTTGCTGTGAAATTGCTTCAACTCATTATAGCTGAGATCACTTTGATCTCATGATGATGTTGTAGACATAGGCATTGCCCATTGCATGCTTAGGAATGAATGCTTCAATTGAGTAACAGCAACTACCATGACATGATCGCTTCAATCATTAACGGATGAGGTTATTTTGCCCTTAATTTTGTGAAAAGGCATTAAGGTTTCCAAGCCTATTATAGAGTTGCTTCAACTCATCAAAGTTGAGATCGCTTCAATCTTATGATTTATGTCGTAGAAATGGACATTACCTGCTGCATACTCAAGAGCAGATGCTTTATTGAGTGATAGCAGCTATTATGGTATGATTGCTCCAATCATTTATGGATGAGGCTACTTTAACCTTGATTCTACATGAAGGCGTCTTGGCTACCAAGCTTATCGTGGAGTCACTTCAACTCATCGTGGCTAGGATCACTTTAATCTCAAGACCATAGAGCACTAGTTAGTAATACACATCAAATATATATGCTTGTGGGTTACATTGGCGATGTTAGCTACATTAGGCATTCTTTATAGAGATTATAAATAAGGGATGCCAAGCAGCAATCTTAGCTACACTTAGACTTGCTTAAATGTCAAGCACTATGGTAGGCTATGCCATTGTAGATGTAAGCAAACATTGGAGATGATTCTGGACTCTGATTATATCACATCTCATGTGAGAGCATCTAAGAGTAGCTTTATGTGTTAATATGTTACATCTCATGCCAAGATAGCAATGATAACTTCCATATTTATAATCAATAGATGACGACCTTAGATTAGTGAAACTTAACTTGTATTTGCAAGAACCCACATGTAAGCATACGTCGTCATGTAGACTTGCTTCAGGTACTTTCTCAAGATATTCCCTCATCATGCATGTTGAAGGAGTTGTGTACAATCAGGTCAAAGTTGGAAAGTAGATGTAGTGTTCATACATTAGATATGGAAGATAAACATCTTCTAAGTTGAAGTAAAAATGATGAATAAATTATCACCAATTCAGCTAGAGTTAATGACAAGGATGGACATTACACTTAGAAGAATGATACCTTTGAGCTACTTTCTTTGCTACTGTAGAAGCTAGGTTAATTGGAGTTGGGGGCAACAATAGCAATAGTTAATTGTTATGCTTCCTTCTCCTGTTGTACCTCTTCATATTTTACAAAGACTTGGTACATTGTTCTATTCTAAGTATCTTCTAATGTCATGGTAGTCGATGTAGATCTAAGATTTCGTAATCTCAACATGAACAAAGCACTTAGAGGTTATATGTTGACAATAATACAAGTAGAAGCTTCAATTTTGAGCTGGTACTGCATGAAGGCATTAAAATGAGAGGTTCAGATGTTCATTTGCATGACATGGGATGATTTGAAGCATTAACAAAGGTATCATTCTAATGAAGTCACAGACGCAATGTCTACCTCTTTACTTGGATTCAATCAATCATGTTGAGATAGATGTTTCGATCTTAAGGGTTTCCTCGGATGCCATTTTGGTCAAGAACTTCTCTTCCTTAGTAAAGTCACCATTTAAATGTATGGTAAGGTTATTGTTGATGATTGATCATGTGTGGTGTACATGATGCTAATCTTAAAGAAGCCTGGATTTGATGTTACTTAGGGGGATGATATTAGAGAGAGGCGTGGGAGGAGGAACATGTAAACTCGATATCTCATGATGTGTGCGTGTGATAATGGATCAAATTCAACTTTTATGAGAGTTCTTGATTCGTTCTTCATGATTTTGGTGTTTGATCTTTTGCTTAATTATTCCAGCCGAGTAATAGCGTTTCGTTGAATCTTGCTAATGCTTCGAACGTTGCAAACGAGGAGAAGAAGACTCATATATATAGATTTTGGCCCCTAATCTTAGTTATTGGATCAAGTTGAGATGGATGGATTAGATGAGTCATTGATGGAGCTGTTGGATAAACTCTTAATGATTGACAATTTCGATTCAAGCCTCAAACTCTAATATAATGAATGGGTATTAGGGATGGACTTGAGCCAGGTTAAGCCTAATTGCTTATAAAATGAGCCTATCTCCTTTTAAAATTAGCCTAAGGTTAATTTAAACCTTTTTAAAGGCATATGAAGTTTGAACAAGACCTAAAATGACTTAGAAGAGCCTTTTTGAGTTTACTTTTTCATGTGTGAGACAATTGAGTAAGGTCGAAATCGGGAAAATTGGTTCACAATCTTTATTTCGAGCCTATCAAGCCATGTCTCCTTAAGACATCCCTAATTAGGCATAGTTTTTTAGGCCCTATCACTAGCTTGTTAAATCTGTCCATGGCATTAAATTGGGCTAGAAGTCCAATTACTGAAAAAACCCTCTATAAGGACTAATAAGAATGGCAACGATAATGAGAAGATCGGCAGCGTTAGTAAGAAGATCAGGTGCATTGGATTTTGATTTAATTGAACATTTGAGATTCTAATAAAACTCCATGGGAAAGAGCTAATGCTAAAGGTCTGGGTTGATTAAAACCTATTGAATTTTTGTATTTCATAACATGTAAGCAAGTTTTAGAGATTTGAAAAATTACATTACAAACTTAGGTAATTGAAGCTTACCAAGACATATTCTTAGCTCATACTTGATCACTAGGTCCATAGGTCATTTATTATTCAGTAGGAGGAGCTAAGGTTGAGACAAAGTCACTCTTTAAGTGTAGGTTTTCAAAGTTTGGAACTTGAACCTTATTTGTAATGCATTGTAACTAATAGGGGATTTATACCCTTAGAACCAATAGGTTGTAAGGTACTTTATGAAACTTATAAATTATTCTATTATATTTTTATAATATTAATTTTGAGGGAGAAATTCCATAACTTGAAGCTATTAATATTTCCATAATATCTCATTCATTTGAATTGCACAAGGCACGCTCTCCATGAAATTAGCAAAGTAACAACCTAAAATCTACCTCATATAAGATCCTAAAAAAAAAAAAAAATTATGAAATAAAAGTGATAAAATAACATGTTTATAAAAAGACACGACCTCCTTAAATGGAGACAGTTTGTAATTTATTGAATATTTTAGTCCACTTGCTTAACATTAAAATAAGTTTAAACGTATAGTATTCGATAAAAAATATAATAGTAAAAGTAGGGTCGTTAATAGATAATGAGATATTTGGAGTAGAGAATAGTTCGATTGAGTGAAGTATTATATGGTATAGGTATTTTAGGATTACCGGTTCATTCATAATGATATCTATTAAAAATTGTCCATATTCCTCATTATGTAAAACCCAAAATTTGATTGTTGTTGTATCTGGAAAGATTAGTTGATTATGCTTGAGCTAAACCAGTTTTAGGCATATTAGCGTGACCTTATATCAAATGGCTAAACCAGTTTTAGGCATATTAGCGTGACCTTATATCAAATGTCAAGTATACATGGTGAGCTCGTCATGTCATTCTGGTTTGAGGACTTCGAATTAGTTCCCAACCAAGATGATATTGACTTTCCTGTAATTAAGTCGTCGAAATTTAAGGGAAAGATGTCTTATCAACTGAGAAAAAACTTAACAAAAAGAAAAAAAAAAAATGAAAACTGTTATTTTGAATGAACTTATTAAGCTAAATTTGCTGTCTTTTGATCATTTTGGACCCATATTCCTATATTGAATAAAGAGATTATTCTTTTCAGACTATACAATGGGTTTTTGTACTCTTTAATGTTATCAGAGACCTTAAAAATGTAACGTGGCTGCATATACAAAACAATATGTTGTGATTGGTTTATACTTTATAGGTTCAGGGCCTGAAAACCCAGAGATCACATGGGTTTGGC
Source organism: Lumnitzera racemosa (assembly GCA_024138005.1). Lineage (NCBI taxonomy): Eukaryota > Viridiplantae > Streptophyta > Magnoliopsida > Myrtales > Combretaceae > Lumnitzera > Lumnitzera racemosa. The sequence continues at coordinate 25,873,322 of JAMXBC010000008.1, forward strand.
AACGTAAACAAATAACTCAACTCGAGGTAAGCATGCGAAAGGGTTAATAGATGCTGGGTTAAAAAAAAAAAACAAAAATGTTATAGATAGGAAATGGATCCCTCAATTTTCATTTTATCAATTTCTTAAAATTCATGAATTAATAGTTAAGACCGTTCGAAAAAGAACTCAAACACAGAAGTAGACACAAAATTATTTGATTTCAATTGAAGAAAAAATTGCTAGAGATATTATCCATTTTGTTGACTTCCATCCAAAGGAGTACCAGGAGCTTTACACTTCCCATTGGCATTGGGAACAACCACCGCGACATCACCTCCACCGCCGCTGAGAGTCGACACGCTAGCACTTTGGTCGCCACCACAACAAATAAGTCTAAAACCGAATGAGCGCGAAATAAGCCGATAAACGCATGTGACAATCCAAAAGAACCACGGAAGGCAAATCAATGCCATACCAATGTATAGAAACATCGGCTCTGATTCAGAGAAAATCATGTATATCACGAGGAAAGCTCCACCAAAGATCGATGAGATCAATATAAAGCAAGAAACGAGCCATATGATTGCCCTGCCTGCCGTGGGATTTGCAACCGGCATTTTGTTGATTTATGAAGAAAAACTATAACACCAATGGAAGGAGGTCAAGATATTTCTTCAATCGTACCATCTATATTCATATCCGAGGTCGAGTTTTCAAATGAAATAAGACTATCTTTGAAGGATCCATTTCAAAATATATAATCAAAACCACTCCAGCATTAACGTGAGATCTTCCTAGCCAATTTAAAAAACAATCTATTGGAAATAAAAAAGGGGCTTGGAGAATAAAAGTTTCCTCACAAAAGAGGAGAAGAGGAAGAGGAAGGGAAGGAGAGAGAAAATGACAGAGCTGGGGAATAACCAAAATTGGTTTATTGTTTATGAGGGAGGTTTCGAGGATTCAATCACAAGCTAACACTATGAAATATTTCGGAACCGGTATATATATATATATAAAACAAACTATTTTTCTTTTTTCGGTAAGAAAAAAAAAAAAAACTAGTTTGTTAATGCCCACACAATGCAATATTAATAATTTTATGCAATTTTCTAATTTTTTTGTTGTAACCCATAGCTTTTCATAGTTAAAAGTTATTTCAATTATGTGTTAAAAGAGACGTGTCTTTTACACACAAAATGGAACTTAAGAAGGATTTGTAACCTTTCCATGACACTTAATATAAAATAGTACAATCTTTAGGACATAATGCCCCGTGTAATGCATGGATTTTGTTTTGATTAAAGTTTATTAAACAAAATAATAGATTTACTTAAGCACTACTAATATATATTCTATATTAATTTATATTACGTCTGATCTTGTTATTCATATAAAATATTAAATTATTTAAAAGAGTTAAAACTCTTCAAATCATAAAAATACAACATTATATCCTAAAGATTGTACTATTAAAATAACTTTTGATCTTGAAAAAGTCTAAGTTAGAATGAAAAATTAAAAATCTTACAAAATTATTAACAATGGAGTGGTATTTTTTGAAGAGCTGTGAATTGAAGTATGGATGGCGATCGTATTCCTTCATTGGTCACCAAAGTGCCCTTTCACCAAAAAACCATCAAAGCTAAAGTTGAAGAGAAACCGTGAAAAAGTACCGAAATTATATATTATTATGGATATCATACAAATATAGGAAGATTATATAATTTTTTATAAGACAATAATATGCAAGATATATTGATGTAATAAAATAACAATTCTCACACCATATTCTTAATAATTTACAAATATAAAATTTTAAAATGCTTCTGATGATAACGTGTATAGTGAAGTTATTATTTTCATTAATATGAATATGTATCATAAACCAATATTTAGATATAGCATGGGTAAACAATGATAAATTCAAACAGCATAAAAGTTTTAGAACTTTGTGTGCATATGGAGGAAGAAATATTATAAATGGTAAATTAAAAAGAAAAGTGTGTCCCATCTAGCCTTCGAAACCAAATAAAGATTCCAAGTCCAAAAACACATCTTTTTCAGTTTATTCAACTGTAATTATACAGTTGCCAAAAGAAGAGGAAAAGGGAAAAAAAAAAAAAAAAGAACCTACAAATACTCAACCAATTTTATAAACTTCTTTATCTCGTATGTACTTCAAAAAAGCACACTCTTCTCTCTCACTAGAAAATTAGCTACTCAAAATTGAAAGTAGCAAGAACATAGTTAGGCGTATTAGATTTGGAATAGATAAATGGAACATATCATTCTTAAGGGAATAGATTGCAATGTGATCAAATTGCAGTCTAGAAACCATCAACCTTATATGTGTTGGTAGAGTTTTAAAAAATTATCTGACTCCAAATACACTCACAGTCAATACGCCGCAGGTCACACAACGTCAATATTCAAACATTGGTTACAAAATGACAAAATTTTTATTTTTTTTTTTCTCATAAAAGGATAAAATTCATATAACCTCAAGAAAAACCAGATACAAAGTTGTTCAGTTCAAACTTATTATTGGTTGCTAACATGTTCAAGAAAGGAGAAGGGGTGAAAAGCCCCTCTAAGCCAGTAACTAGCCCCTTTTTAACTTGGAATTCAACCTAATCTGCACAGTTATAAGCCTTCCTATTAACCAAGGGAGGTGAAACAGAGTCAAAAACATGACAAAAAGAGAGGAGGTCATCCACATAGGTTTAAGAAACCAACAATAAGAAGAAGACATGACAATTAATAAGACGCTACGTAAAAAACAAACAAAACAAAATAAATTAAAGATAAGGAAGAAAAATTTAGAAATAGAAAGCCGAGAAACTCAGTTTCATGTTCTCATGGTACCTAATTAAATTTTTAGAAATAAATAGAAAAAAAAAACAAAATGAAACTTGAGAAACACAATTCAATCGAAATAAAGAACTAATTGCAAATTAAGTTATACACTTCAATTTCAATTCAACGTCAGGGGATAGATAAAGTTGAATCAAATAAATTTATAGTCAATAAATAAATTAGCTATACTGTTTTAAGATATTTATAGTGATAAAGAAGTCGCTAGAAAAATATCATAGAACAAAAAGGAACAAGTTAAGAACAAATAGACAAAATTGTAAATAAAGATAAAGAATTTAATTACCTATAAATTGAAGCACTAAGAAAGTTAAATCCATGATACATGGAATAGAACAATCATGGTTGAAATAAGAAAAAAATTGACTTCCAGGAGGGGAGAGTGAGGGAAGATGGTGGTTGGATTATAGTTGTTTCTGGGAAAAGAAAAAAAAAAGTGTAAAAAAGATGTGAGAGATAAAGAGTCACAATAGCACGCACAATTAATCACATCCTAAACACTACAAATATAGAAGCTTTCTCACAATTTAATAAAACAAGAAACCACTTGCTATGATGGGAAAGAGTAGAAACTCTAAGTATATAATGCCCACAGAAGTATCTAGAACTTAGGCCTTTTAAGATTTTTAATAGAAACTTAGTATTAATAATTTAGAAGGCTAAAAAATTGTTGTATTAGTTATCAGGATGACCCATTATTTATTTAGGTTTGACTCATTGGGTCAGGTGACAGGACGTAAGGAGTTCAAGGAGTTCAATCCATATTGGAATGATTTAAGGAGATTTGGTTTGGTGGGTCGGAACAGGGATCATTAGACCGGTCCATCTGTCTCCAACTTTTTTTAGGTAGGCTCATGTACTTATAAGAAAAACTATTGGCTTTGGGTTCATTAGCTAGCTCATTCTGGATAATTATGAATTAAGTAAGCCTCATCTTATCTGTTGATCACCTAAATGATCCGACGGATGCTACCGTACCCAAGAGCTTATAAATACTTAACATTTCTTCATCATTTGGAACACTTGAAGAGAGATTAGGAAAACGGTGTTCCATTGTGAAAACTTTGCTCTTTAAAATCAAATAGCATTCAGGTAAAGAATTGATCTACTTTGCTCAAGCTACAAGGTGAATGCCTGAAGTCCCCTAAGGCTACTTTATTTGTCACTTGTGCATTTAAGATACTGAGATTGCTTGTTCCTCTTATTTGCCTTATTCTCACCTAGTCATTCCTTTAGGTGACAGTTTCGCATCATTTCTTTGAAGCTATGTGTAGTACGCTACTCACACAGTATGCATGTGGCTACTTTAATCGAACTCCTACATCTACATTTTGGTAACTCCACTGGGGAAGAGTGATTGCAGAGACATGGCACTTCCTAGGAAGAAAACAACTAGTATGTTTGATACCATGTCTCAAGACCTCAACACTAATGTTGAGTGTACTAAGTAAAATCTACTCCCACCACTTGAGAATACTAGCCAGGACCATTCAATGCCTGTGGCTCTTCTAGATCCCATACAGATGATGCGGATAATGCAGGAAGTCACTAATGCTTTAAATCAGTTCATGGCTATGTTCTAACTCATTCTTACTGGGATGGTTGCCATCACTGTTGTGCAACAAGGTATAGCTTTGCCAAACCTTAGGTTTGTTGCATAGCTAAGTGTTACTACCTTAGCTTAACCAATTAATCCTCTAGCCATTGAGGAGGATCTCCATCAAGGAGGAGGGGATGAAGCCCTCTTGCTAGAACTTGCACGACAACCAACTCTTGCACTAGAGAATGTAAGAGTCCATTTAGGCGGCTCTTCATCTTCATGGGTGCTTGCTCCTTCATCCAATCCTACCATTTCAATCTTAGGAGGATTTACTTTTCATTCCAATCTAGCCTTTGCTCTATTACCTGCGTCCATAGCTTCTGTTCCAAAGACTTCCTTTATAACAAATGAAGACTTAGACGTTTATATTAGAGAAATACAAGCTAGGTCGTCTATGGGAGTATAAGAGTTGAAGCTCTCATATCACTAACGCATTACAGCAAAGCCATATCCCTAACGCTTTACAGCAAAGCCATATCCTAAGGACTATGTAAGTCCTAAATTCTTGTTGTTCAATGGGAAAAAAGGAAGTGTGAAGAAACGCCTCTTGAAATTTATTGAAACATTGGAGCCTTCTAGGCTTGATGATGACCTAAAGCTTAGAGAATTCTTTAAATCACTAATGGAGAAGGCTTACACTTGGTATGTTAACCTCTCATCGGGATCCGTTGATTCATAAGAAACTATGTGTAAGCTTTTCTTGGAGAAATTTTTCTCTACTCAGGAGCAAGCCATGATTACAGATATAGGAAGAATATGACAAAACCAGGAGGAAGATCTAATGGATTATATAGAAGACTTTAGAGAACGTAATCTAGACATTGAAGATATTTGTGATGAAAGAGAACTAGTGAAAATCTGTATCCAAGGGATGTTCTCTGAATATGCTCTCACCTAGAGAACCTTTCCCTGTATTCTTTTGCTACACTTGTTGAGAATGTACGAAGGATAGACAACTCTGTTATGAGGCAACGGAAAGAAAGTAGTAACCTTGACAAACGAATAGCATTCGTGTCCTTGACTGGGAGTGAGGACTTTAATTCTAATAAGAGACCTAAGAAAGATATAGAAACTCTTCCGTTTTCATACCTAATGAGCAAGGTATATGCTATCCTTGACCGTTAGCTGAAGGATGAAGCTATCAAGTTGCCAAGAATTAAGTTCCAACCTATAGAGAACGAAAGAAGAAATCCCAAATATTGTCAATTTCATAGAAAGGTAAATCATTGTACTAAGGATTGCCGAAGCTTAAGAAAGATATTTCATGAAAGAATTCAAAATGGGGAGCTTATCATCAAAGATAACGACATTTGCAACAACCCACTTCTAAGCTATGATACTTATGTGATAGCATGTGAGTGCTTTGAAAGTGATTAATGATTCGTTAGGTATTGAAAAAAAAAAAGGTTCAAGCTATGGCATTGCTTTTGTAAATAAAGAATAAATTTCACTACTCAATAATAAAACTTTTATCATGTTACTGATCTTTGTATATTATATCTTATTCTCTTAAACTTAGGCAATGTCTTAGCATCTCGGCTCCTACGCCTCAAGCCTAGACAACGCCTAGGCATCTTGGCTCGCATGCCTAAAGCTTAAGTAACGCCTTAGAATCTCGGCTCCCACGCTTCAAGCCCAGGTAGTGCCTTAGCATTTCAACTCCCACGCCTTAAGCTTAGGTAGTGCCTTGGCATCTTGGCTCTTACACTTAAAGCCTAGGTGACGCGCTGGCATCTTAGCTTCTATGCCTTAAGCTTAGGCAATGTCTTAGCATCTTGGCTCTTACGCCTCAAGCTTAGGAAACGCCTTGGCATCTCAGCTTCTATGCTTCAAGTTGAGGTGATGTTCTGGCATCTTTGCCTTTACGCTTTAAGCCTAGGCAATGCCCTAGCATCTCGGCTTGCATGCCTTAAGCCCAGGTGATACGCTGGCATTTCGACTCTCATGTTTGAAGCCTAGGCAATGCTTGGCATTTTTGCTTCCATACCTTACGTCTAAGTGACGCCCTTGCATCTTGGCCTCTATGCCTTAAGCCTAAGGCAATGCTTTGACATCTGATACTTATGCAAGAACTATTCAAGTAGTGATGTATTGATAGATCTTAGCTTACTATGCTTTCATCTTACTCGTGTGAGAACTGCAATTGAGTGAAAGTAGTGATGGTAGCAAAGATCTTAGTCTTCTTCAAGAAAAGCTATATGCTATAGCTTTATGGTGATATGATCCACTTGTGTACCCTTCCAAGTTGTATACGAAGGAAAACAAGGGATAAAAGAAAGCCAACTCTTTCTTGATTCTAAAATCAAAACATTGACATAATGATGTTGATCCTACAGTCTTGCTAAGATTTGTTGTAGAACAAGCTTGCAGTGTATGAACCTTATTAGGGCTTGCCGTGTACGAATCTTGTTATGCTTAATGCTTACTAGGACCTGCTTTATTCAAGGACTACTAAGCAAGATGCTCACTGTGCTTGAAGCTTGCTAGGGCTTGCTACACTTAAGGTTTTCTTACTTAGGGCTCCTCTATGTAAAGGTTGATGTTCTTGAGGCATGCTTGCTTAAGGCATACTGCATTTGAAGCTTGTAGGGCTTGTTGTGCTTGAAGCTTGCTTGTAGAAGGTAGCTCCTTACAAGAAGAACTAGCTAGCCTATGCTAATTCCTGAAGTAAATTTTTAAGGTTGACTAGGGGTGATTAATTATGACACTGTTCATACTTGCAAAGATGGAAAAAGAGCATATAAAGATACTTACTCTTTCTCATGACTTGGGCCTAAAACCTGAGGCTTGTCCTTCCTTCGCTCCTTAATGAAGTATGCGAGTCAAGAAGTAAAACATAGCTTCTTCTTCTTAGTGCAGGTAGCTTGCAAAGCACCCATTAGTGATGTTTGAAAACTGTGCTCTTTATGAGAGGATGTTGTGCCAGTAAGGTCCGCTTGTCTCAAGCTACGCAGATTCAATAATACAGTTATGTATGTTATGTTGGAGTTATCTCCCCCCATGAAGTGATAAATGTGTAGGTTTGAATACTCTAACGCGAGATGATTGCCCACCATTCTTCCATTCCACTCGTTTGTAGGAATTGTAACTGAGTAGAAGTGGCAATAGCACAAAGGACTTTAGCCTTATTTAGTAAAGTTATGTATTTTGGTTTCTTAGCATATATTGCAAAGAATAAGAATTGGGTGTTGGAAAGAGGTAGCTCCCTCCTCTTATTTCTAAAGCACAACATTGAATCTCCCTTAATGGTGTCTCTAGAACCAGCACGAGGCTTGTGCTTGATAAACTGGAGACTCCCATTAATGGAAGATGTTGCACATGCTTTTTAGCCCTTAGCTTTGTCCCAGAACGTATCTTCAGAGATAGTCTCATCCAACCACTTATCCCGAGGACACGGGATGGGTAGTGGACATTTATCTTGATGCACTAGTAGGTCCTTCATTTTTTCTACTTCTATGGTTTAACTTGCATTGATCTTCATCTCTTTTCCTACGAGAACACAAAATTAATATATTCTTCAAGTCAAGAAATCAATACTCAACAAGTTTCTTTAACAATAAAGGAAGGCTTATTATTTAGCCTCATTGGAGCTATTTAAATATATATTAAAATAATAATAATAAAATAAAATAGAAGGTACATTTTTTTATATTAATTTTTTATAGATATTTATACCTTACTTATCAATTTATATGACACCTTAGTATTATTAATTTTTTTTTCTTTCGTCATTCATAATTTTATGGAACATTTACTAATTTATTGAAACCAGGATACTTTGAAAGTTAAAAAATCATGCCTACATCCAGGTAAAAGTTAAGAAAAGTTTTTTTTTTACTTTCCCATTTTTTCTTATCCCCTTAATGATTGTACGAAATCCAGTGACAATCAACTTTTATAATGGAATCTATGTTCTTACCCATTTTACTATCTTTCAGCTGTATGCTTCTTTTGGATAAAGTTCTGTTGTTTCTCAAGTTAGTATTTATATTTGTAAATAGTGATCTATTCAATTTATTATTATATTGTAAAATATGGCTTGACGGGAGAGAAAAGTAGATATTGATTAAAAAAAATAAAAAAAATAAAAAGGGGCTGATCAAGGAATGTTACATAATAAATCTAATAGAATTCATGCAATAGGTCAATTACAAGTGGTTTGTTAAAGCATCTTTATCTTATGTCAAATTCGATGTTTCATAATATATATATTTAAAAGGAAAAGGGAGGAAGATAGTATGATAATACATAAGGGATGAAATATTCTACATGGAGATATTCGTTACAAGGGTAAGAAGTATTTAACCATGTTTTAGAGTATGAATATAAAGGGAATCTAATTTAGGAAGGAGATGTTATATATATATATATATATATCGATCCAGATAGCATCTTTTAATTCATGGAATATATGGAAAGATGGTACTTTTCAATTAAAGAAATTATGGAAAACATGTGCAGGTCATATGGTTTTGAAAATATTACAGGACTGAAGTTTGCTTTCTAAAAGAAATTGACGATTCTCGTACAAAGGATATATCATGGCAAAGAATCTATCATTTAAAAAAAAAAAATAATAATCATAAGAAAGAAAGAAAGAAAATACCTTTTATGATGATTGATAATTGTCAAGATCGTCTTGGTTGATGATGTGCACATTACGTTCTTGTGAGAAAAATCATGAAAGCTATAAGTTATGGGTTAAAACAAGTAATTAAAAGAAAATGGAAAAGTCAAAGAAAAATGGAAGAGAAGAAATATTGCACCTTGTTTTTTGTCGTTGACTTCCTATTGTTGATTTTTTTTTTTTTTTTTTGGTTTCCACCAATCTATAAAAATGTAGCAGTAGGTAAGTTAGAACAAGTAATGTCTTACCTTGTTAATATTAAGATTTAACGATTGGCTGTGAACATGTATAAATACATGTTGCCGCCAATGTGATTGTATTGTACAAGGATAAGTTTTGGAGATTTAAGTGAGATTTAATATATTTAAATGGTTTTGTTGATATTTGGTTTTGAAGATAAGATATTCTAAGAATATTATTTGTTGCTATGGAAAAGATTTAAAGGAGATTTCATGTATTGTGGGGGGGGAGTAGAAAATATTAGATGGTGTTTTCCTTTGCTGCACGGTTTTCTTTTAATCTGAGCATAGATATATAGAAATATGGATGTTTTACAAAATAATAATAAATAAATAAATAAATACCATACCATATCGTCGGGGCGTTACCCTCACACCTCCACGCTGTCCCTATACAGGGTAATGTAACTTTTGCAATCTTTGTTACCAATGTAAATGAGACACACATTATTAGACAAATCAATCTTATGGGAGCAATAAGTCAATAGTATAATACTAGCATATCATGTTTAACTTGTTAGTGATAAAAAAAAAAGTATCAATTTCTTAGATATTGGAAGTAATCAAGCAAAGTAAAGTCAATATTCAGTGCGTCTACATAACAGTTGAAGAAACAACTTCTAGAAATGCCTAAAACCCCCTTGAATGTATCTAAGAAACTTTTGGTCAGGGGGTAAAATGTAGAGGGCTAAAAAATTGTTATATTAGCTATTAGGATGAGCTAATTATTTATTTAGGCTTAACTCTTTAGGCTAAGTGATAGGACCTAAGGAGTTCAGTTCGTATTGGGATGATTTAGAGAGATTTGGCTTGGTAGGCTCGAAACAGGGATCGTTGGACTGGTCCGTTCGTCTCCAACCTTTCTTAAGCAGGCTCATGTACTTACAAGGAAAGCTACTGGCTTTAGGCCCATTAGCTAGCTCACTTTGGATAACCATGAATTAAGTAAGCTCCATCTCATTCATTGATTACCTAGATGATTTGATAGATGCTACCATACCTAAAAGCCTATTAATACCCAGCATTTCCTCATCATTTGGAACACCTGAAGAGAGATTAGAAAAATGGTGTTTCATTATGAAAACTCTGCTCTCTAAGATCAAATAGCGTTCGAGTAAAGAATTGATCTTATTCGCTCAAGCTACAAGGTAAACGCTTGAGGTCCCCTAAGGTTACCTTGTTTGTCATCTCTTGAGGTGATAATCTCGCAACATTTCTTTGAAACTATGTATAGTACGCTACTCACGTAACATGCACATGACTACTTCATTCGAACCCCTACATCTACAAATAGTAATAGAAAACAATAAAAAGAAAATAAATTAGGAAAACTTTAATAATCACAGCTACAAAATCAAGAAAATCCAAAGTAAATAATCAATAGCTAAAACCCTAAAAACATAATTTGATTAGAATTTTAAGAAAATACATTATAAAATCAAGAATGAATGTATAAGGTCTATAAAATTGAAAATAAATTATAGAATTAGTTCAAGTATTGCTTATAAACTCTAAAGCACTAATAAGTGCTAGTAGTACTTATAATATATGTGTAAACTTAACAATGTCAAATATATGAAATATTAATTGGAAAACAATTAAGTAAATAATTAAATGCATCGACAAGGATAAGATACTTGGAAATCCTTAGAAAAATATCATCAACAAAACTATATAAACATTTGTCTTCTATACCACGTGGGACAATAATACTAATCACTATTTGTTTAATTCATTGTAAAAGTTCCATACGCAAAAGTAATAGAAAGTATACCGATTAATTAAATTATTATGCTAGTATAATTCCTACTATAATTATCTTATAGCATAAAAGATGAAAGACAAAGCTCAGGAAATCCTAATTAAGCTATTGTTAAATATAATATTGAATAAGATATAGTTTTTAACTTTAGATATGAAATTCTAAAAATAAATAAAAAGCAATTCAATTTTCAATTGCTTTTCATAATGACCATCTATGAAATATAAGTATTGTTTCTCTTTTACTAAAATCTTAAAAGCAAAAGTAGATAAGTGAACTTATGCATAATTTGAATTATAAGTAATTACAATGCAAAGGGAAAAAAAGATTTATATACTTTAAATTTCAATTGAAAAGTTGCAACAACCTCCCCTTTTTTTTTTTTTTTTGGAATCAAGTAATCTCTAAAGATGCAACTTTTTATTATAGTTCATGAATTTAGATACACACATACACATACTCATTTATAATAATTTAAGATGAGAAATAAGGTAGAAATATAACTAAAAACTTTTTAAACCATGATATATATTTTTTCCATAAAGTAGAAATATTCTTTCTTTTTTTCAGTTAAATTATAACAATGACATATCATACTTTTTTTTTTAAAAAAAAAATGAAAGATTGTATTTTATAAATGACAATTAAATTTCCTTGATTATTTGATGCAAGGAGATTTTAAACACAATTGGTCAATTAGAAAAAAAGATACAAATATGGTACTAGATAATTAGACACTCTATAAGCTCTCATACCTTCAAAGGAGATATGTTGTATGTACCAAAATTCTTCACACACTTACCACTTACCACTTACAAAAGAGTATATATTTAGAATTAAACTAAATGGTGACTAAAAAAATCAGAATGCAAGTATTATAATGATTATGAAAAATTGTAGACATGTTAATATGAGCTTGACAATTCAATAGTACATAAGCAAAAGTGCTTCTAAGATTTCATGGTAGTGATGTTTTGGTTGAGGTTTTGAGAAAGTGAATGATAAGTTAATTAACCAAAAAAAAAAAAGGTTTAGATAAGATACTGATAGGACAAAATGAGGTGAGATGTAAGTTAGTATGCAAAGGAAAGGCACTATGAAAATTATAGTTATAATGAGAAATTGCCATTTTGGTAGAGGATTTTTAGGTTATTGCAGTTTAACTATAGAAAGATACCATTTAAGCATTTGTTATTTTTTTTTACCATAATAACCATGACCTCATAATGATCCATTAAAGATTATTGAGTATTTAAGGTTGATTGGTAAAATTAAAAATCAAATAATTAATGTTTCAAGAGAAATTTGAGCAATAGGAAAAAGATGAGCCTCTTGTAGGAAGACAAAGAAAAACCCTAGACTCCAATTTAATTGAAAATTTTGGATCTTAGAAAAACCTTACAAGAACCTTAGACTTTAACGTTAGTCCTTTATTTTAATTGGTTGAAAGTTAAATCCCTATTGAATTTACCTTAAAAATTTGAGCTCCTTTAGTGTATTTTTTTTTTCTTTTTAGTACTCTCTAAATACCCTAAACTTGATGGTATTTATTTTTTCTCATGCATAGTTGGTGTAATCACTTGCTAGTATCAATAGAAAACATAAGCAAGATATAATTGATGAAATCAAATTAATAAAAGAATCTCACGCAATAAAGGAAAACAAAACATTAAAAAAGAAACTAAATGTAAGAGGTCCCACAAGATCAAGCACGCTTAATCACATCTCAAACACTATAAATAATCCTTAGAGCCTCTCTCACAATTTAGTCTAGCAAAAAGCTACTACTATAGAAGGAGAGAGGACAAACTCTAAGGATATACTACCTAAATAAGTATATAATACTTAAGCCTTTTTGGATTCTTAATAGAAACATAGAAATAGGATTGGTAGTTATAAACACCTTAGTTTTAACCATTTTGAAAATATATATTTGCTAGATGTTGAAATGCCCCACTTAGTTTAGTGATTTAGTTAAATAGTAAAATCCCTTACGTTAATATTGTTGGAAATAAAAAATAAGGTCCCAACTTGATTATTTTTGAAATCCTTATTTTAAATATTTTCTACTTTATTTTACGTATAGAATATAGCAATTTTTATTAATACTTTTCATTACGATATTATTTTTATAAAAGTTTATTACCTCATGTTATGTATGTGTATATATATATGTGTGTATATATATATGTATGTATTCATATGCCTATTTAATTCTTAAATTTCTTTTTAATCATCACTTTATATCCTAAAAGCTTTTAGAATCTACTCTAAAACCCTACCTTAAACCCTATCATTTTTTTTTCCCCAGCCATAATCGTCCTTCTTTCTCTTAGCTCTTACTGTCTCTCTCTTGACATTTCATTTCTTTTTTCTTTCAGACAACCCCCCCCCCCCCCCCCCCCCCCCCTTCTTAATCATTGCTAACCTTACCCCCTTTAATTCCCTGCATTCTTCTCTCTCGCCCCCCTTCCTTCACTCTTCCCTAACCCTAATGCATTGGACCTTACCCCCTGCAAATCCCTATCCCTTACAGTTCCCGCCCCATTGCCTCCCTCTTCCCCTCCAACCCAACTCTCTCCCTCTTTTCTCAATTAATTCCTTGAACCTACCCCTTGTCCCAATCATCTTGCCGGCCCCACCATCATTCCTCTTCCCTATTGCCTCCTTCAATTCGTTTTGTTTCTTAAACCCATTTCACTCATTCTTAGTCCTGACTTCACCTTGCCTAGCCACCATTTCTTTCCCCAACCAATAAAACAAATTCACCAATCGAACTTCGGCAATTATAATTTCTTAACATTTCGAGCTTCATTTCTTTGACATTCGTAAAGTCTATTCGACTTCCTCTTCTTTCCACTCCGATCATTGTTTTGAGCTTATTTTGGTAATCATCATTAATTAATTATTTTAGTATATTGTTTTGTGAATTATAATTTTGTATTATTTTTATTGTTAGGTTCTTGTTTGTGCCATCTGATGATTTTCTTTTCAATTTAAATTCGCTAGTCATTTCGATTTCATTATTTGGTACCATACTCATAGTGTATTATCTTATTATTATTTTCGTTGTTAGTGTTGAATTATGTATGGTTAATATTCGATTATTGCTAATAAATTATTTGATTATCATGTTATATAGAATTATTGTATATAAAAGTTACCATTATTATTAAATATATTTTATCGTATTTTGAAATATTAGTTATAAATATATATGTTGGGGCTAAATTTCTGTTTCTATCATATGTACACTGGGTCACTATTTTTTGCTTAATTATAGGATTATGTTAATGATTGTATTATTTATATAAAAGTCCTAAGTATCGATTTGGTGTACTAAATACTAGATTATTGTTAGTATGTCTTATTTCGATATCAACGAAATTCCGATCCTAGTATTTTCATCACCTTAGTATTATGAATATATAGTATAATATATTATTTGTAAAGTATGTTTGTTTTGGATTCCGATTATTAATATGTCCTTCCCTACATATTTCTACGAACTATAATATTTTTCGATTAAGTACGTATTCATTAATTTCTATATCGATTAGTAAATCAATAATATTATATATAAATATGTTAACTTGTTACTTTATCGTATTACATATTTATATTATCTTCCATTTCCAGTATTGATTTATGATTAGATTTGATTAATTTCTTTTAGGATCTTGATTGGTTAAATTATAGGTTTATAGATAACTCATAAGTAGAACTTAGTCATATGGTGCTTGAAAGTTAACATGTTACTTGTTTTTCAAATAGATTTATGCTGGTTATTAAGTTCCTTCCTTGTTGGTTGGTTCGATCTTTTTCATACGAAACTTAAAGTTGTGGATTCTAATTAACTATCAGGTTGATAGATTTAGGTTCCATGGTTGGTCTGAACTTTGTATTTGGTTCAGATTCGGCTTTCCAAGTACGTGGTGCTTATTTGTGTGGACGTGCTTGATAGGACTTAGAATATAATTGGAATAATTTATATTCGACTTAATTGACCTTGACTACCGGTTGTGATTGACCTGCTCGCTCTAGAGGCTTGCAGTGATAGTTCCTTAAAGGAGCAATCGTTGATCATATGTGAGGATTCCCTAGTAGACTCGTATAAGGAATGACGTAGCTAAAATATTAGGTTTTTGGTCTTTGAACTTTTGGCGTTAAGGACTTAAAAGAAAATGTATATTTATATCTGTTTATATATATGGACGAGGACCATAGTGTGGCGGGGTCATGAGAACCCCCGTGTTGTTTGCTGGCTTAAGTTAAAGATAATTAAACTATTGTTTTTTATATTTGTTATAGTTGCATTATATGCATGTGTTTTGGGCTTGGCATCCATGTGTGATTATATACCCATACTGGGTTTTTGCTCATCTTCTTCTTCTTCTTTTTTTTTTTTTTTTTTTTATAGCTATATGTTGATTTGATAAATTTACAAGTATGGAAATTGTTATCACTGGATTGGGAAAGAGAGGTGATTAGCTCTGTATGTCGTAGAAGATCAAGATCTAGTCATTTAGTTTGTTTGAGGTTAGAGTGATTCTCCTGTAAGATACTCAAATAGATGTATTTGAAGAATTATTATTTTGTACTTGATAAGTAGTTATTACCAATGATTTTGGAGAATGTAGTTAGTTTTAGAGTCTTAACGTGTTCCTGAATGGCAATGACTCATGGCTGGTTGTGGCGCCCTTTGGTTTTGGAGCGTTACAGATGTATGGTGATTTGCAAATATATTTTAGTTGAATAAGTGGCCTTTAGTAGCTGTGATTTTCTCTTGATGTACTATAGCATTTGACTTATTTATTCACATGTAGATTTAGGAAGTTTAGTTAGTTATAATACTGTTATACAGTTAGAATTAATACAGTTGGATAGTTAGTTCATAAGTAGTTACACTTAGTTAGTATAAATAGACATATTGAGTAGCACAATAGTTACTTTTCATTTCCTTATACTTTTCATATTCAATAGTTAATACAATTCTCTTTGTTTATGAGTTTTCATTATAGATTTGTATGCTTATACTTGTGATTTAAGGAAATTATGAATAGGAGGTTAAGAAGGATTCTAAATCCACATGGCATCAAAGCAAATTCGCTTGGGTATTAACCTTTGTTCATGTGATCAATAAGTAATTTTTCCGATTGTTCTCTTATGGCGTTAATTGAATAAAATTCTTTGGATCCTTTTTATGTCTCTAGCTTAGATAATCTTGACATGATGTTAGGAAATGTAGTAGTCAATGGTAATAATTTTATAGCTTGGAGCAGATCTATTAAGCTAGGTTTAGGAGCTAAACTAAAACTTGGTTTCATTGATGGATAGATTGTAAAGCCTAGGGATGACTCTCTAGATTTGGTTAAATGGCTCAAATGTGACTATATGGTGTGATCTTGGCTTTTAAACTCTATGAATGTGGAAATGTCACCAAATTATTTATATGTTTAATCTGCTTGTGAGCTTTGGGGAGAGATAGAGAAACAATATGGACACACAAATGGTCCAATGGTTTATCAATTGCAACAACGAATTTGTAGCTTGAAACAAGGTAACGTATCTATTTCTTATTACAATAAGCTTAAGAAGGTTTGAGATGAGTTACAAGTACTTAGGCATTATTTAGAGTGTACTTGTGATAGATTAGCCTATTGTACTTGTGATGTGAGACCAAGAATTGTTGAATTTGAATCTAAATAGAAGCTTGAACAGTTTCTCATGGGATTAACAGATGGTTTTGAACATGTCAGGAGTCAAATTTTAGGAATGGAGCCATTGCCTTCTATTAACTACGTGTTTTATCTAATGTAGTAAGTTGAGACTCAACGACACATTACTAATGGTTTTGCTACTGATATTGATGCTTTGGTGATGCTTTGGTCTATTTATCAAGTAAAGATCTAGTGGACAGGATGAAAGCTAAGTCTATAGGAACCAAGGTATATTGTCAACATTGCAAATCTGAGGGTCACTCAATTGAGACAGGCTTCCAAATTATAGGATATCCGGATTGGTACAAAGGCAAAAGAATTATAAAGAGGAATAGAAATCATAGTTCTGCACACATGTTATTCAAAGATAAAAGAGGTGATTCAAATTTTGAAACTCCTTTTGAACAAGCATTAACAACTTCAGATGTTTATGATGATAATACAAGTGCAACACTTGATCAGGAGGCTCTAATTCATAAAGTTTGTCAAGAGATAGTGCGTATGTTCAAGAACAAAGGAGTAATGGAGGATCATAATACTATAGCTATTAACATGATTAAGGCCATAGGTAAGTTTCATTCATTTGAAATAGTTTCTTCATAACATAGTTGTTTGGCAACAACCGGTATAGGTATAAATACATGAATAATAGACACAGAAGCAACTGATCATATGACTCCTTATTCAAATTTGTCCATACAAAAATAGTGTCTATCTAAACCTATACTAATTAGATTACTAGATGGCATTTATAAATCTATTAGCATGATTGGTGCTATTAGGATCTTAAAAAATTTAGAGCTGTATGATGTGTTTCTCGTACCTGGTTTTACACATAACTTGTTATCTGTCAATAAGCTTTTAAGGGATCAAGGATTTGTGGCAACATTTACTAACAACACTTGCATCTTTTAGGACCAAAAGAATAAATTTGTAGCTTTAGTTGAGGTTGTAAATGGAGTTTATATTATGGAATCTCAAGTAGTTTTAGATAGCCCTTTATGTGTGGTAGCTATTTTAAGTTGTAATAAAGCAAGTGCTGATCAGTATCAGCTTATTCATTTTAGGCTAGGGCATATATCTTTTGAACAACTTCATTAGTGAGGAATTTGTGATGTACTTCGTTTTGCTAAATTGTGTTGTGTTTGCAAATTTCTAAGATTTATAGGGTTGCCTTTCCTTGAACTGTCTCTCATTCTCAATCTGTTTTTGATATCATACATGAAGACTTATGGGGACCATATAGATTGACTTCCTTGACAAGTGCAAACTATTTCCTAATTGTCTTAGATGTTTTTAGTAGAAGCACTTAAACTTTCATGTTAAGCAATAAAGCACAAGTTTGTTCTACTTTAGAAAAATTCTTCAAATATGTTCAAACAAAATTTCATGCTATTAAAAAAATGATACGAATTGAAAATGGATTTGAATTTGTTTCTCATGATTGTAAGTTTTTGTTGAAGAGTTTGGTATAGTACATTAAAGGAGTTTAATATATTCTCCTCAACAAAACGACTGTGTTGAATGAAAACATAGGCATTTACCAACTTTTAGGACAAGTTAGTAATAGGATGCCATCTTCCTTATTAAATTAGAAAACCCCTTATGAAGTTCTTTTTCAATAAAAACTAGATTTTAATCATCTTAAGACAATACAATGTCTTTGCTTTGTCTCTTACTAATTTGTACCATTTAATAAACTTGAAGCAAGAGGTTTGAAATGTATCTTTTTAGGATATTTGCAAGGCCAAAAAGGGTACAAAATATTTGATCCCATTTCTAAAAGGATATTTGGCAGCAGAGATGTGAAATTTTATGAGTAAATATTTCCTTTTAAAGAGGGGTTGAATAAGCCTTTGTCTAAACTATCTACATCTATCAATCCTATTCATTTCATGTTACATTTTCTTTGGATGATCTTCATAATTCAATATCGTCATGATTAGATTCTCCCATTGATGTTACTAATATTCTAGTAGATAACAGTTAGTGTGGTGCTCATTGTTCTAATCGCATCAGACAACCACCTAAGTGGTTGGATGATTACGTTCATTCTATTCACTATCTACATAAGCATACACATTTGTCTAACAATCAATTTGTGCTTTCTAGTTTTTCTACCAATTTTCCTTTGTTTATTGATCACAATTTTCGAAATTACCCTACTGACTATATTGCTTCTTTAGCTAATGTCTTTGTTGTTCTTGAACCTTGTTCTTACTTAGAAACTATTAAGCATGATGACTGGATAAAGGCAATGAATTATTAGATGCTTTAGAGAAAAATGATGCTTGCGAGCTTACATATTTACCTAAGGGGAAGAAAGCTATAGGGAACAGGTAGGTTTACAAAGTTAAGTTTAGATAAGATGGTTCAGTCGAAAGATATAAGGCGCTCTTAGTTGCTAAGGGATTTACTTTGAAAGTAAGGGAAGACTATACAAAAACATTCTCTCCAGTAGCTAAGCTAAGTTTAGTAAGAATTTTCATTGCGGTTGCTGTAGCAATAAGATGGCCATTGTACCAAATAGATATAAAAAATGCCTTTCTTCATAGGCATTTAGTTGAGGAAATTTATGTGCACCCTCCTTTAGGTTATACTAAGGCTTAACCTAATTAGGTTTGTAAGCTCAAGAAATCGCTCTATGGCTTGAAGCAAGCTTCTCATAAATGGAATTTAGAAATTTCTCAATTCTTGATCAAGCAAGGTTTCAAATAGTCTCAATGTGACTACTCTTTGTTTGTAAGAAATGACCCTGATGGATTTCTTACTATTTTGCTTTATGTAGATGATATGCTAATCAGTGGTACTAATGATTCTTCTATTTTAGCTTTACAAGATGCATTATATTTAGAATTCACAATTAAATATCTTGGCCATGCCAGATTCTTTCTCGGCTTAGAGTTATGTTGAACTTTGTCAGGTTTGTTACTTAATCTAAGAAAGTATCTTCTTGATGTTCTTTTAGCTGTAGGACTTACCGGTGCAAAACTAGTTTCTACTCCAATGCAACCTGGCATCAAGTTTGATGCAACTTCAGGGGGCTTACTTGACAATCCATCCTTTTATTGCCGTCTTGTAGGCAGATTGCTTTTTTTAACTTTAGCATGACCTCATATTGTGTTTGTAGTTCATCATTTTAGCTAATTTCTGGTTGTTCTACGTACTCCTCATCTGCAAGGAGTTTTTCATCTTTTGACGTATTTGAAAGACACTTCTTCTTTAGGATTATATTATCCATCTACTAATTCTTTGTCTTTTCTAGGATATTGGAATAGTGATTGGACCTCATATCTAGTTGATTGTAAGTTTGTAAGTAGCTTCTGTGTATTTAACGTCCAGTTTAGAAGTTGCATACAGAAGCTTAACTTTTGTGACCAAAGAGCTACTCTGGGTGTCATATGTTTTGCAAGATCATAGGTTGTTGTTCCTTTGCCATTATACTTTGTTGTGACAACTGTTTAGCTTAACTCATTGCCTACAATGCATGCCTTCACAATCACACCAAACATGTTTTTATTGATGTTCATTTCACTAAGGATCATGTTCAAGCTAGCAATTTGAAGATTCTTCATGTTCCTTCTAAATTGCAATTGGTTGCTTCTCTTACCAAATCTATTTCCAGCTCTACACTTTAAGTTGAGTCTTCGAGAATCTCCAACTTGAGAAAAGGAGGGGGGCAGGGTGGGAGGTGGGATGTAATTATCTATATTTACTTGATGTATGGTGATTAGTAAATATATTTTAGTCCAACAAGTAGTCTTTAGCAGTTGTGATTTTCTCTTGATGTACTATAGCATTCGACTTATTTATTGATGTGTAGATTTAGGAAGTTTAGTTAGTTATAATTCTGTTATATAATTGGAATTAATAAAGTTGGATAGTTAGTTCATAAGCAGTTACACTTAGCTAGTATAAATAGGCATATTGAGTAACACAACAGTCACTTTTCATTTCCCTATACTTTTCGTATTCAATAGATATTATGATTCTATTTGTTTCAGAGTTTTCATTATAGATTCGTATGCATATATTTGTGATTCAAGGAAATTACGAATAGGAGATTAGGAAGGATTCTAAATCTACACATTTCTATTCTTCTTTTAGCTTAGGAACCCCAATTTTTTGGAAAAGGCCAACAAGGTGAAAAATATAAAAGATTATTGAAAATGTAAAAAATATTGAAAAATGATAAAAATAATTGAAAATTAAAAATAAAAAAAATAAAATAGGGGAAAGAAAATAAAAAAAAGAAGAAAACCAAAAAATCTAAAAAAAAAAAATTAAAAATCATAAAAAGTGTTGCATAATGGTTCATTTAGGTTATTTTGGGGTACAAATAATTTTTTAGGGTCAATGGAATTTTTCAAGTCAAAAGAGGCATATACAATTTGATAAAATTGGAGTTTACTTATAAAAAATGAGTGTTTTATTGAAAATCAATTTCTCAAATAAGGCTTGACTTGCTCATTTTAAAATATTTAAGAGTAGACAATTTAAGTTGATTGTGGCTTCAAATGATACCTCGATTAGACTTAAATTGCTTATTTTATGGCCAATTGAAGTTTTGAGTAAAATCGAGCATCGAAAATAATTAGGGTCCTAATTCAATTGAATGGGGCTATTTTTCAAATTTATTTTTTAGATATTCCTAATAGACTTAATAATTGCTTGTAAAGAGATTAATTTTTCAGGATACAAGAAATTCAAGTCGATTTTTAAGGGCTAAAGTTCATTAGGCCTTTTATCAAAATCAGCTCTAAAACAGAATATATAATTTTTGCTACAAGCTAAAATTTAGTCAAGCAAAGCCTAGTTTGTTAGGGTGTAGGCAAGGAAAGTAAAGGTCGAACGTATAGTAATATATACTAGCTTGTTTTTTAATTTTAGAGAGTATGTGTGTAGCATACGTATGCATGGGTCCTCGATGGCTCAGAAGCTTGAAAACCCAGAAATGGTAGCAAATATACATCCTACACCCTTGTAATTTTGACTCAATTTCATCTACATTTTGGCTATGAAAAATTCTATAAAAATATGAAAATGAAAGGACATGAGGAATGTTCTTGGAACATTTATCAATTTTCATATCTTTAATAGGGGAAATTTGCAAAAAGAAAATAATAAATTCAGATTACTTAAATACATGAATATCTTGCACCTTGAATTTAATTGGTGAAATTAGAGCATATTCTTACATGATACCACAATATAATTAATCTAAAGATGCAAGAACATCTCAAGTTCGTACGCACCTATATTTTCCTAAAATTCATAGAAAAACACATTCCATTTTGTCTTAAAATGGGAAGAACCAAGATGTGCACCTAAGCTTACCTATTTAATTAAAGTTTGATCTTTCTCCAATATGGATATTTAGTCTAAGTTTTTCCAAATATGTTTTAAAAAAATGAAGCCCTTTATTTTGAAGGCTTTCTCTTAATAAGAAGGATTATTGGTTTATTAGTTATTTCACGGATCTTTCAATGGAAACCTTTGTGTATTAATAAGATAGCTCTTGAACCTAATAAAATTTTTATTTCTTTTCTAAAATATTTTTAGAAAACCTATAGGTTAGTGGTTGAAATTAAGGTCCATTTAACTAAAGGTCTATTTGCCTAATTGATGCGAACTGTAACCAAGAATAGACAAGGCCGGTCACTGAATGGGTTTGAGCTTGCAGAAAGCTCGA
Organism: Lumnitzera racemosa; assembly: GCA_024138005.1. Taxonomy (NCBI): domain Eukaryota; kingdom Viridiplantae; phylum Streptophyta; class Magnoliopsida; order Myrtales; family Combretaceae; genus Lumnitzera; species Lumnitzera racemosa. The sequence goes on from JAMXBC010000008.1 coordinate 25,895,818, forward strand.
CAAGAGTTAATGGGGAAAGGTATGAAATGGTGAAAGGATAAAAACAGTAAGCAAAACTCACGAATAGCTCCAGAGGATTGATGCATTAATGAAACTTCCGAGAACTCATGGCGCAATTCGATGTGACATACGAATTGGTCTAATGAGGTTACTCGTCACCTAACCTCACTTAAGGGAAATGATAAGAGTGATATCAAGAGTAAACAATAGTGTTTACGTAGGGAAGAAGGTACTCAAAAGTACATTGAAGATTATCTGATATCTTACAACTATAACTACAAGTAAAACTACAACTATAAGGGTATTTATACCAGTAAACTAGAGTAACTTGCCTAAAAGGGAAAATACAAAAAAGACATTTCCTAAGAGGGGTAATGTACATGTTATAAAGGGGCAAAAATGAATATACAAGGAAAATAATCATTGGTGCTACAGATTCTACATGTGATATTGTACACGTGGCGATGTGGCATTGGCGAGGTCGTTAGGAGATGCGGACAAAAAGTACGGACAGATGGGCTTGTTTGAGTAAGGATGGCTTAATCAATTCGGATTTTCTCTCTCGGCTTCTTGGCAAAGATGATGCTAAGTGATTGTATGGCTTGGCATTGGAGAGTTCTCATCTACTTGGCACCGAAGAGTTCTCATCTACTCGGCAAACCACAGAATAATGGGCTATCATATGGCACGACATTAAAGGTGATTCGGTAAGGAAGTACTCGGCTTCGGTAGGGGTTGGTTGGAACATAAGGATTCGACGTACTAGCCCCTTTAGTCCTCGGGCTCGGCTGCGAGTCAAGGGTTCCGTAACTTAATTCCCATCACTAATAGACCTTGGTTTCATTCATTTCCTAACGAAGGTTAGGTGGCAACTCTTTTTTTAGAAGTGTTTTTGAAATTTGAACTTTTTCTTAAATCTTAACAAAGTCGAGAGACTTTAGTTAAATGAGCCTAGATTGATTAAAGCTAAGTTTGGAAGAACAAAAACCGAATTTTCATCTTAACAATAATAATAGAGTAATAATAGAAAAATGCAAAAGCTAGAAATATAAAAATAACCATAGCTACAAATGTTAAGAAACCATGAAGTAATAATTAGCAACCAAAACCTTAAAAACATTGTTTGATTAGAAATATAAGATATAATCTTGAAACACTAAGAAAACATAAGTCAAAATGAAGAATGAATGTATAAACTCTATAAAATTGAAAACTAAATCATAAAATTAGTTCAATTATAATTTATAAACTTTAAAGCACTAATGACATCTATAATGGGATAACTGATATGAACCCAGGACTTTAATTTAACTGAAATTCTAAGATTTTAGAAAGTCATTATAAGAAAGAGCTAATGTTGAAGGTATTGGTTAATTAAAACCTACTAAATTTAAGAGTTACATATGATAAAATGTAAATCAAGTTTTAGAGACTAGAAAAGTTAGATTGGAAACTTATACAATTGAAGCTTACCAGATATGTTCTTAGCTTACGCTTGATCGATAGGTTTACCAATCATTTGTTAATTAGTGGGAAGAGCTAAGGTCAAGCTCGAGTTACTCTAGCATTTATATTAATAGTCGACCTAAAATCTATAGTATTTCCCATTCTATCCAAATGACTCTAAGCTAGGCATCTAGATGATAGGTAAATGCCCTTTGACCTTAAAGGCATATTTCAACTTAAATGGATAATTCCCTTAAGGTGTTCAACTAAGAGAAGGGATATCATTAACCTTAGTAGCTTCCCTCATGTAATGACCCAATCAGAGCTCCTTCACTAATATATTGTCTTCTTTGGTGTTGAATGTCACAAGATTTTATCCCTTCATACAATAGTTTCCTAAGAGGTAACCCATATTCAGATTGATCTAGCTTGAGTACGCTTAACTTTAGACTTTCAATGTACTCTAAGCTACTACATCAAAAGGTATCTTGATGATTAGAGTCTTGTCACCTAGTATTTAAGGGGTTTTAGAATCCTACCCTTCATAGAACTGACGTCCTCATCAGTTTTATTACACAGGTTCAGTGCCACACCAAATAGGGACATCGCTGCTTTGGTTGGTGAATTGCTTTAATACTATTTATAACAACTCAACTAGAACTCCTCTATTGAGGTATTGTCCACTTTCACATGGAACGCCATATGATTTTGTCCCTTTTTGTAGTAGCTTCTTAGTAGGTTGCCTATCTTGGATTGATCTAACTTAAGTATGCTTAACTTTAGAGTTTTGACATACCGCCAAGCTGCTACGCTAAAAGGTGTTTTGATGATTAGAGTTCTGTCACCTAGTATTTAAGAGATATTATGCCCCAAGTTGTTCGAATGCCAACATATAAGCATTTGAACAATTCAATTAAAAGCTTGCAATTTTTGTCCCTTGTTATATGTTTTGAAAAGCTGTTATATGCTTTGAAAAGGATGATCATGCCCTTGTTTAAACCCTAAATGTTACAATACTTGTTTATTTTCACTTGTAAGTATTATCAAACCATTATTAACCATAATAGAGTGATTTTTTTTTCTCAAAATTAGTTATTATCAATCTTTTATTATGGAAAACACTCTTAGTATTATTAGATTGTGAGTCATTTCAATTTAATATCACCATAGTTCAATATCCTCTAATGAGTCATATTTAGGGTTAGTTGGTATAGGGTTTGAATTGATTACTATTATGATGACAACTTAATTATTTGAATTGCATGAAGATACACTCTTCATAAGATTATAAATGACAATATAAGATTCACCTCATATAAGATCCTAGATGAAAATGATATTATGAAACAAAAGTGGTAAAATAATGCATCATAAAGAAGATATACTCTCCACATATGCAAACATTGCAGTCCATTAGAGAGTTCGCAAGTATAACAGTTGATAAAAAAAAATATAATAGTCAAGTTAAGATGAGTAATGGGGAAGAAATGAGACAAGAGAACTGGTAAATGGCAATGTAAAAATGAGACAAGTAAGAGGTGTAATAATTGGAGTAGAAAGTTCTTTAAGGTTTTTTTTTTTTTTTTATGTATTATGGGCTTAGGTTATAGGCTATATGTTATTTTTTTTCTTCCTTTAGTTGAACTTAAAAGGTGTAAATATCATAATATTATACATTCATTCGTATTATCTAATAATTCTTACATTTTTCATACGGAGTAACCTAGAATTTGTATCCTTATGTAGGTGTAGCATCTACATATCTTGTATCTACCTTTGAGACCTGTACCCTATATAGGGTCCGTTTGGCTCATCCTTTTTTCATCCTCTTTATGCCTTTTTGGCATCTATGAATGTTGCGTTTAGCAGGAATGAGATGCCAAAAATATGAAAATATAATTACCTATATAACCTTATTCTAAATTTAATTATCTAATAAATCCCTATATAGATGATTTATTTACCTTTTTCTTTATTCATTTTAACAAGAAATCAATTAAAAAAATACCCTTTTCCAATTCATAGAATATGTTTTTGAAGACCTTTTTTTTTTTAACTTTAGAAGTATATGAATTCTCACTTCCTAATTCTTATACTCTAAGTATTATCTTTGTCATAATTATGGATTAGAAACAAATAATATAGTTTTTCAAACACTAGATTTCAAATAAATATGGATCAAACACAAGATTAGAAACAGACAAGATATAGAGAAAAAAAAAAAGACAATCTAAATAAGCCCATCGTTTGGAGCAAAGATTCAAGGGTGGATATAAGGTATGTAAACATTGTATTTATATCTTCCTTATAAGATTAGGTTTTGTAAAATTGTACTTGAAACCTATTTTGTGACCTTTACTACCACCCATAACCTATGGGGCATAATAGAGTTATTAGCTTAGTCCTAGTCATATCTATTGAAAGTTGTCCATATTCCTTATTATTGGAAACCAAAAACATAGATTATTTGTGCATCAATAATCACTTCATTGATTATGTTTAAGCTAAATTGGTGTTAGGCATATCACGAGATCTAATTGAACAGTAAGGATATGTAGCAAACTTGCTATACCCTTCTAATTTAGGGCATATTATATTATTTCCCTACCAAGATAAGAGTCAATTTTCCTCCAATTAAGATATTGAAATCTAAAGGAAAAATATCCTTGAACAAATCTACTGAGAAAAAAAAAATTGAAAAAAAAAGCTATTATTTTGAATATATCTTATTAAACTAAATTTGCTATCTTTTAATCTTGTTGGTCACATTCAAATATTGAATAAAAAAAGATATTTTTTATTCTATACATTAGGTTTTTATACTATTTAATGTTATTATTAGAGACCTTACAAATGTATCATTGCTGCATATACAAATTAACATGCTAAGATTGGTTTATAGTTTTAGGGCTTAGAAAACCTAGTGATCACCTCAGCTTAATAACGTATAATGTACCTAGGCTTAGTAATCACTAGGACTTACCATAGGGAATGGGAACTAAATGGGTCCTTCGAGATATCTAACAAAACTAGAATGGAACGATTGAGAAATGTAACACAGTAGCTTACGTAAAGCTGCTCAAAGGATGTGACTCACTAACGAACACAATACGACCCAACACTTCGCTTGATGTGACGCACAAGCTAATGTCATGGTTTAACCACCACTAATCTTGAGCTACTCAACAATATTAGATAAGAGTGTAAAGAGATTATACTCGGAGAAGAATATCTCACAAGAATAAGTATATTCAATATCTAAGAGGAATATAAGATATTTCGGCTATAGAGAAAAGTAACTATTTATAGTAAGTCCTAGGGCAACATTACAAATAAGGAAAATTGCAAAAAAGAAGAAAGAAGAAATGGGTTCTTAATATGTACTTAAGGGGTAAATAGGACAAATGATGAAAAGGAATAATAGTATAATGTCAGAAAAAGTGATGAACATGTGGCAGCCTGTCTATGGGTTCATACTAGGGAATTTTGAGGCATGGAAGAAAAGTTGTGATATGCAATGGGTCTCAGAACCAAGGATGAAGCAATCTAGGTTGAATGAGAACAAGGAGTGGAAGGTCAAAATGGAGGTTTTGATAGTGAATGTGTATGGATATGATATACCAAGACACAAACACAATCAGGGGTTAAGCTTGAAATAGTGTTCGATATGACTCACGAATGCTAAATATCATTCGGGATTCAAATGTGGGTTAGATGTAACTCATTAACTTGCTCAAATGAAGGGTTTGCCACAATCTTAGGTTAAGATTGATAAGAACACAAGATGAATTAAAGAGTTAACCAATGCTCAATAATCTAAAAAAGGTAAGTTTTAAGAGCTTTGGAGTATCCTTACTCACGAAAGGAAGGTTTAAGTATAAGCACTCTTTTAATGTTCTTCTCTTGATGATTCTTTTGTTGTTTACAAATGTTGTTATTTATAGTAAAGTCCTAAAATCCTAGCAGCATAACTGCAAATAATGTATAAGGCCTTAAGCCTTAAAGAATAGGTCTATAAATAAAATAAAGAAAATATGTACAAGAATGCATAACTGTGCATTTAATAGAATAAGTTAGCATTCTGTCTTGGAAGGAGTAGGATCCAAATTGGATGGGTTAGCAGTTAGATGTCTAAGTCCGAGGAAGAGTCCTTAGAGTCTCATTGCATTTGCCGAGACAGCCGAAAGGTCAACCCACAATTGCTGAGTTATAGAACTAATTGGCACTAATCTCTCCGTGTCGTATCGAGTAGATCTTTGGTCTTTAATTCTTGGTAGTGTGGTCTCTTGGCTTCTTGTTAGACGATAGGCTTGATACTAAGTGCTTACTTTTTTCCCCCTCAGCCTTCTGGCATTAGCTAAGTCTTTGCAAGAGCAAATCAACTTTGGCTTTATACTGGTCAGCTTTGACTAGGAAATAGTCATAGGCTGATTCCTATCATTGCCGTAAGGCTGAATGAAAGTCATCCTCGACTTTAGACAATAAGCACGAGCCTAGATGTCGAAAAAACTTCTCTTCCATTTCCTCTTCACCATGGGAGCTGAGTGGCTCTAGATTTCCTCAACGCTTATGGGGGTCAAGCAATAGCTCTTCACATCCTTTCGAATTATGTAAGTGTTAAGGAAGCCATCATAGATCATTTTCGGGCCATACTCCAAGGTTGGCCAAGAAGTAAGTTTTTAGCATCCATAAGGACTACATCAAAGTCAATATTGTCCTCATACCATCCTGCTGTGAATGTTATCTAAGCCTTCTTATGCACATGAATCATACCCTTGTCATTAAACCACTTTAATCCATATGGTCTGGGATGTGGGGAGGTTGGTAATCTCATCTTCTCCACTAGCGCATAAACAATGTTGGTACAACTTTTACCATCAACAACCAGGGAACGATTCTTCTTATTCACCAAACATTGAATATGAAATAAATTTTCCCTTTGTTTGAGATCTGGCTTTAGGTCGGTTCATCGAGTTGTTATGGCCAAGAGTTCATCAAGATTCTTGGCATAGACATCTTCTTTTATCAATTCATCTCCTAAACTCTTGTCAGTCTGCTCTCTACTTGAGTTTTAGGTCCTTCACCTTTCAAGACCATAACCCCCTCATTCTAACATTGGGATGTAATACGTTCGTAGCCTAAGCATTTAACTTCTCGAGCCTTGGTGCTGAGTACCTTTTCTTTCTCAGCCCTCTTTGTCTTGGCTTGATCAAGTTGGTTAGACTCACCATTTTCAACCTTCTTCTCTTACCTTCTCTTGGCATACTTCTCAAGCTCAAGGCTGATTTGTTGAGGCCGATTAATCGGCTTTTAATGCCTTCTCTACCTTTGTCTTTCCACTCTTAATGCTAGATTGATCAGCTCATCTAATGAGTTAAACGATTGCAATTTAACTATATTGACAATGTTATCTCGGAGTCCACTTAGAAACTTAGCAATGGTACAATCTTGTGGCTCGGAAATCTTAAATCTTGTCATTAAGGTCTTAAACTCTTGCAAGTACTCCTTAATAGTGTTTCGACCTTACCTCAAGTGTAAGAAAGCATGGAGCATCTCTTGCTTGAAGTACGTTGACACAAAGCATTGGTTCATCAATCTTTTCATAAGTCTCCAAGTTCTGATCAGCTCTTCTCTTTCGGCATCTTGCTTAGCCACTAACTTGTCCTACCAAAGGCTTGCATATTCAATAAGGGATAATGAAGCCAGCTTAACTTTTGTCCGATCGTCACATTTGTAGCATTTAAACAACTTCTTGACTCGGGGAACTTAGTCTAAGAACTTTTCAGGTTGGCAGCTTCTACTAAAATTCAACAGCTTAAGTTTTATATTATTAAGTCTTTGGCTATGTGCTCAGGGTTCATCCCTTGCATTCTTAGTTGGTAGTTTCACCTCGGATTGGTTACTTCTGTTGGAGCTCTATTCAGCCATATTCCTTCCTAGCCTCAGCTCTCTTCTTCGGTTTCCTTGATTTGCCTCAAAGTCAACATTCCTGTCATTGCTTTTTCTTTGTACAGGTTAGTTTTCTCTTCTTCTCGGCTTGGTAACTCTTCTCAGCTATTGCTCAACATTATTAAGCTCATTAGAGCCACTTCTATTGGTGGGTGTTTGTCCCCTCCTTTCACGTCGGCCAATACATTTGTGGCCTTTAACTAAACCAGTAAGCTTCTAAATAAAATCAATGAGATTTTGAAGCTGATATTTTAAGTTATCAACGTATCTCCTCAAGCTTCTACGAGGACTATCACCATTGTTATTGACACTATCTTCAGACTTTTTTTGTTAGTACAGTAATTTCCAAAGAAATTGAACAATACGATTTACAATAAAGCACAATTAAAGTAACCCAAAAATGACTACTATTCGATTTCTATAGCTACCCACAACTGACAAACACTTCTACAGTAGCTAGAATCAACTATTGAAATTACTTTTACTCGACTCAACAGCAACACAATACTATGACTACTAAAAACATGAACAACATACTACACTACAGAACGACAACTAACAGATGCTCAAACAACAAAGTAAACTTTGAAGAACATTATGTATGTCTCTCCAAAGCTCTGATACCAAGATGATGCGACAGCAGGTCTCGAAAACCAAAGACAAGGAATGGTTCGAATGGGTATGAAGAATAGGGAGTTAAACAAGGGTTTTGACAGTGAATGCGTATGGATATGATGCACCAAGACACAAACATAATTAGGGGTTAAGCTTGAAATAGGGTCTGATACAACTCACGAATGCTAAATGTCACTCGAAATTCAAATGAAGGTTAAATGTAACTCACTAACTTGCTCAAATGAGGGCTTTGCCACAATCTTAAGGTTAATATTGATAAGAACATAAGATGAATTAAAAAGTTTACTAGCACTCAATAATTTGAAAAAGGCGAGCTTTAAGAGCTCTGGAGTATCCTTACTCGAGAAAGGAAGGTTTAAGTATAAACACTCTTTTAATATTCTTCTCTTGATGATTCTCTTGTTATTTCCAAATGTTGCTATTTATAGCAAAGTCTTAAAACCTTAGTAGTGAAACTATAAATAATATATAAGGCCTTAAGCCCTAAAGAATAGGCTCATAAATAAAATAAAGAAAACATGTATAAGAATACAAAATTGTGCATTTAATAGAATAAGTCGGCATCCTGTCTTGGAAGGAATAGGATCCGAACTAGATGGGGTCGGTAGTTGGATGTCCAGGTTCAAGGAGGAGTCCTTAGAGTCTCACTGTATTTGCCGAGACAGCCGAAAGGTCGGCCTACAATTACCGAATTCTAGAACTAGTCAGCACTAGTCTCTCCATGCCGTATCGAGTGGATCTTTAGTCTCTAGTTCTTAGTAGTGTAGTCTCTTAGCTTCTTAGTAGACGATAGGCTTAATGCTGAGTGTTTACTTTTCTTCGCCTCATCCTTTTAACATTAGCTAGCTCTTTGCAAGAGCAGATTGGCTTTAGCTTCGTACTAGTTAGCCTCGATCAGGAAATAGTTGTAGCCTGATTCCTATCAAGTTGGGTTTAGGATGTGGTGGCTGCAGATGGATGGTATTTGGAATTGCCAAGGCAAATATGGGATGCTGCTGTTTAATAAGCCGAAAAAGAATGACCCGGTATGCAGGGCCCTCGGTTAGTTGGCTTTAGCACATGATATTCCTGTAGGTTGGAGCAGGGCTTAGTATGTATTGACTTTGACCTCGGTACATGAGTGATCGACAATGACACAAGGGTTAGAATAAAGTAGGGTGTATCTAAGTTGGGTTCTCGAGGATTTCATCGATGGTTCTTTTGCATATTGTGTCTCATCCTTGATAGGATGATGAGAGAGAATTCTTTTAGTGAAAGATTGAAGGCCTCAGAGATGAGTGCAAGTAAGGGGTTTGGAGGTCGACAATCCATCAGTTCTTCGAGGTTGTTGAAGATTTGCCCTCGAATATTATTGTTCTTTTTCCGGTACATAGAGTGTTTAGTTAGCAATATTGAAAGTAGGAGATATTTTGTATTCTTCGAGTAGCTTAAGCTCATAGGCATTATCATTAATACACCAAAGGATCTTAAAAGGTCCATCCGACTTGGGGGATAGCTTATTCATCCACTTCCTTAGAAAATGCTCCTTGCTGAGGTAGATCTAGACAGGGTCTCCTAGTTTGTAAATGACTTACCTCCTTTCTTGACTTCCTTGTTCCTTCTATCGAGCCATGGTCTTAGCTAGTTGCTTAGTAACCTTTTGATGCAATTTTTGGAACTCCTTAGTACATTGTTGGTCGGATTGACTATCTCTTTAGGAGGTCGGGTGGATAACCATATCCAAGAGTAAGTCCATAAATGACCTCAAATGGTGACCTTCCTATTGAGCTGTAAATTAAGTGGTTGTAAGTGAACTTAATGATGGGTAAACATTGATCCCAATCATGTAGATTCTTCCTAATAACAGCTTGAAGGAGGTTGTCAGCTGTTTTGTTCACAACTTTTGTTTAGCCATCTGTCTACAAGTGGCAAGAAGTGCTGAACATGAGCTTTGTGCTAAGCTTCTTCCATAGGGCTCTCTAGAAGAAGCTCATGAACTTTGAATCACAATTAAACACAATTCTCCTTGGTATTCCATGTAGTCACATGATCTCCTATAAAAAGAGGTTAGCAACAAATAAAGCATAATTGGTTTTGTAGTAGGGAATGAAGTGGCTCATCTTGTTGAACTAATCAACCACTACCATAATAGAATCATATCTTCACGGCTTCCTAGGTAAGCTAAGCATAAAATCCATGCTTAGATTGATTTATAGTTCAAGTATAGGTAGGGGTGTGTATTTTTCCTACGGCTCTTTTGTACTCTTTGCATGTTTACATACCTCACATCTCTTAAGGACTCAATGCATATCCTTCATCATCCTTGGCCAATAGAAGAATTCCTTTAGCAATTCGACCGTTTTCTTCTTAGCGAAGTGGCCAGTTAAGCCTCTAGCATGGCTATCTTGGATAAGTAATTCCCAAGTAGAACTACTTGGTACATAAACTTGCTTACCCTTCATTAGAAACCCTTGGCTTAAGTAAAACCCATTTACAACTCCTCTAACATTACATTTGGCTACTAAGGGCCCAAAATACAGATTAAGCTCATACCGATCAGGTACGGTAACAAATCTAAGTATCCTAGCTTGTAAGGTTGTAATAAGAACATATTGATGAGAGAGTGCATTGACCACAATATTGGTGCTTTCCTTCTTATATCGTATGGCATAGCAACAAGTCTCTAAGAATTCAACCCACTTAGCATGATGTTAAGAAAGTTTTTGCTACCTTCTGAGATGTTTGAGAGATTTATGGTCTATGTAGATGATGAACTCTCTCGGTAATAGGTAGTGTTGCTGGTTTTGAAGTGCTCAGACTAGGCTGTAAAAATCCTTGTCATAAGTCGAGTAAGTTAGTGTGGCTCCTCTGAGCTTCTCGTTGAAATAGGCAATTGGTTGGTTTTCTTGCATAAGAACAGCTCTAATGTCGACTTTAGATGCATCGCATTCCAACTCAAAAACTTTCTCAAATTCTGGTAAGATGAGTACTGAGGCAGAAGTCAACCTAGATGTGATCTCATCAAAACTATTCTAAGCCTTCTTAAACCATTTGAATTTAGAGTTCTTCCTGGCCAATAAGGCAGGTATGGAGCTAAAGTTTCGAATCAATATTCGATAAAATGAAGCTAAACCATGGAAACTCTTTACTTCAGTAGCATTAGTTAACATCAGCCATTTAAGAATAGCTTAGACTTTCTCATCATCAACTCTGATACCTCCTTAAAAAACAACATATTTGAGGAATACAACCTCGCTTTGAAAAAACATACACTTCTTTAAATTGCCTAATAGCTTCTTGGCACGGAAGATATCAAACATAGATCTTAAGTGCTTAACATGAGAAACGAGGTTGATACTATAGATCAAAATGTCATCAAGGTTAACCGTTATACATTGACTAATTAAAGTCCTTAAAACATGGTTCATGAGTTGCATGAAGGTGTTTGGTGCGTTTGTCAAACCAAATGGCATCACCATCCACTTAAACAGTCTGTCCTTTGTTTTGAAAGTAGTCTTCCATTTATCTCCCGGTCTTATTTATATTTGGTGGTAGTCACTCTTTAAAATCAATCTTTGAAAAGATGCAGACACCATGCAACTGATTTAGCATATCATCCAATTGCAGGATTGGATATTGATATTTAACAGTAATTTTGTTGATTATTCGGTTATAATGCACATTCTCCAAGAGCCATCCTTCTTCGATACTAGGATAGTTGGCACAATATAGGGGCTTGTGCTTTCTTAGACATATCCATGATCAATCAACTTATCTACTTGTTTCTTTAGCTCGGCTGCCTACTTAAGGTTGAGCTTGTTGGAAGGTCTATTTGGAAGAACAGGTTTGGGTTAGACAAATGTAATGCTCAATGCTTCTTATTGGTGGTAAACCACTCGGCATCTTAGCAGAAAAGAGGTCGGTATGCTCTTGTAATAATATCTATACCTCGGTAGGTAAGCCTCCAGCTTCTCTTAATTCTAAAAGCTTTCTTACTAATAGGAGCACACATTCTTTTACCTTGACATCTTAGGAAAACTATGCTTAGGAAATCAGTAAAGACTTCTATTGCAATGATCGGGTAATCTTCTCTTACAACTCTTACACTTCTTTGGGGCTCATTGGTGTTGGTATAACCTTCCTCCCATCCTTTAAGAATATATAGGTGTTCTTATACCCATCATGCAATACTCTCAAATCAAATAGCTAGGGTCGGCTTAGCAATACATGTCAAGTGCACATGGATAGGACATTGCATAACACCTCATTCTTGTATTTGTCACCAACAGTAATGGGCACTCTAACTTGCACGGTAACAAGTAGGCCTCCTTTCTCATTTAACCAATGAATCTTATATGGCTTAGGGTGCAGGTATGTTGGCAACTTTAGGGCCTTGATTACTCCTTACACTATGATATTGGTACAGCTTCCTCCATCAATGATTAATGCATAGAGCTTACCATTCACTCGGCAATTCATACAGAAGAGGTTCTCCCTTTGCTCGTTCTCATAAGATATAAAGGTACTAAGAGTCTGTTGTATGAGAAAGCAGTATTTGGTTCCTACTTTAGGTGGGGTCATGACATTGGGATCTTCCTAAAATCCTTTTAACACTTGATCGGCTCTCTCTTCATCTTCTCCTTCATTAGCACTCTCCACTTCGAACCGAGGCTTATCTACCTTAATATTTATGATATGTCGATTTGAACATTGACTTGTTACATGTCCATAGCTCAGACATTTAAAACACTTAATCTCTCAACTCTTCCTCCCAAAGCATTGACCTTGGTCCTTCTGGACCTTAGGTTCATTGGCTTAGCTCTTACCTTGGTCATCATCGAGTTGGCTCAGTACCTGTCTTCGGTGATTTACCTCGGAACTATTTTGAGCTTGATCGCTCCTAGGTTGGCTCGGCATACTACTCTTGCTTGGAAAGCCTAGTCAATTACTCGGTATTTGGCTAATCTAACTTCGCCTCTATCTTTTGACCTTCTATGCTACTTGTATGGCTTCATATAGAGTCTCAAACCTTTGTAACTCCACTATATTGTCAACTTCAATTCTTAGCCTATAAATGAACCATGCTATAGTTTAGGCCTCAGGTTCGTCGACATCACATCAAATCATTAGTAATTGAAATCTCAGACATACTCGTCCATTGATCTGTGGCCTTGTCTCAAGTCTTGAAGTCATCAGAAGGTATCTTGTTCATAGTATTCTGGAAAAAATTACTTCTCAAAACTCTCTTCATCTCATTCCACATTTGGATTTCACATCGAGCTCTCTGGTATGCGTTTAGTAACTTTTTCCACCACATTGCTGCATACCTAGAAAATTCTAACATAACCACTAGAATATGAACAACATCTTTGTAATCATAAAAGTAAAATATTTTCTCGATCTTCTCCTCCCAGTCCAAGTAGTCATTAGCACTACTAAACCTATGAAAGCTTAGATTCTGTACCTTAAGATACTTAGCTCTTCTAGGAGCTCTAAGCTCATGCTCCTCAAGTCCATCATATTGCTCTTCCTCATCATACTCCTCAACTTCATCTAACTCCAATCTCTTTCTAGCAACTCTATTAGCATGTTGAGGTAGAGTTGGGTTTATGTCAATTGGGTCGAGTGCTTTTTGCTCACCCATTTGCCTTCTTAGCCTATCTCTCATTTCTTGGTCTTGCTTAACGACTCTTTCTTGCAGCCTAGTCTCTATGACCCTTTTGTATAGAAATAGCCATATTGGCCACAATAATAGCAAGGTCTTGTATCTACTCATCAATAGTTCATGGGGTTTGTTGGGTAGCACGACCACAACCATGAGCATAACTCTCAGCATCATTGATCTCTCCTTAAACACTAGGATTTGACATTCTCAATATAAGGCTTCAGCAAATAATCTACTTACATAGGAAATTTTTACAAACATGGGAAATATGAATCAAAAAGTGAACTAAGAACTTGCTCTGTTTTTTTAAGTAGAAAATAAAGTAACACATAACACATTAACACACATTATAACAAGATCAACTACCTCAAAACTTAGCTCTTGATCGCAACCTTAAGGTCTAATACCAGGATTATATGATGTGCTTATGAGCTTAGTGATCATTAGGACTTATTGTAGGGAATGGGAACCAATTGGGCTCTTTAAGATATCAAAGAAAATTAGAATAGAACGGTTGGCAAACGTAAAACAGTAGCTTACATGAAACTATTCGGAGGATGTAACTTACCAACGAACACAACATGACTCAACACTTCACTTGATGCAATGTACAAGCTAATGTTAAGGTCTAACTACCATTAATCTCGAACTATTAAGCAAGATTAGATAAAAGTATAAAGAGATTATACTTGGAAAGGAATAAAGAACAAGTATATTCAATATTTGAGAGGAATGTAAGATATTTTGGCTATAAAAAAAATGGACTGTTTATAATAAATCCATAGTTTAACATTATAAATGAGGAAAATTACAAAAAAAAAAGGGATTCCTAATATGTACGTAAAGCGTAAATAGAACAAATGATGAAAATGAAAAGTAGTATAATGTCAGAAAAAATTATGAACTAGTGGTAGCCTATCAATAGGTTCGTACTAGAGAATCTTGAGGTGTGGTAGTTGAGTTGGGTTTAGGATGTGGCAATTGCAAATGGGTAATATTTAGAATTACTGGGGCGAGTAGGGGATGCTATTGTTTAGTAGGATGGAAAAGAATGGCCTAATGTGCAGGGGCTTCGGCACATAAGATTCCTATGGATTGGGGTAGGGCTTAGTATGTATTGACCTTAGCCTCGGCACATGAGTGGTCAGTGATGGCATAAGGAATATAGCAGAGTAAGGTGTATCCGAGTTAGGTTCTCAAGGAGTTCGTTGGCGGTTGCTCTATATACTGTGTCTCATCCTCGGTAGGCTAATGAGAGAAAATTATTTTAACGAGAGATTGAAGGCCTTAGAGATGAGCGAAAGTAAGGAGTTCAGAGGTTGGTAGTCCATCAACGTAGACTTAATGACTCAACTAAATTGAGGGAAGCATGTGAAAAGAGATAGTAGAGGGTTAGTAAAGGAAATCAATTTTCATCAATTTTCCCTAATTTACGAATTAGTTATTGGAATTTCTTAAAAATGCATTCAAGTACACAAGTAGAGACAATATTCAAGACTGCCATTACCAATTATCTGAAGTTTGTAGATTCTTATAGGTTCTTTATTTCCAGTAGGCCTAACAGCACTCACTTTGCTGAGTCTTCATACTCGATGCAAAGTAATAGAATATAAGTGGAACTTAATTCCTTAAAATCTAGTGTATTAATGAATTATTTGATTTTAATGAAAGAAAAGAATTTTCAAAAAAAAATTTTGGTTTTGTTAGCTTTCATATATGCAAAATGGTCAAGTAATATAAGAGATTGTTACTACACATGCGAACATTAACTTGGGTCAATTGCAAATATACTCATTGTGTTTGCTTCATGTTTAACCAACCCTTTATTTTTAAAATCGAAAGCCACACTCGTAAATCTTAAAAAAAAAGGTGCATTTATATCTCTATATATAATCATTCTACCCTTGATCATAAACATTTTTCAATCTAAGCATTTTTTTTTTTTACTTTTTTTTTATAGTATAACGGGGTTTAAAACATATTTTTCAAAAATATTGTATTTTCAAACATAAATAGGTTAGAGCACATAAAATAAATATAAGAGGTATATTTACAATTTATCTAATTAATTTCGGAGTAACTAGACTGTGAAGGTAGCTTTTGCATATTAGGCTAAAGTAAAACTTACCGTGCACGTAGAGGATTCACATGTACAAGGCAAACAATACCCTTTTTTTTTGGGGGGGGGGGGGGGGGGGGTGAACTTTCATATATTCATTGGTGAAAATACGTAGAAACTAAACAAAAAACAGGATCTTAGTTACTGCAATTGAGGTCACTATGTGTAATAGCAAAAGACTAAGCAAACCTTGCATTTATAGTATCTTAGACAAAAGACTGCACAAGTCAATAGTTAGAATATCCTATCAGAGTGTGTTGTTGAAATTGAGGAACATATTGAATATATGGTAGCATCATATTTCTCGGATAATGGTTGAAATTATATGTTTGACTTAAGTTTTGTGGGTTTTGATTCATAATTAGGAAATTGAGGATATTACAAATTTGTGAGACCTTAGAAAAATGCACCAAATAGAAAATAAGAGTTGTCTTGCAAATCTTGAATCATTTGAAAATCTTGTGCTCTTTGTGGGTTCTCCCAAGATGGCAAATTTTGTGAGTTATTGGAATCCATATGTTGTCTCAATTTGGAAATAGGAGAGATTCTTACAAGAATGTGGTTTATGGTAAATAGTTTGGAGTAAAATTTACACTTGTTTTCAATTCTATTCATAGGGAGAAAATTTGCCGATTATTTTTCCACAGTCTTCAAATTTTCCTGTCTAAATTAACATTCACTAGACTTACTTTTTAATATAGAACCTTGCGTGAAATAACGTTTGCTAAAAATTTAAAACAACTGTAAATTAGCATTCAATGAAAATTGCTTTTCAATTTGGAGTTGTATCCCTTCAACGTGTAGGCTAAGAAGCTTGTTCTCTTTAGTGCTAAAAATTTATCCCTCTAAAGTTATTTTACTTTTGTCTTGACATAATTAAAATAGAAAAAAAATAAAACAATCCACTTTTCTTTTTTTTCTTGTCAGAGCAACAATACTCTCTCAAACACCACTCTTTAATGCATGGTTACTTTACATAGCAAGTCTCTACCTCGAAAGTTGTATGAAGGGACTTGCAATGGAGATGGGCTTATTGATTCTCCGCTTGACACTAAGCATTTCATAGCTACTTATTACAAGAGTTTTGATTTTTAGTGGTTTTTATTTCATATATTTAGTGGCATTTTTAGCGATCACTAGGAATTTTAAAGATGATATCAAATTACTGTGGATACAAGAGTAGCAAAGTGACATTAACGTTAATTTTTCTAATGTAGATATACACAATGTTATAGCAATAGTTTTTAAAAGTAAAAGTATATGTATACTACAATAACATTTATCGAAAGCTACTGAATTATTTATATAGAATCAATTTAAAATTACCACTAGTGATATAATATAAAAGCTATTCTAATCCATTACTATTTTTTACATTTAATTTCAATTTAAAATGACTATTTATAACGTAAAGTAATAGTTATTATAATTTATTACTATTTCCTTTTGCATAGAAAAGAAATGGAAAGCACATATATGCTTCCAAGATTGTTGGCTATATATACTCTTTTCATCTATGAATGATATTTAGATTACTTATAATAACAACACCTTGGAAACAATTTGCTACTAGGGTAATGTCTAATTTTATTTCCCATCAAAGAAAATATCCAATTCTATGTAAAACAAAGTTTGAATGCATATATGACTCCTTACAGTATTCCATTATTTAAAATCTAAAGATACATGTAAATTGCAATGAGTTTGATATTTGTTTCCATTACAATAGCATATACCAATCAATACCCTTGATCATCCAATCAATTACCCTACGACCATACATCTAGCCAATTTCATTCGTACCTTCTTAGCTCCTAACAAGCTGGTTATATAATATTACATGATATAAAAACCCTATTTCATAAAAAGCCAAAACAATTTGGGTTATACATTTATTGATGACTATAGTTCAAATGGGAAATAAAAGGATCACTTACATGCAAGTTTATCCTTTAGTATCCTCAAGTTGGAGACTCATATGTGTAACTTGAAAACTAATTTGCAATATTAGGAGTCTTAATTCCTTTAGCATCCTTGAAGATTCTCTCCAACTATATTAAGAGTCATATGTCATATCTTAATTTAACTTATAACATAACCATGTGGAGTTTTCAAATTGTTATCATGATTGAATTATTTCTATAAGTATTATTTTAATCCAAAGATACAAAATGAATGAATATAATACCTCGCGTTCATTTGGGAACATATCTTCAAACACTTTTTTTTTATCACATTAGCTGAAGATGTAGATACACTCCTTGAAAGGTTGATGCCATATCTTTTAATCAATTTATCTCTCTAAATTGATTCAACATAAACAAAACAAAAATAAAGTGAGGTAATATTATCTTAATTACATGAAGAATTGCATCGAATGTTTCATCACTCAATCCATGTAGATATTTTATGTGAAAGAGAAGAATAATATAAGATAGCCTACTATGTTTTTTACAACCTGGATAGATTTCTTCTCCAGCATCTCGAATGAGAGCGTGGATTCGTAACACCTGCTTAAAAGTGTCATTCAAAGATTGCTTAAATAAATCGTTTTGAACTCCACTTTCCATTTGATAATGCGCTCTTTACATTTTATCAAGTAGTCTATCTATATCATGCTCATTGAAAGTATGCACTGGAGGATGAGACTCACTTAAGGAAAAAGCATGGCCTATTGTAGACTCTCTACGAAAATACCAATAAGTATACTTTACGTTGATACCATCACACATCAAGTGATCATAAACTATTCCCTATAAATATAAGTTGCGATTTTGGCAATTCCTACATGGACATAGGATAACTCCCTTACATGAAGGGTTTTTCAAAGCAAAGTCTAAAAATGACTTGACCCCTTCCTCATGCTCCTTGCTCTACTTACTCAATTGCATCAACTTCTTATCCATATCCTAACCATATTCATATAAGGTCAGAACTTGATTTTAAGTTCATTAATTCATAATATATTTGGCATTATATAAAATTTAGAGGAAGTGTCAAACTAATATGAAAGTTATTTGACAAGTAAATGACAATGTATGAAACTTAAAGTCGGAATGTTCCTTTCATAATCACTTCATAGAAGGTATGCAAAAAAAAAAAAAAAAACTATTCTTAACATAAATAATCATTTAAACACAATAGGATATTTAGAATGCATCTACATTTGATTAAAATACTTGAAGATTGTTGCACCTTTTTATGAAGAATCCAATAAAGTTCATTTTCCTTTTATCAAAGACCAAAGTTAGAAACTATATATTAGATGGTTTTTTGTCGTTATAAATCAATAACATTATCCTAAATCTAGGAGAAGGCTTAACAAAAAAAGGGAAAAAAAGAGAGAGGAAAACTTGTCTTTTAAAATGGTATAACTTGAAATACCTTAAAAGCAAAACTTGCTTTTTAATAGAGCGTGAAATATTTTTTCCTTCTATTAAATCATATACATATCTTATGTTTATAATATGTAAACTACCATAAAGAATCAAATCCATAGCTTATATGCATCAAAGTGAGAATAGGAAGTAATTGCTTCCAATTTGGGACATAATATATATCGCATATCAAGTTATTGAATTATTTAATCAGTTGTTAAAATATATGAGATCCATATATAAACTACAACATGATGATGACATCAAAACCAATAGATTGAAATAGTATGTAAATGTAAAGGATAAGTGATGGGACATGCGTTTCATATATAAACCAAAAGTTATTAAAATATAGTCAGTTTTGCTATGTAGCATTGTTTTGACCTCTGCATTTCATATATAAGAAATCTAGAACAAAGCATAGCTATCTCGTTCAATTTATTCTTCACAGATTAGTAAAGGCAAAGTTAGGCACTTCCAATAATAGATAATAGGTGTAAAATTTTTCCTACCTGAAAGGGAATCATGGATGCATTTATAGTCCATCAAGCTTTAATTATTTGATCATGATGCTAACTACTCTTGCTATGGAAAAATTAAAAGGCGAAGTTGCCACTAATTTTGTTAAGATAAGCTTCAACACTCATGATATGCCACTGGACAACAATGTGGTTCGAGTCTCTCCTGGTTACAATGCACTACGGTAGGTCTTGTCTATTATGATTTCATGATCTTGGTTTGAAAGAAAATGTTTAAAAAAACATGAGTTATGTTCTTGTTCCATTCTAAAACTAAGGGTTATAAACTTTGGGGAGTACTTAATTATATTTCCATGCAGTATTTAGGCTCATATAGCCCAAGGAGATTACAAGGGAAGAGGGGTTATCGTTTCTTAGATCACTCTTGATGAGCTAGGCTTGAACATTGTGTGATACTTATTGAAAAATAGTGATGACAAGAGCAGTGCAAAAGGAATTGTCACTTCCTATAACTATTTCAATTACACTTATGGTTACATTCATTTATTAAAGTTGCATTATTGACAATCCACTCATTATTACATTGGATCAAGCCCTAATAGTCCATTCCACTATTGGCCCAATAAGTAAACTGTTCTTCTTTCTTCTAGGGAAAGAAACATATGGACCAATTAGTTTAGATTTAAGACAAGGACTAGTTTCTAATTTTTATATTAAGAGCTTGACCAAGCTATAAAGGCAAGGATATAAACTGTAACTACATGGCTAAGTAGAAGAGGAAAATTAAATTTTAAGAAATGGGGAGCCATAAGGTCTACCTTAATAATCTCCATCCATATTCTTGTATTGATCTCTTATTGAAAACCATAGTTAATTAGATTATCTCAAATCTTATAAACTAAGTAAGACCCTTAAACAATGCAAGTGCAAATAGTTTACATACAAGTGATGTTTGTTAGCGATTGCATGCATCTTAATAGAGGACATGATACCATTGCTTTTTAGAATAGCTTAGAAAGTGTTCATAAGAAAGATGGACTAAATATATTATACTCACTTGAATGTGTTAACTCTATAGTTATAAGTCTGTTACTAATTGCTAAGCAATTCTACTATGAATTTAACCTGCAAAATTAATAGTGATGAGTCAAATGAACGTAGAGAAAGGATAAGAAATCATTTAGCAATAGCCTAGAAAGTGGCTACCATCAACGTTCCTCAATTCATAAGAAAGATGGAGAAAATATATAAAATTGTACTAACAAGGGCTTACAAAAGAGGAAGATGATGTTTTAGGATACAAACTGTGGAAAAATAAAAAAAAATTAGGGTTTTTATGTTGATTTATCGATTTGAGAAGAGAGAGAGAGAGAGAGGAGATGGAATTAAGCGAGAAAGTAAAAAGAAAACGAAACAGTAGAAAAAAAGTAGTGCTTACGGTGCAAAAACTCAATAGAAAGAAAAAGAAAATGATTAACTAAAACCAACCTTAGCTTTTTTCTTTTTCAAAATTGCTACTATTTATTATTGTTTTGTAGTATTTTTTAAGAACTACTACTATTAATTATCATTATGTAGCATTTTTTGAAAGAGTATCTATTATCTATATCTTTTGGTACAATAAGAATAGTACAAGAACAAGAAGATACATTAGGCGATTTCTCAATAATATCACTATCATTATTATAAGTGGCATGTAGAATGTCTAAACCATGTTGAACTCTTGCAGTAAGTATATGCTTATTAAATCTTTGGACTTGAAAGAAACAAATATTTTGATCAAAGTCAACTACTATGGGATAGTCTTGCAAAAGACTTTAGACTAATAGAATATTATGTTTGAAGTCAGGGATGTACAGGACATTGTATAATATTAATGAAGAACTAATCTTGACTGAACCAACACTTTGGACTATCTTATGTGTATTATTAGGCAAAACAACTATAATAGGTATGGCTGAAGTGTATTCATCAAAAAGTAGGTGTTCATGAGGGCTCATATGATCAGTAGCCTTGGTATTAACTATCTAAGCAACCTCACTTTTATTTACTCCTTTAAGTAAATTAGAGGTAGAAGAAGAGTAAGTACCTGCAAGGTAGACAGAGCTTGCTACATCTTTCTTCTCTATAGCTTTAACATAATTCATGAACTCTTGGTAGAATACTTAGAAAAATTGAGGATCAAAATTAACATTATTAATATCATTGACTTTCACAAGAAAATTTAAAGGTGTTGCATCAACACGAGCAAGATTTGCTCTTGGTCTTCCTTTTCCTCTATTATGCTTCCCTTTAAACTACTCAATATATCCAATTATTTTAAGAAGACTCTCAATTGAATGTCTACTAGTGCTTGCATCTCAAATTACACTTTTTCACCTCTTTCTTATTACTATTAAATTGAATTGGCAGCAATTTGTTCACTTGAAATGCAACAGAATTTGCATCTAATGTTGTAGTAACCTGACATTGCTTTTCAATTAGCTAGACTATATAGAATGCTTTATTGATAGTAAGCAGAGGGTTACATGATAAAATCTGATTTCTTACCGTCTCATACACATCGGATGAGCCTATAAGAAATTGCATCAGCTTATGCTTTGTTTCAAAATCAAACAACTTGTCTTTTATACTACATATGCATTATTTCATTACTCTACAATCACATCTAGGGTATGGATTCAACATTTGTAATTTGTCTTAAGCTTTCTTTAACCTATTATAATAAGCGGCTACTGATAAAGTTCCTTATTTGACATTACTAATCTTATGTTCTAATTAAAAGATCAACTGGCCATTAGCTTGTCAGTAATGCTCAACTATCTCATTCCATAATTCAAGAGAGGATTGGGCATAAACAAAACTCTGTGATAGTTCACTTATCATCAAATTTAGGATCCAACACCTAACTAGATAATCATTGCGAATCTACTTAGTATATTCCTTAGACTCTTCATTTGGTTTTGCAAGTTTTCCATCAATGAAGCTTAGCTTTAGCTTCAAACCTAAGGTTAATATAATGGAAAAACTCCATGTCATGAAGTTATTCCCATTAAAGATAATATTTTCTGGCACCATACCTAGATGATTTGAACCAGAGATGAATAATGAATTGGAATTCAAAGCCTCACTGGTGATCACCATGAAAATGCCTTTTGATTTCACCAAAAATCCTCTTCTACAGTTGATAGATCGAGAAGAATAGACTGAGATTGTCCGATTGTAGACTCTATTCAACCTGCTCTGATACCATGTCGAAATATCAAAGAGTGAGAGAGAGACGTCTGTTATATGATGGAATTGAAAAATGAATTGAATGACTTGAAATTGTAAGATATAGAATTATATATACTAACGGGCTCTCAATCAACTAACTTCTCTCTATACTAACTAACTTTAGCATGTGACTTACTAATATACAACTATTATTTACAAGAATAAATACATATTCTAACAAAGTCTACCTTTGGAACATATCTTCCCATCAATTCCTATAAATAGGGATTCCACTTTAAAGGTAAAGTGCTTTTTTTTTTTTTTTTTGG
The DNA here is from genome assembly GCA_024138005.1 of Lumnitzera racemosa. NCBI lineage: Eukaryota > Viridiplantae > Streptophyta > Magnoliopsida > Myrtales > Combretaceae > Lumnitzera > Lumnitzera racemosa. The sequence continues at coordinate 25,919,013 of JAMXBC010000008.1, forward strand.
ACATTCTTGCCTTTTGTTCTCTTAAAATCGTATGAGTTCATTTATCTAAGCACTTGTGTAGCTATGTCAGACAATTTGCCGATACCCCTTATATGGCTTTTTTTTGTATATCATAGGCTCAACTTTCTAATCTCTTTTTGAAGATGATAGAACCATCATCACTATATTATTAATTAGGAAACTTCACACAAAAATTAGTAAAAGGAATATTTACGCTTGCTGGAATCAACGAGAATTAAAAAAAAAAAATTACTGAACAGGCTTCTTATTTCTTGAATAAACAACAAGCCAAGCAACTAGTTTTGCACTGCAATGGTGGAAAACTAACATGCTTCTTATATAATATGCTTGTTTTTCCTAATAACTCAGATGGTAGATTCTGTCACCCTTGCGTAAAGATGAAATACACAGAATTGCCAAACTAAATAAAAAAGTATATGTAAAAAATAGCATCACTAAAAAAGCTGCTTGAAATAGAAACCTTCGTCCGAAACTAAAATTTACAGTAACTCCCCATTTATCTATATTATATTATTAAGGTAGAAAGGGGTTTAAGTAATCGATACATTTATAATTACTATTTAGTCTTCAAATATGATATTAATTTAAAAAAAAAGAATGATTAATTTAACATTTAAAAACTATAAAGTACTTATAATATGGGTAAATTTGTCGATTTCCTTTTTCTGTGTATTAATATTTATACGTACCCACTTTTCATGTAGGATTCATATGAGAAATTTATGGAAAGAGTCCATAGGCTTCGGCTCCATCCTCTTGCCTCCATTCTCACTTTTAGTATGACGTGAAGAGTAGATTTAAAGGTTTAACTTCCATTTTAACTAAATCCAATTCCAGAGTGGTGTTGAAATATTAATAATTAAACTTTTGATTTTGAATCTTTTTTTGTTTTATTTTTGCTAGAGATTTTGAATTCTCTAAAGTCATGTTTAAAACAAATTAATATTTTGAAATATTAAAAGAAAAAACTTATTTATTACTTTCCATTTATGAGTTCCATTATTAATCAGTTTTATTTATAGGTATTTATTTATGAGTTTAACTTATCTTAGCAAAGGTTGCCAGTATTTTTCTTTTATTCTCCAATCTTTTTAGTAATTTATACATACTTATTTACCAATGTGTTTAGTGTTAATATATAGGAGAATTTCGCGTTATTGGAAAATTCTTCTGCTATGATAGGCATGAAATTAACCACAAGTAATGATGATGACTGGTATGTTTACTCAAAAAGGAAGAATAATATATGATACTGGACAAAGTGGTATTAACCATATTTCTTAATGTATATTTATAATTCTTAATCTTACTTATAATTGATTATGTGAATATTTTCATATTTTAAGTATTTATATTGTTAAGTTTACACACATATCATGGATATAGTATCAGCTAGTATTAGTTATAGCATTTTAGTCTTATCAAGCATTCAATTGTTTTGATGAAGTCCACCAAATAATCCAACTGTAAAGTGTAAATAATTCCCATATGTCTCAGTGTATTTAAACTGTAAGCATGTGATTATAGCAAGTAATATACAAAATTAACACTTTGTTTGGATGGGTAGAAATGAAAAAAAAAAAAAAAAAATTGATGGAAATCACAAGAAACTGTTCGTTTGGTTAAGTTTGGAGGGGTGGAAAATAAATGAATTCAAAGGATATGGGACGAATTGTTTCCAGTCATGATTTAATATTCTTTCTCTCCAACTATGGACAAGAACTAAGAGAAGTAAGTGGAAATAATATAAAATGACAAAAAAAACCCTTAAAAAAAGAGGAAAACAAAAGGTAACCGGTTGATAATTTCACACGGAAACGAGGTGATGATCAGCATGCCTTGGAATTTCCGATGAACAATTCCTTCCGTAAATCGAGTTCCAGCGTTGCTATTAGCATCATCATTAGATTATGGACATAATACTGCATCTCCATTGCTGCAAAGTATAGACGAAAATAGAGAGAGATGTTTGGAGTTGGGTGAGAAGAAGGGTAGTTTAGTCGATCTATTATTTTGTTCCTTTGCAATACAACCTCTATACTAACCAAATATAAAAAACTGCATAATATTTCTACCCATTTCTTTTTTACTCATTTTCTTTCTACTCTTTTCTTTTCCGCATAATATTTCCTCCTGTTTCCACTTATCTTTAGAGTAGCTAAAGTAATTTCCATTTGCAATGCCTAACAAACTACAAGATGGACAGGGACGAAGATGAGGAAATTGATTTTGTTCTTGGGTTCTTTGACATCTTCAGAGGATCCTACGAAATCATCTTCACATGGAAGAAAGCTTTCAGCAAATTCACACTTGCCTGTGTCCTTCCTTTATCCTTCATGATATCAGCTTTTTTACAGATTTGCCATCTTTTTTTGTTCAGGGAAATTTCTGATCGCTCAACATCTGAAGAAATAATCCTGTCTTGGCTACTCAAAATAGCCGATTTCATGGTATCCCTAGTCCTGTCCCTAATCCCAACACCAGAAGTTGTTTACGCAATTGCTTGCATACACGCTGCCAGGCCCATAACATTGAGAAGGCAGAGGATCGTGGGGCTGAAAGTTTGGGAAAGGCTTGTGGTAACATACTGATGGAACTCCCTAATCGTATGCATCTTCTGTGCTCTCAGCCCTGCAATAATCTTCATGTGGTCTGAATTCATGGATGGTACTCCTGCTAGACCATTAGTGCTCTTCATTCTATCGATATTTCTTGTCTATATCGGTGCAGTTTGGCGCTTTGCTAGTCTGATATCTGTCCTAGAGGACACGTATGGGCTTCAAGCAACGATCAAGAGTAGGAATCTGATAAAACGGTAACCAAAGGATTGCTGTGGCAATGTCTCTTTTGCTATTCCTAGGGAATTTTACCATCCAGTCCGTGTTCCAGAGGGATGTAGTGTATGGATGGAAATTGGGATTATTAGAAGAAGCCAGATGGGGGATTGGACTTGTGTGTTCGTTGGCTTTGTCCATGTTGATTCTCTTCGGCATCGTCACGCAGAATGTTATCTACTCCGTGTGCAAGTCTTATCATGAGGGTAATTAACTTCTTTATGTATCCCCTGAAGGCCAAGGATGTGCAGTTAGAAGAAGTTCATGTCTAGAGCAATGCTTACTCTTTGCACTTACTGATCTTTCTATTTGTATACATTTTCATACTTCGGGACATGGCTGATGTGGTTCCACTTCCACCCTTACTATTATAGGAAGGCAACTTAAGGATTGCTTAGTTTACGCTCATTGTGTGTGTTTTCTAATCTTTTTTCTTTGACCTGCCTATGTTTTTAGTGTTTGTTTGTTTGCATTCAGCACGGTAGTCCCCTAGTAAAGAAAAACATAAAAGAGTCATTATGAAATGAAGTTGCTTCGAATCTTTCTTTTTGTTTTTTTTTTTTTTTTACTTTAAATATTATCATCATTAAAGTCTTGATAAGCCCTTTCCTAGGGTGATTAACTCTGAGTTTAGGGAGTGTTAGAAGCAGCAGGAATAAAATTCGGTTTGAAACAAATCCAACTTGAATAACAAATAAATAATAGAATATAAATGAGAATACTAAATATGCATTCTTTGTTAACGTTACATCCGATTCCTGATAAAAAAAGTAATGAAATATCACATAGATCAAATTTTTTATTTTTACTTCAAAATCGAAGTTAATTTTGAGATTGGATTGACTTACTAGCAATCAAGAAGATACAAAAAGTAAACAAATTTGTGAAATTGTATCTTATAATGTTGCGTGCACCTAAAAATGATCTCCAGGAATACTATTTAAACTGAACTATAAGCCATCAATAAATAAAAACTAGTAGACATACATCCACGATATATATATATATATATATATGCGCAAAATTGTAACTTAAATAATTCAAAACAAGTATAACAAATCTTTGATTACTATAATTCTAAACAAACGAAAATGTAAAAAGAAAAAGTAACAATAAAAAGAGTGTGTCCTCTGGCAGTAGACCATTAGACAAAAGCATTATGAACGGAAAATAGAAACCCTATATATATATAAAGATTGGAAAAAGTTGTTTATAGATAAACCATGCTTGGAAGAATTAAACTATCCAAAATCTAAAATATAAATTAATAAAATTTAGTTAAAAAACAAGTCATACCTATCTTATTTCAGTGGCACAATAATATGAAGACAAAAAAAAGAGCCACCGATAAATGTTTCTTTAATAATAAATATTCCACTGAACTACCACATACATGTTAACCAACCAATATACTTGCATATATACCAAAATATTACAGAGCAATTTGCAACTTAGCTTGGAAGAAAGAAATATGAGGATGCACTTTAACCCGATCGGTGCTTCTTGACAACATTAAATTCAGCTGGGATAAGTTATGAATAGACTGTTGCCGGATTTTCTGAAGATAGTTTTTTTTTTTTTTAATCGAGAAACGATTTAATAGGTAATATATGTTATGTTTTATGTATATGTATTGTATAAATATTAATAAGATATTAATATATATATTGTGTATAAATTATACATGATATTTGATTTGAAAATTATTTATTTAATTATTATTCGTATTAATATTTTATTAATATTTACATATTACGCAAACATAACACATAATGTATAATATTTTTGAATCTTTTTTGGTTTTCTATCATGTTAGCATTTGAGCATGCACTCAAAGGACCAAAATGCTCACTTTCAAAAAAAGAAATTTAGTTATAAAATGCATACATCTATTTATTTTTTTATCCACAATAGTAAGGATGAATTTTATTTAATGACAAAGAAAAAAGTAGTACCAATTAATCGGAAGATATAAGAGTGTTGTCATATGAAGATGGTTGGATACGAAATCCCTGCTATCTCTTTAAGGAGCAAAGTATTTCCGATATTGGAGATTAAAACCGCTTCTCCAAAAAAAGAAAAATAAAAAAACCTAAGCAATCTGATCAGTTGAAGAAATCCTACGAAAGAGATAGTATAACCCTACATAAAAATGTAAAATTAGAAAAATAACAGAAACTTGAAAACCACCTATCTTGGATACAATCAACAAATTTATATCAGTCCCATCACCACAATCTTTAAATTAATGAAATTTATAGGAAGAGACTTGTGGTGGTGAAAGCGTAATAATAGCGTTAGTCAATGGATATCGATATCCCCAGTATTAGAGTTTGTTAAGGGAGTTTTAAGAGAGAGAGAGAGAGGGAATATATCTTTTTGGTGAAGTATAAATGCAACAGCTCACTAATACAACAAATCTGTAGCAATAACCTTCATTATTAGTTATACCTTGAAAGCATTTTCAAAATACTATGAAATAATTACTCCAAGGAATTACTATTATTATAAAATGAAGAATTGCAAATTCTTTATAGGATCAAACGAATAGTTATGTTTTTTTTTTTAAAAAAATATGTTTCCAAATTTATCCATGAAGTCTTAAATGAAGTACAGGCAAAAGCTATTATTTCTTTATTTTGTTTCTTAAATATTATTGTGATTATATTCCTAATCTATTCCGTTTCACAAACCATGCGTATCATAAGTATGGATACTTGGAACGTTGGTAGATAAAGGCTTTAAAATATATCTACATTTTGAAAAGTTGGTTGCACTAATTCTTTTGTAGGTGCATTTATTAAGGATTTGTTGATACCTTACAAGCAATCACAAGGAGGGTGAATTCATGCTTCACAAAAATTTAAAACTTTTCAAATACGTAACAACCCTTTTGATTAATATATATTGGCTGAAAGTTCGAATTGATAACTAAATAAGTAATAAAAAAAGAGATAGTTCAATAAGATCAAATAGTGGATTTATAGAAATTCCTCCTTATAAGTTAATTCTCTCTTCTAGTTCCACTCATTGGGGATTTGATCTTACACTAGTCATTTCACTATTTTTAATAATAAAACAAAGTATAAATATGACCACATGGCTATAATCAATATAGTTTTACCTTTAAGCTTGTCTTTAGCTAAACAAAACTACTATAGTCTACTCTCTCTCAATTTCAACTCTTTAAACAACACATATAATTTTTTATGGAAAACAACTATGATTTTCTAAGTGTTTGCATATAGAATTTGTAACACAATTTACAAAATATCAAGTTAACTCACAAAAACTCTTTCCTTGATTGTTTGCTATAAATATGAATCGTATTCACTTCTTTTCTATATCCTACATGAATTCTTCTCCTTTTTAATCTCAAGAGTAATGGCTGGTAAATCTTTTAATCATTAGATGATCCTTATCTCTTCTCAAACTTGAATATTAGAACGTTGGATAATTTGTTATCTTCAAATTATCAATTTTTTTGTTGATATGCTTCGACAAAATTCAAGAATAAAAAATAAATTTTGGTTCTTTGACTTGGATAAGAATAGTTGGATAATATCTTTATGCGTTTGAAAAAATAGGTCTTCATATCTGTTTAATAATTGAAGTTGCATTTTCACGTGCTTGAATTTTAGTAGAAAGATTGTAAAACAATCCTCCTTCAACAATAGAATGCATCAAATGTAGATAAAGTTTCTTTAGACTGCTTCTAACTAAGCTTGTAAGTCTCCTCAATGTCTTTGAAAAGCTCTTGTGTTTGTGGAAAATACTTTTAAGGTTACTTTTAATTTACTAGTTTACTTTTGGATAGCTTATGAGCTTTTCAGAGTTGCTTCTAGGTATGCTTCTAAATCTTTAGAGCTCTTTCGATCAAATTTTGTTTTTATCGGATTTTCTTCTAAGTATACTTCTAAGTTTGTTCAATCATTCTTTTCTTCAAATTTTAGAAATGTTTGGTGATACTTCTAAGTCTGCTTCTAACTCTTTATCTTGACTAAATTGAGTTTACTTTTCACTTGAGAATTATAGCTTCTAACTACACTTCCAAGTTCTTTGTGTTCAGTTTTTATTCTTGATTTAGATTTTTAGTGTTACTTCTATTTTTTTGCTTCTAAATTCTTGTTTGCTCTTTAAACAACACTTAACACTGACTTTAGTGATCTTAGGTGTTTGTTATCATAAAAAAATGTTATTAAGGGTTCTAATAGGATTTAAAAAAGAATTCATACTTTTCAATATTATAATTACCCACTTTGTGGGGGAAAAAAAAAGTGAATTGAAAAAGGGATGTTTTTTGGGTAAGGGAAAGTTTTTTATTTGATTTTTTGGAAAATGCCTTTAAGGCAACCAGTAATGTTTTTCTTTGAAAATATAATTAAAAGATTTGTCTAACAAAGAATATTGTAAAAATTTTTCTTAAATGAAAAGCACTTTGAAATTATTCACACTAACATAGCAAAAGACGAGGGAATTTAAGGTTCCATTCATTTCAGGACAAACTGAAATGAATTGCATTTAGAATGGTTAAGTTGAATTCTTTAGTGAATCAGATAGCTTTCAATTGTTTAAGGTAATTGGATTCGCAGGAGGAGTTCCTTTACTAGCTAATAAATAACAAATTCAGTGACTTGAAAAGAGAGTCAATCTTGTAAACAAAGTTTCCGTATCTTGAAAGAGAAATGGGTCGTTGTTGATCTAATGAAAACTTAACTAATAATCCCAATATTATTTATCTAGAGGAAAACCTTATTGATGTACTATGTGTTTATTTCATTTATCTGTTGCCTTGTGGATTGCTGTGGGTAGTTTGGTATAGATTAGTCTTAGTTTATTTAACTTTATAAGCAGTACCATTCAATTGCCTAGCTAAAACAATTGACTTAACTGCCACTTTGGTATTGCAGTTCCTGTAAATACGAACTGGTATATATTGTTACATTCACAACACGAGCAATTATCCGTATTAAATTGCTCTTTTGTAAAAGAGATGAAAATGTTAGTGTATATTAGTTATTGTGTATTTATTTTAAATACAATTTTCATATTATCGCCTCCTTATCATGGTCATAATTTTCGTATTATCACTGCCTTATCATTGTCGTTGTTGTCACATCCGTCGTTGCATCACTATAATAACACTAATATCGTTGAACTTGCACCACCAACATAGCACCATCGGGGTGAGATTGGCATTATGGCATGTATATGTCTATTTTAACCTTTTTATCTCCATATAACCATTTTATCCTTGATTATATATATTTCTTTCAATCTAAAGATTTTTATTATTTTATCTATAGGTAAATTAGTAAAAAAGGATTTTAAAGAATATGTTTAAAAATTTATGAAGTTTTAAATGGTCATTTTGAAAAATAAGGAGATTAAACGCATATAAATAAAACAAACGTTAGGAGTATACTTGCCATTTAACGCGTTAATTTGGAGTTACTAGACCCAAGAAGTTAGCTATTGTATATAGGCTAGCGGAAAACTTAGCACGCACTTAGAGGTTTAACATAGCCGACGCAGATGGTCCGAGGATCCATAATGAAGACGTTTTGGTATGTTATGATATTTATTATTAATTCCTCGCCTGACATCAAGCTAGATAACAACACTATTAAAGTAGGATAAGCAAGTTGAGGATTTCATGGCCACGTACTATGGTAACTATTTTCTCATTGGAATATAGTAGAATTTAGTAGGTTTTATTTGTTCTTACTTCTTCCCTTAACATTTAATGATACAGCTGTAAAAGAGAAGTAGCTTAAGAAAAATTGTGATACTAACATGTAAAGTGAAAAAAGAAAACTTAAAGAATATGGAGTTATGTTATATTTGATATATAAATGACTACACCATATTGTATTGTTAGAGAGTATTATTGTAAGTTACAGGTTTTTTTTCTTTCTTTCTTTCTTTTAATTTTTTCCATTTTTTTTTTCCTTCTTTCACCAGCTATATTATACATTGTAATATGTAAGGAAAAAATTGAACCTAATCTATTTTATTAAAGAGTTAATCTATTTTATTAAAGAGTTAGTATTAGTGCCACTAAATTGCAACGGCTTTAACATGACTTCTTAGTAATGAAACCTTGACAATTTGCAATTGTTCAACTAAAGCAATGAGAGAACTTAGAGAAATGAAGGGCATGAAAGAAACATAATTTGTTATTTCATTCAACTAACTCAATATTCTGCAGGCACAGGCTATTTATATAGAGAGGATACGCGTGTAATCGTTGCACGTGTGTAAAGGATCAATAGCTTTATACAAATACAAATAAATCTATACTATTAACAAAACCCCACATATCGCCCTACCACGACCCCTGCCTTCCCCCCTGGTTCTTCAAGTTGGATGAGTGAAAAGCCCCAACTTGATTAGAAATGAAAACCATAATCTATTAGGAGGAACTTTAGTCATGACATTTGCAAGGAAGAAGTAATATGGTGTAAGTGAAGAAAACTTGTAGCAATGTGATGTTTGGTAAAGTAGACATCAAGATCAATATGCTTTGTCCTACTGTGAAAGCATGGATTGTCGGCCAACATACAAGCTGATTTATTATAAGTGTAAAGACCCAACGGCATACAAATATCAACATGCAGATCCTTGAGAACAAAAGATAACCAAAGAAGCTATTTAACAGTAAAAGCCACACTATGATGCTCAACCTCAATAGATGAAGTGGACATGGTGTCTTGTTTCTTGGTCTTCTAAGAAATTAGAGAAGTACCAAGAAAAATGAAATACCCTAATAAAGACTTTCCATCAATACGACACGAATCCTAATCCGCATCACAATAATCATGTAAAACCAAGGGGGCTGAAATCAAATAAAAAAGTCCTTGAGTTATGCTGCCTTTCAAGTAACGAAGAACATGAATTGTTGCTTAAAGATGTGGAGTGTGTAGATTGTCAACAAATTGACTGAGTTGCTGGATAGAAAAAGATATATTTGGCCTATGATTGTGAGATATAATATATAACTTACTATTTGTCTATACAAATATAGATTAGCAAAGGTTCACTAGAAGTATTGTTAAGGTGTAAATGAGAAGGAAAAGATTGTGAAACTAGTTTAGAACTAGTAAGTCTAACATCTTGAAGATTACTAAGCAAAAACTTGTGTTGATGAAGATAAAATACAAGAGAAGTGTCACAAATCTTTATCCCTAGAAAAAATCGTTCCTCTCTTAAATCTTTTACTGTAAATGCCCTATCAATAGTTGCTTTTACATCAGAAATATTAGCTAAATCATCTCCTACGAGTAAAACATCCTCAACATACACTAAAAGAGTAAAGAAACCTTTATCATTTGAATGAGTAAACAAAGAATGATCGGCTTGAGATTGCATAAAGCCAAGAGAACAAATGAACTTTGTAAATTCTTTGTTCCATTGTCTTGAGGTTTGTTTTAAGCCATATAAGGATCTCACCAATTTACATACATGACCCAATGTTGCTAAAGAATACCCTTTCGATGGCTTCATGTAAATCTCTTTGTCAATAAAACCATGCAAAAAAGTGTTGTTATCGTCTAACTGATGAACATACCAATGTTTTGCAGTAGAAATAACAAGTAAAACTCTCACTATAGTAAGCTCTACCATAAGAGAAAAGGTGTAAGTATAATCAACACCTTCAACTTGAGTGAATCCTATAGGGACTAATTGGGCTTTAAACCGATCAACTATCCCATTGAGTATTTGACTTTGTACCCCTATTTAGAGCCTATATGTTTCTTTCCTAGTGGCAATGGAACTAAATCCCATGCATGATTGGACTCAAGAGCTAAAAGCTCTTTACCCATTGCCTCAACCCATCTTAAATCTTGTTTAGCTTCATGATAGGTTGAAGGTTCATGGATTGTAAATATGTTTGCTAAAAAGGCTACATATTCTGGTGGATATGAAGTAAAAGAATTAGGTTGAAAAAGTAGATAAGCCTTTGATTTTGTAGATAAGGGAATGGGTTTAGAAGTGGATATGGTAGGATTCATTTGAACAGAATTTATACTGTGGACAAAATCATGCAACCATGCCAGTGGATGCTTAGTTCTGTTGTACTTTTGAACTTGAACATCTGTAGTAGTAGGACGTGAATTCACGGACTCAAAGGAAAGATCAAGTTCAAGAGTTGTATTAGATGATAAGATAGATTCATCTATTGAAGAATCATTTATAGGTGGAAACAAAGAAGTATATGACAGACAAATATGAGATGGATCAGTTGCAAACTGAAAAGAAAAACATGTCTCATGAAAAATAACATCACAGTTGACAAACAATTGATGAGACATAAGCTCATAGAGTTTATAGGTCTTATGATCTAATGGGTATCTAACAAGACAATCAATGGTTCCTAGGTTTGAATAATTTTGTGGTTTATGAAATAACACTTCATAGGATGATTTCCACTTTAACAATTGCATAGGCATTCGATCGATTAATACAGTAGCAGCAAGCATGCACTCTATCGAGAACCTTTTTGGTAAGTTAGCATGTAATTTATGGGCTCGAGTTGTGTTAAGCAAATGTTTGTATTTCCTCTCTACTACTCCATTTTGTTTAGGGGTATAAATTACACTGTTTTGGTGTTGTATGCCATGCTTCCTAAAGACTAATTGACATTACTGAGATAAAAATTCACTTCCATGGTCTATTCGGATGGTTTTGGGTGTAGTGTGAAAGTGTTTCTTAACATAAGAAAGGAAAGCAACAATAGTGTCAAGTGTATGATATTTGTCAGGCAGTAAGTAGGTCCATGTAGTACCACTTATATCATTCACTACAGTTAAGAAATATTTGCAACCATTTAAAGAGAGCATGTTCTATGTACCCCATAGATCAAGGTGGATTAGATCAAAAGGAATGGAAGTAAAAGAAGTACTAGATGGAAATGGAAAATGATGAAATTTGGCAATGTGACAAGTATCATAAAGAAATGGAGCATCATTTTTATTCTTATAACTGGTAACATGTTGTAATTTTGACATAGATGCATGTCCTAATCATCTATGCAAAAGTTCCAGTGAAATATCATTGACATCATATAAAGGAATAACAGAGTGTTTAGCAGCGATAGCATTTACCGAGGTATTATTCACAAACAAAGAAGTACCAGTAGAATTATAAGCAGTTACGCTAGTATTAGAACTACATGAGCTTCCAGTATCATGATGTACAGATTGCACCACATACAAGCCTTTGCGTAAATTTGCTTTGATAATGCATGTTTTAGTTCTCAGGTCTTGAAACACATAGTCATGAGAGTTAAAGACAGCAATCATGTTAGTGTTAATGAGTAAGCTATTGACAAACAGTAGGTTGTGTTTGAAGTCCAGAATGAAAAGGACTTTGGTTAGAAATTTTTTTTGACCAATACAATATCTCTAACAAGAGTAATTGTTTCACATTACCATCGAGTAAGGTTACTCTAATAGGTATAGAAAGAATGTATTGATTAATCAATAAATGTTTGAAAGGAGTAATATGGTTTGAAGCACCCGTATCTATGATCCATTCATACATTTTAGTATCATGAAGCAAACATGAATTCAAGCAAGAAGAAGAATGTAGTACTTCACTTGCAAAATTAATCGAAGCACTTTGATCTTATCCATCTAGTCCTTTGTTCTTCATCATCCTAAGAACCTCGGAACAAAGTTTCTGCATAAAATTAGAGTCATTAGCAAATTTTGTTAGCATCACAATAATTCTCCAAAGGAATATTCATAAGAGGAATAGCAACATGAGCAGCAAATCTCAAAGTAGTAGTTTTTTGCCTTCAATCCCTCTATTTAAACCATTTAGGAAAACCTATAATCTCAAAGCAATTATCAATAGAATGTTCACTCTTCTTGCAATGTGTGCAAGTAAGATATTTAGAGCCACCCCTACCTCTCTTTTCTTTACGATTAACTAGTCCTGTTTTCAAGTTCGACTTTACTTGATATGTAGCAATCAAACTTTCATTTGAGTGTCCCATTAAACTGACCATCTACTTTTGTTTTTTTACCCGATATACAATGGAGTAGGCCTTACTTACTATAAGCAAAGGTTCCATAGAAATTACGTGACTTCATGCTCCTTTAAACACATCATTTAACCCGACCAAAAGCTGCATCAACTTAGTTCTATTCTCAAGTTCTTGAATTTTAGTAACTAGATTATAACTATATTGTGATATAACACCACATATATATTTAAGAACACCAGAAAGATTATGCAATTCATCCCATAGTTTCTTAAGCTTGTTATGGTATATAGAGAAATTCAAAACACCTTATCTAAAATTGATTATATTATGCTACAACCGATATAACAGTGTCCATTCGTAAGACCAAATCTTTCTAATATATCATCCCATAATTCTTTTGAAGACTGTGCATACGTGAAAGTTTCAAAAAGCTCCTTTGTCATTGAATTTAGGACCCAACAAATGGATCATATAACCACATTGGATCCAATTTTGTACTTTAGTTTGCTATTCATTGTCAGGTTTCTCACATTCACTATTTACAAAACCTAATTTGGCCTTCGCACTAAGTGCCAATCTAATTGAACGACTCCATCCTGGATAATTTGATCCATTGAAAATTATGTTCATAATTACTATTCCTAGATTATCAGAACTAGACAAGTGCATTGGATTATTCAAATCTAGATTCATCTTCAATTTACCTGTATTCATGACTATAAATTGAAATAGAGAACTAAAACCGTACGAAACAAAGAATGATAAGAACTATTTGATGTTAATCAATAAGGAAGATGAAAGTTAGTAAGCACTTAGCTCTAATACCATGATGAAAGCTTGACGATTCGGAATTGTTTAGCTAGAGCATGAGAGAACTCAGAGAAATGAAGGGCACGAAAGAAATATAATTTGTTATTGCATTCAACTAACTCAATATTTTGCAAGCACATGTTATTTATATAGAGAGGATATGCGTGTAATTGTTCCATGTGTGTAAAGGATAAATAACTCTATGCAAATATAAATAATTCTATACTATTAACACTTATAACTGACAAAAAAAAAAAGAAAAAGAAAAAAAGCGTAGATGGTTCAGTGTTTTTTTTTTTTTTTCTTTCATTGATTACAACAAGAGAGGGGGGAATCGAATTTTGTCTATCTCAATTAAGAGATTAGTGTTTATATCATTAGGCTATAAAACCATTTGCTTGATACATCAATGTTAAGTAGAAACTTTTAAAACTAATATTAAAATTACTACCTGAATTTTGCATACCTTTTCAGTTTTAGACTTAAAATTTGAAGTTATTGCTAAATTTCAAACTCAATCAAACTTTTATTTATCAAATTTATTACCTCACCTAATACTTATACTTATTTACCAATAAACATTTGCTACATCACCATTACGAATATGATTGAGGAAGTAAATATGACAAGTGAAAGTTTGACTAAGTATAGTATTTAACAATTTTAAATTTTAGGTACCAAATATGAGAAATAAAAGTTTAATTAAATATGACAATTAGTGGCTTTAAATTAAAAAAAAAAATACATTTGTTCCTATATGACCATTTTGCCCTTAATCATATACATTTTTCTTTCCAAAGTTGAGCATTTTTTAAATTATTTTGTCTATGAGTAAAATAATGAAAAGGATCTTATAGTATCCTTTTTAAAAAAATATGGGAGTATAAGCGGTCATTTTAAAAATAAGTAGACTAAGCACTCATAGACTTAAGTGATAGGAATCGGACTATTGGACCCTTGACCTTTGTTCAAGCATGAGGACTTAAGAGCATGGTAAGGCACATCTTTTCATCTTGACCTACACTCAAGGAGTTAAAGCTACTTTTGAGTGCCGACTTGTCCCAGATGTCAAGTTGATCACCATCTTATTTGTCAATGACTAAGTATTAACCTACGACTGTTTTATTAATAGGTCGACCAACTTGCTAATTAGCTCGGCTACACTTGTTCCAAGCTCCCAAGAGCACAATTAAGTTAGCACAACTCTAAAGAACTCGTAGATTAGCTTAGCATCAATTAAATCATACTATACTTTCTTGTCTACTTCCATAGGAACCTCTTTAATGATCATCTACCATGTGTCCTAGTTGTTCGCATGAAGGAAACTGCTAAAAGAAGCTTCTATTTTGCAATTTCTATTATACCCTTTTTTCTATTTCGTGTATTTTATTGATTTTGGAAAATACCCCTTTTATCTTTTCTTTATTTAGTAAATTGCCCTAGAATTTCAAGTATAAATATCCTCTTGTAAATAGTCGCAATCATTATCATCCTCTCAATTATTGAATATATAGTATCCCTTTTGTGTAAAGCTTTAAGTTTACTCTATTTGCTCTTATCTTATCTCTTAAGTAAGGCTTGGCGGAGAGTGACCTCATTAAGCTAGTCGTGTATCGTATCAAGTTGGTTTGTGAGTCTATGGAAGATCCTTAGTGTGTCATATCCTTGGGATCGTTTGTGGGTTTACTTGTTCTCTTTTATTTTCACGTGTTCATCATCCCACATTTTAAGCTTTTTGTAAGCTTAGACTTACCTTGATAATGTTACCCTTGTCTCTTCTTGGCATGGCGTATCATCTTAGTATTAGAGTAGAAGTTTATATTGGGTAAGTTACTGCTATGTTGTGTTATTACTACATTGCATTGGAATACTATTGTAGCAGCATGTATAGAATAAGTATTGTTGCTTGAGCAGCTGTATAAGGACTAGTTGCTATGTTTCGGTAATTGGTAGAAGTAATATTGTTGTTCTTTTTTAGTGGTTATTGTTTGGTACTTTGTTTTACTCTTTTTCGAGCCTTGGAAAACAAAGCAAACACTAACTAGTTATTTTTTGTTCCTCAATGAGGCAACTGTCATGTTGATATTTTGTAGTAGAATATATTTAGGCCTTAGAATTAGTGTGAAGAAGTTTGTGTGTGTGTGCATGTAGATAGTGTATATCGTTTCTAGGTAATAATGAGAATCGAAGTATCGTAAGTTTTGATGTGGAAACGAGGCTGAGTTAAGGAAAGATGACTAATTCAAGTGCAAAAGCGGGAATTAGAGATGACAATAGTAGTGTTGTCCATTGTAGTCAACAACCCTATAATACCTTAAGAAGTTATAATGAACAATTTGATGAAATGACTAACTTAATAGTTGAGTTAACTCGAGCTGTTTATGCATTAGCATCTTGACCTGTTGAAGTCATCTACAACAACTTCCCAAGCTGCTTCTAGAGTTGGTAACATTGGCCACAATGCTTAGCCTACTCAAAGACCAATCCTAGCTTGGCAAAATCAAGATGGTGGAGTAGGAGGACATGTACGGAGAAGGATAGATTTAGGTGAAGTTGATGAGGAGGAAGGAAGGGAGGATTATGAGGTAGTAGAGAAAGCTTATGCATTGCGAGCTATCGACCATGTGAAGCTTTAGATCCCAAGCTTCGATGGTTCTGGGAATGTTGATGAATGCTTAGACTGGGAGGAGAAGGTAGACTGAGTCTTTGATTATCATCAGTATGAGGACTATGATAAGGTCAAAACTACCGCAATCAAGTTTTTAAGATATGCTATAATGTGGTGGAAGAATTTTCAGGCCATGCGAGGACGAGATGGATATAGAGAGGTTGATACTTGGCTAGAGATGAAAAGAGCACTTAGAGCCAAATTTGTGCTTAATTCCTATCTACAGGATATTTTTGCTCGGTTTCAAGAACTAAAGCAAAGGGACCATACTGTTAATGAATACGAATGAGAATTTCAAATGCTTATGATTTGGTGTAAGGTCAACGAACCCTCATCCCAAACGTTATCCATATTCCTAACTGGATTAAGGTTAGAGATTCGAGATGTAGTAGAACTACAATAGTTTTTCATTATAGATGAGGCTATGAGAATTGCCCAACGTATAGAAAGATAAAGGAGGAATAAGCCGATTTGACCTTCAATGAGTTGACCTGTCTCGACTAGTCGACTTACTCAAGGAATTTACTAAGCTCAGTACAGCATTAAGCTAGGTAGATAGATAAACATCATAATTGAGTAGAAGAGCTAACTTAATGATAAGGAAGCATCTAAGAGGAATTTGAGAAAGGACAAGGATCGAGGTGAAAGACTAGTCATATTAAGTGCTTGAAATGTTAGGGATTCAGGCACATGGATGTCTAACGTCTGAATAGACGAACTATGGTTGTTAAAGGTAAACTTTCGATGAAGTGAATAGTACAGATGAGGAACCTAAGGAAAGAGAAGAATTGGAGAGGAATACTAAGAGTAATGAGGAACTTATCGAAGAGGATGTGTTTGCTAAAGATCTATACAGGCTAACTTTAGTTATTAGACGACAATGAGCCTTAAACCATCTATCAAAGAGGAGTAATGAGAAAACTTATTCCATATCATATGTAAGGTGAATGAATAAGTATGTACACTCATTGTACATAGTGAGAGTTACACCAATATTATATTTGTTGACTTAGTTTGAAAGCTCAAGTTGCTAACCTAGTCACACTTGAGACCATACAAACTTCATTTGTTAATGAAAAAGGAGCACTGCATGTTACTTAACAAGTATTGCTATCGATCTCGATAAGGAACTATTCTAATGAGATTCTTTGTGTTGTGATACATACTTATGTGTGCATCACATATGTTGCAAAGCTGACCTTGGCTATTTGCTTAGATAGTTATACATAATGGGTTTAAGAACACATATATGTTTGAGGAAGATGGGAGGAAGATCATCTTGAATCCCATGACCCCCAATCAAGTGAGCAAGTTGCAGGCTAAGCTAGCTTAGAGATCCAAGAAGACTTTGGTTTCCTAGTTATTCTGAGCTTAGAGAGGTTATTTGATCTGATGATCCGACCTTTTTGTTAGTAAGGACATTGTTAAAGTTTAAGGAGCAAGTTGTGCTATTGAATGAGATCTAAGAGTTGCTTAATGAATATACCAACTTGTTTCCTAAACAACTACCTAAAGAACTACCACCCCTTCAGGGGATTGAGCACTGTATTAGCTTAATAACCGGTGCTATCCTTCTTAACAAACTTGTTCACTGGATGAATCTCAAGTAAGCAGCCGAACTATAAAGGCAATTCAATCAATTGTTGGAGAAGGGTTATGTGAGTGAAAGCCTTAGCCCTTTTGTTGTACTAACTCTACTTGTACTAAAGAAGGATGGTACTTGGTATATGTCTATAGATAGCAGAGTTGTTAACAAGAAAGCGATTAAGTATACGTATCTAATCTTGAGGTTAGATGATATGATCTACGAATTAAATGGTGCTAAAGTTTTCAACAAGATTAACTTGAAGTCTAACTACCATCAATTTTGAATGAGGCCAAGAGATGAATGGAAGACTGCGTTTAAAACCCAACATGGTCTCTATGAGTGGTTGGTAATGCCCTTTAGCTTATCTAACACATCGAGTACTTTCATGAAAATGATGAATCATGTATTACAAAGTTTGATAAGGAAATTTGTTGTAGTCTACTTTGATGACATGCATGTGTACAATATTGATATGCTAAGTCATATAGACCATCTCCAAATTGTATTTGATGTGCTTTAAGCTAAGAGATTGTTCAAAATTTTAAAGAAGTGTTGTTTTTGTTAAGAGGAAATGATCTTCCTAGGATATGTAGTTGGTGGAGGAGGTCAACAAATCGATGATGAGAAGATCTAAGCTATTATCAATTGGTTGACCCCAACCACTTGTGTTGAGGTAAGGAGCTTCCACAGTTTAGCTTCCTTTTACTAATGTTTTATTCAGGGATTTAGTACCATTGTTACACCACTCATTGAGTTAACGAAGAAGAATGTAGAATTTAGGTGGGGGGTAAAAGAAGAGAGGATTTTTGCCAAGGTAAAGAAGAGGTTGACCTTTGTGCTAGTATTGGCTCTGCCAGGCTTTGAAAAGATATTTGAGCTTGAATGTAACGCATTAAGTGTAGGCATAGAAGTTGTGTTGATGCAAGAAGACTGACCTGTTGCCTATCATAGTTAAAAGCTAAGAGGACCGTAGTTAAATTACTCCATGTATGATAAGAAACTTCTTGCATTAATTCGAGCACTTCAAGTATGGCAACATTACCTTTTGCCAAGAAAGTTCATCGTATACATGAACTAAGAGTCTTTGAGATACCTGTGAGGCTAGGCCAAGCTTTCAAAGAGATAGACCTAATGGATATAATTTCTGGAAGGATTTAATTTTGTGATCAAATATAAGAAAGGCAAGACCAACATTGTTGTTGACACCTTACTGAGAAGACATACTCTTCTTAATGAACTATATATCGAATTGTTAGGGTTTGTAAGCGTTAAAGAGCAATACCCTGGAGACCTTCATTTTGGTTAATATATGAGTGTTGTGAATAAGAACGAACAGTAGATGACTATTAAGTGGAGGATGAATATCTTTTTTGAAGTGGCAAACTCTGTATACAAACCTGTTCCATCAAAGAGCTATTGGTAATAGAAGTTTATAGTAGAGGACTCTTTAGACATTTTGGGGAGAAAAAGGACTTATGAATTGTTGAACAATCGGTTCTTTTAGACTAAGTTGAGGTGAGATGTATACCGTATTGTTGAGAGCTGTGTAACCAATAAAAGGCCAAAAGTTGAGTTGAGCAAGGGAGAGTGATGCCTATACTCATCCTAAATAGACCCTGGAATGTATTTTGTCCTCAACTTATCTCGAACTGCTTGAGGCAAAGATTCAGTGATAGTCATTGTGGACAAATTTGGCAAATGGCACATTTTGTGCCTTGTACTAAGACTAACGATGTTTCGGTTGTTGCTTTTTTATTTTTGCAGGAGATCATTCACTTTCATGAGGTGCCTAGGAGCGTAGTATCGAATCGAGATCCAAAGTTTTTGTGCTATTTATGGAGAACTCTTTGGCATTGAATGGGGACTAAATTACTTTTCAACGCTTTCCACCATCACTAAACCAATGGCCAGATGGAGGTCATCAACTATACTTTGGGATCACTACTTTGAGCTACAATAAGAAAGAACTTGACAGATTGGGATGTAAGTTTGCCCATGGTAGAAGTTGCTTACAATTGGATGATGTATGATACCATTAGGTAGATACCCTTTGAGGTCATCTATGGCTTCATTCTCAAGCTGTCCCTTGATCACATCCTAGAGCCCATGACTAAGCAAGAAGACCCTGAAGTGAGAGCCAAAGCTTAATCTTTTCAATAGATCTACCACAAAGTTGCTCAGTGGATTGATCAAGCTACTAGAAAGATGGAGGCAAAAGGGAAAGGAAGAAAGCAAAGCAGTTTTAGACTAGCGACCTAGTATGGTTGCACCTAAATAAAGAAAGGTTTCCAAACAAAAGGAAGAATAAATTGTTTACCCAAGTTGAAGGAAAATTTAGGATACTTTAGAAGATCAATGATAATGCCTATCAATTGAAACTATCTGAAGACTTCAGAGTTTCTGATGTGTTTAATAATGTTAACTTAAGCCCCTATCGATTTGAAGAAGGGCAGATTGAAGACTAACAAAATTTGATCCTATATCCCAAATCCTAATCAACTCGAAGGAAATGATAGAGATTGGGCCACTAGAAACTTGATTCGAGCTTAAGCATAAGGACTTAAGAGCATGGCAAGGTGCATCCTTTCATCTCAACCCATACTCAAGGAGTTTGAGCTACTTTTGATTGCCAACTTGCCATAATGTTAAGCTGAACACCTTCCTATTTGTTAATGATTGAGTATTGACTTGAGGACCACTCTATTGATAACTTGGCTAACTTGCTGATCAACTTGGCCACACTTGTTTTGAGCTCCCAAGAGCACATCTAAGCTGACATAACTCCAAAGAACTTACAGATCCGCTCGGCATCAACTGAATTTGGTTGTACTTTCTTGTTTGCTTCCACAGGAACCCCTCTAGTGATCATCCATTACATGTCCTAGCTGTCTACATGAAGGAACCTGCTAAAAGAAGCTTCTATTACGCAATTTCTATTATATCCCTTTGTTTATTTCTTATATTTTACTAATTTTAGACAATACCCTTTTTGTTTTTTCCATATTTACCAAGTTGTCCTAGAATTTTGAGAATAGATACCCTCTTTTAAATAGCTACAATCATCATCGTCCTCTTAATTATCGTATATATGGTATCCCTTTTGTGTGAAGTTTTAAGCTTACTCTATTTACTTTTATCATATCCCTTAAGGAAGGTTATGTTAGTTTGTGAGTCTATGGAGACTCCTTGAAATATCATATTCTTGAAATCATTCGTGGGTTTGCTTGTTCTCTTCTATTTTCGTGTATTGGACATCTTACATTTCAAGCTTTTTGTAAGTTTAGACTAACTTTGATAACGTCGCTTTTATCTACCCTTGGCACGTCTTATCACATAAGAGTATATTTACAAATTGCCCTATCAATTTTGGATTAACTAGATCCAAGAAGGTAGAGCTTTGTGTCTTAAGCTGAAGGAAAACTTACTACGCACTTATTAGAGGTTTCACATAAGTTGTTTTTGTACGTTATGACATTTATTAATGAATTCCACGCCTATGCCATGCTAGGTGAAAATAGGTTTAAAGCAGCATAAGCAAGTTGAGCATTTCATGGCCTCGTAATATGATAAGTATTTTCTCATTGAAATATAGTAGGTTGCATTGTTCTTACCTTAAAATGTAATATAGTTGTAAGAAAATGGTGACACTAGCGTGTAAAGTGAAAAAGGAAGACGTAAAAATACGGCATACGTTATATTGTCCAACACCATTGGAATCCAAATGGGGAATCCTTAAACAAGAATTAAGAATTTCGTGTTGATTAATAGTTTGACACATAATTGACTACACCATATCTTATTATTCAAAGATTTTTATATAGTATGTTTCCGTTTTTACTTTGCTTCCTCTTTTTTTTTTTTTTATTTCCCTTCTTTCAGCAATTATATTATATATTATAACATATAACGGGAAAGCAAATATGATTTATTCAATTGAAAAACTGAATAATAGATAAGTAGACTGCTAGTGTATTTATTTTAATAACACCATCCAATAAGGATGTGACATGTAAGAGTAGTAGGACCGCATGGAGACCACATTTTCCTACTACTTTTATGTGCTATACTCTCGGAGGATATTGTTAAATGTAATTATACTAGTGGTCTATTTATTTTTTTTTGTTAAAAAACTAATATTCATGCTCTTAGATTATATGGATCTTAATATGATTTCTCATAGTTGCTTCCCACTAAAGCCCAGTTTGTATACTTTAACTAGAATTGATTTAACTTGTTATATTCATTTCCACCCAATAAAAGGACAATTTTGAAATTGGATGCATTGATATTGTGTAGAAAGCTTGAAGAAATAATCTTAAAATTACTATTTGAATTTCATTGGTCCAATTCTATATCTAAAGTTTGAAATCATTAATTTTATACCCAATCAAACTTGTTTATCGAATTTATTACCTTGCTTAACATTTATACTTTCTTACTTATGAATATTTTTCATATCATCATTTTATGACGCCAAATTATTAAAGTATGATAAGTAAAAGTTCCACTAGGTATTGCATTTGAAAAGTTCCAACTTCAAGTATCAAATATGATAACTAAAAGTTTAATCACGTGTTACATTTAGCTGTTATAAATCTGAGGTGTAAAATTGGGTTAATATTTTTATTAATTATCCCAACTTTTAATTAATATAATCATGAAGACTTCAGCACTAACTTCTATGGCTATACATAGAAGCCTTAGGTTAATGAACATTTCTGATGATCACTTTTTTTCCAAAGAGAGAACTAACTTCTCAAACTAAAAGGTTCTTTCATCTACTAGGGCAATTTGTGACTGGTCCAAACTTGGGAAGAGGCATTTATTTTGCTACTTTACAGTAATTGCCTTGCTAGAGAATTATCTATCTTTGAAGAAATTATATGGAAGTTTATTCTATAAAAGGTTCCGGCTACCTGTTTCATATGCCTATAAATCTTCATTCTCAGAGTCATACTTGACACAATCTTCACTTCATTTGCAATTCACAAAGATGGACAGTTTAGAACAGGAAATTGATTTTCTTCTTGGGTTCTTTGACATCTTCAAAGAATACTTGGTTATCATCTTCACATGGAGGAAAATTCTCGGCCAGATCACACTTGCTCTTATCCTTCCTCTATCCTTCATCTTCCTTGCTCATTTACAAATTTCCCATTCTTTTGTTCGGAAAAATCTGCTAGGAGAAAATTGTTCTGGATCACACTCCATAAGGAACTGCACAGTGCGACAAGTTTTCCGAACCCTTGGAGCTGCAGGAAGGAATCGGGTACTGGCTATATAAAATAGTCTATAACATCTTCTCCCTAGGATAATGTTGAAAAAGACTTTCTCATAAACATTTATACCTTTGAATAACTTCTCCTTCTAGAGGATAAAACTTGTAAATAAATGGACATATTTTGAGATTGCCTACCCGTGGATCATGGAATACCCAGAACTAAACACCAGTATTCAAACGATGGTGGTAGCTATATTTGATGATATGAACAAATATTTTTCCACCATTGGAGAAAACGATATCATGGGTTAGGTATCCTATTGAAGTATACGGTAACATTTGAGCATGTACTTAAAAACTCCGTAAATCTCACTTTCAAAAAGTATGCTTGTAAAATGCGGATATCTATTTTTTTTTTCAATACCTTGAAGGATTAGTTTTATTGAAGTAAGAAAAAGATGAACCATTAAACCAGTAGATATAAAAATTAGCACCAACAATTTGTTATATCGTACCGTATCTCGTATCCTTGTATAAATGGGTTCATATATGGAAAATGTCAACTCATGATACAACTTGTTTATTAATTGTGATTGAATACTTAAACTCATAACTCAACCTGTTTAATAAATGTGTTCCATGTCTAAATTGAGCTTATTTATTGATTAAAGAGTTAAAAAAAATCTATAAGATTAATACAGCTCTACCCACGATTGAATTCAAGCTCAGCATATAACCATCTCATGTGCTAATATACCCTTCCACAATTAGGTAACACTCTCTCTCTCTTACTTTTGTTTCTCTCTCCATACTCTCTTCATTTCTCTGGAATGTTCAATTAAGGTTTCATTGTGTGTAATTTCTAACCCTCGTCTCTCTCTTTTCTAATGTGAGTTGTTATGTAGGTGGCTATTTTGAGCTAGTCAAGACTCCAGATTTTGTTTCTCACTATCGGGGATGTCATTTTCCCTTTCTTGTCCTTTCTTTTATAGTTTATACATGTAGTCGGTTACTTAGTTACAGATCTGTTATGTTTGCTATTGGATCTTCTTAGATCTATTACATTTTCTATTATTTGTTTACAATCTATCTGTACAATTGCAATACTTTCTAATTACAACCTATAGATCTATAATGTAACATTTTATTTATAATACGTGATGTAGTCCTTAAATTTATTTGGTACTTTTGTAGTCTTCTTTGTAACAAAGATACTTACAAATGCAAAAGGTAAATAGATAATGATAATACATTTAATTTCTATAAATATAAATGCTATAAGGTTTTAATACTTAAGTATAAAATTACAACCCAAATAAAAGTATTAGTGAAATGAAGTAAAAATTTCGAACTTAAATTACATAACATCACCAAAATCATCTCACCTATTTTAAGATGTACCAAAATCCCTACTAATAGCATCAAACTTTGTCTATCGGTAATGAAAGAAAGATTAAATTCTTAAGTATAAAAATGAATTATCATCTTTATAATTAATTTTCTCCACGTTAAAGAGTACTTCAATGGATAGTTGTGACATAATACTGTTTACTATCCATAACATCAAAAGAAAAAATCTAATCATAAGTGCATTATAAAGAACTGAAAAAATAACAAGCTACACTATTTTCTTATAAGAAATTTCAACAAACGGTTTTTACATAATGTTCAATAGTTTAGTACTTCACTATCATGGCCCAATGAAAACAGAAAAAGAATACTATAGAGATAAAGAACAAGTGCATGCTATTTGATGTGATGAAGATAGAAAAAAAGAAAATTAGTACCTTAGTACATTGAGAAGAAGACTCAAGACTTCATACTTACTTTGATAGTGAAGAAAAGATTTAAACTTGAGAGTTTGTGAATTTTAGATCAGAACATGCTTGGTTTTGTGGTTGGAAGTTAGAAGGAAGGAGAAAAAAGAAGAAGTTAAAGATAGAAGGAACCCTAATTATTAAAAAGTGTGTAATTGACTGATTTAACTATATCAATTGTCATGTGAAGTATGAACCATGGACCATGTACATTCTCTCTATTGGAAATGAAAAGAATAAAAGAAAATATAAATTTACTAATAGTAAATTGGTTAGTGAATTGTACTCATGATCTATTTAATAAATGGGTTTGGAAATGGGTCTAGCACCTTCGCTTGAATGTGAACACGAATTTATATGTGTCTAAATAGGTCTAATATGTTTGTGTCTCATGTTGATTTATTCCGTACCTAAATCCATTCAAAATCTTATCATGTTGTATTTAACTCTAACCTATTAGGTCTCAAATTGCTAGTCTTAATAAGAGTATTGATGATGAAAAGAGTTAGGATACAAAATCCTTATCAGACAAATGGAAACAATTTTTTTAAGAATCAAAATATATCCCATATAAAGGATTCAACGGTCCTATAGATCCCTTGGTATAACCCCATGTAAGGGATAGAAGTAAAAAGAAATCAGAATGATAACAAAAGCATATAAATCACTTATTTTAAGTATTATTGACAAACTAATATCAATCCCACTACCACACTTTAAACTATCTAGATTTGTAAAAATATGCTTTTGGTGATGGAAGCGTAATATCAATGGATCGATTACACTAAGAGTGATAAAAAATAAAATATCTAAGAACATATAGTAATGGGTCAATGGATGTTGACATCTCGTATTTGGTGAAGTATAAATGCAACAGTTTACTAATACAACAAAATCTATATTGATAACCTTTATGATTAGTTATGGCTAAGAGCACTTGTTAAAATACTCTCATACTGCGTTTGATTCGCAAAATATCTATTTTATGGAATTACTATTTTTAGCAAATGAAGAACATTAAATGTTTTACAAAACCAAAGAGATAATTATTCTTTGATTTTTCTAATATATTTTTATATCTATCCATGAGATATCAAATGAACCATAAAGAATAGTTGTTATATCTATATTCTATTTCTTAAGTATTGCAATTCCTTTTCCACCTCATTTTATGCTGCCAACCAAACGTATTATAAGTATCAATACTTAAGGTGCTAATAGATTAAGGCTCTTGAACATGTCTATATTTCGAAAACTTCCATTAATTCTTTTTTTTTTTCCTTTTTACCATTTAAATAGGATTTCAAAAAAGAAAATTTTCATACTTTCCAAAATTAGCCACCCAATTCAAAAGAAAAAAAATGAATGAAAAAGATAAATTTCTTTATTTGATTTTGTGACAAGTACTCTAAGGCAACCATTAACATTTTTCTTTGAATATATAATTAAAAGATTTATCTAACAGAACATTTTTGTAAATATTATTTCATAGATTTTCAATACAGGCATCTAGCTGAAAAGAATGTTGAAATTACTCATACTAACACAGTTAAAGCTAGGGGAATTTTTGGTTCAATTCATTTCAAGGAAAACTTAATCAAATTGCATTTCAAATGATTCAATTCAAATCTCTAGTGAGTCGAATCACTTTTAATTGTTTGAGGTAATTAGATTCATGAAGGAAATTGATTCCTTTACTAGCCAATACATAAAAATTTTGTTAACTTGATAGGAGAGACAATATATTGTAAATAGAGGTTTTGTGACTTGAAAAGAAAATAGGTCGTAGTTAATATAATAGAAGTTTAACTAATGTTAATATACCAAATACACTTGTTATTCATCTTGGGGACAATCTTGTTGATGTGCTACATATTTGGTTCATTTATTTGTTGCCTTATGTACTGCTAGGGTAGTTTAGTATAGATTATTTTTATTTATTTGATTTTATAAGCATTACCATTCACTTAGACTAGCTAAAAGTACAGTTAACTTAGTTGGCACTTGATGTTGCAGTTCCCATAGATATGATCTAATACTCATTGGTTTTATTATTGCATATGCTATCTAAGCACTTGTTGGTTTGCACTTTTGAAAAAGAAAGGAAAGTATTACTATCCATTAGTTATGATGTATATATTTTAGCAACGATTTTTTTAATATTATCATTATTGTGTCATTGCCCTTATCGCCACTCCCATTGTTTTATTGCACTACTATTACAACCACTATAATAACATTGATATCGTCAAACTTGCACTACTTACAATTGTGGTGATAATAGGATGTATACATCTATTGGTAACATCAATAGTGATGATAGGATGGTTGCTATGTGAGAGGTAGTATTAACAATGTTTTATTACCATAGGGGTATTGATAATGCAATAATTATAGTGATTGCAACAATGTAGTTATGGTGACATTAAGATAGTGGTGGTAATGATGTAATGTAATCATAATGGTGTATGATTTTAGTGTTTCGATATAGTTGGTCATCTAAGAGGTTTGTCGAGATTATGCTAATCTAAAACATGCATATGATTAAGGAAGAGGTTAGTGGGAACATAAGTGTGAGATAATTGTGTGCGTATTTATCCATGTTGCTCTCATTTACAAAGAGACAACGCTTAAGAAAGACATACTAAGAAAATTCGGGGTGAAATAATAAATAGACACGATATACTCTTAAGGAATACCATATTCAAGCTTTATAGACTCCTTTCCTTGTGGACCGGTATGATTAATATGTAGACATGAGATCTTTTGTACATTCGTTACAGATTATTTCTTAGATTTTCAAGTAGTGTGGATAAGTGAATTTGAAAAAATCTCATTACTGAAATGGTTTTTAACTAGACAACTCACCTTAAATCTATGAAATGGAATGAATGTGCATATTATGTAGTCTTGTTGTACTAGGTTATCAACTAGATGTCCCATTGATCTTATATCAATCCCATTTTCATCTAGATCTTCTGAACCTATTGAATCCTTTGCTACTTGTATCCATGACTTATATAAGGAAATTAGAAAGAAAATTAACTTAAGCAATGAATTATATAAATTTGCTACAAATGTTCATCGTAGGTGTTAGGGATTTAAAGAGGGAGATTTGGTGATTGGTCGAATTAGACTAGAAAGGTTTCCATGACATTGTTCAAGAAAATTAAATGCTAGAGGCATTGGAACTTTCAAGGTTTTGAAAAAAATTAGTACAAATGCTTATGTATTAGAGTTACCACCAAATATGGGTATTAGTAACATATTTAATGTTGAGGACCTCTTGCCTTATCTTGAGATGCCTCAAGATGCTGATTTTTCATGTGAGCCAAAATTGAGATTTCCTACTCTTCTAGTTTCACATGTTTCACCATTAAGAGAAAAGAAAGAAGAGAGAAGATATTATTAATGATCAAATCATGAGAGATGACAGATACTTTCTTGTCAAATGGGTAGATGGGGACCACTAATACAGGCCTAGGAGTTCACAATAACATTATTGTCTACTTAGCATGAAAATTTTTACATTTGAGATTTTATTATTTTTAGGATTGATATATTTTAATATCTTTTAGCAAGTAGATATATTTTGTTATTTTTTAGTTAGAGAAGATATTTTAGTTTTCTATGTTTTAGAAGATTTATTAATAGACGTTGAATTGGGTTCATATTATAAGATTAATATTTATCTTATCTTTATATAAATAGTACTCTTTTCAAGAGTGAGAGTGGTTCCTTTTTTCATCGTTAATGTGAGGCCATTAATAAAAGTCATAAGGTTATCAAATCTATTTTTTATATTTTGATCACTGCATTTGAAGTTTAACTTCACTAAAGTAATTTTTTATCTGATTACAAATATTTCAGCATCGAAATTCTTAAAGTTGATGAAATAATCCATGTTGAATTTTGGAGAAATGGATGGTATCGCTTGTCGGACCGCGGCCACTTCGGAAGCTTGATTTCATTGTCCCAAATTACTGAGCATTCACGTTGACAAATTGAGAACACTCCAAAGTTGGAATCTAAGGTCACATTGCATTATTGTTGATTGGCAGCGTTGGGTACCAAAGACACATTCGTAAATATTGACGCGGTGACCATCAACTCATCGTTATGAAACTGAAGTCAATTAAACCATCAAGAACCGCACTACTACATCAAGGTTAGAGTAAATTATTATTATTATTTTTTATAATTTGGCATTATTATTATAATTTATTTTTAATTTAATTTTCTAATTTAGTTTCGCATGTTTCATTCTTTAAAATTAAACGTCCTACATCACATGTTGTAATAAATTCATCATCATTGGGGGAAGAAAATGATGATGAATCCTCACTTCTTGGATTTGTTTGATTCCTTTCTGGAGGCTAAAATGTTTTCACAAAATTTTTGAAACCTTCTGTCATTTTCGTCATCATATTCTTAAATCTATCCATTCTTATTTCCAATGCGATAAACTTAGTATCATGCTTCTATACTTCCTCTTGCAAATTTGAAATTTCTCTAGTATTGTTAGCTATCCTTGAATCTTGAAAGACAATGAAAGCACCAATGTTGAACCTATTGGGAGGCCTAACCCACTATCATAAGAAAATTTACGCTTAAACAAATATTAGGACTTTCTCCCTCTTAGAGTACACTTATAGATACTCTCTCTCTCTCTCTCCTTCTCTCTCTCTCTCTCTCTTTTTCCTTTCTACCTTTCTCAAATATTCTCTACACTCTTTCTTTCAAATTAAGGTTTTTAGATCTTCTATACTAAATTGCTCCAAATTGAAAACTAACTCCAGATCCTTACTCTACTCATTTTGATCTACAAAGTGATACTAACGGATTGTGCTTGCAAGGTTGGTGGTGTTTGTTATGGTTTGAAAGTTTTGCAAAAGAGAAAACCAAAAGAGATCTGATACTTCGAGCGATAAGTGACTCCAATAAATTGCAAAGCAATTTCTTAAGGAATACTCTCATACCTTTTCTTTTTATTTCCTATTCTATTTATACATGGTTGTGATTTCAATTAGGATACAGTTACAATCGGTTATGTACAATTAGATCTATTATATCTACTTTTGTGTAACTACTTTTTTTGTTGTATAAGTGACTCCCTTGTACACTATTACTACTCAGTATCTAATGTAATCCTTAAATTTTACGTTCTATCTAATGTTCCTCTTTGGTCTTCTGGTATCCTACTGCTCTTCATTTGTTGTCATGACATATTTCAGCAAAAATTAATTTCTAAAAGTCAAATTAAGTGAAAAGTATATGGAAAATAAAAACAAATAATGGCATATTGGTGGCAAGCTAACTTGTTACAGTATCCCTTGCAATTATGACATTATTACATCTAGCTCTTACAACGTCCTAGCTCCTTTCAACATCTTTAACATTAATATTTAAAAAGAAAGTCCACAATTCTTTGACCAAGTAAAAAGAGCACATTTAGGTTACATTCACCACTCGAAGTTGACATTGCTAATTGATAAGGGTAAATTACCCGACACTTTCAAGACATGTTTAGGTATAAATTGACCATAATTATGTTAATTTCTTAAATTCTTGATACTTAATTGTGTAACGTATTGATTTCAGATGAATCAAGAGTAAGGAAATGAAGTTTACACAAGAATAATGAATTTTAAGGCAACCACGGTAGTGAGGAGAAGAAAACCTTAAAGGATAACCAAGATATACTCCATTACGGGCATGATAATGAAAGATTGTAATGGCTATACTGATCGCGTCCTCTATCATGAGCATGATTGATGAAGTTCTATTGATCTCCCTATCAATCACGGTTGTAATTGGTTGTTAGGAGGATGATCACTTCCTTGATCATGGGAGTGATGAGATGTAATCAAATGATGAGGGGCTCATGTCTATGGTTACGACCGTTATTATTGTAGATTCTTGTTTTTTGAGACTATCACATCTTGTGTCACAGGCATGATTGTAGTAGACATGATTGTTTTTCTTTAACTTTTTCATACGAATTGGTGCATGGAACATGTTTTAATATTAACCGATGTCTTGAAGTGATATATTTCGAGCCCTTTGACGAAGACGAGTATAAATATACCGCAACTTTTAGACAACAGAGAGAGAATTACATTAGAACCAACATCATCAAGAAACACAACAGATTACTTGAAATAAAAAGTTTTATTTTCTTAAGACAAGTATGATTCTTATCCTTCTAGTGGTTATTTTATTTTCTTCTTATTATTAGATTATTTGAAATCCTTGTGCTCATATCGTCTTATTTGCTGATTTAAAGTTTATGACTCGGAGCAGCATGACTGATTTAGCTAACTTTGATCCTAAACTTAAGAGAACACTCGGAAGTATCTTGAAGAAAGTTCAAGAGTATTTTGAGAAGCAAGCCTTTAGTAGTAAGAAACTAAGAGTATGTGAACCGTTGAGAACTAGAATAGAGACATTTGAGTCATCCATAATGAATAATCAAAATCAAAATGTCTAATCAAAATCAAAATGTCGAGCCACCATTAGAAGACTAGTTCTTGAATTTGAAAGATGGTATCCAAAGAGATTCTTCATTGAGTTTGGACCTACCTCTTGATGGAAATCAGAATGTAATGTAAGTAAAAAACAAGCCAGGAGTAAACCTGCTTGTGGCTCTAAGGATAATGTTGGATTACTGTAAGCCTAACTTGCATAAGGCTAGTACCAGCATCACTTAGCCAAGAGTTTAAGCTAATACTTTTGAGATCAAGCTGAATGTCATTTAGATGATCTAGTAATGTGTCCAGTTTGATAGGTTCAACAATGAAGAACCTAACAACCATTTGCAGCAATTCTTGGAGATTTATGATACCTTTAAGATCAGTGAAGTTTTAGAGGACATTATCTGCCTTAGGCTATTTCTGTTCTCATCGAAGTCTAATGGTAAGTAATGGCTCAACTTTATGCTCAGAAATTCTATCAATACTTAGCAAAAGATGGCTAAGCTATTCATGAGAAAATACTTCTTACCCTCAAGAATGGCTAAGCTAAGGGCTGATATCTCTTCTTTTGGTCAGACGGATTTAGAGACTCTATATGAAGTATGGGAGAGATGCAAGGATTTGTTGAGGAAGTGCCCCCATCATGGGCTTCTAAATTGGCACCAAGTTCAGACATTGTACAATGGTTTGAATTATACAATTAAGCAGCTTGTTGATGCAGCTATTGGAGGAAGCCTAAACCATAAGTCACCAAAGCAATGCATCCAATTATTTGAACATATGGTCAATAACTATTATCAATGGTCATCTATAAGATGAAGAGAAAGAGAAAGAAGGCCAACAAGAAAACATAAATTGGATGCTACTTCCGCTTTAGCACATAAGGTGGAGGTGTTGACAAGGATGCTTAATAGTTTCATAATAGGTTAGAACAAAGCTTTGGAATTTTTAGATTCAGAATTGGCAAGTTCATTAGAGATTGATCAAGTAGAACAAGTTAACTACATAGGGAACCCGATTAGACCAAGGAATGATCCATTCAGTAACACCTATAATTTGGGTTGGAGGAATCATCCTAATTTCAGATGGGGCAGTAACACCAGTTAAAGCTCTAACATGCAACCTCCTGGATTTTAAAGATAAGTGCCTCCCTCTTAAAATAAGCCAATGTCCATTGAGGAGATATTGGCCCAATACATCAAGACCTCTGAGAATCACCACCAAGCCATAGAAGCAACCTTAAGAAATTAAGGAGCATCAATACACAACTTAGAGAATTAGTTTGGGTAGATTTTTAAGATGTTGCCAGATAGAGCTCCTAGGTCATTACTGGGTAGCACCGAGACTAACCCTAAGGACCATGTTAATGTTGTAAGTCTTAGAAGTGACAAGGAGTTGCAAATTCCAAAGAGGATCTAGGAAAATAGGGAAGAAGTTTAGGCTAGGGTTAAGGAGTAAGCAGTAAGAAATGCATCACCAGAAGAGGAAGCCTTACCGGTAGCACCAAAAGAGTATAAGCCACTTTGCCATACCCCTCCAAATTAACGAAGGACAAGGATGATGAGTATTATAAGAAGTTTGTAGAACTCTTCAAACAGTTGCACATTAACCTTCCTTTGGGAGAAGGCTTGGGTTAGATGCCTAAGTATGTAAAATTTTTGAAAGAGCTTCTTTCCAATAAGAGGAAATTGAAGGAACTTTCTACTATTATCCTAGGTGGAGAGTGCTCTGCAGTTTTGTCGAATAAGTTTCCTAGGAAACTCAAAGACCCTGGTAGCTTTACCTTTCCATGTTTGATAGGAGACCTCCCAATAGAGAGGGCATTTGTAGATTTTGGAGCTAGCATCAATCTGATGCCCTATAGTTTGTTGAAGAGATTGAATTTGGGAGAGCCTAAAAGTGTGAGAATGAGCATCCAGTTGGCAAATAGATCCATGTGGTTTCCAAGAGGAGTTATGGAAGATGTTTTAGTAAAGGTACATGACTTTATTTTGCCTATAGATTTTGTAATGTTGGACATAGACGAGGACATCGAGGTTCTACTCATTTTAGGAAGACCATTCTTGGCAATTGTTGGTGTTGTGATTGATGTCAAGGATGGGAAGTTGGTCCTTTGGGTTAAAAGCGATGAGATGGTGATCAGAATGCCTGACGTCTTCAAGAAATCAATGAGTGGCGATGATGAATGCTTTGCTATTGATTCTTTTTATTTCATCATTTCTAAGTTTTTGAAGGATGTTTTGAGTAAGGATCCTTTAGAGTCATGCTTGACAAGAGGAAATGAGTTTAATGGAGTCAATGAGGTGAAAGAAGTGATTCCTCAGTTGGAGGTATGTACTAAATAATTGAAGGATTTCGAGGTTGAGGAGATTAATCAGAGTAATATTACTCGTTTGAAGCCTATGGTTAAGGAGCCCCCTAACTTGGAAATGAAACAATTGCCCTCTTACCTAGAGTATTCTTTTTTGGTTGAAGACTCTAAGCTATTGGTAATCATATCATCGGGCCTTGACTCTTGCCAAAAAGAGAAACTCTTATTTTTTCTAAAAGAACATAAGAGGGCAATTGCATGGAAGATATCAGATATCAAGGGAATTAGTCTTTCCTTTTGTACTCACAAAATCTTGACGAAGGACAGATTTAAATTGGTAATGCAACCTCAAAGGAAGCCGAATCCTAACATGAAGGAAGTAGTTGAGAAGGAGGTGGTGAAGTTAATGGATGCAGGGCTCATTTACCCGATTTCAAATAGCTCGTAGGTGAGTTTAGTTCAAGTAGTTCCGAAGAAGGGCGGCATGATGGTAGTACCAAATGAGAGAAATGAGTTGATACCGATGCATACTATGACTAGTTGGAGAGTGTGCATTGATTACGAGAAACTCAATGATGCCATAAGGAAAGACCACTTCTTACTACCTTTCATTGATCAAATGTTGGAGAGGTTGGTGGGTTATGAGTACTATTGTTTTCTAGACGGGATGTTCGGCTATTTTTAGATTTTGATAGCAGTAGAAGACCAAGAGAAAACTACCTTTACTTACCCCCATGGTACTTTTGCATATCGTAGGATGCCATTTGGAATATGTAACGTACTAACCATTTTCCAGTGTTTATATCATAACTTTTTTTGGGAATTTAGTAGAGGATGTGATGGAAGTCTTTATGGATGATTTTTTTGTATTTGGTGATACGTTTGATGGATGCCTTGCAAATTTGAAGAAGGTGCTGCAGAGCTGTGAGGAGACGAATTTGGTGCTTAATTGGGAGAAGTGCCATTTCATGGTATGGTAAGGCATTGTGTTGGGACACAAAATATCAAACAAGGGAATTGAGGTCGATATGGCTAAGGTAAAGGTGATGTCAAAGTTACCACCACTATCATTTGTGAAGGCTATGGGAAGCTTCTTGGGACATGCTGGGTTTTATTGACGTTTCATTAAGGACTTTTCTAAGATAGCTAAGCCATTGATAAAGCTCCTTGAAAAGGATGTTTCATATGATTTTAGTGCTAGTTGTTTGGAGGCTTTTAATGTTTTAAAGGAAAAATTGACCAGAACTCTTATGATGGTAGTGCCAGATTGGAACATCCCATTTGAATTGAAGTGTGATGCTAGTGACTTAGTAGTAGGAGCGGTATTGGGGTAAAGAAAAGACAGATACTTTCAGTTGATATATTTTGCTAGCAAGACACTTACTCTAGCTCCAGCGAATTATACCACAATTGAGAAGGAACTGTTAGCGATTGTCTTTGCCTTTGACAAGTTTTGACCCCACTTCGTTCTCTTGAAAGTGATCATCTACACCGATCACTTAGCTTTAAGGTATCTTCTATCTAAATCTGATGTAAAACTACGGTTGATCTGTTGGGTGTTGTTACTTCAAGAGTTTAATTTGGAGATAAGAGATAAGAAGGGGGTTGAAAATCTGGCTACAAATCACTTATCTAGGTTAGATAATCTACATCTGGAGGAATTGAATGAAGATGACATCAATGATAAATTTCCAAAAGAAAGCTTGTTTGCTCTTTGTATAGTTGAGACCTACAACATTCCATGATTTGCTGATATAGCAAACTATTTGGTGGGGAAGGTTTTACCTCAAGACTTGGATTGCCTCAAGACTTAGATCACCACAACAATAAGAAGTTTTTCTCAAATTTAAAGCATTACTTCTAGGAAGATCCTTTTCTCTTTACAGTGTGTGCTAACTAGATTATCTAACGCTATGTATCACATGAAGAAGGATAGAAGATCTTGTTTCATTACCATAGTGGTCCAACAGGTGGTTACTATAACGCAAATAGGATAGCTCAAAAGGTATTGGGGGCTAGTTTTTACTAGCCAAGTATATTTTGGGATGCTTATGATTATGTAGTGGCTTGTGATAGGTGCCAGAGAACACAGAATGTCTTTAAGAAGGATGAAATGCCATAGAAATACATCTTAGAATGTGAAGTCTTTGACGTTTGGAGAATAGACTTCATGGGACTATTCCTTAGTTCTTATGGCAACAAGTACATTTTAGTCGCAGTAGACTACGTATCAAAGGGGGTTGAAGCTCAAGATTTACCAATGAATGATACTAGGGTGGTAGCAAGATTTTTGAAAAAGTTATTTTCTAGATTTAGGGTACCTCGAGCATTGATAAGTGATAGAGGAATCCACTTCTGCAACAATTAGATTGAATGAGTCCTTAAGAGATATGGGGTACATCATAAGACAGCTACTCCTTACCATCCACAAACAAGTAGAAGTATCTAATAGGGACTTGGAAAGGATTTTAGATAAAACCATGGCTTACAATAGAAAAGATTGGGTTGATAAGCTAGATGACGCTTTATAGGCATACTGAATTTCCTGCAAAACTCCATTAAATATTATACCTTATCGATTGGTTTATGGTAAAGCTTGCCATTTACCAATAGAAATTGAGCATAAGGCTTATTGGGCTTTGAGGACCACAAATTTGGATTATGAAGTAGTCGGTAAACTTAGGCATCTCAAACTCGATGAATTGGATGAATAGCATTAGATAACTTATGAGAAAAATCGAATGTATAAGGAGTGAGCCAAACATTTGCATGATTCTAGGATTAAGCACCCCAAGTAATTCAAGGAAGGTGACTTGGTACTTTTGTACAATTCTAGGCTTAATTTATTCCTTAGAAAACTTAAGTCTAGATGGTTAGGTTTATTCTTAGTGAAGAAAGTGTTTCCATTTGAGGCAGTAGAAGTTGAGCATTTAGAAAAAGGAACATTTAAGGTTCATGGATAACAGTTAGAGTTATACTATGGAGAAGTTGATTGGAATGAAGGTAGGGAGGAGTTAAAACTTCTCCAATTCAAGGAATGCAGATGAATCCTATGGAAATGTCAAGCTTGAAACATTAAACAAGCATGTATCCTTTAATTAGATTTACTTACTTGTGTTTGATTTATTACTTTAAAGTTGTTAAGTTTAAATTATTTGTTGTTGTTTTTGTTATTTGTTTTTTTTTAAATATATTTGTTTATAGTTTAATATAAAAAGAAAGGAAACATTGAGTGGAAGTCATAACAATTCAAAGGGAAGAGAAGAATTTCACTAAGTGTGGGGATGTAGATGGAGGATGGGAGGCCAATATGCATCATGGCCATGATAAAAGGTAAGTATTTAATTTTTCAAGCACAACATTTATCATAGAATTAAACACAACTGATAAATTAACAAGGTTAGTCCTCTTGTTCATCACAACCGTGATCACTTCCTTAGGAAATTTCACATTTTAATCACGACCTTGATAAAAAGAGTTAAGCATAAAATTTTGACCATAGTGCTAGTTACAGATTTTTTCACGCCTATGAATAGTGAAAAGTGTAGGCTATGATAGTTCAATAATTTTAAACACAGTGCTAATCATGAGAGTCATCACGCCCATGATCAAGCTCGAAAAAGGCTTCACACCCCTTGTCATAGCTGTGATCATGTCCATAACAACCCACTATTTAAGAAATTCCCTCTCTCTCTCTCTTCATTTCTCATACATTTTACAACTCCACCCCATGATAATACTTACTACGCTAGTTTCCTAAGAAAATCCATCACCATTTTCTCAACATCAACCTTTATTCCAACCACTTCTAACACTTGCATTCTCATACTCATCCTTATCCCAATTACACTCTTCTAAGTTATAATCTTCCTCTTTTTCTTTAGTTTTTCTACATTTATATAGATTTGATTTATGTAACTTTAGGGTTTGTATATGTGTGTTTACTATGATTTGTAAATGTATTATGATTGTACTTATAGTTTTGTTTGTGTAATAATTAGATTTTGATTTGCATGACGTTGTACTGGAATTTAGAATACTAAGCTTAAACCCTAATTTCTATTGATAATTATCAAATTGGAGATTTTTGTAAATTGAGCCTAATTCGATGATTTAGTTCGGTCATTAGTAATTAAGTGTTATGTAAGATTATGTTATTGGTTAGTTTTCTATATATTGAAGTGTTGCATAGCATTTGAGAATCAGATTGTGTTTATTTGTTGATGTTGTGAATTAGAGTGTTGTATCGTTAAGGGGAGATACTAATCCTTAGTTGAAGTTTAGGTTACAAGTTGAGTTCATCATGAATTCAATTATGTAATTTATGCTTGACAATAAGCTAGGATTAATCATGTTTATTCGATAGATGCTTTATATTTATAGGTTGGAGGAAGTTGAAATGGCTATGCTTAATCAAATTGTACTTGAATTGTACATGAGTTTTGCTTCTCTTAAACTAATATGGATGTTTGCAGTTGGCACCTAAGAAATCATCAACAACTTCTTAGCATAAAAGACTTAGGGCTGATCGTTCTCCTTCTCCCTTTCCTAGATGATTGGATGTTACAAGTTCAAGCAAGGCAGTCGCTCCATCAGCTGGTATGACTAAGAAATAGAAAGAGAGATTTAAGGAATTTGCTGCTAAGAAGGTAATCAAGAGACATTGTGTTATAGACTAGGACGTGTTGGGAGAGTATGGGTTAAAGATAGCCATGCAGATGTTGTTAAGGAGTGGGCCATGGTTGAAGTTATCTACGATTCAGGAGAAAACCTACAAACAAACAACATTGGCTTTCCTCTCATCATTCAAAATCAAGTATGAGTATATCAGCTCGAAAATGGACAATGAGGTAGAGTTCTCTGCCAAGAACTTATACCTTTGATATGTTGACATTTGTACATGTTATGGGATTGTATACTTAGGCTAAGTTGGAGGATGATGAGTTTGTAGATTTGCTAGTGAGTCTTCCATGGGGAGCTTCTATGAATGAAGTTTGGAGAGAAATCTCCAATGAAAGTAGTTCCAAAGCGAGCAAGTCTAAAGCTTCAACTTTGAAGAAAACTAGTGCTCGGGTCTTCTACTATATCCTAGTTAGGACAATCTATAGGAAGCATGAAAGTCTTGGGGTAGTAGGGGAGCATGACTTACTACCCTTGTACAGTATACTGAAGGAGTTTCTGGTGAATGTGGCAATCCTCACTGCATTTAGAATTCATCGGCAAACATTTGATAAGAGCATGGGTATTTTTGTTAGAGGACTGATTACAAGAATCCTTAAGGATTTAAGGTTATGGCCTCTTAGTGATAGGCTAAGAGACTCTTACACTGATTTAGAACTGCTTCCAAGAACCCCTTTCAATCAATAAGGCATTGAAAGAGTCTTGAATCCTGATTTGGAAATTTAAGACCTTGGTGCTCTAGATTTTGCGCTAGCCACATCAGGCTTTTTGGTCAACAATTTAAAGAGATTGGAAACTAAAGTGGCTGAGATCAAAGAGACTTGGAAGGGAATAGTTAAACTCTTGAAAAACATCACTAAAAAAGTGGGAGTGACCATTCCCTCTTGTTTTTCTCATCTTTAAACGTAGGAGGATGCAAGTCTTAGTCAACCTCCAATTCCCCTACCAACAAGTGCTCAACAAGAAGAAGAAGAAGAAGTTAATGGGTCAAAAGAAGAAGATTCTAGTGTTAAGGAGGAAGGGTCTGAAAAAGAAGAAAGTGATGACGATGAGGAAACTCAAGAAACCTAGCAAGGAACAGCAAGACAAGTGGCTGGAAATGAGAGTGAAGAAGAATCATCTGGGGAGGATGATGGTGGCTTAGATGAAGAGACAGAAGTTGAGGATGACTGACCTTTTTTCTTTCTTTTGTTATTTTGGTTATTTTTGGACTTATTCATTAGTTGAGACTTGGTGATGTACTGTTAATAGAGACTCTCATAACATATGTTCGTTATGTTTTGTTTTGTCTTTTTTTTTTTCGATCTTGCCTTAATGGCTAGGTCTCTTTTGTTGTTCAATTTTTCATGGAGTTTGAAGGATGTACTATCTGATGGTTTACTACTCAATGCATTGGTCAAACTTGATATATCAGGGAAGTCTTGTTCTCATTATCTGTTGTTTTAATCTTTTTAGTTATTCTTTTTCTATGCCTATTCTTTGTTTGCTTTCCTTAGACATTGAGGATAATGTCTCTCTCTAAGTGTAGGGAAGGATTAGACCCATTTATCAAAAATTTCTCATTTAAGCAATCTGTTTGTTTTCAAGTTATGAGTTGATTAAATAGATTGTAAGTTTGGCAAATAACAGCTAATATTGTGCCTTACTCACTTTTTGTGGAATTAGTGTACATGATCAAAATTATGGGATCAAATCTAAGTGAAGCAAACTTACTTACCATTTAATGAATGAATTTAGAGGTTAGAAGTGAATCGTATCTTTAGTTCAAAGTTAAATGGTTATGCTCTAAACATACTGAGTACTATATTTACTCCTCAATTACTTTTAGAGCTCATTTAATCTTGAATGAAAAGGACAAATAAAATGATTCACTTGTTGATACTTCTTGAGAATCTCTTTAAAATAGAGTAAATTGAAGTATTTAAGGATAAAATTAGTAAAGGCGGGCTTTAGTTCCTCAAAAGAGCAAAGTCTGACCCAATTGCTAATCTTTATCTTTATCACCAAGTTAGTAAGGTCAGGTTTTGATCTCTTAAAAGAGCGAAGTTTGACTCCATTACTAATCTTTGGTCTTTATTTTCCTTCTTATAAAAAAAAATTGAAAATATAACGTGTAAGTTGTCTCTGAAGAGATTCAAATAAAGAAGTAGAAATATAGGAGAAAAATGGATGTAATGCACTTTTCTTCTAGATTAGTGTTCTTTATAAGTAATTGAAGGATTTTTATACACTTACTGAAGTGGATTAAGTATAACTAATTTTCTTTTGTTCTATTTGACTTTGTGTTCACTTTATACTTTTGAAAACTATCATTAAATAGTAATGGTGAAGTTTGTTTTACTTGGATTAGTGTTAGAATATTAATTGGTGTACTCTAACAACACAGTGTGATAGGCACAAAGTTTAGCCACCGTAAATGTTTTGTTGAACATGCAATCGAAAAAAGTTGTTGAGTTTATCAATTATTTTTTAATGTTTGCTTGAGGACAAGTAAAGCTTAAGTATGGGGAAGTTTAATAAGGGTAAATTACTCTACACTTTCGAGACATATTTAAGCATAAATTGATTATAATTATGTTCATTTTTTAAGTTCTTGATACTTAATTGTGTAATGTATTGATTTTAGATGAATTAAGGAGAAGGAAATGAAGTTTACACAAGAACAATAAATTTTAAGGCAATGGCAGCCGTAGGGATAAGAAAACCTTGAAATAAAACCAAGACATACTCCATCACAGGCAAAATAATGAAATATTGGAGTGGCCAACACCGATCACACCCTCCATCACGAGCATGATTGAGGGAGTTTTGTTGATCCCCTTGTCAATCATAACTAAGAGAATGATCAATTATTAAGAGGATGATCACTCCCTTGATCGTAGGAGTGATGAGATGTGATAAAACGATGAGAAGCTCACGTCTATGGTCATTGTCATGATTAGTGTAGATTCTTGTTTTAAGCATGATTATAGTATAGTGAACGACATAATCTTGCAGTAGATCTTAATGGAGTATATTGAGAAATGATTTCATTGAGTAGATCTTAGTCACTAGAACGAACTACTTTTGCTAATAGAGATATTATTAGGAAGTTCGCTGCATGTTTTATGGAATTCAAGGATTTAGTAAACTTTTTTTGCAATTTTGACTTATCTATTCTTTTAGAAGAGATTCTAAGAAATACAATTGGGATTAAAATTAAGTAATTCTGAGAAAAATATTCCTAAATAGAGAATTTCTGCAGATGAGTAATTGTTAGGATAGATAGTTTATAATTCATATTAATATGATGAAGTAAACCTGTTTTGTAATTTGTTGTTTTCTTGTTATAATCTTGTTTGTTGTATTTTCTTGGTGTAATAGTAGAATTAGTATAGTTTAGTTGTAGAAATTAATTTAATTACTTTGTTTGATCATTCGATTTGCTTGTTAATAGGAAGAATCATCGATACTAGTGTTTGAATTTGTTTCCAATGAAGACGATCTTATATTTATTTGTACTAACAAATGATCGATATACTTGACTATTTAACTGAGTAAAGGATAAAATAGGAGTTAATTGTAAGACTCGATAGCTCTATTTAGAAGCCATCACTAATCCCCCTATTTCAACACATGAATATGGACAAAAATGTTATACTTATACATCTTCTGGGTGAGGAGTCAAAAACTAAATTGTTAACTAAAGATAGAATATTAATATATTAAGCAGAGGTAAAAAGAAAAGAAAACGTCATGGCTTTCGTTATCAACCTGCTATCAAATCAACACCATCATGATAATACATATCATTCAAGTCAATTGACTTCAAAGAAGCTGTGTAATTAGCAAACATAGAGAAGCCTTTCGTCCTTCTAGAGAGTAGAGATAAGAGATGGCGGGTTTATTTGATAAACAAG
The DNA here is from genome assembly GCA_024138005.1 of Lumnitzera racemosa. Lineage (NCBI taxonomy): Eukaryota > Viridiplantae > Streptophyta > Magnoliopsida > Myrtales > Combretaceae > Lumnitzera > Lumnitzera racemosa. The sequence continues at coordinate 25,961,329 of JAMXBC010000008.1, forward strand.
CACAAGTATATGCGGAGGTAAGGCCGACATACCCGAGGGAGTGGTATGAGAAATTTGCGGGTCTCACCCCTCGTCATGCGTTGGCTTAGGATGTTGGCACCGGAAATGGTCAAGCAGCTCTTGGTGTAAGTTCCCTAGTCTCTCCTATGGCCGATGGCTTTTCTTGTATAATGGATTTGTAAGGTCATTTCTCTTTTTAGTGCTTATATACATGTATATTTAAAGCTTTTGGATGATAAAAGTAGTTAATTATTGAGCCAAAGAACATTAATAGGCTTATTATTAAAATCACTTAATTTAAAGGTTCCTAACTAATGTCAATATATCATTCACTACTTAAATCTTATATACCATTACCTTACATCTCATACAATTTACCTAGGACCCACTTCACATTCCATATAGGTTATTACAATATATGAGAAAATATTTTAAATATAATGAGATATAAAGCTTCAAAAGTCTATCTACCGTCTCAATGCCCTGTCCTATTTTTCGCCCCTACCAATTATAGAGAAGATTGATGATATATAATCGTATAATCTTTATATAATTTGGTATTATAATTGGAAATCATTAAGAGTAAGATATCATAAACTATGAAGTAACATAGTGGATGGATCACTATTAATACGTTAAATTTGTTACTATTCGATGTCCAAATTATGAATTTTATGATTTAGTGTATATATATGTTTTTATAAATAAAATTTATTTGTTGTCCATTAGAAGTATGGATTCATAGATCTTTTTCTACTCAGGAGAAAGTTTTAGGATCGGTAGAAATCCGGAAATGAAAGAATGACAGATCTACGATGAGATTTCTTAACCTTGGGGCAGTTTCTCCCGCATGTTGTTGGCCACGTGAAATGTCATATTTTATATTTCGCTAAATGGCTGTGGTAGTTTCAAGTGATGGGATGGGAACAAATTTTTATTACAAGTTTATAACGACTGTACTTACGGACATCAAAAGACGAAAAATTAAAGATTAAATGCTAAAGTTTACTCATTTAACCTTATAAGCCAATTCATAAATAAATTTATGAATTTTATATATATTATTAAAATTTAAAGGTTAATATCTATATGATATATTATAGAATAATATATAATATATAATTTAATTCTTATTTATTATTTATTAATTTATTTATTTATATATTTTTTAATTTTATAAATTTAGATTCGTTAGTAGGTTCGAGATAAGCTTAATTTAAACTTAACTTGATTCGAGTTTGATTAGTAAACGAGCTAAGTTTAAGTTCAAGATAAAGTTTGTTTATATAAATGAACCAAACTCGAATCTCAATTTTATGCACGATAAAAAACTTGACTCAAGCTCGATAATTTTTAAATAAACCAAGTTTAAACTTTTATAAGTTTGACTCAACTCGTTTACAACTTTAATTATAATGTTTTTGGATAATAAAAAGTAGAAATATGAAATAGAATTTTAATTATTACTAATGATAAAATAAAGCGTTAAAATCCAATAAGCTCTCCTTCTTCACCGAAAACTTACATTCTCAAGCTTGGCTTGTCCTTTTTGCCACCAAACGGGTGGTTAGTCATTTCCTTTTACCGACATTTCTTCGTTGCAACAACGTTCAACTGTTCCACGTTTCAATGTGCACGGTGCACCTTTTTTGCTTTATTTTTAGTCAGTGCGGTTAGCTGTCCCGTACATGTGTCTTTCTCCGGTCAAATTATTGAATTTTTCATACTTAATAAAACTTTTTATTTCCAAAGGTTGATAATACAATTTCCAGTCTTGGAGATGTGTTCTATCACATCCTAAATCAGGGAGTCATAATAATTTTACTGTACAAATCAATTTAAGGTAGAAATTAGCTACTTTAACCATTAACATAGATATAATTTATACCAGATTTTTACTATTTCATAACTTTGAGTCATCCAAGTCAATACCCGTTTGGTATCAACCTGTAATGTAACTTTTTAAAATATCTTTTCAAAGAGATTATGTGGTATAAAAGCTTGAGGGAAAAAAAAAAGTTTTATAAATAACTTCAGAAAAATGACATAATAAGGATTCATAAAAGTCCACATGTTTGCAGAACAAGATACTAGTAACAATAGATGAAAGCTAGAGGCTTATTTGAAGAGACCCTATTAGTTTTCGTAGAGGTTAGTAAAGTCAATAAAACAAAATAAGAATCCAATTAATTGGTTTTAAATCTCACTCTCCAACCCCATTCTCTGCACTTTTAGAACTTAGAGTAATATTAGTGTATCTTTTAAGAGACTTGTAAAACAACTATGAAGGAATGAGCAATAACTTGCTCAATAAGTGAAACGAAGACAATAGTACATATTTGATACAGAGCAACTAGGGTTTTCAAGTAAAGTTAATTAGATGCAATGTATATTTAAGCAAATGCGATTGCATGACGGTGACTATTTATCATGATATTAAAGAAATTGCCCCGTTCTTATTTGAGTTTTGAGGAATTTGATGTCGTGCACTTCGTGGATCAAAACTAAACTGGAGCTTGTGCAATAGAGAAACACACTCCTCCTAAGACTACCTTCGAACTATAGTTTCCAACCTTGTCGCGACCTCCTCTCCTATTATTTAATTTGACTAAGGTGAGGAAAGAACCATTTCTACTATCTTTATCAAAGGGTTCGTGTTTGGCTCGAGAATCTTAATTGTTCTCCTAGTGAGTTGTAATGCATGTTTGATCAGAAGTTAGGTCAAGTCTTAGTTAGATTGTTTTTGGGGTGATCAAGCAATTTCAAATGATTCAATCAAGCAACATTATAAAGCGACCAATACATTAAATCTAGCACTCCAAATAGCAAAACATTATTCAAGTACATACGTTGCATACATAAAGGCAACTAACTTACAATCACAACCAACACATATAGTAAGGTTTCTAAGTATTCTTAATAATACTTTAAAATGCGGTAAAGCACTGATCTCACTTACTTTGACATGTGACACTCGACAATCTTGATGGTTGATCTTGTTCGCTTCAATTATTTCCTAAATAATCAATATAATCATTTTAGTTTTATTAAATATAAAGTTAAATAAATTCGTTTGAATAATTTAAGAATAGTTATGACTTATCTCTAACGAGTGGTGTAAGCTTTGTACTAAGTTCCAACTTGCCATTGAAGTCTTTAAAGAAGGTTTTGAAAACTCGCCTAATACCAAGTTTAAATCTTAAAACCTTTTCATCAAGTCTTTGAGAATATTCCAGTAATACCTTCACTCCAACCAACTCTTTGAACAAGACTCTGAAGTCATTTCCAGTAAGCATTTCACACAAACCAAACCTTGAATCAAGTTTCAAAACCATTTCGACTACATTTTCCTTATCAAATACTTCCTAACCAAGTCTATGATAGGATCGGGGGGGAGGGTAGGTTATAGTTAAGTCCCTTTTCTAACTTTTCGATTAACTCTCTAAACTAGAGATTGGGTCCTTTCTTTACAGACCAACTCTCTAAAGATGTCTTTGAAGTGATTTCATCTAAACTTTCTAAACTAGCTAACCCTTTAGTTAAGTCCTTGAACTTAATTCATTTACCCTTCCTTTATCAAACAACTCCTTAAACAAAGCTTCAACATATTTAGAGTTAAAGTCCTTTCATTCACCAACCTTCTAAACATGTCTCTAAAGCCATCACAACCATATTTCTTTACCAACCATTGCCTTAACCAAGACCCCGACATTATTATATTCAAGATTCTTACACGAGTTAAGCTTTTGGTTTAGTATTTATACCAAGATTTTAAGCCTTTTTTTTTATCAAATCAACCATATGAAGAACTTTCTGAATAGATTAACTTCTCTAATTTGTATAACGCGACTCGCTCTGGCATCATATTATAGGTTACAAATAAGGTATAATATGACCATACAATAGATTTATAATACCTCAATCACCATCTTACCAAATTCTCAAATCTTTACCTTGATACATATAGTCTTTAACTGGTGATTTATGCATATCTCCAAATCTCATTCAATCCAACCATCTCTAGACCACTCTTTATAGGGACATACATCACAATCAACCTCCAAATCTGTTGCATGTTATTTTTCATAAGGTTAATTGCATGAAATTTTCAAAAATGGGATTTTTCATCAATTTAGAGGCTTAAAAATTACATAAAATTATAAAAAAAATTGTCAAAAACTTTTAATAGAATGAATACATGCAATATAGAGAAGTTCCAAAAAAAAAAAAAATTGGTTTCAAATAACAACAATAAGGTTATTTAAAATCATTTTGAAAATTATTTGGTTTTATACAATTTTTTAAGGAGATCATATACTCACTTGAAATTATACAAACTAATATTTTTCTTGAAAAGTATATGTAAAAATATTTCAAAATAAATTTTCCAAAATTTTCTAATGTAATTTAGTATTTCTAAAAGAATCAAGTAAAAAATCGAAGCTTATCAGAAGTTGGCTATCCAACCACCAGTGGCTACCCCCTCTTTATCAGCCTAGTTAAGGGATGCCACCACTGTTGGGTGGTGGTGGTGGTGGTTTACCCCAAATTTCTTTTCAACTTTAACTCCATGATATTGCTTAGGTTCTTTTTTCTTTTTTTTCTCCAATGTCTTCTTCAAGGTTTTACCAACTTCTCCAATTTTTCTATAACCTAGATATCTTAAAAGACTCACAAGAAGCATTTGAGAATTTTCCTAAGATTATATAGTTGAGATTAAGTATTTTCTCTCTCTTACCCCCTTTTATACCTTAAAAAATGAGTCTTTCAAGATGTCTTATCCATAATAAATTTTCCAACACTTGTTCTTATAGCTGTCCATGCCTAGAACCATGTAATCCAACTTGCTTAGGAAATTTTTTATTAATTTTTAATATTTTTCTTATTAATCTTTAGTTAATTACGCATATTTTAGGATATTTAAATCATTTCCGGATATATAATTATATATAATAATCATACTCAAGGTACATGTACTATTTTTATATGTTACTTTATAATTTTAGTATTAAAATAATTTCTTTCTAAAGTTTGGTTAATTTCTTTTACCTAATTTATGCATTTACGGTGGATAATTTATAATATAGTATAATTTTGTAAAATCATCTATTTTTAGCTATAATAATATTATTTTTATTATATTTCTAAATTCTAGACTCATAGTGTGTTATCATCTAATTCTTAGGATTCATATGTGAAACATACTCTTAGGATTCATATGTAAAATGTATTCTTAATTGGCTTACTTTCGTATTCACTCAAAATTATTAGTTCGAAATAATTATGCGAAACTACGGGGCTCACATGTTCGTTATGGATTGAGTCCATCATCCCTATTTCTTTTGTTTGTTTTTCTGTTCTATTACCTTGTGTACTTTGTTTTTCAATTTTTCTGAGTGATTGAATTAATAAAATAGCAAAAATGCAACCATTAGAACATTTCATGTTTCAATTTCTAACTTGTGATATTGTTTTGCACATAAATTAAGATAAAATAATATAATAATGTCAAAAATATTACCTTAGCTTTGCATTTTTTTTCAATTTCATATATAAAGTTTGAAATTACTAAGTGTTGTACCGATTTGAACTTTGCCATATCAAATTTTACTCGTAAAGTTTGGATTGTTTGCTAAACATTATATCTAATTGAATTTGTTAAGTTTATTATTTTAATTTTATTTAAAGAGAGATGATGTAGAAAACACTTGTGTTTAAGGGTACAAGTGTAAATAATTGAATTTATGGTAGTAATTTTGAGAAGGAAAAATTTGTGAGTTTGATATTTCACAACTTCAAGTTATATATATATATATATATATATAATTACAAAAAAAAATCCAAAATTTAAATAGTGATTCTAACATTATAAGTAGCATAAATAAGGGTGATGAAAAATGACGAACTTAAACTAAACCAAGATTCATAAGTTGTTTGCTTCTAGAAATGGGATTCGTCTAAAATCCAACTTTCCATCGTGAACTCAGTCGAAACAATCGATTTCACTATTCGGATTTGGGAATATTATATAAGATGTACATATTAGAAAATTGATAAGCAGTAAAGAATTTGTAGAAGCAAAGCGTAATCTTGGTCACATTATGGCTAACTCTATATGCCTAACGGAAAACTATACAAAACTTCATATGTGTTTGTCTTTTTGATCAAATACATGATATATATTATTCTCTATTATGCGATGATTAAGTATTTTATTGAAATCCCACATGAAACACAAGTTATTTAAAAAAAAAAAAAAAAAAAACCTCAAATCACACTCATAAATCGTTTCACAATTTTTCATTTGATTTGAGCGTTCTTCCCTGGCTATGAAAATGAAGAGAGGAACTTTTGTTGTCAAAATGAGGGGCTTCTTAGAGCTTATGCATATCTTGGATTTTTTTTTTTTTTTTTCCCTTTCTTTATGGGGTAATATGGATGTCATGTAGGAGTTTGATAGAGCACTTAAAAATCATATAAAGAAGAAGAACACAACTATAAATTCAAAAAACACAAGTCTGTCAAGACGTTGAAACATGGTTGATAATTTTGTATTTCTCCAAATCAATATTTTTGGTTTGACAAAAGAGAAACTTCCCTTCATTCTAAATTTCCTGAGACTGCACCCCAATTAAGAATTAAGTTTGAGGTTTCATCATTTGTCTTCCTCCAGCTAAAATTCAATCTTTTAGATAAAATCTCATCTAAAAACCAATCAAAATGCAATGGAGGATTCAAGAACACTTAAAATAACAAAAAATCTCCTGTTAAAACTCAAAATTTAATGAGAACTCTCTGAACAGCCACATCGTGCTTGACTGCAGGCGGTAGAGCATTACGAGAAAGTGATAGCAACTGATGTGAGCCAAAAACAATTATGTTACACGACCCCCCACCCGCGAATCCACTACCACCATACTCCCTTATCCACCACAGATGAAGAGATCATCTCGCTCATGGGTGGAGAAAATCGCGTAGACTTTGACAACTGTAGCTCAAGCTGCGCATTGGTTCGACCTGCCTCGTTTCTATTCCCTCGCCACTCGCCTACTCAGAAAGCCTGGCGGCATAATTGCTGTATGGGGCTAATGGAACCATGCAAGTGAGCCCTAACTTTGACACCGTGTATAAACGCTTCCTAGAAACCACTCTTCCTTATCGGAATCCTAACATAAGACACGTGTTTGACGACTACAAGAGCCTTCCTTTCCCGTTTCAAGGGGTAGGATTGGTTGGTGAAGGAAATCCTTTACAACTGGACATTCAAAAGGAGTTATCATTGGATGGAGTTCTTGGAATACTAAGGTCATCGTCTGGGGTTACTACTGCCAAAGAAAGAGGTATGAACTTATTGAGTGCAAGGGTTTTGAGTGAGTTTGAGAGTGCTTGGGGTGGGTCATCGAAGTTGATAAGGCCCGTTATATACAACGCCTTCATGCTTGTAGGGAAAGTCAATATCTGATTTTCATGCATATGGCAATTTATATATTTTCTTTTTCACTTACAGTCTTTTCCTTGATTGAATGGGATAAGACTGTAATTGAATTATTACTGTATTATAATAAAATAAAGTTGTAATGAGTTATAAATAAATATTACAGTATTTAATTGAATGTAATAGAATTAATAAGACCGTAATTGAATTGTTACTATATTGTAATGGAATAGAGTTGTAATAAGTTATAAATAGATATTACAGTATTTAGTTGAATGTAATAAAATTGCTAATATATTACTTAATTGACAAATCTGAATAAGTAGAATCACCCATCTAAGCTTGTCTTAAAGAAGGATGTCAATCCTTACATAATTAGTTGACAAAGATTCAAAAACAACCCCTTTTGTGATTTGAACAATCACAAATGTTTTATCTCGAGTTAACACAATATCCATCCTTTAAGCTACCAGCTCCAAGCACTCCTTCTTTAAGACTTGAACCAATGCACTTTCATTTTATTTAATGATAAAATTTTTGTTATCATGCATGTATGTGGCATATATTACTTGTTGAATTTTTTTTCCTTTTTTCCATTTGAAATGGTGTTGTGGATGTTAAAAAGATAATTAGTGCTAATTGTTGAATTTGTTTTTTTTTTTTTCTGATGATCATAAAACAAGTAATTGGAGAAACTGTGAAAGTGTTTATTTCTAAAATCTAGGTAAATTTATCTATTTACTTAAGCAAATATTAAGGAGAACTACAAAAACATGATTCATACTTTGGTACCTTTGCAAACAAGTAACTTATGTTTTAATTTTGACGAATACGTATCGTTTTTCCTATTTTTGTTTCAATGATACGTAGGGGTCATCCTTATTTTCATAATCTTACTAAATGGTTTTAATTTAATAATATACATAAATAAAACGTTGTAAAAAAATACAGAAAAAAAAAAAGCCACACGAAGAAAATAGAAAAATCCTCTTATTCTTGACTCATTTTTGGATTTCCATTTTTAGTATTCAAAATCTTCTTCCTCTTCATCTTTAGCCATGTCATTATAATCACGTGCGTCCACATTATCAAGATAAAGAAGCAGAGCTTTTCTTAAAGCAGGTGACATGCAACAGCGAACCTACCGGTTTGGCACCATTTGGAATTTGATAAAGAAGAGAGTGAATCAAAGTGATAAGTTTTCAGAGTACAAAGACGGAGCATATGTTTAGAAAAGGTAATGGTTACAGATTGTGGAGCACTGCATGTCGGGCTCATCTTTGTTGATTCGTTGTTTGAAATTACTGGCTCGCTTAAAGTTATGATCCATATATGGATAAATAATAAAATTCACTCGGTTTGAGGATTGGTAATTATGTATTCACGTTCTCTTCCATATATACTGCTGGGAAAATATGATTTATCTACCTTTGTTTTCGTTCTTTTTGTTTTGATTTGTATTAGTTTTGTTTATTTCTGTTTCTATTTTTTTATTTTATGTATTTTTAATATTTTTTATTTATATTAATTCATTAAACCCATTTAATAATACTTGAACCCATAAGAAATACTCAAGTATTTTCTATTTATGATTAATACAAAGCGAAGAAATACAGGTTATCTACTTGTCAAAAATCAAAATAGAGGTCGCTTGTTTGCAAAAGTGTCAAAATAGTAGGTTATATTTTTATAATTCTTTCTAAATATTATTAAGTGAAAACTTCTCAATCCCCTCCACATGTTATATTCTATAGTCTAGATATCTTTATAAAATAAATAATATTTGAATGTTTAAACATATGTCGTTACAATATTAGTGTTAGATGGTAGTATTTGTTTGTTTGTTTTTTAAAGAAAGTTAAAACTTATGTCATACTATTGGAACTGCACCTCTGATACGAGAGCATAAAAATATGAATTAAATTTATAATAAAAAGATGAATATATTTTGTTCCATTATAAAGAAATTAATTTTTTCATATCTTAAATTATAAAATTGCATAAAAGCTTTCAAAACTTAAATTACGAGTATACCTCACAATTAATTTATTTTCTTTTTAGAGGAGAGATTTAATAATATAGATACAATGAAAAAATTAAACAAATTGTTAAAGGAAATATAAAAAAGAACAAAACATATAAAGAGGATGAGATAGCAGTGATTTGAAAGGTTGTTTTAGTCATACTAAATGTTACTCTAGTGTTCTTACTTTCACTTATGCTGTTATTAAATTGTTATACCTCTATGATTAAGTAATTTTATTAATCTCTTTATTTTAAAGCACAAGCATCTCACATGGATGTATTATAATAGAAAACAAAATATATATACAAAATGACATATATGATTGTGTGTATATATAAGATATATACTCACGAGTTATTCAAAATTTGATTTGATAATAGTTGTATTAACTTTTAATTGAAGTTATTCAAATAGTTCGTATCGTTTCAAGATTTTGTCGATAGATTATGTTAGGCCTTCGAGATTAGATAGATTGTTTCAAAGTAGCTCCTAAATAAAAAAAGCTTATTTGAAAAACAAATAAGAGTGAGTAGAACAGTTGATGGTTTGTCCGATGAAGGCACTTTAATACTTAAATCAAGTATATTTGTAAGGAAATATATAATTCAAAATGGGAGGCTTAAAGGTGATGACAAGTGAGTATTTAGTCATTATTGAGAGAGAGAGAGAAGGATTGAGTATTTCTAGTTTGAAACCCTAAGCTCTTGTCAACTATTAGTATGCAACTTAGGGCATCCTGTCCTTAGTTTTAGAGGGTTCGAGATTGATATGATCTTCTAACAATACCAAAGGACAATTACTTCAAGCCTTGTACTTGTGTCTTCTTAATTAATGCTTGGCAATGTCGTATAGTTGTAGTTACATAGGCTTTTTAAAGAAAAAGCCTTCAAACATCACATCGCGTTTAATGCGGTATGAGTGCCATACGAATAGATATGTAGGCCTTTTGTTAAGGACAAACGGGCACCTTTATATTATCTTGCAAAACTCATGACCTAGAAAGAGCAGAGGTTGCGATTGCTTCATGAGGCTATTATTCTAGGGATGTTAGTTTTAAGGAGACCGTCTCGGACTTCTAAGGAGCTTTAGCTAGGGGCTAAGGAGGTTAGCCTCGGTTAAGGGGATATCATGTATAAAACTAATTAGTCCTAGGCCCAATATGGTCGTGCCATGTCCAAAAGTGATTATTAACAATTTGTAGGTTGAGATTCAACTTTTTGACTCAACTAACTCGTAAGAGTAACCTAACTTAAGTCTTATTTAAATATTAATTGAATTTGAATCATATTTAAATATTAGTATTATATTAATTAGAGTTCTTTTTTTTTTTTAGAGTTGAATTTAAGATTTTAAGTACCACTTCAATCTTTTAGATTAGGTCTATCGACTTCGATTAAGAGTTCACAAGTTTGAAATTTGTGAGTTTAAGCTAGAATTCAAGTCCACTGCATTGTTTATGATCCCTAATTATGATACTTAATTTGTACTTAGATAAGTAGGGGAAAAAGGAAAAAAAAAAAAACAAACGGACGAAAAAGAGTAGAAAGTATGTGTCTAGTAACTAAAGAGAAGAGTGGAAATTTACGCAAACAAAGAGAATTAAGTGGAAAGTTTCCCTCTTTTCTTCCCAAAATAAACTTGATCGCAAGTTAAGAAGAGGACACGTGAATAAAAAGATCTTAGTTTTCTTCTCGTCAACTCGCAAAACCATCGGAGGGGAGAGAGAAGAGAAAGGAGAAGAAAAATGGCCGGTTTATTCGACAAACAATCGGAGGTTTACGCAGATGCACGTCCAACCTACCCTCCACAGTGGTACTCCATGCTTTCTGCTCGAACCCTTCACCACTCCTCCGCCTGGGACGTCGGCACCGGCAACGGCCAAGCTGCTTTCGGAGTTAGTCTCTCTCTTTCTCCATAATGATACTAGTCCGCCTTTATGAAATTTGAAGCTTTATTAATGGGTGCTAGCTTTGATGGTCGCGATTTGACTCATTTTACTTGTAGAGAACTTCGATCGAAATCATAGCCAAGTTCCATAGAGGAGATTCAATTGAAAATAGACAAAATCAACCAGCCAAGAAATTATCAGTAGATGAATCGTGACATTTTTATACTAAAAGATCAGGAAATTGCTTTCTCTATGGTCTGTTTGATGATTGCAGTATTCTGAAACATCTGTCCTAGAATCAGTTGGTTGGCATTTCAATTGGCTAATTATATCAGTTGATGAACTTTTGCTGGGATACTTCATGATGTTCGTTCATACTGACTGATAGGTTGCTGAGCATTATGATCGAGTTATCGCAACTGATGTTAGCGAATCCCAATTGAAGTGCGCGATGCCCCATCCTCGGGTTCATTATCACCACACACCCTTAACCCTCTCCGAGGATGAGCTTATTGCCCTGATTGGCGGCGAGAACTCGGTTGATTTAGTGACTGTTGCTCAAGCAGTGCACTGGTTCGACCTCCCGAGGTTCTACTCCCTCGTGTCTCGCCTGTTGAAGAAGCCAGGAGGTGTGATTGCTGTTTGGTGCTACAATGACATTGAAGTGAGCCCAACATTTGATCCTGTCATGAAGCGCTTCCACGACACGACCCTGCCTTATTGGGACCCCAAGATAAAGCACATATTTGATGGGTACAGGACACTGCCATTCCCATTTAAGAGTGTGGGTCTAGGTTGTGAAGGGCAGCCTTTGCCATTGGACATACCCAAGGAGCTGTCTTTCGAAGGCTTTTTGGGGATGTTAAGGTCTTGGTCTGCTGTCGCTACAGCCAAGGACCAAGGCGTTGATCTATTGTCTGAAAAGGTGGTGAAGGAGCTTGAGGAAGCTTGGGGTGGGGCTGGATTGGTAAGATCTGTTGCTTACAAGGCTTTCATGCTTGCAGGTGAAGTTGAAGAATAGTTGCATTCCACCATCAGCCCCGAGTTCGTTGTTGCAAAGCATAGTCTCATCTCACTTACAGCAAAAATAAATTTTCTTCTAATTAAAATGTAAATGGCATTGATCTTTCTAATGTGGCTACATTGATTTCCACCATTGTTGGAACTGGATGTGGATTATGCCATCAATTGGCAATTTGGTAGCTGTTGTCTATTTCGTAAGCTTCTGCTGCTTCCTCCCTTTTTGTTCTGGTAGAATCCTATTACATCCACTCTTAAGCGAATGATGATCAATGTTCTTGTCTTGAACTTGGTACGTGGGAATTGATCGAAATGAAATCTCGATTCCAGTACTCTTTCCCTTTTCTCATATTTGAAAGCGTCAAAGAGAAATTCAATTATGCATTTGAGAAGTTAGAGTTATGATTCTATTTATTCTGTATTTATCATTGTTAATCAAATTATTTATTTATTTTTTAATTTAATTATGATATTTAATAATTAAAGGTATTTTTTTTTACTACTATTATATATATATATATTTAGTTTTATTGCATTAAATTACATTCTGTGGACATTTCGAACATGATAAATAATTTACCATTTTGCTCTTCATTCTATTGCATATCATTTCAATTCATTTTATTTCAAAACATTCCTACTTATTAAATGTGGCATAAATGTCTATAAAAAATACAGGATGAAGTTGAAGTAACCGAATTTAGAATGAAAGTAAAGGAAATGTGTATTAGGGACGTGTTAATCTCAAAGAAGAGATAAAGGGAGAGAAGAGAGAATTCTAAAAATTTTAATTTATTTCCATGAATGTATGGATCGCAATTATATTTTCCTAACACTACTATATTCACTAATAACCTATTAATTGTCTATTATACTTTTGGATCATAACATTTGTCCTGCCTTATTAAAGTAACTTGTCATCGAGGTTCTAAATACTGAGAAAATTAAGCAAGGGAATTAATTTGATTCTGGGTAACAAGATGAAAAACTTTTCAATTTTATTTGTCATACATTGGTTGGAAAACGTTGGTTCAAATTATTATTATTATTATTATTATTTATTTATTTTTTGTTTTATTTCAGAGGAAGCATGATATGTTGAGAAGAATCCATAGCATCTGTCATTATTTGAATACTCTGCAAAAATCGCGCATGAAACGGTAAACTGAGGCCTTTTCCAAATATCTTGAATCTTTAAGGCGAAGAAATTTTTAAATCATCACCAACTGCACTACCAATAACACCGTCGATTGAAATTAAATTTCATTATCAACAAATTTGAACAAAATCTTCCGAAAAACCAAAAATTTACTGGCAACGTTAGTAAATCTTACACTTACGTTTACGTTTCTCCTCATCATGTTCTCTCACTACAACATTTTCTTGGATAAGGAATGGGGTTGAATTCTCCATCAGTAAGATTTCTTTATCATTGAACACTTTTGGTACTGATGTTGACAAGGAAATTTCGAAAGCTTACCTTACATGACCATGGATGTCAGATAATTTCTTATATCAAGAAACATACTCTGGTTTACGCTGCATTACTAAATTGTGCATCATTTTTCTTCTACTCCATTTATTGACTAAGTTCAAGAAGTATAGCCATTAATGTTTCATTCATTCTTGAGTTCAACCACTTATTGCTCCAATATTGACAGTATTCAATTATCCTCCATTATTAAAATCTCTCAAATGTAAGCTTACTCTCAACGGAATCTCTCAATTGAAAATTCTAGAATCAAAACTTCCAAAGAAAAGAATGAGTTCAACTTCTTCCACAAGAAATACCTCTAAACGGGATCTCTTAACGATAACATTAAAATAATGCAATCATAGCTTGGTTATTGTAAGAAATAGTAATTTAATCCAAAAAAAAAAAGAAAAGTAATATGAGATAGCTAATCTCTACGAAGGATAAAGAAAGAAGAGAGGATTCTATAACCCTTCTAACATGTTTCATTTTCATAATGGAATGAGGTAATAATATAATTACATTTCTCTTAAGAATGTAATAAATAAGTAATCGTTACTCTTTGTACTTATTTTAAGGTATCATAAGTAGATATGAAAAATTACTTCAAAAAATTTTAAAAATATATATATATTTCCTCAATCCTATAAAGGAACTCCAATTCCCCATTTTTCAACCATAACAATTTCGTTGAATAGCCACTTTTCTAATCAAACATAGGAATTGGTGGATAGGTAAGGACTAATCATTCTATTCCACTCTAATGAAATTAACCAAACATGTCATTAGTTTATTTTCAATTAATAAATGAATCCTAATTATATCTCCCTCACGCTATTTATGGTATTAACTAATAAAACCATTGCAGGATTGAGTCCTAACAATATGCAAGAAAAGGTTTCTCAAGAGCTGCCTTTTTACTTACATTAGTTAATACCCCAAGTTTTACGTAGATTTCGATCTAAAATATTATCTTTTTTTAATAAAAATAATAATTTATTTAAAAGATTGTCATGATTAACATAGTATTAGTGCGTAATCATAATTTGAAATCATGAACTACTATTATTTAGTTATCTAATAAATATATATTAGAGTCATAATCATTCAAGTTGTAGGAGTATAATAGCATCATACCAAGAGTCGTGTCTTCTGAATTAAGTCGGGAGGAGATTGTAAATGCTTCATTAGTATCATAGTAAATGATTTGTCTCTTGAATAGAAAGAAACTATAAGTAACACCAACCAAAAAGCATGAATAGCTAAAAGGTAATATGACGGAAAAAAAATAAAAATAAAAATAATAATAACTATAACTAAGCTAAATATATATTAATGAAAAGTTTCAAATGATAAAAATTTTGAAACTCTATCTATCTATCTATGTGTGTGTATGTTAAGAAAACTTTTCAAATATTATTAATTATCAAAAGTTTATGATAAAAAAGTTACCATTAAAAAAAAAAAGTAAAGAAGAGGTATAATAATAATAATAAAAGAAAGTTTTAAAATTATATATTATAATGGAAGTGTCAAACGATATTCGGTGGATGATTAGACTTGTCGATGTCCATTTTTGACGGATGCATAGGTCCAGTTACGGTTGACTTGCGTTAATTGGTTTCCATTGAAATTCTTGAAAGCCATAAAGATAGTCTATAACGTTTCTAGCTTTCCCTTCTTCCTTGGTGCGACTGAATAAATCCTTCTTTTACACGTACACATAAAACAGAGAGAATTGTCCGCTGTTGACTTATATATATGGAAACGGGAAGATCAAAATTGGCTTGAAAGAAGGGCCTGTAGTTGCAGTGACGATTGAAAAAAATATCATCAGATCAAAATTATAAATTCCAAATTGAAAAGTTTATTTTATTTTATTTTTACTGTTTGATTCGGTTATATAAACCATTTATTGTTAAATTAGAGAAAATGAATCAAATTAGACTATTTTGTACTAAATCAAACTGTTTAGCTAAAAAAATTATGTAATTATTTTGTATTTTTTTCATTAATTTTCATAAAAATTTCATCAAATTTTTCACGTATTATTTTTTTTAGATTAATTATTAAGATTAAGCTTGGTAAATTCCATCTAAAATTTTTCAAATTGTGAATCGAAATAAATCAAATTAGTTTCAATTAGGTTTGAAAAATTTACTAACTGAATTATATAGTTAAGTTAGATTTAAGAAAAATAAAAAAATTAAATCGTTATTAACATATTGAGTAGATAAAATATAAATTCTATAGAATTATATTATAAATTTTCTCTTTGCTTGAAGTCGAAAGGCTGTGAACTGAGATTTCATAGGTGCTAAGAAAATATCTCGCTCAAGCGAGAACTCAAGCTTTTTTAAGCTGTTCAATAGCCTCCTATTGAATTAGGTAAGTTTGAACTTGAAAACCATATCAAGAGAAATATCCTCTTAACACCTAATAAATCCCTATTCAAGCTTTTCTAGAAGCCTTTTGACTTCAAGCAGAGAGAAAGTTCATCGGTGCATTCTTCATCAGCTCAATATACATATAAATAGGAATGTATTAATTGGCTTGGCCTCTATGGTGGCTGGCAACGACATTCGTCCAGGGCTTGAAAAGTCTCGGGTTCTAACACTGCGGTTAGCTTTGATCTAATAAGAGAACGTGCTCTATGCACCTCTAGTTGCCAGCCACGGAACAGGAACATTGAGAAAGAAAAGCGAAATGGGACTTGCACACGTAAGTGCATGTGTCAGGCAATGAAATTCAACAAACCAAGAAAAGGTCTCGCTCCTTTTCTTCCAAACTCAAAGAATAGAAAATAATTCAGTGAAGCAAACGAGTAAATTATTGAATCGCGGTTGTGATGAAACTTTATATATTATATTTGTGGTGGAACTTTATAAGATTATTGCTTTCGGTCTTCGTCTATCCTTGTTTGATGTCCATATTGAATTTGTATTTCCCCGATTTCATAAACTGGTTTGCTTTGTGATAATATTGATAGCCACATTCGTCGATGAAGTTTGATTATTTACTAATGTAATGTGTGAAGAGATATATTATAAATCCATTATTTGTCAATAGTAAAAATTTGTTGCACTGCAGTTTCATGGTTTTTCTCCCTTTATTATTATTTTTTTTCACATAAATCTTGGTGTTCATATATGTATTTACTATTTCATTTCATTTTATTATTTATCGCTATTAAACAACCTAACAAGTAGTGTTGAAGCCTAATTTGAAAAAAAAAAAAAAAAACAAATCTTGTTTTTATGTTACAAGTATGGCAGAATCATTGGGTACTATGATTAAATTCAATTCGTCGAATTATTGAATTCGAAGTTGATGATGGAAGTTCTTTTATACGATATGTATTCACTTTTAAGCGGTGATAATGCAAAGTAAAAGATAAATCCAATGAAGATTAGATAATTATGCAAAAAAAAAAAAAAACTGTCAATTATATCCGCCAATGGATATATCTTAATATTTATCAATATTTTGCTTAAAAAACTAGAATTGATACTTTATGGAAGAAATTTGAGTCCATATATTAGAAACAAACTACCTTAAATAAAGCCTCATTGGTTAGGAAAGTGGTAAATTTAAAGTATAATTATAAAGCCAATATGCCAGAGTATGAATGATGTCTAGAGTCTTATGAATCAATTTATTGCCATGGAGTTAATGGTGCTTGGTGATAAGATATAAGCATTATTATTGTTAAGTTCACTATCACTACTGGACAATTGAAAGATACTTGTGGTGTTTATCACTAATTTTGCTCCAAAAGGAATGCTTACTATTAAAATGGTGAATGATAACTTGATGAATGAAGAAACAGAAGAAGAGAGCATGATATCAATTCTTAAACTTGAGCACTAGATACTAATAAACAAGAAATACATAGGAGAAGTTGGACTAGAGGTTCATTTTATAAACTTGACATATCTAACGAATTTAGGGGAAGATCCAAATTGAGAAGGAGCGATAAATGTTGTTATTGTGAGGAGTCAAGACATCTAAAGAGAGAATGGAAAAGGGAACAAGTTAAAGGTAAACGCAAAGGAAAAGTGAAGACAAAATGATAATTGTAGCAAATGGTAAAATTGTTGTTGCTTAGGATGATGATGATCTTTATCTTGTATGTTATAACAAAGATTGGGTTATTAACATAGGTGCCTTTTTTTATGTGACATTACATGTTAAATTCTTCTCAACATATACTGTTGATGATAGTGATAATGTTAGAATGGAAAATGATGGGTGATAATATTTGAAGATTTGTACCGATCAAAATTAATTCTTGGAGATGTTAGACCAATTTGAATATTTGCCTAAACATTATATCTATAAGAAAACTTAATGATAAATGATATAGTAGCCATTTTAGTAAAGGTAAATGAAAACACACTAATAATTTTTTTTATAGTGGCTAAAGAAAAGAAAAAAAAAAACCATTTACTTAATGTATGAAAAACTAAGTTAAAAGAGGTGAATATTATTATGATTCATTAATAGAGCTTTGATACAAATGCCTTGATTACATGAGCAAGATAGGACTCTAGCTATTAGCCAAAAAGCAACTTTTGCTTGATTTGTATTCCTTTGGAAACTTTTAAATCTTAAAGCTTTAGATAATGAGATATGAAAATAAGATTAAGAAGGCTAACTTATTCCTTGACAAGTTGATTTCCTCATCTTCTTGACTTTGAGTAAAGCCTTTTATCATGGGCTTAGTCTTATAGGTAATTTATGTTACTATCCATTTTTCTTTACCAATGAAAATAACCCTATACTTATACTGGTTCTTATCATTCAATTAATGCCTCTAGCCCTTCACCATTTCCAAACGTATATATAAAGCAACAACTTTCCCCTCCTAAATATATACACTTACCTCAACAATTTCAAATAATCGAATCATGATTCACGATATTTTAATATTTATGCATCCCATCATACAATTTTGATTAACTTCATATAATGCCCCAAAATACAAAACACTATAATCTACTGCATGTCATTACTAGTCAATAACACGTTAAGGCTATTAACTAAACATTTGCAATCTCTACAGAACACCTGCTTTGTCTATTAACATAATTATAATAATACGTCTCTACATGATAATCTGAATGACTCATAGATGAACTATTCTAATAACAAGTAAATCTAATAAGAAAATTGGAGTATAGCTCCTACAACAATGAGCCTATAGTCACAGACTACTATAGCAACTACAGTCCAACTCTACCAAGTATCATCTTGTAGAAACTCATAGATCAGCTAGATTCCTATCTCCAATACAAATACATAAACAACCCTTAATAAATTTATCAAATAACATTAATCTATCACTACAACTCATAATAATAACAATATTTGCCACTTTCTCCATCTTGATAAATGTCTTACTCGATCTTTTCTTAAGTCATAACTTGTTTAGCAAACCTACAACTAAAAAAGAAAAGGATACTAAAGGGTCAGCTATTGCCCGACACATGAATACTACACGCATAAGTTACATGCATTTAATGCAAACACATACCACAACCAATCAATTTAATCATCTTTTGATTTAGCCCATTAAACAAAACATAGTACTCATGACCCTACACAAATATAAACATATCTAGGAATTGCCACCATCGATCTTATGAATAATACAACCTTAGGTTAAGGACTACCGCCTCGAACCTAAATACCTTTAAATTTTCCCTAGATCCTTTTGGTATACGACTCTACTAGGCATAATGTCATATAAAGATCATTGGGGTGTTCCTTAGGGTTCCATGACCTTCAACCCTTAGAGTAAGCCATACACAAGTAATAAACAATTTAAGTTGAATGTTTCATTAGTTTGTTTTGAGTACTATCCTAATAAGTACAACTAGTAAATTTGGTATCACATACCTAGAATATTCAGCTCCTTTTAACACTTTGATAGTATCTCATTCCTAATCAAAGAATTTACAATAACTTAACATTAGATTCCATTCTTAAATTAAAGGTTTCTCTTAAGCCAATCTTGATTTTAAACCCACTAATCACCTTAGATTGTTTTGATTTGGACAAAAAGTTTGGTTTATTTCTTGTGAAAATAAGACAATCAACAAAGAAGACTGTCGAAAGATATACTGTTGCAATATGGTTGTATTTATGAAGGAGTATCTCACTACCTCACTTTTCTTACTCAACAAGGCCGTGTTAAGACTGTGCGAGCCAACATACTCATGTTTATTGGCTGCATACACCTGTACTCCTATATTTTCATTCAACATGGCCATATCAAGGCTGTATAGCTCAATAACCCATCAACATGCTTATTTTGGTAGTTGTGTACCTCCCTCACTTCCAAAAGAAACCTCCTTCTGCGAGAAATACCTTTCCACCATTAACAACAAGCTTTAGTAATCATTAAATCCCAACAACATCACACCGGATTAAACAAACGTCTCCGCAGTACACTCGACGCATTACAACATCGAATCTAAACACCAAAATCCACAGTCGAACTTCCAATAATAGACAAACAAAACAACAATCTTATATTAACAAAACTTAAAATTTATGAGGAAACTAAAGAAAACATTGAAACTTACTTGGTAATTCGCGTACTACACCACATTACACTTGAGCATTCTTAATATTATGTGGAAATACATTCCAAAAATTTGTTTTTTAGGCAAAACTCGCAAGAATGCCTAAAAACACCAAAATGTACTGAACTGTTCCTCTGATTGAGCCTCTTGTCGAGAAATTTTGATTTTCTTATGTAATTTTGTTGTTTTCAGCAAAAGCTAGAGAAAGAGGAAGAAAAAAAGAAAAAAAAAAAGGCTGCCACTAGGAGGTGTTTGCGGAACGAGTCCGGCAAAAAGAAAAAGAAAAAGAAAAAGAAAATAGAAGGATAGGAAAGGAAACATAATCCGCTTAAGGGAAGAGTGGAGAGTTTGAACTCTTAGAATAACTAAAATGCCCCTCTTTTAAAAACTTTTTTATACAACTGTTAAGTCTTTTAAATAGATTTACTTTTATATTTTGTATGGGTTTTACACTTTAACATGTATCACCCTTACTAACTGTCAAATCCATTTAGTATGTCGTCTCTCTTAAACTAACTCAACTCCCACTAAGTTCCACGTAGATTGAATCTTATTATAAGGTGATAACAAATCATGTCAGAAATGAATTTTTCCCACGTGATGACAAGCCTTCGTACGCTAAACGCACCATGTAATATTAACTTATTAAGATAAACGGATAGATGTCCTTATTTAATATATTCTTTATTCATGATTCTAAAAAATCACTTTTAAAAAGTGAATCTAGATTGAAAATTGATTGAATCTGTAACACGTTATCTTTTATTTTTTCGATAAAATATATTACATATTATAAAGTATATATTTATATCATTAAGTTATAATAATTTTAATATTTTCCTTTTAATTAACTAAGCAAACCCAAAACACCCGATGGAATATAAAGGTATTCTCTCTCAAATTCTCCGTTTTTCGATAATATTGTAGGTTAATAAAAAAATCTGTCCGATCCTGATTGTACGGATGCAGTCACAAAAAATTACCATATAATACGGTCATTGATTAATTTGGCTCAATGCTAAAGTCTGCAGAATTTATATATATATATATATAAACATATTTATATTCATATGCATACATTGTATGTATCAACTACATGTCCCAGCAAAAGTAAAGCTCAAGAAACGATGCGTTTTTGGCAATAAAAATATCCTCCAATAATCTTCAGCATACGTTACTGGCAAGAGAAAGAGAGACACGTTTGACGTTACGAACGTGCTCCGCCGATCTCGTTGATGTTGGTTGATGTTATGTTATGAACCAATTGAAACAAATCCATGCCTGCTCCCTGCGAAACGCAATAGACCAGAACAAGTTCCTCATCGTCAAACTCCTCGAAATCCCAAACATCACATATGCCCGCCAACTGTTCGACCAAATTCCCAATCCAGCCGTCTTTCTCTACAACAAGCTCATTCAGGCCTATGCTTCACAAAACCAACCCCATCAATGCTTTAAGCTCTATTCCCTTATGCGTTTTAACGCTTATGCTCCTCCAAATGAACTCACGTTCACCTTCCTATTCCCCGCCTGCGTCTCTGCCTCTTCTTCTTCCCTTTCCTCTCCTTCCCTTGGCACTATGCTACATACCCATTTCCTCAAATCGGGTTTCGATGCCAATGTCTTCGCAATGACTGCATTGGTTGATATGTATGCTAAATTGGGTAGGATACGTTCAGCGCGGAAAGTGTTTGTTGAGGCTGTTTTGAGAGATGTGCCTACTTGGAATTCACTTATTGCAGGCTATGCGCGGAGTGGGGACATGGAGGGAGCTTTGGAACTGTTTGAGAGAATGCCGAGAAGGAGTGTGGTCTCGTGGACTGCTATGGTATCGGGTTATTCACAGAATGGAAGGTACATGGAAGCATTGGCAATGTTTTTAAGGATGGAGGAGGAAGGGTTTAGACCTAATGACGTGACTGTGGCAAGTGTGCTCCCAGCATGCGCTAAACTTGGTGCTTTAGAGGTGGGGCATAGGATCGAAGAGTATGCGAGAAAGAGTGGAATTTTTGGGAATTCATTTGTGAGCAATGCTGTCCTGGAATTGTATGCTAGGTGTGGTAAAATTGATACAGCTTGGCAGGTGTTTAACGAGATTGGGAGTAGGAGGAATTTGTGCTCATGGAATTCTATGATGATGGGTTTAGCTGTGCATGGGAGATGCAGTGAAGTTTTTGAGCTTTATGATCGGATGCTGGTAGGAAAGATCTTCATTTTATTTTCTATTTTCCAGTCATTCTAATGTCATCAGCTTATATATATATGCCTGAGCATTATAAGATTATTATATTCTCATTTATGTTAATTTCACAATGATTTTGCATCTTTTTGGTACTAGAATGGAGGAACCGAACCAGATGATGTAACGTTTGTTGGACTTCTCTTGGCATGTACTCATGGAGGCTTGGTTAGTCTTGGCCGAAAACTCTTCAAGTCAATGGAAACCAAACACGGTCTCTCTCCTAAACTAGAACACTATGGTTGCATGGTTGATCTTCTTGGCCGTGCTGGAAAGCTGCAGGAAGCTCATAATCTCATTTGTTCTATGCCCATTAAACCAGATTCTGTTATATGGGGAGCCCTTTTGGGAGCTTGCAGTTTTCATGGAAATGTTGAGTTTGCTGAAAAAGCTGTCAAGTCTCTTATTGAGCTTGAGCCTTGGAATCCAGGAAATTATGTGATTCTCTCTAATATCTATGCATCAACAGGCCAATGGAATGAAGTTGCTGAGCTAAGAAAGTTAATGAAGGGGGGCCAGATAACAAAGGCAGCTGGATATAGTTTCATTGAAGAGGGAGGGAAAATGCACAAGTTCCTTGTCGAAGATAGATCACATATGAGATCTGTTGAAATTTATGCAGTTTTAGATGAAATATACCGCATGATCAAGCCGCCGAAGAAAGCAAGTGATTGGGAAGAGGGACTTCTTGATTTTGAACTTTTCTTCCATTGAGAGGTTTTGGTCCTGGACTTGCTTTCTCTCTTCAGAATTTATGAAGAAAAAATTTATGCAGTTTTAGATGAAATACACTGCATGATGAAGCCGCAGAAGAAAGCAAGTGATTGGGAAGACAAAACTTCATGATTTTGAACTTTTCTTTCATCAAGAGGTTTTGCTTCTAGACTTGTTTTTTTTCTCTTCCGACTTTTTGCTCCTGTTTTGTTGTCCATCCGCAGTATCTCATTCTCCATCAACATTCAATTCATAAAACAGCATGTCTCTCTTGTTGCTGCCACATGCCGTGCAGAAGCCTATGTAATTAAGCTATTATAATATCCAACCCATCCATCATTTTTGCTACTTTTGTGGGCACTTTCAACCGGAGAGGAAACCATTGTTTTGCAGTCAACATATATCAGCCAGGATATGATGTTGCCAGGTTTAGTCACATTTGCTTGTTGATAGGAAGTCTAACCACCCAGCATTTTGAAACAGATCCTGCTGGAGAATTTCAAACTCTGTAACCTTAGATGTGCTATCTAGCTACTTCAGAATGTGAACTCCTTGAGCTTGCAAAGCCAAGACTTGTTGACTGAGAAATCTATTATGCAGAAGTTATATATTTTAAGCATGTATACTTTTAATGCTTAGCTGTTGTGGTAAAGGGCTCATTTCAGCATCAAACTTTAGAAAACTCACTTCTAGCTATCTCAGAATTAATGATCTAAAGATTCTGGAGTCCCTCATTGTCAAAACTGTTTATGAAGGTGTATGTAATTATGTTAAAATTCAAAAGTGCTCATCTTTTGCCAGCAACAAAATAAGTGTTAAATGGATGAATGGTCTTTATTTTAATAAGTGAAAAGAATCATCTCATAATCATTTGTCCTGATCTCTGAGTATAATAAGTTCATTACGTGCTTTATTTAGAAAGATATAGGGAAAGGTGTGCCAGTCTGATAAAAATGCCATCTCAAGCTAAGCATTGTTAGTTACACATGCTGGAAGTTGAGCATAAAGGATGAGATCAAGGAGCCTGAATGAGACCGATGATGAAGATTATTGCTGGCGGTTCCTGGAAGAAGTTTGATCTAATTATAGGCTCTTGCCATCAAATTTTGTTGTAACTTTGAAGTTCACTGTTGAAGCATGCAGCATTCCTTTCTTGTTCAGTTGTAAGATAGAACTCAATTTATCTCATAACTAAACATTCTTTTAAGTTGACCACAATTTATGGTAGGAGGGAAAATTATGTTATCACTTATTTGCTTTGTCTTCTGATATGTTACCATGACATCAATACCCTCTATTTCAAGTGTACATGAGGTGTAATACAGTTGTAACATATCTTACCTTCTAATCAGAAGGTCGAGGATGTTCAGTTTCCACCCTACATCTGCCCTTGTACATGTGTAATATAGGGGGTTGACTTCATGATAATATATCATCTTACATTATTTCATGCAACGTTGGCATGCGGTTACTCCTATCAATTTGTCTTCTTTTTTCATTGTTATCTTACAAGCAGTCATAGTTTATGTACTAGAGCTGTTCTGCTCATAATCTTTTTCAAAGTTAGTATACTTGTTCATAATCTTTCACAATGTCATGCATTCAGGCCTGTTTTTTGACTCACTTGATTTGTAAAACTTTAAGAATCTGATTCTTGCTACATTTCTTTGCTTAGATTTGGGAAGTTCTCGGTGTGAGAGACAACTGGGTGCTTGCCATTCTGAGTACTCATGCAGCAAGGAAGTTTAAAGATTTCAGAAACCCATGGGAATAGCTGCTAATGATGAGTTCCACTCCAATAGTTAGTTAGGGAACATAAGATGTATCATACAACCATTGGAGGCAGAGAAGATCATAAGTAAATTATGGATCAAGAAAGCAAACAAGGTAATCCCCTTCATTCATGAAGAGCTTCAGTTAGCATAAGAGCAAAACTAATATGTTCTCTCAATTTTTAAACATTGCGGAAATGATGACTGTCCTTCAAGATGGTTTTTGAAAAAATTTACTAATATCTCTGAAAGCAAGAAAAGCTTGTTGGAAAATTTTATTATAAATAACTAAAAACCTTGCAATTACTGAGTTCCATCATTGGATAATAAGAGTTCCTGATCTGTTCATTAAACATAGGCATCATCGCTGCAAATTGGTTTCCTCTTTTCTTCTTATAACTATAATCAGTAACTCCTTTTATATACTATAAAGGAATATTCAGCAATTTGGCTCCTACCTGATGACATATGGAAAAGAAGAAATTGATCTTGCAACTGATTTTCGCTAGGCTGATTTTCATGTTAAAGATGTGAAACTTATTCATTTATCGCATTTTTAAACATTTCTAGGGCACAAAGTTCCTATATTATCCCAGTGTTTCCTATCAGTACATGATTCAAAATTTCGTAACCAGAATCTACCAATGATTCTGTGGAACCACCCAACTGTAAACCTTATAAACCTATTGGTTCCCATAACCTACGGAGCCTGTTGATTTCTTTTCTATTTAAACTTTTTCTTTAATTTGATATTGCATAGTTCATACATAAATCAGAATGTTAAAATTATAAATTGATATCATTTTTAAAAAATGATTAAATATGTAAATATAATGAATTAAAAAAAGAAGTACACCAAATGCAAATCAGTATACCAACTTAAATTGCAGATGTAAGAAATATTTGGCTATTTGACCAAGTTTTATCCTAAAAGTAATGTGTTACAAATTAGAACAGATTAATTAAATTTCCTCTATGGACAAATCTAATTACATTTATTATTATCATAGTTTAGGTACAGGGGACCCTTGTTATATCGAGAAATTAAAGGTACCATAAAACTTGGAACCTATATTATACATGGTATAAGTTTTGAGCATAGGTACAGGCACCTTACTTTGATGATTACATTTTCACTAATATTAACTGTGTTTTTATGATGTAGAGATTTATGATTCTAGTTATAATATGATTCATATAGTTAGTATAATGGCATAGACTTGACATACTGTTAGGAAGGCCATTGATGCATATTGCTAGGGAAATTTCTCGTAGTTCTTGTCATAAAATCAAGTTCATAGCCAATGGACAAGCAGTTACTATCTTTGGAAGAGCAAAGACTATGATGGCATATAGGATCCATGAACCTGAATTGCCAACTAAGCAACTCGTTGTGCGAGCAATTGCATTGAAATGAATGGAGGCTCTTGCAATGTGGTCATGTATAACATGCTTAAAAACATGAGTTAATGCCTCTATTTAACTTCCTTTAGTTATTACAGGCACAAAAGCGATTGAAAAAGGTTAAGGCATCCATATCCAAGGCGCTCAGTCGATATCACGTAGAAATAACCACTGCAACCATGATTACCGATTCATTTGATTCGACTGAAGAGATTTATAAGAAGAACATGCCTAGAGCAAGGGGCTTCATCTTGACAAAGTTACCTCTTCGGTTAGTTGAAGTCCTCAACACCACCACACCACCCCCTCAAGAAGACTTTGATCGACCTCGTACTGACAAACTCCGACTCCAGTTAGTTGAATTTGACATCCTGAAGACCTAGAAGCCGACTGATTGCCTTCATCCTAATAAAGTCATACCTCGGTTAGCCAAAGTCGATTCCTGAAGACAGGCAACTCCATTCCTCGGTTTGACAAAGTCTACTTCCTTAAAAATGTTGTCTGACTTCGTTGATGCGGATTTGCTGATATAAAGACCCAATTTTATGTAAAACAGTAACCACCTTTTAATTTTATATAACCTAATCTTTGCTCTTTTTGATGACCTTAAATCCTAAGCTTCTGTTTTAAGTTCGATTAGTGTTTATTTGTGTTTTTGAACAAGTTCTTATATGATTTTCATTTGTTAGAGTTGCTTGTTCTTAGCTTTTTCTAGTGCTGTGGTTGTTTACTTGTTTTGAATTACTTGAGATCTGTATAATGGAATGTTTAGTCTTTCCATGTTATGTCTTTGTTGGTTTTTGGCTAATATGAGCAGCGAGATTTCTTTGCAGTTTTCTTTCTTTTTTTTTTTCTTCCTTTTTTTCTATTGGGTCAACGGTTTCTTTGTAGTCGATGATACTGGTAAACTTATGTGTTGTTTGGTCGCCGTACATTTCTAGTATAGTATTGGATAAATTCTTTATTCATTTATCCATTTTTTGGTTTGCATATTGGATAAAGAGATTTTAAGGTATTGGACTAAAATTAGAAAATCTGTTTCATATATTTGGTGATAAAAAAATTTATTTTACCTTACAAAATAAATGTATCTTCAAATTTCCATAAATAACCTCACAACAAAGTTCTAAAATCATGGTACAAAGTTTTATTGTAATTATAATAGGAAATAATTAATTTTTTGAAAATCTTAATTATGAAAATCTGTATCTAGTATTGCACATATCAAATATGGTATAAAAATGTTATACTATTTTCCTTATATTTTATTGTTTAGTTTTACTATCCAATTGCTACCTTATAGTGGTAGTTGATACAATGGTTTCGTGCAAATGGGCTTCTACTTCGTTGATAATTTTTGCTCATGCTGTGCTTAATGCTCTAGTAGTATAAATGATTATAGTGGAATTAAAGATACAACAGCTGAATGAATATAAAACTTTTCACCAGCTTACTCTGCTTCCAATATTAGACTAATCTTGTGGATTGGTGTTGAACTGGCAAGATACATGGGTTGGTCTATTCAAATAACACTTAAGACGAGAGTACTTCGTATGTTTGTGCAATCGTGAATGGTCGTTTTGGATGGATGGATAAAGTAAACCGTGAAGGGAATATGAGTAATTTTGAAACGATTGAAACCGACTATTGAAAACTTTTGCTAGAACCACAATTTTCAATAACCACTTTAGTGCATGTTATGTCATGAGCTACTCTTGTTATTCCTTATTTTCTTCTTATATTTCCTCATTCTACTCTTTTGATTTAGTGAATTATTTGCCCCGGCCATTTTCAGCTTTGTTTAGGTTATCTTACTCCATTTGTTTCATTTTTTTTCCCTATTTTATTGATGTTTTAGTAGTGTTTACTTGAATTTTGTATTTGGTAAGAATAAGGCAAAAAAAAAAAAGATAGAAATATAATTCCATATATATCTCTCTCTTCTAAAATTAAATATCATAATAATTCCAATAAAATTGAATTTATCTACTTTTATTTTATTTATATTTACAAAAATACCAATTAAAATAATCATCTTCAGTATATAAAATATATATATATATTTTCCAAATTTTTTCTCTTAAAAATACATAAATTTCCATATTATAATTCTAACACTTAAATCATCATCTTCATCATAAATATGAAATGAAAATTAATAACATAGTGATATGATAGCTTTTCAAATAGCAGATTTCAAGCAGATATAAATTAGATATATAACATATATAAGTAAAAAAGAAAAAGAAAAAAGGCAAACCAAACAAGACCTAAATTTTATAGCTTGAATACTTCATTTGAATTGTTTATATTAAAAAAAAGGTGTCATAATTTACTAATTAGTTTTAGCCTTCATGGATACAATTTGGTGCTTGCTAATATATGTATTATCATTGCATGAATTAAGGGTGGGTGTAGTTTAATTTGGTACATGTTAGTCTCCCTTACCAAATAGAATATAATATAATGGTTTGGTTTTTTCTTTTGTTGTTTTTTTTTTTAAATTAAACTTAACCATGTGATTTGATTTGTAAATTTTTCAAATCTAATTATAATTGGTTTGGTTTAGTTTTATCCACAATTTGAATTATTTATATTAAATTTTCATTAAATATTTTTATCTCCAATAATATATTTTCTTTCTATTAAACTTTTATATATTTTCTATTAATTTCTTATATATTTATCATATGTAATAATACTTAGCAAAAAGTTATATAATATTTTCATAAAGCTAACTTGATTAGACAAAGATAAAAGATTCCATTCCAATGGATAACGATGAAAGAAAAATAGAGTTGCTTGTCTAAAAATGATATGAAAAGACAAAAGAGATACACCAAAGATTGAAAAAGAGATGTAAGATATGTAAAGAGTACTAAGGTTAGACTCTTAATTTGAAAAAATATAAAAAAAGAACAATTTAAAAAAGAAATATTTCCAAGCATAAAATTTCAAATGGAACTTACTCAATTTAATTTTAATAATTGATTAAAAAATAAGATAAAAAAGAATAAGATATAAAAGATTTGATGAAATTTGATTGAGCAAAAAAATAAATAAATAAAAAAGCATAAAATAATTGCATAAATTTATTTTGTTTAACAAACCAATTTGGTTTAGTTCCATTCACTTTCCCGATCATATCCTCGAACCATTTATTTATAATTGAATTGAACCACGAATAAAACTATTTGTACAAAAATCAATTTTTTGGTTTAATTTAGTTTATTTTATGATTCAATTTATAGTTCACGATTTTTTTACCTAGCCCTAGAATGAATCAATTCACTTACTAGTAATTTTTACTATAAATAAAAATCCTATTTTTAGAAGAAAAAAAGTATTTAGCTGGAGAAGCAATGTCTTATAATAACGCTTAAATTTCCCTTGGGAAATTCTTAGGGTAAATCGCCTTGTGGTAACTTAATAATAAATCTTTTGATTTTTTGATAGTTAAGTGTTAATTTTTTTATAATACTTGTGTAAAAATGGTAATAAGAAATATCTATTAACTTTTTTTTCCCTTAAATGTTTCAGAATCAGTATGAATTCCAATACAATTGCCGTAATATTAATATGTTTTTAAAGACCGGATATAAAGTTGCCAAATGCCTACTTGTGCCCAAGTATATCTTATAAACTTAAGTTATTTGCAAATGGAATAGAAAATTTCATTGCAAGTTTAGAAAGAACCAAAGCATGAAAAATATCAGACAGTATCATACCATCAAATTACCTTTTTTGTTAACTGAAGAAATTTATTAAACAACAAAAACTGATTTATCATGGATGCACGCAACGATTTATTCGTTGTTACATTTTATTTTGGACTGTCTCTTATTCAACAATTATTGAGAACTTATGAGAGATTTCTAGAGAGCACCGGAATGGTTGGCCTATGATGATTTGATAATTAATCGGGACTGACATTACTTCTTGGAATCAACTTCACTGATCACGAACTCACCAGCTCAACGTACTTCGATCCTTGGATTGATTTGAAATGTAACATCCTTCGGTAGAGGACAAAAAAACTGATAGGGAGATCCGACAGAATTTCTATGATTATAACAATTACAGATTCGGCGTGTTCCCTAGCTAGCTGCTATAAAGGTCTTAGATTTGCAGGATTAGGTGTTAAATTTCCAAGAATCCACGTGGCACCTAGATATTGCTTATATGGCCTCCAAGCTAGAAATTAAAAGTTGGACTGCGCATGGAAACCCACAAGCTCTCTGAAAATGAAGAAATCAGCCTACGCCAATCAGCGGAAGCCGACTGCATATTTTGTTATCAACCGCGCGGCGTGACCAATCTAGCATATAAACATGCCGTATGCGATTCTCACTTGTCTTCGTCCCCAATTTCTGTTTTGCTTTTATTTTGAAATAAAATATAAAGGAAATAAAAAAAAAATTATACCTTAACAATAACTATTATTAAAAATAAATTAAAGATTTATATAATATTGTTTATTTTGCTTTTTTTTTCCCTTGTTGTTCAGACTATTTATTTTAATATTTACTTCACTTTATTTATTCAAGTATCAAATTGGGAATATAACAAAATATACTAAGGTGCCCCTGTTTGATCTTTTTAAAAAATAACAAAAAATTAAATAACTTTTCTTATTAGTTGAGGGCATAATTGTTCAATTACTTGAACTTGAACATTTTATCTATGAAGAGAGAATGAGATTTCCTAAACCAATTTTCAAGTATATAAGGTAATAAGAAATATTTTAAAAATAGGTACTCAATTCTTGCATAAGGTAATAATTATTCTTTTATATTTCAACTTTACCACTTTTTATGATTATACATCTGAAGTTTTAACTTATCTAATTATATACTAATTAAAGATTTAGTTATCATTATATATATCGTAACTAACTTTTATTCATAATAATAATTTATGCAACACGATTAAGCTAATAAGGTGGCTACTAATATCCTTATGAGGGTTATGTAACCCCTCTAAGGTCGTGTACGATCACCCATGACCATTGAAGGGTCTTATAATTCACATTTTTTAAGTAAATTGTGATTTACTATTTTGCAGTGAGTAGTTGATGGCCACTTATTAGTGGTTGTGTGACCCTCTTAACGCTATAGATGGCCACTTTATTTGTTGATTGTACTGATTGAACTAATGGTGTAAATTAGAGTTAATTAAGGTATAAATAGGAATAATTAAATTTTCAATTAAGTGTATAATTAAATAAGTTAAAACTTTAAGTATATAATTATAAAAAAATAGTAAAATTTGGGTGTAAACAGTGATATTGATAAATTCTCTTTCTATTACTTTTAATTAAATACACTATGAATATAATATCTATTTTTTTCCCTTTATGTAATGTTGGGTATACAGGAATGATGGATTTGAATAGAATCTTGATTCCAAATTCTATTTCTTTTCCCTAGTTTGAAAGTACATTTAGATGGTGTAATTGCAATTTCAAGGAATCGATGATTTCGACTTTAATGGGGAATTCAATTTCATCTTTTAGAAGGTTGAATTATGATTATATTTCCCTTTCATCTATTAGGATTAATTAATATTACTTATTTAACATTCAAATGAATTATGGCATATAATAAGAGAATTTTTTACAAATAATACTTTCACATTTAATATTATATTATTTCATTCCACTCCAGTCCATTTCCGGGCTATTTCCATAAATTGAAAAAGATTTCTCACTCCGATCTTCATTCCATCCTAAACAATTCCTTTATAACAAACATGGCATTAGATGATAATTGTATTTATATATATATTATATATATATATATATATATATTGTAAATCATTCATCAGTTAGGAATCTTCAAAAGCCAGTTACATCTCAACATAGTTATGGACTAACATTTAGGCTCCGTTTAGTTGAACTTTTTAATGTCTTTTTTGATGTTTACTAGAATTGCATTTAATAAGAATGAGATATTAAAAAGATAGAAATATAAATCTACATATACTTCTCTCATGAAATTAAATGTCCAACAAATCTATATAAAGTTAAATTTATCTACATTTTACTTTATTCATAATTATAAAAATATAAATTAAAACAATTATCTCTAATGTATAAAATATAATTTTTTTCAAATCTTTTCTCTTAAATCTGCATGAATTTTCATTTTTGAATTTTGACACTCTAATTATTGCTTTCATTATAATTATCAAATAGAAATATATAAGATACAAATAAGATAATTTTTTAAATATCAAATTTCAAACAAATATATATTATATACAGAACAAAATAGATAAGCTACATGCAAAAAAAGAAAAAAAAAATCCGAACAGGACCTTAAACCGTTGCTAAAATCCCACGAGCATACTCAATTATACAAGTAATGTAAGGTTTTGTATTCGACCTTGTAACGTTCCTGTGAGGAAATGAGCGAAATAACAGCTGAATTCTAGGTTGTCTAATATCTGGAAAATGTTTAGAATAGATTTTTTTGACTAATTCTATTTATCCTTGAAATTTGTAATGGATGCAAAACATAAGCTAAGTTGATTAAAAAAATCGAAAACTTATGATATTGCCATTAATATTTGGTAGTTATGGCTACTTTTGGCTCACAAATGCTAATGTCGCGTTGCATCACTTATCATTGAAAGCTACAGATAATTACAATTAGTTTTGAATAAAATGGCATTATTTGACGATTTTATGATAAACATATGGAAGTGTTAAAAAAATTATTCAGAAATTGCATTTTGTATAGTAGTCCCTCCCTAAGAAGGGAAAACTAGAAGAGTCACAATATGAAGACCATATTCATCGTGGAAAATTTTAAATCTAACTAAAACGGTCCTTTCAATTTTCCTTAAAACACTACTCCAAACTCTAATCCTTAACCTTCAAGGTGCATGCAGTACTTAATACCAACTGTATAGTCAGCAAATAACATTTAAAATAAGTCTTTCAAAACTCTTACGCCAAGTAAATTTTATTTGCAATAGACGTTTCTGACCTTCAAGTGCTTAAAAATTTTATTATTCAACAGTTCCGCGTCGTTTTCACTCCGGTCCAAAGGTCCCAGCTAATATGTGAACTAATATTTAAGTTGCAAAAACAGGTGAGCAATGATGCTCAGTACAATCATCACTACATGCATAACATACAAATGCCATACCAAAAATTTCACTTTTAGACTTAAGTACTAGTGCGGCAATAGCGGTTCATTTTTCTCAAATTTAATGTGGCAAATAGCGTAGTCTTTAACTTCTAAAGAATTGAAGTAACTTAGACACAGTAGATAAACATATATATATATCAATCTAATCATCTCATTTCAAGTTCATCACAAATGTCAGCCATGGATGCAGATTGTCTAGTACAACCATTTGCAAAGGTGTCCTATCCACCAACGTAACTTGTTTTCCCTTCTTTTCGGAAGTTTTGTACTTTATTATAATGGTTTAATTTTTAATATAAACTATCCCTACTACTACTATTTATACACTAAATTTATGTATTATTATAATGATTTATACTTAATCACTTGTATTATGAATTATATTGTAACTAAAATTTGTATTGAATTTCTTTATTTCCATTATTTATTTTAAATTTTTTTATAATTGTTGTAAGTATATTTATATTTTTGAAAGCCAGTTTATACAAGCCATAGAAATTTATGTTTTTATATTTTGAATTTGTTGACCCTTTAATAATTCTATGAATTTAACAACTTTGCTTGTAAAGGCAAATAAAGATGAAAGTCAATGGCTGTGATAGTTAGCAGCTATAGAAGTGCTAGAGGAAGTGAGGAAACGATTTCTGTGGAAATAATTTTTTATCATCTTTTACTAAGATTTTTTGCTACAAATTACTCGCCATCATTGCTCATCGGCTATCTAGCATAGAAAACCTCCTTAACAATCCTAATCCTTAGGGTGGCTACGCACCTCTCCCTCCTTTTAGGATCTCTTCATTTCCTTCACCATCCTGAAGTTGTAGATCTACAATGACTAATTTTAATATCCATGAAAACCCTAACTTTTTGAAAAAAAAAAAAAATCAAATGTCGTAATATATTTCTATCATATTCATAATCACCAATCAATCTCATTACATATCTACCACCATAAGTTTACCGGTATAGATTTAGTAATCTAAAGATCGAAATATTGGTTCATCATTAGTTTTTTTTATTAAGTGATTTATTTTATGTGCTTGTTATTCTTCTTCTTCTTCTAGTGTTCCTTCCTTATGTGGAATCATGTTGTTCCTTCTACGGGTTTTATGTTCACTTGCTAATTTGGTTGGTTTTGTTCATTTAGGGGAAGTCATATTATTATGCTAATAATATTACCTAAGTGGAATAGTTTGAATTTTGAAGAGATGTTTCACTTTATTGGATTGGTTTTCATACACCCTACCTTTTAAGAGCCCTTTATATTAATTGAATTTTGAAGAGAGGTTTCACTTTATTGGATTGGTTGTCATACACCCTACCTTTTAAGAGCCCCTCATATCAATTGAATTTTGAAGAGACGTTTCACTTTATTGGATTGGTTTTCATACATTCCACTGTTTAAGAGTCCCTTATATCATTTAGGGGAAACATATCATCTAAGTAGAATAGCTTGAATTTTGAAGAGATGTTTCACTTTATTGGATTTGTTTTCATATACCCCACTATTTAGGAGCCCCTTATATCAATTGATTCAATTGATGCGACCTTTTTAGACCAAATAGAAATTTTCTTTACTTCCTTTTTTAGCATGGCAAAAGAAAAGAAATTCATCTTTATCAACTAGAAAAGGAAAAAGAAAAAGAAATCACCATCATTATTTATGGTAAGGACCATTGTTTCCTTCCATTAATTGCTATGCAAGACCACTAATAATTACAACTTGTCAATAATATTATGAAATATATTTGAGGGGAGGTTCTATGGTTCCATCTTTCATTTTAACGGAATCAATTTTACCCTTCATCTCATCATTTATTTTTATTTTTATTTTTTAAGATCTAAATTATTGAATTTATAGTTTGTTTAATGGTTCGGATTTAAAAGAGTAGAAATTAAAGGTGAGATAAATGGCAAGATCGATTCTATATAAAATAAGGACAAGACCGTAGGAAAATTCCTTATTCAATAATTTTAAAGTTTTCACTATAAAAAATGATGAAATATTTTTGAAAAAGAAAGGAAAAAAAAAGAAAAATCTCTATTAAACAAATATACCTAATACAATAATGTAATCATTTTAGTTGCAATTCCTTTTTATTGGATTGGTTTTCATACATTCCATTATTTAGGAGCCCCTTATCATTTAAGCGAAATCATATCATCACCTAAGTGGAATAGCTTGGATTTTGAAAAGACATTTTGCTTTATTGTATTTGTTTTCATACAACCTATTATTTATAGTAGGGACCATTGTTTCCTTCCATTAACTGCCATGAAATACCACTAATAATCATAACTTGTTAATAATATTATGATACATATTTGAGGAAGATTCTATTGTATCGTCTTCCATTTTAACAGGATCAGTCATAGTCTTCATCCCATCATTTATTTTTAGTTTTTAAAATCCGAACAGTTGAATTTATAATTTATTTAATGATTTAGATTTAAAAGAGTAGAAATTAAAGGTGAGATAGATAGCAAGATTAATTCTATATAAAATAAGGACAAGACTGTAGGAAAATCCCTTATTCGATAATTTTAAAGTTTTCATTATAAAAAATGATGAAATGTTTTTGAAAAAGAAAGGAAAAAAAAATCTCCATTAAACAAATATACCTAATATAATAATGTAATCGTTTTAGTTGCAATTCCTTTTTATTGGATTGGTTTTCTTACATTCCATTATTTAGGGGCCCCTTATCATTTAAGGGAAATCATATAATCACCTAAGTGGAATAGCTTGGATTTTGAAGAGACATTTTGCTTTATTGGATTTGTTTTCATACAACCTATTGTTTATAGTAAGGACCATTATTTCCTTCCATTAACTGTCATAAAAGACCACTAATAATCACAACTTGTTAATAATATTGTGATACATATTTGAGGGAGATTCTACTATATTGTCTTTCATTTTAACAGGATCAATCATAGTCTTTATCCTACCATTTATTTTTATATTTTAAAATTCGAACAGTTGAATTTATAATTTATTTAATAATTTAGATTTAAAAGAGTAGAAATTAAAGGTGAGATAGATGGAAAGATCAATTCTGTATAAAACAAGGACAAGACTTTAGGAAAATCCCTTATTCGATAATTTTAAAGTTTTCATTATAAAAAATGATGAAATATTTCTGAAAAAGAAAGGAAAAAAAAAGAAGAAAAAATCTATATTAAACAAATATACCTAATACAATAATGTAATCATTTTAGTTGCAATTCCCTTTTATTGGATTGGTTTTCATACATTCCACTATTTAGGAGCCCCTTATCATTTAAGGGAAATCATATCATTACCTAAGTGCAATAGCTTGGATTTTGAAGAGACATTTTGCTTTATTGGATTTGTTTTCATACAATCTATTATTTAGGAGTCCCTTATATCAATTGATTTAATTGATGCGACCTTTTCCAACTAAATAGAATTTATCTTTACTTCCTTTTTTGGCATGGAAAAAGAAAAGAAATTCATCGTTATTAGCTATAAAAGGAAAAAGAAAAGAAATGTTTATAGTAGGGACCATTGTTTCCTTCTATTAACTACCACGAAAGACTACTAATAATCATAACTTGTCAATAATATTGTGATACATATTTGAGGGAGATTCTACTGTATCGTCTTGCATTTCAATGAATCATACTCTTCATCCTATTATTTATTTTTATTCTTTAAAATTTGAACAATTGAATTTATAATTTGTTTAATGGTTTAGATTTAAAAGAGTAAAAATTAAAAGTGAGATAGATTGCAAGATTGATTCTGTATAAAACAAGGACAAGACTGTAGGAAAATCCCATATTCGATAATTTTAAAGTTTTTATTATAAAAAATGATGAAATATATCTAAAAATGAAAGGAAAAAGAAAAAGAAAAAATCTTTGTTAAATAAATATACCTAATACAATAACGTAATCATTTTAGTTGCAATTCTTTTTAGTGGATTGGTTTTCATACATTCCACTATTTAGGAGCCCCTTATATCATTTAGGGTAAATCATATTATCACCTAAGTGGATAGCTTGAATTTTGAAGAGACATTTTACTTTATTAGATTTGTTTTCATACACCTATTATTTAGGAGCCCCTTATATCAATAGATGTGACCTTTTCCAGCTAAATATAATTTATCTCTGCTTCATTTTTTGAGTAGGAAAAAAAAAAAAGAAGAAATTCATCCTTATTAGCTAAAAAAGGAAAAAAAAAAATTCCATTAATATTTATGTAGGGATTGTCATTTCCTTTCATATGAAAGACCACTAATAATTACAACTTATTAATAATATTGTGATACATATTTGAGGGAGATTCAATGGTCCCGTCCTCCATTTTAAAGTGATTAGTCCTACCCATCATTTCATCATTTATTTTCATTTTTTAAAATCTGAACTGTTGAATTTATAATTTGTTTGATGATTTAGATTTAAAAGATTATAAATTAATGATGAAAAAGATAGTGAGATCAATTCCATATAAAACAAAAAAGAGATTGTAGAAAAATCCCATTTTTGATAATTTTAAAGTTTTCTTTATAAAAAATAATGAAATATTTTCGAAAAAGAAAGGAAAATAAATAAAAATTCTTGTTAAACACCAAAACCCACAAAAGTGGAGAGACAACCACATATGCATATGTCCAAATTAAATAGTAAAGGATTTTGGCCAAATTTCATAAATCTCGATGCCGATAATGGAAACATGCATTCTTTCTTTTTCCATTTATCTACCCAATTTGTTCAAATTTTGTGGTTCTATAAATTATGGATAAACTCATCCCTTTAGAAGAAAAAACTTACACCAGCATGAGAAAGTGATTGTAGAATCATAAGTGGTGGCCAGTATCAAAAGCATTGAAAGACTAGTTCAAACTAAAAGTTAATTGTTGATTTTTTTCCTTCTTCAATGAATTATAAGTTTCCTTAGTGTTTTTTTTTATTTATCTTTTTTTTTCTAGTGTTAATGGATGTCAATGGAGTTGAGTCTTCTTAAAATTTCAAAATACAAGTCACTTAAGTGTACAAAATAAAAACACAGGTACTCAAAGTAAAAAACTGTAAAAATGATGTACTATCTGTCTTCTTCATTGTGTCAATTTATTGAAAACTTTTGTAGTCTAATTTATTATTTCAATAGAATCGGTCTAATCTTTTATCTTACTAATTATTTAATATGTATTAGATTTAGACGATTACAAACATAATCAATTTAATAATTTTAATCTAATAAATATTAAATTAAAAATAAAATAGAGAGTGAAACCGATCCTTTAAAAAAAAAATTAGATATTACTATAGAAAAATCCCATTTTATAAATCCAACCCCATGACAGAAAATACTTTAAAACAACATAGGCCCGCTTGTTGTTCGGTGTTCACGTGCATGACACATGCAACTTAGTCGCTTAACATCCATTTTCTTCAAAGTATCTGGTCATGGAATGCGTGAAAGAACCTACAAACACATTCATTTTGATATATAAACTCAAGTTAGTCCCAATAATAGAATCAACGAACCCCTAATCCCACGTTAATTCTTTTATAAGCTTAAGCTTTCTTTTTATGGCGTAAGAGACATTCAGGTACCATCCGAGCGGCGTGAGTATCAACCATGTCTTTTCTGAAGATTTTGAGCATATAGGTACCTTTTTGCAACAGCATTTGTGTATCGTCATAGATACTCTTAGATGATGACGCTAGCGATGCATTTTTCTTTCTGCTAGGCATTTCCAACTAAGAAGCAACTGGAACTAACAACACCATCTTGCTAAACCAAGACTTTCTCTCTCTCTCACACACACACACAAAAAGAAAAAAAAAAAAAAAAAAAGACTCACATGAAAAACAAAAGGGGAGTCCGAACTAGATAAGGTCGGGCTCGCCAGGGAGTCTTCAGCATGGTTATAATTCATCACTTCTAAGGCATCATCAAGCATTTGATAAATCTCTGCACACAAGTTCCACATTTAGAGGTACAAGGTTAGAGAAATCAAATATGGTCTACCAATTAATAACATTAAATGAATATAGGATAATGTCGCGCTTACCACCTAAACTTTACCACTTTATATAATTTTAAACTTAAACTTTTAATTTATTCAATTATACACCCAACTGAATAAAATCTTAAATTGGATTTAGAAGTATTACACATGTCTATAGTTGGAAGAAATTTGGTGGGTAGGAATCTATGTCCATCAATTGTGGAGTTTACATGTAACCGGTCAAATCCAGATTCAACTAGGAAGCCTCCTTTTAAAGCTGCATGTGGACACAGTCCTACTACTCCACTGGATTTATTACCATATTCTAATTCAAGAGAATACAACTAGAGTAGAGCCGGAAAATATACACTAGTTCAAAAGATTTAATAGCAGGTTTCAAGCCATCTTCAAAGACAAGCGCCTAAGGATACCAAGAGAAGGGAAGTTATGGAAGACTCCAGTTGATACTCCAACCCAAAGATTTATATTTTATTCGTTTAAGAAAGGAAAAGTCTCCAAGTGAAAGAGCTTAGGAATACGCACCTGGAGTAGATGTCCCATTCAAGGTTTCGGAGTGTATCAATTACAATACCTACAAGATAGAACTAGGATATGGTGTCTCAACTACATTCAACTTGTTAAACTTTTTCTCCATATATTCTTGAAGAAGATAGACTTGATTTGAGGGAAAATTTTCAAACATCCTAAGTAAATGATGGGGATGAAGTGCCTATAAAGCCAATTGTACCAAATATGAGTGAATCGATTTTCTTGGATTCTCCAAGTTCCTCTTTTGGGATCTGAGAAGCGATTGAGCCTTGATTTCATGCTTGATCTTCATGTTCAGAATAGTCGAGAAAGAGAAACGGAAGAGTTACAGTAATAACAGAAAATAGTTGATCGACATTGCTAATTGAAATGTTACATGTAAGAAGTATTTATACTAGGCAGATTATGGACACGTGTATAAATAACTTGATTGTACAAAGTATTTATACTATTAACACCCTCCCTCAAGTTGGATGAGTCGAAAGCGCCGATTTGATCAAGAAATGATGCCACAATTGTTTAGAAGGTATTTTAGTCATCATGTCAACTAGCTGTGAATTGCAGGAAATGTGATGTAAACGAAGAAACCTAGTAGAAATGTGATGATGAGTGAAATGGACATCCAAATCTGTGTTCTTGGTTCTACTATGGAAATGCGGATTCTCTATTAGCATATAAGTTGACTTGTTGTCAATACAGTCCAATTGGTAAAGAAATAGCAACATGTAGATCTTGTAAGATGAAAGATAACTAAAGGAGCTCCTTAATAGTAAATGCAACACTACGACACTTAACCTCAGTCTTATTTCTTAATCTTCTAAGAGATGGGAGAAGAGCCAAGAAAAATGCAATATTTAGATGAGGATTTCTGATTAATGTGACAAGAACCCCAATCTATATCAAAGTAGCCATGTAAAGTTAAAGGAATTGAAGTAGAGTAAAAAAGACCATTATCAATACTGCCTTTTAAGTAAAGAAGCACATGAAGGGCGGGTTGAAAATGAGTAGTGCAAGGGTTCCCAACAAACTAACTAAGCTGCTAAATAAGAAAGGAAATGTCTAGCCATGTCGTTATTAAGTATAACAATCGACCTACTAGTTGTCTGAAAATAGAAAAATCATTTAATGGTGTTCTTGATGTATGATCAAGTTGTAAGTGAGTAGGTAAAGGTTGTTTAACTAGTTTGCAACCAGTAAGGCATACATCTTAAAGAATATTGAGCAAAAACTTGCACTGATGAAGATAAAAACCATTAGACGGGCGATAGATCTCAATCCCAAGAAAAAGATGAGCTTCCCCCAATTCCTTTATTGTAATGCTTTGTCAATAGCTATCTTAACATAAAAAATATCATCCAAATCATCACTTACAATCAAACATCATCAACATAGATTAAAAGAACTAAAAAACCTTTAGCGTTTGACTAGGTAAATAAAGAACGATCAACTTAAGATTGCTTAAAACCAAGGGAACAAATGAATTTGGTGAATTCTTTGTTCCATTGTCTTAAAGCTTGCTTCAAGCCTTAATAAGACTGGACTAATTTGCACACTTAGCGTAAAGAAGCCAGGGAATAGTCTTTTGTTGGTTTTATGTAAATTTCCTCATTAATCAATCCATATAAAAAAGTGTTGTTGACATTAAGTTGATGAACATGCCAATGTTTGGCAGTAGAAATAGCAAGTAATACATACACTACAGTGAGCTTTGTTATGAGAAAATAATTGTGAGTGTAATCTACACCTCAACTTATAAAAAACCCTTTTCAACTAATCTAGCTTTAAAACGATCTACCGTCTCATCATGTTGTACTTAATCTTGTATACTCGTTTAGAACCAATAGGTTTTTTTTTTTTTTATCTTGATGGCAAAGAAATTAAATCCCATGTATGATTAGACACAAGAGCTAAAGGCTCTTGATTCATTGGCTTAACCTATCTTGAATCATGTTTAGCTTCATGATAGGTCGATGATTCATGAATTGTAAATACGATGGCTAAAAATGTAACATAGTCTTTATTGAGTTGAAAATTCGATTTATTTTTTTTAACCTTATTTATATTAAGCTTGATCCACTTGACATAAACCTTTCGATTAGACTAAGAAAATATTTTTTTAAAAATGACTTTAAAAAAGGAGTCTTCACCTAATCAAAATCGGGAAAAAAAGAAGAAGTGAAATTAGAGCCCATAAGTGTATGAGTCTTAATTTCAGCTACTAGTTTATAGGTTTTCTAAAAAAGTTTCAGAAAATAAAAACCAAAAATCAATTGGGCTTGGAGGCTATTTTATTAAAACTTAAGTGGTTTCTATAAAATAAATCTATGAAATAATTAAGTGGGCCTTAAATAGGTTTCAAATAAATTTGGCATTTTAAAAAAAGGAAAAGGGGAAAAACAAAAAATTTAATTATTTTGAGTTGGCCAAAGTGCCTATTTACCCATGAAGTTGGATTACGCCTACATAGTTCTTGATTAGTGAAAACTTAGTACATAAGCCGATTTTATTTATTAAAAGCTCTTATCATTTTAAGTCATTACATTTTTTTTTAATTTTGAAAATCTGATTTTGGTTGATTTTTGAAATACCTATCATACCCCTAAATTTGGAAAAGACCAATTTATTTATTTATTTTTTATGAAAACCTCTTTTGTGTGAGAAAACCAATTTTGGGAAAAAGCCTATTTTATTTTAAAATATTTTTATCATAGCAAAATAAAACAACAAGATTATTTATCATGAAAATTTAATATCCTAACATTAAACATCAAAACCAAGCATGATAAGCTAACCATAAACCAAACACAATAATTTATTTTCAAGTAAGCACAAT
Organism: Lumnitzera racemosa; assembly: GCA_024138005.1. Taxonomy (NCBI): domain Eukaryota; kingdom Viridiplantae; phylum Streptophyta; class Magnoliopsida; order Myrtales; family Combretaceae; genus Lumnitzera; species Lumnitzera racemosa. The sequence goes on from JAMXBC010000008.1 coordinate 26,004,417, forward strand.
TATTTATTAAGACTACCAAGTATGTCAAATCTAAAATAAACTCAACATGCCGATTATTTCATACCTACATGCTAATAACTTAACAACATACCGTTTATTTTATTAAACACAAAATCATGTCAACTTTTTGTTTTCAAAATTTTTATTATTTTTTCTTTTTGGAAAAAGGCCTTATTCATGAATTATTAAGAAAATAAACAATAATAAACACATTATTAATTAATTAACAAAAATTATTAGATATTACAGAAACACCTTATTCAACTAAAATCATAACATTACAAGATAAAAAACACATCTTTTTCATTTTTTCTATTTTTTAATTTTTTTTTACCTTTTTTCAAACAATACATGCATTTAAGTAAAGGATCGAAGAACTTACCTACAATGAGCAATGAACCGGTGACCGGTTTTGGTGGGTTTCAGTTGATTTTCGAGGCAAAACCAATGGCTTTGAACACTTAAGACACCAATCTTAGGAACCCTTAAGTCAATTTCTAGAAATCTTAAGCCTATCTCTTGTAATTTCAACAAAAACTTCAAGTTAGTCTTGAAAATCCTAAAAAAGTCAATCTTGATTCAAATCTAAATTACTCTCTTTAACCACAAAATTGAAATAATGCACCTACTAGGTTTTGTTATAGGATGAATGTAGAATGTTCACGATTTTATCTCGGGTCAATTTGCTCTATAATGAGAGCAATTAAAGAGATCGAGTGGATTTAACATTATGAACTCTTAGAGAGAGAAAGTTATAATTGTATTGAATTGATGTATTTTTAATGCTTGGAAGTTGTTTGAATGTATAGAAGGGAATCTTATTTATAGTGTCAAGTTGTAACTCATCTTGAGCAACATCCATGTTGAGAAAAGATTAAATCTTTGTGACAATAGGAAGTTTTTGAATATGTCTCAATTATTTCTATTTTCAACCAAAATTGATTATGTTTTTACATGAATTAATAGCAAATAAATGTGCACACATGTAATAGAAGATGTCGTTATGTATTTTGATTAAGTATCTTAAGGTATCTTGTAATGATATGCTTCAATTTTGCTAAATAAAAATCGAGTGCAAAATATACCAATGTTAACTTACTCGATTTTCATTTTTTTTATTTAAAAATTCTCATCTTTTAAAATTTCAAAATTAGATATTTCTTAATAAAAAAATTCGTAATCTTTCCATTTCCTATTTTTTTTAATATTTTTGATAGCCAAAAACGCATCAAAATCAGGTAAGTAAATACCTGGATAAACTTGCCAAAACAAAGCTCTACCTTTTGTATATGGGTAATGCTTGACATCGGAAAAAGAAAAGGGTTTTTAACTAATCAAAGGGTATGCCATGTATTGCTCTAAGACTAGTCCACATGGTGCCACATTAGCGCCACTGGAGTAAGGACATGGTACTACGTAGCACATCGTGGGCTTGACATGTGGCATTATGTAAGGATGCTACGTATCCCCTTCTCATTCCTTTTTTTTCCCCTTTTCTTTCTCCTTTCCTCCTATACTTGTTGATTGATGTTGTTTTTCCATTTTCAATTTCATTTATTCTCTCTCTCTTTCTTTCTCTTTTTACTTAAGATAAGACTTGACTAATTCTCTGATCTTTGGAAATTCTTACACTTACTTAAATGAAATACGAAGTCTAATAAAAGAATGATCAAAATATTTTCAAAAATTATCTAACTCGACTAAATTATGAACTTGATTTTTATTTGTGTTAAGCTTTTATTTAAAAACTTTAAATGGCCATAAAATATTCACTTTAACTTTGATTGACGTTCAATTTGAAGCTATGGTCTTATGGAAAAGTGCAATTTCAAAATATTTTAAAATGAGCAGTTTGAATCAACTAAAAAAATTAATTTCCATTAAAAGTTCATTCTTATCTGATATTCTTAATTTTGTCAAATTGTATATGCCTATTTTGACTTCAGAATCTGTTTTGGACCTCAAAAAATTATTTCTACCTCAAATTGACTTAAATAGACCAACATATGACACTTTTTTATAATTTTTCACTTTTCTTATATTTTAACTTTTTTAGGTTTTTCTTATAATTCAATTTTTTTAGTATTTTTCATTTTCCCAATTTTTTTGGTATTTTTCACTCTTTTTTTTTTTTTTTGCATTTTCCATATTTTAGGCCTTTTTTGATGAGTAAGGGATTTTAGACTTGAGATGGACCTAAGGAGGGGCAAAATGGAGTATCTATAGTTACTCCTCTTCGTGATGATGGTGAAAATTTTACTATAAAAACAAAACAAGAGACTCCATTTTTGCCCTTATTGGAAAAGAGTTTGAAAAAGAAAAGTTCTTAATGGTGTCTTCTAAAAGATGAAATAGGCTACCTATAGAACGAACCCTTTTGACGAGCTATTAATAAAGAGAGGTAGAAAGAGTTTCTTGTGGTCTATCTTAGCGATACCCTTTAATAAAATATTCTTTCCTAAAGGGAACAATAGCATTTGATGCTATCTAGTGATAAGGTTTCTTGCAGTTTATCTAAATGAGACTCTTTGGTGAGATATCATATCCTACGGAAATGACAACACTAAAGCTGTCTAAAGAGTGGAAAGAGCTCTTTATGTTCTATTTTAATAAGACCTTCTAGTGAGATATGCTTGTCTTAGAAGAGTAATAGTGCTAATATTATATATGGGTATGGCTCCTTGTAGTTTATCCTAATGAGACCTTTTAGTGAGATATCATATTCAAAGGTAATGATAGCACTAAGGCTATTTAAAGGGTTGAAAGAGCTCCTTGTGATCTATCTTAACGAGACTCTTTGGTGAGATATCATTTCCTAGAAGAGTGATAGCACTGAAGCTGTTTGTGAGTAGGGCTCCTTACATTCTATTTTAACGAGACGCTTTAGTGAGATATCATATCCAATAGAAACGACAATATTAAGGCTGTCAGAAAAGCAAAAAGAGCTTCTTGTGGTTTATTTAAACAAGACGTTTTGGTGAGATATCATTTCCTAAAAGAGCGACAGCATTGGGGCTATCTTAGGGACAAGGCTCCTTACGGTGTCATGACCCTACAGGGGACTTAATAGGATTATCTAAAATTTTCATATCATGTGTGTATCCATGATTTGAAAATTATCCTACAAGTCAGAGTTTGTAAGATTCTAAACAATTAGTCACTAAAGTTTTTATTTATTGATTTACTTATCTTATGATCACATATATATGACTATGGACATCCGATAAGCTACAGTCCAACAGAATCGTAGAGAATTGATATCCCCTACTAAACAATAAGATTAGGTAGTAAAGTTCTAAAACTCAAACTTACTAAAGTCACAAAATTTAAATGTAGTATACAATAATTCTAATGAACCATATAGTTTGTCCTTAAAATCTAACTTCTATACATCTCAACGTTGACACTTAATCCTTAATTCTTAACCTATGCCCGATCATCTAGCAACCTGTAAGAGAAAACTATTGGGGAGTAAGCTATAAAAGCTTAGTGAGTTAACCCTCGTACTATACTAGCAAACAAGTTATCAAACGGTTTGTTATCAAATAGTTTATTACCAAACAGTTTATTACCAAACATAACAATGTATGAATAAGTAGTATGCCAAATAGTATATATGTAATTGACTGGTACTGCATATAACATCGGATTTAACACCTTCTGAAGTAAGGGTTGGAGATACGTCGGCACCAATCACAACGAGGCTTTAGCACCTAGGTTTTGAACCTTATATCAATTCCTTGTTTCACTAAATAGGTTTCTACTTCTATCAGTCAATAGTATACAAATATCTAGGTCTAGCGATGAATAAGCTCATGCAGTCCACTCTCATACCCTACTGCGATGGTCTTTAGACGCGACCTTCAGCCACTTACGGTCAACGTCTTCGATGCCAATAGAACCCGCGAGGCAAGGTAGGGTCTTGTTGTACCAATGCTCTTGTACCAATGCTCTTGCACTGTACTAATCAAATCATGTGAGAATCCATCCCTCCAAGGCCCTTCATTACCAACTGCATAAGGTGATGGCCGGAACATTCTATGCAATGTTCTTACTCTATGCATGGACCATTTAATTTTGGTTAGGTTGACTATGATTAAGTCAATTTATGAGGTAATCAAACATTATCAACAAATCATTCAAATAATGCAATAATCAATTATCGCACATTTAATAGTATTTTGCACAGTAATCAATCAATATCAGTCACATGTGTAACCCAAAACCCCATGCATTAAGTTATTAATATTTAATTCATGTGTATTAATTACAAGCACAAAACAAGTATAGAGTTATCGGGAGTACTCACTTGGTCATAAATGATGTCAAGAATTGTAATGGTCCAAAGGTAAGTCCGTCTCGGTTTTAGGATTACCTAACATTAAGAGAATATGTAAAGTAATAAGTTTGGGGATTTAAATACCTAAACCAGCATGCTAAACCGTACTTTTTACTTAAATCAGTTATTGACTTACGTGAAATCGTCAGTTGGAGTTTTTTATCGAATCGTATATAACTTTTTTATTTTATCTCGGATTGTCATGAACTTATAATTCATTTTGATCGTTTTCGAGCGTATTTTCTTGTAATGAGGTCCGTTTTGGACGTTGTGACTCGTAATTTAAATTGTGACGTAAAAATATCACAAAATTTATTATTTTAGTTTAAAAGTTATAAATTACTAATTTTAGCTTTTTCTTAATATATTTATGATTTAATAATTATTTAAATCATATAATTGATATTTTTAATATTTTAAGCATATTTTTCTTATTTTTGAGATTTTAGCGTTGTTATGATTATTATTATTATTATTGCCAATATTATTTTTCTTATTATTATATTGTTCATGATTTATACATATATATACATATACTTATAATATATTTTATAATTTTATCTTATTTGAAAAAAAAATTCCTTAATTATGGTAATATATATATATATATACCTACATATAAGTATAAATTTATTTTAGTTTATAGATATAATTATATTACATATATATTTTGGTATACTATATATATATATATACTATATATCATACGCCTTATGTATATATATATATATATTTAGTAAAAATAAACATACTCCTATGTACATCTTCATGTATTCATGTATTTGTATTTATACTTATAAATATACTTATGTAATTCCGAATACTTAGATATATATAAATAATTTACAATACCTATTCTTGTATTATTTATTTGATATATATATAATTATGTAATATTTATCATAAAGTATGTATACTATATATTATACATATATTTTATAATATATGTGGTGTACCGCAATACCTACTCTATATTATACATATATATATGTCATATATTATTATTTATGGAAATATACTACTATATATATATACTATACGATTACATATGGATATATATACAAAAATAATTATACATGGATACACATATATATATATAGCTCACAGTACAAATATATATATATATCTACTATAGTTATTTAATAAAATACTTAATACTAATTATATGTACTCCTAAAAAAAATACATAATACATACTCTTCCATATAATATACCTATGTACATACATATTTACATACATAGCCTTATACATACATATTTAATTAAATCTAAATATTTATGTACATAGACATGTATTTAGTAATGTTATATGTATAAAAATACTATCCAAATACTTTATTTATACATGTATATATTATATAACATACATCTAGAAACAAAAATATACTTTACTTACCTATTAATTTTTTTATTTTTCCTCTTCTTTTCCTTCTTCTTTCTTTCTCTTTTTCTCTCATGGTTTGCTTCCAGGATTTTTCTCTCTTCCCTTTTTTCTGTTTTGCTTCCACAGTTTTGTTTTTCTCTCTTTTTTTTTCCTTTTATTCATGTGAGTAGTTAGCTTAAAATTTAAGCTAAGTAATTATCCAAATCTTTATTTTCATTTTTCTTTTATTTTCCACTCAACACTTGGAATTTTTCTTTTCTCACATGGGCAGCTATTTGATTCTAGAATGTTGCAATTGCGAAAAAGAAGAAAAGAGAGAAAAGAGATAAATTGAAAATGAAAGAGAAGGAAAATAAAAATTAATAATAAATATATGTAATTTTTCGAAACATAATAATTATAACAAATCTCGTCATAAATTAATTTGTAAATTTTTGTGAAATTTTATCATTTTAATTGGTATCAGGTACAATTATAATTTTTACAAGTTATTATAGAGATTTCGTTATAATTTTATACGAATAGGCTATTTAGTCGAAAATTGAAATTAACTATAATTTTATCACTATTGAGTAATATTTAATTATTTTATAGGTTTATATTTATAATTTTAGGGTTTCGATCAAATTCTTGTTCAATTTTGGTTAATGATGTGTAAGTCAGTTTTTAGGGTTTTAGTATGCGATTTAGGATTTTGATTAATTTATAAGGTTTTTACTATTTATAATATATTTATATTTATGATTTATTAAATTTTTATCTTGCTCGGCTTTAATGACTCTTCAAGTTATCGATAATATTAGGGCTTAATCCTACTCTTAAATGGCTAAATTTGCGGGGTTCACATACGGGCTATCTCAGGGATATCCTATTCAATGGAAACGATAATACTAAGGTTATCCAAAGGGTGAAAAGAGCTCTTTACGGTCTATCTTAACGAGACCCTTTCGATCAGATATTCTTTCCTAAAGGGTGATTTGACGGGTTAAGGCATTTGATGGGTTAAGGCTCCTCCAAGATATCCTACCCTAAAAGGTTGATAATGCCTTAATGGGCCAACAATTTGAAACATTTTTGAAAGGATAGATGGGTTGTTCGTTTGAATTTTTTAAAGAGGGCGAACAATGCTTTATTGAGCAAGTAACACGAATACTTTTGAAAACAAGACATTGCTTTATTGAGCAAGTGATCCAAATATTTTTAGAATAAGATAGCTTTCCATTAAGCAAGCAATCTAGATATTATAGGAAGTAGGACAATGCTCCATCAAGTAAGCAATCCGTAGGAAATTTAGAATGGGATAGCATTCCATCGACCAAGCGATTCGAATACTTTTGACAATGGAATAACGATAGAAATATTTTTAGGAAATTAGACAACATTCTATCGAATAAGTGATCTAGATACTTTTGATAACAAGACAGCACTCCAACGTCCAACCGATCTAGAAACTCTTTTTGAAAATAGAACAATGCTCTACTAAATAGGCCGTCCATGGAAATTTAAAAATAGATTAATGTTCCATTGAGCAAGCAATCTAGATACATGTGAAAAATATGATAGCGCTCCACCAAGTAAGTGGTCTATGGGGATTTTAAACCATGATTGTGCTCCACCGAGAAAGCTATCCATTTTAGAGCAGGATAGTACTCTACCAAGCAAGCAATCCTAAATCTTGATCAACACTTATCCTAAATTAGCTTTCTTTAAAAGTTGTTTTGGAGAAGAAACTATTCAATTGATGGAGATCCTTCAACAAAATTGACCTTAAGGCTTATTAGAGACAGAGAGGACTTGTATGGATAGGCTAATCACTATCTTAAATTGGGAAGTCATGTATTAACTTTTGTTTAAACATGAAGAATTTGTTGAAATAGATAAAATTGGCTACTAGAGTAAAATACCATTAAGGTAAAAAACGGTTTTTGAATGGACTTGGAGAAGACTCTTCAAAGGTGGGTAACTACTTGAATTAGGCTTATGAGGAGGCCCAGAAGACTTAGATTTGAGAGAAGCAGAAATGAAAGGTTATCTAATTCTAAATTATTTTGAAAATTTTCCCCCTCTTTCTTTTTGATTTTTTTTCTCTTTAGGAAAACAAATTCTTTCTTGAATTGCTAACAAGTAAGAAAACCTTATGGGTTTGGGAGATTGTTGATAGATGGTGAGCTTGCTTGCTCTTTGATAGTCAGTTGCTCCCTTATATGCATTATTTGAAGCTCGGGATTGTGTTTGGAAGTCGTGTTTGACAAACCAAATGAGCATCTCAAGTAGCTTAGCATTCTCTTGATTTCTTTTGGAGGATTCCATCCTCATATCTTCAAATTTTCTAGGACTTTATCATGGCTTCTTTTGATGAGATTTTTTGTTGTGTCACTCTTGTTGGGCTTCCAATACTATGGGCCTCAATCTTCAACATGGGGCAAATGATCTATGTCATAAGTTGAATTGGGTGGTCAAGTTGTAACAATATCGTAGTATACTACGAGAAGATTTGAGATCAAGTGCCATTCTTGATCAAGAACCTTCAACGTGCTATACAAGACATCAACACAATCTTGACTGCCACTCAAGGACTCGTATCAAGTAAATAATAGAGCATTAAACATAAGTCAAGTTATCATAAATAGGTCTAACATAAACTAATGGGGTCAAACGTTCTTTGATTAAGTCATATAAATCCAAAATAAAACTAGTAGTTTATGCTACTCGAAATGCTAAAAGATATAAATGAGTTTATAGAGTCTAAATATCATATAACTTACCACTCTACTCTCCTCATCTCACCGACAATCCCCACGTTGGTACTAAGTTAAGCACCAACCAGAGGTTCTGCTACAACAACAAACTATAAAGGGATAAGCTACAACTACTTAGTGAGTAACCTTCCTATCCTATCAATAAGCAAGTTAATTAAACAAGCATATGCCATACAAATAAGCATATGTAATGCAAACATCGTACGTAACCTATTCGACAACTATGTAAAGGACAGTTTTATGCCTACCGTTGCTCAGATTGAGAAGTATTTAGGTACATCAAGACTTGGGAAGTATTTAGGTGCATCTTTTCTTAGTAGGCCTAAAGCTGTAGACACGGATCGGCCTTAAGTAGAGGGCGACATTACCTAAAGCTACGTAGATCCTAAAGGTCAAGGTAAGAATATGTCATACGAGAATGTCATATGATAATGACAATAACACATATCAAAATGGATCCAACAAACATGATCTTTCGCTCCATTGTATAGTGTTGACACCTTTTACATATATAATGCATAAATGTGCAATGTATGATAGGTTGTTATTAGGGTTAAGTAATTATTAGTTTAATTTACAAGTGACTAATCAAACATATAGTAGACACTCTAAAAGCCATATTTACTAATGCAATAACCAATTCTCAGCCTTGATATCTTAACAAGCAAGTACAACCAATTCAAATACATGCATATAGCCTTGACCGCATACATAATCAATTCATACATTTATATATTTAAAAGGTGCTCTGCACTACACTATAAGTACAAGTAAGATAAGACAAGAGTTGGTATACTCACTCAGCCATAGAATCTAATAGTCTCAGTAATCCTTTACCGTATCAAACTTAGCATCCTCATCACTTGAAGAATACATTTAAGGAATACAAGTATTCTACTTATACTAACTATCTATGCTTTCTTAACTTAGATTCCTGTCTTAACTATTTTTGCATTGTGATCATAGTTTCTTCATTTTAAATCTGTTTTTAGTGATCTTATAGTTGTTTTTCATCATTTTTTGAGTATCCTTTTATTTGGTGAGGTCATTTTTGGGCATTTAGGCTAGTAAGGGTTCAGTTCGAGCCTTTAAAGTTTGTTGGCCCAAAGTATGAGTTTGGTCATTTTAGGGTTTAAGCTTAATTTTGGGCTTTGGGCTTGGTTCTTGATATTGGGCCTTACACTTAATATTTTGAGTTTCCTTTTAAGTATTTTAATTGAGTTTTCTCTACATAACACTTTTAATTTCCATCTTAAGTCTTGATGTTGCCCTTATGGGCCTAAATAGCTCTTTTCTTAAGTTTAGGGTCTCAACTCATTAAGGGGCCTATAGTAGATGTCTTGAATGAGCTTTAGGGTTTAGTGAGCTGCTTGAATATCTTATTTCATGAGTTTTAAGGTTGGGTCAAGATCTTGTCACTTAAATAGTGGGCCTTAAACTTGCATCTTTTGGGGCTTTTTGGCCCTATTTTGCAATTTAGGGCCTTAAGCCTAGTCTTACTTATCTTTTTAGGCTTAAGCCCATTATTAACTCTAAGTTTAGTCTATTTTATCCAAGGTTATAGATCTATTCATGCTCATTATGGTGGTCCTTAATACCATTTTTAAGTCTTTAATCATTAACTAGGCTAGTTTAGGGCCTTAACTACTTATTACCTTACTTAACTTGGTTAATCAAGTGCTAAATCTTACTTAGCATTAAATAATCATGTCATTAAGTTAATAAATCAAAATTTATAGATTTGAGCTCCTCATGCTAGTGGTGTTCAACTTGGTCTCCTAGGGTTTCCATTTTTTACTTCATTTAACACTTGTTTCAAGGTTTTTTGCTTTTTTTTCAAAACTACATTTTTATTTACTTATGTCCACTATTGAAGTGGGGATCCTTAAAGTGGTGGTATACTTGGTTAAGTAAGGGTTTAGGAATTTTCTGGTTGATTTTACTCTAGAACTAACAGGACTCTCAACTACTCTACATGTTAGTATTGAAACTTTAACCAGAGAGTCTTTTTCTTGCATTAATCATGTTTACTCGTAACTAAAACATCCTAAACTCTTGAGACATAGTTATACATAAAAAAATATTTGACTAAAATGAAAGATATCACTATGAAATCTAAAGAAAAACCATAGAAATCCTAACTTAACTACTTACGGAAGCTAGAAGCGTGTCCATACCTTTAAGGGGTCTAACCAAAGGTTATGTAAGGTGTAGCCTGGGGAGTGGTGGTTGCTAGGTTAGAAGAGTGGTATAAACACCTCAATTTTTCCCTCTTATAGTTTTATAATTTTTATTTTATTTTTTGAATGAGGGGAAAATGGTCATAATTCAAAAAAATAAAAAAAATAGAAAATTTTAAAAAATAAAAAAATATATATAAACTTTAGAAAAATAAAACAAAATATAAATTAAAAAATAAATAAATAAAAATTTTAGAAAAATACAATAAAATAGAAAATTTCATAAAGTATAGAAAAAAGAGGAGAAAAAAATGAAAAAAAAAGAAAGATATATCTTTCTTAGGAAAATAGAACATTTTAAGTAAAATAGATTTTTAGACAAATAAATCGTTTTTAGGAAAGTAGCTTTTAAGAAAAATAAGAATTTAGGATTGTGTTGAATCATTAGACAGATTAATTTATTTAGGTAGTTTTTAGAATAAATTAAGTTGGTTTATGGGTTAAATACTCTTTAGTTGCATAATATGATAGGGCATGGGCCAATATCGTAGTTGGTATTACATTTGGTCTTGGTATTAAAGTGAGTTGGAAGTCATAAGTTCGAACCATACACCTAGCACCTTATGTCTCTTTCTTTTTCTTTTTCTTTTTCTTTTTCTTTCTTTTTTCTTTTATTTCCTAACTATCATATGTTGAGCAGCCAATGGGTCACGTGCCTTGTTGAAACACTTAACAATCTGCCATTAGGATACATATCTAACATGGCACTACGCAGTGCCACATCAGTACTCCTTTCCCCTCACTTTCTTACTCTTTCTCTCCTTTTCTAGTACACAACCAACGTAGGTGTCTACTTTTGAAGAATTTTTTATTCCTTCTTTTTCACTATTTTATCAAATTAATGGTGAAATCACGAAGTACACTTGGAGTATTGCAAATTGAACGCTTTGATATAGTCATTAATGGGGTAAAAAATGATCAAAAAATTAAATTCTTGGATTTGAAAATTCTATGATTCAAGTTACTCATTGATTTTTTAAGCTTCCTTTACGTTTGCTTTGGTAGGATTGGACCGCTATAACTCATTTTGATTGATGATTTCACTTGAATTGCAGCCATTTTTATTCAATCTCAATTTTAACTTAGTCAAAGCCCATTAACTCTTGATTTTGAATTCAATGGTGAGTTGAAGACATTCCAAGCTTAATCTTTGTTTGATAGTATAAATTAAGCATTGGGGATTCTTTTCCAGCATCAATAAGTATCAACACACACTACAAACATACATTTTGACACTTTCCCTCTCTAAACCCTCCATTATGACCCCTCTCTCTCTCTCTCTCTCTCTAGATAAGTTGGTGTTACCAAAAGAAACTCCTTGCAACGGGCCCTCTAACCTGACCATTCATTTTTATAGCCGTGCTCCTAATCATAACCCCCATTGAACACCTTAGCTATTACCACTACCACTTTCGAAATTACTCTTATAGTCACCTTTGACGCAAACTAACAATGCGATTGAGCTTGCTACATCCTAAATTCCCAAACCCAACCACCCTTGTACGCCTAACAGCTACCATGTAGATCGGCCACCACCACCACTTACGATCAATATTAAAAAAACCACCAAATGGCTCCCAAATTTGTTAGCATTTGTTGTAAACCCCCATTCCCTAATACAAAATACATAAAACCATTTCCATTACCTTGAAAATTGGCTTAGAAGCTCCTAATTGCACCTAGCAATTGCTCTTTCCTCTTCTCCTTGCCCTTCATATGCAATGCATAGTTTGACTTGGTCCACCTTTTGTGACTTATACCTTTTGGTTCGAGTCCGCTGTACATTTAGTTAAGTCCCCTTGTTTTGTATTTTGTTACATTGCATTGCTTTTTCTCTTTCTCTTTTCTCTTTATTATCTTATTACAATGTAATAAAAAAAAAAAGAAGAAAAGAAAAAAAAAAGAAGAAAGAGAGGGAAGCTTTGTTTTCTTTTTTATTTTATTTTTATTTTCTTTTTGCTTTGGTAAATAAATAAAAAATAATAACATAAATAAATAAATAAATAAAATAAGCAAAAATGTTCTTATCACCTAGAAGAATAATTTCCCAAAAAAAAAAAACAAAATTAATCAATCCTTTTCAAAGATAAGACTTCTCTTAGAATTTTCCAAAAATAAACACCGATTTAGGACTCTTCTCTTTTAGGCTTTTTTCTTAAAATAAAATCAAATGGTTAAAAACCTAAATCTGGCTATTTTCTTAAATTAAAATCAATCGACAAATTAAATTTTTCTTAAATAAACTATGAGAGCTTAGTTCTGAATAGTGGATACATAAGCATTTATCGGAAATTATGGTGTGACTTAAAATATGTAAAAAAGTTATTTTCCCCATTTTTGTATATTTTATTTTAATTTCTTATTTTTTGCAAGTAGATGTAATTTTAGTTATTTATTTATTTATGACCAAGTATTGTCGTTAAAAGGGTATTTTTGAAAGATAAAATTAATTTTGAAAAGTTAAAAGTAGTACCTAATTAGAGTTTAATAGGATAACCTTCGGATCTAAGATCTTTGGTTTTTAAATCATCTTTCAAAATTTGGTTTTATCAAAGATTAATAGATAAGTTATAATCAATTTACCTAATTAGTTATAACTTAACTATTTTCCTTACTCCGGTCAGGTAGTGACTCTAAAAGAAAATCAAGTTTTTCTTAATCTTTAATTAAGGACATATATTGAATGGGTATAGGGTTTAATATAGGTCGGGCTAAGAAAAATATTGAAGATTGGGATAAATTTAGGACTGACAGCTTGGTTACTCTATTGGGGATGTTAAGAAGGCTAACTACTTAAAAACCTTCTGAAATTAAATTTGCCTTTCAAAATTACTGGTGTTATTTATTTATTGTTACAATTCATTTCATGTAAATATATTTTGTTTTAAATTGCTATATTCACTTTTTGCATGCATCATACTTGGGATTTTGAAGGAAATGATTGCATCAAGGATATAAGGTAGATATGATTAGACCTAAGCCGTTTGAGAACCGTAAGATAGGGAGCCATTGTAGAGGTTTTGGATGTAGTAGAGTAATCACTGCTTGTGGTTGATTAGGTTATCCCACTTAAGCTTTGATATAACCAATGAATCGTTTCTTTAGAAATGTATAAGGTCACAAAGATTAAGGATCTCTAGAACCCATGTTAATTGTATATGCTTCCCTTAAACCTTGAGTTAATACACTACTCTTAAAAAGTTACAATCCTACTAATATTGGAATGTTTTAGAAAAGTAATCATTTTTTTCAATAGTAGAGTTGCAACTTAAGGAATGATGTATTAACCTAATGTAACTAGCATATGCATGTTTCCATGTACATTCCTTTGTTTCATTCATAGATGATTCTTGTCTACGAAATATTTAGGCCTAAAGATAATGACGGATGACTAAGTGAACAATTAGAGAATTGATAGGCTACAGGACCTCCTTAGGAGTTGTGAGTAGCTACTAAAAATTGAAATTTCCCATCTGAAAGAGAATCTCGAATGTTTTGAAGCCTACAACTGGGCCTTAAAAGCCTTTCTTGGACAAGTCCTTGGAGAAACCTATGAAGTGTTGGAAGACCTTAGAGTTCATTTATGAGACATAGTTTAGAGTTTTTCAGATTACAGATAAGGGGCTTAGAATAAATGTCAAGTTTTGATTGAATAATAATCTAGAATAAATGTTAGGCTCTTTATCTTTTTTTTTTTTATATATATTTCAATTTGTTAAGATGATGAAATTTCCCGTTAGTGCATCATTCTTCATTCTTTAGTATTCCCCTTTCGTGAATAGTCCTTCAATTGCATTCATCTAACCATTGTTCCCCCTCCCTCAGGAAAATGTAAATAAATTCCGTAGACTTGTGAAGAGAACCCTAAAATCATCATCCTTATTTGTAATTAGATTTCTTGGTTTTTGTAAAATAAAGCTTTATCTTTCTCTTTCATTAAAAAATAAATAAATAAATGAAAAAGAAGAAAAGTTGCTAATGGGTTACAGATTCTTATGGGATATTGACAAACCAAAGCCTTTAGCTTGTTAAGGCAGCCAACTTGAACACAAGCCCTTACCCTGTTAAGGTAACCAACCCAAATGACCCTTGGCCTATAAGGTAGTCATCCCAAAACACGAATACTTGGCCCATTCAAATAGCCAACTTAAACGCTAACCCTTAGCCTATTAGGGCAACAAATCCAAACGTAAACCTCAATCCATTAAAGTAGCTAAACTAAGGCAAAACCCCTAGTCCATTGAGAAAACCAAACCCAACCATAAACTAAGTCAAAACACAAAGTTAAATATAACCCTAGTCTCAAATTTAGATCAAATGAAAAGTATCATTTCGCACTAGGACATTTTAAGAAACTAGAAGGCAAAGTCAATCTCTACCCCAAGACAAATAAATATAGATCCCCCCCTAAAGAATTAGTAACTTACATTTAAAAGTTTTAGGATGAAAAAGGGCAAACTATATCCTACACAAACCTTAAACAATTTGAGAGTTGAGTGACATCATAGTAAGGGCACTTTGGACTAGTTTCTTAAAGAAGGTCCATTTTGAATTTGGACTAATTCAAAATGGACCTTTGGAGGTCAAATACAATTTGACCCCGTTGAACTAATTTGGAGTATTTTCAAATTTAAACCTTGTTAAGAATTACCCTACTATGGGGCAATTTGGAGGTCAAGGTCATCACATTTGGAGAAATGGGTAAAATTAGTTTATGCTTACTTTAGTAACATTAATTCAAGGACAATTTTTATTTTTGGTAACTTATTTTCTTTGAAATAAAGAACGGCTTACAAGAACCCTCTACATATAGTCTAAACATAAGGAGAAAGAAAGAAAAGAGGCATGAAAATTGGGCTTGGATGTAAGAGAAAATTCCTAAAGGATACATCACATCCTAGCAAGGTTAGTAAAACCTGAGGCTCGGAATCAAAGCTCAAACATTCCTAAGAAACACAAAGCCTTCATGCTCATTTGGAACCATATTCCAAGCCCTAAAGCACAAATCCTCCAAATACATCGCCTTTTGAATCATAAACCTCCTTACTTAAATCATAAACATAAGGCTTCCCCTACCCACAATACTTCCCTACTCAATGAAAGCTCTCCTAATCTTAAAGAATAATTTATCTTTAATAAAAAATGTTTTTGAAATTGGGACAAGCATACTTTTAGTTTTTCTAAGAGTTTTTGACTTGTATACCTTAGTTAAATAAGTAAATCTTTCAAAATAAGCCTTTTTATTAATCCCTCCTAAAACTACTCAACCAAAAGCCAAATTCACAATATTGAACCGAAAAAGACCTAATAGATTGATCAAAGCGTATTATTTGCAAATTGGATTATAATTTTTGGAATAGTAGTCGATAATATAATCTAGATTAAGAGTGCACAAAGAAGTTCTCTTCGACTAGACTAATAATGAGTTATCTTTTCCTTAGGAAAAGAATGTTTAAAACTACAAGGCCCTAGTAAGATGCTTAACATCAGGGTTAGGAGTTATTTCCAAAGATTAAGAAGAATATGAGATGCTCGATATGGTTAGCAAGGAAGGGGATGGTTATAACTCTTGCTTCTTAAATAAGAATTTATACCCATTAGCAAACTTTCAAAAAAAAAAAAAGAATAAAGAAAAAAGAGAGAGAGAAATTAAAGGCTTGTTAAGTTTTTTCCATCCATTTTCGAATCCTTATCAACTTGAGTAGCCAAGCTTTCAATGCATGTCACCTACTTCCTTTTATTATGTTCATACCTTTTAAGTTGACCATAATAGTCTAAGTCATTCTTCTTAATGTAGTTTTCTTCATGATTGATCTCTATTAACTCTTTTTTCAAATCAAGGGACCTTATCCTGTTGTCCTTTTTGTCATAATGGTTTTCACCAAATTCTTTGTTTGTAAAAAACTTTCAAGCTAGGAAGTTTTTCAAATTGGTTACATTCCTCGTTTTGCTTCATTAAATCTCCTTTAGGGTTCTAGCCAATTCAAGGAGCATTATCCTATCTCATATCTTTATTTAGGGTTCTAGCTAGTTCAAGGGGCACTGTTCCATCTCAAATCTTTCTTTAGTGTTCTAGCCAGCTTAAGAAATGTTGTCTCATCTCAATTCTCCTTTAAGGTTCTAGCCAACTCAAGGAATGCTATCCTGTTATAGTCTCTTTTAGGGTTCTAATTAGCTCATGGACTACTATCCCATCTCTAATCTCTTTTAGGGTTTTAGCTAGCTCAATGAGCAATGTCCCATTACAATCTCTTATTGGGTTATAACTAGCTTTTAGAGTGTTATCTTAACTCATATTTTTCTTTAGGGTTCTAGCTAGCTCATAGAGCATTTGTCCCAACTCATATTTCCCTTTAGGGTGCTAGCTAGCTCATAAAGCGCCTTCTTGACTCAAATTTCCCTTTAGGGTTCTAAGTAGCTCGTATAGCACCATCCCGACTCATATTTCCCTTTAGAGTTCTAATCAGCTCTTAAAATGTTGTCTGGACTCGTATTTCCCTTTAGGGATTCTAGCCAGGTCATAGAGTTACCCCTACTCATATTCTCCTTTATGGTTTTAGCCGGCTCATAGAGCACTATCTTGACTCAATGCTTCTCTTAGGATTTTAGCATGCCCATAAGGCACTTCCCTCTACCAATTTCTCTTAGAGTTTTAAGGAGCCTATATGGTGCTTCCCATCACCAATCTCTCTTTAGTGCTTTAGCGAGCCCATAGGGTGCTTCCCTTTAGTAATCTTTCTTTAGTGTTTTACCAAGCCTATAAGGCACTTCCCATCACTAATCTCTTTTTAGTGTTTTAATGAGCCCATAAGGTGCTTCCCTTCATCAATTTCCCTTAGGGTTTTAGTGAGACCGTATGGTGCCTCTTTAGTGTTTTAGCGAGCCTATAGGGTACTTCTCTTTACGAATTTCTCTTAGGGGTTTTAGTGAGCCCATAGGGCACTTTCCATTCACCAATCTCTCCTAATGCCTTCAGCCAGCCTATAAGGCATTTCCCAATTTAGTAAGCTTAAGGGGAACATTTTTCCACCTAGGTTACTCAAAGGAGTACGGCCATATCCTTTAAAATCGATTATCATTTAAGGTTGTTAGTCCTTTAAAGATGCTCCTGCCTAGGTTAGTTAGCTTAGAAGAGTACAATTAGGTTTTCTAAATTTTTTATCATTTATGGCTATTAATCCCTTAGAGACATTTTGGACTAGATTAGTAAGCTTAGAAGAGCACTTCTAGGTTTTCTAAAATTGATTTTCCTATTTAAGGTTGCTAGTCTCCTAGAGACTCTCCTACCTAGGTTAATTAGCTTAGAGGAGCACTTCTAGGTTTCAAATTGATTCATATTTAGGGTTATTAGTCTCCTACAGATGCTCTTACCTAAGTTAAGCTTAGAAGGGTACAACCAGGTTTTGAACCAATTTCCTTAGCCAACTCTTAGGGCACTAGACCCACCCTTCTAAAACTCACTTTAATGTCTCAATCAGCTCTTAGATCTCTCTTTTACTAAATCTCTAGTCGATTAAGCTTAGGATAACTAGCCAGTTGTAGCGTTTCTTAGGATAAATCCATCTTTAAGGTTAAAATGGTATCTTTTTTTATTTTTGTGGTAAAGTTTTACTTAAACTTTACCATAAAGAGTAGTTGTCAGCACCCCACTTTTACCTTCTCATAGTTTGAGAATTTTTTGGTCTTTTTGAATAAGGAAAAAAGGGGTCTTAATTTAGAAAAATACAAAAAATCATAAAAAATAAAATATTTAGAAAAAAATATAAAATTTCACAAAAGACCAAAAAAAAAAGAGAGAGAGAGAGAAGAAAATAAAAATAGACAGAAAGATTTTTTTTTAAAGGAAAATAGAACATTTTAAGTAAAATAGATTTTTAGACAAATAAAATATTTTTAGAAAAATAGTTTTTAAGAAAAATGGAGACTTATGATTGTGTTGAATCATTAGATAGGATAATTTATTTGGTTAGTTTTTAGAATAAATCAGGATGGTTTATGGGTTAAGTATTATTTAGTTGCATAATATAATAGGGCACGGGCCAACAGTCCAATTGGTAATGCATTTAGTCTTGACATGAGAGTGAGTTAGAGGTCATGAGTTTGAACCTTACACCAGGTACTTTGTGCCATTTTTTTTTTTTGTTTTTTCCCTAACTATCATGTGTCAAGCAGCCAAATGGGCTACATGTCCCACTAAGACACTTAGCAATCTGCCATTGGTATACGTAGCTGACATGGCATTACGTAGCACTATGTCAACACTCCTTTTCCCTCACTTTCTCATTCTTTCTCTCCTTTTCTCCTACAAAACTAATGTACGGTGTCCACTTTTGAAGCCTTTTTTATTCTTCTTCTTCGCAATTTTACCAAATTAATGGCAATATCACAAAGTACTTAGAGTATTGCAAATTTAATTGAAAAATACGCTTTGATATGCTCATTAACAGGGGTAAAAAATGGATCAAAAAAACTTAAATTCCCATATTTGAAAATTCCATGATTTAAGTTGCTTATTGATTTTTGAAGCTTCCTTTAGGTTTGTTTTGGTAAGATTGGACCTCTATAACTCATTTCGATTGATAATTTCACTTAAATTGCAACCATTTTTGTTTAATCTTAGATTCAACTTAGTTAAAGTCCATTAACTCTTGATTTTGAATCTAATAGTGAATTGAAGACACTCCAAGCTTAATCTTTGTTCAATTAGTATAAATTGGGCATTAGGGATTCTTTTCTCGCATCAATAAGTATCGACACAAACTACAAACATACATTTTGACATACTCTCTCTCTTTAGAAATAAGAGTGATTTAAACATCTCAAGATGAGTTGGTTCTACCAAAAGAACCTCCATACAATGAGCTCTTTAACTCAATTTCTTAGTTATGCTCCCAATCATGAGCCCCATTGTCAAGGGTTTCAAACACCTTAGCCACCAATACTACCTCTCTCAAAATCACCCTTACGGCTAGCTTTGATGTAAACTAATACTGTGGCCATGCTTATTGCATCCCAAAACCTTATAACCAACTACCTTTGTGTGCCTAATAGCCATTACGTGAATCGACCAGCACTACCACTCATGATCAATATTAAAAAAACCCCTAAATGGCTACCAAATTTGGTGGCTATTGTCCTAAACCCCCATTCCTTAATATAAAATACATAAAACCACTTCCATCACCTTGAAAATCGGCTTAGAAGCTCCCAATCGCATCTAGCGATTGCTTTTTCCTCATCTCCTTGCCCCTTATGTGCAATGTACAATTTGGCCTGATTGACCGACCTAATTTAGTCCCTTCATTTTATATTTTGTTATTTATTGCTTTTTTCTTCTTCTTCTTTTTTTCTCTTTAATATCTTATTCCATTGTTATAAAAAAAAACTAAAAAAACAAATAAACAAAAAAAATAAGAGAAAAAAAAAAGAAGAAAAGAAAAGAAAGAATAAAGAGAGGAAAGCTTTGTGTCTTTTATTTTATTTTGTTTTCATTTTGATTTTGCTTTGGTAAATAAGTAAAAAATAATAAAATAAAAAATAAATAACATAAACAAAAATGTTCTTATCACCTAAAAAAAAAATTTCCGATAGAAAAAAAAAGGATTTTTAATAAATCCTTTCCAAAGATAAGACTTCCCTTAGAATTTTCCAAAAATAAACACCAATTTAAGACCCTTTTCTTTTAGGTGTTTTTCTTAAAATGAAATCAATTAAAAACTCAAATCCAACCATTTTATAAAATTAAAACAAATCAACAAATTAAAGTTTTAATAAATGAACTATAAAAGTCTGATCCCGAAGAGCGAGTATGTAAACACTTATAGGAAATTATGGGACAAACTAAAATATGTAAAAAAATTATTTCCCCCCCTTTTGTAAATTTTGTTTTAATTTCTTTTTTTTTTTTCGTTAATAGATGTAATTTTAGTTATTTATTTATGAACGAGTTTTGTCATTATAGGGGTATTTTTGAAAGAAAAAAATTAATTTTGGAAAATTAAATGTTGTGCTCAATTAGGGTTTATTAGGATAGCTCCTGGATGCAAGATCTTTGATTTTAAAATCATCTTTTAAAATTTGGTTGTATTGAAGATCAATAACTAGGTTATAACCAGTCTATCTAATTGGTTATAACTTAGTTTTTTTTTTTTTTTTTACTCCGATTGGGTAGTGACTCCAAAAGTATTTTGCAACTAAAAAGAAAACCAAGTCTTTTTTTAGTCCTTAGCCAAGGACCTATATTTGAATGGGTATAAGGTTTAATATGGGTTGGGTTAAGAAAAATATTGAAGATTGGGAAAAATTCAGGCTTGACAAGTGGGAAAGGTTGGTGTAGCTTTCTGTGGCAGTAGATTTGGTGGTGGAGTTATGGAGTGAGGTGGTGAAGTATGTAGGATGGTGGCCAATGGTGTTTTTGGGTGTTCTTGGAGTTGATTTTTGAGAGAGTTTTTGAGTATGAGTATGTAAAAGGGAATGAGTATAAGCGGATGCTTGGCTGCACATGAAGTAGGGTATGAGGGGTACAAGGGTATGTTATTTGGGTAGTGAAGGACTTTTTGATATTTGGGACCATGTACTCCTTTACTTTATTGCTAAATGGAGAAAGATCTTATCCTCTTAAGGTATATGATATTTTGATGTCATTTAATTGCTTGTCCACTAGTTCTTGATTGTGTTTGACTTGTTAATTAAGATATAATGAAAGTTGGTTATGGATTAGGGTCTGCTTAGGGTAATTAATAGTGATTAGGTACAATTAGGGCATGTTCAGGGTTTTTTCTTGTTTTGTTGCTACACTTTAGATAGTCTAAGTGTCTTAGGTATGAACCTAGGCTTTTCCTTAAGGTTTAGTGTTTGTTTATAGTTATTAGATTGTGTATGCACTCAAAACTTAGGGTTTTAAGTGATTGGTGAATTTGATTACTTTTAGCGATTAGTTTGACTATGTAATTATTGTTTTTTCATCATGTTAGGTTTTTTTATTATCCAATTGGGGTTCAACAGTCTTTTTAGGGTTTTATAATCATTCTAAGGTTTCTTATGTATTAGGATTTTATGCGTATAGTTAAGGTTTTAAGATTTTACCTACTTTAAGGTTTTGGTTTAGCATTTAAGGTTCAACCCTTTTTATTTAGGGTTTTCATTATTATATTTGAGTGGCTCTAGGGATTATTTAGTGACTCTCTTATCTGACTCCACTTTCGGTTACTGAAAACCTATAAGGTTTATAGTCTATGTTATTTAGATTGCAAGTCTTCATATCTTCTTGTCTTAAAATATGTATCCCCCTCATTGAATTATTTAGTTTAAGAGGGCTTCTTCACTCTTTTAGTTCAAATTTCACTCTTAACCTTAGATTCCAAAAATTATGGTCCATCTTCTTGATGATATGCTTTAGTCAATCAGTTAAATCTTTCTTAAACCTGTAATTCAATATAGGCTTTTGGTTAGTGGTTTCAAAAGAGATTGATGAATAGGGCTTATTTTAAAAGAATTATCTTCTCAACTCGGGTTTACAAGTCAAGATCTCTTAGGATAAACTAAACCCTAATTTCATTAGTAATGATAATCCTACCCCTCTAATTGGAGGAGCCTCTTAGGGGGCAGTGTCATGGGAAGGCTCATAAATTGAGATGACCCTTGAGCTTTGAGCTATAACCTTGCTTTTTTTTTTACGTGCTTAAGCTTCTTTGGGTTTTAAAAGGCACCTTAAGATTTTGAGCTTTGACTTCACCTTTTAGTACTTGTTTTGGACTTATTTTTCTTATGTTGTTTTTCTCAAAGGATATAGATTGATGTCATTTTTTTCCCTTCTTTTCTTTTTCTTTCTTTTCTTTTTCTTTCTTTTCTTTTTACCTTTTTCTTGATATTCTCTTTGGCATTTGCCTTTCGCTCCCTTTGTTTCCTTTCACTCCTTTTGGGCTCTTAACGGAATGGAGTGTTTGCTTCCTTTCTCCTTTTAAATGACTTACAACTCAAAATATGTGAATCTTCTAGAATCGAGGTTCTTCTTCCTTTCAAAAGGAACAAGTTACCAATGTTAATGATTGTTCATGAATTATTGCGATTAGGATAAGCACAAATTAGTTTATCCTTTTTCTCCAAATTAATGACTTTATCTTCTTGATTGCCCTAATGTGAGGTGGTTCTTGACAGGGTTTAATTTTGAAATTACTTCTTTAAAGGGCTCATCGGGGTTGACAAGAGATACACATATATTGTGTTTTGGATAGAGAAATGAATGCCTATTGTCATTTTAACCTACATATCAAGTTCAAGATAGACCTTCTTTAAGGAATGAGTCTTAATTCCTTACGTTGATGTCAATCAACTCTTTAGTGTGTTTAAGGATAGTGTTTAGGATTTGGTTTGCCTCTTTTCATCCTAAAATCTTCAATTAGTAGGATACTTATACTTATCAGTCTTTAAATTTTTCCCAAAAAATACCTTACGTTGACAAACACGTATGCCCCATATTCATTTGAAAACTTATTTTCCCCTTTATTTTCCTTATAACTAGTCATTTGAGTTAGTCCTTTAATTTCATCAAAGTGCCCTCTAAATGAAATGTCCTTGTTAACTTGGCCATATAATTACCCTAACATATTCAATAGTTTAGGCTTAATCAACTTGTAATGTCAACTTGTAATGTTAACTTGTATCTATTTAAGTAATACATAAATTGATACTAAAATCTTTAAAGAAAAATCCAAACTTGAAGGTGTAATTGATCCTCAATTTTATATATTCACTCCATAGCATCTAGTAGTTACTAGCTTTAGGGTAGTTATATGATTGCTTTTTAGCTAGTACCTAAATAATATTTATAGGGATGTGAGCAGTTGGGATGGAGAATTAAAACTATACATCAAATACAAATAAAGTTATCAGCCAAATTAGTTAGATACAGTACATGTATAAGAAAATGATATTGCACGAAGTTATCTGGTTTGTCATAAGATTAAAGAAATTTCACTCGCTCAAATATGAGTTGAGGAGTTTATGACCGCTTTAAAATTTATGGATTAAACCCTGAACATTTGAATGTGAGTCTTACACAAGGATCTTATCATCTTTTCTTAGACTGATTGTTCCCTAAGTTCAAGCTTCAAACTTCAATAGGTAATCATTTTGAGTAATAGTGGAGAAGTACTCCCAGTTTTGATTTTCTTAGTAAATTGAGGATGGATTTGTCTTCATTATTTTTAGGCTATTCCTAGTAGATCTTTTAGAATGGGCTTTTCCTTTTTGCCCCTCAATATTAAATCTCAATAGTCTCCTGGAATGTGGTTTCATGGGCTAAGTTATTTTGTCTTTAAAGTGCCATCTACTTTGAACTTCATGATCTAGAGTAAATCACTATAAGCTTTAGGTTTGATCAATCCATTGAAAAGAAATTTTTAAAGCCTATGAGGATCTCTTACATGTCAGCAAAAATGTTTTTTTCCTTATTTTTTAACTTTTTATTTTAAAAACCCCTAAAGGAAAGATAAAATTGGATAGTAATGAGTTAGCTAAAACCTTAAAAGGCGATTAAAGAAGGGTAAGCACCCCATGGGCTGGCTAAGACCTTAAAAGACAATTAAAAAAGGGAAAGCACTCCTATGGATTGGCTTAAAACCACAAAAATGATCAAAGAAGGGAAAGTGCCTCATGGGTTAGCTAAAACCCCTAAAGTTGATTAAAGAGGGAAATGTAAGAAGAGAAAGCGCCCTATGGGCTGGTTTAAACTGTAAAGGAAACATAAGATGGGGTAGCACTTTGTAAGATAGCTAGGAAAGCGCCCTATAGGCTAGCCTAAAATCTTAAAAGATGATTAAAGAAGGGAAAATATCCTATGAGTTAGTCTAAAACCTTAAAAGATGATAAAAGAAGGGAAAGCGCACTATGAGCTAACTTAAATCCTTTAAAGATAATTAAAGAAGGGAAGCGCCCTATAGATTGGCTTAATGCCCATAAATGTTTGTGAAAGAGGGATAGCTTTCTAAGAGCTTGTTGAAACCTTTAAAGATGATTAAAGAAAAGAAAGCACCCTATGAGTTAGGCTAAAACCTTAAAAGATGATTAAAGAAGGGAAGTGTTGTATGGGCTAAAACTTAACAAAAGTGATGGTTATTTACAAAGAGATCACAATCCTAAAAAAGGATGACAAACCTAATAGGCTAACATGACAAATTAACCTAATGCAATGAATGAGTAAGGGAATGCTTGATGTTATTGAAGGGCAATAAGGGTAGTTAAAAGGTGACAACTATTGATAACCTGAAGAAGAATTTAGAAAAAGAATTAAAGGTTCCTTTTTTTCGTTTTTTTTTTTCTTTTAGGCTCTCATTTTTTCCTCTTTTTTTTTTTTTTTAATTCCTAAATACAATGAGGACTATAGTAAAAGGTATTAGGTTTTAAAGGGATAGTTTCTATCGACAAATTGGGAGATGATTACAACCTAAGGAAATAATAAATCTAAAATAAGTAGTATGTATTTTTTTGGGGATTTTTTCTTTGATTTAGCCCTTTTTAAAATTTTTTTATTGCAATTTTACAAAACACCATGTTTTAGAAAAAACCATCTATAAGGAAGCCTAATGAAAAGGAAATTATACTTATAAAGTTTGTTGGATTTTATCAGAGAGTAAGTAAACAAAAAGGACAAATGTCACTTACATGAATGACAATTTATAAGACAACCAAAGGCAACTCTTTTTTTTTTTTTATGTAATTGAACCATTGTCCAACTAATGGAAAAGGTGACAAAAAGTTATTTCTAAATTTATGATGTGATGGATTAAAAAAAATGGAAAACAAATTTTATATAAGGATTACAAATATTTATAGGATATGTTATAAATAACTGTAAACTAACAATCTCGTATTTATGACTCTTAATGTAAAGACTAAACAGATACTTTTATTTTTGAGTTTTTTTTTTCTTTTCTTTCAATATTAATTTTCAAAGAGTTATTCATAAGTAAAAAAATTAATAGAATTACTTTGCTATCTTGAGGGAAAAAATGACAACCGAAGATGTAAACAAAGTGACTACTAAGAGGAGGAAACAAATGTGCCAGTGATAATGAACACATGGTGATGAACTAATTTTATAAGTTTCTAACTACTAATAAATTGAAGGGAGACAATTATTCATAACTTAAGGAAATGATAAACGCATTTTGATTTTTCTCTTTAATACATTTTTTTAACTTTTTCATATTTTAATTTTTTTATTTTTCAGTTTTCTTTTTGGTATTTAGGACAAGTAGGTTGAACTAATATAGATACATTTTATTTTACATAAAGTATTTATAGGATGATCTATGGCAATAAATAATATTTACTTATAAAAAAACCTATGGGCGACAATGATTAAGTATACAATGGTAACAAGAAAGACAATTAATAATAACCTAAAAGAATCATTTATAGCTTAGGAAAAGGAAAGGTTGAATTTATTGCAAAGACAACAAATATTAATAGAGAGAAGCTCTAAAATTACAATGTGATGGATCAAAAGGAAAATATAGTGGAAAAGGAATTTTAGTAAGGGATTAGAAGTATTCGATGGGGTAC
Source organism: Lumnitzera racemosa (assembly GCA_024138005.1). NCBI lineage: Eukaryota > Viridiplantae > Streptophyta > Magnoliopsida > Myrtales > Combretaceae > Lumnitzera > Lumnitzera racemosa. The sequence continues at coordinate 26,030,703 of JAMXBC010000008.1, forward strand.
ATTTTTTTTTAACTGTTTTAATGCTCTATCAAAAGGTAGTGGATCTTATTATAAGGGTGATAATATATTATGTTACAATCTTGATAGTTTAAGGATTAATTTATAAATTCTAAATGTTTACTGGATTAGTGATTACTTTACAACATGGTGGGTAAAAGACTATTTACAAGTTATGGGAAAAATGATTGTAATATTTACAAGGACCTTTTATTTTTTATTTTTGGAAAAATTATTTACAAAGAGTTCTAATTTAAAGGAACGTGACAAATTGCTAGATCATAGTTGGCTACAGAGCTACAAACTAAGAGTTACAAATATTTACAAGTTGAATGAGTTCTCTCTCTCTCTCTCTCTCTCTCTTTTTTTTTTGTTTAATTAAAGAAAGAACAACATGAATATATATAAATAATAAATATCATAATAAATGAGATGCATCTAGATGTAATGGTGGGCAATCGAATAATAGCATGGTAATTTACTTGAGTTGTAACTTTATTAATGCACAAAAAAATTATAAAATGGGCTTGATCCTTGGTGCGCTTGCAACTTCTTCTTCTTCTTCTTCTTTTTATAAAGGGAAAAATAGTTTATGAAGTAATTGAATATTAATGAAGTTACAACTTTTATTTTTTTTTTGCAAAAGGTTTGCCCAACTTGACCTTGAGTGGTGATTACACTACATCATTAGAGAATTATTTAATGGCTCCCATCTTAGAGTCTTAGGTGGTCTGAGTTCAATTGCATCTAAACACACACTTCATGACTTCCCCATAAAACCCCCTTTAAGGCCCATTGAGCCTTTTCATACTTTGGATTTCCCTACAACACTTGAGTAAGAGTTAGTAGAAATATCTATAAGATGTTGAAGGAAAAGAATAGAAAAGCTCAATTAAGAAAGGATCAAGCCATGAAAAGAAAAAGCATAATTATTATTTTATTTTTACAAAACCAAAGGTCCAATTAATTAATATATGGAATTCTTTTATGGCTAGCCTATAAACTCATGTTAGTGGAGTCGCCAAACTGTTGAGCAAAAAATTTGGTTTCTCTTTTTTCTTAACCTAATTTATAGTAAGTCTGGCTCACTTGATATAAACCTCTTAACTAGACTAAAAAAAGGTCTTAAAAAATGACTTTTGCAAAAAGAGTTACCACTCGATCAAAATCAAGAAAAAACAAAGTCAAATTAGAGTCCATGGGTAAATGGACGCTAGTTTCAGCTATTGGTCCACTGGTTTTGTAAAAAAGTTTTAGCAAATAGAAACTAAAAATCAATTAAACTCAGAGGCTATTTTATTAAAACTTAAGAGATTTCCATAAAAGAAATCCATAAAATAATTAAGTGAATTAAATTAAGCGTTTTTATTTTTTTAAAGGAAAAGGGGAAAAACAAAAAAATTTATTATTTGGGCTGCCTAAAGTACCTACTTACTCACGAAGTGTGATCATGCCTACATAGTTCTCGATTTATGGAGACTTTATTGTCTAAGCTAATTTTATTATTTGAAAGCTCTTATCACTTTAAGTTGTCACATTTTATTAATTTTGAAAATCACATTTTGGTCCACTTTTGAAAAATTTATCAAACCCCTAAATTTAGGAAAAGGTAATTTATTTATTTATTCTTTCATATGAAAACCTTTTTTGTGTGAGAAAACCAATTTTGGGAAAAATCACATTTTATTTGAAAATATTTTTTACCATAGCAAAATAAGACAATAAGATTATTTATCATGGAAAATTTAGTATGCCAACATTATATATAAAAACCAAGCATGACAAGCTAACTATAAATCAAACACAATAATTTATTTCCATTTAAGCTCGATTATTTATTAAGACCACCAAGTATGTCAAATCCAAAATAAAACCAACATGCCAATTATTTCATACTTACATGCTAATTACTTAACAACATGCCATTTATTTTATTAAACACAAAATCATGTCAATTTTTTTTCTTGGAATTTTTCATTTCTTTTTCATTTTGGAAACAAATCTTATATTATTAAGAAAAGAAAAAATAATAAACATATTATTAATTAATTAATAAAAATTATTAAATATTGCAAAAACACCTCATTCAACTAAAATCACAACATTACAAGATAAAAAACACATCTTTTTATATTTTCTATTTTTCGATTTTTTTTTATCTTTTTTGAAACAACATATGCATTTAAGTAAATGATTGAAGAACTTACTTGTAGCGAGCAACGAACTAGCAGTTTCAGGCTCCTAAGACACCAATCTTCGAAACACCCAAGTTAGTTTTTGTAAATCTCAAATCCTATCTCTTGCAATTTTAACAAGACCATCAAGTGAGTTATAAACAAGTCGTAAAAATGTCAATCTTGATTTGAATTTAAATTACTCTCTTCAATCACAAAATTGAAATAATCTACCTACTGGACTTTATTCTAGGATGAATATAGAATGTTTTATGGTTTTATCTCAAATTGATTTGCTCTATAATGGGAGAAATTGAAGAGAGAGAGTAGATTTATTATGAACTCCTAGAGGGAGAAAGTTGTGATTGTATTGAGTTAATGCACTTAATGCTTGGGAATTATTTAAATGTATAGAGAAGAATCTTGTTCATGATGTCAAGTCATGATTCCTCCCTAAAAAACATTCATGTTGGGAAAAGATCAAATCTTTGTAACAATGGTAAGTTTTTAAATATGTCTTCTTTTTTTTTTTTTTAATTTTCAGCTAAAATTGATCTTGTTTTTGCACAAATTAATGGCTAATAAATATGCACACGTGTAATAGAAGATGTACTTCCATATTTTGATTAAGTATCTTGAGGCATATTTCAAGGATATGCTTCAATTTTGCTAAATAAAAATCGGATGCAAAATATACACATGTTAAGTTACTCAACTTTCATTTTTTTTATTTATCAAAATTTCTATCTTTGAAAAATTTAAAATTAGACATTTCTAATAAAATAATTCGTGATCTTTCCATTTCTTATTTTTTTTTTTAGAATTCTTTATGGCAAAAATTACATTGAAATTGCATAAAAAGATACCTAGCTAAACTTGCCAAAGCAAAGCTCCATCTTCTATATATTAGGACTGCTTGACACTAGAAGAAGAAAGAATCATTGATCAGTTAAAGGGCACACCATGTGTCGCCTTAAGACTGGTTTATGTGGTTGTTACATAACATAAGGACATGGTGCCATGTGGCACATTATGGGTCTGATAAGTGGCATTATGTGGGGATGCCTTCTTTTCCCTTTTTTTTTTCCTCTTTTTTCCTTTTTCTTTCTCCTTTTCACCTACACTAATTGATTGACGTTGTTTTTCCATTTTCGATTTCGTTTCTTCTTTATCTCTCTCTATTTCTTTTACCCGAGATAAGACGGGCTAATTTTCCAATCTCTATAAAAATTTACGATACACTTTAAAGAAATACGAAGCCTAATAAACTAATACTCAAAATATTTTAAAAAATTATCTAGTTTGACTGAATTATGAACCTAATTCTTATTCACAGTCAACTTTTATTTGAAAACTTTTAATGGCCATAAAATATTCACTTTAAGTCCGATTGAGGTACGGTTTGAAGTTAAGATCTCTTAGAAAAGTACACTTTCAAAATATTTTAAAATGAACATTCTCAACTGGGCTGGAAAAATTAATATTAGAAAAAATCCATTCTTATATGATATTACTAATTTGGTCAAATCGCATATGCCTACTTTTACTCTAGAATCTATTTTAAAACTCATAAAATTATTCCTACTTTGAACTGATCTAAATGGACCACATCATGATATTTTTTATAATTTTTCACTTATTTATTTTTTTGGAATTTTTTGGATTTTCTTATTTTTTTTATGAGTAAGGGATTTTAAATAAGAGATAAACTTAAGGAAGGTAAAAATGAGGTGACTATAGTCATAAGGAATGGAAACAAAAGAGTCATGAGAGTAAAGAGGATGTGATTTAGATAGTGTGGTCAAAGAAGTTGAGCTAACATTATGTGTTTTAAGATGCTATACAATTGTACTAACCAGACCTTTTGACTTACACAATTGAAGCAAAAGAAGAAGAAGGAACCAATGTGAATGAAGGGATAGAATCAGGAGGTGTATGTGAAAGTGTACTAGAGAAATCATCCATGAAAGAATCGATAGTGAGAGGAAACAAACATGAAGATGGAGGACAAGTGTTTAAAGTTGTATATGAGGCCTTAAAAGGGAATTGATGTTCATAAAAAAAATAACATTACAACTAACAAACAACTAATGTGAATCAAGATCATAGAGTTTATAGGTTTTGTGATCTAAAGGGTATACAAGAAATATACATTTTCTTCAACAAGGATCAAACTTATCTCTTAAAGTTACTACAGTTGTAGAGTAAGTAAGATGGCTAATAGTTCTTAAATGTGAGTAATTTGATGGTTTGTGGAATAGCACTTCTTATGGTGACTTCTAATGCAACAATTACATGGGCATTCTATTTATAAGTATAGTGGTAGTAGTACATTCCCTCTAAAACATCTTAGGTAAATTTGCATGTAGTCTAGGAGCCCGAGCCATATCAACTAAGTGTTTATGTTTTCTTTCAACTATTATATTTTATTGTGGAGTATAGATTACACTCTTTTGGCGTTGAATACCAAGTTTCTCAAAAAGTGTTTGACATTCTTAGGACAAAAACTTACTCCCATGATTTGTTTAAATGGTCTTTGGTGTAATGTGAAAATGGGTTTTAACATAGGAAAGAAAGGTAGTAAGTGTTTCTAGTGTATGGTATTTGTATTGAAGCAAATATGTCCATGTGCTACTACTCGTATCACCCATAATTGTTAAAAAATATTTGTGACTGGTCAAAGAGATTGTATTATATGGACCTCGTAGATCAACATGAACAAGATTGAAATGATTAGAAGTGACTGAAGTTCTAGAAGGAAAAGACTAATGATGAAATTTGGCAATATGACAAGAATCACATAGAAATTAAGTAGTACTCTTATTTTTACAGTCAATAATATGATGTATCTTAGACATAGATGGATGTCCTAATCTAGTGTGCAAAAGTTCTAAAGGTACTTCATTTACACCAAATAAAGAAGCAACAAAATGTTTGGATGCAACATTCTTTAATAGAGTACTATCAACAAAAGAAGAAGGTACAAAAGGTCTACTAATAGATTTACAGTAAAAAAATTAGTATTGCTACTATTTACTACATATAAACCCTTACATACGCTTGCTCTAGCAAAGTAAGCCTTAGTTTTCTGGTCTTGAAACACATAATCATTAGCATTAAAAATGGTAACAAGGTTGGTGTTGGTAAGCAAGCTATTCACAAAGAGCAAGTTATGTTTAAAGTTAGGTATAAGAAGAACTTTGGTTAAGAGAATACCTTTGGTTATCATCATGTCTCTAATATTTGTTACTGACATTGTGTTGCCATCACGAATGGTTGCTTTGATTGGGTTCAAAAGAGTGTATTGGTTAAGTAAAAGCTATTTAAAAGGTGTGATATGGTTTGAGGCACTTGTGTCTACAATATTCATACATTGGACTATCGTGAAGTAAATAATTATTCAAATAAGAGGAGGAATGATAGACCTCACCAGTAAAGTTCATGATGGCACTTTGTTCTTGTCCATTAAGAGCTTTAGTATTCATCATTTTGATAACTTTAGTACATATTTTCTGCATAAAATTAGAGTCATCAGTAAATTTGTTAGTATCAAAATGACTCTCCAATGTTGTGTCCACAAGAAATGCAGCAACATGTGCAATAAGCTTTGAACTATTTGTTGGCCTTTTTTATCTTTGTTTGAATAAGTCTAGAAAGTGTATAATTTCAAAACAACTTTCAATTAAGTGACCATTTTTCTTGCAATGAGAACAAACAAGAAACTTAGAGCCACCTCTGCTTCTTTTATCCCTACGTTTAGCATACATAAATTTCATATTGGACCTCAACCGATATGCAAAAGGCATTGTCACAATCCGATGTGGGGTTTGAGTCGTAGCAGTACTATCATGTAATACAGGATGATTCAAGATCAAGTACCATCCTTGATCAAGGGGTACTTAATCAAGGGCCTTTCGGTGTACTACACAAGGCATTTTACAACTATAACTTCATCCTAATAACTAGTATTAAGTAATTGTCAAGCACATAATATAAAATCATATCATTCATTTAAAACTAGCATAAACATAAATAAGAGGGGATATAAGCTTTTCCCTTAATGAGAGTCATATAGTATTAGAATAAGTTATTACGAAAAGTTTATGCTACTTAATAAACTAAGGTTACTTAATGAATAATAATAAAGAGTTCAAATATAAGCAAAGCAATCTCTCGAGCTCTCATCTTCTTCACACTGATCAACCCTACGCGGATAAAACTAAACTTAGGCATCTCGTAACCTGGCTCCAGCAAAAGATCCTATTGCAATAACAAACTATAGCCGGAGGGGGGGGGGGGGGGGGGTTAAGCTCAACTGCTTAGTGTATAACCTTCTTACCTTACTAACAAATAATATCAAGCAAGTTATTAAACAAGCAAATGAATGCACGAATAAGCATATGTAATGCAATAGTATATGTAATCAATTGGTAACTGTATACACTCGGGTTAGGAAGTATTTTGGTATGTCAATACCCAGGTATCCACGTCCAATCCAAGGTCTCTTTGACAAAATTATGACTCTCAACAATAGATAGGATACGATCTTAAGTAGAAGGTAGCATTCCCCAAAGCCGAGTAATTCCTAAAGGTTAAGGTAAGAACATGTAGTACAAAAATACATCGTATGATAATAATCTCAATATACAATATTAAATACGGATCTAACTAAGCATGATCTCCCGCTCCACTGTATGGTGTTAATGCCTTTAAATTCATGTTATAAGATGCAATGCGTATCTGGTTTAATTAAAGGTCAAATATTTATTAACTCAGATTAATGGGAGGCAAAATAATTATATTCAGACACTCCAATATCCTGAATTCTAATGCAACAAGCATAGATATTTGAATTATCTTATGATATTTTGTAATCAATATCAATCATAGCAGACACATACAATATCCTGTATACCCTAGCATGCAATAGGTTCAATTATTAGATGTACTTAAATAATGCACTAGCTATAAGTATACAACAAGTAAAATAGGAGGCGATATACTCACTCATCTATGACACCTAACAATCCCTATAGTCTTTAACTACGACTAACCTAGTATCCTCGTCACCTAAAGAATACATTTAAAGTCTATGAGTATTTTATTTGCATTAGCTACCCAGGCTTATAGCTCATTAACCTTATTTTAGTTGTTTTTGTAATTCAGACATGTTTTCTTCATTGTAACTCTATTTTTTGTGATCTCATAGTCATTTTCATCATTTTTGAATGTGCTTTCATTTGGTGAGGTTATTTTGCGTTTTTTAGGTCAGCAAGTTCTTAGTTTGGGCTTTACAAGGTTGTCACCCAAATGGTGAGTTGGGTCACTTTAGGGTTTGGGCCTTAAGCTTAGTTTTTTGATCTTATGCCTTATACTTAGTAATTTAGGCTTCTTTTTAAGTATTTTAATTAGGTTTTTTCTGTTAAACACTTTAAATTTTTAGTGTAGGCCTTAGTGATACTTTTATAGGTCTAATTTTTTTTTTCTAAGTTTAAGGTTTTAAATTACAAAGTGGCTTATGGTAGGTGTTTTGGATAGGCCTTTAGGCATAGTAGGCCTCTTAATCAAATTATTTTAAGCCTTTCAACCTAAGGTTCAGATCTGATCACTTATCCATATAGGCTTTAAAGTTAGTTCTTTTAGGCTTTTTACGCCTAAAGTGTATTTTAGGGTTTTGGGCTTAAACCTACTTATCTTTTTAGGCTTAAGCACAATATTGGCCTTAAGTTTAGCCCATATTTACTAAGTTTATGGATTTAGTCATTAAGGTTAAAGTGGTCATTAACACCATTTTTAAGCCTCTAATCACTAACTAAGCTAGTTTAGGGCCTTAGCTAAACTTTTGCCTACTTAACTTCGTTAATTAAGTCCTAAATCATACTTAACGCTAAATAATCATGTTATTAAGTCAATAAACTAAATTTTACTGATTTGAAGTGTTCATGGAAGCGGCGGCCATCTTGTGTTCCTAGGGCCATTTCTTTTATTTTCATGTAATACTTATTTTTTGGGTGATTTCACTTAAGTAACCTATGTTTTTACTCATCTATAACTATAATCATAACATAATAACGTGTAGACAAGTGGTGTAGAAATATATAAGTAATAGTATGCATAAGAAATGGGGGTTCCATTACACTATTTAATGATTTAGTCCTAAAACTAATACTACACTATCTTACTTACTAATGTTATAACTTTTACTAAAGTGTGTTTTTCTTTCACTATTCCTCACTTGTTCTTCATGAAACACCCTAAAACACCTAAGACATTGCTGAAAGTTAAAGATTATCCATAAAAATGGAACTTTCTACAGTATCTTGTAAGAAAAAAAAAAAAACACTAACTTAAACCCTTATCAGAGCAAGAAGTAGAGTAGCCTCTTGTGGGTGTTGTGCCATGAGTATGAGTGTAAGTATGGACATAAGTAGGTGTTGATGGGTTAGAGGAAGGTGTATGTGTGGTGAGGGACTTTATGCTTGGTGATTTGAGGTGGTGGTGGTAGCAGTAGGGTAGTTAACAGTGGTGGTTGTAGTGGCCAATTGGTAGGTGAAGTGGAGAGTATTTTTTGGTTTGATTTTTTTAGAGTGTTTATGAGTTTAGAAAGTAAGAGAAATGAGGGAAATGGGAGTCGTAGTGGCTAGCAAAATGGAAGAGAGAGAGGGGGACAAAGTTTGTTTAGGTAATGAAGGATTTGGCCAAAAACGGGACCACAAACCCGTTTGCATTATTACCAAATATGGGAAGATCTTATCCCTTTAAGGTACAAGATGTACTTAATGTAATTAAGGAATTTTGTTGTAGTCCTTAATCACGATTAACTTGTAGTAAATTAAGATGTAATAGAGGTTAGTTAGGGATTAGATTTTGTTTAGGGTGATTAATAGTAATCAAGCACTATTAGTCTAATTAGTGCGATTAAGGTGTGTTTAGGGTTTTGTTAGATTTTTAATATTACAATTTAGTTAATTTAAGTACTTATATGTGTGCCTAGGGTTTATTTAGGGTTTGATATCCATTTATAGTAATTTGATTTATGTATGAGCTTGAAAGTTAAGGTTTTAGTTGTTTAGTGATATCAATCACTTTTATTGTTGGATTTAAACTTACGATTGCTGTTTATTTGTCATGTCAAGATATCTAATCATTTAACTAGGGCTTAACGATTTTTTTAGGATTTTATTATCGTTTTAGGGTTTTTCAAGCATTAGGGTTCTTGCTCATTTAGTCAGGGTTTTAGGGCTTTACTTCTTTTAAGCTTTTAGTTTAACGTTTAGGGCTTGATTTTTTTACCTAAGGTTTTATTATTATGTTTGAGTGGTTCTAGGGACTATCCGAGGACTTTTTCATCCAACTTTGCTTTTGGAATGCTAAAATCTAGTAAGGTTTACATATACCACTTCATCCGAATTCCCCATTAAACCAACCATTTGCTTCTATTTTTTAACTTGATATATGATGGAATATGCCTTGCTTACACTTATGAGCATTCATTCATAGAGCACTATAGAGTCAAGTCCGTTAATCTTTCGTGTATAGTAGTTTCTTTTAGTTTTCTTGTAAATAATTAGTAAGATTGACACTAATTACAAATGGATGAGTCAATTCATATGAATATTGAAGGTTAGGGATTTCTAATTTCTATGATAAAGAATAAGTCTTCTATATCCTTTTCTTAATTTTTATTTATGGATTTCTATATTCCCTATCTAATTTATGTGCTTTATTTAATCATGAATTAGTTTTCTTTATTGAGATATTAGATTGACAAATCTTTGATACTTCTACATTAAAGATTTGTATTCTTGATATTTTTGTCATCGAGCATGTATTTTATTATTGATGGAATACGTGTTAGATTGGTTAAAATCTAAGAAGAATAAAATTGATTCTATGACAAATTGATATCGGATTACAAGTAAGACATTACAAATAATGCCTTTTAATTGGATTAGGGTTCAGAATATAAAATGGTTAATTAATTAAATAATATTTTTTAGAGATGTGAAGACTTAGTTAATTAATTAGGATAATTCACACTTTGAAAGAAGGTGATTTTATGCTTCATTACTTTGATAACTCGAAAGGGAATTTAAAGGAAATAATCTAAACTATTTTAGGATCTAACAGTCAAATGTGGTATATTTTAATATTATGATTGTTAATATCAATCCAAGATTCCAATTTGCTAGTTTAATGATTTAATCATTTGAAGTGTTGATTTTCTATATTTTTTTTTCATTAATTAGAAGTAGATTTAATATTTTATATTAATTAGGAGTACATTTTCATTCTTTTATTTTAGTATATTTTGGTTTACCTACATATAGGTAGGATTAATATAGCCGAGAGCTAGTCTTAATCCTTGCGGGAATGACTTGGTCTCACTATTCTTTTATTACTATACACACGACTTAGTGCACTTGCTAGTATAAAATACGCTTTTCTTTTAAAATTAGTGTTTATCATATTGGGTTTCATACAATCACTAGTTATAAAACCTAATTTTGCTTAAGCATTGAGTGTTAACCTAATCGAGTGACTCAATCTTAAGTAGTTCGCTTCATTGAAAATTACACTGGTAATGATTGTTCCTGGACTATTGGAACTAGACAGATGCATCAAATCATTCAAATCTAAGATCGATTTTGACTTCTCAGTATTCATGATATTCTATTGAACAAAACAAAATGATTTATTCTATTCAATATATGAAGCAACAAGATTGAATCAATATGAAATAGCAAAAAGAAGATAAAAGATCATGAACCACTTAGCTTTGATACCATGAGAAGTAATCGAGCCTTGATTTCATGCTTGATCTCCATGGTCAAAACAGTTGAGAAAGAGAAATGGAAGAGGTATATTAATAATAGAAAATAGTTGATTCACATAATTGACTGAAATGTTACATGTAAGAAGTATTTATACTATATAAACTTTGGATACGTATATAAATAATTTGACTGTGCAAATTATATATACAATTAATAGGATATAGGTCATGGGAATTGAACAATGCTAAATGGAAAGTGGTCTTCGATAAAAAGTCAACAAGGAAAATCTTTTTAAATGAAAAATTGACCTTATTATAATTTTATGCATTTGCATTGTTATGAATGAATGTTATATGCTATGGATGATGTATTGGTACATTTGTTTATGCCTACGTGTCGCGTGGAATACATGTCTACGATTGCTCAATATTCTTATACTGAGATTCATAGCTCACCATGTTAGGACTTCTTTATTTTAGGCATTAATAACATTATAGAAAGAGACCTTGTATTTTATTGACTTTAATTCCAATTGTAAGAGTGGAATGTGAAATAGTTTATTTAAATAGTAAGAGAATTAACAGAGTTAATCATTCTATAGTTATGGCTTAGTTAATTGTTTAGGTTTTTGGTCATTAATGTAATTATCAATAACTTTTAATGTTTTAATTTGGAGTTATAAATTGAGTTTATCAATAAAGAGTTTGGAAGATTTATTTAGTAAATTTGACTTTCAAGAATCAAGATAATATTTTTAACATTCTATGATCTTATTATAGTAAGTATGTGCCATGGAGTTGTCATATCATTAGCTCATAGGGCTTGTCTTAATTTTGCTCCTAGTTATGCAAATTAGCCTAACAAATGTGCTTACTTATGTATTATGACTTTATTATACTTTTGTAATAAACTCTTGATTAATTCAATCTCTTTCTCTTTCACATTAGTACGTGGTCTTTTTTCTAAGGGATGAGTCTCTTTATGCCTAAATCTATTGAAGTTCATACTTTCACCCCCTAAGCATGGAAAGTCATGCAATCCCTTATCCCTCTATAAACTCATAATCGATTTGTCCATAATAATCATCATAGGTTATCCTAGGGTCAAAATCACTAAGGCCCATCCTTTAAATAGTACAAATCATTAAGAGAATCCATATTGAGAAATCTCTTATTTCTACGAAGACCTTACTAACCTATAATGCCATTTAAGCTTGTTCCCAACATCATCATGATCCCCTTATGTCACTTAATCTTAAACAAGGTTAAGGAAAGGATTTTTCGTCCTCTGATCCATCGAATCCCTATTGTATTGCTTAATTTTTTGGATGCATGTTATGTGTTAAGATCCCTTTTTTTAACACATTTGTACTAGTAGGGCCCCATCCTTGTGTACATTATTGTAACATAGATTAATAACTATCATTAGCAAGTTTCCACTTTAGGAATTGTATTATTTCAACAATTTTAATATCTTCTTCTGTTAGGCTTGAAAATGCTTGTAAAGTTCCTTACGAGGGTCTTAGTACACTTCTAAATTGAATCACTTACTCACCACTTTAATTGATGATGACCGAATGCATCTTGTTATATATACATAAGCCCCATGCGTATACAATTGTAGCTTTGTATACTGACAAATTAATAAAAGTATACTATTCATTTTATGATTCTTTCTCGTATCCCTTATAATTATTGTTCCCTTTCTATCTTATTCATGTTACTTACAAGTTTAGGCCTCGTTGGCCATTGTTGTATATGAGTTAGGTTTGCTTATTATTATAGAGGTAGGACAATGAGTGCTATATGGTCCATATGTGTGCTAGAAAAAACCTTAGACCATGACAATCAAGTTGGTATCAATGCCTTGGTTATTCTAATTAAAATGACCATGACACGGTAAGAGGAAGTGAGTAAGAGACTAGATAACCTGAAAGAAAGTCTCAAGGGTAAGACCATGCGGATAGAAGATTTGGTTACCCTTTTTATGAGTGTGTTTGAAGTTGAGACTAATCATTAAGAGATGAATGGCAAGATGACTGAATGGTTGAGAACTTCGGTGTCACATTGCAAAAGCTTAGAGAGGAAATACATGTGATAACTGACAATGCAAGTTGACAATTAGGTACTTAAGGTGAAGACTTACGAAGACAGGTAAAAATTTGTGCCTTAACTGAGTTTATTGAAGAGTTGAGGGCATAAGTGGCTTTTTTAACTCCAGTTATGGTGAATGCTCTTGCCCTTGCCCCTGTACCATCTGAAGATGCCTAAGCCGAAGGCATTCATTAGCTTGAGGGATGCTAAGTTACTAGAGAATTTTTTATTTGATATGGAGAAGCATCTTTCTATTGTAGGGACAAATGATGAGAGAATAAAGGTCACTACGGCTATAATGTACTTGATTGGTGATGCTAAGCTATGGTGACACACGAAGTATGAAGGGATCCAAAATAGCAATCGTGGATAAGTGGGTAGAGTTTCAAGTTGAGTATGGGACTTAGTTTTTCGCTAAGAATGTCAAGTATAGTGCTTGAAAGAAGTTGGGGGAACTTTAACTAAGTGATAACATCATAAAGTATGTGCCTAAGTTCTTAACACTAATGTTGGACATTAAGTGCATGTTTAAAGAAGATGATAAGCTATTTTACTTCCTAGAAAGATTGAAGCCCTTTGTAAGGAACGGGTTACAAACTTAGCTATAGCGTAGGCAATAGCTAAGCACTTGATTTATTGTACTCATGACAATAAAGGGGAGAGTATTGATAGGGCATAAGGGTGGAAAGTTAGTTAAGATGGGGAAACCTAAGTATAGGGGACCCTTAAGGTCAAGCAACAACAATAGTTACACTGGAGGAGGTCAAAGGAAATCCTGTAACTCTCATCGATCTAGAAGAATGAGGTAAACAGTAGAGGTAAGAAGCCTTATTTTCATGCTTCTTGTAGAATGGCCTACAAAATGTAGCTGAATGTCTACACCGAGCTACGCTCAATGCCATGGCTCAAGAGGTAGAGACTATATGCTAGGATGAAGAGTTAGGGATTGATGATCAGAAACAACCTCGAATGGGCACATTACATATGCTATCAGCTGTTGAAAAGAGTTCCTCAACATGATGTAGGCCCAAGACTAATAATAAACTAATGTATGTCTAGTTGAACATTAGTGGCAATAATGCTACTGTTATGGTCAACTTTGATGCTACACATAACTTTATTAATGTGCCTAAGGTAGAAAGATTAGGGCTAATGCTTGTTGAAGACATTAGCTAGATTGAAGCTATCAACTTTAAGGTCCATCCTGTCTAAGGAGTTGCAAGAGGTGTGAAGGTAATGGTTGGGATTGGATCGGAAATCTTAACTTGACGATTATCCCACTTGACGACTTCAGCATAGTCATTAGGATAGATTTCTTGAGATAAGCTAGAGTTGCTCCCATGCCTATAACATATTGCTTTTTATTCATGGGGGAAATCCATGTTATGTATCAGTTCAAAGGAATAGGGCAAGTAATCGTGGCAAGGAAGGAAAGAATATTGGGGTGATGATGCTATTATCACTCTAACTGAAAGAGAGGACTTAAACATCAAGAGCTGGCTTTCTTAGCTATTCTCATAGAGAAAGCGGAAGCGAGAAAGACTTAGATATTGAGGGTAATAGAGAGTGTCTTGAAGGAGTATAAATCTATGATGCTTGACAAGCTCTCGAAGGAGTTGCCCTCTAAATGGTTAATGGACCACAAGATTAAGTTGATTCTTGGTGCTAGACCACTTACCAAAGCTCCTTACAAAATGTTGCCTCCTAGACTTATTGGATTGAAGAAGTAGTTGGATGAGTCGTTAGAGGCAGGCTTCATTTGACCTTCAAAAGCACCATACGGGTTCCCTGTTCTATTTTAGAAGAAGTAGGATCAAAGTTTGAGATTGTGTATTGACTACTAGCCTTGGAAAAGGCTAATAGTGAAGAACCATTACTTGATTCCTCTAATTGTTGATCTATTTTATCAATTGAACGAGGCTAAGTCTTTAACAATGCTAGATCTTCTCTTAAGGTATCATCGGTTTTGTATTGCTAAGGGTAATAAGTCTAAGATGACGTGTGTAACTTGGCATGGTGCTTATGAGTTCTTGGTGGTGCTCTTCAATCTCACCAGTGCTCTTGCAATATTTTATACTTGAATGAATAATGTATTTTATGAAGCGTAAAGTGAAGTACAAGAAATGTGCCTTTGCTAAGAAGCGATGAGCTTCTTAAATCATGTAGTTGAGAAAGGGTAGATCTGAATGGATATGGCTAAGGTGAAAGCAATTAGGCAGTGGTTAGTACCCAAGAATGTAACAAAGTTGTAGTCCTTCCTTGGACTTGCTAATTATTATAGAATATTTATTGAGGGATATTCTTGTCGAGTTACACCCCTTACAGATTTGTTGAAGAAAGACTAGGTATGGTTATTGGATGAGTAATTTCATAGTGCCTTTGAAGAGCGTTTTTTTAGAGGAGCCAGTCTTTGCACTTCCTAACATTTCCAAGCCTTTTGAAGTCCATATGGATGCTTTAGACATTATGTTGGGTAGAGTGTTGATGCAAGAAGTCCATCCAGTAGCATATGAGAGTAGGAAGTTGAATCAAATAAAGTGTAAGTACTAAGCTCAAGAGAAGAAGTTACTTATGAATGTTCACTATCTAAGGACCTATAAATACTATTTGTTGGGATCTAAATTTCTAGTGAAGACAAACAATTATGTTGTTAGCCACACATTGACTTAACCTAAGCTCTTTACCACGTAAGCTAGATGGCAAGAGTTCCTTACAGAGTTTGATATGGAGATTGAGCATCACAGTAGGTGGACTAATCAAGTAGCAGATGCTTTGAGCAGGCGGGTTGATTAAGCTTCCTTAGCACAAATTGCGCACTAATTGGTAAGTTAAGTCTTAATTTCAATCTAAGAGTATATTGAGCAATACATTGGCCAGGACCTATTAGCCGAGAATCTCAAACAATTGATGGAGAAAGGGAAATTCGTAGATTTTGGGTAGAAGCTGCACTCATCTACATGATGGGGCATCGATTATATATCACGAAGGTGGGCAATTTGAGAAAGATGCTCATGAAGGAGTGCCATGATACTCTGTGAGCTGGACATCTTGATTGGTAGAGAACACTAAGCTTGTTGAAGCAGGGCTACTATTGGCTGGATATGAAAGAGGATGTAATGAGTTATACGAAGACTTGCTTAACTTTCCAATGAGACGAAATTGAGATACAAAAGATGGCAGGGCTATTGGAGCTACTTCTAGTGCCATCCTACTTATAGGAGAACATCTCTATGGACTTTATCACTTCCCTACCAAAAGTAAGGGAGTGCTCATCCATTTTTATTGTTGTTGACAATTTCCCTAAGTATACTAACTCCATTCCTACGACAAAGATTTTAAATGCAAAAGCGATAGGTTAACTTTTCTTTAAGCATGTTGTAAAGTTCTATAGAATGCCCTAGAATATTGTAAGTGACATGGATGCTAGGCTCATAAGGAAGATTTGGACATAGTTGTTCCACCTCATAGGTTTTAAGTTAAGCATGACCTCTAGCTACTATACTTAGAGTGATTGATAAGTAGAGAGATTCAACAATTTGCTAGAGAAATACTTTTAGCACTTTGTCGATGCCAACTAAAGGAATTAGGTTGACTTGATAGATATCATCTTGTTCTATTTCAACATCTAGCGGAGCTCTTCCTCTAATAAGAGCCCTATTGAAATCATCATGGGTCAATAACTATTGTTACCCCATACAGTAGTAACACTATATATCAGGAGATGCCTAAGAGCTTGCTAGTTTACTACAGATTGAGAGCAATATTTAGAAGTAGTGAATGTGTATCTTAAGAAGGCTTCTAAGAGGGTAAAGAAATGGGCAGATTAGAACTGCTGACCTAGAGAGCATAATGTTGGAGATTAGGTCTTTATAAAGCTTCTTCTAAAACATGTTAGATCATTGCGGAACAAGGATAGAGGTTGATTTAGAGATATATTGGTCTAGTTCCTATCGTCTCAAAGATTGGAAGAGTAGCCTATAAGGTTGAGCCTCCTACATAGTTATAGGTTTATTTAATTTTTCATGTTAGTGTCTTGAAGCCATATTATCTGAATATAGAAGACTCATCTTGCAATGTATCCAAGAGGTTATAAATCAAGATCAAGTTTAACTTGAGCTAAGTTATGGAAGATATCCTTGTGGAATGAAGAGTTAAAGATCTTGCCATTGAAGAAGAACATATAGACCATAAGTGAAGAGATTGAGGAGAATAAGATACTAACTTTGAGACTTAAGAAGACCTCAAGCCCTTATTTGAGAAAAAGTCAACCTTGCCAGCCAAAAGACCTCTACCACCAAATCTAAGCTCCAGTACATCTTACCAAGGATGTCAATAGAATTAAGTGAGAGGGGGTGTTAAGGTCATTTATTGTAATATACTTGTATTAGTAAGGCTCCATCCTTTACTATATATTGTAACATAAAAGAAGATTTTTGTACTTTTAGCTAAGGCCTTACTATTATTAGTAAGTTTCCACTTTAGGATCGTACCATTTCAATGATTTTAATGTCTCCTCTTATCAGGCCCAAAATTACCTGTAAAGCTCTTTACAAAGGTATGAGTAATTTTTTGGATTGAAACTCTTACTCATCACATTGGTTGATCATGACCAAAGACATCCTGTTATATATACATAATCCTATGCATATACAATTATAGCCTTGTAATATTGATAGAATTAATATAAGTGTGCTAGTCGTTTTACAATTCTTTCCCATGTCCCTTATAATTACTATCACCTTTCTATCTTGTTCATGTTGCTTACAGTTTTAGACCTTATTAGCCATCGTTTTGTACGAGTTAGGCTTGCTTACTATTGTAGATGCATGATGGTAAGTGTCACACGTTCCATCTGTGTGCTTGAAAAAGCTTCGTACTGTGATATTATATATGTCTTAGTTATGTTACTAGTTATATTAGTTTTATAGAGGAATTAATTTGCAGTCACACAACAAAATGTACAATTATGGCGTATCACAAAAGTCTAAATATATTACCTCAAGGGCATTAACTAGCATATAATTCTAAACACATCAATCACAACACAATAAGCATTATCAATAGCCATTGCTCAATCATGATAATTATCGGTGGACGCATAAGTTATGATGAATGTACCTAATTATGACATGACAAGTGTTAGGATTGAACGCATATATACTACTAAGTTTGCTTGATTTCCCTTCTTATTTTGTTAGGTTAGTATGTTCTTTTATGTCATTTCTAAATGTTAGGAACATTTGGAAGTTAGTATTACCTATATTTACATAAATATATACACACATAATTATTTTGGAAAAATATTGTATGAAATTTCAAATATTTTTAGGATTTCTTTGAGGAATATTTATTTATATTTAATAATATCATTATATAATTATTAACATTGAATTGTTATTTTATATAATATAAGTATAAAGGTTGTTTGAATTTAAGTATAAAAGAATATTATTTCTATTTTATAAATCTAGTATATTGATACTCATATTATAAGCATAATTAATTAATTATTTAATTAATATAACTGAACATATTTGTATTATAATAAGTATTAATGTAGAAAATGAGTCATATTCATAGCCACAAGTGCATGAGGTCTTGTACTTAGTTGCTTAAGCATTGGTATGATCAAGCATTTTGCATACTTTATCTTTATGATTCAGCTTAAATACATAAACACAAGTATAATATAGATATGTTAAATTTGGTGGACATTACTAGTAAAAGAAGCCCATTATAGGTAGATAATTATATTTTATCTAACTTATATTGGATTAACAACATGTTGACTAATATGCAAAATAATAATATAAAATAAAAACTACATGAGAAAACATATCGTAAAGTAAACTATATTATATAACATTGATATAATGTCATGATAATAATTATATTAACATCATATAATACTTGATAATTATATTGTAAGTTAACAACTTATGATGTAATACTAACTTGTTGTCTAATATACAATAGAGTGATATTCATTAGGATAAACTTCACTTTACATGGTTGATGTTCTACATTTTGACACTCTACATCCTTATATTTTTACATTTCACATTTTGCAAACTATAATTATTATCCTTCCATCACTATTATTGAAAATAAAAATAAATGGTACCAAACATAAAAATAGGAAAACTAATCAAATTGAGAATCATTTCTCCTATTTCAACAACCCTAAATCAAATAGTGTACTCTTCTTCCCCAAATCAAAATCATTGATATTTACCCTTTTTTATATGTTAGATTTATATCTTATGTCAAGCTTAATGCACAAGAATGGATACAGAATAGAATCACGGTCTCGAGTTTCCTTCTCTCTTTTTTTTTTTTTTTGTTTGGAAGTGCTTTAGAAGGCAAAATCGCAATTTCTTGGAATCAACCATTCCACTTTTAAGGGTAAATTTGTTTTTACCTTTGAAAAGGTAATATCGTAGTTCCTATCTATCATAAGAAATTATCATTGATCAAAATTACTTATTTTATTTTCAAACTAAACAGTTGTTATAGGGAGAGATGGTGTTACCTTTAAGGGTGGATGAAATCAAAGCTAAATAAACTTTTTTCTTATCTATATCTTACGTTCAAAAATCGAACCATAGCTCTCAAATCCTTCCCTCATCCCTATTTAATCCTTCACTGCTATAGATCTCACTTGAAGGGTCCCAAATTAAATACTTATATTGCCTTAAATCAAATCATAAATCTTTTCCATTTCTATAATTAAGGTTATATTTTAGTACGATTTTTGGTAAAGGAAGTAAACAAACTATCTCTTTCAAGTGTGTTTTGATTTGGGGGAAGAAGTTGTTATTTGACTTAAGGTTAAAGAAACAAAAAAAAAAAATGTAACTCTTAATCTTATCGTTTTCATATTTTTCTTTTTCTATTATTCCTTTTTAGTTTTCATGTTTTGCAGTAAATTTAACAGTGATAGGACCTATAATAACTTGGATGTCAAAAGTAAAAACACACAAGATGATATCTAGCTAGTCTAAAGCCTTAAAACTTGACTTTGAGCATGAAGATTAAAGAATTTGTTGACTTAGATTATTAATGGCATACTAAATGAGAAAGAAGACATATGATTAAAGGTTTTGAAGTGCATTCCAAGAGTTTTGAAGAGTGAGTTTGTATTTCAATGCAAGATTTAGATGATTGTGTTAGATTAGTAGGTGTCTTAGAATATACAACTCAACATTGTCATATAGGGGAATCATGTACCTTTCTAGTCATGAACAAAGAAAAGGAGCGGATTAACATAAGTGTATAGAGAGTTGTGTATCTTTAGGACATGAATGCATGTAAGTTAGGCACGAGCATGTAAATTAGGTGTGTTGGCATAGATGGCTTGTTCATGGGTATGCTTGTGTTTCCTGTTGTTAAGTGATTTTGGTATGAAATCTTATTCCTACAAAACACAAGGAACTAAATGGTACTAGGGCTAGTTTGGCGTAGTCACTTTGATACTTTAGTCAATAAATGTGTTTTAAGAGAAGATAAGTAAATAGATATGAAAACTCGGAGAGTTCTTATAGTGCTTTTTTTTTCTGTATTTATAGGTAAACATCAAATGTTTGAAGTGGTAGTTGGTCATTGATCATGAGACATATAGAGAGATTATAATTAAGCATATCCTTGAAATATAAGAGTGATGGGTGGTTATTTAATGAAACTGTGCTAAACGATAACTGTTCGGACTACTTTTATTAAGTTCAAACTAGACATGAAAAACTGCATTAGTCGGCATTTGTTGAGAATAGAATTGTTCGGCTTTTCGTTAAGTAAATAGCCGAGTGGATTCGAAGGATGAAATCTAACTATTAACATTTCCCATTTGGTAGGTACAGTATAAACATCTTTTCCAAGGAGCATATTGTGTTTTGAACCACATAAATTGCCCTAGTATTCTTAATCTGTTGTCCTTATGTTTATTGCTGCTTATACATTTCCTTTAATTTCTTTTCTAAATTATCATTGATTAGCCTATGTACATATATATAGCTTATAACACAAACAATTATTATTATCATTGAATATTGTTATTCCTTTTGACTTAAGCTCTCTCAAGAAACTTGATTCTTATAAAATCTTTATGACCTATGGTGAATAAACCATTTAATCAATTTGTGCATGATATCAAATTAACTAGGTATAGTTTGAATTCTAATGATGCGTAATGTTCGTTGGAGTATAGTTTATATTGAATTCCTTAAACACTAAAAAAAACCTAAAAAATCAAATCTTTCTTAATTTCATAGCAAGAACATAATATTAGTGAATGGCAGCCACCTCCATGAGTCACATCAATAGGTATGCAAAGTGTCAATATATGAAAACTTACGTTTATAAAGTAGGCTTTGCCCTATTTATAGTAACTATATGGAAAACTATATATGAATGTTTCTTGTTTCTCTAATAAAATAGTTGGCTAAGGCCTTTATTTTTGTAGAATCAAAATTGGATCAATTTTAAAAACTTAACTCCTCAACTCCTTTTTCTTTTTATTAAAAGAAAAAGAAAAAAAAATCCAACTTACTCTCTTTCTCTCTCTATATATATATAGTCATGCTCCCTTTGATCATACTAAGGTTAATGTGCATTCCTCTTATTCTTAGTTAAGATATCATTTCCCTTTCTTTTTTGCATTACTATTTAATTAAGTAAACCTTACCTAAGATTTCAAGTTGATGCAAGAGGAGTACAATACGTAAAAAGGGTAGTCATGCAAAGATTTCAGTGATTGGTTTAGTTAGGAGTTTTATATTTTGGATAATGATTTTAACTGGGTTTTGTTAGTTGGTGAAGGAGATTGTTAATTTAAGCTTCAATATAGAAGGACAAACATTTTGGGGTTGTTGGTTCTTAAATGTGTTTTTTAAAAGGTGAGTTATGCCTTTCTCTTTTTCCTTTTTGTTTATTTCTTTTAATTTGTCCTATAAAATTTAATCCATATAGATTAGGGTAGAATAGGTCCTAACCACTTTAAAGAGAAATCTTGTTAATTCTTATTATTGTTGATGACTTAAGGTAATTGATTTTCTTAGATAAGTTATGTTTGAATTAATTTAATTGCTAAATTGTTAAAGGGCAAAGAATTTATTTTGTTTAAGCTTGATTTAGGTAAAGATACAAGTTGTAGAGATTGTTAGAGGAGTTTTGCATATGAAGGGCCGACTAAGGAGGATCACCAGGTCCATTACGCAACTATTACTAGTCAACTAGGATAGACATTAAAGAAGGGGTGTTGAACCAAAGGTTCATTTTTTATTTGGATGAGAATAAAACTAAGTTAATAAAAGAAGTTAGTTAATTTGACAATGGATATTAACATGCAAAATCTTAAAACTGCAATTAACTATTTATTAATTTGAATCCTTGATCCTTGACTTTATGATTAGAATGCTTATAAGTTGTTAGATAAGTTTGTGTATGTTTCTACAAAGTATGTTATGAAAGGATAGGCGAAAGTTTGTAATGTTGAAAACCGTATGTAAAGGTATGAAAGTGGGTTAAATGGGTCAACTCGGCCTGGTTCGCTTTGGCTCGTGGGTTAAATGGGCTAAGCAATTTTGGCTTGTTTAGGCCTCACTTTATAAACAGGATAGAATTTTATTAGCTTAATCCAGCCCATTTTAGCTTGTGGGTTAAACGAGATAACCTACAAACTTTTTTATGAAATTAATAATTATTTATATATTATTATTAGTGTTAAGTTCTAGAATGCCAATTAAAAAGGTATTTCATGTCCTATTGCAAATGGCATGTAAAGTATCATGCACAGTAGGGACATATTGAAGCTTTCATGAAGTACATGTTTAATTAAATTGAGATGAAATATTAAAACATTTTTTCAATATTGTTGAGTTTAGGTTTGATTTGTTCAACTTATTTATATCAAACAAGGTTATAATTAAAGAGGACAAAACGCATAATTGAAACAAGAGTTCGGGGGCTTTAAGATCACAACATTACTTGAATAGAACATCCCATTGTCATTCTCGGTGATGTTTCCTTTATTATCTTGTATAGGGTTTCAAATTAAAAAATTATGATATTATTTACATAATCGTTATCACATCAATTAATAATTTGATAATCATGAAAACTCCATATATTTAAGGAAAATTTTTATTTGCCGTAAACTTAACAATTACTTGCAAAATTTAAGTTTAGAACGTAAGTTGAACTAATGCAGAATGGATGAGAAGGCACCAAATGTTCTTTTGCCTAATAGAACTTTAAATGACAAGTAGAATATAGAAATAATCAATGGAATTCAACTATCGATACATTATTCTTCTCCTTTTATGAGAATTTAATGAAGAGTTAAGGTTCTTACTTTTTGCTTAAGTAATCTTCATGAGAAATTTCAGGCATGAAAATGGCATTGCAAGGGCAATGGTATCATAAATGGATGAAAAAAAATCATAGATTGCAAACATCAATAGTGTGATCAACACAACTTTAATCATAAACAACAAACATCAATAGTGTTACTACACACAACCAAATCAAATTAGAATCACTTAATTGATGTAGTTTATACTCGAAGCTAATAAACCTAACCACTAAATAGAATCTCAAAACATTAATTATTTAGTACAAATACATTTAACTAGATTGGGGGGAGAGCCTATGAAAGAGTGGGATAAGATACGACTGGACTTGAGAGTGATTGAGTTGAAAGTGTGATAATGATGAATGGGAGAGACAATCGATCAAAGAGATGAAGACACGAAGGGTGATTAGCGACTCAGGGTGAAGGTTTGAGAAAATTACTTTTGTAAAATAGTAAAGAAAGTAACAAGGAGAGGGCTGTATATTGTTTCAGTTTCTATATTGTACCTTATGTATAGTATGCTTTAGCCTTTGAGCATGAGCCATGTGTAAGTTATGAAGTGTAGGAGTCAAATTCCTTTTTCTTTCAATAAAAGTGGCTAATTTGGCCCATCGTGGGTTAGCCTACTAAAACTCTTGAGTTAAATGAGTCGAGCCAAAAAGGCTTACTATTATACGAACTAAAAAAATCTAGCCCAAACCTACTTTAAAAGTGGGTTAAATTGGTTAGCCTGCAGACCAAAAGCCATTTGCACACCTCTATATGTGATGGTAGAAGAAACTATTGGTATACTAAACTTTTTCCTACCAGCTTGTCAATGTGCAGGGTAATTGGCTTATTAGTTTTTAAGTTAGAATTTTAACCTTCTATTCTATGAATCGTTTGAGTCATGGTTCAAGATAGTGCTTAAGACTGTGATGAATTAAACTTATCATCTTATCTATAGATGACAAAAACTAGTTGCTGGAGCATTTGTTACGTTATAACGGGAAGAATTTAATGAGATAATATAGATATTCACCAACTTATCAAAAAGCATTAGAGAATTGACATTCTATTGTAATAAAGGTTATTAAACTCATGATTTACTTATAATCACTAAGGGGTCCATAGAATCGGAATGTAGAATTAAAATGTAAAAATGTAAGTTTATATAATATATATGAAATAGCTTTCAAAAATCGAAAATGTTTATAATAATTATAAATAACATCAAATAGATAATAGAAGTTAAAAAAAAAAAATCAACATTGATTGTAGTCATAAGTCAATTTCTCCAAAACTTAATTTCATCTTTCGCTCAAATAATCGAATATAGCCAATAATATCACTATATGAATATATGATGAAGTAAATAAGTTTTACAAACATATAAATGAATGGAAAAACCATACAAGAGATAAATAAAGTAGATGTTCATATGATATCTTAAAGTGTCTATACACTTTTCTTAGAATGTGCTAATCAAATTACTGTGTAGGACTTATATTTTGAGGATTGTTGGTTGAATAAGAAAAAAATGAAAAGAAAAAGGAGAAACAAAAAAGGCCATGGCTTAAAAGTGTAAAGCTAACAAGTTGCCAAAGGGGACTACCAAGGTGTATTCTGTCTATTATGAGGCCACATGTCCATGTTTTAGAATGCAATCTACATAACAAACAAACTCCAATACTTCACCTATAAGCAAGTTGACAATGTTTTGAGTAACCAAACAAAATATCTAAGTCAATCAATTATCTAAAAACAAGTCTACACTCTACAGTTAACATAGAAAATACTTGAACATGACAATATAGAATAACAAAGGAGCTATAGGAGAAATGAATAAGTAAATTCAACTATAACCAAAGAAACTACTTATCAACAATTCTTTGTCAATCTACAATGTAATTGGTTTACTTATTGGGGTTTGCAGCAAGATGTTTATAGGCATCATTTCATAGAAATTGTTTATTAGCAAACAAATACGAGTTGTCGTCCCCAACAAATAGAACATTAACACAAAATAGAGATGATGATACATCACAACTAATTATATCTCACTAAATATTGCTTTACTCTACACAAAATTCCTACTAAAGAATAGAACATTAATAGAGATATAAATTATACATAAAACAACTCATAAAAAAAATTTAAGAAAAAAAGGGGGAAGAAAGGGTGAACAAGCTACGACTACAAATTTGTGAATTGATTGTATAATATAAGAAAGTAGGGAATTAGGTTGGAGATTAGTAAAAATTTTAGGACTTAGGAAAGGTGAAGTGAAATGGTTTTCAATTGTGAATGATTGAATGTAGAAAAGAAAAAGAGAAGAAATACATAAACACTAATGAATAATGTGGTGATTGACTAACTTGTGAGTTGTATGTGACGAAGACATGGAAATTGGATAGTAAATAGAGTGGGCTGGGATGACTTGAGAGAGTAGAATGAGCCAAAAAATGGAGGAGTGCATGAAATCAATTGAAACGGCTTCCAACTCGTGATTTTAGTAAGTTTAACGAGTTAACTTGCGATTCCATTGTGTTTTTGAACCCAAATGAATTCATGAGCAAGTTAACATAGGGAAGGCAACTAAAAACATAAATTTGTGTGTTTCTACGAGTCAACTTATGATTTTAACAATACTAATTGAAATAAAATGTTTTCTTACAATCTTTTACTCTATTATTCTCTTTGTGATTATGAGGCTTGTGTAAATAAGTGTGTATCGCTCTTGGAGCATTGTAATTAGTGATTAATAAAGTGGTGCATAAGGATTTGGTTTTAGGTGTTCTGTGTTTGTAGAGACTTGAGAGTAGTTTAAACTCTATGTTATATTTAAACTTGATCTTTTCTATCCCTATCTTTTAATTTTCTACACTTATTATTATTGTTTCATTATCTTGCATATTCATTTAATTGTTTACATACATTAAAATCAGAAAGTTAGTCAAGAATTGTTGTTAAACTTAATTGACCCTCTTTCCCTTGAGTTTAATCCTAATATTTCTTAAGGTTGTTTGATCGCTCTAAGTTAAGGTGACAAAACCTCCTCTAATGCATTCTAGTTAACTTGGTGTACCTATAGGTTGATTGAGATATCTTATGGGAAGTTCTAATTGAGTTATTTGGATCACATTTGTTTAGCCAAGAGAGAAATCAATTCTAAGACATGATTTGTAAATCACTAATATAATTAAGATTTTGACATATTGTGGCATGCTTGACTTCTAAGAGTGACTTTCCTTTTGTTTATCTTAAATATATCAAGTGCAATCCATATACATTGTTACTATTACTTGTTGTTTATGCTTATAGGATCAAACAATAAAATCATATAAATTATTAAAACCCATAACTTGTTATTTATGCTTTTGCTTATTGGGAGTATTGAGAGTACAATAGTTTTAGAGATAGTATTTAAGGATAGGTAACTACATCATCTTGCCCATGGTATAGGGCAAGGCAGGGAGAGGTAAAGGAACGCAACTAACTAAGGTAATAAGTTGTATAAATTAGGCACTAAACTAGCTCTTTATGAGAGGGTAGGAGTAGATTAGGCATTAAACTCACTATTGTGAGAAGGTAGGTGTGGACTATCTATTTGCTATGACACAAATTGGTTTGCTAGAGGAAAACTATAATCTAGTCACATATGAGATTCTTTTGCAAATAATTATAATGGATTAAATACTCTAATGGCTGACATAGTGGTAGCCCAAGGACAAAATACCTTCTAGGTTGCAAAACCTATATATATGTATGTATGTATTGCCATCTAAATTTGCTAAATAATTTAAGATACTCAAAGTTTTGGGATACGAAGAGCCTAGTTGCTTGTTGCATTAGTATTGAGTATGAATCTAATTTGCTTTGCATAACATGTATATGTGTTTTGGTGACAACTAAACTATGCTCTTTTGCTTGCCCTTCGTAGAAACCTTATGTGTTTAAAGTGTTGGCTTTACAATCAATTAAGGCTTATATAATGATTGATCCCATAACTTATTCTATAAAAGTTGGTAAGACAATTGGATATTCAACTTCTATGAGGATTAGATGAAAGATACATTTCATATGATTTAGTAGAATTAGTTGAAGGTTGATGGAGTAAAAAAAGAAAAAAAAAATGTTTGTTGGTATAAGTTTTCATGACTCAATTGACTTTATTTATGTAAGTTGTCATGTAGAGGACTTGCTTAGTTGATTTTTTGTTATTGTGTTTGACTAAGCTATCCATCTTGGAGAGTTAAGTTGCTTTTACCAGTATCATGAGCCTTGCATATGCTCATATTGTGGTTTAAGGCATGTGTGCTTTGTATTTTTGGGCATAATAATAATTGTGTTTAGTGCCATATTATAAAATATAATACACTTATTGTTAGTCTCTTTGTATAACCCAAATAAATGAAAAATAGAGGATAAACAAAAAAGAAAATAAGTAATTGGTATCTTCTATTAGGGCATAAGTCGAAATTAAATTTTAACAACATGGGCAATTTGGGCATTGGAAAGTCCTACAACCTTAAGTATAAAGGGGTCATATAGGGTTTAGGAAACCCATTTTTGCAAATTTCTCACATCCTACATACTTTAGTTAGGGTTTCCATGATAACCTTAAAGCAAGGAGAGGATTACCATAAGCTTTAGCGAGATTGGGTTAGTGAGAACTAATGTAAGTGTTTAAAATACCTTTTTATTAATGAATATCAATAGAATTCCGTTAAAAATTCACTGTTCTAGCTTGGTTAGTAAGAAAAATAAATTTATGAGGCTCCTACAACAGTTCTCGGTAATGTAAGCAAGTTTGAAGCTGGAAAGTTTAAGGAAAGTTCAAGGGATCATTTTCTTATAGTATTCTTGGTAGAATTTTGTTAAAAATTTGTGTTTCTTTGTAGCACAGCGGTAAAATGAATCTAAGGTAATCCTACATGTTTCTTATAGCAAAATCAAGGTGGTGGAAGCGAAAGCTTTAGGTCTCTTAAGGTAATCTTGATGTTGAACCTTGCACACCTTATGATATGAGTTTAGATGTGAATGGATGTTTATGGATTATTTAGATTAGTGGGGAGATGTGTTGTTGATGGGTAATTGATTTAGGAGTACTGGTTTTGGAGAATAGAAAAAGAGGGTCGAAAGTTAGGGAATGAAACATTGCTATAGCCTGTAGAAATCTATATACTACAGCTTAGTGTCCAGATGTCATCCCCCTTAGCTTCTAAACAATAAGGAGCAGATTGTTCCCTGATTATGACGTTTGGACACCACTTGTTGTAGCATCCAGATGTCATGACCCTTGTTGCATGCAGTAACATTCCCTTTGGTTCCCAAGTGTTTTTCAAGCGTGTTTTTCATTCTAGATCCTTTATAAAGTTTTTCTAAACATGAATCATTACCCCAAGACACTTTACAATCTAATCTATCACCGTAGTAATCCTAGGTTCTTTAAACAACTTAAGTTGTAAGTATGAGACAGTTGTATTGCTAAGTTAAAGAGCATTTTTAGATAGGCGTAGAGACTAAGTAAGGTGTTGTTTTGGCATAGGTATAGGCTGTTAATTGAGACTTGGTGTTTATATTATGATAAGTTCTAGAGAAGTTGATGAATTAGTTTCCAGCGAGTTAACGAAACTAGGTACTAGATACTTGCTTGTTTTATGTATTTGCTAAGTTAGAAAAATATTAACTAGACATAATAAATTACTTGACACTAAATTGTTCTATGCTGCTTGTGCTTGACTAGGCCTAAGGGACTGGGAGGACCAGACCTTAATGTGGCATCCCAATGGTCATTGTGCGATGTTATCCTAAGTGAGGTCTTCTTTGAAAATGATTTGGATAGATCTTAGTTTGCCCCTTAGTTGATAGGGTGTTGGAGAAGACCCAATACTGATACTATGTGGTAAATATATTATGTGTACTATACCCTTATATTGCTTGTTGAATTAAAATAAAGATAATTAAATGGGTAGTTGTTGCATTTTGCATTTCTTATTCGTGTGTGGTTAGGAATTGTATGTTTATGTACATGTGCTTGTCATATTTAGTAATGGGCTTTGACTCATCTTGTCTTTAATTTTTAGGTATAAATACAGGTTATGGTGATTATGAGGATTATTACCGTGATATTGATTATTATGGTAAGACAACAGACACTATGAATATTATATGATGTTGGGAATGACTTTGTATAGTTTGAGTAGAATTGTGGAATTAGCTAAATTTATTAACAAACTTTTAATTGTTTATTTCTATTTTGTATTTGGGCCATGAGAAGTCACGTTACACTTCTCTTGTTAGAGTATGTAGGTTATTGACACTAGTTGGCTATAGTGAATGAAGAAATCAAGAACTTTGGTATTTAGTTTTCTTGCAATGGATCTATTGAATGAGAGATTGTTACTATTTTACATTAAATAAGGTCATTCAAAAGTTGATCTTGTAGTGAAATTCCTAGTGGATTATAGATATTGAGAACATCTGTGAAAATTTAGTAAGGTTATTACTGGTTATTCATGGTTTATATCTATGTAGAGAAGTTAGCAGGTTATTTGAGATACTTGACGTGTCAATACAAGTCAAGAATACATGGTGGACTGTAGCATTTTAGATTCTAGAGCATTACACTCTTTGATATAAAGGAATCAAACCTCTTGCAAAACCTTCTATATCGAAAAAAATTATGGTTTAAAATGGAGTTTCCATTTCTCTAGTTCTTCTAGCAATATAATCTATTGGATGATTTCCTTATCTTAGCACATGTTGCACCATGGCCTTCAATCTTCGCATCAATTCCTGGACTCACCAAACAAGGTAAAAGGCTTCCTATTTTGGTTGGCATTTTTTATTAAGCCATTTCACAACCAAATTTGAATCTGATTCAATTATGATATTTGATAAGTTCAATTGATGACAAATTTTCAACTCACATTCTGTGGCCAATAGCTCAATTTATAGGCTGATAAAAAGATGTGTCCTTTTTCTTCATGCACTAGACCACCCATTGCACCTTTATCGCAAGATAGGAAGCCACCTGTGTTCAACTTATAAAACCCTTGGCAGGAGTAGACAAAGCAAAATAACTCAATTGGTTCGGATTTCTCTTGAAATTTACATTAAATCTTTTCCTTAAATGTCTTAGTTGTTTATCGTCAAGCTCAAAGCTGCTCGCCATTATGCTCAAATTTGATCAGTCTTTGCAGTAGTTGAATTCAAGTTCCTTTCGTTGTCATGTTCGGCTTTTAATCTATTGCACCACATGTTCCATAAGATTGTTGTAATTGCTATTGCTCTTATATCTTCTCCTTTGTTTACCCTTGTCATGCACCACCCCATAAAATTCTTAAAGCTACCGAATCTATTGTCACTGGTAGATTAAACCACTTGGAAGCTTCTCTCCATACTTTAATAAAAATAGGATAATTGTTGAAGCAATGTAATACTGAATCTTCATTGTTTTGACACATCGAGCACCTTGAACAAAGTTGAACTATTCTCCTCTGGAGCGCATCATCTGTGAGGGTGGTAATGTTAACTATTTTCAGCATGAACAACGAAACGTTGGGCGGAATCTTTTTGCTCTAGAAACACGAGCTATCTGTTTCCTGTTGATTTATTTTGCGGTAAACATTCCATGTGGCTTTGCTCGAGAATTTCTGTAAGTAGATTTTCTCCAAATAACAATATCAGGTTGGTCTAAATTCATGGGATTTTCATTAATTTGAGATAACAATCTGTGATAGCCTATTCTTAATCCACGTAAACGTATAACCTTATTAATAATATAGGGTATATAGTATTGTATATCGTAATAAATATATATCTTTAATGATATAGTCATTTTTTGTGATATTAGATTGCCAATATATAATTTAATGGGTAATATATTGGAATATATAGTAACTTTATATTAAACGAACCATTCAAACCCTAGCAAATGCAAACCAGACGACCACTTCATCAGAGAATTTCAGATCGGTCAATCATCCATCATTCCTGTGTTTTGCATCTTTATTATCACTTCTTTTTTCATATAAATTTTAAGTTTTTTTTTATTTTATTTTCCAACTATATTATAACATGAAAAGAAGAATTCGAATCTGATCTATTCGATTGAAATATTAGTAATCATACTATTTGGCTGTAACGGCCTTAGCATCTTTATTCTCATTCATCAAGGGTTGGTAGTATATGAATGATATTAGTGCTTTTGTAATGTCTCTAGGTTTGAAAGGAAATAATCATGTCGCATTAATTAATAGTCACCGGGTCCTATTATGCCTATTTGGATAGTTTTGTCTCCTTGAAGCTTCATTGTCATTGTTATACTTCATTACCTTGTCTTTTGATACTTCAATGATATTTACACATCATGGGGAAGAAATAGTATCTTACAAGTATTAATAAAATTCTAATATGTGAATCCATGAAAATTGTATTTTTGTTAAAAAAAATTACTTAATATTATTAATATATATCGAAATATCATTAGTATTTATCGATCATTAATAAAAAAATAGTAATAAATTAGTACTAATGAATCTTTTTGTGTTTTGGTCAACTATTTACTAAATGATGAAGCAACCTTAACATTAGCAAGATCTTGGGAGGTAAAGGTTTTGTGTAAAGTGAAAAAGCCTTCAAATTAGGGTAACTTGATAACCTTGTTGTACTGAATACTTATTTGTATCCTACTCGATCGAGTAGGTTCATAGTGGGCATTAAGTTTTACAAAATAGGTTTTTAGTATAGATACTTTAGAATTTGTACCGTAAAATATATATGTTACAAGTTTCAATCCACCTTATAAAAAAATGAAATAATATTAATAAATGAATAATAAATAATAAGATTATATATTTCAGTTAGTAAATATTTTTTGGCTAATAAATGTTAATAACCTTAGACATTGCTCTCTCACATTACATTTTCAATTCTTTTCCTTTATCCTCTCCAACTTTGCTTTACATTGTCCATTTTTTCCCCCTTATTCTTTCTCATTTATATGTTAAGTGGTAAAGCTACATAAACTTTGAAATATCAAAGATAGGAAAAAATATTATTTCTTTTTTAATCTAAAAGTATTTGTAATAGGTTCATAAGTTTTTCATATGATGAACTTGTAATATCTCATATAGATTACTTTTTTTATATCAAGTATACTTGAAATTTATAAAAATAAAGATAAAATTTACATCTATAGGTGTTATAAGGTGTAAGCCCCACAACTAAGTAATCCGATGTTTTGATCGGTTAAACGATCCGATCGAACCTAAATTATAAAGTAAAGCTAGAAATATTACTAAACCGATCCTGTAAGTTTGAATTTAATAAAATAAGTAATAAAATAGGAGAGTACAAAATTTTTAAATTTTAAGTATATAACTCGTTATTTATCGAAAATGCGTAAAATGCATTCCGGTACTTAACGAATCGCTAGAGATAAATTATATGTATACTAAAAATTATAAAATAACCTAAATAATATTTAGGAATATTTATTTGTACTATATATGAATTTACATGTAGGTATAAATATGCGTAATTACTTAAAATACGCGAAATATGCTAAAATTATACTAAATAATTAAAGAAAATTCATAATTAATTAAGAAAAAATCATAAAAAATCAATAATGATCCAAATCAAGTCGTGGCAGGTCAAAATCCACAAAATAAAAATTAACCAATTAAAATTAGACAACACAAAAGCCAAAAATCAAGGAAATTGGGCAAAGTCATGTCTAATTAATGCACAATAATTACACTAAATCTCTATAAATAGCAAGAAAATTCAGAAGCTTATTTGGACAGTTAGAAATCAGAGAAAATTAGGGAGAGGCAAAAATTGAGAGAAAAACTAAAGAAAAAAAAAAGAGAAGGAAAACTCTACAGTTAGGGCCACAAAGGAGAACCTAGGCCCGACGGGCAGCTGGGAGTGGATGGCCACCACCACCACACGGTGGTGGCAGTGCTCAGGCTGGTCGATAAGGCCACGGCGACCGGCGGTGGCCGGAGCCACCCAGACTGGTGATTCCGATTTCCAGCCCTATTTTTGTGTAATTTTGTAAAAATAGTAAATAGTTTTAGAAAATTATGAAACTTGTTATTATGAGATTTTATTGTATGTAGATTTAGGGAAAAATAGTGATTTAGTTTAATCATGTCTAAAAATATAGGGTCCTTAAGAAATCGTGCAAAATCGTGCAAAATCGTGCATGATTAGAATGGAAAATAAATAGGCTTAGGAGTATAGTTTGGAGCTCAATTTTTTTCTAGTAGGATGCTCATGTGATATAGAACAGTGCTATGAAGCCAATTTTTTAAAATTAATTTTTGAAATTTTTAAGTTAATTTTTAGCCCTAAAATGATGGAAAAATTGGGTAATTTGGGGTTAATTAGATGATTAAGATATTAATTACTGATTTAGATAGTAATTAGATGTTTAGGGATAATATCTCTGATGTGGAACCCTAATCCTAACCTTTGGAGTATTAAATATGGTTAATTTAGGAAATTAGGTAATTAATATAAGAAATTAGTAATATGTGAAATTGTAAATTAATAAATCTAAAAAATTAGGGTTATTTAGATAATATTAGAGTAAAAATTAAAATAATATTACAGCTGAATTAAGATTGAATTTTAGGTAATTATATAAAAAAGTAAGATTTTCTCACAGCGGGGATAAATCCGATACCCTAATTAGTTTTAGCGTGTACTGAATAGCTTAGAAAACTAAATTAAGACCCTATAGGATATTTGAATACTTGAGCTTAATGTGATTAATTTCACATTAGGATTCAAGCATGTTTAAGACTTAGAAATCGAACTAAAACCTAATTTAGAAATTGATGCGGAAATTGAACCCGAACATAACCCTAAACCTAGAATAATTATAAAAGACTTAAGACCTAGATAATTACTTATATTAAATCCTAAATAAAACATAACAATAAGAGTTATAGAAGAAAATGAACCTATAATCATTATGTGAAAACTAAAACCACATTTATGTTATAGGAATGATCTGCGATGGCCTGAGCAAGTCGGATCTCGAGTGAGTGAGCGAGGAGTCGAGGTAAGTTGGGATTAATACAATGCTGTATTTTGGGAGGCTTGAAATTATGCTTGGTTGTGCTTGTTAGATAGTTGAATGTGTCCATGTGCTTGATTATGGGTGATATTATGATTCTGTTTGTTACTCTAGCATGTATTGTATGATTTGCATGAAATGATTGATCACCCTAAACTGGACTTAATCAAATATACGACCAGTAATCATAATCGGACATGCATGGCAACCCGTTAGGGGAATTTAGGACTCTCCGGCCAAATACCGACCCCTTCGAAAGGGATAGCGCAAGATTGCAAAATGGTCCCTTTTTTATCCTCAGCCGAACTAAGTGACAGGAAAGGAGGTCGCGGCGAGGGTGAAGACAGTGGTTCAAAGGTAGTCGCGGGAGGAACAAGATCTCCATTACACAAGCTTGGGTTTGGTCATGAGTTGTTGCATTAACGGTAACTCCTCAATCGGGATTAGAGCGGGCGTAATTTCTCTAATCTCATGACGGGCCGGACAACGTCGTACGATGGCATTTGCTTGTACATGCATTGCACCTAATAAGTGATTGAAAACTTTATTGTGTGTATAGTATAGTTTTAAGTCCTCCGTCCTAACTTACTGAGTTGTGGTTGCTCACATCCCTATAGACGTCGTGCAGGTGCTGGCTAAGAAGCGGCAAACAACTATCCTGAAGCTAGCAACTGCTGGATCCTAGGAAGTAAGGAAAAACTTTGAAGAATAAACACACATATTTTAAGGTCTAAGTTTTTATTTTAGAATTATTTTTTCATTTTTAAATAATGTGGTAACTGAATTAAAGTGTATATATATATAAATTTTCTCACTTTCTTAAGTGAATGATCTATTTAAATTACAAACTGTATATTTCAAAACGGGTTAGTCGTGGACGCCTTGTGTAAATCAGGTCTAAGATAGCAGTTGTAAGGCCAATTTCTATCTTAGGATGGTTTACACGACGGAACTATTACGACTCTGCCGCTTCGGAGCGTGACATAAGGTATGCGTTCTAGTCTAGTTTTAAGATGTTATAAAGTAAATTTTACTTCTAAATTTAAGAACCTATACCTTATGCATAGAGTATGGATAAAGTCTAATATTCTATCTATACTACATCCGCTTATCTCCTGTCCAAATATCACTATTGTTTTGAACATGGCCATTGTATCAATCATTGCACTATCAATAAATCCACAATTCCACATTTAGCTAAATTCAACAATAAGGCATCGTCAAAGGGCGAAGTGAAGAACATTCTAGCCAAATTTGAATATAGAGTGAAGAGAAGCAACAAGGTTGCAATAAATAAGGCGGCTATTAATGGTACGGAACAACCAGCACAACAATTAAACTGGAATATAATTAAGTTACTTTTCAAAATAATCCTACAAGCACATCTAACAAAGAGTACTCACTTCATTTTGCTCGCAACTCCTCCAAGGAGGTTTGCCACCCATTATCATGTCTACTATTATATTATATGTAAAGCTATACATAATGATTATGTATGAAACATATGACAAAGTAATTTTTTTTATATTAGACTCCAAATATAGTAGTATACGTAATAAATCTATAAGAAAGGATATACCAAGTTTTTTTCCCATAATATTAGATTATGAATATGTTGTATGCAATAACTATTTAAGAAGACATATTAAAAATAATTTTTACCATATCAGATCACCAATATGTTGCTTAGAATACCATATGGTGTATACATAATCACTAAACAAAAAATATATTTTATAAATTATTTTTTGTGATATTAGATTATTAATATATCGTTTAACATGTAATATGTTTATATATGTAAAAATTATAACAAAAAACATATAGTAGTGTGTTCTTCAACTTTTAATATAGTTGTATATACGATAACCATTTAAAAAGACATATATTGAGAATCATCTTTTTATAATATTAGATCACTAGCATTTGCTTTATGCTTAAAATAGTGGTGTACATAATATTTACACAAGAAAACATATAGTTGAAAGTTACTTTTTGTGATATTAGATAATCGGATGTTGTTTAACATGTAAAATAGAAGTGTAAATAAAGTCTGTATAAGAAAATACACATCAGTGGGGTTTTTTTTTAATATATATATTCAATTACCAATACATAGACATAAACATCTACACATCTTTTATTCAAAATATAGACATTGTTATCTTACTCTACTTTATAAATCAATATAATATTTAGTAATAAATTATTAAAGACCTGTTTTGATTATTTTTTTTATCTGTATCTTCTTAGTATTTATTTTTTATCATTTACATTTATTTAAAACCTGTCATTTTGAAAAACTATATTATTTGTATCTAATATATTTCTGTTTTATAATTATAATGAAGGTGGTCAAGATATTAGAATTGGCAAGCCAAAATTCATGTATTTTTAATAAAAGAGGTTTAAAAAATATATTTTGTGCGTTGGAAAAAGATATTTTAATTAGTAATTATATAAAAAATGAATTAAGAAAGGGTAAATATATTCAATTTTATAGGATTTATTAGGTATTTAAGTTTAGAAAAAGGTATATATACTTACATTTCCATCTTTTGATTCTTATCTTATCAAAAGTAAGATCCAAATAAATATAAAAGATAAAAAAAAAAAAAATGAAAAAAGATGACTCAGATGAGCTAAACGGACCCCGAAGATGAGCTGAGTGGAGACTAGGTAAGAAACTTCCGCCAGAAATTGTTGGCAATACGATTTAATGGGATTAAATTTCTATAGATTAAGTTGTCACTACTTAGAGGCAAAAAGACATAAAACATATGAGACAAGATGCAGGCTTTCAGATGTGGATATGATGAGCTGACAAATTTGGTTAAGAATTTTCAAATTCCAACACTAAGTTTGGCCCTTCAATAAAGACAAGAAAGCATGTGAACCCTATCCCCTCTCTTACATTTACCTAAATGCCAAGACAAAGTCACTTTCAATAGGAATAAATTTCAAAAATAAAATTTTAAATTATTATATAATTTACATTATGTCACTAATCGCCATTCGATGATTGTATAAGATTGATCGTGTAAATTTTCACGAATCAACAAGATCACCATAACAAAAACAAAATATGCGCATTTTATAGCATAAATTTTGATATAATAATTTGCATCTTATCTTTTCTCATTTTTCACATAACTCTGAAGGGTAAACATTGAAGAAAGGCATTAAAATTTCAAACCATCCAAAATCAATCACTTATTGTGGTCTTCAATGTCATCACCATGTTGAGTTTCCAACAGAAATTCCACTTGAGTTTTTATATAACAAGCGAAAAATTCCTCATGTGTAAATTGTAGGTTTTGTTTTTCTTGCGAAAGCAACAAAGGCTTTATTTCATAAATGAAAAAAATGTTGTATCAATACCTTAAATAAGGAAAAAAATTTCTAATGTAGTAAAATCAAACCTCTACAGTAACTAAAAAAAAAAAAAAAGAGAGAGAGAGTTCGAAGTGAAAAATATAGATTGTTGAGCTTTTGTTGCGATTGCAATATATTCTACTGGTTTGCATATATATTAGATTCTGTCATTTGGCCGCAACATCATCAGATGAATTATCTTGATTGTGTAAAAGACATCCCGCTCCTAGTTTGGATGGCTCTTTGGTAGAAGAAAGCAATAAATCCACTTTTATCCCGATGTTAGAAAATCCTTTTTGTACATATATGCTAGTGACGGACGCTCTAGTGTATCGTGGTTGCAATAGCAACAAAACTCAATAATTATTTCTATCCCTTATTCTATTCTTACATTATAGCGAGTCTTAATTCTCGGTTTTTAAGTTGTGTGTTATTGTGGTCCTCGAAGACTTCTATGGTAACATTAAGATAACAGATTCTATGGGTGATATTGATACATATGATGAAGAGGTCTAGAGTATAACTTTGTCAATGACTTATATCAAGTGTACAAGGAAAGACTACAGCAGTCATCCCAGACACCAAGGTCCAGCAGCTATTTGACCAATTCACACGACTTCCCAAAGAACTGGACAAATTATGCTAAAAAGCTGAGGCTGTATTAGTGATAGTTTCAAATCATTCAGTGAAATTCTAGTATACCGAGTTTAAGCAGTAAAATAGGAGGAAGGGTAACTGTTGATGTCCTCACCTGATGATTAAGTCAAGTTCATATATTTTTCATACTTCTTCGACTGGCACGAGGTCTAATCGGTACTTCTGACTTCAACGAGTCCTAAAGCCAACGCTCTTTGCTTGAAGTTCGAAATGATCATATGCGTAAAAACTAGAACGATTTTGCTTATAGAAGGCAAGGGCAACTGGATTTTGGTGTATTAACTTTGAAGCTAAGATCTCGGAGTCACCACCCCTAACCAATGGGGAAAAAAGAGGCAACGGATTGATATCACATTATACTATGAGTTCATATTTTATTTTTTATTTGTAAAGAGAAACTACTTTTGTGAATGAAATTTATTTTCATTTTGAAATTATCTTCTTGAAATTGAAATGTTTTATAAATAAATTTTAATCGAAATTTGGTCTATGCATTGTTTAAAAAAAAATGGTAAAAAATTATAACAGAAAGAAGTATGCAATTTCTTTAAAAAAAAAAAGAAAAAGGAAAAGCTAATTAAAAATAAGATAAAATAATGCGCCAATGTGCATCTATGCTTGTGGCTGGCAGATTGCTAACATTAAAACGCCTGGCATGCTCGTACTCATGACCCAAACACAGTGCCCTGGCATGTTTGTGCTTAGCGATCCAAGTATGGTGAACCTACATATCGTAGAGCCAAGGTACACGTTTCTATTGACCGCAGTAAATCATAACACTTCATTTCACTATTTGCCTTATTGGTACTTTCAAATTTTCAAGTGATGGTCCAAATGTGAACTAAGGAATCAAGTGAAGTTTTTTAGCGTATTGATTTAATTGTCATTTATAAATATA
The DNA here is from genome assembly GCA_024138005.1 of Lumnitzera racemosa. Classification (NCBI taxonomy): domain Eukaryota; kingdom Viridiplantae; phylum Streptophyta; class Magnoliopsida; order Myrtales; family Combretaceae; genus Lumnitzera; species Lumnitzera racemosa. The sequence continues at coordinate 26,070,102 of JAMXBC010000008.1, forward strand.
AAATCTAATTAATTTGGAAGGTCTGTTATAGACAAATGTCTATTTCAAAAGTTGGAGATTAATTGGAGATATGTACTTAAAAATTTATAATATTAGTTAAATGATGAATTGGCAATTGGCCTAACATTTTCTTGTTTGGGTAATATCTAATCTCGATGGTATTTCCATATTGATAAGGAGGAAAGGTATTAATTTCACTTCTAGACATCAGATATTAGATTGACCTTTGATCTCAAAGGCATGTGGCATTGTTTGTGTATCATAGAACGTGGCAGTTACATCTTTTGATTAAACAGATGTTCATGGTCCATGAAATTGGAATAACACCTCTTTAAATATCATACTTATGAGTTTATTTATTTATTTTGCAAAATTCTAAACTTCAAATTAAACGAAGTTTACCATTTTTCCTTTAGAAAAATAAGATACCAATAAATTGGAAAAATGAATAAAAAATTTCTACATAACTAATACATTTAAAAAAAAAATCATAATCCTACCCTAACCTTGATCAAAGTTTATATCATAATTGCCACTTCCACTAAAATACCACTAGCCCCCAATAAAATTCCCAATACCAAGAACGGCTAGACACCAAACACTTTTGAAATTAAGAAGGAAAAGGAAAATTAAACTTAAATCAATTTGGGTGAATTCAAATCGTGCAACTTAATTACAAACCCAATGAACTTTTAATGCAAAATCCTTTCTTTCTTTCTTTATTTTTAAGGATAATAGTAGGTAACTATCCATTACCTTAGGTGAATCACAATCTCCTATGACTTTTAGACCTTATCAACCACTCTAATGTTGGGGCAACTAATCACCACCAAGGAGGGGTTGCAAAACTCTAATTTTGGAGTGAAGACTTATTGCTCTTTAGAGTTTTTGGGAAAAAAAAAAAAGAGTTTCCACAAGATTCCTTCATTCTTATTGTTGTGTATTCTTTTTATTAAACAATTTAATGATCTAATTTAATAATATTATTTATTAAATTGATTATTGCAAATTCAAAGTTTGACACATGTTAAGGAATGGACAAAATATATAAAAGATTTGATGAAGGTACACTTTTGTAAAACACGGAATTTTGGACAATTTAAATAGGAAAAATAAAACATTGGGAATTTAGAAAGAAAGAAAAGTGAGTAGATTTCTTATCATTTTTATTTTAATTCCCTATGTAACTTTGCATAAGTAGACCTCCAACCAAGGTGGTTCTATATATATACAACGCATGTGGCAACAAATTGCCCAAACAAGGAAACGCTCCTTCCTAATGGATTCATCAAGCACTTCACCTCTTCTTTTGTGTCCTCCATTGGATCCCAAAGAGGAGAAGAGAAACTTCATAATCGATTCATCCATAATGCAAAAACAATCCAATTTACCAAGCGAGTTTCTATGGCCACACAAGGACCAAGCTCATACATGTCAGGGAGAGCTGAAAGAACCTTTTGTGGACATGGAAGGTTTCTTAAGAGGAGATGAAGACGCTACTGCTCATGCAGCCAAGCTTGTTAGGGATGCATGCTTGACCCATGGTTTCTTCCAAGTGACCAACCATGGTGTCGATCAAGGTCTCATAGACGCTGCACATGGTGAGATTGACTCCATTTTTAACCTCCCATTGGGCAAGAAACTCAGCATCAAGAGGAAGCCAGGTGGGTTCTGTGGATACTCCGGAGCTCATGCGGATAGGTATTCGTCGAATCTGCCATGGAAGGAGACGTTTTCGTTTAGGTTCAATATGGACAATGATGGGTCAAAACCCATCGTGGTGGATTACCTCGGAGATATCCTCGGAGAAGATTTTCGACATGCTGGGTAATTAATGAATTATACGTAGTTATATTACTTGCATGCATGTGGTCATACATACTTCTTGAATTTGACCAAATTAATTTTTTATGCTCTTATAGGATTAGTGTCTGATTAATCCATAGTCTCCATGAAAAAAAAAAAAAATAGAGATAAAAGAGAAAAAATTGTCACTCTAAGACTTGGGGAACGGATCCACTGCCAGAAGGGCTCCACATCTTACTCTCCGAAAAAAATTAATTATAAAAGAGAATGTGCATATCATATTTATATTCAATCATAAAATAAATATTAACATGATTTCAAATTCGAAACCCGCTGTATGTTTCTGCGTCCGGGTCGAAATATCTTTCCGCTAGCCTTCACTTTGGTCTTATCGAACATGAAATTACTGTACAGTCCTTTATTTCGGAGGAAAATGTTAACGAGTCGGAATTGAAGTCGGAAAACGAGTTCTAGTTTCCATTCTAGCCTTCACGTTGAAAAACGTGTAAATGGGGGCCCTATTCTGATTTTCTTTTAAGTAACGTATTACTTTTTTTGAGGTTAAAATATATTCAGTTTTTGTTGCAACCGTTACATTATAAAAACCCTTTTTTTACAACCTTCCAAGATTATTTTAAAGAAAAAGAAATCAATGGAAATTTAATTTAATTTTTTAAAAGTAAATCTATTAGAACCATGAAACTAAATTTATCACTGAAAATAAAAATGAAAATTTAAAAGAAAATTGAGCTATTTGCTGTAGTTGCCAATTTATAGCGTCAGTTTTCAGCGTGACTATAATTTATATATTAGAGACACCGACGCTAAATATTCTCTGCGACTATTGTATGCTTAATACTTTAACCTCCGTTACATATAAACGATTTAAATGTAAATTTTAAAAATTCTCCAAGTACTAGTTACAATGAGAAAAAAAGAAAAAATTTGTTGTTAAAAATAGAATTATCGAATTGATCGGCAATTACAGGAATTGCACATTTGCATTGAAAAGCAACTGGGTTATTGTTTTTATAGGTGGGTATATCAGAAATATTGTGAAGCCATGAAAGAACTATCCCTAAAGATGATGGAGTTATTGGCAATAAGTTTAGGGGTGGATCGGATGCACTACAGGAAGTTCTTTGAAGATGGGACGTCCATCATGAGATGCAATTACTATCCTACTTGCCAGAACAGTGGGTTGACGCTTGGTACCGGACCTCACTGCGATCCAACATCCCTCACCATCCTTCACCAGGATCAAGTTGGAGGCCTTGAGGTTTTCACAAACAACAAGTGGCTTGCTGTCAGGCCACGCCAAGATGCACTTGTCATTAACATTGGCGATACCTTCGTGGTAATGTTTATTTATTTATACATTATTCCTTTTTTTTTTTTTCCTTATGATTGTGCATTAAAAAAAAACCTATAAGAAAATATATTCAGAAATTAAACAATAGATATATATATTTTGTATTATACTTTTAATTTTAATTTTTTAATTCTTTAAAAATTATTTTATTTTATTTTTTAAAGATATGATATATAAATACTTAGTTTTAAAGATAAGAAATTAAATGCATAAAAAGAAAATATATATAAAATTAAAAATACTTATTAAACTCTTCATTTAATTATTGCAAGAAGAAATGCGCCTGCGTATATATGTATATATATATATGTATATATTATATATAAAAGTATGTATATATAATATAAATGAAGTAGATAGGTTTACTAGAAAACCTAAATAACTAAACCTGGGTTTGGAATAAAATCATTTTTACAGTAAAAGTCGCCCGTGCTTTTTCTTTATATTGAACATATTGAAATGTTTTATGGAGACTAAAACAAACTATATTCTGATATTGGAGACATCATAAATGAATGTTTCCATCTTCATAGCATGGAAATGCCGTATTCATATAGTATTATACTTATTGGTCGATAAGATTGAATAAAAAATTAATTTTTTCCCTTTTTTATTATGCTAGGATAACTACATGTGTGATTAACACGTATCTTAAACTTGTGTTTGTTTCTAAAAAATTTAAAAATACCAATATATCAGTGACTAGATTTAGATATGACTAGATGAAAAGTATGTAACTGTTAATAATAGTGTTTAATATTTAAAAGATAATTATTCATGTTTTTATATATTAATTTTATTAATAGTTTTATTCATCAATTTATTATTTAAAAATTAAAATTTTTATTTTTATTTATTAAAATTTTATTAATATTTTTATATCTACATGACTTATATTCCAACAATCTAGTGACTTCTCAAGATAACCTCTATTTCTTTTCATCTTTTGCTGGAATAATTACAAAAATTTGATTGATTAGAACATGCAGCAGTAACAAAGCAGACAAACACAGTTTGCTAGTATGGTGATAGGTTGGAAATCGCACTAGAGAGAGCCATCAATCAGGACTTTTAGCAAGAACTAGGTAGAAATACCGAATATGAGATGATCGATTTCAAATCTCTGCTACTTATGCACCCTAGTGGGACCCTTTTAGGCTTTGTATATACATTAGAATAATTGTCGATCATATTTCTCTTTTTCGAGAAATCGAAGCTATACAAGCGTCCTATATAATAAAATATGTTGACATGGAGAGAGAATATGTGGGGGGAGGGGGGATAGTAGGGTTGGTGGTGGGGAGGGAGAGAAAGGAAAGAAATAGAAAGAAAAAAAAATAGAAGGGAGGAAATAATTAGTATCGTTTTAATTAAAATAATGTTTAAAAATATTTTAATGTATTAAATTATTATATTATTAAAAGAAAAGGGATAATAAGATTTTAAAAAGTGAGAATATAATTGAAATTTTAATAATTTTTAATTTTAAATTACTTAAACCTAAAGAAAAAGGAAATGCAGGCCTTATCTAAACCTATTACTTTCCAAATAAAGGAAAGTATAAACAACTATCGATCATATTTCTCTTTTTTTGAGAAATCGAAGTTATACAAGTGTCTTATACAATAAAATATGTTGACATGAGAGAGGGGGGAAAGGAAAAAAATAGAAGGAAATAATTAGTATATATTTTAGTTTAGATAGAAGGAAAGAGAAGAAAAGGAATATAGATTGAATATTTTTAAATAATGTTTTAAAATATTTTAATTTATTGAATTACTATATTATTAAAAGAAAAGGGATAATAAAATTTTAAAAAATGAGGATATAATTAAAATTTTAATAATTTTTAATTACTTAAATTTAAAGAAAAAAAAATGTAAGCTTTATCTGTACCTATCACTTTTCTCTCATTTCCAAATAAAGGAAAGTATTTTGAAATTTATGTTTTCCTTCTCCTTCCAATTCCTTCCTCTATCCTAAATATAGTGTTAATCCTAAATATAGTGTTAAGTATAACATTATATATGATATATGATACCTTGTTCCAATGACAACATAGGTTCTTGAAATTTAGAACTTTATACCTTAATATCATATTAAATTTAGATTCAGGACTTATTTTCTATAAATATGATACGGATTTTAATTTATCTAAAAATTTAAGCGTTTGAATGTGATGTAAACTCGATATTTATTACTTGAAAAAGAGGGATATACATATATATGTTTATATGATAATTAATTTTGAGTAATACGTTTCATATGTTGTATTATTTATTCTTTAAGTGAGTTTTGCATCACTTTGAATTAGCTACTTGCCCAGTTTTTTATTTCACCTTTTCCACTAGAGTTTTTGACTATCTTCTTGTATATAATATATTTAGTTGAGGTTTAGGCAATAAAATTGATAATAAAAACTACACATGTGATGCAAAAATATAAAAAAATACAATTATATTGAAACTAGAATAAGAAAAATGATCTCAAAAATATACATTTGTGGACAATAATAACAATTATACTTAAACTAGAATATGAATGAATTATATCGCATAATGAAGATTTGGATAACTGGTTAATAAGTCAAATCGAGGTTTAAGGGACTATTCAATCTGCTTTATATCTCTACTAAACACTAACATAACTTGAGAACAACCAACGTTTGTTAATGAGGGCTACCTTCCATTTTGTTCACCACTTGATAGAGAGTTAGAGGCAAAAGATGCTAACTTAGAATTACATTAATTAGCTAGAAACTTTACAGCTAGCTATCAGTATAAAGCCATGTTGGTTTAGTATAGTGTACTGTACTAAGACCACCACACCTTAGCATTAGCAAACTATAAAACAGTAGACTTCAACTAGCTATTCTACCTAACACCTTTAGTCCCTTACAAAATACAGTCTAACCAGTATCGTCTTGTCTACTTGGGAGTTGAGACATAAGGGTTTTCATCCAAACACAAATGTTTCAGTTGGTCAATTCGATTCTTATATATAGAATATGCTCTTGTAATAGCATATTTGTTAATAAGTTCATTAGTACTCATGATGTTCGATCAGTTTAGGATTTGATCATATCTTTTATGTGCCCTTTCCTTGATTGATTCAATTTTTATTGTTTGCAAGCATAATAGAAAGTAAGCTCGAGTAAATGTTTCCCAAAGGGGAGCATGAATGAGTAAACATTTAATCTTCATTAGTGGTATGAGCTCTCAAGAGGAATCCCTCTAGTACTCTCAAAAAGGGAAGGAGGAAGGGATAGACCATTTTGGGTAAAATACAATTAGTGATCTAAAGAGAGTAAAGTGCTTTTTGAGGAAGAGAATGAATGTATAATAACCTTTTTTTTTTTGTTTATGCCATCTTTATTTCTTAACTAAAACGATCTTTATTTTTTAGTATCATTATTTAAAGTAAGTTAGAGTGAAGTATTATTCAAAAGCATGAATGAGCAGCTCCTGATCTCCCGCAAGCTGGAGGTAAATAGTTTCATGAGCTAAATAAAGCGTTATTCTCACTCTTCATTTCTTGTAAATGTGGTTAGCTTTCACTAGTTATTAATAAGATTATAAAGGTTATTTTGTATTTAAATTGTCTTTCTATATATAAAAAATCAATGGAAGATGCATTTTAATTTGGTTCTACGGAATTTATTCTTGTTTTTTTTTTTTTTTTTCCTTTCCCTCGTATAAGGACCGTCCAGGCAATAAGGCAAAGAAGCAACTTCAATGTGTACAGTGAAAGAAATTGAAAACTATATTCTGCATGATATAAGTATTGAATTAAGTTGAAGTGGTGTTTTTGTTTGGTGTGTAGGCATTATCTAATGGAGAATACAAGAGCTGCCTACACAGGGCAGTAGTGAATAGAGAGAGAGAAAGGAGGTCGCTGGTGTTTTTTCTAAGCCCTAGAGAAGACAAGGTGGTGAGACCACCCCAAGATCTAGGGTCAAGGAAGTACCCTGATTTCACATGGTCAGATCTGCTGGAGTTCACACAGAAACACTACAGAACTGACGTTGCTACACTCCAAAGCTTCCTTCAATGGATTCTATCTTCTAAGAAAAGCATCTGACTTCTTCCCTAGCTAGCTACTACTACTCCATGCTTTGGATGCTTTTAATTATTTTGCTTGTCCTCATCTTTGTGTGTCACTTCGCATCCCTTCTCTCTCTCTCTCTCTCTCTCTCTCTCTCTCTCTCTCTCTCATATTACTTGTGGTAATGGCTTGGAAACTTATGCTCCATTATGGAATTTGACTATACCCTGTTTCTAGTCTAGTGTATATATATAACAAAGCATTTTCATTTCATGAATATTTGCAGACAAATAATTATCTTTACCTTATCTAGTTATAGAAGTAATGATGTGTATGTATTTGGCTTGTAGTATTAGGAAAAAAATAGTAGCCACGAAACCAAAGTTGAAAGGAAGAGGATGCGAACCAAATAGACTACTGGAGATGTATTTTTGATATGTACGTGCCATTTGTTGAGAAAGACTGCTCTGCCAGGGGAAAATCCACACGTGTCGGGCATGGTTTCGGTGGACTTTTGTTCGGCGAAATATCTCTCTTACTATCATCCAAATATTTTTCCTTTCAAAATTAAAACATTGTTAAAACATGAACTGTTTGGTTTTCTTTATTTATTTATATTTTTTAATATATCAATCCAGTGTTTTATTCATTTATTTTTTTGCAATTATATTTCTACTATTGTTATCAATTAAGTGATATAGTCGGTTCTCAATAAAAAAAATGTTACGTAAAATGCCTGAGCATCTATATCTTACTCGAAACAATAAATTAGATAGAACTCTGTTATCAAAATTTTATTAAACTAGGACTACTTTGGAGTAAAGAGAGAATTGTTTGAGGTTTTATCATATGGATAACTTCGATTCTATCGAGGGGGATGACTTCATGTCACGTTCTGTTTTTAATCGAGGATTAATGGTTGTTTAACAGAGAACAATCACAACCATGCATCTATGTTCGTACTTTAACTAATTAACGGCTTGATCGTCTTCATGCCTATGCTCCCAAGGTTATAAACAAATTCAGTCATTAGGTTTAAGCTTGACCTCGATCGAGTTTGGAGTTATAAACTCGAGCTGAAGTGGTATTTCATGAGCCTATTACTTGAGAAACCCTAATTCAAATTTGATTCAGTTAGTATCATATTAAACTTCAAGAAAATATTGAATGGAGCCATAGTGGATTGGGGCTAAATGTACATTCCAAAAGAGCAATAATGGGAGCAAAACGTCGATGCATAAAGCGTCGGTATGACAACCTGCAAGTGCAGCACGAGGATTTGTCGTGTCACGTAATCTAACGTTTTATATATCTTGTGGCTGAGTGAGCTGAAAGGGATAAAAGGAAAGTGGGGGTGGGCCTAAAAATCGCGGCCCAACAGTTTCGTATCTATTAATGGAAAGGAAAACGTCTAATTAAAAACACTTTGTTGGATGGAAATGAGACATCCACCCGTGGCTTCCCTCGTGCAAAATTTGACGTTATCTTGTTTTTGCTGGTTTGATTCGACAAGTTCCAGCAGATAAAATGTCGAAAAAGTTCTTGAAAGCATATATGACTACATAAATGGCTGTCCATCAGATCGATATGCATATCCGATAAGTGGACACGGGACAACCTTGGCCCAAATTATGGAACAGCTTAACCATAAATTTATATATTTGTTCTTTTATCAAACCTTGTTAGCCGTGAAGCTATGGGGGAGAATTGGTTTATGTGTTTTTCTTTTTCTTTGTTTGTGTTTTTTTTTTTTTTTTTAATCGAAAAGTATTAGGACACTTGCTCTTTTTCCGTGATACAAAGATAAGAGTCCATACTAAGCAATGGAGCTACAGAGAACGAAGTCTTAATCCACCAATCAAAAAGACTAGTTTTCATTTGTATGTTAACTGCTGTTCAAGACAATTAAACGAAAAGATATCTACAATATATGAAGTATCTCCGCCAAAACTTGTCTCCACACCCAATATAGACAGGTAGATGAACATCTAACAACATCCGTGGCGTATGTTGCTTAATGCGTTCTCTGATGCAGCAGGGATTCAATGCGAGTTTCTTAGTCATAGTGCACGGTTGCTTAACCAATAAAAGTTGTCTGTCAAAGCAACTTTCAAATTAGCAATTTTTTTTTTTTAATTTTGATTGGTTGAACTATTTATTGAAACCCGTAAAAACTTTTAAAAAATTGTTAAAAAACTTATATAAAGAAATTTAAAGATAAAATAGCAAGTTTTCTAAATATAAGAGTTGCTTAAAATGTTAATATGATATTTAAGAACGTGAAACATATTGTTATGTGATTGGATTAACGGTTTAAGGACATCGAATAACTTTTTTCTGTTAAGAATGAGCATCTTTATTTAGATGTTGATGAAAATCTTCTATTAAGAACTTAATATAAGATCAATTTGGTTATCTAAATTAAATGAGTAAGTGAGGTTATCTAATGTTTGTCATCACTTGTGACTTTAGTTCTGGATTTTATATTTTTTATATGAAAATAAATATAATATATTCACATATCAAAAGCTTGCTAATGAAAACTGCATCTTAAAAATTGTAACCTTACCAAGAACAATTGAGTTATGATATCAAGCGTAACTCGGAGAAAGCGTTAATGTTCTGTTAATGTTCTATCCTATCTTGCAAAATGTGTAATCCAAGAGTAATTAGTTTAAGGGAAAAAAAGAAACTATTTAACCCAAAAAAAATTACTAACAGATTATATCAGAGTACACCTATAATGTTTCTGCTAATTGATAAGTCTAACGCAAGTTTCTTCTCTTCCATTGTAAGGTTTGCGATCTTAGTGGATACATGGGATAAAAAGACAACTACACTACATGATAAGAGATTAGAGATAACTAAGTAACCATTGGATATCGATGAAAGAGATTTCTGGGGACTTTGACTCAAATTGGCGGGCCAGAGTAAAAGAGGCATGCGATGAATCCAAGAATTATTTTTGCATTTCTCTTTAAGGTAAGAATTTTCGATGAATGCTTTATTAAGATAATCTTAGTTCAATTAAGCTTAAGTCACTATTTGGAAAAATAGAGCCTCGATAAGGCATTTAATCAAACTAATTCTATATAAAAGTTCGTAAAAGGGATAAATTTTATATTGAAATAGTTGTAATTATTTGTCAGACCTTGCAAAATTAATAACTTGGATTTAGCACCCAAATTTAGTTTGACCATGAGAGTTATCTGTTTAAGCAAAAATGTAAGCTCACAATGTGATACTTCGAGTTTAGCACGTAAAATTTAAAGTTCTTGCGAAAGCTATTTGATTAAACTTAAATTACACCATGAGATTAGGAAAATTAGTAGCTTGAACTTAGGAAAATAAAATAATAAAACAATAATATATTTAAAAATTTAATTATAAATATATTATTCATTATTTATTGAAAATGTGTGAATTGGTTTTCATAATTAACAGTCTTTTGAAGATAAATTATATAGATACTAAAAATTACAAAATGGCATGAAATAATATTTAGAAGTATATATCTATGTTAAATGTATTATATGTATATAAATATATCCCCATAATGACTTATACCCAATTATGTACTAAATTATGCTAAATAAGTAAAGAAAAATAGGAAAAATTATGTGGCAACCTAAGAAATGTTAGAAATGGCATGGCTAATTCAAGGAGTTATAATAGAGCCCCTAAAGTAAAAATTGACACATAGTTTATAGAAGAAAATTGAGATTTGGACACTTGAAAAAATTCCCACCAATTTAGCAACTCTATAAAACCCAACTTCCATCTTCAAATAACACTTTAGTCATTTTAGGAGAAAAAATAGAGAGTGTTTGGAAGAGTTGAGAGAAAATTGGGATAAAATGTACAAAATTTACATGAAATTTGAGTGAATTAAGATTGAAAGGCTTAACCACTACATTGAAGTAAACTATTACTTGGACTTAAGGGAAAATCTTCGCCTTGTTTGGCCAACAACCCTAGAGTGGTTGTTGGTGGCCCAAGCATCAATCACCATTGAGTATCTAAACTTGATCTGATTTTCAATTAAATACTACATAAAGTTAGAAAATTATGAAAAAAATGTTTTCCTAAGTAATATTGTATGTAGAATCTAGAATAAAATGTTATTTTGTTAAAATTAAATAGTTGTATAGATCATCTTGAAGGAATTATTAAACCTAAGCAAATCTTGAAGTTGTTTTTACTTTAAAAATATTTTAGAACTCATTTAAATATATATATATATATATAGTTGTTGTGTAAAGATTTTTGTTCAAACTGTTTTCTAGTTTTTTGTTGAATTTTGAGCTAGTAAATTATTTTGAAGTTTAGTTTTTCAAGACTTGAATTTCATTTTTGTTAAGAATCATACTTAGAATTTGACCCTAATTAATTTGATGTTGAATGGTGAAATGGCACTAAATTTGATTGGTAGAAATGATGAATCTCGAGTATATGAAGGATTTGTGGTGGAAATTTCCAAATTTTGAGACTTGAATATTTTGAATAAACAATGTATTTAATAAAGTTTATTTGAAGTGTGGAATGAGCTCCAAGTTGTAAATAATTTTTTGGTACTAGTTTTAATTAGAAACAAGGAGAAGTTGTGGAAATTTAGTGGTAAGTGTAATATTTATGTAGAAATAGAGGATAAATTAGATGATAGTTAAGTGAAATGCTATACTTAAATCTTATTCAGAGGTTGAATTAGAGGACATATATATGTGATTTGCAATTAGGTTGGACTCAAAGAATAAGTTAGAGGATGTTTTAAGAGCTTTAAAATAAATTGACTATAGAGGATCTCTGGAATAAGAGGATGGCTTAGGCAAAAGTTGATCTAAAAATGACTTCAAAGCCTCAACCCTTAAATATAATAACTTGTTAAACTGAGGACAGTAAACTTAATGCTAGGAATAATAAGTTGAATAATGATATTTTATAGCTAGTATAAATACTAAAAGCATCCTTCATAATATAGGGATTTGTGTCTAAGAAACAGCTTGCAAGTATGTTTCATTGAGCATCAAGTAATCCAAGTAAGTTAGGATCCATGATTTACCATATTTTGGAGTGCAATTTTAGGATACTTAGAAGCTTGGGTGTGTTTTTGTTTGTCCTTGTAACTAGTTGGCTATGCCCATGCTGGCACATACTTGCATGTCTTTAATTATTAATTGAATCTTGAATGGGTTATGGTGCTTAAAAGCAATTTGCTAGATTGATTGAACTACTTGGTCACTTTTTAACCTAAACTAAACTATACTTAGCCTAATTCTTCACCTGACATTGATGGGAGCCAAGTACACCTATCAATTTTATAGCATAGCATATTTGAGTTCGACAAAGAGAAATACTAGTGTTTCCCCTTAATATTCCTATTAGCTAATCTAAACAATTGAGCATGAAATATCAAATTACTAAACCTAAATTAAGCTAATCTAATGTAATCTAAAGAAACAACAAAATAAAAGAACTACTAAAACATGAAAATAAAAAGAGCATACAAATAAAATTATTGAGAATCTCCCTTAGAATCTATAATACATTCCATCTCATCCTTACTATTGGACAACGAGAGTTCCGTAATATTGATAGCCAAACTTGCATCATAAATTAACCTAACACTAGGTTGTAGTTACTGGAAATCTCTTCCTTAGGAACTAGCCTATAGTCGAGTTAAGACCTTAAACAATTTTATCAAGCATTGCACTTAATCCAAAAGATAAAATAAAATAAAATAACTAATCGCCTAGCCTATTCCAATTTCCTCTAGTTATTCAAATCTAATTCATAATAGGATCTCTTGAACTCTAAAGTGCATATTAAACATTGAATTAACTAATCGATTAAATATTAATTCAATACAAAAAGCACAATATAATTAGACCTCAATAGTAAGAAATCATAGATTAGATTAACAAGATATATATTCTACATAGAAATCTAGGATTTAATATTTAAATACTACAAAGAATTAAATTAACACATTGTAAGGAAACTAAAATGAAACATGAAAATAAAATAGAGAGTAGGTTGAGAGACTTTGCCTTCATTTACCTTCTGAATAGTAATTGAACAGTAATAATCGATTTGAACACTTAGAAACCTTAAATTAATTTGATTAAATGGTTTAATAGGCTTAATTAACTTAATCAAATATAATAAATCTGAAACCATATCTAGTTAAAGTTATATACACTAGTAATTAGGGTCATAAACCTGAATTGCATTCTAGTCATTTACATGTATTCATGCATCATAATAAGTTAGTTAATGAGTAGAATTAAAAATGTAAGACAAAGACATGATTAAGGAGCATTCGTACTTCTAAGGGGTAAATCATTGCCATTTTTGGCAAAGATCAGAAGAAGCAATTAGTCCCTACTTTGTTTATGTATAAGCTAACCAAATGGAGTAACATCTTTTCCTCCACTTCTCCCTTCCTCAAACTAGAGAAATATACCCCAAATAGCTATAATTATCTCTTTTTTTACATCTCCTAAATACTCTCAAAAACTCACCGAGAAAAAAACCAAAAAAAAAAATGAAAAAAAGGGAACGTAACATCAAGTTAGATTTCTCTTAGAGTTGCTTGCAGACATCAATGCCCAGAGCTACCATCACACACTGCTACCTCCAAACAATGTGCCACCACTTGTATTTGTGTCTTCTTTTAACCTCCTAGCTTGCCAACAATCCCTTGCTTCTTTCCTTTTGTCAATAAAAAATGAGGTGAAAGAATGCTCTTCGTTTTTCTAACAAAGTAAACTTGCACTATCTTAACTTTCTTCTTAGTTTAAGTTTATGAACAAGAATCTTATGCTTAGAAACTAGTGAAAAGACCCTCAAAGTGCAATTCTTTTTCAATATAAACAACTCAATGCAATAATAAGAGTAATTAAAGCAACAATAGAACAATAATAAGTGTGGAAATTAAAAGTGATAGGGATAAAGAAGATTAAGCTCGAATATAACGTAGAGTTCGAACTGCCCTCTCTAATCTTTACGAATACACAATACCTCTAATTGAGGACTTCACACCACTTTATTGATTTCTCAATCTAAGCTCCAAGAGCTATACAAACACAAACTTGATTATATAAGTTTCATACTCATAACTCTCAACATAAATCACAATCTCAACTCTTAATACAAAACTCAATCTCAACTCACAATACAAAAACTCAATCTCAAGAATTATTAGTGTAGTGCTTTTAACTCTTAATACTTGGAACTAATAGCTCACAAGCACTATACTTCAAACTTTCTAAATATTAGCAATTTATGGTACAAGATACAATGAGAATTATAGACTACAAGAATACAAGAGAATGTTGAAATAATGTATCAAAAGATCAGTTTTCTACTATTCTTGGTCGGGTTGTTGAGCATTTATATTATCCCATTCATTTCTTTCCATTACAATGCATTTAATACTCTAACGGCTAGTTGAATCTGACTTACCGGCATGCCGATACTTTGAACTGCCAATAAGTCAGTAAAAATTACTCTACCGACAAGTGAATTGGTAAGCCAGTTCTTCCAAGTTAGTAAGTTTTTCTTTATATTTTCTAGAGCTTTATACCGTCAGCATGGTTCTTCCTTGAGCCATCAACCCGTAAGTCAAATACCACTTGAAAATTCTTTTAATACACAATAAACAACTATTCTTTGCAATATAACTTCAAGATCATTTGATCACCATTTCAAATGATTAAATTTCTTATACAGATAATTGATATATTTAATTATTAAGTAAGCTAATTGAACTTATTCAATTATCTCAAAATAATCGAATAATACTTAGTTTAATCATTTACTTGTTTTTGTTCTTTTAAAAAACAACATGATTATATATATACTTTTTGTTTTGTTTTCATTAAAATCAAATAATGAACCCTAGGTTCAATAGTGTCAACTTTATTTATCATGTTTACATGCTCATAAATATGTGTTTTTATAGATTTCTAGTGTAATGAACATAATGTAGTTATCTAGTGATGTTTAGAAGTAGAATTAGATAAGTATCATGTTAGAACGTTAGAAAAATCACCGTAAAAGGGTAGAACTTCTCCCTAGTATGACCTTTATGTAATGTTCTCAAATTATATTTTCAATTTTTCTCACGTTAATCAAGTTTAATCTAGTTTAGGATACATTAGATCTTGATTATAACATATTAAGATATAATATGTGATAGTTAAGCAAAATCTCTTAGAGAAGTCTCATGTAATTGCCACCAATACTGTATGAAAAAGCTATAAATTTTGGATTATTTAGTCAATTACATGTTTAATCAAAGTTAATTAGGATTTAAGGTTTAATCTTATAAGATAAGTTATTAAATAAGGTTTAGGATGCATAATTATGCCTAAAATAGCATTTAGGCTTATAGAAATTGATTTAAACCCTAAATTAATTGTGACCAAATCTAGAACACATAGTCAAATGGGTCATCTAACAGGTCGAACAAGTTATTTGGCTCATTAGAAAGCTTAAACACAAAGGAGCTTTGTTATTTTTATAAAAAAAACTTTGAAAAAGGGGAAATATATATATATATATATATTGTCATTTAGGGCTGCCCAAAGTACCTATGTACCTATTAGCCAAGATCAGATCCATGTAATTTTGAATTTATGAAAACTTTAGTTTGTTGGCTCATTCTTATTTGAGAAAATTTCTCAAAACTTTAAGTAACAAAAGCTTGTTAATTTTTAAAATATGGATTTTGGTTCACTTTGAGAAAATCTAAAGAAACCCTAAATTTTAGAAAAGAGTCGATTTATTAATGAAAAACAATTTTTCTAAGTGTATAAAAGAAGAAATTTATTGAAAACAAAATAAATCTATTTTATTTGGAAGGAATCAATTATTCATGCATACCAAAACATATACAATAAATTATTAAATCAAAGGAAATGCAATCATAAGCACATATGTAAATAGCAAGCAAGGTTAACACATTACGCTAGTAAACCTATATAACATAGCAATTATATATATATATATATATTTTGTATTTTCAATTTTTTCTTAGAAAGAGAAATTATATAATACGTATAATAAAAGTCAAAATATGTCAATTTAAGTATATAAGTTAGAACAAACTGTTAACTATCCTAAATATTTACATGAAGTTAATTGCATACACATGTCATAGATTACATGATTATATCACACTTGTAAGTTGAATACATCATGATTAAACATTTCCAATTTACATTATATGTAAACTATATTACATGTTAACGGTATAAAACATGTTAAAAACATACATATATTATTTAATTTATATGTCTAATATATTTATATTACATACATTTAAACCCATTACATATATAAGAATACCATATTATAATATTATACTACAGAAAAAGAAATAACAAATATGTCACAACATCACATGATATAAGTTTATTTTACATTAAATTTTTATTTTATATTTTATCTTTATTTTCTTCCATTTTCGGATCAAATTCAAAACAGAAAGGAGGAGAAATACTTACCTTACATGCACAAAAAACTGACAATCAATTCAAATCAATTCTTAAGGTGTGAGTAGTAGCTTTGAACTCTTGAGATGCTATTCTTTAAAACCCTTAACTCAATTTCTAGAGAAACTAGCAACATAACTCTCAATTTTGATGATTTTTTCAAGTATTGATGAACAAATCTTAGAAAACTCTTTTCCAATTTCCAATTCGAATTCACCCAATCCAATGCGAAACTAAATGCAACCAAAATCTAGGTTTTACTCTAGAGTGAGAATACATTATTCTACTCTTTTTTTTTTTTCTTATCTCACATTGATTTACTAGAGAAATTGAAGAGAGATAGTGAATATTGCAATTCTAAATGCTAGTGAGAGAAAGCTTTAATGAGGATGCTTACAAGGCTTAGGAGTAGTTTGAATGAGTATAAAGGTTTCTATTTATAGTATTGTGTTGAAATTCCTTTTGCAAGAAACATCCATATTAGTGAAAGATTGAATCTTGATTCATTTAGCAAGTTTATATGTATATCCTGGTTATGTCCATTTTTTTACACAAATTTTTGGAAAGTAAAGCTCTATAGAGGCAATAGAAGATACTCTTGCATAATTGGATTAATTATTTTAAGGCATCATGCAAGGCAATGCTTAATTTTTTTCTAATAAAATTCAAGTAAAAAATATACATATATTAAGTTACTTGATTTTCATTTTTTTTTATTTTGCAATCTTCATGTTCTTTCTATTTCTTATTATTTCATGATTTTTTTTTTGTAATTAAA
The DNA here is from genome assembly GCA_024138005.1 of Lumnitzera racemosa. Lineage (NCBI taxonomy): Eukaryota > Viridiplantae > Streptophyta > Magnoliopsida > Myrtales > Combretaceae > Lumnitzera > Lumnitzera racemosa. The sequence continues at coordinate 26,087,599 of JAMXBC010000008.1, forward strand.
AAGTGAGTAAAATTGGGTAGAAAATTAAAAGGTTCACTTACCATTTTTACTTAAAAACAAAAACTCGAGCTTCTAGATTTTCGACGCAAGGAAGAGCGGCAAGAAAATGGATCTTTAGCCCGATCAAAAGGTACGCCATGTAGCGTCCAACGTATGGGCAACATGGCACACAACTATTGGTGCTATGTGGCACCTCTAGATGAGAGCAATGTAATACTACTAGGGTGACACATATATAGTGCATGATTATTTATTGTCACGTAGCACCACCAAATTGGTGCCACATGGCATCACGAGAGGCCAACACTACAAAAAAATGTGCTTTCTAGTAGAGAAGAAAAAGTAAGAATTATGCTTTTCGTAGCTAAACTTATTTATTTTTTATTTTATAATTTAGTTTTAGTAGGATAATGATCTCTACCAAAAGTTTTAAAAATTAATATAGTATATGGTAACTTATGCACAACAATCTAACAAAATTTAGTTCTTTATCATTCTTTTTAATCAAAAGAATTGTAGCAAAAGTGTAGCTATAGTGCAGCTTTATTGGGGAAAGTAACTAGACTTAAATAATTGTTTTATGGGGAAAGAAAAGAAGAAAAAAAAAAGGATTTTCAAAAGGTTGTCACTTGATATGAAAAGGGAAAATAAAATTAAACCAAACATTTTAATGTATTCTACATTCCACTACTCCTATTGCTCAATATATATCTTTCACCCTTTACGATTTCACTTCAAACTCTTTACGAATTAACAAAGGTTTTATATATTTTTATTGATTTTTGTTTTAAAATACAAATATTATATTATAATTTATGCATTTTTATAATATGACAGATATTTTATTATTTTGTGTTCAGTTTTTATAAACAAGTAAGTTTGTCTCTTCCTTATACTCAAACTATTATACATATCTGTAATATGTGATTATAGTTTTCTTAAGGGAGAAAAAAAATGTTTATTATGGTTTTGCTTTTGAATATGCTTTATTTGTTTATTATCTATCACATACGTATAAATTGTGAAGGTTGACATTTTGAAAAAAAAAAATATAATAATTTACTAGAAGAGTTGCTACAGTACTATTAATTTTTTACCTACCAAATGACCATTAGCTATCTTTTTTTTTTTTTTCGGTTTTGTGTATCAGTTAGAAGATGTACCATTTATTTCAGGTAAAATTTTTTACTTTTGAAGAATCGAAAGTGTGTTGCTTTGAAGGAAAAAAAATACAAATGTGTTCTTGTTGGTAAAGGATTAAAGAAAGTGAATAATGTTGAACAATACTAGAATTGAATTATATATTTTCTATTAAGCATATTTTTGGTACCTTTTAGGTAGAAAACATCTATTGTGTTTCAATTTTGAATATATAGGTATGAATTTGAACTTTTTAATGTCAAGAAAACAAAATAAGACTTTTATTTTTAGGAATAAAATATTCTTATGGACTTCAATTTTATTCCAAATTAATTTTCCCTAACAAATATACTCTAAATCAAAGATATTGACTTTCCATTTTGACAATTGCCATTTGTGAATTAGTTATTCATACGTCATATTAGGAAACTTTATACAAAATGGCCTTTTTTTTCATCTATTTTGTTTTAAGATATATTTCTTAGGTCTTAAATAATTTTTTTTCTTATTTCTTCACATATTAAATATTAAATCAACTCCAAATTCCTCAAGATTTGTTTTGAATGGGAATGCTTTAGATTTCACTTTGAAATTGTTGTCTCCAACTTCTTTCTACGTTGAGGTATCAAATGATCTATTTCTTTTAGGATATTCAAATCATTTAATACAATTTTCATCGATATAAGCATAGAAACAAATGAACATAATTCATAGCAAAAAATATTAAAGTAAAAAAAGATAAATTTTACATAAAATATTTTTATCACTAATATTTAAAATGATTGAAGGGTTTAATATCTCAGGTGTGAATGACTTAAAAATTAGTAATTATTTAAGACCATTTTTTAGTGTCTATGTAAAGACAAGAAAATTAGGAAGAAGTTGCATAGCAGGCTTCCTTAATTTTAAAATGAAAAAAAGAACAAAGAAAAGCACATTCTTTTCAAATAATTTCGCATGGATTGATTTGAAAAGATAGTAACAATCTAACTAGCAGCCATGTGACTGTGCAACATTTACTAGTTTATAATATATAACAACTACAAAATCATGTATACTGTGCATTATTGGCTATATTATTCCAACATTATGTACTTAATAGAAAAATTTTAGATTTATTTTTTTATAATAAAAATGTGACATTTTTTTATCAACCTTATGATTGTTGTATGTTGCTTGAACGCATCTTGTTGGTGGTTCTATAGGGGTTTATCCCCGAAGAAATTTATGATGTGGTTCGTGAAGTATCTCATTTTTTCAAGGAACTACGTGTAAGGGAATTGCGAGTGGACATCCTAGAGTCTATGCTATGCATGATTTCCATAACATTATGTAAGTTGGAGAAAATTTTTTCACCATCATTTTTCAACATTATGATTCATTTGACATTCACTTGGCAAGAGAAGTACATGTATGTAGCGTCATGCAATATAGGTGGATGTATCAGATGGAGATGTATTTAGGCATTTTGAAGGGGCATGATAGGAATAGGGCTTGGGCAGGAGGCTTAATAACAAAAGCATATGTGGTTTAAGAAAATATTCTATTTTGCTTTATCTATTTTGATGATATGGAGATTAGCCTAAATAGGTCTACTAGGTACTAAAACGGTGCAAATGTACCTTCAGAAACTTCAATGTGAGTATTTACATGGCAAGTATGACTTATGGGTGCTTCTACTTATGTTGATATGGATGAAGAAACGAATAAGATGCATTGGACTGTGCTAAACAACTATAGAGTGGTTCGACCTTACATAAGGTGATCCTTCTCTATTATCCCTTCTTTTACTTCCCATTATGATTTTGTGAGTCGTTTACAATAAAATACCTTAACATATAGTCAATTTAAACAAGAAATACTTTTGCTTGGTGGTGGAGATGTTAGTCAAATACTTGCAATATAATTTGCTGGGTGGTTCAAAAATAAGGTCAGCATGTCATATTTTGAAAATCTTAAATGCATTCAAGAAAATAACAAATTCATTAATCACTAGGTGTCATTATATGCAAATAATACAACTCAAAGCTTATAGTTGATAAAGATACCAAATGACTTGGAGGCATTGTCTTAGAGTATCAGTAGTCATATTTAGATTTATAGTGGGTATATAGTGAATATAGTGAGATTCATCACTATTTCTAGAGAGGTTAGCTTGAAAACACAAAATAGTGCGATCTTAGTCTTAGGGGATCACAATGGAAGTTAAATTTTTTCTACGAGATATTAACTTATGTTATAGAATTAAAGTGTATGGAAAATTATAGAGTGTACCTGTTTAAGTGCAAGTGGTTTGACACGCATTGTGATTAGCTAGAGTGCATAAATAAAGACATGATAAGTATAAAGATGAGTAGAACATGGTATAAGAATGATCTATACATGCTTACTGACATGTGCCAACATGTATTCTACTTAGAGGATCCTAAAACGCCTAGAGGTGATTGGAAAATTGTTCAAAAGGTCAACCATAGGCATTTACATGATTGAAAGTTGTTTCAAACAAATGAGGAAATTGATGATGAAATAATAGATTAACCCTAAATTGGGGAACCACTATAACAAGATATAAGTATACCTCAGTCAATTCCTATTGATCATATATTTATAGATCTTAGGAGTTTAACTTGACTTCATGAATCAAATGAACGACCTCAGTGACAAAAGACGAACCTCTAATTCATATAGAGGCAAAAGTTTAGGGGAGTTTTTCCATAGGCATAGCTGATGGCCTTGGTTGTTGTTAGTAAGTGCCGATAGTGAAAAGGTCATAGTTGGTAAATGTTTAAATAACCTAGCAAGTCAATTAGGGTTAGCTATGCAGTAGGATATATCTTTAATTACCTATAATGCTAGGATGTACCCTTACATTACATAGTAATGTATAATTTATCATTATTTAGCCTTCTCTCATACTATTTTTCTTTTTATTAATATAATACCTACTTCTAATACCACAAACCGATTAGAGTAGCCACAAATCTACATGTTAGGGACTCACACTTTTAGGTTTCAATAGGAGAAGCATGTAAGTTTTTTAATAATTCTTCTATTTATGAAATTTAAGTTTCATAAACTAACTTCAATGGTCATTCACTTTAGAAATTTGCAAGAAAGCAGTTCAATCGATTTATTTGCTATAACCCATAAGCATCTAGGTATTGGGGAATGGATCAATGAATTGATACATCATGCTTATGTAAGTATTTTATATATTAATTAAAAATTATTTTTATTTTCTTTGGTGTCTATTACATCCAACTTTATTTCTTTAATGTCATAAGAGAGGATGTTATAAAATAAGGCATTATACGATTGAAAGGTGATAGAGGAAGGGCCAAAAGAGGTAATAGAGCTAGATATCGTAATTAAGGTACCTAATCATAAACGTAGATACATGTGTGGTATAGGTTATAGTGGGCCCAAACTAAACTTTGCATTGGATTAAGCTCCAATGAGCTTCTTCTAAACAACTCGAAAGAGCATATAAAGGTGATGTAGGAAGAACATGCAACAATAAAAAAAAATAGATTGAGGAGATGCAATAAGTAGCATCATTTAATTATGTAGGACTTATACCATTTTTATGGCGTATGTTTAGTGGTTCTCCTAGTGATAACCCTTAGTCCTCACCCTACTATCTAGGTATCTATGGAGGCTATTTTAGTAGACAAATGGGCTATCCATAGATGTCAATGGGCCAGTGGCAACTATAGGCTTTTGGCTAGTTCTCTTAGATGCTTCCCCTAACCTAAATGTTTAGGGGATCACCCAGTGGATAGTATTCACAACCTTACATGAGCTTCATCACATTTGGTAATGTTGTTGCCCCTTCTTAGGGGAAGAAGTGTATAGGCTACACCTTGAGCATCACTATGGGCCTTCTAATAGTGTGAGATATTAGTTATATTATTTTACTCTTTGAAATCTTGGGACTTCTAATTAGATTTCTTGTCTGGTCTTAATTTGAATTGTTTGAATCATATTGAATATTTGGACTCTATTTTCATGATGATTTAACTTACAATTACTAGTTATATCATCTACTACATGTAATTTGCAATATTTGAATTTTTATGTAGATTTAAGTGATTGTTAGTTTAGCAAAATCAAATTAGAATTGTCGTTATCATTACTATTATCATTATTATCTAAAATATTATTTTAAACATCCAATAATGTAGAAAATTAAATTTATATGGCTATACAAACAAGAAATTTAAAAAAATTACATTGGTTTTTTAGAAAAATAGTTTTCACTTATACACTTAGTGTACTCATAATTATATGTAAATTGATTTTTTAAATAACATGCGGCATTTTTTTTTTTTTAACGAATAGTGGCTTAAAATGCATAATTTTATCTATCATGTAAAGCTAAGGGCTTCTCTTAAACTACATATTAATAATATGGATAAATTAGATAAATCACTCCTGAAAACTTTAGAAATTGCATTAACCCCTTATTTTTTTAAAAGCTAGCAGTTAAAACCCCTAAAAAGCTAACATTACAACATATGCGGAAATTTTAGTTGATGTAGCGATACGTGATGCTAACACTGTATTTCTTTTAATTTCTTTAATTAATTAATTTTAAAAAAGTAATAAAAATATAGGAAAAAAAGAATATAAAAAAAAAGACATAGAATCTTTATAAATCTAATCTAGATATAAGTTCTTAGCTAAAATAACAAGGGAATTTGAGTAAATTAAATTACCCCCTCTATTTGGCCAAAAAAATTATTACCTCTATTTTGTAGAATCCATTATATAACTATTATTTATTATTATAATATATAGAAATTGCTATAAGTGTAAATTAAATCAACAAATAAATATGTTTTTCGATTTTGCAAATAATAAGATAGATAAGTTTTGTATGGTTATTTTAAATCTACAATCTTGTCATTAAGTTGTGAATATCTTTGATAAAAATATGGAGAAAAAAGATACATAAACATGTTTTATAGAGTTCCTAACATGTATAAGGGTAATCATGATAAATAATAAAGTAATTAGATAAAGATAATGAAACCACAATTTTTATGAGACTAAAAGATTAAAAGAAAAAAAAAAGGTTGATTAACTTTTGGTAAGTAAAATGTACACTAATATAATGTAGGACTAATCAAATATTATCATATTTAGTTACTTTACCAAAATACATACATACATACATATATATATATATATCATGTTAAAGTAGCAATATAGAGGAGGTCATGCTTGATCGTATTTGATTAATTATTTTCTGTTTATTTCTCTCACTCTTCCATCTTTCATAATTAATTATTTTATCTTTATTCTCTCTCCCCTCAATTCTCGGTTCTCTTGCTTTGTTATTTATTTTCCCTCATTTCCCTTCCCCCTTACTCTCACATAATTTATTTTTAAGAAACCCCAACCTAGACTACCTAATTAGAGTGTAATGTATCAAGTTAGTGCACCTAGTTTAGTTATAGTATAGTTAAAATGAATATGAGTGTCAATCTTGTAGGGAACCCTATGTATGAGAACCTAAGTTACTAGCAATTTATCCTAAAATTTTCAATTATCTAACCTTACAATATAAGGATGATTGTAATTAAACAGGAAAGATGAATAAGACGTAATAATTAAAGTAAGAACAATAAAACAAATAAGAACATAAATAAATAAACAAAACTAAAATAAAACAAGCATGAATTAATTAAAAGAAATAGCACATGATCTTTAGTAAATTGTTGTTATCTACTAACTAGTCTTACGCAATCATTCAACCTCAATTATTAGTTGGACCATGGAGATGCCTAATCTAAATTAACTAAACTCGCATCTTTAACCTCTTCCTAATCCTAAAACCCTCTTTATCCAAATCGCTTTTCAATAGAGCATTGTAAGATTGTATTAAAAACTAGTCTCCCACTATTAAGTTGGGCACTTAAGTTATCCTAATCCAAAGAAATGAGTACCTAGTCTCTTAGCGCACTTAATTCCATCAAATTAAACTTATTTGTTTAACTATAGGACTTACCTCTCTATAGCAAACTCATACATCAATTTAGCAATCTGGGTAAATACTAATTGACAACAATATAATAAGTGTAATTAGATCATTAAAGAACAAAATCATTGACAGAATAATAAATTGTTACAAGAAGAACTATATTTCAATAATAGTTTACTAAGAAAAAATTTTAAAAACAACATGATTGAAAGAAAAGAAGAAGTAAATTGAGAGACCCCTACTATAATTTTAGCCTACAACTCTTCCCAAAGGGGGCACTCCTTGAAAACCTAAGCTTAAGAGTCTATATAAAAGGAGTGGGGCTAGGTTTATAAAGGGAACTTAACAAAAATATAAAATTTGCTCATTATTTCATGTCTACGAGCTAGATATACGATTATGGAGTGTAGGCGTATACTGGCACATCTCGTGAATTCTTCAAAGTGACTATGGTCCTCGATTGTGGTCTTCATTGGGCTTTGTTCTTTGCTCTATTCTCTTTTGCTTCAATCCATAATCAATGCTTGTGTTGAAATTAAGTTCAAAATATGATAAAAGTCTTTAAAACTTCATAAAATGCTTTTAGGGTTCCTAATAACAAAATTTAAACAAATTTAGCTTACAATACCATAAAATTAACTAAATTAGCATTCAAAATAACATAAAATAAGTATATAAAATATATGCTAATTTATTGTTACCAAATACACTCATGCTTAACTTTTTGCTTGTCCATAAGCAAATATAAAAATATCTTAAAGACATAGTGATTATAAACAATTCTTAGAAAAGTATACCCTTAAATTTGAATAGCTTAGCAAAAATCTTTTTAAATCACCCTTTTCCCTTAGTTGCACAATGCATTTTGAACACTTAAATAGTAACACTTAAAAACTATTGAATTTTAGTTATCAATCTAAATAACTCAAGGTTGGTCACATCACTTAAGTAGAAACTAAATTAAATAATAAAATAAAAATAAATCAATTAAGAAAAAGCTATAGAGATTTTCTCACTTTAACTCGAGAGGAGAAAAATCTTCCTTAATTATTTTTAACTTGAAAAACTAGACTGTATACATATTGCATCAATTTATCCTATGATTGTCCCTTTACTTCTATCAATTTTTATTAGGAGGCTTTGCAAAGTCAAATCGATTATTTTTATTGAAGCTTGATTACTTTTGGGAAAGCACCTTGTTCTTTTAATGGACCAAGGCCAATCCTTACAATTTAGCTTGTTTAATTACTCTAGAAATTTTCAACGGGAAGGCACCTTACTCTTTTAAGAGACTAAGGCCAATTCTTAAAAACTTTTATTTAATTTTACTTTTATGATTGTTAGTAGGAAGAGTTTTGCTCTTCTAAGAGACTAACATTAATCCTGACTAATTCGTAGCAATTATTATAATCCACTTAATCAATTAGTACTTCTAACTATTTTGATTTTTCAAGTAACTTTCTAAGGACAAATCTACTTTATTCATCCAATCTATTTTTTTTTTTAAAAAAAGAAGGATTAGATAACCATCCTTTAGAATCAAGTTTAGAAATCAAAATAACCAATCTCTAACCCATTCATATTTATCGTAACCCCGAGTGTAAGTTAAAACTTAAGTAATAGGGAACTCTAAATCATAAAGATTTAATCACTTAAATTCAATAAAGTGTTCTAAATTCATAAAGGATTGGACAAATTAAAAGAAAAAATTCTTGCTTAATTAATATATAGAGGGTGCAAATTTCTAAGATTTTTTTAAAAAAATTGTCAAAAGCTTAAGTGAGTATTAACATAATCTAACCTGTCCCCTTCCTCAATATTGAAGTTATAAATTATCCTTAATGTACATAATATGATACAAATCAAAATTCAAGCGGGGAAAAAAATAAAAATAACAAAGAAAAAGGAGCTAGGACTTCTCCTAGTTTTTGGCATTAATCTTGGAAAATGTGAAGTGCAGAGTTTGAATTCCATTGACCAATTAAGCACATGATTTCATTTTGATGCTAACAAAAACAAACTAACTAGAAAAAGTTAAACTAGATAAACTAAGTAAAACTACTAATAATTCAAGTACCAAAGTGTTAGTACCCTATAGATATTACAAAATTTATACAATTATCTAAAGGAGAAGAAAGTAATGGTACATAAGTTAGTCATTGAAGTCATCCAAAATAGAAAAAGCCATCAAACCAAGTCTTTGAAAGCAAAAAGTGAAAAGAAAAGATCACTATTCATCTTTTTCCTCATCATCATCGTCTTCCTTAATCTTATCCTCTCCATCTTACTCTTTAGTTAAGTTGGGCTTAGGCACGAGTGGTGGAGATGTTGGTTGAATCTATAAATGTGCCATGATTGAGTTCTACCTTTTTAGATCAAGATCCACCTTATGTGTCAAAATCCTTCGCTTATTTAGTATTTTTTCCATGAATTTCTTGATCATATCAATTATTGAAGAAGATGAGCTAGGTCATTGTTGTGATTATGAGGAAGTAGCCTTATTAGCTAACTTAAGAAAATTTTTAGGTGCTGGAGGCAATTGCATTACCTTAATGGAGTAGAAGGATCTAATGCTCACATTTGTGGTACATTTTGAAGGCTGAGAAAATTTCTGACGAGGTAAGTGATAAAAGGACCTAAAATATTATACTTCAAACAATCATCAATAGCCTGGTTTCTAAGGAACCAAGCCATTCTAAGTTGATGGGTTATTTATTAACAATACTGTGTAAGTACAATAAATCCCTTTAATTTATTACACCTTGGCTATTCCCTCTAGTAGTGAATCCCCTAGCTAACACATAATGTATTAACCTTAGAGTAGGATTAGTTAAATTAGAGGTTTTTAACCTCCCAAGGTCATAAACTCCTCCTCTCTTATTGGTTAGATCTATCCATACAAAAGATTCTAGGACACCTTGAGGCAGCTTATATGGTAGATCCATGTATTCTCGAGTCATGACATAGTCTATTGGATATAAGCCCATATGTACAGCTAGATCATCAATTGGCATAGTTATCTTAATGTCATTATACCTAAAGTGGATAGTATTTGCCTACTTGAAGAAATATTGTCAATGCCTAACTTGAATGTACTGATTACCTCCAAAGTTAGCTCCTTATGTATTCAGTCATTGATAGTCAAAAGTCAGTCCCATCCACTGAACTTTATCAACTGCTTCATTTCAACTTCAAAGTCGGCTTGGGTGAGTGCTTCCTAATTCAAGTAAGTAATCTAGCTGAATTCATTTTTGGATAGTGGGAGTATTTTGTCTGCTACCACAAGTGGTGGAATTGCAGGAGTGGGTGCATGGGAAAGTGCTTGAAATTTTACGTGTTGTGTGCTTTTCTCTTAGCATGTTTTACAATCAAAAGAAAAGAGAAGTTCAATTTTGGTAAAAGGAAATAATTTATATCATATAGAAAATAGCTAATTCAAGAAACCAATAACACTCAAGTCTCATTCCTAATCTATTGTTAAATTATTCAACTAATCATATAAAAAGATTATATAATTGAATGCTATCTTTGCTATAATTGTGGATTAATGCAATTATGGGATTATTTGAAGACTAAATCCTATTTTCATGCACAAACTCTATGAGCATTGGCATGTAATAAATAATTCATAATTGAACAAGATTAGCAATATGAGAGATTCTTTAAGTAGCTAGATATTGTATGTTGAAGTGCTAATTTTTACTACATAGATTAATGTATAGGTTAATGTTACTAATAATTCTATAATTTCATAATCTTAGTTAACATAAACATTATCAATTCAATATGCACTTGTTTGAAAACTTGTCTTTCCTGCTATCTAACTCATATGCAATTATCCATGGCAATAATTTCTAATGAAATTGGGACAAATTAACATAATTCCATAACAATTCTATTCAATGTAAATGAATTTATAGAATTTTTCTAATTGTACAAGAATTTCAATCTTAATAAGTTTCTAATTTCAACATGAATTATAAACATCACATTACAAAAACAACATCAACCCCACGTTTTGCATTGTTTTCTCACAATTTCTTTCCCTTTCTCACTCTTTCCTTCACTTTCCTTCTTCATGGAAAATTATCAATCCCTAATAAGCATGTGTTTTTTATACAATTTCTAGTAGATAATGAATAAATAACAAGTTTCACAACATTATTTACACTAAATCACTCCTAAAAACTCAAATGAATACACATGCATGTTAAAGTTTTTTCATGAAATACTAAGTAAAAATTCCATTTTTACACAAATTAACAATAAATCTAAGAAAGTAAATAAAGAAGGGCGATGTACATACCTTAGTTTGTAGTGTACGATGTCAAATCATGAAGTTTTGAAAAGATTCGAGGAGTACATAGAGAGAGGAATAAGAGGAAATAGAGGTTTAAAGAGAGAGAATGTATGTATTATAATGAAGTTGGAGTATCTAAATTGTAGTCTTTGAATTCATATCAAATCATGGGCATGGTCCATGATTGTATCGTGTGGCCATAATCTATGCTTGTTCTTATTTTTTCCTTACGTGATGGGACCATGAATGAGGTCCACATGCATGATCCTTACCTATGTTCTGATCCTTAAATATTTTTACAATTTCTAGTTAAAATAATTTTGCGGGGGGAACACGGGCTAAGATACATGAGTGTGTACTTTGGTTAGGTTTTTCTCCAGCTCTTGAATTCATGCAAATTTTATTCCTTGACTCGATTCTTGCAATTGCCTTAGAAAAGCTCAAAATTATAATGAATTGAAACACAAAAATGAATCAATATCAATTCATTTAGATGGCAACTTTAAATTGACTATTGCATCAATGAATCCAATAACCATTTTTAAATGAATTTAAATTGTTCAAATAGCAAAACATTAACTAATGTTTGAAGCTTGATATTTGAATTGACTCATAAAAAAAAATAACAAAATAAATAAAGAAACAAATAAAAAATTGAAATTGAAGTAAACCAAACTAAACTCAAGCTACCTCCTAAGGAGTACTACTACTTTACGTCATTGGCTTGACAGATGAATCCTTCCCTTTATGCCATTCCTTAGCTAATATGTATACACTTAACTAGTTAAAAAGCATGCTAATAAAGAAAATACCAAAAGAATTATAAGGAAAATTATTATGAGAATGTTAAAATAATTGAAAATTAGAGTTTCTTTACTAATATCCCAACTAGGTTACTCTTTTGGTCCGTCGATAGTAGCACCAAAAACTTGATTACGTGCTTTATGCATTAGGTAAATACACTTGGTGAAGTTATAATATAATTAAAATGAATATGAATCCGAGTGTCAATCCTACAGGAAATTGTATGTGTGAGAACCTAAGTTGCTAGCAATTTAACTTAAAATTTTCAATTATCTAACTTTACAATATAGGGATGATTATAATTAAATAGGAAAGATGAATAAGAGAAAATAATTAAAGTAAGAACAATAAAATAAACAAGAACAAAACTAAATAAACAAAACTAAAATAAAACAAGCACAAATCAATTAAAAGAAATAACACATGATCCTTAATAAATTGTTGTTGTGTACGACCTAGTCTTATATAACTATTCAATCTCAATTATTCTTTAGACTATGGAGATGTCTAATATAAATTAACCTAACTCACGTTTCCAACCTCTTTCTCATCTTGAAACCCTCTCTATTCAAATCACTTTTGAACATTGTAAGATTGCATTGAGAACTTAGATCTGGCTATTAAGTTGGTTGTCTAGGTTACCCTAATTTGAAGGAATTGATACCTAATCTCTTAGTGTACTCAATTCCTTTTAATTACACTTATCCATTTAATTGCAAGACTCGCGTTTCTACAACAAACCCATACATCAATTTAGCAACCTAGCTAAGCATTAATTGACGGCAATATAATTAGTGTAATTAGATCATTAAAGAACATAGTCATTGATAGAATAATACATTTTTACAAGAAGAACTATATTTCAATAATAGTTTACTAAGAATAATACAATGAAACAACATGATTGAAAGAAAAGAAGAAGTAAACACTTTCCAAAGGGGGCACTCCTTGAAAAGCTAAGCTTAAGAGTCTATATATAGGGAGTGAGGCTAGATTTACAAAGAGAACTTAAGAAAAATAGTAGATTTTCTTGTCATTGTATGTCCATTGATTAGGTACATGGTCGTGGAGTGTTGGCATGTACTCGTACTTTACGCAAAATCTTCAAAATTGATGAAATTGCTTGATGAATGAAACATGGCTATGGTCCCTGACCGTGGTCTTTACTGGGTCTTGTTCTTTGCTTGATTCTCGTTTGCTTCGATCCAAGATGAATACTTGTGTCCTAATTAAGTTCAAAATGTGATAAAAGCTTTCAAAACTTCATAAAATGCTCTTAGGTTCCCTGAAAACAAAAGTTAAATGGATTAAGCTCAAAATATTATAAAATTAACTAATTAACATTCAAAATAACACGAAATAAGTATATAAAATGTATGCTAAATTCTTATTATCATAACTCTCTCTCTTATTTCAGTTCTCCCTCTCTTAATATTTATTTTTAAGAAACCTTGACCTAAATTGCCTCTTTCTCTTCTTTCAATTCTCTGTCTCTCTTTTAATCCTATCTCTTTATCTCCATGAAAGTAATCCCAACAATAATATGACCAAAATATTCAAAACCAATGTCAATGTCTTTTCTCTTTCTCTTCTTTCCAATCTCCTTCTTCTCTAAAATAGGGTTTTAAAAATCAGTTGAATGATTGATCAAAAGAAAAACTTTCTTTTATAGTTTGTTTTTGTATATATTAATCTGTTGATTAATGTGCTAATTTATGTGTTTTCATGCTTCCTTGTGAGATGGAAAGAGAATCATAAAATGGAACAATCTAGTGTCCTTTTGAGAAAAGAAAAATTGGTGATTTAATTAAAATAGAGTCAAAAGGTACTTTTGGGACTACCTAGGAGTTTTAGTATAACAGGTTCTATAGGGTCATTCGATAGAGATGAAAATTATGGCAAGCAAGATTTATTCCATGGAGATGGAGATTATCAAGCATAGATATACTTTTGCTAAAACTTTCAGTAAGAATGTTGTCTCTTTTGCCATTTGTTTGCCCTTATTGTATGTTTTGTCTAAATAACTATTGTTCTTATATTTTTCTTTTATGGTTGACTGATGTAATATGCTATTTTGTATCTAATAATCAATGTTATTAGATGTAACTCAATTAAGTTATCGTGTTTGTAGGATTAATTTCTAATTTGTTTTTAATCTAATGTAATATCCTTTTTTTTAATGAAACATACAAATATCATCCATTTAATGAATTCTAATTTTTTTAATGAAATCATAATCTTTTTTATCTATAGCATTTTCTGAGCTTTCATTTTTGAATTTTTTTTTTCATAAGAATATTTTCTTCTCCTCATAATTTCAAAATTTGCTTATTGCAAAATGAATTTCTCATTCAATTTTGCATAAATGGAAATGAATTTGTAATTATTTTATAACATTAACATAACAAATGAATTCTTTTTTTTTTTTTAACTAGTAATTTTCTATGAGGACCATCTCCCAGCAGAAGTCACTTTTCATAGGAACCATGTTCCTATTAAAGGTCATTGATAAATATATATGTTAGCAATTTATACAAGTGGACTTTTTGTAGCGGGTTGGTCCCTATGAACTATTTTTCATATGGATCAGATCCTTGTATTGACTTTGGAGTGCAACTTTTTAGTAACCATTTCATTCCCTACGGAAAGTTACGGTACGAAACATTTAGCTTTTTCTGCATGTACTTTTAGTCCCTTCAATAAGCTCAATATTTTATAGTGCAACATGTGGTGGCTTATATGGCTACTACGTATCTTTTTCTTGTTTCTTTCTTTCTTTTGTTTTTTCATAGTCTAAAAGAGATCTAATTAGCTACTGAACTTCTTAAAAATATACTTCCCTCTTCAAGTTAATATGAAGTTTAATAAACATATGTTCAAAATATTTTTTTAAATTTTATCTAAATTGATCAAATTAGGAGCCTAGTTTCTACTTGTATTTGACTTTTATTAAAAATTTCAAATGGTTATAAGATAATCATTTTAAATCTGATTAAGACACAGTCTGAGGACATAATTTCCTTTTAAAGTGTATATTTATGAGATATTTTCAAATAAGCTAGCTAAACCTATGTTAGAAAAGTTAATTTTCATTAAATGTCCATTTTGTTCGAAATCTTTAATTTGGTTAAATTGCATATGTCTATTTTGACTATAGAAGTTGATTTTAACCTTAGAAAATTATTTACTCAAATCAACCTAAATGGACTACAACGGTTCACTTCTATGTTTTTTTTTTAATATTTATTTTATTTTATTTTTTGGTTTATTCTTATTTCTTATTTTTTTAGGTTTTTTCATTTTTTTTTATTTTCCATTTTTTAAATTTCTTTTGCCTTTTTCAGTTTTCAATTTTTTGGCCTTTTCTTTTTCTTTTTTCATTCTTTGGACCTTTCATGTAAAATAGGGATTCCTAAACCTAGAAGGAAGATGAAAGTATGCAAAAATGAAGTCTTTATACCATAGTTGTCAAAATCGTGATTCTACCAATTAATTCTATGAGCTTTCAATTTTAAGATATTCTTTTAAGTTAATTCGGGTATGTAATCATTTTCTTGTAGAAACTTAATTAACTTACGTTTTTAATCGAATTTATTAATTTTACATATATGATTTGAATAGGTCAATAACTTAAAAAAGAAAAAAATTAACTAGGCTTCTACTAACTCATTAACTATTAGGGTATCAAAACATTTTACCTATCTTATTCTAATTTTTCCTTCTTCCTCTCTCTCTCTTAGACGCTAATTCGATATTCATAACCTTCATTCGGGTTTTGGTTCCAATAGAAAAGTATATAAAGAAAGCTACATATTTAAGTTTATACCATTAATAATTCAAAAAGAGTTAATATTTGGTTCTCTACAATTCATTACTTTTTTCAAATAAACAAAAGGAAAGAAGAATTTAGTTTCAATTGTACTTATCCTTCTTCCATGAAAGCTAGATTACATATTATGAATTTTTTATGGAAGAAAAAAAACTCAAATTTTTCATTCTTTATTTCCATCATGTATTTCATGGATTTTTACAACTACTTTATGCATATTTATAGTTTTTTTAAAACATCATTTTACATAGGTGATAAAAATTTATATTTCTATGTTTCAATTTTACGTTTTGATTCTACAGACCTTCTAGTGATTTTAGGTAGAATTACAAGTTTAATACCCTTGGTTTATACTTAGCCTCTTGCATCCTTTGAATTGTAAACATAACATTATTAGCTTTTGCCTACTCTCTTCTCAAAACTAAAGACAGAGTTGATCTACCTTCTCCTTCTCTAACCATAATGAATCAAAGGTACACTCTACATAAGAGTTGGCTTGCTATTAAGCAACTATGTTAGCTGACAAACATTGCGATCAAGCCCTCAAGCATAATAAAATCAAACATTTACATCGTGAAACATAGCAGAAGCCAACCTCATAGCATCTTCTTTTGCCAAACCTTGAAATCTAGGTTAATATTATCATATGTACTCATACTTTACAATTTTTTTTCAATTATACACCTAAAAATTTAAGTTGTCTTAATATATATCTAATTAAAGTTTGGCATATCATTATATGCACTTCTATTATGTCAAGTTAACTTTGTTAGCTAAGTCAACATAATCATCCAATCACTATGTGACATTTGTTATTTTACTTTAAATAACCTAATCACACTTTCTTGCTTCCAAGTCAGTTGTCTCGTAAGAAATTGATGCAAATTAGGTATAGGGACTCCAACAAGTCGCGACACTCAACAGCAATAGCCGCGCAAGCTCTTCAAGATAGCTTGTAGTATGTTTTTCAAATGGGAAGTTTGAGATTCATGACATTTTTATTAGTAAAATGAAGGTTGGTCACAACACCTGGGGTTCTTATGGTGGTTTCAAAGTATGTTGGGCAACAGTCGTTGATGATATAGTCATGTGTGGCTAATGGTGTGTATGTGATGATTGTGTAGGTGTTGTGTGTGTTTAGTGTTACTTCTACTATATGGTTTAGGCTGAGAGAGATGGGAGTTAATGGGGGCTGATGTATGTCTATGCTTGTAGTAGAGAAAGAGAGTAATCAATGGAGGGGCTATTGTTGGTTGTTGCGAGAGGGAGAGAGAGTTGGGGTACTGCGTAAGAGTATGAGTCTCTTGGGTTGGTTCTGTGCATATTAGGTCATTGGTGAGTGGTGTTTGCACTCTTTGTCATAGTTTACAATGGTGGAGGGTATTGGCTACATGGAGTTATAATTGTTTGTGGTTAGAGTTGCTAAGGGTCAAGAGTTGAGGGTTAGCAAGTGGAGAGTAAGGTCGTGGTGTTGGGGCCATCTGGTTTTGCACTCTTTTGAATGTTCTTTTTGTTTTTCCTCTTCTAATTTCACTGACATAGATGGTTAAGTGTAAAATATAAAGACTGATGTGGAAATATGAATATTAATATTCCACATGTCATTCATTTATTGGCTCATACTGTCTCCTTGACTATTGGTGTTAGGAAAGTTAATGGAGGCATATATTAAAATATATAAAACATTAATCAGTTGTATATTAAGACAAGTTGAAAGTTTGAGTGTACGATTGAAAAAAATGACAAAGTTTAGGTATAGTTGATGATATTGCCCCCTCAAAATCTCTCATCTAAGGCAGCTCGCTCCTGAGGAAGAACATAACCCCCCAAAATCTCTTCACCAATGCCCTCATCCCAGAAATTTGTATCCTAACATTAATCGCCTACTTCGGATCATCCCAAATATCAACCGAAAAGTCTATACTGAGGGTATGCCAAGATTAGTTTAGCAATAGGATTATGCCAAGAACAACCCCCAAAGGAGTGCTACCATTAGAGGCTACAAGAGGAACACTCTTTCGATGGAATTTCTCATGTTCCTCTCCAACTAATACTTTCTTGCTTATTAACAACACTACAGCCTTGGGCCCTTCTATGTTCGAATCAAGTGGTATTAAGGCGTTTGCTTGATCATCTCTAAGAATAGTGTCATCATGCCCTCTCTTACTAGTTTTTTCATCAACCTCCTCCTCAATCACCATAGCCATAGCCTTAGCCATAACTGAAGAAACTTTCTAGCCATTGCCTTCTTTCCTTTGAGGTCTCCTCTATGCAGCCAATTCAGCTAGAACAGCCTTCTTACTCTTCATTAGAAGTTATTCACCTACAAAACAAAGAAACAAATTACTAAAACAACAACAAAGGACCCAATGCTCACATCGAGTCCGATGTTGAGTGTAAACTATGAGGGAACCATCTCCCTCGACAATAGATGATGATCCAAACTATAAGGCTTCCTTAATATGACAAGAACCGCAAGGAGTACCTTCTTTAAATTCACCCTTTAACATATAATTGTCCTTCTCAGCATAACCATCCTCCCTCTTAGAGGTAGGTTCCCTCTTGAAATAATGCTCTATAGTAACCTAAGCATCCAAAGGTTTACCTTTTTTATCAATCGAAGAAAAAGCTCCACAACCATCTCTTAGTTGTTCGAAAAAAAAAAACCTTAAATGTTTGAGGCCTTAATCGATTTCACCCATCAGCACCAAAATCTAATGTTAGACTCTGACCTAACTAGCATATACTTTTCCTTCCAATCATGCACAGACATATCTAACTTATTGAATAACTCTTATCCTAGTGCTACCCTTCTAAAGATCGCTTCACAAATAAATAAATAAATAAAAATAAAAATAAAAATAAAAATAAAAAATAAAAAAACATTAGCATTGTTGAGGAGATGGCCTTTGAATAAACTACGTGCATAGAGTCTCAAGCATTACCATAAGGTACTAGCTGTTTGGACTAAGTTAGTTGGATTGAGATGATGGTATGGAAAAGCTTCTCTTGAAACTCTGCAAAGGGAATTGAGAGACCATACTCAAAATGCTTTAAGTAAAGGAAAAAGAATCTCTCTTTAACAAGCGAGCTCGGTCGCACACTCGAGGAACAATTACCGATCGCCCTTAGCAAAGAGGATAGGCATACTGTCGAGGATAACTCTTAACCTTCGACTTTGAGATGACACTTAGAAGATAGTCCAATTTAGTCTCATTATCATTAGAGGAAGAATACAACAGCACTATACTACCTTTACCTTCACCATTGCTAGCATAAGCATTAGAGGGCAAATACTCAATGAACCCCCTTTTTCTACCATCCAATTTAGGGTGTAGACATTACCCCTCGAAGTCACCATGCTAAAAGTGGTTACCATTATTGGGGGGGTGGGTGGTTTGTGAAGGATAACCCTCTTACTATGCTCTTCACAATCAGTGCTCGCTGACCCCTCAGAGGAAGTACATTAAGTAAATCTACCATTGCTAACAAGATGATTGTAAACACTTAATTTTTGCACCATGTTAATTTAAAGTTCTTAAATAAATGAAAAAGGTCCCTAATTAAGAAAAATGAAAAAAAAAATGGAAAAAACTTGAAAAATAAAAAATACAAAAAATAGAAAAATGAAAAAAGAAAGAAAATATAAAAAAATAATATATAAAATTTTAGGGAAATAAGGGTCATTAGGTTTCATTATAGTGGTCTTTTAGTTTTTCATGGTTAAAGGGCTTAATTAAAAGTCAACTAAGCATATACAATTTGATAGAATTATAGTTTCTTGGTTAAAAATGGTAGTTCAACTTGCTGAGTTTAGAATATTTTAAAAATAGATAATTTAAGTTGATTGTGGCTTCAAATGACACCTTACTTGGACTTAAATTAAATATTTTATGAGCAATTCAAGTTTTAAGTATAGCCTAGCACTACACCAAACCAAACCGAACTCACAATTCTATCAAATTAGTTTATTTTTTATATTTCTACTTCACATATGTTTAGTAGACTAAAAAATTACATGTAAGGATAAATTAATTTTTTTAAGGCTCAAAAGGGTTCATTAAAATTATCTCAAGAATAAATAAATATTGTTGTTATATGACACAAGTAAAGCCATAGCTCAATTAGTCAAGGATTTAGTTAGAGTGCTGTAGATTATGAGTTTGATCTAAGGTAGAGGTTAGCCTCATATTTTTCCTCCTCAATGAACGTGCCATGTGGTGCAAATTGGTTGGTTGTTGACTTTGCTCAATGACAACCTCCATCACTGTCCCAGCTAGCGAAGCTCGAAATAGGAGGAAAAAAAAATCAACCTTACTCCTTACCTTTTTCGACCTAATTTAACTTGATTTTTTACCATTTTCCATCAAAGAAAATGAGGAATTTGTAGAACACATGGCACAGTTTAAATGTAGGCTCAAATCTCGTCTAGAAACACTTTGTCAAAGGATCAAATTGGAGCTTGAAAATGCAAAAAACTCACAAAATGTGGTTTTTCAAACTAGCAATTTTGTGCTCCAAAGGCAAGAATTGAAGCTTCCATCGCCAAAGAGAGTAAATACGTATATTCTCTATGTTCAATCATCAGTTAATTACATCATTTCCCTAAAAAATCAAGGAATGTTTGAGCATATTCTTGCTTGCTTAACAAGTACGAATTTAGCCATTAATGGCCTTTCCTTCTTCAATTCAAGCTGAAAGAATATAAATAAAGACCTCCAAAACTTATTTGGGTAGAAATCTCCACTCAAAATCACTCCAACAGGCTAAAATTCA
The DNA here is from genome assembly GCA_024138005.1 of Lumnitzera racemosa. Taxonomy (NCBI): domain Eukaryota; kingdom Viridiplantae; phylum Streptophyta; class Magnoliopsida; order Myrtales; family Combretaceae; genus Lumnitzera; species Lumnitzera racemosa. Next base: position 26,108,434 of record JAMXBC010000008.1, read on the forward strand.
AGCTTTCTCACTCTATCCTGAAGCTAGAAAGCTTCATTTTATAATTTCCAAGGCAAACGAATACCATCATTAGCTTCACTGACCTCAAAACTCCCCAAAACCATACCTCACTTGTTTTAAACAACCACCAATTGAACCCAACTATGACCTTAAATTCGTCAAACATTGCTGACCTACTCAAAACACCACCAAAACCACCTCATTTTGCAAAAATAACATCATAAATGCATTCCTCAACCTCGAAAATATAGGGAATGACTCTTATTTTGCTTTAATCCATTATCATTTAAGCTTTATCTCTACTTTCTCTTTTTAACATATTCTGAACACCACGCACCACCACCAAAACCACCACCATTTGACTTTTCATCTATGAAAACCTCACAAAAGTCCTCTTCACCACTTGAAACGACAACCATTATGCTCTAAAATAACCAATTCCAGCTGCTTCTCTCTTTCTAATGCATGTGCCATGCACATGATAGCCAAATGGAGCTCTACAGGTAACCCACTTTAACCCATGTTGACGTATTGACCCGCAAGTTGACTCAATTAACTAGGTTTATTTATTTGTTATTTTTTTTTCTTTGCATTTGTTTATTTGGTTTTAATTGTTAAGATAATTTTAAATATGTGCATGTGTAGTCCTTGAGTTTTGTAGGGTAATTACCTCTCAAGCATAAGTAAGGTCCACACATATAAAAAAAATTATAAAAAATAACAAAAATGATGGGAAATGATAAAAAAATAATGAAAAGTACCTTATCAAAATTAGAGGCATCGTGTAGTCTCTAAAGGTGTTATAGGATAACCAACATTCTTAAGACTAATGGGGCTCATGTGCTCTTCAATATTGAAAACTAAATAAAATAATTAAAAAAAACAACAAAATTACTTTAAAGAAAATAACTTTTTTCTTTCTAGGAAAATAAATTAATAAGACTTTCCCAAAAAAGAAATTGTTTTATCAATAATGTTTTTTCAAGACTTTTCCTTATTTAGAAAGAATAATGAATCCTTTTTGCTAATTTTAGAAAATTAGGTCTTTTTCTTTTAAAAAAAAAGTAAAAAAGGGTTTTATCACTTAGAAAAAGTTTTTTTTTAGAAAAAAAAATAAAAATTCAATGAACTCTTTTCCAAAAATTAGAAAATAGGAGTTTTTCAAAATTAAACATAAATTAAATTTAGGCCTTTTCTAGAACTTTTTTTTTTCAAAATTGAATAAATCGGTTAATGATTTAGACTTGACTTGTTTTAAAAATAAATTAATAATAATAAACCGCTGAAGTTTTATTAAAAGAGGAACTACGAAGGTTCGATTTTGAATAACCAATATATAAACACCTACGAGATGACCATAAAAAAGTATAAAATTTTATTTTCCCTTCCTTTCCATTGAAAATGAAAGATTTTGAAAAAAATAATAAAAAATTAAAAAGAAAAGTGAAGAAAAATTGTTTACTTTAAGTTTAAGGGATATTTTAAAAGTTAAAGCCTAATTTAATATTTTAATGTGGTAACCTTTGGGTTTACTAGGTTAGCTACTAAACCCAGTTTTAGGTTTCTTGAATTTTTTTTTAAAATATTTTCAAAACCCGAACTAGTAGCTAAATTAAAATTGATTTGCTTAATTAGTTTTAATTTACTCAATTTTTCTAGGTCTCATCAAGTGACAACTCTAGTTTTCAAAAATTAAAGGAAATAATTTTTTCTTAACTTTTATCGAGAGTTTAAATTAAATGGGCATAGGATTTAGTTTAAACCAAGTTAAGAAAAAAAAAAAAGAAAAGAGATTTCAGGCTCAATAATGACAAAGCATGGGAGATAAAAAGTTGCAAAAAGCCCTAGCTAAACACTCTAAATCAAGTAAGGTTTAAGAAAAAGAAAAGTAAGAATGTTACACAAAGTTCCACGCCTCTTTATAACCAAAAGGAGGGGGCAATTGCAGTGAAGTTATAGCACATCAAATGATTTTGTCACGTGTTTCAGCAATCTAACAGCAAAAATTGCCATGCATAGATCGAATTATCACCTTAGAGTTCCCTGCAATGAAGCCATGCACCTATGCATGGTTAACGCACACCGAACCTTCCCTGACATGTCCCATAAACAAATGCATGATGAATTGGCAGCACATTGGGGAAGTAAACAATCGACCTTCTTTTTTTTTTTTTTTTTTTGGGAATAAGTAGATCGATCTGAAACACAAAAATCAACATGATTACTGGCTATCGTCACATTTATCATTTCAAATGGCTAAAATATATATATATATATAAGGACTATCCTCAGATTTACTCTCTTCGTCGATTTATCGCCAAGAAGAGTCGAGGGGCAAGAAGGTACCAGGCAAAGAAGAAATAAGAAAAGGCTCGCCGAACAATAAAAGAAACAAAGTGAATAAAGGGAAGGTTGGCATTTCAAACTAATGTATCATAATGATTAACAATTACAACAATAACGTTGGCATTACAACCCGAAACATGACAAAAACCAAGAAAAATAAACATTTCATGAAGACAAATGATCCTTTCCAAGACTCTTGCAAACACTTGCGAATAAACCTCAACTGAAAAAGTCCTCGAAAGGCGATTGGAGAGGGCTAATCCTATAGCCATCCCTATGATCCTTGTTTCCTCATCAGTGATCGGAGTGCACTGTTGCCTTAACCATGTATTTAGGCTTCCAGCCGACGGATCAGTTGGAAGGAGTCTCCACACCATACAGATGTCCCGTACGAACCACTTCCAACCTATAAGCATAAAGGGCAACACCTCAAGGTCGCTGACTCCCACTTTGATGACACCTAGTCACCGCTCTTTTTATTCGTCAAGCTCCATAACTCAGGAAAGGATAAGGAAAGACCCAAAGGTTAGGAGGACGAGGAGTGTTTGGGTAATTCTTAGATAAGGAGGAATGCGATAATGTCACTGTTTTCTCGCGAACCACTCAAGCTGAAGGGAACCAGTGGCATCATTGTGCTCTCGCAAGATTATGTACCCCCTTCCTTGCCTAACCAATTGAACTAGCTCCCTGTTTCCCTGAACCCAGGTCAAGTTGGAGAAAGATCAAGATGGAGAAAAACTGCCAGCACAGGTGCCGACCGCCTGGACTCGCATCGAATAAGGGAAAGAGTAGCTGAGCGAGGTTGCCCTAATAAAGAAGACAATGGAGACACCACACCTCTCCAACCTCTCCTCTCCTCGGGGATACTAAGCTGCCATAAGACAATGCACACCTTTAGGGAATACTTTGCTTACTGGTTAACCTTAAAGAAGAACAACATATCGGGAAGCTAATCCCCTCACATGAAATGCGAATCCAATGCTCCTAGAGCCGAGTTTGATTTCACTGGCTCCTATGGGATGGCAATACCTTTGAAATGAAATCCAAAGCCAGACCCCTAAGGGCAACGTAAGGGAAACCCTTGCATCAACCAAGAAAACCAAGGAGGCTTGGTCTGTGACTAGGCCATTAATTCTTGCATGATGTGATCAAAGAAGAAGACTTCAAATAAAAAAGGAAACCGAGAAGAGGGAGGGGGTTAAGATGCTCAAAAAATGGTTGATTAGCAAGAGCCCTCTATTTATGAGGAGAAGCAGACATCAAAAACGTCACCCAGTATTTAAGTCCACAATATATATCTCTAATAAATCCACTTAGAAGATTTACGACTGGAATTTTGGCCTCAATCCACCGTATGCGTGGCCCAGTCAATAAGCCAAGACCTTCCCATCCATACACATAGGCCAACTGATGGAGCATAACGGCCTAACCTATCTTAATTAACCATTCTATATTGAATAACAACATCGAATCTTTGGAACGTATTGAAGTTGGTCAAACCCTACGGTCCCTTTTCAAAAAGAATCAAGTACTCCTTAAAGACCGCGCTAGATGTCACACTAGGATAATCTCGGCTTCGGCTAACGAAGCATTACCAAAAATAGAATAGACCCTTCCTATCGCCTCCTTTTGGGCTTGTCTCTAAGTTGCCCAATGCTATAGGAATGCACATTCAGTTAGCCACTCATAGTCAACCATGATAGCCTAATGAACTAAGAACGCTCTTGTGGCCTAGATTGAATAATTAACTCTTTTGGTCAGCTGGCCAATGAAGAGAGTAGAGGTAAAGTTGATAGGCCATTTGGGTCATGAGCTTACTAAGCCTATCCCAATCTACTTTAGAACTAGGCTAGGTTATCTAGGCGTCCCCGACCTTAGGCACCGAACTTGACTCATTGGCCAATGGCCAACAGAGACATGCTTAGGGAAAGGAGTAAGAATGCTTAAATATCATTTTTTTTTGTGTGTTGGTTTTGTCAAAATAGAAAATTTAGGGTTAATTTTAGTGATTGCACAGGGTTATAATTGGTTGATTTTCTTGGTGTTTTAAAGGTGTTTAGGTTGTTATATGTAAAGTGTCATTAATGAAGGAGTGTGTAGAAGCGATGGGGATTGAAGCCAAGGAGAGGGTTTTGGAGGATTGCAAACTAGCATTCAAACTCCACTAAGGCTAACATCCAGATGCTAGTCCCCTATACATAGTTCATGTGAACCTATTACCAAAAGCTGAGCTAAGGGATTACAAGGACTTGCCTGACAAGCATTAGCTTGAGGGCTCTTCAAGGATGAGGATTTTGACATTAATTAAGGTATACTACACTTCATTTGACTTGAGTGCTGAGTTATAGTCATGATAGGAACAGTTTTCGAGCTGGCAAACACCACATGTCTTTTGAGCTAAGTAGACAAGCCATCTAACCAACTAAGACATCAAAATAGCACCTAGTGAATAAGTTTCGATCTAACCTTAATTAGGCTAGCCAATTCATCCATTCCTCTTCTAACCTCACCCGAGTTGATACCTTAGTTGTTGAGTAGCTTGAGATCTTACACTCGTAGGAGTAATCAAACATATACAATTCTAGGCTTGCTAACCCTAAATTGACACATATCCTTTGGCATAACATTCTAAAAGGATTCTCCTATTTTCGTACTTTGTACTATTTTGTCATTTTTGCCCTTTTAGCATGTTTTAGGAAATCTTTATTATTCAATTACCATTTTTGTATTTTCCTTTTTGTATGTAACCTTATAGAGACCATATAAAAGCCTCATTTTTTTGCAACGTAGTAGTTAACTTTCTTCACTATTGAATACAGAAACTTTCCTTTCAGATTAACCCTTATGTTCTCTGTCTTATCTAGCTCTTATATAGCTCCTTTAGCAAGTGTTAGTGGTAAGCAACCCTGATTTCTACATTCCTATGTAATATCTAGTGTAGAGTTAGGTTGTGTGAGCTTATGATGTATCATATCCATAAGTTGCTCATTGAATTGCTATCTTTCTTTGTTTCATTTTCATTCGTTGTAGTGTAACCTCTATATGTATGACCCCCGAGATGCATCACTTTGGGCACTGGACACCAATGAGCTTAGCATCCAGACACCTTGTTGTAGGGGTGTATGATTTTTTTCTAAACTTATCTCCTTCAGGTTTTCTTATCCTATTTTCAACTATTAAATGTCTTTGACACATTTTTTATCAACTTATCTCATCAAAACAGAATCTGATAACTTCTCTTCCATGAGTAGTTTTCCTTTCTCTAATAATATTTAAGGTACATGAGAGGGGTAAGTGATTAGAATAGTTGAGAATTTACTCTAGAATGAATTTGAAGACTGAACCAATGTTAATCTTACTTATTTGTAGGTTGTAGTGAAATAACATCAGTTTGTGACGAGTCATTTGAGACAAGTACGGACACTTGCTCCTGGTTGTTTTTGTGTATGTCCTACTTATAACATGTAATTGGTGTTAATGTAAACTTAGCCTTAATAATGTTTGTTGCTTGTGCTTAGCTTCGACCTCCTTTTAGTAGGTTCTAGTTAGCTTAGTCAGGTACTTAGTGATTCTAGGTGACTCGCCTTATGGGGGTTCCGTAGCGAGAAGACCCAATTAAATTTGAGGAAGGGTCATTTGAGTATGATGTGTTTAAGAGCTAAGTTGATCACTAAGACTTATTGTAGAAGTTGTAAACAAGTGAATTCTTTGAGATATTAAAGAAGAAGGGATGAATAGAATGGCAAACACAGTAGCTTCTATGAAGCTACCCGGAGGATATGATGCACCAATGAATACAACATGACTCAGCAGTTCGCTTGATATGACCTACGATTTAATATTAAGGTCCACTTGCCACTAATCTCGAGCTATTCGGTAAGATTAGATAAGAATGTAAGAGAAAATGTCGAAAAAGGGTATTTTGTAAGAGCAACAATATTCACTAACTAAAATGTGTAAGATGATTTCGGCTATAAAAGATAAGGGAATATTTATACTAAGTTCATGGGGGCAATAAGGAAATATGTGTAATTGCAATAGAGGGTACTACAATAATATTGGCATAGTACATTAGTAAAAGGGAACAAATAGTACAAAGGAACATAATACAATGTCGAAAATAGGAATGACAGGTGGCATGCCATGATTAGGTTTTCGTTTTGGGATCTTAGGGCATTATGGCAAAGTGGAGTTGATGTTTGGGTTGCTATTGATGAGTTATGTTGGAAACTGCTGAGGTTATTGAATGATGTTGTAGTTTAGTAGGCTGGAAGAACAAAGTTCAATGAGTAGTATCATTAGACTCAGCACTCGATAAGTTGGCTTAGCACTTGGCAAGTCGGCTTCAACACTTGGTAGGTTAGCAATTGGGCAAGAGTTCAAGTAGAGTAAGGGTGTTCGAGCTAAGCCCTTAAAGAGTTCATCTATAGCTCTTCCATGTATAGGAGCTCATCTTCGGTAGGTTGACAAAAGAGAATCCTCCCAATGACAGATTGAAGGCCTTAGAGGTAAGTGCGAGTGATGAGTCCGAAGGTTAGTAATCCATTAGGGTAAGACCCATACTAATACTAGTATGTATGTATATATATATGTATATATATATAATGCATGTATAAGAGTCATGAGTTACTCTAAGTTTCAAGATACTGGAACTATGTTGTTTGATAGCTAATAAAATGATAATTAAATTGTGTTTGTTGCATTAGATATATATATATATATATATATGTTTGCTTGTGAACTCCTACTATGTGTAACATGTACATGTGCTTTTAATGCTCCTTACTGGGCATAACTCAACCTTCAGCGAATCATGGTGTTTTAGTTACAAGTATAGGTACTTTGTAGAGCACTAAATTCTATATGGAGTTAGAATTTGATTATCACTATTTTGATGAAGAGATAAGATACTACTACCTTGATGAAGGGATGGGTTTTGCTTAGTAGTTAGTTGTAATTAGTGAATTCTAATGGGAGTTTTGAATTGTTGTTGGATTTTGGATTTAATTTTGTAGATTATAGGGCTTGCTTGTGACTCCATACTAATTATTTTTTTTTTAATGTATTGTTGGAGTAAGAGACTACTAGTTAGTTTCTTGATGTTTTATAAGTTTAAATAAGTCATAGATGTTTTAAATTTGTAAAGGGTGTTTATGAGATCTTAATTGACTATATTTAATATAGTGATTTTTATGTTATTTTCTTAGAATTGTGGCTTATTTTTAAGAATATGATACTTAATTAAGTAAAATTTTGAACTTTACTTTTTGGAGCATACATGGGAAGAAATTGAAAAAATAGAATCAAATTTCACTCAATTTGAAATTAAAATGAAAAAGTTACGAAGTCTGGAAGTAATATGAGCAACGACATCATCATGTAAGCGTAAAGGAGATTTTAAGCTAAAAAAGAGTAATTAATTGAAAGTGACATGACTTGATGATGCAACTATATCCTTAATTGTATCAGTTACATAATTGAAAAAGATTCGTGAAGATTTGGTGAGATTTAAGTGACACAACCAATGGCATGATTGTGTCATTGATCGTATTGCTTGTAAGAAAATAAGAAGGTTTAGATTCAATGTAAAATGCCTTTTAAGCGTTTTTTGTTACATTTTTTCATACGAATTTTAGAAAGACTCTAAAGGTAGAAAGGCATAAGAGAGTAGTACACTTCTAGCTTCATGATTTAGGAGATTTCTTTGATTTTCATGGCTTCTACTTCAGTGTTTTTCATCATTTTGTTTCGAGATTATTCTTATGTCATGATTAAAGCTTAAATTCTTTATATCTAGGTTTTTTGGAACCTATAATGGCTACGTGACATTGAGTTTTCTTAAATCTAATGAATTTCTTAATTTCATTAATTCAATCATGTGTTCTTGATTGCATTGGATTAATATTTCTAGAGTGTTGATCTAATATGTGATGTTGTTTGAGAAAATTGAGACATTGTTTGCATGATTAGATCCATACATAATTGATGAGAATTATTACAACCATAGAGATAAGTTCTAATGTTTTTTTGGATCTTGATTATTATTTTTAAGAGAATTATTGATCTTTAATACAATCTTTAATTATGCTATTCAAAAGAGATTTTAATAGTTAATTGAAAGAGTAGGGTTAATAGACTTGAGAAAATTATTAACTTTAGTAAAGAATTTCTCCCGGCTAATGAAATTAAAGATGAAATTAAGTTATCTTTTGTAGAAGTTCCTTATTAATTCTAAGGGAAGTAAGATATAGATACGTAATTACATTCTTGAAGTTAATTTCTTAATTTGATTGCTTTCTTGTTTATTTTCTTTAAATTGAGTCTTGATTAGCTATTTAGATTAGTAATTAGTTGTAGTTTAGTTTAATTCTTGATTTCTTCCAATTGAATTTTATCGGTTAGATAATAAAGAATCAGTTAGTATCAGTACTCGTAGTCTTTGTAGGAACAATATCCATTTTTATTGAACTATACTACAAATTGATATATGTTCTTGCCTTATATTAGCGTTACAAGTGTTTTATATTTAGTAATAGGCGGTCATTTAAACCATGCTTTTGTTTGATGATAATATAAGATATATTATGAGTTGGAAGTTGCTATTCAATTGTGGTTCATAGTTAGGTGGAAGGTTACTAAATGCATTAAAGTGTTTGCTTTCGAGGCCAACACCTGGCAGGGTTGTAGCTTCCCAAGTTTTAGGGCGTTACGGCTTTTAGTGCTATCAGAGCATTAGGTTATGGATCATCAAGAAACTTAGGCTATTAATTTGTAGGGTGGTGAGAAGTAAAGAGAGTGGGTAAAGTGATAGTTAAGTTGAAACTAAATTCGAGCTTTGGTGTTAAATGGTTTATTTTATCTTATTCAAGTTATTCCTTTGATCTTGTTTAGTTGTTCGTTGTAGTTATCCTTTCTTATTTCCTAATTAATCTTTCCCTTCAGTATGTTCCTTATTTTATAGAATGCTTAGACATGGTGGTATAGCTTCCAATGCTTCTTCTCAACTTTACGCGGGGGGGGGGGGGGGGGGGGGGGGGGGGGGGAGGGGGGGGTGGTTGGGAAGGACCAAAAACCCTAACTGGGTGGTGGGTGGGACCAAAAACCTTAACTGGATTCCCTTGTCTGTCCCTACCTAAAACTAGCAAAATCCTAATGCCCTAATACTAAGGCAAAAGTAGCCTCAATAGGACTAGGGAGTACCTGCGTTGGGTGCACTACCGGCTTAATAGAATTAAAACTAGGGCTAGTGGTTTGATCATGTAATTGTTACTCAGATGCAAAACACTATGAATGCAATGATGGGCATGATGGCTTAGTAACATCATTAAATACAAAAGGAAATGTAGGTAATGCAAGCTAATGTTGAAGCCTAGCGATAAGAAGGGCGGGCTATTAGGTAGCTAAGGATGGATAGATTTCTAATGGTAGCTAAGGAATTTAATCCTAAGCCAAATGATGTAGTGGTTACTAAGGATTGGATCAGATGAACAAAAAAAGCCCCTACCATAGTTGAAGTGCTAGATGATAAGAAGATTGGCTATACTATGATCATATTGAGGGGTGATGCCTCAAAGTGGTGGGATGGTGCTCTACATACCTTGCCAAATGTGGATCAGTTGAACTAGAATAGTTTTAAATATGCTTTCTTTGACTGGTTCATTCCCAATAGTGTCAAGTAAGAAATGCAATTGGCTTATCAAACACTTCAATCGAAGATATAAAGGCTAAATTGGATAGTTTAGCATGATTTATACTTAGGGCCATTAGAGCTCATGAATTAATTTCTTTATCCATAGGCTGTAGCCAAAGATACGAGAATGAGTTGCAAGGTTTTAGCCTACAATGTACTTAGAGGCAGTGAATAAGCTAAGTGCTTCAAGTAGTTATTGAAAAGAAAACAAGATTAGTCGAGTCGCCATGTAGGCATAGTGTTGGGTAATAAGCCAATGTCAAGTTATGTTGCACCAGGTATCGAGAGAGTTGTTAAGAGGCCTGCTATTAGTATTATTATTAGGGACCCTAGAGATAGATTGTAGTCTACACCTATAACCTTGCCGTAGCTCCTCAAGTTACAACTTTAACACCTACTGTGACTTTTACATGGTGCTTTAGGCCATATGGTCTGTCGGCTTACAAGCGGACTTTAGAGGCTTGTTTTCTCTACCAGAAGACAAGACATTTGGGTAAAGATTACAAGGGGTCACAATTCTCCGTTAAGGTTTTTGCTTTAAATACGGTTAGAGGGGTAATAGAGTTGTTGACTTAGAGATAGAGATGCAGTTACTTAGGTTATAAAGGCCCTGGTTGCTAGACCCGCTCTAACTCTTAAAGCCAAATGACCTTAGCATATGGGACCTTACCAGAAAGCCCTAGTGAGAGTGTTTGCTCTTCGGTATTAAGAGACTACCTCAAACATAGACACCTTGGTCGATATGCTCTCTATCTATAATCATAAAGTTTATGTATTATTTAATATGGGTGCATCCTATTCTTTTGTGGTTGATTCTTGTGTGAAATTGTATGGCTTGTCTACTATGACTTTGATTTTTGAATTATTTGTGAATTCACCTTTGGGAAGTAAAGCGGTTTTAAACCGAGTGTATCGAAATGTAGAGGTAGTTATTGAAGGGAGAATCTTACTAGTTGACTTACTGGTGTTTAGGCTATCTAATTTTGATGTGATTCTGGGCATAGATTGGCTATCATAACACTATACCGCCATTGATTAACATAACATAGTAGTTTCATTTGCAAAACCTTTTAGTTGTCAAATAAAGATGTGAAAACCAACTTAGTGTCTCTCTTATGAGTTGCGAGAAAAGCCAACAATAGCTACTTTGGTAATTAAACCGAGTAAATGTAAGTTGAATTTAGGGTAAGTACTAGTAGTTGAATAGTTTCTTAATGTATTTCTAAAAGATTTACTAGGTTTGCTACCTAATAGGGAGATCTAATTCAAACTAGAAGTAGTACCAAGAAGGACACCTATGTTGAAGTCAACATATAGAATAAAACCTACAGAGTTGGTGGAATTAGAGAACAAGTAACAAGAGTTGCAGGATAAGGGGTTTATTAGGCTTAGTTCATCACCTTGGGAAGTTGCGGTTCTTTTTTAAAGGAAAAAGATGGTAATTTTCACATGTGCATTGATTATAGAGATCTGAACCATGTAACAGTAAGGAATAAGTATCCATTCCCAAGGATTGATGATCTCTTTGATTAGTTGTAAGGTGCTTTAGTCTTTTCTAAAGTCGATCTGCATTCTGGGTATTGTGGGTTGAAGGTTAAATTAGATGATGCTGAAAAGATGGCCTTTAGAACTAGGTATGATTTGTATGAATTCTTAATGATGTTGTTTGGCCTCACCAATGCAACGGTTGCATTTATGGACCTCATTAGCAAAGTGGTTTGAGAGTATTTGGATAGATTAGTTGTATTCTTTATGGATGACATACTTGTGTACTCTAAAAGTCACGAGGAGCATATTGAGCATCTAAGAATTGTATTGAGTAAGTAGAAGGAAAGAAGGTTGTACACCAAGTTTAGTAAATGTGATTTCTAGCTTAAGCAGGTGTCATTTCTTGTATACATTGTGAAAAAGGATAGCATTATAGTGGATCGTGCAAAGATAAAAGTTGATGGAAATCGAGCTACTAGCCCTTTAACCTGCAGCTGAGCTCTAGGACTGAAAGGCTTGACGAGACGAATTCTTCTACTCCAGTCGACTCCTACTGTAGCCGAGTACTTCCTTGCTGAGTCACTTCTTAAGCCATGCCGAATGACTACCAATCTCTCGTAGATAGATTACAGAGAAACGGATGGCCAAGACAACATCCAATCCTCCCTCACACCTAACCACTTACTTGGCATTACCCTTACTGCCATGCTGAAAGAGAGACCCTAAACTACATAAGCCATCCCTATTTGGATAAGCTAGCTGGCCATAGTATTTTATCCTTATCTTTTAATGACCTCACCAATACAGCATCCCTATGTATACAGAACCATGTGTAAAATCCACCCCACTAATTATTCATTTTATGAATATTTATTTTTACCCTTTTGTATTGTTATACATTACTACTTTAGGGTAACACCCATTTTGTCTTTTCCCTTTTAGGCAAGTTGCCTTAAATTCTTAAGTATAAATATCTTTTGTATTTGTAAGCCATAGACGGATAGATTATCATTGATACACTTGAGTATTTTCCTTCCTAATGTAGATACTTTGTTGTTTTACGCTTGGCATTACACTTATCCTTTTCCTTAAGCAAGGTTAGGTGTCAAGTAACCTCACTGGACTAATTTGTGCGTCATAATGAATTATGTCATGAGTCCTTGAAAGTTTCATTAGTGCATCATATTTTTAGAGCTGTTCGTGGGTTTTGCTTAGTTTTCATTTGTCACTATTCTTTCGCGCATTTTCCTCATTACTCCTTTCAAGCTTTCTATAAGCTTGGACTCGTTTAGTGACCGACCTTGTCAATTTTGTTCATGGTTAGTACCATCTTGGTATTAAAGCGAAGGTTTTGTTGGAGTTGACATGTGTTTGAAGTTCTATTACACTTCGTTTTGTATGTGTGAAACAAAGTAAGTTACTATGTTCATTTGAGAATTGTGTTGTTAATTATTAATTTCTTGAAGTGTTTGTTTGAGCTTTGAATTTGTGAGGAAAAATGATTGACCCGAGTATGAATGTCGGTATTAGTGATGACAATGGAGTTGTCCACCATGGATGATAGTCTTAGAGAACTCTTAGAAGTATTGATAAGAGACTTGATGAGGTAGCTAACCTTTTGGTGGATTTAACTTGAGTTGTTCATGCTTTATCTTATTGACTCACTAAGGCTGTACAAAACATCCCACATGTTGCTTAACCTGCTAGAGGTTAGAACCCAACTTAACTAGCTTAAGGTATAAAAGTAGGCGAACGAGTGAGGAGAATGATTGATTTGGCAAAAATGGGAGACGATGAAGAAAAGGAATATTTGGAAGAAGAGAGTGTACAAAAACCAAGAGCATCTAATCATGTGAAGCTTTAGATCCCAAGTTTCAATAAATCTAGGAATGTTGATAAATATCTGGAATAGGAAGAGAAGGTGGAGAGTGTGTTTGATTACTATTAGTAAGAGGATTACGAGAAAGTGAAAATTGCTGTTGTTGAGTTCTCCAGATATGCCGCCATGTGGTGGAAGAACTTCTAATCGATAAGAAGACGGGGGGTCTACCAAAAAATTAACACTTGGCTCGAGATGAAGAGAATGCTCAGAAACAGGTTCATGCTGGAAACTTATCTTCAAGATACCTTCACTCAGTTGTAGGAGCTGAGACAAGGAGGCCAAGATATTGATGAGTATGTTCAAGAGTTTCAAATGCTCATGGTCCGTTGCGAGGTAGAGGAACCACAAACTCGAACTGTGTTAAGATTTATTATTGGACTGAGAGGTGATATTGGGGACATTATAGAACTTCGATGATTCACTACAATGGATAAAGCTATTAGGATCGCTCAATAAGTGGAGAGGTAGAGATAAGGCCAAGTACTGACCAGTACGCCGACTAGTTGACCCATATAAGGAAGTGGCTGAACTTTGCCGAGTATCAAGCTGAGTAAAAAAGTCGATCTGACAATGAAGTATTGACCCGAACTTATGAGATTAGTCAAGGGTTTGGAAGGAAGGTGAGCTAAATCAAATTTTTCAAGTGCTAAAGGTTCAAACATGTGGCTACTCGATGTCTGAACCGAAGAACAATGGTCATTAAGGGAGATGTTCTGAAACTAGAAGTAGAAAGTACGAATGAGGAACCCAAAGATGAGGAGGTTTCTACTGAGAATGAGCTTATTGAAGAGGACGTATTTGTTAAGAACTTAGATCAATTACTCATGGTTGTCCAACGCACTATGAATGTAGAACCATTATGAGAGGAGGAGCAAAGAGAGAATTTATTTCATACTACCTGCAAGGTGAATGATCAAGCTGCACCAATGTGGCATCAGCTGATCTTATTTCAAAACTAAAATTGCCGAATATTGTGCATTTGGAGCTGTACAAGTTGTACTGGTTTAGTGAAAAAGGACCATTACATGTCACTCGACGAATAATATTATTGATCACTATTGGGAACTACTTTGACCAGATTCTCTATGATGTATTACCCATGTGTACTTCTTACATGTTGTTAGGTAAACCATAGTTGTTTGATAGGAGAGTCATTCGTAATGGCTACAGGAATACATATATGTTCGAGAAGAATGATCAAAAGATCACACTAAACCTGATACCGTTAAGAGAAGTTCATAAATTGTAGACATAAATTGCTTACGGATCGAAGAAGGCTATAGTAATGAGTAGAGCCAAGTTTTGAGAGGTCATCAAAGCAGACGACTCGACCTTTATGTTAGTCAGGTGACTTTTAAAAATAAAGGAGTGGGGTGAACTATTCCAGGAAATTAAAGAGTTGTTGGATGAGTATGTTGACCTGTTCTCGGAACAATTACCTAAAGGATTGCCTTTGACCTAAAGCATAGAGCGCTACATTGACTTCGCACTTGGTGCCGTATTGCTGAATAATCTTACCTATTGGATGAATCTCGAAGAAGTATTTGAGCTCTAATGCCAAGTCAATAAGTTGCTCGAGAGAGGATATGTTAGAGAAAGTCTTAGCCTTTCTGCTATGCCAGCGCTCTTGGTACTGAAAAAGGATGGAACTTGGCGGATATATGTAGACAGTCGAGCTGTAAACAAGATCATGATCAAATACAGGTATCCAATCCTAAGGCTCAAAAACATGTTAGATGAACTGAGTGGAGCCAAGATTTTTAGTAAAGTTGACCTTAAATTTGGCTACCACCAAATCTGCATGAGGTTAGGAGATGAGTGGAAGATTATGTTTAAGACTCGACATGAACTTTATAAATGGATGGTCATGCCCTTCGACTTTTGAATACCCCTAGTACTTTCATGAGACTAATGAACCATGTACTGAGATATCTCATAGGGATATATGTTATGGTGTACTTTGACGACATCTTAGTATACAGTACCAATATGCCGAGTCATTATGAACATCTCAGAGTAGTCTTAAATATCCTCTATGTCAAGAGACTATTTGGCAACCTAAAGAAATGTTGCTTTTGCTAGGAGGAAATGGTATTCTTCGGTTATATAGTTAGTGGAGGAGGCTTGCAAGTTGATGATGAGAAGATTTGAGTAATTGTCGAGTGGCTAACTTCTACTGCTTGTGTAGACATAAGAAGTTTCCATGGACTAGCTTCATTTTATAGGCGGTTGATCAGGATTTTCAGTACCCTCGTTGTGCTACTCACCAAGTTAGCAAAGAAGAACACTGACTTTGGATGGAGAGAAAGAGAGGAGAGGAGTTTTGCTAACATAAAAGAAAGATTGACCTCCGCCCCAATGTTAGTGTTACCTAACTTTGACAAAATTTTTGAGTTGGAATGTGATGCATCAGGTATTGGAATAGACGTTGTCCTAATGCAGGAAGGCCAACCAATTTCCTTTCACAATAAGAAGCTCTAAGGACCCTAGTTAAATTACTTCGTGTATGACAAAGAACTTTTAGCATTGATCTAAGTACTGCAAGTATAGTAGTACTATTTACTACCAAGAGAATTTGTCATATATATTGACAATGAATTGCTAAGGTACCTCTGAAGTTAGACCAAGTTGTCGAAGTGGCAAGCGAGATGGGTTAAATTCCTTGAAGGATTCAATTTTGTAATAAAATACAAGTAATGAAAGAGTAACGTAGCTGCAGATGCTCTTTTGAGAAGGCATGCACTTTTATCTGAATTATAGACCCGGTTGTTTAGGTTCGCAAGTGTTAAAGAGTAGTACTCTGAGGATCTACACTTTGGACCTATACTCACATGATGTATTAATGGAAGAACAGTAGACGAGTACTATGTGGAGAATGGCTATTTGTTTTGAAATGGGAAACTATGCATGTTAACTTGTTTCTTAAGGGAGTTATTGATTAAGGAGGCTCATAGTAGAGGACTCTTCGGACATTTTAGAGAAAGAAGGACTTGTGAACTGTTAAATGGTCGATTCTTTTAGTTGAGAATGAGGAGAGATGTGTACTGAGTTGTCGAAAGCTTTACCATGTGCAAGAAGGCTAAGTGTCTGGTCGAGCAAGGGAAAGTAATGGCCCCACCTATTCTAATGAAGTTGTGTACTAAATTAAGTATAGACTTTGTTCTCAGATTGCTATAAACTACTCGAGGCAAAGATTCTGTAATGGTTGTTGTGGATAATTTTAGTAAGATGGCACACTTCATGCTTTGCACCAAGAGTAATGACACTTTGGCTATTACTTCTCTTTTCTTACAGGAGAGTATGCCGATACATGGTGTACTAAGAACTGTAGTCTTTGATAGAGACCTAAAGTTCTTGAGCTATTTTTGGGAAAACCTTATGGTGTCGGCTAGGGACCAAATTACTCTTCAGTACCTCATGTCATCCTCAAATTGACGACTAAATAAAGGTGGTTAATCACACTTTGGGATCACTACTCTGAGTTACAGTAGGCAAGAACTTAGCTGATTGGGACGTTTGCTTACCAGTGGTTGAGTTTGCCTATAACCAAATAGTATATGACACTACTAAGCAGACTCCCTTTGAGATGGTCTATGGATTCAATCCCGAGTTGCCCCTTGACCACGCTCCTATACCAATACCCATGCAAGAGGATTCTAATGCTTTGGCCAGAGTACAATCCGTTCAGTATATATACGACAAGGTCACTCGACACATTAACTAATCTGCTAGAAGAATGTAAGAGAAGACCAAGGGTAAGATGGCTAAGCAATTCTAGTCAAGAGACTTGGTATGGTTGCACCTCAGTAAGGAACGATTCCTAGGTAAGAGAAAGAATAAATTATCCACACGGGCTAAAGGACTCTTCAGAATCCTTTGGAACATCAATGACAACGCTTACAGGTTGGAGCTGCCAGAGGATTATGGGGTTTCTAATACATTCAATATTACTAACCTCAGTTCATATCACCTTGATGGAGAACTAACAAAAGACTATCTGGATTTGATCCCAAATCCAAATCAACCCGAAGGGAATTATGGGAATTAATCTACCGATCCTTTAACTCGCAATTAAGCCCAAAGATTGGAAGGCTTGATGAAACGAATTCTTTTACTCTAGCTGACTCCTATCAAGGTTGAGTACTTCCTTGCCGAGTTACTCCTTAAGCCATACCAAATGACTGCCAATCTCTCGCAGATAGAATGCCAAGAAATGGATGGCCAAGATAACATCCAATCCTCCTTCATGCCTGACCATTTACTCGGCATCACCCTTGCTACCATGCCAAGGAGAGAACGTGAACTACATAAGCCATCCTTGCTTGAACAAGTCAATTAGCCATACTGTTTTGTCCGCATCTTCTAATGACCTCATCAATATAGCATCCTTACGTGTACGAAACCACGTGTAGAATCCACCCCACTAATTATTGCTTTTGTGAATATTCATTTTTACCCTTTTGTACATTACTACTTTAAGGTAATACCCATTTTGTCTTTTCCCTTTTAGGCAAGTTGCCCTAAATTCTTAGGTATAAATACCCTTTGTATTTGTAAGCTGTAGATAGATGGATTATCATTAATACACTTGAGTATTTTCCTTCTTGGTGTAGACACTTTGTTGTTTTATACTTGGCATCACTCTTATCCTTTCCCTTAAGCATAGTTAGGTGATGAGTAACCTCACTAGACCAACTTGTGCGTTATATTGAATTGTGCCGTGAGTCTTCAAAAGCTCCAGTGATATGTTATATCCTCTAAAGTTGTTCGTAAGTTTTGCTTATTTTTCATTTGTCAATGTTCTTTTACACATTTTCTTCATTACTCCTTTCAAGATTTCTACAAACTTGGACCTATCCAATGACCGGCCTTATCAGTTCTTGGTCACGGTTCGTACCAAAAGTAGTAGTTGACTGGTTGAGATCTAGTATAGTATCAGAAGTTTCTTAAGTTTAGACGGATATTAGAAAGTTTATAGAAGGCTTCTCCAAATAACAACCTCGTTGACTTTGAAAAGGGTTAAGTTTGAGTAGACTGACAATTGTGAAGAGAGCCTCGAGTAATTGAAGTACAAACTTGTGACTGTATCGAGTTTGGCTTTGCTTCGTAGTAGGGAGGAATTTGTGATATATAGTAATGCATCCATTCAAGTTTTGGAGCGTATCCTTATGTAGGATGGCAAAGTAGTTACTTATGCATACCGTTAGCTAAAGCCATATGAAAAGAATTACCCTAATTACAATTTGGACTTAACGGATGCGGTGCATGCATTAGAGTTATGGTGGCAATATTTAGTAGGTGAGGAGTGTAAGGTGTATACAAATTATAAAAGCATCAAGTACTTCTTCACTCAAAAAGATGTGAATATGAGGCAAAGGTACTGACTAGAGTTAATGAAAGACTATAACTTGGACATCCAATACCACCTGAGGAAGGAACATGGAGGTTAATGCTTTAAGCAGGAAGCAAGGAAATGTAGCTAGCTTAATTACTTTATAGTGATCACTTTCCGTCCTTTTGATCGGGACACCAGGTTTGTGAGTAAATTTTAAAGAAGTCTACATAAGGCAACGGCTACAAAGTTATGTTTTAGTACCGCTTTCCATCCTTAGATTAATGGGTAGTTAGAATGCACGACTCAAAATTTGGAAGCTTATTAAGGGCTTATGTACTTCATTTTAGGGGTAAGTAGGATTAACATCTACTATTAGTAGAGTTTGCCTACAACAACAGTTACTAAGCAACTATTTAGATAGCCTCGTATGAAGCGTTCTATGAACGGAAGTGTTGATCACCTATCTACCGGGATGAGATTGGTTAAAAGTAGTTAACAAAACTAGCTATGGTATAGGAAGTAATAGACAAAGTCACATTGATTGGGCAAAAAATGCAATTTGCACAAAGTCATAAAAAAGCTATGTTAATAAGCAACGCTGCCCATAAGAGTTCCAAGTAGGGGATGAGGTGTTGTTGAGAGTGTCTCCGATAAAGGGTATTGTCAGATTTGGATTGAGAGAAAAATTGAGTCCCAAATATGATGGCTCCTTCAAAATCTAAAGGAGAATTGAGAAAGTGGCTTACAGGTTAGACCTTTCTCTAAGGCTTAAGCATATAGATGATGTGTTCTACGTATCCATGTTAAGGAAATATAAGAAACCTAACCCAGAGCAAGAGGAAAAAGTGTGCAGGTGGTGGACTTGGAACACTTAATGTTACTACCGGATATGTTAGTAGAAGAACAATCGGTAAAGATTGTAGATACTAAAGCTCAGAAGCTGAGGAGGAGAAGTATACCTTATATCAAAGTTCAATAGTCAAATAAGTCTAAAAGAGAGACGATTGGGGTACTAGAGGAGGAAATTGGAAAGAAGTATCCAAAGCCATTTCAGAATCAAGGTAAGTAACTTTCAAGAATGCAAGTTTTGTTAAGGGGGGAGAGCTGTAAAGCTTAGAAAAATAAACCCAAAGATAAAATAAAAATAAAATAAAGTCATAAGTGGGGGCTTGGAATAGCACATAATTGGCTAATGCCAATAAGGGCATTTTAGTTAATGAAATGTTTAGAAACCCTTAATCCTAATAGCCTATTTAATCCTTCGCTTAGTCTAATAAGAAACCTTTCACCGTCTTTGTTTTTGGGACAGCAAAATTTGGACATGTGACTCTTGGGTGCCAAAAAACACAAGAAGAGGTCAAATCCCTTATAAGAACATGATTATAAGGTATGTTGACCATATTTGATGTTGCAAGAATTTGTTTTTCTATGGAAAGGGGTAAAAAACCTCATTTGGTTCATGTATTGCAACAATGTGAAGCTAATGAATCAAGTCTTAGGTGTAAATCTCTTGGAGGAGAAGAAATGAGTAAGCATCCTTAAATCTCTTATTTTTGTATTGGTTTTGTAAAAATAGAAATGTTAGGGTTGATTTTGATGGTTGAAAGGGGCTGCAATTCGTTGAATTTTTTGGCATTTGAGGGGTGTTTGGGTTGTTATCTGCGAAGTTTCATTGGTAGAGGAGTATGTAGAAATGGTGTTTGGTGGCGAGGATTGAAGTTGGGGAAAGGGTTGTGGAGGATCACAAATTGCAATCTACAGATCGTAGTTGACATCTGGACATTAGTCCCCTATACTCACCTCGTGTGAGTTTTCTTTAGGCATCTAGACACCAGTGACCTTAGCATCAGGACACCATATTACAAGGGTGTACAGTTTGTTCCAAACTTGTTTCATTCCAAACTTGTTTCCTTTAAGTTTTCCTGCCCTATTTTCAACTATTATTGATACATTTTCTATCAACTTTTCTCATCAAAACAAAATCCGATAGCTTCCCTTCTTTACGTAGTTTTCCTATCTCTAATAATATTTATGGTAGAAGAGTGGAGTAAGTGACTAGAATAGTTGAGAATTCACTCTAGGATGAATTTAAAGGCTAAACTAATGTTAATCTTACTTATTTGTTAGGTTGTAGCAAAATAACATTAGTTTGTGATGAGTCATTTGAGATAAGTATTGACACTTGCTCATTAGTTGTTTTTGTGTAGGTCGTACATATAACATATAACCAATATTAATGTAAACTTAGCCTTAATAATGTTTGTTATATGTGCTTGGTTTTAACCTCTTTTTGGTAGAGTCTAATTAGATAAGTGAAGCATTTAGTGATTGGAGGTGACTTACCATATGGGGGTTCAGTATTGAGAAGACCTAATTAGATTTTATGAAGGATTACTTGAGTATTGTGTGGAACCTATACTAATGCTAGTATATATATATATATGAGTCATAAGTTACTTAAAGTTTTAGGACGTTGGAATTGTGTTGTCTACTAGCTAAGAAAAGATAATTATATATATTTATTTGCATGTGAATTCCTCCTATGTGTGACATTTGCATGTACTTTTAGTGTTTCGTACTAGACATAACTTACCCTTCGGGGACTTATGTGCAGGTGCAAGTGCAGGTACAGGTACTATGGAGACTAATGAATTCTATGAGGAGTTAGACTTTGATAATCACTATTTTGATGAGGAGACAAAATATCACAACTTTGATGACATGATGGGTTTCGCTTAGTAGTTGGATTGCAATTATTGGATTCTAATGGGAGTTTTGAATTGTTGTAGTCATTTACACCATACTTTGTTTTTATGACGATGTCACATATATTGTGAGTTGGAAGTTGCTATTCAATTATAGTTTATAGATAGGTGGTAGGTTATTAAATGCCTTAGCATATCAGTTTCTAAGGCTAACACATGGTAAGTTTGTGACTTTTTGGATTTAGGAGCGTTACCTAAGGCATTGTGACCTAGCACCGCAATCAAATATAACCCTCTTTCTAGGCCATACAACGCCATAATGCATTAAATGTATATGCTTGTATGGTGCCTTCAAAGTATTAGATCTATGGGATTAACGCAAGACTTAAAAAAGTCGCATGGTCATAACTATATGAAAAGGAATAACCAACACTAAATACTAAGAGTTTGAGATGGGGTGTCTGGGTCATTTACTTTCCTATTTAATTTCCCCTTCTTTATATGCAAACCTACCTCCCTTTGGTAAGGTCAATTTACAAATCTTAATTTTCTCTAGTTGCTCCTTTATCCTCTAAAACTAATTTAAATATTAGAACAATCTTATTGGAGTAACCTCCAGTATCCATGTACCCATTTAGACATATGTTGATTGTGTAGACCAACCCCAAGACTCTGAAGTCCTATATGCTTGTCCATCAATCCTAGAAGGCTCAAAACTCTCCATCGGGAAAGATCTAGTAACGACAACCCTCGTTTTTTTAAAATTACTTACAGAGGCTTTTTAAGCATAAAGTAAGATATTTTGGGAAACCAGTATATAATGCATAAGGCCGATCCACGTTTAGAATTACAAGACAAGTGCTGTCGTTCTGGAGAAGCGGATCAAATGATGAAGCAGTGCTAGCAACTTAAGGGCACTAGCTGCTATAACTATGGCAAGTTCGGCCACGCAGCAGGCAATCGTCGCCCCAGGCAGCCCCGTTATCAGCTTTCCTGGACGGGCTCTAAACCCACCGAATGGAGGAACTCATCCACCTACATCCACAAAATAAATCTGGAAAGGCAGCAAACTGAAATTGGTGGGGGAAATTTTCAACAAAGTGGCTGGGTAGAAGTTCATGATCTCCTATCACCTTATTCCCATCGATTTACAAAGGAAAAGAAAAAAAAATAAAAGGAAAAAAAGAAAAAGAAACTAATACATAGACAAGGCTGTTATTTCATCAATGAAATTCGGGCACCAATAGCCTCGATTTTTCTAAGAAAAGATAACTATAAAATGAGGAAGCCACTGGCATGGCAAGCCCTGAAACTAGAACTACTGATCCTTGATTGCAGCCTTCTATTTGATGTCTGGATTAACATCCCATGGCAGAAATCTAAGCTGAATACAAACTAGATTGGCACGTTGCTATTTCGATGTTTGGTTCGATTTCTAATTACCCAAGAAAGCTGCACTTCTATTCAATCGTATTGCCAATTTATCCATTTCAGAAGCTGCATGTTTTCTGTCTTCTTAGTTTGCTGCTTGCGGTGCCAAAGGGCCAACAGCTCAATGAAAATTTGTCATCTGGATTCCTGCATAACATGGCAAAAGACATGCTTAGTTGATTTTAATCGCGAATCATTCATAAAGTTTAGTTAACTGTATTTTCACAAACAATTCTTCTGCTCTCTCGTAGAAATAGACATTACACAAAGTTAGAAACCACTAAAATTTTCATATCACAGTTTAAGGTTCTTCGCAGTTCATAAATTTACAGCCGATGTTAACTTGCGCAAGATGATGACGTCATGTGGATGCCTCCTACAACTACATGAAAGAAAACATTATATTTCTAGTAATTTTCACCTGCTTGTACAGCTGTTGCTCTTTCTAGTCCTCTTAGTATCACACCACATCTTCTTACTTTGATCCCAGGCTGGAACAGGGAAATTTTTCTTCCATGTTTCTTTTTCTGCATACTTCTCGCGAGACAGCTCAACAGATGGCCTCGGCGAAACCTTGGACCGATTACCTTGCTTCGGTTGTTTCTTTGATGCCAAAAAAGCAGGAAAAAACATCTTTAGCCTCAGTGTTTCACTCTCCAAGCTGCTTGTTCGGGGCATTTGACCCGGTCTAATTCCCTTCGTCGGTTTCTTCCTTTTCTGCTTTGCTTCGTTTTGGTGACTAGACTCCTCAATCACAGGGTGCTCTTGTGTCCCCTGTTGTGTCCTCTCATGCTCATCTACGATGTCTTTAAGAGAGAGTTCGTAGAATGAATCCGGCATATCTTTGATCATCTCCATTAATTCCTTTCTCCCCTGTTCGATCACCCGGGTTCGGGATCTGGGGGAGAGGTTGCTGTAGTGGTGATCGTAAGGAAGCAGTGGAGAAGAGTCTTCGCTGGCATTTGCATCCTGGACATGCCTATCACCAATGGGCACTGAATCTGTGCCAAATACAACGCCATCTAACGTATTTTCTTGACCTAGTGTAAAGTTCCCTTGAAAATTGATCGAACCATCATCCTTGCAATCGTATCTAACACCATTTTCACCCCAAAAATCGAATTCCTGATCCAGATTTTTGTGGCGATTTCTAGATAAATCCATGGTAGGGTTGGTAACCAATAAAGGGTCACACGAATCAGTCCGTTTAAGCTCGATCATAGCTTTTACTAGAGAATTTGGGTTAAAGACGGTGAAAGCAGGAGTATGGTAGGTAGGTAAAATATATCAATTGAGTCTTAGTTAGAAAATGAAAAATTTACGAGCCTCCTGTCTTATACGAAATGAGAACCATGTGTAATGTGTTTGATCACAATGAGTTTTGACTAGTAACTCAATTGAGTAATTGCCGTACCTTATGGGAAGTCCAGCGAGGTGATGCATTTCCTCTCATTTTTCTCCGTTTGTCTCATTCATCGTTTACTTGTTATTGAATTGAAAGACGACTTGCTTGTCTGGTGGAGCTATCAAATGTGCGTGCGATGGCGCGTAATGATACTTTTTTGTTCCTTTTACAGGTCAACATTGTCATAAAGGTAAAATATTAAGAAGAAAAATGTAAATTGAAAATCTAGCTTGTGCTTACCATACACGTTTTAGGCCATTTTATCTAGAAATCGAATGCTTTAATCTAAATCTTAAAGAGAGGGTATTTTGGATATTATCTTATTATTTTATTCTTGAATAAAACCATTAAAACAGTAGATGCACCACTTTGATAAAACCATATTATAATATAGAAAGAGGATTCCAAACCTAGCCTATTTAATTTGAGAATATTATTTATGTACTAGATAAAATGACCTTGGTGAAAATATGGTATTCAAGCGTTCAAATTTTCAAATTTGGGAAAGCTAAGTACACGAAGAAATCCCAAGGATGTATGTGCTATTTTCCAAAGAAAAAACCAAACAAGTTGGTAAAGAAAAAATTGTTAAAAACTACGCAAATCCTTTTTCAATTTCCCATAAAATATTTAAAATAAATTGAAATATAATTAATTCCCCCTTTTGTTATATTAATTAACACCATATTATGTCGCGCTAAATCTATCTTATGATTTGTCTGATCTTGGTTTTAATCTAGTCGTCACAAGATTATTGGAATAGTGTAATATAGCTCTTATGGTGCAACCAACAGCATCCTATCATGTCTAGTAGTATAAGTTGTGAATAGTGCTAGTTAACAATTAGGAAAAAAAAAAAAAAGCATGTCTGCAATGTTCATAAAAAAATCATATATGTATAGTATATTAGATAGTAAGTGCTAGTAGTGTAGAATAGGTGTGTATGCAAGAAACTGAGTGTATGTGCAATAAGAATAGTGATTAACACGAACCGTGTGTGTGTAAGTGTATTGCTAGTGAGGACCAAATACAGTGAATGATAAGTGAAGGATACAAAGTGCTTGATTTAGTTTCATTTGATCTTGTTGTTTCATTGTTCCATTACGTTGTTTGTATTCAGTAACGTTCCAACAGTAGTATCAAAGCCACTATTGAAAGATCCATCATGCTAATGTGAAGCAATAACAGATATTGTCAAGGTGCAATGGCTAATACGTCGGGGAACTTTACAGCATCCTTGCCAGTCTTGGATGGAAAGAATTACGAGAAATGGAGCATACAAATGAAGATCATATTTAGGTTCCGAGAGGTTCAAGAAATAATCACATGTAGAGTCCAAGAACTAGTTGAAAATCCATCTAATGCCTAGTGAACAACGCATCAAGAAGCAGTGAAGAAAGATTGCAAAGCCTTGTTCTATATATAACAGTGCGTTGATCCAACAAATTTCGAAAAGATTACATTTGCAACATCTACAAAAGAAGATTGGGATACGTTGGAAAAATATTATAAAGGGGGTAAAAAATTAAAGAAAGTAAGATTACAAACCTTGAGAAGACAATATGAGTTACTTCAAATGTAGGATAAGGACAGTGTAGGAGAATTCTGTTCAAAAGTGATGGCCTTATCTAACCACATGAAGTTAAACAAAGAGACGATAACACAAGTTACGTAAGTGGAGAAAATATTGTGATCATTGTCTCCTAATTTTGATTATGTGGTGGTAACCATAGATGAATAGAAGGACTTGAACACCTTCATGCTAGATGAGTTGCAAAGTTCACTTAAAGCACATGAACAGTGAATGAATGAAAGGATAAGTGAAAGAGGGGTTGAATAAGTGCTGTAAGCTCAAGTAAAGAGGTCTACAAATGAAAGCTATATAGGAAGAAGAGCGAATTACAAAGGTCGGAGCAGAGGTAGAAAAAGGAATGGATCTTGGAATGGGACATATCAAACCAAAAATCAAGATACAATTCAAGAATCAGCCTGTTCTAAAGTAACTCCAAGAAGAGGAAGAGTGCGTGGAAGAGGATCAAAGAAGAGATTTGACAAGAGAACCATTAAATGTTATAATTGTTAAAGATTTGGGCATTTTGCTGATGAATGTAAGAATTCTAAGGGTAGTGTCTTAAAGAATTAATTAGAAACAGTTGGGTTTGCTCAAGAAAATGGTTACAACTTTGAGACAATTCTTATGATGGTCACCACTCCATCAGAAAATTTAACTGCAAATTCCTAATATTTGGATACTGGATGTTCAAACCACATGATAAGTAATAAGGATTGGTTTATTAACCTAGATGAAAATGTAAAGATTAATGTCATATTTGCAAATGACAAGAAGGTAAGGGTTGAGGGATTAGGAAAAATTTTGATTCACCAAAAGAATGGAAAGTTATTGCACATTTCTAATGTGTTGTATGTTCTACGAATGAACAACTTGTTGAGTGTGGGATAGTTACTTGAGAAAGGGTACACCATGAATCTCAAGGATCAACAATTAGTGTTATTTGACAAATAGGAAATATTTGTGTTAAAGACTCCACTATTTAAGAATCATACATTTAAGATAGATATACATCTAGGTGAGTACATGAATTGTATTGCAGCAGTACAAGATGGTAGTTGGATCTGGCATCTACATCTCGAACATTTGAATTTTCAGAGTCTAGTTATTTGAGTGAGTCCAAATTAATGGATGGTCTTCCTGCCATTCAAATGTAAAGTAAAGTATGTGGAGGGTATCGATTTGGAAAACAGACTAGAGTGTCATTTAAAGTAAGGATTACTCCCGAAGCTTCGGGTGTGCTGGAAGCGATATACTTTGATGTTTGTGGTCCATTTGAAGTGGTAACCATAGGAAGGAATCGATATTTTGTCACATTTGTGGATGATTTTAGCAAGAAAACTTGGTTATACTTAATGAAAAGAAAATTTGAAGTCTTTGACATTTTCAAAAGGTTTAAGACATTATCTAAGAAACAAAGTAGTAAACCTATCAAGGTATTGCGTATTGATGGTGGTGGAGAGTACACATCAAGAAACTATGAGAAATTTTGTCAAGATGAAGGGATAGTACATGAAGTAGCAACTCCATATACTCCATAACATAATGGAGTTATAGAAATAAGAAATCATACCAAACTAAATATGGTTAGGGTTATGTCGAGAAGTAAGGGCATACTGGATTATTTTTTGGGAGAAGTAGTAGATATTGCTGTGTATTTACTAAATCGTTGCCTGATGAAGTCACTTGTGGATAAAACTCCTGAAGAAGTGTAGACTAAGAAAAGGCAGAGTGTTGCTCATCTTAGAGTGTTTAGAAGTCTTTGTTTCACCTATGTTCTTGATGCAAAAAGAAGGAAACTGGATAACAAGAGTAAAGAAGCTATCTTGCAAGGATATCATTTTATGGGAGCATACAAAGTATTAAACCCAAACTCTCAAAAAGTAATTATAAGTAAGGATGTGGTGTTTGATGAGCCAAAAGGATGCAAGTGGAATTGCAATGATGGTGAATAGGGAAAAGAAGTGAAAGTAGTTGTTAATGAAGACAACTATGGTTCTAGTGAGCAATATAGTTAAGATGGAAATACAACAGCTAGACATGAAGTAAAATCGTAGACATATGGTTCCAGACTGCAAAGGAACAAATAGATTCCAAGGAGATATCTAGACTATGAAGTGTTTCCTGATTATGCTGTAAATATAGAGGGTGATTTAGTGCACTTAGCATTATTTGCTAGATCAGAATCAATGGGAATTGATTAAGCTTTAAACAATCCTAAATGTTTGAATGCTATGGAAGAAGAACGTAAATCCATTGAGAAGAATGGAACTTGGCAGCTCGTTGAATTACTAGAAAATAAGGTTCCCATTGATGTTAAATGGATTTACAAGATTAAACTAAAACCTGATAGTGATGTTGCAAAGTATAAAGAAAGATTAGTGCCTAGATGATTCCTTCAAAAGCAAGGATTAGATTATCAAGATGTGTTCTCACTTGTGGCTAGAATAGAAACAATAAGACTTATAGTTGCTATTACATGTAGCAAATCTTGGCTTATATTTTAGTTGGATGTGAAGTCAGCATTCCTTAATGGACCATTGGAGGAAGAAGTTTATGTGACTCAACCTCCAAGGTTTGAAGTTAAGGGACAAGAACATAAAGTTTACAGGTTATGGAAAGCCTTATATGGCTTGAAACAAACACTAAGAGCATAGAATAAACTCATTTTTGCATCAGCAGGGTTTTGAAAAGTGTTTACATGAGCATGGAGTTTATGTAAGGGTTAAGAACAGTGAAGGGAATAGAAGTATGATCGTAGTGTGCCTGTATGTTGATGATCTGCTAGTAACAGGTAGTGATGTTTAAGGGATTGAAATGTTTAAGGGAGTGATGAAGGAAGAACTTGAAATGACAAATTTAGGTATACTGTCTCATTTCTTGGGGCTTAAATTTGTCAAAGTAAAGAATGGAGTTATGATGCATTAGAAAAAATATGTATTAGACATATTGAAAAGGTTTAATATGTCTGATTGCAAGATAATTGACACTTCACTTAATGATAGGGTTAAGCTTGTGAAGTGTGAAAATGAGAAGGTGGTAGATCATACTTTGTTTAAATAGATTGTAGGATTACTAAGATTTGTATGCAATAGTCATCCTGATATATGTTATGCAGTAGGTTTGGTGAGTAGATTCATAGAAGATCCTAGAAGTTCACATTTGGTTGCTGCAAAATGTATCTTAAGATACTTAAAAGTTATACTAGATTATGGCATTTTATTTCACAAGGGTGATAGCAAACGTAAAGGAGAGGTAGTTAGATATTTAGATGTTGATTGGTGTGGAGATAAAATGGATAGGAAGAGCACAAGCAACTATGTGTTTAAATACAATAAGACAGTGTTCACTTGGTGTTCAAAGAAGCAACCAATTATAGCCCTTTCTTCATGTGAGGCAGAGTATTTATCTGTTGCATTTACAGCATGTCAAGCCATTTGGTTAACTTGACTACTAGATCAGATGAAGGTTGCTATGAAAAGGCCACTAGTAATATTTGTAGACAATAAGTCAACAATTACATTGGCCAAGGAACCCAGTAGCACATAGGTGAAGCAAACAAATAGAAACTAGATTTCATTATTTACGTGATCAAGTGAATAATGGAAACCTAAAGTTAGAATATTATCTTACATAATAGCAAGTGGTTGATATTTTCACAAAAGCATTGAAAGCTGATTTGTAAAAGAAGCTACGGCAGATGCTAGGAGTTGAATCGTTGATGTGTTGTGATTTATATTAAGGGGGTGTATTGGAATAGTGTCATATAGATCTTATGATGCAACCAACAACATCCTATCATATCTAGTAGCATAAGTAATGAGTAGTGTTAGTTAACAGTTAGGGAAAAAAAAAAGCATGTGTACAGTGTTCATAAAAAAATCATATACGTACAGTATATTAGAGAGTGAGTGCTATTAGTATAGAATAAATGTGTATGTAAGAAACTGAGTATGTGTGCAATAAGAATAGTGATTAGCACAGATTGTATGTGTGTAAGTGTACTGCTACTGAGGACCAAATACAGTGAATGATAAGTGAAAATACAAAGTGCTTGATTCAATCTTGTCTGATTTTGCTATTTCATTGTTCCATTAAGTTGCTGTTTGTATTCAGTAGCATTCCACCAAAGATGATTTTCTGTCTAGACTCATCAAGTAAATATATTTATTGAAGGATATTTTTTGCATTTATTTAGAGATCCCTTTTAGGTAGAGCATTAGCATTTTCTTGGACTTAAGCATCAACAATTGTGTCAACATTTGCCTTCATAAAGTTAATATCATAAATTTCTATAACCGTAGGTCCTAGATAGATCCTCATTGTACTATTAAAATATAAAATTAGGATTACATTACTTATTTTAGCTTCATAGCCTTCGTCAAATGTAGATTTATCTTTTCTTTCTTTCTTTCTTTTATTTATTTATTTATTTTTGGTGAATCTAATTATTGACTTGATTGTTGTTTACTAAGTTACAATTTTGGTTTTTTGTTTTTCGCCTCTATTTTCCTTATTTGCTAGTTGCTATTATTGCTTTAAATCTATCAATGCTACCAAATTTTGAATCTTATGATTTTAAGGTTGGGGGGTTGGGTAAGGCTAGGTGGGGGGTGCATAAGGGGAAAGTAACTTCTTAGAAAAGATTATATGGTTTTTATATATCTGGCTTCTTGTTTTATTATTTTTTTAACATTAATAGTTAATAATAACATATAAAACCTATTCAAATTTGCAAGCTTATGATTTTACATCAAATACTGTGGTGTAAACATCACAATGTCAAAGTATGAATTTGATTATATTCGTTCTCATTCTTTGAGTAATACTCTATTCAAATCAAGTTATGGAATTACATTTAAGAATATGGATAACTCTTATAAGTGGCATACCTTAATTTAACCATGGTGCATGATGAAATTCATTATATCCCTTCTTTTTCAATTCCCTTATTTTAATAAGTGCATTAAAAATTCTAAACATGCACAAATCTTAAATACCCTTAAACCTTTTAGCAGTGTTAATTGAATGCAAATTCTTTTTTAGTTGATGTAACTTCAAAAAGAGATTGAAAATGCCTTATGATAAGAAGCTTCTAAAACACATTTAAATTCTTTTAAATTGTCAATTCAAAATCTTTGAATGATTCAATTAGAAAATAAAATTATGATTTTTAGAAGCGTTTAACACTTAGGCAAGCAGCAATAAGATACTTTTTGATAATTAATTATTGAAGATTATTATGTATTTAACATATCATACACTTTGATTAATCTTATCTTATTTTCTAGCACCAATCGGTGATTGCAATGAAAGAATTATTATTTATTAATGACCACCTTTTAGCTTAGAGCCTTATTACCAAGCCCAATTAATCCTCTTAGAAGCCTTTCTTGCTCTTGCTAAGATGGTTTATCCATTAAGAGTACGAGCCAACTCGGAGAAGCATACTAACGTTACCTACTATACCAAGAGCACCAACCGATACCCAATCGACCCTTAAGCACTCTTACCTCTACCTTAGCCTCCCTTGGGGTGATATGACTAAGAGCTTAAAAGCTTCCCTCGAGCCCTCTTAGCCTAAGCTTCAATCACTTAGGAAGCTCTTCAAGGTTCCAATATTTTACCTTTTGGCCCCAAAGGAGTATGCACCTCCTACCAAGAGTAGTCTTTGGAGGATACGTAGCTTAACAAAGCTTTGCTCACCCCTTATCCATCTCTCTCTCTCTCTCTCTCATTAAAAGCGATGGGACATCTTAGTATACATTTAGAAGTATGCAAATAAGCTTTTTAGCCTGTGGGTCAACTCGTTTAACCTACTTTTTAAGCTAGTTTAGGCCAAGGTTCTTTAGCCCATTTAAAAACGAGCCAAATAAGGTTGGCTCATTTAACTTGTAGGTTAAAGTAGACCTATTTGGATAAGTCCATTTAATATATTTATGTATTTGACCAATAGATTGGCCTATTTAACTTACTTTTTAAACATATTAAGGCAAAAAAAAAAAAATTATCTGTTTAAAAGTGAGTCAAATAAGCTTGGTCCATTTAACCTGTGGGTTAAAGTGAACCAAGCTGGATTAACTTGTTTAATTTACTTGAACACCTCTATGTATAACCTAGAGGTTTAGCCACCAAGCTACGGTGGTTACCTATGTTGATGTGACATGCTTATCTCCTAAGTTTTTATCAACCGGTAGAAATGTGAGAATCCTTTCTCATATTGACAGTACCCTAACCTCAAATTTTGTCTAAGCTAATACCCATGTGCAACATGGTCAAGTAAGTAAGCCACTTACCTATAAATAGGAGGTAAGACACCAAGTAAAAGAACCATTTGAAATTCTTATTAGTTTATAATCCACTATATTGTCTCAATTTAACTCCCACTACTCTCTTTTCTAAGAGCCTTGTTGACCATACCAAAGGGGCTTTTTACAAGTTTATCACCATTAGTAGCCATCGAACCACTAGGAGTTCAACCAATGATTACTCTATTGATACCCGCTATCACCATTATCTTTTAATGTTTTTATTCTTTTTTTCAGTAATATTTAGAGCAAAAATAAAAATCATTACGAAAGTAGTGGATAACCAGTCTCCCTGCTTGTTTCCTCGGCTTCCACTATGTACAACTTTATAATCCCTACAACATCTATTCTATAAAACACCCTTGAGATAGAGAAAATTCAAGAAGGGTTTCTTGCCGCATCCTTCTTGCTAATCTATCTATAATAATATTTATTTCCTTAGAACAGCTTCAATAATCTAATCCTGCAGATACGAGAGTTTTTTCCAACAAGCTATATTGTGTTTTTTTTTTTTTTAATGTTTGCCATCATTCAGTACACAACATTCGATATTCCATTCTTATAGCGTTTTAGTGTTTTTTCGATAAACTCTTAAGGGAATTTTATTTACTAAACAAAAAAGGGTGTTTGGTCGCCATTATAGAATTTGATCAATATATGTATTTATATATCACCAAAGAGTTTTCCTATATTACTTTAGAAAATTTTGAAAAAAAAAAAACTTTAAAAGATCTAAATCCACATTTAAAATACTTAAAAGAGGAAAAAAAATTGTATATCCTCTTGTGTGTAATTTACTATTGCTACCATTATGTCAGTTATAGCATTTAAATCTAGATAGGTAAAACTATCTAATGGCTTCAAGATAACAGAGCTTTTTCCAGCATGCATTGGTAACCATTATGTCGTTATTGTAGGAATGACGTATAGTGTGAAAAGTCTAGTGGTAAGATAGAGAGAAAAAAGAAACAATTTAATATTTATATATCACTGTATTAGAAATATTATCCAATAGTTACAAAACTCATATACCATTTACAAAATCTATTATATTTATCAAATTATGTAAAAATTGTAATCCTCTCGAACCATCTTTTGATCCATTAACTAATTGTTGATTTGATTATAGAAGTTAGTACAATTGGGATTCCAATGATCAAGTTATCATACTCCATCATCTAATCACCCATTTGACTATAGAAATCAATAGGATTAGAATTCTACTAATCACATGATAGACTAAGTACGGTAACCCACCATTTATGAGGTTTATTTGGCCAATTGGGTA
This sequence comes from Lumnitzera racemosa, assembly GCA_024138005.1. NCBI lineage: Eukaryota > Viridiplantae > Streptophyta > Magnoliopsida > Myrtales > Combretaceae > Lumnitzera > Lumnitzera racemosa. The sequence continues at coordinate 26,141,882 of JAMXBC010000008.1, forward strand.
GGTAGAAGAAGAGGTATTTTCAAACCACTTACATTGTCATTTCAGCCGATTTGTCAAGAGTCACTTGATTAACGGGTGCTCTTGTAGAATGTTGACCACTTTCCAACTTCCAATAAGTCCTTCTAGAGATTTGAAAATTTAGGAACATCATCTACTAAATTTTAATCTTAATTGGACGGATCAAGTGAATCGAGTGTTATTCACGTCTTTATTGTGTTAAACCCTTAGTAGATTCTGCTCTTACTTTCTCCTTTTTCATCTATTGACTTCTTATTCTTCTTTTCCATTTTTCCTTTGGGTTTTCCTAAAATCAACGTACCAAACCTTTTCTGATTCCACAGTAGGCAGGAAGACTGGAGGAAAAAGTGTCAAAACGGAAGTTTCCTTGTCAAATAAAGTGTAGGATTGTTCTGAAAAGTGGCCTTAAACGACATTTATGTTTTAAAAACAAAGTGTTGTTTGAAAATTAAAATTATGGGTTTAGAAAATTCCTTGATTCGATCGAACGGAACGGATGGTGCATCAAATGGAATCGACACAAAACAGATTAAAGCTTTGATTGCGCCTCTTGCATGTAAGTTATCATTTTGAGAGACTGCCCCTTTTGCCAAAACAGTTGTATAGGACAACATTGAGAACCCTTAAGAGTAGGATGCAAATAAAAATTATTAAATAATTGCAAAGTAAAATCCTAAAATATTAGCGCTTTCTATATGTGTATTTAAAAATTTTATGAGTTAATAAATTAATAGAAGACATATCTAAATAGTAATTTATCTGCACTTAATTAATAGTTTAAGAAATTTTCGCTCAAAAAAACGGATGAATTATTTGCAAAAATAAGTATGTCTTCTAATATGGTCTCACATCTGATCTCCCTTTCTGTAAGTACAAACTAGAGTTTAAGATGCCATATGTTAATAGATCTATAAAACGTATATCTAGACCAACTATATTTTAACTTCTTCTGAGAAGATTACATGAGTTCCAAGGCAAACAAGGTCGTACATCAACCCTAAGTACGTAACTCTATCTATTGACCGTTTCTTGACGTGATTGTGTTATTTTGTCGACAACAGCGAGGATGCGCTCTAACATGCAAACTTTTGTCAGATTTCAATTGTCGAGACTAACTTGTTCAAGGATGGAAAAAGCGAAACAAATGGCTTGATGACCATTGAACATGGATCTTGTAGGCAGGAGTATTAGTGTAGTTCCACAGGGAAAATACAAGAAGTGGTCACTTCTAGAAGAAGTGCATTACGTATTTATTCGTAATAGAAACTTGATTAAAATAATGTGAGAGATTAAATCACAAACTATCATGAGTAGGAGAAAAATAACAAATATTTGACATTATAGGGTGATTTTTCATCATGAAAAAAAAAATATTAGGAATTGTTTTTATCATATTTTAATATTAGGGATGCAACAACTTCTTCATTAATCTACAAATGTATAAATCTATATAACTTTTCCAAACGATCTTATTCATAGATTCTATTTATCCATAAAATAGCCAAAAATATACTTCAAACACAAGTTATCGATTTACCTAATTTTAAATTAAAACTTTCTATGATTCTATAGTCTTATCTTACACTAACGCTGTCTCCAAACCCAATACCTTGGTCACATTAAATTTATCATCACCTGAAAATCAAATCCAATGGGTGAGCAATGAAGCCTAGTGCAAAACTACTGCATGCAAACATAGGAATATTTCACATTATACACGGCTTAATTATTTTCAGATGCAACAATACAACAATCCAATTAAATTAATTATGTTATATATGTCCATCGCAAAACTAATCTAAAAACTAGATCCAGTGGATCATTTATTAATATGTAGACCTCCGAGAGTTATTTTGAAAATATAAATCTACACACTCCATATAAGTTGGAAAAATATTTAATAAATAATACACGTGATATATAATTATAAGGTATATTTTGAACATTTAATTATATAAGAATTAGGATTTTAAATAACTACCTACTATCAATCTACATATTCGAATTTTATTAATAGTTATATATCATATATACTTTCTCGTGATATATACTACTTTATAAATCTCTTCTTTCATAAATCTATTGAAATCCTTAAAATTCTTACCTATGGGAGGAATTTATTAGATTCCCATCAGTCTATTAGACTAAACAGTTCCATAAAGCGCATTGTTTTTTTAATTAGGGAAAGAAACTTGATTAAAATAGTGTAAGGGATTAAATCACAGATAATGATGAGTACTACAAAACTAACGACCATTTGACACGATATAAGGTGACTATTGATCATTAAAGGAAGCAGGTATGGTGTTCTAGTATCAGTAAGGTAGAGAAAGAGCTAAGAATGCATGTTCCCGAGACTATCTACCATCGTCCTTCCATTACCTTTTACGAGTAAAACAATGGAATGCATGTATATCTGTGGAAATTTGAAAATGCATACGAATCTCATTAGTCTGTTTGTAAAAAATCGTTTAGACATGTGAATCTCCTTATCCTATTTGTAAAAAATAAAGGATCACAAATAGATGGTTTCTAGACCAACTAACTATTTTCCATGACGAGAAACGGGCACAACAGCAAATAGCCTCAACGAATACACAGCAGAAAATGGACCAGGTCGTAAATATCCAAATCAAAGGTAGCAATACGTTTTAGCTACCTATACTTAGGGTGCTCCACGGTATATATTTACACAGCATAGATGAGTGATCAGATGAGCCAAGACACATACAATAATTCTGGCCACCCTTAAGTTCATTTCGTTCAATCTAAGTTAGATTTCGTAGGATTTTGCTTCCTCCACAAATCTCTTCAAGTCTGCAGACAAAATTTAATGAGAATTTAAAGCGTCAGGTTTTGACAGAAAGGGCAAAGCATACCTAACTTTCCTCCGGTGTAGATGGAATATGTCATCTTCATGGGCAACTGACTCGACTATAACTTGCTTTTAACACCAATTAATTGCTAAGGGACACCTCTTTTCTAGTGGAACCCTACCGGGCCAAACCTATAAGTGAGCAGCATCTACTTGTAACGCCCATAACTCAAGGTGTTATGTATTCTAATCGTGCCATAATAACTCTTATTTTAAATATATTTTACATTATAATTTTCTAATATTTTCTTTATATTTTTATGTTTTTTTTAAATTAATACTTAATTAAGTAAAATTTTAATTTCAAAGTTTAAACGTATTCTTGAATTGAAAACAAAAAAAAAAATTAAGTTTTACTCAATTCGGAGTTCAAATAAATAAGTTATGAAGTTTTGAAGTTAAAAAAAAAAGAGAAAGTAGCAATTTTTTGTTAAAAAATTACACAATTTGAGACACAATTGTGTCCCTGGACTATATCTAATTCGAATGATTTTTTGCGCTAAGGTAAGTAAGTTATACAACCTGAGGACATAACTCTGTCTTAGGCTGTATTTGGTAACAACAAAAAAAAAATTATAATACATTATATAAGGACTTGTGAGTATTTTGTACATAACTTTTGACATTCAATAGATAAGAGACTTGAAGAGAAGAAGGAGAAGGAGAAGGAGAAGGAGAAAAAAGGTGGAAGCAACACCTAACTTCAAGATTGAAAAGATTTTTCATCGATAAAAGGGGTTTTTCATATTTTATTTCTTGACTTTGCTGCAATTTTCTTTTAATTTCATTATGATAGCTTAAGATTTTGGTATTTAGAATTGTGAAACCTAGGGTATGTGATTATTAGATTTATTGATAATTTTCAATAAAGTTTCCATCTTTCTTGATTCAATCATGTATTTTAATTATTAATTGATAATTTTAGGGTATTAATCTATAATATTATGCATGATGATTGAGAAATTACATGAATAATAAGATCTTGACATAATTGAAGAGAATTATGTATACTTAGAGATAAAATACATGATTCTTCCGAAAAGTTGTTATTTTTGTGTAGGAATTCATTGTACATTAATATAATTTTAAATTATATTACTAAGTAAAGAGATTCTGGTAAATAATTTAAGATTAAGGTTAATATACTTGATAAAAGTATTAACTTAAGATGTAAATCTCTTCGGTAAAGAATAATAAAGATGAAATTAGATATTTTTTTACCGATCAAATATTAAACACTAGGAGAAACAAAACCTAAAGACATTATTTACCTTCTTGAAGTAGTTCTTAATTTTATCGCTTTATAAATTGCTTAGTTAAGTCTCATAATTAGATTAGTTTGTTAATTTTAGTATTTTTAATTCATTCAACCCATCACAATTTTCTGGTTAGATAATAGAACTAAAGTTAATATTAGTACTCGAGGTCTCTAAAGGATCGAATCGGACTTATATCTGCTATATTAAAACTGATAGGTGCACTTGTCTTATATCAAGTTTTTGGCGCCATTGTCGGAGACTTCGACATTAAAAACACTAGTTGCTTTATTACTTTGACCATTTTTTTTCTCTTTTATTTTCATTGTTTTTTTTTTTTATTATTATTACTTTAAGTTGCAATTGATTCTATATTTCTTACCCTTATAATGCATGACCCTAAGCAACTCAGAAGATTTGATAAAACTTGATCCTAAAATTAAGAAAACTATCCTTCAAAATTTGAGATTGCGACCTAGACAAATCATGGTTACCATAGAAGACGGGTTAATTGTTGAGGTTAAGGAAGAGGGTGAAGAGACTAGCACTCAATTTATCAAATGAGAAGATCTACCATATATGACTAACAATGGTGATGAAGTAAACTGGACTATGTTTGACTATTCAAGGCCTACAGTTATAAGAATTGACTCTAGTATGACAAGGCCGACTGTTGCGGCTAACAACTTCCAAATTGCACCCAACATCATAAAAATGGTGCAACAATATGTTCAGTTCAACGGTCTCCAAGATGAAGATCCTAATGTTCACATCTTTAGCTTTTCTAGAGATTTGTGATACATTTAAGATCAATAGAGCTACGGACGATGCTCTCTGATTGTGATTATTTCCTTTTTCCTTGAAGGGTAGAGCAAAGTAGTGGTTGAACTCTACCACGAAATTTAATCACAACTTGGAATGAATTAGTAGAGAAATTTTTTTAGAAGTATTTCCTACCTGCAAAACTGCTAAACTTTAGAACGACATTTCTTGTTTTGCCCAATTGGAAGCGGAGACTCTATATGAAACCTGGCAGTGGTTTAAGGACTTACTTAAGAGATGCCCACATCGTAGTCTCCCACTATAGATGTAGATTCAGACCTTCTATGATGGTCTCAATTTATCTATGAGATAAATGATTGATGTATTCGCAGGAAGTACTTTGAACACAAAGACACCCGAGCAAGCACAAAACCTAATTGAAGGAATAGCAATAAACAATTATTAATGGGAAAGCATTAGAGTTAGGCAAAAGGTTATGGGAATTTATGAAGTAGACTTAATTATTGCTTTGGCAGCTAAGGTAGATCTATTAAGTAAGAAGATTGATATACTCTCTATTGGCCCTTAATAAGTATAATCGGATGTAAGTGATTTTGGCATACAAGGTTATGGAGCATAAGAATAATTGGAATAAGTGGATTATCAAGGAAATCTACCTATGCAACAAAATAACCCCTACAGCAACACTTATAATTCCAATTGGAGGAATCATCCTAATTTCTCATAGGGAAAACAAAACCAAGGCTAGTTGAAGACTAACTTTGGTTCACCTAGATTTCAAAAACTATTAACACCTCCCCCTCCTTAAGAGAAGAAGTCTAGTTTTGAAGAACTTCTCACTAAATATATTCAAGGTAATGAGGCTCGCCTATCCAACATTGAATTATCGTTGAGAAATCAAGAGGCTTCCAACTGCAATCATGAGAAGCAAATTGGTTAACTTATAAAAATGATCTTTGAAAGGCAACAAGGGACACTCCCAAGGAATACTGAGATCAATCCTAGGGAACATGTTAATGCAGTGACCTTGAGAAGTGGTAGAAAACTATAAGTTGATAAGAAGGATGGTTGGGAAGTAGATGAGAAAGAAGTGGAAGTCAATCATAAAGAATATGCAAAGCTACTAAAATCAAAAGAATCCGCAGTACATTAAGCAAAGTTATACTGATCAGAATAAGGAATTTGGTAAATTGCTTGATATTTTCAAACAATTACACATTAACTTACCTCTTGTTGATGTTATCTTGTAGATGCTAAAGTATGCGAAATTTTTAAAGGATCTTCTATCGAACAAGAGGAAGTTGGAGGAGCTTACAATCGTCACATTGTACGAGGAATGCTCGGCACTTCTTTAGAACAAGCTACCACAAAAATTAAAAGATCTAGCTAGTTTCGCTATTCCTTGTGTGCTTAGTAATTTGTTAGTAGATAATGCTTTGATAGACTTAAGAGCTAGTATAAATTTGATGCTATATAAATTATTCAAAAAGCTAAGGTTAGGAGAACCTAAACTAATGTGCATGAGTATTCAATGAGCTGATAGGTCTATTACATACTCTAAAGGCATCATAAAGGATGTTTTAGTGCAAGTAGAAAAATTCATCTTTCCTTTAGATTTTGTTATACTTAATATAGATGGGGATATTATGGTGTCAATCATTTTAGGTCGATTCTTCCTGGCCACTGCTAGGGCTGTTTTTGATATTAGTGAGCATAAGTTGATATTAAGAGTCAGTGGTGATGAAATAGTTTTTAAAACTCTAGAGGCAACAAACAAATTTCTTAATTCAGAGGATATATGTTACAATGTTAATGCCATTGATGTCGTTATATCTACATATATGCAGGAAACGCTTGCCAAAGATTCCTCAAGCTATTGCTTGCAAAAGGGAGATGAAAATTCGGTAACCAACCCTAATTGTGCAGAAGTAGTAGCTCAAATAGAATTTTATGAATCTATTGTAGACGAGAAAGTGATTGATCTACTCCACAAGCCAAAGGATCTTAGGTTAAGATCCTTCAAAGAGGAGCTACCAATGTTGGAACCAAAACATTCAAGAAATCATTTAGAACATGTCTTTGTGGTGGAAAGTTCAAAACTCCCAATGACAATCGCATCCAAGCTAAAAGTGGACAAAATGAAGAAATTTAGGCTATATGAATTTGATAAGTGGCATGATAAGGAGAGAAACGATAGAAGTCATGTACCAATGAAATTGAATTGGCAAGGCCGATAGCCTAAGGTTAAATTTATACTTGTATGGAGAGTTCAAAAGCTAGATTTAGGAGGGGTCCTATCTTCACCTGGATGAAGAATCATGAATGAGAAGATGTATCAGGTCAAGTTATCAACGTTAACTATAGCACTTCTTGGGAGGTAACCTATGTCTAACTTTATATATATATATTTATCCTACTTCATTATACTTTGCTCACACTTTAGTTCTTTTAGTTTATTCCATTTTAGTTTGCTTTTATCTAACTTTGATTTGCTTCTTTTATTTGTTTTAATTTTAGTCATAGGCTTTTCTTTTTAGTTTAAATTTTTGCATTAGTTTTCTTTGACTTATTTTTCTAGTTTAAGTACTTTTATTTCTTTAAGTTTCTTTTATTTATAAATTCATGCATTTAGGTTAGGTACACATAAATTAAAAAAAAAATAGAAACTTATATGGGCATGGGATACAGTTGTTTCCTAGCCCATGTCCACCGAAGCCCTTCAACCAACAGCTAGCACAAAAAGTTACATAGGTGTAGGACATGGTAGTGTCCCAGCTCGTGTTCGCCCAACATATACATAACACATTTAAAACACAAACATACATTCATGGGTACAAACATCAAATATTTTCTCCATCTTCTTCTCACATTCCACTTTTCATTAACTAACCTTTTCATTAAATCCAACACAATCCAAGTGACCATGGAAAATAGTAAAAAGTAGATTGTTCAGAGGAGGTCCAAATCCATTATATCATCTTCTACTCATGAGGGCACTATTGTCAAGCTACTAGAGTATCTTATGCTTTAAGATAAGGAAGAATTAGTTTTTCAATACATATATTTCCTTTTTTCCTATGATATTTTTTAATTGTTTCATGTCTTGCTATTGTTCTTTCTTAGTTGTACATTAAGGACAATGTACGTTATTTCTAGGGCATCAATCTATGATATTATGCATAGTGATTGAGAAATGATATGAATAATGAGATCTTGACATAATTGAAGAGAATTACATGTGTACTTAGAGATAAGATACATGATTCTTACAAAAAGTTATTATTTTTGTGTAGGAATTCATTTACATTAATGTGATTCTAAATTATATTACTAAGTGAAGATATTCTGGTAAATAATTTAGGATTGGGATTAATATGCTTGAGAAGATGTTAACTTCAAGTGTGAATCCCTTCAGTCAAGAATAATAAGGATGACATTGGATATATTTTTAGTGATCATATGTTAAACACTAGGGAAAACAATTCCTAAATACATTATTTGCCTTCTTGAAGTAGTTCTTAATTTTATCACTTCCTAAATTGCTTAGTTAAGTCTCATAATTAAATTAGTTTGTTGATTTTAGTATTTTTAATTCATTCAACCCATCACAATTTTCCAATTAGATAATAAAGCTATGGTTAGTATTAGTAATCTAGGTCTCTAAGGAATCGACTCGAATTCACATCTGCTATATTAAAACTGATAAGTATACTTGCCTTGTATCACCCCATAATTTAAGGTATTACAATCCGCCATATGTCCCTAGTATCTAATACACATCAAATGTAGATTGACAACTAAAATTGCTAAATATCACTATAAAGACCTCCAAAAATATATATATATTTTTCTCCAAGCCAAATTAATAATTAATTATGAATAATTCATTCTTCAATAATAAATAATAACTATGAGAAATAATAGTCCAGCTATCTTAACTCTTATATCATACGTAATCGTTGCTCTTCCCATCCCAAAGGTAATATAATAAGGATCTCCAAGATCATTGATCTACTATCTAGGTTTCCAATAGTTGAAAAAGAAAAAGGAATAAGCCGAAGCCTAGTACATAACATTATAAGTACATGCGCATACCACAAAAAATAACAATTCACATGTATTAATGCAAACATATAATATAAACAATTCATTTATTATCTTTGAATTAGTTCATCAAATGTCTTTGAAGTCAACACCTTTTGGATGGAACCTTTACTGAGTTAGGAATCCTACTATTAATACAAACATATAATACAAACAACTTTTGGATGGAATCTTACTTATCACACCTAAGAAAATATAAACATTCTCTTTAAATCAACTACAAGTAAAACTCAAACTATTATAAGCTTTCATTATTACATTTTTAAAGTTCATTTGACCATATCTTACACATTCCTTATCCGATTTCAATAAACTTTATATCTTCAAGCTCGTTATTTCAAGTATTATTAATACATCTTAAGAAACAAGACCAATCAATATAATTACAAACTAAAAAATACCCTTTCCCGCTACCGACTTGATCATACATTACCGTAAATTGGTAATTAACCCGAATAATCTTTATTCTTAGACTAAAAACCATAAAAATCACACTGTCCAAACTTGAACAACATCTATTTTATACCTAAAACACTAATCTTACATTATCTTATCAATTATCATACTAATACTATTTACTATTTACATGTTAAATCAATATGTAAGCTTATATTAGGAAAATACAGAATAAATAGTATATGAACCCGATTAAGTCCATGAAAAATCCTATAGACTCACAAGAATATGCTGTTTAATTATTGATCATCAATTACACTAAACTAGATATTATCTATTTTTACTAAAATAATAATTGTAGCTTGAAATTATGGAATATTAGGAAAAATAAACAAATTTATGTGTGAGATAAAAATTAAGTGTTTCAAATATCCTTATAAACCTCCAGAAGTCAAAACATGTAGAGTTCATTCATTAATTTCATAAGAAAGACTAATGAATCCAATAAAATAACAAATTACCAGTTTTATCCAAAATAATTATAATAAATAATACACTTGCTTATTTCCAGAAATTCTTGTTTCTGAAATTAAATACATATATTAAGTATGTTATATGCAAAATTGAGCTTGAAACAACATCATCTAATATTTATAAAGATTAATTCAATTTTCACCCAAATAGGGCATTTTTTAAGGATCCTATATTTTCACTAACTATTTAATTAAAATAAAATTACTACATTAATATACATATAAAATAACTCCAAAAACATTTTTCTACATTTTTCTAATTAAATTTGGTATTTTTAAAAAATAAAATAACTTACGGGCAAAAAATGGGTTCGCTTGAACCGACAACCTTTGGTTACTACTCTTTGTCGAGACTACCTTTCTCACGACTAACCTCCAGACCACTAAGCCACTTCACATTAGGTTGTTGATAGCCTATTGAACCACCCAAGACATCATTCGCTGTTATTTTTGTTCTATTTTTATTTTTATTTTTAATTTTTTCTATTTGCATTTTCAGAGCCTTATGTCATCCACTTGTTATTTAGGTGTTGACTCATCACTCCAAGTAATTCTCAAGTTGCCACATCATTTGATGAATTACCAAATTATTTTGTAGAATATTTTCTATTAATTTTTCCTTATTTTGATAATTTATTATTATATGTATATATTTAATACATATAATGCATATCACCTGTAAATACATGTATATTATATATAATTCACTTCATTTATTATTTTTATAAGTTAAATAACTTATCTTGAATATCTCACTATATTTAAAAGCTTAAATTTCACATTTTCAATATTTATTAGCTTTATCAATAAATTTATATTTTTATCAAATTAATCATTTATATATTGCTTATTTTGATAAATTGACTTTATTAGAATAGTTCATCTAACTTTTCTAGTTTTACTATAAAGTTTGAACTAAAACTAATAATGTTCTCTGATGCCCTAAATTTCGGGGCTTGGAACTTTGGGTCATCGCATTGGCTGGAAAACTCAGGGTATTACATCTTACCCCTCTTACAAAAGTTTTATTCTCAAAATTTTCACAATCTAGGACTTTTGAAATCAACCCTGATACCATGCTTCCACTATGCAACTCTGATTCCTACATCACATTATAATCTTTAGCAATTGTTAAAAGGTGAAATCTATCGATATTGACTTCTATATCTTAACCTCAAATTTATCAACTCGTGAAATTCCTATTTTGACTCACTTGACTCATTGCTTCCTTCATCTTGTGTTTCTAATCTTTAGTATGTAAGCTTAATATAGTTGTATCTATTTCAATTCCCCTTTTTGTTCAAGTCGTATTTCCATAATAACTAGTCCATTATTGTGAGTTCTTTTGGTTCTTATTTTAAGTACTACAACCATTATACTACCTCTATGATTTTAACCCTATCATTGCTCGTATCGAACTAGAATATTCCTACACCACTCCTTTATCACCATCCAAACTAGTATTTCTACTCAATCCTCATTTCATCCCTTCAGTCAGTTCAGACTCTTGTGTTAGTTAATCCTATAGAACTTATAGTCATTTCTTCCATTATTTCCTTGTTTGTCTTATAGCTGACCAATATGTCTTTTCACCTCATTCCTATCATTCATACATTGTCTAAGTCTTAATTTCTTCACGTCTATAGGTTTTATACCATGATCATTACTTAATGGTCACAGTTAAGATCTTAGGGACTTCCTATAGTTAACACATATATTATCAAAAATGAGTTTGGAAAATCTGAACTTTCCACCAACTTGTACATCAACAAGATAAAGAATGACTCAGACAAGTGGACTCGACTAGATTCAACATAAATTGACATGACTCTTGACGAAGAAGACTTACAAAGATATTAGACACTTTTATAGCTAACAATTGACACAACAAAACTCATAAGATAGGAAATTTTGTCATGAAGGACATAAGAGTCGTAATAGACGTGGGTCTTGACAAAAGAGTCATGAAAGTCATAGATTTGCCATATTATTCTTGCTTATCACATGTGCTAAGGGTACATGAAAGATATATATCTCATAGTGTTGTAATTATATACTTTATTAAGTTCACATACTTTATTGTCATTTGGCTTCTTAACCTTATCATTAGCTATTACCTTATGAATAACAATCTCATTCCATACAAGATCAACCTTTGAATCAGTCTTTGATTATACTTCCAATAAAAATTTTGATTTATTCTCAAAACTCATTCTTGATCATCTACCTTCAAAATTTCTTACTATTCAATTCATTCCAATAGTAACTTTTGCCTGCCTCATTAAAACATGCATATCATCCGCAAGATCTGCTCCTAATTGCCTACTTTCAACTCCTCCTCTACAAGTTCTTTTTCCTCTAACAACTTCTCTTAACACTTAAGTTTCAATAAATTTTCTATGATTCTCTTCTCATCAAGCTAATTAAATGCTACTATCTTTTCCTCATAGTCAACATTTGCTCCATGCTTACATCTAGTATTACATCCAATCCTTTTATATCTAGGATAATCAACTTTACAATTATCTCATAAGTATCTAGATTCACATTCCCCATCCTTTACTTTTTGTTGCACCGTTTGTTCTCCTTTAGCAAGGGTTATAACTATTAGTCCATAAACTAAGGTCTATTTATTTCAAATTAACAGTCTTTTAAAATACATAAGTAAGTTGCCTTAGTATCAAATAGAGTATATGTATAGGCATAAATATCTCCTATACATACCGGTCTTAAAACATTTTATGATAATTATATTACTACTTTCAATTATTTCTTATTTATCAACTGTAAGCTACTAGGTATTGGAACATTCTAAGTTATCAAGTTTAGAGGCCATACTTATTACACCTTAGTCATCTCTAATTTTGTCTCGTTGAAGAGCATAAGTATACATCCTACCTTGCTCCCTAGACTTGGGTTCTTCTTCTTTAGGTCGTTTATCCATATTACTTGGTCTCGATCTGTCAGTTTAGTTTTATTACTAAACCAGTGTCATGCCCCGAAGCAATAGAGTCGTAATAGTCCTGTCATGCAAACCATTCTAAGATAGAAGTTGGCTTTATAACTATTATCGTATACCTGATCTACACAAGGCGTCTATGACTAACCTGCTTTAAAGTAAACGGTTCGTAATTTAAATAATTCATTTACCTAAGAAAGTAAGAATATATATATATACACACTAGAATTCAGTTATTATAATTAATATTTACAACGTTTCACCGTAATCTATTTCCTAGTTAATACATTATTCAGAAATGAAAAATTATAAGATAAGAGCTTAGACCTTAAGAATATATGTCTGTTCTTCAAATGTTTTTCCTCACTCTCCAAGATCCAATAGCTATTAGCTTCAGGGTAGTTGTAAGTCACTTTTGAGATAGTACCTACAACGACGTCTATAGGGATGTGAGAAACCATAGCTCAGTAAGATAGGACGGTGACTTAAAACTATACCACAAACATAAATAAGGTTATCAACCAAATTATTAGGTGCAATGCATGTTTAAGCAAATGCTATCACACAACGTTGTTCGACCCGTCTTGAGATTAAAGAAATTGCGCCCGCTCTAATCCAGGTTGAGGAGTTGCCGTTAATACAATAGCTCACGACCAAACTCAAGCTTGTGCAATAGAGACACCATTCCTCCTATGACTACCTTTGAACCATTGACTTTACCCTTGCTGCAACCTCCTCACCTATCACTTAGTTTGATTAAGGATGAAGAAGGGACCCATTATGCTATCCTATGATATCCAATGCTATCCCTTTCGAAAGGGTTGGTATTTAGCTAGAGAATCCTAAGTTTCCCCTAATGGGTTGCTATGCAGGTCCGATTTACGTTTGCAGGTCATACATTTAATTAGGTCCAGTTTAGGGTAATCAATCATTTCATACAAATCATACACTAAAAGTCAAGCAGCAAATCAAAATCATATCATCAGCTTAAAACGAGCACAATTTTGCACAATTTCAAGCCTTCAAAATATAACACTATATTAATCCCAACTTACCTCGACCCCTCTCTTACTCACTTGAGGTGAGACTCGTTCAGTCCATCACCAATGATCCCTATAATATCAACGTTATCTCAGTTTTCATATAATTGTTATAGGTATGTTTTATCTTATAACACTTATTGTTATCTTTGGTTTAGGGTTTAATATGGCTAATTATCTAGATTCTCAAATCTTTTACAATTATTCTCGATTTGGGGCTAAGTTCTGGTTCAATTTCCGCATTAATTTCTAAATTAGATTTTAGTTCAGTTTCTAAATATATTTTTATATACGAATCCTAAATACTTGCTTCAACCGATAATGTGAAATTAATCACACTATTTTTTGGTATACTAAATACTATAATTATCCCTAGTCAGTATTTTATTCCAACCGGTATACTTAAATCCTTATTAGTGTACCGAATTTACTCTTGATATGAGAAATTTTTATATTTTTCATATAATTACCTAAATTTAATTTTTCTATCAGATTTATTATATATTCCTATTATTTATATAATATCAATTTTTATTCTAATATCTTCTATTTATTATATTTCCAATAATTGCATATTATGTATTATCACATATTATATACATAATACACATCTAATATTTCTATCATTGTAATTACCATCTCCCAACATCAATTAACATTTCAAAATGTTTAAATTCATCGCAAATCAAATTGTACACCTAATTACCCTAATTTACAAAATTAACTTAAAATTTACTATTTTTCCTTATTACTTATTTACTACATAATTACTCTAATAATTATATCTAACACCCTAAATGCTATAAGTATTATACTTCATCAGATTTCAATGTCCTAAAATATATAATTATGCACTAAATTAGTAATTAACCATTTAATTACTTAATTAGCCATAAATCACCTATTTTAGGCATCATTTTAAGGCCTAAAATTTCAAAAATTAATTTTTGAAAAAGGGCTTCGTGACATTGTTTTATATCACCTAAGTAGTCTATACAAAAATTTTGGGCTTAAAACTACACTCCTAAGGTTATTTATTTTTAATCCAAACAAAGCTCATGTTTGTATGGTTTTTTAAGGATAGTATATTTCTAAACACAAAATCATCAAAATAAATTTTTTCCTTAAATCTAAATACTTAAAAACCTTAAAATACCAAATTTCATAATTTTCTAAGAATATTTAATATTTTTACAAAATTAAACAAAATCGAGTTGAAAATCGGACTCACTTATATAGGTGGCTCTGGCCACTGCCGGCTACCGTAGCCTTGTCCACTAGCCTAGGCACTACCACCATCATGTGGTGGTGGTGGTCGTCTACTCCTAGCTCCTAGGTACTCGTCTGGTGTTGGTTTCCCTTTAAGGCTCTAATTGCATAGATTTGAGTAACTTTTTTATAATTAATCTAAATACTAACTATTTTGGTTCTCTCTATTTTTCTCACTCTCCAAACTAACCAACTGAACTTTTGAAATTTTCTTGCTATTTATAGAGGTGTTAGAGAATTATTGTGCATTAATTAGACAAGACAATTACCTTATCTCTTCTTTTTTTCACTTTCTATTTTTTTCATTTTAATTAATTGATTTTTTTTCTTCAATTCTATATTGCCACGACCACTTTCTGGAGTTTTCCTCATTTTTCTTGAGTTTTCTTGACTTTTTCTTCATTATTTATGAATTTTCTTCAATTATTTAACATTATTTTAGCCTATTTCGCTTATTTTAAGTAATTACATATATTTCTTCCTACATGTAAATTCATATATAATACAAATAAATATTCTTAAATATTATTTAAGTTATTTTATGATTTTTAGTGTACATATAATTTTTCTCTAACGATCCGTTAGTTATTAGAATATATTTTATGTATTTTCGATAAATAACAAGTAATATACTTAAACTTTGGAAATTTTATATTCTTTTATTTTATTACTTATTTTCTTAAATTTGAACTTACAGGATCGCTTTTACTAATATTTCTAATTTTATTTGATAATTTAAGCTTGATCGGATCCTTTAGCTAATCGCCCTAAATTCTATGAGCCAAACTCTGAGTAACTAATTGTAGGTCTTACAACTAGCCTCTCCTATTATCGTCTTACACAATGTCGAATAATATGCCTTTGCTAATGGCATTGGTAACAATATATACCTCTTGAATCAAAATTTTTACACCACTTGGTTAGACGTCTAATTTGACCATACTTATAACACTTCCTTCTCAATTTTGGGCATTCCCAAGCTCAATGCTCACCATTACACTCCCAACAAGGTTGTACTTTTGAAAGAGGCCTTCTACTTCCTTTTACAGATCAAATGGACTTCTTTCCTTTAGCTATATTACTTTTACTGCTAGGACCAACATCTAACTTCTTTTTCTTATTCTTAATCTCATCTGCGGCTCGTCAAAGATTACAAATTTGTTCAATCAAATGAATTTCATTGACAACATTAGTATATCTTTCCACCCTACTCCTCTCTAACTATACCTAGTAATAAAAATCAAGCCCAACCTTGAACTGCTTAACTTTAGAAACCTCATTATTCCGCACAGCTTTAGGGGCAAACTTCAATAACTTATTGAAATCTCTCTCATATTCTTCAATTGTCTTTCCCCACTATCTTAGCTTATAGTATTCTTTACACATTGGTTCTCTTACACACTAAGGAAAATAGTGCTTTAGAAAAGTATTTCTAAATGTAGCCCAACCAATAGGTTCTGGTAAATTCTATCTCTTTGCCTCCCACCAATTACTTGCATTTCCATATAATAAAATAGCAGCTATCCTAACTTCTTATTTTTCTTAACCTCATGAACTTCAAAGACTTTCTCTAGAAAATCAATCCACTCTTTTGCCACCAAATGATCATTGTTCTTTTTGTTAAATGGTTTCACTATTTGCTACACCTAAGCTAACTTATCTCCATCTCCACTAACTTCTACCAATGCAACCGTAAACTATTGTACCAATTCCTCCATATGTTGTAGTTGCTTAGGATTAGGTAAAGATTGTTGTGGTAAATCTTCTCTTTGCTCCTCAAATACTCGGCTCATTAGCGATCTTCCATGTTACCTACGAATCACCTTTCTAAATAAACATCATAAAAAATTCTATTAGTAATTACTACAGTTGTTCTACTAAATTATAGCTCTTTATTACCTAACTAACCCACACATTTCACATGTGCCTAAAGGTTATGGTCCTTAATTAATGCTTTGATACCATCTAAAGGATATCACATCTCGACAAAGTAAAGGATACACCATTACATAGGAATACCTGTAAAAATAAACTTAACTTAACCTGCTAGTTCATCAAAAGAAAACTATTTATTTGATAATGGGGTTGCTACATCAGAGTTTAGTTAGACATTTGGTTACAACTTATATGTACAACATAATATTTACATCAAAACATAAACAATCCTTTTCTTTTGTCATCTTCAAAATAGTAGGAATCTTGCCTTAGTATAGGTCCCATCCAAAAGTCTTCAACTCTGACTTGTACTCTTAGTATGTACCCCCTAGTGTTGGGCCCTTCATGATGTTGCTAACTTGATAAGAAAACATTTTATCCCCTCAGCTATTGAAACTAAGTGAGGGTAGATAACAAATAATACAATAGAGGTAATATCATAATTGAAACATTTCAATCATAATCAGTAGGTTTGGCTCCACTCATACATTAGCCCAACCAGGCATTTATTGTTAGCAATGCAGTATGTTATGCTTATGTATGTAACAAGCATCAGTACTGATATCCTATGCCCTTCCAAAGTTCTCATCCAAATAGTTGACATAATGAGGCATTTGGATACAAAGTCCAGAAACTTGAGGCAACAATGAGCTACTTAGGAGTAAGGCCCCTAACTTTGTTTTATCAAAGTAGGAAAAAGGCAACAAAGAGCTATTTGGGAATAGGACCCCCAACTTTATTTTACAAAATGAGACTACACACTGCAGTTTACCAAATTAGACTATCAAAATAGTCAAGATGTTTGAGTAATGAGAATCTATATACTTTTAAAAACTAAGTTCATAAAGCCATCACTTTTTATGATCATTTGGAAGCCACATTCTGAAAATTTTGACTCGTTGGTCTCTTTTTATGTTATGCCATGCCATGATATGTAATAACCATTAAAGTATATCATTCCACAGAATCAGTTTTTAAGGTTTGTTCAACTTGGTTATTTGATTTTAGTTTTCAAGCTCTCCCTAGCAAAATTCTAGTATCTTACTTAGGGTTCACTTAGGTGAACACCCGAAAGATTGGGTTAGCGATCACTTAACTTTCTTCGTTAGTATAATCATTTGTAAACACCACATTAACATCCAACGTAGTAGCATAATAGTTTAACTAAGATGTAGCTACCATCATTAAAAATCATCACATCAGCATTCACCACAGTATCATGTCGGTTTAATCATGATATAGCCATATTCAATCAACATAGTATCAAATAGTATACAATGTTATGGGTAGCAATATATCTACTCCAAGTATGGGTTAAATCCACTTACCTCGGCTTAGTAATAGCGCAAAATCTTAAACTTCATGGTGTAACCCTTCCTCACTTATTGCATCTCAGAAAATATAAACATAGTTTTTAAATCAACTACAGGTTGAACCTAAACTCTTATAAGCTTTCATTACTACATTTTGAAACTTCATTTGACCGTATCTTACACATTTCTTATCTAATTTTAGTAAACTTCATATCATCACACTCATTGTTTTGAGTACTATTAATATATCTTAAGAAACAAGATTGATCAATATGGTTACAAGTTTCAAAATACCCTTTCTTGCTACTGATTCAATCGTATGTTACTATAACTTTGTAATTAACTCGAATAACCTTTAGTCTTAAACTAAAAACCCTAAAAATCACATCTTCCAAACTTGATCAACATCTATTTTATACCTAAAATACTAATCTTACATTATCTTATCAATTATCATAATAAGACTATTTACATTTTAAATCAATATATAAGCTTATATTAGGAAAGAACAGAATAAATAGTATATGAACCCAATTAAGTTCATGAAAAATCCTATACTCACAAAAATATTTAGTTTAATTATTGACTATCAATTACACTAAATAAGCTATTATCTATTTTTACCAAAATAACAGTTTTAGCTCGAAATTATGGAAAATTAGGGAAAACAAATAAATTGATGTGTGAAATAAAAATTAAGTGTTCCAAATATCCTTAATAACTTCTAGAAGTCAAAACATGCCGGGCTTATTCATTAATTTAATTAAAAACTAATTAATCCAATAAAACAACAAAATTGCCAATTTTATCCAAAATAATTGTAATAAATAGTAAACTTACTTATTTCCAAAACTTCTTATTATTAAAATTAAATAAATATATTAAGTGTATTATATATAAAAATTGAGCTTGAAACAAAATTATCTAATGTTTATAAAAATTAATTCAATTTTCACCTAAATAAGGCATTTTCTTGAGCCCCTATATTTGTACTAACTATTCAATTAAAATAAGATTAGTACATTAATATGAATATAAAATAACCCTAGAAAACATTTTTCTAGATTTTTCTAATTAAATTTGGTATTTTTATAAAATAAAATAACTTATAGGGGAAAAATGGGCTTGCCTGAACTTGCAACCTCCGGCCACCACTCCTTGTCGGAACCCCCTTTCTCATGGCCAACCTTCAAACCACTAAGTTGTGTGACGTTAAGTTGTTGTTCTATTATTATTTAATTTTATTTTTCTAATTTTTCATAAATTATGTTCTTATATTTTCAGAGTCCTAAAATATTGTAAATGAGGGTTTGGGTCCTATTTATAGGTTTTTAACTTAGTTTGATTTAATAAAAATTGGGCATGTATATGTCACATGTCATTTTTCCATTTCCTTAAGTGTTGATTTAACGCCATGTGTCATCCTCTTGTTATTTAGGTTTTGGCTCATCACTCCAAGTGATTCTCAAGCTACCACATCATTTAATGACTCATCAAATTATTTTTCTAGAATATTTCCTTATTTTTATAATTTATTATTATATGTATATATTTAATACATATAATGCATATCATATGTAAATATATGTATATTATATATATAATTCATTTTATTTATTATATTTATAAGTTAAATAACTTATCTCTAACATATTATAATATCTAAAAGCTCAAATTTCACATTTTTGATATTTATTAGCTTTATCAATAAATTGACATTTTTTTATCAAATTAATCCTTTTATATAGCTTATTTTGAAAAATTGACTTCACTATAATATTTCATCTAATTTTTCTAGCTTTAATGTAAAGTTTGAACTAAAACAGATAATGTTATCCAATGTTTTAAATTTAGGGGCTTAGAACTTAGAGTTATCGTATTAGCTAGAATACCTAAGGTATTAAATTTTTCATAAAGTTTATATCAATATTTCTTATCATCTCCTTAGCTTAATGATGTATTAAAGTATATTTTATGAGCTTAAATAACATATATTTATTAAAACATGTTTTTTTTAAATATATATATCTATATTATTTTCGATAAAGTTTCATAATTGATACTAATGGGAGAAATAAATTGTCATGTCAAAAACTTGAAAAAATCTTCAATTATTTGTTCATAATTCATAATTAAATGACTCCTAAATATGTCTTTTTAACCTTAATGAGAATCATTCACTGAAATTAATAAAATCTAGAAATCTACATACCTCATTCTAATTCAAAAATTGTAATACTTCGTATTGATGTTCTTTTTGCAAATCAACAACTATTGTAGGATTTCCAAAATTCTATGTTCACATTGTTATTATTCTTACCTCCATTAACATCATGTGATTAGATGAATTCCTTAATCTGAAAAATCTTACAATTTTTTTTTATTGAGAAACTCACTTGTGCATTTTGCCTTAACACGACCTTCTAGGGAGGAGTTTATTTGATAAAGGGAGAAATATGAGAGATAAGGGTATTAGGTTAATGAGGAGAAGAAAAAACTATATGGGAAGCGAGTGATAAGGTTATGAGGGGAGAATATAGAAGATTTATGTATATATATACATATATTTAAGGTTTTAGAACATTTAGTTATGGAGATATATCTTCTATTAGAAAGATTGTTGTTATCCTCATTTATATTATTATTATCATCTTTTTTTTAGGTCTTCACACTACCCTTATCATAAATACTTCTTCAAGCATTGCAAGCCAATTTGCAACAACGATGACAAGTGAAATATGAAAACAATGATCACCACTTAATATATAATGTATGTATGTTTGTATGTATGTATGTATATATATATATATGTGTATATATACCATGAAGTCCTAACATTTTTAAAGTTTATTTGTACGTCTATTAAATCTATGTTCATTACTTAGATAATTCTTTATAATATTGCTATTTTCTTATATGAACTCTGTAATTTTATTTTATTTTATTTTTGTTATAATATAAAATTAGGGTGAATTGTGCATTACATCCTAAACTTAAGGGGTTTGGAAAGTCCACCCATGTTTTAATAGCCTGATAAGAGCATATATGGTTCTGATACTATGATCTCCAATTTCCTCATGCAGTTAATTACTTAACTTAGAAAAGCAAGTACCTAAAAGTGGTGACTACAAAGCCCATTAAGCAACCATATCCTCACATGTACACACAATTGCATGCATTCCTATAATAATATACTTGCAATGCCCTAGGTTTGGGGTAAACAGCCACGTATCTCTATTATCTACTGATACGTCAAGCATAAATTTTTTACTAGAAACTCCAAAATAAATATATTAATTTCCAAACAATCTCATAAAATTTAGCTCTTTAATTTAAATCAAAATAAAATCTAGATAAATTTCTTAATTCTTAAACAAAAAATACTCATCCTGAAGTAAAATCCTATTTATGCAAATTCAGAGGTTGTCCTCACAATTGAAATCCTAATTGCCACTCTCCTAACTTGGTAGTCTTGGTGAAGGTCTCCATATTCAATAATTTCTACAATGTTTACTTAAGTAGCTACACCTACAAAATTTTAAGGGATGAGTTAAAGTCTAATACGTGAAACCCATAAACACATACCCATGCCATGCATAATACGCAATTTTACATGCATAAATGTAATGAAAATAATAGCCAATATAGTTTGTTATCTTTTTTTTAACCATCAAACAACACAACTTGGGATTATTTGCAATTAACCTGAACTCAGAGTAACTCATGACTACACTTACAATTTCCATATAAGCCGTAACACTAGCATTATGGCCTTCGATCTAAATTGGCAATGAGACATTAGTACTACACTCTCAAACTCTAAATTAATCTACCTCGAATCATTTCTAATGAGACTCTACTAGGAACAACGTTACCAAAGGATCTATAAGATGCCACCTTATGGCCACTAATATTGTAACCCTATAAGTCTAGTTAAGCGCAAGCAACAAACAATAATATTCTAGATATTTCTCAGTTCCATTTTGCTTTCTATAGCTATACAAGCACAAACAATGGACAAGCGTAATATGTTTTTAGATCTTGAGTATCATAATTAATAACCAACTCAAAATCTTTTTCACACTATATACCTGAAGTAATCATACAAAATAATAAGCCTTTCGATTTTTGAATTTTAAGTACTACTCTTAATTATAGATATTTCTATTTTATATTACATTTATAAGTTGGATACGTCCTAGGTTGATGTAGCGCCCAGACTCAAGACGTTACAAACCGCCACATATTCTTAGTCTCTAATAACATATCAGGCATAAATTAGTAACTAAAATCTCCAAATATCACTATAAAAACCTCCAATAACCTAAAAAAAATTATTATCTAAGACAAATTAACAGCTAATTATGAATTATTAATTCTTACATAGTTATCATAAGGAGTAAAATTCTAGTTATCTTAACTCTTTATGTCATATATAATCGCCACTCTTCCTATCCCGAAGGTAAAATAATAAGGGTTTCTAAGATCATTGTAACCTATCTACTAATATAGGTTTCTAGTAGTTAAAAAAGAACGATGGATGAGCCGAAACCCAGTACGTAACACCACAAGCACAAACGTATGCCACATCAA
Source organism: Lumnitzera racemosa (assembly GCA_024138005.1). Lineage (NCBI taxonomy): Eukaryota > Viridiplantae > Streptophyta > Magnoliopsida > Myrtales > Combretaceae > Lumnitzera > Lumnitzera racemosa. Next base: position 26,164,956 of record JAMXBC010000008.1, read on the forward strand.
ATAACATTTCACATGTATTAATGTGAACATATAACACAAACAATTCCTTTATTATCTTTGAATTAATCTACCAAATATCACAGTCTTGGCATCCTAAGACTTAGAATGCCTCACGATCTTAGCATACAATACATACACACACAAACATATACTTCGATGTTGGGAACTACCCCTTAAGGCCATAATTACTCATGAGTCTCTAAATCCACTTGCATTATGCTAACAAGCAACTCCATTAAGGATAATGCCACCTATCAATTAACAGGTGTTCCCTGGGAATCTATCACTTCGGGCCCCTAAGTTAAGCCAAGCATAAACAGTAACCATTTTTATAGTTGGATATTTCATTATTTCATTTTAACTTTCTAGCCTAACAAATATAACTAGCAAACATGTGTTACATACCTTGCTCCTAAGCAACTATATTCCATGATTCATAATTGACATTAAAACCCAATACATTCATATAACAAACTCATCTCATATCTATGCTAAATTAGTTACTAATGTTATAACCTATAATTATAGTTTTGATTTGAATTGCTCATATTTTTTACTTAAGGTGAACCGTCTAAAAATATATTAATAATTTTGTAATTTAAAACTTATAGTTAAAGTTTAACCTTTCCATTTACGTAAGATTAAACCTTAAAACTATTTATATATATATATATATTTATTATTTATTTATATATGTATACACATATTTATATATTTTCATATTAGTTCATTTTGTTATTATGACTAAAGTAATTATTCTATGATTCTTTTATTATGTAATTATTCTTTAACCTATTGTTACCTATTATATATAAGCCAATAAGTTTTATTCAATTCCGCATCCCTAAATATGTAATTTGAATGTTCTCTCTCTATTTTATTTACAATTAAAAGGCTTTTAAGAAAAATCAATGATATCTTCTACATCTATATCTTCTATTAATTTACATCTCTATCTTCTATATAAATATATCTTCTTTATTTATCTATATTTATCTATATAATTAAACCAATACTTCTTATTCTTCTTCACACCTTAAACGATATACTAAAGTATATTTTAAGAGTTTAAATAATATATATTTGTTCAAACATATTTTATTTTCTTATATATATGTATGTCTATATTATTTTTAGTAAAGCTTCATAATTAGTACTAATGATAGTAATAATTTGATATGTTAAGAGCTTGAGATATTGCAATTCTTTGTTCACAATTCATAGTTAAACGACACTTAAATATGTCTTTTCAATCCTAATATGAATCATTTACAAAATTTAATAAAATCTAATAGTCTACATACCTCATTTTGATTTAAGAATTGAGACATTTTATACTTAAGTCCGTTTTGCAAATATACAACAATCTTTCAATGAATGCATTAAGCCAAATCAAAACTTCTTCATAGATCTTCCGTCCTTACATGAATCCATCACTTTCCAGTTTAGGGTTTCCTAAAACCCCATATTTACACTTCATTATTATTATCCTTACTTCCAATATAATGCAATAGCATGTGACTAGACGAATTCCTAAATTAGAAAAATCCTACAATTCATCTGATTGAGAAACTCGCCTTCATATTTTGTCTTGACTTAATCTTCTAGGGCAATGTCTATTAGTAAAGAGAAAATTATGAGAGATAAGGATATTAGGTTAATGGTGACAAGAAATTATATGGGAGGAGAAGAAAATGTTTGATGATGTGAGGGGAGAATAGAGAAGATTTGTATAATATACATATATTTAGGGTTTTAGGATATTCAGGTTGGGATATATATCTTTTTTAAAAAAGATTGTTGTTGTTATTATTATTATTATTATTTTAGGTCTTTACGAGTTGAAAATTAGTAAATAGAGACTATCTAAGAAGTCTTTAACTATCTTTTCTTTTTGTTTTTTGTGCTTCATTATCAAAATAATCTCAGCATTATTTACTTATTAGTTTAATAATATTAAAGAAAAGAAAATATGAAATGAAGAACATAACCCTAGGTACATGATGTATATATATAAACCAAGTATGCAACATACTCCTTCCATGTACACAGTGTATACACCATGTATATGCTGCATACTCCCTTTAGCTATTACATGGTGTATACACCATGTAAATGTTGTGTACTCCTTCATATATCTTCTTCTTCTTCTTCTTCAATTTTCACTTTTCTCCACCAATCAAATACCGACTCTTTTTTCATCATTTATAAGACCTACCCTAAATTATTCTACACTCCTGAATCTCCATATATTTTAATCTTTAATGATTTCTAATGATGGAAACTCATGTGTATTACCAATATGTAGGGATGGACCCATGATCATATAATTAGGAGATAGAGTTACTTAAATTTAACTAATATAAAAATTATCGATAGGAAAATATATGCTTATTATCATAATTATATTGCATTATATATATATATATATGTGAGAATCTTATTATTCATCAAAATAGCAACAATTCCTAAATGTTTTTTTTAAATGATTAAGAGTGATTGTTACACTTCATAAGAAGTTAAAGAATTAACTTTATATATATATATATATATAAAGTTATACATATAACTTGTCTAAGTTTTGTTTTTAACAAAAATAGATCCACAAAAATGATTGAATAAGAAATTACGAGTGAAGCAAAAAGAGCAAATTGATGGAGATAAAAGTCTTATACTATTTGTTTTCATGATAATTTCATATGATTGTTTATTAAGATTGCTAAAAAATTATATATCATTTTAAGTATAGGTTATTAGGCAATTAATTATTCAATAATCTATATTCATTTTTGTATTATTAATAATAAAAAATAAATAAACCAATTCATATAATTGATATTATTTATCAATAAATTATTTAATAAGACTAGAATACTTATACCATAGACAATGTAATTATTTCTTATGGCATATTACTCATAAAAAATGGCAATTCAAAAAATTTATTTATTTAAATATTATTTATAATTAATGAATTTAATACTATTGATTGTTGTGAAAAAAAAAATATTTAATAAATATAAGAAGATAATTATCATTCAAGCAATAAATGCATATTAAAAAAAAAGTAAAATAAAACTTAAATTTTGAACTCAGAACCTCATGTTTGTAAAACAACACCTAACCACTAAATTATACTTAATTTCATATTATATTTTGCTCTTTAAAATATGTGTTTAATTTACAAAATTTTCATTTTCTAAATATTGTAAAAATTAATTTTTTTTGGAGCTTTGAAGGGCTTGGCCCCTATTGGCCTCCCCAAGACTTCCCTCGCCAACATGCACTTAATCAACAAGAGTAACAAATTTACTTTGATATTTGTGACCTTACAACTCCCATTATTCACGCTTTACATAAGTTCTAACTACAAAATATCAAAACACATATTCATCATCATATACCAAACATGATTTTCTCTTTTTCATCAAGGAATTAGCACTTCTTATCATTTTAGGGTTCTCATATCTTAATCTTGCAATCCAATAACAACAATAACAAATTGGCATTCTTAGAATCACATACGATAACAATGAAGGTTTATCACTTGACAACTTGCACAATTAGCAATTCCCAACATGCTCCTCAAAGTCCTTGAGACAAAATACTAATATTAGATCCATGCCAAGTCATTTTGTTAAAAAAATGTTCCTTACCTTGTCTTTTTTCGTTTTTCTCTAAGAGAGTCTCGTCATTTTGTACAGAGTTTTGTATTAGAAGAGACAATATACTCTTTTAGCAAGGTTGACAACAATCAAGGATTTATGTGTCAACCTTTTAAATAATCTTTTTAGTTAATTACCTTATTACCCTTTGACTTAAATCTTTATTATTTTTATTGCCATAACCTACTATTTCCTTTTTTATTTATTTTATTTTATTTTATGAAGTTTTACAATATCAAATGCAATGGCCATATACTAGTGAATTATTTTTAGATAGAAGTGGACAACATAATCTTAGCATCTTAAGGTTTAGAATATGTAATTTCTAGCAACAAACATATATTCAAGAGTTACATAGACGGGTATGTGCGTACGTATATATGTATGTGTATGTGTATGTGTATATATTGATTAACCTTAGTTGTCTTACGTTAGTTCACCACATACATCCGTCATTGAGCAATTAGTCCAATATAACTATCTACAACAAAGCACTAGTGTGACTCACTTATATATTCTATATAGAATATTCAACTAGTATCGTATTGGTCACCATGTCAACAACCTACGTTTTGTACAGGATAATCCAACACCCAAGACAAGTAGATCTATCATTCTAGAAAACCATTCACTTTTGGTTAAAAGCACTTAATACATGACCTATTCTTCTAGATATAAGCCTTAGCATCAGATACAAATAACAATCATTAACTATTGATGGATAAATAATTCTAAATTTATTGATTAATCCTTAGAATAGTTGTCATCTTGTTTCCTAACAAACTTTAACTTGCTCTTTTCATATTCAAAATGTTTGATAAATCAATTAAAAATCTAATTAATTTTAATAATTCTCTCGTAAGTTTGGTTTAATTTATTCTTTCATTTATACCGAAGCTTAAGGTGTCTTTTAGTTAATTTGGAGTTATTAAGATTCACATTTTAATACTTTATTTGAATAAGGTCCATTGGATGGGAAAAATGGATAGCCATATGTCTTTAGGAGATAGTCTAGTCAATCAAATTCATAAGGTAGTTAATCAAATCATAAACATAGTCAGTTGCTATGTAATATGACTGATTACATTCAGTTCAATTGTATGTTCCTGATTTATGCCACCGCTTTTATATCTACTTATTTCTTAATAAGGATATTAGGTTTAATTTATGATCATTTGAGATGTTTTTATTAATTATTCATACAAGCTATCTATCCTCTCATGTTTATTATAGTCTAATTATTTTCTAAGGATGACTTATACTCTTTAAGATGTTATCATATAAGATCAACTATGTTATCACTACATTTCTTAAACTCATTATTTTCTAAGTTATAAGACTAAAGCTCCTTACGAAAATCTTATTATTCTTATTAGAAATATATTAATCGATTCATTTAGTTTATAAGTTATTAACCCCTCATCTTACATGAAAAAGGTAGAGTTTACATTCTTTTATTAAGTTCTTAAAAATTAGTTCTTAAATGGAATCTTAAAATCTAGTTCAATACTTATTTAAATTATATTATTAGTTTTTATTTTTAATGAGATGAATTTAGTTTGCTTCATACCCTTAGAATCAAGGGATGTGACCATAGTAAGAACGTATAAGGTTTAAAAACCAAATAAATGTCATAAATGAACTTTATCTCATAGAATCTTCATAATCACTCAATAAGGTAAATGCATCAACTCACAAATATCAGAGGTACAAAACTTAAGATCATTCTTATCAACTAAAATCTTCCAAATAATATGAAAAATAAATTCCATCAACTAACATTAATATAGCTAAAACAAAGTATGTAATCATCAGCATAGTTAAAGCTATCATCCGATCCATTCCATATTACATGTCATATCCCAAATCATTGTGAAGATCCTACTTAAATGCATTATCGACACTTAAAAATTCAGTATATCTTAAATGGGAGATCAATAATACGTAACAGGTAATTATAGGACACAAGCACAAGTAAGTCTCACAACTTCAATACATATAGATGGGTTTACATATACTAGATGTAACAAATAATAATTTATTTAGCTTGTGATTTTTAAGAGGAAAATAACACAATCTTAGCCTCTTAAGATTGTGATTTTTAAGAGGAAAATAACACAATCTTAGCCTCTTAAGATTGTGATTTTTAAGAGGAAAATAACACAATCTTAGCCTCTTAAGATTTAGAGTAGCCAAGACTTTGGCAACGTACATATATGTAATACTAAATATATTTAAGAAGGGTCATCTAATCCTAAGATTGATATCATATATAGTAATATCATCCTGGGTTCATGAGTGGCATCAACCACCGAGCTATTAGTTGATTATGAGTGGAACCACATAAGGGTATTCAATATCACTAGTGCAATCTTGTTATAAATCCGTTCTAAAGGCACAAACATTTTATAACAACTAACCAATTAACAATACGTATGATCTAACACTTAAATTATGCATTGTATTTACTGATAAGAATAAAGCTACAAGACCTCTAACCTAAGGTCGAGTAGGAGGACGAAAGAGCTTAGAAAGGTGCATTCTCCATTCCCAACCTATGCCTAAGGAATCTAAGCTATTTCTATCTCCTGAGCCATTACCACTTTTGAGTTGAGCTCCCCCTTACCTATTAATGATATTTGGATGTCGATTTGTGGGATGCTTAAAAAACAGTTTGGCTCACTTGCCTATCAACTTAGTCAAACTTATTTCAAGCTAGCAAACCAATGTCTAAGCTGAGTCCACCATAGAAGAGTCTGTAGGTCATCTCGGCATCAACTAGAATGTCCGTATGCTTGTGTCTTTTATTGTTTGCAATCTACCAAAAATTGCCAACTAAATGTCTAAGCCTCCCACGTAATGGAATCTGTTCTATAAATCACCTATTTTCTTATTTCTCTTTTATACCTTTTTACATCCCTTATACTTTACCTCTTTTGGACAGTACCCTTTTTAGTCTTTTCCACTCTTAGTAAAGGATGCCTTAGATTTTTAGGTGTAAATACCCCTATTTTATGTTGCTACAAGGACACATCATCTTGAATCATTGAATAAATTGAACCTTCTTCTTCTTATGAGCTATTTTAACTTGCTTGTCTAACTCTTATCTTAACCCTTAAGTCAAGCTAGATAGCAAGTGACCTTATTGAACTGACTTGTATATCTTATTGAGCTAGTTTGTAAGCTTACTAAGTTCCGTAGTGCATCATATCTTTGGATTCATTGATGGGTTTTTGCTTATTTTCACACATTTTACCCTCATTTTGAGCTTTCCATGAGCTTAGACCCATCCCTTAAATACAGTCATCCTCATCTGTCCTTTTTTGCGATATATTATCTTAGTATCTAAGCGGAGGTTTGCATTGGGTAAGTCACTGTTGAGTTACGTTATTGATTGTATTACATTGCTTACCCTCTGTAGTTAAGTATGTGGTGTAGTGTAGTAACTACTGTGGTTCTATGTAATTGATTGTAAATGTAGAGTGAGTAACGAGAGCGGTGGTTTTGTTCCATTATGGTAGCTATTTTGTGATACTTTATTATAGGTTGTAAGAAGTAAAGCAAGTAGTAACTATATATTTCTATGTAAGGTTTGACCTAGTTAGCTATGGTGTTGAATCTCTATAGTGAGGCACATTAGTTTTTGTTCAAGAGGAAGCTGAATGTGTTTTTTGAAGTTAGTGTTGTAGCTAATTAGAGGCTGTGAATGTATTATTTACTAAGTAATGCAAGTGTTGTTTGTTTGTTGTGAGCATGTGGTTGATTAAAAAGATGATTGATTCAAGTGTTAATGTTAGTATTGGAGAGGAAAATAGTGGGGTTATTCACCGTAGTAGATAAAACATACCTAGAAGTTTTGATGAGCAGATCGATGAAGTAACTAATATGATAGCAGAGCGAATGTTAGCAGTTCGCGCATTTGTTTCTTGACCTATTGAGAACAATCAGAATATTCTCCAAGCTGCTCTGGAAATTGGAGGTGCTCCACGAGAGGCTCGACTTGTGCATAGGTAATACCTAGCTTGGCAAGAATGAGGTGCAGGAATTAGAGGACTAGGAAGACATATGTGGAGAAGAATATATATGGGTAAAGTAGACGAGGAGGAAAGAGATTAGTATTATGAAGCAGAGGATATAGTTCGTGCATAAAGAGCTACTAACCATATAAAACTCTAGGTTTCGAGCTTCAATGGATCTAGAAATGTTGATGGTTATCTGGATTGGGAAGAGTAAGTAGAGTGAATTTTTGAATACTATTAGTATCAAGATTACGATAAGGTTGAAACTATTGTTATTGAATTCTTAAGCTATGTTGTAATGTGGTTGAGAAACATTCAAGCTATGAGAAGATAAGATGGATATAGAGAGGTTAGTACTTAGCCTGAGATGCAAAGAGTTCTTAGAGCCAGATTTGTACTAAATACCTATTGCAAGATATTTTGCTCAACTCTAAGAACTAAGGTAAGGAAGCCGCACTATTGATGAGTAAGTAAAAGAGTTTTACGTTTATGATTGGATGCAAGGTCGATGAACCTTTAGCCTAAACAATATTCAAATTCTTAATTGTATTGAGGATATAAATCCAATATATAGTGGAGTTACAACAATTTGTCACTTTAGATAAGGCTATAAGGATTGCTCAGCGTGTAGAGCAACAAAGGAGGAATTGATCTGGTCGACCTCAATTAAGCTAACTTGCCCAAAGTAGTAATCGACCTCAATACAATATTGAGCTTAGTAGGAGGATTAAAGTCATGTTCAAGTAGAAGAATCACTTCGTTGACTTAGATGTACCAAAGAGAAATTTTGATAAAGGTCAAGGATCAGCACGAAAATGATATGATCTAAACTAAGGACTAATAAGACTAGTTGGGTCTAAGCTTAAAGAAAGCTTGAAAACGGAGATAGAAAGTGCATAAATACTGGAAATAAACAAGTAAGTAAACTACGATCAGTTTTAAGGCTATGATGTATTAAAGAACTATCAAGGACTCATAAAGTGAACTTGATATGACACATGAGTTAACTTGTGAGCATACTCGCCATCTAACCTTGTTTAAGGGTTAGGATAAGAGTGAATCAAGTAAGCAAAGACAATGCCCATGAAAATGAAGTATATTATGTGTTGCTGATATTTGATGATTCCTTGCGGCTACATTACAGTAGGTATTTATATTTAAAAATTTATGGTGATTGCTACAAATGGAAAAGACTAAAAAGGAGCATTACATGTCACTTAGCAAGTACTACTGTCACTCTCAATTGAGAACTATTCTAATGAATTTTTTTGTAATGTGTTGCTCATGTGCTAATCACATGTATTGTTGGGTCAACCTTAGTTATTTAATCAAATGGTCATATATGATGGGTTTAAGAATATGTATACATTTGAAAAAAAAAAAAAAGAGAAGAAGATCACCTTAGACCCTATAACCCCAAGCCAAATGAGCAAATTGTAGGCTAAGTTTGCTCAAGAATCTAAGAAGACATTAGTTTTGAGTCGATCCAAGCTCTAAGAAGACATTAAATCTAATGTACTAACCTTTCTATTGATTAGAAGGCTATTGGAATTAAAGGACCAAGTTATGTCACCTAAAGGGGTTAGGGAATTGTTGGATGAGTATGTTAATTTGCTTCTCAAGCAGTTGCCTAAAGGACTGCCCCCTCTTCTAAGGAATTGAGCATTATATTGACTTGATACTTGGTGCTACCCTACTATAAACCTACTTATTGGATGAATCCTAAGCAAGCTACTGAGCTTTAGAGATAAGTCAATGAGCTATTAGAGAAGGGATGTATACGGGGGAGTCTTAATCTTTTTACTATACTGACCTTACTTGTGCTAAAGAAGGATGGCACTTAATGAATATATGTGGATAGTAAGGCTATCAATAAAATCAAAATGAAGTATAAGCAACCTATTCCAAGATTAAATGATATGCTTGATGAACTAAATGGTGCTAGAATCTTCAAAAAGATTGACTTGAAGTCTAGTTATCATTAGATTTGCATGAGGTAAAGAGATGAATGGAAAACTGCATTTAAGACCTAACATGGTCTATATGAGTAGATGGTGATACCCTTTGCCTTATCAAAAGCCTTAAGCACTTTAGTGAGGCTAATGAATCATGTATTGCGAGGTTTGATAGAAAAATTTGTTGTAGTTTACTTTGGTGACATCCTTATGTATAGCGCCGGCCTGTTAAGTCATGTCGACCATCTTCAAGCTGTATTTAACATACTTTAAGCTAAGAAGCTCTTTCATAACTTAAAGAAATGTTGCTTATGCTAGGAAGACTTGAGGTATGTTGTAAGCAGAGGAGGTCTATGTATTGATACTGAGAAAATCCGAGCTATTGTTGAATGGCCAACTCTGACCACTTGTATCGAAGTAAGAAGCTTCCATGGACTAGCTTCCTTTTACCATTACTTTATTAAAAATTCCAGTACCATTATTGCATCCCTCATTGAGCTAATGAAGAAGACTGTTGAGTTCAAGTAGAAAAAAAGAGAAGAAAGAAGTTTTGTCAAGGTATAGGAGAGGTTGACCTTTGTACCCATATTAGCTTTGCTTGACTTCAAAAAGGTGTTTGAGCTTGAGAGTACCTTTTCACCTGTACTGATGCAAGAAGGCTGACTTACTGCATACTGTAGTGAGAAGTTGAGAGGACCATAGTTGAATTACTCTATATATGATAAAGAACTCCTTCTACTAATTCAAGCTCTTCAAGTGTGGAAACATTACCTCCTATTGAGGGAGTTTGTCATTTACAATGATTATGAGTCCTTAAGATATCTCCAGAGTCAAACTAGGCTTTCAAAGAGGTAAGCTCGATGGGTTGAATTTCTAGAAGAATTTAATTTTTTAATTCAGTATAAACAAGGCAAGATTGATGTCGTTACCGATGCCTTGTCAAGAAGACATATTCTTCTTATTGAGCTATAGACCAGACTATTAGGATTTGTAAGCACCAAAGAGTAGTATTATCAAGACCTTCACTTTGGTCCCATATATGGATGTTGTGAAGAAGGAAGGACAATAGATGAGTACCATGTAGAAGATGGATATTTATTCCAAAGTGGTAAGTTATGTATGCCAACCTATTTTTTAAGAGAATTGCAAGTGAGGGAAGCTCATTCTGGTGGACTTTTTGGACATTTTAGGGAAAGGACATATGAATTGTTGAATGCAACGTTCTTTTGGCTTAAGATGAGGCACGATATGCACTGTATACTTAGGAGTTGCACCATCTGCAAAAGGGAAAAAAGAAGAGTTGAGCAAGGGCGAGCTATGCTTCTATATGTCCTGACCAAATCATGGGTTGATTTGAGTGTGGACTTTGTCCTCGATTTACCTTGAACCACCTACAGTAAGGACTCGATAATGGTTTTTGTAGATAGATTCAGCAAAATGACATACTTTATGCCCTATACATAAACTAATAATGCTTCGACTATTTCTTTTCTCTTTTTGTCGGAGATCATTTGTTTACATGGAGTGCCGAGGAGCATGGTATTAAACTAAGACCTAAAATTGTTGAGCTATTTCTAGAGAAATCTCTGGCATTGAATGGGAACTAAACTACTTTTTAGCACTTCCTATCACCCCAAATCGATGTAGAGGCAGTTAACAACACTTTAGGATCATTGCTTCAAACTACAGTGGGAAAGAACTTGGCCAACTAGGATGTATACCTACCCATAGTAGAATTTGCTTATAATTGGATATTACACAAAATTGCTAGGCATACATAATTTGAAGTCATCTATGGCTTTAATCTTTGACTCCCTCTTGATCATACTCTAATGCCAACATCCGACTAAGAAGACCGAGAAGCAAGAACCAGAGCCTAGTCCTTCTAATAGATCTACCAAAAAGTTGCTCAATAGATTAACCAAGTTGCCAAGAAGATGGTGGTAAAAGGGAAAGGAAAGAAGGTGAAGCAATTTCAACCCATCGACCTAATGTGGATACACTTGAGCAAAGAGAGATTCTAAAGTAGACAAAAGAACAAGTTGTACGCCTAAGTTGAAGGACCATTTAAGATACTCTAAAAGATTAACAATAATGCTTACCGAGTAAAATTGCTTAAGGACTTTGGAGTATGTAACATGTTCAACATTACTAACTTCATCCTATATAGATAAGACGAAGCATAACATGAAGACTACTTGAATTTGATGCCAAATCAAAATCAATTGGGAAGGAATGATAAGAATCAAGTTATAGGACCTCTAACCTAAGCTTGAGTATGATGACTCAAGAATGTAGTAAGGCATATTCTCATTTCTTGACCTATGCTTGAGGAATCTGAGCTATTTCTATCTACCGAATTATTACTACTTTCGAGCTGAGCTTCCCTTTACCTATCAATGATCTTTAGATGCCGACTCAAGGAATATTCAAAAAATAGTTTGGCTCACTAGCCTATCAACTTGACCAACCTTATTTTAAGCTAGCCAAATAATGTCCAAGCTAAGCCTACCACAAAAGAGTTTACATGTTAACTCGACATAAGCAAGAATTTCCATATGCCTGAGTTTATTATCTCTTGCAATATGCCAATATCCACCGGCCATGTGTCTAAGCCTCCTATGTAATGGAATCTGTTGCACGAATCACCTTTTTTTTTTATTTCTCTTTTGTATCCTTTTACATTCCTTATACTTTACCTCTCTTAGATAGTACTTTTTTAGTCTTTTCTACTCTTAGTAAAGGATGCCCTAGATTTTCAAGTATAAATACCCCTATTTTATGTAGCCGCAAGGACATATCATCTTGAATCATTCAATATACTGAACCTTCTTCTTCTTATGAGCTAATTTTAACTTGCTTATCTAACTCTTATCTTAACCTTTAAGTAAGGCTAGATGGTGAGTAATCTCATTGAACTAAGTCATATGTCTTATTAAGCTAATTCATAAGTCCACAGAGTTCCTTTGTACAACATATCCTTGAATTTGTTCATAGGTTTTGCTTGTTTTCAAGCATTCTACCCTCATTTCAAGCTTTTTGTGAGCTTAAACCCAACCCTTGGATATGGCTATCCTTGTTTGTTCTTAGCACAGTGTATCATTTACTTTATTTCATTGTCCCTACAATAGGCCAACAACATCTAATCCATAATTCCACTTTTGATGCTTTCAACTTAAGTATATACACAATCAACTGAACAACCATTAAGGTCATATGTTTTAAGTTCATTTGTTTTCCTAGCTTAGAAACACACACAACGACCAACATTAACTATATATCCAAAAATCTACTCAATACTTCGATAATAATTGAATTTGAAATTAACTCTAATGTGCTCCATATTTGGGGATGGATTAAAAACGTGACTATTACACATAGCAATAATAAAAATATGATTTTTTTAGGAAACTTTTTGTAGACACCCTATTTTTGCGCCCACCCCACCCCCCTCTTACATCTTTGATTTTAAATTTTTTAGAATAAGGTAAGGGATCCTAATTTAGGGAAAAAAGAAAAGAAAAGAAAAGAAAATCTAGAAAAAAAATCACAAAAAATAAAAAAATTAAGAAAAATACAATAAAATAGAAAATTTAGAAATGTTTAGAAAAATAGAAAATTAAGAGTTAATGCAAAGAAAGTAAAAATAATAATAATAAAGAAAAAAAAAGAAAAACAAAAGAGAGAAGAAGTAGAATAGGAAATTTTAAAATAGCTTTTTAAGTCTTAAATAAATAAATAAATAAATAATAAAGGAGAGAGATCATTTGGGCTTTAGCCTAGATTTCATATTTGAATCTAGCTTAAGCTAGCTTTGTCCATATGTGTAATTTGCTTATAAATATGGATAAGGCATAGGCAAACAGTTTGACGGTATTACAATCTGACTTGATATTGCATATGGCTTAAAGGTACTAAGTTCAAATCTTACCAAAGGCACAAAGTGCCTTTTATTTTTCTTCATAAAACACGTCGCCTTATGTTGAGTATCATTGGGCCACGTATCCACTAGTATTGCCTCCTCCGGCTGTAGCTAATGTAGTGCTACGTCAGCACCTTCATGATACATGTCGTGCTACGTGTTCGATAGGTGGTACATGATACGTTGACTTTTGCCACTTGTTCGACACGTGGCACAACACAATTATGTCACTTAATTGACGTAGTGCTATAACAGTAACTCTTTCACTCTCTGTCTTTCCTTTTCCCCAATAAAACTACTTTACACCCCCTACTTTGGCTTCATTGTTTGTGCAATTTCCATGCATGAATTTACTAATCGATTGATGTTTCTTGTTCTTCACATCAGACCCAATAGCACATCTAGATACAACCATTTAAAGGATCAAAATGAAGCTTGAAAATTGAAGAAAATGTAAATACCTGGATTTTCCTCCCTTTTAATTTTGTGCGAACCAAGCTTGTTTATTGAAATTTGGAGCCTCTAAAGTATATTTTAATCAAAAATAATTTTTCTAGGGTTACTTTTGACTACTTATTTTAGTAGTTATCAAGCAAAGTTATATCAAAGTTTGATTAAAATGCATCAACCTATTAACTTTTGATTTGGAATTAAATGACGAATTTGAACTTTGCTTTCTAATATGGGGCTTGATTAGTATAAATTGGGGGTTGGGGATTCATTTCGATCAGAAACAAATGCTTAACATTCTTCCTAGTAGTCAAAGTCGAAGCTTTCTCTCTCTTAGGTTCTTGGCCTAGTTTTTGTCTCTAAAAATCCTCCATTTCTAAGCATTTTTGAGCGAAACCAAACCAACCATTAGCTTCCCTATGCTAAATAACCTAGGAAACCACCTTCCATTCCTCTCAAGCAACCACCATTTAAGCTTTCTCAATTCTTTCACTCTCTAGTTTAAACCTATTACCACTGAAACTTTACGAAGCACCATCCTTTACCATGTGTGGAATAAAGCACCACTATGGCTAAAGTCACAACCCTCTAAAACACTAAGTAGACACATACTCTCTCATTAAGCCTCTTAGTTGCTATCGTTTGTGACCATCGCTACTGATCCATTCACCAACACCACAAAAACTACCTCCTTACATTGTAGCATCATCCCTATACCTCCATTCTCCAATACGAAACACATGAAAACAACCTCTCCAACTTTTAAGTCGTGTTGAAACTACCTAAAGTAACCTTCTTCACTATTGCCATCTTCTTCTTCTTTCTTCTTGGTGCAACCTAGTTTTCTTGATCCAACTCGCTAACCGACCTAACCCACGTGTTGACCTCAAGTCTAATTAATTCGCTGACCTTTGTGATGCATCTAATTTCGGCTTCTTTTATTTCTCTATTTGTTGTTGTTTTCTTCTATTAATTTATTTATTTATTTTTGTTTGTTTTATTATGTTATATTTGTAATTTTAATATAATAAAAAAGAATAAAAAGAAAAGGTAAAAAAATAAAGAAAAAAATAAGGGGAAAAAAGAGAAGTTTAGTTTTTATTTTCTTCAGTAGAATACAAAAATAAAATGAAGAAAATAATATATAAAAAGGGGGTACTTTATAACTTAGAAAAAAGTCCACTTTCCAAATAAATAACAAAATCAGCTCTTTTTAAAACTAGGATACTTTTAGAATTCTCCAAAAAATAAAATAGTTGAGATTAGGGCCCTTTAGAATCTTTTAGAAATAAAACTGAATCGATAGAAAACATAAACCCAATTATTTTCTCAAATTAACATCAACCAACATGCCTAAAATTCTTATAAACAAACTAAAGGAAAGTCTGACCCCTATTAAAGTGTATGTAGGCACCTACAAGGTGACTTAAAATAAGGAAATTTTTATTTTTTTTCCTTTTATGAATGAATTTTATTTTTGTCTATGATTCTATTTATTTATAAATTTAGAGTTATTTTTTCATTCTAGAATTGGTATTTTAAGAGATAAATTTAAATTTAGAAAGATAAAAGTGGTACCTGTTAAGGTTTAATAAGTTAACCTTCAAACTTAAGTCTCTAGTTTTCAAAGAACCGTTTTCAATTAGTTTTTTCAATATACTAGTGGCTAAATTAAATCGATCGATCGAATTGATTTAACTTAACCTATTTTTTCCTCAGCTCTAGTTGAGTGGCAATTGTGGAACTAATAGGTTTTTATGTATGATTTTGACGAGATTAAAACTATACAAGTTATGTTAAATTAATCATTGATTATGAACCTCTTTGTAAAACTTATAAATGCATGGATAATTTGATAAATGACTTAAATTATCTTTATAACACTATGTTTTACATGATATCTTTGTAATATAACTTAATTAGATTGACTTTGAAATTCTTAAAAGAAATAAAAGGGAACAGAACTATTTGCTATATCTTAGTGTGTGTTGTTTAGTTGTTCTGGTATGAACTATTTGGTTGGTTGCATTAAGTGTTCTATGATCAGTAGCATGTGATGGACTATGCAATTAGTTGTCCTTGGACCGTCCAAGTGATTGTTGCAAGTTAGTAAGGTATGTTGAACTGTGTGACTGGTTGCCTGAAGATTATCCGACTGGTGACCTCATTTGAATGAACCATCCGACTAGTCCCACTTGAGCCATTCAACCGGTCCACACAAAAAAGAGCCATTATAGAGCATTAAATGTAGAGAGAAGTGGATCAACAATTAGATTTTCTTGAGAGGCTATAAATACAAATTGTTAGGTCGTTTACGAATAAGAAATAGAGCTAAAAATCTACAATTATTCCTTTTGCTCACTTGGCCTTTATTTCGTGTACTTAATTTGCTAAATCATTTGTAAACCTTAGTATAGTGCAAAGTGATTTATACTTGCAAGAACTTTGAGAGAGTGCACTATACTTGAGATTGAGTTTGTGTTGTGAGTTGAGATAGTGATTTGTGTAGAAAGTTACTATGATTGAGAATATTGTAAAATTAAGATTAGGTGAGTTATGAATGTGAAACTCATATAATCAAGTTTGTGTATGTGTAGCTCTTGGAGCTTAGATCGACAAATTAATAAAGTGGTGTAAACCCCTCAATTACAGGCATTATGTGTCCACAAAGACCAAGAGGTAGTCCGAACTTCACGTTAAATCTTAGCTTGATTTTCTCTATCTTTATCTCTTCTATTTTCCACAATAATTATTATTTTATCATAATCTTGATTATACTCATTATTGCTTCATTGTCTCGATATTATATTCACTTAGTTACTTAAATCAAGAAATTGGTATTAAAGTAAAATTTGGGCATTAAACTCGATTTACTCCTCCTCTTGAGTTCCTAATATAGTATTTCAGCAACTCTAGAGCCAAGTCTCTAAATTTATTGCTTAACCACATTTAGAGTAAAAATCGTGGTACTGAAAACACTAAGCTTCATGGAAAGGTAAGCAATAAATAGACCACCACTCTTAATCGGGAATAATTATCCTTTTTGTAAATGTAGGATAACCCTATTCTTAAAAGCACAAAATGGATAATTATTGCAAGTAGTTGATAAAGAACCATTTAAGATAAAAGATAAGTAAGAAAAGAATTATACTGAAAATCATTGAAAATTACTTGGTTTAAATGAAATAGCCATGAATATCTTACATTGTACCATCAATGAACATGCTTTAATAGAGTTTGTACATGTAAGAGTGCTAAGCAAATATGGAAAGAGTTAAAAGGCACATATGAAGGATCTAACTGTATTAAGGACACAAAGATAAGCTTGCTTTGTGGCCAATTCAAAAATTTTAAGATGGATCTTAATGAAACAATCAATAAGATGCATAATAGGTTCATTAACATAATCAATTCTTTAAATGTTCTTGGTAAATCATTTACTAATCTTAAAATCAATTCCAAAATCCAATAGTCTTTACCGAAAGATTGGGAAGCCAAGAGAACCATAATTGAGGAAGCTCATGATCTTAATACAATATCAAAGGAGCAACTTCTTGGAACTCTTAAGACTTATGAGATGATTAAGAGGCAAGGAGAAGAGTCTAAAAAGAAAACAATTACTTTGAAGGCAACCGATGAGAGCTCAAGTAGTGATGAAAGTGAGCAAGATGATGATACTGATGTGGCCACTATCACAAGAAATTTCAAAAAATTCATAATATTCAATAGGAAAGTAGCAAGAGACAAGGATGAAAACATATCTTGGTCAAGAAAGAAGAAGAAGGAAGTAATTAAGTGCTACAATTTCCAAAAACTATGTCACATTCAACAATATTACCTAGATCTTAAGATAGCTGAGAAAGGAGTAAGGAAAAGAGCTATGATAGCAAGTTACAGTGATAGTAATTCAAGTGGCTCGAAGGCAGAAATGTGCTTTATGGTAATGAATAATGAGGTATGCTCTACTTCAAATGACTCTTTATTTGATGAGCCCAAAAATATGTATGATGAGTTGCTTAAGGAATTTAGTAAGGTTTAAAAGAAAAATAAGATGATGAAACAAATAATGATTAAAATAAGAAGTGAATTTAATGTGTTTAGAAATGAATACAATAAAGTGAATGATGCTAAAGAAAGTTTTGGGAAGGACAATGAGTACTTAAGATTAGAAGTTGATAAATTAAATAGAAATAATGAAGAATTGAATCTTAAGAATTAGGATTTAACTAAGGAAAATGATCAATTAAAAGAGAAGTGTAATTTTCTTAAAACAAAAGTTGAAAGCATGAAAAGTGAAGATGCTATAGTTAAAAGGCTACGAGAGCTTCAAATTGAAAATGCTATCTTGAAGTTTAGCTTAGATTATTCAAAACAAACTATAGCCAAGTTCGTGAATAGAGAAAAGAATTTGGATAAGCTCCTTGGTTTTCAAAGGCATAGATTGGACAAAACCAAAATTGGCTTTAGTAGGAAATGTATTTACAAGTCTTACAAAAGTTACTTTGTAAAAGCAATAACTAATACTTGTAACTATTGCAGTAGACATAACCATATTGCACATATGTGTGCAATACTTCATAATACCAATTTGAATCATAAAGGCAAGATGATTTGGGTTGTAAAAGGACAAGGATATATTATTGCTACTAGCCACAAAGGACCCGAACTCATATGGGTACTAAAGAAGTAATTATATGTTTTTGTAAGAATTTCAAGTGGGAGCAACTTAAGAAACTTAAATAGAGAATGCTTAAATAAAATTTGGAATGCCTCTAATATGGTATTTGATTTAAGAAACTTATTCAAGTAGTCTTTATAAAATAACTAACATTTTTTTATGTACTTGAAATTCTCTATGCTTATTGGTCTTTCATGTGTACATTTTTGCCATATCTTGATCATCATGTCAAATATGTGTTCACATGTGTTTAAATGCACTAATATCTTGTGTTTAAATGCGCTAATATCTCATGCTTAAATGTTTGATTTGATATATTTATGAAACTATATAAATTTGACCTCTCTTCAACTACATTTGAGCTTTCATGAGCATTTGGGAACTCACCTAGCATTTTTGCAATTAATTGTTTTCTTGGACATGTTTATACTCTTACAATGTTATAATACACATTTAAATCTTCCTTGGAATGGATAATTGCAAATATCATACATTTTGTGCACACAATTTTACCATGCCTTAACTTCTATGCTCAAATCCGGTTCCCGCATGTTTAATTTTGTTTATAGATTGTGGTTGAATGATTGATTTGCCTTATTTTTGTTTCTATGTGAATTTGGCTCTCTTAGATCCAAATTAGCTTCTTATTGATGTTTGAGAAGTCACATAATCATTTTGCTCATTTGCATACTATATGTTTTAATCATGTTATCTTTGTGCCTATAGATAATATTGAAACTTACTTAAAGTGCCAACTTATCATGAACTTAACTTAATATGCATGTTTGTCATTAAGCTCAATGTATGCTAAAAGTAGTTGATTTTGATGATCTCAAGTAGTGATTTTTGAATAAAATGTCTTTCCCTTCAAATCAAATGGCTTATAACATAATATTAGGTCTTAGAAACATGCTCACATAGGCTTCTTGCATAAATTTCATCATTTGATATTTTTTGTATACAATTGAATTCATACTTGTTGAAGTTCTCTTATGCACATCCTTCTCATTTAATGATTTCAAGGTTGAGTGAAGGCTCTTACATGCATATTTTAACTTATAAGTCATGTTTAAATAATTAAATTTACTTCATTGTGAGTTAATGTGTTTTTGCCACCCTTAAACCTTAAAAAACTAAGATAAAGCTAGACATTTAGAACATCGTATTTTAATCTAGCCTAAAATGCAAGTTATAATTATCAAACATGTTTCATCTAAGCTTATATAACTTACTGGGATAAGATTTGTTTGAATCTTGTGAAGACTATATGAGCTAAGTGGAAATTTCAAGTGGCTAGTGCAATCTATATGCAACCATGCAAATAGTTCAATCATACTATCCGAACAATTGCTATAAAATAAACATTACCAATATGTTCTCTATTTGTATATGGACTTGAACTTCAACCATCCCTTGTATCGTTATATAGCTTGTATATGTTGTTTATTGGTCCTTAAGATCATCTTTAGTTATCTCTCTTTGATTATGTACTGACTCAAGATTCTAGCCTATTAGCCTTCTATTAGTATACTTATCTATGTTTGTGTTATCTCTTATAAACTTAGGCTGCTTTGATATACGGAATATCTTGTTACAATGGGAAATTAATTGCTATCTTACAAATGATTGTGCATTATATTGCTTATTTATATTACCTATTGAATTATGTTCTTTTGAAGGTGACATACCTTAAAAGGCTTAAGTTAAGGCTATGCCGGAATTTTGACTTGTTTTTCTCTTCCTCTTCACTACTTAGAATCTCATCTTGTTGATGAGGCCAAAGGGAGAGAAGAATTCAAGTCACTTAACTATTTTGTCTAAGTTTAGGGAAGGTAAGATCATAAAATTGAAGAGATTGATTGGTTAATAAGTATCAAATTAAAACATGAAATTAAATTGGCTATCATCTAAAATGAAGTTTAAACACTTTCAAGTTGCTCTTATATTGACTCTCCCATAAATATTCTTAAAGGAAATATTTTATAACTAGTGCTCCATTGAGAGGGAGTGTTAATTTAGGGGGAGTATCATATTTAAAGGGAGTTTGTTTTGCAAAGTTTTGTTCTCATAAAAAAGGGGGAGATTATTGAACCAACAGGTTCTTATGTGTGATTTTAATGAGGACAAAATAATGCAAGTTATGTTAAATTAATCATTAATTATGAACCTCTTTGCAAATCTTATAAAAGCATGGATAATTTGATAAAGGACTTAAATTATCTTTATAATACTATGTTTTGCATAATATCTTTCTAATATAACTTGCTTAGATTGAGTTTGAAATTATTAAAAGAAGTAAAACAAAATAGAACTGTTTATTGTACCTTAATGTGTGTTCTTTAGCTATTTTGGTGTGAATCGTCCGGTTTCTTGCATCAGGTGTTCTATAATCAGTAGTAGGTGATGGACTATGTAGCTGGTTATCCTTGGACCATCTGACTGGTTGCATTAGGTGTTCTGTGACTAGTAACATGTGATGGACTACATAGTTGGTTGTCCTTAGACCGTCCAGGAGGTTGCTACAAGTCAGTAAGGTGTGTTAGACTATACGAATAGTTGCTTGAAGACTGTTCAACTGGTGATCCCATTTAAATGAACCATCTAATTAATCCTACTTGAACCATTCGGCTGGTCCATATAGAAATGAGTTGTTATAGAGCATTAAATGCAAAGAGAAGTGGACTAATGGTTGAATTTTCTTAAGAGGCTATAAATACAAATTGTTAGGTAGTTGAAGAATAAGAAATAGAGCTAAGAATCTACAATTATTCCTTTTGCTCACTTGCCCTTTGTCTTGTGTACTTAATTTGCTAAATCATTTGTAAACCCTAGTATAGTGCAAAGTACTTTGAAAGAGTGCACTATACTTGAGATTGAGTTTATGTTGTGAGTTGAGATTGTGATTTGTGTTGAGAGATATTATGATAGAGAATCTTATAAAATCAAGATTGGGTGAGTTGTGAGTGTGAAACTTGTATAATGAAGTTTATGTATGTGTAGCTCTTGTAGCTTGGATTGAAAAATTAATAAAGTGGTGTGAAGCCCTCAATTAGAGGTATTATGTGTCGGTAAAGAGCAGGGGGCAATTTGAACTTTACATTAAATCCGAGCTTGATTTTCTCTATCCCTATCTCTTTTATCTTCCACACTGATTATTGTTTTATCATTATCTTGATTATATTCATTATTTCTTTATTGTCTCAATATTGCATTCATTTAGTTATTTAAATCAAGAAATCGTTACTAAAGTAAAATTTGGGTATCAAACTCAATTCACTCCCCCTCTTAAGTTCCTAGTGTAGTATTTCAGTAACTCCATTTTTTTTTTTCAAAATCAAATGAAAACCAAGTTTTTTTTAATCTTTATTCAAGGGTAATATTAAATAGGTAGTGATAGAAATTAGGTTATTAGGCCTTTAACCTACAGTCGAGCTCGTGGATTAGAGGGACTAGTGAGGCAAATCCTCCTACTCCAACCAACTCCTACCAAGGCTGAGTTGCTCCTTATTGCTAATTGACTCTCGATGCCATATCAAGTGATTGTCCATCTTTCAAAAACTATGACTTGAAGAATGCCCTAACAGTAGCCAAACCTTGTGCACTTACTGCATCATGTCCAAGCCAACTACTTACTTGACATCATTGCTGTCTAAAAGCCAAGAGAATTGTCTTATACTAATCCTTAACCACTCCTATTTGGATGAGTCCAAGCCTACCGGGCACTCTTGCCCCGTTACCCAATCAACTCATACTGTTTTTTCTGCATCCTCAACGGCATCACCAATACATCTCTATTATGTATACAAGATCACGTATAGAATCTGCTGCATTAATCATTATTTTTCTTAAATATTCACTTTTACCTTTTTGTATTCTTTGTATATTACTTCTTTAGGATAATACCCTTTTTATCGTTTGCCTTTTTAGGCAAGTTTCCTTAATTCCTCAAGTATAAATACCCCGTTGTACATGTAGCTGCAATGATCAGATTACCATTAATACACTGGATATTTTCTTCATGTAAATATTATTTGTTTACTCTTATTTCACTCTTATCCTAACCCTTAAGCAAGGCTAGGTGGTGAGTAACCTCATCAAACCAACTCGTGCATCATATCAAGGTATGTCGTAAGTCTTTGGAAGTTCCATTAGTGCATCATATCCTTTGGAGCTATTCATGGGTTTTACTTACCTTTCATTCATTTTTTTTTCCGCATTTCCCATCACCCTTTTAAGCTTTTAGCAAGCTGGGACCTACCCCTGCAATTGGCCTTATCTATTCTTGGTTGTGGTACGCATCATCTTAGTATCAGAGTGGAGGTTTCGTTTAGATTGCAATAGTTTGTTCTCAAAGTTCTGTATTCATACTTTGTTTTAGGTGAGTGAAATGGAGCAATTTTTTGTGTTAATTTAGCTACTACGTTTGTTGGTTATTAAACTTTTGGTTTGAAGGGAGTGTATGTTATGTGAATTAAAGAGATGGTGTCAATTGTAACACTGAGTCGAAGAGTTTGAGATTTAGATCTATCAGAGAAAATGATGGACCTAAGTGCTAATGCTATTACTAGGGATGAAAACAATGGTGTTGCCTTCCATAGTCGATAATCTTAAGGTACTCTAAGAAATATGAACTAGAAACTTGATCGGCTGGCTAACCTCCTAGTGGATTTAACTTGAGCTATTCATGCATTGGCTTATCAACCTGCTAAAGCTATGCATAACACCCTATAAGCTACCTGACCTGCAAGAGGTTAAAACTCAAGTCAACAAGTTTAAGATGGAGGAGTAGTCGAACAGGGAAGAGTATTATGAAGAGGAAGAATAAGCTCGAGTACCCCGAGTATGTAACCATGTAAAGCTTCAAATTTAAAGCTTCAATGGGTATAAAAGTGTAGATGATTACTTAGATTAGGAGAAGAAGGTAGAGCAATTTTTTTATTATTACCAATATGAAGATTACGACAAAGTGAGAACTACTATTGTTGAGTTCTCTAGTTATGCCACCATGTGGTGAAAGAATTTTCATACCATGAGACAATGAGAAGGCCACCGAGAGATTATTAATTAGCCCAAGATGATGAGAGCACTATGAAATAGGTTTATGCTGAATACATATCTAGAAGACACTTTTACTCAACTTTAAAAGCTAAGGCAAGGAGGCTAGATTGTTGACGAGTATATCCAAGAGTTCCAAATGCTTATGATTTGCTATAAGGTAGGGGAACCATTAGTATGAATAGTTTTTAGATTCCTAACTGAGCTAAAGAGTGACATACGAAACATTGGGGAACTTTAATAGTTTACTACAAGGGATGAAATTATACTGATAAGCCAACGAGTAAAGAGGCAAAGAAGGAGCTAAATGTCGACCATACTGTTAACTAGACGACTTGTTCAACCAAGCCGACCAATTCAAGGAAGCTATTAAGATCATCTAAGTATTGAGGCAAGCATATGTCAAAACTGACCTGAACGTACAAGAAAAGGCAAGGATCTAGTAGAAAAACGAGCCAGATCAAGTGCTTCAAGTGCTAAGGGTTTAGACATATGGCTGCTCAATATTCGAACTGAAAGACTATGGTCATCAAAGGAGATGCTCCAAAGTTAGAAGTAGAAAGTATTGAGGAGGAACTAGAGGAAGAGTGCATTACCGAGAAAGAAACTTCTCAGAAGAATGAACTAATCGAGGAGGATGTGTTTATTGAGGACCTAAATCAGTTGATCCTAGTTGTCCAACGTGCAATGAGCTTGGAACCTTCACGCGAGGATGAGCAAAGAGAGAACTTATTTCATATCACCTGTAAGGTGAATGATCAGCTGTGCACATTAATTGTGGACAATGGTAGTTGTACCAATGTAGCATCAGCTGATTTGGTCACCAAGTTAAGGTTACTGACTATCGTGCATCCGAAGCTGTATAAGTTGCATTGGTTGAATGAGAAGGGACCACTACATGTCACCTGGCAAGTACGATTGTTGATCACAATTGGAAATTACTGTCACGAGATTCTCTGCAACATGCTACCCATGTGTACATCACATGTTTTACTTAGTTGACCGTAACTTTCAATTGAAGGGTTATGCATGATGGGTATAGGAACACTTATGTGTTTAAGAAGGATGGTAGGAAAATTACATTGAACCCAATGCCATCGAGTCAAGTTAACAAACTGTATGAAAAACTTGCTCGAAGATCAAAGAAGACTCTGATGATGAGTAGAGTCAAGCTCCGAGAAGCTATTAAAGCCGATGAGCCAACCTTATGTTAGTTAGGCAATTATTAAAATTAAGGGAGTGTAGTAAACTACCCCTAAAAGTAAGAGAGTTGTTTCATGAATATGTCGATCTGTTTCCTGAATAACTACTTATGGGGTTACCCCCTGTTTGAGGTATAGAGCATTACATTGACTTGATACTCGACGCTGTCCTGCCAAATAAGCCAGCCTATTGGATGAGTCCTGAATAGGCTTTTAAGCTCTAATGATAAGTCAATGAGCTACTACAAGGAGGGTATGTAAGGGAAAGTCTCAACCCTTATACTATTTCAATGCTCTTAATGCCAAAAAAGGATAATACTTGGTGGATGTATGTTAACAACCGAGTCATGAATAAGAACACTATTAAATATAAGTATCCTATCCCTAGGTTGGAAGACATGTTAGATGCATTAAGTAGAGCTATGATATTCAATAAGATTTATTTGAAGTCTAGCTACCATCAAATTTGCATGAGGTGGGGAGATGAGTAGAAGACTATATTAAAAAATCAGCATGGACTCTATGAGTGGATGGTTATTCCATTCGACTAGTCGAATGCCCCGAGTACTTTCATGTAACTGATGAATCATGTCCTGAGAAATCTGATAGGAAAGTGTGTTATGGTGTACTTCAATGATATCCTGGTGTATAGTGCCAACTAGCCAAGTCACTATGAACATCTCTGTGCCATATTGGATGTCCTCAATACCAAGAGGTTATTTAGCAATCTTAAGAAATGTTTCTTTTTCCTAGACAAAGTGGTGTTCCTAAGCTATATAGTAAGTGGGTGAGGCTTATGAGTAGATGATGAGAAGATCAAAGCAATCATCGAGTGGCTGACTCTAGCTACTTATGTTGAGGTGAGAAATTTCCATGGATTGGCATCTTTCTACTGAAGATTTATAAGAAATTTCAGCACCTTCGTTGCACTACTCATTGAGCTGACAAAGAAGAACACTAACTTCAAGTAGGGAGAAAAGGAGGAGAGAAGCTTTACTAAGGTGAAGGAAAGATTGACCTCGACACCTATACAATCCTTATCTGACTTTAAGAAAGTAGTTTAGTTGGATTGTTATGCATCAGGCATTGGGATAGATGTTGTCTTAATGTAGGAAGGTCGACCCATCTCTTACTATAGTAATAAGCTCAAGGGACTTCAACTAAACTTCGCTGTATATGACAAAGAACTCTTAGCACTCTAAGTATGGTAGCATTATCTATTGTCGAAAGAATTTGTTATCTATAGTGATCATAAAAAGTATCTCTGAAGTCAAACTAAGTTATCGAAGAGGTAAGCGAGATGGGTTAAATTCCTTGAGGGATTCAATTTTGTCATTCAGTACAAGCAAGGAAAGAGCAACATATACTCTTAATTGAACTGTAGACCAAATTGTCTGGCTTTGTGAATATCAAGAAACAATACTCTAAGGATTCACACTTCAAGCCCATTCTTGGGTGTTATGCTAATGGAACAACAGTGGATGAGTATCATATGGAAGATGGGTACTTTGTTCGAGGAGGAAAATTGTGCATGCTGACCTATTCACTAAGAGAGTTATTGATCAGGAAAGCCTACAGTAGAAGACTCTCTGAACACTTTGGGGAAAGGACTATGAGTTGCTGAGTAGGCATTTCTTCTGGCCAAGAATGAGGCGAGACGTATACCAAGTTGTTGAAGGCCACGCTATGTGCAAGAAGGCTAAATGCCAACCCGAGTAAGGAAAAGTAATGCCTTTTCTTGTCCTAATAAGATCATGGATTAAGTTAAGCATGGACTTTGTTCTCGAATTACCATGAACTACCCAAGGTAAAGATTCCATAATGGTCATTATTGTCGATAGATTTAGTAAGATGGTACACTTTATGTCCTGCTCTAAGACTAATTATGCTTCAACTATTGCTTCTCTTTTGTTGTAGGAAATTGTTCGGTTACACAACATATCAAGAAGTGTAGTATCAGATAAAGACCTAAAGTTCTTAAGCCATTTTTGTAGAATTCTATAGTGACTGATGGGGACCAAACTACTATTCAATACCTCTTATCACCCTCAAACTAATGGCTAAATAGAGGTAGTTAATTGAACTTTGAGATTACTGCTCTGAGCTACAATAGGCAAGAACTTGACTAATTGGGTCATCTATTTGCCCGTGGTCGAATTCACTTACAATCAAACAGTACATGACACCAACAAATAGACCCCCTTTAAAGTTGTCTATGGTTTTAATCCTAAGTTACCCCTCGATCACATCCCTATACCTATATCAGAGCAAGAAGACCTTAATGCGAAAGCCCGAACACAATCCCTACAATACATCTATGACAAAGTTACTCAATAGATTGACTAAGCCACCAAATGAATGCATGAGAAGGCCAAAGATAGGACGATGGAACAGTTTTAGTTGGGAGACTTAGTATGGCTGCACTTGAGTAAGGAAAGGTTTTCAAGTAAGACAAGGAACAAGCTATTTGCACAGGCTGAAGGGCCCTTTAGAATCCTCTAAAAGATCAATGATAATGCTTACATATTAGAGCTTCTTGAAGATTATGGGGTTTTGGACACTTTCAACATTGTCGACCTTAGTCCATATCATCTTGATAAAGAACTGAATGAAGATTAGTTGGATTTGACCCTAAATCTAAATCAATCTAGAAGGAACGATAGAAATCAAGCAACTACGCCTTTAACCTACAGTTGAGCACTGAGCCCGTGGATTAGAAGAACTGGTGAGGTGAATCCTCTTGTTCCATTGAACTCCTACCAAGGCTGAGTTACTCCTTATTACTGATCAACTTTTGATGCCATGCCGAATGATTGTCCATCTCTCAAAAACTGTATGCCAACTTGAAGAATGCCTTGATAGCAACCAACCCTCGGGCACTTGCTCAATAATGTTCAAGTTGACCACTTACTTGGCATCATTGTTGCTGAGAAGCCAAGAGAGTTATCCTACACTAATCTTCAACCACTCCTGTCATATGAGTCTACGCTTACTTGACACTCTTGCTCGACCACCCAACCAACTCATATTGTTTTGTCTACATCCTCTAATAGCATCACTAATGCATCTTTGCCACATATGCAGGACCACATGTAGAATCTATTGCATTAATCATTATTTTTCTTAAATATTCACTTTTACCTTTTTGTATTCATTGTACATTATTTCTTTAGAATAATATCATTTTTATCTTTTCCCTTTTTAGGTAAGTTACCCTAATTCCTCGAGTATAAATACCCCCTAATACATGTAACCGCAATGATCATATTTCTTTTAATACACTGGATATTTTCCTCTCGTAAACATTATTTTTTTACTCTCATTTTACTCTTATCTTGACCCTTAAGTAAGGCTAAAAGGCGAGTAACCTCACTGGACTAACTCATGTATCATATCAAGTCGTGCCACGAGTCCTCGAAAGTTCTATTGGTGCATCATATCCTTTGGAGCTGTTCATGGGTTTTGTTTACCTTTCATTCATTTCCGTTCATTTGCACGTTTCCTATCACAAAAAACAAACTGTTACTTAATCCAATTGATAAGTCCATAGACTCAATAATTAAAATAAACAAAGGATTGATTGATTGATCATAAGATCAATATGACTCGTGATAAAAAAAATAATCAAGCTATTAAAGAAGTTCCATATGATAAGTAGATCTCGTTAACAAAAGTTATATGCTACAATCTTAAAGAGATTAATAAGTAGGTGGTTCACCAAAATCAATTAGACAATTGATAATAGTAGAGATTTAGGAGAACAAACCTCATTAAATTCATAAATTGATAACAAATGTTAAATACAATATGACTAACTAATAGTCATCTTGTAGCAAACCTATTTATAGTTTAATAACCTTAATAGAATAAAAAGGAAATGTTGTAAAAGTTAGATAACAACCTCAACTAGTCTTCATGCTAAATCTTTAATTGAATCAATTACTCTGATCTATACAAGGATTGAAATAATACTACCATCTAATATCCTAAGATTTGATCCTGGACCTTTAAGAAAAATCTTTCAAAACATTAGAGCTTAGGCATCCTCTATAAAATCTTAGTTGTAACCAAAATCTAAAGTTATTCAAATTCTGAACTTATGAATCAAAAGCTTAGTCAAGCCTAGTTTGACACTGTGTTTTTTCTTATAAGTCTTTGTAATTGGAATGCTTTTTTTTTTTTCATAATTATTCCTTCCATATTTCTACCTTAAATTATCTTCATTAAAGTCTGGTAAGCTACTATTCTATAACTTCTTGGCTTATTACTGAAAAACTCGTTTCTTCCTACAAACATCCTTATCAATAACATTTTGCAAGATTGGTCCTAAGAAAGGACTTCTCTCCTTTTAATGCTTCTGATGTGTCTTCTTCTTAGCAGAAGCCTAATATCCTTGCTTTTGTACCATTGTATTTGTACTTATTTTTGCAAGCTTAATTTTATTTCTACTTTTTCAATCTTCCTTTCACCTGCAACCTTTCGACTCCATATCCTAGGTTTTGATTTCCTTATTAAGCTTGTAAAGTTAAACCTAAGTCAAATCATTAACAACTTAATTATGTTAAATGATTATAATTATTCATGGTTGAATTTCCATCTTACTGTTTGAACATGACTTTAAGTAGATCGAATAAAACCTATCAAATAAGCTAGCCTAAGGCACTCTTAAAGATCGATCATTATAAATTACTAGAGTAAAATAACATTTCTTACTACAACAAGCTCGATAGACCAACTACTAAATTGCCCAACTAGGTTATACTATGAAATAGACTTAGTTAAATAGGTCGTAGACTTGGTCGACTTAATCTAATTAGCCTACTTTGAAATTCAGCCAATCAAGTTTGCTATACATAACTTAATTAACTGAAAAACAAATATAGCGAGCCATGTTACCCATTAGGTTAACAGAATTCCTTATTTGGTTAACTAACTTGCATCAAATATCTAAAATCTAAACTTTGGAACCTTAAAATCAATCTTATACTTCTTTTAAGCAATTGCAACCTTTACCCATTCTTTAAGAGAATTGAAAGCATGTTATTATGGACTTTATGATTGCATCATGATATGAACAATGGTAAATTCAAGAGAGTTAAAAGGATTAGAAGGCAACCATAGTGTTTGAAAGACAACTATTAGTGAAAATTACACAAGTGTACTTTGATATACATGAACTATAGGAATAGATACTCTTAATAGAAAATTGGTTACACTATTAACTATATGTACAAAATATAACAAAGGAAATAACAGAAAGGGATTCTTTGAATTTAGAGAAATTCTCTCTAAGGATTCATTGGTGCAATCGAAGTCTAAGTAGTTCATGTGCTCTTTTTGCTTTTCCTTAACCTCACATTAAAACATAAAAAACACATGTTAGTAGATAGATCATGAAGAGTGGTTTATAGATTTGCTATTAGTGTTGATTAATGATCTGTAGAATTTAAAAGAATTGAAAACCTAATAGAGGTTGGTATAAAGTAAAGGAAAGTTTGAGAGAAAAGAAAAGACAAAAAGAGAGGATATTATCTATGAAAGTGTCTCGTATACTTTCTTTCCACAGTAGAATTTTTTTACAAGGTTAGGGTAATGCGTTATGTAGGCTTAGGCCATCATGGAGTTAGCCTATTCTTGGTGATCTCATTGATTTTATCTAAGATAAGCCATGGCAACTAATACAAGAAGTATCTTGGCTTTACAAGATGACATTCAGAAGCATGCAATTCTACTTAAGTTAATAAATTTCAAGATTTGACGGTTAAATGTTTAAATGGGACAAATAGAGGACTCGTAATAGAATACACAAATGATGACGGCACATATGGAGAATATGATGAGAAATTTTAGAGCTCAACATAAGAATCAAACAAATCCAAGGATAGTATAGGATTCTTCATCACATTCTTAGAATAGAGTCATGGAATCACAGATGATCATTAGCAACATCAAATTAGATTTACCTAAAATTTCCAACCATAATTCAACTTTTTGGATTTTCAAGGTAAATGAATTTGAACTTCATGAAGTGTCTACAAATGATAGATTAAGGTCGACAGCTTTAACCATTGAAGATGAAGCACTAAATCAGTTTCAATGGCTAGCAAGAAATGATTTTTTATCTACTTAGCATGCATTTCTTAAAGTAATAGAGATTAGATATGGCCCTTTCTTATTTGAAGATTATCAAGGGAAACTTTCAAAGCTAACTCAAATTAGTAGTGTTTCTCAATATACACATGAATTTGAGACATTATTAACCTGTATCATTAGCTTATTCGAATCATTCTTACAAAGTTGTTATGTTTTTAGTCTTAAACTAGAAATACAAGTAGAAGTAATATTAGCCTAACTGAATTTATTATCACATGCTATGAGTTTAGCTAAATTGCATGAGACTAAGATATGCATTTTAAAATTGTAAAACACAATAATTTCTAAATTCAATTCTAACCCAAATACATCCTCTTTCAAATGAAATAGACCATCATACCAAACTTCTTTGTGTCCAAACCTATTCTTTCTAACCAAAACAACAAGCCAACATCTACCTTACCTAAACCACCCATATCATAGAAACCTAATTCCCTTCTTGTGTGCAAGATGACACCAAAAGAGTTAGCTTGAGAAGAGAAAATGGGTTATGTTACAATTGCGATGAGAAATTTCATAAGGGGCATGTTTACAAAGCTAAATTTTTATTGATGATACAACCTCAAGATTCTGATGATGAAGCTAATGATACTAAGCAAATGCAAAATGAAATTTTTTAAGATATAGTAGCTAAAGATGTTGTAAATCATGTGGAAAATTGATCATATTGATATTGGCTATCATGCACTTTTAAGGGCTTCAGCAACCAAAATATTACTGTTGTAAGGAAAAGTAAATGGTAGACTAAATATTAGTTTTAGTTGACAATGGCAACGCACACAACTTCATTGAGTCAAATGTAGCTTAGAGTTTAAATTTACCTAAAGTTGCTATTTCATAGTTTTCTTTGATGATAGGGAATGGTGATACTCTTATGTACTAAAGTGTATAGAAATGTGCCATTAATTTTAAATGATGGAAAGTTTCTGGTTGATTTCTATGTATTGAAAATTTAAGGAGCTAATATGGTTTTGGCAAATTCAGTAGCTTACTCCATTAGGACCAATCACCATTGACTATTCTTTGTTGACAATGGAATTTAAAGTAAGGGATAAAAATAATAATTTACATAGAAATACTAACTTGCAGTTCAAGTAGATAGAGCACCAAGAATTAAAAAAATTGGTTAAGTCTATTTCATTTAATGGCTTAGGGAGTGCAATCATTTATGTTTAACACCAGCAGTAAATCCAGTGAAGATTTATTGAGTAGATTCAAGGATATTTTTGCCACTCTTTCATCATTGCCAACACTAAGATCAACACAACATCATATCCATTTAAAAGGTAAGAAGCAAGCAATTAATGTTGGGCCTTATCACTATCCTTATTTCTAGAAGAGAGAAGTTAAAAAAATTGGTGCAAGAGATATTGGATTTAGAGGTATAAGGCTTATTACTAGTTTTTTTTCTACACCAATGTTATTGGTAAAGAATAAAGATGGATCTTAGCATTTTTATATTAACTACTAGGCATTGAATCAATCTATAATTTGGGATAAATTTCCTATTTCCACTATAGATGAATTTTTGGATGAATTTGGAAAGCCACTATTTTTTCTAAAATGAATTTGAGATCTAGCTATTGTCAAACTCATATGAATCTAGACGATTTACGTAAAACAGCATTTTGCATACATACGGGGCATCATGAGTTTTTAGTAATGCCATTTGGCTTTCAAATGCACCAGCTATTTTTTATAGTATTATGAACAACATTGTCAAGCCTTATTTACGAAAATTTATAGTAGTTTCTTTGATGATTTATTGGTTTAAAGCAGAATATTTGAAGAGCATTTAGATAGCTTAGAAAAAGCATTTTTATGCTTAAGGGAAAAATTCTTTTTATTTTAAAAGAAAAAACAAGTGGTCATTTTCTCAAGGAAGCATTGACTACTTAGGGCATATTGTCTCCATAAAGGGAGTGAAACTAGATCTAGAAAAAATTAAGGCCATATAATAGTGACCATAGCCTATAAATGCCAAGAAATTAAGAGGATTTATGGGAATTATAAGTTATTATAAAAAGTTTGTGAAAGATTATGCCAAAATTGCTTCTCCATTAACTAATTTATTAAAGAAAAATCCATTTGATTGGAATGAAGAAGCAACTTTAGTGTTTGCTACACTGAGGTAAGCCTTAATAATAGTCCTTACTGTGGTAGCACTAGATCTTAAAAAGACATTTATTAAAGAAATGGATGCATCAACAACTAACTTGGGAGCTATAGTATATCAAGGAGCTAATCTTAAGCTTATTTTAGTAAAAAAAAAAAAATAGTAAAGGGCTTTAGAAGGCTAATACATATGTACAAGAGCTGGTGGTTGTAGTTGAATAGGTGAGAAAATGAAGAAAATACTTGTTAAGTATTTATTATCAGAATAGATAAAAAAAATGCCTCAAAGAGCTACTTACTCAAGTCATATAAACCTTAGAACAATAGCAATATTTAGTCAAACTATTAGGATATGACTATGAGATTCAATGCTAAGAATAGAAAATAAAGTAATGGATGCTTTGTCAAGACAATTTGAAGAAGATTTTCACTTATTAGCTCTTTCTATGCCTTCTTTCGAGTTTGTTACAATTATGAAGGACCAATTATAGAAGGATTTAGAATAGATGACATTGAAAGAGAAGTGTTAAAAAGGGAGTTGCATTCTCCATATTCGGTGTACAAAGATGGCTTATTGTATGAGGGTAATAGAATTTATATGCCCTCAAAATTTACTATTATATGTATGTTGAAGACATTTAAAAGGTTGAGTTCCACATTCTATTGGAAAGGAATGAGAGGCAACGTAGAGAATTTTGTGAACTACAACCATATCTATCAATAAGAGAAATATTTAACAACAAAGATATTTCTATGGATTCTATAATTGGGTACCAACATCTAAAAGATACTCAATTATAATGGTTGTGATGGATAGACTCACAAAATATTTTCATTTAGGACCATTGCCAACAACCTACACAATAAGTGGAATTGTTAAATTTTTCAGACATTATAGTTATGATGTAAGTTATTCCTAAATCAATAGTATCAGATAGGGACAAAGTATTATTGAGTCATTTTTTGCGAGACCTTTTCAAATTGAGTAGTAGATAATTAAAAATGAGTTTGGCTTATCACCTATAAACCAATGGCTAAACTAAAGTATTGAATAAGTGTTTAGAATACTATTTGAGAGCATTTATTATGGATGAATTGAAGGAATGACCAAATTTTTTAGCATAGGTAGAGTTTTGTTTTAACTCCAATTACAATACTAATGTGAGCATGACATCTTTTCAAGCCTTGTATCAAAGAAATGAGTTCTATTGAAGCTGTAGATTAAAAACTGATAAACAGAGATGAAATTTTAAGGATATTAAAGTAAAATTTGCAGAGAACACTGTAAAGAATGAAGACTTTAGCTTATTAGTAGCATACACATAAAGAATTACAGATTGGTGAGTATATGTATGTGAAATTTCAACCATATAAACAGACAACACCGACAAATAGATTGTCTTATAAGAAAGAGGGGGTCCAATAGCTTATAATATTTATTTACCAAAACATTCCTATATGTTAAGTACTTTACATTTCTTTACTTAAAAAGGTACAAGGACCAGTGGATGTATAAAAACCCCTTCCTTTAGAGCCTACCACTAATCATCCTATAATGAGACCTCTAGTGGTTATAGATGTGAGAGAGATTCGATGACAATAATAAATAGTGACTCAAATACTTATGCAGTGGGAGTCGCTAAAAACTATCAAATGCTACTTGGATGCATTATACAAATTTTGTATGCAACTATCTAACTATCTAACTTTTGACAACAAGGCTATTGCTTTTAAGATGGGGGAAAATGATACGAACGATGGTAAAGACAAGAGAATCAAACGGATCGAAAAGAACCATAGTATTTGATAGACTATTATAAGTGAAAATTACACTTGTGTACATTCATGTACATGAACTATGGGAATAAACACTTTTAATAGAAAATTGGTTGTAACATCAATTGCATGTACAAAATATAAAAAGGGAATAACAAAATAGGATCATCTACTTCCCTAAATTTGGAAAAATTCTCTCTAAGGAGTCACTAGTGCACTTGGAGTCAAATGTAGTTCTTGTGCTCTTCTCGCTTTTCCTTGACCTCACATTAAAACAAAGAAAATATATTTTAATAGATAGATCGTGAAGAGTAGTTTATAGATCTATTATTAATGTCGATTGATAATTTATACTAGCCATGTTTGAGAAAAAAAAAAAACAAAGAGAGAGGATATTACCTAAGAGAGTATCTCAGACACTCTCTTTCCTCTATATATTGATTTTATATGGTTAAGGTATTACATTCTGTAGGCCTAGGCTATCCTAGAGTTAGCCTATTATACTACTTAAGATTTCAATTAGTAATGAATCTATTTGGGTGGTTTGGATAAGTTGACTAAGTCTACTCATTTTATTACATTTAGAGATGAATGTTCTATAGAGTAGCTAACTTAGTTATATATTTGACCAAGTCTACCCATTTTCTTAGTAATTTAGTATGGAATTCCATCCTTAAACAAAAGGACAATAGGAGAAGATGACGTAGATGTTGGAGATTATGTTAAGAGCTTATGCTTTAGATGCTGTTGGTGAATGGGATGATTACGTACCACTTAAAGAGTTTACATATAATAACAGTTATCAAGCTACAATCTTGATGGCCCTATATGAAGCCATGTATAAAAAGAAGTGTAAACCTCATGTTCATTGGGATGAGGTTAGAGAGAGGAAACTATTTAGATAGAAGTTGATACCAAAAGCAATAAAAAAAGTTTAGATCATTAAACAAAGAATATTAGTAGCTATAAGTTGATTTAAAAGTTATGCGGATAAGAAGGAAATTTTTTTTAGGAGAATGAAATAAACCCATATCAATTAAAGCAATTAGATAAAAAAATATATAATCTCAAGAAATTATGCAAAGGATAATATTAAAATTCAATTGTTACTATTAGAGAAAATAATTGAAATGACCTAGCTTAAACTAAGTAAGTAAGGACAATCTAGCAATTTAACATATAAGGTCCTTTCTTAAGGAGGTTAATTCAATTACCTCTTTACCCTTAGCCTTTAAGTTCAAGATTAAGGGTATTTCAGTAATTTAAAGGTTATTTTAAATTAAGAAGGGAAGATGAGTTATTAAATAGAAGACTTTTGTAAGTTAGAAGGATTTGGAATTCTAAATCATACTCACTCACACCTCTCATTATTGCAACATGTAGAGAAAAAGAAAGGCTTTAACTCAATTTGCATTGTCCAATCTAATTTAATTTTGATGAAATTAAAGCGTAAATGAGTTCTTAAGTCAAAAGTTCTAGCTAAATTGGTAAGTATAATCTTTAAGTTCAATTAAACTTAAATATTGGGTGTTAAGCTTGGTTTTTCACCCTCCCGATCCTTTTATAAAATTAAGTCTTTTCTAAATCGACTAGTATTAAACCTTACCCATTTACTACTAGCCCTTAACTATGGTTTAAAGCAAACGGCTTCTTTTTTATTTTGAAAACAACTTTGGAGTTGCCACTCGATTAGAGTCGGGAAAAAACAATTAAGTTATAATTAATTGGGTGAATTTGTTATAACTTAGCTACTAGTCTAACAATTAAAATCAATTTTACAAAACTGTTATTGAAACCAAAGAATTTGGATCTGAGGGTTAAGAATTCTAAACCCTTACGAGTATCATTAACTTTCCAAAATTAGAATTAAATCCAAAAATCACCTTTTAATTTTGAAAGATAGAACTTGGTTATTGGTTACTCTAATTGGATAAACAAAACAATCTAAACTAAAGAAAAAAGGGGAATTAGGTTTTATCATTTTTATTACCGCTTCGTAGGTACCTACCTACTCACTATTCAAAATCAAACGTATGTAGTTCTTTTTGTAAAATTTTAGTGAGTTGGTTTGATTTTAATTTTTTAAAAGAGATCATCTTTACTTTTTATTTTATTCAATTTATTTAGAGAAATTGTTCTAAAAGAGAGTCTTAATCTGGTTTTTAATTTTTGAAAAATCTAAAAATAGTCCTAATTTGTAAAGGGTCTGTTTATTTTTATTTTTGAAAAATCGATTTTCTAAGTGACAAAAAGAAATAACATTCTTTCTATTTACTTATTTATTTTTATTTTTATTTATTTTTATTTTATTTATTCTATTTACTTTTATTTTTATTAAAAATAAATAACTAAATAAGCAACTTTTTCTTATTCTTTTCTTTCTTTCTTTTTTCTTTTCTTCCTTCTTTTTTTTTTTCTTTACATTTACAATATAATTTACATAGATAAATAAATAAAATAATAAAAAATATAAAATAAATAAATAAACTGAATCAAATTTGGCAAAAGGTCAGACCAGGGAGGAGAGAGCAAGTTAAAGTTCGGATCAAGTTGGGTTGGATGTACGAATCGAGTCACCTCCACTAGATTCGGGTTAAATGAGTTATTCTACAATAGCAGCAATAAGGCATGATTCAACTTGTTTCAACTACCAAAACGAGCAAGTGAATGGTTTTTCATGTGTTCCAGATTAGGGATAGGGTAAGTAGAGCCAATGCCATGATTAATGGAGCTCGTTTGAGTGGTTTTTAGAAGTCGACCGTGGGTGGTGATGGTGGTTTGGCCGTATGTGGGTTGTTAAGATTATGGGGGAAATGTGATGTGAGGCTTTGAGCTATGGGGAGTTTAGTTGTGGTGGTCCTTTTGCTTGAAAGGGGTTGGAAGTGGTGGTTCGAGTAAGAATGGTACGGTAGTTAGGGTTTCGAAAGTGGGGGTTGGTGATGTTGCTAGAGGCTATAGCGAGGCATAAGGGTAGTTAGAATAGAAAGCTCATGCTGTAGGTAACCTAACTAGGGTAGTAGATTTGCTTGAATTTGAGTAGAGAGAGGGAATTAAGGAGAGAGAGAGAGAGAGATTGATTTGAAGCCAAGAGAGAGTATTTGTGATGATTTATGTTGTTCGTATGTTCTTGTTTGTGTCCAATGAGCTCCAATTTATACATGAAATCATCAATCGAATAAGGAAAGATCAAATTCAAAGTTAAATGAAAATGCCCAAAAATTAAGTTTTTTCTAAATTTTGGAGCTCAATTTGAATGCTCCTTTGATTGTATTTAGACGTGTTAATAGGTTCGATTCACAATAAGCCATGCAGTAAACAAAATGCAAGCAAGAAATCACATGTATATATGGTGAAATTGCATAAAAATTGGCTCCAAAGTGAAGGGGGTGGGCTATTCTTAACTAGGAAAGTTTGGAGAAAATGAGAGAAAACTGAAGGAAAGTCCTGATGTCACATTGACGTAGCACCATGTCAACCAACTTGACCGACCCCGACCTGCCATGTGTCATCACGTGACACATAGCAACTGACGTGTCAGGACATGTGGTGCAATGAGATCCTAACACGTAGTAGTCCTTAATGTAATGAAAAATAAAAAATCCTGTGTGCCTCTTCCATGATTCGAACTTAAGACCTCATACTCAATATCCAATACTTATCCATTAGACCGTTAGCCTATGTCTTATCTATATGTGCAATTATATAAAATCAGTCAACCTAGGCTAGATATAAATCTAAGTTTAGGTTCAACGGCCTAACTTCTAAACTTAATTTAAAAATAAAATATCTATCCTAATAAAATTGTTATTTTCTAAATTCTTTTATTTTTTCAATTTTTTTTTTGTAATATTTCAATTTTCTAAAAATTTTTCTTAATTTTCTTATTTTCTAAATTTTTGTGTTTCTTATCCAAATTTATTATTTTTTATGCTTTTTTTTTATTTTTTTGTATTTTCCTAAAATACTTATTTTTTCTAAATTTCTTAATTTTTTGTGTTTTCTTTAATTTCTTATTTTTTGTGTTTTTCTTAATTTAGGGCCTATTAAGAAAAGAAAGAAAATAAAAAAAATGAAAGAGGTAAAAATTGGATGTTTACATTAGGTTAATTGCAACAATTCATTTCAATAAACTAAATAAAATAATAATTTTATAGGTCTTATTATAGCCATAATCCCTTTTGGTTTATTACAATCTTATTTCATTCGTTATGACATGATTTTTTGTTTACCCCATTATGGGTATTCTCTCCTTTTGTTGGTCTATTATGCTGGTATGTATAGCTTATGGATTTTTTTTTTCTTTTTTTCTAAAAGGATATGACTA
The DNA here is from genome assembly GCA_024138005.1 of Lumnitzera racemosa. Lineage (NCBI taxonomy): Eukaryota > Viridiplantae > Streptophyta > Magnoliopsida > Myrtales > Combretaceae > Lumnitzera > Lumnitzera racemosa. The sequence goes on from JAMXBC010000008.1 coordinate 26,204,270, forward strand.
TTGTTAAATATGGATTCAATATGCTTGAATACATCATAAGGATACATCTAGAATCTCATATGCTTCATAATGCAGTCTACTACTCGGTTTGCTTATTGTCTAATTAAATTGAAAGTGATGGACTTAAGCCTTGACATCTGAAATTGCAAATCATAAATAGAAGTGAATAGTTACCATGGTAGTTCCGTAAGATGCTTAATTACATGATAGGAAGTTGCTCAATCAATTTTAATAATGACATCATCTTAATCCATAAACATTGTATATTTCACTACCTCAAGTACAGTCATAACTTCCATCACTTATGAAGAATTACCCCTATATAATTTCAAACCACCACCACAAGTAGAAGCATTATAATTTCTAGCCACAAAGCATATGGCAACCTCATCCAAAGATGAACCAAAAGTACTATTAGCATTTAATTTAATGATCATACCTATTAATGCTTCCTAATAAGAAGAACTATCACATGTTGTTCTTCCCCCAAAACATCATGCACCTATTGTTGCATGTTACAATTATAATTAGAGGACATTGGTGGAGAGGTTGCTATCACAATATTATTGCTTGTAGAGGCTTATACTTGTTGGTTTAGTCAATATGTGCCATCTCTTGAAGCCACCCATGAGCTACTAGCTAGATTCTCTACATGATGGCATTTTTTTTTATTGTGTACCATTCTTTCCTCTTGAGCCTAGTTACTTATAAAGAAGGAAATAAGAATTCACTAGGTATGATGTTATCTAATGAGCAATTTACATTGGAACCATAATGACAATTCTCCATGGGTTGTTACTACTAGTGGGGAACTTTTCCAATTAAGAGCTCAACTTCCATTAAGGCTCTTTAGGCATCACAGGTGATAAAAATTATATCGAGACCTTTAGCATCGAGCATTTTAGGAATGAGAACAACATTAAAGAGGTTGAGAGATAGAGGAATTTAACTTATGCTAAAGAAGGCTTGGACCATTTCCACCACGCTATCACTCACTAGATGCTAGTAACATTGATAGAAAGCTCCCAAAAACCCATGACGCCTAAGGACCTTTAGGTGACTAAGTTGGAAAGTCACATTCTTTATTTCATCAACTAATACTGGTCTACCAAGGCTATTATTCATCTTAAAGTAACCAACTTGAGAAATAAGTGAAGTGCATTACCCTGATTCCTTCCTCCATCTAATCTAAACAAGTCAACATAAAACCTATAAAAAGTCCTCATATATGTCTCCTCATTTGCAATCTAATTTCCATCATCATCCTTTAATCTCATAATCTTGTTCCTTCGATGTTGCATTAAAGCTGACTAGTAGAAAAACTTGGTATTTCTATCTCCCCCCTAAAGCTAATTCATCTTAGACCTTTGCCGTAAAAAAAAAAAAAAATCTTCTCTTTTACATAGGACTTGTAATTTCTCAATCAAACAGCTTTCTACATTGTCATTTCCTCTCTTCTAGATCTCTAAAAGCTCATTTTATGCATGTCTAATCTCAAATTTGTTGTTAAGGAATGTAGCTCAGCTCTAATCTAACAATTTCAATTTACACCACTTCAACTTAAAAGTAATGGGAAAAGGGTTGTATTGGAAACATCCTTGCTCTGAGCACCCTTTTGATTTCTTTACAACCTTTAAATGTAGTCTACATGTTCTCAAATTTGAACACTTTCTTTCCTTTTTATCACTAAAATTTGAATCTACAATAAGTATAACATGATCTAATTCAAACATTTCACTATGCATTGCTTGAGGTCTTAAGTACTTTTTAATCCACTTTGAGATCTAATCACTCTATCAATTCTTTCTTACAACAATCTATCATCCTCCTGCTTGTTTAACTTTGTGAAACATAGCTCTTGGAACCATAAATCATTTAGGTTGGCATTTATTATCATAGATGCAAAGATGTGTCAATCAATATAGGATTGGGCTCAACCTACATCAACCCTTTGCCCATATCATCTACTTAAGGTATGTCTCACATCTTCACTAAAGCTATTTGGAATGGGTCGAAACATGTGCATTAGAGGCCTTACCTATAGGTGTTTGGAATGGGTTGGGCAATAGAATAGATAGACATGACTCGTGCTCAAATACAAGTACAGCTAGGCATGTATGAGCAGAGGAGTGATGTTGAAGGAATGGTATGTCCATAATGTCCTCCTAATTACATCTATGACCCCCCCCCCTACCTTATCCATGGACCCATCTCCTACAACATCCTCTATGGGACTATTAGGGTGGTGGTGAGTCCTTATGATCCACGTTAGCTAGTCTTAGAACTAGTTAGTCATCTAAGGTGATGTCCAGGAAACTATGTATGATGTGTACCTCTTCTAAAGCCTAAGATAGGACTTCCTCTATGGCGTTTGTGGCATGTGCTTAAACCAATGAACCTATGTTAGGAAAGGAAACTATACATTAAAAAATTAAAAAGTAGAATGAAGAAGGTAGGATAGGTAACATATTCTCTATGTACTACATACCACAACATAACCAAGGTATGCTCGATGTAAAGCTTAGTAATCCTCCTACACGAATCGTTATATTTAGGGGTTATACCATTGCCAAATGGCTTCAACTCAATGATTCTATCTCAACGGATATCCTACTAGGCCAAATAAGAGGTATTGTAAGTCATCCAATTTGTCTTGGTCCTACTCTATAGGTTGACCTTATGCAATTGTCTCCTGCTATTTGCTAACTTAGGTTTCCTCTAAAGACCTCCATACTGCCAGGTTACACGATCGAGTAAGTGAAGCTCTACAATGCGAAAGCAAAGAAGAGGTATTAGTGCAAGCCAAATCTCACTACCAACACAACAGTAAAGTGGTGGGTTGGCGATGTCCTTTTGCGAGTATGGCCACCAAACAATGTGAAAACCACCCAAATAGAATATATGCAAGGAAAAACATACAAGTTAAGGGATATATTGCTTAAGTAAGTACTTGGTTAGGAACCTTTTAATCAAAATCTTCCTAATACTCCATGAGCATAAGTGTAGCATGCTAAGTGTTGTTGAACTCAACTCTACATTAAGAGATAAGTAGCCTACCCTAAATAACATTTGTAATCTAACATTACAAGAGGGTAATATAGGGAAAGTGCTCCTATGCCCATAACTAAAGAATGATAAGGTAGCCTCTAATCTCTATGATGTCAATATGTATATAAAGACATAGTTGGTGATAAAGCCAAGCTAAGCATGTCACTTCCTGTTTACTCCATCCATAATCTACCTATGAGAATAGCAGATCACCCTTGCTTGAGCAATTTCCACCTATACATGTTCGGTGATTGGCCAAATAAGTTTCAAGTTAAATGATCAAGATAAGTCTCAAAGAAACATGTATAGCTAGTCAAATTCCTTTAAGTTAATTAATAAAACATTATAACATTACTATTGACTAATGTAAGATATAGGAGAATATAATCATTATTTTTAGTTGGTAGATTTAACTAGCATTTAATGCCGTTGGTTGATAAAATGAATTTTGTATGATTATTAAGGGTTAGTGTAATAACATTAATTACTACTAACCATATCAAGACTATTTATAAATAGGTCCTTTGTATACAAACTTTATGTCACTTCAAAGTTACCTATTCATACTTTTGTAACACGGTATTAAAGCATTTTCAATCTTATGTAAATTACTCAACCAATCATGGGTGATAGTACATCCAACCGAACAAAAAACCCTAGCTCTAAGCTTTGGTTTGGCTCATTACATGAGAATGACCAAACCTGATTGAATATAAGCACTAACCAAATTAAATTCGGTACTTTCATGAGCAATCATTCTCTCTTAATTAACCAACATAAATTGAACAGTGAGAATATTCATGAGTGGCATCAATCAATGAAAATTGTAATATGTGGCAAAAGCAAATTAGGGTATCTGACAAGGACATGTCAATCACTAGCTATCGAATCTCAAGAGCATGGTACGTGTGATGCTAAGAATGCTATGGTGATTACATGGCCAGTTAATTCGATGGAACTTAAAATTGGTAGATTTTATTTATTTTGTAATACTGCTAAGGAGATTTGGGATATGGTCCAGGAAATGTATTCAAATATGGAGAACGCCTTATATATTTCAAACTCTAATCAAAGATAAGACCTACCACTTAAGGTAATTTGTCTCTAATAAATTATTATAATACATTAATGGAGTTATGGCAAGAAATTGATTTGTTCTATAATATTGAATAGACTTACTCTAGGGATAGTGTAAAGTTTACTGAGATGCAAGAAAAGGATCAGGTGTTCGATTTTTTATAAGGATTAAATGTAGGCTTAGATGAGACGAGAAGGTGTCTATTAGGATAAAAAATACTACCAAACTTGTAGGAAGCATTTATGGAGGTGAGGAGAGAAGAAACCAAGAAACATGTGATGGCAATGGTGCCATCATCAAATTAAAATTCTTCAAACTCAACTTTATAGTGAAGAAAGAGACCACTCATGACAAAGCCATGGTGTAATTTTTGCAAAAAAATATTATCATATACAAGAGGCATGGTGGAAACATAATGGTAAGCCTGAAGTTAAGAAAACAAAAGGAAGTTATAAAGCTTGCATAGGTAGTTGAGACAACAAGTGGTGCTAATTTAAAGATGGGTAGCAATCTGAACTCTAACCAAATGGCTTTACTTAAAAAACTTCTTGATGTGCCTAGGATTTAAGTTAATCATTAGGGCTTACCATAAGGGAAGGTAACCAGTGAGTCCTTCAAGATATCAAGAAAGAAGAAGTAGGTAAAAAACATATAGTAGCTTCCGTGAAGATACTAGTCAGATATGACACACTAACGAACATGACATAACATAACTTTCACTTGATATGACTCACAAGTAAAAGCTAAGGTCCACACACCACTAATCTCGAGCTGCGAAAAAGATTAGATAATAGTAAAGAGAAATGTACTCAAAGAATGATATCTCACAAGAACAAAGGAGAATATTCATTAACATAAAAATGGAATCAGATGATGGCAGCTTACAGGAAAAGCTAATATTTATAGTAAGTTCTTAGGGTAACAAAGCAAATTAAGAAATTTACCAAAATGTGTAAAGCTATAAATGAGAAACCTAGTGTAACCTAAAAGGGTGTATGTGACAATTGGAGAAAAGGAATATAGTACAATTTAGAAAAAGTGAATAACAGGTGGCATTTTATCATTGTAGCTGTACTGAAGATGGTAAAGTGTTGGAGTGTTGCTACTAAGTTGTATCGAAGGCTGTAGAGGTGATTGAGTGGGGTAACAACTCAATAGAATAGGATAGGAGTGCTCGACGTATAGGAACCTTGGTCTTGACTCTTGTTTAGTCAACAGTGGGGTTCTTGACACATAGCAAGTAGGTATTAGTAAGCTCTGCTCGAGGGTAGGGAATGGAGAGGAGCAGGGTGTATTTGAAATGGGCCTCCAGGGAGTTCAGCTTTTGGCCTTCATGGTATTGGAGTTCATCTTGGCTAAATTAGGATGTTAGAATCTTCCTTACTAGTCCTTACAAGCCCCTAAGTCTAGCTTAGGTGATGGGTCCAAAGATCAGTAATGTATCAGCTCCCCGAAGGTATTGACGATTTGCCCTTAAATCTTAGTCATCTTATTTGTTACGTAAGGCATTAGGTTAGCAACATTGAAGGTTAGTGGTGCTTCATATCCTTCGAGCAGCTTTATCTCATATGCATTGTCATTGATTCTATGAAGAACTCTGAAAGGGCCATCCAACTTAGGAGATAACTTATTCATCCTTTTTCTTAAGAACCTTTCCTTACTGAAATGAATCCAGATAAGGTCTTCGGGATTATAGATAATACTCGTCCGACCACGACTGCCTTGCTCTTATTGTCGGGTCATAGTTTGGGCAAGCTACTTGGTGACCTTCCTATGCAATTTCAGGAATTCCTAAGCATACTGCAAACTAAGCTAACTTTCTCCTTGAAAAGTCAAGCTATTGATCATATCTAGTGGTAAGTTCAAATTATGTTTATAAACGACCTTGAAAGGAAACTTTCTTATCAAGCTATGGGTAGAGTGGTTGCAAACAAACTCGATGATTGATGGGTATAAATCCTAATCATGTAGATTTTTCCCAACAATAGCTTAAAGGAGGTTGCCTATGATCCTATTCATAACCTTAGTCTAGCTATCTGTTTATAGGTGACAAGAAGTACTAAACATAAGTTTATTACTAAGCTTCTTCCATAAGGTTTACAAGAAGAAGCTTATAAACTTTGCATCATGATTTAACACAATACTCCTTGGGATGCCATGCTGCTACACAATCTCTTACAAAAAGAGGTTAACAACAGATAAAGCATCATTAGATTTATAACAAAGGATGAAGTAACTCATTTTGCTGAATCGATTAACAACTACCATGATAGAGTCATGTTTTCAAGGAGTTCTGGGTAAGCCAAGCATGAAATCCATGCTTAAATCGGTCCATAGCTACTTAAGTATGTGCAAAGGTATATATTACCTATATGGTTCCTTTCTTCCCTTAGCTCGCTTACACACCTCACAACGTTTAAGAACTTTGCATACATCCTAATGAGGATCATGGATGAATCACGCACTCCTGAGCTTAAGGACTTACTCATATTTTTCGCGAAGCTGTCCAAAGAGAGTTGAACTATGAAGAGCAATTCATTTCCTAATCTAACCTATCGAGTTACTTTACCCTCCACATCATTCAAGAAGCTGCTAAGGTGACCAACTCGTATGCCCTCCCTCCACAATACATCTGTCTAAGGCCAAGTTTCAAATTAGTATATTATTGACCTGACATATGTCAAAGCTAAGCTGACACCTATTTGAAGCCGACCACCCAAGGCCAACCTGAAAATGAACCACCTTTTGAACCAATCTTTTCCCAACAACAAACACTAAGCTGTTGAATTGCCGACACCGATCTAATTTGTTCAAAACCTACTCTATTCAGCCAATAGTGTCCTTAAGACCATAATGGACAGTTGATATATGCCCTGATTTTCTTGACATTTGTACTATCCTATTCTATCACCGGATATTCTTTATGCTAGTTTACAACATTACCCTTGTGAATTATTCCTTTTCCTTTACTAATAGGAACCCTTTTTGTAATTTATACTAACCTAGACCTTACCCTAATTAGGTCTTGTAAATACTTGTATATTTTAATAGCCACAGCAGTCAATACAATTAACATTCAATCATTTTTCTTCTTGGATGAGCTAAGTGTATCTTACATACTCTCAACTACTCTTATCTAGCCCATTAAGTATAAACTAGTATCGAGTGACCTCTGATTACGCTTTTGCGTAACATCAAGTGCAACCAAAGCTTGTGTAAGGCTTTAGTGTGTCATATCCACCATCAGTGCATAAGGACTCCTACTCAACCTTCGATTATCACTTATCCTTTGAATCATCTCGAGGTTTAGACCCATCTCCTTAGTTTGTGTAATACTGGACGTTGTGTGTACATCCACATCAGATCATATCATCTTAATATCAGAGACTGGCTATCTTCAAAGCTAGTTTCTATTACTTTATTCTCTAAGTGATTTGCTACTACTTTCATGTGCATTAGACATTATGTATTTGTCATAGGAATTTGAAAGGTAAGTAATGTTGAAGAATTTTATGCTTTGTCTTCCCCTATTTTACGTATGCAAAATAGAGTATGAGTGTATGTTTGTTTATCGTATGCTATTTATACTAACTATTGGTGTATCTGGTGTTAGTTTATCCTTGTTTATGGTAGGAAGCTTTAAATAGTGTATCAATTGTTAATCTTATGAACATAGACAACAATGTCTGACTTTAATGTACAAGGAGCTATTAGTAACCAAGAGAGTGGCGCTCGAAATGGTTGAAGTCAACAAGGGAATTCCATACCTTACTCTGTAGATGATCGATTAGACCAACTTACAGACTTAGTAGGTAGTCTAGCAATTGCCATAAATGAAGATAGACAAGCTAGAAATGGTTCCAACAAAGGTCAAGCAAACGAACAATCGAAGAGAGACAATATCCCGTATGGTTAAGCTAATGCCCCAATTCAACCCAACCAAATTGGAGGAGTAGGCTGAGTTATTGGATGCAAACTAGTGTTAGAGGAGATCAAAGAGGAGGATGAGGAAGTAAGTGATGAAGTAGAAGAATATTATGAACCTAAGGGGAGGAACGTCTGAGCTCTGAGAGTGGAAGGGTTACGAATGCATATCCTTGGATTTTTTAGAAGCAGTGATGCCGAGGATTACCTAAACTAGATAGATAAGATTGAGAAGTAATTTTAATGGCATGAGGTATATGAAAATACTAAGGTTAGACTTGCTGTGTTAGAATTTATTAGTTATACCACCTTCTAGAGGAAGAACATGTAAGCTATGCATAAAAGAGAAGGAGAATATGAAGTTAGGAGTTGAGATGAAATGAACAGAGTCATGATGAGAAGATTTGTTCTAAGCTACTATTTGCAAGATGCGTTTAAGAAGCTACAAAAGTTGAGATAAGGAAGGTCAAGTGTTGATGCCTACATAAAGTAATTTCATATGCCAATGATTTGATGCAAAGTCATTGAGCCCAAAGACCGAACTAGGTCTCAATTCTTTAATGGGTTAAAAGAATGAGATTGGAGATATTCTGGACACTATGGATATTAAATCACTTAATGATGTTATTCGAGCTACCCAGAAGATCAAGATGTGCCAAATAAGAAGATTCTAACCCCCTGTCAGTCAACCCAACAATAGCCGATCCATTCTAAGCAAACCTATGTAATCGAAACTAAGTAAGGTTATAGAGACCTAACCTACTCAAGCTACCTAAGCAGAGAAGAAGGAGATCCCAAGGAACTTATGAGAAGGGCTAGAGCTTAAGAAGAAAGACGAGTGAGATTAAGTGCTTTAAGTATCAAGGATTTAAACACATGGCCGCTCAATGTCTAAATAGAAGAACCATTTTGGTCCAAGGCAAAATGCCAACAATTGAGATAGATAGTGCTAATGAGGAAGTAGAAAACCTAGAAGAGGTAAGAAAAACTAAACTATCCGAGGATGAGGAAGTCATTTATAGTAAGGAGGGTAATTTTATGCCTACTACCCTGGTGTTAAAGAGGACAATGAGTGTGAGTCTTATGCTTGAAGACAAATAAAGAGAGAATCCATTCCCATTGGATGCAAGGTAAATGGGTCGCTATGTGCCTTGGTTGCTGACAATGGGAGCTGCACCAATGCAGCCTCTACTTTCTTGGTCTAACAACTAAAGTTACCCACTAAGCCCCATCCCAAATCTTACAAACTGCACTAGCTTAGTGACAAGGGAGCCTTGTAAGTAAATGAGTAAGTAACTGTGCCAATCTATATTAGAAACTATCAAGATGAAGTGCTCTATGATGTGATGCCCATGAGTATGTCCCATATTCTATTTGGATGATTATGGATGTTTGACTGAATCATAATATATGATGGAAGGAAGAATACATGTTCCTTGGAGCACGAAGGCTAGAAGGTAAAGTTGAGCCCTATGATTATTGAATAAGTTAAGATCATGTAGGCCAAATCAAGTCGAGTCTTGAAGAAAGAAGCTTTAGTGATGACTCAAGCTGAGCTGAAGAAAGAGATGGAGCTTGAAGAACCAATCTATCTACTAGTTAGAAGGTTATTTGAGATAAGAAGATTCAAGGAGGGGGTTACTGCCTACCAAGGTGAAAACCTTGTTAGATGAATTTGCTAACCTTTTCTTAGGTGAGCTGTCGGTAGGTCTACCTCCCATCTAAGGCATTGAACATGCAATTGACTTATAGCCAGGAGCCGCACTACCGAACAAGCCTACTTATAGGTTGATCCCTAAATAAGCTACTGAGCTATAGAGACAGGTAGATGAGTTGATGAAGAAACAGTATGTACAAAAATCCCTTAGCCCCTATCCTGTACCAGCCCTATTAAGACCAAAGAAAGGTGGGTCATGGAGGATATGTGTGAATAGCTAAGCAATCAATCGCATTACCATCAAGTACAAGTATCTCATACTAAGGATTGATGATATGTTAGATGAGTTGAATGGAGCTAAATTATTCTCCAAGATTGACCTCAAATCTAAATATTATCAAATCCAAATGTGAGAAGTCAATGTGTGGAAGACTACATTTACGACCCGCCATGGATTGTATGAATGGCTTGTAATGTTGTTTGGACTATTAAATGTCTTGAGCACATTTATGTGACTAATGAATTATGTAGTTTGAAAGCTAATAAGGAAATTTTTGGTGGTTTCACTTGACGACATCCTAGTGTATAGCCCTAATCTGGAGACTCACCAAGAGCATCTTCGAGCAATCTCCACAAAACTCTAAGCAGAAAGACTATGCTAATCTGAAGAAGTGTTACTTTTGCTAACTTGAAGTGATCTTCTTAAGGTCTGATGTAAGTGGCAATGGAATATGAGTCGATGATGAGAAGATAAAGGTGATCACCAAATAGCCTATACCAACTGCTTTAACCGACGTAAGGAGCTTCCACAACTTAGCATCATTTTATCGCAGATTAATAAGGAATTTCGATATGATTATAGCCCTACTCATAGAATTGTCGAAGAAGAATGTTGAGTTCGGATGGGGAGATAAGGAGCAAAGGATTTTTGAAAAGGTAAAGGAGAAGCTAACTACAACATTTGTCTTAGCTCTACTAAGCTTTAACAAAGTATTCAAAGTAGAGTGTGATGCATTTAGACTAGGCATAGGTGTTATGCTGACATAAGAAGGCCGACCTATTACTTACTTTAGTAAGCAGCTTAAAGGGGCTACACTCAATTGCTTCATCTATGATAAGAAGTTTTACTCCTTGATTTGAGCCCTAACTGTGTAGTAGCACTATCTAATACCTAAAGAGTTTGTGATTTACATTAATCACGAATCTTTAAGATATTTGAAGAGCTAACCCAAATTGTCTTTAAGGTAAGCTAAATGGGTCGAGTTCATGGAGGGATTTTCATATGTTATGAAGTACAAGATTGGAAAAAATACTATAGTGGCCAATGCCCTATCAAGACAACATTCCCTCCTAACTAAGCTACAAACTAGGTTGCTAGGTTTTTTAATAATAAAGAATTTATATGCTGAGGACCCCCATTTTAGCCCTATCCTATACTAAGTGTGAGAAAGGTCGAACACTTGATGACTATCATAAGGAGGATAGATACTTATTTAGGAAAAGGAGAATGTATCTCAACTTGTTCCATAAGAGAGCTATTAGTACACAAGGTGCGAGGGGAAGATTGTCACGATACTTTAGCTAACATCAAACTGATGAGATACTATCCTTAAGATTCTTTTGGCTAAAAATGAAGAGGGATGTCCAATCTGTATTGGAAAGGTGTACTACTTACAAAAAAGTAAAGAGGCGAGTCAAGCAAGGATGTTATTTACCATTGCCTATCTCAATCAAACCATGGTTTGAGCTAAGTATGGACTTTACTTTGGGGTTGTTGAGGATATCCCAAGGGAAGGACTCCCTCATGGTGGTCATAGATCAATTCAGTAAGATGGTACAATTCATGCCCTGTTCTAAAACTAATGACACTTTAGCTATCTCTCTCTCTCTCTCTCTTTTCTACAAGAAATAGTCAAACTTCATAGAGTACCTAAAGCCATTGTTTCAGACCAGAACCCTATCATGACCTTAAGGGGGAGGGGGGTGCCTAATAGAATTGATTAAAATTTTCATATTATATGTACACCTGTAATACAAAAACCGTCTTGCAAGCTAAAACTTACAAGACTCTAAACAATTAATCACTAAAGTTTCAATTCTTAATTTAATTAACTTACTACAACATATATACGACTATGGATATCTGCTATTCCACAGTCCATCAAAACCGTAGAGAATTGATATGCCCTACCAAATAATAAGATTAGGTTGTAAAGTTCTAAAACTTAAACTTACGAAAGTCATAAAATCTAAATATAGTATTAATAATTATATGTAATAATTCAAACTGTTTACACGATCTATCCTTAGATTCTAACTTTTAAGCACCTCGACACTGGTACTCAACATTCAGCTCTTAACTCATGCCCGATTATTTAACAACTTGCAAGAGAAAACTATTGGAGAATAAGCTACAAGAGTTTAGTAAGATATCCCTCATACTAAACCAACAAACAATTTATTATTAAACATATGAATACATAAAGAAATAGTATGTCAAACAATATATATGCAACTGACTAATGCTACATACAACATTGAATTTAACACCTTCCAAAGTAAGGGTTGGAGATGTATCGGCACCAATCACAAACGGGCTATAGCACGTAGGTTTTTAACTATATGTAAATATATATAGAAATTATCTATTTAACAAAATAGGTTTCTATTTCCAACAATCAATAGTATATAAATATCCAAGTCTAGCAATAAGGTGGCCCTTACAGTCTATGCTCACACCCTATGGCGGTAGTTTCTAAACACAATCCCTAGTTACCTACAGTTAGCATCTTCAGCGCTAAGTAAACATGCAAACCAATGGTAAGGTCTTATTATACCAATGCTCTTACACTGTACTAATCAAATCATATGAGAATCCATCCCTCCAAAACTCTTCATTACCAACTACGTAAGATGACGGCCAGAACACTATATGCAATGTTCATACTTTATGCATGATCCATATAATTTAAGTTGAGTTGAATATGATTAAGTCAATTTACGAGGTGATCAAACATTATCGACAAATCATTCAAATTTTACAACAATCAATCATATAACTAAATCTTCAATTATCACATTTAACAGTATTTTGCACAGTAATCAATCAATATTAGATGCATGCATAACTTGAACTCCCATGCATTAAGTTATTAATATTTAATTTATGTACACTAACTACAAGCACAAGACAAGTATAGAGTCATTGGAAGTACTCACTCAAACATAATCAAAGTCAAAGGTCGTAATAGTTGACTAGTAAGTTAGTGTCAATGTTGTGATCACTTGACATTAGAGAATACGAAAAGCAGAAAGTTTTGGGAATTAAATAACTATATTAGTATCGTAATTCATACTGTTTACTTAATTTAGCTATTGATTTACGTGAATTGTCGATTCGAGCTTTTTATCGAATCACGTATAACTTTTTTGTTTTAGCACGAATTTTTATAAACTTATAATCCATTTTGATTGTTTTCAAGCATATTTTCTCGTAGTAAGATCTGTTTTACATGTTGTAATTTACAGTTTTGACTGTGATATAAAAATATCACAAAGTTCATTATTTCAACTTAAAAAGCTATAAAATGTCAATTTATGTTTTTCTTATTATATTTACAATTTAATAATTAATTAGAACTTATAGTTAGTAATTTTCTTATTTTAAGCCTATTTTACTAAATTACCTGTTTTTACCTGTTATTGGGATTTTAGAATTATTAATTCAAAATTTTCTACTTAATTATGTTTCTAATTAATTAATTGTTTACTATTATTATTAATTTAAAAAATTACCTAATTTATACATATATGATGACGTGGTAGCATGTGATGTGCCATGTGTCATATTTGTACTTTTTCCAAAATTTTCCTATTTTATAGTATAATTATATATATATATACTTATGATTATATTTTATTAAATTTTCTAATTTAATACTTAACTATTATTCTTTTCTTAATTTACGGCATTCTTATATATATATATATATATTTATTAACATACTTTATTTATTAAATCAATATTATAATATATTGTATATACTATTTAATTATACTCATATTTTTTATATATACGTCACTATTAATATACATACATTTATACGTATATTCTACATTATTTAATAAATTACTCTAACTTTATTTATACATTATGGATAAGTATAATATACACTTATGTATACTTTATATACTTATGTACGTATACAATTTTACTATATATGCATATATATACTAAAATATAAAATATTATTAATAATAATATATATACATCTTCACATCCAGTAATATACATATACATATATACAAAAATTGTTATACTTTGAAAATACTAAGCATATATACATATATTTACTATATATGTATACATATATATACATAATCACGCATATATTCATAAATATTTAAATAAAATACTAAATATATATACATGTTTATAAAAGAAATACCTAGTACATATACATATATTATATAATAAAATATTAAATGTACATATATATATATATATAACACATGCATACATATGTACAAAATGCATGTGTAGAAAAATACATATTATATGTATCACTATTTATACCTATATACATATACTGCTTATTATACATAATAATACATATACCCATGCCTACATACATATGTATATACATATATAAAAAAAATACATAATACATATATATATCTATCTATTCATGTGTATATAGGTATACATGTAAATAAACAAATACTTAGTATACAGATACATATTATATGATATATATATATATACAAAAATTATATAAATACCTACCTAATTATTTTCGTAAAATATTTGATTAATTTCCTTTAGCTTTCTTCTTCTTCTAATTGCTTGGTTTTTCCCTTCTGCTCTTCTCGAATTTGGTTTGTATGTGTTTTTGCTTTGTTTCATTTTTTTTTCTGATTTAACTTGCAAATTTTTCTAGCTTCGAGGCATCTAAGTGCAGGTGAAAAGAGATCAACAGCAAAGATAAAGTAAATAAACAAATTTACTTAGCTTAAGCATTAATTAGGAAAGGATGTTTGCTTTGTTATTTTGTCCTTTCTCCATCAATTTGTTGACACTTGGACAAAATAATTAAGCACATGAGCAGCTATGTTTATGTGCTAGAATTCACATGGAGAAAAGAAAAAAAAGAGAAGAAGGAAAGAGAAAAGAAAAAGAAAGAAAAAGGGAAGAAAAAGAAAAATATAAATATATGTAATTTTTCCAATCATAAAAATAATAAAATAACATTTATAGATTAATTTTTTGGAATTTTGTAAAAAATTATCAATTTAATTGGTACTTATTACAATTATAATTTTTACAATTTATTTCAATATTTTCATTAAAAGTTTTACGTGATTACGCGATTTAGTTAATTATTGTTATTGTAATTGACTACAATTATATCACTATTAAGTGATATTTATTCAGTTTATAAGCTTAAAGTTATAGTTTTAGGATTTCTATCGAGGTTGAAATCGATTTTAAGTATTTGCGAGTACATAGGATTTAGGTTTTTTGTATACAATTTAGGTTTTGATCAATTTTCTAGGATTTTTATTACTTATAATATATTCAAATTTATAATTTATTAAATTTTTATCTTACTTGGTTTTAACAATTTATGAAGTCATTTACAGTATTAGGATTCAATTCTATTTTTAAATAGCTAAATTCACGAGATTTATAGACTTAAATTTCATATGCCACTTTTAGAGAATGTCATGGAGATGAGTGGGAACTAAGCTATTGTACTGTATGTCCTATCATCTATGAACGAATAGACAAACCAAGGTTGTCAATAGGAGAGTAAGAACTTTACTCTAGGTTGTTGGTCAGAACATTGTTCATTGGGATTTATGTATGTTAATCATAGACTGTACCTACAACAAGACTACCTACAGTATAACAAATGTATCGCCATTTGAGGTCACCTATGTGTTTAACCTTAAGCTCCCAACTGACCAAACACCCCTTCTAAGCCTAGGTGATGACCAACCAAATGCAAAAAGAGTCAAAGTCATTAGAGCCATGCACCAAAAGGTTGTAGAACAATTAAGTTAAGTTGCTACTAAGCTTGAGAGATGAGGCCATAGATGAAAGAACAAGGAATTTCGGTTAAGTTATTTGGTTTAGATCTACCTCAGTAAAGAACAGTTTTCATACTTAAGGAAGAGCGAGTTATCTCTTAGGGTTAACAGATCATTTAAAGTGCTCTAAAAGATCAATCTTAATGCCTACGGGATTGAACTACCAAAAGAGTATAGGGCCTTGGACTCCTTTAACATTGCCAACCTCCACCTGTATACTCCTAAAGACAAGCCACATAGAGCTAAACAAGATTTGATCCTTAATCTCAACCAGCTAGGAAAGTATGATCGAGATCATGAACAAATCACATGCTCCCTAGCTTGAAGATTTACTCATATAGCTCACCAAGCTGTCTAAAGAGAGTTGAACTCAAAAGAGCAGTTCATTTCCCAGTCCAACCTGTTGAGTGACTTTAGCCTCTTTTACCCTCTACATTATTCAAGAAGTTGTCGAGGTTACCAACTTGTATGCTAAGCCGACTCCTCCACAACGCATCTATCTAAGGCTAAGTATCAAATCAATATGCTGCCGACTTGATATATGATGAGGCCAAGCTAACACCTACCTAAAGACGACCACTTGAGGTTGACTTGACGATGAGCCACCTTCTAAACTAACCCATTCCCAACACCAAACATCTAAGTTGTCGAGCTATAGAATTGCCGACCTCGACCTGATTTGTTCAAAATCTGCATTGCTTAGCTAGTAGTCATTGGGACCATAGAATGGACAACTGACACATGCCCTGATTTTCTTAACATTCGTACTATCCTTTTCTATCACTAAATGTTCTTTATGCTTGTTTACAATATTACCCTTGTAAATTATTCATTTTCCTTTACTAATAGGAATCCTTTTAATAATTTATACTAATCTAGGACTTACCCTAATTAAGTCTTATAAATGCTTGTATATTGTAATAGTCACAACAGTAAATATGATTAACATTTAGACATTTTTCTTCTTGCATGAGCTAAGTATATCTTACTTACTCTTAACTACTCTTATCTAGCCCATTAAGCATAGATTAGTGGCAAGTGACCTTCGATCATACTTGTGCATAATATTAAGTGCGACCAAAGCTTATGTAAGGCGTTAGTGCATCATATCCATCATTGGTATATGAGGACCCTTACACAACCTTCGACTATCATTTATCTTTTAGACTATCTAGAGGTTTGGACCCATCTCCTTAATTTGTGCGATACCAAACGCCGTGTCTTCATCCACATTGGACCGTATCACCTAGTATGAAAGGAGAGATTGTGGATGTAAAAAGCAATGCCCTTAGTTGTGGTCGTATTAAGCAATAGACCCTTTAAACCACAGATGAGTAGATACAAAACCTTACTACCATTATAACTAATTTGGCTGTAACCATACAAAGATTAATGGAAGCTAAACCTCAAGAAAAAAAATGCTAAATGAGAATGAGGTGCATGAGATAAGCTGAGAAGGTAAGGTGTGAAAATCCAAGCTCTTGGAGCTTTGAATGCACCACAAGTACGACCAATTTGAGTAGAAGGATGTTTACGAAGGAGACTTGAATTAAGAGAAGTCGTGGATGTAAAAGATGATGAAGATGTAGTGTAGGCACCCCATTTTTCCCCTACGCAATTTTAGTTGTTATTTCAAATGTTCAGTGTTGTTAGAATGCACCTAAATAAGCCTTCGTTTTTTTATTTATTTTACTTTATTTTTATCTTTAATTTTAAGTGTTTTTTTCAAGATTATTAGCACACATATGACCAATTTACATCAATTTTTTGTTGTACGTAGGATTAATGTTATTTTATTTTATTTTTTCTATTTTATTATTATTTTAAAAAATAATATTAAACTGAACCAAGTTCAAGACCTAATCCATGTGTGTCGACAATATCTAGGGTCAAAGCCTTGATAAGGATTTGAAACGCCAAGTGGGTAGGCACATTTTGCGTCTACATTTTAATTTCACCCTGTGTATGCAAGTGTGGCACATGATCATGTACCCACAATGTGATATGCACCCTTATTCTCCTTTTGCTTCCTTTTTTTTTTTCTACACCTAATTTACAAATTGCATTTCCAAAAAATAATGGCAAGTTTCCCTATTCGAACCCCTCAATTTCAACTCATGTTCCAACTCTATATCTTGGGATATTCACTTAAATTTTACATTTTTGGAAACTATACATAGCATACTCCAAATTGGAAAAAAAAAAACACATCTTAATTTTCCTAAATCATGGATTAATTTGGACTTGAAAAAGGAAAAAATATATTAACACGCTTGAATAAAATTTATAAAACTCTATTCTTTGGGCAATTTTCGCTAAATCTAAGATGTAAACATTGTTTATTAATATGTTCTTGCCTATTTTCATCACTCAAACCAATACTTTTTTCACAATTCGAAACTAGATTGTGCAAGAACATATCAGTCCCCCATGCCCGTGATCTTCCATTTTTGCACTTTTTCGAACTAAATCCAAGCTCTACTAATATAAATAGGGTACCATACTATAAATTGAGTATAGATTACGATTTGAAACTCACTTAAATACACTTAAACCAAGCTTTTTCTAAAGCATAAATTTTCTCTCTCTTCAGATAGCACCACCTTACTGGAGCTACCCAAAAACTCATTAAATTGACCATCGGTTCATTACTACACAAGGTAAGCTCCTAAAATCCTTTCTCGTTGTTATTTTTTCTTATTTTCTTTGCATGTTCGATGCATATTGTGTATTAAACAATTAAGAAATCATGTTTTTAGGAATGTAAAACACTTGTTTGATGCAATTTTTACAGTATAGTTAATAGGATTTATTGTTTCTATAACATAATGACCATGTAGTGTTCATAGTTCGTGATTATTTAAATTAAGTATTTTGATTTAATGACTTATAGAATTTTTATCATGCATCATGTTTGAATATATGATTATGTGATTATTCTTTATTATTTCAATATAACTAAACATTTTGATTATTAAACTATAGAGCATTTGGCATAAATCATGTTTGTACAATATAAAATAGATGTTTGAACATGTAAATTATTGAATAGATGTTGATATGTAATTATGAAATTAGCTATTTTGATGAATTATATTGATATAATATAGAATAGATGTCTTGATTTGAAATTTCATCACAAACAAATTTTTGTACATAAAAAATAAACATGCTATACTTATGATTATATGAATATTGTATGAATTTTTATTTAAGTGCTTTCTGCAATTTATTTAACATATGTATCTTCATTAGGTTTCTTTGTTAATTTTTTTTTTTTAAAAAAAAGTTTTGCCACCTTAAAAAAATGTTTTTCGTAAATAAAAATATAAATGAGCCAAGTTTTAAAAGAACTAAGGATTTATCATTATTTTCAAAATTTAAGCAAAAAAAGGAAATCTATTTTTATGAACTAATCAACATATAAATACTTAAAGTAAAATGCTATTCAAAATAAAAGAAACTAACCTGCTAAAATCTTTTGGAACGAACTACAATAATCTGATCCCAACTAACAAATATATAGGCACATACAAGGTGACTTAAAATATGAAAAAATATATTTTCCCCTTTTGTAAAATAATTTTTCATTACTTAAAATACAAAAAAAAATTTCCCCCTTTTGTAAATAACTTTTCATTTTTTTCTCTTTTGTAATTAAATATAATTTCTTCTGTTATTTATGAATAAATTTTTTCCTTAAATGGGTAATTTAAAAAATAAATTTAAATTTGGAAGGTTAAAATGGTACCATTTAGGTTTAATAGGATAGCTCCCGAGCCTAAGAAAATTTAGTTTCGTGAATTTTTTTTTTAATTTTTCAAAACACAGGCTAGTGACTAAATTAAAATCAATCTGCCTAATCAGTTCTAATTTAATTACCTTTTCTCGGTTTTACCAAGTGGCGACTCTAAGTGTTTCTTAAAAAAAGTAAAATAATAAGAAACCTGGTTTCCTTAATTTTAGTTGAGAGTAATCAAATAAAGGAAAACGGAAAAATGAAAATTATAGGCTCAACAACATAGTGTCTCTCTACTAGGGACGTCAATTAAGCTAGCCATTTAAAACCTTTGGAAATTAGAATTATTTTTCCAAATACCCATATAAAGTTATGTTCTTTCCTTATAAATATCTTTTGTGTATTGTTATACTAGCTTTTTTTTTTTCAGCTACTTTTGTGTTTTTATTTGGGGGTTTCTTTTTTATGGTTACATAAATATGTGGTAAATACAGTCAGAATCAAGTTGTCTTAGGACCTTAAGGGGGGCTATTGTGTAAGTTTCGGATATTGTAGCATAACCACCTTTCGAGATTGACCAAGCTACTCTACTTAAGTTTTGATGTGACTAAATAACTGTTTCTTTGAAAACAGGTAAAGTTACAGAATTTGAGGATATTTAGAACCCACCATAATTACATATACAAAACCTAACTAGTGAATAAATAATAATGTGGCATGCTAATTAAGGGTCATTATTATTTAATTAATTCTCTATATAAGACTTTTTGCAATGTAATTGTAATTTTCTTCATACCTTATATTTCCTTGTATCTATAAATTCTATTTCCATGTAATTTTTATATTTCTCTATAATTTCAAATTTATTGCAATAATGGAATTCCGATGTAATTAAAACCCTAAACACCTACTATTGCCACATTATTATTTAATCGTTGATTCCTTGCATCCGTGTGTCTTCATTTTACATTTTTTGTCCTAATCTTTATTCATTTGTAAATATTCATGTTTGTTAATTATGTCCTAATTTCTAAAAGTTAGGTTCATAAATAATCATGGTTTACTACTCTATAAAGCCTGCTCTTAAATAATCAAAAGGAAAAAGGAAAAACAAATAGAATCAATCTTATAAAATATTATTTAGGTAATTGCTATTTTGCCACTTATTCTTTGAGCAAAAAATATTCATCCTTTGAAAAAGTTTACTACCTTGTAAATAGGTTTCCCCATTTAGAATAAATAAGATATAGAAATTATCATTCCATTGAATAATAATTGAGCATATCAAATTAATGAAAAGAGTCTGTTTTCTTTTAGAATGTCATTTTTTCATTTTTTTTTAACTTAGTATTCCTTGTTTGTAAATAAGTTCTTCAATTGCATTCATCAAATCGTTGTTCTCTACCAAGTATAAATACATTCTATAGGCTTGTAAATAAAATCGTAAATATATGATTGTAAATAGAACCCTAAGCAATTCCCCATACTTGTTCATATCACTTGGTTTTTGTATAATAAGGCCTTATCCTTCTCTCTCACAAAAAAAAAAAAAAGAAAGCAAAGATAAGTTACTAACAGTTACAAATGCTTATGAGATTGAAGAGGCAAACCAAAGCCCTTGGCACAAAAAAGAGAGTTACGAGAGGTTTTTCAAACCATAATAAATATTTTTCTAACAATATACTTCTAGAATCGAGAAAGTAGAACTGCCAAGCCTAAATACAAACCACCAATCCATTTAAAAAGACAAAGCTAGACTTTACATCCGTCTCATTACATAAGGTAGCCCCAATTCTGGACTACTCTTCTTGTGACTCACTTGACCCTGAAGAATCGAACCCAAACAAACTTAAAATTCAAGGGAAAGTAGGATCGATAAGCCTAAGGCAATTATCTGCTTAAAACATTAAGAAAACAAAAGGCCTAGAGCATTTGGTATTGTGGGGCATGGAACATTTTGAGAAATTGGGGGATAACATCAATCTCTACCCTTGGCAATCAATATAGATTCCTACCTAGGGAATTGGTAACTCATTTTTGAAAAGTTTAGAATGAAAAGAGGCGAATTATATCCTATACGCTAACCCTTAAACACTTTGAGAGTTAAGTGAAATCATGGTGAGAATACTTTCAACTCATTTCTTAAAGGAGACCTATTTTGAATTTGATATGTAGATTGAAATGAAGTTAGGCAATCATTTCTAATGTCCTAAACACATATCCTTTGTTAACCTTGTTGAGCTAAGTTGGAGTGTTTTCAAATTTAAACCCTATTAAGAACTACCTCATAATGGGTACAATTTGGAGGTTAGGTTCATCACATAAGAAGAAAAGGGTAAACTTAGTTTGTACTTGCTTCAATAATATTAATTAAAAAATGATTTATATTTTTGATAAGTTATTTTCATTGAAATAAAGAAGAGCCAACACTTTTTCAAATACTTCGAGCTTATACATACTTCACCTAAACCCTTAAATTTAGGGCCTTGAATCTATTAAAGACAAAGACCCGATAATAGAGATAATTATTTTTAGAAAAAGAAAAAAGAGCAAAATGAAAAAAAAAAGGGCAAGATAACATAAAAAAAAAAAAGAAGAAGAAGAAAAAAGGAAAAGAGAGGGTAGAAAATTAAGCTCCAATGAAATGAAGAAAGCCCAAAAAGGTATATCCTATCTCGATAAGGACAACAAACCTAAGTCATGAAAAGAGCTTGGGATTAAAGCCCAAATATCCTCAAAAGCACAAAGCCTTATACCCATTCTGAGTCACTTTTTGATTCCCAAAACACAAAGCCTCCTTACCCATCCTAAATCATAAACACAAAACCTTCCTATACTTAATGAAAGTTGTTTTAATCTTAAAAAAATGGTTTATCTTAAATGAAAATTATTTTTAAAATTGGGGAAAGCACACTTCTAGTTTTCTTGAAGGTTCTTGACTTATAAACTTAATTTGTTCAAGTAATTCTCTTAAATAGACCCTTTTGTTAATCCCTCTTGAAACAACTTAACTAAAGGCCCAATTTAGAATATTGAACCAAAAAAGACCTAACAAATTAATTAAGGCATATCACTTACAAACTAGTCCATAATTTTTAAAATGGTAATCAAGAGTGAATTTTAAACCGAAAGTTTATAAGAAAGTCCTCTTTAACTAAACTGATCATGAGTTATTGTTGTCCTTAGGAAAGAAATGTTCAAAGTTACAAAGCCCATATTAGGAAGGACTACCTACTATTGGATTAGCCTTGACAACATAGGGGTCGAAAGATATTTTTAGAGATTGAGAAATGCCCGACATGGTTACCAAAGAAGGGAATAGTTTATGGCTCATGTTACTCAAATAAGAATTAGTACCTATTAGCAAACTTCCTAAAAAAAAAAAAAGACAGAGAGAGAAGGTAAATTTTATTACAAGTTTTTTCTATCCATTTTTCAAATCCATGTTGACTCGAGTAGCCAAACCTTAAAACTAAGTCATCTACTTTCTTCCAATGTAGTCACACCTTTTAAAGTTGACCATTAGTAGTCTGAGACATCCTCTTTGATGTAGTTTTGTTCTTACTAATGCCCATCAATTGTTTTCAAATCAAGGGATCTTATCCCAAATATCTATTCTATCATAAATGGCTTTTAATTCCTTTGGTGTCACGGTGCTTTCCAAAAGGATTATATCTCCTCTATTGTTCCTTTATTTCTTTTTAGCCTTTAAGCTAGCCTATAAGATGCTTTCCCATTTTTTTAACCAATTCTTAAAGTACTAGCTTGCTCATAAAGTGCTATCTTACCCCACATTTTCCTTTAGGGTTATAGTTAGCTCGTAGAACACTATCTTAATTCACATTTCCCTTAAGGTTCTAGCCAACTCATGGAGTACTGTCTCATCTCACATCTCCTTTAGAGTTTTAGCCGACTCATAGAGTGCTGTGCTAACTCACTAATTTCTCTTAAGCAAGCCAGTAGGGCCCTTGCCATCACCAATCTCTCTTTAGGGACTTAGCAAGTCCATAGGATGCTTCCCATAACCAATTACCCTTAGGGTCTTAGCTAGCCCATAAGGCACATCCCCTTTCAACAATCTTTCTTAACGTCTTAACTAGCCCATGAGGTGCTTCTTTTTTTTCCAACCACCTAGGCTAGTCGACTCAAAAGAGTATTGCTAGGTTTTAAATTAACTTCTTGTTTAGGGTTTTTAGTCTTTTAAAGATGCTCTCGCTTAGATTTTTTAGCTTAGAGGAGTATTATTAAGTTCTAAATCAAGTTTTTATTTAGGGTTGCAAGTCCCATAGAGACACCCCTACCTAAGTAAGTCAACTTAAAGGAGCACTACTAATTGAATTTTTATTTAGGGTTGCGAGTCTCTTAAAATTGCTCCCGCCTAGGTAAGTTAGCTTAAAGGAGCACTATTAGGTTTCACATCGAATTTTTATTTAGGGTTGCTAATCCCTTAGAGACATTCTCACTTAGGTAAGTTAACTCAAGGGAACACTACTAGGTTTCAAATCGAGTTTTTATTTAAGATTGCTAGTACTTTGGAGATGCTCTTATTTAAGTTAACTAGCTAACAAGCTATCAAACTTAAGGTTCTTGCCAACTTATAGGGTTGCTACATACCATCTGGGCATCCTTTGGGTTCTTGCCAGCTTTCAAAGCGCTACCCTTCACTCAATGTCACTTTTAATATTTAGCTAATTTTGAAAGTGCTTCCCTTTCTAAAAGGCATAGTCAATTAATAGGACACTATACCCTTCCAAAAAACTTGTTCTCATGTCTTAGCCATCTCCTAGAGTACTATCTTCCTTTTCAAAATTTCTTTCACCAAATCTTTAATAGATCAAAGTTAGGTTATCTAGCTAGTTATAGCGCTTCTTAGAAGAAATTCACCCTTAAGGTGAAATAGTGGTGGCATTAAAGTTTTTGTTAAAGCCCATCAATCTAAGAAGGTGTTAGACCCATCAATCTAAGATGGTGTTTAAGTTTTTTATAAGGCCCATCAATCTAAGATGGCATTCAAGTTTTTGTTAAGGCCCATCAATCCAAGATGGCATTCAAGTTTTTGCTAAAGGCCATCAATCCAACATAGTGCTACACTCATCAATCCAACATAGCATTAAAGTTTTTGTTAAAACCCATCAATCTAAGATGGTGATCCAAGATAGTGTTCAAATATTGCTTTATCCATTAATCAAAGATTATAAATTTTTCAAAATCCATTAATCCAAGATGGCATCAATTTTTCAAGATCCATCAATTCAAGATGGTGCTTATATTGGTGTTAAATTTTATAAATTGAAAAACCATCTATCCAATATGGTCATTGAAGATTTGCTTTGTTTTCTCTAAACAACCATTTTTTACCGTCAATCTAAGACGGTACCTTTAGGGTTTTTGCCAGCTCATAAAGCATAGTCTGGTCTCACATCTCCTTTATGGTTATAGTCAGCTCATAGGATACTATACTATTCAAAAAACTCAATATTGCGTCTCAGCCAGTTCTTAGAGGGCCTTCTCTCTCATTTAACTTATCTTTCACTGTTGACCCAAGTCTCCATTGAATTAAGTTCAAGGTAGCCAGTTGATTGTAACACTTCCTAGTATAGTATTATTCTTAGGGGAAAATAGTGTCTCTTTTCTCTTTATGATAAAGTTTTACTCAAACTCCATCATAAAGAGGTGTAGCTATAGATACTTTATTTTTGCACCTCCCAATTTTAGTTCTTATTTTAAATTTTCAATGTCGTTAGAGCACACCTAAATAAGCCTTCTTCTTTTCATTTATTTTATTATTTTAGTTTAGTTTTAACTTTAATTTTAAGTATTTTTTCAAAATTATTAGCATGTAAGTAACCAATTTAGGTCAATTTTTTGTTAAACCTAGGATCAAAATTATTTTGTTTCAATTTTCTATTTTATTGTTATTTAAAAATAATATTAAACTAGATTAGGTTCAAGACTTAGTCCATGTGCTTTAGAAATAATCAAGGTCGAAGCCTTGATAAGGGTTTGAAACCCCAAGTAGGCATGCGCGTTTTGCGCCTGCATTTTAATTTCAGTCCCACACAAATGGGTTAGGTGCATGAATTATGTGCCTACAACGTAATGCGTACCCTTATTCTCCTTCCCCTTCCTTTTTTTTCCATGCCAGATTTGTGAGTTGCATTTCTAAAAAATAAAGGGAAGTTTCCTTACTTGAACCTCTCAATTTCAACCCATATTCCCATTCAATATCTTGGGATATTCGCCCAAATTTTATGTTTTTGGAAACTACACATAGTGTACTCTAAATTAGGATAAAAGACATATCTTAGTTTCCTTAAATCACAGATTAATTAGAGCTTGAAAAAGGAAAAAAAAATATTAACACACTTGAATGAAATTTGCAAAACTCTATTATTTAGGCAATTTCCTCTGAAATCCAAGATGTAAACATTATTTATTAATGTATTCCTACCTATTTTCATCACTCAAACCAACAATGTCTTTGAAATTCGAAGTTGAATTGGGTAAGAATATACTACGCCCCCAACCTATGAACTTCCATTTTTGTGCTTTCTTAGATTAAATCCAAGCCCTACTAGTATGAATAGGGTACCACACTTCACGTTGAGCATAGATTAATATTTGAAACTTACTCAAACATGCTTAAACCAAGCTTTCTCTAAGGTATGAATTTTCTCTCTTTAAAGATAACATCACCTTACCAAAAGTCACCAAAAAACTCATTAAACTAACCATTAGTTCGTTATTGTGCAAGGTAAGCCCCTAAAATCCTTACTTGTTCTTATTTTCTTTGTGTCTTTTATGCATGTTGTGTATTAAATAATTCAAAAATCATGTTTTTAGGAATGTAAAACACTTGTTTGATGCAATTTTTGTAGTATAGTTAATATAATTTGTTAACATAATGATCATGTAGTATTCATAGTTCATGATTGTTTAAATTAAATATTTTGATTTAATGACTTGTAGAATGTTTATCATGAATCGTGTTTGAATATATGATTATGTAATTATTCTTGCTTAGTTTAATTGAACTAGATGTTTTGATTAATTAACCATAGAGAATTTTCCATAAATCATGTTTACAAAATATAGAATAGATGTTCGAATATATAAATTATAGAATAAATATCTAAATATGTAAACTATAAAATAGATGTCTAAATATGTAAATTATGGAATAGATATTTGAACATGTAAATTATTGAATAGATGTTTGATATATAATTATGAAATTAATTATTCTGATGAATCATATTGATGCAATATAGAATGGATGTCTTGATTTAAAATTTCATAAAAAAAAATTGTATATAAATAATAAACATGTCATATTTGTGATTATATAAATAATTTATGAATTTTTATTTAAGTCCTTGATGTAATTTATTTAACATATGTATCTTTAATGGGTTTCTTTTTTATAATTAAAAAAAATGTTTTGCCAGCTTAAAAAAATATTTTTCTTAAATAAAAATCTAAATGGACCTTTGTTTAAAAGAATGAAGGATTTATTGTTGTTTTCAAAATTTTGGCAAAAAGGGAAATATATTTTTTCGAACTAATCAACATATAAATGCTTAAAGTGAAATGCTTTTCAAATTAAAATAACCTAACTAAAATTTTTCAAAATAAACTATGATAGTTTAATCTTAACTAACGTGTATGTAAGCATTTACAGGGCAACTTAAACTATGAAAAAATATATTTTTCGCCTTTTGTAAAATAATTTTTCATTACATAAAATATAAAAAAAAAAAACTATTTTTTCCCCTTTTGTAAATAACTTTTCATTTTTTCTCTTTTGTAATTAAATGTAATTTCATATACTATTTGTAAATAAATTTTGTTCTTAAATAGGTATATTTGAAAAATAAATTTAAACTCAAAAAGTTAAAATAGTACTCATTTGGGTTTTAATAGGATAGCTCTTGAACCTAAAAAAATCTGATTTCTTGAAATATTTTTAAAATTTTTTTCAAAATACAAGTTAGTAGCTAAATTAGAATCGATATGCCTAATCGGTTTAAATTTAATCACTTCTTCCCAGTTTTACCTAACGGTGACTTTGATTTTTTTTTTTAAGTAAAATAATTAGAAACCAGGTTTCTTTAATTTTACTCAAAGGTTTAAACTAAATAAGCATAGATTTTAGTTTAAATCAAATTAAGAAAAATAAGAAAAAAATGAAAATTTCAAGCTTAACATGTAGATGAGCAATTTCCTAAGTATGATGAGTGTAAGCTTCGAGCTCCTCATGGGATCGAGCACGTTAGAGTGCAAGTTCTAAGCTTCTTTAAATCTTACAGTACCAATGAATATATGGAATGGGAAGAGAAGGTTAATAAGATATTTGATTTCTATGATTATAAGGATGTAGTGCATATCCAAGTAACTACCTTAAAGTTTTCTAGAAATGTAGCAAGTTGGTATAAGAAGTTATAGACCATACATCAATGAACCCGACGAGAAATACAAACTTAGAATGAGATACAATAAGTTCTAAGGAGTAGATTTGATCCTGAGCATTACGAATAAGGTACTTTCCAACACCTTTAAGAAATTAAGTAGGGTAGCCGATCTATGGACGAGTATGTCCAAAGGTTCTAATTGCTAGTGATCTAATGTGATGTCGATAAGCTAGAAGCGCAAACAATAGCAAGGTTCATTTCTAGGTTGAAGCTTGAGATTGGAAACATTGTAGAGGTGTAAAGACTCGAGAATTTAGATGAGACCATTTGAATCACCTAAAGAGTTGAAAGGTAGAGATGAAGTCAGCTTAGTAGAGCCCTAAGCAGATGACTTAGAAATGACCAAGCCCAGTATGGTTCTGAGGTGGACCACCAAGGTTAAGCTCCGAGCAAGCCTAATGAAGGTTGAGGAGCCTAAGGTCATGAAGGTCTAAGGTTAGAGTTCCAAACGGAAGACTTGAGAAATCAAATTCTTCAAATACCTTGAGTTTGGACATATTGCTTGTCAATGTCTAAATAGACATACGATGGCTATTGTAGCCAAGACCTTAAAAATTGAGGTTAAAAGTACAAGCGAAGGAAAAGAGGAAAAAGGTGTTGGGCAATTGTTGGAAGAGTTTCAAGAAGACCCAACACCCTAATTTGACTTGAATTTGAAGAGTATTGCATGTTTGTCCAAAGATATCTTGATACTATTGCTACCAATGAGAATGAACAAAGAGAGAACCTAATCTACATGAACTGTCTTGTAAATGGCAACGTTTGTGCTTTAATCATAGATGGAGAAAGTTGTACCAATGTAATATCATAAGGAGATGCAAAGGCTCTAAAGTTGCCAACCTGTTGTTACCCTCGACCTTATAAGATTCACTAACTCAATGAGAAAGGCGAACTTTAGATTACCAAATAGGTAAGTGTGCTGATTTCTATTAGAGACAGATATAAGGACAAAGTACTATATGATGTCCTACCCTTGTATACCTCATACATACTTCTTAGCCAACCTTGGCTATTTGACTTGTAAGTACTTCATGACAAATATTGAAACATGTACATGTTTTAAAAGGGCAATAAGAAAGTGGCATTGACCCCAATGAGCCCTAAGGAAGTTCAAGAATCCTAAGCTAAGATATCCAAGTCCTTATAGAAGAAGTTGTTGGTAATTTCCTAAGCTGGATTCTCTAAGGCCATTAAGTTTAAGGAGTGTGCCTTTTTATTAATCAGGAGACTACTTTAGCTAAAAGAGCTTAGAGTATTGCCAGTCAATGTAGAGGCCTTGCTCAAGAATATGCCAACCTATTTCCTAATGAGCTACCAAAAGGGTTATCCCTTATTAGAGGCATCAAGCATTGCATTAACCTCCAACTTAGAGCAACTCTACCTAGCAAGCCTACTTATAAGCTCAATCTAAAGTAAGTAGTTAAGCTCAAGAGATAAGTAGATGAGTTGATTGATCGAAGGTACGTCAAAGAAAGTATGAGCTCTTATGTTGTGCTAGATGTACTTATACCTAAGAAGGATAGCTCTTGGCAAATGTGCATTGACAGCCGAGTTATAAATAAAATCACCATTAAATATAGTTACCCGATACCTTTATTGGATGACATGCTGGATGAATTACATGGCACACAAATCTTCTCAAAGGTAGATTCGAAGAATGACTACCATCAAATCCGAATGAGACCAGGAGATAAGTGGAAAATGGCTTTCAAAACGAAGGACAGTCTCTTTAAATGGTTAGTGATGTCCTTTAGACTCACTAATGCCCCACGCACCTTCATGTAACTTACGAATCATGTTTTAAAATCACTAATTGGTAAGTGTATTGTAGTTTATTTTGATGACATTCTGATATATAGTACCGGCCTCCCATCTCATGTTGAATACTTGTATGCTATGTTTTGTATTTTTAGAGCTGAAATCTGTTTGGCAACTTGAAGAAATGTGTGTTTTTTCAAAATGAGGTTATATTTCTTGGATATGTAATGTTTGGTGGAGGTATCTGAGTTGACGAAAAGAAGGTTAAAGCTATTCTTGAGTGGTCAATGCCAACCTATGCAACAAACATGAGGAGTTTTCATGGTCGAGCTTTGTTCTATCGAAGATTTATTCAAAATTTTAGATCTGTAGCTGTCATGTTAACTGAGCTAACCAAGAAGAACTTAGAATTCAAATGGTTAGAAAAGGCTCAAAGGACTTTTAATGAGATTAAGTCCAAGTTGAGTTATGCCCCATTGCTTGTATTGCTAGACTTTGATAAAGTCTTTGAGTTAAAGTGTCATGCATCTAAAGTAAGCACTAGTGTTGTACTTATGCAAGAACATCAACCTCTTGCATACTTCAGCGAGAAGCTCAGTAGTGCTGCTTTGAATTACTCGGCATATGATAAGGAATTTTATGCTCTTATCCGAGCTGTTCAGAACTGGTAACATTACTTGTTACCTAAGGTGTTTATTATCTATATGGATCATAAGTCCCTTAAACAACTCAGAAGTCAGCAAAAGCTCTTCGAATGTCATGCTAAGTGGGTAAAGTTTCTAGAAACCTTTACTATGTCATTAAGTACAAGAAGGGAAAGTCGAAAATTATCGCTGACACCCTATCATGTCGGCATGTACTTGTAATGAATCTTCAAGCTTGCATACTTAGGTTTGATACTCTCCTAAATTAGTATGAGTAAGATCCTTTCTTTAGGCCCATTGTGGCCAAGTGTAGTTATGAAGGCATGGTGGATTGGTTTTATCTGAAGGATTTCTAATAAAAGGTGGGTATATGTGTATGCCAAACAATTTGACCCAACAACCATTAGTATGGAAAGCAAATGCAAGAGGCCTAACCGGTCACTTTAGGGAAAAGAGAATGCTAGAACTACTAAAGAAATAGTTTTATTAGCCGAAGATGATGAAAGATGTATATAAAGTTTTAGAACAATATGAGATATGTAAGTAAGCTAACGAAAGGAAGGAGCTCTATAAGGAGTACACACATTTACTTATACTAAATCGGCCTTAGATCGACCTAAGCAAGATTTCATGCTAAGACTACCCAAAACAACTCAGAAACAAGACTCCATCATAATGGTAGTTAACCAGTTCAGCAAAATGAGTCATTTCATTCCTTACCATAAAACTAATGATGCTTTATTTGTAACTAATCTCTTTTTGTAGGTGATTGTGTTGCTGAATGGCATCCTAATAAGTATTCTCTAATCACAATATAAAGTTTATAAGCTTCTTTTGGCAAACATTATGGAAGAAACTTGGCACCAAACTAATGTTTAGTACTTCTTGCCACCCATAGAAAACCGATAGACTAAGGCTATGAACAAGACAGTTGAGAAGCTATTTTGAGCTGCTATTGGAAAGAATCTACGTGATTCGGATTTATGTTTGCCCATCATCGAGTTTGCTTACAATTGCTCCATTTACTATTCAACAAGAAAGTCACCTTTTGAGGCTATCTACAGACTCAACCCAAACTTGCCATTGGGTATAATTACCAACTTGACATCCCAAGGAGAAAGTCAGTCCGGTCTATAGCATGCTAAAGCATTCCAAAAACTACAATAGAAGGTTGTCAAGTAGCTAACTCAAACTATGCCTTGACAATAAAAGAAAGGAAATCAAGGTTGGAAGAATGTTGTCTATAGTCCTAGAGACCTTATTTGGGTTCACCTCAACAAGGAAGGTTCTTAGGGAAGAGAGCAAGCAAGTTTTCCCCTAGGTTAAATGATCCTTTCAAGTTCTTCATGGGGTCAATAATAACACCTATAAGCTAGAACTACCTAAAGGATACGGGGTATTGCCGACCTTCAATGTCGCTAAATGCCTTATGAACTCGAAGAGCAAGCTGACTAAGATTTGAAGGAAAATCTTTAATACCTCTGGTGAGCTGATGGAACGTTAACATCCGAACCCCTCATCTGAGCACGTTTTAGAGGCTTACATGATCTTGCAAAGAGGATCATATCTACTCAACTCAAACAAGACAAACTCTAATACCAAGAAGGCTTAAAGATGAATTCCTTGACTTAAACACACTCTAATCAGCAAAGTCCCATGCCCTTATGTGGAATACCTTGATGCGAACTTGTTATGTGTTGAGAACTCCGATGTTACTTAACTTGATGCTAAGAACCTAAGCATCGACTTGTTGCATGTTGAGGACCTAAATGCTATCCTCTTTACTCCCCTCTCTTACTACCCAGTTGCTACACCTATATAGCTTGGCTCCAGCATTTCTCTATCTCATATATGAATGGAATAGTAGCGTACCATTTGTCTTTATTTTTTTCTAACATCATACAATATTCCCTTTGTCTTATTTACCCCTTTTTACATATATTAGGTTTCCTTCTTGCATTACCCTTTATGTAATTTCACCCATTACTTTTGAAGCCCTAAGGATTGCTATAAATTGTCCTTTGTCTTATAGCTATAATCATCTTACAATATTATTAATGAATATTCATTTTATGTTCTTGTGAGACAACCTTCTCTAAGTAACAACCCTCATACTTTTATATAATCTTGTTGTAGTTTGAGGTTAGTGGCAAGTGAACCTTATTTTTTTATTTATGCATAATATCAAGTAGAGACTAAGTCCCATAGTGTTCCTTGATGAGTTATATCTAGAGAGAAGCTTTACGAAGCTACTTATAGTGTATGTTTGCCAATTATCCTCCTTTTTTTAATATTTTGAAAGACCCATTCATAATCCTTACGGTAAGCTTTAGTGATAACTAAATTTCTAGACACATCAAGCTGCCTTTCACACTGTTGGGTAGTAATGGTGGTGGTGGTGGTTCGTACCTAGTAATGATAGTGGTGGTAGCGATGATTTTTCCTAGAATTCTTCCTCTTTGCTTCTACTCCTTCCTCAAATTTTTATAGATTTCTTATAGTCGAAATGAAGTTTTGGATAGTATTTTGGTGATAATCCCAAAGTTGTATGGTGAGAAATAAAATTTCTCTCTCCGAAATAGCTCATATACTTATCTAATTCACTAATGGGAGTGCCTCAAATCTAGATTTCTTCCCTTAACACTTGTCCATTAGCCATGCCACACCTAAAGATACTTAATCCATAATGTTTATTGTAAGCCCAAAACTAGCAATCCGAGGTTTCGATCAGTTGAAAGATCCAATTGAGCTTAAATTATAAAGTAAAGATAGAAATATTAGTAAACTGATCCTATAAGTTTGAATTTAAGAAAATAAGTAATAAAATAGGAAACTACAAAATTTTCAAATTTTAAGTATATAACTCGTTATTTATTGAAAATGCGTAAAATGCATTACAGTAGTTAACAAATAGTTAGAGATAAATTATATGTATACTAAAAATTATAAAATAACCTAAATAATATTTAGGAATATTTATTTGTACTATATATGAATTTACATGTAGGTATAAATACGCGTAATTACTTAAAATACGTGAAATGTACTAAAATTATACTAAATACTTAAAGAAAATTCATAATTAATTAAGAAAAAATCAAGAAAAATCAGGAATGATCCAAATCAGGTTGTTGCAGGTCAGGATCTGCAAAATAAAAATTAACCAATTAAAATTAGACAATACAAAAGCCAAAAATCAAAGAAATTGGGCAAAGGCATGTCTAATTAATGCATAATAATTACAAAAATCGTCTATAAATAAGGTAAAAATTTCCAGAACTCATTTGGACAGTTTAGTATTAGAGAAAAATAGAGAGACTCAAAAATTTGAGAGAAAATTCAGAAAAAAAAAAAGGAAAACTGTACAGTTAGGGCCACAAAAGAGAACCTAGACTTGACGGGCAGCTGGGAGTGGACGACTACCAACACCACACGGTGGTGGCAATGTCCAGGTGGGCCGACACACCCATGGCCACCGAAGGTGGCCAGAGCCACCCAAATTGATGAGTTCGATTTCTAGCCTAATTTTGTGTAATTTTGTAAAAATAGTAAATATTATTATAAAATTATGAATTTTTTTATTCTAGAATATTTTTGTATGTAGTTTTTAGTAAAAATATTATTGTGATGAAAATATATCTCGTGATATAGGGTCCTTAAAAAATCGTACAAAACCAAGCATGTTTCGGTTTAGAAATAAATGACCTTAGGAGTGTAGTTTTGAACCCAAAATTTTTTTATAGACCACTTAGATGATATAGAACAGTGCTATGAATCTCGTTTTCAAAAATTAATTTTCGAAAATTTTGGATAATTTTTAGACCTTAAAATGAGGCATAAAATAGGTAATTTAGAGTTAATTACTGATTTAGTGAATAAGTATGTGTTTTAGGATGTTGAAATCTGATGGAGTATGATACGTGTAGCATTTAGGGTGTTAGATGTAATTATCAGGTTAATTATGTAGTAAATAAGTAATATGAAAAATAGTACATTTTAAGTTAATTTTGTAAATTAGGGTAATTAGGTGTAAAATTTGATTTAGGATGAATTTAGACATTTTGAAATGATAATTGATGTTGAGAGATAGTAATTAGAGTAATAAAAATATTAGATGTGTATTTTTTACATAATAGGTGATAATACATAATACATAATTATTATAAATATAATAAATAGAAAATATTAGAATAAAAATTGATATTATGATAAGAATAAAAATATACAATAAATCTGATAAGAAACTTAAATTTATGTAATTATATGAAAAATGTAAAAAATTTCTTACATCAGGAGTGAATTCGATACACTAATACAGATTTAAGTGTATCGGGTGAAATAAAATACTGACTAAGGGTAATGATGATATTTAGGAGATCGAAAAATAATGTGATTAATTTCACATTATAGGTTGAAACGAATTTCTAGGATTGAAGTATAAAACACTACTTAGAAATCAAACTACAACCTAATTTAGAAATCGATGCGGAAACCGAACTCGAACCTAATCCCAAACCTAGAATAATTGTAAAAGACTTAAGACCTAGATAATTAGGTATATTAAACCTTAAACAACACATAACAATATGTGTTATAGGAAAAAAATGAACCTATAATAGTTATATGAAAAACTAAAACAACGTTTGTGTTATAGGGATAATCAGCGATGGCCTGAGCAAGTCAGATCTCGAGTGAGTAAGCGAGGAGTCAAGGTAAGTTGGGATGAATACGATGCTGTATTTTGGAGGCTTAAGATTATGCTTAGTTGTGCTTATTAGATAGTTGGATGTGTGCGTGTATTTGATTATGGGTGATGCTATGATTTTGTTTGTTGCTCTAGCATGTATTGTATGATTTGTATGAAATGATTGATCACCCTAAACCGGACTTAATCAAATATACGACCAGTAATCATAATCGGACATACATGGCAACCCATTAAGGGAACTTAGGACTCTCCGGCCAAATACCGACCTCTTCGAAAGGGATAGCGCAAGATTGCATAATGGTCTCTTCTTCATCCTTAGCCGAACTAAGGGACAGAAGAGGAAGTCGCGGCGAGGATAAAGTTAGTGGCTCGAAGGTAGTTGCGGGAGGAGTGAGGTCTCCATTGTACAAGCCTGGGTTTAGTTGTGAGTTGTTGCATTAATGGCAACTCCTCAACCTGGATCAGAGCGGGCGCAATTTCTCTAATCTCATGACGGGCCGAACAACGTCGTACGATGACATTTGCTTGCACATGCATTGCACCTAATAAGTTGATTGAAAACCTTATTATGTTTGTGGTATAGTTTTAAGTCCTCAATCCTAACTTACTGAGCTGTAGTTGCTCACATCCCTATATACATCATGCAGGTGCTGGCTAAGAAGCGGTAAATAACTACTCTAAAGCTAGCAACAATTGGATCCTAGGGAATGAGAAAAAACAT
This sequence comes from Lumnitzera racemosa, assembly GCA_024138005.1. Classification (NCBI taxonomy): domain Eukaryota; kingdom Viridiplantae; phylum Streptophyta; class Magnoliopsida; order Myrtales; family Combretaceae; genus Lumnitzera; species Lumnitzera racemosa. The sequence continues at coordinate 26,240,111 of JAMXBC010000008.1, forward strand.
TGAAGAATCAACACATATGTTATTACTTTTCATTTTTGAATAATGTAATAACTGAATTATAGAGGATATATATAAATTTCCTTACCTTCTTAAGTAAATGATTTATTTAAATTACAAATTGTTTACTTCAACGCGGGTTAGTCATGGATGCCTTGTGTAGATCAGGTCTAAGATAGCGGTTGTAAGGCCAACTTCTATCTTAGGATGGTTTATACGGTGAGGCTGTTACGACTCTGCTGCTTCGGGGCGTGACATTTATGTATTTTTATCATTTTTTATTGTTTTTCTTAATAATTTGTAGTTAATTTAGCCTAATTTTGGATATTTTAAGTATTTATCGGTATATTATTTGTAATAATTATACACAAAGTGTGTGTACTATTTTCATAGATTATTTTTTGTCATTCTATAATTTTATAGGCTAAATATTTTATGTATAAGGTTTAATAAATTTTTGCTACCTAAATTGTGTTTTCTTGGTACATATAATATAATATAGTGTAATATAGTAAAATTGATTATTTTTATTTATAATATTATTATTTTAATATATTTTATATTCTGGATCCATAGGATGTATTTGACTAACTCTTAAAACTTAATTGCAAAATATTGACTTGATTGGGTTACCTTTGTGTATGCCCTAATTTGCTCAAAGTAACTATGTAAAAGTTCAAAATGCCCTAATTTGCTCGAAGCAACTATGTAAAAGTTCAAGTCTCCTTTCTTATTTTCTATTAGCATTCATCTTACTCTCTCTCTCTCTTCCTTTGAAAACCTACGTGGACCATCTCTTTAAGAAATCATTACTTCTCTTCCTTTTTTTTTTCTTTTCTCAAATCGATTAGAGATTTAAGATCCTAACACAACCTCCAATACATATCTACAATGATTTCTTAAAAACATCACTAAATATACGCGTTTGTGTCACTTTCTCTCTCTACATGCTAAGGAAGGAAAAGGTACTTTTTTTCTTGTTTTGATCAGTTTGTGTATATGCAAATGTGAAAAATAGCTTTATTGTTGAATATATTATGATACATTATCAATTTTTTTCATGTATTGATTTGTCTGAGTTAGTGTATTTTCTATGCACGGGTAATAAGTGATATAGACACACTTAATTATTGTTGATTCAATTAGCTAAGCTAGTGTATTTTCTATGCAATAATACTAAGTACTGAATCAACTGTCATTACCAACATATGTTTATAAATTCAATTTAGTTATTATGTTAATGGTATCCATTAATGTGCTTCTATAAATAGAAGGCATAGTTTTTATCGAGATTGTAAATTTTATGAAGTTGATGTGACAAATAGGCAAGGATAGATAATATAAGGGTAGTTTGCTATATTGGAGGAAATATTGTAGAAAGGGAGGATGGGGTATGCTATGATAGATGCTCTACAACAGTACTCGGTGTTCTAATTGGAGTAACTTATGATCAGTTAGTAAGTTAGATATGTAGTCATCTTCGGGTTAACATGATGACTCGTTAAGTCAAGTTGATTCATATATGTTCCCTTGTAAGAGGGAGTAAGGACTTGTTCTATGTTGTGCCTATAAATAACAATTATGATTTCCAACAATTATTGGTATTCTCTTAAAGATGTAGTGGAGTTAGCGGTTTAACAAAAATGTATGTTGAAATTCATAAAATCAACATCCCTTAATAGCTAAGTATGATTTAGGGGGATATGATAGCAATGCTAGGTTACCAGTTAAAACCCAGGTGCTTAAATCTCAATCGTATCTATCCATTAACATACCGAGTAACAATTACATACCCTATCAAGTTAACATTTTGACCACAAGCGAATCAAACAAGGATACATATATGGAAAATGAATTAGCTTATGAAGACATTGCCAAAAATTCTAATGATATCAATTTAGATGATGGTATTGTTGCAATTGAAAGGTGGCTGCAGTCCATAAATGAAGCTTATGGGTCGAACAGGAGGAATGGTTAGATGGATGGGTTGACTATGAATGTAAATGTAGTTAGAAGTTCAAAACTTGTGTTATCTATACAATTAGTGTAGCCTATAGAGTTATATTGTTCGAGAAAAGTATAAAAGATGGTAAATTGAGCTTTAATGATGAATTTAAGATGGGCAAATAGAGGTTAGAATGGCTTTTCCTTAAATATAATGAGGAGCAGAATTTGGAGTTGTGGATTTCAAAAAGAAAATTAGGTCTATGAAATGTGATAATTAGGAAAATGGTTGCAAATGGAGGCTATGAGTATACTAAAGGCATGCTAGGTCTTTTATAATAACTTGGTTTGCAAGCCCACACTTGTACTTTAAATCTTGCAATTAGTCAAGATCACCTTTAATTGAATTCAACCACCTTATCTCATTATATTATAAAGAAAGTATTGGAATCATCAAGCATTAAAGTGAAACATCTTCAAGGTATCATTTGCAAGTAATACGAATATACTATACACATAAAGAGAGTCTCAGAAAGTTAAGTATAAAACTAATGATAGGTTTATGCATTTGCCTCTTTAAGAGGTGATTTTGTATATATCCAATTGAAATTGCCCGTTCAATTCATAGTAAAAGATGAACTTAAAGTGAAAGAAGATATTTGAATTGCTATATTTTTGAGTTATTTTCCAAGAGCAGTATTTTTTTTTATTTTTTTTCTTTTGCATTGTTTTCCTTTTTCTATAAAAAAAAAAGAAAAAAAAAAACACCTCTAAATGTGCCATATTTCCTTATTTTCGTTTGATTTACCTAACAGAGAAATTATCTTAAACTAAAGGTGTGGCACTCGTTCGCTCTTCCCTCTACCCTCTTCCCTCTTCGTTCTTCGCTCTGCCAATGGAGCTTCACACTCTCTCCAGACCTCAATCTCTATATCTTGGAGGTTCATCTCTTTCCCTAATTATAGTTTCTCCATCATACCCAATTTATATGCTTGAAGTATTCAGACATATATGAATTTTCAATCCATTTTTATCCTTCTCTACCATATTATATGTAAATTACTTAGTCTGGTGTAGCACATGATTGATGGGGTTTTCCGCAATGATGTTAAAGATGTGAAGTTCTTCAACTTACTATGGTTATGGCACCCAAACCCCAAATCGTGTTCTTGCAAAATCTGCAGCTTTAGTTCATGCTAAAAATCCATGCTTCTTGAGGGAGTTTATGTAATTTGTATCAGGGAATGCGTTGCTTATGCAATGCTGTTGTTTTTGGAAGTGGCCTATGCATAATCACGTTCGGTTTCGCTTTGGTTCCAAGTTTGTGGAGTATAGATGTTTGTGGATGCAAAGAAGAGTAAGCAGGGGGTATATATGGCCAAAACGGGCCAGTATTATCTGTTGTTCCAGTGATGCTGAGAAATATATCATGAACGATGTGCGGGTTATTTATAGCGTGGCACCAGCAATGGGTCATAACCAGGTAGGTTTAAATGATATTTGCTAGGTTCAGTCTTGGTCGCTATGCATAATTGAATAACAATAGTGGAAAGGTGATTCCTTTTACTCAGTTAACTTACAGAAAGTTTGCGCAGCCCAACTGGTAGTATAGAAATCTGGATGTCCTCATAAATCTCACGCAATGCAACAATTTGTCGTTTGCATGATCTTCTGAGCTGAGACCACATGCCAAATTGTTTGCGCTCTAGCTATGATCAAAGCAGGGCAATAAAGTTGAACATTATTATAACAAGTGTCCAAACTTCAGATAACCCATTTATGTTACTGTTATCTCAGCATATGTATCATGTTTTTTCCTTCTCCGGTTGTTAAGTCCATTTTTTTTTTCCCTTTTTTTTTAACTTACAGTAGTTTCATACTAACTGACAGGAGACACACCCAGAATCTCATTTAAGGGTTCCTGCTATTGTTGATGCTCTTGAAAGGATGAAACTTACTTCAAAGGTATTGAATCACTGATCTTTTCCCACCCCTTCATTCACTTCTATTTGTTTCTACTTTTCTGTCAGTGTCTAGCTTGTCTTTGTTGATGAATATGCGTTTGTGTGGAAATATAAAATATGAGCTTATACGGATGGAAGATAGGAGTAGGTTCGAAGATCATACTTCAGCTAAACAACATGAATGAACTTCACCTTCCCCCAGTGCCTTTATTTCTCAAATTGCTTTCTCTTTGTCAGGTTTTAGAGGAAGTGCTGCTTTCTCTTGAAGCTGATTCTCTCACTGTAGTCTAGGATGTTTGCTAGTTTGACATGAGGTCGAGTTTTTGTGAACATTCAAAATATCTATGAGTATGGTGTAATAATATCTGTTATCTCAGTAGACAATGACCTGGTAAATTGCTTATATGTTGAAGAAGGGAAATTTATTTTGCAGTATGAGGAACAATCCTCTTTCTTTTGACTTTTAAATAATCCCTGTGTGAAGCAGTTTCAAGGTAATGAGGTGGTTGAACTTCAGACAATCAAGCCAGCTTCCTTTGATGATATTGTAAGCGTACATGCAGGAGCTTATGTATCAGGACTAGAGAAGGTACTGATATTAGACTATACTACTTATGTTTTGGGTGTACCCTTCTGTTTTTCTTTTCTGGCAACTTTGATAGGATGTTGATTAATGCTTTGTAGGCAATGGACAAAGCATCTGAGAAAGGCATCATCTATATAGAAGGCTCAGGACCAACTTATGCTACATCGACTGTAAGTGTTGTATTTGCTTTCTATTTGCTAGACCAAGCTAAGCTTAGACAGTACACCCAGGGAAAGCTTTTGCTCCAGTAGAATGCTAATTTTATCACTTGTTTGTGTGGAAAAAGTTCCTTTTTTTTTTTTTTTTTTCCATTTACCGTTAGACCCACAACTTATTAAATATTTCTCAATACTCAGCTTGGAAGGTTTCATATCATCATTGATAATGGAGAACCGATAGCTTTCTTGATGAACTCTTGGTTTTAAAAAATTGACCGTGTCTTCAAAGAGGATATATAGTTGATGCAACGTAATATTTAGTCTACAATGAGGCATCAACAAGTGTGATTTCGTACATTAGTTTAGTTTCCATTTAATACTATCAAAATAAAGTGAAATACTATGTGTCCTTATTTATATCATTAAGCAAGCAAAAGTTTATTTGGACCTGCTTGCAACTCTCAAAGATTATTGACATGATCTCTCTGATTGACTGACAACAATTTTGCAATGTAAATTGCATTCTCAAATAATTCTGTCTGTCTCACTCTTTCTGTGTTGGCATGCTGAATGCAGACATTCAAGGACTCTCTAATTGCAGCTGGTGCTGGGATCACTTTGGTAGATTCAGTGGTGATGTCTTAATCTGGGAATGTTAGTCATTTATGATATGATGTTTTAATCCATTCTGTCATAATCATAATGCATACATTCAACTTCTGGCATGTTACTTATGCCAGAATATATAGGAAGAAAAGAGAAAAAGAATACAAAACAGATTTTCAGATTGCAAACTTTATTGTATTTTAGGTAAATGCATCCAAGACCTGTGAACCACCTCTTGGTTTTGCTTTGATAAGACCTCCAGGACATCATGCAATTCCTAAAGGGCCAATGGGATTTTGTGTCTTTGGTAATGTGGCTATTGCTGCTCGGTATGCTCAACGTGTGCATGGATTGACACGGGTCTTTATTATTGATTTTGATGTTCATCATGGAAATGGGACCAATGATGCTTTCTATGATGATCCAGATATATTTTTCCTTTCTACACACCAGGTTAGTTTTGTGGAACTATGCCGTGGCTATGACTTCCAAGGCGTACATTCCTTTCTTTTTAAAGATTAAGAGTAAGGAAAAAATAATGAAGATCATTATGTTATTCTAATAGCAAGACCTCTGTTGCAAGCCATACAACAAATTGGCAACTGTAGTTCTCATTGACATCTTGTGGGTTTACTAATTGAATCAGTCATTGGTTTAGTTTTGTCTATTTATCAAAGAGCAGAAAGGATAATTTCATTTTCTAGTGTAATACCATGTAAATTGTATCGTACCTATGGATTATCTAAAGCGAGACAAGTTCAAGGTAGAAAGGATGCAGGTTTTACACTAATTCATCTAATAGAGTAAAATTAGGAGTGATCAAGGAGTGACTGCTGTGTGAATGTATAGTTCTTATACTGCTATCTGAAGAGTGCAGTACCATGCAAAACTTATACAGGATGGGAGCTACCCTGGGACTGGTAGAATCGAGGAGATAGGTACTGGAAATGGTGAAGGGACAACCCTGAATCTGCCTCTCCCAGGAGGCTCAGGTGATATTGCGATGAGAACTGTGTTTGAAGACGTCATTGTACCATGTGCTCAAAGGTTCAAACCAGACATAATTCTTGTATCCGCTGGGTAAGCTTCCCATATTTTTCTAAGTGGAATACTTAATTTTGGAATAATACGTGATGATCTTCCAAGTGCCATTCTTTTGCATTTCAGGTTTTCCTTTCCCTCCCATATCTTGACTGCTGATTTCTTATCTTCAGGTACGATGCTCATGTGCTGGATCCACTGGCCAATCTGCAATTTACAACGGCAACATACTACATGCTCGCATCGAATATCAAGCAACTCGCCAAACAATTATGTGGGGGTCGCTGTGTTTTCTTCCTTGAAGGAGGTTATAATCTGAAATCATTATCCTACTCAGTAGCGGACTCATTCCGTGCTTTCCTCGAGGAGCCAAGCATGGCATCTGAGTTTGACGACCCTGCAATCCTATACGAGGAACCTTTAACCAGGGTAAAGAAAGCAATTGAAAAAGTGAAGCACATTCATTCCCTCTGAGGAATTATATGGCTCACACGTTCTATGGAAGTGTTGTACCTACTGGCATCCTCCGTCTTCTAGAGAAAAAGGTTTTTTGTAATTTTCTATTGTTAAAGTCAATGGTAAATACTAAATACACCATAAATGGTACAAGAAAATTGTGCTATCCAATTCTTACCATATTATACTATCCAATTATTTTTTTTTATACCATCTAATTTTACTAAATGCTACCAAAAAGTGTGAAAATGGAGTCTCCATCCTAGATTTAGTCACAAAATGTAAAAATAGGTGCATATGATGTACATGGCAAGTGGTTCACTGGGCAAAACCCGACCAATTGTTAAACGTCACAATTTTTATTATTTATGACCTCTTTGTTTTGAGGTCTTTATTTATTTTTTTTCTTTTTAAAAATATCAAGTAAATTTCCATCATTTTTTCTCGAGCTTTACTATGACGGCACACTTATGAATATTTTCTTTATTATGACTGAACATTAGGGCATCAAAATTGGTGGATCTAAAGCCTAATGGCTCTATTTCTTTTCGACATGATTCACTTGAAATAATTATAACTATAGTTTGAAAATAAGATATCGAACTATCTTTTCTTTTTTGTTTTGAAAACAAAAGGTAATATTCCATCATAAGGGAAGAAACAACAGTGCAAAACTGGGATTAACCCGGATTGAGAGAGGCAGTGCAATGCAAGCATTACATTCAGCCAAATCATTCAAAAAGATAAACATAAAGTCATCGGAATAGTCCATAAATTGCTAAGTCTTCATTTTTGTCCGGACTTTTTATCCCTAGCCACTCTTATTATTATCAGTATTATCATACCCTCTCCATCCATCACAATTCGATATTATACTTCCACAAAACTAATACAAATCACTCATTTCATCCTCATCAATAGTGACTTCAGTTCAAATAGTTGATCCAATTGGTGCAATCCGATTCTTTTAAGAATCTACCGAGTTTTTTTACAATCAAAATATATCATTTTCTCTTTTATTTTTTAAAAATACACTATTGTTAGAAAAATAAATATAGATAAAAAAAAACTATAAAACACTCTTAACTTTTAATTTTCAAATATGTAAATAATTTTTATTACCTTTTACATAAATATAAATTATATTATAATATTTTTATTAATCCCAATACTATTTCGATTAGATCTCGGTTGACCTTTTCAACCCTTTAACCTCTTTCTACTTTTAGGCCAACCTTTAGATTCGGGTTTAGCAGCATAGATTATCACTTTAAAAGTTAAAAATGATTAAGTAGTACAGCATTTTGCAGCACCTAAAGAAAGTTGCAAATTTGTAAAAGAAGTAATAATAATAGTGGCTACAAGTAAAATTATAATACTACATAAGATAATAACCTTTTTACACTCAACGTGGGTTTTGAACTAAAAGATACATTGCCAAAATTTAAAAAAAAAAATAAATGAATGGTTGAAATAATAATAATAATAATACAAAAATTTTCACCGTGCAATCGTCTTCCATTTGTGGACGTCTACGAATGCATTTTGGAGTCCCTTTAATTTGAATATTTCTGTTTAATTAGCAACACATCAACAGTGGCTTGTTATCGGGTTATCTTTGCTAAGGTCAATTTAACCTATTGGTATAAACACTAATGCAATATCTAAGTGTCTGTAGTTTCACATGAATTATAGAAGATAAGTTATAGGGGTTTATAAAGTTAATAGTGTGAATATTACATTAATGCTAGTTAGAAACTATTTAACTAAATGATTAAAAATAAAGATAGTTTATTAGAATTTATTAACTCAATTATTTACTATTTTTAACCTGATATCCAAGTTGACCACTAATTATTAGGTGAATGATTCGACAATTGTTTTGAGCCGGTTTAGAAAAGAGATTGGAGAAGGGAAAAGTATAGTAACTATTATGTTAATATTAGTTAAAAACTTTTGAAACAAATTATTGAAAAATAGTGTATTAGTGACTGTTGTCTTAATTATTTACTGCTATAGCTTGAAACGTTACAATTGGTTTCTTAATAAATAGATTTAAATTCTCTTTTTCACAAGTTGTAATATGTGAAGGCTAAGCAACTTCATAGAATTTAGTGTCCAAATAAAAATCAATGAGAGAGCTTATGCTTTCTACTTTTTTAAGTATTGTCTTCTTTTTAGTAATATGCAAAATTATATTTTCATAGTTTCGATTTTTTACATTAAAATCTATTAATTTTGTTTTTTTTTTTTTGTTTCCTTTTTTCATTATTATTCACCCATTACATATGACTATTCCTATATATATAGATAGATAAATGACTCGGTTCATATAATATCTAGAAAGTGCTTTCCTTTAATAATTTCTTAGGGGTATGTATTCATAATTGTCAAAATGCCATTTTACCAATATCATTCTATCATTTTACGGTTTATGAATCTCTTCCAAGTTAATTTTGGTATAAAATTATCTTTATATAAATTATGGTAAAACGAGAAGTTTACAAAATAAACTTGGTAGAAAATTACGCTTTTATTTTAATTTACTAATTCTATCTCTTTAATTTAAATGAACTAAAATAATAAAATATGCAACTAAATTTCTACAAGTTATCAAGTGTTAAGAAACTACACCACCTTCCCTATCACATTTTTTTTTCCTTTCTCTCTCTCTCTTAGTCTCTTGTTCAATGTTCCTAACTTTCTTTTAAGTTCTAGCTATAGTAGCAAAGTTTAAAAGGAATTTTATCTATTTTAATTTCTATTGTCAAAAATTTAAAACGAGTTCAAAAATTTGATAATCTTTGATTCATCTTTTTTTTTTTTTTAACAAAATAGTAGGAAAAAAATTATATTAGACTTTACTTGTTCTTCTTCTATGCATGTTAAATTATATATTAATAATTCTTAATGAAAAAAGAAATTAATTTCTTTTTTTTTCGTTTACATAATATATTTCAAACTTTTTTAATAACTATTGTAAGCATATTTATAAACCCTCATCAATTCTAAGTAGAATTACAGTTTGATAACCTTAATATGTTATATGGTCCCTTTCTTTATTTTAACAGAATTGGTTTTGCCCTCTATTTGATTATTCATTTCTATCTTTTTAAATCTAAATTATTGAATTCACACTTTATTTAATAATTCCAATTTAAAGAAGTATAAATTAAGAGTAAAATAAAAGATAGTATTTATCTCCTAAAAAACAAGGACAAGGTTGTAGAAAAATCCATCATAATTGAGAGTATATATTCATAATTGTTAAAATCATAATTTTACCAATATGATCTTACAAATTTATAATTTTAGAAAACTTTTCTGAGTTAATTTGGACATAAAATCATTTTTGTGTATATTCTAGTAAAATCTCGAGTCTACATGATAAACTTAATAAAAAATTACGTTTTTAATTAAGTTTACCAATTTTTTCTATTTGATTTACATAAGTTAAAATACAACTAAACTTTTAAAAGCCATCAATTGTTAAAAAGTTACATCACATTCCCTATCACATTTTATTTTTTCTTCTTCTTCCTTTCTCTCTTAATCCTTTATTTAATGTTGATAACTTTCATTCGAATTCTAGCTGTAGATTCTAGCTATAGCAGCTAAGTTTATAAGGAATTCTATCTATTTTAATTTATGTCACCAAAAATTTAAAATGAGTTTAAAATTTTGATTCTCTTCAATTCATTTTTTTTAACAAAATAATGGAAAAAACTATATTGAACTTTATTTTTTTCTTCTTCTATATATATTAAGATTTTTTTTTTGGAAAAAGAGCTTAAACCCTTTATTTTTCACAATATATTTAAATTTCTTATAACTATTATGTAAGCATATTTATAGACCATCTAAGGATTTAACAACTTAAAATATATCATACTTCATATATGGATACACAAACAAAGAAAATATATCCTATGCTATATATAAAAGTTGAAATAACAGCATCAACGATGGTTAAAGTTTTCCGTTAAATTAAGAAAAAAGATCTTAACCTCAGATTAAAGACATCGATCAAACCAGAATCAACCGAGAAACAAAGTCCACTCGGGCGGACGATAGCCATGAAATGTTAACCACTTACATCTCCTCTTCCTCCCTTCTTTTTCTCGTATTGTCATACAATCCCGTCTCTCTCCCTTTCTCTGTCTGTCTCTCTTTCCCGTACCAAAACTGGACGATTCAAGACAAAACAGAAACTTAACAAGAAGTTTGTGACAGACCACCAACTTCATGCGAGTGCCTAGATACCGATTAAAATGTTCTTTCATCTAAAATTCTCGTAAAATGCATTAACAAAACATGGCTCCATTATAAGGTTTGATAGAGGTGGTGTGTCTTCTTCTTCTTCCTCTTCATTGTTCTTCCTTCATCGAGAGTTCTTTTTTTTTTTTTTTTTTTTTTGGTGGAAGAATCAACAAGAGTTTCCAACAATGGATGCCAATAACACGGACGAGGCCATTGTTTGCTATGCACCTACCATGATCACAACAAATGGTATATGGCAAGGCGACAACCCCTTAGATTATTCTCTCCCATTGTTCATCTTGCAATTGACATTGGTTGTGGTCATAACTCGCCTTATGGTCTATATTCTCAAGCCATTTAGCCAACCCCGAGTCATCGCTGAGATACTGGTAAAAATTATGATCAATGCTCTTTTTTTCCTTCCCCTTTTCATAATGTATGGGAAATAATCTTTTGTTCATTCTCAAAGATGCATAGGAAATCAATTCCATAAAGATATTTCACCTTGATAAATCTGTGATCAATGCTCCTTTTGTATTTTAATAATATCGCGAGAAAAGGGGGTCATAAATGTTTGTAATTACATCAATTATTAGCTCCATAAGATAGAACATACGTCTAGGCAACAATCTGGCAGATATAAGCAGCTGGAAATGTGAATATTATTTGGGTATATACATTGTCCCTCTTAATAAATTCATGTTTGAATCGAATATGTAAATATAAAATTTGGTAAATGATACGTTTAGACCTGTCTCTCATCTTCTTGTGCATGTAAGAGATATCCTTATTAATTGTTTTTTTTTTTTTTTCATATGCTTATGATTAAAATGACGAACAAAACAAAAATGCATACTTCATCTTGTATAGAGTAGCGATAAGACAAAAGATTTGTGATTCTCGATTAAATCTAGAACATAGAGAATTAATTATAAACATTTGAACTGAATATAGGAAAACTGATTGATCAGGCTCGCTCAATGTTAACAGGGAGGAATACTGCTCGGTCCATCTGTTCTTGGGCAGATTCCGCCATTAGCCAACAGACTCTTCCCTCTAAGAAGTGTGATGGTACTTGAAACAATGGCAAATGTTGGTCTCTTGTACTTCCTCTTCTTGGTTGGTGTGGAGATGGATCTTTCCGTGATCAAGCGCACTGGAAGAAAGTCTCTGGCAATCGCTGTAGGTGGTATGGTCTTGCCTTTCATTGTGGGGGCAGTATCCTCGTTTTTGCTTCACAATAAGCAAAATGAACCGATAGGTCGAGGAACTTATATACTCTTCCTTGGAGTTGCTCTCTCAGTTACTGCATTCCCTGTGTTGGCCCGGATACTTGCAGAACTCAAACTCATCAACACTGACCTTGGACGGATTGCTATGTCTTCTGCTCTCATAAATGATATGTGTGCTTGGATCCTCCTTGCTTTGGCCATTGCATTAGCAGAGAATGACCAGACTACCTTTGCGTCGCTCTATGTAGTTCTGTCTAGTATAGCATTTGTTGTTGTGTCTATCTTTATAGTGAGACCAGCCGTTGCATGGATGATACGGCGAACCCCAGAAGGAGAATCCTTCAGCGAGTTCTATATCTGTTTAATTCTTACAGGGGTGATGATATCAGGGTTCATTACAGATGCCATCGGTACACATTCTGTCTTTGGGGCATTTGTGTTTGGACTGATTATCCCGAATGGACCCCTTGGAGTTACTCTTATCGAAAAGCTTGAGGACTTTGTATCCGGACTATTGCTTCCTCTTTATTTTGCCATAAGCGGCCTCAGGACTAATTTAGCCCACTTGGATACTAAACAATGGTTGGTTTTGTTGCTTCTCATCATCCTTGCCAGTTTAGGCAAGGTTGCTGGTACCGCAGCAGTGACATATTTCTACAAGATGCCGATTCGCGAAGGAATAACTCTTGGCTTGTTAATGAACACCAAGGGGCTTGTTGAGATGATCATTCTAAACGTTGGCAAGGACCAAAAGGTATTCCTATTTTTACCTTCCTTATCCACCCCTTTTCCTTTTGGTTATTGAAATTAATTCAAACTTGGTTTTCACAGGTTTTGGATGATCAAGCTTTCGCGACTATGGTGATTGTAGCTGTCATAGTAACCGGAATCATCACGCCTGCAGTCCAAACAATTTACAGGCCTGCAAAGAGGTTCATGCCATACAAGCGTCGCACGGTTGAAAGCTCAAAGCCAGATTCAGAATTAAGGGTATTGGTTTGTGTACATACACCTCGAAATGTCCCAACAATGATTAACCTCCTTGAGGCTTCAAACCCAACTAAGAGATCCCCGATATGCGTGTATGTGCTCCATATGGTTGAACTCACTGGCCGTGCATCCGCTATGCTCATTGTTCATAATACAAGGAAATCGGGCAGACCTGCATTGAACCGCACACAGGCTCAGTCCGATCACATTATTAATGCATTTGAGAACTATGAACAACATGCCAGTTTTGTGACGGTCCAGCCCCTAACAGCAATATCGCCCTACTCAACCATGCACGAAGACATCTGCAACTTAGCAGAGGATAAACGAGCTGCTTTTATCATCATTCCTTTCCACAAGCAGCAAACGGTGGACGGCGGGATGGAAGCTACTAACCCAGCATTTCGGATGGTCAACCAAAACGTATTAGCAAATGCACCATGCTCCGTCGGAATTCTTGTCGACCGTGGCCTAAATGGAACAACACGCTTGTCAGCAAACCAGGTATCACATCGCATAGCAGTCTTGTTCCTTGGAGGACCAGATGATAGGGAAGCATTAGCATATGCTTGGAGGATGTCTGAACACCCCGGCATTAGCCTCACCGTTTTGCGCCTAGTTCCTGGTGAGGAGGCAAAGGAGGCAGCTAAACCCTCACCACCCAGTGCTGCAGCCAGTGAGTCTAGGGTATTGACAGTTGTAACAAATGACGACAGCGATAGACAGCTTGATGAAGAATGTTTAAACGAGTTTAGGATGAGGAATGCGAACGACGATTCCACCGTCTTTATAGAGAAGCAAGTGAACAATGGTGAGGAGACGGTGGCAGCAATAAGAGGAATCGACAATTCTCATGATCTTTTCATCGTGGGGAGAGGACAAGGAATTGTCTCACCCCTCACGGCAGGATTAACTGATTGGAGCGAGTGCCCCGAGCTTGGTGCCATTGGAGACTTGTTAGCATCATCAGACTTTGCAGCAACAGTCTCAGTGCTGGTTGTGCAACAATACGTCGGGGCAGGAAACCTAGTAGATGGGCTATCAACACCAGAGAGCCCTGAAAACCCAGACGACCAATTTAGCAACATGAACCCGATGAACAGGCGGTCGCCGCCACCGGCAAGGGCCTTCAGTCCTTGAAACCGAAACCGGCTTCAGCTAACATGGATAACCTCCCTAGGGGAAAGCTCATTCATAGTGAAAAATCAAGACCATCTGAGATATGCCTTTGCGTGTCTTCCCCCTTTGAGGGGTAAAGTGTAGGAAGGACTAGGAATTCGATTTCGGAATTCGGATTTCCTTACCTCATGCATCTAACCGCAACTGCATTATAAGATCTCATGTCAGCAGTTTCTTTGTGTGGATAAATTCTTGTATATGGTCTCAAGTTTGTTTGTTCCATCCTGCTTTTTAGATTTATAATCTCGAATATGGTAGAGTCTTGTGTAGTACAACGTCTTAGCAGCAACTAATTCATTTGATCTCTTCCCGTGCGGTCGAATAGTTCTTTGTTTTCATTTATTCTCTGCCTTCTTATTTACCTTACCCGCAGTAAATGATGATGATAATTTTTTTTTTCGCCAAGTGATGTTGATAATATTGAAAGAGTATAAATAAATAATAATTAAATAATTGGTCAGTTACCCAAAAAGAGAAAAAAGTACAATTAGATATACTTGTTAATAAAAACTTTATGCACATATAACACCCAACATGATCACAATAAAAAAGCATCTTTTTCTATAACAAATTCTAATAATATTTTAAATATGCTAACTCAAGGTCCCTTTTTGTGTAATTCTCATTCGTTTTATCTACTTTGTTTTAACTTTATAAATATATTTACTTACTTGACAAATATGCTCTTCTATAAAATAAGTAATTAATGGTATACTTATGATATATGTGCCAATAATAACAATTTAAAAAAATAATGCAATAACTTTATGAATACATTTTAGTTTATTTTATCCCTTAATATTAGAATTTATTATTTCACATTGTAAGCTACTAATATCATTTTATTAAATTATAATTTTTTTTATTATTAATGATTATTATTGGTATATTTGCCTTTATTACTATGTAATGGTTAATTTATATATGGTCAATCATTTAATTTAGCATCATAATTAGTGCTTAACTTCTTTAATTATATAGAATTCAAATGAGGAAAAATGAATTCCATGCATGGGATATAACATTTACAAATGCTATGTTCTTTACCCATGAAGAAGTATTGGCTACCTCCCTTTAGGAAGTTAGAGTTTATATAGCATTATAATACCATTAAAAAATTATTAAAAACTATTAAGCATTTACTTATTACACATCTTCACACCATAATAATATTGATATATTAAACATATATTGAAAACCATTAAGAATTTAAGGTTTTTCAATTAAAAATCAAATAAGATGACAATTTAGTCATATTGAAAATGGGACCAAAGAATGGTTGATTTACTTTAATTATATTAAATATTGAGAAAGGAAAGGTTAAGTTTATCAAAATAAGATATATATATATATATATAGAGAGAGAGAGAGAGAATAAAAAGGGATACAAATAATTTCATAATAAAAAGATGGTAAATTATGAAAGTTGGAATTATAAAAGAAAATTATTTTTTCTATGGAGGTTTTGAGGATTAATTATGGAAAAATACCATTTTAGCAATATAGTTTTTTACCATAATAATCTTAGCATAATGAAAATTTATTAAAAACTATTAAGTATTTAAGGGATTTTGGGTAAAACTAAAAATCAAATAAGAGAGCAACTTAATTATATTGAAAAAGACACTAAACGATGGTTGGTTTTGTTTTAATATAAGAGAACTATAAATCAATTAACCTTTTATTTATTTAAACAATAAAAAATCTATCAAACAGAATTTGAAAATGAATACAAAAAGATTTTCATTTTCATTTTCATTTACTGTTTATAATGACTCTATAAATCAATTGATCTTTGTTTTTTATTTAAATATTAAAAAATATATCAAATAAAATTTAAAACTGAACAAAAAAAATTATTTTTTATTACTTTTTGTAATGGCCATAGCAAGAGTATTGAGAAAGGAAATGTTAAGTTTATTGAAAAGAGAGAGAGAGAGAGCATAAAAAGGAAATGGATTTTTTGGTAGATGTTTTGGGATTAATTGTGAAAAAATACCATTTAGTATGTATAATGCTTTACTAATAATAACCTCAGTATATGGAAGATTTATTAAAAAATATTAAACATATACGAGCGTTTTGGTAAAACTAAAAATCAAATAAGATGACAGTTTAGCCATATTGAAAAAAAAAATTAAAGGATGGTTGGTTTCATTTTAATAATATAGATAATATTAGTATATTACACAAAGTATCCTAATAATTTTAAAAATTATGTTGACATCTAACTTTTTAGAATTGGATATATTTCCCTCCAATTACAAGGGAAAATTATATGTTAGGAGATAAACATATTGATAAATTTAAATAGATAGTTAACATTTTAAAATATTCAAATAAATAAATTACACTTTAATAGATGGTTAAAATAGAAGATTGTCATTATAATGCCACTAACTCTGTATGATGTAGCAGCTTTTTCCTACATGGTGCTCATATGGCATTTATGTAGTAAACATGTGGTGCTTGCATGTAAAATTAAATAGTAAATAAATAGATATAATTTAAAAAAAATGTAAAAATACTAAAAAATAAATGAACTTTAACAAATTATAAAAAATAGAAAAATAGAAAAAATAAATTAAAAAAATATAAAAAATTGCAAAACATATGTATAATAATATAATCAATTAAATATTATATTTTTATTTTTATTTTGTTTTCATTTTCATTTTTATTTCTTTTTTAAGTAATTATATATATTATTTTTCTATTTATTTATTATTTAATTATACGTGTAAGTGCCACATATTTGTCAAGTGAGTGCTACGTAAGTATCACATGTCTGCCATGTTAACTACAGTTGACAATGTTTATCGATAATACCATATTTTAACTACTTATAAAAATATTGATTCCTTATTTAAATTTTTTTAAATATTGATCCCTTATTTGAACTTATTTTAATATTAATCTCTTTTTATGTAATTTTTCTCTTTTTATCAATATACATTGAGTAACAAATGATCCAACATGACATTACCGCAAACAAAGGAAATCATAAAAAATAAAAAATAAACAATAAAGTGAATAGAAAATGCAACAGCAAAGGTTTAAAAGGTCAACGTCACAATTTACATCCCAACTTTACCAATTTTTGTAATTATATTCCTAAAATTCCAATTTGTCTAATTATGTACCCAATTAAAATTTTACTTATCATTATTTACATCTTAATTAACTCAAATCCATACTGTTAGTATAATCAGCTAATGGGGTAACTATTAATGGCCTTAATAGTATCATATGCCCCCTGACAAATAGCCATAAGTCTTATACTATAAAATAGTAGGTTGTGACATACTTAAAAAATGTAGTTTACGAGACCTATTAGCACTATAGGTAAGGCTATGGCAGTCACCTCATTGCCTAATCTTGTCAACTAAATTAATAATATGAATTGAAGTTAATTAAGGTATAGACGATGATAACTAATTTTTCAATTGCATATATAATTAGATAAGTGAAAACCTTAGATGTATAATTGCAAAAAGTAATAAAATTAAGGTGTAAATTGTCATATTGTCTTAAGGTTTAAATGTATGCTTAATGGATTCTTACATTACCAGCTTGAAGTCTATGAAATTAAAAAAGAAAAAGGGTTGGGGGGAGGGGGTGGGGGCATGCCTTAAAGTTGGAAAACAAACCCAAATTCAATCAAATGAAACACAATGTTAGATTGAAAACATTGACTCTTTGCTTTAGCCAACTTTGAGTTCTTATCCCTCTCTTTAAGCTTAAAATTATCTACAACAAGGCCATACCTTTGCTACCTAACATAGGAGAAAGAATTATAGGGATAGAGGATGATCACAAACTACCTACTACTAGAATCATCTACAATTCAAAAAAAAAAAAACAAAAAACAAAACAAAAAGAAGGGTAGAGGAAAATCGAAATAACTTTTCTTCTCTAAGGATGTTTAACAATCTTTGACTAATGTGGCAAGCGACCTACTACTCTAAGCATACTTGACTACAACCCACTACCCATGACTCTAACCCTTTGCAACCTTTTAACTGGCACGCATGAGAAAGAGACAGAGACACACATAAAGAGAGAGAGTAAGTATAACTAAGAATTTAGAAGGAGATTTTTTGAATAACTATAAGAGCCTACAGAATCAAGAAGGCAAAGAATGGAGATTTCATGAAGAGGAATGTAATTGGTTTAATTGGGTTGTAGATTATTGACTTCGCTGGTTAGAGATTATTGAATAAAGGAGAAGGCCATTTTCAATTTCCATAATTCTTTTTTCTCTTAATTTTTTTCTAAATTTTATTCATTTCTTCCCCATTTTCATTTTAATTTCTACTACTTTTCTTTAAGTGAAAATGCACACATGATTATGCAAAAAGTGTAAGTTCCACATATGCTAAAAAGGAATTTACTTTATCCTAAAAAGTGAAAGGATCAGTGTAATTTTAAAAATTATCAAGGTTAGATAGGCAATTTTTCTTAATAAAAAACTAGCGAATGCTATACTCATATGATGAATGTAAATGTAATTATATAGAAAATTATTAATATGAAACTAAATATTATATATTGTTAATAAAAGAAAAACTAAGTACCATACATTTATTTAGAATTATTTAGATGTATTAGCACAAATTTGTATTGTCACAATCATTATTAATAAAACCCCTAAAGCACCCAAATGCACTTAAAAACCCAAAATTACTCCTTTTTCCATAATCCACTTACGGCTACACAATATTCCATAGATTACTCCTTGAATTAATTCAAGCTGAGCACATCATAACTAATTTGGTATTAAAGTAATCTCTAATTTGTTAAACTTTATTGTTGACTAGAGATTAAGGATTGGCATGGAGTGCGCTATGATATTATTGTTGGCATGGAGTAGTACTCAAGTGTAGAACAAGGGTTTAATAAAATTCCTATGATGAAGGGTTATAGATTACAATGCATGAGTTATATTGGTGTGTGGTTCAAATTATAATTTTTTCATTGTTGTGGTTGTATTATTGAGTTAGTAAAGGGTTGTTAAAAATATTTTTAAAAGTTGACTCTGATTATTATTGTTAAAAAAAAAAATAGAAACTGTTGTTGCAGAAAGTTGTTAATACCAGGGATCCCCACTTAATGAAGAAACAGTAGAAGATATGATGCATGAATATATGGATAAGCAAAACAAATTGATACAAAATTTTTGAGAAAGAATGAAGATTATTGCAAAAAGTACTCAAGAAGAAAAGGAAGATTCTACTGAAAACTACAGATGGTGAAAGAGAATGAGAAGATTATGGAGTTAAGGAATGTAAAAGTCTTAGAATCAAACGTTGAAATAGTAGAAATTCTCCACAAGATTTTGATGATAAAGAAAATCTAGGGGTCATTGTAGAGGAAGTAGAGAAGATAATTGAAGAGATGATGGTTGATGTGACTGAAGATGCTATTACTCTAAGCTTCTTAGGGCTATTTGACAAAATTGAGTATGTAATTGTGGAGGCTCTAGAATAAATACATGATAAGGGAAAAGCTACAATAGTAGTGGAAGGTGAAGAAAATGTCAAGATAAGGATTAAGGATTGATCATCATTCTTGAGCCCCAGCGCTTTCTTATATGGTCCATCGCACTATCCAAGGAGAGTTAAGTATCAAAGAGCAATGTTTTTTCCAGTTCAATCTATCGAACTAATTCTCTCTCCACGCCATCTAGGGAGCTACTAAGTTGATTAGCCCACTTCGAGCCAACCCCTTTCCGTACCCTAGTCCAAGCACTAAATCAAGTAAATAGCCATCTCCAGAGTACTGAGGCCAAGCTAACAATTGTGAAGGGCCCAACCAGCTGAGGCCAACTCAAATGTAAATTGTCCCTAATCTAGCCCCATCCATTAGGGTGACAAATTGTCGACACAAAACAGACCTGATCAAAGGATCACCCCTACTCGGCTCACAATATTGTCAGAATCACAAACTAAGTAAAAAGAGCATGTTGTCATTTCTTACACCCCTATTGTCCTTTTTGATAAAGGACATTCTTTTTGCATGATTTCATATTTTTCCCTATAAATTATTCTCTTTTGTTTAACAAATAAGGATAATTTTTTTGTAATTTCTGTAACTTAAGAATTACCCTAACATGGTACTATAAATACTTTCACAATGTAATAGCCATAAAATCAATATACAGAAGAATAAACTGAACTTTTTTTTACTCTCTCTTGAGTTAAGTGTCCTTTTTGCTTACTCTTGAGCTACTCTTATCCAGTGCATTCGAGTGTAGGCTAGTGACGAGTGACCTTCGGCCATTCTTATGCATCATATCAAGTATGACCTGAGCTCGTGTGAGACATTGGTGTGTCATATCCATCGTCGGTGTATTGGAATCCTTACTCATCCTTCAACTATCATTTAATTTTCGAAGCATCTCGCGACTTGGACCCACCCCCTTTAGTTACACATAATATTGGATTCGTGTGTTCATCAATGAATTTGTATCATTAAGTTTGACAAAATTACATTAGTGGATGAGAACCAATTCGAAGAATGTTATATTCTTCAGCTTTCACCTATAAGACTAAAGGATCCATCATCAAATGTTATGAGCTGCACTCAAGAAATTACATTGTCACAATTATTAAAGAATATCCATGGGAGGTTAATTAATTGTATACGTGATGAATATGAGTGGTTCTTATCATAGGTAGATTTGTATCTTATAGGTCTATGTTTGACTTAGGAGGATTGTACCTTCAAGATTTGTATCGAATTTTTCCTAAGAGGGAAGGAATTGTAGATATGGTGTTTTAAATCAGTGCAACCCCAACAAATAATCAATTCAAGGTGTATAAAGGTTGAACCAATGCATTGCGATTGCACCAACATAGGAGGGCATTGCTATTGGTTAGTATCAGAGTTTCATATCTAAACGGTAAGCTTCCATATTGTCATGATGGTAATACAAATGCAAAGCACAAAAAGGCTCAAATGAAAGGTGAAAAACATCGTACGATGCCAACGCTACCTTCACCAACTGTCATCACACCAACGCCAAAAGGAGTTACATTATCGTCATAATGGTAGGAAACACACCAACCTACTAACTTATCCAGTTAGGTCGATGTACTTTATTATTTTATTTATTTTTAGCAAACTTGTTTTGTCTTACTTTTGTTTTATATTTTTAATACTTTTGTATTAATTACAATAATTTCATTAGGGTTATAGTAGCATTAAAAGGTCATTTTACCATCATGATGGACAATTTTAACAACATCTTTTCTATTTTGAATATTTTCACTTTACTATGGAAAATTATGGCCCTTTCAATTGTGTTGAAAGTTATTTTAGATCTTATCATTTGGATAATATTAATCTAATGGTGGCAATCTTGTTGACTAGATTATTCCATGGGCAATATTTGTATCTTCTCATTAACACATTGGTTTGAGTCATATTGATTATGCATTTTCAACATACTAAGTTTAATTATTAAATCCAATTCAATAATCATTCATATCCTTTTTTTATTTTCTTTTTATCAATTTTATTATCAATAGAACACCTAAAATCATCAAAATACGCTTCAAAAACCCAAACTTCCTTTTTTTCTTGGGCAAAAGTAATGTATTTCAAAAGATAATAATGTCTTATAACAATCAACCATCATATGGTCTAAAGCTACAATTAAAGAAAAGTAACTGAACTACAAGGGATGGGGACTACGGTCCCTATAATCTCTACACATCCCCTTTTTAACTTAGATAGCAACCTAGTTAGCATATACGTTCATGCTTCTATTTATTAAAACAAAATAACAAACAAAGAAAAAAAGCCTTCAAATTTAGAATATCTTTAATGATGGATCTACACTTCTAAGCTGCATTACCTCTATTCTTGATATTATTATAGCCAAATATGTTGTCCATTTCAATTTGAATCTTACACCTTCCCTTGCTCTTAGCAATGATCAATGCCTTTTAAATTGCCTCTGCCTTTACTTACTCTACATCATATAAGAGAGATTTTTTTTTTCTCACCTCAGCTAATAATGAGCTTGAGTTATCATAAGCCACTATCTTAACACTAGCTCTTCTCAATGAAGGATCTTTGACAATGTCATAATTCAATTTAATGACATCAACATCATGGTGCTTCCATCATTGCTTTGGAGCATTTTCACAATTCCTTTCCTTAGTTAAGGTACACGAACTTGTCTACTGCAATTCAAAACTAGTAAGTCAAATATGTTGGCTAACAACATCAAGCAATGGAATTTTCTACTCAGAAGTACAATGACACCTACATTTCCAAATGTTCCAAACAATTAGTAAAGCATGTTGTAAGAGATTTCTCTAATTCCCACGTAAATTTTGATAGTTAGCAACAAATTTAGAGAGCCATTCATCAAATCAATTAAAATTTATAAGATCATATTACACTCCTAGCAACTAAAACCAAACACTTTTTTCAACCAATTACATGCAAGGAACAAATGTTCCACAATTTCAATTTCTCTACAAAACTTACAATAAGGAGATGGAGAGCAATCTCTTTCAAAATGATTCTCATAAGTTGCCAATGGATTGTTGCAACATCTCTAAACAAAATGTTTAATCTTGGGCATATTATTAATAAGCTAGATTGTCGTCCATAATTTCTTATCATCCTAAGATAATGAAGGACACCCATTAATATACTATCGTCTAACTTTCACTTACTACCTTTACTATCCAAATTTAATTGAATAAGATCTTGATAGGAATCAACCTACGACTGTCTCTAAGTCGTGGCTAACCTGTCCTAAGCCAATGCTATCCTTTCGGAAGTTGAAGTTGACCTATTTTAACTCGAGGCAAAACAACTTTTACCGAAGCCATACCAGAAGATCGAGAGGAAGGAAAGGAGCCACTCGGTGCCAGGTTTGTCATCTGTTAAGATGTCGAGAGACCATACACAAAGGATTCAAGGCCAAGGATCCACTTGGCACGGAATTAAGAGATTAGTGGCGACTAATTCTAGTACTCGACAATTGTAGGCCGACCTTTCAAGCATCTTGGCCAAGTACTACAAGACTTCAAGGACTCTTCCTTGAACCCAAACATCAATTATCGACCCTATCCAGTTTGGATCTTACTCCTTCCTAGATAAGCTAAATGACTGCATATTGACTTCTCGTACTAAACTCATAGTTTTGCATTCTTGTGAGTATTTTCCTTATTTTTAATTATGGACCCATTCTTTAAGGTTTAAGGCCCTATACATTATTTACATTTTTACCACTAGGGTTATAAGACTTATTATAAGTAGCAACATTTGCAATTATTAGAGAAGAATTAGATAGTGAAGAATATACCTATTCTTAGAAATTTCCTCTTTTGAGCAAAGACATTCTTAGGCTCTTAGAGCCTGCATTACCAGATTATTGAGTGTCAATTAACTCTTTAATCTTTCTTGCGTTCTTATCAATCTTGTCCTTAAGATTATGGCGAACCCCTTTATTTGAGTGAGTCAGTGAGTCACATCTAACCTCTCATTTAAAACCTAAGCGACATTTAGTATTCATGAGTTGTATCGAACCCTATTTCGAGCTCAACCCTTAATTGTCTTTGTGTCTTGGTGCGTAATATCCATACACATTCTTTGTCGAGACTCACTACCATATCAACTTGGTATCAAACATTTAGGGAGATACACATGCTAGTGTTCTTTAAAGATTGTTTCAATAATTGAACATCTATTAGTTGTCATTCTATAATACAATGTACTGTTCATATTTTTAGTAGTCATAGTATTTTACTGCTATTGAGTTGAGTAACCGTACTTTCAGTAGTTGATTCTAATCGCTATGGAAGTGTTTGTCAGTTGTGGATAGTTACAGAAGTCAATTAGTAGCCATTTCTAAGTCATTGAGTTGTGTTTTCTTATAAATTGTATTTGTTCAATTTTCTCTGAAAGTTATCGTACGAAAAAAAAAATTTGAAGATAATGTCAATAATAATGGTGATAGTCCTCATGGAAGCTTGAGGAGACATGTTAATAACTTGTAATATCAGCTTCAGAATCTCATTAACTCAATTAAGGAGTTTACTGGTTTAGTCAAAGGCC
This sequence comes from Lumnitzera racemosa, assembly GCA_024138005.1. Taxonomy (NCBI): domain Eukaryota; kingdom Viridiplantae; phylum Streptophyta; class Magnoliopsida; order Myrtales; family Combretaceae; genus Lumnitzera; species Lumnitzera racemosa. The sequence goes on from JAMXBC010000008.1 coordinate 26,264,604, forward strand.
ATAGACAAATTGGCCAAGGTGAAAGAAGGGAACAAACACCCACCAGTAGAAGTGGCTCCAATGAGCTTGATAATGATAAGTGACAACCGAAAAGAAGTGAAAACTAACCTAAGCCGAGAAGAAACATGGTCGAATAGAGCTCCAACAGAAGTGGCTAATCCGAGTTGAACCAACCAGCTAAGAATGCAAGGGATGAACCCCAAGCACATAGCTAAGGACTTGACAACATCAAACTTAAACTGTTGACCTTCAGTGGGAGTAGTCGACCTGAAGAGTTCCTTGACTGGGTTCCCCGAGTTAAGAAGTTGTTTTAGTGCTATGAGTGTGATGAGCGGACAAAAGTTAAGCTGGCTTCATTATCCTTTGTTAAGTATGGAAGCCTTTGGTGGGACAAGTTAGTTGCTAAGCGAGATATCGAAAGAGAAGAGCTAATGAGAACTTAGAGGCTTATAAAGAGGTTAATGAACCAATTCTTTGTGCTAACTTACGTTAAATAGGAGATGTTCCATGCTTTCTAACACCTGAGACAAGGTTGAAATACTGTCAAGGAGTACTTGCAAGAGTTCGAAACTATGATGACTAAGTGTGAGACAGTCGAGCCAGAGGACTGCACCATTGCTCAATGTTTAAGTGGACTCCGAGATGACATTGCCGACATAGTTGAATTGCAGCTGTTTAACTCATTAAATGAGTTAATCAATCTAACATTGAGGGTAGAAAGACAAAGGAGAAGAAGGCATTAGAGGTCGACTAACCAACCACAACAAGTTAACCCTGAACTTGAGAAGTAAGGCAAAAGAAGGCCAGAGAAGAAGATGGAGAAAGGTGAGTCTTGCTGACTAGATCGGGCTAAGATAAGGAAGGTAGAGAACGAGAAAGTAATCAGCACTAAGGCCCAAGATGTTAAATGCTTTAAGTGCTTAGGCTACGGACATATTGCTCCTCAATATCTAAATAGAAGGATCATGATCTTGAAGGGAAAAGGACCTGAAGCTTAAATAGAGAGTTAGAGCAACAAGAGTTTGGGAGATACGTTGATAGAAGAGGATGTCTATGCTAAGAATTTGGATAAACTCTTAGCCATGACGAACCAACTTGAAGGTAAATCCCGAACAAAGGGAAAATTTATTTCATATTTGATGTTTGGTGAATGAGAAGACTTGTTCCCTAGTTATTGATGGAGGGAGCTACACCAACATCGTTTCTATCGAGCTAAAAGAGAAGATGAAGATGCCAACCGACCCGCATCCCTAACCTTATGGATTGAAGTGGTTTAATGACAAGGTTATGATTCATGTGCATAAGAGAGCACAAATAGCATTCAAGGCTAGGCAATATGAGGACAAGATTGAATTTAATGAGATCCTTATGAATGTTACAAATTTACTTCCTAGCCAACCATAGAAGTATGATCGAAAGGTGATCCATGATGGCTTCCCTAACACTTACACTATTCGGAAGGATAGGAAGAGCTATTGCTTAACCCCTATGAGTGTTAAGGAGGTCCATAGCAACTTGACGTCCATAGCTACTCAACACCCATAATGAAGAGAAAAGGGAAGAGAATTTTATTCAACATCCCAACCCGTGCTCATTGCTTAACATTGAGGATAGCTTCTTTTTGGCCCAACGATAATGATAGGAATCAACCTACAACTGTCTCTAAGCCGAGGCCAACCTATCCCAAGCCAATGCCGACCTTTTGGAAGCTAAAGCCAACTTGTTCTAATCCGAGGCTAAATTGTTTAAGGCCGAGGTGAACAGCTTTTGCCAAGGCTATACCAAAAGACCAAGAGGAAGAAAAGGAGCTACTTAGCGTCAGGTCTGTTGTCTACTGAGATGTTGAGAGACCACAGGCTAAGGACTCAAGGCCAAAGATCTACTCGGTAGGGTATGGAGAGATTAATGTCGAGTAAATCTAGTACTTGGAAATAGTAGGCCAACCTTTCGGGCATCTCGACCAAGAACTACGAGACTTCAAGGATTCCTTGATGCATCTCTAGGGTCGCATACAAAAAAGCACCATAACAAATTAACTGAAAAAGAAATAGAAGAGAAACTAGCAAAGTTTAGGTAGTTACCAAATGAATATGACTCACTACCCGATCCTACTTGGCCTACAACTCGCTAAATATGACACACTGGTCCAAATTGAAGGGTCGCTCTCCACTACTCCTTGTTAAAGAGAATAAATAAGATTTGAATGATAACGAGAACACTAAGGTTACTCTAATGAGTAAATTTGTATTGAAAGTTTTAATGTGTGCACATAAGGAAAGTAGAGGTTTATCTACTTGCCTCCTAGGGTTATTTTATACGTATGGAAAGAAAAAAAGGGTATTTTACAATTACATTACACTAATCATACTAAAAAGGGGTAAAAAGGACAAAGAATATTGAATACAGAAAAGAAAGAATCATTCTAGAACATTGTGCTAAAAGGTACATATCACCGTATATCAGGAATATGATACATAGGTAGAAATAAGAAGTGCTAGGAATTAAGGGCCAGCCTGATTTGGATCAGGTTGAAAGTCAATCAGCCTAGCAAAAAAGTCAGCTATCTTGAAGTCAGTTGCCAATGGGTCAGGTGGGAAGCTTGGTTTAGCCAGTTTTAGGCTGTCTTCTAGATTAAGACTTCGTTGTTAGGCATGAGCATGTTGAACATACGTAAGGATCTGAGAGACAGGTTGGCAAGAGGTTAAATCGAGATAGGAGTCCCTGTTTCAACTATAGCTTAGAGCTAGTAGTTTTCAGGCGAACCCTTAAAGTCCTCTAGCTCAGCTTCTTATGATCTGTCCAGGGGGTTGATTCCTACCATTTACTAGGGGTTCGAAGAGATTTGTCCTCAAATCTGAAGCAATTCCTGTTTGTTCTTCTAAGGTGCTCATAGGGTCTTCTGTTGGTCAATGGGGAATCAAATTAAACATATTGAAGGTAGAGGAGACACCATAGTCATCAAACAACTCAATCTAATAGACATTGCGATTGATCTTTTTCAAGACCTTGAATGAGCCGTTAGCTCGAGGAGATAGTTTACTTTGCCTTTAGTATGAAAATCGCTCTCGGTTGAGGTGAATCTATATTAAGTCTCTTGGCTAAAAAGAAATAGTTTAGCAACCTCAATTGCCAATCTCTTGTTGTCTCTGATTGAACTTAGCGATCTTCCTCATGACAAACTAGTGTAACTCATACAATTTTTGGGCTTGTTCCACTCCGGAGTAACTTTCTTTAGTAATTGCTAGGGTGTTAATCATATCCAGGGAAATGGTAGGGTTAAGGCCATCAACAACCTCAAATGTGGTCTTCCCAGTAGTGTTATGAATAGTTCGATCGTATGCAAACTCTACAACTGGTAGGTACAAATTCCAATCCTTCAAGTTCTTCCTTACAATAGCTTTGAGCAAATTGCCTAGCGTCCTATTTACGACTTTAATCTGGCCATTGATCTAAAGGTGGCTACTGGAGCTAAACATAAGTTTGGTCCCAAGTCACCTCCAAAGGGTCTTCCAAAAATAACTTAAGAATTTTGTGTCCTGATCTGAGACAATCGTCTTCAATATTTCGTATAGTCGAACTATCTCCTATAAAAACAAATCAGCAATATATAGAACATCGTTAGTTTGATGGCACAAAACAAAGTGCGCTATCTTGCTAAAATGGTTCACTACAACAAAAATAGAATCTTTCCCTCTAGATGTCCGGGGCAATCCTAGGACAAAGTCCATATTGAGGTTGGCCCAAGGTAAAGTTGGCGTTGGCAGAGGCATGCACCTTCCATGGAGTTCTCTCTTCCCTTTAGCATGCTTACACACTTCATAACTACTAACTGCCTCATGGACATCCTTCGCCAAACCTGGCTAGTAGAAATTTTTCTTCAATAGATCGGTGGTCTTGACCTCCCCAAAATGGCTTGAAAGTCCACCACTATGAGCTTCTCGGACCAACGGTTCTCGTGTGGAGCAGTTTAGAATACATAACCTACGGTCCTTGAATAGATAGCCATCCTTAAGATAATATCCTCTAATAACTGCCCCTGCTTGGTACTATTCAACAACGAGACTAAAGTGAGGGTCAGCAGCATATTGCTCTGTAATGAGTGAGAATCCTAATAAATTTTTTTGCAAAGTTTGCCATTGTGACAAAGCGTCAGTAACCACATTTGCACTCCCCTTCTTATGCTGAGTGACGTACGAGAACCCTTCCATGAATTCCAACCATTTGGCCTACCTCTTAAAGAGTTTGTTCTGACTCCCAAGATGCTTCAATGATTTGTGGTCAATGAAAATAACAAAATCCTGTGGTAAGAGATAGTGTTGCCAAATGGTGAGGGCTTGGAAAAGGGAGTACAACTCCTTCTCATACACAAAACAGTTCAGGGCTAGGCCACTCACTTTCTTGCTATGGTAAGCGATAGGCTGTCATTCTTGCATCAAGACAGCACTAATTCCAAGTCCTGATGCATCGCTCTCTAATTCGAAGGGCCAGTCAAAATTTGATAGTGAAAGGACAAGTGTTGAGGTGAGCTTCTCCTTAATTTCCTTGAAGCTTCACTCAACTCAAACCCTTCATTCTTCTTTGTCAATTCAATCAATGAGGCAACTATTATGCTAAAGTCCTTAATGAATCTCCTATAAAAAGAAGTTAGGCTATGGAAACTTTGGACTTCAGTGATATTCTTCGACGTCAGCCATTCCAAAATGACTTAGATCTTCTCCTCATCTACTCAAATTCCTTCCCCTAACACTACAAACCCTAGGAAAATCACCCTTTTCTAGTAGAACATACATTTCTTTACATTCCCATACAACTTTTACGTTCACAGAATGTTAAATACTTCACAAAGATGTTGAATGTGATTATTGAGGTCGGTACTATATACTAATATGTCATCAAAGTACACGACTAGACATCTTCCAAGAAGAAGGCACATTACATGGTTCATTAACCTTATAAACGTGCTTGGTGCGTTAGTTAGTCCGAATAACATAACCAACCATTCATAGAGTCCGTGCCTAGTCTTTAAGGCAGTCTTCCATTCATCACTCGACTTCATGTAAATCTGGTGGTAGCCACTTTGTAAATCAATTTTTGAAAATATCTTTGCACCATGAAGCTCATCCAACATGTCATCGAGCCTCGGTATCAGGTATCTTTACTTAACAGTAATTCTATTAATCGCTTAGCTATCGATGCACATGTACCATGAACCATCCTTTTTTGGAACGAGTAAATCTAGGACAACATAGGAGCTCATGCTCTCCTTTACATATCCCTGCTTAACGAGTTCATCCACCTGCTTTTTCAACTTGGTAGCTGTTACGCCCCGAAGCGGCAGAGTCGTAACAGCCTTCGCCGTGTAAACCATCCTAAGATAGAAGTTGGCCTTACAACCGCTATCTTAGACCTGATCTACACAAGGCGTCCACGACTAACCCGCTTTGAAGTAAACAGTTTGTAATTTAAATAAATCATTTACCTAAGAAAGTAAGGAAATATATATACACACTATAATTCAATTACTAGAATTAAAGTTTATAATAATTCTCCGTAACATATTTCCTAGTTATACATTATTCAGAATGAAAATTAATAAAATATGTGTTGATTCTTCAATGTTTTTCCTCACTCCCCAGGATCCAGCAATTGCTAGCTTCAGAGTAGTTGTTGCCGCTTCTTAGCCAGCACCTATATGACATCTATAGGGATGTGAGCAACCACAGCTTAGTAAGTTAGGATGGAGGACTTAAAACTATACCACAACACAACAAGGTTTTCAATCAACTTATTAGGTGCAATGCATGTGTAAGCAAATGCCATTGCACGATGTTGTTTGGCCCGTCGTGAGATTAGAGAAATTGCGCCTGCTCTAATCCGGGTTGAAGAGTTGCCATTAATGCAACAACTCACGACCAAACCCAGGCTTGTGCAATAGAGACCTCGCTCCTCCCGCGACTACCTTCGAACCACTGAATTCACCCTCACCGTGACCTCCTCTCCTGTCACTTAGTTCGGTTAAGAATGAAGAAGGGACCAATTGCAATCCTGCGCTATCCCTTTCGAAAGGGTCTGTATTTGGTCAGAGAGTCCTAAGTTCCCCTAACGGGTTGCCATGCATGTCCGATAATGATTACTGGTCATATATTTGATTAAGTCCACTTTAGGATGATCAATCATTTCATACAAATCATACAATACATGCCAGAGCAATAAATAAAATCATAGCATCACCCATAATTAAGCACATGCACACATCCAACTATCTAACAAACACAACCAAGCATAATTTTAAGCCTCCAAAATACAGCATCGTATTAATCCCAACTTACCTCGACTCCTCTCGTTCACTCATTCGAGGTCCGATTTGCTCAGGCCATTGCCGATCATCCCTATAACACAAATGTAGTTTTAGTTTTTCATATAACTATTATAAATTCATTTTATCCTATAACGCTTATTGTTATGTTTTGTTTAGGGGTTAATATACCTAATTATCTAAGTCTTAAGTCTTTTACAATTATTCTAGGTTTAGGGTTAGGTTCGGGTTCAGTTTCCGCATCAATTTTTTTAAATTAAGTTCTAGTTCAATTTCTAAGTCCTAAATACGTTTGAATCCTAATGTGAAATTAATCACATTAAGCTCGAGTATTCAAATATCCTATTGGGTCTTAATTTAGTTTTTTAAACTATTCGGTACACGCTAACCTTAATTGAAGTATCGGATTTATTCCCGATGTGTGAAAATCTTACAATTTGAGACATTTACTTAAAATTAAATGTTATTTCAGATTTATTATTTTTCTGATTTCTATTATAATATTATCTAAATAAGCCTAATTTTTTAGATTTATTAATTTACAATTTCACATATTACTAATTTCTTATATTAATTACCTAATTTTCTAAATTAACCATACTTAATACTCCAAAGGCTAGGATTAGGGTTTCACATCAGAGATTAACATCCCTGAATATCTAATTAATATCTAAATCAGTAATTAACATCTTAATCACCTAATTAACCCCAAATCACTTAATTTTTCCATTATTTTAGAGCTAAAAATTAACTTAAAATTTTCAAAAATTAATTTTAAAAGAAGGGCTTCATAGCACTATTCTATATCATATGAGCATCCTACAGGAAAAAATTGAGCTCCAAACTACACTCCTAAGCCTATTTATTTTACGTTCTAATCATGCTCGGTTTTGTATAATTTGTTAAGGACCCTATATTTTCAGACATAATTAAATTAAATCACTATTTTTTCTTAAATCTACATGCAACATAACCTCTGAATAACAAGTTTCATAATTTTCTGGGCAAAATAACTAATTTGGCAAAATAACTTCGAAAAATTTAAGAGGCTAACCGGTCCGAAGCTTTCTGGCCACCCAAACCCGGTCCAAGGCTGTCGGCTGGCCTAAACGATGGGGCTAGAGTAATGTGGTGGTGGTGGCTCAGTTCCAAGTGGTGGTGAGGTGTGGGTTTCTCTTACTACTCGAATTTGCACAGTTTCATTTTCTTTCTTTTTTTCTTTCTGGATTTTCTCTTATTTTTTTTAGTTTTCCTATTTTTCCCTAATGTTAAACTGCCTAAATAACTTCTGAAAAATTTTCCCCTATTTATAGATGATTTATTGTAATTATTATGCATTAATTAGACAAGACTTTGCCCAATTTCCTTGATTTTTGGCTTTTATATTGTCTAATTTTAATTGGTTGATTTTTCTTTTACAGATCTTGACCTACCACGACCTGATTTGGATTATTCTAGCCTCTTTTGATTTTTTTCTGATTTTTTTCATAATTAATTTATAATTTTCTTTAATGATTTACTTAGTTTTTGGTCAATTTAAGTAATTTCGTGTATTTTTATCTACACGTAAATACATGTAGGGTACATGTGAACATTCCTAATTATTATTTTGGTCATTCTAAAATTTTTAGTATATATATATAATCTATCTTTAGTAATTTATTAGTTATTAAATTACACTTTTCGCATTTTTTGTAATTAGTACTTATTATGCTTAAAATTTGAAAATTTTATAGTCTCCTATTTTATTACTTATTTTCTTAAATTCAAGTTTACGGGGTCATTTTTACTAATATTTCTCTCAATAGTTTATAATTTGGGTTTGATCGGATTCTTTAACCGATCGCCCTAAGCCTTGTGTTCTAAGTTCAATCATACGTTCACTTGGCTTAGCTTTAGGGCTTATAATACAAATAAATATTCCTAAATATTATTTAGGTTATTTTATGATTTTTAGTATACATATAATTTATCTTGAGCAATTCGTTAATTATCAAAATGCATTTTATGCATTTTCGATAAATAACGAGTTATATACTTAAAATTTAGAATTTTTATATTCTTTTATTTTATTGCTTATCTTTTTAAATTTAAACTTACGGAATCATTTTCCTAATATTTCTAGCTTTACTTTATAATTTAGGCTCGATCAAGTCTTTCAACTGATCAAAACCTCGAATGGTTTGTTATGGGGCTTACAGTGGCTTACTCAGGGTTCCTCCTATACACAGGTCAATTCGGTTGGGCAACACTTGGCTGCAAATTAATACAATACTCTATGCCTCAGAATGGTGGCAGTCTTTTAGGTAGTTCTTCCAAAAATAGGTTAAATAACTCATTTAGCAATCTTTGGATTTCTTCTAGGAAATCCGGTAATTCCTTCATCTCCATCAATCCTCTAACCAACAAGAACATGGGTTCATAAACCTTTTCAGCAGATTGGAGCTCTCTTCAGCTCATAACTAAGGCTTTCTTCTTACTAACTTGGGTGAGTTGATTGTAGATTTCATTTACTTCGAATGGGGTTCAGGGTTGCAATACAATCTTCTTTCCATCCTTGACAAAGGCATAGGTGTTCTTATACCTGTCATGAGTGATATGTTGGTTGAAAACTAAGGTCATCCAAGCAGCAGATGTGAAGCTCCTATAGGGACGACATTACATACTACTTAATCCTTATACAAGTTCCAAATACTAAACAGTACAGTCACTTGTTCGATTACATGCAAAGCTTCTTTATCATGAAGCCAATATAGCTTATAAGGTGAAGGATGCTTTGAGGTCAGCAAACCTAACCTCTGCACAAAGGAATGTGCAATGACATTAGTATAACTTCCTTCATCCATGATGACTGTACACTATTGGCCTTTAATGGTACACTTAGTGTTGAACAAATTCTCTCTCCAGTCTTCCTTAGAATTCGGTAGGGAACTCAGGACTCGCCTCAAGACTAGGGTCATTACTTCTCCCTGATCAACAAAGACATAAGTTTCCTCTTCCTCTTCCACTTTAGGTTCTTCAACATTCTTTTCTTCTTCGAGCTCCCTCTCGTCAGTATTATCTACTATGTATCTTTGGAGTACCATGACTCACTGGTTCGAACATTTAATAGCCATGTATCTGAAGCCTAAGCATTTAAAACACTTCACCTCACTATTCTTCTGTTTGAATGGCTGGCCTTTCTCAAAGGTTCTCGAGGTCGGCCTAGCCTTAGGTCGACTCGACTGTCCTACTTAGCCAGACTGGTTTGCTTAGCATTCATCAAGTCAGTTATTCCTTTCCTTGGCTTGGTATGGCCTCATCGGCTTAGCTTGAACAGGTCAGTACAATAGGAAAGCTCGAGAGGATGTTTGTCCAAGTCGGCTTGGAACATTCCTCCTCTACCTTTCAACCCTCTGTGCAATTTTGATGGCCTTATCTAAGGTATAAAATCTCTGTACTTTCACAATACTGTGAATCTCATACTTAAGTTTAGAAATAAACATTGATATTGTACGGGCCTCTAGTTCTTCCATGTCGGCTCTGATCATAAGCATCTGGAATTCTCTGATATAGTCATCGATAGGTCAGCTTCTTTAGAGAAACTCCAGCAACTTGGCAAACGTATCTTATAGGTACGTTTTAGCACAAATCTACCCTTCAAAAACCTTTTCATTACGTCCCAGGCCTTAACACCTCATCTCCCATCTTTAGCTCTGGCGGCATTTAGATTCTTCCACCATATGGTAGTGTATCTAATAAATTCCAACGCAGTAAGTTGGACTTTGACAGCATTCTCATACCCATAACACTTAAATACTTTCTTGACCTTCTCTTCTTACTCCAAGTATTCATCTACATCTCCACTTCTACCAAAGGGCAGGATTTGCACCATAACATTATTTAACCCTCGAGGAACTTAGCATCCTCATCCCTGCGTTTGGTAATAATCAACTTCTTTTTCACCAAACTCTTTAACAACTACCACCTCATCATCTTCTCCAATCTCCTCTAACTCCAGTCTTCGTCTAGCGGCTCCTCCAACTCGAGGGAGTTGAACTGGGTGATTAGATCGATTACCTTGGACATAGTGTCTCTTAAGGGCACCATCTTGTAGGTTTTGTTGCTGTATGTCATGCCCCGAAGCGGCAGAGTTGTAACAGCCTTGCCGTGTAAACTATCCTAAGATAGAAGTTAGCTTTACAACCGCTATCATAGACCTGATTTACACAAGGCGTCCACGACTAACCCGCTTTGAAGTAAACAGTTTGTAATTTAACTAAATCATTTACCTAAGAAAGTGAGGAAATATATATATATACTATAATTCAGTTATTGCAATTAAAGTTTACAATAATTCTCCGTAATATATTTCCTGGTTATTACACTATTCAAAAATGAAAAGTAATTTTAAAATAAAAGCTTAGACCTTAAAAATATGTGTTTATTCTTCAATGTTTTTCCTCACTCCGTAGGATCCAGCAATTGCTAGCTTCAGAGTAGTTGTTTGCCGCTTCTTAGCAAATACCTGCACGACGTCTATAGGGATGTAAGCAACCACAACTCGGTAAGTTAGAATGAAGGACTTAAAACTATACCATAAACACAACAAGGTTTTCAATCAACTTATTAGGTACAATGCATGTACAAGAAAATGCCATCGCACGATGTTGTCCGGCCCGTTGTGAGATTAGAGAAATTGCGCCCGCTTTAATCCAGGTTGAGGAGTTACCATTAATGTAACAGCTCATGACCAAACCAAAGCTTGTGCAATGGAGACCTTGCTCCTCCCGCGACTACCTTCGAAACATTGACTTCACCCTCGCCGCGACCTCCTTTCCTGTCACTTAGTTCGACTGAGGATGAAGAAGGGATCAATTGCAATCCTGTACTATCCCTTTCGAAGGGGTCGGTATTTGGCCGGAGAGTCCTAAGTTCTCCTAATGGGTTCTCATGTAGGTTCGATTATGATTATAGGTTGTATATTTGATTAGGTCCAGTTTAGGGTGATCAATCATTTCATACAAACTATACAATACAAGCCAGGACAACAGACAGAATCATAGCATCATTCATAATCAAACACATGCACACTTCCAACTATCTAACAAGCACAACCAAACATAATCTTAAGCCTCCAAAATACAGCAACGTATTAATCCCAACTTACCTCAACTCCTCGCTCACTCACTCGAGGTCCAACTCGCTCAGGCCATCGCCGATCATCCCTATAACATAAACGTAATTTTAGTTTTTCATATAATTGTTATAGGTTCGTTTTATCCTATAATACTTATTGTTATGTTTTGTTTAGAGTTTAATATGCCTAATTATCTAGGTCTTAAGTCTTTTACAAGTATTCTAGGTTTAGGGTTAGATTTGGGTTCGGTTTCCGCATCGATTTCTAAATTAGATTCTAATTCGATTTCTACATATTGTTTTATACTCGAACCCTAGAAATTCGTTTCAACTCATAATGTGAAATTAATCACATTACTTCCCGATCTCCTAATATCATCATTACCCCTAGTCAGTATTTTATTTCACCCGGTACACTTAAATCCTTATTAGTATACCAAATTTACTCCTAATGTAAAATTTTTTTATATTTTTCATATAATTACATAAATTCAAATTTCCATCGGTTTTATTATATATTCCTATTATTTATATAATATCAATTTTTATCCTAATATTTTCCATTTATTATATTTCCAATAATTACATATTATGCATTATTACCTACTATATATATAATACACTTCTAATATTTCTATCACTCTAATTACCATCTCTAAATATCAATTATTATTTCAAAATGTCTAAATTCATCCTAAATCAGGTTTTACATCTAATTATCCTAATCTACAAAATTAACTTATAATGTACTATTTTTCCCTATTACTCATTTACTACATAATTAACCTAATAATTACATCTAACACCCTAAATGCTATAAGTATCATACTCCATCAGATTTCAATATCCTAAAACATATACTTATTCACTAAATCAGTAATTAACCATTTAATTACTTTATTAACCCTAAATTACCCATTTTATGCCTCATTTTAAGGCCTAAAAATTATCTAAAAATTTAAAATATTAATTTTTGAAATTGAGCTTCATAGCACTATTTTATATCATCTAAGTGGTCTACACAAAAACTTTGGGTTCAAAAATACACTCCTAAGGTCATTTATTTATAACCGAAACATGCTAGCTTTTGTACGATTTCGTAAGGAACCTATATCACGAGATATTTTTTCATCAAAATAATATTTTTCCTAAAAAATACATACAAAAATATTTTAGAATAACAAAATTCATAATTTTCTAAGAATATTTACTATTTTTTACAAAATTACATAAAATCGGGTTGGAAATCGGACTCACTGATCTGGGTGGCTTTGGCTACCGCCGGCCGCCATGGCCTTATTGGCTGGTTTGGGCGCTGCCACCGCCATATGGTGGTGGTGCCCGTCCACTCTCAGCTGCTCATCTGGTGTGGGTTCCCTTTAAAGGGCTTAATTGCATAGTTTTTCCTATTTTTTTTCTAACCTAAATTTTTCTCTCAATTTTCACCTCTCCCTAATTTTCTCTGATTTCTAACTATCCAAATGAGCTTCTAAATTTTTCTTGCTATTTATAGGGCTTTATAGAAATTATTGTGCATTAATGAGATAAGATAATTGCCTTATCTCTTCTTTTTTTTCCACTTTCTATTTGTTGCATTTTAATTAGTTGATTTTTTTTCTTCAATATCTGATTGACACGCCCCACTTCTAGACTTTTCCTCATTTTTCTATATTTTTCCTGATTTTTCCTTAATTAATTATGAGTTTTCTTTAATTATTTCTTATTATTTTAGTACATTTCGCTTATTTTAAGTAATTACGCGTATTTCTACATACATGTAAATTCATAGATAGTACAAATAAATATTCCTAAATATTATTTAGATCATTTTATGATTTTTAGTATACATATAATTTATCTTTAGTGATTTGTTAATTTTCGATAAATAACGAGTTATATATTTAAAATTTAGAGTTTTTAGTCTTTTATTTTATTACTTATTTTCTTAAATTCAAACTTATGGGATCATTTTTACTAATATTTCTAACTTTACTTATAATTTAGGTATGATCAGATTTTTCAGCCGATCGAAACCTTGAGTAACTAGTTGTAGGGCTTACAGTGTATACCAGGGGGTTATTGTCAATTAATTTGCATTGTGATGACTAGACTCTCAATGAGATTTGTGAGTTTGTTAAGCTTGTCATCAATAGACCTTAGGGTATTACTACAATTATAACCATGACCGGGTTGAACATTACTACCTTAGTCACCAATAACTCCTTGAATACTTGAATCTGACATAATGTAATATCTTTTTTAATAAATTAACAAAATAATAACAAACTTGCTCTGTTGTCGCAATGGAAAATAGAGTAAAATAGAGTATCAATGAAATCACACTTACAAACACACATGACACACTATAGTAGTTACGGAAGGAACACAGTAACCATAAATAGTAAGGCGAACAAAAACTCCACTGCAAGTTCATACACTCCCTGTGGAACCGTGCTCTAAAACTAGCAAAGTTGATGCATCTCTGAGATCGTATACTTAAAGAAGCACCACAATGAATGAATTGAAAAGGAAACAAAAAAGAAACTAGCAAAGTCCGGACAGCTACTAAATGGATATAACTCACCACTCGATCCTACTCGGCCTACAACTTGCCAGATATGACACACCGGTCTGAATTAAAGGATCACTCACCACTACTCCTTGCTAAAGGGAATAAATAAGAGTTGAATGATAACGAGAACACTAAGGTTGCTCCAGTGAGTCAATTTGTATTGAAAGTTTTAATATGTGCGTACAAGGAAAGTGGGGGTTTATATACTTGTCCGCTAGGGTTATTTTATACGTAGGAAAAGACAAAAGGGTATTTTACAATAATGTTACATTAATCATACTAAAAAGGGGTAAAAAGGATAAAGAATGTCGAATACCAAAAAGAAAGAATCATTATGGAACGTTATGTTAAGGCATATGTCACTTGACGGCTGTATATCAAGGGCCGACACGATCTAGATCCGGTCAGGAGTTAAAAAGGCTGGCAAAAAAGTCAGTTGTCTTAAAGTCAGATGTCGATAGGTCAGGTAGGTAGCTCAGCTCGGCGAGTTCTAGGCTATCTTCTAAATTAAGCCTTTATTGTTAAGCAAGAGCATGTTAGACACACGTGAGGATCTCAGAGACAGGTTGGTAAGAGGTTAAATTGAGATAAGAGTCCTTATCTCGACTATGGCTTAAAGCTAGTATTTTTCGTATAAGCCCTTAAGTCCTCTAGCTCGGCTTCTTGTGATTAGTCTAAGGGGTTAATTCCTATCAATCCTCTTTGAACCTAGACATCCAACTATCAACCCCGTCTAATTCGGATCCTACTCCTTCATGGATAGGCTAAATGACTGCATGGCAACTTCTCCTACCAAACGTATAGTTTTGTATTCTTATGAATATTTTCCTTATTTTTAACTATAGGCCCATTCTTTAAGGTTTAAGGCCTTATACATTATTTGCATTTTTGCCAGTAAGGTTTTAGGACTTGCTATAAATAGCAACATTTGTAATTATCAGAAAATAATCAAATAGTGAAGGGTATACCTATACTTAGAACTTTCTTCTTTTGAGCAAAGACATTCTTAAGCTCTTAGAGCCTGCATTGTTGGATTATTGAGTGTCGATTAACTCTTTAATCTTTCTTGTGTTGTTATCAATCTTGTCCTTAAGATTATGGCGAACCCCTTCATTTGAGTGAGTTGGCGAGTCACATCTAACCTTTCATTTGAAACTAGAGCGACATTTAATGTTCATAAGTCATATCGAACCTTATTTCGAGCTCAACCCCTGATTGTGTTTGTCTTGGTGTGTGATATCCATACACATTCTCCATCGAGACCTATTGCCGTATCATAACCCTTCGATCAAAAAGCCATAGTCGGCTAAGCAACACGCGTAATGTGCACATGGGCAATACGTCGCAGAGAATCTCATCGGAGTAATTTCCAATTGTGATCGATAGTAGTAATTACTGAGTGACATGTAGTGCTCTCTTCTCATTTAGCTAATGCAACTTATATGGCTTCGAATGCTCGATAGTCGGTAACTTTAACTTCATGACTAGATTGGCTTATGCTACATTGGTATAACTACCACTGTCTACATTTAGCGTACACAGCTGATCATTCACTTTATAGGTGATATGAAACAAGTTCTTCCTCTACTCCTCCTCGCGTGAGGGTTCCAACTAATTTACTAAGCAGTTTCTTTCTCAACAATGTACTCTTCCTTTGGTTCCTCATCAGTACTTTCCACTTCCAGCTTCAGCGGGTCTCCCTTGATGACCATATTCCTTCAGTTCGGATACTGAGCAACTATATGTCCAAACCTTTAGCACTTAGTCTGGCTTATCTTCCTAATAAATCCTTAACCTTTCTCATACATTTGGGTTGGCATATCACCTTCTATTCGGCCCTTTTGCTTAGTCCTAACATCTGCTTGCTTGGTTGCTTCAATACTTGACTGACCTCGGTGGCTTCCTTGAATTGGTTAACATAGCTAAACAGGTTGGCTAGTCAGCGGTTTGGTCAAGATTCGTCTCCTTCTTTACCTCTTTACTCGTTGGGCTGTTGGTACAGCTTCATCCATTGTAGTTAACTGTTGAAGTTCCACAATGTCTCGTATGTTACTCCTCAACCCAATTAGGAATCTAAAAACTATTTGTACTAACAGTTCCTCCACCTCACAACAAATCACAAGCATTTAGAACTCTTGAACATACTCATCAATAGTTTGGCCTCTTTGCCTCAGTTCTTGCAGCTGAGCAAAAGTGTTTTGTAGATATGTATCCGATGCAGACTTGTTTCGTAGTACTCTCTTCATCTCGGGCCAAGTACTAATCTCACGATAACTTTCTCGCCTGCTCACGACCTGGAAATTCTTCCACCACATGGCGACATATTCAAAGAACTCAACAGTAGTAGTTCTTACTTTATCGTAATCTTCATATTGGTAATAATAAAAAAGTTGCTTTGCATTCCCCTCCCAATCCAAGTAATCATCTACACTTCCAAACCCATTGAAGCTTAGAATCCAAAGCTTCAAATGGTTAGATGCTAAAGGTGCTTAAGCTCGTTCTTCCTCTTCATAATACTCTTCCTTGTCCTCTTCTCCTAGGTCTCCCAAGTTAACCCTTCTCCTCACTCATCCACCTACTTCTCCACTTTAAACTTGTCAAGCTAACTTCTAACCTCTTATAGGTTAGGTAGCTTATTGGGTGCTATGCGCAGCTTTAATAGGTCGATAAGCCAATGCATTAATGGCTCGAGTGAAATCTACTAGGAGGTTAGCTACCTCATAAAGTCTCTCATTTGTACATCTTGGAGTACCTTAAGATTTTCAGCCATGGAGGGCAACACCATTATTGTCATCCTTAGCACCAACATTAACACTTGGGTCTGTCATTTTCTCTTACAGATCTAAATCTCAAACTCCTCGATTCGATGTTATAATTGATACTATCTCTCTAATTTATACAATAAACATTCCCTCCAAACTAGAAGTTAATAACCAGTAAACACGCTAGCTAAATTAATACAGAAAATTACTCTGTTTCACACACCTAAAATAAAGTACGAACGGGGAACTTCGATAACAAACTACTACAATCTAAATAAAACCTCCTCTCTAATACTAAGATGATGCATACCATAACTAAGAATAGATAAGGCCGGTTATAGGGATAGGTCCAAGCTTACCGAAAGCTTGAAAAGGGTGATGGGAAATGTACGAATGAACAAAAATGAATGAAAGGTAAGCAAAACCCATAAATAGCTCTAAAGGATATAACGCACTAATAGAACTTCTAAGGACTCACAGTACAGCTCGATATGATACACGAGTTAGTCCGATGAGATTACTCATCACCTAATTTGACTTAAGGGTTAGGATAAGAGTAAAATAAGATTAAACAAATAATGTTTACGAAAGGAAAAGATCCAATGTATTTATAGTAATTTGATCATTGCAACCATATGTACAAGAGGAGTATTTATACCTGAAGAATTAGGGCGACTTACCTAAAAAGGGAAAAGACAAAGGGTATTGTCTTAAAGAAGTAATGTACAAAAAATACAAAAGGGTAAAAGTGAATATTTAAGAAAAACAATGATTAGTGCAGTAGATTCTATACATAGTCCTACATACGTGACGAAGATACATCTGGGATGTCGTTGGAGGATGTAGACAAAACAGTATGAGCTAGTTAGATGGCCAAGCAGGAGTAATGGGCAGGCATAGACTCATCTGAACAAGAGTGGTAGAGGATTAATATAAGATAACTATCTTAGCTTCTCAACAGCAATGATGCCGAGCAAGTAGTCAACTTGAACATAACTAAACAAGTTTGCGAGGGTTGGCTACTATCAGGGCATTCTTCAAGTAGGCA
Organism: Lumnitzera racemosa; assembly: GCA_024138005.1. Classification (NCBI taxonomy): domain Eukaryota; kingdom Viridiplantae; phylum Streptophyta; class Magnoliopsida; order Myrtales; family Combretaceae; genus Lumnitzera; species Lumnitzera racemosa. The sequence goes on from JAMXBC010000008.1 coordinate 26,282,420, forward strand.
CACAGTTTTCGATAGATGGACAATCATTTAGCATGGTAGCAAAAGTCGATCAGTAGTAAGGAGAAACTCAACTTTAGTAAGATTCGCCTGGAACAGAAGGATTCACCTCGCTAATCCCTCTAATTCGCAAGCTCGATTGCAAATTAAAGGCCCAGTAACCTAATTGCTATCACTGAGGGGCTAGTATAGCCTAGTTACACAATTCTTAAGCCTAAAACTTGAAAATTACTGACAAAGAGGGAATGATTAGAAAGTAGTGGGGTAGGCCCACTGTTTACCTGCAATTTTTTAAGCCTAATAGGTCCTCTTACTTATTAGTAATAAAAGAAAGATGTTTTGCAATAAGACCTTAACCTAACTTTTCAAAAAAATAAAAAAGAAGAAGAAGAGTTTAAAAAGAAAGAAAGAGAAAAAAAAATTTCTTCAAAAGGGCCTCGACCCAAAGAAAAAGTGAAGTTTAAAAAAAAATAAACAAAAATAAGGAGGCATTTTTAGACAAAAGAAAATTTTAAAAAGATTGAGAAAGCAACTTCATCCCTTGAGCTTAAGTTTAGATTTAATCACTTATCCTAGTAATTCTATGAAATTTAAGCCCCCTTTAGTTTTCCAAAAATGTCAAAATGCTCTTTTAAAAAATTCAAGACTGTAAGCTTAGTAGAGCATTATTCACCTCTTTTGAGAAATCCGGAATAGCCTACTCATAAAGTACTATCCATTTTCAAAAGAAATCTGGAATGGTCTCTTAATAGGGCACTATCTTTTTTTGAAAGAAATATCATATGACTTACTCATAAGGCATCGTCCCTTTTTAAAAGAAATCTTAGATAGCTTGCTCATAAGGCATTATCCCCTCTTGAAAGAAATCTCAAATGATCTACTCATAGGATACTATCCCTTTCAAAAGAAAACCCCAATGGCTTAGTCATAGGGTGCTGATTAGAACGTCATCCCTCTCAAAGAAAAATCCTTAAGGGGCTTGCTCTTAGAATGCTACTCCCCCCATAAGAAATCTTGGTTGGCATGCTCGATTCTAAATAATTTGTTCTTCAAAAGTGATATCCAAATTCCTCTGACCACCAAAGATGTAAATCCTATAGGGTGTTCACAAAATAATAAATCATGTAGGCTATTCAAAAAGATATAAATCCCATTAGCCACCTTTTAAGTCTAAATCCGTTAGTAGGTTAACACTCTCTTATGCTCAGACTTGTCAGTAGGCTAGCACCCTCTTAAACTCAAACTCACTAGTTGGTTAGTGCCTTCTTAAGGCTAGAACCATCAATAGGTTGGCACCCTATTAAGCTCAGCTATCAGTTGACTAGCACTTCCTAAGCCCTAACTTGTCAATACATTGGCACCCTCTTAAACCCATACCCATTAGTTAACTAGCATCCTCTTAAGCCTAGATCCATCAATACACTGGCAACATCTTAAGTCTAGACTCGTAAGTTGGCTAACACCCTCTTCAGTCTAGAACCCTCAGTTGGCTAGCACCCTCTTAAACTCAAACTCGTTAGTTGGTTAGCGCCTTCTTAAGCCTAAACCCATCAGTAGGTTGGCACTATATTAAGCTCAACTATCAATTGACTAACACCTCTTAAGCCCTAACTTGTCAATACATTAGTACCTTCTTAAACCCAAACCCATTAGTTAACTAGCATCCTCTTAAGCCTAGATCCATCAATACACTGGCACCATCTTATGTCTAAACCTGTAAGTCGGTTAACACCCTCTTAAGTCTAGAACCCTCAAATGGCTAGTACCCTTTCAAGCCCAAACCTGTCAATTAGCTAGCACCTTTAAAATCAAGCCCATAAATGGTGTTGTTGAAATTAACCCCATAAGTGATACCTTTATACTTAAGCCTAATCTCATTAGTAGTTAGCATCTTTATGATCAAGTCAAAAGTCGTTAGTAACTAACATCTTTAGAATTATGCCTAATAAATGACAAACCTCAATAAGATTGAAACCCAGCAAGGGCAAGAATGATCAATCTTTTTTTTTTTATAGTAAAATTTTTACCAAGCTTCACCATAAATAGAGACTGTTGTAAACATCGCATTTTTACCAACCTCAAGTTCATCTTTAATTTAAAACTTTAGTTTTAGGAAAAGGGCCAATAAAATAAAAATTCAAAAAAAAAAGAAAAAATAAAAACAAGACAATAAATTGAAAAATTAGAAACACACAAAAAAAAAATTGAACAGATTAAGAGAAAAACCTAAAAAAAGTAGAATAAGAAAAAATATCATAAAAACCCAAAAAAAAATTAAAAATGGAAAACATAAGAAGCATCATAGGGTGAGGTGGAAATAATTTTCTAAGATCTAAAAATAGCTTTTAGAGTAAAAATAAATGTATGCAATTTGATTGAGTTAGGGGTTTTAAATAAAAATGAACATTTGTTGAAAATCAATTTTTCTTACTTCGATTCAGCTAACTCATTTTGAAATATTTTGAAAGTGTATGTTTTAAGGAAACCATGCCTCAATTAGAGTTAAAATAAGTATTTTACTGCTATTTAAAATTCTAAGTAAAAGCTTAATGTAAATAGAAACCAAAATTCTAATGAGGTTAAATTAGATGAATTTTTAAAATATTTTTAACATATATTTATTAAACTTTATATTTTCTTGATGAAAGGAGTATATTTTTTTATAATTGAGTAGTAAATTAGGTGTTTTTTAAGAAAAGAAAAAGAAAATAATAAAAGAAATCACAAAAAGCAATAGTCAAGCAATCCAATGCGAAGAAAAGAAAAAGAAAAGAGAATAGAAAAAAAAAAGGAAAAGGAAAAAGAGAAGAAAAAAGGAAAAAATAAGAGGTAATACTTGTCATCTAAAGGTGGTGACGTATATTTACCTCAGGTGGTGCCATGTAGTTCGTCCACCAAAACTCGCTATGTGTTACTGATGCAACACTACAGAGCCAATGATGTGGTAAGATATGGCACCACATTAGACATACCACATGGCATATTAGGTCAAAGGTTTGACCCAACCCATCCTCTTCTCTCCCTTTGCTACATATTGAACTCAAAAGCTTTCACAATTTAAAAGCCATAACTTTTGCTATATTATACCTATATTTTTACTTTATCCAATTTCATCCAACTTTTATACATATAAAACAAAATAAAAATATGGAAATAAAAGAGCACAAAATATATTCTCATGGGTATAAAAAATTTTGAATTTTTATTGAGAAAAAGTACACCAACAAAAAAAAAAAAAAAAGAGGGGGTGGGGGGGGGGGTGTTGTGGGATAAGTCATGCATATACAATATTTGCATCCAGTTTGAATTTAGTAAATTAAATCATCTTGATAGAAGTCCATTATGAAATTATCACATAGAAGTGGTAACAAGGTATAAATGATTGATTCCACATCTTTAATTGCTAGGAAATTGATAAAAAAAAAAAAAAACTTGTCAAATCAGGTAAACTAAAAGAAAAAACATAGAACTTGAGATATTAATTAAAGATACAAAAAAGATTCGTTTTTTATCAATTAAGGAAGTTTCTTAAGCTCTAATCCTGACTCCATCCTATAAATAGGACCTCCTAACACCTATTCCAACATACATGAACAATTAATATGCTCTCTCGTTAAAAAATTCACCATTTTCTCTCTCTGGGAGCTTCATCATGTGACTTACCATCTCTCTTCAATTTCTCACTCTCTAGGGAAAATTAAAGCAAACCTAGGACATAAGGGATGTTCCTGACTCTCTAAGGATCAAAACCCATCAACTAATCATCCAATTACGCTCCATACGAATTTAATTTTAGTTTAATCAAGACCACCCAATTCTAAGGTTTATTCATGTAGTTCTTCGATCTTTTTGGAAAATTAGAGATCTTGCAATCATAAATCTCAAAAATTGATAAATGGATTTTAAAGATCAACGAGTTAGAAGTCAAAAACTACCATCACCATGTCAAGAACCAACCTAAAAGTGATTGAACTGGTAATTGATTCAACATGTGAGGTAAGCTCTTAATCCCTCACATGGTCTTGCACAATATTGTTTAAATTGACTGCTTGATGTTAATTTGCTTTGTGATTTATGAAATAAAACTACTTATGTGATTTGTATGATATTATGCCATGTTGTAACATTGAATGTTATTTATGTAATTTACATAACAATATATAATATGCTAATATGTTGTGAAATATAACATGTTTAAGGTTTTTAGCTTCATGGTATATTGTAAATTATGATTTGTGGTGTACAATGGATATAAACACTACAGTATTTTTTACAATAGGTGTATAGCTAATTTGATCCATCTTTATCATTAAACTTTGTATTATGGCTACTTGACATGTAATATATTGATTAAATTAGATAAATGTGTATATATGATATATAATTTATATATGTAATAACATGTATAGAAGTAATATTTTCATGAACTTTATGACAATTAGTGTAATGTAGACTTCAATTTGTAAATTAATTAAATAATATGGTTATGCAAGTAATAAATGTTGTGATATTATATGTAATGATATGCATTGTGATAAGTGAATGATCTATAAATGCATATTGATATTTTTATGTATGATTTATTATACTTATGGCTTGTGATGATAGATTTGTATGTTATAAATATTGTACAAGGTTTTTTCTTTCAAAATCAAAAGGGGTTTTTTATAAAAATGTTTTCTCACACTAAGGAAACATGTTTTCATAAATACAAAATTAATTAGATTGTTTTCAAAATTGAGATTCTTAGTTTTTTTTTTTTAATTGGACAAAGAAAATGTTTTTGTAAATTAATTAATACATAAATACTTAAAGTGAAGTATTTTATAAATAAAATTGACAAATTTATTAAAGTTTTATAAAACTACTTTTAGAGCTATGTAGGCCTATCTTCACTAATAAGTATGTAGGTACTTTAAGTGGTCCTAAAAAATGTAAAAAAAAAACTAATTTTCTCACATTCTTAATAATTAACCCCCTTTTATTTTGAAAAAGCCCATTGAAGATTAAAACCTCAATTCTTTATTTTGTGGACTTCTTTTATGGTAACTGCAAGATTTTAATAAGTTGATCCCAAATCCATTAATCTTTAGTTTTCTTTTTTTTCTAAACCTCTTTCTAGAAAAAAAAAAAAAAACCTAAAAACCTAAAAACCAATAATTGAAATTAAGGTCCATTTATCCATACACTTTATTTTACTCTTTTCCTAACCACGTCAGGTGGTGACTCCATTGATAAAAAAGGATTTTTTTTTTCAAAATTCATACTTTTTCTAATCCAACCGAGAAACATAAATTAAGACAAGCTAGGTAGTTTTATTAGCAAAAAAGGAAATTGAACTTTTAGCTCAACATAGGGTTTTAAATGTATTCTTAGTCCAAAACTTCATCATCATCATTTCCATCGATCCCACTATTGATTCTCAAAAACCTAAAATTACTAGTTTTCAATAATCCACTAGGTGGCTATGCAATATTCCATAGACCACATATGGAACTCATTCAATTAGGCATATCTCTTATCTATGGAATTATGGAACAAATAAAACTATTGAGGCCTATCTACACTATTCAAGACCAATCCACTACCTTTTAGCCTCTTTTCCTTAGTTATCAAGCAAAAGCCACTCTCTTTCTCTCGATTTTTCCAAATCATCATGTTTACTCTCAACTAAAATTTTTGTCAAGGTGACATTCAAACCCTAACCTTCACTATTACTTTCATACATGTTAATATTTCTCTAAATTAGTGTATTAAGATAATAAGTTCAATTACTAAATCATGTTCTTACTTGTTTTAAGGTACTTTCATGGAAGAATTGGATTATTTCAGGCTCACCACACTTTAGAAGGATAGAGAAATGGAAAGAAGTGCTAAAATGATTTCAAGGGTAGAAAATGATCCCCTCTCTATTATTTCCCCTTTTTTATATTCTTCTTTTTTTTGGCTCAAAGTTCATTATTCATACTTACAGTTGGTTATATTTTATGTTTATTTTCACTATTAAAATTACTAGATAATGCATATAACTAAATAGATTAAAAATCTTTCAGCCATCTAAGCTTCTTTGGTACTCTTTTACTTTGAGCTCTAACATTTTCCTCTTACTCTTAAAAAATGACCTTATCCCTAAGGTCATAGTTTGGATAGAGTTTCTTGAAAATATCAAAGTCGTCCTAAGTGGCATCTTCGGGTGTAATACCCATCCACTAAACCAAAGTTCGAGGACCTATTGTCCTTGTTAAAAAATCATCCTTATGGCCAAAATAGTCAAGGCCACATAAGTGGATGATTATCAATAGCATCAGGAGGTATTTCCAAAGAAGGAATAGGGGATCCTTTAACCAACTTCAATAACGATGCACGAAAAACATTGTGCATACAAGCACAAGAAGGAAGCTACCCTTCATAAGAATACACTCCCACCTTCTAAGTAATAAGAAAAGTCCCATAAGACTTCCTAGACAACTTATGATGTCCCTGAGGTACAATTGCAACTTGTCTATGAGGTTGAACTTTCACAAAGATTAAATCACCTTCAAAAAATTGCACTTCCGATCAATGTTGATCTGTGTAGACATGCTATTTTTGCACACACCACCTCCACTAAACCCTAAACCCCACACCCCATACCCTAACCCCTAAACCCCACACCCCATACCCTAACCCCCAAACCAACCCAAACACTCCTTATGCATATTTTTAGATTTTTATTTTAAAGAAAAGAGTCTTAATTAAAAAAATAAATCTAAAAACTAAAAAAAACCAAAAAATATATAATGCAAAAATTAAAAAAATTAGGAAAGTAGGATTTTTAGGAAAATTATGATCATTGGGTTTCATTTTAGGGGTATTTCAATTTTTAGGATCAAAGAGCTTGATTAGAAGTCAATTAGGTATATGCAATTGGATAAACTTACGGCTTCTTGGTAAAAAGTGGCATTTTATTGGAAAATAATTTTTCAATCAAGTTCGGCTTGCTGATTTTATAATATTTTAAAACTAAATAATTTAAGTTGATCGTAACTTTAAAAAGCGTCTCAATTAGATTTAAACTAAATATTTTGTTAGCATTCAAAGTTTTGAGTAAATCTGAACACTCATGAAACTGGGTTGTAATTTTATTAAATTGAGTTGCTTTAGAAAAAAACACATATACTTAGTGGACTTAATAATTTACCATGGGGAAAAAATAAGTTTTCAACACCCAAAATGCCTGGACAGTTTTATGAGGTTTGGAAGCTAATTGGATTTACGCTGGCTGGGTCATATGTGTTTGGAGGAGGACTTGGAAACAAAAGGGAGCTAGGTCCAGTGGTTCGTCTATGAGTCTGGTCAGGCAGAAAAGTGGGATGCTGCGGATCGATCCTTCCAGCAGGTGCGATGCGCCGTTTTCTTACTGTTATCGCAGAACGCAGCACATGGCGTCATACGATTGACTGTTGCCCTAGTCCAAGCCACCTCATCATCCCCCAACTCCCAAAGACGACCAGATCAGCTTATTTGGTGGCCTTTTTCACCATTTTTCCTTTTATAATTTCACCACAGTAATGGTGAATTTATGAAGAGAACATGGCCAGCTTTCATTTGAACCCCATATCACGTCTAGAAAAAAACAACTAGCAACTCAAAAATTGAATTGAATTTTCGGAAAAGTTGAAAGTGCTTGTTTTGATCTGAATCCAAAATGCATGATTCAAGCTTTTGCATTGATTTTTCAAGTTTCTATGGACATTTTAAGTAAGAAAAAACTTTGGGAGTACATTTTCACTATTTTTTTTTCAATTAAATCGGATTAAAAAGGCATTGAATTCGATTATATCAAGTTAAAACCAATTAAAACAAATCCTTCGAATTTAAGAAGATTTTGGATTTCTAAGTGTAATTAAAGGTTTAACACTATAAAAGAGGATTATGAGAACTTGTTTCAGCATTGCTTCAACATTCCTCTATAAGCTTGGATTTGAGCTTTCTCTCTCTACCATAAATCTACCCCTTTGAGAAAACCACCACTTTGGTGGTTTTTGAACAAAAATTGCTACTCCTCCAACTTACCCATACCTGAGAATCCTAAGAACCACCGTCACTACCAACCAAGTTCCCCATACTTTTTCTCTCTCTAGCTTCAACCATCCCAACTCCAACTACCTCAAATGACTTCCAAACTCCATTGCACAACCACCAATCACCATTTTACTAATAAAAAGCTCATAAAAACGACTTTACCCGCTTAAAATAGCCAATGGATCAACTGGCATTGTCTCTCTTGTGCCACTGCTGCTTCCTTTTCTTCTAGCAACCCACGATCCATTGAGTTTTATATGAATACGGGTTCTTTTTTGAAAAATATTACGAAAAAGGGTTACTTTTTTTTTTAAAATATGAATATGTTATACTGAAGACGTATTAAGTAAATGGACCTTCAATCACTTATGTTTTTTACACTAAAGGCTAATGCAATGGATGTGCCTTCAATAGGCTAATGCAATGGATATACTTTCAGTAGGCTACTATAGCAAAAATTGAACTGAAGGTGTATCAAGTAAATACACCTTCAAGATAAATATTTATAGTAAAGGCACATACAATCGATGCGCCTTCAGTATCATGATTTAAACTGACTGAAGGCAATGCACTTTCGGTGTAAATATTTATACTGAAGGCGCATTCATTTGATGTGCCTATAGTTCAATTTTTATTTTACCTACTAATTTCCTCTCGGCTGAATCAATAAAGTAATGTTCTCCCAACCATTAACTTACAAACTAAATAAAAAGTTTGATACAGTAATCAATTACATAAAATCACAATTGGTGAAATGCCTCAACAAATACAACAAGTGGGGAAGAAATAAGCGCATGGGATGATCATTCAATGACCATACGAGTCGGATAGAAGAAAAAATAATTGCAAATTGTAAAATTATGATAAATAAACAATGCATTGAATTGCAATATATGATAAAAAGTGAACTGTATTTCGAATAATCAGTATATATACAAAATTTGTAATCAGTCAATGACAACATCAATATAATGGAAAAATGAAGGAGAAAACAAAAACAATAGATTAAACACATCTATTGATGCCTATGTTGTGTAAAGGTCCTTACGGTACAAGAAAAAAGTGAATAAGGCTATCTGTATAACTATGCTAAGCAAGCATTACCCCAGCTAAACTGCCCAACTACTAAGAAGTCCTCCAACAATGGTAGGAACATTAGGTGAATAAGGCTAGAGGATTTATCTACAAATATAAATCCTCCCATCAAGCTAAGTATGTATGCACGCATGCACGTACTATTGGACCATCTCATCGTTGGCCCCATAGGAAAGTATCCGAAAATGCTCCCATAATCACTTCAAAGATAAGCGAACATCCCTCATCCAAGTAGGCCTCACACCTAGCAGTCTCTCCCCTACGTCACCTTAACTCTACTCATCATTAGTCTTTGTCCGACCCGCCATTGTAAACCCCTCAACTGGAAGTCCAAGCTAGACCTCAACATCCTACAGTGTAATGGTCGCTTCTCTAGTAGGTAGGTGGAACGTATGTGTCTCGAGCCTCCATCTCTTAACAAGTGTCGTAGTCAAATGCCAATCCAACATAATAAATGGGAGTTATGCAACTCCCTAGAACCCAGCCTCCTATATGTAAGGCTTTATCTTAGGATCTATAGGGATATCTTGTTCATCCTTATGTAATGACATCTCACTGCGCCACACTCGTAGTGCATAGGCCGCCTTCTAAAGAAATATTCATTAAGTTAGCAAATACTTCACCAGTTTGGTGGTATGACCTATTGGGACATGATCTCTGATAAGCCTATCAACTGGTTCGTTTATTTGCGAAAAGTCTTCAAACTACCTACTTGACAATACTTCACCAATTCAATGGTATGGCCAACTAAGGTCGTCACTGCGAAATGTCCGAACTGACACATTACTTCCGCCAAGATGTGGTCTCACTTAGGCTTCTCCCAAATCCTCAACGTGGTCATCTTCAAAGCTAACATCATCTTCATCACTATCCCCATCATCCTCATGACCATCCACATCTACCGCACTCTCCCCATCATCAACATTTATATCCATGTGCATTCTCTCTACATATGGATCATATGACTCTTCATGTTCAATAATGAGACCCAATGCTTCGTCAACCTACTCCTCTATGATATTTATATGCTCATACTCAGAGAAATCCATATACTGTTCATTTGATTGATCCACATTTATTTGCTCTGCATCAGTCGTTATTAAATGCACATTGGGATTGGAAGGGTTGGATTGTTTAGCTCATATATTTCATGCTCATTTCAGGCACTCGATTCCCCAATGTGTCTTATGTATACTTCTTGAATACTTCATTCCCCAAAAGACTCTACTATCTCAATGAAATTCTCAACATTCTCATCATCTTTATTTACCATCATCAACTTGTAGATAACTCCAGCATCGTGGAAAAAGGGATGTCTGTACACTAGTTCAACACCACTTGAGTCAACTCTAGCGCATCCACAAATTCTCTCACTGAAATGAGAGAAATTCAAATCCTTCTTAATTTTCAACTTCTTAATAGGCTCCTTATCATACTCTAGCCCCTAGCTACCCATCACTATATTTTCATTTACATAGACAATAACTTTCACGTAATCTACCATTTTTACCCTAGTAATGATACAATAAATTGAATATTTAGATGGCATTATAAACTTCATCTATACACCAAGTGACAACTTTACAAAATGTACTTAATCATCTCGGGAAGCTGCATCATCAACACAACTACCTAGTTTTAACTTTCTAATTCAACTCAACACAACAAAAAGCACTAATATATATATATATATATATATACACACACACACACACACACACACACACATACATACACAACAATTTCCACTTACATTCTAACATTATTCATATCCACATTCGTATAACTTATCTATTGTAATACAAAACAATTCAAAATTTATACAACATGCAATAAATTTTTATGAAATATTAACAATTTATATAACTTGCGGTACATCTACGATTACGAAATCTACTTAATAATGTAACAAAGTCTTTCCCAAAAATAAAAATTGCATAATGTTGATTGTTAATAAAATAAATAAATAAATAAATTGATACAACATATAATAAATTTTTATGAAATATTCATAATTTATACAACTTATGATATATCTACAATTACGAAATTTACGTAATAATGTAATAAATTTTTTTCTAAAAATAAAAATTGCATAATGTTGATTATTAATAAAATAAATAAATAACATACTTATAAGTTATAGATTATTACCTGTTTTAGACATACACTTGCATAAATAAATGGTACGGTCCTTCAACTGTAGATTTCCTCGAGTTTTCTCTGTGATTTGGAAATTTTAGAAACTAATATAAGCTAAAATGAGCTATGCCCATGCAAATTGAGGTATATATAGCTAGTATACTAAAGGTACATGCATGCGCACCTTCAGTTATAACTAATTATATTAAAGTCGTATGCAGTGGATACACCTTCAGTATAATTCATTATAATTAAAGGTGCATTCAGTGGATGCGCATTCAGTTATAATGAATTATACTAAAGGCGCATACACTGGATGCTCATACGCCTTCAGTATACTATATTTGTATTTTTTTAAAAAAACTAGTCATTTTCCATAGTGTTTTTTTTTTTAAAAAAAAAAAAGCCTGTATTTGTATAAAACTCTTATTCATTCTCCTTTGTTCGAACCAGCCTAACACTTCGACTCGCTCTAGCAAGCCCCACAAGCCTAAATCCCTCCGACCCTTTATTCTTTTACTTTATTTCATTCTTTTTTTTAATTGATTTGAAAAAAAAAAGTAAATAGATAAAATAGAAGTAATAATTATAAAAAAAAAAGATAAAAAATATTTTTCATCGATAAAAAAAAAAGTTTCATCCTGTTTTACTTACATGCTTTCTTTCCTTTATCTTATTTATGTAAAGTTCATTAATAAAAATGTTTTATCACTTAGAAGAAAATGTTTTTCATCAATAAACCTATTTTCAAATTAGGCCTTTTTCTTTTCCTTTTCTTTGTAAGAATTTTTTGAAAAAAATAAAACATTAAATTAGAACCCTCTTAGAAACTTTTTCTACATTAAAAATTAAATGGATAAAAATATAAATTTGGCCAATCTTCAAAAATAATATAAACTAACAAATTAAAACTTTTGTAAATCAACAAATTACAGAAATTCTAATCTAGAAGAACGGGTATGTATGCAGTCATAAGCAATTATGAAGTGACTTAAAATAGAGAAATTCTTTTATTTTAATTTTTGTAAATAAATTCAATTTATTGTTGTCTTTTTTTTTTGTAAATAGAATTAATTTTATTTATTTGTAAACTTAGAAAAATTCTTTTGTGTTGAAGAGGGTATTTTGAAAAATAAAACTAAATTCAGAAGGTTCATGTGGTACTCGTTCAGATTTAGTAAGTTAGTCCTTGAACTCAAAATCTTTAGTTTTAAAAATAATTTTAAAAAGAAATTGGTTTTATCAAAAACTGATAATTAAGGTAAAATTAATCAACCTAATTAGTTCTAACTTTGCTTTTTCTCAACCTCAATCGGGTAGCAACTCCAAATATTTTTTTTAAGTTTAAAAAAACCTAAATTTTAATTGATTCTTAGTCAATGGTTAATATTAAACAAGTAAAGTTTAATATTAATCAGATTAAGAAAAATAAAAACAAAAAATTCAAGCTCAACAATCTACATACAATTTCATTCTTTCCTATACTCTTATCAATTTTTTTTTTTCCTTTTTTAGCAACTTCAACATTTCATCATAAGCTACTAAATCACTGTCTGTTACATCTAATTTAATAGAGCCATTAGATAAGATGGTATATGTAGATGGTTCTTGACCATAGACTACTTCAAAGGGAGTAGCCTTACCACCTTTATGGAATGAGATGTTTTAGGAAAATTCAGCCTAAGTAAGAAACTTCACCAAATCATTTGGTCTATCCATCACATAGCCCCAACAAAATTTGCTAAAAATCTCTATTGACCACTCTATTTATCCATCATGTTGGGGGTAGTATGCTCATAAAAAGTTTAGTGTCACTTAGTTAAATTAATTCCTTCTAAGATTTGCTAACAAAGATAAAAATAAGGATAGCATGTTTTTCTGAAACAATAGACTTCAAAAATCCATTAACTTAACTACAATATTCAAAAAAAGTAAAGCAACTTTAGTAGCTATGAAATATGAATCCAAGGCTCCTAAGTGACGATACTTGGAAAATCTAAGAAGTTCAACCAATATGATGGTAGATACTGAAGACCTTAGCAAACAAGTAATAGCATCCATTGAAACATCTTTTCGTACTCTTAGGTACTTATGTAATGGGGTTAAGGGGCTTATAACCTCGAAGGACTTCTAATGGAATATTAATCTATTGGTACACCATACATCCTTGTAAAAATAGCTCTACATCATGTTTCATCCCTTCCCAATAAAATGCCAAAGCTAGTAACTCATAAATCTTTGAAGCACCAAAGTGGCTTGTTATAAATGCACTATGAAATTCAAATAAAGGCTTATGAATAAGCTTGGAAGTGAGCACTATAACCAAGTGACCTTTATAAAAAAAGTAGTCCATTTTCCAAGACAAATCCTACTTAATACTCCTATCCTATTGCAAATCTTTAATAATCTTGCGAAATCTAGGCAATTGATGGTACTCAGCCTAAAGTTCCTCCACTAAATAAATATGTGGCATGAAAAATGCTAAATAAGTGAAATCATGTTATCGCAAAAGAGAATTGGCTACTTTATTCTCTTCACCTAACTTATAAACTATATTGTAGTCAAAGCCATGTAATTTAGCCATATATTGATGTTGCTCCAAGTTTGAATTATCAGGGTCTATAGCTCCTTAAAACTTGGATGATTTGTTCGAATGATGAAATGTGACCCCAATAGATATTGTCTCCGCTTATGTTTCCACTAGAACATGCAACTCCCGTACATAAGTTAAGACCTTTAATAGGAGTGAAGACAATCTTCTGCTAAAATAGGAAATAAGGTAATTGTCTTGAAGAATTACAACCCCTGTACCAATTTCTAATGCATTTATGTCCTCAATAAACTTCATATTGAAGTCAAAGTAATGATAAAAATGGTCGCTTAAGTTAAGGCTACTTTAAGTGATTTAAAAGCTTCATTAGATCAATTAATCCACTAAAATTGGTCTATTTTTCCAACATTTCAAATAAGGATGCTACAATGGAATCATACCCTTTAATGAATTTTCTATAAAAACCCGATAAACCTAAAAATGCTCTCGATTTATTGATACTTTATGGAAAGGGTTACTATTGAACTACTTCTACCTTATTCGGTTTTAGGTTCACTCCTTCCTCAAACACAATGTATCATATGTATTCGATTGGTGATTTCCTAGATGCGCACTCACTTCTTTTTAAGTATAATGTATCGTCAACCAAGGTCTATAATACCTTGGTCAAGTGCTCTATATGTAACTCCAAAATCATCTTATACACTAAATTAAAAAACATAATGACAAATCTCCTTAAGTACGACTTAAAATTCTATTCACAATAGATTAGAAGGTTGTCGAAGCATTACTAAGCTCAATGGACATTACAAGAAACTCATAGTGACCTTTGTAAGTGCAAAAGGTCATTTTCCCAATGTCTTTAGGGTACACTCATATGATAATACCCTAATATTAAATTTAATTTGGAAATAATATAAGCACCATTTAACTTATCTAATAACTCGTAGATAGTCAATATAGGAAATTCATCTTCAAGCATAGCTTGGTTTAATGCTATGTAGTTCATGCTAAATCTCCATGTGTCATCCTTTTTTCTTGACTAAAAGAACCGAAGATGAGTAGGGGTTATGATTATGTTATATGATTCCTTTCCTCAACATGTCCTTAACTTGTTACTTAATTTGTTTCCTTTGGAAATAAGGATAATTAAATGGTTGACACTGTTAAGGGGTATTGTTCTTCAAATAAATGTGATATTGAGCCTCTCTAAGAGAAGGCAATGATGAAGGTACCTAAAAAAATTAAGAAAATCTACCCAATATTTCTTTAAGAGGGTTACAGGTAGCATTCTTTGAAGTACTTTGCATCATGTAAGCCTTAATTTGAAAACAAAAAGTTATGGCATCCATTTTCAATAGTCGCTTGAATTGAGTTAGAAAAATCTAGCAGCTATCAATATTACTCTCACAATATAAAGTAATAAAACATCTTTGTTTTCATAATTATAAAGATAATTAAAAATAATCTATTGTATTTAGGCTTAGCTAGTGTAACCATTATACTCTAAGAACTAAATCTAATCCTTAAATAGGCAACACAAAGAAAGTTTCCATAAACTCTACTACTTAAATGCAATGGATAAATCCATACATTTCCCTCACAAATCAACTTATGACTATTTCCTATCATTAATTGAACTTTAAAGGCTAGTAAAATGGTTTAACCTAAATGTTCAACCAATCAAGTTTGTACAAAATTGTGTGAATCCAAGTCAACCAAAATAGTAATCCACAATAACCTACTTTTTATGCAAAATCCCTTTAAATTTTGATGCTTTGGGATGCTTTCTCTAGATTAGGCATGGTAACTAATTGCAAAAGGTTCCTTTACTACTGCCATCTCTTTATTATTATCTATACCATTTACATTTTCATCAATATTCTCATCATCATCTTACACTAATTAAATAATATATATATATATATATATTGGCTTTGCATTTATGACAAGTGGTTTTTTTATCACAATTACAACATAGACCATACTCTTTTCATGCCATAATATCAACATAAGTCATCTATTTTATTGATAATGTAGGTCTCAATGTAGGTAAGAATTATGGTTATGTATTGGATTAAATATTAATAAAGTTAGAAGAAGTAGGAAAATAAGGTTTAGAAAATTGGAGAGTGGAAGAAGGGGGTAGTTACATGGTTGAAAATTGATTAGAAAGTTTAGACTCATGCATCTTTACAAGCTATTTGCTTCTACCAGATTAAAGGGCCTAGCTATTTTTTGTTCCTCACAAGTCTTGGGTTTTAACCCCAAAGAAAAGAAGTTAAGCAAATAGCTATCTGATAATCTCACTACTCTATTAGAAAGAGATTCGAACTAAGATAAATATGCCTTTACTGAAAGTCTCTATGTAAGTTTAGAATGATCACTTTGGATGTCTTTAAATTTTGAGGGATCGAGTATTATTTCTAATGCTTTACTAAAGTTTCTTCAGGAACTAAGTTGTTAATTGCAATTCATCCACTAATCCATTGTGAAGCTTGATCCTTATTGTAAAAGAAGGTATGATGTCTATGTTCATCTAGATATGATGAAAATTAAAAAAAAAATTAATTGGATTTAAATATCTAACCAAGTGGATCATTACCATTGAAGTTGGGTTTTTCCAACTTAATGCCTTTCAAGAGATAATCTGGTAAGGTTTAAATTAATGTGTGAAAATGATGAAGTATTATGATTGTGCTCATTAATCACATAAGTACTCTAGTTCTTGCCTTCACCCAACATGAAAGCGTAAAGTTGTGCTAATTGTCAAGTTAGATCAAATTTATCTTAGACATCATGTTGAAATTGTTTAATATCATGTTGTAATTTTTGCTAATTGAGTTGTGAAGATTTAATATTATCATCTAAGATTTAAGCCATATACTATTTGTCATGGTAAGAGCACCAATTGCAAATTCCTATCTATATTATTGAAGGTCAATTCATTACTTTTTAGTCTCTTCTCCCTAATTATCAAACAAAAGTCACTCTCTTTCCCTTCATTCTTCCAAACTATCATGTTTATTCTCAACCAGGGATATTGTTAAGGTGACATTTAAGCCCTAAACCTTACTATTATGGTTGTCAAAATCGCAATTTTACTATTCATTTGAATTTATAGAATCGATAGAATCATGCAAAATCATATAAAACCGGTAAAATTATAAATTTATAGAATCATATATCAAAATTCATAATTTTATCAAAATTCTACACTTTAACAATATTACATCTGTTTTAACTAAGAAAAACAATATAAAATCATAAACTCATAAAATCATATATTTGACTTACGCTTTTGACATCCATGCTTACTATTGTCCTCTTGTTTGTTAGCATTTCTCTAAATTAGTGTATTAAGGTGATAAGTGTAATTACTAACTCTTATTCTTGCTTATTTTAAAGCACTCTCAAGCTCACTACACTTTAGAAGGATAAAGAAAGAGAAAGAGGCACTAGAAAGATTTTAAGGGTAAAAGATGATCCCTACTCTATTGTTTCCCCTTTTTGTATTCTTCTTTTTCCCTCTCAATGTTTGTAATTCATACTTACAATTGGTCATATTTTCTATTTATTTCCATTACTGCAATTATTAGATGACATATACAACTTAGTTTGAAAACTAGGCTTCTTTAATACTCTACTACTTTTAGTTGTAATAAAAACTTAACCAATTATGTATCAATTCAAGTTTATGCAAGTTACAATAAACATACTTGAAGGTAAGTTATGAAAACTGTCATATACAATATGTTATCAAATTTGGAAATGTATACTAAATCATAAACAAACCATATATTAATACTAAATAAAAATATATCATTGTTAAATGTTGTTATGACCTCCATAATTCATCCTTTTGAATATTTGAATATTTGTATATGTTTCTAAATCTTTTCATTATTCTCATCAGTACTTCCCTGTACCATCTATGATTTGAAGCTCCACAATTCTCATATGTAGTCATATATCTACATCTAAAAGAGAGATAAATAGTGCTTATGATATAGAATGTTAAGAAGGCAAAAATAAAATCCTTCTTTTCAATAAAGATAAGCTATATTTCTTTTTTCCTAATGAAATAAGCTAGTTTTCTTTTTGTCCTTCTCTCTAACCAAGTAACTAATTTTTCATTTTCCCTTTCTAATGGAGAAAATAGTTACAAAATGAATGCAAAACTATTTTGGTCATTATATTTACAATTTTGATTCAAATCATAAAGTAGGTGATTTGAGGGGGAAACAAATGCATGATATTAATTTTGTTGCATAACTAAAAAATCAACTTTCTTTCATGGCCATGGGCAAAAAGTTCAAGAATGTGGTTGGTTTGTATGGAAGAAAAACTAAGGAGTTGGCACTTAACAATATATAATTTACTATAGTAACCAATGCTATTATTCCTAATGTAAGTTCATTTGCAAGGAAAAGAGATCATATCTAAAGGATATTCTTCCTTTTAATTGTATAAGGCTTAATAACATCAATATTAGATACCTTTAATGAAAGGAATATAAAGAAAGTAACTGTCATCCTATTAAGATAATATTCGTGGATCTTAGAAATGAGCTAAGATTCCCAAACCCAAATCAGTTTTCACCATGGAATAGCAAGCATAGAATCCTAAAATCAATCTAAATCGAAATCAACACATACTCTTAGAAATCAAAACAATCAACATATATTTAGGTTCAATTTGTATTATATTTTCTAAATTTTATATATTTGATGTTTCAAAATACAAAAAGTACCTTAATCAATAGAAAACAAAAAACCGCACATAGAAATCTCTCAAAAACTATATTGCTCATTTTGATAACTTCAAAATTACTAAAAATAAAAATAAAGAAAAGCTATTTTACCTCATTTCAACTATTTATATAACAAATCCATCAATTACTACCCTGATCTAAAGGAAGTAAAAAATCTAATCCCTACCATTATGATTATAATATTTAGGATAGTAATTTTAAGTGTTATTAGATAATGAACCAACTTATTCTTAGAATACTTAAGTCCACATTTTGAATGGAATTCTTTCACCATCCAAATGGTGCAACCTATCTTGCAATTTCTAGCCCCCTTTAAAATGTTAATATACTTGTCTCACTCCTCACCCTTTGCTTGGTGGTTTAAGTTAGTAACGACATCATCTAAGTGATAGTAGTTAATCATAATAGGATAATTTTTCTACCACTATATAGCAAAGATCGACCATAAGGTATGGAAATTGATCATTGATTAGATTTAACCGACCATAAGACAGAGTTGTTTAACCATTAAGGTCAATTGGGTCTTGTTTTACTTTCTACTTTTTGTCCTTAGTTTTGCTTAAGTTATGGTTAGAGCTTTATTTAAGGTCTTATGGACTATTCTACAAATTTTGTAGCTCAAAATGCTAATTCATTTCCATATTGTCTTCTAAAGTTTACACCTTTGAAGATATTAAGATTATGCTCTAAGTCTTATATTGTTACTATTTTCATTTCCAATTTATCAAAGTTAGGGTTTGCATTAAATTAAGAGCAAAGGTAGATTTTTTTTTTTCATTTAAAGCAAAATTTATTAATAGAACATAGCAAGAGTATATTTGGAATATGGCATCATCCTATATTGTCAAAAGTGAGGCTAAGGCCTCTATAATCTTTCAACACAATATTCATAGTTTTTTTATAATAGAAACAGAAGACAGAATATCTTCCTACAAAAAGCTGAAAGCTACGTCTGGCAAATTAAGGAGAACTGCATCCGTCACATTGTCTATCCTTGTCATTTTTGCAATTTAGTCTATTAATCAGTTCACCTCTTTTGTCGCAAAAAAAAAAAAATTAAAAAAATCACTATCCCTTAAGAGTCTTTAATCCTTACCCTACACAAAGATAGAACATGTGAAGTACCAGATATATCACATATTAGACCATTAAGCATGTCAATAGCTAGTTTGGAATCCATTTGGATTTTAATGCTTTTGAATCTTAATTTTTTGTAAAGCCTTAACCCTCAAAAGAAGCTCCATAGTTTGGCATTCAAAATGTTTATCTTTCCTAAGCAACATATGTAACCCGATAGTTATTATCCTTGGTCATTTCTAAGTATACCTCCTATCATAGCATATCCATTTAACTCTGATAGTGAGGTGTTAAAGTTCAATCGAATCCACCTCAATGCAGACCGAAGCTAAGAGTAAATAAGGTTAGCCTTGGGGATAGGTCTAAACTTACTGAAAGCTCGAAATGAGTGGTGGAGTTCTAAGAGACAGCAAAAAGGTAAAATAAGCACACATACGCACAACTCCAAAAGATATACCACATTAGTGAAACTTTCAAGGACTTATAACATAACTCATTATGACACATGAGATGGTCCAGTGAGGTTGTTCGCCATCTAGCCTTACTTAAGGATTAGGATAAGAGTGAAAAAAGTAAACAAGCTTAAGGAAGCAATGTTCACAAAAGGGGTATATTTATTATATTGATGATGATAAGATGATGTATAGCTACATGTATAGTGTATATTTATACTCAAAAAACTAAGGTAACTTACTTGAAAGGGAAGATACAAAAAAGGGTAGTATCTAAAAGAAGTAATGTATAATGAATAATAAAGGATACTAAGGAAAATACAACAAAAGTGAGTATTTTACACAAAGAATTCTATCACATAGTTGCTCATGTATGTGGCTCACTGTAGGTGGACGACTTTCTGGTTGAAAAAAGACAATTCTACACAATCAGCTTGATGTCAACTAGGCTAAGATACTGAGCAGGGGTAGTAAGTCAACCATACCAAGTCGATCAAATGATTCTTCCGAGGTGAATTCACCTCGAACACTTTCAGTATGGCTCAAAGTTAGGTTGGCTAAGTTGGTGGTCGGATAAACCAAGTTGATGTTCAAGTGGAGTTTGGGTAAATAATTGGTAATGTTCAAAGACTGTAGGAAAGTTTGGCTTGACTAATACATCAAGTCAACATATTGTAGCAACTCGGCCCCTTTGATAGGTTATGAGGAAAGAACTCTCCTGGCCATACTTTCCAACCCTTGAGCTTGGGCTCAGGTTAAGGGTTTGGTGGTCTGATTCGTATCATCCTTACTAGGTTGATTGAGATTTAAGATTTGGGATCAAATCTAATTGGTCCTCATCCAAGTTTTCTTTAAGTTAGTAGGGGCTGAGGTCAACAATATTAAACATGTTTGACACTCCAAAGTCTTCTGGAAGCTCAAGCTAATATGCATTATCGTTGATCTTTTGGTGTATCTTGAATGGTGCTTTAACTCAAGCAAATAGTTTGTTCTTTCCCTACTTAGGTGTAACCATATTAGGTCTTCAAGTAAAAACTGCTTGACCTCCCTTCCTTTTCTTTTCTTCTTTAGCCTTCTAACTGCTTAATTAATCTATCGTATGATACGTTGATAGATCTGCTAGATGGACTTGGCTTAGGCTCTTGCTCTTGGATCTTATAAGTCAATAGGCAGCATCAGGGAGTGATCGAAAGGTAGTAATAACTCTTATTTTAAATACATTTTACATGGTGATTTTATAGCATTTCCTTTTTTTTAAAAAAATAAATTAATACTTAATTGAGTCAAATTTTGATTTCAAGGTTTGACGTGTTCTCGGGTTGAAAACGAAGAAAATGAATCAAGTTTCACTCAATTTGGAGTTCAAATAAATGAGTTATGAAGTTTTAAAGTTATATAAATAATATAAGAAAGTGGCAATTTTTTATCAAAAAGTTACATAGTCTAGGACACAACTATATCCCTAGGCTATGTTCATGCAAGATGATTTTCTATGCTAAGACCAATAAGTTACACAACTTAAGGATATAACTATGTCCTGGGTTGTGTTTGGTGATGAAAAAAGAAATATCATAATACATTATATAAGGACTTTGTAAGGGTTTTGCACATAACTTTAGACATTAAAAAAAGAACAGACTTGAAGAGAAAAAAGAGAAAAAGGTGGAAGTAACACCTAACTTCAAGATTGAAGAGATTTTTCATCAAAAAAAGGGGCTTTACATGTTTCACTTCTTGATTTTGTTGCAATTCATTTTTAATTTTATTATGATAGTTTAAGATTTCGGTATTTAGGATTGTAGAACCTAATGTTTCATGTGATTATTAGATTTATTAATAATTTTCAATAAAGTTTCTATCTTTTTTTATTTAATTATGTGTTTTCATTGTTAATTGATATTTCTAGGGTACCAATCTATGATATTATACATAATGATTGAAAAATCACATAGGTAATGAGATCTTAACATAATTAAAGAGAATTACATGTGTACTTAGAGATAAGATACATGATTCTTCCGGAAAATTATTATTTTTATGTGGGAATTCATTATACATTAATGCGATTCTAAATTATATTACTAAGTGAAGAACTTTCAGTAAATAATTTAGGATTAAGGTTAATATGCTTGAGAAATGTGTTAACTTCAATTGTGAATCCTTTCGGTTAAGAATAATAGGATTGAATTGGATACATTTTAAGCAGTCACATGTTAAATACTAGGGAAACAATTCCTAAATACATTATTTGCCTTCTTGAAGTTGTTCTTAATTTTATCACTTCTTAAATTACTTAGTTAAGTCTGATAATTAGATTAGTTTGTTAATTTTAGTATTTTTAATTCATTCAACCCATCACAATTTTTAAATTAGATAATAGAGCTAAGGATAGTATTAGTATTGAAGGTCTTTGAAGAATCAACTTGGACTCACATCCGCTATATTGAAATTGGTAGGTGCACTTGCCTTGTACCAGGTAGCTCTAGCTTAAAACCATAGACAACTTCAAAAGGGGCATGCCCAATCATGGTGTATGCTGTCTTGTTGGAAGCAAATTCGATCACAGGTAAGCAGGCATCCTAATGGGTTAAGTTCTTCTCCATTGCAGCTTAGAGCAGTGATCCTAAGGTACAATTGACTACTTCAATTTAGCCATCAGTTTGGAGATGACAAGAGGTACTGAACAGCAGTTTGGTTCCCATCCAATGCCATAAGGTTCTCCAAAAATGGCTCAAAATTTTCAAGTTTCGGTTTGACATCACACTCCTTGGTACTTTGTACAAGTGAGCTCCTTCTTGCAAATACAAAGAAGTAATAGCCGAAGATTCATTAGTTTTAGTGTAGGGCACAACATGTGCTATCTTACTAAACCTATCTACAACAACCATGACAGAATCTTTGTCTTGGGTAGTTCGGGGTAGTCCGAGGACAATATCCATGCTCAAGTCAACCTATGGTTTGGTCAAGGCTGGCAAAAGCATTGTTTTCCCTTGCTCTACTCGAATCTTTGCCTTCTTACAAGTAGTGCATCTCTCAATCACACAATGCACGTCATACTTCATTCTAAGCTAGAAGAACCTATCATTTAACAGTTCGTATGTTCTCTATTCCCTAAAGTGTCCGAAGCGTTCTACACTATGGGCTTCTCTTACCAGTAGCTCTCTTATCGAACAAGTCGGAACATACAACTTGCTACCTCTAAACAAATAACCATCCTCCATATGATACTCATCTATCATTCTTCCCTCTCCACAATTCTTATATATAAGGCTAAAATGAGGATCATTTTGATATTTATCTTTCATGCTGGCAAAACTTAACAATTTGATCTATAACTCAGTGAGAAGAACATGTCTTTTCAATAGGGCATCAGTAACTACATTGGTCTTACCTTACTTATACTTGATAACAATCTAAGGATAAGATACTGATACTTGATGGTAATCTTGTTTATGGCTCATCTATCAACGTACATTCGCTAAGTACAGTCCTTCTTCAGCATAAGGAGCATCGACACAATGCAGGGGCTGAGACTCTCCCTTATGTAGCCCTTTTCCAAAAGTTCATTAACTTGTTATTGGAACTCAAAAGCCTACTCAAGATTCATTTGATAAGCTAGCTTGTTTAGTAAGGCATCACAGTATTGGGTATTAATTCAATAGAATATTCAATGTTTCAGAGAGGGGATAATCCCTCAAGAAATTGTTTAAGAAACAGGTCGACATATTCATTCAATAGCTCCCTGACTTCCAAGGGTAGTTCACCCTATTCCTTCAACTTTAATAATCACCTAAGTAATAAGAAGGTCGGCATGTCAACTTTAATAACCTCTCAAAGTTCAACTTTGCTTAACACCAAAGCTTTCTTTGATCTGTAAGCAAGTTTAGCTTGCAAATTACTAACTTAGCTCGGCATCATGGTGTTTAACATAATCTTCCTCCTATCTTTCTTAAGCACATATGTATTCCTTTATCCATCACGGATAACTCTTCAATCATAAAGCCAAGGTCGGCTTAGTAGGATATGTGAAGCACACGTGGGTAATATATTGCAGAGAATTTTGTCGAGATAATTCCTAATAGAAATCAACAGCAATACTTGCTGAGTGACATGAAGTAACCCTCTCTCGTTTAACCAATGCAGCTTATACAGCTTCGAATGTACTATAGTCTGCAACTTTAACTTCTTGATTAGATGGGCTGATGCTACATTGGTACAGTAACCATTATCTTCAATGAGTGCATACAACTAATCATTCACCTTATACATGATATGAAATAAGTTTTCTCTCTGCTCTTTCTCATGTGAAGGTTCTAAACTCATTATACGTCAAACAACTAGGATTAACTAATCTAAGTCCTCCACAAACATATCCTCCTAAATTAGGTCGGCATTTACATCAGCCTCATGTTTCACTTCTTTCTCCTTAGGTTCCTCATATGTCCTATCTACTTCGATCTCTAAGGTATCTCCCTTGATAATCATAGTCCTTCAATTCGAACACTAAGCAACCATTTGTCCAAACCCTTAGCACTTGAAGCACGTGATCTAGCTTATCTTCCTTTTAAATCCTTGTCCTTTCTCATATATTCAGGTCAACACATCACTATCAGGTTGGCCTTTATGTTCAATTTAAACATCTACCTTTCTGGTTAGCTCGATACTTAGCTGGGCTTGGTAACTTCCTTGACTAAGTCAGTTCGATTGACCAGGTTGGCTCATTAGGGTTTGGGTCATTATTCTATTTCTTCTCTACCTTTCTACTCATTGGGCTATCTATATAGCCTCATCCATTGTAGTAAATTACTGGAGTTCCACAATTTCTCATATATCACTCATCAAACCAATAAAGAACCTAAAGACTGTTCATGCTAATAGCTCCTCTACTTTACAGCAAATCATAAGCATTTAGAATTCTTGCACATGCTCATCAACAGTTCGGCTTCTTTGTCTTAGCTCTTGAAGCTGAGCAAAAGTATCTTGTAGATAAGTATCGACACAAACCTATTTATGAGTATTCTCTTCATCTCAAGCGAAGTATTGATTTCTCCATATCCCTCTCATCTTCTTATCACCTAAAAGTTATTCCACTGCATGCTAGTATATCTTGAGAACTCGATAGAAGCAATCCTTACTTTTTTATAGTCTTCATATTAGTAATACTCAAAAACATACCCTACCTTTTCCTCCCAATCCAAATAAACAACCACACTTTCAAACCCATTGAAGCTCGAGATCTGAAGCTTTATATTGTTGGCAACTCGGGGTACCTTAACTTGCTTTTCTTCCTCAACATCATCCATATCTCTTAAGTCAATCTTCTTCTCACTTGTTTGCCTATTCCTTCACCTCGAACCTATCGAGCTGGGTTCTAATCTTTAGTAGGTCAAGTAGCTCATGGGGTGCTATCCATGGCCTTAGTAGGTCGATAAGCTAATGTATGAACAACTCAGGTCAAGTCTGCTAAGAGATTGGCCAACTTATCAAGCCTCTCGTCCGTACTCTTAGGAGTACCTTAAGATTATCAACCATGGTGAACAACACCATTGTTGTCATCCCCAATACCTGCATTAACACTTGAGTTTATCATTTTCCTTAACAAATTCGATTTTAATCTTCAAGTTTGAGCTACAATTGACTCTATTCCTCTAAGTTTAACAACGCAACACATTCTTCACACTAATAGTCAGCTATGTCGTAATATAGTAACAATACTGACAAATAAACTGTTAACATAAAACTTGCATTGTTTTTTAACATTCAAAACAGGGCAAAATAAGGTAAACACAAAAACAACCACTTCTACTCTCTTAATCACTAGAACATTTCCATAGAACCTCTACACAACTTCGACATACTATTACTAGAAGCATTACTTCACAAATAACAAAAAAAAACTTACCCAAATGAAAGCTCCATCTTAATTATCAAGATGATGCGAACCAAAGCCAAGAGGAAACAAGACCGGCCGTGAAGATGGATCCAAACTTACCGAAAGCTCTAAATGAGTAGTAGATTTGTATAAGAAATAGCAAAAAAGTAAAATAAGTAAACTCATGGATATCTCTAGAGGATATAATGCACTAATGGAACTTCCAAAGACTCATGGCACAACTCGATATAACACATGAGATGGTCCAATGAGGTTACTCGCCACCTAACATTGCTTAAGGGTTAAGATAAGAGCGAAAAGAGTAAATAAGCTTAAGGAAGCAATGTTCACAAAAAGGGTTATATTCGGTATATTAATGATGATAAGATGATGTGCGGCTACATGTATAGTGTGTATCTATACCCAAAAAACTAAGGCAACCTTCCTGAAATAGAAAAACAAAAAAGAGTAGTATCCAAAAGAAATAATGTATAAGGAATAATAAAGGGTATGATGGAAAATATAACAAAAGTAAGTATTCTATACAAAGGATTCTATCACATGGTTGCTTAGACACGTGGTTCATTATAGGTGGATGACTTTCTAGTAGAAAAAGGATAATTCTGCATGATCAACTTGATGTCGACTAAGCCGAAGTACCAAACATGAGTGGTAAGTCAACCGTACTGAGCCAATTAGGTGATTCTTCCTAAGTGAATTCACCTTAGACGCTTTTAGTATGACTCAGATTCAAGTATGTTGAGCTAGTAATTGGATGAACCGAATTGTTTTTTAAGTAGAGTTCGAGTCAGTAGTTGGTGACATTCAAAGACTGTAGGAGGGTTTGGCTCAATCAGTGTACCATGTCAGCACATTGTAGTAGCTCGACCCCTTTGGTAGGTTGTAAGGAAAGAACTCGCTTGGCCATACTTTCCAGCCTTCAAGCTTAGGCTCGAGTCAAGGGTTTAGTGGTCTAATTCCTATTATACCCTATTCCCAGTAATGACCATTTAACGATATTATAATCTACTTGTTTCAAAGTTCTCTTCTTATAATAGTTAAGGACTTAAAATTTGCTCGCTAAGGATCTAGTGAGCACCTAAAAATTTTCTAAGCTATTGTTTGTACCTTTTAGAACAATAGGGAATTTCTCTACCTTCGAAGCTACTAAAGGAAAAACATTAGAATAGTTGCAGTGGGAACATTCAAGTGATACAATTTCTTGCGATCAAGTACAATGTTACTTTTTAGTTAACTGTAGAATGGTTAAGGCATCGTAGGCATCCTTGTATATAAATTTGTCTTTTAGCAAGGTTAGATGCAATAGGCAATGCATCTATCATAGCAAGCCACAAGAATATTTTTATTTTAAAGGAGCACATAACTTCCATATCCACTTATATCCTACATTGTCAAAAATTACTTAAGATTTCGTGATTAGTTTAACATAAAAATCCTACAGGTTAAAATAGGTGCCTTTGTCTTGTCCAAGCTGTTTATCCTAAAGCAAGGATTGAGATAACATAGTCCATGCCTTTCAAAAATTAGTTATGAAATAGGGAATCCAATTACATTTTCCTTCTAAGAAGTTAAATTATCCTATGTAGATGTAACAAATAACTACACATTATCCTTACTAATGAGGCTAAGTATAAGGCTTCTAGGGGACATACCATAGCAATTGTCATTCCAAAAGTTTGCATGTTCACCATTGCCAAGCACAATTGGACTATGCTATTGGAAACTATTAGTGCCTTTAAGAACACTCTTCTAAAGAGGCAAAGAGTTTGAGTTGACAAGTAGACATGGCCTCTAACATAATTTCGGTATTTAGCAGTACATAATTTACTCTAAAGAGTTAGGTTTTGATGAAATTTCCATGCTCTTTTCATCTCATAAATATGATTTCTTATACCTAGATTCATAAATCCTAATCCACTTAGTAACCTCAATAAGCAGATCTTCTCCTAAGATAGCTAATGAATTTTTTTGTTTGATGAAGAACATTCTAAAAAGACTTTGTGATTTTGTCAATACTCTGAATAATTGAAGTTAGCAAGGCCATGGCTTAATTGTAATAATTAGGGAGGACATTAAAGTGGATTTGATTAAAATAGATCAACCTGCCATGGATAGAAGCTTACCTTTCCAACCCATTAATTTATTGTGCATTTTCTTTATAAGCTCATCAAAATCTCTAGGTTGAGGTTGCTTTCCTTCATTAATTGGGAAGCTAAGATATTTACCCAGAACTTGTTTCAATCCTAAGACATTCTTTATTTTTCTGATCTAAAAACTAGTTGTGTTTTTAGAAAAGAAAATGGAAGATTTGTATATGTTTACTTTAAGCTTTGACCAAAATTAAAACAATTGTAAGACATTTTAACTAGTAACTGCTGATTTTTTATTGGCTTTAGCAATAAGAAGGATATCATCAGCATAAAACATATGGTATAAGCGAAGAATATACTTTCGAAGTTTAAAAGGAGTTAATTTTCCCTCATTTACATTCATTTCAATAAGTCTACTTAAAATCTTAATGTTGATAATAAATAAGGAGACATAGGGTCACCATAACAAATAGAGGTGTGAAAGTGGGCTAAACAGGCTAACTCAACCTAGCCTATTTTGGCTCGCGAGTTAAACGGGCTGACTTATAGGCTAAAGACGTAAATATGTTAAACGGGTTAACTCAAATCGGCCAACTTTGGCCTATGGGTTAAATGAGTCAAGCTCATTTGGCCCACTTTTTTAAATGAGTAAAAAAACATTAATCCAAAACCGTTTAAAAAATAGGTTGAATGAACTGACCCATAGCCTAAAGTTTACTTGTACACCTTTACTGATGAATTCCCTTAGAAGGATGAAAGGGGTCCAACATTTTACCATTTAGTAAAACTTGAGTTCTAACCATTGAGATATAATAACTAATCCATTGATGAAGGAAATCAAGGGCTCTCAAAGTCTTAAGTAGAAAATCTCATTCAATTCTATCAAAGGTTTTCTCAAGATCTAACTTAAGGATCATGAAACCTTTCTTTCTTTTTCTTTTTCTTTTTCTTTTTCTTTTTTTTCCCTCTAGCATTATCAAGGAGTTCATAAAGTAACATAATATTATCAATCGATGTTTAATTCGGTAAAAAGCTTGTTTGAGATAGATGAATCAGCTCACTAAGAAAAGGCCTTAGTCGGTTGACCAAAATTTTTGCTATTACTTAATAGGTGATATTACATAGATTAGTTGGTCTAAATTGACGAATATGATTGACCCCATAAGTTTTAGGATAAGAGGATGGTTTTGATATGAGGAGGGATTTTCTAATCTCCAAAGACTTGGTGTATCAATTGAAAACTAAGTCCTCTATTAAGTGTCAGTAAGTTTTATAAAATTTTACATTTATTCCATCCTTACCAGGACTTTTAGATGATCTTATGCTAAATATAGCCATTTCTACTTCCTTCCTTGTTAAGGGAGATACCAATTTAGCTACTTTCTTGGTTTAAACCCCCTTGAAGTGCTTTCAAGCAGCTCTTAAAAACTTGATCCTTGGTTATAGTATAGAGCATTTGGAAGTATTGTGTTACATGGTGCTGCATGGAGAAAGGGTTAGAAAGCAAATTTCCAACTAAATTATACGCTCTCCATATTTTATTTTTAGCACGCCTAGTAATAATAAGGGCATGGTAATATTTAGTATTCCTTTCCCCATTTCTTACCCACTTTTGCCTTGATTTCCACTTCCACATATATTCCTCTTGTTGGAGCATTGGGTTATATTGCAGACCTCACATTTTTTTTTTTCTAATTCCGGCTTTTCAGTCCTGGGGTTCTTAGCAATCTGCAGCTCTAAAATACTTAGTTTTTCTTTCTTTCTTTCTTTCTTTTTTTTTTTTTTAAGGTACTCTTTCCTAACATCCAGATGACCAATGTAGTTTTATTCCATTGTTGAAGGGTGAATTGAAAGTCATCTAGAGCTGCTATCAAATTATTATTATTTTTTAACCAAACGGCCTTAATTAGAGACGGAAATATCGGGTTGTGAAAGCCACATAGGCTGAAAGCAAAAAGGCCGGAGTTCTTTTTGGGTGGGCCAAAAAGGGTCCATATGAAGCAAAATGGGACAGTGATCGACTCTTTTTGCTAGATGTTTTATAATGGTTCGAGTAAAGAGTTTTTTCTAGTTGTAATTAGCCCATCTATACGGGTTTGAATCAATTGGGGGACCCTGCCTATTCGACCCACAAAGCCTAAATCACATGGCCCACAATAGGACATACATGCTGCCAAATTAAAAGGAGCACCACCCCCATTTTTTATTTGCACTCCCGATATCATTAAAAACCCCCGTTGTCTGCCAAACCCTATCCCCTATGACATTATAGTAATATCTCAGTCGGTCCCAAAGTTACCCTTAAGGATTTCTTATTAAATTTGTTTAATAAATAATTTAGCCAGATATTATAATTAAAACATACATTTGGTGCTTTGGTGCCCTTGATTTTTGGCATGGTTTCTTTTGACCTTATGAAAAAAAAAAAAAAAAAAAGAGTTCGGTGTGGAAATTAAGGTTAGGATTTAACTTTGTTTACTAAAGGTTAACTAAATAATTACACAAACTAGTTCTCTAGGGTTTTTAAATCATAATGAAAATTAGTCGAGAGCTTACTCAGAATTAGTGTGACCTCAAGGAACTCCTCTTTTCTAACGTAACAATTGATCCCACGTTATACTAATTTGTGAAAAGGGATCTTCAGTGTGATTATAATATTTAAGATGTTAATTTAAGTTTCACTAGAAAATTCTGTTAACCATCTTATTTAAAGGCCATAAATAAATCCTTTTTTACACATTGGAGTCGTCCAATTAATTTCTGCATTTTTTTTTTTATTGAGAGTTGAATTTATTTTAGTAATGGCTTTAGGCATACATATACCGATGCGCTCTATGACTTGGATTTTTTTTTCTTTTGTATCTTATTTTTATTTATTTTATTTACAATTTATATATGTTTAAAATTTGATATTTGAAAAACTATATTATATGTATCTTATCTGTTTTTATTTCATAGTTACAATGAAAATAATAGTTGGAATATCCAAAATTTGAAAATAAAAATTTATATACTTTTAAGAGAAAAAGATTTTAAAAATATATTTTATGTATTGAATATAATTATTTTAATTGGTATTTTTGTAAATATAGTTAAAGTAAGGGTAGATAAATTCAAATTTATAAGGATTTATTGGGTGCTTAATTATAGAAGGAGGGTATAAATGGAATTATATTTCCACTTTTTTAAGTATCTCATTCTTATCAAACACAAAATTCAAGTAGATAAAAAAAATACTAAAAAATAAAAATAAAAAAAAAAAGATAAATCTAATGGAGCCTTAGTACTATTAGCATCAATATATTAATTTCAAAGGCCCTTGGTCCTTGAAAATAATTACTGGGTGGTAACCGAAAGTAATAAAGGTGATGCATTTAATAAAAAAAAAAAAAAAAGACAAAACACGGGACGCATTATTATAATTTTTCTTTTTAAATTCATATTATTCACCTAAACCCCTCAGATTATATATTAGGAAAATGATAAAAAAAAATAAAAAAAAAAAAAAACAAAGAAATGAAAAATACGAAAGTCTGAACCGAAATTCTATTATGAATGATTAGGCGACATTTCTCCATACTCTCCGTACCATACCAACACATTACCTACCTCACCGCACAGTCCAATGCGTTGGTCATACATTTACTTTCATGCGTTTTCTTTTTCATGATGTAATTCGTAGTTTCTACCACAGCTCCATATATTATACTGCAAAGCTCTAATTACCAGTTATTGTTGCTACACTATTTGTTTTCTCATCCATACTTCTTTGCAACTTGCATGAAGTCACCTTCGGTCCACTTGTTATGGGGTTATATTCAAAAATGAAAGGAAGTGCATGCCAACTATTCTTTTCGATCTGTTTATTTATCCTTTGTTGTTTAATTTTAGGTGGGTCAGTTTGACTGGATATATGAAAATAAGGGAGATGACAATGAAAGGAGATGAGGGGACCATTTTTGAAAGTATTCTATATCATTAGTTGCAAATACCTCCCTTTTCACCAGGAGAAGGCCCATGCTTGGTCACCTCTAGTGTTGGTTTCTTGGTGTACTCATCCCCGTCCTCCAAACTGAGATTGCCCCATTTTTCTTTTCCCTTTGTCCCCATCTCTTCTAACTTCTTTGCTTTCATCCCATGTACCTAAACTCTAGTGTTCCCTTGAAGTACTAAACTTCCCACATTATCTTTTGAAGCTTTTTCATATGTGTTCTTAAAGAAGCCTACATGGCAACTAGCACAAACCCCAACATTCGATTATAGCCATGAGGTCCCTAGTAAGGTGTCTCCAAAGTTCAACATCCTTAAAGCTGTAACTTGGCTTGTGAATGTGGTAAAGAACTCAAAAAAGTGCTCCGGAATTCTTTGTCTTCTTCTTCAGTTGGTTGAACATGAAGGAAACTGAGATGGCCATTCCCCATCTGTTTAGATGCCCTATAAGTCTAGACTTGTTCAGTGATCCGGTGACTTTGTGCACCGGACAAACCTATGACCGGTCCAGCATAGAAAAATGGCTAGCTGCGGGCAATCTCATATGTCCTGTCACAATGCAGAAGCTCCATGATCCATCTCTTGTCCCTAACCACACACTTCGCCAGTTGATCCAACAGTGGCTTCAAATGAGTCATCACATCGTTCCTCGTTATCCAAAAAGGCCGAATCATGACCATTCCCTGGTTCCCATGAAATACATTCTCGAATCTCATGACGCGACGGCAGACAAAAAGCTTCAAGTTGTACAAGAAATTCAAGCTTTACTGGAAGAATCTTCGTCCAAAAGTGCTTTTCTCAAGCTTGGTTTTGTACCTCTATTGTTGGATATGCTTTTTGGTAAAGCGGCACCTGAATTCCCCAAGGACCATGTAAAGTTTGTCGAGCATACACTTGATTGTGCTTTGAAACTGTTGGCTTTTGGAGGGCAGGAGTCACTAATCATGCTCAAAGAGGAGACTAACTTTTCATCATTTCTGGCCCGATTTCAGCATGGCTCTAAGGTTATCAAGATCAGTATGTGTGAACTTGTTGACTTCGTATCGACGTCTTCAGAAACAAATGGTCTATGTGCTATGCTGGGACAATCCCGAGAACTCTTGCATCAGATAGTTCTACTTCTTCATCATCAGGATAGCGAGGCATGTGAAGCCGCAATTAAAGCCGTATCGGCACTGTGCTCCATGCAGGCATGTCAAACCAATTTGGTCAGGGAAGGCGTGGTGGATGGACTCGTTACCTACATTTTAGGCACCGAAAGCAAGAGACAAGAAAGGTGCTTAGCACCACTTGCTGTTTCCGTAATCAAGGAGCTCCTAGACCTCGCAGAAGCAAAAGAAGCAGTGCTTGTTCACCAAAAGGGCGTCATGGCCCTCGTCAAGATGGTGTTCAAAGTGTCGGATCACGAAGGAAGTGAGACTGCAGTTGATTCACTCATGATCATCTGTGTTGATTCACTCAAGGCGAGGGAAGAGGCAATTACAGCAGGAGTTTTAACTCAGTTACTGTTGCTTCTCCAGAGTCAGTGTAGTGGTAGGACCAAGACAAAGGCCAGAATGCTATTGAAACTGCTCAGGAGCACAAGACAGTAGTCATGTGAATTAGGTGAAAGAGAAAGAAGGATGTCTGGTGTTGGCGTTTTTTCCTTTGTCAAGGAACCCTGTTTTTTGCTATGATTACTTTAAAGTTGTCGTAGTATCTGTAAAAAAGGCAATATGTATGCTTTCCTATTTTATATCATACATCTAATCAGGTCACCAGGGAGCAATTTGTGTGGCTGAATCTTCAACTTGAATAGTGAAGCTCAAAAAAGCTTAGGAATATTTAACGATGAACAAATTTTGTTGCACAGAGGGCCGAAGTTAAGTTTATTGTCACAATATTTTCAATTTTTTTTTTTTAATATATCCATTTATATTTTTTTATATATGTTTAGTCATCTTTCATATCTCGACCACAAATCTCAAAAAAGTGCTTTTGATCTCATATATGATCGTTTTGCCTTTAATAAACAATAACAAAATAAGAATAAAATGATAGCGTCAATTATAAACAAATATACATGAATTAAAATAGAAAGGGTAATTATAAATACATCCCTTTATATTTACTTCATGAGCATTTAACCTCCCAATCTTTGAAATTGAGGTAAGGCTTCTAAATCTCTAAAAAAAAATTATTTTTAGATTCTATGTTACTATTTTTCCCTTGGATGAAATAATTATAAAATAAAAAAAAAACAGTTAAACTAAAGAAATGTATAAAATCAAATGTAAAATTATCATGTAGAAGACTAAATGCACAACTTTTTAAAGACTTGGTTTTTAAATGCTCAAATTTAAAGATGAAGAGGGTTAACATAAAGCTAACAAAAAACGAGTGTATTAAAAAAAAAAAAAAAAAGGAGTTTTCTCATTTTTTATTGAGTTTATGTAATTTGTTATTCTTAGTTTTCTTTTTCCTTTTATTATTTCATCCAATGCAAAATAATAAATTGGAACCCAAAACTATTTTCCTTTAAGATCTAGATTTTATTTTTTATTATTATTGTTATTATTTTTCCAATTTTAAGATCTAGAGTTTAAACGCTCAGACCAAAGTACAAAAAACAGAACATCTCAGACCTAATTTAAAAAAAAAAAAGGGAGATATATTTATAGTTTTCCTTTGTTTTAACCTAACTTATTTTTTATAAGATTCTCTTTAAATGAAATCTTGAAAAAATTGTAAACAACGGCTGACAATCTCAGCTGCAGAACGACAATTCTTAAATAGTTAAAAAAGATTGAAAAGACAAGAAACAGTCCCAAAGCGGCCTTATAAAATTTCACTGCATTTAGTTGGTTGGGGGGCCCAGAGTTCGTGTCCAAAAGGAATGAACCATAAAGATTCTAATAGTAAGAATGGCCAAAAAGTATCCGAATCTAATCAAATGACAAAGCAACTAACAATAGATTTGATCATTCCAGGATTGATTCACTTAGCTGTTATTGTTGCATTTGAAATGATTTTTTTCTTTTTTTTTTTCTTTGAGATAGTTAATAATATTCTTGCACTAAAATTGATGGACCCCCCTGACTGACAATGAAACTTCATTTCCATCACTCGACAAACCCATTGTTTGCTCAACAGATGGTTTCCTTAAATTATTGAGCAAAATGCAACCTTAAATTGTGGTGCCTTTGGTTTCATTTGTCCAATCCATTTTTTTTTTCTTTTTTTTCAAGTATTTCTTATTACTGTTTAGCCTCTACATATATTGATACTAATTCAAGCAAAGAGTTATTTAGAAAAACTTGTTTAGAATGATAACATTATATCACAATCCCAGTGTACTAGAGTTTGAGCTAAAATAACAAATATATTGATAATATGACATATTTTTCAAGTTTCCAATTAAAATACTTATCCGTTAATGGAATTACAAGCCATATCAAAAAAAGAGATCAAATGAATGGAATCATATTTTATCATGAAGATAGTGGAATTCGATTTTCATGTGTGAGTCCTTACCTTAAAGAATGCACTTGAATGCAGGAATACTGCTATTAACTATAAGTTTTACAAACAAATTGAAGAAGGTAAAACTATGCGATAAGATAGAAAGAAACCAATCTCAATTCTTCATGGACTGACATAGGGTTGCAGTTACTTTACTAAGTAAGTGTATCGATCAGATATCCTAAAGCAATACAATTATTGGGAGAGAGAAAAGAGAAACAAGGATCAGCACACTCTATAGGTCAGTCAAGCCAGAATACAAGCCATGCTCCCCGCACGACACCAAGATTTTTTCAGCAATGGGAATAGATTTCTAGTAGACCAACATGGTAGAAATATACTCCCTCAAATGGGAGTACCCATGAAAACTAGATGGTTAAGTTAATGAGGATGGGCCATTATTTATCAAAAGACTATTGTTTGAATCATGCCTCTAAAATAATAACTATATTAATGGCTAATTTATAAGTGCCTTCAAAAACGCTTTATGATCTTTGAGACATGCTTTTACTTATGGTAATAACCGAAACCGAAACCATCCAAACTTTTATTGGAAAAAGAAAATTGAGGATTCACATATTATTATAAATAATAGTCCATGAATAGAGGCCATATAGAAAAAGCTCATAGGAAATAATCAGCAGTTCTTTATTTTCGGCCAACAAAGAGACCGGATAGTTGAAAGAAGCTCCACCTAATGTCCAAGTGGAAGAGTAACTGTGGCTCCACAGCCATTGCATGAAACATGACAAAGGCCCCCCTCCTAAAAGCTAGTCAGAGAAAGCCAAACCAATTATAGATCCAGAGGACGTCGATGGATTATCACACTGGAAGCCTAAACACAATAATTAATGACTTGTTTGAAATCTACGTAGGACTCAGGACAGATTCAACATAAGATTCTACCAAACCTAATTGGGCACCGCCTCTCCCAACATCAAGTGTAACCTTTTCTAGGAAATTTGGGTTTGAAAAAGTACTAGAGAAACAAGGGATAGAGAACGAAGAAAATAAGAAATTTTAAAATAACTTTAAAACAATAGTGTTGTCAAATACGGATTTGACTAATCCAATCCTTTCACAAACTGGTTTGAATTATCTATTTAACCTTTATTGATATTTCCAGTTTAACCTAATTAACCCAATCAATCTAATTCAATGCAATTAACCCAATCAATCTAATTCAATGCTTATAAGAATTCATCGGAACTTTTTAAATATATATTTTCTAAAGAGTATATCAATTTGCTTAAAAAAATAAATGTAGATTAAATAAAAACAAAAATAAACTATAAAAAATCCTTAATTTTCAAGTCTCAAGAATATAAGTAACTTTTATTACTTTATAAATAAATATAAATTTTGTTAACCTCAATTTAATTTAGTTCAACCCCGATTGATCTTCTTAACTCTTAATTCTTTTTTACTTTGGGGTCTACATTTCGATCCGAGTTTAACAATATTGCTTGAAAAACATGTATGATTATCCTTATAAAGTTAATCACCCTCTATACATTGTTTGCTAAAGGGTATATGACTAATCTCTCATAAGATACACGAGTTTATCAAGTCAGTAGTTTAATCCAGTTTAATCTGATTAACCTTTTCAATCCTTAAGCCCTTTTCACTTTTCAGTTCAATATTTCAATTTGGGTTTAACAAACTTGCTTAAGAGACATATATGATTACCCTTTAAAGTTAATCATCCCCTACACTTTGTTTGCTAAAGGGTACATCTCCTAAGCTCTCCTAAGATACTGGACTTTTATCAGGTCGGCGGTCCAATAAAACTCAACAACATTGGGAGTTCGCCTACAATTTTCAGAACAATCATCGTTAATTTGTGGGATTCCTTATATTTATGGATACAAGGCATAACCATATAGGCATATATATTGTGTCTTTTTCTTTTAGATCTATAACCCATGGTTTTGACTATGACGAACTAATAGGTGAAAGACCTTTTAGACTGGCGTTTGGATTAAAAAAAAAATTTAATAAATAAATATATAAAGATGAGAAGGAATTAGAGGGGAAAAAATCACTCTTTCCTTATTTGAAAAACCATGGAGAGAAAATGAGGAATTTTTATAAGCCACGTTTTCTAAGTTCACACCCAGCATCATACCTTGATTATTCTTGCTTATTTTAAACATTATTTTTTTGCTTCTCATGCAGATAAACCTGATGTGCAACATCTGCATCTCTTCACCATGAGACTTCCTTTGATTTGAATGAACAAGGAACAAACGCACATGCAAGAGAAGGCTATTTGTTTGAGCAGTGAGCCCTAGTACTTGACCTCTGGCAAACTTGAAAAGAGAGAGAAAAGAATAAACTGGATTCACATCAAGCAACACTCACAAAAATTATTCTCTCTACATATGGAAGGAACATAGAAGAAACTCTGTTTCTATTAAATAACCTAAATATTTTCCACTAAAAAGACATTTCCAAATCTTAAGCATTTTTGGTATTTTAACGAACTTTATATATATATATATATATATATATATATACACACACGCATTTCAATCTCCCCCCATAATCCTTCCCTTATGTTTCTTTTTTTTATCCAAATAAGTATTTTTCCTTCTACTCTTTTTCCGCTAATTATTTCCTCACAGTTTCTTTCATTAATCCAAACATAGTGTTAATGTATACAGACATATACAAAAAGACAAAAAAATTAGCAAATATGCAAACTATTTCAAGGAGTCACGTCGTCCTAGGCACTCCACATGTTATGCCTAATGTTCATAATAATATTGTTCACATACTAGGCATTTCCAGACAAACTCGATGAGAAGTTCAAAAAAGATTCTCTTTAATCCTCTTTACCACAAGACATGGAAAATCTGATCGTCACATGACAGGACTAAACAAACAGGAATCCATATTTAAAACAGGTCTTACCTAAATATTTTTATTTTTAATCCATAATATAATCCGTTTATTATTAAGTTAAATCATTGTGCAATATATTTTAATAATCTTTCTCAACATATTTTAAAAGTAGTTGATATGTAAAAAAAGACCATAAACCCGCTAGGGCTTAAATAATATAGATAAATAATAAAATAAAATATACAAACATAAATGAATTATAAAAAAAATTAAAATATATTTAAAAAAATGAAAGATTGTAAGGGGAAAAAATCTGACTATCCTAAGGTCGGGTAGCCTAAACGGCCACATAATGCCAATCGAATCTCAACTCATTAAAAAAAAATAAAAAAAGTGAATCACGATCAACCGCCAACCAACCCCTAGCCCTAGGGCAAACCAACTTTATCTAAATTTGCAAACTTTTTTCCTTTTTAATTTTCTAAATTTTTTTATTTTTTGTTAAATAACTTAATTAATACATATAATCATATTATTAATTAAATTATTATTCAACCAATGAGAGACCACCATGTGGCAAACAGTAAATTTGATGACATTAGGAAAAAAATTCCAATTTTGCAAGGTTTGCTAATTATTGAGAACTCAAATAGACTTTTCCTTATTTTATCTAAGAGTGAAATAGTAAAATAAAAACAAAAAGAACACACTTTTCAAAGATTTTAGGTTTAAGCCTCAATTTCAATCAAAAGACTAAACAAACGTAAAGACATTTACCCATAAAAACAACAAGACCTCCAATTTGCAAATACAATGCATACGCCAAGCCATATGTAATAACACATGATCATTTTCAACACACATTCATTGGCAAGATATGTCACAAGAAGGTAGGAAAGCATTGAAAAGGGTCAATATACTTGAAAATGCATGACAAAAGCTTCAAAAACTGTACAATCTTCCATACAATCGAAAAGGACATGCCCTTCAGTCCATGGCCCATCATGTGGCTTTGTCAGATGTCAGAAAAAGGACTTCCAGTCGTATAATGGACAAATAAATGAAAAATGTGGGCAACTCAGAAGTGGGATGGGATGGTCACATATACCCGAGGTAAAAGCAAGGCCAACATAATCCCTCAAATACATGTCAAAATTGGCTCAGGAAATAAGATATAAAACAGACTAAGATAAATGCTTCAAGACCCATGAGTAAAAATATGTCATGTTCATCAGCAGGGAGTAAGGCAATAAGGCACCAGCGTCGCACGAGCACTATAAATGTAAACATGTTTATATTCCTCTTTTTTTACTTTTGAGTAAGTGAATATTTATACAAATTTACATATTTATGAAATATGGGTTATAAAAAAAAAGCATCCCTATTCATGCTAATAAGATATATTACAGATGAACCAAATACCTATGAGAGTGTGATAAAAAGCTGCAAAGAACTAACCAAACTTGGAGGCCAATGCTTTGTCTCTTTTACATATGATAAATCTGTATAGTGTGGATCTAGTATGGTTGCAATTGTGAACTGATTTTCTGCAAGTAGTGGGGCATGCTTGT
This sequence comes from Lumnitzera racemosa, assembly GCA_024138005.1. Lineage (NCBI taxonomy): Eukaryota > Viridiplantae > Streptophyta > Magnoliopsida > Myrtales > Combretaceae > Lumnitzera > Lumnitzera racemosa. Next base: position 26,322,464 of record JAMXBC010000008.1, read on the forward strand.
CAACGTACAAGGCTGCTGCAAGAGCTGCATGCACCTCTGTAGTACAAATCAAAGTCATCAATACATAGCAAACAGCACTGATATTTACATTCGAACACAAACAACAAAAATTAGCAACCTGGATATCCCCTTAGAGATAGGGAAACATCTTCCATCTCTGCTATCGCTTCTTCTCTATCACCAACCTCATAAAGTGCCAAGGCTCTGCCTACTCTAGCATACTCTGATAATGCAAAATCTTTGTAGCTCTCTACCACCTTAAATCAGAAAAATCACTGTCGGTATATAGAAACAAGTAAATAACTTTCCAGCTGATCAAGCAAAATCTGCAGTACCATGAAGCTTTCGACTGAGACAAGAATGGAGGAAATCAATGAAAGAGGTGACCAGGGAAGAAGCATCCCAATTGCTTATCTTACGTGCTAATTTTTCAAAGCAGCCCTCATCACATTTAACATATTGCTTGGAATTATAAATACAAAAATTGGTAGAAAGTTTTCAGAGATGGATTATCAAGGTAATTTCACCAGAAATATAGTAATAACTAGGCTTAGAAAAACAAGATGAACCTATTGCTATGGTTACTGGCTTGAGTACTCCATGCTTCAAAAAGGGAAAGCCATTAAAGTTGTACTGCAGTGCATTCTCAAATGATGTCAAATCCTGTCTGCAAGTCTTCACATACAATAGTAAGTAGAAAATTATTAATCTCTCTTGGTTTGGCCTCATATGTCCAAATTGCTCAACTCTAGCCTGGAATGTCAGAAAGATAACTAATTCACTAAAATTTTAATTAAAGAAAGGCTACAAGATTTTCAATGAAATCCAGTCTAAATCCCAAACCAATTCAAGGTTGAAAATAATGCCTAAATGTTTTGAATTGGTGCAACATTAGCCCCAAGGGTTTAGCCTAGTGGATAAATCCCAAGAATTCTCATAACCATTTCATGAGTTCTAGTTTAAAATCCCATCAAGGACACTTCTTAAGGCTACCTACATAATACAAGCTATACCTAAACCACCACAAGGGTGATTCATCTGTCTTAAAATAGCTGATCAAATCATGGTCATATGCTCCTTCATTGACAAAAACAAAGACGCAACATCAAACCATCCATTAAGTTTTCCATTAGCTGGCTACATCATGCCTCCCCAACTTCGTTGACAAAACCAACCTTACTACATTTTTTAACTTTAAAAAAAAAAGGAAGGAAAGAAAAAAAAAAAAGAAAAAAATAAACCTGTCTTGGAAAGAGAAGACAAGAGAACTATTACTGTAAAAGAACCATTCTAGAAGATACCATGTTTACAAAACTGCAGTAAGCACCCGATGCAACAATAGACATCAAAATCAACCTCCATCCATTTCTCATTGGTAGATTCCCAACTCAATTAGGCAAAGAACACAGAAAAATTAACCAAGTTCACAGCAATCTATACTGAGAATGACACTGTCAAGGAACACCTAGGTACTCTCGAGTAAAAAAATGCTGATAAAGGAATCAGATCCCAACTGGGGCTAAAAGAGTTTTTATATGAGTGATTGCTGTAAATTATGGCCCTTCCAGGAGGTGCCCTCACAATTCACTCTAAATTAGAAAATGTCGGCATATCATCCCTCTGTAACTACAATGACAAACAAATTTTTGCAACCATAAATTCTAAGAAAGAGCATTCAAACCACACCAAGAGAAAAGATCGAACCACTACACCATTATTCTGCCCGTTCATATGACCCCCCACTGCAACTTCACTATTTAAGTAATGATTTCTTACAATTGACACCCTATTCTAATGCACAATCATTCTACCATCTGCACCTGCTCCTCCACTCTCAATCCCTTGTCCTAGCCTAATGCATCCTCATTGTATTCCAAGCTTCACAAAAATGGACCTATATGAATTCCAATAAAAATTGCATCCACCTCTGATACATGTCAATTTCTAATTGATCCGTAATAATTAATTTAATATAATAAAATCTATAATAATAATTATAATAATAATTATAATAATAATAATTACTCTTAGAGCTTGGCACAACCCACCTAGGATTTTAGATGGCCACCCACAACACCTGAAAAAACAAAAAAGAGAAGAAAAATGCACTACAAGTATGGCTCATAATTGGCACAGCCTAATTACAAACCAACAGATTTCTAACCTAATTTCTTCTTTTTCCTACTTCTTGATGGTGGTGGGTGACCACCACCCACATATTTGTGGCCTTAGCCAATCACCCTCCTGCCTTGACATGCCAACCACACCAAGAGAAAAGGTCAATATTCGTATCCTTTTCCACTCGGGAAAAGTATCAAATTAGTCAGTCGGTGAAGACCTTTGAGCGCCTAAACTTAGTTCGGATTCCCTCAGCTGTACAAATGGATTATATAGCCCCCAAATAAATCAAATAACTTCCTAAGCTCACCAAAATTCACAATTATTAACAAAATTCAATAGCATGCATAACTCTATTTAGTAATGCCCGATAAAAGAATCATAGACCAATTACTCCACATAGAACACAACTTGATACAGTTTATGAAAGCTGTCAAATTAAATTCAGAAACTTATTTGCATCATCCCAAATTTGAGGGTTGCAAAGTTAAAAACCTAATTGCGGACCAAATTCGCCTTGATCAAAAGTTTAAACCTCCAATTGCATAGTATTTCCTCGAGAACAATGATACTAAAATACATGAAAGGTCGGTATGTAATACATATTAAACAGTTCACCATAAGTCAAATATTAAAAAAAGAATTATACAGAGCAGGCTAATAAATACATATTTATGCTACACATACAAAACAACTCGCAACATGTAAAACCCAAAATGGAACTCCACAATTCACCGACAAGAAGTGATTCCAAGGCTATTGAATTGGAGAATGAACCTGCCTGAGTGAAGTATAGAAGAGCATTTTCAAAATCTCCTTGAGCCTGCAATTCTCTTCCTTTCTCGAGCAGCTCCACGGCTTCAGCTACTCTCCGAGGCGTGGCAGCGCTTCGGCCTCTTTCTTGTGGCGTGCTGATATCGAAAGCCTCCAAGGCGTGGGACGAGGAGGTGAGGGATTTGAAGATAGGGAAATTGTGTGGCGGGAAGAGAAGGAAAAGCGGGAAAGAGAGAGAGAAGAGAAATGCGCGACGATTGAGAATTGGGGTCTTCTGTGGAGTTACGGTTTTAGGAGGGGGAGAGTTAGGGTTTGGGGGGGATGATGAAGGAAAGAAAAGATGGGAGTTGACGGCAATGGTTGTCCATGCTCCTCCCCTCATCTCTCTTAACCCTCTCTGCTTTGGTGGCAGAATTTGGACTTGTGGCCTTTTCTATCCCATAATTATTTTTTTTTTTTTTTTACTCACGTCCGTTTTATTTCCAGTTGCAACTTCCAAACCGTTTTATCCTATACGGACTCCAAAATTTTATATTAAAGAAAAGAAATATTATTAGTTCTTTTTGTTTGATTATGAATAAAAAAAAAAATTATTCATAATGAAATATGTATATAAAATTTATCTATACTAAAAGAGCACTACCACTAATATTATTACATTATATTACTATTACACCGTTGTAACCTCAATATAATAATACCAATGTAATTACTATAGTTAACAATTATTATATTATTAATAATTTTACTACAATACAACATCATCATTATTGTCTCACACTACTACCAATTATTAATTGGGGTTTTAGTTCCCAACTCATTAGGTTCAGATGTGATCTAAAGCCTTCATATTCTGACCTATCGCTTTGAATCCCCTCCCTAGCTCATCAACTTATTTATATGGAAGCATTCTTGTAGCTTAGAGAAGACAAGCATAGATCATGTGAAGATAGGTTAGAAGAGTCTTAGATATGTCTAGAGAATCTTAGGCAAGTTAGAGTGGATCGACAGGTTGAGGACAACTATCATCAGTAAGCTAACCAAAAACTCTTAACCAATAGATGTTTGAATTCATACATGGGCACAAGCGATTGGGAAGTTACTACATAGATAGCTACATGTTACCCCCACAAACCTAAGAATAAGGAAGTAGTCTAGTGCATAATTTTTCCTTGTGATAAATGTGTCAATTATGGTTATCAAGACAATAACAAGTCACCACCTATAAATATAGCCAAAAAACCAATATGCTTCTTCTAAGCTCTTAGTTACCCTCATATATTCTTTACTCTCTCTTTACTTGTATACTTTCTTGTATACAAACTTACTTAGCCATCAAAATGGCTTCACTAGAGTTGCCTTGACTCAATACCTCTATAACCTAATTTTACTTTCATTCTTGCAAGCTTTTACACAATCCATCAATCAAATTATAGACTCCTAAATTTGATTATTAACAATTTGGCACCGTCTATTCTACTACCCATGATGGTGACCATAAAGAAGACTAAAGATGATAATAATATCAGGGGGAGTAATATCCTATGCAAGACTCAAGCTGAACAATAGACACAACGACGAGGTGCTTCATCTAGGGTTGAGTAAACCCTTAACCTAATAACAACCCCAACAAACTAAATCTGTGCACATTGCACAATTGGAATCATTATGTGCATGGTTGGTAAAAGAGTTGAAGGAAGTTAAGGCATACAATGCGAAGTTGAGAAGGAACCCCCGTAAACATGATGGTACATCTTTGATGACACCATCCTTAGCAGAGGCAAGCGATGATGTTCAATTTTTCTCAAAGGATGGGAATCGCCGTCGTATGCATAGAAAAGCCCATATGGGTGGTAATGGTAATCAGCAAGCAGTTGTTAGTAGTCCTGCTAAATGAGTCCCCTCAGCTACATCAAGAGATAGGTTAAAGGATCCTCAACAAATGACATTACAAGCTCCTCATGATTGCATCCCTGCTCTACAAGAAGGAAGAATCAAGCATATAGTTGGTCAAATCCCATAGAAAGCTATTGTACATATGAGTCTATAGGATTTGGAAGAATATATAAATAAGTTGACTTCAAAGGGAAGTTCAAAGAAAGAAGTTGATTAGAAGGGCAAGTGATTGAAGCCTTTTGTGCACGAAATTATGGAAGAAGTTCTTCCTCAAGTTACCCCAATTTGACACTAATGATGGGAAGAAAGATCTGAATGATCATCTTAACACTTTCCAAACCCTTAAGGAGTTGTACAGGCTTTCAAATGGAATAAGGCACAATATTGACAAGTGCATCCACTTAAATAACACACTCAAAGATGCCATTTAAAGAGGTTAGTTGAGGAAATTTATTACAAATAAAGAGGAGAGAATAGAATGACCTATTCAAAGAAGGAGGTTTAATTATCACCAATCTCGGGTTAAGGAAAGGAGGGGAGGATAATGGTAGTTAGGCAATTCTGGGTAATAATGAAGCTAATAACTAAGCTCATAGAGGAGTAATTAATGTCATTTTTAGAAGGCCACAATGAGAGAGCAAGTTGGGCACCTTAAGCTTAGCTCTTACTCTGGGAGATCAAATACTTAATGCTCAAGGTAAAAAACATAGAGTCAATGATAGGAATTGACTCTTTGAACTAGTTACACACAGCCAAGCTAAAGGATTATAAGGACTCACACGAAGAATACTAGCTTACAACCCCATTCAGTACAAAGGTTCCTATTACGACCCCCATATTGTAAATTATTATCGATTGAGTACCAAGCTCTTATCATGATCTAGACAACGCTTAAGCTAATGTTTCAAGTACTAGACTGAGTTGAGTTATCAAGACACCAACCTGGAGAAGATTAGAGCACCCTTCAATACCTGAGCTCTAACCTCAACTAAACCAAGTCAACTTTGACTACTAACCTTCTTCTAACCTCATCCAAGCAGGATATTGCAGTTAAAATACAGCCTCAGAGTTCATTACAACTGAACTAACCACATCACAATCTTCCAATCGCTTCTTGACACTTATCTTCTAATACAACATTCTAGAAGAATTCTTTACTTTTTTATACAGAATAATCTTTGTCCTTTTTACCCTTTTTAGCATATCTTATGTATTCCATTTGCAAATTACCCTTCTGTCATTTCATGTATGTATTGTAATCCTAATGAAGTGAGTATATAAACTTTCATTTGCTTATACATAGATATCATCACTCTTTATTATTGAATATGCATATTATTCTTTAAGAGCACTTATCTGTGTCTTTTCTCTTATCTTTCAACTTTTATCTAGCTTCTTTAGCAAAAATTAATGGCAAGCAACCCTAATACTACATTCATGCGTCATATTGAGTGTTAAGATTAAGTCAAGTAAGATTTGTTGGTGTGCTATATCCAATTGATAGTCATTCAGATTTGCTAAACCCTTTTTATTTACCTATTTTCACTTGTTGTGGTGTGGCCTCTATGTAGACAACACTAGAGAAGCATTAGCTTCATTAGTACAAGAGCATAGTTCTGTAAGAGGGTATGTAAAGTTGCAATGAAGTTTTATTCAAGTTTTTTGTTAGTAGCTATTGTGTTTCTTTCATAGCTGTTCTAGTTTATTCAAGTGAAGTGAATTTTGAAGTTATGAACTATATAGTAAGGTTTGTAGATTGGTAAGTATTATTCCTATTTTTACTTTTTTATCCTCCATTTTTCATTACGAAAACAAAGCAAGTTCATTTCTATTATACTCGAGTGAGTGTTGGTATTGAAGTTGTTAGAGTATGCTAGTAAGATTCTAGGTAGTAAGTATAAGTGATTGTTGTTTACTGTGTTGTCAACTTATTGGAGAAAGTATTACACTATGTCAGATTCGAGTGATCAAGGTGTTAGCGGTGACCTGAGTAATGGTGCTCGTGTTAGTCAAGGTCAAAGTGGAAGTAATACCCCTAAGTTAATCAATGATAAACTTAACCAACTCACCAATCTTGTTAAGAGTCTGGTTACTGCAATACAAGTCAATAAGCAGTAACCATAGGGTGTACCTTATCATAATCTACCTAAGAATGTTCTTGAGAGATGATATAGCTAAGGCAGTCAAGCAAATCGCCTCGCTCAACTCCATCAAGTTGGAGGAGTTATAAACAAAGCTACTAGACGAAACCTGAGTTAGAAGAGATTAAGGAGGATATTGAGGATAGGTCGATCCCAAGGACATATGAGAAAGGACAAACCTTTGGGTGAAAGACTAGTGAGGTAAAGTGCTTCAAATATTTGGGTTTTAGACAGATGGCTACCAATTATCCGAACCGATGTGCTATGGTGCTCCGAGGAGATGTAATAGATAACACCAATAAGAGCAAGCTAGAAGAGGAGTAGAATGTTGGAAGATTAAAAGCCAAGGAGGAAAAGGAGACCTATGCCTATGCTGATGAGGGAGAAGTAATGACACTAGTATTGAGAAGAGTATTAAGCTCCTTGTTGAACTCTAAGGAAGACCAATGGAAAAATTTGTTCTACACCAAATGTACCATTAGAGGACAGTTGTGCAATATCATTGTGGATGGAGGGAGTTATACCAACATTGTTGCACAATCCTTTGTGCAGAGGTTAGGACCGCCAACCTCTAAGCACCCCCAACCTTACAAGCTATGTTCGTTTTCATGATAAGGGTGCTCTATACATTACTAAATAAGTATCCATGCCTTTTAATTGTAGAAATGTGTATAGGGATGAAGTGGTGTATAATGTCATCCCCATGGGAGCTTCACATCTGTTACTTAGAAGATAATGGTTATTTGATTAACGTGTTACTCACAGCAAATATAAGAACGCTTATGTCTTTGTTAAGAATGAGAAGAAGATCGTGTTGCAACTCATGACCCTAACCCAAGTAAATGAGACTTATAACCAGCTCATTCGAGCTAGTAAGAAGAAAGCTTTAGTGATGAGCCAAAGAGAACTCTAAGCTGCTTAAAAGGCCAATGAGCTTATGTTTTTATTGATCAAAAGATTGTTAAAGATGAGAAATCTGGAAGATGCCCCTGATGAGATCCGAAGATTGATTGATGAATTTTCCAACCTATTCCCTAAAGAGTTACCTAAGGGACTACCCATAGTTTGAGGCATAGAATACTATATTAATCTATAATAAAGTGTAGCCTTGCCAAACCGACTTACCCATAAAATGAATCCTAAGCAAGCTACCAAATAAAAAAGGCAAGTGGATGAGCTAATAGAGCGAGGTTATATAAGGGAGAGCATGAGTCCTTATGCTATACCAGTTTTGTTCGTCCTAAAGAAAGGTAGCTTGTAGCGTTTGTGTATCGACAGTCGAGCTATCGACTATATTACAATCAAGTACATATACCCAATAACAAAGCTCGATAACATGTTAGATGAACTTCATGATGCCAATATATTCTCAAAGATTGATTTGTAAAGTGGCTACCACCAAATTCACATGAGACCGATGATGAATGAAAGACTACTTTTCAAGAAGAGGCATAGTCTCTATGAGTGGTTGGTTATGTCATTCGAGCTTACAAATGTGCCGAGCATGTTTATGCTATTTATAAACCAAGTTATGTGTCCTCTGATAAAAAAATGTATAGTCGTATATTTTGACGACATACTAGTATAAAATACTGACCTAAACAACCATGTTCAACACCTCTAAACTATTTTTGACATTTATAAATTGAGAAGTTTTATGGAAGCCTAAAGAAGTGTATGTTCTATCAAAGTGAAGTTGTTTTTCTTAGGTATATAGTATCAGCGGAAGGAACCCAAGTAGATGAGGAGAAGGTTCGAGCTGTCTTGGAATGACTGATAACAAAGAATATCACTAAAGTGAGAAGTTTTTATGGCTTTGCTTCTTTTTATAGGTGATTCATTAAGAACTTTAACACAATTATAGCGCACTTAATTGAGCTAACCAAAAAGAGTAAAGGATTTCGATGGAATGACCAAGTTAAGCAAAGCTTTAAGGAGATCAAAGAGAAGCTCACTACTTATCCTGTCCCTACCAAACTTTAACAAGCCATTTGGATTGGAATGCAATGCATCAAGCATTGGCATTGGTGCAATCTTGATGTAAGAATGTCGACCAGTTGCTTACCCTAATGAGAAGCTCATTCATGTCATACTAAACTATTCCGTATACAAGAAAGAGTTGTTCTCTTTTCTAATCTCTTACTATTTGGCACCGTTATTTGTTACTTAAAGAGTTTGTGATATATACAAACATGAGTCCTTGAATCATCTTGGGAATCAGAACAAAGTTTCAAAAAGGTAAGTAAAGTGGCTAGAATTTATGGAAGGTTTTTTTTTATGTGAACCAACACAAGAAGGGTAGTACTAATGTTGTTGCAAATGCCTTGTCACATTGGCAAACCTTACTAACCACCTTATAGATGATTACTCCATTTTTCACTTATTATCAAACAGTATGCTCACGACTATCATTTTGGTCCTATTCTTAAGCAGTGCAAAGAAGGAGTTGTTGTTAGAGAACATTATCTTAAGGATGGCTATCTGTTCAAAGAAAGAAGACTGTACATACCCAGTTGTTCCATACATGAGCTATTAGTAAGGGAAGTTCATAATGTTTGATTATCCAGGACCAAAATAGCTAACTTATTGAAAGAAAACTTTTACTAGCCAAGGATGCCATAAGGTAGTCGATAATTGCAAAGTGTACAAGAAGGTTAAGGGAAAGAGAGAACTACATGGAGAGTATATGCCCTTACGTATACCGACTACACCTTAAGCCTACCTCAGCATGGACTTTGTCCTAAGGTTACCTCAAACATCTAAAGGAAAGGATTTAATCTTTGTTGTAGTGGACTACTTTAGCAAAATGGCATGCTTCATTCCATGTCATCAAACTAACAATTATATATTGTTGATTTATTTTTGTAGGAAGTTATCCAACTACACAAACTACCAAAGACCATTTGATGGGAATCTAAAAATATATAGAGAACACAAACCACGAGTCAATATTTGCATTCGAGTAAGATAAGGAATAGGAAGTGGAAGGGGGTTTTGCGGTGGATGTATATGGATATCGCATACCAAGATACAAACACAATCAAGGAGTTGAGCTCAAAATAGGATTCGATACAACTCGTGAACACTAAAAATCACTCGAGTTTCAAATAAGGGGTTAGATGCGACTCATTAACTTTCTCAAATGAAGGATTCACCACAATCTTAAGGGCAAGATTGATAAGAACACTTAAACCTTAAAGAATGTCATATAATTGAAATAAGGAAAATATTTACTAGGTAAATAGAACTGTACATTTAATAGAGTGGTCGACATGCAGTCATTTGAGCTGTTTATGGGATTATACCTAAGTAGGGATCAATTGGCAATCGGGTGTCCAAGCTAGGGTGGAATGTCTAGAGGTCTTATTGTGCTTAGTCAAGAGCTCCTAATGAGGTCGGCCTACGATTGCTAAACTTGTAGATTGCTTAGCGCTAGCTTTCTTATGTTGTACTGAGCTGTTTTTTGCCCTTAAGACCTTGGCTATTTAGCTACTTATTATCTTGGCAAACGATAACCTTACTACCGAATGGTTCCTTTTCCTCCTTTTATCCTTCAGTTATCAATTTGGCCTCGACAAGAGCAGGTTGGTCTCGGGTTAGGATAAGTCGGCTTTAACATCTAGCAAGTCTACATTAGCTTCTAATAAGTTGACCTTCTTATTTTGACATTGAGAGGCAATATGTCCATGACCCAAACATTTGAAGCACTTGACTTCTTGGTGTTGGGCACTTTCTATTCTTAGCCTAATCAAGTCGGCTATGTTATCCTTTCTCCATTCTTTTCTTGGCCCTTTCCTTCTCTTTATACCTCTTAAGCTCAGGGTTACCTTATTGAGGTTGAATGGTCGGTCTCCAATGCCTTCTCCTCCTCTGTCTCTCCACTCTTAATGCTAAATTGATTAGCTCATCCAATGAGTTAAACAGTTGCAATTCGACTACATCAATAATGTCATCTTGAAGCCCACTCAAAAACTTAGCAATGGTATGGTCCTGTGGCTCAGCAATCTCACATCTAGTCATCAAGGCCTTAAACTCTTGCAAATATTCTTCAACAGTATTTCGACCTTGTCTTAGGTGCTAAAATGCATAGAGCATCTCTTGCTTGAAGTAAGTCAGCACAAAGCGTTGATTCATTAGACATTTCATGAGTCTCTAAGTCTTAATTATCTCTTTTCCTTTGACATCTTACTTGGTGACTAATTTCTCCCACCAAAGACTTGCATATTCAACAAAGGATAATGAAGCCAGCTTAACCTTATCTAATCATTACATTCATAGCACTCAAACAACTTCTCAACTTAGGGAACCCAGTCAAGGAACTCTTCAGGTTAGCTACCACCACTAAAGGTTGGCAGTCTAAGCTTGATGTTGTCAAGTCCTCAGCTTTATGCTCGGGGTCCATCCCTTGCATTCTGAGCTACTCGATTCACCTCGAATCGACCACTTCTATTAGATCTTTACTTGGCCATATTTCTTCTCAGCCTCACCTCTCTTCTTTGGGCTCATTGATTTGCCTTGAAGTCAACACTCTTTCCATTGCTTCTTCTCGGCATAGGTTGGTTTTCTCCTCTTTTTGGCTCAGCAACTCTAATTGGCTATCACTCATCATTATCTAGCTCATTGGAACCACTTCTTTTAGAAGGTGTTCGTTCCCTTATTTTACCTCAACTAATACATCCATACCTTCTAACTAACCTAGCAACTCCTGAATAGAGTTAGTGAGATTTTGAATCTAATATTCCAAGCTGTCAACACATCGCCTCAAACTTTCGCCAGGACTATCTCCACTATTATTAACATTATCTTCTGACATTATGATCCGTACAATAGATTCTAAAGAGAAAATTTAACAAACACGTAACACACTCAACTGTACTCGACTTGGAACCACCACTAAAACAATTCTACAAATATTACTACAACTAATAGTAACCTAGAAATTAGTGCTACTCGATTTTTGCAGCTACCCACAACTGATAAACATTTTTACAACTAGAGATAACTATTGAAATTACTGCTGCTCGACCTTATAGCTTAGTACAAGTAGTAAAATACTATGACTACTAAGAACATGAACAATGCACTACACTACAGAACGATGATTAATAGAAATGTCCAAACCACGAATCAAAATTTAAAGAACACTAATACGTGTGTCTCCTCAAAGCTCTATTACCAGCGAAGCTGATGGGAATCCACAAACACGTAGGGAACATGAACCATGAGTGGGTATTTGACGTTTGGGTAGGATAAGGAATAAGAAGTGGAAGGGAGTTTTGATGATAGATGTATATAGATATCATACACCAAGACACAAATACAATCAGGGGATTAAGCTCAAAATAAGGTTCGATACTACTCATGAACACTAAATGTCACTCAAGTTTCAAATGAGGGGTTAGATGCGACTCACTAACTCACTCAAATGAAAGATTCACCACAATCTTAAGGGCAACATTGATAAGAACAAGAGAGATTAAAGAGTAAAGCACAATCAATAATCCAAAATGGAAGCTCTAAGAGCTCAAGAATGTCCTTACTTAAAAGGAATGTTCAAGTGTAATCACCGTCTATGTATTCTTTTCTCTATCTATTGGCTAATTATAAAAGTTGTTATTTATAGTAAATTCTAAAACCCTAGTAGCAAAATTGTAAATAATATACAAGGCCCTTAAACCCTAAAGAATGGTCAATAATTGAAATAAAGAAAATATTTATAAGGTAAACAAAACCGCGCATTTAATAGAGTGGTCAACATGCAGTCATTCAAGTTATTTATGGGATTAGACCTAAGTAGGGGTAGGTTGGTAGTTGAGTATTCGAGCTGGGGTAAGATATTTGGAGGTCTTATTATGCTTAGGCGAGCTCCTAATGAGGTTAGGCTACAATTGCTGAACTTGTGGATTGCTTGGCGCTAGCTTTCCCGTGTTTTATTGAGCTATTCTTTACCCTTAAGGCCTATACTATTTAGCTACCTACCGTCTCGGCAGACGATAACCCCGATGCCAAACGGTTCCTTTTCCTCCTTTCATCCTTCATTTATTAGTTTGGCCTCATTAAAAGTAAGTTGGTTTCGGGTTAGGATAATTTGGCTTTAGCATCGAGCAAGTCTGCATTGGCTTCTAATAGGCTAACCTCGGCCTGAAGATTATCGTAGACTATTTCATATCACTATTGTCTCAAATCAGGACATAAAATTCTTGAGCTACTTTTAGAAGACATTTTTGAGAAGACCTGGAACTAAACTTATATTTAGCTTTAATAGCCACCCTCAAAATGATGGCCAGATTGAAGTGGTGAATAGGATGTTAGCAATTTACTTTAAGTAGTCGTAGGAAAGAATTTAAAGGATTGGGATTCATGTTTACTAGTTGTAGAGTTCGCGTACTACCAAACTATGTACCATACCACTGGGAAGACTCCTTTCGAGATCGTTTATAACCTTAATTCTACCATTCCCTTAGATCTGATCGGTATCCCTACAACTACTTAAGAGAGTCGATTTGGAGTTACTTAAGCTTAAAAGTTACAAGAACTACATCAACCTATAGCTAGGAAGATCACCAAATTCAATTAGAGACAACAATTCAAACCAAGTGATTTAATATGGATTTACCTTAGTCGAGAATGATTTCCACACCTAAGACAGAGTAAGCTATCTCCATGAGCTGAGGGTCCATTCAAGGTCTTGAAGAAGATTAACCACAACTGCAATGCCTACCAGATTGAATTACTTGAGAACTATAGTGTTTCCTCTACCTTTCATATATCTAACCTAAATCCTCACCGACCTAAAGAAGACCCAACTGATGCAAGGACAAAGCAAGAGCTAGAGACCTCTTCAGATTTGAGGACAAATATTTCCAACCTTCAAGCATATGATAGGATTGACTCCTTAAACCAATCACACACAACTGAGTTAGAGGACTACAAAGACTCACACAGAAAATACTAGCTCGCAATCCCATTTAGGATGAAGATTCCTATTCTGACCTCCATTTTTTACATTACTACCGACTTGAGTACCAAGCTCTTACCATGATCTAAACAGCATCCGAGTTGACCAATTTTAGGCACTAGACCTAGCTAAGCCATGGAGACACCCGACATAGAGAGGACTAGAGTACCCTTCAATACTCAAACTCTTACCTTAACCAAACTAGGTTAACTCTATCTACTAACCTTTTTCTAACCTCATTTGAGTAGGATATTATGATTGATATGCAGCCTTAAAGTTCATTAAAGCTCAGCCAACCGCATCACAATGTTCCAATCACTTCTTAACAAGTGTTTTCTAGCATAACATTCTAAAAAGATTCTTTACATTTTCACACAAAATAATCTTTGTCCTTTTTACCCTTTTTAGCATCTCTTATATTTTCCATTTATAAATTACTCTTCTGTCTTTTCATGTATGTATCATAACCCTAGTAGAGTGAGTATATAAACCCTTAATTACTTGTACGCAGACATTATTACTCTTTATTATTGAATACAAACATTATCCTTTGAGAGCACTTAGTTGTGCCTTCTCTCTTATCTCTCAACTCTTATCTAGCTCATTTAGCAAGAGTTAGTGGTGACCGACCCTAATACTACATCCGTATGTCATATCGATTGCTAGGAGTAAGTCGAATGGGATCAGTTAGTGTGTCATATCCAGTTGATGGCCATTCGGATTTACTAAACCTTTTTATTTACTTAATTCCGCTCGTTATGGTGCGACCTCCGTGTACGACCTCAGAGATGCATCAGCCAATGACATGGTTACTTTTTTTGACAAGGATATGTGCGGGATACAATTTCCTCACAATGACATCTTGGTTATTAGCATCAAGGTAGCTGACTTTGATGTTAACGAGGTTATGGTAAGTACTAGAAGCTTCGCAAATATAATTTTCAATCATACCTTTGATCAAATGATACTGAAGTTGAAAGATTATTAGGTGCAACCTTAGTTTTACAATCTATATGGTTTAATAACTAGTCAATAAAGGTTTAACGAGTAATTATGTTATCCTTACAAATCAGCGACGTTGAGAATATTGCCCAGAAAGAAGTGGTATTTGTCATCATAGACTGCCCATCACCATATAATGGAATCATGGGATGACCATCTATAAATATCTTTAAGATGGTCGTATCCATTATACGTTCAAAGGCAAAGTTACAGACCTTAACTAGATTGGACCCTATTATGGTAACCAACAATTAGTGAGGTCTTTATACTTGAAAGCACTAAAGAAGGATCAAATCTACCATATTCAGCATAGCTCTGATCATCATCGAATGTTAGATGAGAATTGGGCGAGGAAACTTTGACTCTCCAGTTAGGTGAAGACCCTAAGCAAACCATAAAGAGTAGTGTAAGTATGGCTCCCAACTTGAGGGATCACATTGTAAGTTGTCTTCAAGCTAATAGAGATGTGTTCATATGGTCTCCATCTAACATGTCAACTATCTTAGAGGATGTCATAACTCATAAACTCAACATTGATTCAAGTGCTACGATGATTCAACAACAGAAAAGACATTTCACTCTAGAAAGGCAAGCTATAATAGAGGAGGAAGTTCAAAAGTTACTCTAAGCAGATTTTATTAAAGAGGAGACATACTTGACCTGGCTTGCCAATTGCGTACTAGTTAAGAAAGCAAATGGAAGTAGCGAATGTGTATTGATTTTACCACTTAACAAAGCTTACCTAAAGGACTATTTTCCTTTACTTCAAATAGATCAACTAATTGATTCCATGTCTAAACATGCAATAGTAAGTTTCATGGACGCTTTTCCTAGTTATAACCAAATCAAAATGCACCCATCCAACCAATTACATACTTCATTTGTCATGAATTTTCGAAAATACTATTATAAGGTAATGCCTTTCAACTTAAATAATGCAGACGCAACATATCAAAGGTTAGTGATGTGTCTTGGAGCTAAGTTATCATAAGGACTTATAACGGGGGAAGTAGAATGAGTCCTTCAAATTATCTAAGAAAACATGAAATGGATTAGTTAGAAATTCTAGTAGCTTCATGAAGTTGTTCATCGAATATGACACACAGATGAACACTACATGACTTAGCTTCTACTTGATATTACACATAGGTAAAGAACTAAGGTCCATTCACTAATTTTGAGTTACTAACAAAGTTAAATAAGAGTGTAAGATATGTACTCGAAGAGGGTTTCTTGCAAGAATACATGGGAATATTCATTAGTAGTAAAAAAGATAAGATGATTTTGCTTACAATGATAAGTGACTATTTATAGTAAGTCCTTAGGACAACAAGACAATGATAGAAACTACAAAAAAGAAGGGTAATGCGAAAATAAAGATTCCTAATACAAACCAAAAGGGGTAAATATGACAAAGGGAAAAAAGATAATATAGTACAGATGTAAAAAAAAAAGTTATAATAGATAACACCTTGTTATTACATCCGTATATAGGGTAGTGAAGTATTGGAGCCGAGCTATTCAGATGGGAGAATAGGTTTGTAGAAAATTGCTTAGAGGTCAGGTTCAGGGACCTTGGCATTAGGTAGGTTAGCCATGTTGGAAGGAATTGTAAGCTTAGCGTTTATATTAGTAACAGAGTAAGGGAAGGTGCGTTTGAGCTAGGCTCATAAAGAGTTCAACAGTAGGCCTTCTTGATAATAGAGCTTGTCCTAGCTGAGTTGAGAAGACTAGATTCTTTTTATAAGACCTGATAGACCCTTAAGCTTAGGTAAGAGGTCTTAAGGTCAATGGTTCATTAGCTCCTTAGGGTTGTTGAAGATTTACTCTCAAATCTTGGTTAGCTTTTCCATTTAGTACATAGGGCATCAAATTGGAAACATTAAAGGTCAACGATACTCCGTATCCTTCTAGTAGTTTTAGCTCATAAGCATTGTTATTAATTTGTCATAAAACCTTGAAAGGACCATCTAACCTAAGGGATAGCTTATTTGTTCTCTTCCTTATAAACTGTTCTTTATTGAGGTAAACCCAAATAAGGTCTCTTAGGTTGTGGACAATGCTTCTTCTACCTCTGTTTCCTCACTTTCGCTATTAAGCAATTGTTCTAATAGCTATTCATAGACCTTTTTATGCAATCTCTAAAATTCCTCAACACATTGTAGGCCAAACTAACTTTCTTCTCTAAAAGGGGTTATTAATCATGCCCAAGGGCAAGCTCGAGGTGATTTTATAGATGACCTCGAAGGTTGACTTTCCTATTAAGTTGTGGGTAGAGTGGTTGTAGGTAAATTCGATGATAGACAGACATAAATCCCAGTCATCTAGATTATTCCCAATAGTTGCTTATAGTAAACTACCAATGCTCCTATTTACCACTTTTGTCTAACCATCGGTTTTAGGGTGACAGGAGGTATTGAACATTAAGTTAGTGCTAAGCTTCTTCCACAAAGTCCTCTAAAAGAAGCTTATAAACTTTAGATCCTGATAAAAAAACAATGCTTCTAGGGACTCCATAAAGCTACATAATGTCCTACAAAAAAAGGTTAACAACATATAAAGCATCATCAATCTTATAACAGGGGATGAAGAAGCTCATTTTGCTAAACCGATCGACTACCATGACGATAGAATCATGTTTCTGCGCTATCGAGGGTAGTTTGAGCATGAAGTCTATGCTCTAGTCAGTCCAAGGTCGATCAGGCACAAGTAGAGGTATATACTCCCCATAGGCTTCCTTCCTTCCTTTAGCTCACTTGCACACCTTACACTGTTCTAAGACTTTATGTATATTCTTTGTTACACCCTGAAACGGCAAAGTTGTAACAGTCCTACCGTGCAAACCATTCTAGGATAAAAGCTGATTTTACAACTGCTATCTTAAACTTGATCTATACAAGTCGTTCACAACTAACCCACTTTGAAATAAATGGTTTATAAATTAAATAAGTTATTTACCTAAGAAAGTATGGAAGTATATGCATACACTAAGATTCAAGTATTACAAATAATGTTTACAAGGTTTTATTATCTTATACTTCCTAAGTAATACATTATTTAAAAATGAAAAATTCTAAATAAAAGCTAAGACCTTAAAGATATATCTGTTCTTCAGATGTATTTTCTCACTCTCGAAGATCTAACAGTTGCTAGCTTTAGGGTAAATGTAAGCTGCTTCCTAGCTAATACTTGCAACAACGTTTATAGGGATGTAAGCAACCATAACTTAATAAGTTGGAATAGAGACTTAAAACCATACAACAAACACAAATAGAGTTATCGACCAATTATTAGGTACAATGCATATTCAAGCAAATGCCATCACATGACATTGTTCGACCCGTCGTAAGATTAGAAAAATTTTGCCTACTTTAATCTGGATTGAGGAGTTTTTGTTAATGTAATAGCTCACGACCAAACCCAAGCTTATATAATGGAAACACCGCTCCTCCCGCAACTACCTTCAAACCATTACCTCCACCCTTGTTTCAACCTCCTCACTTGTCATTTAATTTGACTAAGGATAAAGAAGGGACCATTTGTGCTATTCAGCGTTATCCCTTTTAAAGGGGTCGATATTTAACTAAAGAACCCTAGGTTTCCCTAAATGGGTTGCTATGCAGGTTTGGTTTATGTTTACAAGCCATATATTTGATTAGGTTCAATTTAGGGTAATCAATTATTTCATATAAATCATACACTATAAGCCAAAGTAGTAAACCAAATCACATCATCAACTCAGAAACAAACACATGCATACAGTCAACTATTTAACAAGCACAATCAAGTACAATTTTAAGTCTCTGAGTACTGCAAATTAGTACTCTAAAATGCAGCAACATATTAATCCTAACTTACTTAGAATCCTTAGGTCGCTTACTTAACTCATCGCAGGTCGACTTGTCTCCACATCTCCTATAATATAGATGCTATTTTAGTATTTATATCCTTATATTATATATCAACTTTAGATTAAGATTTAATTAAGATTTCCATTTATATATTATTATATATTATTGATTCATTCTAGGTTAGTTTAGGATTTGATTTTCGAATATGGTTTCAATTTAGATTCTAAATCAGTTTTAACTACGAGTATTATATGTAAATCCTAAAAATACGATTCAAGCCAAAATGTGAAATTAATTACATTAAGCTCGAGTATTCTAAGTATTACTTTTGGGTCCTTAATTAGTATTCCAGTCTACTCAGTACATCCTAATACTTATTTATGTACCAAATTTACTCCCGATGTGAGAAAATCTTATATTTTTCATATAATTACCCTAATTTAAGTTTCATACTAGATTTTATATGTATTCCTATTATTATTATAATATCAATTTAAACCTAATATTTTCTTACTCATTAATTTCTTATATTTATATATTATACATTATCACCTAATATGTACATAATATACACATCTAATATTTCTATTACTTCAAATATCATCTCCCAACATCAATTAACATCTTAAAATATCTAAATTCATCCTAAATCAAATTATACACCTAATTATCCTAAATTACAAAATTAACCTAAATTGACCATTTTTACTTATTACATATATACTACATAATACCCTAATAATTACATCTAACACCCTAAATAATACAAATATCATACTTCATTAGATTTTAACATTTTAAAACATACAATTATACACTAAATCAGTAATTACCCATTTAATTACTTAAGTAGCCCCAAGCTACCAATTTTATGCCTCATTTTAAGACCTAAAAATTATATAAAAATTTTGAAAATTCATTTTTGAAAAAGAACTTCATGGAACTATTCTATATAACCTAAGTAGTCTACGCAAAAATTTTCAATCTAAAACTACACTCTTAAGCCTATTTATTTCTAATCCGAAATACGTTTAGTTTTGCATAATTTTTTAAGAATAGTATATTTTTAGATATAATTAAATCAACATGATATTTTTTCCCTAAATCTAAATACTTAAAAACATCATAATACCAAATTTTATAATTTTCTAAGTATGTTTAGTATTTTTAGTAAAATAAGAAAATTCAAAAGGAAGATTTGACTTACTAGAGTTTGTAGCTTTAGCTACCAATAGTGGCCTTAGGTGTGTCAACTAGTCCAGGCGCTACCACCACCGTATGGTGGTGGTCATCCACTCCCAAGTTGCCTTCAAGTTTAAGATCTCCTTATATGCCTTAATTGCACTTTTTTTTTATAATTTTTGTAAATAACCTTAACCCTTGATATTTTGGTTCTCTTTAATTATTCTACTCTCCCAATTAACAAAATAAGCTTTTGAAAAATTTTGAGGTATTTATAAGGCTAGTTTGATTTATTTTCTTCCAATTTTCACTTGAAATTTGTCCTTTATCCTCTTCTAATTTCCTTTTTGTTTATCTTAATTTAATTAGTTGCTTTTATTTACTTGATTTTAAGCTGCCAAGCCTCAATTCTAGAAAATTCCATATTTTTCTTGATTTTTAATTAATTATTCTTGTATTTTCTTTAATTAATTAACATTATTTTGACATATTTCAAGTATTTTAAGTAATTTCGCATATTCTTACCTATATATAAATACATATATGGTATAAATAAATACTCCTAAATATTATTTAAGTTATTTTATAATTTTTAGTATGCTTATAATTTATTTCAATCGATTCGTTAGTTATCAAAATTTGTTCTAAGCTTTCCCAATAAATAATGGACAATTTTCATAAAATTCATTATTATATTAATTAATCATTTTATTACTTATTTTCCTAAATTCAAACATACGAGATCACTTTTACTAATAATCCTACTTTCATTGTATAATATGGGCTAGATCGGATAATTTTTCTCGATCGCCCTAAATTCTACGAACGAAACCCCGAGTAGTTGATTACAGGGCTTATATCCTTTACCATCCTTGGCCAATAAAAATGCTTCTTTAGTAGTTTAAGTACTCTCTTTTGCCTAAAGTGGCCAACTAAGCTTCTTACATGGGCTTCCTAAACTAGTAATTCTCAAGCCAAGCTATTAGGTACATACACATGTCTTCACTTCATTAGAAATACTTAGTTTAGATAGAACCCATCCACAATACCTCCATACATGCACTTGACTACTATGGGTCAAAAGTAGGGATCTTGCTCATACTGATTGGGAAAGGTACCAAATCTTAGTGCTTAAGCTTATAGAGTCATGATAAGCACATGTCTATGTGATAAAGCATCAGCTATATTGATAGAATTCCCTTTCTTGTACTTGATTACATAGCAGAAAGTTTCCAATAATTCTACCCATTTGGCATGGCGTCGGGAGAGCTTCGGTTGACTTCACAAGTGTTTAAGAGACTTATGATCCATGTAGATAATGAATTCCTACGATAGCAAATAACGTTGCCAATTCTAAAGAGCTCAAATAAGGGCATAGAACTCCTTATCATATATTGAATAGGTTAAAGTAGCTTCACTAAGTTTCTCGTTAAAGTAAGCTATAGGTCAGTGTTCTTGCATGAGAACAGCATTAATACAAACTCCAGATGCATCACACACCAATTCAAAGACCTTGTCAAAATCTAGTAATGCAAGTACAAGGGCAGAAGTTAACTTAGACTTTATCTCTTCAAAACTCTTCTAAGCTTTCTCTGAACCACTTAAAGCCAGAGTTCTTCTTCTCCAGCTTAGTTAATGGGGCAGCTATAGAATTGAAGTTTCAAATGAACCTTCGATAGAATGAGGTTAAGTGATGAAAACTTCTCACATTAGTAACATTAGTAGGTTCATCAAGTATAGCTTGGATCTTCTTATCATCAACTCGGATACTTCTATTAGATACAACATATTCGAGGAACACAACGTCACTTTGACAAAATACACATTTCTTTAAGTTGCCAAACAAGTGTTTAGCTTAAAGAATTTCAAATATAGCTTTTAAGTGCTCAACATGAGATGAGAGATTATTACTATATACCAAGATGTTATCAAAATAAACCACAATGCACTTATCAATCAATGATCTCAAGATATAATTCGTAAATCACATAAAAGTGCTAGGGGCATTAGTTAGTCCAAAAGGCATTACCAACCACTCAAAAAGACCGTCCTTTGTTTTGAAAGTTATCTTCTACTTATCTTCTAGTCTCATTCAAACTTGGTGTAACAAGATTAGGTATGTACTCGCCACTAACCTCGAGCTACTAATAAGATTAGATAAGAGTGTAAGATATGCACTCGGAGAGGGTTTCTCACAAGAATACAGGGGAATATTCATTAGCAGTAAAAAAAAAAAAAAGGTGATTTCAGCTATAATGATAGAAATTACAAAAAAGAAGGGTAATGTGGAAATAAAGATTCCTAATACAAACTAAAAGGGGTAAATGTGACAAAGGATAAAAAGAGAATATAGTACAAACGTTAGAAAAGTTATGACATATAACATGTTATTATTGCATTTGTAGTGGGGCAAAAGTATTGGAGCTAAGCTATTTAGATGAGGGAATAGGTCGACAGAAAGGGGCTTGAAGGTTAAGGTTAGGGACCTTGAGCACTAGGCAAGTTAATCGTGTTGGAAGGAATTGTGAGCTCGGCATCTATGCTGGTAGCTAAGCAAAGGAGGGGTGCATCCAAGTTAGGCTCATAAAGAGCAACAACAAGTCTTCCTAATATTGGAGCTTGTCCTAATTGAACTAAGAAGATTGGATTCTTCTTATAAGACCTTCCAAGCCCTTGAGACGAGCTCAGGTGAGAGGTTTTAAGATCAGCAATCCATCAACTAGTGACCAAGATATTTAAACCTCATATTCATAGGAATATTGAAGTTTATGCAAATGATATGATAATCAAAAGTAAGCTTCAGACGACTACCTTATTGACATTAAATAGAGATTTGATATTCTGAGATGTCACAACATGAAGCTAAATTGCCAAAATTGTATGTTCAAGGCTTCATCCGAGAAGTATTTAGGGTTCATGCCATGTAACATGGAATAAAAGCTGATCCTAAGAAAATCCAAGCTCTGTTGGATATGGAATCCCCAAAAATAATAAAGGAGGTATAGAGGTTGATAGGCTAAGTCATTCCCTTGAATTGATTTGTACCAACAACTGCTAAAAGGTGCTTAAAGTTTCTTCAAGAGTTGAGAAATTCTTTTTAGTTTAGATGGATTGAACAGTATAAAGAGGCTTTATAGGAGTTGAAGTGGTTTCTCACCACATCACCAATTCTCTCTAAGCTTATTACTAGAGAGATTGTGTACTGATATTTATCTATCTCAAATCGAGGGTTTTCGTCTATATTAATAAGAGCAAAAGGGAAGATACATCAACCAATATATCATGTAAGTCATGTTTTACAAGGCTTAGAGCTTTGTTGTATGACTCACTTTAACTTACACTTGAAAATTAACAACAACGAAATGGTTTTATAAAATCAAATTAAAGTAAGTAAAAAGGAACAAGTATACCAAGTCGTACGAGCAATATAGTCAACGAATTATGGTTGTATTCCATAAGGAATGCTATGCTAGATCTCAATCATAATAGAATCATTTAAAGCTAAGCGACTAAATAAAAAGATTCAATTTTTATTATTTGGAAACCAAAATAAGCTATTCTAATTAATTGGGATTTTCAACACCTAAATTGAATTCTATTGAGAACCAATTGATCATAATATTAATTGTTATCAAGTATACTATTAGTCTATGTTATGTTTGCATATGCTAAACAATTTGTTCTTTAACCCCTTATCAAATTAAAGCTGTACACCTAATCCATATGATCTATTCACAAAACATGACTAAAAATGATCTTCCCAAACACAATCCTAGCCTAACATGTAATCTAAAATATTTCAAAGTATATGTTCAATGAAATCAAAATCAACTACTTAACTACAAACACATAGACTAATAACATAAACCACTACCTAAATACTCCAACACAAATCAATTCATGATATTAGTAAAGCTCAACAAAAACAAGTTTAAACAATATCCATAACATAGAATGAATAAAAGAAACAGAAAAACCTTTTCTTAGAGAGCTTGTATTCGAATCCATGTACAAATGACATTGTACACTTGCTCCAAGGTTGGAGTCCTAAAAAAAAGCTAAGAAAAAAAAAACTATTGTGTTTATGAAAAAAAAAAAGCCCTAGAATCTACTATTAAGCTGCTTAAGTTTTTGTGTTATAAAAGGTGAAGTATGATATATTCCCTTTTATTTGCTTGCCCCCTCCCATACACATACCCCATCGCCGCGCCCATCCCACCCCCCAATTTTATTCTCCTACATGTAATGTGTACGAGAAAATTAGGCCCTCCAAATATAAGCCACAATCTAATTATGGTTATAGGATAATCCCCTCTTACGTAGCTAAAAGAAACTTCAACTTTCATAACCTTCTACTCCTTCACATGTGTCTAAAGTAAGAAAAGGGAGATGATTGTCCCTTGCTCTAGGCCTTAAAAGCGGAAAATAAGAATTGAAGTTTGAAGGATCCTTACCATAAATGAGACGCGAACTTGAATGTTTACTTCTATCATGCAAATTTGATAACATAAAATTAGCATACATATTCTATAGTGATTTTTATGCAATTTTGTATATTAATTTAGCTAATTTCATAGTGATTTAGAGCATAATCTGTTTAATTTTCATTTTCATGGACTTTAGACACATTTGGTGAACTTTTAAAGACTTATATCAAGTTTTGGAGTTTATTTAGATCAAAGTGTTGATTGAGGAATCAAAATAGAAGGATTTTATGTGACAAACATAGCCTAATGAAGAATATGGTTGAAGATCACGGCTGTGGTCTACGGTTATGTACCCCTCACAATCAATTTCCATTGAATTTTGAAGATTTTAGACAAGTGCATGTACACATCCAAACTCCATGCCCATGTACCTTACAAGTGGACATGCAATGATTCACGAATCTTCTATTTTTGTTAAGTTTTCTTTGTAAATCTAGGCCCACTTTTTATAAATAGATGCCTAGGCTTGTGTCTTCGGCGAGAGGCCCTTTCAAGCAAGAGTTGATAGGGTAAAAAATTACAAGGGGTTTCTCTATTCTTTTCTTTTATTTTGTTGTTATGTCTTCACTTTAAATTTCTTAGTAAATTATTATTAAATCTTACATTTTAGGATGACTTTTTATTAATAATGAAATTCAGTCTATGATGTTTGCATATTATGATCTAATTGTATTGTATTTGTTGTTGTCTTTAATTCTATATGTTGGTGATTGAATTATTTCAGGAGAGTATTGTAGAGTTCACGGAAATAAGCAACATGACTGCCTGATAATATTAAATAAAACTAGTTGACTAAAACATTTATAAGTTTGATTTTCCAAATTAAGGCAACCTAAAGGGTTTTAAAAGTATTATGCAATCTTGTGACACTCTGTTTAGAAGTGATTCCAGTAAAGAGGATTTTAGGATTAGGAATTGGTCGAGAGATACGAGTTTGGTTGGTTCATAATAGAAATCTCTACAATCTAATTTGCAATTGAGATTAAATAAGTTACTCAGAATATAGTAGTAAATAACACTAAATATTTACTAAGAAATGTGTTTTCTTTTTTAATTTAGTTTAATTATTGTTCTTATTTCTATTCTTGATTTTGTTTATTCCTATTTAAATTTATATTTTTGTTATTTCAATTATTTCGTTTGTAATCTTTACTTGACCATCTTTAATTACTTAAATATATCTTTTATTGTAAAAGTTAGGTAATTGGAACAATTTAAGGATATAATTGCTAATTAATTAGATATTACTCTCACATATAGTTCATCGTAGGATCAACACTCAAGATTCAATCTGAATTTATATTATAACTTGACTAAGTGTACTTTCCTATGCTATAAGCCCGAATCAAAATTCAAAATAAGCCCCCTTATGTGTAAACTTATTAGAGTTGTTGCCTTAAAATATAGCAAATGGTCCAGCTACTGTCGTTTATTCTCATAAATCTATCACAATTAGAACTTCTATTAGGGTAGCAAATGGTCCAGTTGTGCGGGCTGCTACCGTTCTCAATTATGTAAGCTAGTTACTACTATCATGCGTTAGGAGTTGGTTCACATCATGCTATTTGCTTCTATTACATGAGGCACTTGGTTCAATTGTTTAGAGCTTGAACAACTCATGTCTTGCTTTTGTTATGGATGGATCAACATCAACTTGGTTCTTATCCTGTTTTGCTTAATTGTGACTACTACTAATATTTCCAAATAAGATGATATTAAGTTTTTCTTGCTAAAGTTAGCATATGTTCATCACATGCTGCTGTAGGTTGTCATGTTGAATGAATTGGAGCTCTTAACATGGCCAAATGGAGCTCAATACGTGCAGTTTGAAGCACCATTTCTACAATTTGGAGCTCCATATAGGCGCTCAACTTTACCAAGTTACTCAGTTGAAAGAAAGAAGGTAGCTTGGTTCATCTTTTCGCTAAGGGCTTCAGTGATGTAGAATAACGAAAGGAAAAATTAGGGAAGCACAGAAATCAATGAAAAATTAATCTAAACAAAATTTACTATGAAAGAAAATAAAACCTTAAAAGATATATCAAGTAGCCTCATACCACTAGATTAAAATAATAGCCTCTTACCACCAATGAATTGTATGGCCTTATGCTACATGATAAGAAAAAGGATGGCCTCATACCATCAGTGAAAAAAAAAAGGCATCATACTAATTCAAAAAAAAAATTTATTCAATATCTAATCACTCTTTCTAATTGATTATAAGTTTTGCCTATTTATAAGCATAATATGACCTAATATTTTAAGAAACTAAATCTTTAATAAATCTAAAACTAAAAGCTTTCATATCTTGAATAAGAGATATCTATCTAACTAAATCCTAAAATAAAAGATATTAATAATATCATATCTACTTTTTCTTGATCCGCATCATTGAGCTATTACATGGAGTTGCTTTCGACATGGTTCAGCAAATTAGAAGCTCAGCATTTGCTCCACTACTATCATTTTGTAACTATCACATAGAGGGGTTGCTTACGTGCTGATCAAATGCTGCTTTTTGGAAAAGAGCTCTCTATTGGTCTTTAAATTCACCGATCCTTATTGATCTCAATCTTAAATTTCGACTCTTAAACTTGGAGCACACACAATGTTGTTTAAGACAATAGGAGCTAATGCTTGCATGGTTCATAGCTAAGATTCTTCTATTATGATATGCTCTCTCTCATGTCCTATCTCTATCCATCAAATGAAATTATGCTATGGTTATGATTATCTTTGTCTACCTAATTTATTGCTATTTGATTTCTTTAAAAATAAATGGAGTGGTTACTCTTGCGATCATGTTGCTATAAAAAATGAAGCTTAAGAATCTGCAATGGTAGTGTTTACATGCTTCTTTGTATGCTTCTATTAATTAGTAAGTTGTTTGCTATTGAAATGCTCAGATCTAATGATGCTAAACTCTCTTGAAGTGGCTGATTAGATTGGTTTGATTCTTTAACTTTGTTTGATCTGAAATGAAGTAAAAAACATGTCAGTCCATTTATGTTTTTGAAACCATAAAGTTAGCCTATATTATAAACATCCATCAACACATTGAAGCCCAATGTAAGCCCTAAAACCAAGCCAAGTAACTGTAGGGTTGAATTTAGAACCCAAGGTTTAGGGCGATCGGTTAAAGGATCCGATCAAACCCAAATTATAAACTATTGAGAGGAATATTAGTAAAACTAATCCCGTAAACTTGAATTTAAGAAAATAAATAATAAAACAGGAGACTATAAAATTTTTAAATTTTAAGCATAATAGGTATTAATTACCGAAAATGCGAAAAGTGTAATGAAATAACTAATAAATTACTAGAGATAGATTATATGTATACAAAAAATTTTAGAATGACCAAAATAATAATTAGGAATATTCACGTGTACACCACATGTATTTACGTGTAGATAAAAATACGCGTAATTACCTAAATTGGCCAAAAACTAAGCAAATAATTAAAGAAAATTATAAAATAATTATAAAAAATAAAAAAAAAATCAGAGGATGATAAGCTAAAGCAAGATCAAGTCGTGGCAGCTTCAAATCAGAAAAAGAAAAATTAACCAATCAAATTTGGACAACCTAAAAGCCAAAAACTTAGAGAAATAGGAAAAATCTTGTCAAATTAATGCACATTAATTGCTACAATTGTCTATAAATAGGGGAAAAAAATTCCAGAAGTCATTTGGTCAGTTTAGGATCTGAGAAAAATCGAAACACTGAAAAAATTGAGAGAAAATCCAAAAAAAAAAGAAAACTGTGCAGATTGGGCACGTGAGCTAAACCCACCACTCACCACCACCTAGGATCGAACCACCACCACCACCCTATACTAGAACCACCACCTGGACCGGCCGACAACCTTGGACCGGGCTTGGACGGCCAGAAAGCTTTGGACCGGTTAGTCTCTTCAATGACTCGATTTTGAATAATTTTGTAAAATTAGTTATTTTGTCCAGAAAATTATGAAACTTATTATTATGAGGTTTTATTGTATGTAGATTAAGGGAAAAATAGTGATTTAGTTTAATTAAATCCGTAATTATAGGGTCCCTAACAAATTGCTCAAAACCGAGCATAACTAAACCGGAAAATAAATATGTTTAGAGATGTAGTTTGGAGTTCAAAATTTTTCTGTAGGATGCTCATATGATGTAGAACAGTGCTATGAAGCCATTTTTTTAAAATTAATTTTCGAAATTTTTAAGTTAATTTTTAGCCTTATAATGATGGGAAAATTGGGTGATTTAGGGTTAATTAGGTGATTAGGATGTTAATTACTGATTAGGATATTAATTATATGTTTAAGGATGTTAATCTCTGAAGTGGAACCCTAATCCTAGCCTTTAGGTATTAAGTATGGTTAATTAGGGAAATTAGGTAAGTAATATAAGAAATTAGTAATATATAATAATGTAAATTAATAAATCTAAAAAAATAGAGTTATTTAGATAATAATATAATAGAAATCTGAAAAATAATAAATCTGAAAATAACAATTAATCTTAAGAAAAAGTCTCAAAATGTAAGATTTTTACACATCAAGAATAAATCCGATACCGCGATTAGGGTTAGCGTGTACCAAATAGATTAGAATACCAAATTACGACCCAATAGGATATTTGGACACTCGAGCTTAATGTGATTAATTTCACATGAGGATTCGAGCATGTTTTAAGCTTAGAAATCAAAGTTTAAAACCCCATTTAGGATTTGGACACAAAAATAGAGTACACGAATTATTAGGACGTAATGGGCATACACGGATAAAAATGAATTAAAATATAACTTAGAATATGAAACCATAAATTTTAAGTACTAAAAAGACCTATTTGTATTATAGGACATCCAGAGATAAAATCAGCTTGCGATTAAGGGATCAAGCGATCGAGCAAATCTAAGTAAGTTGGGTTATTGCTTACTGTAATAGAATACTAGTTTTATAGTACTCGGAGACTTAGGCTTGTATATGATTGTGATTGTAAGTAGTTTACGCATGTGTTTGATGTATCTGGATTCGTGCTGAATTTGTATTGTAAGTGATTTTGTGACTGATTGAATTGGTATGAAATTGTTTGAACACCCTAAACGGAATTTAATATCAGTTGACCCCAAATAATAAATAATGTCATGCATTGCAACCCGTTAGGGGATTATAGGATTCTCTAACCAAATATCGATCCCTTCGAAAGGGATAGCACAGGATTGCAAAATGGTCCTTTCTTCATCCTTAGTCAAACTAAGTGACAGGAGAGGAGGTCGCGGCGAGGGTGAAGTCAATGAATCAAAGGTAGTCACGGAAGGAGCGAGGTCTCCAAAGGGATCGCGCAGGATTGCAAAATGGTCCTTTCTTCATCCTTAGTTAAACTAAGTGACAGGAGAGGAGGTCGCGGCGAGGGTGAAGTCAATGAATCAAAGGTAGTCACGGAAGGAGCGAGGTCTCCATTGCACAAGCCTGGGTTTGGTTGTGAGCTGCTGCATAACATGGAACTCCTCAACCTGGATTGGAGCGGGTGAAAATTCTCTGATTTCACAACGGACCAGATTACGTTGTGCGATGACACTTAATTGTTGCATTGCATGAAAATAATTGTTGATAATTCTGATTTCTAAACACTCAAAGCACTATGCCGCCCTACAATTACCTAGAGGTTAGTCTGTTGGAAGCTAGGGGTGTGAGGATCAAGTTACTTAGTATAGTGTTTAATTAGAGTGACCATGTAATTAAGAATGAAAGACTGGTAGTTATTCTGTAATCTAGTAAACTATTATGTGATGTAAAACTTCCTGGGAAGCTTTGTGGACTTATATATATATAATATTGTACATGTTGTTAGAAATTTGAACTATTTATCCTATTCGTAGTTTAATTGTTCATCGGACTGTTTACTTCAAAGCGAGGAGTCGTCGATGCCTTGTGTAGGTCATGTCTATGGTAGGCACTGTGGGGCCAGTTACTATCATAGAATGGTTTACACGGCGTTACTGTTGCGACTCTGCGACTTCGGGGTGTAACACCCAACTAGTCAAGCAACTTGAAGTTAGGTTCAACAGCTCACAAAAACTCATAACTAAGAGATGAAAGATCAAGTCGAGTGATAGATTAAGTTGTTGCACCATTTTAGACCATAATCAGCCAAGATGTATCAGTTTAGTAGTTTCAACTTCGCTCCCAACTCCAAAGAAATTCAAGACCAGATAAGATAAAAGGATTGTCCTTTTACTATGATAGGTAACATACCCATAAAGTATACTAAACGCTATTTGTTTGCAAATGAAATTGGTTTTAGCTTACAACTTAAGCACTTAAAAACACTTGAAGCATGACAGTTCAAAAAAATTGGAAGCATGAATTTGCAATATACTTTTCATGCTTATAGTTAGTCTATGATTGTGATAAAAACTAGTAAACAAATATAAACCACTTAAATATATTTTGATCCTTTTACCAAGATCTTTGAGTAATTGATCCACAATACATACAATATCTTCTTTTTTTTAGAAAAATTCACAATAAAAGCACTAATACATGCATGAATGTATGCCACAAATGGAGATAAATGTGTGGTTTTACACATTTATCATTATACTAAGTTGGAGAAATTTGTCTTAGGGCGGTCATTGCAGCACACAAACTCCAAGCTTCTTTTGAAGCCAACCAAATGGTTGTCTTGATCAACCAATATCTAAAGTAAGCACTTCGGAAGCCAGATGCTTTTGGTCGGATGGTGAGGTATGCCTTAGAGTTGAGTACTTTTGGTGTTCGGTACTAGCCACCAAAAAGCCTAAAAGGCCTAAATTCTAGCTAATTTTGTTATGGAGTTTATTGGAAATCAACATCCTATTGTTTGTCGTGAAGAGTCAACCTAGATTTGGTATGTTGATGCTCATTTACTTATGAAGGAAAGGATTGGTGTTGAAAAGGTCAATAGGTGCAAGGATTTTGTATTCATTAAAGTTTTGTTTTCCTGCTAGCAATAATGAGTCTAAGTATAAAGTTTTAATAGATGAAATGAAGTTAGCTATAGAGGTTGGAGCCAAAAGACTAAACATTTATTTGGATTCGTAGTTAGTTGTCTTTTAGGTAAAGGGAGAAAGCATGGCAAAGGATGGCAATATGAGAAAATACTTGCAAATAGTTAAAGAGGTCGAAACACTTTTCGAGCAATACAACATTGTGAAGATACCATGGTTACGAAACTATGCAATAGATAAGTTATCTAAATTGGCACCTACTGGCCTTCCAAGGTGGGAAGAGAAGATCTTCATAAAGTATGTTTCCAAAAAGAGCATAGAGAAGAAGTCTACGAAGTGCCTAAAGGCATAAGAGAAGGATTTAGAGCCATGTTGGGTAGATTCTATCCTTGCTTACTTAAAAGAAGGAACATTACCTGAAGATAAGATGGATGTTCAAAGATTGATCTATTAAGTTGCAAATTTCACCCTTATTAATGGAAATCTTTACAAAAGGGGGTTAAATATGCCTCATCCAAGGTGTTTACGACCAAGTGAGCTTAAGTAGGTGTTATCTGATTTACATGCTGGAGTCTACAGTAACCACATTAAGGTAGGCGCACTGGTGAAGGTTTTAAGGCTTGATTATTGGTGGCCAACTATGAATAAGGATGCTTTGAGTTTGGTCGATGTATGTGATCATTATTAGAAGAGCACACTTGTAGAGCAAGTTCTCCAGCTTACTAGGCCTTAGCCATTTGCCTAATGGGGCCTTCACATATTAGGACAATTCCCTAAAGTGACCAAACAAAGGCAATATATTATTGTAGCACTTTACTAAGTGGATGGAGGTTGAACAGTGCCAAATATTATGAAGATGAGCATAGAGGCCTTTGTTATGAGAAACATTTTGACCAACTTTAAGATCCCATATGCCCTAATCATTGACGATGAACCATAATTTGACAATAATCGATTCAGGGAGTTTTGTAAAGAGCGATGTATAAGGTTATGTTACACTTCAATTGCATATCCCTAAAGTACTGGATAAGTAAAGGCTGTGAAGAAGGCCATACTCCATGGTCTGAAGGAAGAGTGACCTGAGTAGGAAGCAAGTGGGCAGATGAGTTGCTAAACTTATTATAGGGATGTCAAACCAATTATAAGACTTCAATAAGAGAAATGCCTTTTAAGTTGGTTTTTGGATCTAAGGCAGTCCTTCTTATCAAGCTTGATATAGTAGATGCCAAAGTACAAGCTTATGATCTCCAAAATAATGACATTAAGCTTTAGGGAAATCTTAATACTATTCATGAGATAGGGCTACTAGCTAAGGATTATCTCACTGCTTACCAACAATGTGCAGCATAGTACTATGATGAATATGTGAGGCACAAGTATTTCTAATAGGAAGACCTTATTTGCAAGAAGCTCAAAGGTTTGGGAGCTAAGGATGATCGTGGAAAGTTAATTGTAACATAGGAAGATTCAATCAAGGTATGGGAAGTGATTGAGAATGGACATGCTTAGAGGCTTGAACAACCAAATGGTCATAGCATACCCCGAGCTTGGAATTCAGATAACTTAAGGCCTTACTTTGAGTAGGTCAACCAGTTAACTTAACGGGATGGATTTCTATAGTAATTATTTTTGTCTCTTGATATGAGGTAAGTATACCTATCAGTTTTAATATAGCGGATGTGAGTCCGAGTCGATCCCTCAGAGATTTTGAGTACTAATATTAACTTTACATGCGGTAGCAGTCCCAATCTTTAGCACTATTCCAGTATGATGTCGAGAAGCATAAAATAGTATTGACACAACACATTGCAAATATGCACCTCTCTCTTAGCGTGAGTAAGTGAAAGTCTCTCCTCTGGTACAAACACAAAGCATTAAACCCAAACGTACATTCATTCGATATCAAAACAATGCACAAAGCCAATAGTTCTATCACAAAGGTAAGAAAGAGCTAGCTACAATATTCAGCTCCTTAGATATACATGTATCGATATATGCAGATGTATGGATAGATAGATGGCAAGAAAATTCATACATGAGAGTAACATGTCACTGAATAAAATTCATACATAAGAGTAACATGTCATTGAATAGATAATAAATCGTAACTAAATAAAAGGTTATTGACCTTAGGGTCTTTAATGAACAACACACAACACAAGTGATATATAGGATAATATCTATCATTCTTGATGAGTATCAATTACTATGAAAAATATTTTCAATCGATTTCAATAATACTAGTGCAAACACTATATCTATAAGTGAACTAAAAAATTTTTGCCAACCCACATTAGGTGGAACATTTTTCCATATTAAATGTACATGCCACATTTTAAATTTGTGTGTTAAAAAAGGTATGGAAGCTTTAGAATATAAAGGGAGAACTATTACCAAAAGACCCTCTTTGCATAGAATGTGGAGAGACTTTTGCATACAAAATGATAAAAGATATAAAAAATTTTAAAAAGATGTAAAACCTTGCTGGAATTCAATGTATAATATGTTGCAAAGTACGATTGCATATAAAGAACTTCTTCATAGGTTTTGCATTCATCATATTCAAAAAGCTGAAATCCATACAAGAGATTAGGATGTTTGTGATAAGTTATTATAAGTACTTAGAGTTTTCCATGATGCTATTAACACTTTTTCCCAAGTATACAGGCTTAGCATGCACTACTTCATAATGGAGGCCATTAACATACTTGCAACTCTACTTAATGCGCGTCAAGACCCAATACTACAAATTTATATTGTTGAGATTGTAGAGAAGTGGCTACAGTATTACAAGGAAATTCCCTTCATCTACCTTATTTCTACTATTTTAGATCTTCAATGTAAAGTAGACATTCTTCAATACTATTAGATTGTTAATAACCTTTTCGATATATAAGATGTACATGCTGTTAGTGCAACAAATGAGCTTCATCAAGTGACGGACGAATTGAACAAACTACACCAACATTTCACATACACATATGGTAAGCAAGTTGCGGTAAATCCATCGCTACCTCCAAAAACAACCAACTATTCCTTTATAGGGGAGAAGCTGCTAGCATCAAAATAAAAGTACCATAGGTTCAGAGAACAATAGACAAAGCTACGACACTATCTCATACCAACTTTAAGTTTCCTAATAATATTAGTATTCACGACTTCGACACTCTTGAGCGGTAGAAATTGTGTAGAAAAACATATTTGGTCCTCTCTCACATGGCTCAACATGTTCTCACCTCCCAAACTCAACAATAGTAGTAGAATAGGCATTTAATACCACTAGGCCCTTCATTAACGATCATTGTGCCTCCTTGAGCCCTGTCAATGTGGAAGCTATAGCCTACAATAAAGATTGGTGGAAAGCAGCCAATAGAGAACTTGAGCCAATGGGGACTTCTACAGAGAAAGACGAATACTTCAACAACTTCAACGACTCAAGAGAAAGTTAAGGATCCACAACAAAATGAAGTAATGCTTAAGGTGATAGTGATTAGCACTTTCAATTTCGTTTTCATTCTATTTTACATATTTGACACTTAGAGTTGGTATATTTTATTTTTTTTTTAAAAGCCCCATAATCGGCTTTGTTTTTTTTTTTTTTTTAAATCTAAGAGTTAGTAATATAGGTTTGTTTTTCAAAATTCAATTAATTACAATAAAAACTACGTTATACTGTAGGAATTTTTTCATAAAAGAAAAATGAAGTGGCTAATCACGTAAACAGGACGTTTTTTTGTATATAAAAAAAATTAACCAACACACTAAGGTTTTAAAAAAAATAAATAAATAAACAAAAATTATTGGGGAACTATGACGAGTTAATTCCATATACCAAATACGTAAGCAACTACTAATGCAGCACGACAAAAAAAAATTAATCATGAAGTCGTTTAAAATATAATAGGCAAATCCTTATTACATATCATGTACAACACAATATTTTACGTTCATTACCATAGTGTAGTGCCTATTTCATGTATGATACAAGTGTTTAGATGTAATATGCAATAGTTATTATTTAGAAAGATTCATTGAGTTTTAAAATTTTTTCGAGAAAATACAAACTCATACACTATTCGTTTTGTGTTTACAAAGACAACAACATATAAAAAATCATGTCTTTTTATTGTAGATAATAGTAAATGAAAACAACACTTAAATGTTTTGTTGGATTGGAGAAAGACAATAAAAAAAAAAAAAGAGAAAGTGAGAGAAAATGATGAAAAGGTTAAAGGACAATAAATATAGGGTTGGAGATGACAGTAAACTTAAATGAAGATGGGATAGGTAGATGAAAGTTAAAAGAATAAGACAAATGAAGTATTGATGAGGACCTAAATGAAGATAGGAAGCAAAAAAAATCAACAAGGGTCATGCTTTCATATGGACCACTATAACTACTTTACAACATTTGCACAATTCTCTCATAAGAAAACTCTATGCATCTTACCACCCTAAACACAAATCTCCATATCCTTAGCACCAAAATTAAAATATCATGTTGTTTTATTTCTTACATTATGAATAATTTTTTCCATGGTTCTTCCTCAAGTTCCTCTTTGAAAAGAATGAAAATTAAACTCGATGTAATCAAGATTCATGATTACACAAAGAAAGATACCCCACCAAAGGAAAAATTTTGTAATCATGACGAAGTGGGTAACAAGTCTACAGTCTAGCAACCGCCTTCCACTCATGTGCATGAGTACTAACCTGAAAGATGGATCTGCTATCATGAGATGAATATTTTCCATGACAACATAAACATATACAATATAGAAGAGTCCATCTTGGAGTCGAAGTATGAGGTATGTAAGTACGTAGACCGAATTGACAAAAAAGAATTTAAAGAAGACATAAAATAGTACCACTCATTGGAGTATAAGGCAGCAAACTCATGGTTTTGCTGCATCAATTGGAGGAGATGCAAAAGAATACATGAAGCTAGAAGGGAGTTACCTGGGATTACATGTGTTCGATTATCTTTTGAATTTTCATTGTTGCTTTTTGGGTATTTTGTTTAAGTTCTTATATTGTTGAGTGCACACTAATAGCTTCTACTATTGTGTCATCTAATGTAGTCAATGTTACCAACATCAATTGCAAGTCGGTGTCTACTGTCGTACAAATAACATGTATATTAACAATCATTGTGAAATTTATTTTGCAAAAAGACACCAATCACCAAATTAACCTTCTAATAAATTTGCTTTAAAAAAAAAAAAATTGGCTAGGTCAAAGGCCACTAAACTGGCCCGTAAATTGGCTGGCTAGGTTGAACTTGGCTTGATCACAGTTCAATGTGTGGCGGACTCGTAACTTACCAGGTCTAAGCCGAGTTCAACTCGACTCTAGTTGTAGTAGGTAAGTCATTTGGCTTGACAACATCTTGATCCACAAGCTCTTCTTGAGGCACATGGTCTCCTTTACATGCTCCATCTACAAAATTTAAGTAGCTTAGATCATACTTAAGGTGATAGATCAAGATCTCTTGCCTCACCGTATTGATCCCCTCTAACATCTTCTATCGTAGCACATTCATATCCTTCTAGCTATCTTGAACTTCTTGGAGGCCTTGTCATAATGGGCGCCTTAAAGTACCCTTTCTTCAGCTTGGAGATCTTAGCCTTTTGTTTGATAGAAAGAGTCTTCAATTGCTAAATCCCCTTGACATGCTTACTTTTAAGCTCTTCAAACTCTTTCTAAGTTTTCATTAAGTTGGTGAGGAGTTGAATATTCTTCATGTATTCTTCCTTGGCTACAACCTCTCTTACCTTGTATAGTCACTCTCCTTGTTCAGATCTTTTGTCAAGGCCATGGATTTCCCCCTAAATTTTCTCCTTTTCCTTTTCCCAAGACTTGATACAAGCAACAAACTGGGCATTTTCTTGCATGTAAACACCCCACCTCTCCTCTTCCTCCCTACCCACTTGCCTTTACTTTAAAAAAACATGCAAACAAAAAAAAAAGTTTAAAAAATACAAAAAGAAAGGAAAATTATAAAAATATTAAAAAAAAAAGAAAATGAAAAAAATATAGGATTTTAGAGAAATAAGGGGCATTAAGTTTTATTTCAGGGGTCTTTTTGTTTTTCTAGGTCAAAAGGATCAATTAGAAGTCAAATAGGCATTTGTAATTTAATAGAATCATAGTTTTTTTAGCAAAATAGAAATTTATTGAAAAATAATTTTTGATCCAGCTTAGCTTGCTTATTTTGAAAATATATTGGAAATAGACAATTTGAATTGATTATGACTTCAAACAGCACCTTGATCGAACTTAAATTAAATATTTTATGAGCAACTAAAATTTTAAGTGAAACCAAACTCTAAACAGAATCGGGCCTGGAATTTTGTTGAATCAATTTATTTTTTAAAATCATTTTTCACATATGCTTGCAAACTAAATAATTAGATGTGAGGATAAATTAGTTTTTCTAAACACAAAAGGCTTAGACTAATTTTAAGGCCTCCAGATGTTCATTGAGAGTTTTATTAAAAATTAGTATAGAAATAGATTAAATATTATTTTTGTAAAAGCATGACAAGAATCAAGTAAATGCTTAGTTAGTTAAGGCATTGGACAAAAAGTTGGCGATCTTGGATTTAATCCATGAAAAGTACAATATGTACCTTTTATTTTCTTCCCTCA
Source organism: Lumnitzera racemosa (assembly GCA_024138005.1). Lineage (NCBI taxonomy): Eukaryota > Viridiplantae > Streptophyta > Magnoliopsida > Myrtales > Combretaceae > Lumnitzera > Lumnitzera racemosa. The sequence goes on from JAMXBC010000008.1 coordinate 26,360,505, forward strand.
CTACACACATGTTCATCCCCCATTGGTATGTGTGTACATTACCACCATGTCATTGCTAAGTCAACCGACAGGTCACTGCTAAGTCAACTGACATGTCACTATGTCACGCTATGTCATCACCATATAATGTCGTGTCACCAATACATCTTGTCATGTCACATACCATATTATGACCACATCATTTATCAACTCACTTCTAATGTGTGGTTGGTACATGCCAACATACTCTTACGTGCAGTAAGCACACTCTTAGCACATGTTGATCATGTTTTCCACATGAGACATTGAATTTAACATCATATATTGTCCAAGTTCATCTACTTACATTAAGCTCAAATATAGAAGAAAATCATTCTACATTTAATATTTTTCATTATTGATTCAACCATGATACCTACAAATAGAGATTTCCATTTCACTCCAAACTATCAACCATCACTTACATTACCTTTATTATTTACTTTTTCTCTTGACACTGCTCATAACCTTTGTCAAAGCATTAGGAAACCACCCCGTTGTAGCTACTATTTAACCTAAGTTGACCAAGTTACTTTTATTTATTTATTTATTTTTGTTATTATTTTATTTTTTCTTAGATTAATAATTAGAAATGGAGCATGTATAGTCATTGATTATTGTAGGGTAAACACCTCATCAAGATGAGTAAGGCACACACATGTACAAAAAATAAAATAAAATAACAAAAAATGATAAAAAAAGGTATCCAAATAAGATATTTTAGAATTAGGTGCATTATGTAATCTTTAAGGGTATTGTGAGGTAACGACCACTCTTAAGACTAATATGACTCATGTTCTTTTCAATATTAAAAAAAAATGAAACTTTTTTCCTAGGCAAATAAATTGACAAGGCTTTTCCAAAAAAACAAAAAACTTTGTTCGATGAATAATTCCCTTTCAAGACTTTTCTTATTTAGAAAAACCAATAAATCCTTTTTGCTAATTTTAGAAAATTAGAACTTTTCTTTTAAGAAAATAAAAATATATATATAAAAAAGTTTTGTCATTTAGAAAAAATGTTTTTTTTTTTAGAAAAAATAAAAATTCAATAAACTCTTTTCCAAAAATTAGAAAATAGGAGTTTTTGAAAAATAAACATAAATAAAATCGAGGGCCTTCTCCTAATTTTTTTTCCAAAACTGAATAAGTAGGTTATTTATGTAAACTTAGCATTATTTTCAAAGTTAAAATCAACCAATCCACTAAAATTTTATAAAAAGGAATTATGACTATTTGACTCGAAATAGCAAATACATAATTATTTACAAGGTGACCATAAAAAAAAATATTTTTCCTTTTTTTTAGAAACTATAAAAAATAAAAAAATTTAAAAATAAAAAATAAAAAATAATCTCCTTTAAGTTTAAGGGGTATTTTAAAAATCAAGGCCTAATTTAGTGTTTTAATATAGTAATTTTTGGGTTTTAATAAGTTAACCTCTGAATCTGGTTTCTTAAAAAACATTGATGAAGTTCAACTTATATTAAGGGAAAACCTATGCATCTTTATTATTATTATTATTTTAATAACAATGACCTTCAACATAAGACATGCTTCTCCTTTGCATATCAAAATAAAAGATATTTTCATATATTTTCGTATCTTCTTTGTAAATCTTAAGTATTATATTACCTTAAATTTGAAAACAACCAAATAGATATCATTAATCTCACTAAATCTTATCAAATCCCAACTCAAATCTTCAACTCATTATCTTGTCATATACACATATATGCACCCAGTACCTCATGACTTAAAACGAGTAAGTTTTTAATCTTTTCTTTTTTATTTCTATTTGTCTTTTTAATATTTTTCTTTTGTCCTTATTTCAAATTTACTAAACACTTTTCTTTTTCCATATGTTTAATAGGTATTATAGTAACCCCCTTTCCATACTAGTTGTGCTATGAAGAGACTTCTTATATTAAGCCATCCATAGTCTAACATATCCATTGAAATCGGACAAGAAAACCACGAGACAGGCTCCCCCCTATTATTCATAAGATTATGCCATACTATTGCTTTTCAAAACATAGTAATTATTTTACTTAGTTGTTGTCATGAATGTTTCCTTATAGTAGTATATATATGGGTTTGCTCTTCTTTTTTATTATATATATATATATATATTTGTTGCATGATGAACCGATACATGCTTCCTAGTCTTGTATTCGCTAGTGACATCATACATTGTCTTTATTTTTCTTTTTGTCACGTTATTTAAGCACATAGGAGGCTCTTTCTTTTTGTTGAATGAGTTCTTGTGAATAGAACTCCTCATCTATTACAAATATATTTATTTATTTATTTTCTTTTTCAACATACTCTGTTTCTTGAAAAGTGTCCACTAGTCCATCAAATCTTCTATATTATGAATATTTTAAATCGTCAAATATATATTTGCCAAAAAATCATCATTAGAAGCGTAATATTTCGGTCTATGATTAGTTTCTTCTAAAGTGTTAATAATATATAGTACTGTAAAGTATAATTCCATTCAACATATTATGGATTTTCAAATATTGAAGTATTTAATTATGTAAATGTTATAATGATTATATCTATCCTTATTTAGAATTAAAATGTGGATCCCTTTTCCATTTATCATTCATGATTTTTAAAGTATTTATAGAATTTACAAATATAAATATTTTATGGATATACCACTATAACATTAATGACTGCTATGCTCAAATCATATTACTCAAATTCATAAGTGAAACTCTTAGTAGGCTAGCTATAACAACTGCAAAACCAACAAAGATGAAACTTGCAACTTGATTAAAAAAATCAAATAGGGAAACTCAGGATAAGTAACAAATAAAATGAGTAAAACATGGAAACTCTCATTATGTTGATGTGTAAAATAACTATTAAGGAAAATATAATTACTTAAAAACATCAACGTTATGTAATCTGCAATTTGCTACTTAATTCAAAATTGAATAAGGAAAGAACATTATTACATAGTATGGTCATCTAGTAAACTAATACTAATATAAATAGAGATAGGAAAAGTAGTTTATATTGCTTATAGGTAATATGGCAAGGTTTTATGATATTAAATTTTAACATATTTAAGTAAAGAATATAAATACAATGATAGAAACTTGAGCCAATATTATCTTCTAGATATTTAATTTGCTAGTTGGTTCTTTAATTTAGAGGATATATTAATTGTGTCCTCTAATAGGAAAAAAAAATGAAAACTATTCTAAATCGAAACATGGAAGCAATGAAGCAAAAGGACTTACTAGTTCATCAAGATAAATGTTTGCCTCCCATCCTATGTCGTTAAGATAAGTGGTTTGTGAAGATTATTTTTGAAGACACATTTTTTGGATAAAGCCAAGTGCTAAGAAGCCCGTACAACACCTCGTACTAATGGTGGTCTCCAGTTTATTGAGTGGGAGCCTCATATTGATTCTAAAGATACCCTTTAGAGAGATTCAGTATTGTGCTTCAGAAACGAGAGGAAAAAGCTACCTCTCTGTAATACCCAATTCACATTCTTGAAGGAACTTCCCTTTGAATGGGATGATTGGGTAACATACATTGTGGAGAAATTGAAGTATGTGACTCTTCTAAAAAAGGTTAAAGTCCTTCATGTTATTGCCACTTCTACTTGGTTGCGGTTCCCGCAAACAAATATACCGTAACCAAGTAAATCACAACCGAGTAGAATGGAAGTATGGTAAGCAATTATTTCCCATTGGAGTATTTAGACACATATGTTTATCACTTATGGAGGGAGATAATTCCAACATTAGAAGATGTAGCTATACTATTTGATAGGAATCAATCTCTTACATCGATCATAAGAAGTCGAGCTAAAGGACTTCAAGGGCTTGCATGGAAAATACTAGCTCTAAGCTATAGCCGAAGCGAGACTCCTATCCTGATCCGACCTCCTGCTAACCTATCTCTTAAATCCTCATGTGTGTCCAACATTCTCCTACCTAACAGCAAAGTCCTAATCTAAAAGACAGCCTCAAACTAGCCAAGCCAAGTTACCAACTTAACCTACTAGCATCTGACTTTGAGATAGTTGACTTTTTTACCAAGTTGATTGACTCCTGATTTGATCCAAATCAAGTCAGCCCCTGAATCCCAACACTTCTTGCTTTTGCCTATATTTTATACTCCTGATGTACAACCATCAAGTAACATGTACCTTTTGACATAAAGTTCCAAAATAATTCATTCTTTTCCATATTAGATATTCTTTGTCCTTTTTTACTCCTTTTTAGCTTAATTAATGTAACGTAATTGTAAAGTACCCTCTTGTCTTTTTATACGTATAAAATAAATCTAGTGGGCAAATATATAAACCCCCTGCTTTCCTTGTATGCAGACAATCATCTAACTTTCGATACAGAATTATTCTCTTTAAGCAACCTTAGTGTTCTCATTATTGTTTAACTCTTACTTATTCCCTTTAGTAAGGAGTAGTGGCGAGTGATCTTTCAGTTCAAACTAGTATGTTACATCCAGCAGATTGTAAGTCGAGTAGGATCGAGTGGTATGTCATATCCATTCGGTAGTGGCGCCAGTTTTTTCTTTGTTCTTTTCAATTCGCTTTGTTGTAGTGCTTTCTCCATGTGTACGACCTCGAAGACGCATTAGCTTCGCTGGTATCAGCGCATGGTTCCGCAAGAGAGTGTATGAAGTTATAATAGAGTTTTTTGTTCACCTTACTATTTGCGGCTGTTGTGTTCCTTCTGTAACTATTGCAATGTGTTGTGTGTGTTCGTAAGTGTGATTTCATTAATACTCTGTTTTCCATTGTGACAACAGAGTAAGTTTGTTAGTAGTTTGTTAACCTGTTCAAAAGGGTATTACGCTATGTCAAATTCAAGTGTTCAAAGAGTTATTAGTAACCCTGGTAATGGTGTACTTAACCTGGTCGTAGTCATAATGGTAGTAACACCTTAGGGTCCATTGATGACAAGCTTAACAGACTTACAAACCTCGTTAAGAGTCTAACCACTGCAATGCAAATTAATCGGCAACAACCCCAAGGTATACAGTAACAAAACCCACAATATGGCACCCTTAAGAGACATTATGTCTAAAGCAATTAAATTAATTACCCAGTTCGACCCCCGCAAACTAAAAGAGTAGCTAAACGAAGATTGGAGTTAGAGGAGATTGGGGAAGATGACAAGAAGGTAGATGTCAAAGAATTTGGTGAAGAAGTTGATTATTACCAAATGCAGGGATGAGGACGTCAAATTCCTCGAAGGCTAGATAATGTTAAGGTACAAATCCTAGCCTTCGGTGGAAGTGGAGATGTAGATGCAGATGTAGATGAATACTTGGAGTGGGAAGAGAAGGTCGAGAAAGTATTTGAGTGTTATGGGTATGAGAATGCGGTTAAGGTCTAACTTATTGCGTTATAATTTACTGGATATGCCACCATGTAGTGAAAGAATTTGAATGCCACTAGAGCTAGAGATAGAAAATGAGGAGTTAGAACTTAGGATAAGATGAAAAGGTTGTTAAGAAATAGATTTGTGCCTGAAACCTACTTGCAAGATACATTTGCAAAATTGCAAGAGTTTGGTAAGGGAGCTAATTTGTTGATGACTATGTTAGGGAATTCCAAATGCTTATGATCCAAGTCAACGTGGAAGAGCTAGAAGTACGTATTGTATCAAGGTTTATTGTTGGACTCAAATTTGAAATTCACAATATCATGGAAATACAAAGATTTTATACCTTAGATGAAACCATCAAGATAGCATAGAGGGTCGAAAAACAGAGGAGAAATGTTCTAAGTTGACTTGAGCAAACATTCTCTTGAGCTCGCTTATCACACCAACCTATTTAAGAAGAACCAAAGAGGCCATACTGAGTTAAGGAAAGGAATGATCAACCTGAGGAACGCCGAGCAGACCAGCAGGGCTTAGCAAGACAGTCGAGTAGGATAATAGAGCCGATCCAAGGCTAAGTTAACCCGAGAACCTATGAGAAAGGCCAACCATCCGGATGGAAGACCAGCAAGGTGAAGTGTTTCAAATGCTTAAGCTTTGGACACATGGTCGCTAAATGTCCGAACCGACGTATCATGGTACTTCGAAGAGACATAGGGGATAGTTCCAACGAGAGCAACCCCAAGGAAGAAGAGAATGTTGGAGAACCCAAGGTGGAAGAGGAAGAGGAAACTTGTATTTATACTGACTAGAGAGAAGTAATGGCCCTAGTTCTAAGGTAAGTCCTAAGTTCCCTACCGAACTTTAAGGAGGACTAGAGAGAGAACCTATTCCATACCAAGTGCACCATTAAAGACCCACTATGTACAATCATCGTAGATGGAGGAAGTTGTACTAATGTCATTGCACATTCCTTTGTGCAGAGGTTGGGTTTGCCAACCTCAAAGCATCCTCGACCTTACAAGTTATACTGGCTTCATGATAAGAGTGCTTTACATGTAACTGAACAAGTAATCGTACCGTTCAGTATTAGGAACATGTATAAGGATGAAGTAGTGTGCGATGTCGTCCCTATGGGAGCTTTACATCTGTTGCTTGGATGGCCTTGCTTGTTCGATTGACGTATCACTTACAATACGTATAAGAACACCTATGCTTTTGTCAAGGATAGAAGGAAAATTATGTTGCAACCCCTAACCCCATTACAAGTGAATGAGGCTCATGACCAACTCACTCGAGCTAGTAAGAAGAAAGCTTTGGTGATAAGCTAAAGAGAGCTCCGATCTATTAAGAAAGATGATGAACTGATGTTCCTATTGATTAGGAGACTCTTAGAGATGAGGGAGTTATCGAATGTTCTAGAAGAGATCTAAAGCTTGCTAAATGAGTTTTCTAACTTGTTTTTGGGAGAACTACCTAAAGGACTACCACTAGTTCGAGGCATATAGCATTGTATTGATCTGCAATCAAGTGCTACCCTGCTAGACCAACCTACATAGAGGATAAAACCTAAGCTAGCTACCAAGCTGAAAAAATAGGTGGATGAACTCATTGAGTGAGGATATGTGAAGGAGAGTAAGAGCCCTTATGCTGTACCAACTCTACTCGTCCCGAAGAAGGATGGATCATAGTGCATGTGCATTAATAGTCAGGTAATCAATAGAATTACTATCAAGTATAGATACCCAATACCAAGGCTCGATGACATGTTAGATGAGCTTCATGGTGTAAAGATATTTTCAAAGATTAATCTGCGAAGTGGCTACCATCAAATTCATATGAGACCGGGGGATGAGTGGAAGACTACTTTTAAGACTAAGTACGAACTCTAATGGTTGGTTATGCCATTCGGACTTACTAATGTGCCAAGCATATTCATGAGGTTAATGAACTATGTGATGGGCCCTCTGATCGGAAGATGTGTGGTCATATATTTTGATGACATATTAGTATATAGTACTAACTTGAATGACCATGTTCAACATCTTCGTAAAGTATTTGACATTTAATGAGCTAAGAAGTTATATGGGAATGTAAAGAAATGCATCTTTTGCCAGAGAGAAGTGATATTCCTAAGGTTTGTATTGTCAGGGGAAGGAATCCGAGTAGATGAGGAAAAGATCCAAGCTGTTCTAGAATGGCCGACATAGAAGAATGTCATCGAGGTTCGAAGTTTCCATGGCCTAGCTTCTTTCTATAGGTAATTTATTAAGGACTTTAGTACAATAGCTACCCCATTGATCAAGTTAACAAAGAAGAATGAAGGGTTTGGGTGGAGTGATCGAGTTGAGCAAAGCTTCAGGGAGATTAAGGAGAAGCTCACCTCGGCCCCTGTCTTATCACTACTGAATTTTGACAAGCCCTTCGAACTAGAGTATGACACATCAGGAGTTGGAATTGGTGTTATCCTGATGCAAGAACGACAACGCATTACTTACTACAATGAGAAACTGAGTAGCCCAGCCCTAAACTATTCTGTGTATAAGAAAGAGTTGTACTCCCTTTTTTGAGCCCTCACTATTTGGCAACACTACCTGCTGCTACAACAGTTTGTTATTTACACTGACCATGAATCATTGAAGCATTTGGGGAGTCAAAACAACCTTTTAAAGAGGTAAGCCAAATGGTTGGAATTCATGGAAGGGTTCTCGTATGTCATTCAGCAGAAGAAGGGGAGTGCAAATGTGGTCACCGACGCTCTGTCACAACAACAAACTTTGTTGACCACTTTTCAAACTTTGCTCCCATTGTTAAACAGTATCGAATGGAGGTAGTTATTGGAGAATATTATCTTAAGGACGGCTATTTGTTTAAGGACTGCAGGCTATGTATTCTAAACTACTCCACACAAGAATTGTTGGTCCGAGAAGCTCACAACGATGTACTTTCAAGCCATTTTAAGGAGGTCAAAAAAGATAATTTATTAAAGGAGAATTTTTACTAGGCAGGCTTAACCAAAGATGTCCATATGGTATTCAATTGTTGTGAAGTGTGTAAGCGCGCTAAGGGGAAGAGAGAACCCCACGGAGAGTATATGCTATTACCAATGCCTACCTTATCGTAGGCCGACCTCAGCATGGACTTTATCCTAAGGTAGCCCTGGACACTTAGAGCAAAAGATTCTATCTTTGTTGTAGTGGATCGCTTTAAAAAGATGGCCCACTTCATTTCATGCCATCAAACTAGTAATGCTCTATATATTGTTGATTTGTTTTTGCAAGAGATTGTCCGATTATACGGAGTACCAAAGATGATTGTCTCAGATCAAGACACAAAATTTTTAAACTATTTTTGGAAAATTCTTTGGAGAAGACTTAGGACTAAACTCGTATTCAACTCCAGTAGTTACCCTTAGATTGATGGCTAGACTGAAGTGGTAAACAGGACGCTAGGTAATCTACTCATAGCTGTTATGGGAAAGAACCTATGGGATTGGGATTTGTGCCTGTTGTAGAGTTTGTATACAACTGAACTATCCGTAGTACTATTAGGAAGACCCCATTCGAGGTCATCTATGGCCTTAACCTTACCATTCCCTTAGACATGATCGACAACCCTGTAGCTATTAAAGAAAGTCAATCCAAAGTGGACCAAGCCCAACAATTGCATTAGCTACACCAATCTATCACGAGAAAAATCGCCAAGTTCAATCAGAGACAACAAGAGATTGGTAGCTAAGGCCAGCAAACTATTTCCTTTTAGCTAGGAGACTTAGTATGGGTTCACCTTAGCCGAAAGCGATTTCTGCACTTAAGGCAAAACAAACTATCTCCTCAAGCTGATGGCTTATTCAAGGTCCTGAAGAAGATCAACTGCAACACTTACTAAATTGAGTTACCTGATGACTACGGTGTCTCCTCTACCTTCAATGTATCCAATCTGATTCCCCATCAACCAGTAGAAGACCCTATGAGTGTCTGAAAAGAATGAGTAGAAATCGCTTCAAATTTGAGGACAAATCTCTTCAACCCCTAGCAGATGATAGGAATCAACCCCTTGGACCGATCATAAGAAGCCAAACTAAAGGACATTAAGGGCTTACATGGAAGATACTAGCTCTAAGCCATAGCCAAGATGGAGACTCCTATCCTAATCCAACCTCCTGCTAACCTATCTCTTAGATCCTTACGTGTGTCCTACATGCTATCACCAAAAATTGAAGTCCTAATCTAGAAGACAGCCTCGAACTAGCCAAGCTAAGCTATCGACCTGACCTACTAGCATTTGACTTCAAGATAGTTGACCTTTTTGCTAGGTTGATTGGCTCCTAATCTGATCCAGATCAGGTCGGCCCCTGACTCCTAGCACTTCTTGCTTTTGCCTGTATATCATGCTCCTAACGTACAGCCATCAAGTGACACGTACCTTCTGACACAACGTTTCAGAATAATTCTTTCTTTTCCATATTAGATATTCCTTGTTCTTTTTTACCCCTTTTTAGCATGATTAATGCAACGTAATTATAAAGTACCCCTTTGTCTTTTCATACGTGTAAAATAACCCTAGTAAACAAGTATATAAACCTATACTCTCCTTATATACAGATAATCATCTAACTTTCAATACAAAATTATTCTCTTTAAGAAACCTTATCTATTCCCTTTAGCAAAGAGTAGTGGCAAGTGACCCTTCTATTTGGACTGGTGTATCACACCTGACAGATTATAGGCCAAGTAAGATTAAATGGTATGTCATATCCATTTGGTATCTACCCGAATTTTGCTAGCTTTTTCTTTGTTCTTTTCAATTCACCTCATTATGGTGCTTTCTCCATATGTACGACCCTGGAGATGCATCACTATTGAATTAGTACAGCTTTGGACGAGTAAACATTATTGCTACAACAACCTTTCATAAAGAGCATAGCTTTCAAACATCTTAAATGGGTACTTTGCAAGCTACCTACACTAAGAAGAAGAGGCCATGTTTTGCTTCTTGGCTTGCATACTTCTTCGAGGAGCGAAGGAAGGACATGCCTTAGAGTCTAGGCTCAGGTCGTGGGAAAGAGTCAGTACCTTCATATCCTCTCTCTCTCTCTCTCTCTCTCTCTCTCTCTCTCTCTCTCTCTCTCTCTCTCTCTCTCTCTCTCTCTCTCTCTTTAATTTAAGTGTTGTAGTTATGTCTTCTATTCATTCATTCCCTTTCTTATCTTTATAGGTATGAACTTCTACTTTCATTGTTTTCTGGCTTTCCCTGTTTATATTCCCCAAAGGGCCTAAAGAAGGCATTAATTCATGACTCTTTTTCTTAGTCATATGTACTGCCTAATTTGAGTGATTCACTCTAGGTCCTTTTACTTGGGTTCACTTTACCGGCGCTTAGACTTGTATCACCATGCTTCTACATGCTTGAAAGGTCGATATGTGATTATTCACATGTGGACTTGGTATTCCTTTAACTTTTCTTTTGCAAGAAGGTTCGAAGACATTTCACCCCTCCAATTGCATAAGACCAACTTGGCATGACTCTTTCTAAAGCGTGGGCTTAGGTTAAGGGATTGATTGATCAATCACTCCTATAGCTCATTGACATTGAGGGTGAATTCACATTATGCCCTTATGTTAAGCAAATTGCAAGATATGAAGATAATAATGGGCTTTATCCTCCAGGTTCAAAGGGTGAGGTTACCTTGGTGGAAAATAAAGAGAATATCCTTAGTTCTCAAGCCAGGTTCCTCTTATGGTGTATTCTAGGGACCTTGCCTTCCCTTTTTGACAATAAAGACTCAGTTAACTGCTTTTTAAAGTAAAGGGTCATGGTGTACTCTACCCATCAGGTTATGAGTCAACTTAGTTTTGACTAAGGAGTGCCTTACTAGATTATTGAAATTGAGAGTTTTAAATCTTATTGCTAGTCACTATATCCAAACAACTTTTGGAAGATTCACCTTGAAAAGCAACAACTATTCTTTACTTCTACTAGTTGCTCTGGGGTCGCTTCCCTTAGATGGTTGACACATTGGACGAATTTCTTAGATGCGTTATGGGCTTATGTCTTTGTGTCAGTAGGTGGTATACTTCATGCACCTACTATGTATCGTTATGAATTCTTTCTTAAACTCCCAAGGCCCAAGTCTTAGGGTGTTGGAGATGCACGAGGAGCTATCACTAAATAATCAAAATGTCCTAGTAGGATAACAGGAGTAAAACCTTCTTTAATGTCTAAGAGTAGCCACCCCTCGCCTCTACCAATGGATTCGTGACAAGCCAAGCGAGCATTTATTTGAGAGGTAACCTTTTTAGATGCATCCTATTATTTTTATATGTATAATTTTTCTCCTTTTGTATTCATTCCTTTGACTTTATGTCTTTATTCTTGCTGAGTTGAGACGGGCTCTCCTTTTGCGATTAGCGAAAAGGAGAATGCCACTATCTTGAGTTTTGGGGTTCGTTTGAACAATCCTACTACACCAGTTGTAGCTTTAAATAAGGACAATGATGATGAAGACTTAGTAGGTTATGGTAAATCTCCAGTCTAATATGGAGACGTTGATGATGGTAGTGGAACTAAAGAGTTAAATGATTCCCCTAAAGCACAAGACATTACTTCATTAGTTAGTGAGGTAAGTGATGGTGATACTTATGCAGATGCGTTACTATGCTCAATGACTCATAAAGGTGAACTATGTCCAGGATTTGCTGACTTCTATCCATCCCCAATTGCTAACTTATCTCGCTGAGACATGGTAACTACCCTAGAAGTCATCCTGGAGGAGATTGTATCCTTTCATGGATTTGATGTTCCTTCTCGTCTATTAGAACCATTGGAGAGACTTTATACCATAGACCAAGATTTTTGAAGTGAATCTCCTATGTTATGGACAAAGTTAGCCAAAACCACAATGAAAATGTTAAGCAAAGCTACACTATTGCTTGAGAAGTCTTAGAGGTCTCTGTCAGATGACAAGCTACAACAACTAATTAGCTGTGTCGAAGGTTCTCATCTATATTATTAAAGCAGATTGGCCCTTAAGTAACCACTCCTTTAAATATTACCAGTTGGCCCTCTAATTAAAATTTTATTACAAAGAAACCAATATTAAAAATAACTTATTAAAACTATAATTGTTTTATACTAAGGATAAAAACAACACATTAACCCACTCTCTTCCATTAATCTCTCCCAATCCAAAAACCCACTTTCTCCACTATCTGCCCGTATAACATGGAGCTTATCTAATGATCTCTCTCCTTGATGGTTTCTCTCTCTTTCTATTTTCTCTCTCACCTTGCTTCACAAGCACACATTGCATGGCCAAAATTTAGATTATGATGAAATATAACCATAATGATGATTGATGTCTATTGGCATGAATGGATTTCTATCTGTAATCTTGAGTTGCTCATAAGTAAAAAACTAAAAGATTTAAAGTGAGTGTAGATGGAGAAAGAAAAATAAATCTATATTTATATTATTTAACAAAAATTATAATTTTTCACCTACTAAAAATGGTAAATTTTAAAGATATAAATTTAATTTTATTTAATATGCACATACATTATGGGTGTATTATCCACTAGATCTCATTGTTGCCAAGTTAAGAGATTATTGAGTTATCGTGCTATTATGAGAAGCTGAGGTAAGCTAGTGGCAAGGATTCAAGCCTTACAAGGTGCTATTGAGGAGATAAACCATGAAGTAAAAGATTTACCTTGAGTCCATAGTAGATCTAGGTTTCCACCCTTAGCAGAGTTTAGCTATATTCATTTGTTTTGTTGATATTCATTCTTCCTTTTTTTTTTTTTGGTATTCGAGTTATTTTCACCACTTTGTAAAAAACTTACTAATTGAATGAAATTTGATTGCTTTCCTCCTATCCTTCTATTCTTTATTTATTTCAATGGCTTACTTATATCAAACAATAAGGTTTCTTAGCCTAAAAGTAGCCTGTGCCACTAAAACCTGCAAGGGTCATTATGTGCTTTATGAGGTAGTGCCCATTTAGCAACAACAGTGTAAAAGAGATGCAATAATAGTAGGATTTGCTTCTTATGGCTTGTGAAGCCTAGAGCATAGCACTGGACATTAGAGGGAGGCTCTCATTTGCTAACGATAATAAGGTGAGCACACAAGATAAAATAGTTGATCATGCTTAAGCAACGATAATAACATGTGCCAAGTGTATTAGTATTAGTGGTCAAAAGGGTATTTCCTAATACTTAACCTTGTATCGCTTTCTCTTTACTTATTTATACATTAGCCTTATGCACTAAGGAGATATATCTCTAACTTTACAGCAATAAGGAGACAATGATATAATAAATGATTAAAATTGTGCGTTAAGGAAATATATCTCTAAATTTACAGCAACAAGGCAAAAGGGAAGGGAACACAAAGAGATAGAATAATGTAAGTTGAATGTTTCATTCATGTGAATTGAAAATACATCATTGAATTTACAAATGAAACTTCTTAATGTATTGAAAGTTAACAGGAGGGGTTATTGCATCGATTTTCGGATTAAGGAGCTTACAGTAGCCATTATCATGAATCTCATGAATTATAAAAGGGCCTTCCCACTTCGATGTAAACTTAAGAGCTGGAATACCTCACCGAACATGCTTTGTTACACGAAGTACAATGTCACCTTGTTGAAAAGATCTTTTCTTAACAAGGAAATCATAGGCAATACTAAGTTATCGTTGGTAATTAGCAAGGTTACACTTAGTAGTGTTTCGCCTTTCTTTTAAGGCTTCAAGATCCAACATACATAAGCTATCGAGTTCTAATTCAATGTTAAGAGCCAAGCGTACAGAAGGAACCAAGATTTTAATAAGCATCACTACCTCAAATCTATGTACCAAAGAGAAAGGTATCACCTAAGTAAGACCTCGCTTGGAAGTTCTGTAAGTCCATAGTGCTAGTAGTAGTTTATCATGCCACTCTTTGTGATTTTCATGAACCATCTGACTAAGCACCTTCAAGAGAGTCTTGTTTGTCACCTCTTCTTAGCCATTTCCCTTCAGGTAGTATGGTATGGATTTAGATGATTGATATTGTAAGAAGCCAACAGCTATCGTGCATATGAGTTGATAAAGGGAGTGCCTTTATTTTAAAGGATATGCTTTGGGATTCTAAAACAGCAAAAATATGTTCCTTCATAAAATTTGCTACTGTAGGTCTTATTTCATTCTTAAGGGGGATTGCCTTAACCTACTTGGTGAAGCATTCATTCTTAACAACAATCCATATGCAACCCTTAGATGATGTGTATAATGGACAAATTAAGTTAAATGCCCAAGTATGGAATGGCCATAGAACAGTCAAGCTATGTAATGCAATAGTAGGAACATAGATTGCATCACCGTATTGTTAGCATGCGATACACTTCCTAGCAAAATTGAATGCATCATATTCCATGGTAAGCTAATAGTACCCCATATCAAGCAATTGGTAATACAACTTCCTTCCCCCTTAATGTTCTCCACCACCTCTAGAGTGTGCTTAAGGCAATATAGTTTCTATTTCAAGGGTGCTATACATTAAAGAGGCTTTCCCATAAATGATACCCTACACAACTCACCTTCATGTATATGATACTTTCTTGCTTTATGCTTTACTAATTGAGCATCTATGTTGTTCATAGGCAAGACATTATTTTTCAAGTAATTGATGTAAGGGCGTCTCTAATTGCCTACACTTACCATAAAGTTGCATTCTCCCTAGTTAGGTAGTTTAATATACTTTAGGCAACTCATCCGTAGATAGGATCCATCTTTGGACATTGTAGGCCAGTAAAACCTTACACGGTAGATGTTGCAATACAAAGGTGGCCCTTCCTCTCTATACTAGATCTTGTGGTATTTATCTAACCTCAAATGAGCTTGTTTTGTGCAAATACATCGAGATAAGATGCCTTCTGGCCCTTTAAAATACAAGACACCATTAATACAAGTAAAGTTCTTCAAGGTTGTTACATAAGCTGTGTTTAGATTCACTAATTGTACCTTGATAGGAGTGTGGAAATTGTCTTATGTTTCTTCATCCTTGTCTACTAATTGTAGAGTTGTGCATGGGATGGATTTCTTAATAACTTAGACGTTCAAATCATTCTAGGTAGTTTGAATGGGAAATTTTAAAGCTAATGTTGCCAGGGTGCTTACTTAGCGACTGGTAAACCATTTTGTATGCTGATATTTCATTTATTTGAATTTGTTGATCAAAGACTACATTGTAGCCTTATAAGGTGATAATATTGGTTCTTTAAGTGCAAATTCACCATTTGCCTACTTAATGATTATGTTCAAGTCACCATGGATGCATAGGTTAGATGCTCCATTGTTTTGAGTAGAAAGGAGACTAAGTAGAAGAGCTTCATACTTGACCTCATTATTGGTACATAAGAAGTCTAACTTGAAAGCCAAAGGTATCTATTGGCTAGGACTTCTAGAGATGTTAAGATCATTCCAGCTCCTTGACCAGTATTATTAGAGGAGCCATTAAATTTCACTTGCCACTCTCCATCTAACTCTACTCTCATAGAGTCTTCATGGAACTTTACAAGAATTATATGTATGAAAGGAGCCCCATGTTTCATAGGAAACTGAGCCAAAAGGTTTACTAGATCCTAAGACTTGATAGCTTTAGGTAGTACAATCATAGTATTAAATTTTAATAAGAGGAGCAACCATTTTACAGTCCTTCCTAGAAGAGCTTATCGTAATAACAAGTACTTTAATGGATCGGAATGAGTGATAAGGTTAACCCTATGAGATAGAACATAGAGGTGCAACTTTTGCATGGCAAATGCCAACATGAGGCATTGCTTCTCGTAAGCTAAATATTTCACCTCGTTTCCTTAGAATGCTCGAATCAGGTAGTAGATTGGTTGTTCACCACCATCTAATTCTTTAGCTAGCAAAGTCCTGATAGACTTACGCTATTAAATAAAGGATCATTAGCAATCCTTTAACTGGCATTGTCATTGTTGTTGGGAGGTAAGTATCTCTTTAATCTTCTATATGGCTTCTTCGTGAGGTTGGCCCCATTTAAATGGGGTTCCCTTTTTCATGAACTGTTAGTAGATGAGAAATTTCTATCAATGCAAGGATGAATAGCCTAATATAGGAGACTTCCCACATGAAGGTTTTAATTGCCTTGGACTAGTAGGTGAGGGCATGGAACATATAGCCAATACCATTGCTAGATCTACATCAATTCCTCTTCCATGAAAAAAGAATCTAAGGAATTTCCTGAAAGCTACCTCGAAGACACACTTCAAGGGATTTGTACACAATTCATATAGATGACATCATTCAAAGACCTTCTGAAGATGAGTCAAGTGATCAGGTACTCGTCTTGACTTGACAACTATGTCATCAACATAGTCTTCTATGAAGTCATACATCATGTCATGGAATATGGTAGTCATTGCATTCTAGTAAGTAGCTCCTACATTCTTAAGTCCAAACGGCATAACTGTGTAGTGGAAGTTTCTTACTGGTGTTCTGAAAGTAGTGCATTCAACATCTCTAGCAACCATCTTTATTTGGTTGTATCCATTGAAGCTATCCATGAATGAGAATAACTCATGTCTAACCATAGTGTCCACTAATGTGTGATATTTGGTAATAGGAAGTCATCTTTTGTGCAAGCCTTATTAAGATCGCAGAAGTCTATACAAACGCATGTTTATTTATTCTTCTTTCTCACTAACATAATATTGGCTAACCAGCTAGGATGTTCAATTTACTTAATGAAGCTAGCTTAAAGTAACTTTTTAATCTCTTCTTTTATTTGTACTTCAATTTCAAGATGAAAGATTCGCTGTCCCAACTTTAATATCTTAACCCCAAGTGTAATGTTCATTATATGTACCACTAGACTAAGGTCCAATATTTCATCATGTCCAAACAAACACGTCCTTATAGTCCTTCAACAACTCTATTAAGTGGATTTTAATTTCTTGCAATAGATTCTTGCTAATGATGATAGGTCGTAGAGACTCCTCTGGTCCCACTAGGTCTAACTCTTCAATCTCTTTAGCTTCGATTTCATTTGGTCTTACATTTGAGGATGGGTGGGCTAGGTTTCTTGCGCCAGTACGAGATTTGAGGAAGATAAAAAAGCCCCCTTAGATCTCAAAGACCGCTATAAGCAATATACCCTTCACCCATCATCCTTAACAAAACTTTCCATCACTTTAGCTTTTCTTTACTTCTTCTTGCCCCTACAAAAGCCTCGCATTCTCTTCTTATTCTTTTGTTTATCTTAGTTCTCCTCTTATGTGGGCAATGGTATCCAAAGGGTTTGGCAATAGCAATCTCTCCATCTTCAGCATACTCATTGAAGAACCTTGTGTCGATTTGATAAGACTCATTATGTTCAAACGGGTTCTTTGTAGTTGGAATGAAGACATCTTTACCCTTCTAATGGTTCTTGATGATTTGGTACCATGTTAAGGTTGTGAGGTTGTGATTGTATAGCCACTTCCTCCTAACCAGAAGATGGTAGGAAATGACTGCATCGATCACATGAAATCACGTAGATCTCCATATGGGTCCAACTTCAAAGTTTACATTAACATACCCTATTAAGTATGTGGTTGTTTTAATAAAGGTATTTACTACAATAGGTTACTTGACTAGGCATCGATCATCTATTCTTGCGGCCGTGAATGTAGACATTGGCATAATGTTTATGAAAGAGCCATTGTCTACAAATGTCCTCTTAATAGGATGCTCATTGGGCATACTCTCCATACAAACAGAACGGTTATGATTAGGGTTCTTTACACACACGTCTGCGTTTATAAAGAGTATCGTGTTCTCATGTGCATTAGCTACACTTCATACTGGTTACGTTGCATTGTACTCCTTATATTGTCTCTCAGAAATTTAGGTAAGTATAGTCGTTACTGCAAGCCATGCATCTTCATCAAATCCTAATAAATCAAAGAACTTCCTAAAGTTAGAGGTCTACTTTAAGGTGTCAACCACTGATGGGTATGTGCCTTGGTTAGTTTCTATTACTGCTTGCTTCTCTTCATGTACCTCAGCCTGTGGCACTTCTCCTTCTTCTTGTCTCGAATTACTACTAATAGCATTTACAGCACCTGTTAGGTGTTATGTGTAAGGAGGAGATCGTTGCGTACATTATTATTCTCTATGATAAGTGCCCATTACGGACCCTATTATTAAATATCTTCTTTACTGCCTAGCACTCTTTAGTTGGGTGTCCTACAATCCTATGATATCTATAGAACTTATGGTCATTTTTCTCATTTGTAGTCGATAAACGCTCTACCCTTGGGAGCTTTATGCTCCCATCTCGTAACCATTAGTTAAGTATAGCATATAACCTTCCCATTAGGTACAGGAATGAGATAGTTGATGCAGAGCTTCATGAACTATCATTCTTTGGCTTCTTGTTATCTCTAGAACTTTATCCTTAGGCTGAGATAACAGATGTTGCTCATTTCCCGAATCTCTTACCTTCTATTCATTGTCGTACAACAGAATTGTTGGTTCTTCTCTTAGTCTCGACGAATGGGGAGAAAGAACACAAATTAAGGTTTTTTAGGTAGATAGCGTACTCAGTGAACATCCCTCAAATGCAAATCTTCACCAATTCCTTTTTATCATACGCATCTTGGATGTTCAAGGTATGCTCTCTAAATCGTTCTATGTGTTCTATGTAATCCATCAAATCTTCCTTCAAGTATTGTTGTATTATTCCCATGTCTTAATTGTAACTTGCTTCTAAGCAAAAAAGAATTTCTCTAAGAAGAGCTTACACATAATTCCCCATTAATCAATAGATCCTAAAGAGAGGTTGACATACCAAGTGTATGCCTTCTTTATCAATGATTTGGAGAATTCTCTAAGCTTTAGGTCATCATTAAGCTTATAAGGCTCTAAAGTTTCAATAAATTTTAGCAAGTGTTCCTTCGCACTTCCCTTCTTGCCACTAAACAATATGAATTTAGGACTTACATAGTCCTTAGGATATAGCTTTGCTATGATGCGTTGATATGGAAGTTTCAACTTTGGTACTCCAATAGATGACCTAGCTTATGTTTCCTTTGTATAAGCTTCCAAGTCTTCCCTTGTTATGAAGGAAGTCCCTGGTGCAGAGGCTATGGATGCAGGTGGTGAAGCAAGGGCAACATTGGTATGAGAAGCAAATCTAGCCAAGATTAAGATGGTAAGATTAGGAGGAGAAGTAAGCACTCGTAAGGATGAAGAGCCACCTAATTGGACCCTTAGTCCTTACATTCTCCTTTACAGGGGTCAATTGTTGTGCAGGTTCTAGTAGGGGAGGAGGTGTTTCATTACCTCTCCCTTGATGGAGATATTCCTCAACAACTAGAGAATTAGTTAGTTGAGCTGAGGTCGTAGCACCTGGCTATGTAACAATTACAAGATTTAGCGAAGCCATACCTTATTACATAACAATAATGGAAACCATCCTGGTGAGGATGGATTAGAACATGGCTATGAATTGGTTTAAGCCTTCATGGCTTCCTACATTGTCTATATAGGATCTAGAGGAGCTTTAAGCAGTGAATGGTCCTAACTAGTATTCTCAAGCAATAAGAACAAATTTTGCTCAGTAGGCTCAACATTCAAATCAAGCTCTTGGAATGTAATATCAAATGTACTAGTTATTCTCTTCCTAGGTAGTACCATGTCTATATAATCACTCTTTCCTAGTGGAGTTGCTAGAATATAGATGTAGGTATTCAATTGGAATAATCACATGTGTGCTACATGAGTTATCCACTACACATGGCTTTAAAGAAGTGAAATGAGACTATCACCTGAAGGAATGATTAGATGAAAACAAGGTAGGGAGAAGGAACAGGTAATCTAAATGTCTTAAATACATAAGTAATAGATAAGATAGCCTTAGAGAACCTTAGGCTTTCACCTTGTAGCTTGAGCGTATAAGATCAATTCTTTTCCTGAATCAATTGTTTGATCTTATAGAATAAAGTTTTTACCATAAAACACCATTTCTCTGATCTTTGGAGTTGTAAATGAGTAGGAAAGGCTGGGTATTTATAGGCAATAGGGTAAGATAGCATCATTAAATCATCTTGATTGTCAACAAACGAGATGAAACTTCCTCAATTCTTATTTATCTTGAATGAGCTAGCTAATGGGCTTAAGTCTAATAGTCTTCCTTATAAGTATACGAGCTTACCTGAGAAAGATTAGATGTGGACTAACCGATCTAACGATCCATATTCCAAGCTCACCAAGTCAATTCTCCCTAAATCATCTCAAATATAAGCCAGACTCCTTAAGCCTTGCCACCTAATATAAAGAGTCAAGCCCAAATAAATAATAGGTTGAGCCCAACAATTAATATGGCAATTTTCAACCCTCTACAATTTGTAATACGTTATCTGTCTATAAAACAAAGTTTTGCAAATAATCTTTCCTCCTTTTTTCATCAATATTAGTAATCTTTCTTCTCCTTAATGTCTTAAATAAGAATTTCCTTAACCTACTTGTAAGTTATTATCCATATTTTTAAAGAAATAACTTACCCTCTTAATTAACTATACATAGGTTGTCATCCTCTATTTAGTAGTTTCAATTCTCAATCTCGACAATCTTTTTTGCTAGCAATCGGCTTATATCATTTCTAGGTTTTACTAGGTTTGTAATTATTCTATTTGACAACATTTTTTTTAATAAAAAAATATAAATTATCATCTCCTTTGATTTTCAAGGGCATACAAATAATCATAGGTTGTAAATATTTATTTTCTTCTCTTAATCCTAACTTGTAAAAGACTATAAGTAACGTCGTCTTTGAAAATTTTGTATAAATAATCTCAAAAAAAAATAAATAAATAAAAGAAAGATCCTCATGTAAGTTATAGTACTTGCATTTTATGTGAATAAATCCTTCTTCATTTGTTAACTTTTGGATCTATCTTCTTTTAAACAAGTTGAAAAAAAAAGTAAAAGAAAAAAAAAAGAAAGAAAAAAAAAGGAAAAAGTAAATAAAATAAGCTCATGAATTTTTCCCTCATTTTAGGTTATCAATGGTTGCAATCTTTCATTCAAATTATCTGAGCCATTCCACTTTCGCCTTTGGTTATTGTCTTTCTAATAGTTCTCTTCAACTATTAAGCAATCGTTTTAACTATAACATTTTTAGCTTCCTTTCATTACTTGAATTTTCATTCTTAAAAAAAAAAAAAAAAGTTATGCAACTTGTAAATTATCCTTTTCTTAAGTTTTGGAATTGACTCCTTTGCTCTATAACTCTTTTAGGTACCTTAAATTTTATTCACATGTTGCAACTATTTCTTTTCCTTTTAATTAGTCATTATTTGCTCTTTCCCATTCAAAATTAGCATCTCATCCCCTTTCATAGGACTTATAAATAAATTGACCTTTATTATTGATCCCAATAGATTGTAAAATATTGAGTTATATATATATATATATATTTTGTAAAACAAGGTTTCACCGGTTTTTCTTAAAAATTATAGATAATTGTGTTCCCAAGCTAGGCTTACCTCTCTCTTTAATCGTAACCTGTAAATAATTCTCCTCTTTCTCTTTACATAAATCTAACTATAGGTATCCTGGCTGACTCTTAGCCAAATTCACATGTCATAAGTTTATTTCCATCCCCCTCCAATTGTATGTCTTAGGTTCTTACCTCTTCCTTTGTAAAAACTCTTTACAAGATAATTCCATTGTAATTATCTATAGATTAATCATTAAGTTTTTGTTTTCAAAAATAAAGGGATTATCAATTTGTTTAGCTACCTATTTTCAAGTTGAACTCTTCTCCCTCTCTCTTAAAAAAAAAAAAAGTAAGTTGCTAATAGGTACAAGTTCAAAAAATATTTAAGCCCAACGATTATTAGCTTTGGTCCTAATGGGGGCACATTCAAGATGGTAATATTCCAACTCATGAAGTTAAATATGTTGGGATACCATTAACATTGAGGGGTAAAAGAGGAAGGATAGAAAAAAGGGGCAATGATCTAAAGGAGCCTATTGAGGAAGCTAACCCATGCACAATCACAAACCTATTAATGAGGATACAAGTATTACCCCATTAAGGAAGTTAAATGGTGGCCTAGGTTCAAATGTAAGAATGCTCTCTCACCCCTAAAGATTCCTTACTATAAGCGTAAGGCTTAAGGGACATCAAGTGCAATACCAACCTACTTAATTTTAGGCCCCAATAACCAAGCCTATCTTTACTATGAATCACTCCGCCATCAAAGCCCAATAAGGAAACTGATCAAACTCAAGTCAAATGCATCAAAGAGCAAACAAGTTCTAAGGTTAAAGGAATTTAGCCTAGAGTCTAAGTGATGGGGTAATCGTCTTCCCAAGACATTAAGAACATGAAGGCGCACTAGAACATGAACACACTTAAAGGGTATGCTACTAAAAGTTTTGAATCAAAAGGCTGGAACCAATTAGACTAGGTTAAGGCAAGATAAGAAAGAAGCCATCATGAAGATAATGGCATATTAGAGAGTTGTTGTTTGAATAATCTTTGTTGTAAACCTAAGTTAAATGTAGTAATTCTTACATACACTTTGTTCTCTCTCTAATGCTAACTCACTTAGTAGGGCATGTTTCTGGGACGTCAGTGTAAAGCCAATTCCCGTTTAAAGGAAAATAAATGTAAAATCTTCCATAGGAAATGGTAACTCAATATTTTAAAGATTTAAAATGAAAAGAGGCAAACCACAACTCAGATACTAACCTTTAAAACACTTTGAGAGAATAAATGACGTCTTTTTGAAGATTTTTGAACTCACTCCTTAAAGGAGGTCAATTTTGAACTTGATACACAGGTTAAAATGATGGAAGGCATTCTTTTTAATATTTTGAACACAAAATACCATTTATCGACCTCATTAAGCCTATTTAAGGAAGTCTTTAAAATTAAATCCTATCAAGAACCACCCCATACCAAGGCAAAAAGGAGGTTAGAGACATTAATTAAGAGAAAAAGGATAAACTAGTTTATACTTACCCTAGTTGCATCAATTCATAGGTATAGTGGCCATTGATAATTCATTTCCTTTAAAAGGAAGAAGAGCATCAATTTAGAAGCTGATATTTTGAGTTATAAAAGATAGTTATTGAAGTAGATGTCTTCTCCATCAAAAGCTCACAAAAAGAAGTCTAAAAGGAGAAGAATGAAACTGAAAGCCAAAAGAAGGAAAAGAAAAAAAAGGGGCGTCAATTTGTATGCTTTGAAAACAAGTTTGAATTAAGTAACAGAACATGAAACCAAAGATCCTCAAGCACCTTTTAAAGCTCAAAGAAGCCAAAGAACCTCAATAATTAAGGCCAAACCATAAGAACAAGACTTATAACTTAAAGTTCAAGAGTTATCCCATTCTATGGGCCTTCCCACATCATCATCCTTAAGAGGCTCTTCTAATTGAAGGAGATGGATTATTGTTACTTATGAAACTAAAGGTAAGCCCATTTTAGTTTTTCCTGAGGATTATTAACTTGTAAACTTGATTTGTGTAAGTAATTCTTTCATGATAAGCCCATTTATCAATCCCTTTTGAAATTGCTAACCAAAAGCCCAATTCTTACTACAAAACTAAAAAGGACCTAGTAGATTTAACCAAGGCATGTCGCTTATAAAATGGACCATAATTTTCGAAATAGTGGTCAACAGTAGAATCTAAACCAAGATTATGTGAGGAAGTTCTTTATGACTAAACCAATCAATAATGAGTTGCCATCTCTATAGAAAAGAGACTCATAATGCCATAAAGCTTTACAACTAAGGTTGGGCCCAAAGCTGTCATTGTTCTCAAAGTTTGAAAGTTAGCCCCAATGGCATTAAAATAGCGAGACTTTCTCCAAGGAACAAATGGAAGAGCGAGCTGTCCCATATGATCACCTTACAAATGAAGGAAGAATTTGTTGTAAGGTTTATGCTTTTTAGCAATATTTATACCTATTAGCAATTTCGAAGAAAGAAGAAAGCAAAAAGAAAAAAAAAAGGAATAAAAACAAGAGAGAGAAGGAGAAGGAGAAAGAGAGATTTACTCCTTTTCCAAAGAAGTATCTTTTTTTAATAGCATCTTTAATGTCCTTTTTCTAGTGAAAGTCCCTTAAGTTTTCTCCATTAGGGATCTATCCTTTTATAGTCTTCATTTCAAAGGGCCCTATTAGCTAGTTTTGTCCATTCCAAAATGCCTAAACCAAAAGTCTAGCTTCTTCCAAGATTAAGGAGTCTAGCTTCTAAACCATTCCCTACTTACAAGGTTCACCTCAATGATTATTGTCTTCAATGTCATGGTTATAGCCCCACTAGAAACACAATCCATTCAAGATGGTAACCTGTGATATTTTTTTCTTTGTAATTCTAAGGCCTTTTCAATAAGCCCATTTCTCGATCAATGAACTCATCATTCAAATGTGTTTTTGATCCTCATGGATGACCTACTCTTTATAGCACCATTTAGGATCGCTTGCTCGTAGGAGTACTATCTTAGTTTCAAAAGTTTTAGGGTCACTTATTGTAAGACCCAGTATATCAAATAGGCAACTAGAGAATTTTTGGAAAAAATGATTATGTTATAGCCACAGTATATATATAGTAAAATACTTAATATAAATAATATTGTACATAAATACACATATATGTTCATTACGTCTAGCATACATATATATGTATACAAAATTTTGTAAAATGAAAATACCAAGTATGTACGTATATATATATACGTACATACTTGGTATTTTCATTTTACAAAATTTTGTATACATATATTATAATAAAAATACTAGTTATCTATCTATCTATCTATATATCTATATATATATATATATATATACATACTTGGTATTTTCATTTTACAAAATATACATATTCACGCATACATAAGGATACATGTAAATAAATGTAGAAAATACTTACTATATAAATATTTATATAAATAAAGGAAATACGTAGTGTATATATATATATATATGATATATGCGTATACATACATATACATATAATAAAATACTAGCTATGAATATATATGTATATACTCACATATACATATGTATAAATATAAGTACATAAATAAAGAAAATACATTGATATATATATATATATATGTATATAAGTAAAGAAAACACCTAGTACATATATATATATATTATATACGTATACGTACATGTACATATACCTAAGTTTTTATACAAGTTATTTGTAAAATTTACTTTAACATGTACACTACACATATAAACATAATTTAATAATTATACACATATATGAACATACATGCCCAAATATATGTATGTACAAAAATATAGATAAATAATTATTACAAAATACCTATAATATACATACTAAATAGCATACTTATGTAATATTTTTGGGTAGAGATCCTAGCTTTTTCTTCTTCTTCTTGTTTGCCTTTGAAATTTTTTTCTAGCAAATGAAGGAAAGAAAGAGTAAAGCTTATGGTTCAAATGGAGAAAAAAATTTGAAGGCTTTTGTGTAATTGTTTGACAAATTTCCAGATGTGAAACAACAGCAACATAGGCTTAAAACAAAAAGAAAAGAGGAAGAAAATCATAGCCTAATCTAGTAATTAATAAGATGAGACACTTGCTTTATTGTTTTGTCTTTTTACTCATAATTTTTCAACACTTGGAAGTGAAAACAAAGTTACGTGGGTAGCTGCAATTTATCTAGAAGCCAACGTAGAGCATGGGGAAAAATAGGAGAAAGAAAAGGAATAAGAAAAAGAAAGAAAGAAAGGAAAAAGAAAATAAAAATAAAAATATGTAAATTTTCCAAAAAGAAAATTATCTAATTAGTATTTATAAAATAACTTTTGACATTTTGTAAAAATTTATTAATTTAATTGTTACTCGTTATATTTATAATATTTACGAATTATTTCAACGTATTCGTTAATAATTTTACGTGATTATACGTTTTGATCAATAATTATATTTGACTGAGGTTTTATTACTATTAAGTTATATTTATCCATTTTATAAACTTAGAGTTATAGTTTTAAAGTTTTTATCAAATTTGAGTTAAATTTTGAGTACTTATGCATATATAAGGTTTTAGGTTTTCATACGCAATATAGGTTTCGATTAAAATTTTTGGGTTTTTATTACTTATAATATATTCAAATTTATAATTTAATAAATTTTTTATCTTACTTGGCTTTATCAACTCCTAAATTTATTTACAGCATTAAAGCTTAATCCTATACTCAAATGGTTAAATTTGCAGGGTTTAAAAATTAGCCTATCACTATCTCCAAGTTGAGGTTAACCTATCCTAAGCCGTAGCTGATCAACTCTTGTCGAGGCCAAGTCAACGCCAGAAGGACTAGAGGGAGACAAAGAGCCACTTAGTAACAAGCTTGTTGCCTATTAAGTAGCCAAGAGATCACATTGTCGAGAATTGGAAACCCAAGATCCACTCGGTATGACACGGAGAAACTAATGTCGACTAGCTCTAGAACTTAGTGATTATAGGTTAACCTTTTGAGTGTCTCAGCTAAGCACTGCAAGGCTTCAGGAACTCCTCCCCGAATGCGAACATCCAATTGCTGCCCCCATCCAATTCAGATCCTGCTCCTTCCAAGATAGGCCGAGTGACTACATGCTGACCTCTTCTATTAAACGCACAGCTTTATATTCTTATACATATTTTCTTTATTTTATTTATGGGCTCATTCTTTAGGGTTTAATGCCTTATATATTATTTATAATTTTGCTACTAGAGTTGAGGACTTGCTATAAATAGAAACATTTGTAAACAACATACAGATAGAGATCATACATTAATAGAAAAAGTATATTCCCGCACTTGGAACTTTCCCTTTTCGAGCAAGGCTACTTTGGAGCTCTTAGAGCTAGTATTACTGGATTAATTGAATGTTAATCAAACTCTTTAATCTTTCTCACATTCTGATCAATCATGTTCTTAAGATTGTGATGAATCCCTCATTTGAGTGAGTTAATGAGTCACATCTAACCTCTCATTTGAAATCCCGAGCAACATTTAGTTTTCGTAAGTTGTATCGAATCCTATTTCATGTTCAAATCCCTAATTTTGTTTGTGTCTTGATATGTGATATCTGTACACATTCATTATCAAAACCCCTGTTTCACTCCCTATTCGTCATACCCATTCGAAACCCAATAGCCTTCATCATTGGTTCGTGACTTACTATGTGCATCATAGAGATAGGGTAGCAAGTGATGAATAAGTTTGCTTAGATTTGCTAAGTTTTGCTTGGCATGTGCTCTAATTCATTCATGGCATAGCACGAAAATGACCTACGAGTTAAGTTTTCTAAAAACTGAGATATTACTAAGTCAATTTCCATATAAAAAGTTAGGTTTATCGAGTGAAATACTTGATTTATAAAAGCTGGGTTTTCAAACATATAGAGACTGTATTGTATCTACTAGGCTAGCTACATGCTAGATTTTCTAACCACTCTATGTGATTATTGCTAGGCTAAAATATTTGCTAAATTCTTGGATATATTATCTAAATGCCTAGTTTGCATCTACTAAACCAAATGAGAAGTTAGGCTAAGCTAGGATATCAATATCAATGCATGTTACATACATGAGCACAGTATAAATTTGTTGCATTTACATTGGTTGCTTAGCTTGGAAACTATAAGATAATATGGTTAGATTAACTACTAGAATGATGTGCCTATTTTGTTATGCTTGTTGTTATGTATTTATCTACTCATACTCAGCTCGCAATAGTTGAGGGGATAAGTTTCTCTTATCCTCAAGTTATGGATGAATAGATAAAAGAATCGATCAGAGTGACAAAGAAAATTCAAAACTTTAACTGAAGATAGGCTCTTGAGAAAAGTTGTTGACTATACGATATGGCTTAAATACACAAAGATAGCTTTTTAGGAAAGTAGTGGGTATTACTTCACTAAAGGTTTAGTACAGTCATGGTAGTCTAAAAATGAGTATTTGTAAAAGAGTTATTATGTTGTGTAGAAGTGTATAATTGTGATACGTTAAGTATGGCTCCCTAATGTAAAAGCTTTTGCTATTGTTTATCATATTGAATGAAAAATGATTCGCAAGTAATTGTTTATGGAACAAAAGAGCAAGTTGAATATAGGTTCTACCTTATCCTTAACTCAAGGATGGTAGTAACAAATCATCTTCAAGTACCAAAAGTTTGAGAAAATTTTTTAAGTACACTTAGAAGGCGAGGCATCATACTTGCTCATTAGAGCGCTGTCCTAATGTTAAAAGTTTTAGGATCGCCTACTCGTAAGAGCACTGCCCTAGTTTTAAAAGTGTAAGGACTGCCAACTCATAGGAAGACTATCCTAACTTTAAAAAGAAATGTTAAGATAGCTTGCTTTTGGAGCGCTACGTCTTTTTCATACAATCTAATTTTAGAAGTGATCACTTAAAGTTGTTCCTAGCTTAACATTGCTTTTTAAGCATAGTAAGGGACCTTTTTATTTCATTACTTCACCATTAGAGTATAAAAAAATTAAGATACCTGCTAAGTCTCAAATCTTTGGACATGTTTTTTTCTTAAGAAACACTTATTTTCTCTTAGGTTAGGTGATGAGCTTTCAATTGCATATATTTAATAGTGTTTTTTATGGTATTTCCTTGAAATTTTGGCTTATATTTAAGAATATAATACTTAATTAAATAAAATTTTGAATTATATATTTTGGAACATTTTTGGAAAGAAAACAAAGAAATAGAATCAAGTTTCACTCAATTTGAAGTTAAAATGAAGAAATTATAAAGTCTAGAAGTGATATGAGTAGTGGCCTAATCATATCAATGCATAAGAGTATTGTTAAGGCAAAAGAGGGTAAAGCATAGAAAGTGACACAACCTAGGTAACACAACCATTTCCCTAACCATGACAAATAAATATTTCGTGAAGATTCAAGAAGATTTGAGAAAATTTGGTAAGATATAAGTGACAAGACCAACAACATGATTGTGTCCCCCTGCGGGAAGATGATTTTCTAGATTTAATATAAAAGGCCTTCTAAGGGTTTTTGTTCACACTGTTTCATACAAATTTTATAGAGATTTCAAGAGTAAAAAGGCACAAGAGAGCAATGCACTACAAGCTTCAATATTTGGGAGATTTCATCAACTTTTAAGGGTTCCATTCACATGTTTTTCATTATTTTGATTTAAGATTGTTATTTTTCCATGATTAGTTATCATGTGGCATTGAATTTATTTAGGTTTAATAAATTCTTTGATTTTATTTATTTAATTATGAATTCTTGATTGCATCAGATCAATATTTCTAGGGTATTAACCTAACATTTGATATTATGCAAGAAAAATCGAGAAATTACTTGTATGATTAGATCTAAGCATAATTGATGAGAATTATTACGATCTTAGAGACAAGTTGCATGGTTTTTTTCTAATTTTGATTATTATCTTTAAGAGAATTCATTGATCTTTAATGCATTCTTTACTTATGTCATTAAGAAGAGATTCTAATAGTTAATTCAAAGATTAAGGTTAATAAACTTGAGAAAGTTATTAACTTTATTAGAGAATTCTCCTTGTCAATGAAATTAGAGATGAAATTAGGTTATCTTTCGTAGAAGTCGCATGTTTAATTCTAAGGGAAACAAGATTTGGATACATAATTGCATTTGTTAAGTTAGTTCTCAATTTGATTGCTTTCTTGATTATTTTCTTTAATTTGAGTCTTGATTCGTAATCTTCATTAATAATTGGCTATAATTTAGACTAATTCTTGATTTCTTGCAATTGAATTTGTCGGTTAGATAATAAAGAAATAGTTAGTATCAATACTCATAATCGTCATGGAAATGACATCTGTTTTTATTGAACTGTACTATGAAACTAATAGGTGCACTTACCTTATACTAATAGGATACCTCATAAGAGCCTTATCCATCTTTAGACAGCTTTAGTGATATCATTTCCTTTTCCTCTAAGATAGGATATCTCACCAAAAGATTTCATTAAGATAGACCACAAATGGGCCATATCCTAATTTGAATAGTCCTAGTACTATCGTCCCTTTAGCATTAGAATATCTCACCAAAGGGTCCTATTAAAATTAACTACAAAGGAGCCCCATCCTTCTTTAGATAGCCTCAATGTTATCATCCCTTTTATGATAATATATCTTGTTAGATATATCGCATAAGAGTCTTATCCCTTCTTAAGATAGTCTTAGCACTATCACCTCTCTTTAAGGTAGGACATTTCACCAAAGGGTCTCATTAAGATAGATCGCAAAGGACCCCTATCCTTCTTTAAATAGCCTCAATGCTATCGACCCCCTTAAGATAAGATATCTCATTAAAAAGTCTCATTTAGATAGACTGCTTAGGAGCCTTATCTCTTCTTAAGATATCCTTACTACTATCACATCTCTTTAAGATGTGACATCACACCAAAGGGTCTCATTAAGATAAACCATAAAGGGGCCTTATTCGTCCTTAGATAGCCTCAATGCTATTGCCCCCTTTAGGATAAGATATATTGTTAAAAGGTTTTGTTTAAATAGACTACATAGGAGGCTTATCCTTTCTTAAGATAGGCTTAGTATTATCACCTTTCCTTAAGATAGGAGATCTAGCCAAAGGGTTTCATTAAGATAAACTGTAAAGGGGCCCTATCCTTCTTTAGATAACCTCAATGCTATTGCCCCCGTTTAAGATAAGATATCTCGTTAAAGGGTCTCATTTAGATTTACCGCGTAGGAGCCCTATCCCTTTTTAAGATAGCCGCAGTGCAATCACCTCTCTTTAAGATAGGGCATCTTACCAAAGGGTCTCATTAAGATAAACTATGAAGGAGCCATACTCTTCCTTAGATAGCCTTAATGTCATCACATCCTCTTAGAATTAAACACCTCTTTAAAGGCTCTTATTAAGATAAACTGCATTAGAGCTTAATTCCTTTGAATGCCTCTTAAGGTAAGACAACACAAATGAGTCTATCACTTCAAATTCTTTGTCATGTAAGATATCCCATAAGGGCCTTATCCCTTCAAGTTCTTTCAAGGTAAGATATCTCATAGGAGCCTTATCCTTCTTCAATAGCAATCTCTTTTTTTTTCCCCAGTTAGTCATATTACTAGTGCCTATCTTAGAGCAAAAGATGGTGTATTTTTTGTCATTATGGCAAAATTTTCACTATAAAAGGGGTAATTATAGATATCTTATTTTTTTTACACTACCCCCTCACAAAATGTTAATGTTCTCAAATAAAAAGGCCTTACTTTAGAAAAACACACACACACAAAAAAAAAGGAAAGAAAAGTTTAAAAAATACAAAAGAAATGGAAAAACTATAAAAAATTCTAAAAATATAAAAAATAAGGAAATTACAAAAAAAAAAAGGATTTTAGAGAAATAAGGGGCATTGGGTTTCATTTTAGGGGTCTTTTAGTTTCTCAAGATTAAAAGGGCTCAATTAAAAGTTAAATAAGCATATAAAATTGATAGAATCACATTTTTTTAGCAAAAGAAAGCATTTTTTATTGAAAAGTAATTTTCGATTAGGTTTGGCTTGATTATTTTTCAAAACAACTTGGAGATAAACAATTTAAGTTAATTCTAGCCTCAAATGGCACCTCAATCGAATTTAAATTGAATATTTAATGAGCAATTTAAGTTTTAAGTGAAATCGAGCACTAAACAAAACCGAGCCTGTAATTCCATCAATCAGTTTATTTTTAAAATAATTGTTCACATATGCCTAGTAGACTAAATAATTACATGCGAGGATAAATTAATTTTTCAGGACTCAAAAGGCTTAAACTGATTTAAAGGCCTAATGTTCATTAGGAGTTCTATTAAAAATAAGTTGAAACAAATTAAATATTCTTTTTGTAAAAGCATGACAAGAATCAAGTAACGTTTAGTTTGTTAAGGTTTTGGATTAGAAGTTATAGGTCTTAAGTTCAATCCATAAAAGGTACAAAATGTATCTTCTATTTTCCTCCCTTATTGGACACATGTTTATCCCTCATTGGTATGTATGTATACGTCACCTACGTACCTTATCATCGCCATGTCATCACTATGTCATTACCATATCATTGTCATATCATATGCCATGTGCGGTTGGCAAACTCCTACGTACGATAGGCATACTCCTAGTATATGTTAATCATATTTTCAACATGTTACTTTGAATTGAGCATCACATATTGTCTAGGTTCGTCTACTTACATCAAGCCTAAACATGGAAGAAAATCACACTGCATTTAATATTTTCCATCCTTAATTTAACCATGATACTTATAAATAGGGATTTTCACTTCGCTCAAGACCATCAACTATCACTCACATTAGCTCTATTATCGACTTTTTCTCCCTATGCCACTCACAACCACCACCAAAGCACAAGGAAACCACCCTACTGCAGTTGTTATTTGACCCAAGTTAACTAAGTTCCTTTTTTTTTTCTTTTACTTTTTATTTATTTATTATTTTATTTGTTCATAGATTAATAATTAGGATAAGGGCATGTGTAGTCATTGGTATTATGGGGTAACAACCTCCTTGGGATAAGTAAGTCTCACACATATATAAAAATAAATAAATAAAATAATAACAAAAATGATAAAAACAATAAATAAAAATATAATAAAAAGTATCTTAATAAAATATTTAGAATTAGGGGCAATGTGTAGTCCCTAAGGATGATGTGGAGTGACCACCACTCTTAAGACTTATAGAGCTTATGTGATTTTTAATATTTTTTTCGAGGCTTTTCCAAAAAAAACAAAGACTTTTTTTTAAGAATAATCCTTTTTTAGGACTTTTCTTATTTAAAAAAAAAACAATAAATCCTTTTTGCTAAATTTAGGAAATCAGGAATTTTCCTCTAAAAAAATAAAAAAAATATATATAAAAAAAGGTTTTGTCACATAGAAAAAGGTCTTTTTAGAAAAAATAAAATAAAAATTGAATGAACTCTTTCCCAAAAATTATAAAATATGAGTTTTTCAAAAATAGACATAAATAAAATTAAGGCCTTTTCCTAGAATTTTTTGCAAAATTAAATAAATTGGTTAATGATATAAACTTCGTATTATTTTCAAAGTTAAAATCAACCAAACCACTAAAGTTTTATAAAAAAGAAACTATAACCGTTTGATTTTGAATAGTAGATATATATGCACCTATAGGGCGACCATAAAAAAATAAGACTTTTATTTTCCCTTTCTTTTCTTAAAAAATAAAAAAAAAAATAAGAAAAGAGAAAGTAAAAAAAAAATTAAAACTAAAAAATTTGTTTCCTTTAAGTTTAAGGGGTATTCTAAAAATCAAGGCCCAATGTAGTGTTTTAGTGTAGTAGCATTTAGGTTTTAATAGAATAGCCCCCAAATTTGATTTATTAAAAAATTTTCCAAAAGCATTTTCAAACTTGGACCAATAACTAATTAGTTTTAATTTACTTGTTTTTCTCGATTTTAGTTGAGTGGTGACTCCATTTTTACCAAACTAAAAGAAACAGATTTCTTAACTTTTGTCGAAGGTTCAAATTAAATGAGCATATGTTTTAGTTTAAACTAAGTTAAGAAAAACAAAAAACCAAATTTTATGCTCAATATTGCACCAAATCATTTTTTACCTTTTTAGCAATTTGGAAACCATATAAGGGGAATTAAAATTTGCTTTGGTAAAACCCATTCAAAGCATACAATGAAGATTAGAATTGCCTTACCTTTCCTTTTTTGGCCAAAAATGTTGGTAATCATAAGCAAATGTTAGGATGTCTATACGAAAAAATATGAGAAACCATAAACAAAATGTTGGCCAAAGAACAACAATAGAGATTAAAGTTTGAACTCACATCGTATCGCTTACTAGCGACTAATTGTTTCAAATCTCTCATACCATTATCAAGTTTAGTGCAATGATAATTGATGTTCCTCTCTAACATGCATATGTTAACAAGGAGCCCAATCCCCTCTAGGAGCTATTGACCAATCTTACCATTAGCCAATACGAAAATTGCCTATGTTAACCTCCTAAAATGGGACAAACTAATAGATAAGCTTGTTTTCTTTTTATGATGGGACCATGGATGAGAGAATAGTTACAGGGGTTTCCTTGACCGAGTTAAGGTTAGTTGACCCATTGACATTAGCCATAGCAGTATCCTTCTTAGGAGCCTCAATTATAGCCTTTCCTTTCAAAGGGTGTAGAATAAGAGGCTCGACATTAGGCCGCTTCTTAGGTGCTTCAACCACAATAGCCTTGCTTCTCTTTTAGGCATTACTGACCTTAACAGCTTTCTACCCTTGGACTTACTTAACAGTTGTCTTTGCTTTAGGGAGAAATTCCTTAGAGGAAAGCACCCGCGAAAGCAAGGGTGGATGAAGTGGAAGAGAGAATATCAACCTAAGTAACATAAACATTAGTGTACTCAAATCCATTACTATGGAACATTTTCTTCTCCAAGTGAAATCCCTTAGTTTATGAAATAGTGAAAAAGTGCTCTTATTGTTGTGAAAAAAGAAACCTTCGAATCTTAATGCATGTATTTAATTTATTTAGAACTATTAAAGCGATATCCAGTTTTTAGGGAATATGAGTCTAAACAATAACAAGAATATTTTTAGTGGAACATTTTTTACAACCCCTGGAGAGAAATTTCATTTCCCACCACCGTCCTTCTTCGATACTTACTAGGCCTTTAAGCTGGTAAATAAATTTTTAGAAATTAGGTTTTTCAGCGACATCTTTGCAAAATTCAAAAACATATTAGCTCACTAATAGATAAAGGAGGAAAAGCATAACTTACAAACATTATGTTGAGCATAGGTAAGGAAGACTAACCATCCTTTAAAGTAATCGGTTGAAATCTCTTCACAACAAGCCCAACTCAGCATGGTGAATTACAGAAGTTAATACCTTCTTGATTTATGACTATGCCTTCATTCATACTCTCAATAGTAATATCATTGCCTTAAATGGCACTTATACCCTCTAAAGCTCCCATATTGTCATCAGAAAAGATTAAAGCACCACAATAAAATCAATCTATGCAATGTCGGCATTCCACATAAACTTCTCCATGATCTTATCATAAGTGTTCTTATCATTCTTTAAAAACACCTTAATATCACTCTGCCTGATAAGATGAGACTAACGTATTGAGAAATTAAGATCTTTCTTTGGCTTAATAACAATACATTTCTTTTTCCAATCATAGAATGAAAACTCTAAACTGATTAAAATCTTCCATCTAGGTTGGGAGCAAATATAAAACCATCTTACCCTATTTTATTATAAAAAAAGTATATAAATAAGGTTAAGTTAGAACTAACCTCTATGTCTTCACAAATACATTAGAAAGATATCATTAGCCTATAAGAGTTTGGTATCAACTTGTTTGGGCATATTTAAAGATAAGCTTGTTTAGGCATATTTAATGATAAGCAAAAAAAGGCCATTTCAAAAGGAATAAAAGGGAGATGAAGACCAACCTTAAAATATTTCTTAAAAAGGGCAAATTGTCGATCACTTAGTATTGCAACACATTCATGGACTTCAATCCTTTCAATCCTCTAGTAACGAGGAGCAAAGTAGAAATAAAAACATATGTCACCGAACTCTTTTTCCATCAATACACTTGAAACATATTTTAGACTTAGATAGCACTCAATGCTAAAATAAAGGGTTTCTAGAATATTCTCATCCTTACCATCATCAAAGTAATCATCGAGCGGAATTTTTTGAATTCTCCAAACTTTAAGAGCATACATTCTCCTAAATTTAGTGAATTTAGAAAGATCCCATAGGTTATCATCCTCTATATTCACTATGTTAGGCATCTGTTGTATAAGAAGTACATTTACGACTCTAGGAGGGGGTGGGGTAGGGAGGGGAAGGGGAAGCGGTGTAATCTAATTTTGACTATCTATTGTATTTGCAGAGTTGCTATTGTTAGATGTAGCAGTAGACATAATTACCTTCAAGAATAGAAGTGATGGAGACAAAAAGGAAGAAAATGAAGAATCTCCAAGAACAATAGGGAATATAAGAGAATATGGGGGAATCCAAAGTGTCGAGCCTGGTTTTTCATCCTCCCGGTTCTTTTATAAAATTAGGTCTTTTCTAAACCAACCGGTATTAAACCCTTACCCGTTTAATACTAGCCCTCGACTCAAGTTTAAAGAAAACTATTTTCTTAACTTGAAAAGATTTTGAGTCGCCATCCAACTGAAGTGAGGAAAAAAAGTTAAGTTATAACCACTTGGGTGGATTGGTTATAACTTAACCATTGGTCTATTGATTAAAAAAAATATATATAACGGTTTTTTTTTTTAACTAGAGATTTAGGTCCAATGGCTAATTTATTAAACCTTAAATGGGTACCACTTTTTAATTGTTCAAATTTAACTTCGTTTTTCAAATATACCCTTTTTAATTTCTAAAACAACAAATTACAATACACGCGACTAAATTGATCAATGTACATAAATATCTAAAAATGGAAAAAATTAAAACTTTTCATATTTTAAGTTGTCTTGTACTAACGTACGAGTACCTACGTACGAGTACCTACGTATCCGCTATTCAGGATCAAACTTTTGTAGTTCGTTTACCAAAAACATAGCAAGTTAATTTAATTTTAATTTTGGAAAAATAGTTGAGTTTACATGTTTTACCCATTTTAAGTTAATTTAAATAAAATTTCCTAAGGGTTCTAAATTGGTTTATTTTGGAAAACCTAAAGTGCCTTAATTTGAAAATGATCTATTTTATTTTTATTTATTTTTTAAAAAATATATTTTTCTAAGCAACAAAAAGAAATAACAACCCTTATTCTTTCTATTACTTATTTACTTTTACTTTTTTTTTATTTTATTTTATCTATTAGACTAAGTAAAATAACAAATATATAAACTACATTTTCTTTCTCTCTTTTTTTTCTCTTTTCTTTTTCTTTTCTTTTCTTTTCAGTTTTTCTTCTTTTCTCTTTTTCCTTTTTCTTTTTCATTCTTTTTTTTTTATTTTGCAACAAACCACAAGTAATGTAATGAAATAAAATAAAATAAATAAAAAAGGAAACAAAAATAAAAACAGCAACAATTATTAAATTAGGAAACGGCCAGACCAAGCAAAGGGGATTCGGATTGGGTCAGCAGCGCGAATTGAATCCTCGAGTCAGAGTTGGGTTTAGACCGGGTCGTATGGTGGGTTTGAGTTAGTCACTCATGGCAGTTTGAAGAGGACACTCCCTAGGGTGTTTTAGCTACCGGATTGAGCAAGAAAGGGTAGTTTTATGGTTTTTATATTGGGCTTTGTGGGGTATTTTCGATGCCACCGCGTTTGGTGGCCGTTAGTGGTGGTCGCAATGGTAGGTTCGGCGATGTGTACGTACATGGGTTTTATGGTCAAGAGATGGATGTCGTACGAGTGCGTAGGTTACATGACTAAGAGAAAGGAGGCAAAGAGTGAAGGAATGGGTTCGAGGGTGGAGCTTGCTGCGGTTAGGTTTGGGTCTAATGTTTGGTCATGTATGTGTTTGCGGTAGTGGGTATGGCATCGCATGTTCGGCCGTATGTTTAGGTCGCGGTGGCATCGGGGAGTGAAGGTTGAGTGGCGTGTTTCGGGAGTTAGTATGGTGTGAGATGAGAGAGAGATGATGGAGGTATTCTCCAAGTGGGTCAGGTACAGTGTCAACCAAGAGTAGTGTGTACGTATCTCATGGTCTTACATGAGGTGCGAAAGAGAGATGGAGAGAGGAAGATAACTGAGAAAGAGAGAGTATGTAGAGAGAAAGAGAGAGAGGTTTAGTGGAGAGAGGGAGATAGCTCAAAGAGAGAGTGGATTCTATCTACCGCAGGACCTCCTTACTTGTTCTGATTTCTTTTAAACAATCCCTTCCTCCTACTGTTTTCAAATGTCCCCCTCCATTTATGTGTAAGTGTTTTTTTTTTCAAACCAAAATCCCCCTCGTCCATATCTCCTGGTTCTTATGTATATGATTTTTATAATTGAGGAAATAAGGAACAAAAAGGAAAGGGAAGAAAGAAAAAATAGGGAAAGAAATTTTGTTGTCATGGTCAATCGTAAAGCGCTATGTATCGCAATTAGACATGTGGCCCAATGACAGCCTGACATGTGACAAAACAAGGAGATTGAAATGAAAAGGACAAAAAAGCATTTCTATGCTTGTAGCAAGTCTTGAACCTATGATCTCTAGTTAATCTCAATTGCAATGTTTATGTGTTTTACTATTAGGCCGTTGGCTTATGCCTTGTCCATATAGACTAAGTCAACCTGGCCTAGATTTAAATTTAAGCCCAAGTCCAACGATCATTTATTCAAATTTATTTAACAACCTAAAAAATTATTATTTTCTAAATTTCTTATTATATATATATATTTAAAATTTTTGTGTTACTTTTCAAATTTCTTAAATATTTCCTAAATTTTTCCATTTTCTGTATTACCTTTAAATTTCTTATTTTTTGTATTTTTTCCTATTTTCCTATTTTTTTTATTTTTCTAGAATCCCTATTTTTTCTAAATTTCTTCATTTTGGGTTTTTTTTTTCTATTTTTTTGAACTTTTTCTAATTTAAAACCCTATAACCTAATCTGAAAATGAGAAGGGGGCCAAAAATTAGGTGTCTACATAAAGGAATAATCGCTCTTAAGTGGATGGTGAGCAAGGAAGAGAGAGAAAATGAAGGGGTTTATAGTCGTAAGTATTGGGATTCGCATCCTCAATGTGAACTTACCGCAATTGTATGATAATGTACCTTTTGAAATGAATGGTTAAGATTCACTTCCAATATGCACCACATATGATACAAACACTATCTTGGATGGATACATGAGCAGTGGTATCATACAAACTGGGCAGATCTAAACCACAAGATGGTCTAAAAGATAAACAAAAGTTGAGGTTTTCAGCAGGGGTTCCTATTTACCGACGATGGATATGACACACTAATGCCTTACAGAAGCTCAAGCTATACTTAATATTACGGATAAGTGCAACAAGAGGTCACTTACCACTAGTTCACACTTACAATAGGCTAGATAAGAGTAAACGAGTAAGCAAAAACACTTAGCTTAAAAGGGAAAATGCTTGAATATTGATGATAACTACTAATGTGGCTATTACATTTGTAAGGTATTTATGTGCCTCAATTAAGCTAAGTCCTAAGTTACTTTAAATTACAAAAAATATTCTACTCTAGAATTAGAAAACAAATACAACATAGGGGTTAAACAACAACAATAGGAAGTAGAATATTCTAGTAAGGATGGTACAGATGTCAAAGTGTAGAGCACGTACCCACTTTTCATTCTAATGGTCCTAAGGCATGCTGGATGTTGAGCAGAGTTGAGCTGACTAGGTTAGCATCATTTTGGCAACTCAGGAACTTAATAGGCACTTACCTGGATTGTTGGAATCTAGCAGCTTGGCTTTGGTAAGTCGGCTTGGCATTAGGCTGGTATGGGCTTGAATGTCTAATAGATCGGGTTCTTGGGAGCTCAAACCTTAGTACTAATGGGAGTTATCAACTTCTATGGGAACTTCCTCCTTTTGAGAGATGATTACCAAGTCGGAAGAGTTCAAGACACATATCAAGTTAACATGGAGACCACTTGCCTTTCTTGAATTGCTCCTTATTGAGATGAATCCATACTTAATCGCCGAGCTGGAATTCTTTAGCTCTTTATCCTAAGCCTCTTCTTTTGAGCTTAAAAGCAACTCAAGTCAAGTGATCTACGGCCTTTTGGTACAGTGCTAGCATGGCTTTCGATTTTTCAGCAGCCTATTGATCTTCAAATCAGTTAGGTAAAGAGATTTGGTTGAGTGAAAGCTCGAGGTTATACCAATATGCGATCTTAAAGGGTAACTTCTTGGTGATACTGTGGGCTATCTTATTTAGGCAAAATCGACTATATCTTGTAGTAAGATGCCCGAGGTTCAATTGAGGACCTTAATTTGTCCATCCATCTAAGGTTGACAAGACATACTAAATAACAGTTTAGTCCCTAGGTGCTTCTAAAGTGTCTTCCAAAAATGGGTTAAGAATTTGCGATCCTAATTTGATACGATAATCCTTCACACTCCATGCTACTTCACCACTTTTAGCAAAAAGAGATAAGAAATGGCTGAAGCATTGTTAGTTCAATTGCATGGCACAAAGTGTGCCATCTCACTAAACTTATCAATGACCACGATGATGAAGTCCTTCCCTCAAGACATGCTTAGTAATCCCCTAACACAAAGACCATACTTAACTCAATCTATGGTTTGGTCGAGACAAGCATTGGTAAATAAGGTCCTTATTTAGCTTAGCTCTTGGCCGTTTTACAAGTAGCACACCTTTCCAATACAGATTGCACATCCTTCATCATCTTTTGCAAAAAGAATCTTAAAGTAAGCACTTTATAGGTCCTAACCTTTCTAAAGTGTTAAGATAATCCTCCTCCATATGCTTTGCGCACTAGTAGCTCCGCATAAAGTAGGTTAGAATGCACAACTTCCCCTTTATGAACAAGTATCTATCCTTTTTATGGTAATCATCAATAACTCATCCTTCCTCACACCTAGCATAGATTGGACCAAAATGTATATCATCAACATATAAACTCCTGATGACAAAGAATCTAAGAAGCCTTATTTGGAGCCTAATCAAGAGGGAATGTCACTGTAATAGGGCATCAACCACCACGTTGTTTTTACCATTCTTATACTTTACAATATAAGAAAATCCCTTCATGAATTCAACCTATTTGGCCTATCTCTTAAAAAAATTTGGTTAACTCTTCAAATACTCAATGATTCATGATCTGTATAGATCACAAACTCCTGTAGTAATAGATAATGTTGCTAGACTATTAAGAGCTCGAATTAAGGAGTAAATTTCCTTGTCATACACAAAATAATTGAGAGTAGCTGCTTGGAGCTTCTTACTGTAATAAGCAATAGGTCAACCCTCCTATATTAGTATAACTCCTATGCCCAATCTAGATGCATCGCATTCTACTTTAAAGATTTTGTCAAAGCTTGAGACAGCTAAGATAGGAGCGATAGTCAATCGTTCCTTCACTTCTTTGAAACTCCACTGCTTCTTCTCTCCCCATTTGAACTCAATATTCTTCTTTGAAAGCTCAATAACTAGGACCATGATAGTACTGAAATTCTTTATGAAGTGGCAATAAAACGATGCTATCCCATGGAAACTACGCATGTCAACCGAATAAGTCAGCACTGGTGACTTAGTAATCCCCTTTTCCTTCCCTTCATCAACCTAAATCTCTACTTTAGGCCGGCAAAAATTACACTTTTTCAGAATGGCATATAGCTTCTCAGCTTAAAACTTAAAGAAAATTGCTTAGAGATGTTCACAGTATATGTTTAGGTCAGGCCTATAAATAAGAATATCGTCAAAGCAAACAACAACAAACTTTCTTATCAATTCTCAAGTACGTGATTTAAATCACATAATAGTGCTCAGACCATTGGACAAACCAAATGGCATCAAAAGCAATTCATACAACTCATGGTAAGTCTTGAATACGGTTTTCCACTCATCTTCCTCCCGTATTCTAATATGATAATACCCAAACTTTAGGTTAATCTTAGAAAAGATCGCAACATACAATTCATCGAGTATCTCATTGAGGTATAGGGTACCTGTACTTAATGGTGATTCGATTAATTGTTCAATAATCTATACACATTCACCACGTGCCACCTTTCTTTAGAACTAATAAAGGTGGAAATACATAAGGACTTAAGGATTCCTGAACATATCCTCTCTCCATCAACTCGTTAACCTACCTTTCAAGCTCAGTAGCTTGTTTAAGGTTTAGTCAATATGCTGGTTTGTTTAGAAATGTAGCTCCTAGCTATTGTTCTATTGGATGTTCAATCCCTCTGATCAAGGTAGTTGCTTAAGTAGTTCTTCAAGGAACAAATTAGCAAACTTGTCAAGGAGACAATTCACTTCAGTAAGTAGTTTGACATTTAAGGGCTTCAATTCGAGTAGCCTCCTAACCAATAAGAAGGTCGGCTTTTCATGCTTCATCTTCCTCAACAACTCTGCAAGTATCATTACTAGGATCTCATTCCTCAAAGCTCAACTAAGCTGAGCTTACATAGTCTTGACTCACTTGGAGGATATGGGACTCAGCCTTACCTTTCTTCCCTCATGCTCAAAAGAACAAGTGTTTCTCTTCCCATAATATATCATATGTTGATTAAACATCAATGGTCTTCTAAGAAGAATATGTGAAGGACTCATAAGCAATACATTACAGAGAACCTCATCCTAATACTTTCCAATGAAGATTAGTACTGTAACTTGCTTAGTCATCTACAAGGCTCCTTTATCACTAAGCCAATGTAGCTTATAAGGCTTAGGGTAGGATATGGTCAGCAATTTCAACTACTAAACCACAAATGCAAATGTCACATTAGTGCAGTAGCCATTATCAACAATGAGAGCACACAATGTCCCATTAACCTTACAACTGATGTGAAATAAGTTCCTTCCTTGTTCATTCTCTGATGCTACACTCACACTCATTACTCATTGTAGGTCCTAATTAAGTATCCAAAAGCTGAGGGAGTAGGTGAGGGGGTTTGAATTTGTTATTTATATCAAATTTCAAACAAATGCAATGCTTAAGAAAAACTTATTCCCTTGATTACTTAAGATATCAACTAGAAGATAAATGGACAACCAAATATAAATAAGGTGTATGAAAATAAAGAGATGGGAATTAAAAGAGTAGGCAAATGAATTATAGTGCTTAGGCCTTGTGCCTATTGTACTCTTCTAGCCTCACTATCGGGATTTGATTCACTTTCCAGAGTCGTTCCACTATCTAAAATATTCAAACACTTAGAGAGGTTACAAACAATTTTCTCTGCTTTGACTCACTTAGCCTTACTCTTAGGTTAATCACTTAGAACTATAGATGATAAGGAATGTTAATGGGAACGGCAGCGGACGGTAATCCAAAATGAGTATTTGCGATTTAAAAAATGGGTACAAAGAACATGAAGGTTTTTTATAGTGAATGTGAATGGATATAACTCACCAAGACATAAACACAATCAGGGGTTTGAGCTCAAAATAGGATTCGATACAACTCACAAACACTAAATGTCGCTCTGGATTTAA
Organism: Lumnitzera racemosa; assembly: GCA_024138005.1. Classification (NCBI taxonomy): domain Eukaryota; kingdom Viridiplantae; phylum Streptophyta; class Magnoliopsida; order Myrtales; family Combretaceae; genus Lumnitzera; species Lumnitzera racemosa. The sequence continues at coordinate 26,404,086 of JAMXBC010000008.1, forward strand.
ATGAGAGTTAGATACGACTCACGAACACTAAATGTTGCTCAGGATTCAAATGAGAGTTAGATATGACTCACTAACTCGCTCAAATGAAGGGGGTTCACCACAATCTTAAAGACAAGATAAATAAGAATACGAGGATGATTAAAGAGTTTGATCTACACTCGATAATCCGGTAATGCTAGCTCAAGAGTAGCCTTGCTCAAAAAGGAAAAATTCTAAAATGTAGAAATATACTTTTATGTCTGATTTTGTATATTGATGTCTATCTATCTGTATCCTTTTATGTTTACAAATGTTGCTATTTATAGTAAGTCCTAAACCCTAGTGACAACCCTAAATAATTGGGCTCATAAGTAAAATAAAAGAAAACATGTACAAGAATACGAAATTATGCATTTTATAGGGAAAGTCAACATGTAGTCACTTAGCATGCCCTAAAAGGAGTAGTATTCAAACTGGATGGGGTTGGCAGTTAGACATACAGGCTTGAAAAGGAGTTCCCAAAGTCTTGCAATGTTTGGCCAAAACATTAGAAAGGTTGGTCCACAATTGCCAAGTCCTAGAATCAATCAGTACAAGTCTCTTGATGCTATACCGAGTGGTTCTTTGGTCCTAAATACTCAGCCTTATGGTATCTCGACACCTCAAGAGACGACAGACTTGATGCCTAGTTTTTATCTTCCTCCCTCTCGTCCTTCTGGCTGCAACTCGGCCTTAGCAAGCATTGATAGGCCTCAGTTTTGGATAGGTCCCATCAACAAAGATTAAAAAAAAATGTCTAAAATAAAACTTATATAAAGATTATAAGATACAATGAGGAGAATAAAAGAAATGGGTCCTTAACAAATAAGAACTAATATGAAGATAAGTATGTAAGCTTCTAATCGATCTTCTATTCTCAAAAATGGATTGTTTGCAGTACTTTAGAATGACTATAGAAATTCTTTCGTCTCTTTTCTTTTCATTTTTTTTTCCTTCATGTCTTTTCTATAAAGACTTTTCCTCCTTTATATACTTGAAATTGTAACGGCTATAAGCTTGTTTTAAGGTAAGCCTTTTAGAGAATTTATTCCAAACCTTTACTTTGACAAATATAGCTTGTGAAATATCTTCTTTGTTGACCTTCCATATATGTGATATCCTTTCCATACTACATGTGCAGTAAGAGTGGTGATATTTCCATTCCTTACTTTGAGTACTTCAAATGTATATCCAAGGTAAACTTTGTTGTCAATATATGAGTCCTTTTAAGATTCGAATGGCTTAACCAAAAACTTCTTTTAAAGCAAAACTTTCGATTCTTAAATAGATTTTATCACAAGAATAATTTAACCTTATTCCCATGGATTTTAATCCCACTTAATAGAATTTACTGAATATATTTCCCAAACATATTTAGTAAATGAAACTAAGTCTTCTTAGGATCTTAATCAACGATTCTTATATTTTAAACATATTCCCTGTTTCTAGTTCTCATACCTTTTGATTGGTCCTCTAACTAAACTTCCGATAGATCTTACAAGGCTTTGTTTAATATACCTAAGAAACTAATAAACACATATAGCAATATCTGATCAAGGTAAACATGCATGTGAATATTTTAATATCATCCCTTTTTTTAATCATCTTTTATCATCATCAAAACATAATAAAGAGACTACTACTCACCTTAAGACTGTAGTTGATGCGGACTATAACCAAGAACAGATAAGGCCAATCACTGAATAGGTCCAACCTTACCAAAAGCTTAAAAAGGAAGCGATAGGGAATGTGCAAGAGGACAAATGTAAATAATAAGTAATCAAAACCCATGAACAAGTCCAAAAGATATGACGCACCAAGGGAACTTTTGAAAACTCATGGCACAACTCAATATGACGCACGAATTATTCCGATGAGATTACTCTCCACCTAGTCTTGCTTAAGGGTTAGGATAAAAGAAAAATAAAAGTAAACAAATGGTATTTATGTAAGGAAGAATATCTAGTTGTATTAATGATAATTTGATTTTATAGCTATAAATATATATACAAGGGGTATTTATACCCGAAAGTTAGGGCCACTTACCAAAAAAGGAAAAGGCAAAAAAGGGTATTACCCTAAAGAAGTAATGTACAAGAATATAAAAGGGTAAAAATAAATATTCAAGAAAAATAATCATTAGTATAATAGATTTTGTGTGAAGATGTATTAGCAAAGCCGTTAAAGAATGCAAACAAAAGAGTACGGTCAAATGGTTTATCTAAACAAGGGTAGCAGTGTCAGTCCGGAGTACCTCTCTTGGCCTCTCAGCAAGCAAGATGCTAAATAATTGGTTGGCTTAGGCTTAAATGAGCAAGTACGCATGGTTTGGCAAATATCTCCGCATTCTAACATTTGGCACACAATCTCCAAAAGATGGGAAGTCATTTTGCTTAGCATGTAAAGTTGCTAAAAAAAGAGATACTCGGATTTAGCAGGAGTCCACTAAAGATGGAGGATCTACCTTGTCAGTCCTTCTAGTCCTCGAGCTCAACTATAGGTCAATAGTCTAGTAGCCTGATTCCTATCATCCATTCCGAGTTGATTTAAACTTAAGATCAAATCCATGTAGTCTTCGGTCAGTTCTCTATCAGGGTGATAGGGATTGAAGTCAGCAATGTTGAAGGTATTAGATACTCCATAATCTTTGGGCAGCTCCAACTTGTAGGCATTATCATTGATCTTCTAGAGGATCCTGAAGGGTCCTTTAGCTCTTGCAAATAGTTTGTTCCTCCTCTTGCTTGGAAACCATTCCTTGTTGAGGTACAACCATATTAAGTCTCTTTACTGGAATTGTTTAACCGTTTTACACTTGGCCTTCACTCACATTCTTCTGGCAACTTAGTCGATATGTCGGGTGACTTTGTAATAGATGTGTTGAAGCGATTATGCTCTAGCTCTTACATTAAGGTCTTCTTATGTGGGTACGGGTACAAAGGTATGATCGAGGGGCAACTCAGGAATAAAACCATAGACCACTTTGAAGGGTATCTATTTAGTGGCATACACTGTTCAAACGAATAGTCCTCCACTATAGGCTTCCTTGATTAGCAACTCCCACAATAAACAAGTTGGCACGCATAATTTCCCCCCTCAAAACAAGTAACCATCTTCCACATGGTACTCATCCATTATTCTTCCATCGACATATAACGTAAATATGGGTTTAAAGTGTGGATCCTTATAATACTGTTCTTTAATACTTATAAACCCAAATAATCTAGTCTACAGTTTAATCAGAAGTGTATGCCTTCTCGAAAGAGCATCTACAATTACGTTACTCCTTCCCTGCTTGTATTTTATCACGAAATTGAATCCTTCAAGGAATTCAACCCATCTCGCCTATTGCTTTGACAACTTTGTCTAACTTCAAAGGTACCATAGGAACTCATGGTTAATATGGATGATGGCAATAGATAATGCTGCCATACTTATAATGCTCATATCAACGCCAAAAGTTCTTTGTCAAATGCAAAGTAATTTAGCTGAGGTCCTCTGAGCTTCTCACTGTAGTAGGCAATTGTTTAACCTTCCTGCATTAGGACAACAACTATTTCAATGCCTGATGCATCACACTCTAGCTTAAATATTTTCTTAAAGTCAAGTAGAACCAATACAAGGGCAGAGGTCAATCTTTCCTTTATCTCAGCGAAACTTCTCTCCTCCTTTACTCCCCATCGAAAGTCGATCTTCTTCTTTGTTTGTTTAGTAAGCAGTGCAGCGAAAGTATGGAAATTCTTGATAAACCTTCTATAAAATGAACCTAATCCATGAAAACTTCTTACATTGGCACAAGTAGTAGGAGTTAACCACTAGACAATTGCTATGACCTTCTCGTCGGCCACTCATAAGCCTCCCCCATTTATTACATAACCTAAGAATATCACTTCCTCCTAGCGAAAGCAACATTTCTTTAGGTTGCCAAATAATCCCTCGACACGGAGGACATTCTATATAGCTTGAAGATGTTTGCAATGACTTGGCATGTCGGTACTGTAAATTAGGATGTTGTCAAAATACACCATGACATACTTCCCTATCAGATGTCTTAGCACATGGTTCATCAATCTCATAAAAATGCTCGAGGCATTCGATAAGCTAAAAGGCATAACTATCCATTCATAAAGCCCATGTCGAGTCTTTAAAGCAGTCTCCTACTCATCTTTAGCTATCAGAAGCCTGCTAGCACTTATCCGATAGGCTAACTTCTTCCGCAGTATGGTGCCGGGTATTAAGTCAATGTAGTGCTCTATGCCTCAAGTAGGGGGCAACCTCTCAAGTAACTATTCTGGGAATAGATCGGCATATTCGTATAGCAACTCTTTGATTTTCTAGGGTAGTTCACCTCACTCCTTTATTTCTAGCCTCTTGGAGCTAACATGAAGGTCGACCTGTCAGCATTGATGGCCTCTTGGAGCTTAGCTCTACTCATCATCAAAGTCTTCTTCGATTCACGGGCAAGTTTTGTCTACAATTTATTAACTTCTCTCGGCAACATCGGGTTTAATATAATCTTCCAGCCATCTTTCTCAAACAGATACGTGTATTTGTATCCGTCATGGATAACTCTTCTATCAAATAACCATGGTTAACCAAGCAACACGTGCGAGGTGTACATCGATAGCACATTGCAAGAATTCCATCAAAGTAGTTTCTAATTGTGATCAATAGTAGTACTTGTCGGGTGACATGTAGTGCTTCCTTATCACTCAACCAATACAACTTGTACGGCTTCGGGTATGCAATGGTCAACAACTTCAACTATGTGACCATTTCAACTGATGCCATATTGGTGCAACTTCCACTATCTATAAATAATGCTCGCACATGGCCGTTCATCTTACAAGTAGTATGAAACAAGTTCTCCCTCTACTCCTCCTTTCGTGAGGGTTTTAAGTTCATGGCATATAGGATAACCAGGACCAACTGATCTAAGTCTTCAATAAATATGTCTTCTTCAATTAATTGTTTCTCGACATCATCCTCTCCTCCCCGCCCCCCTCTCAAGTTCTTCATTAGTACTTTCTAGTTCTAGCTTCGGAATGTCTCCCTTGATGACCATAGTCCTTCGGTTCAGGCACTGAACAATACCCTTGGCATTTGAAGCACTTGATTTGGCTTGTCTTCCTACCAAACCCTTGCCGTTTCTCATAAGTACGAGTTAGTACGTCACTGTCAGGTTGGCCTTTCTGCTCAGCTTGGACATTTACCTTTCGAATCTGTTCAATACTCGATGACTCACCTATCTAGGTCGGCTAGTCAACAGCCTGGTCGGTACTCAGCTCCTTCTCTACCTCTCTACTCACTAGGCTATTCTAATGGCTTCATCCATTGTGGTAAATTGATAGAGCTGCACAATATCTTGAATGTCACCTCTCAACTTAGTTAAGAACTAGGAGATTATTTGTGCCGGTGGTTCCTCCACTTCACATTGGATTATAAGCATTTGAAATTCTTGGATATACTCGTTAACAAATCAACCTCCTTGTCTCATCTCCTAAAGCTAAGTAAAGATATCTTGTAGATAAGTATCTAACACAAACTTATTTCTGAGTATTCTCTTCATCTTGAGCTTAGTGTTAATCTCTTGGTAGCCCTCTCGTCTCCTCATAGCTTGGAAATTCTTCGACCTCATGATGGCATATCCAGAGACCTCAACAACAGCAGTTCTCACTTTCTTGTAATCTTCATACTAATAATAGTAAAAAACACGCTCTACTTTCTCTTCCCATTCTAAATATTCATCAACACTCCTAGATCCATTGAAACTTGAAATCTGAAGCTTCACATGGTTAGGTGCTCTAGGAACTTAAGCTAGCACTTCTTCAAAATACTCTTCCTTGTCCTCTTCATTTAGTTCTCTTAAGTCTATCCTTCATCTTATTCGTTTGCCTACTCCTCCACTTCAAACTGGTTAAGTTGAGTTTTAACCTCTAGTAGATTAAGCAACTTGTGGGGTGTTAGGTGCGGCTTCAACAAGTCAATAAGCCAACGCGTAAATAGTTTGAGTTAAATCCACTAAGAGATTAGCCACTTCATCAAGTCTCTCGTCAATACTTCTCAAATTGAGAAGTATTGACGAGAGACTTGATGAGTTCGAGATTGTCAACCATGGTAGACAACTCCACTATTATCGTCTCCAACACCAACTTTTACACTCAAGTCAGTCATTTTCTCTACAAATTCAAAGCTCAAACAAACACTTTCGCAAACCAGAAAATTAACAACTAGCAAACATAGCAACCAAATGAACACGGTAACTTACTCTGTTTCACACACACAAAATAGAGTATAAACAGAACTTTAGAACAAATTACAACTGAGGCAAAACCTCCACTCTAATACCAAGATGATGCAGACCATAACCAAGAATTGATAAAGCCGATCACCAAATGGGTCCAAGCTTGCCAAAAGCTTGAAAAGGAAGTGATGGAGAATGTGCGAAGGGACAAATGAGAATGAAAAGTAAGCAAAGCCCACAGAAAACTCCAAAGGATATAACACACCAAGAGAACTTCCAAAGACTCATGACACAACTTACTATGACGCGCGAATTGTTCTAATAAGGTTAATCACCACCTAACCTTGCTTAAGGGTTAGGATAAGAGTGAAATGAGAGTAAACAAATAGTGTTTACATAGGGAAGAATATTCAATTGTATTGATAATAATCTGATTTTACAACTACAAATACAAATACAAAGGGTATTTATACCTGAAATTTAGGGCAATTTGCTAAAAATGGAAAAGACAAAAAAGGTTATTACCCTAAAGAAATAATGTACAAAAATACAAAAGGGTAAAAATGAATATTCAAGAAAAATAATCATCAGTATAATAGATTCTGTGTAGGCTCCTGTATACATGGTGAAAATGTGTTAGTAAAGCCGTTAGAGGATGCAAACAAAAGAGTATAATCAAATGGTTTGTCCAAGCAAAGGTGGCGGTGTTAATCCGAAGTCCCTCTCTCTCGATCTCTCGATAAGGGAGATGCTAAATAAGTGGTTGACTCCGACTTAAATGAGCAATGGCTGATATCTCGGCATTCGACTTTTAGCACATAATCTTCGAGATATGGGAAGTCATTCAGCTTGGCATGCAAAGTTGCTTGGTAAAGAGATACTTAGCTTTGGCAAGAGTCGGTTGGAGTTGGAGGATCCGCCTTGCTAATCCTTTTAGTCTTTGGGCTCAACTATAGGTCGATAGTCTACTAGCTTGATTCCCATCAATGGTTGTAAGTGTGAAATTACTCTCTTCACAATAAATAACCTCTTCCTCCTTAGACAAGTCAACTTACCCAGATTCCTTTTGCTCTTCAACCTCCTTATTAGTGCTATCAACCTCAATGGTTGACATCTCTCTTGATTAACATGGTTCTTTTGTTCGAGTATTACGTTGTCATGTGCTTAAACCCTTGACACTTGAAACACTTTATTTCACTTGTCTTTCAAATTAAATTATACCCATCCTTAAATTTCCTCGAGACTTCTTTTTTTTTTTCTTAGGTGGTTAAAACAAGTCAAACTTTACTGGTCTTACTCAGCTTTGGACGTACAAGTCTACTTGGAACAGGTCGGTTAGGGGTAATTCGAATAATAGAGGCTCAGAGTCTACTCATTAGATGTCACTTTATGCTTTGTATAGCTCTACAACTCTGATAAGTTAGTCCAATGTATCAATATCCCTTGTCTCTAGGATATCTCCGATCCCATACTTCAATCCATTGATAAATCTAAAGATAGTTCGGTCTTCGGGCTCTACAACTTCACAGTGAATCATTAGCATCTGAAATTCTTTTACACAAGCATCAACACTTGAGCCCCCTTACCTCAACTCTTGCAACTACTTAAATGTATCTTGCAAATAGTAGCTCATTTGAAACCTCCTCTTCATTACTCCCTTCATCTCATCTTAATCTCTAATATCCTTCTCTCTTTCTCTTCACCGGATTGCTTGCAAATTCTTCTACCATAAGGTAGCATATTCCATGAACTCTAGTACGGTTAGTCTCACCTTAGTGTTCTCAAGCACCTCATGACACTCAAACTGCCTTTCAATTTTATCCACCTAATCCAAGTAGTCCTTAGCATCACTACTACTAGAAAAGCTCAAAATCTACATTTTCAGGCCTTCTACTCTGGTAGCTCGGACATTTCTCTCTTTTACCTTAAAATATTCTTCTTCCTCATCACCCAATTCTACACCTTCCTCTTCTATCTCGTCTATGGTAAGCCTTTGTTGAGCAATTTTATCAACTCCTCCAACTCGGTAGGGTCAAATTGGGAAATTAACTAAACTAAGCTAGCCGTTGCTTCATTCGAGGTATCATAACCATTTAGCCTCTATTCAGGTTACCCCTAGGTTGCTACCTGTCTTTGTGTATGGTAGTCATAAGGCTAGTTAGTAAGTCGGTAAGTTTGTCCAGCCTTTCATACACAGACTGGGGTATATAACCCCTTTATTGGCCTTGACCATTTCAAGCACTGCTCTCTCAATTTCTAAGAGTTTCTTGAATATTAAAGTTCAACATTGTTTAAGACTTCAATAAAACACTGTGTCCAGTTAGAATCTCATCTAAACCACACAAAACCTTCCTTGAAATCCAACTTCAAACTTCAACTCTACAACACTTGCTTCAACTAAAACTAAACACTATTAACAATACACAAGACGGTTGTAGACCAATGGAAGTCTACACACATTCTGTTTCGGAAGTACAAAAATAGGGGAAAACAAAGTAGTCTCACACTTTCTACGAACTACCTTAGTAATCTAAATCCCATCGAACACCACTTAACACAACACTACTACAACATAGTCACACAAGAACATAAAATGCCAAAACTTACAAGAACATAGTTAAGCTTTGATACCAAGATGATACAGATACTATCGTATATGGACATACTAAAAGTGGTATCATGCAAATCAAGGGTGAGTTCAAACCACAAGATGGCCTGAAGGATAAATGAAAGTCGAAGTTTTGAGTAGGGTTTCTCGTGCATCGATGATAGATAAGACACACCAATGCCTTACACAAGCTTAAGCTATACTTGATATTACATACAAGTATAGTAAGAATCACTTACTACTAATCCATGCTCACAATGAGCTAGATAAGAGTAAAAGAGTAAGTAGAAACACTTAACTCAAAGGGAAAAATGCTTGAATATTGATGATAATTATCAATGTAGCTATTACATTTGTGAAGTATTTATATGCCTTAATTAGGTAAGTTCTAAGTTACTTCAAATTACAAAAAAGATTCTACTATAGAATTAGAAAACAAATATGATACAAAGGAAAAATAGTAACAATGAGAAGTAGAATATTTTAGCAAGGGCGATACAGATGTCAGAAGGTGGGGCACAGGTCTGCTTCTCGTTTTGGTGGTCCAAACAAGTGCTGGATACTAAGTAAAGCTAAGTTAACTTGGTTAGCATCATATTGGAAACTTGAGAACTTAACAAGCACTTGCCTAGATTATTGGAATTTGGGAGCTCAGCTCAGCGTTAGGTTGGTATTAGCTCGAATGTTTGATAGATTGGTGCTCGAGAGCTCGGACCTTGGTATTGATGATAGTTGTCAACTTTTGAGGGAACTTCCTCTTGTTGAGAGATAGTGAACAAGTCAGAAGAGTTCTGAACACATATTAGGTTAGCCCAGAGGAGTTCTTTTTCTAGGGTTAGATCCTTCTGGGATGCCAGGCATACTAGGGCGATAAGTCCTCTTGCTCAAGATCGTATTATCGGCCCTTCATTCCTATCAACATATGTCATGGCCATCATGTCAGTGTAAACCCCAATATATAGAATATAAAGTGACCGTTGGGAAATATAACTCTTTAGATACACATTGAGATGAGATTAGGTGTTATTATAATGGCAGGCCAAATAAAGCTTAAATAAAGAAGATAGAGGTCAATTTTTTCAATTACATATGTTGAAAAGCTCAAGAACACAATAAACTATAAATCTTGCAAATTAGTAAAAAACAAACTATAGGTATGATTAGTCATTACAAGGTAAAATTAAATCTATTAGAATTCTTTACCCATAAGTTACTCTCCTTGTTGTTGCTACCAAAGGAGAGTTAGGGGTAAATGTTTATAAGGGATTTTAGTCCCGAACTCTTAGGACCTTGAGCAGCTTAAAACCTTCATATTCCAATCTATCACTCTAAACCCCCAACCTAGTTTACTAGCTTACTTATATGCAACTGTTCTTACAGTTTAGAGAAAACGAACACGGATTATGTAAAGATAAGTCAGGAGGATCTTGATAGGTTAGGAGAATCTTAGGTAGGTTGAAGTGGATTAACAAGTTGAGAATAACTTTAATCCATGAGCCAACCAAGGGCTCTTAACAATCAAATGTTTGAATTCAGACATGAATGTGAGCAATTAGGAAGTTGCTATGTAGATGACTACCTACTATTCCACGTTCTTATGAATAAGGAAATGGTCGAGAGCATAATTTTCTTGTGTGATAAATGAGTTAACTAAGGTTATCAGGATAGTTATAGGTGACCACCTATAAATATTCCTAAGGAACTAGTGGTATGCTTCTTTTGAATTCTCATAATCCCCTCGTATATTTTTTACTTTCTCTTTACTTAAATTTTTCTTACACACATACTTACTTATGCATCAAAGTGGTTATGTTAGAGTCACCTTATATCCTCATAACCTAATTTTACCTTTCTTATTGTAAGCTTTTGCATAAGACATCATCTAATTTTAAACTCCTAAATTTGACTATCAACACTAATAAACCTATATATGGTGCTACACAAGTAGTGAGTATTCGATAATATAATTACTAGTAATGGTAGTACAATGACGGAGGTAGCAAGGCTGTGATAATATGATAAAATATGTTTAAAATAAATACACAGAAAACTAGTATACATTAATAATATTTCCCCTTTAGTGCAATTAAATGGAAACCAATCTAAATTGCAATCGATCTTTATGTGATATTACTTTTTTGGTATACATAAATTATCAAGCAAGAAGAATAAACTTTGGAATTAGCTAAATTCAATATAACTCATAAATGCAACTAATCTCTGAAGATTGGTAAGAAAATAACTCAGAATTTGACTCTACAATAAATGATAAATAATTTTAATTGTTCAAGTATAAATGAGTAAAAAACCCTAAAAAGTATAACATGTTTCAAGAAAAATAGTACAAAAAATAAATAAATAAAACACAAAACTGAAATTGTCAGTAAAGACCTGCTATTTAGATAAGACTAATGCTATAATTCGAATGATAACACAATAGCATTTTGTAGCCTTATAACGTTTAAATGTCTTCTTTTCTATTGGTTAAATACCAGCTTATCACCTAAGGCCTTTCCTTTTATTGTTTAGATGAGAGCTGCAAGGATTAACAGGTTTGAAATAATGGATGATAATAGTTACAATGCGTATGCCAACCTCTACTATCATAACTTCACTATAACTACACCGATGCATTCACTATTATGGCTGCATTATTAATACGCACTACACCATCATCACTTTCTCCTTCATATAGTCATCATTCTATCATCATCATTATTATTACCAATAAACTAATATATACCTTATCACTATAATGATGCTATACAGATGGTGGGGATTTGATAATATCGGTTTTATTATAATCATGGTGGTGGTAGAGTATTGATGAGGTAACAATAGCCACAATGATAAGGCAACTATAATATTAGGAAAATGTAGTTAAAATAATTACACAATAGCTAATATACACTAACAATTTCCTCTTTTGATGCAATCAAATCAAAACTGATCTTAATTGCAATTAATATCTAAGTGGGTGTTATTATTTTTGGCGTTTTATTATTAGGATAATGAACAGTTCCTCTAATAAGCATATGACTCATCAAGTGAGAAGAATAAGCTTACAAATTAGATAAAATTGATATAAATCATGACTGTAACTAGTCCTATGTTTGCCACAATTCCAGATTAATGAGAATATAACCAAAGATTTGATTCCATAATAAAAGTTAAAGGATCAAATGTTTTGAATCTAAATGATAAACAAGCCTAAAATATAAGGTACATCAGGAAAAGTAGTCCAATAAAAAACTAAAATAGGTAAATAAGATACCATTTAGAAGGGACTAATGTCATCATCCAAACAGTAGCATATAGCGTTATGTAGCCTTACTCCATTAAAAGCCTTTCTCTCTTATAGTATAATGTTGACTTATTACCTAGACACCTTCCCTTCTCCAAGTCAGATGAGAGTTGCGGGCATTAAAATGTGCAATGTAATGCATAATAATGGCCTCAATGTGTAACATTGGCTATGTAAGTGGGATAATGTTGATGTTGTTTTGGTGGTCAAAAATTCAATAGTATTGATGTTATTAAAATGATGGTAGTGGTAATAGTATAATGACAAAGATAGTGGTGACCATAACGGTAGCATGGAAAAATGTAGTTATACTAACTAATATATACATAAATTTCTCTTTTTGATGTAATCAAATGGAAAGCAATCTTAATTGCAATCAATAACTAAGTAAATGGTAACATTTTTTGTGCTTTATAATTAGGATTCAAAGATATGGCCTTCCTTCTCATAAGGAAATGACTCAAGAGTAATAAAAATAAGTCTATGAATTAATTAAAGTTGATATTACTCACATATGCAACTAACTCTTTGTTTGTTATAATTCAAGGGTTAATAACAACATAACTAAAAATTTGGCTCCATAATAAAGATTAAAGGGTTGTAATGTTTTGAATACAAATGATAAACAAGATCAAAATATAAGTTATTTTGAACTAGGGGCAAAACAATGAAAAAAATACATTAAAATTCGAAACTGAAATTATAGATAAATAAGCTATATTTAAACAAGACTAATGCTATCATCTAGACAATAACACTTATGTTACGTAGAGAGTGTTTATTTTTGCTTACACATACAATACTTATACTCTTCGAAGAACCTCAAAAGAAACTAAATCATCCTTTCTCATAATAACTCGCAACATACTCAAGAGAGGGAGAAAAAGTATTTAGAACACATGAACTCGATATCACATGTAACCAAAAGGGATAGGTCTGGGCCACGAGATGGCTCGAAAAGTAAATGATAGTCGAAGGTTGAATAAGGGTTCTCATGCACCAACGATGGATATGACGCATCAACACCTTATACGAGCTCAAGTTATACTTGATATGATGCACAAGTATGACCAAAGGTCACCTACCACTAGTCTACACTTGAATGGGCTAGATGAGAGTAGCTCAAGAGTAAGCAATAGGATACTTAGCTTAAGAGAAGGTAAAAGTTTAGTGTATTCTTCTGTATATTCTGTTGCGACTATTACATTGTGTCATTATTTATAGTACCTTGTTAAGATTAGTTATATGTTACAGAAAATTACAAAAAATGGATCCCTATTTGCTAAGGAAAAAAGAGAATGATTCATAGGAAAACCATGAAATCATGCATAAGGAGCATTGTCTATCAAAAAGGACAGTATAGGTATTAGAAAGGACAGAACATGCACGTTTTACTTAGCTTGTGATTTTGACAACAATGAGCTAAGCAGGGGTAGGCCCCTGGTCAGGTCTATTTGACGTCGGCAGTTCGATACCCTGACTACTAGGGCTCGACTGGGGGTCAGTTCAAGGATAGCTTGCATTCAAGTCAACCTCGAATGGTAAACTCATGATAGTTATCAGCTCAACCTCGATACTATGGAGATTACTGTATTCAGATTTGGCGTTAGGGCTAGTACATAATAGAGGGTTTAATTCAACACATTGGCTAATCACCTTGATAATTCCTTAGATAACATGGAGAGTGACATATCTTAGCAGATCGAACTGGGATAAGCACTACTCCTTGGCGCTTAACTTTCCTCGAATAGCTCGGTAAACCACTTGAGCAAGCCCTCGGGCTTAAGAGCGCATAATCGGTCCTTAATCCCATTAGAAGGAAAATCCCCTATATATACAAATGGCTTCCTAGAATGAATAGCCAAGATTAATTGGATCTAATGGCCTATATTACATTTATAATTCCAATGCTACCTACCACATACCTACTAAGACATAAGGATCTAGGACATTTTAAGACCTTCTAGAAGCTTTAATGGACTTGGACTTTGAGCTTTCTCCTAATGAGCCAAGAGGAATCTCATGGTTAGAGGCCTTTTTTGGGGGGTTAGTGATACTTACATCATTTGGACACCTTCCACTCTACTATTTGGATGCCAGCTTTGTCTCTTCTATGTTATAGGAAACTACAAGCATAAGCTATTAAGTATAATGGATACTAATGGCCGTGATGTGAATGTAAAGACATAAATGTTCCTTCCCTACATGCATATAATATTAAAATGAATAAGTAACTATTTATAAAACATGAAAGAAAATAAATCCCAAAAATAAAAGCTATTCATTACCTGGAAATTTTAAAGAAGAAAAAAAAAGATCTCTAGCATGTTTGTTTTATTTTGTTTGTACATTAAAAAATTTTCAATGGTATAACATCTAGAGTTTAACCTACAGACTAATCAAAAAATTGGAGAATTCATACATGATGATTTAAATGTAAAAGTATTTTTGAGTTTACCCTAACACAATTAATTAATTCAAAAATGAAAACCATTGCAAGCATTGTAAAAAAAATTAAATATTTATGGTGGAAGAAAGAGATTGACTCCATCCATTTTAACCTTTAAGAGGATACATTCTTAGTCCAATTTGGATTGTCTTTTTCTAATCTAGATTTCTATTTATGCCTGATATATAACTATTTGAAATATAACATTTGGAAACTATCTTAGATGTTTTTATTTCATAATTATAATAAAAGTAGTAATTAGAATGGAAAAATTAAAAAGTAAAAATTTGTGTTCTTCTAAGAGTAAAAAATTAAAAAAAAATATTTTTATAAATTGAGAAAGGATATTTCAATTGGAATTTGTGTAAAATGAATGAAGTAAAGAGTAAATAAATTTAAATTTATAAGGATTTATTAGGTATTTAAATTTTTGGAATAAGAGTATATATATAATTATATTTCAATCTTTTTGGTATTTTATTCTTAACAAATGCAAGATTTGAATAGATGTAAAAAAGACACCAAAAAGGAGAAAAAATTAACCAAACAGACCTCTTGTATGATTAAAAACTATATGCAATTAGTAAGATCAATATTCGGTATGAAATTATTGATTATAAGAACTTTCTATTTTCTTAGAGCCTAAATAATGAGAAAGCATTTGCAAAGGATGGATTACAAAGATTTAGCAACACATTTTACATTGATTGCATGTAATCATATGTATATCATCAATATGTGATATCATGTGGTCCCTCATATTGTAGTTATAGTGAATAAACATTGTACTAGATTAGTAGCACCATCAATTGACATACTTTCTTCTCTAAAGCATGTGGCCTAAGTTCTTGTTACATCACTCTATTCTTCAACATAAGATTTTTGTCAACTCTAATTCTTTAAACTTTTATAAATTGTTTACTTGGCTGAATAGTATAAAGGATGAATGGAATTACAATTACCATGTAATGTAATAAAGGTGTAATAAGGTAGGATTGTGTGCTATGGTGTTTACTAATATGTAATCGAATTGTAATTTTATTGTTCACTTACCAAAATGAAACAGGTAATAAGTAAGGAGTAAAAAGTGAAATGACTAAAATGCCCCTACCTAATAATAAAAAAATAAAAGCAAATATACATAAACATGAAGATGATAATCGATACGCCCCTTGTACATTTTGAGACCCTACCCCATCTTTCATCGTCAAAACCCTAACCCTAAAAGGATATAGCAACACCCCATCACCTTCAAGCAACATACTATGATCAGTATATTAGTTGGGCTAGTGATCTAAGTACCCAAATCCAACATCCTTTCCCATACTAGTCACCATGAAAGGAATTTGCTGAGCAAAGATCGTGTGGGATAGTATAGTGCGACTGAGTGAAGATCACGTAGATAATAGCATACCCAAATCTAGAGGGTCTTTGCCTAATCTACTACCCATCATGAAGAAATCTCTAACCTTAACTAGGGTTTCAACAAAGAGAGGGAAGACAATACTTCTACATGCTCTTACTACTATGGTAGAGCTATTATGGATGTGAGGATGTGGAAAGGGGGGCATGATTGGGGTTGTGGATGGCTGATGGAGAAGGTTAAGAGATGGATTGCAATGGGGGTTAGGGTTAAGAATTGGAGTGAGTTGATTTCTGTCTCAAACTGGCAAGTTATATTAGAAGTAAGTAATTTTTTATTATAGGTAGGGGTACTTTTAGAATAAAGTTGCAATTATATCTTAGGAGTTGGGATTCATAAGCTAGACTTCATAATGTGTATTATATAAATTGATGCAATTGGAATTATTGAGAATTCCTACTACGAAGGCCCAAAACCAGCAAAACAATGTAATATGAAACTCATTAAGATTAAGGGAGGAATGGAAATTTCCAAGTGAATAGCCTATTACTACTTCAAAGAACACCATCATTTTATTAGAAAGTAGCTTATTTGCGAAGATGAAATATTATTTAATCTAATCAATTTTCCCCCCTTATACCTACTTACATTTCGCAACTAGGACTTATGGTAATTACTGTTTGTAAGGAGAATTGCAAATTTTAGGAGAGAATTTAAATACCTAAAAGGTGTAAACTATCAAAAGCTTCTATTATTATTATTATTATTATTATTATTATTATTATTATTATTATTATTATTATTATTATTATTATTATTATTATTATTATTATTATTATTATATTATTATTATTATTATTATTATTATTATTATTTAAGTTGTATTAATTTTAACATTTTCGTTTTGTTTACTTAAGGGATACTTATTCCATTCCCCTCTTATTCCCTATTACATTGTTTAGTTGGGTTTGAAGTCTTAATATCACAATTCTTAAGAATCCTCATTCCTTAAGATCATGTAATAAGAATTTCTTGTATTAACAAAGGAATCCCAATTTCTTATCTTATAAATTTCTTTTTCCCAAAGTGACATATTTGCTCTCTCTTCTCTCCGTTGTGCTTACTACCTTAAACAACACACTATTCACATTACTATACTACCATGCAATAGAATGCACTATTCACATCACCACTCACCGCCATCATCACCAACCAATATAGTACCAATACACACCACCACCTCCATGTTAACAATATCAACACATACCACCACTATGATCATGCACCGCCACCATACATTATCACCATGCGACCACCACCACCACTATGCATTAATACCACACTACCACTACATTCATCACAACACCAAACACCACCATATAACAGCATGGGACAATCATGCACCCATACCATAAAATCACTACCCATCCATTAAAAAGAAAAAGATCTAATAAAAAAAGGAGGGGTTATGATTAGGGAGTTCAAACCTAATTAATTAGAGAGTGTGTGTGTTGAAAGAGAGGGAGAGAGTTTGGATTTAAGAAACCATAGATCAATGGATTAAAGAAAGAAAGAGAGTGTCGAAAGAAAAAGGATAGAATTTAGGTCAATGGATTAAAGAGAGGGAGCGTCGAAAGGGAGAGAGAGAATTCAGAATTACAAATCTAAAAGGGAGAGAGAGTATGTGTATCAATGGATTAGAGAGAGAGAAAGAGAGGGAGAGTACTGAAAGAGGAGTATATATATGACATATTAGAGAGAGAGAGTCAAGAAAGAGAAAAAGAATTAGATTAATTGTAGACATAAAGTCAAGACAGAATAAGAAAAGAGTAAAAGGAAAGAGATGGGGAAATATGTTCTATAATTTTCTATTACAGATTATTCATATTAATCTATTTTTCAAACTAAATAATGTTAATTCCTCCTTTATTCTTTTCTAGTAAATCTCAATTCCATTCCCCTTTATTATATTCTATGAACTAAACGAGCTAGTGGAACTTATACTAATTAAACTTCTCTCTTATATTATGTTATATTATATATATATATATGCCTGTATCATCTTTTTTCCTAACTACAGAGAGGTTCAAACTTAGTTCTTCTTGATGAAAAACCAGTTTCATGTTACTTGATTATAATAGTCTTAGCATATACTTCTACTAGTTGAGTAACATCAAGTAACATTTAAGAGAATATATATACATGGGTAAGCCGGTATAGGGTAAATAGGATATGAGACCTACCCATACCTTATCTTATAAGTACAGGTTCTCAAGTTCTTGTACCTAGAACCTATCTTGTGACACTTGGAAACTACCCTGTACCTTGCAAATTTTACAAGGTATAGGGTACCCTATAGAACCTGTAATTTTTTCTTTATATTCCTTTAAAACTTTATATTATATGCATAATTAATATCTAAATTATAATTATATTATTGGTAAATGCATCAATAATAATTTATATAAGTTGTAACGTATCTTGAGCTGAGACAATATAAAACTTTAGTAAACAAAATAGAAAATATTTTTGCAATTGAAAATGTTAAAACCCCTTTTTGGGTCATGCCTAAATTTCTTTTGTCATTTTCTTTAAATTATCAAAATAAATTTTTGTTAAATTATAAGATTATTATACGCAAAATGTAAAAACCATATGTATGTAATTCCAATATAATATAATGAATGATAAGAACTAATATAGTTTTAAGACTTTACTAGTATAGAGTTAGTAAAAAAAAAAAATTGAGGTGCAAAAAAATAAGATAGTAGAAGAAGAGAAAATTTTTTACCAAAAAAGAAGAACAGAAACAGACTAAATAGTAGACATACGCTGTGTATAGTCTTAAGGTATTATTATAAGCTAGGGTCTTATTGTTATTTTCTTTAAAACTGAAATAGAAAAAGCAATAGTATTAATTATTTATTCATTAATATTATTTAATTATTGTTACAAAGTAAGTTTAGCGTACCATAAAACTTGTACTCTATAGATATTAAAATATAGGTTCTAAGGTATGACAAGATACCCTGATTTTATACTCGTACCTTACTTTGTGAGAGTAGGTTCTGATAAATGATTACTACTAGCCTATTGTGTGACTCTTATTATCCACTTAGAACCTATCCAATAGAGTAAAGTCTATGTGAGTACACTATACAACAAAATTACCTACTTACCCTTAGTACACATCATACAAATACCAAAGATTACAATATGTATATTGTTTAAAAAACATAATATTATTCAAAATCATTTCCATGCATTGTAAATTTGGTCAACAAATTAAAGTATATTTTAAATAACTAATAGTTGCAAACTCAACTAATACATTTTCAAATTCTAACTAAAGTAGGAAAAATGATATGAAGATCTGTTTTTGCCTTTTTAAATTTATATCTTACCTATATCTATTATAATGTAATATGCATTCATTTGCAATATGACATTTAGAAAATGATCTTATCTTTACCTTGTTAATTTTTTTTTTCATAATTACTAGCGGATGACACATTCAGTTCCTAATATAAAAATTGCTTGTATGAAATTTATTTAAACTAAAAATTATGGATTAGTTGCGAGATTTCATTAAAAATTTATATAATGAAAGGAAAAAAATTAATATTGGTGTAAGATATATTATACTAGTAAAATGGATAATGAAAAAAGTAATTAGAAAAAGACTGCATGAGTAAATTTGCGTTATTTAAGTAACTTTTTTTTCTACTAAATGTGCTTTAAAAATAAAAAAAAAAGGTGAGAGAGGAGAGAGAAAGAGATTAATGGGGGAAAGAGATTTAACATGGGAGGAGAGATTAATTAAACTTGCCATAAAAAAAAAAAAGAAGAAGAGAGAGAAGAGAGAAATTAATTGGGGAGAAAAATCAAATAGTTGCCAATATTTACCAATATTATAAATTTTTTATAAATAATATTAGTGTTAGTATCTTTGTTTAATAATATTTATTGGAGTTAAGAAGGTCATTTACCCCCAAATAAAGGAGAGAGAAGAGAGAGATTTACAGAGGAGAAAAAATGAGTTAACACATTTATCCATATTATAAAATTTTCATAGATAATATTAATGTTACAATTTTTGTTGAATTATATTAGGCATATCCCGAGGAGGAAGTTATTGAATCCAGCTCTAATTTAAATAATATATACTTGTATATATATAAATATACACATATATTTAGATACAGATATAGATATAGAAAATGAATGTGGATATTAAAGTATGTGAATTAAGAAGTGAAAATTCACACAGTTAAAAAAATATTTTATGTATGGAAAAAGGAAATTTTACTTAGCCATTTTCATAAGAAATGAATAAAGTAAAGGAAATTTTGTGTAGCTATTATTTTCATTCACCAAAAAAAAAACATTATAAGGATTTGTTAATGCTTAATTTTATAAAAATATATATATTTATTTATTTCTAACTTATTAGTATCCTATCATTAATAAACACAATACTCAACATATGTCCAAATGGAAAAGTGATAAAACAAAATACAAATAATAAGATGAAATAGAGGAAAGGAAAATAATAATACAAAAAAAGAATCTAAAAATACTGTTCTTAGGAAAATAATTCCAAGATTATATCACTTAAAATCACTTCTTCAAGAGACGATTTTAAATTAAACTAAAATCGCCTCTTGAAAATATGATTTTAAATTGAATTAAATCATCTTTTGTAAAAACAAATTTAGCCTTCAGTATAAAATTGCCTTTTGAAAAGAAGATTTTAAGTTAGGCATAAAATTGTAAAGAATTAAAGTATACTAACTTATAGTATAGATTCCCATGTATAAACTCCCGTGTTGGTTAGTGTGAATAGACAATCATTAAAATATTAAAAAAGTAAAAAATTTAGAACTTATGGTACAGATTTCCATGTAGAGGTGTCAAAGTGAGTTTTACCTTGTGGGCCAGCTCATTTAATCTGCTTTAAAAACAGGTTTGGGCTAAAATTTTTTTGTTTGTTTAAAAGCAAGCCAGATAAACTCAACCCATTTAACCCGTATGCCAAAGTAGGCCGATTTAGGCTAGCCAGTTTAATACATTTATGTCTTTGACTCATGAGTTGGCCTATTTAACCCACTTTTTAAACTGGTCAAGGTAAAAAAATTTTTGCCTGTTTAACCTGTGGACCGAGTTAGGTTGGCTCATTTAACCTATTTACACAACTCTATTTCCATATCTAGACACTTAATGTTAGTATAAACAAAGTACTAAAATATTAAAAAGTAAAAAAATTTGGGACTTATAGCATAAGGTTGTTAAAGTGTGCATTACTTGCTTACTCCACAACGTATCTTTATTCATTGCTTATTTCTCAAGTATGCTACTTTATTATGCTTAACTTTTTTTGTATATGGAGCTTAAAATCACTTATTTAATCGTCTTTTTAATTACTATATTTGTAGGATTATGTTTTCAACAATTCTATTTTTGGATTTTTTTTTTATTTTTACATTTCTATTTTCCTTTTCCTAGATGAAATAAGCTTAAGAAAAAAAAGAACCCTACTCTTTCTTTTAAAGTTTAAGTTTTATACGAATACGAATACGAATCTTTTTTTGAAAAATATTATGAAAAATGACCCCTTATGAAAAATATTAGTAATGTAGTATAATGAAGGCATATGCTCACATGAGCATTTGGTTACTTTTTAAATTGAAGGCACATCTAATACATGCGTCTTTAGTGTGCCATGAAATTTGAATTTGAACTAAAGGCATGTATGCTAGATGTGCCTTCAACTTTAAAATTTTACCCTAAAAGCGTATTTAGTACATACGCCTTCAATTTAGGCAATTACACTGAAGGCGCATGTACAATATACGCCTTCAACTTTGAAATTTTATATTAAAAGTGTATCTAGTACATGCGCCTTCCATGTAAAAGTTTATACCACACCAAACGCACATCTAATACATGCACCTTTAGTGTGGTAAATAAAAATAATTTGTAGTAAAAAATAAATTGTTATTCAACATACTAATTTCCCCCAATCCTACACAATTAAAACATGTACTTTCATTCGTATACTACAAACTGAATAAAAAGTTTGCTACAAAATTCAATTACATAAAATAACAGTCGATGAAATGCTTCAACAAAGATGGCAAGTAAGAAAAAAATTGGTGCATGGAATGATCATCCATTAACCATAGGACTCGGTTACAGTAAAAAATAATCGAAAATTATAATACCGGGGTATATAAAGAATTCCATGAACTACGATTTGTGATGAAAACTAAATTGTATTTCGAATAATCAGTATATATATGAAATTTGTCATGATTCAATGTTAATGTCAATATAATGGTAAAAAGGGAAAAAAGAAAAAAATAGACAAAACATATCTACCGTCACTTATGCCATGTGAAGGTCCTCACAGCACAGGAAAGAAGTGAAAACTCTCGTCTTTCCTATGACTGCATAAGCTAAGGTAATGGATCGTCAAGATCAAGTTCCCTAAGAAGAATTGGGACAACTAAAGGAACCGAATGCGATTGAGTGATGCTCTCACCCATGGAGGGTTATATAGGGGTAGAATGTCGCTTTTGAGGTACTAGTGGAGTCGCAAGATCATGATGATGTTGGAACTCGAGAGTTATGTAAGAGTTAGATCCAATCAAAGAGTTGGATTCGGCTCCTCAAGTAGAGGTAACTCCTGACCCAGGGTATGTGTTGTATCTCTCACTAATCTGTCCGAGGTCAATGGAATGATGCCTATGTGGTGGGATATCGTCATTGAGGTATGCCTAATAACGTCTTGATTGATCCTTACCTCCCTGAACTCTGGCTCTGCCCCTAAGTGTTGCACAAGGAGTAGGCACATCTTCGTCCATAGGTGATCCTAGCTCTCCCCCTGTGGTCAGCATATGGTAGTTGTTGTATGCCCTTGTATTGTAGGTAAAAGATGAGGCCACTGTGTTGCTCAACAAACTGAAGTACCCCATCTACAATACCTAGTGCTGTAGGATAGTCAAGTGCCAACCGTATACTCCTATGCGAGTCCACCTGAAATAAGCAGAACAATAAGTGTCAGGATATATGATAGCATGTACGAGTATAGAAACTAATGGACAATTTAACATGTACTTATCAACCGACCGATGACAATTCCTTGGTGTGTAATGTAATATTGGGTTATCTATCTATACCATGGCTAGTAACTCTCTTCAACCCCTTAAGAACCTTGGATGTATACTAAGAATCCACATCTCTGTCCCCAAGCCTAGATATATATGGAGAACGTGTTGATCTAGTTAACATCTGTCATACCTCAAAAGTCTAGCTAATAGAGCTGCTCAAAGGTATCAACATCCTATAGGGGATACTAGTATCTACCAAACTGCTGGATGACTCAATTTGGGAAACACTACTCAATGATGTAAAAATATATGAGTGGTACTCGAGTAGTCCAAATGTGTCGCCCAACAATGCAAAAGTAAGGCAGCAACTCCTTCGTATAAGGCTTCCAAACAACCTAACGGGCAAAAATAAAAAAAAAAAAAATCATTGAAACAACAAGGGTTAGCATTTACATCTGATAGAAGGACAGCAAAATGGAGAACTTATCAAATCATACCTATTATGTTGTTTGCATGTGAATCATTGCATTTACTACATGCATCGGATGCTAAGTAGTATCCCTAGTACCTTCCATCTAGCCACTAATGGCCTATCCCCGTCGATAATAAACTCGTATCGACTAAGCAAGGCGACATATGGGAATCTATCCTAAGGTCAAACCTAAAGTGGAATCGTAGCCTCTCCAAGTTTATGAGCATCGGATGACAAGGAAGAGTACAACTATCAATACAACCATGTTAAGCAAGTGCCACCCCAGTTAAGCTACCCAGCTACAAAGAAGTCCTCCAGCAATGGGAAGAACATGAAGTGAATAAGACTGGAGAATTTATCTGCAAATATGAATTCCCCCATCAAGCTGAGTACGTATGCATGTACGTACTGTCGAACCATCTTGTCATTCGCCCTATGGGGAAGTACTTGGAAGTTGTCTCACAACCATGCAAGAGATAAACAAGCGCCCCTCATCCAAACAAGCCTCATGCCTAACAATATCTCCCCTACGTTAGTCTCATCATCATCCATCTTGGTCTAACCTACTACCACAAAACCCTCTTCTGAAAGTTCGAGCTGGACCTCAACATCCTGCACTGTGATGGTCGTCTCTCCAGTAGCTAAGTAGAATGTGTGTGTCTCAAGCCTCCATCTCTCAACTAGAGCCATAATTAGATTCCAGTCTAACATAATAAAAGGAAGTTGTACAACTCCTCAAAAACAAACCTCCCTGTACATAAGGCTCAACCTTAAGATGTATAAGAATATTACAATCATCCTTACATAAGGACATCTTGTTGTGTCACACTTATATTGCATAGGCAACCTCCTATACAAACAATC
The DNA here is from genome assembly GCA_024138005.1 of Lumnitzera racemosa. Taxonomy (NCBI): domain Eukaryota; kingdom Viridiplantae; phylum Streptophyta; class Magnoliopsida; order Myrtales; family Combretaceae; genus Lumnitzera; species Lumnitzera racemosa. The sequence goes on from JAMXBC010000008.1 coordinate 26,428,517, forward strand.
AATGAAGTTAGTAAGTAATACAGCTTTCATGAAAAATTTGAATGTACATGAGAATGATATTACTCACCCTACTCTCCTATATGGCTTGTGAACAGTAACTGGCTTACTTCGTAAGTATACATAGATCATTAGGTCTTAGCTCCATCTATCCTACGAATACATACAAACATGGTTAGTAAACAATTAAAAAAAAAATTGTGCATCTCATTATGCTTATGCATATAATATAACATAATACCTAGATAGAAAAACAAAATGTACTAGCCATATTAATCTTCAGACACCTCCTCCTATTATGTCCTTCCTACCCATATGCGCTGCTTCTACCTCCTCCTATTATGTCCTTCCTGCCCACAAGCACTGCTTCTAGTTTTGTTTGACTACTCTCGAACGTCCTTCTCCATATGATATCACTTATGTCTAAGTTTACCTTTCTTTCGTAGTAAGTCAATATTTAGGTGAAGATAAGGAAAGCTAACTTGCAGCTAGTTCAGCTTATCATCAATTGGGCAGAAATGAGCTTGGTAATAATCTATCTAGTTCGCTTACTTATACCATGACCCTATTGCCAATTTTTTGTCCACCCTTATGCATACTGCAACAGCGCATGTGTGGGAGTAAGGGATCCCATATATTTGCTACTTTTGATAAGTGCATGTGAGGGCCCTCAAGTTAGCTATATGTATTCTTCCTCCTCCCTTTGAGCCCGTCCTCGTTATTCGACTGCCAGTCAAAATCTCGAAAAGACCGTTTTGGAAGTTGAATGAAATGACTTTATGTGCACTTGCTTGCCCTCTCCATGTTTTATACATCTGTAGAGCGTAATCAATGTAGCTCTTGCTAGAATCAGTTGCTTCCTTGGCATCCTTATGTCTGTCCTCTCAATAAGCAACACAATTGTAAAATATCTTCTTCACTAATGCAATAACAGGTAATCCACGTGCAGATTTCAAAATGGAGTTATAACTTTCAACAATGTTTAATGTCATGTATCCAAAACAGTAATATCCATCATATGTAAGCATCCACTTATCCAAATTAACATTGTCAAACTACGTGGAAGTATCCTCCTTAGCCTGTACCAACTGCTCCATGAAACATTTGAATTTTCTTTCATGTACCTAAACATCTTTAAACCATATAAGTTTCTTATACAATTAGTTTTTGTAGGTCTTGTTGAAGTTACTAGCAACTTGCATAAATAGTATCTCTAAATTGTAAATAGTAGTTGCTACCCTACTGATGGATCCTTGTATGTTGAATCAATACTGGATGCTCTATTGAATATAAGACATAAGGTTTCCCCCTTCTGACCAACTACGTGCACTTTAAGCTTCCATAGGAACCACCCCTAGGTTTTTGCCAATTCTGGGTCAACAAGAGTAAAGGCTAATGGAATTGCTAAATTGTCTCCATCTATGCTACAAGCTACCAACAACTTATGCCCATATTTTCCATATAAAAATGTGCCATTGACACATACAATAGGTTAACAACATTTGAAGGCTTCTATACATGGCTTGAATATCTAAAAAACCCACTTGAACTGAAACTTACCTTTCTTTAGCGAACTACTCTAGCCCCTATTCACTTATGTCCCCGAATTCCTCAACTTCATTACATTCAATAATTTTGGCAACTCATTATGTAACTTCTCCCGGTTACCATATACCATCTCAATAGCCTTCCTCTTAGCCTTGAAAACTCTTCTATTGCTCATTTTATATCTACAAATGCTTTACACATTAGCTATAAGATCAAGTATCTTAACATTAGGATTTTTCCGTATACTATTGATGAATAGCCTAGCCATTATGTTGCTATTGATCTTAGGATAATCATGGTTCATCATTAAGCTCACATAAGTATGCAAACCCTCTAAAATTGTGATTTTGAAAAAACCTTCTACTTTCTTCAAACAAGCCCGTAGCCTCCACTTATACCCCTCTTCTTTCTTCTTACAATAGACTGCGTATACAATTGGTTTCAATATATCCATATGGAAATCACAGTGGTTCCTTATGTGGAATGACTTCACCACATTTATGAGATTTTTCTTCATGTTGAAATGCATTTCGATACTTAAGTCATTAGAACTATTGATATTGCTACATATTTCATTAACATCTCTCTCAAATGTTATGTAGCCACTACCATCATACTGGCTATCGTAAAATGGGATAGGATCTTTCACAAGCCTATCCTTTGGTTCATTTATTTGTGAAAAGTCCCGAAACTGACTATTGGACAATACTTCACCAATTTGACGATGAGGCTTACTTAAGCCATCTCCACGAAATGGCCAGATTGACACACTACTCCTTGAAGAATGCTAGACTAAACTCAAGAAGGGGGGTAAGTGAATTAAGTATAGAGGAGTATAGAGGACAAATTACAATTCTTTTCGAAATTAAACACTAAATGCAATAATGAGTATAATTAAGATAATGATAAAATAATAATGTGTGGAAATTAAAAGAGATAAGGATAAAAAAGATCAAGCTCGGATTTAACATGGAGTTCGGATTGCCCCCTAGTCTCTATGAACACACAATGCCTCCAATTAAGGATTTACACCACTTTATTGATTTCTCAAACCAAGCTCCAAAAGCTACACAAACATAAACTTGATTACATAAGTTTCATACTCACAACTCTTAACGTAATTCAGAATCTCTACTCACAACACAAAAACTCAATATCAAGAATTAGTAGCATAGCACTTTTAACTCTCAATACTTTGCAACTAATAGCTCATAAGTACTACACTTCAAATATCTCTAAATATTAGTAAATTAGGGTACAAGAGACAATGAGAATAATAGACAATCAGAGCACAAAGAAATGTTGGAATATTGTAGTAAAAGATCAATTCTTCCTTGTCCTTGGTCAGGTTATTGAGCATTTATATCGTCCCATTCAATTCTTTCCGTTATAGTGCACTAAATGCTCCAACGGCTAGTTGAATCAGACTTACTGGCATACCGATACCTTATTATTATTGGCAAGCCAGTAATAATTGCACTATCGGCATGAATACCGACAAGTGAATAGGCATGAATACCGGCAAGTGAATCGGCATGTCGATTCCTTGATCAGAAGCAATTCCATCTCCTTATCTAGGTCACTTCACTATCAAGTTGGTAGTGCTCTGGAGTTGTTAACTCAATAGGCCAAATATCACATGAAAATACTTTTAACACACAACAAACAAATACACTTTGCAATCTCATTTCAAGATCATTTAATCACCACTCAAAAGATTAAATTTCTTGCAAAGATAACTGATATATTTAATCATTAAGCAAATTAATCGATATTATTCAATTACCTCAATATAATAAAATAATACTTAGTTTAATCATCCACTTGTTTTGTTCTCTTCAAAAATAACATGTTTAGATATATACTTTTTGTTTTGTTCTCATAAAAATCAACATGTTTAATTATACACTTTTTTTTTGTTCTCATCAAAATCAAATAATGAATCATAAGTTCAACAATCTCCTCCTTTTTTATGAGGACAAAACTCTTATACTTTAACTATCCCCCTTAATCTAGTACTCCTCATAAATTGTGCATTCAGTCTCAATATATTTACCAATTAAAAAGATTAATGGAATGCTTGCAAAAAGGGAGTATTGATGTGCTTAAGAACTAAATCTCACTTCCTAATAACTTCACATAAAGAATATATCAATCTTTCAAAGAATTAAGATATGCTAGAGTTATAGGATCAATATCATATTTTAAGTAACTATTATCAATTTAACTTAATACACTTTTTGACACTCTAACAACTTGAATATTTCTTCTCCTTTAACCTCATCAAAAAGAGGAAGATCTAAGCAGTGAAGAGGGAAGATGATTCAAGTCAAAATTTCGACATAATTCTAGCTTAAACCTTAGGATATGCCCCCTATAAAAGTGAAATCAAGAAGGCTAAAAACCACGTTAAATAAGATATCCATAATGAATCCATCAAAATCATCCAATGCCACATGAAAAGTTCAAAAACATGAGCCAACTATGAGGAATATAATAACTCCATATGATACATAAACTACAAGTAGTAAACATCAAAGATAAGCAACACAAACTAAGGAAATGGCCAAGGAAGACAATATAAATTAATAATTATAGTGACCAATGGCTAAGTTTATAACATAAGATAAACATAATGAAGAGCATATATAAAATAAATTAGAAGTTGGCAATTTATGTGGCTAGTGGATCATCATCTTGAGCTGAAGAAGGAGATAGGCAAGATGGATAATGATAGTTCATTTGGGATTGACTATAGTTCATCAAGGTAGCGTCATGAAGGTAGATGGGGGTTTGATAAAGAGAAAAATTCACGTAAGGGAGAAGAGGAGAGTGTGATTTGAAGAAGTGAAGGGATCAATGAGAGATTGTATGGGTTTAGAGATGATTGATAAGGGAAAATTATGATTTTAAGGGTTTAGAAATGGTAGATTAAAGAGAGAGAAAGATTATAGGGTTTAGGAGAAGAAGATGATTTGGGAATTAAGGAAAGAGAAAATTCGAGTGTTTTAAAAAAATAAAGCCTAAAAACAAAGTACCAGCATGCTGGTAAAGTGGGGAACCTGTATGCCAATTCTTGGAACATAACTGAATGTATCTTCTTATTTAGCTAAGTATACTGGCATGCCAATAGTTTTGGGTATCATCATACTGGTATTCTGCAATTCCACGGAATCTTGGTTAAATTCACTTCATCTGTCTAAGTTGCCAACTTAAGTTTATTTTAAATGATTTAATGAGTGTTCTAACACTTTAAGCAAGTTTATTTGAGTCTATTAAGACTTAAGAAACTTAAATTTAAACTAGATATCAAGGATCTAGCCAAATTAAATTCATTGAACCATATAATTCATGATAAAGTGAAAATGTGTATGTAAGAGCAAAATATGTGCATAGAAATTGAGTTTTTGCATATCAACATTTCAAGTAAATTTCAAATACATATTTGAGCATAGTAGGAACAAATTATAACTTTAAGGCTTTATAAATTATAAAATCACTACTTGAGTTCCTTAAGGTCAAATGTAAAGAATAAATGTAGTTAGAGAGCAAGTATAGATTCTTCCTCAAATTTAAGACAAGTTGATGCTTCAAGTATATTTGAAAGATACCAAGAAGCATAAAAGAGGCATGATAAAGAAAAATAACATATATATTAGCATAAATAAGCATGAAATGCTCTACATAGCACTCAATACTTAATAAGGATCTAGAGAGACCAAATATGCACAAAATTCATATCAAGCTAGTTTAACCTCCCAAACATGATTTAGGGATGAAAATAAATATGTGAGACTCAGTTTTGGGTACGAAAACCAATACATGATAAATTTGTACATATATGAACTTAGATACTTATAAATGACTTCAAGTGTACCCAAAACATGTTAAACACCATGTTACATGTATGAAACCTATATAAACATGTTTCTTTCTTAGGTCCAATTGAGTGTGAAAAGTTTATATCTTGACAACATCAACAAGATTTAACAAAATTAAGTTATTAGTTACTATAAAGTTCATTATTAAGCCATGTAAATGCATGAATAACCAATTTTGAGCAATAAGGCTTAGTTATGACAAATTAATACTTCAAGCAAGTTTCAACACCATATTTAAGCATGTTGAGAGGAAAATATCACAATAAGGATTCAAACGTCTTAAAATCATTGAAATCAACTATTGAAAACAAATTTTACATAATGACATACATACACACTAAATCAAGTTCATAATAATTTAGCATACTAAATAAGTTTCAATGGTCCCAATAGATACAAGGACAATATGATCAAAACATATCACATGCAAATAGATAAAATGATTACATGACTTTCCAAACAACAATAAAAGCCTAAATTGGGTCTAGGGGTGTCAAATTTGCACAAAAGCAAAAATAAGTCAAATTAATCATTCGACCACAATCTATGAATAAAATTAAACATACAAGAATTATATTTGAATATGGAAATCAAAACATGGAAAAATTGTGTGCATATGATCCTAAACATACATAAGAAACTTCAAATGTACACAAAATGTATGATATTTGTAATTATCCATTCCAAGCAAGATTTAAATACGTAGTATAATATGGTGAGAATATAAGCATGGCTTGAAGAGCAATTGATTACAAAAACGGTAGATAAGCTCCCAAGTGTTTATAAAAGCTCAAATGTGATTAAGAAGATGTCAAATTTATATAGTTTCTTAAATGCATCAAATTAACCATTCAAGTATGAAATATTAGCATATTTAAACATATAGGAGCTTATAGTTGTCATTGAAATCAATAAATGACAAAAATATACGTAATGAAACCTAAGCAAGCATAAAGAACTTCAAGTGCACACAAAATATGTTAGTTATTATATAAAGATTGCTTAAATGAGTTTCTTGAATCAAATACTGTATTAGGGGCATTTCAAATTTTCTTTGAGTATTCTCCATTCAAGTTTTCGAGTTGCTTCCACTTAAAGTTCTTACAAAAACATGTGATTGCTTTTTTGGTATCCATGTAAGTTTGGGTCCTTTGTGGTTAGTCGCGATAATATATCCTTGTCCTTTTAGAACCCAAACCATCTTGCCTTTATGATTAAAATTAGTATTGGAACATATTGCACACGTATGTGTAATATAGCCATATCTACCCCAATAGTTACAAGTATTAGATGTTGCTTTTATAAAGTAACTCTTGTAAAACTTGTAAATATATTCCCTACTATAACTAATTCTAGTTTTGTTCAATCCTTGCCTTTGAGAGCCATGGAGCTTATCTAAATTCTTTTCTCCATTTACGAACTTAGCTATAATTTGTTTTGAATCATCTAGGCTAGACTTCAAGATAACATTTTCAATTTGAAGTTCTCTTAGCTTATTAACCATATTATTCCCATTTTTTATGCTATCAACTTTTGTTTCAAGAGAATTACACTTTTCTTTCAATTAATCATTTTTCTTAGCCAACTCCCCATTCCTAAGATTCAATGCTTCATTGTTATTTAATTTATCAACTTCTAATCTTAAGTACTCATTATCCTCCTCTAAACTTTTTCTGACATCATTCACTTATTATATTCATTTCTAAATAGATCAAATTCACTTTCTATTTCAATCATCATTTGCTTCATCATCTTGTTTTTCTTTTGAACCTTAACAAATTCTTTAAGTCACTCATCATATATATTTTTGAGCTCATTAAATGAAGAATCATTAGAAGTAAAGCATACCTGATTGTCCATGGTTATGAAGCATATTTCCCCATCCGAATCACTCAAATCTCCATCACTCCAAGTTGCTATCATAGCCTTTTTCTTTAGTCCTTTCTCGGTTTTCTTAAGATTTGGGCAATATTGTCCAATATGACCCGATTTTTGACAATTATAATACTTGATTACTTTCTTCTTATCCCTTCTAAATCGAGATGTGTTTTCATCATTGTCATTCACCAATTTCCTATCGACCTTCATAAATTTCTTGAAATTTCTTATGATCATAGCTACATCATCACTATCATCATCTTCACTTTCATCACTACTAGAGCTCTCTTTGGTTGTTTTCAAAGCAATTATTTTCTTTTTGGATTCCTCTCCTTGCTTCTTAACCATCTTATAAGTCTTAAGAGTTCCAAGAAGTTGCTTCTTTGGCATTTTGTTAAGATCATGAGCTTCTTCGATTGTCAGTTCTCTTGGCTTCCCAATCCTTCCATAAAGACGTAAGGATTTTGGAATTGATTTCAAGATTAGTAAAGGATTTATCGAGAACATTTAAAGGATTGATAATATTGATGAATCTATTATGCATCCCATTCTAAAGTTTCCTTCAGATCAATTCTAAAGTTTCCTTCATATGTACTTTTTAACTCTTCCTAAATTTCCTTAACATTATTGCATGTATAAACTCTATTAAAGTTATTTTCATTAACGGCACAATATAAGATATTCATAACTATTTCATTTAAGTCTAATAACTTTTAATCATTATTGGTGTAATTATTTTCTTCCTTGCTTTCTATCTTGAATAGTCCTTTATTTACTACTTGCCACAACAATCTATTTTGTGTTTTTAAGAATACATTCATTCTACATTTCTAATAAGGATAATTATTCTTGATTAAGAGTGGTGGTCTATTTATAGCTTACCCTTCCATAAAGCCTAGTATATTAAATCACATGATCTTTACTCTAATATGCGGTTAAGCAAGTGATTAGAGACTAGCTCTGATATCAATTGAAGAACATTAGACTAAACTTGAGGTTAGGGTAGGTGAATTGAGTATAGAGGACAAATTGCAATTCTTTTCAAAATTAAGCACTAAATGCAATAATGAGTATAATCAAGATAATAATAAAATAATAATAAGTGTGGAAATTAAAAGACATAGGGATAAAAAAGATCAAGCCCAAATTTAACGTAGAGTTTAGATCCCCCTTAGTCTTGATTAAGCTCGAAAATTAAAAGACACATAATTCCTCCAACCGAGGACTTTACACCACTTTATTGATTTCTCAATCTAATCTCTAAAAGCTATACAAACACAAACTTAATCACATAAGTTTCACACTTAAAACTATCAACACAATTCACAATCTTTACTCACAATACAAAAACTCAATCTCAAGAATTAGTGGCGTAATACTTTTAACTCTTAATACTTTGTAACTAATAGCTCACAAGTACTACACTTCAAATCTCTCTAAATATTAGCAAATTAGGGTATAAGAGCCAATGAAAATAATAGACAATAAGAGCATAAAAGAATGTTGAAATATTGTAGCAAAAAATTAGTTCTTCCTTATCCTTGGTCAGGTTATTAAACATTTATATCATCCCATTCAATTCTTCCCGTTATAGTGCATTAAATACTCCAATGGGTAGTTGAATCAGACATGTCGGTACTTTATCATTACCGGCAAGTCGGTAACAAATTGCACTATTGACATGAACATTGGCCAAGTGAATCAACATGCTAATTCATTGATCAAAAGCAATTCCATCTCTTTATCTAAGCTACTTCACCGTCAATCCGGTAGTGCTCTGAAGTCGTTAACCCAGTGGGCCAAATATCACTTGAAAATACTTTTAAAATACAATAAACAAATATATTTTGCAATTTAACTTCAAGATCATTTGATCACTACTCAAAAGATTAAATTTCTTGTAAAGATAATTAATATATTTAATTATTAGGCAAATTAATCAATCTTATTAAATTACCTCAATATAATAAAATAATATTTAATTTAATCATCTACTTGTTTTGTTCTCTTAAAAAACAACATGTTTAGATATGTACTTTTTTTTTTGTTCTCATCAAAATCAACATGTTTAATTATTCATTTTTTGTTTTATTCTTATCAAAATTAAATAATAAACCAAAGGTTCAACACTCCTAACAACATATGGTGTCACTTGGAGTTCTCCCAAATCTTCAACGTAGTCATCTTTGAGTCCAACATCATCCTCATCACCACCCCCGTCTACCTCATCCTGTCTATCATCGTTAATATTTATGTCCATGTACATTCTCTCCACATACGGATAATAAGACTTTTTGTGTTCGATAATAGGACCCAATACTTTGTCAAGTTGCTCTTTTATAATATTCACGTGCTTATACTTAGAGAAATCCATATACGGTTCATTTGACGGATTCACATTTGTTTTATTGAATACACATTGAGATTCGGAAGGGTTAGATTGTTTGGCTCATGTATTTCATACTCGACCCGAGCACTCAATTCCTCGATGTGTCTTATGTACACTTCTTGAATGCTTCATTCTCCAAAAGACTAAGCCATCTTAATAAAATTCTCAATATCCTCATCGTCTCTAATAGCCATCAACTTGTTGACAACTCCAGCATCAATTCAATACTACTCTAGTCAACTCCAGCATATCTACAAATTCTTCGAATGAAATAAGAGAAGTTTGAATCCTTCTTAATCTTCAACTTCTTAACGAGCTCTCTATCATACTCCAACTCCTAATTACCCATCATAATATTTCCATTTGCATATACAATAATTTTCATATAATTCGACATTTTTACCCCAGTAATATCACGATGAAGCGAATATTTTGATGATATTAAAAACTTCATTTACACATCAATCGACAACTTAACAAAATACATGAAGTCATCTCGTTAAAATGCGTCGTGTACTACCTAACTTTAATTCATTAATTTAAACCAATACATTACAAACGTTAAATATATATATATATATATGTAACAATTTCAATTTACATTTCAAAAATTTTCATATCAACATTCATATAACATATCCGTCGAAATACAAAAAATACCTTAATGTAAATAAAATATAATAAATTTTTATAAAATATCAATAATTTACACAATTTATGGTATATTTATGATTACTCAATATACGTAATTCAATAATAATTTTTTTTTAAAAAAAGCACATGATGTGAATTATTACTAATATTAAAAAAAAATTTATAAATATAAGTTATAAATTATTAGCTGTTTTAAATATTCATTGATGTGAAAAATTAGACAAAAACTTCAACTTTGAGTTTCCTTTAATTTTTCTTATGTTTTAGAATTTCATATGGATGAAAATGAAATCTAATGATATGGATTGAAATATTTATATATAATACACCAAGACACGAATGGTACGTGCCGTTACTGTGCTCATCTCCTACAAAAGATTCATATACAAAAGAGGAGAGCTTCCATCGTTTTGAAACTACCAAACAGGGGCTTGTCCGAGAAGGAGCGGGTAGCATAACAAAACGTTTGCTGGAAAATTTGCAGTAAGACATCTTCTTTCTCTATCCAACACTCCGTAGTCCTTTCTCTTTGTGCGCACACCGCATCCTAACACACGAAATTGCTTTCTAACTCTTTTCAAATCCCATGTACTTGTTTTCTAGTTACTTCGCTCTAACGAACACTGGCTTCTGCTGTAGCCAATTCTTTCTTTTTCCTTTTTATTTTATTTTTATCCATTAGGAATGTGAATTTCTGCGCTGAGCTTGACTCTTGCGTTTAATGTTCTCAATTTAGGGTTTTTGAGGCTGCTTTTTTTTACTAGTTTATTTATCCGCGTGTCCTATCTGCTGTGGGTACCTTTGTTCTTCAATACTAAACTCTAATTAGTGAGTTCAGTCTGTACATGACACGTACAGAATGATGGGGATACCAGGTTCCAAGAACGAGATTGAGGGATTCTTTTTAATGAAAATAGCAATATGCCATTGCTGAATTTGATTTCCCTATCCATGATGTTGGGCGCACCAGGGTCGAATACCTTCTAGTCTGCCTTTTCCTGATTTTATTTTTCCTGCTTGAATCGAAATTGAGGAGTGTACGAAATTTAGGATCATGGAGAAAAATCTTGAAAGAAAAAGGCTAGAAGCTTCGGAACGATACAACATATCAAAGGAACTGTTCCGTTGTAAGATGACGGAAGGATCTTCTGTCCATGCCCACGTACTGAAGATAATTAGTCTAATTGAAAGGCAGGCCCTATATGGTTCTGTCATGGACCATGGTCGCTGTGTAGACCTGATCTTGCACCCTCTTCCACCTTGCTTCTCCATCTTTTTGGTTATTTATCGTATGAAGGAAGTTGACACATCTCTCCCGGAGCTGTTGCAACTTTTGACCTTATACGAGCAGAGTCTTCCAAAAGAGAAAGCTACTCATGTGCTTCTCGCTGGTGGTTCTTTGAAGGCCAGGGATAAGGCCAAGAAGGAAGGTCTAAGAAAGCTGGAAAGCTTGGGCCCACTGGTAAGGTTAGCAAGAATAAGGAGAAGAGGGAAAGGAAAGAAAAATGGACATGCTTCCACTGTGGGGAGGATGGGCTTTGGAAGCAAAATCGCCAGGTGTAACAAGAATTAGTCAAAGCCAAGAAGCAAAGGGGTGCTAGCAACTCAGGTATGTGATTGAAGTCAGTCTGTCTATTGATAATCCTATCTCCTGATTGTAAGATACCAATATGGTTCTCATGTTTGCAATAATTTACAGGGGCTTAGGGACCACTGGGGGACATAGGAAAGGGAGGTAGACCTGCAAGTAGGCAATGAAGCAAATGTTGCAGCTAGCGCCAATGTGCACATATGTTTGTTTGACGTCTAGGTTGTTGCCAGTATTAGAAAATTATTTCTGCAGTAGTGTAATTTCCAAGAATGTTACTTCCATTTCGTGTTTAGATCAAAAAGTTCTTTCTTTTTTTTTTTATCCCCCCTCCCAGTTAAGAATGGAAAATTCAATTTAAGCATAAACAACGTTTCTTAGGGATGTGCTATCATGTGTAATAGATTGTATATTCTTGGAATGATGGATGAGGTCATCAGTATAAAAGTTAAGAAGCCTAAACTATGTAGTCCAAACCCATCTTGCATGATGCATCCGTTGAATTGCGTCAATGAGACTAGACTATCCAGATTACAATTAAAGTGGTATCTGGACTTCCCTTTGATGAATAATAAGGTGGTAGTAGTGAGATTGGTATCAAAAGAAGTTGACCAAGAAACTATATACTGGTAAGGGGTTACATGCTAATGAATTATTAAATCTCATAGACAGTGAAATGTGTGCACCCCTGTTTGCGTAAGCAAGGGTAAATACTCTTTGCATATAACCTATAATTACAATTAAACGTGTACCAGTGAGGATATTTTATTCTTCTTCATTTGCTTGTGTTTTATTGATTAAAATTATCTTCAGTGCTTGCTAATATAAATTGAGAGTCAAAATGTTTGAATTGGGAAGGATAGGAGTTGCATTTGGTCGTAAAGTCTGTAGAAGACATGTATGATCAGGTAATTGCAGGCATTGAGAGTGCACAAAGGGGTGGTGTGAGAATTTTAAATGAGAGTAGCAATATGCTATTGCTGATCTTTGATCTCATATCTTTTCTATGGTATGATGAGTGATGTTGGGTGCATTGGCATCTAAATCTTATAGATCTGCTTTCTGCTGTTAGTATGGTTTTTGTGCTTGATAAAAATTGAGGAGTATGAATTAAGATTCACGAAGAAAACCTTGAAATAAGGGCTAAAATTTTCACAAGGGCTTTTATAGAGTAAGGAAGATATTAGGATGAAATGATTCATGAGGATCAAGATGTACTAGAAAGGTGAGCATCTGCAGTTTGAAGTTTTGAGTGAATTTCTGTAGAAGGATGGAAGTTAGTATAAATATGATGTAGGGTTTAAGAAAGATTGATGAAGTTTATAGCTTCTTTGGTGATCTTATATAATCGGTTGATCCTAGGGTACTACTTAGGTTCTATTTCATGGTTGTAATTCTACCTAAGTGAATAACTGCAATTTCGTTCTCAAAAGGTTGGATGAGGGCACACCTCCAAAACTCTCAAAGGTTGCTTTGACATCTAAAAATGATTCCAATCCATTGCATATTGCTTTTTGCTTGCCAACTGTTATAGGATGAAATGCTGATATGTTATCTATGAAGATGAATTGGATGAGAATGGTTGAAATCAGAACATTTTCGTTGGTGTGAATATGTATTAAAAAGTGGGTATTGCTTTGATGAGAAGCTGCGGCAAATTTGCTGAAGATGTTTGATTATGTGAAGTGCATTTGCAAAAGCTTTAACTTGTGGTGATATTGCAGTTAAGATATTTTCAATTATATAGCATTTGTGATCATGATTTGCTGCAGTTTGGCCCATCCAAGCCCCTGCCACGTGTAAAATGCTGTACACCCTTGCCAACAGCATGGGCTAACCCTAAAGAAAAAGGGGGAGTGATTGAAGCAACTAGATTAAATCTTTATGAAATTTATGGATATATAGTTGCATCAGGTGCGATTGTGCATAATTTCATTGAGGGAATCATGTATCCAGTTTCACCTAGTGGATGATTTTTATTGTCAATATCAGCTTAACTTAAGGTGATAATAAGCTTTCCGTTAAAGGCTGTACTCCTAATCATATGGTTTGTTTCAGAATCATACATGCTGATCCTTGCATGATGATTTTTATTGTCAATATCATACATGATGTTAGTATTTAATTGCTTACTTGGGCAAGATATTTTTCAGCTTGGTTGGAAGCCACAATTGTTGTGGCTGAATTTGAAAGAAATGGATCCTGACCATGCTGTTGGAATATCAAGTGCAGCAAAGTAGTTTGGCCTTTATGTTGTCATTGCCAAATGTTGTATCATATGGTAGACATGGATGAAATAACTACTTCATTTTTATGCATTCTGAGTGTAAGCAGCTAAGTGTCTGAGTCTCAGAAAGTAAGTACAGTGAAGGACCCAATAAAATGTCAAAATTTTTGCTTCAGTGCTTATTTTGAAAGTTGTCTATAAAGAAGTGTCAACTTTAAATTTTACCTGACTGTTATGATTAAGTGAAGTTCTTGTGGCCTACTGGATCCTTTAGTCACATATTTTGTTTGTTTGAGCATTACCTCCGAAAATCTCTACCTGATGAAAACCAGGAATTTTATTGGGTACTCATCAGGAAATGAAACCTTGAAGGGCTCCCCAACACCTTAAGTTAATCTTCACAAGTCATTTTCTCCATACCATTGTACATGTCCATGATAGTTGGATCGTAAGGGGTTTAAATAACCCTCTAAAGGGTAAGGAGGTGAACAACTTTTTCCTAGAAAATGGCTTGTGGCTGCTGGGTATTCTAGAGACAATAGTGAAGCCAGGGAAATGCATTGCCATTTCTCGCCAAATACACGGCCTTGAGACACACTCAGTGGAGGGTTGTGAGATGTACAATTATAGTTATGTTAGACTATACAATGGATTGTGATGTTGTTTGCAGAGCCGACCTAAAGATTTGTGCATTTGTTTTGTTTATGGGAAAAATCAAGAGAGCCAAAGAAGATCATTATGGAGTGTCTTGTATAGCATGTTTGGAATTACCAAGGTCTATGGATGCTCCTAAGGGACTTCAATGAGCATGTACCCTAAAAGATAATAAAAAAGGAGGAAATGAGGCTCATTCAAGAGGATGGAAGCGTTTAATATATGCTGCCTTGGCACAGAAGTGGGTGATGCTAGGTTTTAGTGGCCTGCTACACAGTTAGGCCCCCAATAACAATGTGAACCTATCCTTCGAAAGCTTGATCAAGTGCTCATTAATCGCTCCTTTCTTGCGGATTTCCCAAACATTGAGGCTGCAATTAATAAAGGGTGTATTATTTTCATTCTAGGTATATTGGTTCATGATTTTCCTTCTTCCAGGTAAGGTTCTCACCCTGATTGAAACAAAATTGAAAAGATTCTTGTGGAATGGTAGTGAGGCCCTGAGGGCAAAAACAAAGGTGAAGTGGAAGGACATTTGTAAACCCAAAAAATAGGGAGGTCTGGGAGTTATTGACATAAAACTGTGGAATAAAGTTGCAGAAATCAAACATATTTGGATTTTATGCATGGATGATGATTCCTCTCTCTGGCCATGTTGTGAAAAAAAGAACTATTTCACGGAAGAAACTTTTGGAGAATAAGTATTCCAAGTGATGCCTCATGGGCCTGGAATAAGATCCTTCAAGCTAGGAATCTAGTGAAACAACTCTTGAAATAGAATGTTGGAAATGGGAAGATTATATCCTTTTGGTTTGATGATTGGCATTTGCAGGGCCCCCTAATTGAATGGATGGGAAATCAGGCTATTATGACTTTCAGATTTCCTAAAGAAACTATGCTTAATACCTTCATACTTGTAAGTGAATGGATGTGACCTAATGGAGAGAGATGGAATGTTTTTTCTAGTAGCCTTGGTTCTTTGAAGCCGAATACTACTATGGGAGATAAGCTGCAATGGAGGGATGGGGTGAGCAAGCCTTTATCCGTCAAAACAGCCTACTTCTTATCTAGAAGTGTAGAGCCTAAAGTGGGTTGGTACCCCTTGGTATGGCACAAAGAAACTGCACCTAGACATGCTCTCATCCTATGGATGGTGGTGTAATGGAGATTACCAACCCTAGACAAGCTGGTTTCTTGGGGAATTACTGATGTAAACTGCTGTTACCTCTGCCAAAGTTTAGAAGAAATTGCATGATCACCTGCTTTTTGGATGTTACTATAGGAAGCTATGGAAGGGTGATGAGAATGCTATCGGGTGGAATCTCAAAGCCCACAGAAACTGCTACATTTGAGGATTTTTTTTTAGGCCAGAAAACATGAAAAGGCTGAAATCATTGCAGAGGAGCTTTTGTGGCTGGATGTTATTATCTTTGGATGGAGAGGAACAAGAGGAGGATACAAAATATAGCAAACCCAGTAGAAATAGTTTTAAAATGAATATTGTTTTGTCCTTCTTGTAATTGATGAGCACCCTAGTGCTTTTATGGCCATTCAATCGAATCAAGTATCCTTTAATTAGTTAGATACTTGATTCGATTTTATAGGTTTTTTGAGTGCCCCTTTTATACACTTCCAATGTACAATTGTTTTGAATGAAAGTTTTCCTCACCTTGCCCAACAAAAGAAGAACATAAAAGAGCTTGTCCGGGTCCAGAGTCAAACATCAGCAACATAAAATGTCTCTTTTTCATCAATTTGGAATATCCATCCTTGTTGCTAGACATAGCTGATGTGCTTTATATGGAAGGTCCATAAAGATGGAAGGGTTGCATGTATGAGTATTATGTCAAAATAAACCTAATGTCTTGTCTGGTAGATTCTAGGACATCCTCAAATTGAGGAGCCTTAAAAACCAAAATGAAAAGGAACAATAATCTCACAAACATGGTTTTCATTGCAGGCAGAAGAATGCCTAAGGTGAAGACTAACCGTGTTCAGTATCCAGAAGGTTGGGAACTTATCGAGCCTACACTTCGGGAATTACAAGCAAAGATGAGAGAAGGTTGTTATGTCCATCTTATTTGAATTTATTCTTTGTGTGGATCTCAATCTAATGTTTCTTTTCATTTGATAAACACGTATGTCAAATTAAATATGGTAATATTTCTTGATTTGGACAGCTGAAAACGATCCTCATGATAATAAGAGAAAATGTGAGGCACTGTGGCCTATTTTCAAGATATCACATCAGAAAAGCCGCTACGTGTATGACCTTTACTATCGAAGGAAGGAAATATCAAAGGAGCTTTATGAGTTCTGCCTGGACCAAGGTTACGCAGACAGAAATCTCATTGCAAAATGGAAGAAGGTTGGTAGTCTCTTATTCTATGTATTTTTGTGGTGTTACAACTAGCAACTTCCATTTGAACCAATGGGACTCATCATTATGTTTTATGATCTTGTACCCAATTCTTGCCAATTTTGTCTTTAGTTTCTTCTGTAACTCTAATTCTCTCTGCAGCCGGGTTATGAGCGGCTCTGCTGCCTAAGGTGCATGCAGCCACGTGATCACAACTTTGCCACAACCTGTGTTTGCCGCGTTCCCAAACACTTGAGGGAGGAAAAAGTTATCGAGTGTGTTCATTGTGGATGCAGGGGCTGTGCCAGTGGAGATTGAGTAATCATATGCAATGCAAACAGCATGGTTTTCTAATATGTTTTTGTACTTGTTCCTGGATATACTTGGGCAAAATCTCTTAGCATTTCGGTTTTGTTGCCATAACAGGATTATGAATTTATGTGAGTTATAAGGAGCACAGATGATTTGTAGTTTGTAGTCGCTTGTTCAGCGTTGACCTGTTTGCCTGGTGATTGGAGAAAGTTAGATCTCTAAATGTGAAATGCCTCTTCAGGTTTGCCATCGCTCTTCATTGTAATTACAAACTATGCTAACTATGCAAATTAATAGTTACATCAATTTTAGTAATTGACATTATTTTTGAGAAGGGATGACTTCTTTTATTACAAAATAAACGAACCTAGTTTCTTACCTTTAAGAGCACGTTCATTGTTTTTTTCTTTGGGAAATATTTGCTTGTGTGGAGGTATGCCCTTCCATTGTGATTTTGTGTATGTAGGTGATGATATCGTTTAAATGATATATGGGTACCTGCAACGTTGACCGTTTTTTGTTTAAACATTTTAAGTACAGCTTGCTTGTGTAGGTGATTTCTTAATTATTTGTATATACAATAGACTAGCAGCAATTTTAGGACTGCAAAGTCAAACTTTCCTTGGATCCTAGACTTGAGCCCTGCTGAAGTGAAAGCCTAATCTTTCATGGATTGAGAACGATGGAATCTGCACCATCTTGAGATCTTTGGCATCTTTGAAGAATCGTACAAATTCATAACCTCAAGGAGAGATCTCTTTTACCTAAATAGCAGCTATATTCATTTCCCCCCTCTGCTTCCTACTGTCCGTCTACCTGGAGATTCTGGATCTTCTTACTGACACAAATGTGCTGGATGAATCCCGATCAAATGATAGAAAATCATATCCCATTTCTGATGGTGACAACGGTTGGTTCTTGCCGTGTTTAAAGCCTTCTATGTTATGTTCTTAACCATCTTTCTCACTTTTTCCAACTTCAGATCTAGTATACACTGTTCGATACCAAATCTTTTGAAGAATCTTATATCCACCTTCATGTGGAGGAGTTTCACGCTGCTGTTGCCATACGGCGCTCTAGTTGTAGGATTATTGTCCATAGGCCCTGCTTTTTCTTAATTCATATTTACAATTATCTCGCTTCTGGTTATCTTTTTGTCTGTATACTTATTCATGCTCTGGAACATGGCTAATGTGGTTTCACTATTAGAAGAAGACCGATTATGGTGTTAAAGCCATAGTCAAGAGTAAATCTCTCCAGAAGGGAAATTTCATGTCTACCGGGTTGGTTTTCTGCATGTTTGTTTATTTGCATTGGGTAAATCCGGCTAGCTTTCGTGCTCTTTGTAGTTCTTGGCATCGCACCACGAAGATGGATCAAAGATTGGAATTATAGTCGTGTGGCCCTTTTTTTATCATCAATAGTGATTCTCTTTGGCATGGTCGATCTAACAATCATCTATTTCTTCTGTCAATATGACCACCATGAAAGTATTGATAAGTCGTCCTTAGGTGATGATTTCTAGGTCTATCGTGGAAACTATTATGCCTTCACACCAATGACCAGTGATGCCCAACCGGGTCAACTCCAAAAATAATAATATATTTGTCACTTTTCTTCCTTGACGTTTTCTTGCCGGTCATTATTATGAGTTGATTATTCCATACGTTTTTTCTTTTAGTTAGTTTTTAATTTTCCACGCGTTATGTTGAATAAATCAACATCGTATGCAACTGGACATATGCGTAAACTTTAGGGTGTTTTCTTTTTTAACCTAAAATTTGAAGTTGCTAAATTTGATATCTAATTAAATTTTTTATTTATCAAATTTACTATTCTACCTCTAATTATTTTATACAAAAAGTATTTCTCTCATTATCTTTTTTAAGATGGTTGTGATGGTGAATTCAACAAGTAAAAATCTGTTCAATTGGGTACAGCATATATGTTTTTCCCAGAGAAAGGGAACAATTTAGCAATTTCAAAATTTATGTTTAAATATTGACAATTAAAAGTTTGATTGGCCATAATATTTAGTAACTTTATTTTTTAGGTATAAAATTGGAAAAATATTGAAAGTTAAGTAGTAACTTTGACATTATTCTTGAAAATTTTCCATCTAATTTGATAAAATGTTTATACATAAAAAAAAAAATATAGTCTAATAAAAGTTAAAAAGTTTGACCAGAAACTGACATAAACAGTAAAAATCTCAAATTTACATTAGGAGAATTCTTTCTTTATTATCTATTATAATTCATTTGAATGAAATAATAATATTTGATAAACGGTATCTAGAAAAATAAAATTCAGAGTATGCAAATAATTCTACGCACTGTTATGAACACAACATATCGTATGTGCCCAATTTGTGGCTAAGTACCAAAAGGTCACATAGTTCAAACGCTTATTGAAATACAACCTCCAATGTCTCGGCCGGTGTTTGAAATGTGTATCTTTAACCTCATAATAACATGCGAATGAAGGTGGGATAAAGCAAGCATCTTTCCTTTTAAATAAATAGAAAAAAAAATTCTTCCTTTTTAGTATTATTAATAAATGTGAGAGGAAGGGAATGGGAGCCAACCAATAAATGAAGTTTATCTTGGCATGTTATGATACTTATATATTCTACACTTAACACGTAGTAAAATAGGTTTTCACGTGCATTTAATATGTTAAATATTCTTCTTTATGAATACATCCCCTTCAAATATAACTAGTAGACATGCCTAATATTTACATACTAAAAATTATATATTTGATAAATTGATAATAAAATACGATTGCAAACTCTTCCTTATGGGATAATGTGAGGGATTAAACAAAAACAGATTACTTCAATAAGTATAGAATTACGTGTCGATTACATAGTTTGATAATACATGTAATTCATTATATTATGTTATTCACAGTTTTTTACAATGTGATTGCTTCTTATTAAAATTAAAATATTTTTCTATTCATTCTTTCCCTTTTTTTTTAAAAAAAAAAAAGAAAAACGAATATCAGAAAAAGGACGTCTTTTGAATTGGATGCAACAATATAAGATTGAAAATTTTAACTAATATAATCAAGAAGACTTTGGTATTAACTTCTATAGCTATTCATAGAAACTCCAAGGTGGACATTTCTGTTCATCATTTTTTTTTTTCCAAGTAGAGAACTTATTTCTCAAACTACAAGTCCTTTTGGTCTACCGGTGGCGGTACAACTTGTTGACTGGTTCCAATGTAGGGGAACGCATTGAATTCGGTACTTCACAGCCATTGCCTTAGCAGAACAAAATGGCTTTATCTATTTTTCAAGAAATTGTTTGGAAGTTTCTCTCACCAAGTGTTTTTGCACATACGTAGAAAAATCAACTTTGATGTTGACCAAAAGCTAATTGAATTACTTAATATGAGCATGATCAATCTCACCGATGATGTAGATATATAAATTTAAAATTTACCCAAACCCATATCAACCGTCAGAAGTTAGAAAAATAATATTAATGTGTTTTTATAGACACATGTTAACAAATAAAAAAAAAAAAGAAACTTTTATATCTTTTTATATGGTTATTTTAAGTGAGTAATCAGTTCTAAAAATATGATTTTTTTTTTCCCTATTAGTATAAGCTTGTTAGCTATATTTTTGACAACGCGTTTTGATACTTAGAAAAAGAAAAAAAGGAAAAAAAAAAAGAGAATTACTTGCAACCTGCTTAATATAACTGGAATTCTTTCATCCTCATAGTCAAACTTAACAGAGTTTTCACTTCATTTGCAAGACACAGAGATGGATAGGGAACAAGAGGAGATTCGGTTTCTTGGGTTCTTCGGCATCTTCAAAGAATCCTTCAAAATCACCTTCACATGGAAGAAAATTTTCAGCCAGATAACACTTGCCCTTATCCTTCCTCTGTCCATTATCTTCTTAGCTCATTTACAAATTATCCATCTTTTGTTCAGAGAAATCTACCATGAGGAAATTGCTTTGGATCACACTCCACAAGGAACTCCCAAATACAGCAAGCTTTCCGATCGCTTGACGTCTGAAAAAATGGAGGTTTGGCTATTCAGGATAGCCTATTTCATCTTTTCCCTAATCCTGTCCCTACTGTCGACATCAGCAGTTGTTTACACGATCGCTTGCATATACACTGCCAAGCCCATAACGTTCAGAAGGGTCATGAGCGTGGTGCCGAAAGTCTGGAAAAGGCTTATGGTAACATTCCTATGGAGCTTTCTAATCGTATTCACCTTCCATGTTCTCAGTATCGGAATATTCTTCATGTGGTTTGTGTTCGTGGATGGTACTCCTGCTGGTCCATTTGTGCTGCTCGTTCTGTTGATACTAGATATCGCGGTACTTGTCTATATCAGTGTGATTTGGCACTTGGCTAGTGTGATATCTGTCCTGGAGGACATATATGGGATTCAAGCAATGATCAAGAGTAGGAATCTGATAAAGGGCAAGCAGTGGACCGCTGTGGCAGTGTTTCTTTTGCTGTTTCTGGGGCTGATGACCATCCAATTCGTGTTCGAGATGTACGTGGTGCATGGATGGGGAGTGGGATTAGGAGCCAGATGGGGGATTGGACTTGTGTGTTTGTTGGCTTTGGTCGATTTGATTCTCTTCGGCCTTGTTATTCAGACCGTCATCTACTTCGTGTGCAAGTCGTATCATCACGAGAACATCGACAAGTCGTCCCTGGCGGATCACCTGGAGGTTTATCTTCTCCAGGATTATGTGCCCCTTAAGGCCAAGGATGTGCAGTTAGAAGAAGTTCGGGTCTAGCCATGTTTAAAACTTTAGAAACAATGTTAAATAGCTGTTCCAATGCACAATCTTACACTTGTCTTTTAGCACTTAGTGATCTTTGTTATTTGTACACATATTCATACTCTGGAACATGGCTATTTTGTTTCCACCCTTACTCTATTAATCTATAAGAAAGCAGCTCCGGAATTGCTGGGTTTATGTTCTTTCTTTCTTTCCTTTTTTTTTTTATTTTTTATTTTTTATTTTTTTATTAAACTTTCTCCATTGTTCCGTGTGCTGTTTATCAGAATAATGAATCTTGTGGGGTGTGGTCGTCCAAATAGTGAAGTGATCTGTTTTCCTGCAAATGTTTTGATCATTAAAATGTTGATAAGGGGGTGATCATCTTCAAGTTTGCGTATTGGATGCGACCAAAATAAAATCCAGTTTGAAACAATTTTTCATCGTAAAACAACGGGAGCTAGAAACTCGAACATATACCTTCTTTACTGGATCAGAGAGAGTTGATATCAATTAAATTATAAGTGTTGACCTTAATAAATAAATAAAAATAGTATAAATATGAATACTAAATTCCTATTCTTTATTGAAGTTTGTTAAATCCATGATGCTCAGGGATGAAATATCTCATCAATCATTATTATTATTTTTTCTTAAATAAAATTGGATGTTAATTTAAAAATCATACCGACTCTCTAGCACTCAAGCTGATAGGAAAAAGCAAATAAATTTCTAAAAACTGCATATTATAAAGTTGCACCCAATAGTGAACCTTGGAAAAATACTCTTTAGAGCGAACTACAAATCAAACCACCAATAAATCAAGATAATAATTAATTATAGCTTATTTTGGAATAATTTGATTAACAAGAGATCTTGATGTGTCTTCAAGATTGGATATAAGAAGAGACATCACAATAAAGCGAATCGAAAAGAACAAGAAAAAAAAAACTAGTAAAGTCCGAGTAACTACCGAATGGATATGATATAACACCTAGTCTTACATGGCTAACAATCTACCGAATATGACATACCGGTGCGAATTAAAAGGTTACTCGCTACTACTCCTTACTAAAAGAAATAGATAAAAGTTAAATAATAAGAAAAATACTAAAGTTATTTAAGTGAATAATTCTGTATTGAAAATTGGATCATCTTTGTGTACAAGAAAGTGAGGGTTTATATACATGTTCACTAGGGTTGCTTTATACGTATAAAAAGACAAAAGGGTATTCTACATGAAGTTATACAAGACATACTAAAAGAGATAAAAAATATAAAGAATATTTAATACGAAAAAAAAATAATCATTCTAAAACATTATGTCAGAAGACACGTGTCGCTCGGTAGCTAAACATCAAAGATATGATATAACATAGGCGGGAGTAAAAATACGTTACAATTAGGTACCAACCTGATTTGGGTCTGGTCGGAAGTTAATTAGTCTAGTTAGGAAGTCAGCTAAATTGAAGTCATACACCAATAATCGATTGGAGAGCTCAGCTCAGCTAAGCTAGCCTTTCCTAAGTTACCTTTTAGGTTAAGATTTCGTAGTTGGGTAGGAGCATGTTGGATACACACGAGGATCTAACAAATGGATGAGTAGGAGGTCGAATTGAGATAAGAGTCCTTATCTCAATTATAGCATAAAGTCAATATTTTCTATATGAGTTTTTGAAGTCTTGAAGCTTAATTTCTTATAATCGGTCTAGAAGGTTGATTCCTATTAAATCCAAACGTAGAGTTCTTATATATAACAATTTGTTAGAAACAATTTAATTAACTTATAAAATCAATATTTATGTTGAAGTATAGTAAGGGATCAAACACATAATATAGATAGTAAAGTTATACATTTATATTATGTTAATAACTTAAATATATGTAACTACACTTGTAATCGATAGATTAATAGCATGATTAAATATGATAATATGTTAAACAACCTTGGAGTGTTTGGTAGGCTTGAGAAAAGCCTTACGGCAACATATAATTGAGATTAAGAGAGGAAAAAACAAACATGACATATTACCAACAAAGCTTAAGAATCATCAAGAGCGACTAGGAAATGTACTTTCTACCTTATCTAAACCATGGACCTTTATTTCCTCCAATTCTTACATAGTGATAGGAGCATTTATGATCTCCTCCGTTTTTTTTTACCGAACTCTATTTTATTTTTCATTTTATATCCGTTAAATATGGTACTGTTGAAAATATAATTATTACAATTATTTAAATTTAATAAATATAAAATAAATAGTGAAATAGAAGATGGGATTAGTCTCGTTAAAAATATGGATGGGACTATAAGAAAATCCTGAGTAACAATAGGCTTAGGAAGAGAAGAAAACCAAATGAAAATTTGAAGGAAAAAGCAATGAAAAATGAAAGAAAATAGAAGGGTTGCACTGATCTGGACGTTGGGGGTTCGTGGTCTGTTGCTGAACCGAGCTGGGGCCTAAAGTTTAGGCCGATGAGGAATCCGGCCAACAAAGGGACACCGGCCGACGGTGATTGGAGTTAAGTCTTAATTTTCATCCGAAATTGAAAAATTAATTAACAATACTAAACGTTATTAGTTAATTCTAAGAAAATCTATTTTGGATTAGTTCGAGTAGTTTTGGCAAATTTGTGATGTTTATAGTAGGCCTTCAAGAAATCGGCCTATAGACTCCAATGTGTAATATTAAGCTTCCATGGTGAGAACTCTGAATTTGAAGCACGGCTCGAAATTATTGAAATTTATTAGTGAATCTGCCTTGTCTCGGAATTGTATTATTTAGGAAAATTTCTACGAAGTTTGTGATGATTTCTGTTACATACGGATGGAAGAATTATTCAACCTCGATTGGGAATATAAATTACGTTAATTATGTAACCTTGGAGTAAATTAGTTATTTTAGAAAATATACGGGAAGAGTGGGTTTTGCATTTATGATGGCAGAACTGAAAAAACACCTTTCCCCGGAGTTCATCGTATTTTTCTGAGTGTTAATTCGTTCTGTTTGTTATTTGTTACGTAATTTAGTAGGTATTTAGCTATATATTGGTTAAATTAGTAAATTGTAATTGAGTTCATAATAATTTTGACAATTACGTGACTTCGAATTGATTCTTTAATGGATTTCATTTGTAGGTTTTTTTTTTACTGTTACGTTTGATACATAAAAATGGTTTGGAATTGCATCAATTGGAATGGAATTGAATGGAATAAGTGGAATGAAAAATCATTTTCCATGTTTAAAAATATCTATGAAATTGAATGAAATGGAATGAAGGTAAATGTGTATATAGTAATAATTATCAAAGTACTCTTAAATATCAAATGTTATAATTAAATTAAAGATCAAATAAATAATAAATGAATGAGAAATGAAATCGCTCCATCTTTTAGAAAAAGAAATCAAATTCCCCTTTCAAGTTAGAATGTCGATTCCATAAAATCACGATTTTTGTATCTAAATGCGCTTCCAAACATAGGAAAATGAAATAAAAGGTAGAAGTACGATTCCATTTCGATCCATTTTTACTATCAAATATAGTATAAAAGAAAGAGTAAGGTTGGTAGCTTGTTTGATTTTAGGGTGGCAACAGGATCTAATAACGCTAAACACATATTACAACTTAGGAGCAAATTAATGTCTTTTGAAGGGTACTTTGGACTTTATCACTCATGACCAGATTCATATCTTAACATGTTTGCAGTTCATGAAATGAGGAGTACGACAATATATAGTTTAATAAAAATGGATGGGTAATAGAAGATACGGCTATTAGAAGTATAAAAGTAAAAGATAAGGAAATTATGTGCTTTTTACGGAATAGTTACTAACTTATTGAAGTGCATTCAATTAACTCTAAGCAACACCAATTGATCCATAGTTCTGTATGGTACACTGGTTTGCTTGTCACTTCTGTTTATCAAGATGAGTCCCCTTTTCCCCTTACTGCTATGATGTATTGTGGGTGAAACTTGTTCACCATATACTTGCTGATTGTTGAACTTTATATAATCACATATTGCGGCCATCATAGGTGGATTTGAGATTGGATTTACGACTAGGTGTTGGGTTTAGTTGTTGGTTTACGTACATATAGTATTGTATTGTAGTATGATTGATTTGAATGTTGAAGTGTATGATTTCTCTAAAATTAAGTTTTCAATAAAAGCACGTCGACAAATAAACTAAGATGTATACTATAATAACAAAACTGGTAAAAATCAAATTGTCCTTAAAAACTAAAAACTAATTACTAGACTATTTCAATTTCATCTTGAGTTACACGATTAAAATGACATTTTAAAGCAAATTAAAATAAAAAAAATAATTAAACTAAAATCCCAAATATGAAGAAGCAAAAATTCACTAATTCAATTGTTATGTCATTTTAACTATGCCATATGATCAATCAATGTATGCTTTTAAAATATATTAGTACTAATTAATTATCTTTTAATTAGATTCGTAAAGATTTATTTTCCTTTCGAGTTGTTATTGTTTTAATTATAAAAGAAATGTTTCTTTTGAGTAGTTTAACTATAATCTTCTATTACATAAATTTCCCTTATAAATATTACCGCCCCAATTCATATCAAAGGTTATGCATATGTCTATATTACAAAATTTAATATCAATTATATTAAACATATGAATGTTAAAATTAATTTAAAGAATATGTGTATTATTTTTAGTCTAATTTCATATAAACTATCCATTTACTTTTGAGTTTATCAAATTATATTTACAAAAATATTATTGATTAAGCAATAAATATGAATCATGAAAATGAGACGGGATAATTAAAAATTACAACTAATTGAATACTAACATATAATAAAATCACACTTCAACTAAATCACCAAGTAATGTCAAAAACTTGTACTAACAAATCTAGTCCATGGCAACTGCAAGAACAACACAAAAAAGTATAAGAAACATGATAATAAATTCAAAGCAGAAAGGATAGAAAAACTAGAATAAATTTTTGAAGCCTAATTCCGTTTTCTAAACCCGTAATTTTTAATTTCCTTGTCTCGTATGACTCAAAGCAATTCATCGAAAGGCTCTTTGCATAAAATACGAAACCAAAATAAAAACAAAGCCTAAGCCTCCAATCTCCCCCACGGCGTCTCGTATGTACATTATATATATATATATATATATTTATATTTTCCAAAACAAAACCCTTTTCATGATTTGAAGATACAAATACATCTTTTGAACTAGCTTCTGCTTCTCTTATCCATAATTATCTCCCCTAGCCTTTTCTTCTGATATACTGACGTGTTGGATGCTTGGCTTGCGGGGTGAATGGCTTGGAAGGAGTCAAGGACAAGTGGGCTTCAACTTCTTGGCTGGACTTGCAATCACTCACGCATCACGAAACATGGGCTCTCTTGCTGGTGATGGGCGATACGAGCTTGGACTGTATGGCTTTATGCTAATAATTGGACCATGTTTCACTTTTAATTGTACATGTGTCTGCACTCAACATGAAGGCTAGAATGGCTTCGAAACTATGGACGTGAATGGGTGAATATGAGATGCTCCATGCCATGGACTTCAACATAGAACTTTGCTGCCAAGCTTCCAATAGTGCTTATGACCAAGGCCTTCGATCCATTTTGCACATAATTCATACACCCGAGTAGTATATTTATAGAATCCGTAAAATCTTTCTATCAAAAATGTAAAACAGTATATACATATAAGTGTAGTAAGCTGGAATAAAAACGTATAAATTTATAATTTGTTAAATATCCATCACATAGTATATTAGTATATCTGTTATATGGAGTAGGGTTTGGGTCATCAACTCTATCTGTTGGTTTATTCGAGTTGAGTATTACATATACCTTGAATACTTGGTATACGTTTGTTAGATATGAAAGATCATACCCTTGTAGATATCTTTGACTTGGCATTTATTGTTGCTAAATTAATAAAGTTGATAAGTTATGTCTTGGTACATTGTTGCTTATTTTGTTTTTGGATATATCAACTTTGGTATGAAATAACGATTCTTGTGTTTCGTTGGATTTGTGAGCTCCGCTAACGATCGAGCTCCTTTGAATTTACCTTTGAAAATTGGTTGTTTGCATTTGTAGCATAGAATGAAAAGACTTATGGGTCATTTTTCTTTAGAATTCAGCTTTGGTTATAGAAGACTTTAGAAGTAAAACACTTGAGTTTACTGCACATAGATTGCATTCTTCAGACCACTTAGAATTGAGCTAGAAAGTGTTGCTTACTATTTTGCCTTCAAAACTGAGCCATCAAGTGCTGCTCCATATATTACCTTTAAAGAAAGTTACAAATGCTGTTCATTGTATGATACTACCTAGTGTATATCATATATATAAGCATGACATCTATATGTTGTTTAAATATGAGGGTTTGTGCTTAAGTTTTGGCTGTAAAAGTGATGAGATCATTGGATGTCTTAATTATATTTCTTATGTTGGTTTAAGCTTAGATTTCTATTATTCATTTAAAAATAATTTGCTCAACTTGCTTAGGCATATGTTTAAGCATAAGTTTTGTTTTGCTATTGGTTCCTTTATTATGATTTACTCACTTAGGTCAACAAAAAGCTAAGGTATTAGTTTTCTAATATCATGTACCAAAGGACACATTTCAAGAATCTTCTAGGCCATAGATCTAGAAAAAGAGAGCATTAATTAGGATTTGCTTTTGAAAGTTAGTTGCTATGGCTTTTAGACTATTTACATATGTGAATGTGGAGGTTAAGTGGTGTTCATGTACTACTTTTTCTAAAGGATAACTTGTAAAGCTAGTTAGAAAAAAAAAAAGAACTAGTTAAGTTTTTAAGTTGTTAAGTAGGACTTTTTCGAAAGCTAATCACAGGTTTAAAAGCAAGGCAAAATATATTCAAGCAAGGTGGATTTTATTTTGTTGAATAAGTAACACTTTGGTGAAATTATAATGCCATACCTATTAGGTGTCTACTATAACCTGTACAAATCCATCTTTCCTATTCAATAACGTGCTTGGAAGTTGAATTATTATGCCACCCTCAAGATAAGACAAGAATAACAAATTTTTCGATCAAATATACTTTCCATAAGCATAAACATTTATCACCATTTCAAGAATTGTTAACAAAAGCACCTGTTTAAGAATTACATGGTGTAACCAAGCATTAATTCCTATAATGAAAGCCCAATGTAATGCAACCTCTAAGAAGAGTTCTCATTTAAACTGTACCCACTATATACCTCATACAAGGTAATAACTTTCTTATACATAAACCCCGTTCAAAACATTTTAAGATGATATAGTCATTGTCGTGCCCCAAACTTGAGGAGTCGTAATAGCTTTTCCATGTAAATTAACTTAAGCTAAAAGCTATCCTCCCTAGCTATTAACGTACGTATAATCTATACAAAGCGAACGACAACTTAACCAGTCTTGAAGTAGTCAAATAGGCACTTATGATATATATTACCCATGGAGTAACACTTATAGTTTACCATATTCACAGATAGCCTAAAACCTTTACATAGTTTTATATACATCATAAGTTTTAAGGTTTTCAAAAGTACTATACAAATCCTCATGAAACTACCTTACATATCATAAATACATAAGTGAGCTAACGAAAACTATAAGGCCTTCTAGGAAGACCTTATAGTCTTCTCACTAAAGAAAAACAAAAACATCTTGATCATTGACCCATTTATTAGTCTTTAACTTCTCACTTTTCAGCCTATCGGAACTAACCTAAGGATTACTGTAACGAGGCATCCTTTGATATTATTCCACACCTGCAAAAATAAACTATTGAGACGTGAGCTCAATTAACTTAGTAAGAAGGGATGGAGTTATAAGAGTATAATAACAAACGTGGTTTTTCAATCATTAATTAAATTCGAAATGTAATAAGAAAATTATAGATCATCCCACAATGTTTAACCGATTCATTGAGAAGTTAGAGAAATTTCGTTCAATTTAACTTGAATTTGAGGAGTTTCAACGCAACATTATCAAACTAAATCCAAGTTTGTTCAATAGTGACACTTCCCCTCCCTAGACAACATTCGAACAACGGTTTCCAACTAAGGATACAACTGGGAGGGTTATTAAAGGGTACCCAGCCAGCCGAACCCAATAAAAACCCATTAGGGTTTAGGGTTGAGTTTTGGGATATGATTTAAAATCTTATAGGGTTTTGAGATTATAAAAAAACTCGATGGGAAACTTGACCCAGTAAAAAATATATATATATATTAATAAAAATATTTACTCTTAACTTATACAATATACATATCTTATACAAGTTTTATATTGTACAACAAATTTAATTATCAATTATTATTATTATGTAAGTTAGTAAATATAATCCTAATTCTACTTAACTTCTTTCATTATATTCTTTACTTAATCTCATAAAAACCTTATAACAACTCGCCCTTATAGAGTTTTTTAAATCCTGTAAAAACCTACCTCTATAGAATTAAGAACCCTATAAGATCAAGTTTTGGAAATAGGGGGTAAAACCCTATAGGATTTTTTTAGGATTTTAGAAAACGTTAAACCCTATGGCAGTGGGTTAAGGTTTCACAAAAACCATTCCGAACCCGCCCCAATTGCATCCCTATTTTCAACCTTACCGCAATCCCTTCTTTTATCAATTAATCCGACTAAAGGTGAGAAAAGTACAATTTCTACTATCCTCATCGAAGTGTCGGATTTAGTTTGACAACCTAATTATCGGGATCACCAATTTCAAGCAGCATTCAACTTATAGAGAACTAAGAACAATGACTATGCCCCCTGTAAAGGCTACAACAAGAAGTAAAGATAGTTCAATACCCAATTTGAGAACTTAGTAACCTAGCATCCTTACTCATTGAACCATAATACCTAGCTTCCATTTGCTTGCATCCAAACTCGTTGGATCAATATCCAGTTCCACCAACAACAAAGACAATTAGATAGGCACCCTCAGCAGTTGCTTCAGCTGCTTACCTTAAACCAATTAAAATATCACTACCCGTATAGGTATAGACTAAGGTGGATTCCATTGGATTTAACTGGACCGGACAGCATATGAGTAAGCATTAGTAGTTTCAATTGATGACCTTGAGGCGAGGAAGAAGTCATCTAATGTAAGCTCCTTCCTTACTGATCCCTTCCCCCATGCCATCTCTTTTCCATTAAATTGGTATTGGTGATTGGTCTTTCCTCATTAGCTAAAGAATCATTTGCTATGCTGCCTTCTTTCATTATATGTAATTGAGCTAGACTAAGTGATTCGATTAGCCAATAGTAGTCTAGGACTTATCTAGTCTATATCCCCGTGCATATATAAATCTACTCTCTTATTGACCAAAATTTCACTTTCTTTAGATCGTAAGTTAGTCTCTTAGTCCTTTCCTTAGTACTAGGATTCTATCATAGGCTCACTCAGTTGAGTCTAGTTCAGGAGTAAAGGAGGGCTCCAAGTAAGTTTTTTCAAGTACTGGGAATCTATCGCTCTGAAGTCTACTCTTCTAATAGTATATGCTTGCCCTGTCCGCTCATTTGATCGAGAATCTCAAATTTGTTTAGCCTTGCTATCATTTGCTAGTCATTCCTTTCATTCAATCTAATGGAAACTATAATTATAAATATGATGGGGTAATGAGGAAATAAATATAGTATAGCACATCTCTCTACGAATCTCTCTGTCTTGCTATTAGCCACAAGCTTTCAAGTAGTAATACCATTCTATAGTCTCTTTACTTGAGTTCCATCCTTTTTGGAGCTCACAACTTCTTTCTTTTAAATATTCGAATGTTGAGCCGATATAGCTTCTTTACAACTAGAGGGAAGTATGGTGGATCAATAATAAGCCTTTCTAAAGGCATAGAGACTACATATGAGGAAGATGTAGATATATAGATATGGAGGAGGAGCTTTATCGAGCAAGGTTGGCGTTCATCCCGTAGTTGGAGCGAATCACCCTCAATATCGATACGAGTAGGAGGTACGAAAGTTGCTTGGTCACAAAATGTGGTTGTAGAAGTTGCTAGTTTTAGAACATAATGCTTGCTTAGTGAAGTAGTAAAATTCGGTAAGTACATCGCTTTGGCTTCTTTCTTTAAAAATGTATTTCTGGTTGGCTAATCAACGGCTAGTGCTTAAATGAGTATGCTTACTTTGTTATAAGATAATAGAATATCAAACAAGCCAATTCTAGTGCATGAGATGCCGTTCACTTACTCTTGCAGTTCCTCTGGCACCTGCATGATCAATTAAATTAATTCATAAGGTCTAGGAAAGCAGATCGGTCTAATATCATGAGACTCTTTCTCCTTCTTCTTCAGTAAAGCCTCTGGTATTTGTTTACTACCCTATTATGCCAATAAGTTAATAATTCTTTACTGAAAAGTACAGTAATAGAATAGTACAAAAGGTAAGGACATGCGGGAAGAGAACTATTATAAAAGAAAGAAATTGTAATAAGGGAAAGGACTGATACTGAGACTAATCGAGATAGTTATGAATCGATCTATTTAAGACAGATCGATGGGAATAGAATTGAAAGAAGTGATTGTGGATAGAATGACCAGTTACAGGAGGACTTCTTATATTACAGCTCAAACCTTATTCACTAACAAGTTACGGGTTAGAAGGGAGGAAGTATTTCAAGATAAGGGCTAAAGATATTTGTAATACTGAAATCGAGATAGTGATGCCGAACCTACTATCAATTAGGAGAGTTTTCGGAAGAAAGATTTAAGAAAAGCAAAAGAGCAACTACTAGTAGAAGAGCTGGAGCTCCTAGGCAAGCAAAAGAGAGACTTAAAGCAATTCATCGAATTGGCTGACTGAATAGGATATATGCGAGAGATAGACGGGGGTTAACTGAAGACCATAGATAGCAATTGATTCCAAGAAGGGAATTGCTATTGAAGTGCTCAAGCATGAAGAGAGCGTCATGAACAAGCAAGAAGGAGTCTTTGTCTAAGTAATGGATTCGTAGACATTCCTCTTTTCTTAATAGAAAGTCTCACTCCATAGGCCTAAAAAAGCAAAGCCCTTTTCAATAGTTATATAATTACTCCCACCTAGAAGATGCTTTCACATGACTTCTTCTTACACTAAAAGAAATGGCTTATGAGACAAAGTCCTACACTTTAGAAGTATTGATACTATTGAAAGCAAACCCCTGAGGCTTTTATAGAAGCAGCTTTGTTCCTTGACTTCTTTGCTCAATCAAGCTTCCTTATTCTTTAGTGTAGTCTTAATCCATAGTTTAAGACTCCGCTCCTTATAGCTTAGTCTATATCTACACTTGACACGACTCCATACCGACGACTTTCCCTTAGTAGACGGCTAAGTGACTTCGTAACCTTAACCTACTTTCTTACTATTATATCATAGGCCTTCGTCGGGCTTTCGTCCCTTCGCCTATAGGCGAAGGCTTGGCCTCCTGCGCTGGAAGCGACACCCGAAGGGTGAGCTTCTGGCGGTTAGCTTCTAGCACTAGATAATAGGCATTAGGCATTCTGAGCTGTAAGGAGGCAAGCAAATGAAGGGAGGCATTACGGGCCGACTACAAGAAAGAAGCAAAGCTTCGTAGACTCGACAAGTCGCTTATAAAATGCCGACCACTAAGTGAAGACTTTCTACTTAATTTAATAAGGGAAGGGGGAGGGAAGCGAAGCTTAGCGAGCTTTATTAGGCCAACCACAACATAAGTCGTTGGCGAAGAAAGCTTAACAGCTCTTCATCCCTTATTAAGTTAAGGTCCTAAGTCTTTAAGTCAATCTGTGCTTTTTCAAAGAATCTTGCATCCATGAGCAAACAACCTGGTAGGCCTTCCCTTTTTGTCAGAGTTTCATTGGCGTTGCCCTGTTCCCTAATCAGATGGTTGGATGTAAGCTATACTCCGCAAGGAGCTAAATGGGCATATGGCTTTGCCTTGCCATTTGACCTCTCTTCCCATGTGACTAGGAATGCTTAGTGATAACCTCTCAATTGTTACCACCTGCACTCTCTTACTACTACTGTAGCACCTAATGTGGTTAGCACCAATCGTATCTGAGCAACGAAGCTTACATTCATTCACATAGGTTCATCTTGCTATGCCTCAAGCCTTTTGCTCTTCTAACAGACAAGGTGGCCACCCATTCGTCAAGGCCTAAGAATCCATTAGACATATCAACGGCGGGATTGCATACTCGCATCGAATCAAAGTTCCATTTAAGTGCCCCCCTAACATAAAGGAGAACTCTTACTAGGTGGGTCACTTTCACACAAGACATTGCTTAGGACCAACGAGTCACACGATAAGTGTACAATCGACTTTACACGCTCCATCCTTCGTCCCTTTACTTATTGGCTTAGCAGGCAAGCTTCCTTGAGCTATCTTCGGCTTCGATTCTTTATGCTTAGTGTAATATCCCATAAATTTGCAATCTAGATATGAACATCTGAGTGTTAGGACAAAGTTCTGTCCTTGTACGATTATGGTCAATAGTTGATCTAAGATACTTGAAAAAGTAAATCAATTAGGTTAGAGACTTACGAGAAACCTGATAGCCGTTTGGAAGTGTATAATATAATAAGAATATTAAGAATACAATTAAAATAGTGAGAATTTACTCTATATGGGATCTTAAAGTCAAAATTAAGGCAACCGTATCTAAATTTAGGGTTTTTAGAAAAGTTATTCAATTGAGCCCAAACTTTACGTCTAAGATAAAAAAGTTAGTTAAAGTGACTTGGTGAATTTAGATTTTGAAAATAATTACCCAAAATCTCAATTTTGCCCATAGAAGCAGGATTACTCAATATATTCCAGAATTACTCAGAACCTCAAAAATCAAGCTCGAAATGCGACAAAAACTTAAAGATAAGTTAATTAAGTTATAAAATGAGATAATATAGCATAATTTATTATATGAATATACACGTATTTTTATAAATATACTTAGTATAAATAATAATTATATTCATAAACTAACCCGAAAGTCTAAAAATATATAATACATAATGCCATACGACTTCGACTTACCAGCTTTCAAGTAGTATATATATATATATATATATATATATATTTAAAATTCTCTATAAGTTATGTCAATAGGTGTAAAATAATTTATACTAATGTTACTCGTAATTAGAAAAATATAGACCTTAACAATACAATGATGAGTATAATAATATTACTAATGACACGCGATAATATATAAAAATAATTGAATTATTATAACTTAACTATATATTATATTTTAC
The DNA here is from genome assembly GCA_024138005.1 of Lumnitzera racemosa. Classification (NCBI taxonomy): domain Eukaryota; kingdom Viridiplantae; phylum Streptophyta; class Magnoliopsida; order Myrtales; family Combretaceae; genus Lumnitzera; species Lumnitzera racemosa. The sequence goes on from JAMXBC010000008.1 coordinate 26,464,027, forward strand.
TAATATTTTTACAAATAATTGTGTTAAAATTCACCCGAAATAACGATTTGTGGGAAAGGAAAATCTCAATTATGAATTATTCTTTATTAATAATGTTGATGATGAAAAAAAGGAATATTTTTTTAATATTCTAAGAATTTGAATAGATATTGAATAAAATATAATAAATTTATTAAAATATTAAAAAAAATTATATATATATATATATATATCAATCGCCTTATGAAGGCAGAGAGATTTAGGATATATAGATATGTGGCTTATGCCACTTTTAAGATTTCATCGGGGGATAGGGAAAGAGGAAAAGGAAAGAGAGGAAGGAACAAAGAAAGGGAGGAGAGAGAAAAATGTAAAAAAAGAAGAAGAAGAAAAAGAACTAGAAGATTTAAAATTATTCATCATTTAATATTTTTAGATAACCTCAATTCTATAATTATAAGTATTGTCTTTTAATTGCTATTTAATAGTTATAGAAAAGAAATAGTCATTATCATATTATTTTCCTAGAAGGAGTATTTTATTTGTATCATTTCATTTTTTTCAAACTATAATCTCAGAATATTAATAAGACTTGTATATTATTAACACCGATTTGTAAAATAAGCGGATCTCTAGTAATAATCATTTACTAGAATTATTAAAAAATTGAACTTTATATTCTTATAAATTTAACATCATTACTTCCATAAAATTTGAGTATATATGATTTATTATATTTTATGGAAAAATGGTGTACAAAATACGATATCAATAGGATATTGGTTACTACACAGTTTTATCTATATATTAGAATTAGAAATACTTTTTAGAGATAATCTTTTAAATAAACACATAATCCCTATAGTCGAGTTTATATAAACTCCACGATACTGACCTTACCAAAACTGAATCACTTAAGGTAATAAGATAGATGTTTTCCGTAATATTACGAAAAATATCATCTTACGACGATATTTTCGTAATTAAAACATAATATAAAAAATAGTAAATATGTTTCGATATAATATAAATAGTAATAATACTGCATATATTAGATATTATTAAGTAAATTGTTATAACCTATATCTCTATAATATTATCAATTTACATACTACGATAACCTTACCGTAATCAAAACATAATTTAATCAATTAAAAGTATGTTTTAATACGATCAAAATGATATATTATACGTAATAGTATAATTACGTATATTATTAGTAATTAATAACTTAACTTAACTTATATAATAAAATTATATGATATGTATAAGAAAAATGATAATATACTTTATATATATACATATGTATATGTATAACCATTTTAGATAAAATCTTAATATTTTCGTAATTATTACGAAAACTAAATTTGAGTTTTATGTATATAAGATTCCCCAGTGATCAGATCGTTAACGATCCGAATCTTCCATGGTAAGCATCTAAGTAGGTAAGTGGGATCAATATTTTACAGTATTTTGGGATATTATTTCATGATATCTAGAGACTTTGGTATGTATTGGCTTGTGATTGTAGTTAACTGTTTGTGCATATATGCCACTTGTGGTTAGGTTTCAATTTGCTATGATAGAAATTGAGCTCCATGATATGGTTGTTCTATGAATATTATTATGCTTGAATTGTTTGAGTTTAGTTGATCACTCTAAAAATGAACTAACTTAAACTTGACTTAACATCTAACCTGATGTGCATCGCAACCTGATGTGCATCGCAACCCATTAAGGGTAATAGCTAGAATTCTCAAGTCAAACACTAACTCTTTTCAATGACAATAACTGAAATGGTCTTTTTTCCCACCTTTAGTCGAATTAAGTGACAAAAGATGAGATCACTACAAGGTTAGGAGCTGTAGTTCGAAGGTAATCATGGGAAGAGGGTGTTCTTCATTGCACAAGCCTCGGTTCAATCTCAATTCGCAAGTGCATAATGTCAATCTCTTCAACCCGGATTAAAGTATGTGAAATATCTCCGATCTTACGACGAACCAAATAACACCGTACAATGGCATTTGCTTGTACATGTATTATATCTAATCAATTTGGTTGAAAACCTTGCTTGTGATGTGCTAAGTGCATACTTTTATTTCTGCCCTACTTACTAAGTAAGTTGTCACTCATTTCTCTATAGTTTGTTTTACAGGTTTCAAATGGATTATAAGTGTTTAGCCAACACCAAAACACCAATAAAATGAGCCAAGGAGTGAGATGCAATAAGAAATGATCGATTATTGCCTTTAATATTAACTTTTCATTTTTTTTAGGAAAACTATATAAGATTCCTCAAAGGGCTTAATAATTTTCAATAATTTAGTATGTATGTTAAACGATAGGTACTTGTGGGATTTATTACTGCCATTTTGTAAGGTTAAATTACAAAATTTATTTTTAAGAAATTATTTCAAAAGGATTACTCTATAGGTTTATATCAAACGAGTATCAAATTTGATGTTTCAAAGGGATAGAGTCGAGTACGCTTGGTGTGAACTAGGTTTAGGATAGCAACTGTAAGGATATTTTTTATCTTAAGATGGTTCATACGATGAGACTATTGCGACTTCACCTATTTGGGGCATGACACTTAGTAGCTCCAACAAGCCCTGAAGTATCTTGCCACCTAAACTATGCCAAGAAAGTGTTGCTTTACATTTGATCCTATGTGGCTAGAGATATCATGAATGTCAGGTTAGATCTTAGTGGATTCAAGATTAGTTCAAATTACAGAGTGAGCAATACATATTATGTTTAAGTAGAAAAAACGGCACTCGAAGTTCAACTCCTAATCATCATTCAACATCACAAGCACATACAAATGACATACGCACAAACAATCTAACTACAACCATAAACAATAACTCTTAATTCTCTAAGTATCCTGATATAATACTCTAATATACTGTTAAGTATCGATCCCAACTTACCTTATATTGACGTGAGTTAATCTTGCTTCTCGTGCTCAATTCTTTCATAAGTCCCTAAACAATCAATATAAATATCTTAGTTTTTACTAAGTATAAAGTATGTGATTACTTTTTAAATGTTTTACATATAATTTAGATAGATTTATTAAGTCTTTGGTTATATTTTAACTTATTATTGAAGTCTTTAAATAAGGTTTTGAACATTAGTCTTAATATGGGTTTTTTTTTTGTCCTAAAACCTTTGACCAAGTATTTAATCAATAGTATTAATACAATTTTTATTCTCTAACTCTCCATGAAAGTATCTAAAAACAGTTTTGTTAACTAGAAACTCTCTAAAAAAGTGTTTGAAAATATGCTTATTTATTATGAACTCTTTGAAGAAGTATTTGTAAACAGCCTACTAACAAAAAATTCTCTAGTTAACCTATGAACACTATATCAGCTAAGTATTTTATATCATACAACTCTTTGATTAAGTCTCCAAACCTAGGATCAATCTATTTTTTTTAACAGACCAACCCATTTTTTTTACTGTCTGAATAAGGTTATTTTACAAGTTTACTCAAAACAACTCATCTAATATCATATTCTAGATTATCGACATGTTAAATTATGCTAATATATTAGGTTTATCATACTAAGCAACACCATAGTATTAAATTATTCAAATTCACATACTTAATTATTAATGCTTTAAACCCATATCCACCAACTTGCCCACATCATCACTCAACTCAAACTAAACAACTATAAATTATTATTCACAATGGAACGTGATCCAAATACACCTCATAACCTAACACCAAGAGTTTCATTAAACTCCATACACAAAATCCTTAAGATAATTGCATTTTTTGTTCGATTTAAAGGCCCAAAAATCCCTAAAAATTACAAAAATAATTTTTGTCTAAATACTCTTCATACAATATTCATATATAGTATAAGGATTCTCAAGAAAAAATTTGGCGTTGAAACTACACCATTAGGGTCATTCAATTCGGTCTCGAAAATTAATCGATTTTGCTCGGTTTTTTAAGGAAGTATTATATCCAATTCAAAATTTTTCAATCTAATATTTTTCCCTAAAATTATATATATAAATATAAACAAATAAAAATTCATATAGTTTTCAGAGTTAATCTAATATTTTTACAATTTTACGAAAAATCGAGCACAAAATTAACTCATCAGAATGATAGCTGTCTGGCCTCCAACAACCATTCCCTGGTTGTCGGTCAAGTTAAGTGTGGCCACCAATGTCAAGCGGTAATGGTGGTTCACACTTAGGTGCTCCTTAAACTAGTGTTCACAGATCAAGCTTGATTTTGCCTATTTCCTTTATATTTTTCCTTGATTTGTTTCTTTTACTGAACTTTCCTTTATTGAATTTTTCCCAAGTTTTCAAGACTCAATTAAGGTTTTGAGAGAAGAGTTGGTGATAAATCCTAGGTAAGTAGATTACAAATGATAATTTTCTCTCTCATTAGCCCACAGATACTCCTAAATCTAACCTATTATGTGTCAATTGGATTATGTTTTTAGCCAACAGCTATCCTAATTGAGCCATGCCTATTTAAGAAGTTTCCATCGGTTTTTATGATTTCTTTAGAAATTTTTATTTATGATTTTTCTTTTAATTAATGGTTTGATTACACTTAGTTTAGGTATTTTAAGCATTTTTCAAATATATATATATATATATAATAATTATACTTAGGGTACATTTACTATTTTTACATATTATTTTATACCACTTTATAATTTTTGTATATAAATAATTTATCTCTAATGGTTGCTTTTTTTTTATGCAATTTACGTGTTTACGGGGGGTAAATTACAATATAATGTAAGTTAATAAAATTATCCATTTTTAGCTATATTTCTATTATTTTCTTATATTTCAAAATTCTGGACTCTTAACGTATTATTGTCTGATTCTTATGACTTACATGTCAAATGTTACCCTAATTAGTTAGCTTTCAAGTATGCCATAAACTATTTGCTCGGAATTCTAACGTGTGAGACGAAGGGATATCGGAATCCGATAGGTAAGTTCATGGGGCTCACAATCATTTTCAAACCATTTCAAGCATGAAATAATGAAACCTGTATATAAAACTAATAATGCACATAACATTGAATGGAATTACTCATTCCATATACCCAAGCACATCTTCAAAGCCTTATTCAGTTAGGAAGATATACAATCACCATATGCCTTTACCACTTCAAGACTTATGTCTAGGCATTAATTTCTCCAAGAACTTGCTTAACAACACTCCATACCTATGCTATTTTATATGCTTTAAGTACTTCCAACAAATTAATACATGATTACATACTTATTGACCTTAGAATATTTATACACAACTCAAAATTTATGGTAGAATGCCTTCCAAATACAACTCCTAAGCACATTAGGATTCCCAAGCCTATGCCCTATAAGATTCTTCAAATTCTTCTCTTCGATACTTTAGGTTAGAAAACTAAGTACTCAGCTTATATTTTGAACTAAGTGAGTACAACCAAAAGAAAATAAAGATTAAGAAAACAACAACAACATATCTAAACTTACATCCTAATATCATAAGCACAATCATAGATGTCCATACTACATGCTCATGCCATTCTAATACATATGGGACTGAAATGTGCTAGCTCAACTCTTAAATCCTGGAGAGCCACAAAAGAATCCAAGAAATCGATGTGGAAAGTTGTGAAAGACTTAATGGGTTTAATCTGGATAGTTGCAAAAGACTCATACAGCCTATATGATGAATATTAAGCTCTCAAACCAAGTTCCTTTGCCATTCAAGTGCCAAAACTTTGAAAACCACAACTCTCGAGTCTTTCATGCCATGATATGAATGAAATCATCTGATTTTCGAGCACATATTCAAAGTAAATCAAGTAACTAAAAATAACTCATACCTGAGGCAATCAAATGATCATGATTAAAAAGTAATTTAGAACTGAGGCAATCAAAGGATACTGTATTTTCAACCAAGTGAATATGATGAAATTCCCCAGCAAACTTATTCTAAGTAATCAATTGCAGGTTAATAATTTGTTCGATACCGAAACTTTTGAAGAAGCTTATCTTCACCTTCATGTGGAGTTTGGCACTGTCAGTTGTAGGATTGTTGTCCAAGGCCCTGATTTTTCTTTATTCATATTTACATTTATCTCACTTCTGGTTATTCTTTTGTCTGTATACTTATTCATGCTCCAGAACATGGTTAACGTGGTTTCACTATTAGAAGAAGACAACTGTGGTGTTAAAGCCCTAGTCAAGAGTAAATCTCTCCTGAAGGGGAATTTCGCGATTACCGGGTCGGTTTTCTGCGTGTTTATTTATTTGCATATGGTAATCCAGTTAGCTTCGGTGCTCTTCGTAGTTCTAGGCATTGCACCGAGAAGATGGATCAAGATTGGAACTATAGTCGTGCGCCCCTGTTATCGTCAATAATGGTTCTCTTCGGTAGGGTCAACCTAATAGTCATCCATTTCTTCTGTAAATATGATCACCATGAAATTATTGATAAGTCGTCCTTAGGCGATTATCTCCAGGTTTACCATGGAAACTACATGCCTCCACACAAATGATATCCAATTGGGTCAACTCTCAAATGTAATAAAATATTTGTCACTTTTCTTCCTTGGAGATTTTGCCAAGTCATTGTCGGTATGCACCTATAATGTATCTGTTAAAAATAATATATTTGATAAATCGATCATACAATTGCAAACTCTATCTTATGTAATGATATGAGGGGTTAAATAAGAAAAGAGAACTTTAAGAAGTATAAAATTACGTATTGACTACATAGTTTGATAATACATATGATTATATTGTACTATATTATTGACGGTTTTGTACATATAGTTGCTTCTTAATGAAATTAAAATATTTCTTCCTTTATTTCTGCCCTTATTCTTGGAAAAAAAAAACAGAAAAGAAAAGAAGAAAAGGATCTCTGTTGACTTGGATGCATCAATATAAGATTGAAAATTTTAATTAATATAATCGAGAAGACTTTGGCATTAACTTCTGTAGCTATCCATAGAACCTCCAAAGGTGGACATTTCTGTGCATTAATTTTTCTATTTCTCAAACTACAAGTTCTTTTGGTTTACGGGTACAACTTGTTGGCTGGTTCCAATTTGTGGACACGCATTGAATTTGCTACTTCACAGCCATTGCCTTAGCAGAGCAAAACGACTGTCTATTTTTAAAGAAATTGTTTTGAAGTTTCTCTCACCTAGTATTTCTGCACATAGGTAGAAATATCAACTTTGATGTTGATCAAAAGCTTAACCGGATTACTTAATATGAACGTCATCATCTCATCGATGATGTAGATATATGAATTTAAAACTTACCTAAACCCATATCTAGGGTTAAAAATTAGGAAAATAATATTAATATGTGTTTATAGACCGTACCAACGGCTTAAAGAAAAAAAAAAAAAAAAACCCTCCATCTTTTCATACACTTATTTTAAGTGTGTAATCAATTTTAAAAAGATGAATTTTTTTCTTTTTTTCTTTATTAGTATAAGCTTATTAACTATTTTCCTAATAACACCTTTTAACACCCTTAAAAAAAAAAAAAAGAAAGAAAGAAAAAAGAGGGAGAGAGAATTACTTGCAACCTGTTTCATATAACTTGAAGTCATTCATCCTCATAGTCATACCTAACACAGTTTTCACTTCATTTGCAAGACACAGAGATGGATAGAAAACCAGAGGAGATTCAGTTTCTTGGGTTCTTTGGCATCTTCAAAGAATCCTTCAGAATCACCTTGACATGGAAGAAAATTTTCAGCCAGATCACACTTGCCCTTATCCTTCCTCTGTCCTTCATCTTATTAGCTCATTTACCAATTTCCCATCTTTTGCTCGGAGAAATCCGCCATGAGGAAACTGCTTGGGACCATACTCCGCATGGAACTCCCAAATACAGCAAGCTTTCCGATCGCTTGAAGTCCGAAGAAATCGAGTTTTGGCTATTCAAGATAGCCTATTACATCTTCTCCCTAATCCTGTCCCTACTGTCGACATCAGCAGTTGTTTACACGATCGCTTGCATATACACTGCCAAGCCCGTAACGTTCAGAAGGGTCATGAGCGTGGTGCCGAAAGTTTGGAAAAGGCTCATGGTAACATTCCTTTGGTACTTTAAAATCGTATTCGCCGTCAATGTTCTTAGTCTCGCAGTATTAAAATTCATGCTGGTTGTCTTCGTGGATGGTACTCCTGCTGGTCTATACGTGCTGCGCATTCTATTGATACTATATCTCGCGGTACTCGTCTATATCAGTGTGATTTGGCACTTGGCCAGTGTGATCTCTGTCCTGGAGGACACATATGGGCTTCAAGCAATGATCAAGAGCAGGAATCTGATAAAAGGCAAGCAATGGATGGCTGTGGCAGTGTTTCTTTTGCTGTTTCTGGGGCTGATGACCATCCAAATCGTTTTCGAGATGTATGTGGTGCATGGATGGGGATTAGGATTAGAAGCCAGGAGGAGGATTGGACTTGTATGTTTGTTGGCTTTGGTCGATTTGATTCTCTTTGGACTTGTTATCCAGACTGTTATCTACTTCGTGTGCAAGTCGTATCATCACGAGAACATCGATAAGTCGTCCCTGGCAGATCACCTGGAGTTTTATCTTCTCCAGGAGTATGTGCCTCTTGAGGCCAAGGATGTGCAGTTAGAAGAGGCTCATGTGTAGCCATGCTTAAAACTTTAGGAACATTGTTAATTAGATGTTCCAATATACAATCTTACGCTAGTCTTTAGCACTTAGCGATCTTTGTTATTTGTACACATATTCATACTCTGGAACATGGCTATTTTGTTTCCACCCTTACTCTATTAATCTATAAGAAAGCAGCTCCGGAATTGCTGGGTTTATGTTCTTTCTTTCTTTCCTTTTTTTTTTTTATTTTTTATTTTTTTTATTAAACTTTCTCCATTGTTCCGTGTGCTGTTTATCAGAATAATGAATCTTGTGGGGTGTGGTCGTCCAAATAGTGAAGTGATCTGTTTTGCTGCAAATATTGTGATCATTAAAATGTTGAGAAGGGGGTGATCATCTTCAAGTTTGCGTATTGGATGCGGCCAAAATAAAATTCACTTTGAAACAATTTTGTCATCGTACAGCAACAGGAGCTGGGAACTCAAACATATACCTTCTTTACTGGATCAGAGAGAGTTGATATCAATTAAATTATAAGTGTTGACCTTAATAAATAAATAAAAATAGTATAAATATGAATACTAAATTCCTATTCTTTATTGAAGTTTGTTAAATACATGATGCAAAGGGATGAAATTCTCTCATCAATCATTATTATTATTTTTAAATCAAATTGGATGTTAATTTAAAAATTATACCGACTCTCTAGCACTCAAGCTGATAGGAAAAAGCAAATAAATTTCTAAAAACTGTATATTATAAAGTTGCACCCAATAGTGAACTTTGAAAAATACTCCTTAGAGAGAACTACAAATCAAACCACCAATAAACAAAAATAGATAATTAATTACAATTTATTTTGAAATAATTCGATTGACAATAGATCTACATATAAAGTTTTGATATATAATAAGATGGTAGAAATAATTTAATTAATTTATAAAATCAATATTTATTAATGAAAATATAGCGACAGGTCAAAACACATAATATATGTAATAAAATTATACATTTATATTACGTTAATAATTAAATGTATGAAACTACACTCATAATCGATAGATTAATATTATGAAAAATAGGATATAGAGAATTTGATAGGCTTGGGAAAAGCACTACGGCAACATATACTTGGGATTAAGAGAGAAAAAAAAAAAAAAAAACAAACAAACATGACACATTACCAACAAAGCTTAGGAATCACCAAGAACTGACTTGAACATTTACTGTCTACCCCATCTAAACCACAGACCTTTATTTCCTCCAATCCTCCATAAATTCAGCTAATTGCAAGCTTAGGTACTAAATGGGAGTTTCTCTAGTCTGGTACATGTTTTTAATAGGATCGATTTAATTTTTTATCTTACTTTTTATTTTATATCTATTAGAATTGAATTATTAAAAATATAATTACTATAATGATTCAGATTTAATTGATATAAAATAAATATTAATATCGAGAATAGAATCGATCCTATTAAAAATAAAAATGAAAAATCCTGAATGACAATAGGCTTGGGAAGAGAAGAAAACCAAATGAAAATTTGAAGGTAAAAGCAAGAAAAAATAAAAGAAAATAGAAGGAGTGCACTGATATGGACGATTGGCGGTTCGTGGGTCGTTGCTGAACCGAGCTGGGGTCTAAAGTTTAGGCCAATGAGGAATCCGACACCGGCCGACAGTGATTGGGGGTTAAGTCTTAATTTTCATTCGAAATTGCAAAATTAACTAAAAATACTAAACGTTATTAGTTAATTCTAAGAAAATCTATTTTGGATTAGTTCGAGTAATTTAATGCAAGTACTTTCTTTTTATTCTGCCAAATTTGTGATGCTTACAGTAGGTGTTTAAGAAATTAGCCTATAAACTCCTAGTGTATAATAATATTAGGCTTACATAGTGAGAACTCTGAATTTGAAAAATGGTTTGAAATTATTGAAATTTATTAGTGAATCTGCCCTTTCTCATAAGTGATGATTTCTGTTACATACATACGGAAGAATTCAACCTCTATTGGGAATGTAAATTAGGTTAATTATGTAATCCAGGAGTAAAACAGTTATTTTAGAAAATATATCAGAAGAGTGAGTTTTGCACTTGCAATGGGCAGAACTGGAAATACACATTTCCCCCGAGTTCATCGTATATGTCAGGTAACTTTGAGCATACGAATTGATCTTTGGATCCATAGATTGGTTTGCATGTAACTTCTGCTTATCGAGATGAGTCCCCTTTTTCCTTTTACTGCTTATGACATGTTGTTGGTGAAACTTGTAGACCATACACTTGCTGATTGTTGAATCCTATATAATCACTTGCTATGGCTATCATGGATGGATTTGAGATTGGATTTACCACTAGTTGTTGAGTCTACTTGTTGGTTTAGGTATAGATAATGTTCTGTTGCAGGATGATTAATTTGAATGTTGATGTTTACAATTTCTTTTAACTTTTAATTTTTCAATAAAAACAGTTTGATAAGTAAACTTCATCGTACATTATAGTAATAAAACCAATGACTGAAAAATTGATTACAAGACTATTTCAATTTTGTCTTTAATTAGATGATCAAAATGTCACGTTAAAGCAAATTAAAACGAAAGAAATAATTAAAGTAAAATGCGGAATGTCACTAAGCAAAAATTCACTAATTCAATTATACGAGATTTTAACTATGCCATATAATCAATCAATGTACTAATAAATTATTTTTTAATTAGATTTGTAAGGACTTATATTCCTTTTAAGTTATTGTTGTTTTAATTATAGCAGAAATATCTCTTTCGAGTAGTTTAAATATAATCTTCAGTTACATAGTAACTACCCTAATTGATATCAAAAATCATGCATATATCTATATCACAAAATTTAATATCAATTGCATTAAGCATGTGAATCTTAAAATTAATTTAAAGAATATGTGTTTATATCGAAAATTAAAATTAATTTTAAACCAATTCCATACAAATTATCCATATGCTTTCGAGTTTTGTCAAATTATATTTACAAAAATATCGTTGGCTAAACAATAAAATATAAGTCATGAAAATGGAACCGAATGATTAAAAATTACAACTAATTAAATACTAAGATATAATAAAATCACACGGAACTAAATCATTGAGCAATACCAAAATCTCATAATAATAAATCTATTTAATGATAAATGCAAGAACAACACAAGAAATTTGAAGCACATGATGATACATTCAAAGCCGAAAGGATAGTAGAACTGGAATAAATAAATTTTTGGAGCATAATTCATTTTATGATTACGTATTTTTTAATTTCCTTGTGCCTTGTCACTCAAAACAATTCAACAGAGACTCTCCAAATAAAATACGAAACCAAAAGAGAAATAAAGCCTAAGCCTCCAATCTCTCTCACGGCGTCTCGCATATATATATATATATATATATATATATATTTCAAAACGAAACCTCTTTTCCTGATTTGAAGATACAAATTCTCTTATCCTTAATATCTCCCCTTGACTTTTCTTATGGGAGCCCAGAACAAGTGGGCTCGAACAATTAAATGGACGTGGGCTTCAGCTTCTTGGCTGGACTTGCAATCACTATCATGGAATATGGGCTCTCTTAATATTTGCCGGTGATGGGCTATAGCATGAAACATGGACAGGCCGGCATGGGCTTATGTTGGTTGTTACGTCTACGAGCTTGGTCTGCACTCAATATGAAGGCTAGGATGTGCATGGCAATTGAATGAATGGCTCCATGCCATGGGCTTCAACATAGAGCTTTTCTGGCAAGCTTCCTGAAGTGCCTGAGACCTAGGCCTTTGATCCATTTTGCACATAATTCATAATATATATATATATATATATATATAAAAGTATGGCCAACCGGAATAAAAACATATAAATTTACTTCTTAAATGTTTATCGGCATCATATATATGGAGTAAGGTATGGGATATTAACTCCACATGTTAGTTTATTCCAGCTTAGAATTAGGTATATGAAAGACTACATCCTTGGAGATATCTTTGACTTGGTATTTACTTTTGCTGAATGAATATAGTTGACAAGTTATGTCTTGCTATGTTGTTGTTCATTTTGTTTTTGGATATATCTTTGACTTGGTATTTACTTTTGTTGAATGAATATAGTTGACAAGTTATGTCTTGTTATGTTGTTGTTCATTTTGTTTTTGGATATATCAACTTTGGTATGCAATAATGATTCCTATGTTTCCTTAGATTTGTAAGCTTAGCTAATGATTGAGCTCCTTTAGATTTACCTCTAGAAATTGGTTGTTTGCATTCGTAGCATAAAATGAAAAGACTTATGATCATTTTTCTTTGGAATTTGGCTTTAGTTGTAGAAAACGTTGGAAGCAAAACACTTCAGTTTACTGCAGATAAATTGCATTCTTTAGACTATTTAGAATTAAGCTAAAAAGTACCACTCACTATTTTGCCTTTAGAACTAAGTCGCCAAGTGCTACTACTTATCTTAACATCAAATTAAACCACAAATGTTTCTCGTTATGGGATACAAGCTAGTGTATATCATGTATATAAGCATGACATCCATATGTTGTTCAAATATAAAGACATGTGCTTGAGTTTCCATTGTAAAAGTGATTAATATCATTAGATGTCTTGATTATATTTCTTATGTTGGTTTATACTTAGATTTCCATTATTTGATTGAAAATAATTTGCTCAACCTACTTGAGTATATGTTTAAGCATAAGTTTTGTTTTGCTATTATTTACTTTATCATGTTTTATTCACATAGCTCTACAAAAGCTAAGGCGTTAATTTTCTAATGTCATGCACCAAAGGACATATTTGAAGAATCTTCTAAGACATGGGTCTACAAATAGAGAGCACTAGGATTTGCTTTTGAAAGTTAGTTGCTATGACTTCTAGACTATGTATGTATGTGAATATGGATGTTACGTGGAGTTCATGTAATACATTTTCTATAGGATAACTTATAAAGCTAGTTAGGAAAGGGAAAAAAGAAAGCTTATTAAGTATGTAAGTTGTTAAGTAAGATATTTTGGGAAGCTAATCATAGGTTTAAAAGCAAGGCAAAATATATTCAGGCAAGGTCGATTGTATATTTGCTAAATAAGTTGCACTATGGTGAAATTGTAATGCTTTACCTTCCTATACAAATCCATCTATCCTTTACAATGATGTGTTTATAAGTCAAATTATTATGCCATCCTCAAGATGGGATAAGGCCACCTAAAAATTTTTGGTCAAATATGCTTTCCACGAGCATAAACATTTATCACCATTTTGAGAATTATTAACAAAATCACTCGTTCAAGAATTGTAGTGTAACTAAGCACTTAATTCCCTTAATGAAAACCAAATGTAATGTAACCTCTATCAAAAGTTCTAATTTAAACCACACCCACTACATACTTCATACAACAACAATAACTTTTTTATACATAAACCTATTCAAAACATACTAGTATGATATGGTCATTTGCAAACTATTTCAAGCATGACATACTCAAACTTGTTTATCATACCAAATCATACATATAACATTGAATGGAACTACTCAATCCATATGCCTAATCACATCATCAAAGCCATATTCATATAGTAAATATACTAATCATCATATGCCTTTTTCCACTTCAAGACCTATGTCTTTGCATTAGTTACTCAACAAACTTACTTAACCAAACTTCATACATTTACTGGTTTATAAGTTGAAAGTGCTTTTGACAAAGTAATACATGATTACAAATTTACAAATGTTGAAACGTTTATATACAATTCAGAATTTATGGTAAAATGCCTTCCAAAAGCAACTCTTAAGTACATTATGATTCTTAAGCCCATGCCTTGTAAGATTCTTCAAATCTGCTCTTCAATACTTGAGGTTTGAAAACTAACAACTCAACTTATATTTTGAACTAAGTGAGTAAAACTAAAACAAAATGAAGAATAAGAAAACAATTATAGACGAGCTAAGTAATTACATATCTAAACTTTCATCTTGAATCACAAGTATAATCACTAATGTCTTTACCACATGCTCATGCCATTCTAATGTATATGAAACTAAAATGCACTAGCCAAACCCTTAAATCCTAGAGAGTAATAGAAGAATCAAAGAAATTGATGTGGAAAGTTAATATGGATAGTTGCAAAAAGGACTCAAAATACTTAACTTGAAGAGTCACAAGACTCAAGACCTCAAAAGTCACAAAAGACTCATGTAGTCTATATGATGAAAATCGATCTCTTAAACCAAGATCCTTCTCCATTCAAGCACTAGATTTATGAAAACGACAACCCTCAGGTCTTTATGCCATGATATGAATGAAGTAATGCAATATCTAAGCACATATTCAAAGTAAATCATGTAACTAAAGGTATCTCATATCTAAGAAAATCAAATGATCATGATTAGAAAGTAATTTATAACCAAGGCAATCAAAGGATACTATGTTTTAACCAAGCGAGTATGACGAAGTTCTTAAGTACACTTATTCTAAGTAATCAAAGATAGATTTTATTTAGAGGATTATAGTAAAGGCATAACTATAACTAAGCAGACATACGCACAACTTGTTAAATACTAATAAAAATCTCACATAAGATTTCACTTAAGTAAAATCCAATGAAAATAGACATTTGAGAAGGTAAACACAACATAAAACTTACATTCCATCACTAATTAGGGAGGTAAATGAGTTGAATTAAGATGATATGATGTTGACTTGAGCTTAAACCGAAATCTCAAAGCTCAAATTTGACTCAAACTTAGTTAAGCTTAGAAATTTAGGCTCAAGCTTGACTTGAAGTGGCATTCAACAAGCTCAAATTAACTTAATTAAGCTTGTTTATACTTGATTTACCTAAAAATTTATTTTCTTCTAATTATACTAATATTAATATCGAAACTTATCTCAAACTAAAATAATATTCACATTCAACTTCAGTTCGATTAGGCTCATAAGTTAATTGAGCTAAACACTATGAAGCTTAAGCTCGACTGGGCAGCTCGAGCTCAACTCAACTATACTCAATTTAAATTCGAGTAACTTATGAGTAGTTTAACTAATTTACTCCCCTATCACCAACATAATCACCATCAATCAATCATTTACTCATCCCTCATTAACATCCCTTCATCATAGTGTCATAAGACGGGAGGTTCACCCTCTCTTAATGTGCCTATGTGACGCTTGACCATCATTTGGCTTATCATATTTGCTCTCATTATGGATGATGAGCTAGCTTTTTCCCTTCCTACTTTCCCAAGACCATTATAAGCCTTTCTAGCTTTAGGAGCACTAATTGGCATCTATATGATTAGGAGACTCAACTTTTCAATTGAATTTTGGCCTACCATAGCCATCATCAAGATAGTGACATCAACTTCCAATCAATTTGCTCATGGGAGGTCAATCTCGCCTTGAGAGAATACTTAACCCTATAAACAAATCGTTTACTAATGCCACTCACTTCACATTAGCCCCAAGTTAAAAACCCCCACTTCCCTTCCAAAACACAAATTATGACATTCTTCCCTACCTAAATGCGTAATACCCTCTTCATGGGTCCAACTCTTCACCACTACCCTTCCCCTTAAAATCATCAACTCTGATCCTACATTTTCCAACTCTATACCAAAATCATCTCTACTAAGATTCAGGGCTTCTATAGGCATTCCTTTACCTTCATCATCTCCTCTTGTCATTCGATATTGCCCCTTGTTGAGTGGCTCAATGATAATATCAATCCTCTTAAGTACATTTCACTTTTTTAAGATTGGGGTAAAGTCTTGTCATAATGTTGTTTATGACATAGCTGCCCCTTTTGGCAATAATGTTCTCTACCTAATAGCCATTCCTCCTCTCGAACTTCATCCACATGAGCGTAGTTATCAACAAGAACTATATTTTCCATTAAGCACATCAAGTAGTATTTAGGTGGCTCATCCAGGCTAGAACTTTTGCACTCTCATACCATTTGTCACAAAATGGGAGGTTTATCCCCTCTTAATGTGTTTGTATAACACTTGACCATCCTTTGGCTCATCATATTTTCTCTCATTATAGATGATAAGCTAGCCTTTTCTCTTTTTTCTTTCCTAGGATTGTTTTAAGTCCTTTCTAGCTTTAGGAGTACTAATTAACATTGTCACCATCCTCTATATAATTGGAAGGCTCAACTTATCAACTGGTTTCAATCTGTCATGGCCATCATCAAGAGAGTAGTATCAGCTCTAAATAAATTTGTTCATGAGAGGCTAACCTTGTCTTGATAGAATACCTAGCCTTAAGAATAAATTGATTGCTGATGCCACTCATTTCACATTATTCCTAAGTTGAACAGCTTATTTCTCTTCCAAAACATATACCCTGACAATAATATCAATCTATAGTGGAATCTCGATTGATGACCAACCACACACTATGACTAGCCATATAAGGAACATGCACATCATTGACTTACAATTGTAGCTAGACAAAGGATCCTAAGTACTCAGTCATATACTTTATCCATACGTACAACTCAGTAGGATTTACTCCAATTCAGTTACAATTGTATTAATATACTATAGAGGATTATCAAATTATACCGTCAACTTTAAACTGTCATATCTTGTTCACTTCTTATCCATTCAAAATAAATTTTATGTTGTCATGTTTGTCATTTCAAGAACTATGCATATGTTAGGATATGAACTTAATCAATTTTTCTTAATTAGTTATCCTGTTAAGTGATATTAATTTACCCTTATCTGGGTTCCTCCTATAAAGAGTTTTATATTCAGTCGAAATTACCCATAAAATCAATTGCTTACCATCAAATACACCTCGAATCTAAACTGATCAACATACATAAATCTTGTTAGCATCATCTTAATCCCATGCCATTATTTAAATTGTTATAATATTAACTATATTTACCAATTTAGCCAAAAATTAACTAGATATAAACTGTTTACATAATAAATAGTATATGTGTTTAAATAAATCTATGGAAATTATGAAAACTTACAAAAATACATACTTTCAATTCTACCTATAACAAATGCTAGGTTAGATCATCACGTGTATTTTTCAAAATTACCATTTTTAGCCTTAAATCTCCAAGAAAATTGCTTTAAATTGCTTAGATAATCGAACTTGCGAAAAAAAATCAGAACTAATCCTTCCATGAATTATCATTAACTTCCGGGAACTACTTAAAATAAAATTCATCACAAATTTCCCTAGAAACCCGTTGAATATTCAATTTCCAAAGCAATGCATAAAAATGAAATAATTGTAATAAATATCAACATGCTAGTTAACTATGATTTTTTCTATTTAAATAAACTATAATATACTAAGAACCTATATATTAAAAATCAAGCCGAAATTACATTACTAGGGGTTCCAAAAATAAGATTGAATCGGCAATCAAAATAGAGGATTTCTTAAGCACATATATCTTACCCTTTGAACTTTGTAGAATAAAAATTATATCCATAATCAAAATAAAAAATTAGCTTATAATGAATTTTTCCAAAATTATCTGACACTAATGAATATTTATAATCTAATTATCAAAATTAAATGAGAAATCAACCTCTATATATATATAAGAATATCTTGTTCCTTTTCCAGCTGGTTAATCTATAAAGAGATTACATAGTGTATGTGTGTGTTGTGCTTTTTTTTTTTTAAAAAAAAAAAATTATTTGTGAATTTGTTAAATATGAATATACCTAACCTATTTGTAATATCGTCTATAGTATATATTTGACCCCTTACAAAACTTTAATGACATACTTTCATTGATAAATATTGATATTATAGGTTAATTAAACCATATATCCTTAATATTTCACTATCCGTTGAACCGTGATATTCAAGTTTCTAGTATATAATGTTTCAAATTATTATTTAGTATTTACAATAAAATCAATTCATTTATCCGGGCCCTAATTTCATAGCTTGGAACTGGGGTGTCATGGGAATAAAGTAGGATAAGTGGGCTGAGTGATTTCATCCTATGTGACATACCTAAGTTGATCGTGATAAACAGGTTATGAATAAATAATGGTGAAACATGTTGTGAAAAAACACCGCGGTAGTATTTTGAATAGGTTTATGCTAGATGACAACTATTGATGAGATATAGAGAATGTTCACAGGTACGTACAAATGTCGAGTAAAAGCTCTTGATAGGGCATGCATCATTGCACAAGGCTTTGATTATAGGCTAAGCGTTTGGATATGCGCTATAATTCTTAAAAAGGCGTTGGTTTTGAATGTTATCTTAAATACTTATGAAATGTTTTATATTTTATATTGGTGAAAATAAGTATAGGTCCAAATTTTTAGCTAGCCTTATCCTTACCTATTATGATTTATGCTTTAGGTATTATATTTGAGTTTTACAGGTTAAACAGATACCTGGAAGATGGATCATTGAGAAACAGGATAAACATATGGTTATACGTGATCGGTGAAGTGCGAATGTTGAGTTTTAAATAAAAGATTAGATCTTTGATGACCCAATTTTATAATATGCTTGTATTTATAAAAAAAAAAAAAAGAAGTTATTTTTACACGAAAAAAGACATTTGAAAGAACAAAGATGAGATTTTTAGTGCTAAACCACCTAAGTAATTGCTCCACCGTTATGCCGGTTTTAACACCATCATATTATATATATATATATATATACCATTGGTTACATAGTACACCATACTCAACGTATCAACTTGGATTATTCTTAGTTTCAAATTAAAATTTTAGAGTTTCCTTCAACCTTATTGTGAGAAAGCAGATTGTGTGTTTTGGATTGAAGTTTGGGAATTCCATTGGACTTCGTAAACAGGGTATGGGTACGCGAACGTAGATAATTATTGAGTTAAATTAACTAGTGACCTTGAAGATTCAAATTACATACACATAGAAGTCAGATGTGGGTATGATTTGATGTTAGGATAACGGAAGCGGAAATCGTAGAGAGATTTTAAGATGTGAAAATTGCAAAAGAACATATATATCAACAAGAAAAATAATCTAAACAATAATATACTAAAAATGCTGGGAAACCGATATGCAATAAATAAAATATGTTTTCTTTTGCATTTTTTTACGAAAAGAAACAAGCACCTACAATGATATATATAGCAGCCACGTACCCTAGATTTTATGTGGCCTTTCACAATATGATAATCTATCATGGAATCACACCATTTAAGGAAAAAAAAAAAAAAGCATCACACCAATTTTTGAGAGAAAATATTTTTGTTCACCAAATCATGATTTTACCGTATCATAGCTCTATCTATTTATAGGCTAATATAAGACCCTATATTCAAGAAATTAAGAAAATAACAAAAAAGAAAAATAAAATATTTTCTATATTAGAAAATGAAAAATCATATCTAAAATTTTTCTTCTTTTTTTTTTTTAATTTTTTAATCCCTATTATTCCCACTCTCTTATTAAAAAAAAATTCAACCTCAAATCTTTAAAGTTTCTCCTTAATCCGATCTAGCTTTTGTTCATAACAGAGCAGATTTCATGATTCCCATCAATCTTCTCTAGTTTGAAAAGTTTTAGTTTTGGTGCATGTGTGTAATAACTGCTTTTTTTCTTCCATCATGATGGCTCTAACCTCTTTATCCATAATTTCTTCTGAACAATATAAATCCCTGTCATGATATTTTATAGCAAACTTACGAATTCATTGTATACATTAATTTGCTTTTAAATTTCCATAGACTTTTCATGAGTTTGAACGAGAATTGACCGATGGTGCTTAAAGATTGAAGCATCTTTCTTAGGAATAGGATAAGAGAAATTACGAACTTCTTTATCTAATTCCTTGGCTGCACTATTTCGAGAGTTTTAATGATACGATTCAATTTTAGGGGAATTGTACTCTATGTTGTTTTCTCGGATATTTTGCAAGGAGAGGATTTCACTAACATCTTCCTTAGGAGCAAAATCAAAAGTCCCACAAACTTCCTCCTCCATCTCAAATTCACTATTTTGTGGGTTTTCATGATCTAGCTCCATTTCAAGAGAATTGTACTTGATCTTATTTCCTTAGATATTGTGCGAGACTGAGATTTAGTTTCCATATGTTTTCGACCATGGGGCAATACAAGAAATCCTAGGTCATCAAAGCCGGTCGATATATTCAAGTTGGGGACTCATTTTGCATAATATAGTAATAACTCCTTCCTACCTAGACATATTCATTAAAGAGAATTTTATAAACAACTTGCTCAAAATTTCGATCCAAGAATTGAATCCAAAATTTAGGCTTTAAAAAGAAACCTAATAGTAGGCTCCAATATCAATATGATGTAGGGCTGTCCAAGCAAAAATTATGAAGAGAATGGGAACGGCATGTAAGATATGATAATCATAAAAGAATATGAAAATCAATAAGAAAAAAATAATCTAAATAGTAAATATATTAAGAATGCTAACAAATTACTATGGAATAAATAAAATAAATTTTTCTAATATATTTTTTATAAAAAGAAATAAGAACATGAAAAGATATATCTAGTAGCTATACACTACTAAAATCGCCCCACAAAACCGATAATTTATATAACCTCATACCATACAATGATCTATAATGGAATTTACCATTACGGAAAAAAAGAGAATCCCACCAATTTTGAGAAGAAAGTAATTTTATTTATTCAATTAGAGTTTCATTGTATCAAGAATCTGCTTATTTATAGGCAAAAATAAAATAATAACCAAAAAAATGAAGATGATGATGAAGTTTAAAGTTTTCATTTGTCATGAATTAAAATATGGAGGTAAAGATAAAATTCCAATTCTTACGAGAAGTTATTGTGGTTCCTTCCTGTGGTAGAAAAGAAGTTAATAATGGAAAGAAGTCAAACAAGAGGGTCGTAGAAATTGATAGTATAGGTAAGGTTAGTAATAGAGAAGAAACAAAATAAGAGGTAAAAAATAAAAATGTACAATTGAGGAGAGAAATGCTGAAAATGAAATACTTAAAATTTAAGGTTTCTTATGAAAGATGGATTTGGGCTATCATCTATATGTTTTTTTTTTTTTCTGTTGAAAAAAAAATATAAGTAGAAATATAATATTGTCTTATATTTATTATTATTATTTAATAATTTTTACTAGATAGGTATGTTTCATCTTAGAGCCCATATTATATATGTAATAAATTACAAGTTCTAGTGTGGGTATAAGGTAAAGTTATGTTATTCTCGTACTTTACCATATTGGAGTAGGTTCTTGAAAATTATACTTAGAACCTATCTTATAACTTTTAATATCTATACATAACCTACTTGATCGATTAGGATATTATAGAGTAAAAGGTACGCCAATATTACCCAATCTCAATATCCATTACATAGTTTATATTATATTATATTTATAGTATGATATAATTGCTTCCTATTATAAAAGAGTTTATAAATTTTAATTAGGATGAACTTAACATAACTTTATTCTTTTTCACTCTATAAAAAGGATATATTTGAAATTAGATGCATCGATATTAAGTTGAAAGTTTTAAGTGACAATATTAAAATTACTATCTAAATTTTACGTACTTTTTTAAAATAAAGCTTTAAGCTATTGAATGTCAGTTCTAATTAAACTTTTACAGGTTAATTTACTAACTCACTTGATAGTTGTATTTTTTTTTTTTATCAATGAACGTTATTAGCTACATCATCATTTTAAAGATGATGAAGATTGTAAATTTGATAAGTGGAAGTTCAATTATGTGTGACAATTATAAATTTTAAATTTGAGGCACAAAATTGAAAGAACAGCTAAAATTCAGCTGGTAGTTTTGATGTAATTCCAAGTTTTAATTAATATAATCAAGAAGATTAGCCTTAACTTCTTCATAGAAGCCTTAGGTTCATCATTTTTTTCCGAAGAGAAAGCTAATATCTCAAACTACAATATCTTTCGTCTGCTAGGACAATTTGCGAGTTGTGATTGGTCTAAATTTCATTTCAGTGCACGCATTTAATTTGCTACTTCACAGTCATTGCCTTGTCAGAGAAAAATAGATATATCAATCTTTCAAGAAATGGTTTAGAAGTTTCTCTCACCAAGTATTTTGGTGCATGGATGGAAAAAAAAAAAAAAAAAGGCCTTTGTTGTCGGCCAAAAGCTAATTTAGATTACTTAATATGGATATGATGAACTCAAAAACCCAACTAAACCTTTAGGTACTACTTTTTCTTAGTTAAAAACTGAAAATTAAAAAACAAAAAAAAAAAAAGTTTAAGAAATAAACCCAATCACTTGCTAACAGCTGAAAAATAAATTTTTACATTTTTCCAAGACTTTTTTCCTTTTTAAAATTGTGTAGTCAGTCTTAAAAAAGGACAAAGTTTTCTTTTAAGACTCGTTAATTAGAGTCCTAGTTCCACTGAGAGATTTAAAAAAAAAAAAAAAATTGGCTACCTGTTTCTTATAACGTCAAGTTTTAATTCTCATTGAGACATATTTAAAAGACAACTTCGACTTCATTTGCCAAACACAAGGATGGATAGGGAACAAGAGGAAATTCAGTTTCTTGGGTTCTTTGGCACCTTTAACGAATCCTTCAAAATCATCTTCATATGGAGGAAAATTTTCAGCAAAATCACACTTGCCTTTATCCTTCCTCTATCCTTCATCATGTTAGCTCATCTACAAATTTCCCACCTTCTATTCAGGGAAATCCGCCATGAGGAAATCGTTTTGGGTATCACTCCACCAGGAACTGCTAATTACAGCAAGATTTCCGCTCACTTGACGTCCGAAGAAAGCGGGTACTGGCTATTCAAAATAGCCTATTACATCTTCTCCACAGTCCTGTCCCTGCTCTCAACATCAGCAATTGTTTACACGATCGCTTGCGTATACACTGCCAAGCCCATAACGTTCAAAAGGGTCATGAGCGTGGTGCCGAAAGTTTGGAAACGGCTCATGGTAACATTCCTATGGAGCTCTGTAATCGTAATCGTCTTCAATGCTTTCGCTCTAGCAATATACTTCGTGTGGGCTGAATTCATAAATCGTACTTCTGTTGGTCCATACGTTCTGATCATTCTGTTGATACTACACATCGCGGTGCTTGTCTACATCAGTGTGATTTGGCACCTGGCTAGCGTGATATCGGTCCTAGAGGACAAATATGGGCTTCAAGCAATGATGAAGGGTAAGAATCTGATAAAGGGTAAGAAAAAGATCGCTGTGGCAGTGTTTCTTTTGATATTCCTGGGGCTCATGGCCATCCAAATCGTGTTCGAGACGTATGTGGTGCATGGATGGAGATTGGGAATGGCCAGATTGGGGATTGGAATTGCGTGTTTGTTGGCTCTGTTCAAGTTGATTCTCTTTGGGCTTGTTATCCAGACTGTTATCTACTTCGTGTGCAAGTCGTATCATCATGAGAACATCGATAAGTCATCCCTATCGGATCACCTGGAGGTTTATCTTCTCCAGGAGTATGTGCCCCTCAAGGCCAAGGATGTGCAACCAGAAGAAGCTCGTGTCTAATCATGCTTGAAACTTGGGTACAAAAGTTAAATAGATGTTCCAATCAAATGTACATTTCTACACTGGACTTAGCACTTTATTGATCTTTTCATTTGTATACACATTCATATTTTGGAACATGGATCTTGTGTGGTTCCACTCAGCTTGGGATTTGCCGGGTTTTTGTGCTTTGTGCGTGCATGTTAACTTTTTTTCTGGACCATGCGTTGTCTTTTTTTTTTTTTTTTTTTTTTTTTTCCTTTTCCTCCCTTTTTTGTGCATACAGTATCGTTCTAGTTTGGAGGATTTTTTTTTTTTTTTAATTTCTCTATAAGTAAAGGAAAAATGAGTCATGAAGTGATAAAGTGGCCTGGTGGAATGTGTTTTTCAGAATTACGAATTTTTTTGGTGAGGGTCGTCTAAACAATGATATATTTTTCAGCAAACCATTGGGCGTATTAGATGAAGCCAAAATAGAATTCAGTTTGAAACAATACCGATTTGAATTTTTTTTTTTTTTTTAAGTATCGGTTATAACACAGCAACGTTTGTGCCAATTAGGTTACAAAACCTTATCCTTAAATAATAAATAAAAATAATATGAGCACAAAATCTAAATATGCCTTCTTTGATAAAGTTTATTAAAATCCAATTCAAGACATAAATCATTTTTCCTAATCAAAATCAAAGTTAATTTTCAAATCGGATTGACTCACTTGTACTCAGATGAAACTAAAAGTAAGTAGATGTTTGATGTATGAAAATACTCTTTAAACCAAACAAACCACCAACAAATAAAGATATTTGTAATCTATAGCTTAGTTTAGAATAATTCGATTTACGGTTGGAACGGATTCGATGAATATTCCCGATCAATGCTTCTTGAATTCAGTTCGGACAAGTTATAATTAAATATTTGTCTGATGCTTGTTTGAAGTTATCTCCCTCGTCATTATCATGGGTTAAGTATTCTATACGTTAATGTTTGAGCACGTGTTCCGATCATTAAGATCTTTATGAAACATATTCTTTTAAATTTTTATCCGCTAACCATATGAGTGAAGGCTACACGATATCCCACAGTTCAAAAGTCCCGGAAAGCTTATTTTTAAATGGACATGGTGTATATATTCAAGTTCAACTAACAGGTTTTGAGGTGATTTTGATGATAATAAAACCATGCCTAATAGAAACTTGAATTAATCGTAAGTTTGAACTAATGTTGACAAATTTATAAAATCATGATTAATTCGCGAGAAATCAAATCATCTTAATAAAATTTAATTTGGTGGTGTAACTTGATCAATATATGTCCCTTAAGTTGTGCTTGATTTGGTTGAAGTGGTGAAGGTTTGTGCGTGTGAAATATGATGTTCTGTCGTTTTGCTGCTAACAAGCTAACTGGTTTATGTGTGAACCATTCCGCTTGTTGCAACAAGCCAAATGCCTTTCCAACCCTTGGTAGTGAGGCTTCCAATTGGCTGGTTCTTCAAGAACCGTCCGGCCTGTTACCCTTTTGAACTGACCTTATGGCTGGTCCCTCGTGAACCGTGCTGCTGGTCCCAACAGCAACTAGCTATTGGAGTGCACATCTTAGGGAAGAAGGGGCCAATGGAAAAACCTTTTCCAGATGAAAAAATACAAGTCAAGGGGAAGAAAGAAGATAATTGTTGAGCTATAAAACTACAATTGAATCTGTAAATTTCTTGTAAGTCCTAGCATAGTGTTAAGTTATTCATTTGCAACTCTATAGGGAGACCATCCTATACCTATAATTGAAAGTGTATAAAACTTGTGTCGGCTCATAGATATCCCGATTAATAAAGCGGTGTATGAAGTTTTCAGTTAGAGGTGATTGTGCATTTGTGAAGACTAAGGAGCAACAAAAACTCCATATTATATCTAGACTTAGATCTTTTCTTTTATATCTCTTTTAATTTCCAACGATTTATTTATATAGTCACCATTTCATTTATTTGTAATTTTGAACTAAAGATTGTTAACTTGTGAAACCTACCAATTAAACCCAATTCACCCCTCACCCCTACCCCTCGCTTCTTAGGTTCTTAGTGTAGAATTTCAATATATCTATTTCCTTTATCACCAATGATGAATTTCATTTTGGAAAAAGGTAAATTGCAAATGAATAATGCCAAATCACTATCTAAACTTAGAAAATTTCTTGGATTTTCCTTCCGAAACTTTGAAATTACTAGATTCCAAATGCAATTAAATTTTTACTTATCAAATATACTTCCTGACCTCTAATTGTTTTATATTTATACTTTTTATTCAATGGAGCATTTGTCGTGTCATTTTTCTCAAGATAAAGGAGGAACTTGACAAGTAAAAATACAATTAAGTCTGGTATTTAACAACTTTTCAAATTTCAGGTATAAACTTTAAGAGGAAAAAGTTTAATTAAGTATAATCTTTATTAACTTTAAATTTTACATATGAATAAAAAAAAAATATAAAAAGTTTAAGTAGTATCTTTGATGTAACCCTTATATGTTCCCTTATATTTTCTCTCATATATGCTTAGACTCCTTAGTTTTTGAATTGAGCATCTAAACTTCAAACTTTTAAAAAATGTGTTCTTAAACTCTATTTACTATTTTGCCTTCAGATAAAATATATAAAGAAACTATTAAAATCTTGTCTCCTTACTTTTAAAGAGCAAAATTATGTCAGGGGACTAAAAGGCACTTCTATTGAAGACTTAAGAGTCTAAATGCTCCATTTCCAATATAAGGATGTAAGTGTAATTAGAGGAAACATAGAGAGGTATATTTGAAATTTACTTAGATTACTTACATCAAGTAAAACTGATAGGTACATGAGGACTAATAGACAAAAAAATTGGGGTAAAAAGACCAAACCAAATAGATGAGTATAACTCTTGAAAACTCAAAATGTCACACTAAGGATAACATGATTTCTCCCAAAAGAACAAAACTCACATAACTAGCTGGTACAATAAATCTCATGAAAAGGATGTTATAATCATATATAAGGAGCAGAAACCAAGAAAAAAAAGAGGGCAAAAATATTACAAGACTACTTATTTCAAATGACATTATAAATTAATATCAACTTGATGACCACACGTTTTAAGCTCATCAAATTTCTAGAAAGTAAACTTATGGTGGTGGAAATATGATATTGATGGATTAATGATGATAAAATAATAACATATTTGAAAACAATATAAGTAAATTTATAGATATTGAGATTTCCTATCCTAGTGTTTGTTATAAAGTTTTAAGATAAAGAGACAAATAAGGAGGGGACATAAATCATATGGTAAAGAGTAAATGAAAAAAAAAATTATATCTACAACTAAAATCAAGACATTTAAAAAATACTTCTTTTTAGCATAGATACTTGGAATGCTAGTAGGCAAGGACTTTAACATATCTCTATATTTTAGAAAAGGGTTCCACCAATTTGCTTCCACATCATAAAGCTCTATTTCCTAGATTGTGTCAATTGACAGTTTGGCAGGATTTAAATGATACTTGCTTATATTGATACATTTAGTGCATTTCATGAGGTCGACCTATGTGGCCGAATTGAGATGAGTTAGGCTACTACCCATTTGAGTTGGTTGGTACAATAAGTTGACTATAAAAATTAGGATCATTATGAGGTTGACCTATGTGGCCGAATTGAGATGAGTTAGGCTACCACCACCCAATGTTACAACTCCAAACTATTATGAGTAGTAAAAGCAGGTTATCACCAATATATCGGCAAATTTGGAGTCTTTTAGATATACATGGTACGTATTTGTTCTACTTGGTCTCGTTGTTACTCTTTATTTGCACCGTTATGTGCTAACCACA
The DNA here is from genome assembly GCA_024138005.1 of Lumnitzera racemosa. Taxonomy (NCBI): domain Eukaryota; kingdom Viridiplantae; phylum Streptophyta; class Magnoliopsida; order Myrtales; family Combretaceae; genus Lumnitzera; species Lumnitzera racemosa. The sequence goes on from JAMXBC010000008.1 coordinate 26,492,001, forward strand.
TAGTTACTTGTTGCATGTTAGTAGATTTTATGCATAAGCTACCTCAAATCTCACATGAGGATATTATGAGTGAGTAACCATAGGTAGACAACAACGTTCAACACCTCAAAGGCATCTATATAAACGATATACCTCCACTAAGACCTAATGTTAAGCATGACAACTCCCCACCACTCGAGCTACACCATGGAAGATACCATCAAAGACAAGGATGTGATTAGGGTAGAGGACGAGGTTGCAAAAGGAAAGAGATGGACATTAGAGACGATTGCTTGCCTTAGTACTGCTTACCCTAACATTTCTTGCCTCATGCATCTGCTATAATGAATGTATCCCACTATTATATGCCCATTAGGGAGTGCTTCAACAGTCACACTCATACTCTTCCTGCATCATTAAGAGTCAACTTGGTGATTAGAGTGAAGACATAGGTGAGGGGCTCACGTAGATCGAACCTACTCTAATACCTATGTACATGACCCCACAACACAACCCATTAGGTACATGTTAAGACGACACACAAATTACATAGATAGATCTAAATCAAACAGTATAACCTTAACCTTATCCTGATACTCAAGACACATGTATCTATATGCGTTGACAATGAATATATCAATAGATGCCCATGTTTGTAATTAAAGAACTCTTTGTATACCATTTGTAAAAATATACTAAATATATTAAGTAGTAAAACTTTTGCATTTCTTGTTTGAGTTGTGTTCTTATGTTACTTCCTTTTCCTATCTATATCATAGTTGTGAAGATCTGTTTATGGTTAATGAGAATGCAAATGACTTGTTACTAAGGAATGGTTGAGAAGTTTAGATATTTTCTTTTTCCATTTATAGGTGTTGAGAAGTTTAAAAAGTGTTGAAGTTTTTGTTTTCATAGGTCTCGAGGAGTTTGGATATTGGTATTTCAGGTCAGGTTAGTATGTTTGCTGTTGAGTTATTTGTTATTTTTATAGGTGATTGATTATATCGTATCTCGGCATCATGTTAAGCTTTCCTTAATCAAAACTGTAGTGGTAGCCATTCACATAGTTAACATCCGAGGTTTACATTAGCTTTACTACTAAAATTAGCTCAATTAGCTTTTGAAGAGCCAATTTTAGTTTAGCTATTGAAATTGGTTATTGAAGAGTCAACTTCATATTCTTGAGATCATTTCTCAAATAACCCAATTTTTTGGATTTTTTAAAAAATATAATATTAATTTCCCTTTCCCAATAGTTAGTCATTAAAAAGGTACAATTTACTAATTCTAAAATTTTATTTTTAAGTATAAAGTGGTTCAATAAATCGAACCACAAACCAAAGTATAATATAAAAAATTATATTTTGTGGTTTTGTTTGATTAGTTTTGTAAGCAACACTAGCAAAAGTGCTTTATTGTCAAGAGATGATCATTCCCACTTTCCTAAATGAGGAAGGTTTGAACTTTAGAAAGCATAGTTTATTCTTTTTGTTTGTATCCTTACTCTTTGAAAAACAAAGAAAATAAAAAGAAATGTTGTGGAGAATTGAAAATTCATTTCAAATCTCAAGTTGATTATTTTCCCTTATTGATAAGATAGCAATATTTTGTTCTTTGGAAAGGTAAAATCTTTTTTACCCTTAAGGAATTTTGAGCCACTACATGATTTCATTTCAATGACATGTATAGTTGCTTAAATAAAGTTTAGTTAGTGCTAAATTGAAGCTATTGCCTCACTTCATTAGAATGGGCTCATATTTTATTGAAATTGAGTGGCAAAACCCTAGAGCAAAAAGTATGAACTTTGTTAGTCCAAAATTCCTTTAGCAGCTACACATAGTAGCCTTCGATAAAATAGACACAACTTTCACTTTTTCTTTCTTTCCTTCATTATCCTAAAATTTTAGTTGTACAAAAGCCATTTTACATGATGGATTGTAGCAACTACATTATCAATTAGATAAAAAAAAAATTCAATAGATAGTATACGCCACGTATGTAAGCCCCACAACTAACCATTCAAGGTTTCGATCAGTTGAAAGACTCGATCGAACCTAAATTATAAAGTAAAGTTAGAAATATTAGTAAAATGATCCCGTAAGTTTGAATTTAAGAAAATAAGCAATAAAATAAAAGAATATAAAAATTCCAAATTTTAAGTGTATAACTCGTTATTTGTCGAAAATGCATTCTGATAATTAACAAATCGCTAGAGATAAATTATATGTATACTAAAAATCATAAAATAACTTAAATAATATTTAGGAATATTTATTTGTACTATATATGAATTTACATGTATGTAGAAATACGCGTAATTACTTAAAATACGCGTAATGTGCCAAAATAATACTAAATAATTAAAGAAAATTCATAATTAATTAAGGGAAAATAAAGAAAAATCAGGAAAAAAAGGAATGATTCAGAATTGGGTCGTGGCAGCTAGGAAAAAATAGAAAAAAATCGACCAATTAAATTAAGACAACACAAAAACCAAAAATTAAGAGATAAGGCAATTGTCTTGTCCAATTTAATGCACAATAAATTCCCTAAACGTCTATAAATAGGAAAAAAATTCAGAGAACTCCTTGGGACAGTTAGGGATTTGAGAAAAATAGAGAGACTCGAAAATTGAGAGAAAAACCAAAGAAAACTGTGCAGTTAGGGCCACAAAAGAGAACCCAGGCCCGACAGGCAGCTGGGAGTGGACGGTCACCACCACCACACGGTGGTGGCAACGCCCAGGTGAGCGGACACACCCATTGCCATCGACAATGGCCGGAGCCACCCAAATCGGTGAGTTCGATTACCAGCCCGATTTTGTGTAATTTTGTAAAAATAGTAAATATAATTATAAAATTATGAAATGTATTATTCTGGAATATTTTTGTATGTAATGCTTAGGAAAAATATTATTTTGATGAAAATATGTCTCGTGATATAGGATCCTTAAGAAATCGTGCAAAGCCGAGGATGTTTCGGTTTAGAAATAGATGACCTTAGGAGTGTAGTTTCAAGCTCAAAATTTTTTTGTAGATTATTTAGATGATATAAAACAGTGCTATGAAGCCCGTTTTCAAAAATTAATTTTCGAAATTTTTAGATAATTTTTAGGCCCTAAAATGAGGCATAAAATGAGTAATTTATGGTTAATTAAGCAATTAAATGGTTAATTACTGATTTAGTAAATAATTATATGTTTTAGGATGTTGAAATATGATGGAGTATGATACTTGTAGCATTTAGGGTGTTAGATGTAATTATTAGGTTAATTATGTAGTAAATGATTAATAAGGAAAAATAGTTAACTTTAAGTTAATTTTGTAAATTAGGGAAATTAGGAGTAAAATTTGATTTAGGATGAATTTAGACATTTTGAAATGATAATTGATGTTTAGGGATGGTAATTAAAGTGATAGAAATATTAGAAGTGCATTATGTACATAATAGGCAATAATGCATAATATGTAATTTTTGAAAATATAATAAATAGAAAATATTTGGATAAAAATTGATATTATATAAATAATAAGGATATATAATAAATCTGATAAGAAACTTGAATTTATGTAATTATATGAAAAATGTAAAAATTTCTCACATCAGGAGTAAATTCGGTACACTAATAAGGATATAAGTGTACCGGGTGAAATAAAATGTTGACTAGGGGTAATAATAATATTTAGGAGATCGGGAAGTAATGTGATTAATTTTACATTATAAGTTGAAACGAATTTATAGGGTTGGAATATAAAACATTACTTAGAAATCGAACTAGAACCTAATTTAGAAATCGATGTGTAAACCGAACCTGAACCTAACCCCAAACCTAAAATAATTATAAAAAACTTAAGACCTAGAGAATTAGGCATATTAAACCCTAAACAAAACTTAACAATAAGTGTTATACGATAAAATGAACCTATAATAGTTATATGAAAAGCTGAAACCACGTTTGTGTTATAGGGATGATCGGCGATGGCCTAAGTAAATCGGACCTCAAGTGAGTTAGCGAGGAGTCGAGGTAAGTTAGGATTAATACGATGCTGTATTTTGAAGGCTTAAGATTATTCTTGGTTATGCTTGTTAGATAGTTGAATGTGTGCATGTGCTTCATTATGGGTGATGCTATAATTCTGTTTGTTGTTCTGACACATATTGTATGATTTATATGAAATAATTGATCACCCTAAACTAGACTTAATCAAATATAAGACCAGTAATCATAATCGGACATGCATAGCAACCCGTTAGGGGAACTTAAGACTCTCCAGCCAAATACTGACCCCTTCGAAAGGGATAGCGCAGGATCGCAAAATGGTCCCTTCTTTATCCTCAATCAAACTAAGTAACAAGAGAGGAGGTCACGACGAGGGTGAAGACAGTAGTTCGAAAGTAGTCGCGGCAGGAGCAAGGTCTCCATTACACAAGCCTGAGTTTGGTCGTGAGCTGTTGCATTAACGGCAACTCCTTAACCCGGATTAGAACGAGCGCAATTTCTCTAATCTCACGACGGACCGGACAACGTCATGCGATGGCATTTGCTTACACATTCATTACACCTAATAAGTGATTGAAAACCTTGTTGTATGTATAGTATAGTTTTAAGTCCTCCATCCTAACTTACTGAGCTGTGGTTGCTCACATCCCTATAGACATCGTGCAGGTGCTAGCTAAGAAGCAGCAAACAACTACTCTGCAGCTGGCAACTGCTGGATCCTGGGGAGTGAGGAAAAACATCGGAGAATAAACACATATTTTTAAGGTTTAAGTTTTTATTTTAGAATTATTTTTCATTTCCGAATGATGTAATAACTAGAAAATATACTATAGAGAAATATTGTAAACTTTAACTGCAATAACCGAATTATAACATATATATATAATTCCTCACTTTTATAGGTAAATGATTTATTTAAATTACAAACTGTTTACTTCAAAGCAGGTTAGTCGTGAACGCCTTATGTAGATCAGGTCTAAGATAGCGGTTGTAAGGCCAATTTCTATCTTAAGATGGTTTATACGGCGGGGCTATTACGACTCTGCCGCTTCGGGACTTGACAACACGTAAGTACACATAGTATGTAACTACCAATTATGCTTAGACATGTGACAAAATGGACAATAGATTTTTAACTAACCATCCACTTCGAATCTGATTGTAGCTAAACACTTCGTATACTTCTAGATGGCATGTATTACCTATTGAATCCCTTCTCCAATTATACGCTTTCTTCTCCTTTGCTCCAATTTTGTGAGGGGTTTCTTTATTTGTAGGGTGTTGTACTATGAGAGAAGTATGCATTTGTGTAAGATAAGGCTTGATTTGATGGATTAATTTGATTATGAGTCTTTTATATATTTTGCATGAATTATTTGAATGTTTTAGTTACCTAAATTTTTATGGATAAAACATCACAACTCTTTGCATGATGATATTGAATTTTCATATTTTCAATGACTATGACCATATAAATGTGTAACACCCTAAACTTAGGATGCCACAAACCATCATGTATCCCTAATCTTCCATTAACACATCAAGCTATAGTTTAAATGTTAAAATCTCTAAGTTATGAATTAAATAACTTCCATTGACTTTACGAAATACTAAAACCACTTATAGGTACTCAAATGTCTCAATAAATGTACTTCATAAAAAGTAAATAACAACTTAATGACATTTGAGGATCTCCTCAATGTAACTGAAAATAAATAAAACATTATCCCCGAAAATAGTTGTTGAACTAAAATCAAATATCTACTCCTAATATTGGTAATAGTCATCGTAATAGTAATTCTCCGTGTAAAGATCTTCTTAATAATAAATCTCTCCCAAATCTTTGTAACCAACATAACCCTTATAATCAGCTTGAAAAACATAAATGGTTATATCTCCAAAACTATCATTCTAACCTGTAATTGTAGGAAAAAGAAGGGTGGGTCGATGCTCAATATGTAACATACATACACATGTACGTGAACAACTATACATAATCACATACATCGAATCTAGGCAAATAAATCACACACAATAATTTATTTATCTTTATATTAGCCAAACACACATCATACAATGAAGATTCTCATAACTTAAGCCCCAAAACTAGCAATCCGAGATTTTGATCGGTTGAAAGATCCGATCGAGCTTAAATTATAAAGTAAAGTTAGAAATATTAATAAACTGATCCCGTAAGTTTGAATTTAAGAAAATAAGTAATAAAATAGGAGATTACAAAATTTTCAAATTGTAAGTATATAACCCATTATTTATCGAAAATGCGTAAAATGCATTCCTGTACTTAACAAATCGCTTGAGATAAATTAGATATATACTAAAAATTATAAAATAACCTAAATAATATTTAGAAATATTTATTTGTACTATATATGAATTTACATGTAGGTATAAATACACGTAATTACTTAAAATATGCGAAATATGCTAAAATAATACTAAATACTTAAAGAAAATTCATAATTAATTTTAAAAAATCAGGAAAAATCAGGAATGATCCAAATCAGGTCGTGGCAGGTCAAGATCTGCAAAATGAAAATTAACTAATTAAAATTAGACAACACAAAAGCCAAAAATCAAGGAAATTAGGCAAAGTCATGTATAATTAATGCATAATAATTAAAAAAATCGTCTATAAATAGGGAAAAATTTCCATAATTCATTTGGATAGTTTCGCATTAGAGAAAAATAGAGAGACTCGAAAATTTGAGAGAAAATTCAGAAAAAAAAAAAAAGGAAAATCGTGCAGTTAGGGCCACAAAGGAGAACCCAGACCCGATGGACAGTTGGGAGTGGACGGCCACCACCACCACACGTTGGTGGAAACGCCTAGGTGGGCCGACAAGCCACTCAAATAGATGAGTTCGATTTCTAGCCCGATTTTGTGTAATTTTGAAAAAATAGTAAATATTCTTATAAAATTATGAAACTTGTTATTATAGAATATTTTTGTATTTAGTTTTTAGTAAAAATATTATTTTGATGAAAATATGTCTCGTGATATAGGTTCCTTAAGAAATCATGCAAAACCGAGCATGTTTCGGTTTAGAAATAAATGACCTTCAAAGTGTAGTTTTGAGCCCAAAATTTTTTTGTAGACCACTTAGATGATATAGAACAGTGATATGAAGCCCGTTTTCAAAAATTAATTTTTGAAATTTTTAGATAATTTTTAGGCCTTAAAATAAGGCATAAAATGGGTAATTTAGGGTTAATAAAGTAATTAGATGGTTAATTACTGATTTAGTGAATAAGTACATGTTTTAGGATGTTAAAATCTGATGGAGTATGATACTTGCAGCATTTAGGGTATTAGATGTAATTATTAGGTTAATTATGTAGTAAATGAGTAATAAGGAAAAATAGTAAATTTTAAGTTAATTTTGAAAATTAAGGTAATTAGGAGTAAAATCTGATTTAGAATGAATTTAGACATTTTGAAATGATAATTGGTGTTTAAAGATGATAATTAGAATGATAGAAATATTAGAAGTGTATTATATACATAAAAGGTAATAATACATAATATGTAATTATCAGAATATAATAAATAGAAAATATTATAATAAAAATTGATATTTTGATTATAATAAAAATGTACAATAAATCTTATACGAAATTTGAATTTATGTAATTATATGAAAAATGTAAAAATTTCTCACATTAGGAGTGAATTTGGTACGCTAATACGGACTTAAGTGTACCGGGTAAAATAAATACCGACTAGGGGTAATGATGGTATTTAGGAGATCGGGAAGTAATCACATTATGGGTTGAAACAAATTTCTAAGGTTGGAGTATAAAACACTACTTAGAAATCGAATTAAAACCTAATTTAGAAATCAATGCGAAAACCGAACCCGAACCTAACCCCGAACCTAACCCCAAACCTAGAATAATTGTAAAAGACTTAAGGCTTAGATAATTAGGCATATTAAACCCTAAACACAACATAACAATAAGCGTTATAGGATAAAATGAACCTATAATAGTTATATGAAAAAGTGAAACCACGTTTGTGTTATAGGGATGATCGGCAATGGTCTGAAGAAATCGGACCTCGAGTAAATGAGCAAGGAGTCGAGGTAAGTTGAGATTAATATGATGCTGTATTTTGGAGGCTTAAGATTATGCTTGATTGTGCTTGTTAGATAGTTGGATGTGTGTATGTGCTTGATTATGGGTGATGCTATGATTCTGTTTGTTGCTCTGGCATGTATTGTATGATTTGTATGAAATGATTGATTACCCTAAACTGGTCTTAATCAAATATAAGACCAGTAATCATAATCGGACATGCATGGCAACCCGTTAGGGGAACTTAGGACTCTCTGGCCAAATACCAACCTCTTTGAAAGGGATAGCGCAGAATTGCAATTGGTCCCTTCTTCATCCTTAGCCGAACTAAGTAACAGGAGAGGAGGTCGCGGCGAGGGTGAAGTCAGTGGTTCGAAGGTAGTCGCGGGAGAAGCAAGGTCTCCATTGCACAAGCCTAGGTTTGGTCGTGAGCTGTTGCATTAATAACAACTCCTTAATCCGGATTAGGGCGGGGCACAATTTCTCTAATCTCACAACGGGCCGGACAACGTCGTGTAATGGCATTTACTTGTACATGCATTGCACCTAATAAGTTGATTGAAAACCTTGTTGTGATTGTGGTATAGTTTTAAGTCCTCCATCCTAACTTACTGAGCTGTGGTTGCTCACATCCCTATAGACGTCGTGCAGATGCTGGCTAAGAAGTGGCAAACAACTACTCTAAAGCTAGCAACTGCTGGATCCTGGAGAATGAGGAAAAACATTGAAGAATCAACACATATGTTATTACTTTTCATTTCTGAATAATATAATAACTGAATTATAGTGAATATATATAAATTTCCTTATCTTCTTAGGTAAATGATTTATTTAAATTACAAACTATTTACTTCAAAGCGGGTTAGTCGTGAACGCCTTGTGTAGATCAGGTCTAAGATAGCGGTTGTAAGGCCAACTTCTATCTTAGGATGGTTTACACGGCAGGGCTGTTACTACTCTGCCGCTTCGAGGCGTGATGGTTCTAAATTAGTATTAGAGCAAAATTCTACTGAACTCGCTTTGAAATGAATAATTAAAAGAGTTAGATATCTTAGGAGTACATTGAGAGTGGATAGACTATAGGTTTGTTAGGTTTACTATAGATAAGTCTAAACTTGCCCCTAGTACTTTTATTATTTACCTAGTCACCCTTCATAGTAATAACTCCTTTTTTTTAACCATATGACTTTACTTTATTTTCTGTATTTTATTTTTATGTTAGGTGTTACAAAATGACTCATTGTTTCATGGAAAGCCATTAGTAGTCACATAAAACAATTGACAAACCTAAGGCTAGGTCACTTGGAAAGAATTTGATTGTTAAAATTTATTAACAAAGAAGAAAAATTTGCAATATATACATATTTTAGAGAGTAAGTTTTAATATAATATTAGTTATAGCTTAATGGTTAAGTATTTGTTTTTATAATCATATAGTCATGAGTTTGAATCTCAATAAAATCATTTCAATATCATAAATTTATTACTTAAGTGACATTATATTTTTCCTTTTTTTTTCAAATAACTAATAATGTTAACAATCATTGATTGCAAAAGTACATTAATCAAATAAATTCTTGCAAACTATTATTTATTTATTAATGATACACCATAAATAATAATTACATTCTTTATATAACATATGTGTCGGTCTTATCATATCAAGTATTAGTACATAATACTAATCACTTGACTTGATTTACTAACTTTTTTTTTTTTACAGTTAATATTATGAAATAAATATAGATTATTGAACAACTGATTGCCTAATAATTTATATTTAAATTGATATTTTGTAGCATTGTTAATGAAAAGATCTTACAAAGTCAATCTGAAAATAAATCATAGAATACTAATATTAATGTCATGTTACTCCTTCTCGCTCTATTTGTAGTTCCCAATTCAAATATTTTTTTCCCTAATTTATTTGTATTGAAAACAATACTTGCACCAATTTTATATATTAATTGTATTTTATTTTCATAAATTGATAGTTATTTTCAAATAATACATACTTACAATGAATATATAAAATTTTTATTCTTTTAGCCTTTTACAAAATGCAGTAAGCATCCTTAATCATTTATTGAAAGAATTTTTCCATCTTATTGAATTTTGGAAAGTATTGTTAGTGCAATCATTAATAGAATTATTTTATACATATAGGATACAAAATAATTGTAACAACAAGTGAATCTTTTCATGTGAATAATTGTAATATTGACTTGATTTATATAAATCCACCACCCCTCGACAAGGTTGCATGATTCTATATCCATTCCTACATAAAAAACTTTGATGTATTATATTGTTCATATAATTAAGTAATAGCACCTAAAACTAAAAAATTAAATTACTTAAGTGATTTTCACAATTAATGTTTTTGTCATAAATATTGTATATGTATAGATATTATTATTTAATTATATAAATATATCTTTTATATATTTATAGAGGCTCTGTTAACATATTGAACTAAGTTCACTATTTATTTAAATTCAACTCTTTGAACTAAGTGACAAGATTCAGAGAGTCCGATCAATATATTTAGGATGACTAAAGTATAATTGGCTTGTTGGCTTCGAAAAATATGGATCAATGGTCTAGTCTAGTCCATTCCGTCTACCTCCAACCTTTCTTAAATAAGCTTATACACTATGAGGAAGGCTTCTAGCCTTAAGCCTTTTAAGAAGCTCATTTGGAATAGCAATAAACTAAGCAAGCTTCATCTCATTCATTACTTACAAAGATGGTTTGACAAATCTTATTAAGTCCAGGAGTCTATACATACTCAATCCTTCCTAAAGGTGTGTTGGCAATACAGTTGTGCAAGGTGCCAATCTGTACTCTACTTAACTAAGTCGGTTATAGGTAGATATTGAGGGTCACAAGGTAGGTTCAAGAAAGTAATTTTGCAAAACTTGCTCTTATAAGATAGGATATCGGTACGATATCTTCATACCTTATATCCAACTTGGAACCTGTACTCTAAAGTATATAGAGTACAATTTCTAAAGTAACCTATACCTATCCTTTATTATTAAATAATATAATATATATAAATTTATAAAAAGAGTACCTTATATTTTTTTATTAGATTAAATGAATAAAAACAATACTATATTGATGTTAAAAGGAAACCACTACTTAAACCTAATACAGATCACAAATGTAAAGTTACTAATCAAAACCTAAAAATAATAGCTTTTTAAACGTAAACAAGCAATATATGTTGTTATTTCTACGAAACCTGTATCTTCTTTTCTTCTTTTCTTTTATACATGCATCTCTATATATTTGTCATTTAAATGTTTTGCTAATCAAGGTTGCTACTTAACATTTAGGTTTTATGTAATGTTTTAAAAGTAATTTTTTTTTATCAAAAAGAAAATATTTAATCAAAATTTTTTTATGTAGTTAAAAATTATGGAAAGATAGAAAAAATCTATAGATTCTATAAAGTATCATATATCTTATAAATTTTATAGGGCATAGGTTCCAAGGTGATTTTACAATGGGGTAAGTTTCGATTTTGAAATTTCAAGAACCTGTACTTACAGGGTAAGGTATGAATAAGGCCTTATACCTACTCACTTCTAGTCATTCCTCCTCATTTGTAATTTTTAGAGAGATTAGGAAAGTAGTATTATACTATGAGAACTCTAATCTTTAAGATCAAACAAGTTAGTACAAGTAAAAAGTCAAGTTAACTCACTCAAGCTATAATGATGACATTTGAGGTTTCTTATGCTCCTTTATCTATCAATTGTCCATTTGAAACTCTGAGATTAATTGTTCCATCTCTTTATCATTATTTCTTAGTCAGCTCACTAAGAGTTGCCTCTACGATACTACATTCAGGCTACACATAATGTAAGACTCGCTTGATCAACACGAAAATACATCAATCGAGACCCTTTGCATCTACATTTTAGTGACTCCATCAAGGTCCAAACTAAATTGATAGGGAGTGATGCCAACTACTAGGAAGAGAATGATAAGATCACATGATACTACCTCCCAATAAAAGGAAGCTAATATTAAAGCTATTAAGTAAAACTTACTTTCACTACCAACAACAATTCAACACTTGAAAGTTATTCTAAAGTCACATAAATGATGCAAACTACATAGGATACAATAAGGATGGAGAATTAATCCATGGCTATGTTCTCTTGGTTCATGCTAGGGTTAGTTACCATTATTGAAGCATAAAAAAGATATGGCTTCGCTAGGCCCTACCATTGTTATACAGCAAATCACCACCTTCTCAATTTAGCTAATTAACCCTCTTATACAAGGGAAGGCACCCTTTAGGAAGGAAATAAGTACAATGCTTGCAACTAAGATGATTCAGATCAAGAAGGTCCTCTTAAAGTCATACAAATGATGCAGATTGTGCAAGAGATGACCAAGGTCATAAATCAATTTCTAACTGTGTTCTTCTAATTCAAGCTAGGTTGGTTGCCACTAACGACACGTAATAGCATGTAACTTTGCTAAGCCCTACAACTACTGATATGTTGTGCCAAGAACTAACAAGAATGATGATATTGGGGTGAGCCCAAATCTATTAAAGGTGCGAAATTTAAATGGGTCTTATGTGGGGTTTTAGCAAATCCATAAGCTACCTAGCCAAATATGATGCACTAACCAAGCACTACACAACCTAACTATCACTCCAATACAACGGACAAAGCAATGAATTACAGGCTTACTATAATCTTTGCTAAAAAGATTGATAAGAGTTAGGAGTAAAATGAAATTATAATGAACAAGAAGAAATCACAGAGGAGAAAGGGTTTTATTGATGAACAATCGATGCCCCTTACATTTTATTTTATAGGAGTAATTATACCTATGCAATTAGAGTAACCTATCAATTAGGACAAGTTACAAAAATAGGCATATTACCCAAAATAGAAAAGTACTAAGAAGAATATTCAAGGAAAGGGGCAAAACTGTAACATGCAAAGTAGGCATATTCTAGCTACATCTGTATGAATATAGATGTAAAGGTACACACGTCCTCATTTTAATGGTTGTATGTTTCTAGGCACACTGGTTATGATAAAGTACTCATCCTCTACAAAGTATTCATCTACTTTTCATCCGTCTACAACATACAGAAATAAGATCAATGTAGGGTTAAGATTGTACTACTCCTTTATGCTCATAAATCCTAGCAATCTAGTTTGAAGGTTAGAAAGGGAGGGTGTGCCTAATAAACAAAGCATCAACAACCACATTCGCATTGCTATGCTCATACTTTATAACAAAAGTAAACCCTTCTAAGAATTCTACCTACTAAACCTGTCAATTTGAAAGTTTTGGCTGACTTCTCAAGTATCTTAAAGACTCATGGTTGGTATAGATAACAAAATCCTTAAGCAGGAGGTAATGCTACCATACATAAAGAGCTCAAATCAGTGCATAAAGTTCTTTATCGTATACGAAGTAGATCAATTAGACTCCTTTGAGTTTCTCACTATGGTATGCAACAAGTCGGCCTTCTTGTATGAGGATGATGACAATGCCAACTCTTTAAGCAATGTATTTTAGTTCAAAGACCTTCTTAAAGTGTGGTAAAGCCAAAACAAGAGCGGAAATTAACTTCTTCTTCACCTTAGCAAAACTCTTTTCTTCTTTCTCTATCTATTTGAACTCTATGTTCTTCATGGTTAGCCCAAGAAAAGGTGCCACAATTATACTGAAACCTTAAATAAACCTGTGATAAAAGGAAGCCAAACCATGAAAACTTCTACGCTCAATTAGGGATGGTAAATGGGCTAGGCACACGAGCAAGAATACGAATGGGCCTATTCCATAGGATGTCCAGGTACAAGCACGCAAGAATCGTAAAAGGCCTAAGCACGAGTGAACTTGGGCCCAAGTACGAGTGAACTTGGGCACATGCATGTAAGTACGGGCACGTTGCATGCACAGGCCCACTAGGTACGATAAGGTTGGTGGGCTACCTAGGTATAGCATGAAAGCTTTTTTCTTTGGGAAATGTAAATAAAATTGGTATTTTAAGTATTTTTAATTTAGTAATATATTTGATGTGTTAATTTATTTGTTTAATATATTAATCAATTGACTTTTCTTGTTGTAATTATAACAGTTAATGTATCTTATATATAATTTCCAATTTTACATATTATATTAAATTGACAAAAGTTTAATTGATATAATAATTTATTTGTTAATCAATTGCTTTTTTTTGCTGGAATTATATTATATAAGTAAGTATAACATGTACCTAATTTGAAATTTTAAATATTATATTAAATAAACAAAAAACCATAATAATTATTGTAATTTCTTTATACAATTTCATTTAACTAATCTACTTGTTTTAATTTGAATAAGCAAATTGAGCTTGAGTAAGATATAAATGAATGGTTTAATAAATTACTACACCTTATTTAATTAGGCAAATCTATTTTAAATTAATTTAAGCAACACTACATTCTTGAATCGAAGTAGCTAAATATTATATGAAATTGAATCGTTGGATCAAAGCAATATAATTTGTATGAACCTAACTTAAAGTGGGTATACTAAGACTTGAACAAGTTCATCAGATAGGCCTAAAGTCAAAACACATTCTCAATGCATGGAGACAAGGAATTAATATGATAAATAGATGGGCATAAATATAAATTTAATTATTAGAAGATGTAGATCAAATTTAAGGAAGTGCAAATGAGTTAATCAGTCAAAGAATCAATTTGTTAGAATGTTATGCCTATCACTACGCTTTGATGAAGACCTTATTTGTTCACCTCAAGGTCCAATATATCTTTATGTTGAATCTAATAACCAATGCCTTTGCTTATAGGAAACAATGTAATTAATCTTTTGATGTGCTATTATATTTTAAGACAAGTTTTTAAATTATATTTAAAACATATTAATTTAATACCAAGTAATTGAGTTGAGGTACCTGAAATTTGAAACCTCTAATAATGTATGTAGACACTTATTTTTTAAAAAAGGGTCCTAATTCAAAATAATAAAAAATTAAAAAAATAATAACAATAAAAAATTTAAAAAATTAATAAAAGATAAAAATAATAAAAATTGACAAATGATGAAAATACAAAAAAAAAAAACAAGAAAAAATTATAAAAATTTTGTAGATTTTTAGGAAGTAACTTATATTAGGAACAAATAGTTTTAGTTTTAGCTTAGTTCAAATAATTATTTTATGAAGTTGCGTAGTTTAAGTACAATTCAGTTGTACTAAAAATCAAAGCATAAGCCAATGGTCTAATAGATAAGCATTAAAGTACTGGATTGGATTTAACTCGAGGCTTTAGGTTTAAATCTCACTCGATACTTAAGTGTCTTTTATTTCGATCTTTTTATTTTTACAAAAAAAAATCTATTGAGCATACGGGATTCAAATTTAATTTTAATTTTATCAAATCTTTTGAATATAATGCAATAAAAATTTTTTAGATTCGAATCTAATTTGATTTTTATCAAATCGGGTTTAAATCAATATAAATGATTTGATTTTTATCGGATCAAATTCATATTGATACAAAAGATTCAATTGGATTTGATTTGATTTGTTTCGTTTCAAGCCTTAGAAATAGAAATCACGTGCCATAACAAAAAAACACCCTTCACTGCTGCTGCGCTTCAGCAATTCCATGCATCGCCACAGCCATACGCAGCTTCACATTGTTCAAGTCCGCGCACACTACTCCGTCTTTGCCAAGCCCCAGTTGCCACAGCAACTATACCGTCGACGCCAATGAGCAACTGACGCTAGCTATACAGTCGACGCCATCACAACTCAATCGGTCCAAGCTTCACGCAACTACAGCTGATTAGCAACGCTCTAGTCCATCAACACAGCACCGAACAGCAGTACTGCAACATCTAACACCTGAAAAGCTCCACTCCATAGCAGCACTGAGCACATCATCCGCTGCTACACTTGCATACCGAACCACCCACAACGGCTTTGTTACGCGCACAAAACATGACCGTCCCCTCTTGTGCATACAGCGGCTCGTACGTCCAGCGCCGTCCACTGACCAGCATCGTGATAGACAACAGCAATATATACCGATTGGTACTCACCGCACGTTGGAAACAGGTAGTTCACGCAAGTCAGTCCTTGTCGCACGAATATAGACAGTAGTATCGCAACAACCACGACCATAAAGTACGGCTTTCCGTCGACTGAACACAGCTACTGTCTACCACGTACGCTTTGATCACGTCCCAGTTTCGACGACCAACGACAGCAACTGAGCAACAGTGCGCCTAGTCAATTCCAATCAATCAGGTTCAACTATTACATTTTGTTTATTTATTATTGTTTGGTTGTTATTATGTTTAAGTTCCTTAATTGTTTAATAGTATATATATATATATATGTATATATATTATTTAGGAGACTTTTAATACTAGTTAAGTAGGTTACATAGTTTATTAATTTATTTAAACAAGTGGTTGTTGACAATAAAAATATAAATGTATATATACATGTATTAGTTTAGGAGTTTTTAGTATCGTTTTGGAATTCTTCACGTAGGAAGTTTTTCTTTTGATAAAAATTAATAATAAAAAACCTTTTTTAAAAAAATTTTTAGGACTTTTGGAGAGTATTTTTTTTTTAGTTACAAGTTAGGGCCCTTTTAGATTTTTTTTTAATAAATTAAATCCATTGAAAAACGTAAATCCGATCGATTTTAAAATTAAAATAAACTAACACACTAAATTTTTTTTTAAAGAATTACGATCGTCTAATCCTAACTACCGGCTACGTAAGTACTTTCAGGACAACGATAAAATATATAAAAACTTAGGTTCTTTTTTCTTTTGATTTTATTTATTTATTTTTTCTTTAAAAATATTACAAGTAGAAGAATAATCTTAATTTCAGTAAATAGATAGTGGTACCCCTAATAGATTAGTTCCCGAACTCAGAACCCTCTGGTTCTTCATTTAAATTGAAATCAAAGGCCGGTAATCAAATCGTAATCAGTTCACCCAATTGATTATGGTTTCTTTTCTTTTTCCCAACTTCGGTCGGGTGTCAACTATAAAAACTTTTCCTAAATAAGAAACCGGAATTTCTCAATTTCTTTAGTTGAGGATTAATATTAAACGGGTTAGGGTTTAGTATTAATCAGAAATGAGGAAATTAATTGTAAATAAAAGAAACCGAAATATCAAGCTCGACAATGTATATATACAACAATCCAACAAAACTAATATTTACCATGGAATGGAACAAAACGTATTCCAATCGATACTCATCATCATCATCATCATCAATCCATCGCATCTCCTCTCCCCTTTCCATCACTTGGAATGGCCGCGCAGCTTCATTGTCTTCCTTACAGCCAAAAATCGATTCCACACCTCCTTGTCTCCTCTTCTGAGCATACCTCCAGTTTTCAACCTTAAGTGAAAGGCAATGAGGGTTAAGGACTCGACTATTTAAGCTAAAAGTTGATTCAGATAACACTGTCAAAGACGGAGCCCCCCAAACATCTCTTACAACAATTAATAAGATAAGCATCATGTGGGATTTTGCTACCTACCACTTAAGGACATCCACATTAGCCTCATCTTCCCATAGGTTTTGGACTTGGTAAACCAATAGTTCATTGAAAGTTTCACTGGTAGTGTTGCTAGTTTCCTCAAACTCTAACTTCTCTAAGAGATCTACTTACTCCTCTTTGTAGATGTAGCACAAGAACTACTGGTTTGAGCGTTGAATCAAGATGATTGAGACAAAGGTTGCATTCTACCCCTATGATAGAGGAATAGGAATTTGAGCACACTTTCAGCTTCCATATTGAGTCTCACAACTTCAATAGTAGCATCTTCCATGCTAATTTTTCAATAAAATTCCTGTAGCAAATTATAAGTACCGTGAAACTTGTAACATGAATACAACATTATGGCAACATAAAATAAGAGAAGAAAGGGGCAAAAGTATGCAAGCAATTTAGCCTCCATCGTTGCAACGATAGGAAAGAGCAACGGCTCATCTGTAAAGTTTACCTACATATAAACAATATCAATGAGATTTAGGAGTACAACATTGCTGGTAAGATAATAGCAGCCAAATAGAATCATCGTCAGTTCAACAAATGCACTCAACAACTTATACAAGCTACTTGTTTTCTTCCAATCCTCTATATGAATTTGGCTAAGGTTGGGCTCTTGGCATACTTTCTAATGGATGTGAGAGTTGTAAAAAGTAGTTAAGGCCTTCCAGACCTATATTACCAATTAATAAAGTGTTTAATATAAAGTATTACCGTAAGGTAAGAATAAATTATGTCTCTAAATATACATTAGACCCAAATTAATGTAATAATAATTTTACGTAATGCAAATTGCTAACCTTCAACAATTTGTCTAACATCTCGTGTATAGAATTCTATTATATGATGACGTTTACTCCAAGTGTTTCCATTTGCTTTGATGGATACAAATTATTGTAAACCAAATCTTGATAAGGTGATCCACAATCCTACAAGCATACATATCATCTTGCACTACAAGATTTAGAATATAGCATATGTAATGGACATAGAAAAGCTTCCCTTTGCAAATCAAGTTGAGTTGCTATTTTAATAGCCATATCATTGTCGTGTTTACGAATGCATTATCAAAGGCAATACTAAATACCCTACAAATTTCGTAGGTTTGAATGGTGCCCAAGATATTAGACATGATTACCAGACTCGTGTGAGCTTCTAAGAATAGCATGAATGCAATGATTTGCTTTTACACCACCCAATTTTTGTTAATCTACTATGCTATGATACACATATAACTGTCATCAATGTCAATGAGTAGTAACTTCCATATGTCCGATGTAAAAGAAACACTATACAATAATATGAATGGCAATAAGAACAACAAGAATTTTGTAACAACAATGATATAGGCAAGTGCACCTATCAGTTTATAATATAGTAGATTAAGTCCGAATGTCGATCTCTCAAAGACTTTTTTATATTAGTATTTACTAAGTCTCTATTATCTAACCGATAACTTAAATTTCAAAAAACTTTAAAGATGTAAATCTAAATTATTGCTTAAACTAATTCAAAGATTAATTAAGATGTAATTCAAGAATTAACAAGAAAGCAATTTAATTAATTCAAGATTCAATCATGTACCTATATCTTATTTCCCTTAAATCTAACATGTGATTTTTCTAAAAATAATTTAATTTATTTTTTAATCTTTCTTGACCAGGAGAATTCTCTATTGCAGTTAACTACTTTCTCAATCTAATTAATCCTAGCCCTAGAATCACCTATTAAAATCTCTTCTCAATAGCATGACCTAATATTTACCTATTAGAACTCTTCTCAATAGCATAACCTAATATTGCATTATTGAACAACGAATTCTCTATGCTTTAATTCGAAATCTGGAATAATCTTGCAAACTATCTCTAATCTTATAGAAATTCATCAACTATGTCTAGATCTAATCCTATAAGAAATCTCTCAATTCTCTTATAAGGTATCAAACTCTAAATTATAACCCATGAAAATAATAACCTAAATCATGAAGCATACAAATTGAATCAAGAAAAGAATACGAAACTAAGTTAATCAAGCAATTAAAATATCACATGAATAAATCTAGGTTCTACAAAACCTAGATACCAACATTCTACTTACTATACATCCTAAAATAATGATCTAGAATCAAAGTATAGAAAATAATAGAAATGATCATCATAAAATCCAAACAAGATTGAATCTTGAAATCTTCGCTTCTCTTCGCTTTCTTAGTTGTTTTTGGCTTCAAAAACTCCCTTAAAATCGTATTAGAAAGTTCTTTTAAAATAAACCCTTACAAGGTTTTATATATGAAGAGTTTAACAAAATAGGTCCGTGTCTTTTGGTCGTATAACAATCTGTACTCCATGTTTGTCTTCTTTTGTTTTTTTTTTAAACCTGGAAATGACACGACCAATGACATGATTATGTCTTTTGGTCATGTCCTGGGCTATAGCAGTTGAAAAATAGCTCCAATTTTCCCTAAAAACAACACAATTTGTGTCATTCGATTGTGTCGATCTTTAGACCTTCATAACTTACTCATTTTAGCTCCTATTTGAGTGAAATTTGTTTCTATCTTCTCGTTTTCGCGCCTCAATCATTTAAATACCTAGAAAACAAAATTTTACTCAATTAAGTATTATTATCTAATAATAAACTCAAATATCAAGGAAAATAATCAAAATCACTTAATAAAATATATGCAATTAGGAACTCATTAAACATTCCCATACTTAAGAATTTGCTTGTCCTCAAGAAAATAAATCAAAGAAAAACCAGGACAAGAATTCTTAAGTTAAAAACTATCGTTGTTAGGAAACCGATTAAAAATTACACTTAACCCAGAAAGACTCAACTTAGGAAGCCAATCAAAGTAAATTCTAACATCGTGTAAATCAAACGTTCCCATACTTAAGAATTTGCTTGTCCTTAGGCAAATAAATCAAAGAAAAACCAAGACAAGAATTCTTAAGTTAAAAACTCTTATACTCGATCTTTTTTCCAATGTCCAAAGGACACAAAGTACCAAAGTTCACAAGTTAATCTATGTAAATTAAAGTTTAACTAGATCATTTAATCAAAGATTCTATACTCAAGATCAGATTTAATGTCTCGCTAATTAAGAAAAAGTCATAAAAACTTTAACCTGCTTAACTAAAATGTATACAACCCTCTCTTCAATCTTGTTAAGCACTATAATTCAGAGTAAACACATATTATATTCACTCATCCTCTAATCATCCCCTTAGTTCATGCTTTGGCTAGAAGGCTTTAAATTCATTGAATTTATGTTATTAATTAAGCACATTATTCAAGGACAATTGTATTGGCAACAAGAAAGGATCTCACTCTTCTGATAGACCAACATCAATCCATACCAACCTAGTCCTTATATTGGTAGTGGGAAAAAACCTTACTGTTCTAAAAGACCAAGGCCAATCCATACCAACTTATTCTTTAAATTTACTTTAGTATTAACAATGGAATTTAACCTAACTCTTTTGGGGGACCAAGGCAAATTCTTACCAATTTTGCCTTTTTTTTTCATTTATATCACTTTCTACCTCCAACTATTTCATTTCAAGGGTTTCTCAAAAAATAAATTTCATTTGTTTGCTTACTAAGAATTATCGGACTCTAAAGTCGTCTAAAAGAAAAGTATACATCGAAGCAATCTTCAAAAATAATCATGACTAACTCCTATCTAGTGATATTGCTTTAATCCTAAGTTCTAAAATCCTAAGCTAAATAACCATTAATTTCACTCCACAAAGATTTCACCTATCAATTCTGGCATCGTGTAAATCAAACATTGAAGATCAAGTATTCAAATTACATTCAACTCAGTGGAAGTTATCAATTTTCAAATAATTGCAAGTCAATAAGACAATAAAATTGGGTTAAATGTGAAAAAATTGGTCTTCTAAGTAGCAAAAGTTTCAAAAAGTTTCAAAAAATTTCTATATCTCCTTCCCTACACTTAAAACCATACATTGTCCCAAATGTACGAATTAAGTCACATAATGGAAAAGACATCAATCAAAAAAACCATAGGTAAGACAATATAAAAGTGAGAAAGAAATACTTATACTCCCCTGAAAATTTAAGCAAACACAAATGCACAAAAGCCATAAGTTATGAAGTAACCACACCAAATTTGCAAACGCAAAAACTGAACATGTCTATGTAAAAGCTTTAACCTTCAATTCCAGCATGAAGAAACAACCAAGACTATCATTCCATCAAAACAACAAAAAGAAAACATGAAAGAAAAAAAATGAAACAAAGAAAAACAAAAGAAAATCGTAAATTAAAATGAAATGAGAAAGCCTGGAAAAGAAATCCAATCGTATGGACTTCAATACATCTTAGGCAATCAAAAAGGAAAAGATAAATAACTGCATCTCCCCTAATCATCAACCACAGCTCAGTAAGTTAGGACGGAGAATTAAAACTATAGCGCAAACACAAATAAGGTTATTAACCAAATTATTAGGTGCAATGCATGTTTAAGCAAATGCCATCACACGACGTTATTCGGTCTGTCATGAGATTAGAGAAATTACGCCCGCTCTAATTATGGTTGAGGAGTTGTCATTAATGCGACAGCTCATGACTAAACCCAAGCTTGTGCAATGGAGACACCGCTCCTCCAGCAACTACCTTTGAACCATTGACTTCATCCTTGTTGTGACCTCCTCACCTATCATTTAGTTCGATTAAGGATAAAGAAGGGACCCATTATGCTATCCAACACTATCCCTTTCGAAAGGGTCGGTATTTGGCCGGAGAATCTTAGGTTTCCCCTAATGGGTTGCTATGCAGGTCCGATTTATGATTACAGGTCATATATTTGATTAGGTTCAGTTTAGAGTGGTCAATCATTTTATACAATACAAGCCAGAACAACAAACAGAATCATGACATTACTTATAATCAAGCACATGCACACAGCTAACTATCAAACAAGCATAACTAAGTATAATCTCAAGCCTCCAAAATACAGCAACGTATTAATCCCAACTTACCCGAACTCCTCACTCACTCACTTGAGGTCCAACTTACTCAGACTATCGCTGATCATCTCTATAATACAAATGTGGTATCAATTTTTCATATAACTATTATAGGTTGGTTTTATCTTATAACGCTTATTGTTATCTTTTGTTTAGGATTTAATATACCTAATTATCTAGGTTATCAAATCTTGTACAATTATTTTCAATTTATGACTAGGTTCGGCTTCAGTTTCCGCATCAATTTCTAAATTAGATTCTAGTTCAGTTTCTAAGTACAGTTTTATAGACAAACCCTAAAAACTTGTTTTAACCAATAATATGAAATTAATCACATTATTTTTTAGTAATCTAAATATCATAATTACCCCTAGTCAGTATTTTATTTCACCCGATACACTTAAATCCTTATTAGTACACCAAATTTACTCTTGATATGAGAGATTTTTACATTTTTTATATAATTACCTAAATTTAAGTTTTCTATCAAATTTATTATATATTCCTATTATTTATATAATATCAATTTTTATCCTAATATCTTCTATTTATTATATTTCCAATAATTACATATTATGTATTTTCATTTATTATGTACTTAATACACATCTAATATTTCTATCACTCTAATTACCATCTCCTAACATCAATTAACATTTCAAAATGTCTAAATTCATCCCAAATCAAATTTTACACCTAATTACCCTAATTTACAAAATTTACTATTTTTCCCTATTACTTATTTACTACATAATCACCCCAATAATCACATCTAACACCCTAAAGAATACAAATATCATATTTTATCAGATTTGAACATCTTAAAACATATAATGATTTACTAAATCAATAATTAATCATTTAATTACTTAATTAACCAAAAATAACCCATTTTATGCATCATTTGAAGGTCTAAAAATTTTAAAAATTCATTTTTGAAAAAGGGCTTCGTAGCACTATTCTATATTACTCTAGTAGTCTACAGAAAAATTTTGAGCTTGAAACTATACTCCATAAGGTCATACAAAGCTCCGGTTTGCATGGTTTCCAAAGGACAATATATCATGGGATATATTTTCATCAAAATAATATTTTTCCTAAAAACTACATAAAAAAATATTCTAGAATAACAAGTTTCATAATTTTCTAAGAATATTTAATATTTTTAAAAAATTAAACAAAATCGGGGTTAAAAATCGGACTCACCTGTATGGGTGGCTCTAGCTACCGTGGCCTTGTCGGCCGGTTTGGGTACTACCACCACCGTGTGGTGGTGGTGGCCATCCACTCTTAGGTGCTCATAGTATCTGAGTTCTCCTTCGGAGCCCCAACTGTGCAATTTTTTTGTAATTTTTTGTAAAACCCTAATTTCCTCTTAATTTCTCATATCTCTAATTTTCTAAAATTACAAATATCCAAAATGAGTTTCTAAAAAATTTGGGATATTTATAGAGGCCTTGGGGAATTATTGTGTATTAATTTGATTAAATAATTACCTTATCTTCTTCTAATTTGCCTTTTTTATTGTTCTAATTTAATTGGCTAAACTTTTCCTTCTTTTCCCCAGTTGTCACGACCTAAATTTGGATCATTTCTTATTTTTGTGATTTTTCTTTAATTAATTATGAATTTTATTTGATTGTTTAGCATTATTTTAGCACATTTCACGTATTTTAAGTAATTACGCGTATTTTTACCTACATGTAAACTCATATAGTACAAATAAATATTTTTAAATATTATTTAAGTTATTTTATGAGTTTTAGTGTGTATATAATTTATCACTAGTAATTCGTTAATTATCGGAATATATTTTACGTATTTTCGATAAATAACGAGTAATATACTTAAGATTTGAAAATTTTATATTATTTTATTTTATTACTTATTTTCTCAAATTCAAACTTACAGGATCATTTTTACTAATATTTCTAGTTTTACTTTATAATTTAAGCTCAATTGGGTTTTTTAGCCGATCGCAACCCCGAGTAGTTGGTTGTGAGTCTTATAGCTGTTGAACTCTCGGGTGGCATCATCTTCTAAAGATGATGAGACATCAGCGTTAAAAACATCAAGAACCTTCAAGTTGTTCATGCCAGCTACATTATAGAAGAATCGTAGAAGGCAACTTTGCTTGACCATGACCTTAGTCATCTTAGACTCTAACTTGGTTTGCCTAATACTCATATCTTCTAACATTTTTTCAATCTCATCAAGCTAGGTGTCTGACCCTTAACTCGCACTAGAACTTTCTCTTTCATGTCCATCAGGTGCACTTAAGTTCATATGCATGTTTTTAAACGTCTCTTTCCTTATTGGCCTCGTTTCCCCAACCAGAGTCATGTCAAGTAATCTTCTCACCAAAACCCCCAAACTACGAGCTAATAAAGTGACATAAGGTCCACAACATATTTTCCTATGCACACGAATGTTGGTTGCTTACTTTAGTAGGTAATTGGCTAACAACATAGCAACATTAACAGGGTACTTCTCAATCATGCTATAAAGAGCCAACGGCCTAAGTTTACCAACTACTCCAGTGCTCTTCCCTTGTCTCGTAATCATATGGGATATCACCCAGTGAATTATACAGTACTCAAGACATTACAAGCAATACACTTTGTAGGACTTAGCTTGGTAGGGTCTTCCACTATCAATATTTTTCCAAAACGTGAGTGGGGAAACTACACGATGTAACTTAATCAGAAGCCAAAGAAACTCTTCAGTACGCACATACTCTTCCGTTATTAAGTACAAGCGGTTGTTCATCCAAAAATGTATTTTCCTTTATGATCCAAAACTATCCGAAGGCTTGTCCATTTGGTATGAGCAAAGGAACTCGAGTGTGAACTCATAATAAATAAGAGCTTGGCATGTGAATAGTTGTTCCCATGGCTCAATTAAAACCATGTCTTAGATTTGCTTGAGTAAGTGGAGTTCCTTAATAACACCCCAATCAAGATATAATGTTTCACAAAATGTACATGATTGGAGATGTCAAAATCAATCTCGGGTGACTTTTGAGGTAAAATGCAACATCGGATGAATAAGAGGATCAATGGTTGCTAGTGGGCTCGGAGATGGCGACAGGTGAGATGAAGATGAAGCAAGCTCTTTGCCCTTGTGCCTTACATCCAACTTTTTCCTTGGTGCCATTTTCTACAAGAGAAAGAAGGAAACTAATACTCAAGAAATGGACACCAATGCTTTTCCCACACTTAGACTAACAAATAATGTAAAAGCTAAGCATAATTGTGGAAGAAAACACAAAAAAACTCATTTGGGCATTTTATCAAACACATAGTGGGCATGCCATTTTCTTTGAGAATTTAAAGGGATTTTTTTCATACTCACATAAACCCATATTACATAAAGAGATTTAAACATGCTAAATTGATGATTCCTATGTTTTCTAACATCCAAAGTGCAAGATCTTAACATTAATTCAAAACCTTAACCAAGTAATTTGCAAGAACCAACACCATGTGCACAAGAAAGTAAAATCCTATCATGGCAAAGAACATTGTCTACACTTGACATGCATAATAATCTACATGATCGTGTTAACAATCGTGTCTTTTAAAATCCTAGTTGAGCGCCCAATTAAGAGCACAATCGTGTTCTACCCATCTTCTCAAAAATAAGTCATGAATACACTCCAAGATTACCATATGCAAAAAGTTTTAACTTCTAACTTACTCCAACATGCATAAAAGTTTAATCCAAATAAATTTTTCAAAAAAATTAGAGAAAAAGATGAATGAAAAACTTACTTGAATTCTTGAAGTAGTGAGAGTAGTAGAGATCCTTGATTTGACGTAGGTTTATGTGTTGTGTGTGAAAGAAAATATGAGGGATGAAGGAACACGTAAGCAAGAGGGGACGAACGTACTGGACATAAGTTTGTGTATATTTATAAAGGCATTGACACTATCCGAGACACGATCGTATCTTATGGTCATTAACAATCCATGTTGTAGGCTATTTGGAGGTCTGGTAACAATACGATCAAGATACAATCATGTCTCATGACCGTGTAACATTCTATAGGCGTATGCAAAAATAGCCTAGAATTCACATGGTCTAAGATACGATCATGTCCTATGAACATGTAACAATCTCTTCTTCTTTTTTTACTTATACATTTTTTATTATTATTTTTATTTTATATATTTATCATTTTTTATTTTTATTTTAAATCATACATGCTTAACCTAAATGCATGAATTAAAAAAAAAAAAAAAAACTTAAAGAAACAAAAGTACTAAACTAAAAAAAATGAACCAAATAAATCTAATGCAAAAGATTAAACTAAAAGGAAAACTTATTATGTTGCACTTATCAATTTTGAAATTTCGTTTAGCTTTTGAGGCGATACCCTGGAAACCTTACAGGAGACATTGTCCCCTTGACCCCTACCTGCTAATTGGTTAGCAGGACTACCATATACGTAGCGCAATATAAAAGCAAACTTGACCTTAAAATAAAAAGTAAAATTGTTAAAGTACTAAGAGAAACAATAAAAACTACTAAAATAACCTACCAGCTAAAAAGTACAAATAACTTGGGTTGCCTCCCAAGAGTATTATGTTTAACATCGATAGCTCAAGGGGGATGAGAAAAATGAACTTACTTATAGATAGTCTCACGTAATCGCAACTCCTCGAGTTCATGGCTTTCAAGCTGCCCTCCTATATAAAACTTCAAACGTTGACCATTAACTTTAAACGTACCTTTTTTAGGATGTGTGACTTCAAACACTCCATGAGGAAAAACCCTTGTGATCATGAAAGGCTCAGACCACCTAGACTTCAACTTACCAGGGAATAGATAGAGTCGAGAATTGTATAGGAGGACTTGGTCCCCTTCTTAAAAAGTCCTTCTTCCCTTTATCCGCTGATCATGATATCTCTTGGTCCTCTCTTTATAGATTCAAGAATTTTCATAGGCTAAATTACGCCATTCGCTAAGGTCGTTCAACTAAAGTTTCCTATGATTTCCTATAAGCTCAAAACCTGGGTTAACGTTTTTAATAGCCCAAAATGCTTTATACTCTATCTCCACTAAAAGATGACATGCTTTTCCATACACAAGTCTATATGGAGTAATGCCAATTGGTGTTTTGTAAGCTATCTTATGGGCCTAGAGAATATCGTCTAACTTATCTGACCAATCCCTTCTATGATGCTCTACTGTCTTTTCTAAAATTTTCTTTAAGTCCTTATTGGCTACTTCCACTTAGCTACTTATCTGTGGGTGATACAAAGTCACTACCTTATGAATTACACTGTAATGCTTCAATACCTTATCAAGCTAAAGGATACAAAAGTGTGTACCCCGATCACTAATTATTGCTCTAAGAGCACCAAATCAAGAGAAGAGTTTCTTCAAGAATTTAGTAACTACCTTAGCATCATTGGTAGGTAAGGCCTGAGCCTCAACCTACTTAGAAACATAATTAATAGCCACTAAAATGTATTTATTGCCATTCAAATTTGGGAATGGGCCCCATAAAGTCTATGCCCCATATGTCAAAAATTTCACATACTAGGATAGGGTTTTGGGGCTTCTAATGCCTTTGAGAGATGTTGCTTGATTTTTTACAACTTTCACAAGACTCAACAAACTTTTGAGCATCCTTGAAGATAATAAGCCAATAAAATATTGCCTCTAAAACTCTATGAGCTGTACGATTAGCACTATGGTGTCCTCCAATTGGCCTCGCATAACAATGCAAGTATTTGCCATCCCTTAAGGTATGAAACACACCTTCTAATCACGTGATCTACACATACTTGAAAAAGATAAGGGTCTTCCTAAAAGTAGTATTTTGAGCCAAAGAAGAATTTCTTCTTCTGCTAATGTGAAAACCTTTGAGAAGAATTTTGATAGCTAAATAACTCGCAAAGTCAGCAAACCATGGAGTGTTGAGATCAACTACCTTATTGATGGCATATAGCCTTTCTTTAGGAAACTCATCATTAATCTCATGCTCCAATAGCTTTTCTAGATTTGGATTCTCTAACCTCGATAGTTAATCCACCACTAGGTTTTCTATGCCCTTCTTGTCTTAGATCTTTATATCAAACTCCTAAAGGAGCAAGAACCACTTGATCAAGCGTAGCTTAGCATCTGTCTTGGTTAGCAAATACCTAAGAGCAAAGTGGTTAGTATAAACGATTACTTTAGATAAGATTAAATAAGAATAGAATTTTTCAAAAGTAAAAGCAACAACTAGCAATTCTTTTTCAATTATTGTATAGTTTTCTTGAGCTTCCGTTAAAGTTTTGCTAGCATAGTAAATAGGTTGGAAGTGTTTATCCTTTCTTTGACCCAAGACAGCTCCCACCGCATTATCACTAGCATCACACATTAACTTAAAAGGAAGAGTCCAATTGGGGGCCACCATTATCGGAGCACTTGTGAGCTTATCCTTAAGGGTGCCAAATGCATTCTTAGGAAAATTCAAAGGGTAAACCCTTCTCCAGCAATCGAGTTAATGGGCTGGCGATCTTAGAGAAATCCTTGATAAATCGCCTATAAAACCATGCATGTTCAAGAAAACTTCTGATTGCTTTCACTGAAGTTGGGGGTGGTAGCTTGGCAATAGTGTCAATCTTTGCATTATCTATCTCAATACTCTTTATGAAATCTTATGCCCAAGAATAATGCCCTTTTGAACCATAAAATGGCATTTTTCCCAGTTAAGAACCAAATTAGTTTCTTCACACCGTATTAGGATCTTCTCTAGATTCTATAAGCAGTACTCGAACAAGTCCCCAAACATCGAAAAATCATCCATGAATACTTCCATAATATCCTCAACCAAGTCTTAAAAAATGGCCATCATATACCTCTAAAAACTGGTTAGTCCATTATAGAGCCCGAGCGTCATTCACCTATAAGCAAATGTGCCATATGGACATGTAAACGTAGTCTTTTCTTGATCTTCTAGTGCAATTGGTATTTAAAAATATCCGGATAGACCATCCAAGAAGCAATAATACATGTTCTTAGCCAGTCTTTCTAGTAGCTGATCTACAAATGAAAGGGGAAAATGATATTTTCATGTGGCATCGTTTAATTTTCGATAATCAATGCATACACATCACCCAGTCACCATTCTCATTAGAATTAACTCATTCTTCTCATTGGGAACAACCGTCATGCCACCCTTCTTCGGGACTACTTGAACCAGACTTACCCATGCACTGTCAGATATGGGATATTTCATTCTTGTATCCAGCTACTTAATTACCCTCACCTTAACCACTTCTTTCATGTTTGGGTTAAGCTATCGTTGGGGTTACACCATTGTTTTATGATTTTCTTCCATCAAAATTTTATAGGGGCAAAAAGAAGGACTTATCCCCTTAATGTTTGAAATTTTCCATGCCAATGCCTTCTTGTGCTTTCTCAACACTTCCAAAAGTTTATCCTTTCAATCCTCTCCTAAATCTGAGGCGATTATGACCGGTAATTCTGAATCCTTTTCTAAGAAGGCATACTCTAATTAATTTAGCAACAGCTTCAACTCGAGTACCGGTGGGTCTTCATAGTAGGCTTAGGTTCTAGCCTAATATGAGTTTTCCCCTGTTTTTCTTAATTTTTTTCTTTTTTTCCACGATTTTTTCTAATTTTTTTCTCTAAGTGTTTCTAATTCCAAACTGCTAAACTTTACATATCTGGAGTTCTTGCCCTTTTATAGGGCCTCAAAGTCGATTGAATAATTTTTCCTCTAATTATTTTATATTTTTCCTCTTTCATCTTAATTGAACCAAGTAAGGGGTGTCCTATTCTTATACTTTCACTTTTGAATCAGCAATATGAATCCCAAATTTCTGCCAGGCAACTTTTTCCATCAAGCTTCAACGCATTTGGATAAGTGTTATTAAATATTTACTTAAATATGGATATTATATGTTAGGATTTAGTTATTTAATTAGTATATAAGCATATACCCTATGTAAATAACACATGTAATATATAACTTTACTCATATAATTAAGTTTCAAACATATCTTTGATTTTTAGGATATGTTCTCTTAATTAATTTTATGAATTCAATGCGATATATATATATAATTACTTAATTTATGAATAATTTACCGATATAATTATTATTTATACCGAGTATCCTCATAAAAATATGCGTATATTCATATAGCAAATTATACTATATTATCTCATTTTAGAGCTTGATTAGTTTATCTCTAAGTTCTTATTGCATTTTAGTATTATATTGAATAATCCTAATTCTAAGGGCAAAATTGAGATTTTGGGTCATTATTTCTAAAATCTAACTTCACTTTATCACTTTGTCTAACTTTTCTATCTTAGTCATAAATTTTGGACTCAATTGGTTAACTTTTCCTAAAAGCTCTAAATTTAGGCTTAGTTGTTCTAAACTCAATTTTATGGGGCTTACAGTAGCACTAACCATATCAAGAGAATTTGTCATATATACTAACCATGATTCACTGTAGTACCTTCGAAGTCAGACCAAACTATCTAAGCGGCAGGCAAAATGAGTTGAATTTCTTAAAGGATTCAATTTTGTAATCAAATACAAGTAAGGAAAGAGCAATGTAACTATAGATGCTCTTTCAAGGAGGTATACGCTCTTATTAGAACTGCAGACCAGACTATTTGGTTTTGCGAGTATAAAAAAATAGTACTCCAAAGATCTACACTTTGGACCAATAATTTTGCAATGCATAGATAAGAGGACAGTAGACGAGTATTATGTGGAGGATGGCTATCCGTTCCGAAGGGGGAAACTTTGAATGCTAACTTGTTCCCTACGGGAATTATTAATCAAAGAAGCCCATAACAGCGAACTCTCCAAACACTTTAGAGAAAGGAGGACCTGTGAACTATTGAATGGCCAATTCTATTGGCCAAGAATGCAAAGAGATGTGCACCGAATGGTTGAAAGTTGTGTTGTATACAAAAAGGCCAAGTGCCAAACCGAACAAGAGAAAGCAATGCCCCTACCTATTTCGACAAGACTATGAATCAAACTAAGCATGGACTTTGTCCTCGGACTATTGAGAACTGCCCGGGGAAAAGATGTTGTAATGATCGTTATGGATTGATTCAGTAAGATGGTACACTTCGTACCTTGTACCAAAACTAACAACGCTTCGGTTATTGCTTCTCTTTTCTTATAAGAGATTATGCGAATACAAGGCGAGCCGAGAAGTGTAGTCTCCGACAATGACCCAAAGTTCTTAACTCATTTATAGAGAACCCCATAGTGCCGATTGGGAACCAAATTACTCTTCAGTATTTCATATCACTCCTAAAATAACAGCCAAATAGATGTGGTTAATCGTACCAAGTTGCCATAGGAAAGAACTTAGCCAATTTTGATATCTGCCTACCAATAGTCGAATTCACCTATAACTGAACCATACATGACACCACTAAGCAGACTCCCTTCGAGGTAGTCTATGAATTCAATCTCGAGTTGCCCCTCGACTATACCCCTATAGCAGCACTCGCACAAGAGGACCCTAACGCCTCGACCAAAGTATAATCTCTTCAACACATCTATGATAAGGTTACTCAACATATCGACTAAGCTATCAGAAGAATGCATGAAAAGACCAAGGGTCAGTCAACCAAACAATTTCTGTAGGGAGACTTGGTATGGCTACATCTCAGTAAGAAGTAGTTCCTAAAAAACAGGAAGAACAAGTTATCTGCAAGGGTGGAAGGACCTTTCAGAATCCTCCAAAAACTCAGTGACAATGCCTACAAGTTAAAACTACTTAAGGACTATGGGGTTTCTAACGCCTTCAACATTGTCAACCTCAGTTCATATCACCCTGATGAAGGACTGAGCAAACGCCATTCAAATTTGATCTAAAATCCAAAACAACCCGAAAAGAATGATTGGAATCAAGCTACGGGACCCCTGACTTGCAACTAAGCTCGAGGACTAAAGGGGTTGGCACGTAGAATCCTTATGCTCCTACCAACCCCTGCCGAGGCTAAGTACTTTCTTGCCGAGGCTAAGTACTTTCTTGCCGAGTCACCTTTAATGTCGTGCCATATGACCACCCATTATTCTATGGTCTGCCGAGTTGATGAGTACTCTCCAATGTCGAACCGTCCAATCATTCGGCTTCATCCTTACCGAGAAGCCAAGAGAGAGAGTCCGGATTGATTATGCAATCCTTGTTCAGACAAGCCCATCTGTCCATACTTTTTGTCAACATCTCCTAACAACTTCGCTAATGTAGCATCGCCATGTGTACAGTATCATATGTAGAATCTGTAGCACTAATGATTATTTTCCTTGTATATTCATTTTTACCCTTTTGCCTCTGTACATTGCTTCTTTAGGACATGCCCTTATTGTCTTTTCCCTTTTGGGCAAGTTGCCCTAACTTACAGATATAAATACCCTTGTACTTCTAACTATAAAGGGCAAATAATCTTCAATATACACTTTCGAGTACTTTCTTCCTTCTGTAAACACTGTTTGTTTACTCTTGATATCACTCTTATCCTTTCCCTTAAGTAAGGTTAGGTGGCGATTAACCTCATTGGACCGATTCATGCGTCATATCGAATTATACCCTGGGTCCTCAGAATTCCATTGGTGCATCATATCCTCTGGAACAATTCGTGGGTTTTTGCTTACTGTTTCATTCATTATTATTACTCTTTTTGCACTTTCCTCATTGATTCTTTTTGAGATTTCTATAAGCTTGGACTCATCCAGTGACTAGCTTTATCTATTTTTTGTCATGGTTCACAACACTGTCGAAAGGGATTCAATTTTCTTACTCAACATCTCTACTTGAGTGGCTAAAGATTGTACAACGTTGAGCTCAAATACTTCTACGACTTTTTGCTTCCCCCTTAGGTTCTCCCATTGGTAATTATTCATGGCCATTCTTTCTATTAGAGCCTGGACTTCTTCTGGTGTCTTAGTATTGAGTGTACCTCTGGCTACTGCATTTATCATTTCTCTAGTAGAGGGGTTCAGACCATTGTAGAACGTTTTTATTTCCATCTAAAGAAGGAGACTGTGTTGTGGACAGCACCTTAACAAGTCCTTAAGCACTCCCATGTGTCGTATTTGATGGCTTGACTAGGTATCAGTTAATGACAGTCAGGAGTAGTCCAACATGGTCCGATTATGTTCCCCGTTGTTGGCCATGATGTTGTCAAGTATGCTCTCGTGGTTAAATTGTTGTTCTATCACATGATTCCTGACCTCGCCCTCTAACAACTCCACTTCATTTTTTAATCTAATCGAGGATCCTTGGTTTGTCGCCTCCACTATTTCCTTAACTGTGCAAAGTCATCCTCTCAATCTCAGATCAATTTTAATTGAATCCTTTGACCGACTTCTTGTCATGTACTACACCAAATAAAATAGAGAATTTAGTCAAGATCTCACCAAGAAAATAAAAACAATTCAAAAAAAGGAAAATAAATCAAGGAAGATAAGAAAACAAAATGGTTATATTAATAAATCTACTAGCTTTCTTAATATCAAAAGTCTCCAACAACGACACCAAAAACTTGATGTAGGTAAATGCACCTATCAATTCATAATATAGTAGATTAAGTTCGAATGTCGATCCCTCAGAGACTTTGACTACTAGTACTTACTAGGTCTCTATTATCTAACCGACAACTAAAATTTCAAGAAACTTTAAAGATTTAAATCTAAATTATTGCTAAAACTAATTTAAAGATTAACTAAGATGTAATTCAAGAATTAACAAGAAAGTAATTTAATTAATTCAAGATTCAACACTGTACTTAGATCTTGTTTCCCCTAAATCTAACATGTGATTTTTCTAAAAATAATTTAAGTTATTTTTTAATCTATCTTAACCGAGAGAATTCTCTACTATAGTTAACTACTTTCTCAAGCCACCCTAACCCTAGAATCACCTATTAAAATATCTTCTCAATAACATGACCTAAAATTGCATTATTGAACAATGAATTCTCAGCACTTTAATTTGAAATTCGGAAGAATCTTCCAAATTATCTTTAATCTTGAAAAAATTCTCATCAACTATGCATAAATCTAATCCTATAAGAAATCTCTCAATTCTCTTATGAAGTATCAACTCAAGAAAAGAATAAAGAACTAAATTAATCAAGTAATTAAAATATCATATGAATAGATCTAAGTTCCACAAAACCTAAATACTAAGATTCTACTCACTACACATCCTAAAATAATGATCTACAATCAAAGTATAGAAAATAATAGAAATAATCATCATGAAATCCAAACAAAATTGAATCTCGAAATCTTCGCTTCTGCCTGCTTTCTTGGTTGTTCTTAGCTTCAAAAACTCCCTCAAAGTCATGCTAGAAAATTCTTTTAAAATAAAACCTAACAAGATTTTATATATGAAAAACTTAAAAAAAAAAAAAATAGGTCGGCTGGAAAAGACACGACCGGGGACACAACCGTGCCTTTTGGTTATATAATAATTTGTACTTCATGTTTGTCTTTTTTTTTTTTTAAACCTGGAAACAATACGACCGACAACATGATCATGTCTTTTGGTTGTGTCCTAGGTTATAATAGTTAAAAAACAGCTCCAATTTCGCCTGGAAATGACACAATTCGTATCATTCAGCTATGTCAATCTTCAAACTTTCATAACTTGCTCGTTTTAGCTCTGATTTGAGTAAAATTTGTTTCTATCTTCTCGTTTTCGTACATAAATCATTTCAAAACCTAGAAAACAAAGTTTTACCTCAAATATCGAGGGAAATCATAAAAAATCACTTAATAAAATATGTGCAATTAGGAACTCATCAAACAGTAATCGAAATAATTTTGAGGGAAATATTCAGATTCCTGTTCTCCAAATTCAAAACTATATAGCTAGGCCTTTAATCTTTGCATTTACATAAGAACAATTCGATCGTTTCATTTCACAGGGTTTGCCACTTTGCATGCTTATATTCTAGTTGTAATGAGCCTAATGCCCATTATCCAGAGTCTTCATAGCCCGCTGTGTGGAACAATATGCTGACGGTTGCCATCATCCAAACAAGAGTTTCTTATGCCTCCTCTTGGTTGAATACAAACAGTGCGTCACTTTCCTCAATAGTTGACAAAGTTCTTATTGATTAAGCATTTAGGACTCTAACTAATGGTTCGTTTTTCATCTAATGCCTCTTCAAATGTCCGTTAAGGTAGCCCATTCTTGACTTGGACTTTCCTGATAATGGTTTGTTGCATATCATACACCTAGCGGCATCTTCCCCTGCTGTAATGACAAAATAATTCTAGACATTGCTTGTCCGCCTCCACTGTCTTCTAGATGAACCCTCAGCCGCAACAGAACCAATATTGCTTAGTAATCTCCCATGCAACTAGCTCTGCGAAGGGTCTTCTATGTAATCCTCTTAGCTATAAGGAGACAAATATAATTATAATATGTTCAGTTAATTATTTCATAATCAATATCTACACCAACTAAAGACGTAAATTCACTTTCACTAACGGAAGATAATCCAAAGGACACATACCACATCATAATCCTTGTAGTCATCTGTATTCTCACTAGCCATTGAAGGTAGTCGTTACTCATGGGCAGAGGGACGTCTTCACGTTGGCATCCCACCCAAGGGAAAATATTTCGATGGGAAGCCTGATGTTGGCACGTTGTTAGCATCAAGCTTGCCACTAAAAACTTTCCCTTAGATTGAAAAGCAACATAGGCACCTTGCATGGAACATGCCAATGTTGTTAACTTGCACAAGATTGAAATTTTCACTCGTTTTATATCTGTTGAATTCTATTTATATATGAAAAGTTCAAAATGACTTAGTCAACTACGTTAGGCTCATTGTTATCCATCTCCTCATTATTTAACAATCCCGCAATACACACAGCATTCTATTCTTGCATTAACTATACCATTATCAATTTTTCTCCTCTAAATCAATGTAACTACAAAAGTCGTGAAAAGTGAACTACACCTCTACTAGGCTTGCCAGTGATACATGTGTTGCACATTGCCCTAGAAATTCAACAAAAAATTTCCAAATGTCAATTTTCTCGGGATGTCCGAACATGGAAATATGTAAAAAATTAATTAGTTAATAATACTAAACTAGAGCTTGAAATAAGGATAATCCTTGTAGTCTTGATTTGCGTTTACATGCATACGTTGGACAAAAAAAATTAGAAATAAAGAAAGTAGTGTGACTGCGCCAGTAAGGTACTAATAAATGGATATAGAGAAATCGCATTTCTCAATTGGCAATGTATGGGTATTTATAGGACTAGTCTCGCTACAGATTGGCCTTCAATTAGACTCTAATGTGCCTAGTTGAACTCAACGTGTGTCTTAACTTAAACAATGGGTCGCTCACCGCTGGGGCAACAACATCCCTATGCTATACCAACATTGGAATGTCATAGCCCAAAGGAAAAATAATTTCCCACATTAACGTTGCAATGTGCCCATGTTGTGGCCCAAAACAGTACAAAAAGAATTCAATGTTAAGGTTACAAAATGCCCACTTTGGGGCCAACAAAGGGACGTTGTTGCTCATGAGTTGAAAAATTTTTCAACCGATTTGGGCGACAACGTGCCCATGTTGGCCAAACAATGGGCACATTGCTGCCCAACGTACCAATGTCATGGCTAATGTGGGCACATTGCAACCCAACATGCTAACGTTATGTCCAATATGGGCATGTTACGACCCAACATGCTAACATAGGCACTTTATGGGTTGTGGCCTGGAGAATGACTATATAAAGTCATTTTCCACTCACAATGTTCCCATGTCCAAAAATAACTATGCCCACGTTCCAACATCCTCCATTTCACTCTTTGAGTTACTTAATCCCTTCCTAAGCCAATTATTATGGAATCCTCATCTCGTTCATGATCTAAGATAAGCAAGCGCCAAAGTAAATCTAGGAAAAAGCATGCTCAATCCCGTTCTCCCATACCCCTTCCACCAAATCTAACCAATGCCCACGCGTTTAATGGTAAACATCTTGTAATGACCGAAATGCATGACTGATTCAGTCGTGACTTCTACTGGCAAAATGTTTTTGGTCACACAGTCATACGATTAGGATGAGTTGCTTGATGTCAGTACCTTTGAAGAGTTACTTCAACAAACGGACCTCCAACAGTTGTTGGACTTGGATAATAATACATATCCCAACTTACTTTGCATATTCTATTCGAATGTGACAACGAAATTAATTTATGAAGGTGATGACGATGAGCCATGGAATGTGATGGATATCGAAGTCAGGTATACCTCCACTTATATGTTTGGCCGGATTTTGATGGTTCGTCCAGAATAAGTAAATGAATTGCAGCAGCTTCCTCCTAGCAACAAAATCTTTAAGTCTAGAGGATGGGACGCTACAAGAGCTTTCATCCAAGTATTCGCACTACCTATATGTCAAGGAGAGAATACTACCTGACATCTTAGGCACTTGAAGTCCGGTAATCTACCCATCATGGTGCAACTTCTCCATCATATAATTACCAACTCTATTACCCCCATGCACCAACACTTCATTTTTTTCAAAAGAGAATTTGTGACTTATTGACTCCATCCTCTATGAAAGATGAGTCGATGTCGGGACCATCATCTGATGTTTCATGATGCAAATACACTCAAAGAAGGACAATCAATTGGGATACGGGCACTTCCTCTCACACTTGCTCACATCTGAAGGAATTTATTTGAATTGCTATGCAAACAATAGAGCGAAGCCATTCAAACTAGATATGTTGAAGCAAAAGCTTCACATTAAGAAGAATGATGAGACGGGTAAGTAATATAGGGTTAGACAAGGGCAGCAACAACAACGATAAGCACACCATCAACAACAGGGAGATGATGAGCTTCCTATTGACATACTCCTCAACTAGCAAGGTCAATAGGGTAGGATAGGACATGAAGAAGCATACGATCATCAAGAGGTCCTTAGATCAAATGTTCCCTTTAGCATACAATAGATGTACCCACATATTAATGAAATTTATGAGAAGGATATCACTAGATCTATTAGGAAACAGGAGATGTATGAAATAATGAAGAGGAGCAAGATTGATCTCCAAGAGCTTAGAGAGGAGCAACAACGACAAGGCCATTATATTGATGAAAATGTAGCAGCACCAACAGGCATACTGCTAATCAGTTAGCTATGTCTTCCAACCTCCACAACAATAACCTTGCTTTGATAAGAACCAAAGATAGAGTCAATCATTGACTTCTCTACATATACCCTTTGGAGAAATTTAGGGTTTTTATTTTCCCTTTTAAGTTTTTATCAAACATCGTGTTAGTCACTTATAAAGGAAAAAAATCAAATTTCTAATATAGTATCCTTGTTCTAATTCTATTCATACCTTTTGAACTTTGATTTCCGTTTCTTTTCTTTCTTTTTATTCCTTCATTAATCACATTATCACATGTTAATTCTCGTGTATAAAACATATATTAAATACGCCACATATATATTATATTATATGAATAAGATTTATATTACTTAGTAAAGATATCATTATATCTATACTAACTAATTTAGTTTTCCTAAAAAATAACCTCATGTAAATTTAACGACAATCACCACCATCGCCACCACAACCACTCAAACCACCACCACCACCACTACTGACCACTACCACTGCTACTATGGAACACTGACATCACTGTCAACCACCACCACCAACACCATGGACCACCACATCAACCGTTGTCCACTAACCACCATTACCATTGTCCATTAACCACCACCTTCGCTACCAATCAACACCACTACTACAAAAAACCACAGACCACCAATACCACCATCGACCATAGTCCACAGCCACTAACAATCAACAACACTACCGCTATCGTACACAATTATTCAAACTATTACTACTACTGCTACCAACCACCAACACTACCACTAGGTAACACAAACACCACTGTCGACACTACAGACCACTACCTTCATTGCTAATCACCATTGCCACCGCCCGTAACCATTGCCACCAACCACCCTCTCCACTACTAACCATTGCTGCCACTACGAATAACCATGGACCATTGACACCACCATTGATCACCACCGTTATCAATCAACACCACTACCGCCTCTGTACACAACCACCACCGTCACCACAGACAACTACTATCACCACCACCTAATACCACTACCACCACCGGCTCCACTAACTACCGCCGCCGCCATTGACCACCGCCGCCTACAACCACCAACCATCTCTACCACTGATTACCACTGCCATCACAAATAAGCACCAACTATTACCGCCTTCACCTACCATCCCTAACCATCACCGCTACAAGGAACACCGTCACCACCATTAGCTACCACCACCAAAGACTACCTTAGCATTGTCAACCACCACTGACCACTACCTCTATCAACAACCACCATCCCACCACAGGCCGTCAACCACCACCAACCACTTCCACTACCACCTCCACATCCACCATTAACCACCGCCACATCTACCATTAGCCATTGCCCTCACCACCATCATCACCGCGCTACCGGCACCACCATCAACCATCACCAACACCACTATGATCACTTGAGCCATGACATCGCTGTTAATACCACCTCCATAACCGCCACCGCCACCGCCACAACCACCACCACCGCGACTTCTGTTACCACCAACACTATCATCTCTTTAGCCAACTATCGCTACCACCGTCACCAGCATCATAAATATTAAAACACACGAATAAATGCATAATTAAATTTAATGTGCTAATGCATAATAATAGCAATAATATTTTTTTTCTTATTTAATTTTTTTCAAAAAGGTAATAATTTCCTAGATTAACGTTTCAATACGTAGTAATAATATAATATAAACAAGTAACTATTCAAGAAAAAATCCGCAACTCAAAATTATGTACATGCCAAAAACTACTGAGCCTATTTATAGGCACGCAAGTGGTATGCATAATAAATGAGCCACTGGCATACAAGCTCCAAGCACACGAGCACGCTGGGCTCAACTCCCAAAAAGTACAAGCATGCTTGGCATACAATTTTTAGGCACACGAATACAAGTGCACTACCCATTTACCATCCCTACTCTTGATACAGAAGATCAAAGTAGGACATTTAATAATAGCTCGAACCTTCTCGCTATCTACTTGTAAGCCTCCTGTACTAATGATGCACCTTAGGAAGATCACTTCTTCCTAGTAGAAACAACATCTCTTTAAATTGTTGAACAACCTCTCAAATCGCAACACATCAAATATAGCTTGGAGGTAATCCAGGTAACTCTACATATTGGGGCTATAGATTAGGATATCATCAAAATAGACCATAACAAACTTTCCAATCTGATTTTGAAGCATGTGGTTCATCAACCTCATGAAAGTACTAAGGGCGTTAGATAGGCTAAACAACATAACCAACCACTCATACAACCCATGAAGAGTCTTAAACGCTGCCATTGATACTTGACCGTAATTTTGTTAACAACCTGACCTCATCCTGATCTGGTGATAACTTGATTTAAGGTCAATCTTTACTGAAAATGTAAGCTTTATGCAACTCATCTAGCATATCATCGATACTTGATCATAATTTTGTTAACAACTTAGCTATCTACACACATTCTCCAAGTCCTATCTTTCTTCGGCATAAGCAATGCCAAGATTACACATAGATTAAGGCTCTCTCTCAAAATAAACACTTTCAATCAACTTATTAACTTACCTTTGTAATTCAATTGCTTATTTAGGGTTCATCTTGTAAGCCAACTTGTTCACATGCAATACCTACACTAAGTCAATGCGATGCCCCACTCCTTGAAATGGAGGTAAACCTTAAAGCAATTCTTTGTGAAACAGATCGATAAACTCTTCAATCAGCTCTTTGCCCTGTCCAGGTAGATCAATCTATCCCCTAAACTCTAATAACCTCCTTATCAATAAGAATGTTGGCACATCTAGCTTCATAGCTTAGATCATACCGACTCAAGATTAGCACCTTCTTCGAACTTCAATCAAGCTTTGCTTACAACTTGCTAAGTTGGCTTAGGGTAACCTTCCTTTCATCCTTTTCGAATGAATAAGTATTCTTATACCCATCATGCATAACCCTTCAATCGAATAGCCAAGGTTCGCCTAACAACATGTATAAGGTATAGATAGGCAAGACATCACAAAGGAGGTCATCAAAATAGTTACCTATGGAGATCAATAGAAGTAGTTGCTAGGATACATGGAGTACAACCTTCTTGTTTAACTAGTGCAACTTGTAGGACCTCGAATGCATCAAGGTCAACAGTTTCAACTTTTGAACTAGGATGACGAACAAAACATTGGTTGTAACTTCCACTATCTACAATCAATGCGCATACTTAGTCTTTAACTTTACACGTGATGTGAAACAAATTCTTCCTTTGCTCATCCTCGATGGACAACTCCAAGCTCGTAGCACAGTAAACAACTAAAGTTAGATTTTCTAGGTCCTCAACATAAACTTCTTCTTCAATAAGCTCACCTTCTTGGTACCCTTTAGCACTTCAATTTTCTCCTTAAGCTCTTCGTCAGTGTTGTCAATTTAAAGGTAAAAACTTCTCCCTTAATAACCATGATACGTCAATTTGGATACCATATAGCCATATGCTCAAAACCTTAGCATTTAAAGCACTTAATTCACTTATCTTTCTTCTTAAGATTTGACCCTCCTTAGTGCTCCCTTTTCGATAGTATAGCCCTTCTAATTAGATTAAACCTCATCTCTCTTACTCAGCTAGATACTAGGTTAGGTTCGATTGCTACCTTGAACAGGTTAGGTAGATAGAACAAGTCGACTCGCTAGAGCTCAACTCAGTCTATTCCTTTTCTATCTTTCAACGCACAGGGCAATCTTTATAGCCTCATTTAGTGAATTTTTTAAGTTCAAAAATATCTTGGATCTCATAACTTAAACCGGTAAGGAATCTTAATAGCTCATTGACCTCACATAAGATCATGAGCACTTGAAACTCTCATACATATTCATCAACATTATGGGTTCCCTACTTTAACTCTTGTA
Organism: Lumnitzera racemosa; assembly: GCA_024138005.1. NCBI lineage: Eukaryota > Viridiplantae > Streptophyta > Magnoliopsida > Myrtales > Combretaceae > Lumnitzera > Lumnitzera racemosa. The sequence continues at coordinate 26,534,715 of JAMXBC010000008.1, forward strand.
GTCAAGTAAATGTATCTTACAAGTAGGGATTAGGAATGAACCTTGCCCTCATGATTCTCCTCATTCTTGGCCAAGTTCTAATTTCACGATATCCTTCTCATCTCCTTATGGCTTAAAAATTCTTCTACCACATCATAGCATATTACAAAAATTCAAGGGTAATGATTCTAACTTTACTGTAATTCTCATGCTATTAGTAATAAAAAATTCTTTCAATCTTCTCTTCCCAATAAAGGTACTCATCAGTATCACCGGTACCATTAAATGTTAGAATCTAGAGCCTCATGTGGTCGGTAGATTGCGGTACACAAGCTCTCTTGTCTGCTTCGTAGTACTCCTCTTCTTCTCCTTCTTGCACATCTTTTAAATTTATCATGTGACAAGTCTACCTTCCTACTCCTCCACCTCGGGCTTGCTGAGTTAAGAATTGTCTTCAATCTTACTAAGCTTCATGGGCTACTTCCCCAACTCCAAGTACTGCTCAAGGAGCATTGTAAATGACCTCAACAGGTTGAGCGATCAAATCATGAACAAAAAAGGTTAATTCCATGATCATTGTGACCATTTCAACAAAACGCTTATCTGTACTTTTAGGGGTAGCTAGAGTCTTCTTAACATGGTGTCAAACATTGCTTTCATTATCCCCAACACCAGCATTCACACTCGAGTTAATCATCTTGTTCGATAATAGCCCAAACTTTTACCAAGTGAATCCCAATGCTAATGACAACCACAATACCTACAAGCTTCTACTTCTTCAAACATACACAATCGAACCTAAACACAAGCATATAACTAAGGTGTTTAATCCAACATAACCCAAGCCATAACAACTTCAAACTTGAATCAACTAAGCCGAGAAACTATGATTGCTACTAATTGCTCTATTTTCTAAGTTCAAAAATAGGGGAAATAGAGTTTATTGCCACTTCTCTGAAACACTCCTCACCGCTTTACACAATTACTCGTAGTAACTCCAAATACTCAATAACATACTCAAATCTCTCCAACCAACAACGCTCTCCCCTCCAACTTCACATACATACGCAACCACCACAAAACATAAGTGCTATCACTTTGCCTTACGAACTTTTGCCTTAATACTAAGATGATATGTTACACTAAGAATTGACAAGAGTGACGACATTAGGATGGGTCTGAACCTATCAAATGTATGAAATTAGAATGGGTCTTATGTGTGGTTTTAGCAAATCCATGAGCTACTTAGCCAAATATGATGCACCAACCAAGCACTATATGGCTTAAGTATCACTCCGATATGACACACAATGTAAAGAATTACGGGTGTTCACCACAATCCTTACTAAAAGGGTTGATAAGAGCTTAGAGTAAAATAAACTTATAATAAACAAAAACAAATTATAGAGGAGAAATGAATTTTAATGATGAACAACCGATGCCGCTTATATTTTTTTTATAGGGGTATTTATACCTGTATAACTATTGGTAACCTACCAACTTGGCAATTTACAAAAATGGGCATATTACCCAAAATAGAAAAGTACTAAGAAGAACATATGGGGAAAGTGGCAAAACTGTAATATGTAAAGTGAGAATATTCAAGCTACAGCCATACTGGTGTAGGTGTCAAGCTGTATGTGTCTTCATTTTAATGGTTGTGAGTTTCGAGGCACACCAATTAGGTTGGAGTTAGAAAGACAAGGCTTTAGAATGTTTGGTGAAGCAAGTTCAATTGTCAAATCTTGCGAATAATCGCCTGTCGTTAGGTAGTAGTCCAAAACACGTCAACAAGGTCAAACAACTTAGACCTTGGTAGAGATAGCTCAAAATCAGTGAGGTCAAACTATTGTTCAAGTTTGTTGAGTTGTTAAAGTAATTGCTGGATCATCTTCAAGTCAGCACTTCACGACCTCCGTCAAGGTGTAAAGTTTAGAATAACTAGAGAGGTGAGGAAGATCAAGTCCATATAATAAGTCAGACTCCTTACACTAAGGCAGGAGATAAGAATTTACTAAGCCATACTCTCTAGACCTCTAACTCTAGCTCGAGTGAGCAATCTAGCTAACTAATTCCTATCATCCCTTCAATATTAAAATTTCAATTAGTTGGTTGGTGAGTAATTGGTTTTTTAGAACATCCATGAAAAAACAAACATATTGACAACAATAATATGAAAGTTTTTATCCTTGATACCTATCAGTTTCTAATGGGTTAAAATTTTTAATTTAATAAATTAATCATATTAAATATATTTATTTATATAATATATTTTAAAATTTATATTTGATTTTCATATTTTGCAAAAGAAAGTTTGATATCGAAGGGAAGTACCTACATTTGTACTTGTTGTGCAAAGAAAGACCTAAATCCATTGAGTATGCATTTTTAGAATCTAGGTTTCTAAATGAGAAAATCTGATGTATCAAGCGGATGAGATGCCTTATCATGTCAATGTTGAAAATTTTAAAACCAATATGTGCTACGTCGGATAATAGTCACACGTCTAAAAATAATAGAACCATGTATTCAAGAGGAGAAAGTGAAGAATCTCAAAACTATGATTATTGATGTATTTTTAAAAGTTCTTTAAGAGTAGTTGATATAATTTAACTAAAAATATATATCTAACAAAGCCTTCTAATGTTAAGACTTACTTGTCCTTTATTTATTTTAACTAAAAAAAATAAGATTTCCTTTTCATAATGAATAAATTATATTTATTAAACCTCTTCATTTAAAAGATGCAAGAAATCCACTTTTCAACGCTTATTGCCATTTCATTATAATTATGATAAGATACAAAAGCAAACAAATATGAGGTTTTAAATAGAAACTATCAAATATAGACAAATTTCAAATATTAGATTTTAAACAATTATAAATCAAACACAAAACATATACATATACAATATAAATAAGAAAAGAAGAAGAAGATATTTTTGTAACTCCCTACATTTCTTATATATGAAGTAGGGGTGAGCAAGCAACCCAGTTGTATAATATATCAACCCATACCTTGCTCAACCACATAGGTGCTAGGTGGGTATTAAGAATCAGATGATAGGTTCCAAATATAAATTTTTTGAAACATGCTCCTATTGAGTGGGCTACAAGTACGATATTTTCATATCTTAGACCTACCTTGCAACTTATACTCTAAGATATATAAGGTAAAAGTTCCAAGTGCCCCATAACCATCTTCTAAAATTCATCAAATTAAGTAATATGTATTAACAAATGAAAAAAAAAAAAAACTCTTATTTATTCTTTGGTTAAGAAAACTAAAAGATTGAAAATAATATTATATTGATACTAAAAAGAATTGGCCCAAACATAACATAAAACCTAAATTTAAAGCTAATACTCAAAACCAAAAAGTAGTAACTTAAACTTTAAGAGGCAATATTTGTTATCAATTCCAAAAAACTTATATCTTTTTTTTTTTATTTTATGCATACATTCATGTGCATTAGCTATTTAATTGTTCTGCTAATAAATAATGTCATCTAACATTTAGGCTCTATATAATATTTGAAAATCAATCTTTAGGCAGAGAAGAGAAAAAGTATAACCCAAATTTACCATGGAAAATTGTGTAAAGTTGAAAATTATGAGATTTTAAAAAAGATTTATAGGTTTCATAAGATACTATATAAATTCTATAAGATACAAGTTGTACGGTATTCTAAAGTTCCATAGGATAGGTTCTGATTTTAAAATTTATGAATATGTACTTGTATAATCGGAAATGAAAAGGATCTCATACCATACTTATCTAATACTTACTTACCTTTAAAAGTTTAAAGATGAATCATGTAATTTGGCTTATATAGATAATATGGTTGTGTTTATTATTATTATTATTATTTCATGTGCTTTTTGTTGGATTCAAAAGGAAATCAAGTCGAAAATTTGATTTAATTTGGGGTAAAATGAGAATATAAGTTTGTAATTCCCTACATTTATTATATCTTGAGATGGCCTAAATTTTAAGCAATATTATTAAAGGTTTAAAGTTGAATAAGAGATTTCGGTTTATGATATAATCAGATAGATTACAACGTTGTAGTTTTCATCATCATTTTAATTAATTTTTCACATATGTTTTCTATAGAAAATTTTGTTTTAGTTTTGTTTTTAATGTTTTGGCTTGATTCGTGGGAATATGCTTAAATAATCATAGTTTTACAAAATAAATGCATTATTTCGAAAAGAAAAATCTTAATGTTAATAATATCTTGAAATCATATGTTGAAGACGTGGTTTTAACAATAAAATAGAAAGGAAAATGGAGATACCTAGTTTATCTCTTTATTTCAAATACATAAAAATTGTGAATTAAATTTTTCCATTAAAAAAGAAAAAAGAGGGAGGAAGGCAACAATAATTCTTGGAAAGTATATTTCTTAAATTTATTGCTTTAATTTTCCTTCCACTGTTGATGCTGCCAAGATATATTCACTCGGAGTGTTGAGGATGCATGTAAACGTAGACATGTGCAAAGACCGTTTTCAAAATCTTCGACCAGGAGGAAGAATTTATAATGCACCCCAGAAAGTTGAAAATTCTAAGAAGCTATATGGAAAGGCACCTTTGGCAGTGCTATTCTTTTTGTTTAATATTAAAAGAGAAAGAGAGAGAGAGAGAGAGAAAGAAATTAAAAAAAAAAAAAAAAAAAAACCACAAAATGGTGTTCACATCTCTGAGATACGATCTTATAAAATTTTTCAGCTCTTGTACTTGTTTGTAATCAATGACATTCAACACAAGATTTTATTGATTTTGTCTGGTGTCTCCAACTCGTGATTTTTAAGAAAATTAATGTTTTTAATTATTTTAAAGAGCCGCATATCAGGTTTTTCATAAAATGTGATATTTTTGTCCTTTTTCCTTGGCTATTATTATTATTATTATTTTTTTTTTTGTAAAGGATCTTTTTGATTGGAAGAATTTTTAATTAAAACTAAAATTGAAAGTCCATAATTTAGAGTGCATTACAGAAAGTGATATGTAGTCGCAGGTACACGCTGATAAATCCAACAATAATTTGGCCATAATGTTAATATAAATGGCGGGACACGTGTACGTAGAACAATCGGCATCAGCAATCACTGTGTTCCAATGCTACAATACATGTACGGAAGGGAACCCCCCTGCGAAGGAACTTCGTTTTGGTGCGCCAACATTGACAGGGAATGATTGATGCTCCACGACTTTCAAAGCATTAGTAGATGTTTTCAAGAGTGTAGTGGTTGTTAGTTAATTCTAATCATCCACAAAAGACAAGGACCCACCGAAAGGGAAAGAGAACATGGACATGGACTAGTCTACTACCCCTGCTTCCACCAACTTTCCTTTTCATTTTCTTTCACCGATAATTATCCGTTACGTATATGTATATATAGAAGTTAAATATTAATAAAGCATAAATATCTGATAGTTATAATGGGTATTTTTCGAAAAAAAATATTATTTTATATTTTACGTATTTTTTATATTTTTTAATTTTATTAATATTTACTTACTGTTTAAACAATTTTATTAAGAATTTTTTTTAGACGAACGTGTGTGTTTATCTAAAAAAAAAATTTTATAAATTTGAGGGGATCATGTGCATCACTGACAAAACTCAAATACTTGACACATCCATTTTGCTCGGAACATTTGTTATCTGCTTTAGTTATTCTGGTAGAGCGTTGGCTTTCAGCACTTGCTGCAACTTGGTACAAGGTTACTGTCTTTTATCATCTTATTTTTTGTGCCCTTGTTCATCTTTTTCTCTTTTTTTTTTTTCTTTTTTCCTTCCCTGTTTTGGGATTGTTAAGACATTAAGGAATTCGGAGCTTCATCTGAGCCAGAGTGATAAAAATTTAGTGGATTATATACTTCTTGTTGCGTAAAGCTTATAGGAAAACTTTATGGTTGATGGTACTCCTTACTCCTTTGATCAACACTGACACTTCTTTCTTTCCCCTTAAGCACATCAGTATATGAAGAACAGTACATGAGGGGGGGGGGGGGGGGGGGGGGGGGGGGGGGGCCAAAAAGAAAGAAAGTCTCAGCTAAAAATTGGAGAACAGGATGAAGCTTTGTAGACTTCGCCAAAGCCGATTGATTATTTATCTAATAATTTCTGTCAGGCTACCGCTATAACAGCCTTATTTGGTGTAGATTTTATATTTATTAAGGTTTTGCTAAAGCCCATCAAGTCAAGTAGATGAAGACTGTACGGATTTGAACCCCGATCTCCTGCTTATAGATTTTGACTAAAGCCCTTTCTTAAAAGATTTAAGTTTATAGAGTTGGGGTAGTTTTTTTTTTTTTTTGGCATTTTGTTAGTTAACTCCCCAGTTTTAAACTGGTACCAAAACGATGCCTTTAAGAAAACAAAAAGGGTAAAGCTAAAAGGATCGCCATCATTGTTTTTGCAAGTTTTCTATGAGGTAGTGAAAATTAAGGGGAAAAAAAAGGTCACTAGCATATTCTTGCTTCTACCACAGGTATATCCTGTTGATTCTTGCTTATAGTTTTCAAAGCAATTATGATTTCAATCTCATCAATTGGTAAGTTTTCTTCTCAAAATCACAGGAAACCAATAATAGACAAAGAGCTCTTTGATTCATGGATCAGATATTTGAAATGCTTGAGGATTCTGGCCGGAGTAGGCAACCTCGTAATCCCACGGTATATGCGCCTTCTGAATATACAACCATGCATTGCTCGATGCTGACGGTTTTTAGTCATGAGATTTAGTTAAAATGATCGCATGTAATGAGTGGTCAGATTCTTTTCAATATATTTATGAATATGGTGGAGAGATTGCAAGCTCTTTGCTTGAGAGCAACAACTTATGAAGAAACTTCCTTTTGATACATTCATATGGATTTTCTACTGGATGCAGGATGCAATGTCAGAATATGAGAGAGAGGCAATGGACTACGCAATGGCCCTTTCTCTTCAAGAAGAAGAACAGCGAAATGCAAATGGTAAGTTGTCCTGATATAATAGACATTATTGCGGGTATCTTTTATGATTGTTTACTCATCTCATCAATTAATGATTCAAACTTGAGGAATTTAGGCCAGATTTCTTCGAGGAAATTTTTGAACCAAACAACCAGAACTCATTGGTACTTCCTCTGCTTGGTTTTTGTTCTCAGACTACTTTCTTTGATGGAGTTTTTGAACTTACTTGATCTATTCAATTTATTGTACGTATTAGGAACTAAGGTGTTTGGGGTGAATATGATCAGTAATATAGAGTGATGGAACTAAGCACTGCTTTGCAATTTTATGTTCATTACAGTGTGAATGAATGCGCCAACTTTGAGAAAAGCAGTGTCACATGGGATTTCAAATCAGAATCATTTATTTCTATCACCAATTCTATGCAGAACAAAATGTAAAGGGTCAACTAGCTCTGTTTGAGGATTGTGAATATGCTGAAGCTCAAACAGAGGAAGATGAAGAGTTTCCAATCACTCTGCATGAAAGCTTGGAAACAGAATCTCTTACTGGATCTGAAGATGGATTCACAACCTGGTCATATCCACATCATATTTTGTCTGGTCAGAGGTACATTGCCATTACTTATCGTTCCTCCTGTTGAAAGGTTGGATAGCTGTTGATGTTTTAAAATCCATGTTATAGGTTTCGATTGAGTGAAAATGAAGATGTTATTGTAGCTCGATTACAAGAAGGTTGTAGGAGTGGCAGAATCCAGTTGATAGAAGATAATGAAAAGAGGCATGCTTTGCATTAGTTATTATTCCTCCAAAAGAATGTTCGAACATTTTTGATAATTCAGTTTAAATTTTATAGGTTTAAATTGAGTGAAATGGAAAAGGCTACTATAGCGCAGCTAGAAGAGGATGAAAAACGACGGAGGATGCAGTTGATGAGAGATGAGGAGCTTGCCCTGTCTCTCTGGGTAGACTCTTCTGCAGAAACTGGAAAAGGAGATATCTTTCGGCCAGATCAATCTTCAGTTTCTTCTGGCCAAGGGTAAGTTCAGCCATGTGTATTGCTCTCCCACTGGGTCTATCGTGGATGAACATTTGAATATTATTGTGTAGGTTTTCATTACCTGAATATGAAAATGCGAGTATTTCTCAATTAGAGAATGTGGAGAGGCGTCACTCATCTCAGTTCACGGAAGATGGACAACTTGCCATGGCTCTTCAGGAAAGTTTAATACTAGAATCCTCGATTGAACTCAAAAAGTAAGCTCTATTCCTACCCAATGCATCTTTTATTTCATCTAGCCAGAATTAGTTCTGGCAAGCAACTGAAGTTAACATTGACTGCAGAAAGTAACCTCTGTTCACGTGTGAATTGACTTTCGAGGTTCCAAACAATGGTTATCCATGCTGGAAACATCGCAATAGAGTCAAAAACTTCAGTTGAATTCAAACTAAGGAAATATATGAAGCAGATAAGTATTGGGTGCGGTATATAAGAATTACCATCTCTCTTTATATAAAGGGTGGTAAAAGATCTGTGAGTAAAGACCAGCGACCATAATGGACATAATTAAAAGAATGAGACCAAATCATAACGATATTCAGTACATCTTCAACATCTCATAAAGAGTTTATAAATGAAAACAATTCTTCTCAAACTGGAGCAGGTAGAATCATAGCTTGTGGAGTAATAGCAGTAGGACCTAAGGAGTAGAAGTATTATTAGTAGTAAAAAGTAGAGGACGTGGCAGGTGGAGAGAGGAAACTGGACCGTGGAGATGGAGGGGGAGTCGTCACTCTTGGTAGGGCTATGGGTTATGGTGTATTGAGGTTTAGCAACTCGGAAATATACTAAAGCATTAAGTGTATGTCCATTAGTCATGAATCAGCATCTCAGTTTGTATAGGAAATGTTGAAAGGTTACATGTGAAGACAGCTACAGAACTACTAATATTATAAAAATATCAAATTCATTCTAAGCATCTCTTAGAAATTTCCTAAATAATCTAAAAGGAAACACAAGTTAAGAAGAGATCAGGTCTCTCACAAAATGCAACTCAACTACATGGGTTCCACTCTTTTATTGATGAGAATTCAATAGTCATGTTACCTGTTGAATTTCAGTATGATGTTTTTATAAAGGGGGCACCAGTAGTAGCAAAACTAGTAAACCTAAGCCAACACGATGATGTCAATCTATATCTATAATGGAACCAAATGTACTGTGAGTTAAACGATGTATAATTAACATGTGATAAGATCTTTCAGCTCCAATTAAACGAAAGCTTTCCTTTGTCAATTGTGTAACGACTTAGAACCATAGGGGTGTGAAGGAAGCTTAATAGAATGTAAAATACAAAGTAAACAAAAGAATAGAAAATAAAATTCTAATAAAAGATCACATCTACTCAGACCAATCATGCATTTTCTTTTTTAATCTGTTACTGATTGTTTGTTTAAAGCTAGAACTTCTTATAGATGTGGTCTTTACTCGTGTCAACCAATCATTGACTTACTGCATCGGCTCGAGTGATTGATTGATTTATAACAACACAGGATCTTCAAAGTGAAATACAGACACACTCATATTCATTTTCTTGCAGAATTTGTGCTGGATGTAAATCTATTGGTCATGGACACTTCTTAAAACGTATGGGTGCTGATTGGCACTCAGAATGCTTTCGCTGCGATAAGTGTCATCATGAAATTGGCAATTTGGAGGTTTGATTTTATTTTAATTTTCCTTGTTGTTGAGGCAATCTATTGTTGCAAGTTCATGGCATGTACTGAATATGATATTCCTGTCTGGATGTAGTTTGAACAAAATGGAAACAGGCCATATCACAAAACTTGTCATGAAGAGCATTTTCATCCAAAATGTGAAGTTTGCAAGAACCTTGTAAGTTATATTGAACTTCACTGCAGAAAATACACTCCTTTCATCCTCAATGATGAAACATGCTTCTGTACTCCCAGTGGAATGGTTATGATGTGAAAACTAGTGAAGCTCATGCCTGCTTTGCAAGAATGGCTTTTGCAATGCTGGAATAGTAATATCTGGAATGAGTATGTTTGTACTAATATACTAAGAGCATGCAGCATCCTAATTGTTCTTTTCTGACGTCTTCGAGCTTGTAAAATATTGTTCAAGTATTTCCGTTGTTCAACCTATGCAAGAGTACTCAAGAAAGGTTCTCTCGTAACCTTTTTCTTTTGGTTTATCATTGAGGCCCTTTTTGTCACTTGAACACCCTTCGAAAGTGCCTAAAGTAATATAGTAGGACATGATCTTGAATATGCTCTTTGCTGTTATGGTAAGTTAAGAGATTTCATGCAAATTTTTGTAGTCTAGGACTTGTCATTCTCTCTCCTTAGTAAGCCATATTTGATGTATATTCAAATAGTTTGGTTCCTATATCCTTTTGTCATCATTGATTTGAAAAGATGACAATGGGATCGAGATGTTTGGACTGTCATAGCGATGGTCTAATTTCACAGTGGATTCCTTGCAAACTTTAAAAATTAAAAAAGTGCTGTTTCCTGTGGGGATTAAGATATGCATCACAAACTGATATGAAGTGCAATCATATTAAGTGTATGTAAATTGGATCTCACTTGCTTTTATTTCTCTCTTTGAAGATCCCAACTGATGCACAGTATAGGTATCATCCTTTCTGGGAGAGAAAATACTGCCCATCACATGATGAAGATGGGACTCCACAATGCTATAGCTGTGAAAGATTGGTGGTAAGTTAACCCTTTATCTATGCAGTGTCATAAAAATCCTTGTTGGTTTCCATTAAATGATAGTTATTGGTAGAGCTTCCTATCTAAAGACCTATTGAAACTTGCAGCCAAAAGACATGAAGTACTTGTCTCTTGACGACGGTCGAAAGCTATGCAAGGAGTGTTCAGACACTGCAATTATGGATACATTTGAATGCCAGCCCCTTTACCTTGAAATACAAGAATTTTTTGGAGATTTAGATATGAAAGTGGAGCAACATATACCACTGCATTTGGTCGAGGAACAAGCGCTCAATGAAGCTAAGAGGGAACAAAAGAAAGTAAGGATTGTACTTGTGATTCCATATGATCCTAAAGGCCATGTGGATTTATTTTGTTCACTTTGATGTCAATAAACGGCTTGTCAACTTCATTCTGGGTAGGGAAATCATGACTTGCTCGCAACAAGAGGACTAACCTTGTTTGAAGAAAATGAAGTCACAGCAATTCTTGTTTTGAAAGGTCTTCCCAGGTAGCACATACCTTCTTTCTAATAGAATTGTGGAGGCATGTAACAGCAATCTATTCTTACTTCCATAAAAAGGGGGCCTATCTTATTAGATTTTTCAATTATTCAGGTTGTTGCTTGGGAATATCCTTGCTCATGAAATGATGCATTCATGGCTTCGCCTCAAAGGTTTTCATACTCATTCTCTTTCCTTCCTAATTTCTTTGAACTAGTTCCGGCGCATATAGCATAGGTTTCCTGGTGATAAATTATATTCGAATCGTCGTGGATCATATTGACAGGTTATCATAATTTGGACCTTGTGGTGGAAGAAGGGATATGCCAAGTTATGGCACTCCTGTGGCTGCAGTATGAGATCGACAAGAACACTAACTGTTATAGTGCTGCTTCATCATCGGCATCATCATCTTCATCGCCATCAAAGAATGGCACATGGTCAGAAGTCCAGCAGAAGCTTGCCGACTGTTTCAAAAATCAAATAGAAAAGGATCCCTGTGAAATTTATGGTAAAGGATTTAGGTTAGTAAACGAAGCGGTTGTGAAGTATGGTCTCGAAGGTACGCTTGCCCATATCCAGAAGAAAAAGAGCTTCCCTAGTTGATAAGGTTGCATTGCGGGTTTTCCCTTTGCTGCATGAAAACTTATGCAATTTGAGGCTCCGTGTAATAGTAATGTTGTGATAGTCCATGATTAAATACCTACATAAATAGTAGGAAATTGTGGTATTAGTTTTTAAAGTTGTGATGGTAAATATCTTATTAACATAAGGATACAACTTATGAATTAAGTGATTAATAAGTTCATTTTTGTTTGCCCACTCGGTTTATTCACAATGTTTAGCTTGAGATGCTATAAATGGAATTAGTGCTGCACCTGCAAATAGGTGAACAATTCGGGTTTAGTGCCAGCTCAGAGAAAAATGACTCTTGGCATACATCTCATGTTTTAAGGAAGGGGGAGAGATTAATGAGCTTATTTGGGTTTTTTAGCTTAATTTATTTATTACTTTCAGCTTAAAACATTATAAATATCTGAAGAATTACATAATATGTAATAGCAACTGAAGTAGGGTTTATTATGTATATCGCTTCAAACTATCGTGAAAAGAAAAAAAAAAAAAAAAGATCAAGGCTGATAAAGTACTCTAATATGTGTTTATATTTTTCAAAAGGGCTCAGCGTGAATCGATAAAAATTGATATTTATGCGATGTTATTAACATTTTTAGAATTTCCTATGCGTTGCTATAAACGAACATGCAATGTCTATCCATTTAATACCCTGGAGTGTAGCATTTGATTGGTTTTGTTACCTGCACTCTTCACTTTCCATTGTTGTATTTATTTGAACCCATCGAAAATGGAGGAGACTGAAGAATCTAGCACCGGTATGGGAAGAAAAAGCAAAAAAGTTCGAGTAGAGATAGCAGAGAATGATTATGTAGAGTGGTTATGCTCTTGCAAGCGTGTGCTCAAATCATCGACTTAACAAATTATTTTGATATGTTTTACTGGCCTGACAAAAACTTAATATTTTGCTTCACACCGTCGAATGGTTGACAAAATTATCCTAGATTATGCGGTACATTTTCCAAGGTTTTTCTGAAATTTCTATCATTCTCCCTCTTACGTTAAATCCATGATAGAAGAATCTTCGATTAATTGAATACTATCCAATTTCGAACGTCAACTTAATTCACCATTGTCAAAATTTTGTAATGGCTATCTTGCAACAACTCAGAGCATCTTACAAGACCAATCTATTTAGGGAGAATTCTGTTTTAATACTTTCCGCCAAAAGTGAAGCAATTGAAAAATTAATTCTATCAAAGATGAGCAATACAAGGGTAGAGTTTGACCGATGTATAGTTGATATAGGCAAATATACCTATCAATTTACAATATAATGGATATAAATATGAATATCGATCTCACAGAAACTCTGACTATTAGTACTCATTAGGTCTCTATTACATAACTGACAAATTAAATTTCAAGAAACTTAAAGAAATAAATCTTATACTACTAAAACTAATTTAAAGATTAATTAAAACGCAATTCAAGAATTAACAAGAAAACAATTTAATTGAAAATTAATTCAAGATTCAATATTGTACATAAATCTTTTTTTCTTAGATCTAACATGTGATTTTTTTTTTAAGGGTTATCTGATTTATTCTTAAATTTTTCTTGATAAGGAGAATTCTCTACTAAAATTAATTATTTTTTCAAGCCAATTAATCCTAATTTTAAAATCACTTATTAGAATCTTTTTTCAATAGCATGACCTAAAATTGCATTATTAAACAATAAATTATCTACGTTTTAATTTGAAATTTCAAAAGAATTTTGTAAATTATCTCTAATCTTGCAATAACCCACATTAACTATGCTAAATCTAATCTTATAAAAAATCTCTCGATTCTCTTATAAAATATCAAACTCTAGATTACTATCCACGAAAATGACAACCTAAATCATGAAGTAACCATAATTGAATCAAGAAAAAACTAAAGAATTAAATTAATCAAATACTAATCATGTCACATAAATAGATTTAGATTCCACAAAACCTAAATATCAAAAATATACTCATTATACATCGCAAAATAAGGATCTAAAAACAAAAAGTAGAAGATAGTATACAAAAATATCATGAAATCTAAATAAAATTAAATCTTAAAATCTTCTCTTTTTCTCGCTTTCTTGATTGTTCTTGGTTTCAAAAACTCCCTAAAAGTCATGCAAAAAAGTTCTCTCTTAAAAAAACTCTAATAAGGCTTTATATAGGAAGAGATAAAAAATAAAAATAAAAAATAAAGCCAGCTAACACAATCGTATCTTTTTAGTCATGTACTTAACTGTACTTCAAGTTTATCTTCTTCTTTTTTTAACTATAAATGACATGACTGACAATATAGTCGTGTCTTTTGGTTGTGTCATAAGCTATAATAGTAGGAAATTAGCTCCAATTTTACCGGGAAATGATACAGTCGTATTATTCAACTGTGTCAATCTTCAAACCTTTATAACTTACTCATTTTAATTTCGATTTGAGTAAATTTTATTTCTATCTTCTCGTTTTCTCTCGTAAATCGTTTCAAAACTTACAAAAAAAATTACTCAATTAAGTATTATTATCTATAAATAAACTCAAATATCAAGAAAAATCATTAAAAATCACTAAATAAAATATAACTAATTTGGAACTTATCAAACTTTCTCACACTTAAGAATTTTCTTATCCTCAAGTAAATAAAGTAAAGAAAAATTAGAACAAGAATTCTTAAGTAAAAAATAATCAATACCTAGGAAACCAGTCAAAAATTACACTTAACCCAAAAATACTCAACTTGCAAATCCAATCAATTTTCTCTAAATAACTTCATTAACTCTTATACTTGATCTTTTTTCTTAATATCCAAATAATACAAAATACCAAAGTTCACAAGCTAATTTATATAAATTAAAATTTAACCGAATCATTTAATCAAGGATATTTATATTTAAGATTGGACTTAACATCTCGCCAATCAAGAAAGAGTCTTAAAAATTTTAAGCCTACTTAGCTAAAATGTATACAACCCTATCTTCAATCTCGCTAAGCACTATAATTTAGAGTAAATACATATTATATCCACTCATCATCTGATCCTCCCCTTAGTTCATGTTTCGTCTATAAAGCTTTAAATTCACTAAATTAAACATATTAATTAAGGATGATTATGTTGGTAGCAGAAAAAGATCTCGCTCTTCTAACAAACTAAAACCGATCCATACTAACTTAATCCTTATATTAATAGCAAGAAAAAACCTTACTCTTTTGAAGGACTAAGGCCGACTCATATTAACTTATTCTTTAAGTTTACTTTGACATTGACAGAGGAATTCAACCGCGCTCTTTTGATGGACTAAGGCAAATTCTTATCAATTTTGCTCCTTTTTTATTTTATATCACTTTCTAACTCTAACTATTTCAACTTTTCTAAGGTTTCTCAAAAGACAAATTTCATTTGCTTATTTACTAAAGATTATAAGGATTTAAAGTTATCTAAGAGAAAAGTATACATCAAAATAAGCTTCGAAAATAATTATGACTAACTCCTAACCAGTGATGTTACTTTAATCCTAAGTCCTTAAAATCCTAAGCTAAATAACCTGTAACTTTACTCCACAAAGATTTTATCTATCAACTCTAACATCGTGTAAATCAAACATCAAAAATCAAGTATTCAAATTACATTCAACATAGTGGAAGTTATCAATTTCTAAATAATTGCAAGTCAATAACGCAATAAAATGCAAAAAAAAAATCGAGTTAAATGCAAAAAAAATTGATCTCTTACGTAGCAAAAGTTTCTATATCCCCTTCCCCACACTTAAAACCATACATTGTCCCCAATGTACGAATTAAGTCTTACATGAAAAATATATCAATCGAAACAATCATAGATAAGACGATATAAAAATGGGAAAGGAAAACTTATACTCCCCTAAAAATTTGAGTAACACGATTCATCCATGCAAGAAGTTAAAAGTTTCAAATAATCCAAATCAAACACGTTTTTACACATGAGCTTTAAAGTTCCAAGACCTTAAACTCATAATAAGACTCAATCGACTCCACAATTCTCCTAATCGGAGGGATCATTCATCAAATTATCTTCATTCTCTTTGTATTCTTCATCCTCCTCCTCTTCCTCAGCATCCTCTTTATCATTGCTCCTTCGTCTTAACTTATAATTTAGCTCTAGGTACCTTGTTTCTCGAAGTATTTAAAGTAAAGTGCACTTAAGGAAAGATTGAATCGGCGTAAGAGATGGATCGTAAATCAAAAATGATTTATAAGTGTTTGTTGTTGTGTGATTGGGTGTAAGTGAGAGAGCAGACGAGAGGAAAATAAAATTGTGTAAGCATTTGTGTGAGGAGTGAAAGAGCAGATGAGAGGAAAAGGGGATATGGGTCGCGTGCTTTTATACTGGACACAACACAAGCGTATCTCGCAATCGTTTAACTTTATGTGGTACAGCCCTAAAATACGCTTGGTACTGGCACGATCAAAGATACAACCATATCTCATGACCTTATAACCTTCTGTAGTCCGATCATGAAAGCTGCTTAGAAGTCACACAGTCTAGGATATGATTATATCTTGTGATTACATACTACGCTCCTTTTTTTTTACTTTTAAATTTTATTATTTTTATTTAAATTTATGCATGCCTATCCTAAATGCATGAATTAAAAAATAAAGAAAACTTAAAGAAACAAAAGTACTAAACTATAAAAAAAAAAAAATTGAATCAAAGAAAGCTAATGTAAAAATTAAACTAGAAGGAAAACTTATTATATTGCATTTATCAATTTTGAAATTTCATTTAGCTTCCAGTACGCTACCCCAAAAACCCTACAGGGGATGCTATCCCCTTGACCTATGCATACTAACCATTTAGTAGGACTGCTATATGCATAGCGCAACATAAAAGCAAACTTAACCCTAAAATGAAAAATAAAAGAATTAAAGTGCTAAGAAAAACAATAAAAATTACTAAAATAACCTACAAGTTAGAAAATAACAAAAATAAATAAATAACTTGGGTTACCTCTCAAGAACGCTATGTTTAACGTCAATAGCTCGACAAAATACATGGTTTACTTACCTTCATCCAAGTGGAGATGAATCTCCATCCTTATCTCGTTTTCAAACCCTCCAAACAAGGCTTGACTTATTATTTTTCCACTGGTATAGCAAATTCTTTTATCTGGCTGCATAACTGCTACTGAGTTTCTACTTATCACACTACTCATTAAACTCGTGTTGCTCAAGTGTCTTCTTTTTATTTGCTTTTCTCTTAGATAAAGTGGTTGTTGGTAACTTTAAGCTTCTCACTACAAAAGCATATTCTAAGCAATCTTCTAAGTGTTTCTACTCCAAGACTAGTGATTTTACTTTTGGAGGTTCTAACTTTGTTTCGTTTGGTCAACAAAATGGTTCAATCTCTATGTTCACTACATTGAGTTCATTAGCTCCCAACTAAGCTACAACTTCTGATTGATTAAGGGTTTTCACCATTTCTCCATTTCCCTTTGCTAAGTAATCGTTCATAAGTTCTTTGACAAGTGTTTCCTATACGCATTCAGTAACAATAGCATTAGAAGTATCACCATCATAGCTTGTGTCCTCTAAGTCAAGGCACTTATGTATTGAATCTAAATTCTCAAAAATAATTTCCTCATCTCTAACCCTTAAGATGAACTTACGCTTACTGATATCAAACATAGCCCTAGCAGTAGCTAGGAAGGGTCTACCTAGAATCAATAGTACCTTGAAATCTTCATCTATGTCGAAGATAACAAAATCTACAGAGAAAATGAATTTATCAACTTGCACTAGAACATCCTCTATGATGCCTCTATGGTATGTGGTGGACCTATCAACTAATTAAATGCACATACATATCGGTTTAAGTTCTACTAACCCTAGCTTGTTAAACAATTTGAATGGATCAAGTTTATACTAGCTCTTAGATCCGCTAAGGCATTATCTACAAATAAGTTTCCAAGCATATAAGGGAGAGTAAAACTTCTTAGATCTTGTAATTTCTTTGACAACTTCTTCTAAAGTAGTGCAGAGTATTCTTCGTTCAATATAACAGTTGAAAGATCCGCTAACTTCCTCTTATTCAATAAAAGATCTTTGAAGAACTTTACATATTTCAACATATGCAATAAAACATCAACAAGAGGTAGGTTTACTTGTAGTTGTTTACAAAGATCGAGGAATTCTTTGAATTGCTTGGTTGAATTAAGGCAATCTTACTTAAGGCAATCTTACTTAAGGCATTGCAAATATAGAAGGGTTGGCTTATACTCCTTGATTTTTGGTAGCTCAACACTCTCTTTTGATCTCAATAATTCTGAACTTTCCTTACCTTTAGCCACCACTTCTTTCTCAATTGTTTCCTTATCCTTCTTCTTCTCAACTTGCAACTCTTTACCACTCTGCATTGATATGTTCCCTAAGGTTCATTTTAGTGTTCCTAGGCAGTGATCCTTGTTGTCTCTCATTCAACATCCTAGAAATCTTACCAATTTGATTTTCTAAGTTGTGAATAGAAGCTTCTTGGTTCCTTAAAGAGGCTTCTATTTATTGCATTCAAACCCCATTAGATTGAATATATTTTTTCATGAGGCTTTCTAACTTCTTCTTTAAAGCAAGTAGGGGTATTGTCAATATGAAATCTCGATGGAGGTAAATTTGATCTTTGTTGTAGCTAATTCCTTGCTTGCCACTATTGACCTTGACTTTGATCCTAACCTCCCCATGAAAGATTAGGCTGATCTCTTCACCTCAGGTTGTAGGTGTTACTGTAAGGATTATACCAGGGTCTTGCAGGTTTCTCTAGAAAATCAACTTGTTATGTCTGTTCGCAACCTACAATCCCCTCTTGGATGAAGTTGTTGTGGTTGAATTGTAGTTAGTACAAATTAGTCAAACAGGATTCAATTTCCTTACTCAACATCTTCACTTGAGTGGCTAGTGACTGTACAATATTAAGCTCAAATACGCCTGCAACTTTTTGCTTCCCCCTTGAGTTCTCCCATTGGTAATTATTCATAGCCATACCTTCAATCAAAGCTTGGACTTCTTCGAGCATCTTGGTGTTAAGTTTACCTCCAACTGCTGTGTTTATCATTTGCCTTATAAAAGGATTGAGACCATTATAAAATATTTACATTTCCATCCAAAAACGAACGCCGTGATGTAGACACCGCCTTAATAAGTCCTTAAAGCGCTCCCATGTGTCGTATAAGGTCTTACTCTCTATTTGGGCAAAAGATGGAAATGTCGGCTTTGAGCTTTGCAATTTTCACGAGCGAGAAGTACTTCTCTAAGTATTTTTCCGCCAATTCATTATAGGTTATCATTAAATTCCTTTCCTTGCCAAGGATTTCAACTACTACTTAACTCAACCATACAAAAAAAAAAAAAATGAAAAGAGGCACAGCTAGATAGCATCATCGATTACCTTATTAATCTTGAAAGTATCTCATATTTCCAAAAAACTAGAAATATGTGCATTGGGATCTTCATCTTAGAGACCGTTAAATTATACAAAATGTCGTACCATCTAAATAATGTTTGGTTTGATCTCGAAGTTATTGACTGCAACAGTAGTTCGATTAATGCAGGATTGGGTAACGGCTAATGATGGTCGAGAGTAGTCTGACATGGTCCAATTATGTTCCCCATTGTTGGCCATGATGTCATCGGGTAAGCTCTCATGATTAGATTCTTGTTTAACAACTTAATCCTTGAATTTAGTCTCTAATAACTCTACTTTATCTTTCAATCTAATCAGAGATCCTTAGTTTATCGCCTCCACTGTTTCTTTGACAGATAATTGCTTCAAATTGTGTAAAGCTGTCCTATCAATCTCACAATCAATTTTAATCAAATCCTTTGGCCAACTCCTTGTCCTACACTATACCAAAGAAAATAGAAAATTTAGTCAAGATCGCACCAAGAAAATAAAAAAAAAAAAAATTCAACTGTATCTTTTAGGTCGTGTTCTTTACGTTTGTCCTTTTTTTTTAACTAAAAATGATATGATCGACAACATAAACATGTCTTTTGGTTGTATCCTAAACTGTAACAATAGAAAATCAGCTCCAATTTTGCTAAGAAATGACATAGTCACGTATTCAACTGTATCAATCTTTAAACCTTCATAACTTGCTCGTTTTAATTTCGATTTAAGTGAAATTTGTTTCTATCTTCCCATTTTCTCTCATAAATCGTTTTAAAACCTAAAAAATAAAATTTTACTTAATTAAGTATTATTATATAAAAATAAACTCAAATTTCAAGGAAAATTATCAAAAATCACTAAATAAAATATAATCAATTTGAAACTCATCAATAGTATTTTAGTAATCATGCAAGCTATGAACTAAGTTTTATTGAGTCTAATTCAACAACTACCTCCTTCCATTATCATTTAATCGCAAGTTTGATCCTTTCCAAAATCCTAACTTTGTCATAATCTTAAGTTCTACACACCATCCACCAAATTGTCCCAAATTATTCTTTTCTACAAAACTCACTCTAGACTTATTTGAAAGTGTTATATTTGCTTCTCTTTTAGGGTCTCTATAACCGATGCTTAGGGATGACTAAGTTTAGGTGGGTCCTTTTCTTCCAACACAACTAGTGCCCAACCCATCCATATGCAACTGTCACTACCAATACCTAATTTCATTAGATGGAGACATAATATAGCTATCCATTCCAAGTTGTGGTCTAAGTTTTAAGGCACATGTTTTGAGGTAAGAAACATATATTAGGTGGGTTGATAACTAATTCTCAACTTGGGTTTCAAGGCTTAAAACTAGCAAAAAGCTTAGCATGACAACCCAAAGCCTAACATAAAGGAATAACAGCTCGACTAAATATAAGATTGTTTGATACCCAAGCACTATGCATTATTAGACCTCCCATACCTAAAGGGACCTATGATACCACAGCACATTAAATGTGAAGAGGCAGTCATGGAGCAGGACACAATCATGCCCATCATTGGGTTGCCACATCAGGCTTATACCCTATCTAATGATGACTTACTAAGCCTTAAGCCTAGCCGGCCAATCTAAACTCTGCAAGCATCAAGTATAAATACCCTCATCCAGATACCATCAAAGGAAGGTGATTACATACTGATCTTATCTTACTTACTAGCTTCTTCATATTCTCTCTTAATCAGTAATTGACTCTAGCATCAGAATAATGTCATTGGAGCCTAACGACTTTACTATTTGCAAGCCCAATATCAAACCAGATAAAGAAGTTGCCAAATGGGGTGCACTATGTAAGTAGAACATCAAAACCACTCACAAAATCCTAAATACATTATTCCTACATCCATCGACCCAACGAAACACCACTATTCAAATCGATTCCTAAGGGCTGGAAACACCTACAACTCTAAATATAAGCAAGTAGATTATCCTACTCTATCACCAACTACTTTGACTAGTACCCAACAGCTACCTACTCTAGCGAAGCCATCCAACAACCCAAATCCCCCACCAAGGCCCTAAGATAATGATGACCACATCGAGCAGTTGCTTTAGGGCATGATTGCACACCACGGCAACCTTAAGCAGGAAAGATCGCGAGCTCCTGTTACACTAGCAAAGCACATGACCAACTGTGCCTCTATCTACTCACCCAAAGACAATGCCTAACCACAAAATGATGTTACACAAGGTGATGAACCCCTTGGGGCCTCGGGAAATAAAGTCAAGCCCCCTAAAGATGATAGGGTCAAGCACTCTAAGGCCCACTCAAAAAATATCATGTTGAGTGTCAATTCTAACAACCTTAACTAAGTCATTAAGCAACTCGGTAATCATTAAGATTCACGGAAGCATAATTTGCGGGAATTATCATCCCTAAGTCAATCATCGTTCATCAAGGACATCTAAGAGGAGACATTACTCCATACATTCGCATCCTAACCCTAGATTCCTATGATGGAACCATCGACCTAATTCTGAAGCTTGCTTACTTCCTCTCACATATGAACCTCTAAGGCTACCACAAGGTGATTATGTGTAAAAAAGTCTTAGATACCTTTAAAAAAGTAGCCTTAACATGGTACAATAATCTCAAGGCTACCTCGATCTCCACTTTCAACCAATTGGTCAATTAGTTCTACTAACAAATCCTTGCTAGCCAAAGATAGCATGCACGTTAACAGTGTGTGGTAGTTTATTATTGTACAAGCTACAAACTAAGTTTTGTTGTCTAATTGAATAATTAACCCTTTCCATTTTCATTTAATTTCAAATTTGATGCCTTCTAAAATCCCAACTATCTTTGTCACTTTAGCACTAATCACAATCTTAATTTCTATAGGCACACGCCATCCACCAAATTGTCCTTGATTATTCCTTGCTATATTACGCATTCTAAAAGAACTTAAAGATGTACTTGATAGTGTCATAACTGTTTATCTTCCAAGGTCCTCTATAGCTTAAAAATGCTTAAGATTGATTAGGATTGGTTAGGTATTTTCTAATAGCATATGTGTTCAACCAGCCTATCTACTGTTGTCAATACTATTAGTTAATTTCGTTTGATTGACTGGAATATGAGAAAAGTTTTAATAGTATTAATATGCTACATGAATTAATTAATGATATATAAGTATTAATAAAATTTTAACACGTAAAAATATAAATTCTAGTTTTTTAAAAACTAGATATTATTATTGGTACTTACATGACATTCATCAATTAGCATAATGTATTAGTATTATTAAATCTTTTTTTCCTTAAAGCATAGATATATGTAGTCATCTGTCCAAGTTATGTTATAGGTTTTAAGGTATAAGCTTTGGGATTGGAAACCTCAACAAGAATATTGGCCTTTGTTTCAATTGGTTGGGTTAAATTTTTGTCCGTCACAATAGCCATCTCAATTTCTAGAACTAAAGTGGAAAATCTTAATTAATTAATACATGATTTCACTCTCTCCTTAAGAATTCCATCTGTGTTTATGAATTACTCCACTGTGGCCCGATCGGATTACACAAGACTATGAGAGCTAGCTGCTAGAAGAACTTGCGACACTAACATTACATCTCGATCTACAAGGATAATTCCATTAATCGAGTATAAAATTTGTGTAAAATTGAAAAGTTTTACGAAGTTTAGGTAGCGATTTTAAATATCATTCCTATAGAATTTTTTTTTTTTTTTTCTCAATAAGAGAACTAAATTTCATTCATTGAAATACATGTATAAATAGTACTAATAACATAAATAAAAAGAAATGAGGGTCCAATGATCCAATACAAAAACGTGTAGATTTCCTAAATAAAGATGAATGACATTGACGTATAATAAGTTCTTGCGCACTGGGAAAGATCCCATATTGAGATAATAAAGAAAACATAACCATGCTTAAGTATAAAGGTTTGCATCAACAACCATAGGTTGATTGATCGGGTTCGTATTAATGAACTGGGGCTTGATCCTAGAAAGTTTCACAAGCAAACCATGGGTTAAGCAAAGCAAATGGGTTTGCACAAATGAATCATGCCTTACTAAGCTGAGAGTAGAGCATCTTCATTTTAATAGCAAGGCAGCTCGTGAAAATGAGTGGTGTGGCTGAATGGATGGTCAAGTAGTGACATTTAATTTTAGCTCCATGGCCTTGGCATTGAGTGAGGTTGTAAGGAACATCTTTAATCATGTGGACAATTGTGCATTATTTTTCATCGTTATTCCCTGCTTAGCATAGGAGATGCAAACGAAGCGATTTTCCCCTACTGCATATGTTTAGGGTGTCTTATGAATTGGATAGAAGATCCGAACAACAAAAGTGACATCGAGACACCCTTAACAGCTTCATCCAAATCTTCAGAACAAAAGATTCAAAGAGCCCTAATCAAGGATTTCATTTGAATCTCACCTTATAAGTTATGAAAAAAGTCCCATAATGATTCTGCTTATGTGACAATCCAATTCTAAATACAATTTTTGCAAACCCTAGCTTAAGCATTCTTAGTCGTTATTGTCCTTTGTGTTTTTCCTCTTTTGGCGTTTTAAAGCTTCAACAACCTTAATGCGTGAACGACTTTTCCACTAGATCATGAAGCTTTCAAGTGAATTTGTCGTTTATTAGAAAAAAGAATTAACAAAAGAGTAATTAACTTCTTTGGGATCTGCAGTGTAACGGGACTGTAATAAATTAGTTGCTCTTGAACTCTTTTCATCCCAGAGGCAAGTAGTGATGGTAGTGTTGAGTGTTGTATAACGAGGATACAGGCTACTCGATAGCTGAGCACACTGTAGAAGGTCATTATAAATTCTAGATATTCTCTATTACCTATATGCGTTAGGTGAACATCCATACACGTCCAAATATCAAATTATATATTCCTGCAAAATACAAAAGTCTTCAGAAACTGACCAAAGATGTGTAGTTTTACATCCTTCTTCACTAATACTAGATGAACCATCGACTGATAACTAACACCAGCAACAAATTTTTCAGCCGATAAACAGACTTGTATTTTCTGTTAATATTATTAAAAAAAAAAATTGTTACCAAAAAAAAAACTACAAAAAAAAAAGAATTAATAGATATCATTTTTTTATCACGATTATCATAAAGAATATACAAAAAATACACTTAATAAAAAAATTGCAAAAAAGTTGATAAACACCAATTTTTTATCATATTTACCCAAGAAAAAAAAAAACACTCATATTTACTATAATAACATTACCACAAAATTAAAAAAGACAAAACCCGACTGAAAAGCCCGTTGCCTAAAGTCGACTCACTGTAAGAATCTCCCTAAACTATCTTTCTTTTCTTCTTTTCTTTTTCTTTTCTTTTTTTTTTTAATTATTGAAATACGTACGAAATTCAACGTATGGTTGGCCGAACAACAAACAGCTTTTAAGAATAACATTGCACGTTTTATTTTACCACGGAAACCAGGCATATCAACAAAGCGAAAAAGGAATCACTTTAGAACAGCAGCAAGTATCGAAGCACCAGTCGTCCTTCCTCTGTCCATAGTTTTTTTCACAAAGCAAAGGGGGGAAAAAGAAAGGAAGGAAAACACTATCTATTTTAAATTTAATAATCGCGTCTGTAACTATGCTTTAATAGGTAACGCTATAACAGGCCTTGAACAACAAAGCAAATAATAAATTAGTGGGAACAGCTACCTTCAATACAGCATGAGCTGATTCTTTTCTTCTAAACAATGAAGGATACAAACACATGCCTCATCCAATCAAGCATTCGCATTGCTTTTCAGTGGGTGCTCCTTCGGCCCAATTCCGGTCGACCACTGTACTGTACACCCCACTCAAGGTATATACCACCAAAGTGCAAATTTTTAAGTCGCCAAGTGCAAATATTTAAGCCACCGTCTGAAACAACTATAATCAACCAGCTGTTCCTATTAAGATCTCTCCTTCATCTTGGCTCTAGCAAAAAATACGCCAGCCAAAAGACCTGCATCGTAGATTTTAATTATAGAGGTCTCAACTGTGGCTTGAATTGCATAGTGAGCAATATAGAATTATGTAAGGAGAACACTTACCAAAAAAGATGCTTGCAGAATTTTCTAAACTAGTTGGAACATGAAATAGGAGGATGCCAGCAATCGAGAGCGGGATCTTATTCAGTGAACCGACAAGGCTGAAGATTACACATCATTGGTGAGTGACTAATATCAATTCTATTTTATTACTAGAAACATATGTCAAGTTTTGTAACAGCAACTTAATGAAACAGGAGCTTATATATAATGATACAAAAGTTTTCAAATTATTTATGTCTCAAAACAAATAATACTATCATGTTAATTCAGAAAGCCAGTTTTCTATTTTTTATTTCTTCAATTTTTTTACATTCTAATTGTGTTCAAAACATCGTTCCAATAACAGTTTTCAATCCTTACCACATTTTTCTGTCATTTTCCTTTTTATTTCACAGAAAGACAACAAAGCAACACTCAAGACTCTTATACCATCGTGGAGTCATCTAATTGATTTAACAATCCAATTTACCAAAGCTTGGATCACTCCCAACAAGCTCAATTTTTAGCAGGGATATACAACTAAAACCATAGATGTAAAATAACCTTTTTACAGACTTATGACATACCTGTATGTTGTGGCCCCTGTCTGATGAAGAAACCACATAGAAGTGAAGCTTATGGCTAGTCCCAAAAATCCACTAAATGTTATCACCAACCAAAAGGTTGGCAACCTTAATAGTGGACTGGCAAGAAATAGAAAATTTAAACCATCAGGAAGTGATGAAAAGAAAGATCTAATAAATAAAAGCCGTGGCAAGAAATAGAAAATTTAAACCATCAGGAAGCAATGAAAAGAAAGATCTAATAAATAAAAGCCTCCTCTTTAAGTATTCAGTGCATATGCAGACAGCATAGCAACTAGCTACAGCAGCTGCATTAACTGCAGAATTTAGCAGCAAAGCTAGCCTAATGATTTTTGGTATATACTAGAATGAAAATTGCTATGCCATTGAGTTGAATCTCTGATGTAAATTAAATACCACACAAGTTGCAGCATTGAAGCATAGGAAGCTGGATCTCATAAACCAGACCTCAAGAATACATCCTTCCCTAAGAAAAAGAAGCAATCGTTGTTCTAGGTACAGTTATGCATGAAGAACAAATGCAACCCACAGAATGTGCTCAAAGTAGATCCATCGTTGGTTAATTTCTGTTTGCTAATTTCCATAACATTTTCACATTAGTATTGTTTTTTGGGTAAACATTATATTTTCAGTATAAAAACAAATATTAAAGTGATTATGATTTACTTTCACCAGGAATTCACAGGAATACCCTACAAATTTTTATGGCATGCAGTGAGGAATATATATATATATATATATATATATATATAGAGAGAGAGAGAGAGAGAGAGCAAAGATAAAGAATCAACTTAAAATTATAAATGAAGGAGAACTCACGTGTTAATTAGATAGTCCACCTCATTGAAAATAAAAATAAGAATCACTCCAAGAGGCAAGGATAGGGTATTGTTGAGCAAGACCATGGAGAACTCATTCAAATTCCCAGATTTTGTGACTTGCTTTGCTGTATCCATAACCCTACGAAGAGTAAGCTGCACTCAGAAAAACTATTATTTAAGCACTGCAAATATTAGTCGGAAATGGAGACAAGAAGGTTAGGCAAGCAAAATAAAAGCAAGTAATTACCAAGGATGAATTTAGAAAACCAACCCAGCAAATAGTCAAAGAAACTAAGGATTTTCTCCACATTAATTAATGGTAACAACACGAGCTTGCTGAAGAATAAAGAGTTTAGCATGCCAGTAGTCTAGATTTTCTTCAGAAATGTAAAATAGCACCATGAGACACTATATCTTTCCCCCTGATTCCAAATATCATAGGAAGAAAATAAAGCAAGCAAAAGAGGAGCTCCTCCATGAGTGGATAAAGAAAATGGTCTAGAAAAGATGAAGGAACACCCTTACTTTCCAAAACAAAAATCCAGTTGAAACAAGAACTAAATGGCTTTTTTCCCTTAATAATTGACTAGGTAAAAGAAATTTTTTATAGTGCTTAGTGGCTGAACAAACTGTTTGCTCACACGATCATAATGAAATTTGGGAATTTGAACAATTGCAAGTTCCATCTATGTTTGCATAGTAAGAAGCCCACCGTTTACCGGTGATCGATTATTCAAACATCTTTACATCTTTTCAACCCGCTTTCCAGAACTTGTGCTACTTAGAAAAAACTTTCCAACCATGGACATAAATATCTAAACAATGTATCAACATTAAAAAATTGCATCTAGCTGACCCTCTGGCCTTAATTAACAGTTTCCTAACCATGCTTCGTTCAATCTTTAATGGACAGCAACTTAAAACCATTGAACACGAATTGAAGCTGAACTGAGATTCTAAGTGCATTTGCAAACATAAAAATCGCATCTACTAGCATGGATATCAAATGCAAGTTTAAATTGATAACCCAAGATACCGAAAAAGATCAGAAGCAAGCAAATAGTTTACTGCCATGAGCTTTTAGCATTAGGACACAAAATTTTACACAATAAATGAACTACAAAATACAAAGAAAATCATATTATTAACAAAAAGACCCACACTAAAATTTGAACAAAACATCAAAATAGATAGATTCAAACAAAGGGTCAAAACTTTCGGACAAAATTATTAGTAAGGGTTAGTCTACTCACCGAATATGATGCTGTCAAGAAACAATTAAAAATCTGCCACATATAGCCAACTGCATGAAATGATAGATCAGTAATCCCTCCAGAAATTGCCGAGATTATCTGCCCAACAAGGTTCATCGTTTATTAACAATTTTTTGTTGAAAAGGCTTCAAGTAGAAGATCATTGTACAAAAAGCATTATGTTGTACAGGATATATGTTGGGAAAAATGTGTCTAGACAAAATGTTATGTACAGAAGATAAAGTTCATTATACGTGACAGCCAATAGCAACAATTCACATAGTTTATCATATTAGATAGCCTCCTCTTCAATATAATTCGACAGACACATTGTCGATACTCCAATCAAAAAGAAAAGGAAACTAAGGTAATTGGACACAACATAAGACAACAATCATTTAGGATTTACCTTTTTCTAATTCAAGTTTAACACACATGAGAAATAATATTGATCATAGAAAACAGACACTCTCTACCTTCTCTCTGCACATAGCAGGAGGTCATTTGGAGGGCACATTTATATATCTTCTATCTCAGAGAACTTAACAGTGAAAGAACAAAACGAAAAGACAAACAAAATATAAAACTATGTGGTATCTTCAGGGCTCATTAAAATCATGGCAATACAACAACTTGGATTAGAACAATTTACCATCAAAAAAAGAGCAGCCCAAACTCTATTATCATGGTACTTTTTGAATAGGTACATTTCACCAACTGCAGTAATTACATTTGTGACATTCTTCAGGACTGTGACCATGGCAACATTGATGTACTTCAAGCTGCAGAAAGAGAAAAAATTTTATCAGCTTTAGAAGAAGCAAAGAACTTAACATCCTAAATGATTAAGCCCAAAATCTATTGCCATATAAACAGAGGAAAGAAAGCCATCAGGTCTACAAGTCCAGCACATCCATGCAGTACAGGAAGTCTGAAACGAACAATTAATACAGTTATAGGAACTACCAACAAACTATAAAACTTATATAGAAGATATCACGCATAAACTGCTACAAGAGATGCACTTCAATCATGATTGAGAGCTTAATGGCCCAGAAATTCAGTGATGCATTTGTTATTTGTTAGATTGGTGCCACAACTAACAATCTCCATATTCAACACTACCATCATTGTGGGCTAGTATATTGATTACAGTCTATCACATAAGAATAATTAGATGAATTAAAATGATAGTGAATGCATTTAGGCCCATGATTTCCTGTTTTGATTTTGTGTTTATGGTGGATCTCCACAACAAATAAGTCTATGACATAAATGACAGGATGGGTCAGGAATGTCAGCTCCATCCTATAATGGACAATCATTAACTGTTTCCTCAGATAAAATGATTATGGAGGGAAAGCTGAAGAGGGGATAAAAAATGAGGGTAACTGTTTCATTTTTCCTAGCCTGGAACTAGAAGGGAAGGGAAGGCAAAAATGCAAGTATTCTTTGGGATCTTTCCCCTCAGGCCCATAAGACATAATGACACCAATTTAAATTAACTGTGAGGAAAAAAAATGGAGAAAACTCCAAGATTGCACCATTCAAGATGGAGAGTGATAATACTTTCAGATAATCACAACGGAGAAGATGCACATATTCCAAGTGCAAATAGATGGGGTACAACCCTTGAAGTGATAGAAGAAATAAATTTCACTTACAATATGTGGTGCATACCAATAATGTTATTAACTCCCCATTTTATTTGGTATGTAGTTAACTCCCTATTATAATTGTGTCAAATCTATCATGCAGTTGTAGACAAACATATGCCCTCTATATGCACCATATGTGATAGCATTCATCCTCTGCTTAAATTTAAGTGTAAATACCATCTTGAAACATTTACCTGACTGAACCAAAGTTTAAGGACATAGATTAGAAGAACAATTTGTTATTTTTGTCTTAAATATTACATTTAGGGGGTATATTTATATTCATATGTTACATCTGCTTTCTTTCTCTCAATTCCCTCTAGTTCAAGCATAAAAACAATATTTTCCTTCCCTTCAACCTTCATTCTGCTTATCTGCGTTTCCTTCATGTTCTATCTCCTCATCAATTATCCAAAAACATTATAAACATAAGGACGAAATTGAAAACAACAAAATCTAAAATAACATTGCAAAAATATAGTCTACAGGCAAGGCATGATTAGGAAATAATCAGATAATAAGAAATTATAAACAGTGAGAAAAGAAACTGTGAAAACCTATCAAGAATCATGTGGCCAAACAAAGGAATCAATAATATTTTATAGATCTTATCATTCAAATAATGCAAGGACAAACACATAATTCATGATGGACTCTCACTATTTCCTTTCTAACCATTTATCAATTCTCTTAGACTATATTCTGCAGCTGGTAGACTCATTCTCCATTGCTTTAGATTCAATGATGGTCTCACTAGTGATTAACTACTCATCTCTAAGTACCTATGGTAGAGACAGCAAAATTTGTGTTTACTGGCAAGAAACTGTTTATTAGATTTAAACAAACATGCACTAGTTAGGTATGTGGGTACTTTGAGAATCTTTTGCTAATGTGTGTGTGTGCGCATGCATGCGTGTGTGTGTGTGTGTGTGTTTCATAACCAGATTGAATTTTAGCTGGGTTGCACTTGGAGAATACAATCCTTGCTTGCATGATGAGTCATTTTATGCAGTGCTGCAAGTCCCTTAATATACCTAGAGCAACAAGATACTCTTCCACAAGTTTAATTATCATCTAAAGGTGGTCAGCTTTATCTTTTGTCCAAATTGTCAAAGCTCACAGAAGTACCATAATACAAGATGGTTCAAGGCAAGAATTGAAACTGAAACCATATACTTGAAGGGAAGGGAGGAAAAACAGCAACAACAACATAGACACAGCAGGTCTTGCTCCACTGGTTATTGCCACTTACAACATGTATTTCCCAAACTAAAAGTATTAAATTCAGAGCCTTATGATGTCAAGCAGGATAACTCAAGTAGTGTAGATATATAAGAGACAGAAACTAATGGTACATGTCAACATACCTAAACATGCTTGTTACAAGCATCCCAACAAAGATGACATTGACAGGCAACCAGACTTTAATCAATTTCAATGTCAATGGCTCTGTTGTTATTACTCCAAAAAGACTCAATGTAGAAACAATGATAACTGAGATGAGATTCTGCATTGTCAGAGAAGTGCATGAGGTAAGATCGGTAACATATCCTTGTAGTTTATCAGCTTCATAGAATAAGGAACACCACAAAGAAAAATCGATAGATGAAATTGGGGATCCTCAAACATCATTGATGAAAATTACCTGGTATAGCATCAAAGATATGCCAGCATTAAAATCATAGCCAGAGAGCACAAACTTGTTAACAAGTATCATACTGCATGAGGAAATGCAATATGCTAGTCCAGACAACAAGGCTTGGTTGGGTATTCTAAACGACTTTATATTTCTGAGAGGCTTTTCTCTATCTTTTTGTAGTTTACCAACCTCCAAATCAGATGCACCATTCTCATGAGACTTCATTTTAGATTTCACCTATACAAAACAAGGGAAAAATTCTGAGATTGGATGCATTACCAAATCATGAAGTCAGAATAAAAAAATCGGACACGTTATCATAAGTAGCATGCAGGACATGTCCCTGAATCATTTTCATTAGGAGCATATGCAGAAAAACTGGAAGCAAGCACAGCTCTGACAAGAAAACATCATGAGGAAATAAATAACAGCTCCAAAGGTATCCTTTCTCCATTTCCACATGATATACATTGAAATGCCAATAATGACGAATCAAGGTAAACTTCTAATATTTAAACAATCATATGATAAGCCAAAACCCACAGAAACAAGCATATTGCCCAAAACATAGATAGAGGAGTGCATATATGATCTACACCACCATCCCATTAAGAGCAGAAGATAATCTATCACCTAAAATAATGGAGAGATTTCCAGATCCTAAGAATTAAACCTTCTGAATGCAGGCAAAAGTGAAAGGAGGAATTAGAAAATGATCCTTCTATATTTCCAAGAGATAAGCCCTCCAAAGTCCAAGGATAAAATCTAATCCTGGCAATACTTCCAGTTAATTTATTAGGAGACAAAATGTGGATCTCATGCTCCACTCCTTTCTACTTTAGAAACTCATAGTGAAGCATCAGAAGCGCATGCACAAGTCACCTCCTTCTTTTTATCAAGATGCTTTCTTTTCACATAAAATAACTTTCTCACAAGATCTTTAGCCCTTATTTGATGGGAACGGATTCTTACCACATCATGACTCAGAGAAAAATACAGATTCACTTAATTAAATTGATCTATCACCCTTCTTAGGAACTTATTACGTTTATACATGCATCCCCATGAGTAATTCTCGTATAGCCATGAACAAGCTCAGTGGATACAAACATCACTATATCAAAGTGAAACAAGCAGTTTATTTATTATCACTTAATAAGAAGAGAAGCTCAAAGAATACAGACTAGGGCATCTTTTAGGACTGGCAACTGGACCATTCAGCCCGTTACCCCATTTTTCAACTGCTTTCCTAGTAAAATATAGGGAAACGATAACATAGCTTGGAAGGTGGGTACAACTGCTATATCTAAGGATTTCCCTACGCTATTAACATCAACTCTAATCATTGGCAGAACAAGTAATACGATAATTGGTGTACCAGAAATTTGTAACAAAAATCACAAATTATAGATGTTATGCCGCACTCATCTCCATATGAACCCTTAGATGGAAGGGAAATCACCACCACGAAGCAAGAATTACTCACAGAGAATAAATCAGCTGGTTACACCTCAAAAAGCGTCAAACAAATGAATCAAACATACAATTAATCAACCAATCGACCAATCTTTCATCTACTGGTAACACACCAAGGCGTCCGTATCAGCACCCCCATCTAGCCATGAAATTGAAGGCCCAGTCCACGATCCACTGCCGACTATCCTCTTTTACTTACTTCCCAGGTATAAATCAACAGAACCTAGTTAGGAAAAGTTCTGAAGAGTTAGGAAACTCATAGATATATATATATATATAAGAAAAACTTGCAATTAAAAGATCGAAACTACATCTCAAAACGCAACCAAAGAACAATCAGAATCGACCTTTTCAGTTCTCTTCAACGTATATGTAACTACCAAAACCCGTTTTAAGCATGAAACATCCACAAATGTTTTAAAAGATAAAAAATAAAAAGTAACTCGTGAACACTTGAACTCACTTCAGAAGAATAAATAAAGCCCTAGAATTCTATATTGGAAGCTATATAAGTTCGATTTGTTACCGCCAGCGAGAGATTGGTGGCGGGAGTCGGCGAGGATCGGCCGGAAAGCGAAAAGACAATTTCGATTTGTTGTTCAAACAAACAGAGAGTAAAGAGAAGGAAAGAGGCTAGTTGGCGTCGTATGTTTGGATGGGAAGATTTTTTATCGGAGATTTTTGAGTTGAAAAAGAGGGTCCAGTTTGTGGAAGGTCAACTACAGAGTACAAAGTGAATATCGACCTACCTAAATATCTTTTGCTTTTTTGAGTTCTTCCCAAACAAAACAGACCAAAAATACCGAAATGCGAATAAAAACACTTCACAAGTCACAACACAGTTCGCCATTTCTTCCTTGTTGGAGGGTTCGCTTTCGGCTTTCGACTTTCCACTCCTCTCTCTCCTCTCTCTCTCTCTCTCTCTCTCTCTCTCTCTCTCTCTCTCTGTGCACAGAGAGACATAGAGATTTTTTTTGCTTTTCGTTAAACTGCAAACGTTATCGCGCAACAATCCTCGAAAAACTTCAACAGAGGGTGACATCTAAGAGTTGTTGATGATTATAATGTAATTTTTAGTCTAGGATTTAAGGTTCTAAGGATAATTTAGTAATGGGTTCAGGATATTTGTATATTTCCAAATATTGAGTATATAGACATACAACATAGGGGCCTTAAAATATAAAATAATTATATATTAAAATATCAAATATTAGTTCCTTATAATTTAAATAATGTATTTTTATCATAATTTAAAATATTAAACTTCAAAAAAGTTTCTAAAATTTTTTGCAAACTTAATTTTACATATACATATAACATAGGAAGAAAAGATTTAAACTTAATCTATAATGTTAGAAAATCAGTATTCACGCCATTAAACAATGATGATTAAAACTAACAATTCATCTCATCATATTATGTCTTATTCATATGTTTAAATAGGTTTGTATCTAAAAAACCCTAACTTATAATACAATCTATTTTTAATCATATATGAAAACTTATACTTAGATCCCGATATGTCGCGTATTATTGATAAAAAATTATAATTAAATGTATAAAGTATATATAAATAAAAAGGGAACAAAGAGATAATAATATTTAAATTTTACAAATAGAATGACACGGTATCTTCATACATAATATAATACTAAAACCCAAACAAAAGTTTTAATAAAGAAAAACTTTGCTAAATATAAAAAATCTGAAAATTTAAGTTATATAGCTTCATTAAATTAAGCGCAACCATGGATTAAATGTAAATTAGTATTACTAGTTTCATTTTCAAATTTATCATATTGTTGGTTAGATCTTCAAGATAGATAGTTAAAAAATTTACACATAAATTTGTAATTTTTTATCTATTTAAATTATAATGCAGTAAGAAGAATATATAACATCACTAAATTTAAATTATATAATATCACTAAATTAAATAAAACCATGACTTCAATGGATATTAGTATTACAACAAGTATTAATTTTCAAATTTATCATACTGTCTACCAAATTCTAAAGATAAACAGTCAAAGAATTTAAAAATTTCGTAATTTTTTGCCAATTTAAATTATAATGCAGTAAGAAGAATATAATATCGTTAAATTTAAGTTATAAATATTACTAAATTAAATAAAACCATGACTTCAATTGATATTAGTATTATAACCAGTATTAATTTTCAAATTTATCACAATGTCTATCAAATTCTAAATATAGACAGTCAAAGAATTTAAACATTTCGTAATTGTTTGCCTATTTAAACTATGATATGATAAGAAGAATAAGACAATGTCATAGTTTAGACCTCAACTTTGCCGCCTTTTGCAATTATACACTTAAAGTTTTAATTTTTCTAATTATATATTCAATTAAAGATTTAGTTATCATGATTTATACATTAATTAACTTCAATTCATACCATCAATCTAATCAACGCGATCTACTAAAAAGATGGTTGCTCACGACCTTAAGAAGTTCATGCAACTCCTATATGATTGTAAACGGGCACAAACAATTGCTAATAGGTTATGCGTTATATATTTTTTTAAGTAGGTCGTGACTTATAGTTTCGTAGGAAATGGCCAATAACCACCTATGAGAGGTCGGGTAAGTCCCTTAAAGTGCGGGCAACTATCTTGCTGACTAGTTAATGGACTAACGATATGAATTTGAATTAACTAAAGTATAGACCATGATAACTAAATCTTCAATTGAGTATATAATTAAACAAATTGGAACTTCAGGTATATAATTGCAAAAAGTAGCAAAGTTGAGGTGTAAATTGTAATATTGACCCTAAAAAGAATATATAAATAAAAGTAATGAATCTTATACTTTTGATTAACATCTTAACTTAGAAAGAAACGATTTATGGAAAAAATACAAATATGGAAGAATATATAGCATGTCTCATGTCCAAGTATAGGAGCATGACCTAGACTCGAACATAAATTTAACCATATTTAAATGGGTCTAACCCATTTATGTCTTATGTCGATTTTTTTCGTATACCAACTTGTTTAAAACGTATTATGTTATGTCTAAGTCTATCATGTTCGGGTCCCAAATTCCTAACAATAACAATGACCTTGGCAAAAGTTTCGAAATTTTAAGTTATAATTTATATATAACTACTCATGATAAACTCATTCTCTTTTTATGGAAGGATGCATGATTGTTAAAATTGTAATTCTACTATTAATTTGAATGTATAAAATCGATGAAATCATATAGAACCATACAAAACCAATAAAATCTTAAGCTTGTAGAATTGTGCATGAAAATTTATAATTTTACTAAAATTCTAAACATAAACAATTTTATATCCATTTTTACAAAAAAAAAAAACATTTATAAAGTTACAAACTCATAAGATTATATTTTTCACTCACGTATTTAACATCCTCTAAGGATAATAGGAATCAAGGGCCAATTATGAGATCTGAAGCCCAAGGACTTACTTTTCTGATGCACCAAATTACCTAAAAGGACTTAACTCCAAAAGAGGTGCATTTCCTCCAAGCCAACTTGGTATATCTTTCAGGCTCCCCTAATTAGTTCACTATTTCACAAGTAAAAGAAGAAGAACGTAATAACACAGCTAAGCTTAATCAAAGCCGAGCATTGAACCTGCTTACTTCAAAGCTCATAAGTGTCCAAGCTCAAGCTAACCTATTGCTAAGCTAACCTACCAAGCTCGAGCTACCAAGTCCCTACTTTCAAAGCAAGTTCTCCCTAACCCCTGATCTATCAAGCTGCTGACCTAAAGCTAACCTAACTAGCTCAGTTCTTCTCAGCAACTAACACCTATTTAGACCACTAGATTAAGAGGCGAACACGTATCTTACCCTATGACATTTATACTATCCTTCGCAAAGAATATTCCTTTTTTTTTTTTTGTTTACTAATTTGCCTTTGTATAACATGTACTTTTCCTTTTCTAGTAGGAATCTTTTTAGTAATTTGTAATAACCTATAGCTTACCCTAATTGGGTTATGTAAATACCTGTATTTTATATTAGCCATAGCAGAAATCATTATCGAAAATATTTAATACAAAACTTTTCCTTTTGAGCTAAGTTCCCTTTAATTGCTTTTCTTACTCTTATCAGACTATTTGAGCGTGAACTAATGATGAGTGACCCTGGTTACACTCGTATATCATATCAAGTGTAGCTCAAGCTCGTGTGAAACATTGATGCATAATATCTTACATCAGTGCATAAAGACCCCTGTGTAAACTTCAACCTCCATTTATTCTTCAATCCATCTTGCGATTCAAACCTATCCCCCAGTTTACGTGATACCTTCGGTTGTGTATTCATCCATAACTGTCACTCGTATTATCTTGGTATCAAAACTTAGCTACGTTCGAATAAGTTTCTAGTACTTTACGTTCTTAAGTGTTTTGTTGTAATGAGTCAAATGTAGTTAGTAGGTCAAGACCTAAAATTGTTGAAGAAGTTGTGAGTAGCTATAGTCAATGTTGGAGTAGTGTTTTGGGTTGTGGAAGTCAATACTTAGTTTTCCCCTATTTTAGTACTCACAAAATAGAGCATGTGATTTTTGTTGACTTGCAACCATGTTGAGCATTACTGGTGTTACTAGTAGTAGTTGGAAGTGCAAGAAATTGAGTTAATTATCCAAAGAAGAGTTTTTTAGTATAATTCAATTATTTTAACTAAAGGAGTTGGTATATTGAAATATTAAACAATGTTAGATTCGAGTGTTCAATGAATTCTCAGAAACCAAGAGAGTAGTGCTTGTAATAAGCTTAGACAATAAGGAAGTTATATACCCAATCTATAAATGAGAGATGGATATGCTTGCCAACTTGGTGACCAGCCTGGTAACTGCTATAAATAAAGATAGGCAATGAGCTAAAGATGACCCAAATAGAGGCCAAGCAAGTGAACTACTTGAGAGAAGTAACAATTGACCTGGCCAAACTAATTTCCAATTCAACCACCTCGAGCTGGAGGAGTAGACAGAAGTACTCGATGAAGGCTTGTGTTAAAGGAAATAAAAGAAAAGGGTAAGGAATTAGGTAATGAAGAAGAGGAGTACTATGAACCCAAAGAGAGAAATGTCCGAGCTCACAAGGTAAAGGGATTAAGGTTACATATCCTGAGCTTCTTTAGTAGTGGTAATACTGAAGACTACCTAGACTGGGTTGATATGATAAAGAAGCAATTTAAGTACCATGAAGTTCAAGAGAATGCTAATGTAAGACTTATTATCCTAGAATTAATAGATTATGTCGCCTTATGATGGAAAAATTTGTAAGCTACATGACGAAGAGAAGGAGTAAGGGAAGTTAGGGATTGGGATGAGATAAAGAGAGTAATGAGAAGGAGGTTTGTTTTAAGCCATTATTTGCAAGATGCATTTAAGAGATTACAAGAGTTGAGACAAAGAGGATCGAGCGTTGATGCATATGTAATGGAGTTTCAAATGTTAATGATTCGCTATGAAATTGTAGAGCCTGAAAACAAGACTATCTTTAGATTTGTCGGTAGATTAAAATATAAGATTGGAGATATCTTGGAAACTAAAGAACTTAGATCATTAGATGAAGCAATTTGAGTTACTCAAAGAATCGAGCAGATTTCATGCTCTTGTTAGTCAATTACCCCTTGCCAACCAACGCAAAGCCGACCCGTAAGATCAAAACCAAGCAAAGATGCTAAAATCCGACCTGTTTCGGTTACCCAAGTTAAAGAGAAAGAAGCTCCAAGAAAGTTCGAGAAGGGATAAAGCTCAGGAAGGGATTTAGGCACATAGTAGCTCAATGTCTGAATAAAAGAGTAATGGTAGTGAAAGGTGAAGTGCTGACCATAGAAGTCAACAGTACTAATGAAGAGGTTAAAGAGCTAATGGAATTCGGACGAGCTAGCTAATTCGAAGAAGAGGAAGTTATCTATTGTAAAGAGGGGCAACTTCATGCCTCCAACCATGGTATTGAGGTGAATGATGAACGTAAGCCCAGTACCTAAAGATGAACAATGTGGGTACTTATTCCACATTAGATGCAAGGTTAATGGGATGTTGTATGCTCCTATTGTCTGTAAGCTCCCAAAATTGAGTTTAGGACAACCGAGCTCAGATTTAGGGCTTTTAGGGTAACTTATCCAATTGCACCCAAACTTTGTGACTAGAATGAAAAAGTTAGTCGAGATATTATAGTGAAGTTAGATTTTAGTAATAATGACTCGAAATCCCAATTTTGCCCTTAGAAATTGAAATATTTGCTAACGCACTAAAATATTCAGAACTCCTAAAATTGAACTTAGATTGCAACGATAACTTAGAGATAAGTTAATTGAGCTATAAATGAGATAATGTAGGATAATTTACTATAAAAAAATACACGTAATTTTTTGGAGTATACCCGGTACAAATAATAATTATACTCGTAAATTAACCCAAAATTGTATAATTATATATTTATTGTGTTAAATTCATGAAATTGACTTTAGAACATATCCTAAAAATAAAAGATATACTAGAAACTTAATTATATGAGTAAAGTTATATATTTCACATGTTATTTACATAGGGTATAAACTTGTAAATTAACTAAATAACTAATTCTAACATAATATCTACATTTAAGTAATTATTTAAAAAAAAGAAAAAGGAAAATTAATCAAATACATTGGAGATTTGCTGGACGATGAAGCATGGCAGGAAAATAGGATATGAATGCTGACTCAAAAGCAAATTCACAACATTAGGCCACCTCATGCTTAGGAAAAATAAAAAAAAAAAAACTAGAAAGAAAAATCTAAAATAATTTAAAAAAAAATCCCTTAACCGACTTAGAGACTCTATAAAAATCCAACACCTTCAGATTGAAAACATTTAGCAGTTTGGAACAAAGAACAACCGAAAGAAAAATTAGAAAAAATTGTAGAAAATAAAAAGAAATTTAAAAAAAAACAGGGGAAATTGTGTGAAAGTGTAGAACCCTAACCTAGACTAGATCTGCTGTAAAACCTAGCCAACCCCACACAGTCCACCCACCGCGCCGACCGTCCGACAACCACCCAGCAGCCGCCGGCCACCGAAGCACCCAAGAACAGCAAGGTCAAATTCGTGCTCTGTTTTTCAATAATTTTTAAAAAATAGTAAATCCGCCCAGAAAATTATGAAAAAAATTACACTTAGGTTATTTTAGACATGCTTCCATGTGATATTTTTACTTTTGAAAAATTCGTAATAATTAATATACTTTATTAAGAAATCTGTAATTCATCCGAATATATGTTTATGAAAAAAATATACTATATGATGTTGTTTCTAGCGGGAAATTTTTGTGTAGGATGTGTATGATATATAGGTAATTGCTATGTAGCCTGAATTTTGATTTGAATAATTTAAATATTTATTGAATTTTTAAGCCTGAAATTAGCTCGAAAATAAGCTGAAATTATAAATTTAATAGGAAATTATGAAATTAATTGATGAAATGGATATGTACTGATCTATTATGAATAGTAATAGTAATGAGTCAGATTGAAATTAATTGGATGCTAAAAGAATTATAATTAGATAATTTATCAAATTTAGGGGTAAAATCGTCAATATGAAAATATAGGCAATAGGTCGAAAACTTGAAACCAAGTAATAACTGAATTCCCTATATTTTTAGAAGTCCATAGAAATTTTCGGGGAATTATTTGGTAACCTGAACTATTTATTACGAATTTATCAAGTAAAATAGCTTAAATTACAAGTTGGGGTATAATTGTAATATTAATAGGCTAAAATGAATTAACCAAAAGCTATATAAAGGATTGCTGATCAGATGGGATTAATGAAAATTTTTATTATAATTATTAATAATTTAATTCAATATATAGTAATAACATGACTGTATATTATGAAAATAATATATATATATATAACCATTATAGATTAAACCCTAATGTTTTCGTAATTATTACAAAAACTAAATTTGGACTTTTTGTATAATTAGGACCTTCCAAAGACGGTTGACAATTCAAGTCAGCAAGAGCGAACATCTAAACAAGTAAGTTGGGATGATAGCTTCGCCGCTGTTTAGGTACTATTTAAAAGTATCCGGAGACCCAATAGTACTTCTGGTTGTGTTTGTAGTTAGATGATTATGCGCATGCTATGTGTGTGAATGATACTCTGTTGTGACAAGAGTTCAACTCCTTGATGTGCTGTTCTGCATATTTGCATGGATTCTGTATTGTGTGAACTTATTGATCACCCCCTAATTAACACTAACAGTTATTCGACTAAAGTGTAATTGGTCATGCATAATCACCCGTTAGGGGAAACGAATAAGAGTGTTAAGCCAAATACCGACTTCCTTCGATGAGGACAGCTGAAATGGTCCTTTCCCCACCCTTAGTCGAACTAAGTGATAGGCGAGGAAGTCGCGGCAAGGTTGGGGGCCGTGGTTCGAAGGCGGTCATGGGAGGGGGGTGTTCCCCATTGCACAAGCCCGGGTTTGGTCTGACTTGAGTCGCGATGAAACTTCTCAATCCGGGTTGGAGCGGATGAAATTTCTCTAACCTCACAGTGGACCGGTTAACACTGTGCGATGTTTTCATTTGAGTGATTGCATTGCATTTTATCATAATTATTAACCTTATTTGTGACTGTAAAGTACTCTTCTGACTCCGCCCCACTTACTGAGCTAGTTGTGCTCACACCCTTACAAACCCTTTTGCAGGTGCTGAGTGAAGGCAAAGATGTTCAGGTACCACCGTTCTCAGGTTAGTGTGCTGCTGTATGGGAAAGTGAGAATAGAGGAATTTAACTGAACCTGAGCTTTTGTCTTATCTTTAAGTTTTGAAGAAAACTAAATGGGAATTTCCTAGGAGCCCACTAGTTTTCTAACTTATTGTATATAAATCGTAAACCTGTGGTTTTTAATAAACTCTTATTGTAAACTTTACCCTTGGATGTGAAATGTTTGTATAATTACTGTTGTGGTACTAAACAGCAGATTGTATAGAACAAGTATTTTGTATAAGCTCTACCACAGGTTTGGATATTAATAGATGACAGAACAGACGTTTCAAGCTGGTTGAGTTGTACGCCTTGTGTAAACTGCGTCTACGATAGCAGCTGTGAGGTCAGCTTCTATCTTAGATTAGTTTACACGGCGGGACTATTATGACTCTTCTTGTTCAGGGAGTGACATTGTCAATAGTGGTGGTTGCACTAATGTGGCAGTCGCCTTCATGGTCCAATAGTTGAAGTTGTCGACTATACCCCATCCCAAGCCTTACAAGCTACACTAGCTTTGTAACAAAAGAGCATTGCAGGTGACTAAGCAAGCAGAAGTGCCGATCTTAAGGTAGGGCAAAAAAATCGCGAATCGTTAATCAAACCTTGAATGAACCGAATAGAAAATTCGATTTTTTTACATGCAGCTCGATTATATGTTTGGTTTAGTATTAATGTCTCCATTCGCAGGTCGGTTCAACATAGCAAACCAAGTTATACCAATTTTCTTTAAAAAAAAAAAAAAGAAACCAAAGATCGTAACCATAAGTCCATAGCTCTATGACTTTAACTCTAAAAAACTCTTCCATCTTCTGAAACCTTAGCCCATCATACCTCACCCCTACTTCTTATCCTCTCTTCTTCAAAACAGAAAACGGTAAAACACAGAACCACAAAGAGTCAAAGACTGAGGTGATGTGATTCCAAGTTTCCAATCTATTCTCCACAAACACTATCAGGTTTTACTTTTAACTCTCGATTCTATTCTCATATTGAGGAAAATGCAATTAAGAGGATAAAGAATGGTGCCATTTTTTTTTCCTTTTAATGTCCACATTCCTTTTATATGCAATTAAGAATATAATATGTTTCTACTATTCAATATTATCTTTGTAAATTTCACATCACTTTTAATTATCAAGATTTAAGATTAAAAAAAAAAACGATTCAAACCGTAAACTAAACCACACTAAACCATTTAATTTTAGGTTTGAAAAATTTATGAATCGAACTGTACGATTAGGTTCGGTTTAGAAAAAATCAAACAATTAATTTTAAGTTTGATCCAGTTGGGGGGGGGAGGGGGTGTAAACCATACTATACCAAGTAAAACCACATCCATCCCTATCTGCATAGGAAAATAACATGATGAAATTCTTTGTAATGTGTTACCTATGAACACTTCACATATTCTTTTGGGACAACTATGGATGTTTGACCAACATGTGACGTATGATGAAAAGAGAAATAATTTTTCTTTTGAAAATGAAGGAAGGAAGGTGAGATTGAATCCCATGTCTATCGATCAAGTCAAGACTATACAAGCTCAGCTTAACCAAGCCTTGAAGAAGGAAACCTAGCAATGACATGTCCGACTATCAAGGGAGATAAAGCTTGAAGAGCCAACATTTCTATTGGTCATAATGTTGCTTAAATTGAGGAATTTGAATGTTGAACTACCCATTGAGGTAAAGGACTTGTTGAAGGAGTTTGCCAACTTATTCCCTGATGAACTACAAGAAGGTTTGCCTCCGATCAAAGGTATCTACCATGGGATAGATCTGTAGCCTTAAGCCGCATTACCAAACAATTTAACGTATAGGTTGAATCCTAAATAGGCTACCAAGCTCTAAAGGCAAGTATACGAGCTAATGAAAAGGTGATATGTAAGAAAGTCCTTAAGCCCATGTGTTATCCAGCTTTATTGGTGCCAAAGACGGATGACACATGATGTATGTATTTAGATAGTCAAACCATCAATCGGATTATCATCAAGTACAGATAGCCTATAACTCAACTTGATGATATGCTTAACGAGTTAAATGAAGCAAGGATCTTATCTAAGATTAATCTTAAATCCAAGTACCATTATATCATAATGCAAGAAAGGGATGAGTGGAAGACCGCATTCAGGATTTACAATAGATTGCATAAATGGCTAGTAATGCCATTTAGATTATCAAATGCACTAAGTACATTTATGAGGTTAGCGAACCATGTACTCTAAGTTGTTTTTAACAAGCTCCAAGTTGAGCAAGTTTATGCTAATCTAAAGAAATGTGATTTATGTTAACCTAAAGTAGTCTTCTTAAGATTTGTTGTGAGTGGAGGCGGTATATAAGTTGATGAAGAGAAGGTGAAGGTGATTACTAAGTGGTTTATGCCGACTAGTTCTACTGATTTGCAAAGTTTTCACGGCCTGGCATCTTTTTATTGCCGTTTCATAACAAATTTTAGTACTATTGTAGCCCTACTTACTAAACTATCAAAGAAGAACACTAAATTCGAATGGGGAGAGAAAGGATAACTAAATATCGAGGAAGTGAAGAGGAAATTGACTACCGCCCCTGTCTCAACTCTTTCGAGTTTTGACAAAGTGTTTGAAGTAAAGTATAATGCATCTAGAATTGGCATAGGTATCATGCTAATGCAGAAAGGTTAACCAATTTCCTATTTCAATGAAAAGCTATGAAGTGCTACACTCAACTACTCTATATCAAATAAGGAGTTCTATTCCTTATTACGAGCTCTCACTATCCAACATCTCGTGCGAACCATGACCAAGAATAGACAAGGTTGGTCAGTGGATGGGTCCAAACTTGCAAAAAGCTCGAAAGAAAAATGATAGGGTATGTGTGAAAAGACAGATGCAAATGAAGGGTAAGTAAAAACCTACAAATAGCTCCAGAGGATATGACGCACAAATAGAACTTCTAAGAACTTTCAACTTAATCCAATGTCTTCATTCTCACTAAATGAATTGCTGAGATATCAGCTTGTGCCACGAGTCCTTGGAAGTTCATTAGTGTATCATATCCTCTGAAGCTGTTTGTGGGTTTTTGCTTACCCTTTATTTGCATTTGTCCTTTTACACATACCCCATCGCTTTTCTTTTGAGCTTTTTGCAAGCTCGGACCCATTTAACTACCAGCCTTATCTGTTCTTAATTACAA
Organism: Lumnitzera racemosa; assembly: GCA_024138005.1. Classification (NCBI taxonomy): domain Eukaryota; kingdom Viridiplantae; phylum Streptophyta; class Magnoliopsida; order Myrtales; family Combretaceae; genus Lumnitzera; species Lumnitzera racemosa. The sequence goes on from JAMXBC010000008.1 coordinate 26,579,416, forward strand.
TTCGTACCATTTTGGTATTAGAGCAGAGGTTTTGTTTGAGCTGTAGTTGGTTTTTGAAGTTCTATTATATTCTGTTATGCATATGTAAAACAAAGTAAGTTACTGTGTTCATTTTAACTGTCAACCAGTTCAAGTTGGAGGAATAGATGGACGGATGAGGAGAATAATTGATTTGGTAGACATAGAAGATGAGGAAGAAGAAGATCACTTCGAAGAAGAGCGAGCTAAAGTCCTCAAAGCATCTGACCATGTGAAACTTCGAATTTCAAGTTTTAATGGATTTGGGAATGCTAACAAATATCTAGAATGGGAAGAGAAAGTAGAGTATATCTTTGACTATTATTACTATGAGGATTATGAGAAAGTGAGAACTACTGCTGTTGAGTTCTCTGAATATGCCTCCATGTGGTAAAAGAATTTCTAAGCCATATAGAGACGAGAGGGATACCGAGAGATTAATATTTGGCTTGAGATGAAGAGAATACTCAAAAATAGATTCATGCCGGAAACTTATCTTCAAGATACTTTCACTCAATTTCAAGAGCTAAGACAAAGAAGCCAAACTGTTCACAAGTATGTTCAAGAACTTCAAATGCTTATGATCCGTACAAAGTAAAGAAACCACCAGGACAAATAGTCTCAAGATTCATCACTGGATTGAGAGGTGATATTCGAGACATTATGGAACTCCAACGCGTTACCACAATGGATGAAGCCGTCAGAATAGCCCAGCAAGTAGAATGGAAATGTAGGAGCCAAGTGCCAATAAGGATACTGACTAGTTGACCCAGATAGGCAAATCATCAAACTTAGGTAAGTATCGAGCCAAGCCGAAAGATGGATGTTCGAGTTGATCAAAAAGGCCAACCTAACATTGAAGCGCCCATCCGAGCTTATGAGAAGGGGCAAGAGTTTAGTAGAAAGATAAGCCAGATCAAGTGCTTCAAGTACCAAGGATTCGGACATATGGCTGCTCAGTGCCCGAACCGAAGGACAATGGTCATTAAGGAAGACGTCCCAAAGCTAGGAGTAGACAGTAAAATTGAGGAACCTAGGGAGGAGGAGGTCCCTATCGTGAAAGAAAATGCCGATAAAGAACTAATTAACGAAGATGTATTTGCTGAAGACTTAAACAATTACTTATGGTTTTTCAATACACTATAAACATAAAATCCTTACAAGAGGAGAAGTAAAGAGAGAATTTGTTTGATACCACCTATAAAGTAAATGATCAAGTGTATGCCCTCATTGTGGCTAATGGAAGTAACATGATTTGGTATCAGCCAATCTTATTTGAAAACTAAAGTTGCCAACTGTTGCACATCCGAGGCAATACAAATTACATTGGTTTAGTGAGAAAGGAGCACTACATGTCACTCGACAAATACTACTGCTGATCACTATAAGGAATTACTCAGACCAGATTCTCTATGACGTATTAGCCATGTGTTGCTAGGTAGACTATAGCTGTTTGATAAGAGAGTTATCCATGACGACTATAAGAATACATACATGTTTGAGAAGAATAACCGGAAGATCACACTGAACCTAATGTTACCAAGAGAAGTTAACAAATTACAAACAAAACTTACTCATGGATCGAAGAAGACACTAGTGATGAGTAGAGGAGCTTTGAGAGGCCATCAATGCTGACAAATCGACCCTTATGTTAGTCAGGCGTCCATTAGAAATGAAGGAGTAGGGTGAACTACCTTACGAAATCAAAGAGTTACTTAATGAATATGCCGACCTGTTCCTAGAATAGTTATCGAGGCATAAAGCACTACATTGACTTAGTACCCGACATCGCATTGCCAAATAAGTTAGCCTATCAGATGAATCCTAAATAAGCTTCTGAGCTACAATGTTAAGTCAATGAGTTGCTGGAGAGAAGATATGTCTGAGAAAGTCTCGGCCTTTGCACTGTGCCGGCACTTCTGGTACTAAAAAAGGATGGAACCTAGCGAATGTGTGTCAATCGTCGAGTCATGATCAAGATTACAATCAAATACAAATATCTAATCCCGAGGTTAGAAGACATGTTGGATGAGTTAAGTGGAGCTAAGGTCTTTAGTAAGATTAACTTAAAGTCTAGCTACCATCAAATCCGCATAAGGTCAAGAGATGAATGGAGGACTACACTTAAAACTCGGCATGAACTCTATGAGTGGATGATCATGTCATTCGGCCTGTCGAATGCCCCAAGCACTTTCATGTGATTGACGATGAACCATGTGTTAAGACATCTAATTGGAAAGTATGTCATAGTGTACTTTGACAACATATTAGTCTACAGTACCAACATGTCAAGTCACTACAAGTAACTCTGAGAAGTATTAGATATCTTCTATGCCAAGAGACTATTCAGCAATCTCAAGAAATGTTGCTTTTGCTAAGAAGACGTGATATTCTTGGGCTACGTAGTCAGTAAAGGAGGCTTACGAATGGATGACGAAAAGATCTGAGTAATTATAGAGTGACTAACTCCTACTACTTGTGCCAATGTAAGAAATTTCCATAGACTGGCTTTATTCTATAGATGATTCATAAAGAATTTTGATACCCTCACCGCACCTCTTATTGAACTCATAAAGAAAAACACCAACTTTCGATGGGTAGAAAGGGAAGAGAGAAGCTTTATGGAGATAAAAGAGAGATTGACCTACGCCCCGATGTTGGTTCTACCTGACTTCGAGAAAATATTTGAGCTGGAATATGACGTATCAGACATTAGAATAGGCATTGTTCTAATGTAAGAAGGCCGACCAATTGCCTTCCACAGTGAAAAGCTCCAAGGACCATAGTTGAATCACTCTGTATATGGCAAGGAACTCTTAGCATTAATCCGAGCACTACAAGTATGATAGCACTTGATATGAGGCAAGCGCACCTATCAATTTTAATATAGCGGATATGAGTCTGAGTCGATCCTTCAGAGATTTTGAGTACTAATATTAACTTTAGTTTTATTATCTAACCGAAAAATTGTGAAAGTTTGAATTAATTAAAAATACTGAAATTAACAAACTACTTTAATTAAAAGACTTAATTAAGCAATTGAAAGAGCGATAAAATCAAGAACGACTTCAAGAAAGTAATGACATATTTAGGAATTATTTCCCCTAGAGTTTAACATGTGATCGCTTAAAATATATTCAATTCGGTTTCTATTATTCTTGACCGGAGGGATTCACAACTAAAGTTAATACCTTTCTCAAGCATATTAACCCTAATCCTAAATTATTTACTGGAATCTCTTCACTTAGTAATATAATTTAAATTGCATTAATGTATAATGAATTCCCATACAAATAATTAACTTTTCGGAAGAAACATGTATCTTATCTCTAAGTATACATGTAATCCTCTCCAATTATGTAAAGATCTAATTACACATGCAATTTCTCAATCAACATGCATAATATTATATATTGATACTCTAGAAATATCAATTAATAATTAACGACATAATTGAATCAAGTAAAAATAGAAACTTTATTGAGAATTCTAAATCAATCCAAGAATCACATGAAACCCTAGGTTCCATAATACTAAATACTCAAATTCTAAGCTACCATAATGAATCTAAAAACGAGTTTCATCAAAAACGTAAAATAAAGCATAAAAACCCCTCTTGATTTGATGAACAATCTCTCTATTCTTGAAATCGATGTCATTCTTGCTTCTTGATTAATGTTCTTCTCCAATCTCCTCTCTTCTCTTGTGTGTCTTGTTTCTGTAATGTCTCTTCTTTTTCTTTTGAAACCCTAATATGTCTTTTTATAGTGTATCAAAAAGATTTTGTTTTCGTCACCCGACATGGCCTGGGACACGACCGTGTCCCCAGGTCGTGTAACTTTCTGCACTTAGGCAAATTTTTTGTACAACTTAAAAAATTCATAACTTCTTCGTTTGAACTCGGAATTGAGTGAAACTTGATTCTTTTTCTTCGTTTTCGAGGCTAGAACACGTTTAAACCCTGAAATCAACATTTTACTCAATTAAGTATCAATTTCTTTAAAGAAAACAAAAAATGTGCGGAAAATACTATAAAATCACCCTATGAAATATATTTAAAATTAGAGTTATCAGCACTATTTACAGTCAAGAGAATTTTTCATATATACTAACCATGAATCATTGAGGTATCTTTGAAGTCAAACTAAGTTATTAAAGCAATAGGTAGATGGGTCGAATTCCTTGAAGGATTTAATTTTTTAATAAAATACTAGCATAGAAAGAGCAACATAGTTGCAGATGCTCTTTCAAGGAGACATGCACTTTTAACCGAATTGCAAACTAAGCTATTTAGGATTACAAGTATCAAAGAACAGTAATTAGGGGATCCACACTTTGGACCCATAATCATGCAATGCATTGATGGAAGGACAATGGATGAATATCATGTGGAGGATGGTTATTTGTTCCAAGGTAGAAAACAATGAGTACCAACTTGTTTCTTGAGAGAGTTATTAATCAGGGAAGCCCACAATGGGGGACTCTCCAAACATTTTGGAGAAAGAAAGACCTATGAACTATTAAATGGTTGGTTCTTCTAGTGGAGGATGACGAGAGATGTGCACTGAGTTGTCGATAGCTATGCCGTGTGCAAGAGGGCTAAGTGCTAAGCCGAGCTAAGGAAAGTAATGCCTTTACGTATTCCGACGAAGCCATGGACTAAATTGAGTACAGACTTTGTTTACAAACTACCATGAACTATCCGAGGCACAGATTCTATAATGGTCACTGTAGATTGGTTCAGCAAAATAGTACGCTTCGTACATTACTCAAAAACTAACGACACTTCGGCTATTGCTTCTCTTTTCTTATAAGAGATTATGCGATTATACGACATGCCGAGAAGTGGAGTCTTTGACAAGGATCCAAAGTTCTTGAGCCATTTCTAGAGAACGTTATAGCGTAAGATGGGGACCAAACTACCATTCGGTACTTCCTATCATCCCTAAATTGACGGCCAAACAGAGGTGGTTAATCGCACTTTGGGATCACTACTCTAAGATACAGTAGGAAAGAACTTAGTTAATTATGACGTCTACTTGCTAGTGGTAGAATTCACTTACAACCATACAGTATAGGATACCACTAAGCAAACACCCTTCGAAATAATCTATGGTTTTAACCTCAAGTTTCCCTTCAACCATACCTCTGTACCTATACCCCCGCAAGAGGACCTTAACGCAAGAGCTCGAGCACAATCCCTCCAGCACATCTATGATAAAGTTACTCGGTACATCGACTAAGCTACTAGAAGAATGAGAAAGAAAACCAAGGGTTAGATAGCTAAACAATTCCAGCCAGGAGACTTAGTTTGGATACACCTCAGCAAAGAACAGTTCTTGAACAAGAGGAGGAACAAATTATCTACAAGAGCTAAAGGACCTTTCAGAATCCTCTAGAAGATCAATGATAATGGCTACAGATTGGAGTTGCTCAAGGATTATGGGGTTTTTGACACTTTCAACGCTGCTGACCTCAGTCTATATCACCTTGACTGACGAAGAACCAAACGAAGACCATTCGAATTTGATCCCAAATTCAAAACAACCTAGAAGAAATGATGGGAATCAGGCTACTAGACACTGACCTACAACTGAGCCCGAGAACTAGAGGAACTAGCAAGACAAATCCTCCTGTTCTAGCCGACTCATGTAGAGGCCAAGTATCTCCTTGCGAATCATTTCGCTTACTAAGCCAAGTGACTGCCTATTTCTTGCATGTTGTATGCCAAGAAGTGGAAGGTTGAGACAACATCCCATCTTCATTCTCACACATGCCTGGCCAATTACTTTCTTGGTCGTACCCTTGCCAAGATGCCAAAAGAAAGAGTCCAGGCTGATCAAGCCACCTTTGTTTGGACAAGCAAGCTGTCCTTACTTTTTGTCCACATCTTCCAACGGCATCACCAATACAACATCACCACATTTACAGTATCACGTGTAAAATCTGTTGCACCAATGATTGTTTTTCTTGTATATTTATTTTTACCCTTTCATATCTTGTACATTACTTCCTTAGGAAATGCCGTTTTTATCTTTTCCCTTTTCGGTAAGTTGCCCTAACTTATGGGTATAAATATCCTTATACTTATGGCTGTAAAGAAGATCGAAATCAGATTATCCTCAATACATTTTGAGTGTTTTCTTCCTTACATAAACACTGCTTGTTTACTCCCGGCATCACTTTTATCTTAACCTTTGAGCAAGGTTAGGTGGCGAGTAACCTCACCAAACTGATTCATATGTCATATTAGATTTTGCCGTCAGTTCTCGAAAGTTCCATTGATGCATCATATCCTCTAAAGCTGTTTGTAAGTTTTTGTTTACCCTTTATTCGCATCTGTCCTTTCATACATACCCCATCGCTTTTCTTTCAAGCTTTCTGCAAACTCGGACCCATCCAGCAACTGGCCTTATATGTTCTTGGTCATAGTTCGCACCATAAAAAGAGATGAAACATTTTCTTTTCTAGTAAATAATATATCTCTAGCTTAAAAATAGGAGCTTATACATTATAAATCTAATCCACTATGTCATATATATACACATATATATGTATATGTATATATATTAACATCATATAATCATCCTTTCCATCCTAATCATATGAACTTTCATAGTTATTAAGATGATTAACGTAGAAATAAGAAGGATCGTGTTTCTTAAAAGATGCATCTTGAATTTATATAAAGCTTGGTTTTGAGGAGAGACTAGAGGAAATTAATTCACAAAGAAATCGCAACAACAAATGAAGTGAGTTTGGTCACTTATGAAGCTAGATAGCTAATTTCAAACACCATAGTAAACAAACTCTTAGGTGTAGTACATTCGGTAAAGGTATAAGTTTATTCCAATTTTATGTTTCTTGATTCCTGAGTAACTTTTTTTCTATTGGGAAGTAGGGTATGGAGCCTTTGTCGCTGTTACAGCCCAATATTAAAATAATCTTACAGCCTACTAGTTTATAGATTTAACCCTAAAGAAGAGTTCTTTAATACTCTCTTTTTTTATCCCCCCCCCCCCTCCCCCCCTATACTCTCTTCTTCACTTTACAGCTAAGGTAGAAGCCTTAACTGTAAATCTCTTACTCTCGTGTTTTTGTGCTTGATTCCCTCTAAATTGTAACCTATCTTCCCTTTATTCTTTTCATTTTGTATGTATATACAAAAACTACTAGTAACAATTTTTCAATTATGTAAAACCATTAAACCCAAATTCAACTTTAAAGATAACTATTTAGATCCGATAGTCTCTTAGCCACAAAGGGCGTCTCCTATTTCTTTTAGTCTTCTCTATAATAGTTAACTCTCCATTTGAAAAAGTAACCTTGTCCTCAAGGTTGTAATCTTTGTAAGTCTATCAAAATTGATTCCAATCTTCCCAACTAATATGTTTAGGTGGTAATCCCTTCCACTAAACTAGTACCTACAAAATCGATACCCCTTATCGTATAATCACCTCAAATCTAATATTGATAAGGGTGCTAATTCTCTTATGAAAATTCCAAAGAAGGAAGTTTTGAGCCATGAGCCTTCTTTAATATTAAAACGTGAAAAACATTGTGAACCTTTGAATAGGATGATAGATTCAGTTCATAGACACTCTACCTATTCTTCCTTGCAATAGTACAAAGGCCACAATACCTTTTGGACAACTTACGACCCCTTTGTTAGGTTGTGGATAGTTTAAAATGTTATAATCTCACAATAACTAAGTCCCTAGGTGAAAATTCCATATCAATTTGTTGCCTACTAGCAATATTCTTCATTCTATTTTGAGCTTGTTGCAACTTATTATTCAAAACTCCTAGAATTTCATCCCTTGTACTTAACTCCATGTCCATTGCATCTAATTTCAAAGCACCTATTATATGAGAAGGAATACATGGTGGTGGTCTTCAATACGTTAACTTGAAAGGTATGGCACTTGATCCTTTATGATATGAAGTATCATAAGCAAATTTAACTCATGGTAAAAATGTCACCTTTCTAGAAGGGTAATCTATAATGAAGCACCTCTAATATTATTATATTGCCATATAAAAAACTTTTATCTAATCATCACTTTGAGTATAGTAAAATTGCTCATGTGTAACTTTGTCCCACTCCACTTAAACAACTCTTGCCAAAATTTGCTGAGAAATTAGTTATCTCTATCTAAAACTATTGTATAGGGAAACCTATGCAATTTAACTACCATGTCCATGAACAAATTATTAACCTTTGTAGTAGTAAAATGACAATCTAATGGACTTGAATTATCATTATCGAGACTAATTTTCGATTTTTATTTTCCTTAATTCAATCAATATTAAATATTAGCCCATTCAATGCTAACAATCAATTAATAACTAAGGAAAAATCTAGCTTTTGTATAAATTTGGAGTTGTCACCTAACTGGAAAAAAGAGAAAAGGTAAGTTGGATCAAATGGGTTGAACGATCTTAACTTGGCTATTAATCTGCAAGAAAATTATTTTTGAAAAAGATTTTTTAAAAACTAGAGATTTTGAGTCAGTAGGCTAACCTATTAAAACGTAAGCAATTATCACCTAATCTTTTTTAATCTAGAATTTATTTCCTAAAATACTCCTTTATTTAAAAAATAATCTAAAGTAAAATCTATTTATTTACAAGTGGGAAAATATTTTTTTTTCCATAAGTTAAGTCACCTATAGGTGCCTATATACCATTTATCAGAGATCAAACTTCGCGTAGTTTGATTTAAAACTTTAGTATTTGGTAAAATTTATTTTTGAAATAAGACAAATTTACATTTTTTTTCCATTCATATAAGAAGAAAATATAGGAAAAGGCCCTTAATTTTAATATCGTTATTTTCATTTTTATTTTTTGAAAACAAAGCCTAATTTTGTTCTATTTTCTTAAAGATCCATTTTATTGCATAATTTTTGGAAAAACATTATCTAGGTGTCAAATCTCTTTTTCTTTTTTACTTTTTTTTTTCTATTATATATATTTTTAGTTTTCATTATAATTAGAAGATAGAAAGAAAGAGAGAAAAGAAAAGAAAAATAAATGAAGATAAAATCAAATAAAATAAATGAAAAGGATATAAAAGAAAAGGGAAGAAATAAGACTTGAGTTAGAACTTGAATCAAGACACAAGTCAAGAGGCCGATTCAATCATGGCTTCTAGTTAAATTAGGTTGGGTGTACAAGTTGGAAGCAAGTAAAAGGCTAGTGAGCATCTAAGTAAAGCATGACTTCTCTTAATGGTTGTTAGGGGACAAAAAGGTATCAATTAGGGATTTAAAGGGGCATTAAAGAAAATGTATATGTCTAAGAAGTAACCAAAGGGAAGGAGGAGGAGGAAGAAGGGGGAGAGGGGGTAAGACGAGGTTGGAGGTGGTGTTTTTGGTGAATTGGTTGCTTTAAAAATTAAAATTTTTTCTTAAATTGTTATTAAAATTCCCCCCTATTGATTACTTTATGTAATGACATAGAAAAAAATATAATATAACAATTAAAGATACGAATGTAAAAAGAGTAAGAGAGTGAGAAGATCAAGTAAAAAAATTATAGTTCTATAGCCTTATACCTATTGTATTCTTCCAGCTTTACTATCAGGGACTCGTTATTCCACATTGGTGTCATTCCATGATATAGGCAAGTGCACTTATCAGTTTATAATATAGTAAACATAAGTTCGAATGTTGATCTCTTAGATACTCTGACTGTTAGTACTCATTAAGTCTCTATTATCTAACCAACAAATTAAATTTCAAGAAACTTAAAAAAGTAAATCTAAATTGCTGCTAAAATTAATTTAAATATTAACTAAGACACAATTCAGGAATTAGAAGGAAAGTAATTCAATTGGAAATTAATTCAATATTCAATATTATACTTAGATCATATTTCCCCTAGATCTAACATGTGATTTCTCTAAAAATAATCTAATTTATCCTTTAATGTTTCTTGATCAGGAGAATTCTCTATTAAAATTAATCACTTTCTCAAGCCTATTAACTCTAACCTTAAAATTATCTATTAGAATATCTTATCTATAGCATAACCTAAGATTACGTTATTGAACAATGAATTTTCCACGCTTTAATTCAAAATTCTGGAAAAATCTTGCAAATTATCTGTAATCTTGCAATAATTCTCATTAACTATGCCTACATTTAATCTTATAAGAAATCTCTTAATTCTCTTATAGGATATTAAACTCTAGACTACTACTCACAAAAATAATAATCTAAATCATGAAGTATACATAATTGAATAAAAAAAAGACTAAAGAATTAAATGAATTAAACTAATCAAATACTAAACGTGTCACATAAATAGTCTAGGTTTCACAAGACTCAGATACTAAGGATTTACTCTCTATACATCACAAAATAAGGATCTAAAAATGAAGAGTATAAAATTATAAAAAAAGAAAGAAAAAATCATGAAGTCTAAATAAGATCAAATCTTGAATCTTGAATTCTTGATGATCCCCTTCCTCCTTAAGTGTTTTTATCTTCAAAAACTCCCTAAAAGTCATACCAAAAAGTTATCTCCCTCAAATAAACTCTAACATAACTTTATATATGAAGAGAATAAAAATTAAAAAAAAGGTCGGTTGGAAAAGACATGACTGAAGACATAATCATGTCTTTTAGTCGTATACTTTACTATGGTTCACGTTTGTCTCTTTTCTATATTTTTTAAATTGAAAACAACGCAACCAACAACATGATCATGTCTTTTAGTCGTATCCTAAACTATAACAGTTGAAAATCAACTCCAATTTTACCTGGAAACGACATAGTCATGTCATTTAATTGTGTCGATCTTCAAACCTTCATAACTTACTCATTTTAGCTCCGATTTAAGTAAAATTTGTTTTTATGTTCTTGTGTTTTCATATAGATCGTTTCAAAATCTAAAAAATAAAATTTGACTCAATTAAGTATTATTATCTAAATATAAACTCAAATATTAAGGAAAATAATAAAAAATTACTAATTAAAATATGACCAATTTTGGAACTCATAATTCCACTATCCACTTTAAGAACTTCAATAAAAGAGATTGTAATTACAGATCTTCTACTTTGTCTCCCTAAGCTATCTCTTACCTAACATAGATCTACAAAATACAATAGTAAACTTTCTTCTAAAAATCAATCTAACCCTCAAAAGATAAGAATTATAATACTTTCAAGGAGTAAATACAGTAATCCTCTACGTATAAGCATAGAAAGTAATGTAGAAATGAAGGTCGTATGATTAGTAGATCCTTTGATTGAGCTACTAATTTTGCTTTTGATTCTTTTGAGAGTGTAAAAATAGTAGATAGAAATTGTAGGACTATATGTCTCAAATTTTTAAATTGCTCTATTTTTATTTCCTCCTTAGATTATGTCTCTATTAAAGATGTAGAGAATATCTTGAGAGTTTTGAAAATATCTTCAAGTAGCCATTTTAATCTTCTTATTCCTTGATTTGTGGAACCAAATTTTCTAATCATTTGCTCCAAAATTTGAGTAATGATCTACTAATAAGTAATCTTGATGTTATTGTTAATCTACTTTGCATGAAATTATAAGTATCTCTCTTATTTCAACATGGTCCTTCAAAATTGAAATTTAAAAGCTAATATATCTCTTGCTAAAAACTTGGAGTAAATTTTCAAGAGCTGTTATTTTAAATTTTAACTTAATACTTCAGATAATTCCTTATGGATTACTTACACGTATAACATGATAGAGTCTCTTGCCATCTTGATCTTATCTTACGTAAAGTCTTCTTTGAATTTGAAGTTTGAATTTAAATAAAAATCCTGCTGCAATTCATAGGATCTATTCTTATTAGTGAAGCTTATCCATGAAAAATCTTATCTATTACTTTAACTTACTTCCATTTTGTACTTTCATGTAATTATCCTTTAGCATTCATAAAACACAATAACTAACTCAAAAATATTGTCTATAATAAACCAATAAAGTTGTATCTAATAAACCCTCTCATAAGCTCTTCTACGTAAACTTATCTTGAATTAAATTAAATTTATCCTCCTTAATCCCTGTTAATATGTACCTTACTTAGTGAAACACATTTGACACATTACCTAAATACATCCAATAAGTGGAACTAGAGCTCCAATTCGTTAAAAATCCAACTTGTTATCTGATTTGTAATATTCTTTCAAAATACCGTTTTGTCCAAATCATCTTGTCTATTCTCTAATTAACCCTCTAATTCTTTCAACACAACTTACTTCATATGCTTAGTTGAACGCGGTATCATGTACACTTAATACACTTGTTAAATACTTTTAATCCATTTTGTTATTATGAAAACAATAAAGAGAGAACCCAACAAGATGGAGTGGGTGGTTATACTTGGAAGTGTAGTGATAGTGGTTCTAAGTAATGTCTACGGGTCTTAAAATCCTAAGGTGTAGTTTTGATTGGAGGGGATAAGAGGGTGGAAGAGCTATTGATAATAGTGGTCACCTTTGAAAATGGTTATAGATAGAAATTTTTTTGAGAGAAAGTGGTTATGTTCATGAGTTGTAGGGATAGAGAGAGAAAGTAGAGAATGAAGCTTAAAGAAAGTGATTTGAGTGTTGATTGATGCTCAAATGAGTCTACAGTCTCCTATTTATAATTTTCAAAGTTGAATCAAAGACGGAAGGTGCTCAAATGCCATTGAATTTGAAATTTGACATAATGGATTTTGATTGATATAATTTTTGTTGAATTTGAAGTATAATCATTGATAAAATTGATTTTCAAAAACTTACCCTTGCTTAAAATACCGATTTGAAGCTTCAATTTTTACTGTATAAGCTTAAATAATGCAAAATTAACTCAAAGCAAATTGTGAGCATTTAAGGGTTTTTTTTTTTCCAAACTTTGAATGCCCTTTTGACCCTTTAAATGTTCAATTCAAAAATAGAATATGGGATTTAAATGAAAGTACTTCAAGCCTTCTTTGTAATCTCACCATTCATTTGGTGAAATTACAAAGAAAAAAGGGTTAAAAATGGTGTTATATCAAGCTAAGTGGACAAGGAAACTTGACAAGAAAGATGACTAAAGGTTAGGGATGAAGTCATAAGCATTGACTAACATACCAATCATGACACACCACATGGTAATCGGAGGAAAAAGAATAAGCCCAGGCTTATATGCTACTTAAATTGAACCAGCAACCTCATATTCATGCATATATGCCTTAGCCAACCAAACTGGTTTTTGTTCTTTGTTTATAGAAATCAAACATAAAACTAAAACCACTTTAGCCTGAACCAATTTTGTAATCCAAATCTAGGTCAGGCTAAAATTTAAAGTTTGATTAACTCTTTTTTTTTTTAAGGAAAAAGAAAATGAAGACATGACAACTTTTACAATTAAGTCTAATGCACAAAAAAAAGTTCTAAACAAGTCTAACTTGATAGCTTTCTAAGCTTTGATTTGTTGCTCGTCAAAGTTATTTTAATATCAATTTTCTCGTAACTCAACTAACTTAAATCTAATCACGACAATGTTTAAAGTCATGATTAACTTAAATTACGCTTATTTTCATAATATAAAGATAATTTACCTTGACTATGGTTTAAATATCAATTTTTCAGAACAAAAAATTAATATTTTTAAATATAGCTCAAAACTGCTAAATCTCACATATTCATAAGTATTAAAGTTTATAGCTAGGTAGGTGTGGAGTAAAGTAGCAACGAGGGTATGTGGGTGAGTGCAATAGGTAGCAAGAAGGCAAGCAACCAACTAGAGTAAAACAATTGTTAATGAAATATAAATATATGTATGTGTTGAGTTTTACAAATGAGTTAATATCACAAATGATAACCAAATATTGCCAAAATTTCCAATTTACCACCTATACTTCAAAAGAATCAATTTACTACCTAATTGAAGTTTTCCTAATATTTTTGCTACTTGAAATAATTCTATTAAGTTTGTTTCCTAATGTAGACATAAGTACAAATTAGCAATTAAATATTTTAGCCACTTCAAGGCTAAGGAATTATTAACGGTCACTTACAAGGAGTTGCATAACCCCCAACAAGTAGCCACTAGCTACCCCAAACCTTATGGTAGACAAAATGGTTGCTCAAGGTGAAGTAGGTTATGATCCTCTACCGATGGCTATGAGTCAATTTCAATTCGTCCTTATATTCACATCAGTAAATAGACTTAATAAAGCCAGTTTAAGTAGCAAAAATGATTATGAAAACTTCAATTAGGCAAAAAAAAAATGATCTTTTTAAAGTATAAGTAATAAATTGCATATTTTGACAAAGTTTAGATATCATTAGGACAATAATCCTTTTACAAATTCAAACCCTTATGGGAATCTTTGGGTCATAAATGAGACTAAGTTTTAGGCTACTATTAACCAAACTAAGAAAGAAAAAATAGCATATAGAGAAGTCTAAAACAAAGAAATCAGTAAGCAAATAGAAAGTCATAGACACCACCAAAAAATCCCATAAGGTTTTTTGGGGATGTAAGTTGTAGCACCATACATATGCTATTCCACCAAAATTGATGGTTCAATACTATTGAGAAGTACAAGTTGTGAACTAGAGGGTGCATTCCACTTTTCCACTCCCCAAAATGATTTTCTGCTTTTTATTTTTCTTTTATGATTTGAATTTTAATTAAGTATGACCACATGAGTTTATCATCCGACCAATTTGAACCCAATGGGAATCCAAATTGCTTATCAATATATAAAACAAAATCATTCATAAAGATAAAAGAAGCGAACTTATTTAGTTTTAAAAGAGATGAATGACTTAATACAAAAGTAAAAAAGGGTGAAAGGGAAACTATCCAAATAGAAGTAATAAAGAGTGAAAACGTAATATGACCATGTTTATACTTTGAGATTCATATTGGAAATGACCTTGCTTATACTTTTTATTTTAAATTATAAAGAAATGTATTGAAGTTCAAATTCTTGAGTTTAGTTAATATATACACTTGGCCATGATTTTAATTTATACTTCACTATGAATCTTAAAGTTTTTGACTAACTTTACACTATATAAGAGGCAGAAAGTAATGAGAATGTAAAGTTCAATTATAATAACAATGAAATTTTCATTTCATAAGAAAAAAAAAAGCTATATAATGTAATAAAGATCACTTTCCAATGCACATGAAATTCTTAATATTAAAATAACATGTAGTGCTTGGATTATAACCTATTACATCAAGTTAGAAATTTTCATCTTTAAGAAAAAAAGAGAGTTAAGAAAGAAATTAGAGGAGATAAGCTTTTATACGAAATAATAATACAAACACTAAATGATCAGGAATATGATTGTAAAGAAAAAAATATATTAAAGTGACATACTACACATTATACGAAAGATGTGATTATAGCACAAATAAATACAATTATATTATAAATTAATTATTAGCAATCTCTGTATGATTTCATGCATTTTAGCATTAATACAAATTCATAAAGAGATAAATACAATAAGAATTACTACCTTAGCTTAAGCCTTCCTAAATATAGACATTGATAGTTATTTTGTAGCAAGCTTCAAATTTTCTCTCCAAACCACCTATAGATATTAACCCATGAACACAACTTTGATGTGGAAAAGATATAGAGATTTGTGTTTGTAGTTATATACCAATGTTGTTTACATGAGTACCCACAACATTTTGAAGAAAGTATTACTCAAAAAAAGAAACATTTTAAAGAAAAACATCATCTCATTTAAAATTTTTTACCACAACATCCATGTGTCACTGCATCAACTAAATTATGTATTATTTATCAAGTTAATGTGAGGCAAAATACGCTACATTTTAAAATGAACTTGAAAATAAAAATTACACGAGTGCTATTAGAATGTTTAAAGTATTTAGATAAATTATAATATTATGATTTGAATTAATCCAAGATTTTAATTGTAAATCAAGATAACGCACATAACAAGAGACAACAAATTTTTATTTTTTTTTAAAAAAAGGTAGAATTTGCATGAAGATGTTAATGTGGAAACCCTAAAAAGAGAGTAAGAAACCATATGGATGATTGAAATAAAGAAACTAGATTTAATAAGTATTAGGTTCTCACATAATGTTTTAAAGTATCAATCTAACGATTGAGTAATATCTTGGCTTTCTTACCTCCTCAATGAACTATATCAACATAATCAGGACCCTCAAACATAACTCAATAGAGGAAACTACTTAGCTAGCATAAAGCCTAAAAAGATGAAATAAGAGTTACTCTTATGCTAGGGCTTCACTTTGATGAATTCAAAAATCACTCTTACTTCCTTTAGATTCATTCCAATAATTCCATGCCAAGGTGATGATTGCATGTCCTTAGCTACATCAACATAACAATGGTTAATTCAATAATTCCATACCAAGTTGATGCTTGCATGTCGTTAGCTACATCAACATAGTAATATCTAAATAGCCTTGTGAAATATTCATGGGATGATTTAATAAATCTTTATCTTGACTAATAATTTTCAACAACTCATCATGCATAAACTTAAGATTAACACACTTTCAACTCCTTCATTTAGTTATGTGCTTACTTGCCCTAGATATCTAATGCACAACACAAATATGTCATCATTCTACAACTAGATGACAACATCTATTTACTCCATAACTCATTTTTAACTTTAAGTTCAGTTAGCACCAGCAATCTCTCTTTACTTACACCAATCCACATGTCTTAAGTTACAAGGTACTCTTTAGGCCTTTCAAGCTTCATGTTCTTCCAAATCAACTCACTTATGTAGTACTAAGGTGGAGTAAAATGAACAATCCTTACTACATTGCTAACATGTACTTTTCTTACATAGCTACTAATACGAACAACGTACCTTGGAATTAACATGCAATGTAGAACTAGAAATCAAGCCCTTTATAGCTAAAACAATTTACTAGAAGTAACTCCTTTTGTTACCATCATATTTCTATAGGAAATCTATCTCCATACAACTATACACCATATACCCTAAACTAAAGTAACCGATAACATCCAGTATATGAAATGATGAAACCATTACAGCTAAATCTAAATGCCTTAGAAAAAAAGAAAAAAGAAGTAATTTTACCTTTCCATGTATGCCTACCCCTTGTCACTACAAGGTGGCTGCAAACTTAGCTTTGAATCAACAAATTAGTTCATGTATAGACACATAATGGAGACAAAGTATGCTAAGTTGACCTATCTCATGTTCATCAGACTTGTCTTTTGCAATTAGAGCGGTAGACGTTCCTTCTTTAGACAATTCTTAGCATAATGTAGCCCATCACAAAAGCAATGTTTCAATTCTCACACTTTCTTCGTTTCTATTATCTTATCCTTTTTCTAATGGATTTAGGAACCTATTGCTCTTAGCCTCCTCCTCCTCTTGATCTTTGCACTATACTTCTTGCTTTTAGAGTTCCACTAACCCTTTAACAATTGCAATTGCTTTAGAGATAATCTCTACTCCTCTTCATTCTAGCTCTAGCTTAGCTAAGGTTTCAACCTATCTGGTAACATGAGGAGAGTATCATCGAGATTGGGGTCCTGTATCTCGAACATGAGCTATAGGAAATCTTATTCATATTACTTCATACTACCCTTCTAAGTAATGTAGTTGAGTCTAATCTTAGCCTTCCTTTTAGTATTTTAAGAGAACTAGTCCCAAAATTCTCTTAGAAAATCTACCATGGGGCCATTTCATTGGACCTTCTCCTTACCTAAACCATAGAGGTATCTTTCAAATATAAGATTTTAGAATTTACTTCCATCCTCAATAAGCCAGAAAACATCAAAGTATTGTTCCATTCCCTATAGGAAATTATCTACTTCCTTTACATACCATATTCCCTTAAAGTACTATGGCTATGACACATCCAACTTAAGAGCTGGCCTAATTGTCACTCATTCACTAGTGTTGCCTTATATGATAGGCCTTGAGATCTTTTGTCTCCATTCTTGGGGTTACTGTAGATGCATCAATTCTTCCTTCCACTCTAACTATCCTAACTTCCTAATTACTAGTCATGGCCCCTAAGTCTTCAATCTAAGCTTTAAGGGTACTGTCTTATGCTTTTAGGCTTTTATTGTGCAATTAAGAGTTAGAGCCCTTTCTTAAACTTCTCCATAAGAGTCAATGACTCTCCATTTCACCTTTATAATGTACTATTCCACATTCTTAAGGCTAAGGCTAAGGTTGAGTGCTATCAAAATGTCCCTTGATTGGGTACTTTACTTGGTAAGGGGATATTCCTTATGGCAAGTCTCATCTATTACATCCTAAATATCGTTTTCCTTACCAAAAGACATCTTCATTTTTGCTCTTCAAACTCTTAAATTGATACTATTTATCATAGGACTTTTACTCTAGGTTACCACCACGAGGTACTTTGACACTCTAAAACCTAATAAGAATGCTATGTCAGCTTAAATACATACAACACAAGTGAGCTTATAAAGAGAAAAAAGGGAGAGAATCTAATGATTTAGATTAATTCCTACCTACCACTATAAGTAATCTATCCACTTAGCTTTATTTGCTATACTTACAATCGTACAACGACTTTGGACATTCTTATATGCAAGGGTTTTTTTGATGAATCTTAATCTCAAGTAACAACATACTAAGCCTTACTCATAAGGTTGTGATCAAGCTGAATTTTGGAGTTCAAATAATTTATTCTTGACAAATGTAACTAAATGAAGATTATTACTAGTCTATAGAAAGATTTAAACTTTAATTAATATTTAATCTCAAACCTTGGTTACTGTAAATGCAATATAAAAGAACTAACATAAACAAACCCAAATCTACTAAAATAGAGAAACTCGACTCCTCCTATTGAAATTCACCTATATATCAAGTACCTTTAAACACAATTCCAAGGTCCAATTATAATTCTACTCTAACTTATTCACATTTTTTTTATAATAGAGTTTGATTTTGATTGGATTTTTAAGGGCATCTGACTTTGTTGAGCATAGAATTCCATTGATGTTGTTTCAAATTTTACTTTAATTTCTAAGGTTTATTGGGTTTTGGTTTAAGTGTCAACTTAGAGAGCAAATAGCTTTGATGAGTTACTATGTGAGATTAAGGTTTGAAGTCCTCCATATGATTAGATTTAGGATTTCAAATTTCATTTTTAATGTTGCAAAATTAGAAATTCATACATTACAAATCATAAGAGTAGAGAAGGTTTTGGGGTTTTTCCCTACTCACATGTATGTATGACTATTTGAAAGGTGAAGTAGCATCTTTTCAAATGTAGGTACACTTAAATATGCATATTAATATATAGACATATACACACACATACACATAAGCGATGCAAAAAGGCATGAAAGCATAACTATATTTTGTTTAATTAACCATAATACATTTAAAATCAGAAAAAATATATATACATGAAAGGATGATTGTTTTCAAGTTTAATAAGAGAATGATAGATTTTAATAGTATGAAAACGAGATCAATATTAATATTAAAAACACTAAAAACAAAGCAATGTAAAAAGGCATGAAAGCAAAACTATATTTTGTTTAATTAACCACAATACATTTAAAATAATATATATATATAATATGTATATACATGAAAGGATGATTGTTTTCAAGTTCAATAAGAGAATGATAAATTTTAATAATACGAAAATGAGATGAATATTAATATTAAAAATGCTACAAACAAATGATATTATTGTACTACTATTATAACTCTTTTAAATGTTACTAACATCACAGATGCCACGTTAGCATTTACTTTACTTGATATTCTTTCTTGCTCAACTTTTAACAATATTTATCTCTTTTTATATTATCAAAATCTTTATAATTTTCCTATATAAAGTTGAATGTATTTTAAAACTTAAAAACCTTAAATTAAAAGGGAGAAGAGAAATAAATGTGGCCAAGTTGTGACTTAGCTCAAGTCGCCACTAGATGAGAAAGTTAAGAATTATGGTCGCTTAACTCTATAGCCATGATTAGAGAATACTTATAATGCAGTTTTAAAAAAGGGTGCTTAGAATGTCATGTTAGCATTTTTAGCATATCTTCCTTTTAAGTACTCATTATTTTATAAAAGGATGCTTTAAGTAAAAGTTATTTATCTTTATTTAATTATTTTATGGGTTCCACGAAAAAAAAAAACTAACTAAAAAACTATTTAATATGCTTTTATCAGTAACTTACTATTTAATATATTAAATAAATAAAACAAACTATTTAAAAATAACTAATTAGTTATCATGCGAAAAAATAAAATGAAGAACTAATTCTTTGTAAATCACCTTCCTTTAATTAAACACCTACTCAGATATGCAAATTATAAAGGGAGAGAGGAGTGTGACATGCATATTCATGCCAAACACTCCTTTATAAACATGATCCTGGGGGATTCTTGCAATGGTGATTAATTTGGTTTTTCTCTAAATGGGTTGTGATTGGACCACATGTATTTCTGTCTTTTTTAAAAAAAAAAAAAGAAGAAGAAGAAGAAGAAAAAGGTCAGATTCTTTTAGTAATACGTTAATTTGATTTTTAGTACATTAACTATAGCATAATTACAATTGCGACGGGATTTTCTCGGAAATAAATCATAAATGTTTTACTAATTTCAACGATTTAATAAAATCATATGAATGAAGAAAAAGAAATGACACCTTCTTCTGACGGAGTTAAGCGTTACTTTAACTACGCAAGTATAAAGATGCCTCTTCACGGAAAAAAAAATCTGTTTGAAAACTCATCATACAAACCCTACGATTAGACACGCACATCATCCACGATCAAGAGACGCGTGCGAGACGCTTCATTCAATAAATTTACAGTTTTATCTTTTGGATTTTCCGACTTCACCAATTCACATCAGAAGATATTCCAGGATGTAGTGCAATTCGACTGAAACCACTTTTTCTCACTTGGCTATTTGAGTTCCCCATATTCTCGAAGGTTTATTTAACATTACAGAATCAACTAAGGTAGAAACTGAATTGTAATTTTTCAAAAATAAAGTAAAGAAGTAATAGCAGTTTCTTAGGTCGTTTAAGGTTTCATGGTTAGGAATTAAGAAATTCTCAAAAAGATTTAAAAATAGCAATTCCTTTGAATTTATGAAAGAATTGAAATCCTTATTTTGCAACAATAGTAATCATATGAAATAGATATTTACCAAAAAAATATAGGAATAGATTTACATGGAAAGTTTAGTTATTATATTTACCATGTGTATGTTCTTGTCGAAATGCCTAATATAGCTCCATATTTTTATCTTATCTAACCTTCAATTTTTCTATCACATTAACATAACTGATCACCGGCACAAATTGGAAAAGTTTGAGAAATCATAAATCTTTTTAAGTTTAGCCTTGTGAGTCATTTTTTTAAGAAAAAATACATTTAAGGCCTGAATCTTCAAAAAAAAAAAATGTGTAATATAAATTGACTCAATAAAGGAATAATAAAGATGAAAGAATCTGAGGAAAACGCTGTTCACAGGCCAAGGTCCACGACCCAGTCATAGAAAGAAGATATCATAAGGACTTAAAATTAGGTGATATTTATATTTAAATTTACTTGTGAATGGTTCCTGAACTCCCACGTCGGTCGACTGAGTCCCAAGATTTTAGAGCAAGTAAGCCAGCCAAGTCAACTAAGTCATACGTGATGCGACAGATCAGATTCACAAGGCCCTGAGAACAATCTGCTTAGATTATCCATTTTATTGTTTAGCGGAAAGGTACTGATATCTATGCTACATTCATAAAGGGAATCAAATTTCACATTTGAAAGTTTAAAATAAATTTTAAAAAAAATAAATAAATAACAGGATGCGAAATTTTTTTCAAAATTTTCAATACATTCGTTTACGTAGCACTATGTTTAGGGAGAAAGGAAAGAAATTAGAAGTCCCGATATACCCTCAGGCTCGGGCGGCCTTATAATCTCCTGATTTTGATAATTCTGGTAAAGTAAACCTTTGGAATGTCAATTCGCCCAACATAAGGTCACTACAAGAAAGAAAATTTTGATGGAAACACAGCTTTTTCACCTCCGATGTTGGTAAAGGTCCACAAAAAGAAATAAAATGAGCCTGCAGCACCAACTGTATTTTTTTACTTCGGAAAAGAATGAACAGGAACTGTCGATGGACAAATGATGTAATAAGGAACAAAGGCAACAACTTATATTACATTAGATTATGCCAACAATTGAGAACCAGATTGCAAGCCCAATCGCACGCTAATCCTATTTGTACTCAAGGTTTAAGCAAATATATAAAGCTGCATAGTCAACACGTATGTGAACAATTGCAATACAGAAATCTCTTCAAAGACAATTTAAGTGATCAGATATTTCAAGAATTCATTCGGTCAATATAAGACGACTGTTTCGTCTGAATGAAATTCTTTATCCTCATGGCATCACCTTGCCTAACAACTTTCCCATCTTCCATGTATATAGCACCATCTGCATGCTCTAATTCCTCCAAACGATGGGTCACCCATAATGCTGTAACATCATCGGATTTGTCTAACGTTGATTTGACTGCTTTGATTACACCCAGCTGAAATTTTATAGAAGTTATATTATTAGCATTGATAAAGCACAAGCTGTGCTATAGATGTATCAAGTCCAGAAAACAAAATGTTGTAACTCGGACTTTACTCCGAAATCCAGAATTCGAGCTCTGACTAAGCTTACAATTTTGAGCATGATCAAGCTCAAGCCCAACTAGGAATGGTATATAATGGGCCAAAGCTTGACTCAGGCTCACTTAGGCTTAATTATCTTAAAATAAGTTTTTTTTTTTTTGTTTTTCCTAATCAAAATAAAATACCAATATCAAAATCAATTCAAACTAAATTAACATTTAAACTCAAGCTAAACTCAATAAACTGTTTGAGCAGTTTAAGCTTAAGCTTAAAAAGTTAAACTTATATCCAATCAAACTCACGTAAATATCAAATCTAACTTGTGTAGCTTGAGAGTAGATTTGGCCCACCATAACCACAACGACTACACAAGGCGAATGCTGTACCTGATCACTCCCATCCAGGAATGTTGTGAGCTCATCAAGTAATAATACTTTACATGCTTCAGCTAATGCACCAGCAATGGCAACCCTCTGTTTCTGACCACCGCTGAGGGTTTGAACAGACCTCTGGATTACAAACAAGGAGGAGTTTCTTAGTTGCTAAGAAGGTTGTCGATTATTTAATTTAAAAACATATTCAACATACTTGTGAGTATTCAGACATTCCCACAGCATCAAGAGCTTTTGATACCTTCAACTTGACATCATCATCGGCAATATTGGACTTGCCAAGGCCAAATGCAACATCAGCTTCCACAGTAGGCATGATGACCTGAACGTGTGCAAGTCATTTCCATGGTAAGATCATACCATGTTTGAGGCTTACCTGTCAAAACTAGCTATTCCACATTCCAAGCTTAGATACTAGCTAATAATCCCAGTCATAATCTGATTTAGAAAAGACTGCAGGGATCAATCAGGGTGAGACCTCACCAGAAGTTTTTCCACTCCCTAACCATCTTAAGCCCCAAATTATATTGGATAAAATGGAGATATATTAGCAATTAATGTGGAAACCGATATCTTCACATTAAGTGACATAGAGGTGGTTTATTTTCACTGAAAGCAAAAAGGGAATGTAATCAAGATGAAAGTGCCCCAAAATGTATCTGTGCATACCAAGAAAGTACAAGAAAAGAAACAACGGTATCATGGTAGAAGGTATTAACAAATTATTCAACACACCAAACAAAGGGTGCTGTTTTGCTTGCAGTAATTATTTCATATACCAAAGGAAGCCCTTCTCAGATGAGTAAGATATGATTTACAAATGACATTGAGCATTATCAGCTCAACAGCACAGCTAAATTCGGGTCAGCAGGATTGTTCTTTAAAATTAAGCTCAGTTATACATGAAGGTCATTCCTGGGATGCATAATCATATTTGCAGGGAGAAGGCAGCATATATAGAGGTAGGAAGAATATAGGCTAGTATTATATTGGAGAAGTCCAATAAAATTTGATCCACCTTCCCTAGAGCATCACCTAACTCACATGGTTCTTTTGTTGACAATATCGATCAAATGATTATAAGTTTTACAAGCAAAATCATTAACAAACTATGTTGTTGGAACAATGTCTGCATTGAAATTTCCTCATCTCTAGTTCAGATCTATCATGACCTGCTTAGAGCAATAAAAAGCTTCCAATCCATGCGACAGTATGCCATGCCCCATTACATATAATATACTATCGCTACAATCCCAGGTCAGAATTCTTGCACTCGGAAATACAGGAAATAACAAGAAAGCTGGTAAAGAAAGAAAATGAAAGCATAATTTAGGAGATACAACCAACCTGATGGTCTGGATTCTGGAAAACAAAACTTCTGGGCCTTCTAACATACACCTTTCCTTTTGTGGGAGTCAAAAGACCAGCAAGAATCTTCATATTTGATTTAAAAAGATACCAACTATGAATTTACAATTCCATGTCAAAAATGAAAGAAAAATCAATAAGAAATTCAATGAGCATCATCATTAAAACTCTTGCTTAACAACCCAAAGGCTGCAGTAAGAGTAAGTAAAAGTTGGGTATTAGATCCCTTCTAAATATAACCAGGAAAGATAAGATAATCAAACTTGATTACATTCTAAACAAGAGAAGAATAGATATAGTACGTTTTTTTTTCCAAAGAGAGTAGTAATCCATATGCTAGACTTAGTATGAAAGTTATTCTATCAGAGTTTTTTGACATATTGGACACAACCAAAGCTTTTGCTAATTCGCAGTTAATAGACATTTGGTCACCTGAATCCTGACAGCTTGAGTTTTAGAAACAATTCATGAGCGAACATGATGTCAAGCTCACATCATATTTTTTGACACATCATCAACTCAACTCAAGGTTTTGTCCGTAGGACAGGCCAATAGAGATAACTTTAATCCTACCTTAGGTTTTTTCTGAAATGTAAACGGATATTATCTTCTTCTAGTAAGCAGGTAAAAATGATTTCTCCGTTCTTATAAAAAATACTTCAAATTTGTAATAGTCTTAATTTCTTTCCATCATTAATTTGCTCTAGTTGCTTCTATACATTTTTGTCCAAATGTCCTGCCCAATCATATTGACTCCATATGATCATCTAACCAAAGGCTATGATCGTGTCAGCCACAAATGCTTACATGTTTAACTGGTTGGATTGCATCCAGCGATTCCCATCTCCCTTAGCCCTCTAAATCTCACTTTGAAGGTAAACTGACATTTTTCACGAATACCTGGCATTATTTCTTGTTGTCAACCCAAACTGGAGATAAGCATGGCAACTAAAAGTAGGTGGGATTGATCTTGTATTGGACAGAAAAATCCTTTAATGGACAAATTAAAACTTAGAAATTTTGTACCATCTGATAGATAGTACAAAAATCTTATCGCTAGACCCAAAAATGTGTTCTAGAAGACCCCTCTATGATCCTTTTACCTTCTAAAAAGGTGTACAACAAGCACCATGCAAAAGGATTCGGTTGTATTGTATTGCTTGAGTGCTCTTGTTTAGTGCTATCCTAGTGATCCAATTCTAGCTGAGAGTCATATATCACTTAAGAAACCCCTTACCGCAGATTCTTATCCACCATCATCTAGAGCACATAAGAGCGCCTAAATATCACCTTGAATCAGGTGATCTAAAGTACTTTATTAAAAATATGTTAAAATGTTTCCCCCTGCAGTTAGTTAGAGCATGTAAGCTTCTCATTCAATTCTATCAAGTGTCAACCCAATCATCTAATTAAACAGCACAACTATGCACAATTCACAGCATAGGATTCTAGATTGGATTGCTCAAACCCACAAACAGACCCTGATAATTTATAAACAATAAATTCAGAAGAGGGATAATTAGGATGAAAAATCACTATTCCCAGCCAGTTGCTCATCCATTTTCCCGCCAACTACATTTTGCTACATATTATATATATTCAATATCGATCCTCAATTATACTTTTCTAATCATGCATGGGAGTGTATGATCAGGAGAGCAAAATTCATCGTGTATTGTCCCCATTCAGTATCTCCATACCAATCTCAGTCATGTATGATAAATATTAAAAAAATTTACATACTAAACCACAAATGTTTGGGGTTAAGTTTAAAGAGATTATGAAAGCTTTCAATGGTTCAAGATGGAAGTTATTAAAATGGTGCAGATAGAGGATGATCATTATGAAAGTGGTGCAAATGGATGATGACAT
This sequence comes from Lumnitzera racemosa, assembly GCA_024138005.1. Taxonomy (NCBI): domain Eukaryota; kingdom Viridiplantae; phylum Streptophyta; class Magnoliopsida; order Myrtales; family Combretaceae; genus Lumnitzera; species Lumnitzera racemosa. Next base: position 26,605,720 of record JAMXBC010000008.1, read on the forward strand.
CATATTCAAATAGGGGATAAAAATCATACACCAGAGATAAATGTTTTGTGTATTTAATGTGTCACGCCATGGCATCAAACTAGAGTTGTAATGCCATCCTGTAACATATCATACTCTACTCCAATCATTAAAAAGTTTTATACTCTATTTTAACCACTCAAAAACTCTATCTCTATTTGAATTTAACTCTAAATGTTCATTTTCTGATAGTAATTTCTAGATAAATATTATGTAACTTTCCAATCCAATGATAGCCATTAGTTAAGTCAACCATGATAAATTTGCCTTTTTATCTACCTACAAAAGTTCATAGCTAGTGTTTAGTTCAGGCACATATTTAATAGCAGCCCATGTTTTAATCATGTAGGGCACCATGAGATTGGTGAAGATCGCAACTGACAGAGAAGTTTGCCCAGGTACCGAGCCCACCTAAGAAAAAGAAGAAGAGTTTTGTCCGGAGAATTTTTTAATGGTTGAAAACTTAATTAACTTGAATTTGGTATAAACGTCTGTGGCACTTTCCTGGCATGAACTATACGGATATTTTCGATTGTAATTGTCCCATTAACAAGATGTTCAAAGGACTTACTCGTACAAATGAACAACCACCATGAGGAGAGAAACAAAGTACCTTCAATAGCGTAGACTTGCCACAGCCATTTGGGCCAAGAAGCATCCATAACTCAGCAGAAGGAATCCTTATAGAGCAATCCTTAAGAATGGGCACGGATATCCCTTGTTCGGTGACGATGGAGAAACCCACATTTCGAGCTTCGATTGCTGTATTATCAACAGCATTCACACCAACCCTTCAAGTAGAATGTAAACCCTCAAAAGCGCATACAAATACAACACCCATCAAATAAACCCTAAAGACAAATACTAAGGACCGAATTTATGATGGAATAACATACGTTCGATGAAATACCCCAGAGATAGAGACGGTACCTGGAAGTTATAGTGCACCGAATAGGAGAGAGATGAAGGGAAGAAGAACGAGGGAAGGAAGCGGAGAGATCAAGTGGCATTCTTTTGAAGTTGGGGGGGTGGTTTGGGGGAGGCGGAACTCCACTGGAACAGGGGTAGGGCTGGAAGTTTGCCTTGTGAGGAGTGTTACAGCGGGTTTTTCTTAACAAACATGTGAACAAAGCCTTCCATGAGGAAGCGAGCCAGCAGCCTTGGGACAAGTAAACCTCTAGTTTTTGATCCTACAAGCAAAACTCCTACACCCTTATACAAATTATCCGCGTAATTGTGGAATGGGAATGGGGCCAATGGGGCTCACCAACTTGTATCCTCTATGTATCGTAGCATTCATATTAAGGGAAAAAGAAAAAACAAAACCCTCGACTTTCGAGATGAGTTTTTTAGCTTTTTAATTTTCAACCATCCGTAACTTTGTCCATTTAATATTTTATATTAAGAGAGGGATGGCAAAATTGCAAAAAAAAACTCCCATAAACTTTTGCTCTAGCGTGTATTCATTCTCCAAACTCACAAGATGAATTCCTTCATCTCTAGACTTTCAATAATTTCTAATATTATATCCATTCAATATTTTCCATTTAAGAAAAGGTATGTACATAGGATATTTTATGATGATGTATTTAATATATTTCACAAATATAATATATATCATATGAATATAGGATATTAAAACCATATACCATGAAGTGCATATTAAAATTATATTAAATAATATATGTTGTATATTCACGTATATTATATATTGTAATAGCATATATAAAATATATTATATGTTATTATACAAAATCATATCCAATAACAAATGATATATTATATATTCATTGTATGTATTGTAAAAATTAGATAATTATTCAATCAGATAAAGATTGTATTTGATAATCATCTTAATTAATACACTATTTACATTAGAAAAAAAAAATTGATTATAATAATTGAACTTTTAAAACGTTAATGGATTAGACTAGTTCAAATGCATTTTGAATCTCCTCTAGTCAGCAAAACAAAACTTTGGTGACTATATCTAGTAGAAAGGGCATTGATATGTGCAATAGATCTCTTATCATCTACACAAGAACATCAAATAAAAGGCAAATCATTGGTGACTATATCTTGATTCTCTGATACCACCCATGAAGTATATCTTCAATGGCTATGTGAAAATCAAAGTGTACAGGTTCTTTGTCCATGTTCATCAATAGAAACTTTTGGTTTTGGAATCAATAAAGGCACATCAAAAGGTAAGTTATATGTTGCATATTAACATTAATGTCTTTAAAAAAAAATAATTGATGACATGAAAAGAATGGTGCGAAAAATTCTCTTAAAATTAAAAGAAAAAAAAAAAGAAAATGAAAATGAAAATGAAAGGGAGCATATTTTAAAATTTTAGCATAAAATTATATAACAATTAAATATTTATAAAGATTTTATGATTAAAAACAGTTTTTGGCATCTATGTCTTTTGGAATGTAGCTAAAATTAAGTAACTTAAAAGAAAAAGAAACGGAGCATATCCAATTATTTAGTATGACTTACTATTCCTAAGTATAATAAGTTTGAAATGTGATTCAAATATTCGCCTTTCTAGTTATACGCATGCTCAAAAATTAAATGTGACATTTATACTAGAAAGAAACTCACCATCATATTAAGGAAAAACTATAACATAATAACGACTAGAAAAAAATATTAAAGAAGTTATTAAGAAAAACTGTTATATGATAATAATGAGAAAATATTACGAAAGAGATTTTTGAGAACTAGCTATCTCTAGTAGAAAAAGAAAAAGCATTATTGGTGTCTGAATAGAGAGGGAAAGAGAGAGAAATTATATCCCTTTTACTATTTGATATTAGACATAAAAAGAGCACATAGAGAAAGTACAATAAAAAAGATATATTTATTTAGGAATCTTGGTAGGAATTTCAAGGATAAAACATATAGACTCCAAAAAGAAATGTATTTAGTAGATAATACAGATGATTGCATGACACAATAGCATAATAATTACTTGATGATTTGCTTGAAATGAGGTATACATGTAGAGATTTAACGATCATTTGAGAGGTGGTTTTGTGCCTTTCCTAGGGTCTTCATTTGCACGTAACCGAAGAAACATCGGACTAATGGGGATCCCAGTGATTAAGCATTACTCAAAGTCCCAAGCAAATTAAGTTGGGCTACATTATTTTTCTTGCATGATTTCAATTTTAGTATTCGTTAGGATATTCTTATTCTCGATAGTCTTGAAAAGCCATGGAATGAAAAATTAATATTTATTTTTCTCTATGTTTGCATATAAAACTTAAAAAGTAAATTACAAACAATTTCGGAAACTGTAAAACACAATTTGATTTAATTTGAAAATAAAATAGTTATTCATTCCTTATAGAGTTATGTTATAACCTATTATACAAGTATATCTATATTTTTGAAAAGGATTGTTAAAAAAGTGTATTATCTACTAATCTCTCTACATCGATAGATAAAGTAGATAGATTACTAATACGATAACGTAGAAAAGTAGTCTGACCATAAGATCCCCCATGCAATCCCGTTATTTTTATAGATTACACCGTTAATAAAGAGAGTTTGCTATCATCCCAACTGGTGGTTAACTCACCAGAAGCAACCATCCTCTTGATATTTAAATTTTTCCTTTTTTTGGTTGCTTGAAGCTAGCGACAAAACTAAATTCCCTGCTCTTTCCAAAGTTGAAAATTTAGAATAACTGTATTTAACGATTGATCATTTTTACCCACAACCGGTTCAAAGTCAAAATTCAACACCATGAAAAAGAAAATAGCAAACAAACTATATCCATCAACGGAAATACTCGCCACTCCATGTTTTTACATCGAGAAATGTGATGGCATAAAGGTGACCCAAATTCAGAAAATAAACCATGCCCATTGGTCAGCATAAATGAATTGAAAGAAGAAACTTAGTTACAACAGTTTGATTTTGTATTTCGTACATTCGCAAGTCCTTTGTTGACTATATTCCTTAAATATAATACATGCCTCGTCAAAGAGGAGAGGCATAAATCACAACAATGTGTTTGTATTGAATTGTACAAATCAACATATCTCTCTTGCCTCAAACTGTTATGTGAAAATTGTAACCAATCATATGCAAATGCAAAGAATTGTCCAACGTTGCTGGACTGGAAAGAATGATGGAGTGCTGCCCAGCTGAGAAAGGTACCTTCAGAATCTAAAGACACGGTCGCTTTGCAGTTACAGCATTGCTAGCATGTTATCAGGCCACTGAAGTACCTGCAGCGGTAGTTTAACATAAGCAGCATTCCATGAAGAATAACTGCCAATGGCATGGCATCGATCATATATGTATATATGCAACAGGAAAGAATGTGGCCCTAATGCTGAAAATTTCAAGATTCCTTATTCAAGCTTGACAACTTCATCGATGTGGAATTCCCTGACATGCTCTTCCTACAAAGCTCCTCTTTAAACGTCTGGCATTAAGTTCCATTAAGGAGGGCAGAGGCTCAGGCACCGAGACATTCATTGATCTATATAACTTCCTGAAGCTCTCACTAAAACTCTTTGATGACCCCAACCGTTTGCAAGTTCCTGGCTCTTTCTTGGGTAAGCATGGTGGACAGCGACTAATGCCCAACTTCCTCTCAGCTGAGCAGGGCAGATGCTTACCAGTCCCAGCCTCTTTCACATCTACATTCTCATTCCCTACTTCAGTGATACTTCCTTCTTGCTTTCTCTCAGATTTCTCATAATCGATTTCATAAACTCTCTCTTCACATGAGAATTCAAGTTGTTTCCTCGCAATCGTATCTGAATGCCCATCATCCAAATGACTTGTTATTTTATCTTCACATACACATGGAGAATCTGGAAGACCAAATCTGGCCCTGCCAAACAATGTAAGTTCTGGCCTTTTGGTTCGAGGGGATACTGTGGCAATTTCTTTTCTATCAGTGATAGAATTTACAGATATAACATCACAAGCCACACATGCTTGAGTTTGCTCCAACCTGTCAGAAGAAGAATCTTCACTTTTTGAAGTGAACGTGGCAGTAGAGCAGGTCTCATGACTGATCTCTAGTAAGTTCCACAAGGGGTCATCTGAAGCAATTTGACTGACTAAACAGTTTTTCTTGACATATGCTAGATCCATAGCCCAGCAATTTGGTGTTGTTGATGCCACCCACTTGGGCGCAAGAAGCTGCAAAGCCCACTCCAGTTCTTCCCTGGATGAATGGATTGAGTAGCAAACATGCCAAACACCAGACTCGTCCTTGACAGCTTCATGAAATCTCTGTCTTAGCTTGTACTCTGTTGGTGAATACTCCTCCTCACATGCATACCACTGTGATGAAGGGCGGATTATAAGAGGTTCAGGAAGGAGATTAGTTTGTGCCTCTGCAATCAATGCCTTTGCCCTCTCAGGTAATCTGGGGAAGCCATTGAACAAGTGGAAACGAGAAGATGGATCTTCAGTGAGTATATCGGGGAATGTGAGTTCCAAAGCATAGAAACAACCAGGATTAGCAAGCTTATCAACATAAATCTTGGACCCAAAAGTCCATGAAACCTCAACCAGTACCTCTTCCTGACCAAGTAAATCACTGGTCAGGTACACCCTTGGAGCTTCAGGGTGCTTCCAGATGCAATTAATTACCTGCACCAATAGGACACATGAAAAATACATTTATGTGAGATCATAGATTTCCAGAGTTATGACATAAACCCATTCTTAATTGTAAAGTTATTATTTTAAATTACATCAACATTCGTTGGGCCAAAAAAAAAAAAGGAAAAGAGAAGGAAAGAAAAACAGTTGGCCCAAAAAAAAAAGTACATCAACATTCATTTAACAAATGATGAAGCCACATTCTGTGCCATTGATGTTGCCAACATGTGCATGCATGTGCAAATTGGAATAGAAAGAACAGAAAAATGAAGGCAAAGTTACACCATCTTACAAATATGTCATGCAAAAAATAAGGACCTGTCTTATGGAAGAATGCTTGCTGGGCATCCTTTGTGTGTATTTCCCAAATGTGCAGTCCAGGAAAACATAATCCAGACGAGACTGTGGCTTACTCCCCCTTTTGCCAAAATATTTCTCTGGTAATTTCTGGAGGCACTCTGGGGTCAGCCTGCAATCTCCAGTGTGTAATATGTTACCAAAGGTACCCTCAAATAGAAACATCACAGACCCTGAGGTTCAAAAATCCATCCCAAGATAATGGATGAACATCTGTCAATAGCATCCTCAAAATCATTGAAATTTGAATGAGAAACTTCATAGCTCCTAATATCACGCAGGACATCAACCTACATTTAAAATTGTGGAATCTAAATAGCCGAAAAAGGGGGAGAAAAGACATTCAGCAGGTTCTTAAATTGAATGAAGATATCAGGCATGGTCCAACTGAGCATGTAATCAAAGGTGACTCTCGGTGAAAGTCATCATGATAGGCAAGTATCAAAAAATGATAGGGTTTCATCACAAAGCACATAATAAAGGCATTATCAGCAATACACCTAAGAGAACTCCTGTAAAACTAACCAAACTAAGATAACGTAATCACTAAAACAGTTGGAGCAAAGAAAAAAGATGAACTAAAAGGCAAGGACCCAATGGACAATTTACGCACCAAGTTCAGTTTCTCCAAAATTGCCTCAGTTTACTTGATTCAACGGTCTACTACCACTTATCCATAAAAAACTAGTGCTTGAAACACCACCCGATATATTTGCCTCACCAATTGCAGGAGACAAATGCAGCATGTACTCCTTTCTGCAGTATAGCACTTGCCGTAGTAAATTAACAGATCCCTCTAGAATATGATCCCACATTTCATTCTCTTATCCTTTCTTTTGTGTTCTTATTTTTACCTGTGGTTTTAAGGCCAGGGGTTGGGTGGCAGCAGAGCCCCCGTGGGGGAGGGGGTAGGGTAAGAAGTGAAAACTCTCAAACATAAGAAGCTAACAAAATCAACCTTATTCACATTTTATTGAAAGAATAATGTAAGCATTGTCAAGATTGCACTCTTGCTTGTATTTCCCACTTCTTAAACAAAAATAGAACCTTTATATTACTTGACTAATTAGCTTTCTATGATGCTGCTCCTTTTATCATTGTTTACATAAATAATTTAAAATATTACATGCAGGGATCCTATATATTTTCACCAATGATTCAACTGTTTTCTCGATTTCAATGCACAAATGAAAGCAGAAAACAAGAAGAAAACCTGGGCAGTGATTGGCATCAAAAGCAGTAACAGTAAAAGGCCCATCTGGATCATCAATAACCAATGATTCACCCACCTCTATACCCACAAACAAACTCTCATCAAGCTGCCATTCACAGATTGAAACCATGAATTAGATTATAAAAAAACATAAATCAACTTATCAATCAAATTGATCGATCAACATCACATGACAACCAATGGCAGTCAAATCCAACACAGAATAACCACAAAATTCGACACACCATACCTCAACAATTTATGCAATAGATATTCCCAAGACCTGTATAGATGTAATTTTAGAAATGGTTCCACCACTTTCTCTGATATACAGATTGTTTCATCAGAATCCACCTATCTATTTTAGGGAAAATCATATCATGAAGTATTTCCACTAAGATTATATTCTAATACAATTGAAAAGATAAAACCAGAAAATGGCATGATAGGGGTAATTAAAACAAAGAGGATGCATATTTACTTTCAAGTGCAAATAGAGGATATACATTTGTAGTGGGGCAAACAGGAATAAATTTTACTTATAATATGTGATATATACTGAGGATGTCGTGAACTTCATATGAGAGCATTAGCATTGTCATGAGTATACCCTCTTTTACAATTGTAAGCAAACTTATGTTCATAGTGTTGTGATGTCTATCCTTTATTTAAACTTTGACAAACATATATTCTCTATCTCCACTACTAGTATGTTCAATTAACTTCATAGGGTGGAATGAAATGATTATTCTTTCCTTGCAAGATTACCACTACATTTGGTTTGCAGAATAACAATCCCATGAAATTCCTATACCACTAAATAAGTAATTGTAATTCCTTTTAAAGACTAAAGTAATATATATTTCTTGGTTTTTCTGCATATTTCCATAAACTCCACATGAAATCTTAGCCCAATAATCATGACACTGGAAAAGGCTACATACATACTAGTGTTTTTGGATATATTCCCAATAAATTAATAATAATCCTCTAATTTATTTCTTAAAATTGCAATTCTATTACTATTTCATCCCATTCCATCAATCAAAGATGCCATATAACGCAAGTATTATGCTCGATCTGCATCACTTACAACTTACATCTTCGATTCTACTAAATGACAAACAGCAGCTGACGTGATATAACACCAAAAGTTCCGCGCGACGTTTTGCCATCACTAGCAATTGCATACTGGACATACTAAAATTACCACTTATGATCCCTCAAGGATGACTAGTTTTAATGCGTACCCATTCCTTTTCCTGTATATCCCGTCAATCACAAAATAGACACAGCATTTTCATTAGGACAAAGGATGGACAAAATTAATCCAGAATTTCAATGACCTGATTAAGGATTTCAGTTACTTAATGGACAAGGGAAGCACCAAAATTACGATTGCACATATGTTGCCATTAATTAATTCAGCGATCTATATCAAATCCACTCAATTATGTTGAATTCATTCATTATTAACAATATCAATATGAATTTATCGCAAAATACTACACAGTAACACGACTTGCCACCCGAAAGACGAGGACCGGAGACGACGTACCTGAGGGTAGTGAGAGAGAATTAGGGTTTTGGTGAGACGGGTGGAATAAATGGGGAAAGAAGCGTAGGTAGTGATTCCAATGGAATGGTCTCTATGGGCATGAGTGAGAAAATGATGCCTCTTCATCTCAGAGGATGGACTCCATGTGTCCACGGAGAAAGGAACTCCTTTTGGCATTTCAATTGGCATTTTGGATTATTAATTTTGCCCTAATTCCATACGCATATACATACAATTGGATTCAGTCCATTTTCTTCTGAGATTATATGTGTGTGTGCGTTTTCTCAAAGCTCCCAGTTGAAGAAAGAGAGGGAAAGTCAAATTCTGAATTTCGAGTGGATTTTACTCTGTTTTGTTCGGCGGATACACGGAATTGGCTAATTTTCGTATGAAATGACAGTTGTGTCCTCATCTTCCGGGTTGTTCCATTGTTCGGATAACTGTCGAGTCGTCTACGGACTTTTTTTCTTTGATCTTTTTTCTTTTTGCCAGATTTTCTTTTTAATCTTCTTTGTAGAATTCTTTATTGGAATAAATAACTACTTAATTATCTACCTTCCCAAAATTATAACAGTTAGGAAAAAAAAAAAAAAACATGAAGAAGATAGAGTCCTATAGATTATATACCCTCCTTTTACTATACAATAATAAATATAAAATGGAATTACGATTCTTATTTCCATTTTCTTTTATATTAAAAATATTTTTAGAAGGTAGTGATTCCAACTTAAAAAAAAAAATTGATTTCAGTTTTAAATTGTGAAATTACGACTTTCATCCACTCTTATTAATTATCATTTATTAAAAAGTCACATATTTAACATTTAACTTAATTATGACATTAATAATTAAGGGAGTTTTTTACAAATACTACTAAAAATGCATTCTTCTATATTCTAAATATGTTACAATCAAATAAAATATTATCATTTTAGTCCTGATTTCATTTGGTTTCAATTTCGGCCCATTTCATTTCACATAAAACTACATACCAAAAGTGACAACTATAATTTTGTGGAATGGGAATTTTGCTTTGAAGGCTTACATTAAGTATGTGTTTTTAATATAAATTTAATTTGTACTATATATAAATATGCAATATGTGCATATCATCAAAATTAAATTTGCATTGAAGGCATGGTTGAGAAAAAAGTTTGTATTAAAAGGGCATATCATTCATTAGAAGTCTTACAAGTGTAAGGTGAAATGTGTTAAAAATATATTTATCGATCAAAAACATATTTGTGTACAACCAAATGCAAGCACAAACTACAAACTTGAAATGCAAACACAAGCTTAAATGTCAAAATCTAACTCAAAGGCAAAGTCCAAAATCTAACAACAAACGAACCTTAATTTCAAAAGGCAAAATAATAGTAATATATACAAACGTATAATAAATCATTAAACATTTCAACTCACATAATAATTTATATAATATGAATATGTCAATTTACAATAGCATAATGAAAACCTCCATATGATAAGCTAAATCTATACATCCTAAAACTTTCTCTTCTCACTACTCCTTTTATGAAAGTGCAATAACAAGAGAAAATAGCTTAACTCGCCCTCCAACTCCTTAATTGTGGCCATAGGAGGAGGATATATATACCATATAGCTCAACATATGAAACCTATAATGCATCTTATCATGGAAGTGGCTTGAGATTTAAAAGAGGCACTAAACTCCATTAAGCAAAAGGATAAAGCTACATTGAGGTAGTGCTACCAACTTAAAGTATGCTAGCTTTAGAGATATTGGCTCTAAGTTCATTGACTCTAGATTTGCCATTTTTTTATGAGTTGCAAAACACCTTGTCACCTTAAAATAATATTCAACAAAACATATCCATTCATCAACAAGCCTAATAGCTATAGCATATCAAGTGCTATGCAAATACGGCAAAGGGTGTAAGATTACATGGAAAAAAAAAAAGAATAATGTAAGATTAGTTAATTTGACTAATTCCATTAAGATGTTACATAAGTATAGATGTTTTATTATTAGGTATCAAAGTATAACTCTATTGTATACTACATATTGTTGAATGCTATGTTTATACCATGATATATAATAAATATGGACTTTATTTGTAGCCTTTAGCAGCATTCAAATGAGAATAACACTCATTCCATAAGTCTTTATAAGGCACATGCAGTGTCAACATGTGTTCGCTCTCCCTACAAGTCAATTAGATGGAGTCGAGTCTCTATATCGGCATTTGGTGGAACCATCAAAACGACACATTAGCTAAATTGTATAGAAAAGCATCAATTTACCACGTAGAAGCATATGAGTGGCACCTAAGCCCATAATACCTAACTCCCAACACATTAATAGGGGGTAAGGGAGAGGGGGTCCTCAATGAGACCATCTATATAAAGCGATTAAACAATCTAGTATTTAGTGAATGAGAGTTGATGGTAGCGTAAAAGAAATCATATGAAAAAGACAAGAATGAAAATATTTTACTTGATGTCTAGTGCATCGTTCCATTACATCTTAATAAGCCTTAACCACTTGTGTAGTTAATTATGTAGTGTCAAGATCCCCCACATTAATGTACTGGAGGCCTACTTGCTTCCATCAGAATGCCTTAAGAGCTTATAGGGGAAATATTTGGAACTTTGATGCAATCCTACATTTATAATAGAGTTGTTAATCTTCTTAACTCATGCATAATTAATACAGCAACACGGTAAAGTTGTTAATACAACCTTGTCAAATAAATTAAATCCTAGTGACATTAGCCTATAGTAGCAAAAACATCAAGTTTACTAAGTTGCTTGAATTATCTCTAATTACAATGCTTTCCATCAAATATAAAACATAAATGCGTGTATGATGCCTAACCCTTTCATCATCATCCTCAACCAACAACACTTTGAATGTGTACAACAACTATGATAGGTTGACATGCACACCTCTAATATGTCAGGCCTCAAGTTTCACTCCTATCAAAGTGTTTACACCTATTTGCCCAATCAAAACCAATGCTCCCTACGATTACTCTATCCACCAAAAGGGTTGAACTATACTTCCACATCCCATAGAGTAATCATGGCCACCCCATGAGCTATGTAGAACGTATGTATTTCAAATCTCTACTCTAATAAAATAACAAGCAAGCACCATTCCGACTATACAAATGTCAAATCACTAAACCTTAAAAACCATCTTGCTCAAGGTAAGATAGAATGCACTTGATTAACATGTCTTTTGGAAAAAACGATTAAAAGGATAATACAAAAATGCTATGTTAAATATTCCTCTCCAAACAATCTTTAAGCATTGCATGCTTTATGCGTAAGAACTAATCTACGAATAAGTTTTGGCTCCATTTAGATTGTTAAATATAGAAAAACCCTGGTAGAAACTATATTCATTTTCTATAGTGACCGCAATTGATCCTACTATGTCAATCAAAATAAAACAAAAAGTTTCAATATGTAATGCACTATACATTTCTCTAGGTTTTGTAAAAATTATCCCTATGTTTCATTTGATTCTTTATGCATTAGGTTAAATGTTAAGGAGACTAAGTACTTGTTTCTATTTATACTATAAGCAATCAATAATTCTAATATAAAAATGTGAAATTGATATTGATCAAGAACCTACAATACTTAAGGCCTTTCATATACAAACTAAAAGTCGAGGTAAAAAAAAAAAAACCTAATTGAAAATTACCTCCCTAGCGGTGACATATGCTAATATCACAACATGAGCATAAAAGGCTTAGAACTTGCTCAGAATCCTTAATATATAAATATTAACATAACATTCTTTAATCCCTTATAACAATAAATTTTATCATAATAATTGTGATTCTTTGAAGAATACAAAACAACTAAGAATATAGTTTACTTGAGTCTCGATTGTTATAAATTTATAACTTTCTAGTTATTAGCATCATTCCCAATACCAAGTTAGAAGCTATAACTAGAACAAAATGAACATCCCCTGTACCTAAAAAATAAGGTCCCATAAGGAGTGAGTTAATAATTAATATATAATCACTATGTACATATATGCACTCCATGTAAACACATTGCATATAGCTCAACACCAATGTACAACAACCAATTATTATCTTATCTAAGTGTAACATGTAATACAATGATTACCTAGTATGTACATAATAATACATATAAATAATCATAGTATGAGTTCCCATCACACCAAAACCAATGCCAAACATGTTGTAGAAATTCCTCATCAACTCAAAACTAATAAAAAGTTGTTTCATCTCAACATCATCAGTGGACTAGCCTATAACTAATTTATAGGTTCATTTTAGCAAACCAACTGTATCATAGCAACTTATCGATCAATGACCAACTAATCTAGATCGCAGACGTGGTAGCTTTATCTATATCATCACATAATCTCCTATTCCCTTATGTTATGCTTATAGGATGATACAACTATTAGTCCATGACGACCACTTTTAATATATCGGTACTCTCATTACTCTTAGCCTACGTATGAGCACACTTAACAAACTTTGATAGCTTTTAGGTTCTTTTAGATACCAATCCTATAAAGGCAAACATAAAGCACCATAATTATATACCTACATTAGGTTAGCAATAACAAGATAACTAAAGAACCTACTCCTAAGTTTAAATATATCATAATTATTAGAATCATAATTATGCTAAACATTTGCAAATACTATGTTTGCGATTAAGTTTCTCTACTTATTACTTAAAAAGCAATTAGAGCCTAAAAGAAAGTAATTAAGGCTAGGACACTTTAGGATTTAATTGGATTAACCTATAAGTAAAGTTCAACCAAACATATATTAGGAAGGAGTCATCAATCAACTAGATAGAGGGTGGATTGGGAGCGACAATTGACTAGGAAGGTTTGATTGATTAATCAATTAATTACTTACTAGTAAGAGTGAGTGCTGGTTTGATTCGGTATGTCTCATCCTCTCTTATTGAAATAAACCTAATATTAAATTCATATTTTAAATCAAATATAACTATACGATTCGACTCTTAAATTTTTCAAACCTAAAATAAAAGTCTAGTCCATTTTTGTTTGCAATTCAGATCGTTATCTCCTATTAATTATTGATTTGCTTGTCTACATTATAAACATCATTCAATTGATTGCTTTTCATTTACTTTCATGTTCTCAATATAAAAGGCTCCAAATTGATCAATAACTTCAACAATCCCCTCACTTATATGTTGAATCACTAAAGCCGTAGAACTTCATGTCACTTGCGTTAGTTCCTACTAAGTGGATGCTTAAATTAAATTCTTTTAGATGCATTTGTTTTCCAAATAACCTTGTTCATTATCCACTCTTTTGTTTCAAGAAAGAAAGTATATAAAGATGCTGTGAACACTAATCAATCATGAAGGGAAATAAAAGGAACTATCTTTCAGTTAAATCTAATGATTAATGTAAACTCTTTTCTATCAAGTCAAATTACAACCTAAAGTCATGTGTTATTTATAATAATAGGTACATGATAAACTAAGGGTAAACAATGCAAGAGATGATATCTCTAAGTAAAGTTCCATCAGGAGAAATTCAATAAATAAAGTTATTGAAACTAACCAAGACAATTGAATAACAAATGACCTCATTGCAATACTAATTTACATTCATTAATACTAACCTATTCATAGGAAGACCCAATTATCGATGTCAATTTCTTCTCAAGTCATCTTTGTTTAGTAAAATTACAAGTGTATATCTATATTGATAATTCTTATTCCCAAACAGTCTCTTTGGCATATAATTCATAACTAGAACATTTTATACAATATTCAAGAGGTAAGCCATGCATTAAACTTTATGTTAGCTCTTCTTTCTTTATTCTAAAGTAAAAAAAAAAGGGTAGTTCTACTTGCTACACCTTATAAAATACTGACATCTAAATGTCAGATTAAGCATTATATACATCCTCTAATATATCCATAAGGATATAATGAAACATAACACTCCATCATACAAGGACGTGATTAATGATAATGCTACAAAGTGTAAGGATAGCATGTTAAGACTTTAACATCACAATAAACTAAGAGACTATTCAACTATTCAAATGTATCACAAAGATAATAGAAAGCAGAAAAGTAAATAAATAAATACTCGTATAATAATAAAATAAAAACTATGCATAAAGAATGAAAGTGAGAGGCAAGAAATCCCCATCATCTCAACTTAAAAGTTGCTATTAGGTACAAATCACAACAATAAATTTCAAGTACTCAAAGTTTAGGGACAAAAAGAAAGAAAAAAGAAAATTGTACAATTATTAAGATAAACTAACTAGCAACACAAAGCATATGTACATGTAAGGCCCAACAAGGGCAGCATTTTTTTTTTTAAGTAAATTAGTTGGTTAGGTTCAGTTTGCATTTCCAAATCAAAACAAATTGCAAATTGATTACATATGGCCAAATCGAACATGAATTGAACTATTTGCAAAGAAAAAGAAGGTTCAGTTTAGTCTTGTTTAGTTGGTTTTTTTGCGCAACCTTACTTACTAGGTCGACCCTATGGAAAAGTATCTCGGTTAACTATGAAATAAGCAAGATTAATTTCCTAGTTCTCCTTAGTCAACCTCATAAGAAAATATCTCCCAAAAAGTTCTTCAAAACATAACTTTCCTCCTATTAACCTTAAATGTAAGGATTCTCCAATAAATTCACAACTTTTAACAATCAATCTTGATTATTATAAATCCATAAGATTACATTAGCCATTGTACTAATTTATCAACAAGAATCTTCTAATTATGATTCTCTTCAACACTGATAAAATCTTATTTAATTTTAACTCTAATTGTTAAATCCTAACTTATAAACCATAAAGGCAGAAGACTATGAACAATAATAAACAAAAATATTCTCACTTGATTTTGTACTTTCTACGAACAAACCTCAAACCCCAAATCAACAAACTTCCTCAACATCGATAGTCTTTTTCAACAATTAATGTTTTCTAATTAGAATTTTCCAATTAGAAATCTCTTCATAACTGCAAAACTTCATTTTATACTACTCGTTTAAAAATCCTTAGCTATTTCCTTCCACATACCATAAAGTATTGCCCTTAGATTAACAACACCATTAATTAGAATCTACTAAAAGAAATCTAAGAAGCAAAATTGAAAAGAGAAGGAAGAGTTTACCTTAGATTTAGAAGAAAATGAGCACTCTAAGTCTAAGGGAAGGGGGAGGGTGAAGAGAGAGAGAAAGAGATGTTGAAGAAAGAGAAAAACAACAGTTTTTCCCCCCTCTTTTGAAGAATAAGAAGGGCCTAGGTAGAAAGAGTTCCTTTAAGGGTTAATGTTGCATTTGATTCTTGAATTTTACCAAAATACTCAATTTACTACATCAACTTTGAAATATTTAATTTGTTGTCTAATTAAACTTCTCATGGTCATTTCTACTACCTAATGTAACTCCATTAGTATTCATTTACTACTATGGATGAAATAGACATGTAGTACCACTATGAATTAACATATGGTACCTTTATAAGTGCATTCGTTGGTATGGCATGAAATGCTACATTGCACCATTATGAATTTATAAGTGTCTTTATACGTGTCACTCACTAACATGACAATTTTGGCACGTGGCACCTTTTTAGAGAAATTTTTTTAGTGTCAACGTAACTGTAAGCATAAACCACTCCATATATATAGCATATCTTTCCATTAACACATCAAACTACCTATAATATGTATAAGCCTTCTTACCTTTAGCGTTCCATGTAAGACGTGCAATATGAAGATAGAGGGTTTAAACTATAAGTTATAACTTTTGCAGGAGAAAGACTTAACCTCGACTCAATTTTTTTTTACTTGACTCAACTTTCAATTTATAAACAAACACTCAATCCATAATTTACTCCATCATTACTTTTAAATAATACAAGATTTTTAAAGAAAAATTTATAAAACGGTCTTGCAATTCATGTCAAAGTGAGAAGTGATCTCTTCAATTGTAAAATAGAGCCTACTTTGATATGAATTTCAAGGATTTTTTAGGGTTTTTTTTTTTAGAAATTGTACGATTTGAAAGAAATTATGGAGTAGATTCTAACCCCTTGTCGTCATATTGTATGTCCCACATGGAATATTAAAGGTGAGAAAACTTACAAATTATAGGTTGTTCAATGTTTTAGTCGAAAAATGTGCTATATATATAGAGTGGGTTTTTATTAGAGCTATATTGATATTTAGATTGTTGATTTAAAAAATAATATTTTTCATTAAAAAGGTATCACATATCAAAGTTGCCATGTATCAGGTTACACCACTATTATGTCTCTATCCATGCCATGTTAATAGGTGTTAAATGCAAAGACACATGTTAATTTATAGTGGTGTTAGACGACATTTTTTGCTATGTCAATTATTACACATGTGAATGTGCCATGTGTTAATTCATAGTAATGCCAAGTATCTAGTTCATCTATGTTAGTCAACAAAGACTAATGGAGTTAGGTCTAAGTGCTACAAATATGACCAAAAAAAAGTTTAACTAGGCAGCAAATTAAATGTTTTAAAATTGGAATAGCAATGGTGACATTAACCCTTCTTTTTTTAAAAGACTGCAAGGTGTTGCTGTGATTTTGTTTTTGGTTTTGTACGGAAAAAAGGGTAAGATTGGATTTATTTTAAAGAAGGCTGGCTAGTAAGAGAAATCACCGAAATGTTTTTGTTTCTTAAGATGATTTTCTAAGACATTTCATTATCCATATAACCATTTGGGCGTTAAGCATCAATTATTCCATTTTATTGGTGGAAAACCCATTTAAGTTAAACACGAAAAATTAGAGAGTCAACGTTGTTGAAAGTCATTTCAACTCAGTCATCATTAGGTATCGTAAATCCTAAGTAAATTAACTCCTAACGTTTGATTATACATGAGTCGGTTAAAAATAATAGCCTATAAATGGAGTGGAGACTTTATCCTTAATTATTGCATCAGGTTAGGAGGGCGCTTTGGTGTTCAAATGGATTGACGATGGTACTAAATGGCTAACTAGGTTCCTGGCTTTGATTTTGCATTCATATATATGATATGCTTCCAACATAGAATGGACCAAGGTGCATAATTTCTTATTCATTCGAAATACTAGGCACATCAAGAATTTAAATTAGTGAAATTAGGGTTTGAGTTAACGCATTTAAAACTATTATAAGTTAGTAGTATGAACACTAGTTTTTAACAGAGTGGATTAAATTTGAATCCTTGTTTTTCTAAGTTATAATATAGTTGGAAAAAACAAAAAGAAAAAAGAAAAAACATGCAATTAAAATTTAGTTTCAATTACATCGTTTTCTCGTGTTGCAACAAAGGAAGCCTACCCCACCCATTCGTAGACAGACGAAGATATTTCTCAATCCAATGAAAGAAGGTCTCAACGTGATTAGGCATATTCCCTCTATTACTTTAAATTTTCATCTTGTTATGTCGGTGGATTCAGGCCGACATTTGTTCCTTGTAAGTTATTCATTGCTGTGTCATAGATTACTTCCCTTGAAAAACCACGTTATAAAGTGTTACTATAACACCAACATAGATAATTGCATTAGGCCTGTCTGAGCCAACATCTATGCTCACAGTGCATTTGACTTTTTGTTTAGGTTGAGCTGCCTGCCTGCCTCCACAACAAAAACAACCAAACCCCGTTTACATACAGAGAAAAAGATTCATCTTGGTTACATGCCACAAGAATGGACACTTAAATACGCAAGTACTAGTCTTATTTAGGTATGTGATGATATAGTCATATTCAGGTACGAGGTGATATTTATAATTATGAATAATAGTTTTGTTAGATATATTAATCACTATCATTATCATGTCCACATATCTAGATACATATACATATATATTTATATATATATGTATATATATTTATTGTACTGTTTTCTCTATACATACTCATGTTCAACTATTACTTTTTCTATGCTATACTAGTAGACCGTGTACCCACAATACATGTACCAAAAAAAAAAAAATACAAATACACATTAAGAGTGTTTTAAAATTTTTACAAGCAAATTACAATTCTTTCAATTTGAATAATTTATTTTTTGAAATTTTTAAAAATTTTTAATTGGATAAATTTTTTTAAACTATTTCTAATGTAATCATTAATAAAAACAATGGATGGATAAATAAGTGAGGATGATGGAAGATATTTGTACGATGGACACGATAACATTAAAATTATAAATGAAAGTTATATTTATGATGATAAGAGAGAGAGAGTGGGAGAAGATAGGTTTGAGAAGTGAGAGAAGGAGAGAGAGACAAAAAGGCATAATTATGATAATAAAAGGAGACTGAAAGGAGAGAGAGAAATATAATAAGATCTAATACTAAAGTATGTGTAGTTAAATAACAGTTAGATTTTGGTTATTTTCTTGTTTTCTCTTAAACAATATAGATATACATATGTAAATATATATATATATAGTGTGTGTGGTTAGGTGATATGTTGGCAGAGAAAAGAGGAAGAAAATGAAAAAGAACATGAAATATGCTCCCCAATTCTCACAGGTTATATCCATTCAGTGTGGGTCATTAGTTAAATCGTACTATTCTTGCAGCTCTTACATCTTCCAATGACTTGAGTTTCTGCATTCAAGGAGCAAGAAACATGCCATGCTAACTTTCATGTATCCCATGCGGTTGGAGCAATGGTAACCTCTTGATCGGGGAAACAAATGCCTCGAGATATAAGTAAAGTCAAGTTTTCTGCAAGCTATCGAGTACAATTCGACACCGGTTGATTGGAATTCGAGCTTGCAAATGTAATCAATCTCTTACTAATCAAGCATAAACGTGAATTCATCTCTATCTAATAGAATTTAGACATTGATATTATGTTGATTAGAAGAAAATAATTTTTAGATAAATCAGACCTACTTCATCATGCTCAAGCTTGGACTCATTCAATGCCACTTGTGTTGAGTTTAAACTCATAATTCCAAGCTTTATCAGCCTCAAAATTTGAAATTTCTACCCAAATTCCAATTCGGGATTGAGCTTGAGCTTAGCATTATGTCATCCTTACTCAAGCCATTCACATCCCTCTTCTAGGTTACCATTTGGCAGCAGTAGTAGGCTGCTTAGCGCACAAGTTGAACTAAATCCATAAGAAACAATGATCTTTGCCTCTACTCAATCTCCTGTGGGTCACACAAGTAGGATACTATCTAAATGTCCCAATCAGGGGTGTTGACTAAATAACACATGGTCTGAAAATGATCTACCTTTCAAGAATTGTCTAAACATATGCAAATACTCAGCATATTATATGCTATAAGCATACTTTTTGAGAGAAAATGTTTCTTACACATGAACAGCAGCATGCCCTCCTGCAATTCGAAAATGGTAACTGCTATGAGCATTGATCTTGCACTATAACACAAAATATGTTCTACAAAGACTTGTTACCTTTCATGTACATGAATAAACAAATTGTTGAAAGATTTAGCAACACAGTGCTTCCCTTGATTGCCAGAACCTACAGGAGCAATGATGCTCCTATATTAACTTTGTTACATACAGCAGAGAAATGTAATTCCTCACTAACTGCCGAGCTTCTTCACTTTCATGAAGCTCCGAATTCCCACAAAACAAACCAAAATTTGTAAGAGGGACAAAAAGGTTAACGACATCTTGCTACGAATGATATAGCAAAAAATGGTGGCGTGTAAAAGCAACCAGGGTAGCAAGATCATCTTGAGTATGGAACAAATTGTGTTCAGGTGTTGTAAGTATTTACACTCAGATAAGCGTCCTTCTGGGGGATCCACTGGGGGTTTGACAATTGAAAATGTATGGTTCTGGCCGAGGATCAAGAGTATATCCTGTGTTTGGTCTCAAAGGATTGAGCACTACATCGTTCATAGCATAAACACCTTGGGCAGCAGGTACGAGGGCCGGGTGAGGAGGAGAGAGAAAACAGCTCTTATTTGTGGGTCCAAATTGACGTAGAGGGCTTGAGCATGGAGATACCGGCAGAGATGTAATCATTCTTGTGCTATCCCTGTTAGATAAATGGTTGTGATACGTAATTATATCATCCCATATCAGTGTGAAACAGGACTTAATAAACAAATGTTAGAACTGTTGGGTTTTGCAAATGAACAATTCATGATATTTTCATGGTCATGGGCTTTTGTGCACACTTCCAACCAGAAAACTCACCTTGGACTTCTCATTGCTGTGGAGGTCATTGCTATTGGCTTCTGAGTGTAATCCATTTCATTAGCATTGCTTGGTCTGCCAGATTGAAGATCCAATGCAGGCTGCTCAAAATGAGGCAATGGACAAAACGTCAGCTAAGAGGATGAAAAAACAATCTTATATTTCATATTGCACTGTCTATCATGACTAATAGGTATGCATATGAATTCCTATAACCAATAAGTTACCTTGCCTTATCCTCAGATGTCATATTCTCAAAATAGAAGATAGTAAAGAGGTCATATAGAAATAATCATAAAAGGCATTTATAAAATTACACTAAAATACATAATCTGTCAATGAATTTTCTGCTAAAGCATCTAGAAAGATATCACCCTGACCAAGATGGTATGGCAATGAAAGAGATTGGAAAGTAATATACCATGTATCTGTATCTTCTAATAATATAGCAAATGACCTCAGATACACTCAGGGGGGTAAAGAAAATATCATTATATGGGGCCAATAGGCAGTGAAAAGCTGCCAAATATCGCAGCTACAAATGCAGGAACCCGTCCTATCTAAATCATATCAAAATACAGTGCCTTGACATAACACAATGCCAGTAGGTTATGTACTATCTGCAAATTTTTATCATCTATACTGGTTAGGATTTACCATAAGCCTCAATACTATGGACAGGCTAGGAGTAAGTACTACAAACTACAACCCCGGCAAGAAGAAATTAGGTTCAATATTAGAGAATATAAAGGTGCAAGTCTGGATTCTCTAGGGCATTACCGGGGTGCGACTGCCATCAAATTTTGAAGGAAAGGCATTCCTGGTTAGACTGATGTTTGATGCCCTCGTGATTGTTTGGTCCCGAATGAATGGGTGATTTAGCAAATCCACAGCTTTAGGACGAGCTGAAGGTTCTCGCTGCAAGCATAATGTTATGAAACTTTTTGCTTCGCTTGAAAGATGTGCAGGAATTTCAGGCATATCCTTGCTATTCCCAATTTTGAATATTGCAGCTACCTGCTTAACAGGAGATAATTACTTCCAATATATACCATTCAAGACAGAATAATTAAATAAAATTAGATAGGAGCATCACACACACCCCTTCATACTGGCTCCAAGGTGGCTTTGATGTTGCCATTTCCAGAATGGTGCATCCCAGGCTCCATATGTCAACAGCAAGATCGTAGCCATTTGAATTCATGACAACCTAAACTCATAGAAAAATACATATATGAGCAAAAGTGGCTGGTAAAAAAATTTGCTAAATTATCTTAAAAGAAATTGCGTTACTGACTCGATAAAAATCACTAAAAACTTAGGAGCTGAAAGAAGTCAGGAGTAGAAATGATAACGGAACCTCTAAAACTTGGTGCAAATATGTGACTTGTGTGTGTTCATGTGGAAGGAGGGAAGAAAGTGGCATATGAAGAGAGAAAGGGAGAGATACCTCAGGTGCCATCCAGTAAGGACTGCCCTTGAAAGAAAGCATTGAAGTAGAAGAGGTCATCTGATTGAGAAGGGAAAAGACAGAAGTCTTTTAATTAAGAAAGGATGTGATAATTTAATGTAAAAGAAACCCATAAGTTAGTTTCGATTAAGGACTGACAGGTTTGGCCATTCCAAAGTCTGCTAGCTTGATTTCTCCTTTAGGATCAACCAGAATGTTGGCCCCTTTTATGTCTCTGCAAGTCCACAAAGCAGCGAAGCTTATGAGAATCAATAATGCCAGATGGATCCATGCCAATTACTTTAGGAAAGTAATTGCTAACACCCAAATTACCTGTGTACCACATTTCTTGCATGCAAGTAGGAAAGTCCAGATGTAATCTGCCTGGTGTAATTCTGAATGACAGGTTCCTTAAATGGTCCATACTCTTGAAGCAATTTGTGTATAGAGCCTCCAGAAACATACTCCAGATAAACAGAAAGGGTTTCTTCTGACTGTGCAAGTTAAAGATGCAGGATATAAGAGAATCGCTTATTCAAATTGCATCACTACATGCATGTTTTACAATGACTTCATGCACAGGAGGAAGAATGTTCCATACCATTTCACTACCGAAGTATCGAACTATGTTGGGATGACAAAGATGACTCAGCAAATTTATCTCCTGTTATAAGGGGTGAAAATGGTAAGAATAACTCTCTACATGGATGCTGTTAAGAAAATTCTAATTGTAGTTTGGGAATATACCTGGTGGAGTTGCTTAAGACTCTCTTTGAAAGAGGGATCATCAGAAGCCACTCTGACTTCCTTAATTGCACACATCTGCCCGCACATTTCCCCACCTCCACTATCATATGGAGAGTATATAAATTCAAAGACAGTACAAATGGTAGCAAAGTGCACCAAAAAAAAGAACTATCCCAAGGGATCAAAAATATTTTCCCGAAGAACTGGAAATCAAATGACTAAATAGGACAAAGAAAGATGCTTTTCAAAGATAGAAGTTAGTTTTTTTGACAATGGAATTAACTTATTTCTTTCTTTAAGGGGAATACCTATTAAATCCAAGGTAAACATAACCAAAAGTCCCTTTTCCCAACAATCTTCCTTTCTTCCACTTTGACACTGTAGAGATCGGGCTTTCACCCACTACATGAGTTCTTCTGCCGGGCAATGCAGTAGGGCTAGTCGGTGAACTTGGTGGAAGGGGCAGAGGATGACACTGACTCCCACTTTCCTCCTGCCTTCCTGAAGGAGAATCAGGATATATACCCGACAGCTGTGGATGCAGAGGCGATGTTGGACTAGTAGGTCCCTTAGAAACACGACCGGGACTTCTTGGCCTGACATTGAACTTTATTTCAGAAGGTCCCCTGTCATCATTGAATTAAAGGGGTTACAAAAATGATGGCATATTTATATGAACTGAACTGTAAAGAATACTTCTCGCAGTTCAATCTCCTAAAACAGACACTGTCACTAGATATCAGTCATTTGGCAAACAAATGAGAATGATTTATGATGGTTTAATGGTTTGGTTTCCCTAAAGCAAATCTCGAAGTCAAATGTTCATTACCAAATGTGCCCGCCGGCTGCCCCTCCAAACTTTGAAAATTCCTCTCCCCACGACCCCCTTCCCAAACACCCACCCCCCCCAACTACCAAAACAAAAACAGATTCGGGCATGATACACTTTTTTAGTTATTGGGGATAAAGAAACCAGAAAGTAAGTCTAGCAGTTTTGAACTTCGCTGAGTTATAAAGCAAAAAAGATTCTGCATCTGCGACCGGCATGGACGAGAGTTAGCAATTCATGTAAACACAAATAAACAGGGCAAAAAGAACCGAAATATGTGAAAATGTTTAAGGTTGCACGGGTTCAAAATGAAAATTAATTTAAAAATTTATGGTTTTACTCATAAATTTACTTACGCAAAGGAAAAAAAAGTCAATGAAAAACCTAGACAGCGCCCACGAGTGACCTAGCCAATTTTCCAGAACTCTTTAAAATCCATACTAGGACTCATCACTGTACATAGTTAGCAATATGACTAGTCAACTAAATCAAGAATCAATTAATTTGAAATCTTCAAGCAAATAGCTATTAAGATTAAACCTGTGATTAATATTTAATTGAACATGAGCAGTCCCAATCTGATGATCCTCGGACGAACCGGAAGAGCTAACACTCGAAACCGATGCGGAAACAGAACCATTCTCCACCAGAGGCCTAGGCAAAGGAAGCCCTATTTTCTTCCCACTATCCGAGTCAAAACCCGAGAACCCTCCGCCGGATCTCTTATCTGGAAAATTCCGTACAACACCATCGAAACTTTTAACTTTCCTTTCATCTCTAAGGTTCTTGCGAGCATCGTTTTTAATTGAAGGTTTGGAGAAACTATGGTGATTGTTTCTTGGGTTCTGTATCTGATACGATGTTGTTGTTGTTGTTTGTTGATGTTCTTTGGTTTTGTTTGATTTCCTAGACCACCAACCAGGCATTTTCATAATGTAAAAATCGATCTAATAAGGAAAATAAACTATACCCAGAAGCGGAATCGCTAAAAGAAGCACGAAAAAATGTACAGGTTGGAGAAGTCGTTGAGCTTGAAACAGATAAAAAGAGTCAAAAAAGAGGACTTTTGGGTATGCGTTTTTGCCTTTTGGGAGTATTAGAAAAGAAGGTGCCAAGAAGAAGAAGAAGAAGTGAAGAAGAAAAAGGGTTTGGAAAAAAGACGACAAAATACAGGAGAGAGAGAGAGAGAGAGAGAGAGAGGAGACTTTCCTTGTATTTGAGGGACGGCTGGATAAAAGGAGGGGAATGACGTGGCAGTTTCCTAGAGAGAGAAAGTGTAGTGGAGAGGGAGAGCAAAACGAGGTTGGTTTGGTTTGCAGTTGGACATTGTTTGTGTCGATGGGAGTAAAATATGTGTCGTGTTTTTATATGTGTCAGTGTGTCATAACGCATACGTAATGCCCATAAGCCAGTACGAGCATCGTTTGATGGGGGAGTATGTCATAAATGGTGCACTATAGGTAGTGCCACTTGACAACCTAGAATCTATCTAGGGTTTTGTGCTTTTTCTTTTTTTAATTTATCCTTTTCTTATATGTTTTATAATTCTTTTAGTGATATTTATAAAAAGATGATTTCCTAATCTTCTTCATTAAGAAATTAATTATACAATATATTCGTCTTTTTTTTTTAGTGTAAATTAAGAATGATTTATGGTAAAAAGAAAAATTATCAACAATAATATAAAAGTATTGTCGACAACTCTTTTTTATTATTAATAAATCTCACCACTGTAATCTTGTATTTATAAAAAAAGAAAAAGAAAAATACAAACCTTCAACTTGCAACTTGGTGAGATAAAGGTTCATGCTCCATCAATAAGTTCATTAAAACAAAAAACAAATTTTCCATAAACTTAGGCTTGAGTACTCTAAAGACCACAACACCAAGAAAAGATCCCATCTGATAGTCTTAGGTTCACAATCAAATAGTCGACTACTAATAAATAAGTTTTAAGAGTCATTAATTGCCCTAAGAGTCAAGTAGAACAAAGGTACCTACATATGTGTGATAATAAATGATTTGGTCATGGACATACTCCCCTAGCTCGGTGAATGCCCCAACCAAACCAACCTTTTGGTAAACTTTTGGCGACCCTTTTCCAACAATCTTAAAACTCACAGGAATTTCATAGAGCCTGAACATGCAACATGTAAAGCATCAAATGCGATATGTCCTTAAGACTTACCCTTAAAATAGCCCAAAGCATACACTAAATATTTATGAAGAAAGATGGTTCCCTGTTAACGAGAAACCCTACGAAACATAAGGCTATACACTATGAGTTAACAAGAGCTTAGGAATTAGACATATAAATACTTAGTCCACATCCCTATTGGGAACACGAGACTTCCACTTATTAATTACTCTTAATTGCTTTCAATTCTCTCTTGAGCTCTTGTATGTAGTGTTTGCTCTCTCATTTATTGGAGTGATTTTATTAGATACCCCCCTCCCCCCTTAAAAAAAAAATTTGTCAAACTCTGCCAACTAAAAACCCAAGGTGACAAATGGCTTATCAAAAGACTATCAACAACTTTTTTTATTAGTAGTACTATAATTCAAAAGATTTTATTATAAGCAAAAAAATAGCTATATAATAAAGTTATTTTTAAATGATAATATTGTTAAATCCCTCCATTTAGGAAGACATCAACTTGCTATTCGGTAAGATAGGAGTTTTTTCTTGGTTAATGAGTTTGTTGAACCATAGAATAAAATGTATTAACTATTCTATAAACAAATTGTTTTAGCTAATTTGATACTTCATTTATTCTACATTTCAAAATTTATGAAAATTAGCAAGTGAGTTTAAAAATATTTTTACACAAAGTCATCTTCATTAATTACGATTTAATAATTAACAAGTTTTAAATTGCAATATATTTTTTTATTGCTTTAATATTAGAGATAATCCATTATAATATATATTTTGGATTTTTTTTATAGTACTTATTCATTATTATTATTTTTTTTCTATCCTTCCTCTTTGATATTGCATTTTTTTTTTATCGTATCTCTGTGTTAACCTTTTTCCTTTAATAATACTTATTTAGCATTATTTTTTTGTCATTAGTCACATAATTTTTTAAATAGTTGCAACACGTTGCATGGCATGACTATTTTGCATTCATGGTACTTTACTCCTATAATTTGTAAGATGATGATTCTTTTTAATGACATCCTTTTATGTTATTTATACATCATTACATTTTTTCTTATGAGTATGTATAAAAAAAAACTATAAAAAAATACATTAAAAAATTAAACAACAAATATATATTTTGTATTATATTTTAAATTTTAGTTTTTTTAATTCATTTAAAAATGCCTTCGTTTTTTTTTTAAAGATTTGAGATATAAATATGTAGTTTTAAAGATAAGAAATTAAACGCATAAAAAGCAAATATATATAATTAAAAATACTTATCGTAAAAGTACTTATTCAAGTTTTATTCACTGGAATTTGGATGACACAACTTGGACATATTTGGCACATGTCAGGTAGGTGGGCTATATGTATTAACAACATTCTAAAAGAGGACAAGTTGAACAGCAATCTAACTAGTTATTCTTCCGATATTTCTGGCCACATTTATCCATATACTACTTTATTTCATGTCAATTAAACTTTTCTATTTAATTATTGCATGAAGAAATGAGGCCTGCATATATATATATATATATATAATATAAATGAAGTATATAGGTTTGCTAGAAAACCTAAATAACTAAACCTGGGTTTGGACAGTAAATGTCGTCCCTGCTCTTTGTTTATTTTGAACATATTGAAAAAAAAAAAAACAATTACATACAACTGTGGTATATATCAATAAATAATGGTATTTGTCCTATATTTATAATGATTTATAAGTATATATTGTCAATATGTTCATTGAGATAATATTTTAAGTAATTTTATAACTTTTATTAAAAGCATATTCTTATCTTTTATCTTTATATATATTTATATAATTTCGAAAGTTTTGTTCAAGAAATACATTCTTTATATACAAGTGATGTAACTTTTAAAATAGTTGTAACATTTGCATAATTAATGCAAAGTAGCACAATTCATATTCATAATATTTTACCTCTATACGCTGAAAATTTTAACCTTTCTAAATATTGCATTGTTTTACAAAAAAACCATCTACTAATATGATAAAATTTAACATTTTAGATTTTTTTAGGTAATTAAGTAATAGCATTTATCCTATATTTATAATATTATATATACAAATATATTATTAACATATTATTTGTGATAATCTTTTAGCAATAACTTTAACAGGAAGTATATTTTATGATAGTATTCACAATATATATTAAACAGTTTATAAACATAAATACTAGTACAGTAATCATAAATAATCTTCTGGAACAATTAATTGTTTTTATTAATATGTACACTGCTTGCGGCTTTAAATAGTTTTTGCATAACTCACGAAGATACAAAATAATGAAACTTTTCTACTCCAATTTACGATGACCAAGAAAATCGAATAAAGCCATGTGTAATAACCTATTGTGCGTTCTTTAGACTCCATTGTTTTTCTAAAATGCAGTCGCAAAAAGTTATTGTGGTTTAGCTGCTTCATTGTGTTTAAATGGATTAAACAAAAATTAAGCATTTTTTCCCCTCTCTCTCCCTTTTTATTTTTTTTTTGCTAAAAAAAGGAATTGCTCTGATAGATTACATCCCATCTAACCGATTGAAATAAAAGTATTAATAAAAAAATTTTGGTTAAATTTTCAACTAAATAAATGGAGACATTCTACAAATCTTAAAATATTACCTAAAAATCAATGTCTATACATCCTTTATTTTTTAAACTTATATCATGATTTCAGTATATTAATATATTAATCTCATCCATTTGATCTAACATGATCAATGTCAATGAATCCCTTCACAAATGGATCCTTCAATGAGCTCCATTTAGAATAAGCCTAATAAAGGTCTTTTTTAAGTATGCGAGTTAAATCGAGAAAGATTAATATAGGTGAATCAATCTAACAGTACCTAATTCAAATTTATTATATTAAATCTCCCTTGATTATCCTGATATTTATGAGTTTGACTCTTTGGATTTTATTATCTTAATTTAAAGAGTTAAATCCATTATAATTAACAAGCTCAAAATCCATAATTGAATCTAGCCCTTTATATTAACAAATTAATTTTATAAAGTCATTATAAAAAAGAATCATATAATATTTATTCTTATAATATGTTATTCTTTTCATTCCACTTGCAAATTTTCTAAAACATTTTTTGTTGTATATTTTTATTGATAAAAACTTACACAAACTTGTATTGGTTTAATTTTTTTTTAATAAATTGATAGTTAAATTTAAATTAATATACACACCTTAAGGATGAGATAAATTGTTTATAGTTTTAGCTGTTTGTGAATTGCTATAAGCATGCGCATTTGTTTCCTCATAAAGTTCAAAGTTCCCTTGCGATTCAGTATTAAAAAGTAGCGTTGATGCACCTGTGAAACATGATCTCCTTAAATATATGAGATGTACTGTAGTCACAAGAGCAGGTGTAAATAAAGTTCAAAGTTCCCTTCCGATTCTGCATTAAAAAGTTAGGCATAAAAGTTGCAATTGAAATAGAAGTTGCAATTTGGGCAGAAAAAATAAAATAACAATAGAATTACCAATTATAAAGAAACGAGAGAGAAGTTATATAATTATTAGAAAGCAAGAGGTGAAGTTACAATTTTATTATTACAATTATCAACTTTTTAAGTACCCATGATATATGTGTCCCTTTTATTAGTATTTTATCGATTAGAGGTTTTTATGGTTTTATTCTTATTTTTTATAATATCAGTTCAATTTCTTATCTCTTTTTTAGTTTGTGTTTTTTAAAATTTAAAAGGCCGTAAATGAGGGATGAAATGAAAAGTTAGGTTAATCTTATTTAAATTGGAACTGGCACTGTAATATTTCCCTTGAATTAGTCTACCTTCCAATTAAGAAAGAAAGGAAAGAAAATGGTTCACCGTAACTTTTTTGTCCGTTCCTTTGTTTTCCTGCCAAAATGATTGCCGGCGAGAGGGGTCGACGTCGATAGTCGATCCACTTGGAGGGCCAAAAGCGCGTAGGAAGTGAGTAGGAGTTGGGAGGGAACTGGGGACCTACAATAGTACAATTGGTAATTAAAAGAGAATAATATTTTTCACCTGCTTGTATTATATATAATTTATAATGATGGGAAGGTGCTGTCCAAATAATATTATATTCATGGAGTAGATACTGCATCACCATATATTTTATATTTTATAGGTAGGATTGGTTTGGATTGGGTTGATGCTTTTTTTATTTTTCTATCTTTCTTTTTAGAAAAAGCTTGACGTTACGTCAATGTGGACGTCATTAGCTCTCTTCTCCAATTCCGTTTCATCTACCGTTTTCTTTGTTTCTTCCAAGCGATAAAAAAATAAAAAATACACGTATCGGTTTCTAGATTTTACCGGCTTGACAATGAGAAAATAATATCCGATTAATATCAAAATCATTATAATTTAATAATATAAAAATTGATTTCTTAAATTTCGATGGGATAGATTAGGTTTATTTTTTTTATCTCTAAAATTATATTATGATTTAATTAGCCTTATATATATATATATGAATAAGAATTTTCCCTATTTTCGTTTTAATACAAGTGGTCATACACCCGCAATACAAATATCTTATAAATGTGGAGGACTAATGATAAGTAAACATTTAGTTTTTCATTTTCTATTTTTTTTTTTTGTCTTCACAAAGTTGAAACTATAAAATTGAATATAGTTTTTAAATATGATATTACTAAGCTTATGATTGACTTAGGATTGGGCAAAAAGAACAACAAAAACATTAGTTGAATCGGACTACCCAAAAGATTCCCATTTTTTGGAGGTTGGTTTGAATTAGAATTTAAACCGGATCGACTCAGAGATTTTATTCTTAACTCAGTTGGTCCTTCTTCTTCTTCTTTTTTTTTTTTTTTGGGTAAAATAAATTATGGGGTGATTTCCTAAAAAAACTTGTTTTATACGTCAAAAACAAAGCAAATCCTTTTATAATTTGGATCGTTAAACTGTTGAAAATAAATTTTATATCTAATTGATAATTTATTCAAAGGTAAAAGAAAACGGTTTCATAGTTTTACGTGGTTTTTCTGTGTCTCTCCGATGGCTTCTCTCTTCTAGAAATCTAAAAGTGACAGATTATTTTCTTTCTTTTATTTATTTATTTATTTTTTCCTTTCTTTCTTTGTTTTTCCAAATCTGATGGTCCTCTCTTTTACAAAGGTATCTTGTGGAATCAGTTGAAACTTTTAACATATGAAGAAAAGGAAGTGTTTTAGGGAAGAGAGAAAGAGATGGGGAGAGAAGAAGTAACACTTTTACAATGGTTTTAAATAGTTAAATCTTTCAAACGTATTCCAGCGTATCCTATTTGAAGACTTCTCATTACTTGGAAATACGACAATTTCAACTATGAAATCGATGCAAGGTAAACAAAGGAATTGAATTTAAATTCGCGGACGGTAACTTTTATTTCTCTTCAAACCCAACTATGTAGTCATTTTGTCATTAAAAATACCTAATTATCTATGTCACATCAGGCATTGTGCTGTGTCATATTTGGGAATTTTGAAATAAACTTGACCGTATCACGCTCTAAACTTAAAAAGGAGGTAGCAAGTCTACCGTATATCCTTATCACCTGGCCTGCGCTCTCTTATTCTTCTAGTCTATATGCTTTTAACGATATGAAATGGTTGAAAACAGGTCATCGAAAATGTGGATGAGCTATAGAGACCAACAAACCTTTAGTCTACCAATAAGCACATTCATGACACACTGCATGCAACCTAAATTTATTAGCAAGTATCATGGCACCACAATCAAGCAACATATATACTACCGGTTAGATAATTATATATTTAGAGGGAGTAAATGAAAGCAAACCCAACGTTTGGGCACAAAACCCAAATATATGGATTGAATAGTCTCCAATATCCTTATCAATAATTGGCTCTCATGTCTAGACCCACTTGCATTCATTATTAGTAGTTTAGCCTACCATCTCCCTCCAAAATAAAGTGTGTCATACTATTATGATAGTTTCTCTCTAAATGTTTTAATTTATATTAGTTATGGCTCTTTCATATCAATTACTTCCATATCCACAATTAAGATGGTATTTGCGCTTACTACAAGTCACTTCTTCTTAAATACTTGACTGCCAATGGATAATGAATACTTAGTCCATAACCTGTCTATTGGAAATTGTTATAGGCATCATCATAGGACAAACAACATGCTATTGATCGATTAGAGTCTATATATGGTTAGATTACTTATCATGTTTTATACAAATAGCCAAACAATAAACAAGGATGATCATTCACCTATATCTGCTTTGTCCATAATTAATAGTTTGAAATTTAATCTTCTAATGAATCCTATAAATTCATAAATTTATAATACTTTAATGATTTTTGAAAAGTTTAATTAAATTATTTTAATCAAATATTTAGGTAATAGTTAGGCTTAGGATGTGTCTAAATTCAACTTATGATAAAAAAAAAAAAAATACTAAGTGAAGAAGGGATCTAAAATGAATTATGGGAAAAAATAAGGACCGAAAGTTGACCCAAGGAAGAAGTGGTAAAGTAAACTAGAGTGGTTAACCATCTTGCATAACGTGCTTGACCACCTATCTAACTTACCCTTCTTGCCAATGTGATCATTATATTAGCTCTATTTTGGTTGCTTTTGTTCGATTCACTTTTATACATGGTTCCACCTAAATTAGGGTTTAACACTTATTTAAGGGTCTTATAAAGTTGATCTACCAATTTTAAGGCTTAGTAAACTAATGAACTTATTAATCTTCTCTTTTTTAAAAACAAAAGAACAAAAATTCTATTATCTAATTATGAAGTTAGGGTTTTTTTTTTAGCTGACCATATTATGACTATAAATCTATGTCACTGTATTGTATCTTATGTTCGTATTCAAATGGGTTTTTGCCTAAAAAACCTCAACCATTAACATAACCGTTGATGAACTGAAAACCTAAACCTATAACTTAACTCAATAAATGTGTCTTTTATTTGGGTTGAACCTATTTATTAGTTATAAAGTTATAATTAAATCTATAAATACCTACAAATATAAAGGAGAAATGGGGATAATAATATTCAAGTTCTACAAATACAAATGATATATAATATTAACACTTAACATAAAATTACAATCCAAACAAAAGTTTTAATAAAGTAAAGCTCATAAAATTACACTTAACACAAAATTACAATGTAGTTTCTAGATTCCTTATAAGATATGTAACATAGAAGTATACGATCTAAGAAATACATTTCCCCTTCTTTTCCATAGGATAGTGATAATCGAGCAAAAGGTAGAGAAAAATGAAAAAGAAAACAAAAAACCTAAAATCAAGAGAGCTATATTCCTAGATTTTCATCTCTTAAGTCATGAGAACATCATTTAAAAGAATACAAAGACATATCCAACATTAGGCTTTTATACCACAAAGTTAAACCGATGGTTGTTGATTTTCCATGATAACCAAGCCTAGTAAATAAACACATATGCAACAATTGATACGTTTTTTATAAGTCAATTCCACATGATAGTTGTCTTGATATTTATGCGTTTCATGTATATTATATCATATCCTTGTGCATTCAATTATTGCTAAATTAATTAAGATATACCTATCTAAATTGTTCAATTTAACATGAAAACTGAAAAAAAAAGAAAAAAAAAGATAGTAACTTTGTTGAGTTAGGGCTATGCATAGAGATGAAGACTTGATACTTTTGAGCATTGAAAGTTTAGAAAAAGATGCGAGGGAACAAAAATAAGAATCAAACTTAAGCTTGTGCATGATGTGTATTATTCGTGCATTGACTGTGGAGAACAAGTGATGGGCTGCCAACCACTAGTCTTTTTACTTGTGTACAGCTCTAGGGTTCTAATCCCTCATCGAAAGAATTTTTTCTTCTTAATATACTAATGATGAGAAACTCTATGCAGAAGAAAGATAGCTGAATTCCTTGATAGCTCTAGAAGGTTACACCTTGCTTTATTCTCTCTCTTATGCTAATGCTGACTATTCTCTAGTTAAGGACTTTGTGCTGAGTGATCTGACTTGCTGCCGAGAGTTCTTACCGAGTAATGAGAGCTAGCCTCATACTGGTTGAGTACTTTTCTTTCAACCTCCTCCCAATTCTTATGGCAAACTTTCTCGTCTTGGCCTCTTTATTGCCGTAACATCTTGATTCCTCTTGCCTGCTGTGATCAAAGGATCTTTGTATGGAACCAATATTGCATTGCCATCTATCCATTTTATCTGACACTATACTATTTTTTCCTTTTTATTGTTTATCCTTTTTGCCATGTTTGGTATGTATTAGGAATCTCCTTTTATGTATGCCTTTTTATAATTTCTTTATTTATATTGTTGTCCTCCTAAGGACTTACTATAAACATTCCATTCTCTTTGTGAGTCGAAATCATCTTACTTTATAAGGTTCTTGTGAAACAACCCAGTCTAAGTTCGTTTCCATACGCTCTTATCTAATCTTGTTGAGTAGCTCAAGATTAATGGTGTATGGACCTTGATATTAACTTGTGCATCATATCAAGTGAAATATCAAGTCGTATTGTATTTGTAGGTGGGTCGTATGCTTCAAGTAGCTTCATGTCAGCTACTCTAGTTAGTTCATTGACTTACTCACTTTAAGTTTGTTTGATATTTTAAAGGATCCATTTGGTTTAAATCTGTTATGATAAATCCTAGTGATAACTAAGCTCCTAGATACATTATATAATCTCGGTATTAGAGCTTGAGGTTATGATCGAGAGTTGTGTGCAATAGTTCTTTTTGGTCTGTTATACTCTACTTTCATTTGAAAGAACAAAGCAAGTTCACAGTTCTTATGGTATTAGTGTGTGTGTATAAGAATTTCTTATGTGAAGTATTTTCTAAAGCTTCATTTTAAGAATGTCAAATCTTAGCATTTAAAGAGAAATTAACGATGCTGAGAGTAGTGCTCAATGATGCAATCATGTGACCCAACAGTTACCACGTACTTCGAATGAGCAATTATAAGCCTCATCGCTATTATGGCCAATCTAGCTATCTCAGTGCAAAGAGTCTTAGAGACTAGGTTGTGAGATGGGATTGCTATTGAATAAGGTTAAGAAATGAGGGATAGGCCAAGAAGGCAGATGAATGAATGAGCACTAGAAGCCTTTCCTATGAACTAAGCACTACCTCACTATGTCAATAGAGTCACGAGAAGAAGGTTGGAGTTAGACAAAGTGAGAGAGTATGAAAAAGAAGAGGAGTAGTATGTTGGAATTGACGAGCATGAGTTTAGAACTCATAGGGGCGCTAAACACTTCAAAGTATAGATTCCAAGCTTTAATGGGTTTGGTAGTGCTAATGACTACTTGAACTGGGAGGAGAAGATAAAAAAGATATTTAACTTTTATGATTATGAGGATACTATTTATATTCGAGTGGCCGCATTTGAATTTTTTGGATATGCAACCATATGCTAGAAAAAGTTGCAAAATGTCCACCTAATAGCCCAACGAGAAGTTTGAACATGAAATGAAATGAAGAGAGTCTTAAGAAGTAGGTTCGTCCCCAAACACTAAGAATAAGACACTTTCACGTCTTCAAGACTTGAGACAAGCTAGCTGATCAGTGGACGACTATGTCCGAGAGTTCTAGTTGCTCATGATTCGATGTGATGTTGATGAACCTAAGATACAAACTATAGTGTGATTCATTTCTAGGCTAAGGATTGAGATTGGTAACATAGCGGAGCTGTAGAGTCTTGCGACTCTGGATGAAGACATCAAGGTAGCATAGAGAGTCAAAAGGTAGAGGTAGAACCAGATTAATCAAATGATGAGTAGCTGACCTATGCTATCGAATAGGAGTGGTATGTTGAGCCGACTAGGGAATGATCGTGCATCAAATAGTTCTGAGGTGGAATGCTAAGGGTAAGTGTCGATCTTATCAAAAGAAGGTTGAGGTAAGGGCAAAGCTGAGGAACCTGAGGTTTGAAGAGACCAAGGTCAGAGTTCAAGAAGAAAAACCTAAGAAACCAAATGCTTTAAATGTTTCGGTTATTGGCACGTGACTAATTAATGTCCAAACTACAAAGTTATGACCATAAAGGGAGATAAGCCCCAATTTAAAGTAAAGAGTGCAAGCGAAGGAGAGGAAGAGATGGAAGTTGAACATATGTTGAAAGTATTTTGAGAAGACCTCGATGCCAAGACACCACCTAAGGGCAGTACTGAGTATTGTTTTGTCATCCAATAATCACTCAGTGCTTTTATGGTTGATGAGAATTAGCAAAAGGAGAACCTTTTCCATATGAATTGCCGAGTAAGTAGCAGGCTATGTACCTTGATTATTGACGGAGGGAGCTGTACTAATGTTATAGTGTAAGGGGTAGTTAAGGTCATGAAATTACTAACCCTCCCATACCCTAAGCCATATAAGATTCATTAGTTGAACGAAAAAGGAGGTTTTGAATGAAAAAGGAGGTTTGCACATTGTTGAGTAGATTAGAGTACATATTTCCATTAGTGATAAGTATAAGGGAATGTACACTTCTCACATATTACTCGGTCAACCATAGTTGTTTGACTTAAGAGTATGGTACGATGGGTATAAGAATACCTACATGTTCTAGAAGGACGGGAAGAAAATCATACCAACATTCATGAGTCCCAAGGAAGCCTAAGAGAAGGTTGCTAGATCATTAAAGTGGAAGTCCTTAGTATTTTCCTGAGCTTGGTTTTCCTGAGAAATGAAGGCCGAGGACTATGTGCTCCTTTTAGTCAGGAGACTCTCGGAGGTGAGAGAAGTCGAGAGCTTACCTGTTGAGATTCAGTAGCTACTTTAAGATTATGTCGACTTATTTCCTACCGAGATACCGAAAGGTCTACCCCCCTTACAAGGCATTGAGCATTACATTGATCTCTAACCTGGAGCTACCTTATTGAACCGACCTGCTTAAATACTTAATCCTGAGCAAGCAACCGAGTTGAAGAAACAAGTAGATAAGTTGGTAGACCGTGGATATGTTTAAGAGAGTATGAGCCCATATATCATACCAGCCGTATTAGTACCTAAGAAAGATGGGTCATGGAGAATGTATATTGATAGTTATGCCATCAACAAAATTACCATTAAGTACCGATGCCCGATTCTACGGTTAGATGATATGCTTGATGAGTTGTATGATGCTTACATCTTTTTGAAGATTGGCCAGAAGAGTAGCTACTACCAAATATGAATGAAACTAGAAGATAAATGGAAGATGGCCTTCAAGACAAGGGATGGTTTGTTCGAATGGATGTTAATGCCATTTGGCCTGACTAATGCGTCAAGTACATTCATGTGGCTAATGAATCATGCGCTTAGGACATTGATCGGTAAATGTGTTGTTGTTTATTTTGATGACATTCTAGTCTACAATACCAATCTTATCACTCATGTTGAACATTTAAGATCTGTGTTTGATATCCTCCGTGCTGAGAGATTATTCGACAATCTGAAGAAATACGTGTTCTGTTAAAGCGAGGTTATATTCCTTAAATATGTTGTTTTAGAGAAAGGAGTTCAAGTTGATGATGAGAAGGTTAAAGCTATTTTTGAGTGGCCCACGTCAACTAATGTTGCTGAAGTCAGGAGCTTCCATGGCATAGCTTCATTCTATCGAAGATTCATTTGGAACTTCAGTTCCCTAATTGCACCTTTAATTGAATTGGTTGGGAAGAACACTAAGTTTAGATGGTAGTAGAAGGCTCAGAAGAGTTTTGAAGACGTAAAGTTTAAGTTGATGTTTACTCCAATACTTGCCTTGCTAGATTTCAAGAAAGTTTTTGAGATTGAGTATGACGTGTCTGGCATCGGCATTGATGCTATCCTTGTGTAGGTGTATTGACCAATTGCCTACTAGAAACTCTGAAGTGTTACCTCGAATTACTTAACATATGACAAGGAGTTCTATGCCCTTGTTCGAGCACTATAGCACTGGTAGCATTATTTGTTATTGAGAGAGTTTATCATCTACTCAGATTATGAGTCTCTTAAGCATCTCCGTAGGCAGTAGAAACTTTTCCGGTATCATGCCAAATAGGTTGAATTCCTAAAGTCTTTCTACTACGTCATCCGATTTAAGAAAGGGAGCACCAACATTATGGTAGATGTTCTTTCTTGTAGTCATACCTTTATTACGATTATGTAAGTCAAGGAACTTAGATTCGGTACCCTGCCCAATTAATATGAGCACGATAAGTATTTTGGACCCTTAGTAACCAAGTGTAATGTTGGAGGTGTTGTAAATTGGTTCTACTTGAGTCAGGGGTTCCTAATGAAGGGAAAGCAAGTTTGTGTGCTACGTGGCTCAACTAGAGAGCTACTCGTCTGTGAAGCCCATGCTTGGGGCTTAGCTGGCCATTTTAGAGAAAAGTAAATAGCTGAAATATCGAAGGAGCATTTTTGCTAGCCTGGGATAATGAAGGATGTGCGCTAAATTCTTGAGAGGTGCGAAGTATGTAAACATGCAAAAGGAAGGAGAGATTCGTATGGGGAGTACATACCCCTGTCCATACTTGAGCTCCAATGGATCGACCTAAGCATAGATTTCATGCTCGGCCTTCCTTGAATGCCGAAAAGACGTGACTTAATTATGGTAGTAGTCGATTGAGTCAACAAGATGAGCCACTTTATTCCTTACTACAAAACTAACGATACTTTATTCATTGTTAAGCTCTTTTTATGGTAAATTGTACATCTGTACGAGTTGCCGAGAGGTATTGTATCTGATCAAGACTTAAAGTTCATGAGTTTCTTCTGGAAAACCCTATGAAGGAAACTCGGCACTAAGCTTATGTATAGTATTTCTTGCTACCCTTAGACAGATGATCGGACCGAGGTAGTAAACAGGACAGTTGGTAACCTTCTACGAGTAGCTATAGGGAAGAACTTACACGATTGGGACCTATGCCTACCTGTTATTAAGTTTACTTACAATCGAACAATTCACAGCTCGATAGGAAGTTACCTTTTGAGATTGTCTATGGATGTAACTCGAACTTATCCCTAGATATGGTTATTAGCCTGGCTATACAATGCGAAATTCAATCTAGCTTGTAGTATGCCTAAAAAATCTAGAAGTTGCATCAAAAGGTTGCAGAATAACTGCCATAAACTGTAGCCTGGCAAAAGGAGCAAGGAAGCCGAGGAAGGAGGCAAGTGGTTTATAGCTCCAGAAACCTTGTCTAGGTCTACCTCAGCAAAGAGTGTTTCCCTAGGAAGAGAATGTGTAAGCTTTCCCCTAAATCAGTCAGACCTTTCAGTGCATCAACGACAATACCTATGAGCTTGAGTTGTTAGATGAATATGGTGTATTTATTACTTTTAATGTGGCTGGTTTGACACCCTATGTACCCGATGAAGAAGGAGGCCAAGATTTGAGGGTAAATCTTTCATAACCTTGGGAAACTGATGGGTTGTCGACTACTAGTCCTCTTACTCATGTATAGCTTCGAGGCCTTTAATCCCTCATCTGAAGAATTCTCTCTTGTCAACTTGCC
Organism: Lumnitzera racemosa; assembly: GCA_024138005.1. Classification (NCBI taxonomy): domain Eukaryota; kingdom Viridiplantae; phylum Streptophyta; class Magnoliopsida; order Myrtales; family Combretaceae; genus Lumnitzera; species Lumnitzera racemosa. Next base: position 26,645,419 of record JAMXBC010000008.1, read on the forward strand.
GATAAAAAGAAACTTTATGCAGAAGAATGATGGCTAAATTCCTTAACAGCTCTGGAAGGTTACACCTCACTTTGTTCTTCCTCTTGTGCTGATACTGACTATTCTCTAGCCGAGAACTCTATGCTAAGTGATCTGACATGCTATCAGAGTTTCTGTCGAGTAACGAGAGCTAGCCTTATACTGGCTGATTACTTCTCTCTCGGCCTCATACTGGCCGTGTATTTCTCCCAATTCTTACGGCAACCCCTCTTACCTTAGCCTCTTTGTTGCCGTAATATCTTGATTCATCTCGTCTGCTATAATTAGAGAATCTTTGTATGGAACTAATGTTGCTTTACCACTTGTCCATTTCAATTGACATTGTACTATCTTTCCTTTTTTATCGTTGGTCATTTTTGCCTTTTTTCGTATGTACTAGGAATCCCATTTTATGTATGCCTTTTTTTAAATTCTTTATTTGTATTGTTACCTTAAGGACTTACTATAAATAGTCTATTTTCCTTGTAAGCTAGAATCATCTTACTTTACACAATAGACATTAAATATATGGTTCTTACAAGACAATTCACTCCAAGTCCATTTCCATACACTCTTATCTAATCTTGCCGAGTAGCTCAAGATTAGTGATAGGTAAACCTTAACATTAACTTATGCATCATATTAAATGAAGTGTCAAGTGTTCATAGGTGGGTCATATTCTCCAAGCAACTTCACATTAGCTATTCTAGTCAGTTCGTTGACCTACTTACTTTAAGTTTCTTCGATATTTTGAATGACTCATTTGGTTCAAATTTGCTATAGTTAGTCTTAGTGATAATTGAGCTCCTAGGCACATCAACAAGAGAAGAAGAAATGTGTCTAGAAGTATGAAAACTAAATAAAACCTTAGGTCCTACTCTGAGGGGCACTTTAGCTGGAAAATTAATAAAATAAAATATAAACTTAGTTATTGCAAATCCTAAAGCCTGTTTATGAGACTTGTTTGATAAACAGGTTTGTAAATTTGAAAATGAAATTAAAGCTTCTTTAGACGGGCCTGACCTGTTTATGTCTCTTGTCAATTTTTTCTGTATGCATACCCATTTAAATCATGTTTTTTTTTTCCTAGTCTCACAAGTTAGGCCCTAAATTGCTAGCCTTAAATCACAATTGTAGCTTTTCTGAATTGACTCATATAGTCATGTATAAAATCTTTTTCGTGTAGAAATTTATGTTTTTAATTGAATTTATATGTTAGACTTAGTAAAAACTTACATATTTAACCGATTCTACATATCTTAGTTATTGGATTAAAAGATAAAGAAAAATACAGCTAGGCTTTTATAACCTATTGACTAGTAAGGTATCAAATCATCTTCCCTATCCTATTTGAATCCTTTCACTATTTCTTTCCTCCCTAATCCCTTATTTGATGTTTATAGTTTTTATTCGAATTCTAACTCCAATAGTAAAGTTTATAAAGAAAATTATATATTTTAGTTTATACTATTAATAATTCAAAATGAGTTGAAAAAGGTGTGAATCTTTTTAATTCACTACTATTTTTTTAAAAATAAAATAATAGGGAAAAAAATTAGTTTTGCGTCTACATGTCATTTTGTACATGTTAGATTATATATGAAGAACTTAATGTCTATATTTCTTTATTCCATAATGTATCTACAAGTTTTTTTTTTTTTATATAATTAGCATAAACATATCATCAATTTTTGAAAGCTATTATAAATAGATTATAGAAACTTATATTTCCACATTTCGATTTTACAAACTTTCTAGCATTTTTAGGTGAAATCACAAGTTTGACATTGTTGACTACCTATATATGAACTAATTAATAACAATGGAAAATGATAAAATCACTAAAATCCAGATGTTATTGCCTTTATGATATTAATATTTTTCCACACAATATAAGATTTTACTACTATCTATATAACTCATATCACAATCATTATTAGTGTCACTTTATGTAGTATAGTCAAATATTTCTCGAATGGTATAGATGTTTAGGCGAATGATTGAACTGGAGTTTATTAGGTAGAAAAGATGGTGTTAATAAGCACTTGCACCCAATCGATTCTAGTAAGACCAAAAAAGAAATAGTATTGATGATAATAATATGCATTTAACTTTTAATAACTTATACAGCACAGGAAGTGAAATGAATATTACATTAAAATAATCGTTATCGTCTTCTATCTTTAATCCTCGACCCTTAAATTTTGTTGATACCTATCACTTATTTGAACATCTATGATATAGAAAAGTATGATATAAGTAGTGCTGTAAAAAGATATGTTAATGTTTATTGTAATACCTATGCAATATAGTAGTTATAAAATTTAAGATCGTAGAGATAATATTAACACAAGAGAAATCTTAAAGGAAAATGAGGAAAATATTCACAAACTCTTTTAAGAATAGTTGTGTTTTTATGAATGCGAACAAAGAATTAGCAAAGGATGCTATTTATAGATGGATAGAAGAGCTACGTGCATCCACTCCTTTTTCATTTCAAATTGAGATTTCAATTTTCTCCTAAGTGTTGTCTTTTGAAATTATGATTGCATGAAGTAGCTTAAATAACCTTCTCATAAAGGTAGTTTATGGGTCATGGGGACACAACTTATGCCTGACTTGAGGACTGTTCAAGCCCCCTCCCCGTAGATCAGGACCTACTACCTAGAGTCTTGGTTTGGGTTTAGTGCGGGAAGGATATGAAGGATATGGTAGGACGGATCATGGTCATTAATCATGTGTCCATTTCTCGTTAAAGAAATAGGTTTTAGTAGATACTTTGGCATCATCAGTAGATTCATTTTTTCTTTTCCTGGTAATTAGTTTAGTATCTTAAGGTTCTATAATGCAAGTCTCACGGGTGGTTTTATAGGTGCTTTAGTAAGATATTTAGATAATAATATTTCTATAGTTTTTTTAAAAGAACTAGTTTAACATAAAAAAAATTTGAAAGTAATTGCGCTATGATATACTATTCTCTTTTAGCTATTGAACCTTCCAATGGTTTAATGTTTCTATAGCATATGGCTTGGGGTAATGCGATCTTTTAAAAATATATATATCAAAGGGATGCTTCTTCATGGATTCAATAATACATCATTGTTTTGTTAAATCTTATGTTAATTTTTGTGCTAATTTATTTTCTTTTCCATAAAATTGATTGAATCTGCACAACATGTAACTAGCAAATGAATTTGCACAAGTTTAACTTTCATTACAATGTGAAAAAGTGTAGAGTAAGGTTAGTACAAAAGGTTAATGATGTGTAGGTTATATGTTGGATGACCTTTAGAAGTCTCTAGTTGATAATATATGAAAGGATATTGTTAGTGAGAGGCATGAAAGTAGATATATATAAACACGGATGTCAAATGCATATATATGATAGAAGATTGTCCTTGAGCGTTCTTAATCATTCTTTACTTAGTCTTAACCGATTTACTATTTTGATCTTTCTTGAAGTGATTTTAATAGAGTGACAACATTTTCATGAATCTTCAAAATGTTCTGAATATACTAAATGAGGAGAAGCACACTGTTATTCATCACAGATTTCGATGCTTGACCTCAACCATCTATTGTAACTCTTAATGGATTCTTTATTATAAGTGGGCCTAGCCAAACTCAAAACTTAATAAACAAATCTAGGAATGTTTATCAAAACAAAAGGCTTATTGAAAGATTAACTATAAGCAAAATAACAGAGTAAGAATGAGGTAGCGTTTGATAGTAAGTACTATACTGACTAAAGAGAACTGGACATGATAAATATAAAGAGAACTAGACAATACAAATTTATTATACCATATTTGATTTACATAGTATTTGATACAAAATTTTGTATTATCTCTTATTTGGTATACGAAAATATTATCGGTCGATTTTCATTTTGGTGCACGGACACTTGTAAAACAAGAAAACGGCTATTGGAGGCGCTAGAGGGTACTTTAGTGCAACCACTTCGATGTCTAAGTCAGCCTCCTATCCTTGTAGAGAGAATTGTCAAGTAATTATGAAAATGAGAGAATGGAAGAGAGTCCCTTTACCTGGGGGTCTTGCCTAATATTTATAATGAGTTAATAGAGATTGTCTCTTGATTGGTCATTGGATTGGTCCGTGATATAAGCCCCCATAATAATTATCCAAAAATGCCTATTAACACTCCCCCTTGCCCTTACACTCTTTAGTGACAAAGTCGAAAAAGAGAGTATTTAGGGAGGTTGATTTTGTAGGGTTTTTGGAAAGGTTTGTAATCTTAACCTAAAGAGGTTAAAGTATGTGAAGAAGTAAATGCTTAAAGAGGTGAAAAACAGGAGTAATCGGAGCACTTGTAAATATCAGTATACCTTGAAAAGCAAAGGCCTAGGCTCGAGCACCTAAAGAGACTCGAGTACCTAAAGAGGTAAGGGCCTAAGAAGGCTAGAACGCTTAAGGAGGTTGGAGTGCTTGAGGAGGCCAAAGTGCTTGAAGAGGTTGGAGCGCTTAAAGAGGCGAGTGCCTGAGAAGGCTAGAGAGCCTAAGGAGGTGAGGGCCTGAGGAGGCCAAAGTGCCTAAAGAGGTTGGATAAGCATACGGGTCGTCTAAACTGAGCATGACTTGTGCTAAATAGAGCCATAAAGTAGGCTAATTGGCTTCTAATCCATTAATATATAGGACTTTGGTACTGAATGTTGGTTTTGAGTGTTTAAGCCTTTATTGTTTGATGGCTTAGGGCTTTCAGGTGGCTTGTTGTCTATTTATTAGACAGAGCATTTGAGTTTATACTATCTCATTGTCCGTGGTATGTAAGACATAGAACTATTAAGAGTTATCCGTTAGCGGATTATACTTGTGTAGGTTTAAAATGAGGGCAGTTGTTTAGCCATTATTTGTTTTAAAGCTCTCATACTTGTCTCCAAAAGAGTAGAAATTAGCTTGCTAAGAATCGAATTGATCATTTCAAGTGCCGAATAGTCAGCACTTTTATTATCAGGCTTGTTGGAACTCATATCACGGAGCATCATGCATATAGATGACATAAAACGCATGGATTAAGTGTAAATATTGAAAATTTATTGGCATGAGGGACAATGTAAAGCTTGTAACTCGAAAACAAATGAATGAATGGGTCATGAATAATTCAAATAATAGTAGGAGTGCGGTTCATCAAGGAAATTGTCCTTCACTGATGTTGCTATTGTTTGCGTGATCAGATTGTCAATTATGCTACCTGAAAGATAGGTGAATTTAAAGCACCTCTTACCTTACTAGATATCTACTGCACTGCGTAGGCTTTATTTGGCTCGGTTACCTTTTCTATAACAGATGGCTTAATAACTTTAAGGGGAACACATATAACGTAAGGATTTCTTAGACTTAATCCCTTGTCTTTGCATCGTAGCTATATTCATCCATCATAAAGCTAATGTCTTGAAAAGGACCACGCTTCAACGATTGTCAGATAATAAATTATCCTAATATAGTACTGAATGTAAAATACACAAAGCTCCTAATGATTTCAATAAATACCCAACATAAGGGAGCCACGCTTAGCCGAATCACAATGAGGAAGTCCTCATGGCTAAGGATTCCTTGGATGTTCAACTTGGCTTTTCACCTACATGCATGGAGGAAAATTTGGATGATCCAATTGTCGTTTAGTGTATCAGGATAAGTTAGCATAGCCTTTAAATTTTAATTTCTCTACTGCCTTAGTACTTAGATCTGTCAATAGAAACATCTCATTGATAATAAAAATTGGTAGAACAATATAATTTCAATTGGCGTCCAAGAACTTGGAAATTATCTTTCGCTTGATCTTGTTTGTGATTAGATTGGAGTTGACATGGACGACTTGGATTGTTGTTTGACAAGTTAAAACATGTAGCTTGGTAAAGTTTGACTAATGAACTCAGATGAATCAGCACAAATGTTTTTCAGCACTTACGGGAGCTTTGTTCACTAGTTACCTAACTGGGTTTAGTAGCTGATCAGCATTTAGATGCTTGAAGTATGAAAAGAAAACAACTTGGCATAATCAAATTAGGGCAGCTTGATAGGACTTGTCCTATTCTATAGCTTGACATTTGGCTTCTTGGCAACTTGCTAGCTAATAGACAAACTCGGCATTAATGTCTTACTTTGAGTAAAAATAGGAATTTCTTTTCGGCATCGCCATGGCCAGTTCAATTGAACTCGTTGTGAGCTTGGACTCGCTTTCAAGTAGCTCGACATATCGTGGATAGCTTGGCTCAGTGTATGTTTGGGTCGACATGTTAGCTTGGATTGCTTAGTGTAAGTTAAGCTATGGTACGACAAAACTTGATTGGCATGCAGGAAGCACAAACCATGGTGCAATGGCCTACGGACAACTTGGCCATGACAGCTTATGGACGACTTGGCCATCATTATAGGAAGCTTAAACTTGCTATCCATGAGAAGTTCGGTATGCCTATGGGAGAGCTTTGGCTAGGCCTACAATTTATGTTTTTACATGATTAAATTTATCAGATATCTATAGAAGAAGTTAATTATTCTCCTGATGATGCTCACAACAAAAATTTTAAATGAAGTTTAAATTCCAAGTGTTGAGAACTTCCCTTTATATGGCATGATAGCGACAGTCATTGATGTCTGCTACGGCTTGTGCCAACTATTAGGTGGACTTATCTTCTCTTGTCTTCTACCATTCATCAAAGTATGATGAGATCACACTTTTTACTCTTTAAGTTAGGGGACTTCACTTGGCCAATTTACATTGATGGCTCATTTCATTCTTTGAATTCAAACATTTGTTAAATCTCAGTTAAGTATATCAAAGTCATTTAAAGGATAGTCAATTCAAGCTATCTAATGTGCAGAGCATATGCTTGTTGGATTGTTCTATTCCATCAGATGATGGGCTTAACTAAGTTTGTCACTATCTAGAAGGTGAAAATTGTATGATAAGAAGAGGCTTGGATAAATTGCATTTGGCCTTTGGCAACTTAGCATGAAACTCGAATAAATTGCTTTTGGCATTGGCACTTGGCATAGAACTTAGCTAATTGCACTCGGCATTTAGCTACCCGGCATGGACTTAGATAAATTGCACTTGGCCCTCGGCATGGAACTTGGATAAATTGCACTTGACAACTCGACACTTAGCATAGACTTAGAAAATGTTAATAAGCTTAGAGCCAACATCCATGAAACTTGGACTTCTTGTTGCCCACGGAATGGTTCAAGAAAGTACTTGGAGTAGCTTGCGTATATTACCATCAGGTGCTTGTGTTGTTGAATGCTGTCCATCTTAATTTAAAGATCGGCTGAGTGGAGTTTAGAGCTTGAGTTGATCTCGAAGCTTTACAAACTAGGTTGGAATTTAATTAGAGCTTGCCTTATGTTAGCTCTCCAAATAAGCTAACTGGCCAAGGAGAAATATCTCTCTTGAACTCATTACTAACGTAATAATTGCTTAAGCATTTTACTGAGTTAGAGACATCAAAACACATTTCCACTGAGATAATGGACAAGACATGATGTTGAAATCATCTTCCATTATAGTGATGATGCAAGACTTGGTGCTCTGGCCCCTTGTAATGCTTCTCATGTTTTGTCTTCTTATGTGTTGTTTTCTTCACCATCTCGCTTTCACCCATCAGCTTAATAAATTCATGAACGAACTTCACTACTATCGGGCAAAATGCTTAAAGCACAGCTAATAAAGCTCTTGTGATAAAGCTTAGCAAAATATCGGAAAAAAAAAAAACTCGGCATAAATAATTGCAAAAGCTTTAAGATCATAATCTATATTTGCTTATAACCATTTAGGTCTAACTACAATTGAATCAAAATAACATGGATAAGTGTCCAATCTGAACACGAATAGAGCTAAGTGCAAACTATCGATGCATTATGTAAAACTAGAAATGTCCAAAAATGCTCAGAAGATGAAAAACACAATGTAGTCTCCAAGATTGGACTCACGATGGTCACGTAGGTCATAGTGAATTCATGATGAATCTTGAGAGTAAGGATTGGCAGTTATTGTGGCCGTTTTTGGTGCTTTCAACACAAGCAAGCTTGAAAAAAATGAGGAAACTATCAACTCCAAAACTTAGGCATTAATAATTGCGTAATTTAAAGGAGCACCAACGCCCGGATTCATAGCAAGAGGAGAAAGAAAAATCAAAGACCTTGAAATAGATTAGACCATGAGCTGGTTTGTGCAGACTCTTTAGATACGTAAAACCAATGGCAGTTACTTACAGCGGTTTTCAACTTTTAAAGCATGAACACAATTTATAGGATGGAGAAAAGCCAAGATAAATCTAGCGAGTCGTGAAGAAATTCATTGAAATATATAGAGATAGAGAATGGAGCAAATCCATCAAAAGAAAGAGTATTCGAGAATTATGGCGATAAATTACACATTCCTATATACGGTACCAATTGTTGTTAATCGATTTTCGTTTCAGTGTGTGGATACATGCAAAACAAGAAAACGGCTATGGGAGGTACTAGATGTTACTCCAACGCAACTACTCTGATGCTTAAGTTAGCTCTCTATCCTTGTAAAGAGAATTATTAAGTAATTATGAAAATGAGAGAATAGAAGAGAATCCTTATTTGGGGGTCTTGCTTGGTATTTATAATAAGTCAATAGAGATTGTCTCTTGATCAGATCATTGGATTGGGCTACGATATAAGCCTGCATAATAATTACCTAAAAATACCTATCAATAGTAAATATTGGAGTGGTTATTGTATTTTGACTTTTATATCCTTAATATTGTCTAATATATATTTTAATTATATTTTTGTATTATTTGAAATATGATTTGAATGAATCATTGAATTCATATAATTAAACAAATTATATATAATAAATAAAATATTTATTCATTTTTGTGAAGAAGTAAAAAGCGATGAATTTGGAGAGATATTTTTGAGAATGTAAAATATTTTTTTTTTGTTCCGTAAATTTTACTTTTGTACTATGGTATAGATGCAACAAAATTTAGGTTTTTTGTTTAATCAATTAATCTGATTTTTTGTCTAGTCATCAATTAAAGTTATAAACTAAGCATGAGATAAAATTTTTTGAATTGTTTAGTTTCACAAAAATTATACAACCAAATATTATATAAAAATCGACGAATCAATTTGGTGATCTTTATTATAAACTTATCAAATCCAGATATCTTTAAAACATTTCTAAATAATTGTGATTGACATTAGAGCTTTGCTCTATCGCTAGCTCAGAGAGTTAGTTCGTAGTATTAAATTATGGTAAAAGTTCAATTATTAAAATAATCATTTTAAAAAAAATGTAGGTTAAAAATAACTAACTTAATGGTACTCTTTTACTAGCTTAATGGATTATAAGCTATATAAACTAGCAAACTTTCACGATTGCAAGTTTTGTCTTACTTTTTCAATATTGAATAGTAATGTAGGCTAATTAAAGTAGTATGTATAAGTCTAACAAATTATACAAAGGTAATTTGTATTAGTCCTTCTATTATACCAATGGCAATCTGACATCTCCGCAGCAGCTGTCTCCCGTACGAACAAAACAAAAGAGAAATGGGAAAAAAAAAAAGAAAAGAAAAAGCAGGAAAGGAATATTGAAAACAGCATCGACATCATAATGTACTTGTCCGTACACGACCCAATTTCCACTAGCCCAAGATACTTAACCCCGTAAAGGAAGCCAGGAAGTGTGTACCAAGAAAAAAGGAATATATTATTCTGCGGAATGAAATAGAATAACCTTGAAGTCCACGTCGTGTTTTGCCATCGACTAAGAATTTTAAGCTTCATGCTTGACCTAACAATGGTTTGTTCACAGTAGATATCCACGATCTCCTCCCTCACCATGTTCTCTTTATTTATATTTTATTAAGTTTCTATCAATTTATCCTTTTCAAAATTAACTTTCACTTTAATGCATACTTGAGATTTTAAGAAAGAAAATAACCTTATGTTACAATGATATTATAAGGTAATTTAAATGCTAGACAATTTTTTAAATCAATACCGAAAGGATGAAAATCAAAGATAATGCATTTCCATATGTATGCCCTCTTCCTGCTTGTTTCTCGTAAATATCATATGTTTAGGTAATCAGTGCTTTCCAGCTCGTGCACATGCATGAGAAAAAGCCCTATCTTATTGTACAAGGCTTGAACCAGTCACTGAAAGTGACTTAAAAATTTTAACTGGTGGGCTCAAGAAAACATGATTATTTAATTAACCACAGTTTTGGTCCATCGTCATGCCACGAAACTTAAGCCAATCGTACCCCTTTCTTGTTGGATTATCTCTGGTTTAAACTATAATATTCTCAGTGGTAAAAGGCCTCGTAGTACATATACGTATACATACATACATATATATATATATATATATATATATGGCCATTTCGATAATCATCGTCATTGCTTTTATTTACGTGCCTGCATTATATTTTACTAATGGATAGGAGAATTGAAGTTTAGCCCCATCCTAACGAGAGAGTATGGTACTTGGGATTTGATATTTACTCAAGTTTTGTTGAGCTTATCTTGAGTCAATCCACCGGTTTACAGAATCAAATTTGAACTTTATGATATTTAATTGAAATAATTTAAATACCACGAATAGGTTTTAAGTCAAGGTTAAGTATATGAATTGAGTTTCAATATTAATTGAGTGAGTATATTTTTTAATGGTATTCAAATTAGAAATTCCAAGCTTAATGAGGTCTGAAATTTTGAGTCAAGCAATTCAAGTTTAGTAATATAATATTCTAACTCAATTATTTACAACCTCGAGTCTCTTAAACGATTTAATAAAATTGAAAAAAAAAAAGGAACTCTCTTACATTTTCTTGCAATCCTCCTTCTCTTGAAATTTATAGTAAATATATTTTGTAACTTGTAAATTTCTTTATTAAGCAAATTGAAGAGGTACCCACCAATGTCTTGTTAACGAACCCTTTCTTTATAGTTAGGAAATAACCACGGAAAACGGGTATCTTTCACAAAATTTCAATGTGATGAACGCCCTGTATTCTGCATGAAACTGTTTATAGGATGCCTGGAAGTGGAATATATTTTCCGTATATTCCTTTGCAAATTTATTTTTTCTTGAAAAAAAGATAAAGGTGAGCTTTTGCTCTATTCGATGAAAGAATGGACATTTAAAAAACCATTTCTTACTTCTCAGTAAGTTTTATAAACAAGTAGCATTATCGCATTTCCCTTATTTTTATGTTTTTTTTTTAAATTTTTTTTTCCCGCATATCTGTTTGACTGAGTTCTTACCTAATTTCGCTGATTTCATTTGTGAATATGCTTGTATAAACTTATACTGCTCTCTTCTTTTTCAAAGCATTTCCAATTTTTCGAGCTCCTATTGGTTAGCCAAATGCATTACTAAAGATATTCTGTGTCGTCTTTCAAGTCTTTCAATTTGATAAATCGAAATACTAAATGCCGATTGAATTGCATTTCACTGAAAAATTGAAATGATTGTGTTTATATCTATTCCAGCCTTCCATCTTCTTTGTTGATGTTGATTCCGAACTTAGCTTGTTTACTTTCATTTCAATGATTTTTTTTTTTATTTCGTTTAGCCTCGCAAAAAAAAAAAAAAAAAAAAAAACCTCAAGAATTGAAAAAATTGCTTAAATCAATTGGTGCCTATCTCGATCAAAAGAAATGGTGCCTAATAATTTGGCCAAAAAATAATCTTGTCTAAATACACCAATTAAATGTTTTTATTATCAAGTATTAATTGTGTAAGCTACGAGTTCATTGTAGCGCAATTGCTTCGCTGCATATTCGTGCTCATAGCGATATATTTAAGACTAGTGCTACCAATCTTAAAATTGTAAATATGAATTTCTTAACTTTAAATTAGCTGAGGCCAAGTGCAATGATGGTGAAGAGAGAGGGGCCTATGGCTGGCTAAAGTTAGAGAGAGAGAGAGAAAGACGTTAATTTTCTGGGACTACTTCAATATGTAAAAAAATATTTGATAATTTTTTATAAATAATACGTATCTTCATTATTATCTATTATATATTTAAAAATTATTGATATTTATATATTATTCTTTAATCAATATGTTTTATATAAAATGGATTAAGATTAACATTTTATTTATTAAAAAAAAGAAAGAAAATAAAAAAGTTAGTGTCGATAGTCATTATTTGTTCCTACTTTTAATTTGTTTTCGATGTCTTTCATTGCTCATAGTTTAGAATTCTGTCCCAACATATATACGATTTTACACATGGTATCACAAGTATATTAGAAAAGAAACGACAAATAGTTTTGGACAGATGAGATTTTAACGAGCATCTTAACACCTGAATAAAAAATAACAACACAAAAGAGATACCGGTTTGTTGAAAGATTCTGAACTTCTTGTTGACTATTTTGATACTTGAACTTCAGAAGAAGAAGAAGAGGAAGCACATACTTGGAGATAAAAAAAGTAGGAACTAGTAATCCATAATATATATTAAAAATGATCATGATGTGTCATCAAACCTTCAAGAAATAAAGTAGCAGATATACTCAAATTTGAGCTCTTCATTCATACGATTTAAAGTTCATATAAATACAAATAAAGTATAAAAATCCTGGTTTTATCGAACCAACCATATTATTCATAATAATATATAAGTATTATTACCTCATAAGCGTGACCAACATTTTAAGCCGCTCGGTTCTTAATAGAACAACAAACATCCAATTTCCATGCGCAAAAGTATTTTCAAGCCATTCCAACACTTCAAGCAAATTAAACCTAATCTGAAGATAACATGCCAATTCAAATACCAACACAATTTATACTTTGTAGATTAATCATGTATTTTTAGATTGCAAGGGTGAATGATAATCTTGATTAATTTAACTCAATTAGACCAATCGCTTTCAATGCAACGAGACTTCACCAATCTTGTTCTAATCAAAATCTCATGGGAACCTATTGGTTCAACAAGTGTGCACATTACAAGTAAAAGTTGAAGCTAGTTATATTCTACAATTTTCTAAATGTGTTTATGGCAGATTAAGTGGATATAAATGTAAATGGCACAAAAAAAGAAAAAAATGCATTAACACCAAATACGAACTAGTTTTAATCCCCAAATTGGTGTTTGATTAGCTTTTAAACACTAAAATAGACTGGGGTTTGAAAGGATTATAGAATCCAATTATGGATTCACATAGTATAAGAAGACTAATAAGAAACAAAATGATCAAAGAGATAGCTTAATTAATGACTTGAGATATTTCATACATTAGAGAGTGTAATGACGAATGTTTTGATGAAAAAAGTTTGCATATAAACCTCAATACACTTAATACACGTTTAAGGGCAATTCAATAAATAAAGAAAAGTTTCATAATTAAAATGAGCTAAAAACACAAAGCATAGCGGTTGTTTCTAATCACTACCTTACCATCTGGATGGGAATGATTTTGATTCTAGGGATATAGGTGTTTAGACGGTGAGGGAATTATTGTCCAAGCAGTAAGCCTTCTACGTATCACTAGTTAGATGGGAGTAATCGAGAAGTCTAGATGGTCGTTGGAACATCTGCTTCCATCCAGATGGTATAAGGGTCACTGTTTGGAAGGTGGCCTTTGTGTAGCTAGTCCTTGAACTTCTATACTTCTTCACCATGCTAGCTACTAAGTCTAGAACTTGGTTCACACTTTGAGTTTCCCTGTGATGATGTGGGATATTGATTGCATCGGCAGTTGGGCACTTTTTGGTGTGGAATGATTCATCCTCAACTTTGGTGATTGCTTTTTTCCTAGAAATAAGAAGACAAGTGAGAAATAAACAAACTTGTTTTACCTTTCTTCATCTCAACCATGGCTAAGTGGTCTTCTCGTTCTTCCTCAATGCTCATTGGTAGTTTAGTATAACTTAGGCCATCTTGGTAAAATGAGTAGGTGCTTCGATATCCATCATAAAAGGTCTACCTACCACTTTGCTAAGGTCTCTCCAAAATAGTGCAAGCTGCATTCACTAGAATTATATTACTCGACACTTTGTCTTCATAATTCCATATGACGAGGGGAATTTTAACTTAGTTTGTCCACATGCACTACTCCTTTGTCATTAACCCCATTATTCCTAAAGAGAGGTAGATGAGTTATAAAGTATTAGTCCCATTATTCTTAAGAAAAGATAATATGCTCTTCATTCGAGCTTTATTTGATCTAAGATGGTAGTCGGATAAAATATTAATTATTATAATCTTTTGGACTTTTTTTAATTAAGGATACCTTTTGGTTGTAATTTTTTTTTTTTACTTTTACCACTTATAATATTTCATTAAAAATACCTCTTGGTTATTCAAATTCTTTTCATCGACTCTATGTTTAGAAAACATAACTTTTGTGTAAAGAATATAAATAGTAGTTTTTTATATCTTGAAAAAGTGATAACTCTTTTAAATGATATATCATTTCACATATATGTATGTGTACAAAACTGTTACAAAACTATATTTTAAATTACATTTGCTCATCATACTCTATTCAAAGCAATGTTACGAATCTGCATTGTTAACATGTTAATTGAACATCTCAGTAAATTATCATTTTTTTCTTAAAAAATGTATATACTTTAATGACCTACTTCTACTAAAAGCTTGCATAGGATTTCCATCCTTCATTTTAAACCATGTACCTAGAAGAACTAATAAAATTACCCCATTAACTTCAATTTTACATATAGTTTGGTTAAACATTTAAATCCAACCAAACTTAAATGCTAATATTCATAATATTAAAGTGGGAGAGGTTAAAGTTCTTTGGAGATGTCTTAGCATTTATGATTTTTTTTTTTCAATTGTTATACAATATATTATAAGGGTTAAGAAAAGAGACAGTTAAACTTAATCTATTCTGTTACTACTAAATTACAATAATTTTAACATTTACGAAGCGGTTTACATAATTACTAAATAGGCTGGCGTTGCATAGCCAAAAAGAATAAAAGGGCCGTTGTTACAAAATGTTTGCAAAGAAACTACCGTAATCGTAAGGATACCTAGTCTCCTTATTTTTCTTCAATCATCTTGATATGTTGATACCATCATGTTTTTATCATACTATCTAAGGTTTTATTTTTATAAGCACATGCCTTGTGTGCAAGGTGCTACTCGTGTGTGTAAAGCACTTAGCATAATAGTTATGAAATTAGTACAAAATTTTCTTCATTGATAGCAAACGGAAACGGATCTCATAATCCATTATAAAGTTATTTGTTCACATATGGATTTAAAATTTAACTAATAAGTTATCAATATATGAATATCAAATATCTCTTTGTCAAATGAAGATCGTTCTTAAGGATGTACTATCGAAGATAATTATTTCGATTATTTTCAATTTGTGAGCATTAACGATTTTCTTGAGAGTTGCATTATTTTCAAGGATCGAAGGGGGAGGAATTGAGAAAACGATAAAGTTGCAGTTGCTGTTTCGGTAGTGGAGCATGGCTCGACGAACGATGGATTATTTATATAATAAAAATGATTAGCGGTGATCGTAATTGATGAAGATCATTGACATTATAAACAAATTATCAGATTACAATGTAAAGAAAAATTAATAATGATACTGTGTAAAATGGATAAAAAGGTAAAATATTAAAAGATAAAAGCTTCAAAAATTGTACATTACAATAAATATGATACCATAAAGTTTCTAAAATAGAAAAATATGGGAAAGGTCCAGATGTTCATGATAAGAACTAATGTTAAATTCGGTATGCGAAAATGGGCTCGGACATGGATTAGAAAGCCAAGTTTCATTCCCTCTCCAATGTTTGAAAAAACATTTTAAAGGTGAAATCGTAGTTGCTTGACATCGTCGATTCCTAATTCAAGGAGGAATTTAATTTTGTTTTTAAAAGAGTGAAATCAAGATTTTATTTTATTTGACTCATTAATAAAAAAGTTACTTATTTAACTTTCAGTCTAATTATAATATATATTTTTTATAAATACAACTTTATAAGTATTCTAAAGTGGTACAACCAAACATACGCATGTATTTCTACAAATAAGAATGGATTTATTATTATAGTTCTAATTCCATTTTATTCTATTCTTCTTAAGATAATTTTATTTTTCATACCGAACGTCATATAAGATTTTTAAAATTGCTTATAGACTTATTGCGAGGAAGATATCATCGAAACAATCCTGCATTAGGTGGAAGGGTAGGGCATAATTGGGTGCAATTATTTGGGGCATGCAATGTATGTGGATCCAATTTAGGGTTATCAATTTATTGTGCGTCACGTATGACAAATTTAACGTAGCTTAGTTTTGTTTTGTTGAAGACTCATCAAGAAAACATGTGATAATCAGTAATGATGGAATAACTCTTAAATGCACTTGCTTTCCCTAGACAGAGCAGAATATTTTACTTATTTATGATAATTGCAGTTTGATTTAACTAATTATACGGTGCAGAATATTTTATTTAATTATGGTAATCGCTATTTTGTGCACATGTACTACACAAGGATAATGAATTAATAATTTATGATTGTAGGAAACTTCAATCATGGCCTAATTTTATGATTTGGCTAACATAACTTACCTTTTGCTTTTGTTTTTTTTCCCCCTCCTCTTGGCGGGTAGCTGTCTGAACCAATTAAAGACGTTTGATCCACTAAGGAATCATATGCATAAAAGGATATTCCCGTTATCTCATTCTCCTAATGACCGACTCTGTATGTTTTAGTATCTCAAGTGAATGCCTCAATCACTTAAATGAACCCCAAAAACGTTATTTTATTTATTAGCATAATTTGAAGTTAAATTTCGATCTAAATAAAGTTCCTGGTTTCCATCCACATTATAATCGTGTATCGTCAAAATACTGTTTAGTATTGTAAATAAGGAGGATGCATAACGGCTTAATTAAAATACAACAATATATATTAGCATTGGCAGCATATATGATGTAGAATCACGTAAATATTTCTCCTAAGCGTGTGAAGTAATATTTGCTCTGCAAGCGAAAGAGAGAGTTATGTATCTTACATGGTCTTTTCTCATCATGCCAAGAATAATGTGATGGATTGCATGTAGGATATGTATTTTTTATTATCTTTCTGATGCATTATAAAAATATAATTTTATGAGGTAAATAGAATTATATGAAGTCTTGTTCCTTAAAAACGGGGTGAAGGACTAAATCATTTAGATATTAGTAAATCCAATTGCTTTTAATAATTTGGTGTAGATTGGTTTAAATTACTTCGAAACCACTTAGATTGTAATCAAATAATTTTTAATGGTTGTTCTAATAGCATCACCAATATAACTAAAAATTTGACAATAATATAGAACACAAACCAAAATAGAGACAACATGATAATTTCTTTCTTTCTTTCTTTTTTTTTTTTTTTGTATTTTTGCATTTTTTTTTTTTGTTTTAGCGCAACACCTAGATAAGTATTTCGCTTAGAGTGTTGACTTAGTGCTTATCATGCTGCCGTTAGTCGCCAAAGAGAACGAGCATTGAAGATGGACTCGTTTGAGAGATCGAGTGGCATTAGATATGGGCTGGTAATTGGAGTTGGAGGATGGAGATGGTAGTGGTGTAGTAGAAATGGACAAGTGAGGTTGTGAGCCGTAACTATAAGGCATCGAGACTCAAGAGTTAGGGCTTGAGAGAACTAAGGAGTGAAGGCGTTGAGCAAAGTAATAAGAGAAATAAGACCCAAGAGTTGCCGATTTAGGTTAGGTGCTGTAAAAAGGCGAAATTTGCTAGTTTTTTTCAAAATTTTCTTTTCAACATGAAGTGATCCGATTCAGATTTGACAGTTTAGCTTGGCTTGATTTTCCAATGATAGACCGATTATGCTGTAGTGTATATAAACCGCATCGTGAGATTTGTTTTGGTTTGAATTAAATTGGTGTATAGCACTACTTAAAATAAAAGTTCACATGAAATAAATAATAAAATATACATTATGTAGCTATTTTTGGGCAACAATCATTATTAAGGAATAGATTTTCTCTTTCAATTTTTTAGTTTTATTGCGGAAATGTAGAAAGGAAAAGAGCTCAACATCTATATATATATATATATATATATATATATATATATATATATATATATAGGAAATGGGGGTGGTGGTGGTGGGGAGAAGGAAAGGAAAGAAAAATAAATAAATAAATAAAAATAATGCGTCTATGATTACAAAGCTGCATGCTAAGTGAATCACATCTCAAGACGGCAATCATCGAGATGTTCACAATCATGAGAAGAATTGCCACGTTACGGAATATGAAATATAAGTTAATGGTGGTTATCATGCAATATGACAATTTAGGAGTGATTCGTATTCGATTCCGTTTTATGACGTTACGATAAGTTAAATCTTACATTATAATTATTTAGGTGAAGGCATCAGCATCAAACAGGGCTTACGATAAACATCGTAATCAGGCTTGCTGTAATACTTAGCCCAACGATATTTCGTGGATCGACAATTCTAAATACAAGATTCATATAGACCCAGTTTCTTGAATTATTGACGAGATATAATTTCAATTTTTCAGCTTGAAATAGAAAATGGATACAGCATGATATGATACTACAAATTATTCAGAAAAGTAAGAACGTAGGTATTGCTGGGTACACATATATATATATATCAACATTTCAAATATTTAGTAGATATAATAACCGCAATCGTGGTTTTTTTTTTTTTTTTCCTTTTTTCTAGTAGAGTTTCCCCTTTCTTAGACCTCCTAGGTCCATATGGGTTGAGGCTTAAGAAGCAAGCGTTGTCCAAAAAGGTGAGTCCCTGCAAAATAGATACAGGGTCAATCACTACGATGGGCATTGTTTACCGTATAACTCTGATGCTTTAAGTTAAGAGGGGATTGAATTTACTCGTAGAGTTATTGTAGAGTGAATTCAAAGCCATTCACCTTCTTATGTTTCTTGTGTATAGCATTTATATGGTGTTTCCCCATACTTCTCCCTCGAACCTTGATGGGACTTAATGATGACATCGGTATGAGTAGATGGTCTTCGAAACTTGCATTTTGTCCCATCCGTGTCACTATGGATCGATGCCGTATACTTGAGTCATTCTAGCCGTTGAGAAGCAAGAGGGCAATTGTCACATCAAAGTATGCGATGTGAGTGGTGTATGGCTTGACTTAAGTGACATGCTAGGAGATTACTTCTTAAGGAATGGGAGAAGGCCAGCGACTTGCCTAAGTTCGAGATGTCGGATGCCGCCGTGTGCCAACCTCAAGGTAGAACTAACAAGTGGTTAGATGCTTCGAGATGGATTCGACTGAAAAGGGGCCAATCGTTCTGCCAGCAGAGTCCGAAGGGTACCCGGACGGCTGCCATCACTTAGTCTTGTCACGAGTGGTTTTGGGCCTTTTGAGGTTTTGGTCTTCGAGCTATTGGGTCTTTGGTCCAATAACCAATATCAACAACTATAATAATGGTGTATGTGTTTAAATAATTGAATGATACATGATATACGATAAGCGGACAAGAAATGCAAGCTATATATATCATCAATTTTATATGAAGGTAAAATATTAAATTGTTGATTTTCAATAAGATAGTTATCTTACCATCTTTTTAATTATTTAATAAAACTGAAAATTAAAAGTAATACTACTTGATAATCAGTAACATTAGAAACTATTTTATTAATACTAAAAAACATTATCATTTGCTTAAGTATATTAAGAATTTTTTGTTCTCAATATCCATTTATATTTCATCTATAAATAGATCCTACATAATACTTATTTTGATAGTTATTATTATTATTTTTAAATTATATTAGGAGGAGTTACTCTTTGATAGTATAATTTTTGAGATTCTTTTCAATTAATTTTATTAATTTCATCATTAGATTCATTAATATTTAAGTCCTTTAAAGAAATATTGGAATTGTATCATTGTCCAAATTGTTATCAGTTTCATTAAGGACATTAATTTTGTTAGAAGGAGTATCATTAATAATAACACTCCTTAATTTTGAAGAGTTAATTAGTGTTTTCATTTTTAATATATTAATTGGTTTTAATTCTTCTTTCATTTTAGCTTTCAGCATTCTCTTCTTATTTTTTAAATATTTTAGAAATTCATTACTTAGATTTTTTCACATTTCAAAAGGTTTAAATAAAGTTACATTTTTATTAGTTTTATTGATTATAGTTTTTTCTTGGGTTTTATTTATTTCATTATTAATTACATTTTTCATTCTATTTAATTGTTTTCCTATTGTGTGTAAATGTTGATTAGTGTAATTATTTTGGTGTATTACTTTTTTAATTCTTGAACCTTCTTCTTCTATAACATTTTTAAAAGCGTAAGCATAATTTCAGTGTTTTTATGTATATATTTTATATTATTAAGTGGTGGATGATTTGATTCTATTATTTATTAATTACTTAATTTCCATTTAAAACATTAATGGTGGCTTCAAGTCATAACTAAATGTTGGTTAAGCCTTTCTTTTGGGGCTCTTTCTCCTTTCCTTTATCCTTTTTGGGAGACATCTCCTTATAAGAATTTATGAGTAAGAAAGTTAAGAAGGGAATTGAAAGATCCATTAACATATTCTATTTCAAAATCGAAAACAGACAAAATTGATTACCATCTAGCAAAAATTTGTTTTGAAGCAATATTTCGAATATCTTTTAATAAAACATTTTTTGCTGCTTTACAATCAATACGTAAAATAAATTTTTTATTTAGCAAATCACTTTAAGAAGAGTTAATTCAACAAAATATTTTGAAAAAACAACTTAATCTTTAAACTTTGCATTTGGTAACAAATTGAAGATCAAATTTAAATTATCCAATGCTGAAATAATAAAAGAAAATGTTTCCTATAAAACTGCTTTTATTCTAATTAAGAACCTAAAGCAAAATGTTATTTTAAGAACACCTTTTATTAATTTAATTCAACCATTTTTTGTTCATAATAATAAAGGCATTGGGAGACATTATTTCAAAAAGAAAATTGTTTTTAATTTTCTCTCAAAACCACAAACCAAACATTTAAATGAATTAAAAGACAACTCAATTTCTGAATTAAATTGTTTAATTGAATGTAAAGAAAAACATTTAATGTATTTAAAAAGTAATCTTGAATTCAAAAAAATTGAAAGCTAAGTTTCCAATGAAAATTTAAGAAAGGAAATTTCTAATTTAGAATTAGAAATTAAAAATTTGTTTGTAAGATTTTCTTTTATATTTTTTATCCATTGGTTTCTTTTCATTTTCAATTTTTTAAAGAGATTTTCTCTTAAAATTTCTTCTTGGTTTTTTATATGAACATCGTGAACATTGTGAGTGTGAATGAGAGTGATTTACATTCCTTTTCTTCTTTTTATCAATAAAAGAAGAATCATATTGAGCACAAAATTCATCAAGACTTTGGCATTTTATGCGTTGTTAGTTTTTTAATTGTTTTTGCAGCTTAATTGTCGTACATAAATTAGTTCCAATTTTTTAAACATATGATGCTAATTCCTCATATGATAAATTATCATAAGGAATTTCGTCATTATTATCTTTCCGAATTTTATTCCTAACTTGTTTTCCTATTAATTTAGGTAAACCAGTTAAGAATTTTTTTTTTCAGAAAGGTTAGTTATAATCATTTATGATAAAAACTCTTTGAAAAAAGATATCTTTATATTGACAGAATTCTCCTAAGGATTTATATTTCATATTGGACAACAATCCTAAGGTTTATCGCTAATGTGTGAAGAATCTCCTATGAAATGTTGGCTAATTGAGAATATAAGAGTATTAACTATATTTTGAATTGGTTTATCATTTTCATGGAGTATTTTAATTCCATTATCAATTTTATTATGGTTAAGCCATTAGAGATATGGATATTTTTTTCCTCTATGGCTATTATATAGTCATTTTTTACTAAATATTTTCCATTTAGCCATTTGGTATATTTGATCAAAAGAAGCTTTAGGAGTCTTCTAGTAATCTATTACTTTATTGAAATATTTTATATGTATTTCATTTCTATTATTTAACATAGATTCTTTTGATTGTTCAGAGGAAGCAAAACTAGAAGATGACATAGTTCTTTTGAGTAAATTCATAATTTTCAAAAGAGACTAAATTTTTTCTAATCCTATAAATCTAATTCACAAGACTAGTTTTTAAAACTTATGTTGTGAACTTCAATTTATGATGCTTCTTAATTGTAAGAAAGGAGAAGAAATAATGTATATGAGAAGAGAAGGACAAAGAAAGGAAGTAAGAGAAGAGGAGAGAAAATTCAGATGGAAAGAGGATTGGAGGAAAGAGGGATGTTAGAAGTGGTGAAAGAGTATATCTAGAGAGGAGAAATAAGGGTCATTATATAGAAAGAGAGACTCGAAGTTCACTATTCAAGAATAGTGTAAAGTAGCCAAAATATCACTGTAGAAACAATGAAAATAGGGGACAGTTTATTGTAGCAAATCATAAAAAGTTGCAGATGAAATCATTATGTTAGATAATGGAACTTAACGTCATTGTGATGTCATTGTATACTGTAATACATGTGAGTATACGTATCATCTTGATGAATTACAGTACAGAATACATTGAGAAATACATTCAAAATTACAAGAAATACATTTATGGATCAGCCAAATCTATTTAATAATAATATTAAAAATTAATTTCTTTTAAAATATATATCATATAAATAAAACCTTTCTAAATTAAGAATTCAATACGTTCAACTTTACCTAATGCTTTTTAGGATTGTAAATCTCGTATTGTAGAATTACCTTATGAAAATGATATTAAACAACAGAGTTTTACATAAATATGGGTCTTTTTTTTGAAAAATATTATGGGAAAGGGTCTCTTTTGAAAAATATTTCCTTTATAGTATAGTGAAGGCGCATATACTTTATGTACCTTCACTTTCTTATGTTTGTTGAACTAAAGGCACATGCAGTCTTCAATGTAATTGTCTATAACTGAAGGTGTAAGCATGTGCCTTCACTTTCTTATGTTTATTGAATTGAATGCGTATATAGTGCATGCGTCTTCAATAGGCTATATATATATATATATATATATTAAGAAATGTACTTCTAATAATAAATTGCAAATTGAATGAAAAGTTTGATACATAAATCAATTGCATAAAATCACAGTTGCTTGAACACCTTAATAAAGATAGAAAGTGGGGGAAAAAATCAATGTTTGGAATGATCATACGAGCCACTTACAGAAAAAAATAATTGGAAATTGTAATGTCCAGGTAAATAAATAATGCATTGAATTGTAATCTTTAATGAAAAGCAAATTGTATTTCCAATAATCAATATATACACAAAACGTCAATATAATGGCCAAAAAAGGGGAAAATAAAAAAAATAGACAAAAAATATCTACTGTCGCCTACGCCTTGTGAAGGTCTGTACGATACGAGAAAGAAGTGAACGCCTCCGTTTATCCTGTGATTGCCTAGGTTTAGGTGGTGGATCATTGAGATCAAGTTCCTTAAGAGGAACTAGGTTAGTTGGAGGGGCCAAATGTAGCAAAATAACGCCCTCACCCATGGATAATTATATAAGGTTGGAATGTCGCTTTTAAGGTGCTCGTAGAGTAGTAAGATCAAGATGTTTTTAGAACTCGGGAGTCATGTAAGAGCTGGATCTAGTCCTAGAGCTGGATTCAGCAGCTGAAATGGAGGCAACTGTTGACCCGAGGATTGTGCTGTATCCTCCATTGATCTGTCTTAGGTCAATGGAAAAATGCCTATGTGGTGGGATATTGTCATCGAGGTCTACTTGATGACGTCTTGATCGAGCCCTACCTCATCGAACTCTAGCTTTGCCTTTAGGTGATCCACGAGGAGCTATCATATCCTCGTTCGTAAGTGGTCCCTACTCCTTGTTGTAGTCTACATTGGGTGGTTCATGTACAGCCTCTTGCTATAGGTAGAAGATGAGGCCATTGTGCTGCTTAACAAAATGAAGTATCCCATCTGCAATACTCAGTACTATAGGATAGTTAGGTATCGGTTGTACACTCCTAAGGGAGTCCATCTGAAATAAGTAGAAAAACAGTTTTCACTATATATAATAGAAATTATGTACGGGTGGAAAAAACTAATAGACAATTTTAGATGTACTTACCAGCCGACCGATGACAGCTCCCTGATGTGTAATGTAACATCAAGTGAACTATCTATACTACGGTTAGTAGCTTTCGTCGACCTTTTGGGGATCATAAATGTGTACTAAGAATCCATATCTTTGTCCCCAAGCTTGGACGTACGCAGAGTACGCATTGATCCAATTAACATCCGTCCTACCTCGAAGGTTTAGCTGGTAGAGCTGCTTAGAGGTGTCGACGTCCTATGGTATATAATGTTATCCACTAAATTGCAGGACAATATGGTCCAGAAAGCACTACTCAATGATGTGGAAACATATGAGTGGTACCTAAGTAGCCCAAATATGTCACCTTACAATGTAGAAGTGAGGCGGCAACTATAATAAGTCTTTCATATAAGGCTCCTAAACAACCTAACGGGCACAAAAAAGAAGAAACAATCATTGAAATAATGAAGGTTAGCACTTACTTTTGATAGAAGGATGATAAAGAGGATAACTTATCATATAATACCTATTACGTCGTCTACATGTGAAACGCTGTGCAATATGCATCTACTACATGCATCGGATGCTGAGTTGTATCCCGTATTATCCTTCATTTGGCCACTAATGGCCTATCCCCATCGATAACAAACACGTATTGATTAGGGAGGGGCAACATATGGGAATTTATCCTAAGCCTAAACCTAAAGTAAAATCGCAGCCTCTCTAAGCTCATGAGTATTGGATGACAAGGTTAAGCATAACTATTGGTATAAACTGCTTAGCTATAGAGAAGTTTTCTAGTAATGGAAGGAATATTAAGTGAATAAGATTGGAGGATTTATCTGTAAATATGAATCCTCCTGTTAGGCTGAGAATCTACGCATGTACGTATTGTCGGACCGTTTTGTTGTTCGCCCCATGGGAAGAACCTGGAAGTACTCTCGCAAACGAGTACTCCTCATTGAGCAGGCCTCATACCTAGTAGTCTCTTGTCTATGTCAGCCTAGCTCTCCTCATCATCTGTCTTTGTCTAACTTGCCACCGCGAAACCCTCAACTGAAAGTTTGAGTTAGACCTTAACATCCTATAGTGTGATGGTCGCCTCTCCAATAGGCAGGTGGAATGTGTGTGTCTTGGGCCTCCATCTCTTAACTAAAGCGGTAATCAAATGCTAGTCTAGCATAATAAATGGAAGCTGTATAACTTCTTAGAACCTTGCCTCCTGTACATAAGGCTCTACCCTAGGGTGTATAGGAATATCTCGCTCATCCTTACATAATGGCATCTTGCTGCACCGTATTCATAGTACATAGGCAGCATCCTATACAAACATTCAATGAAGTTAGCAAGTAATACATCTTAATGAAAAATATGATTGTAACTGATAATGACATTACTCACCTTGCCCTCTCAGACAGCTTGTGAATGGTGACTAACATAATTCATAAGTTCGCATGGATCTATAGGTCCCGACTCCATTTATCCTGCAAACACATATAAACATATTTAGTAGACGAAAAGAAAAAAAAAGTTCATCTCATTATACTTATGCATGCATTATAATGTAATACTTAGATAAAAAAGGAATATGTACTAGCCCTATTAATATCCGGACATCTCCTCCTATTATGTCCTTCTCACCCACATGTACTGCATCTAGTTTTGTCCGACCGCTCTCAAATGTCCATCTCTATGTGATATTGCTTACGCTTAGGTTTACCTTTCATTCGTAGTAATTCAATGTTTAGGTTGAGATAAGGGAAGCCAACTTGCGGCCAGTTCAGCTCATCACCAATTGGATAAAAATGAGCTCGATAGCATTTTATCTAGTTTTCCCACTTAAACCATGGCCCTATTGCCGATTTGCTGTCTACCCTCATGCTCGCTGCAGTAGTACATACATGGGATCACATGGGAGCAGGAGATCCTATATATTTGCTACTTTTAACAAGTGCATGTGCGAGCCTTGAAGTCAACTGTATGTGTCTTTCCTTCTCCCTTTAAGCCTACCGTCGTCATTCGATTGCCAATCAAAATCTCGAAAAGACCGTTCTAAAAGCTAAATGAAATGACTTTATGTGCACTTGCCTTCCCCCTCTAAGTTTCATATATCTTTAGAGCATAATCAGTGTAGATCTTGCCAGAATCAATTGCTTCTTTGGTGTCCTTATGCCTCTCCTCCTAATATATGACATAGTTGTAAAATATCTTCTTTACTCATGTAGTGATGGGTAATCCATGAGCTGATTTCAAAATGGAGTTATAACTCTCAACAATGTTTGATGTCATGTATCCAAAACGGTAATATTCATCATATGCAAGCATCCACCTATCCAAATTAACATTGTTGAACTACGCGGGAGGATCCTCCTTAGCTTATGCCAACTTCTCCATGAAACATTCGAATTTCCTTTCCGTGCTTGAACACCAGCAAATTATATAAGTTTTTTATACAATTGGTTTTTGTGGGTCGTGTTGAAGTTACTAGCAAAGTGCCGCAGACAGTATCTCCTAAATGCAAATGGTCGATGTTATCTTACTGATGGTTCCTTGTATGTGGAATCAATATTGGATGCCCTATCAAATATAAGACATAAGGTTTCTCCCTTATGGTCGACCATATGCACTTCAAGCTTTCGTAGGAACCACCCCTAGGTTTTTGCTGATTTTGTGTCAACAAGAGCAAATACCAATGGAACTATTGAATTGTTCCCATCCATGCTACAAGCTATTAGCAACTTATGGCCATACTTTCCATATAAGAACATGCCATCGACACATATAATAGGTCGATAGTATTTGAAGGCGTCTACAAACAGCCTAAATGTCTAGAAAACCTACTTGAACTGGGATTGACCTTGCTTTGGCAAACTACTTCAGCCCCAATTCATTTGAGTCCTTAGATTGCTCAACTTCATTGCATTTATTAGTCTCGGCAACTCATTATACGACTTTTCCCAATTATCATATACCATTTTAACAGCCTTTCGCTTGGCTTCGAAAACCCTTCTATTGCTTATTTTGTATCTGTACATAATTTACACGTTAGCTATAAGATTGGGTATTTTAACATCAGGGTTTTTCCATATGTTATTGATGAATAGCGTAGCCATTATGTTGCTGTTTAGCTGTAGATGATCCTAGTTGATCATCGAATTCACATAAGTGTGTGGACTCTTTAGAATTGTTATTTTAAAAAGATCCTTTACTTTCTTCAACAAGCCCATCGCCTCCACTTACAACCCTGTTCTTTTTTTTTTTTTTACAATAGACTGCGTATACATTCGATTTCGAAATGTTCACTTAAAAATTACAGTAGTTCCTTAGGTGGAACGACTTTATTGCATCTATGAGATCCTTCTTCGTGTTGAAACGCATATAGACACTCAAGTCATTCAAATTGTTGATGTTGCTACGCATTTCATTAACATCTTTCTCAAATGTTATGTAGCCACTGCCATCATATTAGTTGTTGTAAAATGGGGTAGTGATGGGAATTAAGCTACGGGACCTTTGACTCGCAGCTAAACCCAAGGACTAGAGGGGTTGGCATGACGAATCCTTATGTTCCAACCAACCTCTGCTGAGGCCGAATACTTTTTTGCTTAATCACCTTTAATGCCGTACCGTATGACCACCCATTATTCTGTGGTATGCCGAGTTGATGATTATGGTCTAGTGCCGGCTAACTTGTCACTCGGCATCATGTTTGCCAAGAAGCCGAGGGATGGAGAATCTGGACTAACTAAGCCATCCCTGCTTGGACAAACCTATCTACCTGTACTTTTTGTTTGTATCTCCTAACAACCTCGCTAATACAACATCACCACTTGTACAGTATCACATGTAAAATCTGTAGCACTAACGATTGTTTTCTTTGTATATTCATTTTTACCCTTCTTCATCGTGTACTTTGCTTTTTTAGGAAATGCCCTTATTGTCTTTTCCCTTTTAGGCAAGTTACTTTAACTTATGGGTATAAATACCTTTACACTTGTAGCTGTAACAGATCAGATTACCACCAATATACTTTAGTACTTTTTTCTTTGTGTAAATACTGTTGTTTACTCTCGGCATCACTCTTATCTTTCCCTTTAAGTAAGGTTAGGTGGCAAGTAACCTCATTGGACCAATTCGTGCATCATATCGAATTGTACCGTAGGTCCTTAGAAGTTCTATTGAGGTGTCATATTTTCTGGAGTTGTTCCTAAGTTTTACTTACTATCTTTATTCTTCATTTTTCATCCTTTCATACATTTTCCCATTAACCCTTTTTGAGCTCTCTATAAGCTTAGACCCACCCAGCAACTGGCCTTGTCTGTTCTTGGTTACGATTTACAACATCTTGGTATCAAAGTGGAGGTTTTGCATGAGTTGTAGTTAGTTCTTCTTGAGTTCTGTTATACTCTGTTTTGCATGTGAGAAACAGAGTTAGTTACTGTGTTATTTGACTGTTGTGTTATTAGCTGTTTACTTTTTGAAGTGTTTGTTTGAATTTTGAATCTATAAGGAAAAATGACAAACTTAACTATGAATGTTAGTGTTTGTGATAACAGTGGAGTTGTCCATCATGAATGACAATCTTAGGGAACTCCTAGAAGCATTGATGAGAGACTTGATGAGATAGTTAACCATAGAGGGCTAAATCTTCCTAAATGTACATGAGCTTAACTCTTTAGGCCATGTCACCTCAGCATTTAAACTATAGAGGGCTAAATCTAGCTATTAAGCTTTGAGCTCAATATTTGACTGTCTAGTTAAGGTGATAGGGTCTAGAGAGTCAAACTTATGTATATTCGAGATAATTAAGGAAGATTTGGTATAGTGAACTTAGATTAGGGCCCATTGGATTGGTTTACTTGATACCAACATTTTTTAATTTGATCACACATTTATTAAGGCCTTTACTAAGCTTAGATCTAAATATGGAGCCTATTAAGGATCCATTAAGGAAGAAGCTGATATAGGCTATTGATCGTTATCTCGATCTAATGGATGACATCAAGGCCAACTTCTATAAATCACTTGGAGAGAG
Organism: Lumnitzera racemosa; assembly: GCA_024138005.1. Classification (NCBI taxonomy): domain Eukaryota; kingdom Viridiplantae; phylum Streptophyta; class Magnoliopsida; order Myrtales; family Combretaceae; genus Lumnitzera; species Lumnitzera racemosa. Next base: position 26,674,590 of record JAMXBC010000008.1, read on the forward strand.
GAAAACCTTGCAATAACGCTGTTATGCTACCAGATTTTCAACTTAAAGAATAAAATGCTTGATTATATCAAGAACACAATTTCATTCTTCATTAATTATAGAGTTTGATACTATGGAACTTTTCCATCTATCACCACAACCTTATTTAGATAACCTTCTTTTTCTCTTTACACTTCTTTCTTGATCGTCTCATTCACACTACTTAAATAATTCCCCTTAGTTCTGTATAGTATAATTATACACAAAGGGTGTGACTTTCATATATGGACCCCCATACCTACATTAATTGTTAGGGGAGATTGTTATTTTTGCATTTCTCATATTTGTTTTATCAAGCCATAATCGGAAGCCAACACAATGTATGGGGTAAATTAATATTTTAAATAGTTAAAACTTAGTTGATCTATGTAAAGTGTACTAATAGTCTAAATGCTATTATGATACATATAGTTTAAGGATGTATATACTTGGCAATCGAAAGGCTAATTCCAAGTTCCAAAATGAAGGTATAATAAAGAACAACAGGAAGCAAGTGAAAACATAGTGATAAAGTGATTAGTTTGGTTGAAAATTCTAATCTCCATTTCTCGACCTAAGTATTATTGCTCATCTTGTGCATGTTAGATATAGTTTTTCATACACTGGTATAGGAAATGGGTTGGATCTATGTCTTTACATACTAACATGCTGTGTACCTTGCATACTCGTACTTTTTTCGTATTGGAGCCTATCATAATTACATATCTTTTGATTTTTGTGCCTACGGGTTCTCACGCCATCCATTTATTTACAAGCATTTTATGGGTAGCTTGCATGTCTTTAAATAGGTATGGTTGCTTATACAAGTTACATTTTTTTGAAGTGCCAGCATTTTCTCCATGGATGTTTATCATATTATTATGCATAAAGAACATAAAAGACAACATTCGAATTATTTATTTAATTTTTAAATCAAAATTTAGAAATTAGTTTTAAAAAGAACATTTATAAAAAACTAGAAAACCAACATATTCGAATTTCTTATTTTAATTTAGATGACAATTTGAATTACAATAGACATGTTCAACAAAGAACATTGAAAAGTAAAAAAAAAAAAAAGACTAAAAAGTTTGAACTTTATTATGTCATTGGAAATTTACTGATAGGAATCAAGTTACCAGGTTCTTAACTCACAGCTGAGCCTGAGTACTAAAGGGACTAGTAAGGCGAATCCTCATGCTCTAGCTGACTTCTACCGAAGCCGAGTATCTCCTTACTGTCAACCAACTCTATATGCTGTGCCGTATGACTGCCAATCTCTCAGAAGTTACGTGCCGACCTGAAGAAGACCTAGATAGTAGCCAAACCTCATGCGCCTGCTTTGTCATGTCTGAGTCGACTACTTGCTCGGCCTCACTTTTGTTAAGAGGATGAGAGGGTTGCTTTGGACCTAACATTAGTCAATCTTGCTCAGACAAATCCATGCCTACTCAGCATCTTTGCTTGGACAACCGATCAGCTCATACTTTTTTATCTACATCCTCCAACGGCATCATTGATACATCTCTACTACGTATAAAATTTGCTACGCTAATCATTATTTTTCTTGAATATTCATTTTTACCCTTTTTATTCTTTTTACATTACTTCGTTAGGACAATACCCTTTTTTTCTTTTCCTTTTTAGGCAAGTTGCCCTAACTTCTTGACTATAAATACTCCTTGTACTTAGAGCTGCAGTAGGCAAATTATCATTAATCAATCGGATATATTTCCTTTTGTAAACACTATTTGTTTACTCTCATGCATTCTTATCCTAACCCTTGAATAAGGTTAGGTAGCGAGTAACCTCACCGGATCATTTTGTGCGTCATATCGAACTGTGCTATGAGTTCTCGAAAGTTCCATTAGTGTGTTGTATCCTTTGGAGTTGTTCATAAGTTTGCTTATTTTTCATTCATTTTCATCCATTTGCGCATTTCCCCATTACCACTTTTCAAGTTTTCGCTAAGCTTAGACCCATCTCAGTGACTGGCTTTACCTGTCCTTAGTTACAGTATGCATCATCTTGGTATTAGAGAAGAGGTTTCATTTAGATTGCAAAAGCTTGTTTCGAAGTTCTGCTTATACTCTGTTTTAGGCGTATAAAACATAACAAGTTTTTGTGTTAGCTTAGCTTTCACGTTTACTAGTTGTTAAGCTTCTAGTTTAAAGGAAGTGTGTTGTAAAGACTCGGCTGAAACTCCTTCCACCGATGTTTTGTCCCCTAGTACAACTGCTTCCTAGGAGGTCACCCATCCTGAGATTGCTCCAGCATGAGCACGCTTAACTCTGGAGTTTCAATGTACTCCAAGCCGCTACACTAAAAGGTACCTCGATGATTATAGTTCCTCTCTCCAGGCATGTAAGGGGTATTACAATCCACCCCCCTTACAGAACTGACGCTCTCGTTAGTTTCGTTACACAGGTCCAAGACAACCACCAGGCAGGGCTTCACCCTTCCGGCTGGTGGATTGCTTTGATAACGACCCGGCCGGAACTCCTTTTACCGAGGTATTGTCCGCTTTGGCATAAAACACCGTACGGTTTTGTCCCCTGGTGCAGCTGCTTCCCAAGAGGTCACCCATCCTGAGATTGCTCCAGCATAAGTACGCTTAACTCCGGAGTTTCGATGTACTCCGAGCCGTTACACCAAAAGGCGCCTCGATGATTAGAGTTCCTCTCTCTAGGCATGTAAGGGGTATTACATGTGTTGTGTAAATTAGAGAGATAGTGTCAGCTACAACACCAAATTGAGGAGTTTGAAATATGAATCTTTTGAAGAAAATATCAGACTCGAGTATTAATGCTGGTGCTGCAGATGACAACAGTAGTATTGTCCACCATGGCCGATAGTCTCAGGGTACCCTTAGAAGCATTAATGAGAGACTTGATGAGGTGACTAACCTCTTAGTGGATTTAACCCGAGTTGTTCATGCATTGGCTTATCAACTTACTGAAGTCGGGCATAATACCTTACAAGTTACCTAACCTGTGAGAGGTTAGAACCTAGCTCGACAAGTTCGAGGTAGAGGAGTAGGCGGATAGGTAAGAAGAAGGATTGACTTGAGAGATTTGGATGAAGAGGACGGGGAAGAGTATTATGAAGAAGACAAGTAAGCTCAAGTACCCAAAGCATCTGATTATGTGAAGCTTCGGATTTCGAGCTTCAATAGGCCTAGAAGTGTGGATAAATACTTAGATTAGGAGGAGAAGGTAGAATGTGTTTTTGACTATTACCAATATGAGGATTACAAGAAAGTGAGAATTGCTGCTATTGAGTTCTTTGGATATGCCTCCATATAATGGAAGAAATTCTAGGCTATGAGGAGATGAGATAGATATAGAGAGATTAATACTTAGCTTAAGATGATCAGATGGATAACGAATACGTCTAGGAATTCTAAATGCTTATAATCCGCTGTGAAGTAGAGGAATCACCAACATGAGTAGTCTCTAGTTTCCTTATTGGATTGAGGAGTAACATCTAAGATATTGTGGAACTCTAATGACCTATCACAATGGATAAGGCCATATGAATTACTCAATGAGTGGAAAGGCAAAGAAGGAACCTAATGCCTACCCAACCATCAACTAACCGACCGTTTAGTCAAGCCAACCTATTCAGGAAAGCTATTGAAGTCAGCTGAGTATCAAGCCGATATGACAAGTGGATGTCAAGATTGACTAGAAGGGTCGAATAGAAGGTGACGTATTGACTAACACATATGAGAAAGGGCAAGGATCTGGTAAAAAGAAGAGTCAGATCAAGTACTTTAAGTGCCAAGGGTTTGGACATATGGCTGCTCACTGTCCGAATCAAAGAACTATGATCATCAAAGGAGATGTCCCTAAGCTAGAAGTGGAAAGTACTGATGAGGAACCTAAGGAGGAGAGCATTGCTGAGAAAGAAGTTTCTCAAGAAGATGAATTGATTGAGGAGGATGTGTTTACCAAGGACTTGGATCAATTGATCTTGGTTATCTAATGTGCAATGAATTTAGAACTCTTACGTAAGGAAGAGCAGAGATAGAACTTGTTCCATATCACCTGTATGGCAAACGATTAGGTGTGTGTTCTCATTGTGGATAGCGGTAGTTGTACTAATGTGGCTTGTGTCGATTTGATTGTAAGGTTGAAGTTGCTGACTATTGCACATTTGAAGCCTTACAAGTTACATTGGTTGAGTGAGAAGGGAGCACTACATATCACTTGGCAAGTACTACTATTGATCATATTCGAAAATTACTCTGATGAGATTCACTGCAACGTACTACTTACATGCACTTCATACGTGTTGCTTAGCTGACCACAGCTATTTAATAGAAGAGCTATCGATGATGGATACAGGAATATGTATGTGTTTGAGAAGGATGGCTAGAAGATTATGCTGAACTCGAAGTCGCCAAGTCAAGTTAACAAATAGTAGGCAAAACTTACTCGCAGAGTGAAGAAAACTCTGATAATGAGTAGAAACAAGCTCCGAGAGGCCATTAAAGTCGACATGCTAACCGTCATGTTGGTCAAATGTCTATTAGAGTTAAAAGAGTAGGGTGAACTACCTCTGGAAATAAGAGAGTTAATTAGATGAATATGCTGATTTGTTTCCATAATAGTTGGCCAAGGGATTACCTCTGATCCGAGGCATAGAAGATTACATTAACTTAATAGCCAACACCACCCTTCTAAATAAGTTAGCCTATCGGATGAGCCTTGAATAGGCTTCTAAACTATAACAACAAGTCAATGAGCTACTGGAGAGAGGTTATGTTAAGGAAAGTCTCAGTTTTTGTGTTGTTCTAGTGCTTTTAGTGGCGAAAAAGGATGGTACTTGGTGGATGTATGTTGATAGCCGAGCCGTAAACAAGATTACAATCAAATATAAGTATCCTATCTTGAGGTTGGAAGACATGCTGGATGAATTGAGTAGAGCTAAGATCTTCTGCGAGATTGATCTGAAGTTTAGCTACCATTAAATTCACATAAGGTTGAGAGATGAGTAGAAGAATGTATTCAAAACTCAGTATGGGCTTTATAAGTGGATAGTCATGCCATTTAACTTATCAAATGCCTTAAGTACTTTCATGCAACTAATGAACCATGTACTAAGAAATATTATGGGGAAGTGTGTTGTGGTATACTTTAACGAAATCCTGGTGTACAGTACCAACATGTTGAATCACTGTCAACATCTCCGTATCGTGTTGAATGTCCTTTATGCTGAGAGATTATTTGATAACCTTAAGAAATGTTGCTTTTGCTAGGTAGAAGTGGTATTCTTTGGCTATGTAGTAAGTAAAAGAGGCTTACCAGTGAATGGCGAGAAGATCTGAGCAATCGTTGAGTGGTCGACTCTTACTTCTTATGCCAAAGTGAGAAGTTTCCAAAGACTGGCTTCCTTCTACAAAAGATTTATAAGGAATTTCAGCACCTTCGCTACACCCCTTATTGAGCTGACGAAGAACATTGACTTCAGATGGGGAGAAAAGGAGGAGAGAAGTTTTGCTAAGGTGAAGGAAAGGTTGACCTCTGCTCCTATACTAGCTTTACTTGGCTGTAAGAAAATATTTGAGTTAGAATGTGATGCGTTAGGCATTGGGATAGGCGTTGTCCTAATGCAGAAAGACGGACCAATTGCTTATCATAGCGAGAAACTCAAGGGACCTCAACTAAACTACTATGTGTATGACAAAGAACTCTTGGCGCCGATCCGAGCATTGCAACTATGGTAGCATTATCTACTGCCGAGATAATTTGTCACTTATACTAACCATGAATCTCTGAGGTATCTTCACAGTCAGATAAAGTTGTCAAAGTAGTAAGCTAGATGGGTCGAATTCCTTGAAGGATTTAATTTTGTAATAAAATATAAGTAAGGAAAGAGTAATGTGGTTACAGATGCTTTTTCGAGAAGACATGCACTCCTGAATGAACTGTAGACCAGATTGTTTGGGTTTGCGAGCATGAAGGAGCAATACTTAAGGAATCTACATTTTAGACCCATACTTGTGCGTTGTGTTGGTAGAAGGACAGTGGATGAGTATCATATGGAAGTAGATACTTGTTTTAAGGCGGGAAATTGTATGTACCAACCTGTTCACTAAAGGAGTTACTGGTTAGGGAAGCCTATAGCGAAGGACTCTTTAGCCATTTCGGGGAGAGAAGAACGTATGAGCTGTTAAGTGGACGTTTCTTCTAGCCAAGGACGAGGTGAGATGAGCATCGAGTTGTTGAAGGCTATGCTATATGTAAGAGAGCTAAATGTCGAGCTGAGTGAGGGAAAGCAATGCCTTTGCTTACTCCAATGAAACCATGGACTAAGTTGAGCATATGCTTTGTTCTCGAATTACTATGAACTACCCAAGGTAAAGATTTTGTAATGGTTATCGTTGATAGGTTCAGTAAGATGATACACTTTGTGCCCTGCTCCAAGATTAATGTTACTTCGGCTATTACTTCTCTTTTCTTGCAGGAAATTATTTGATTATACGGCGTATCGAGAAGTGTAGTATTAGATTGAGATCCAAAATTCTTGAGCCATTTTTAGATAACTCTATGGTGACGGGTGGGGACCAAACTGCTATTTAGTACTTCCTTTGACCTCCAAATGGATAGCCAACAAAGGTAGTCAATCGTACTTTGGGATCGCTATTTCAAGCTATAGTGGGTAAGAACTTGGCTGATTAGAACGTCTACTTGTTAATGGTTAAATTCGCTTACAATCGAACAGTACATGACACTATTAAGTAGACCCCCTTCGAAGTGTCTATGGTTTTAATCTCGAGTTGCCCCTTGATCACACCTTTATACCTATATCCAAGCGAGAAGACCTTGACACAAGAGCTTAAGCATAGTCTCTTCAACATATTTACAACAAAGTTACTCGACAGATGGACCAAGTTGCCAGAAGAATTCGAGAGAAGGCTAAGGGTAGGACGACTAAACAATTCTAGCCTAGAGACTTGGTGTGGTTGCATCCAAGCAAAGAAAGGTTTTCGAGTAAGAGGAGGAACAACTTATTTGTAAGGGTTGAGGGAGCTTTCAGAATCCTCTAGAAAATTAATGACAATGCTTATAGGTTAGAGTTGCCCAAAGATTATAGAATTTCTAATACCTTTAACATTGCTAATCTCAGTCTATATCATCTTGACGAAGAGTTAAGTGAAGACCATCCGGATTTGATTCCAAATTCAAATTAAACCTAAGGGAATGATAAGAATTAGGCTTTTAGGGCCTTAACCCATAGCTGAGCCCGAGGATTAGAGGGGCTAGTAAGGCAAATTCTTATGCTTTAGCTGACTTCTGCTAAAGGCATGGAGAGTTGAGTGAAGACCATCTGGATTTGATTCCAAATCCAAATTAAACCTAAGGGAGTGATAAGAATCAGGCTATTAGGGCCTTATCCCATAGCTGAGCTAGAGGACTAGAGGGGCTGGTAAGGCGAATTCTTATACTTTAGCTGACTTCTGCTGAAGCCAAGTATCTCCTTATTGCCGACCAACTCTATATGCCATGTTGTATGACTGTTAACCTTGGAAGTTGTGTGCCAACTTGAAGAATGCCTAGATAGCGGCTAAACCTTGTACGCCTACTCAGTTATGTTTGAGCCAACCACTGGCTTGACTTCTCTCTTGTCGAGAGGACGAGAGAGTTGCCTTAGACTTAACCTTAGTCACTCTTGCTCGGATGAATCCATACTTACTCGGCATCCTTACTCAGACAATCAACCAGCTCTTACTTTTTTGTTTGCATCCTCTAACAATATCACTAATACATCTCTGCTACGTATATAGAACCACGTGTAGAATCTGCTACACTAATAATTATTTTTCTTGAATATTCATTTTTATCCTTTATATTCTTTGTATATTTATTCTTTAGGATAATACCCCTTTTGTTTTTTCCTTTTTAGGCAAGTTGCCCTAACTTCTCTGGTGTAAATACCCTTTATACTTATAACCGCAATAAGCAAATTATCATTAATATATCAGATATATTTCTTTTCGTAAACATTATTTGTTTATTCTCATTCACTCTTATCCTAAACCTCGAGTAAGGTTAGGTGGTGAGTAATTTCATTGGATCATCTCGTGCATCATATCAAGTTGTGCTGTGAGTCCTTAGAAGTTCCATTAATGTGTTATATCTTTTGGAGCTATTCGTGGGTTTGCTTACTTTCATTCATTTTCGTCTGTTCGCATGTTTCCCCATTACCCCTTTTCAAGCTTTCAGTAAGCTTGGGTCCATCTCAGTGACTAGCCTTATCTGTCCTTGGTTACTGTATACAACATTTACAACTTACAAGATTAAAATAGAAGTAAACGAAAACAAAGAAAATAAAAAGAAAAAATAAGCCTAAAACCCTAATTATGGAGGCAAAGATGGAAGTGGATCAGATGATTAACCTTGATGAGATCATGGTAGTGGCAAGATAGAAGTAGATTAGACGATTAACTCTTAAGAGGTCAAAGCTGTGGCCGCAACTATGGATAATCCTAATACAAATATGGAATTCCACTCCTTCCTTAGTTAATTTGGGAATCAAAGTTTCTTTTTGTATAATCTATCTTTGTCTACATATCATCCTTTAAGATTCTCATGGCTTGTTCTACGTACTACATTCCTTGTTGTACAAAAGACATTTACATTAACTGCTCAGATATTTCTCGCAATCAATCTAAGTATGGCTTGTGGTGGGACCAATATTCGCTTCTTCCTACCTCTCACAAGTCTTCTCCTAGAGTTAGGATTATAAAGACTATGCAAATGCAAATCCTTTTAGGTCCATCATGGGATCTAACAATACTTTCCTTAAGATATATTACAACATCTCATTGATAGTTTATACTCAGGATGGACCCATGCATCGATCTCTCATTTCTTTTGAAATTAAACTTGATCTTGATTATTTCTAAGTATAAGGTAGACAGATTTGAGATCAAAACCTTCCAGAGCGAGTATCAAATGATGAGTTGACTATACTATAGCAGTAAATCATTTTGAGCCATTATTCGCAATATGCAGTCGACCATAGTTCTGGTCGCATTAACCGATGTTCACGTCAACATTACCTCAATCAAGACATCATTGTAGGTGAGAAATGGATGGTTCGCTTATGGAGTAGTCAAGGACTTAAGCATTTCATAAAGGATTCAAAAATCAATGAAGTAAATCACAATAGTAATTAATTTAATCTTTTTAGATGCTCTTTCTCATTTTCCCCTTCATGTTTTCTCTCATAGGTCACACGCACAACACGTCGCGCAAGTCCCACTTCTCTGGCATTACTGGCTCGTCTCGATAGTTAAGGAGCTCATTAATATTTTTTTGGCATCACCAAAATATACTTACTCATCATGTAAGTGGTGACATACCCCGAGATTGCGTTGTTTAGAAGCTATCCATCTTCATCGTTGGATTCTTGCACCTCATTGGGGATTATATTTGAGTAGAAAAATGCCAATTTGTGAAAGATCCTCAAAATCATAATTCTAGCCTTACAATACCTTACTTGTTACGAAGTATTCTAAAAGTTATTGCTTCGTAGTAATGGTCATATTTGGTTGAATGGGATGGCAGAGGGAGGAAACGAGAATGAAACTCTTCTTTATGAGAAGTAAAAAGAACATACTTTAATATTTGTTTAATACTAAAAAAGTCTTTTGCAGGAAGGTCAATCCTTGTCCTTTTGAGTGGAGGCATGGTTTATCTAATCATGATATGAAGGATATTGGCAAGTCACTAAGCAAAAAAGAAATCATTTGTGCCATGATGTCTATAAGACAATGAAAATCACCAGGAAAAGATCGTCTCCATGCGTTATTCATTAAAAAATGTTGGGACCTCATTAATCGTTTTGTGAAAACATAGTATCCAAAGTCTTCGAGTCATTCAAGTTACCTTAGCAAATCAATGAGAGACAATTGAAATTAATTCGGAAACAAGGTGGTGCAAGTCATATTAAACAACTTCAACCTATTGAATTGTGCACAATGTTGTTTAAGATTATCTCTAAGATTGACTCCAACTTGACTTAGATCTTTGATTTATCCTACATAACAAAGTTTTATCCTTAGAAGGAAGGCAATGGACAACATAATTTTGTTAAATGAGATTATACATTGCTGCTGTAAGGAAAAAAAAAGAAGGCAAAGAGAGATGAACGATGAAATGGGATTTTATTCTTTAGACTTTATCTACTTTTAAGTTTTCCTTAGTGGATCGGTTTAATAATGAATGCAGTTCCTCTACTTCAATATAGTTGATGGATGCCTTTTGTCGACTTTTAATCTTAGTAGAGGTACCTGTCGATTTTATCCTTTATCACCAGTTTTTATTCATGTTAATAGAGCAAGAGGGGGGGACATAGGCAGTTAGAACCCTTTCAAAACAAAGGCTAGTGACTTTAAAATTTCTCATATGGATTTGCTGATGATATGGTATTGATGGCAATAGCTTTAAAGGGAAATATAGAAAAATACTCAAGTTTAAAATATTAGAGAAACTTTCTCCTTTGGAAAATATTTGTGCTACCCTTTCAATTACAGATCATAGCCAAATTCTTCTCAACTAAATTTCATGGTGGAGGAAGGTTTTAAAAAAAAAAAAAAGGCAAATGGAAGGCAAGACTATTAAGTATGCAAGCTACATCACCCTTGCTAAATTTATGTTGGAATCACTGCTTAGCTATTATATGCAAGTAACTAAATTTCTACAAAAAATCATAATGAAAACAACCCAAATCTTTTAGAAACTTCTATAAAATGGAGTAAATAAAGGAGATAAAATATAGTTAGTGAGATAGGAAAAAAATAAAAAAAAAAAAGACACTCCAAAAGAGGTTAGAGGTTCAAGGTTGTTCAATCTTGATGTTTGGAATAAAGGCTGGACTATTAAAAGATTTTCAGATCAAATAAGAAGAAAGTAATCTAGATAAAGCTAATCAAAGGTAAATTGTAAAGATCTAAATAACAACAACAACAACAACAACAAATCTTTTTAAAAGATATATCTCTTTACCCAAATACCCTAAAACTCTAAATATTTATAAATATTCAAATCTTCTCTATTCTCTCTTCATATCTCTATTCTCTCCTCATATCTTATACATTTTTTTATCTTCCCATATAGCTGCTCTTCTTGTCATTAACCTAATACTCTCAACTCTCAAAATTTTCTATTTACTAATAGGCTCCTCGCTAGAAAATGAATCCAGGGCATGATACGTAGGTAAGTTTCTTAATTAGGATGAATTATAGGGGTTTTTTTTTTTTCGATTTGAGAATTCATTTAATTACATATTGTTACATTGTAGCAAAAGTAAGGATAATATTAATGAAGTGTGAATATAGAGTTTTGGGAAACCCTAAATTGGAAGGAGATAGATTCATGTACGGAGGGAAGATCTACAATGAAGTTTTGATTTAGTTTAATACTTTCAATGAAAGCTTGTTGTGGATTTGCAAAAAAGGATGTAAGTGCAAAGTATTGCAATTTCTAAATCGGAATGAGATATGTAATTTACAGATTCTATTAGTTTTGGTGAATAATTCATATTAAGGTTGAAAGGACATATCTAAGTGTCATTTAATTATGAATTATGAAGAGAGAATTAAAGCATCTTAAGCTCTTGGCATGTCAATTTATTGCTATCATCAATAATAATTATTAACTTTACAAAAAATGATGTGGATATATAGATGCATACACACACATATATAAAAGAAAATACAAAATGTTTTAATATATATATTATTTAACCTCTTAAAATTATACTTTAGTGTATTGTTTAAGGTGAGAAGATGAATAGGAAGAATTGATTTAAATAGATAAATATATGCAGACAGATATATAGATACAATAAAAATATCGATATAGAAGATATAGATAGATAAAAAAGATACATTTACTTTGAAAATAGGGATATAAATTGATAGAGACAGATGTAGAAGATATTATAGACTATTTTTTAGAAACCTATTAATTTTAAATAACATGGAGAAAGAATATCCAAATTATATATATTTAGAGATGTGGAATTGAATAAAATTATTGGTTTACATAATAAATAATAATAGGTTAAAGAATAATTGCATAATAAAAGAATAATGAATTAATTACGTCAATCATAATTAAAAAATGAACTAACCTAAAAACATATAAGTATGTGTATATATATAAATAGATAAGTAAATATATACATATATATATATATATATTGTGAAACACCACACAAAAAGGCTTTTAACTCAAAATTGATCAATTTGGAAATGATTCATAAAATTTAGGGCAATGCATATGCAGTCTGATCGAGCTAAATGTTATGGCAAAGTTAGGAATAATAGTAGAAATAATCATGTGAGTTGGATTTAGAAAAAAAAATATAATATATATTTATGTTATATGTATATTATCCATTAATTATTGAAAACACATAAAATAGGTTTTGATAATTAATTAATTGCTAAAGATAAAATGTATGTATACAAAAAATTATAAAATAATTTAAATAATATTTATTTGTATTATATATACATTTACGTGTAGGGATAAATATCGTAATTACTGAAATTACCTAATATATATGAAGTTATACTCAAATACATGAAGGTAATTAATAAAAAATTCTGAAAATTTATGTGGCAGTTTAAGACATCTAAAACTTGGACATAGCAACCTTAGTATGAGAAATTGGGGGAATTGAGATGGGACGAGGACATGTAGACTTGAGAAATAATAAAAAACAAGATACTTGTTGGTCAATAGGAATTCCACCACCTTAGCTCTTCTCCATAAATTTAGAAACCATTCATCATAATTCACTTTATGTAGTGGACCATCTAAACAAAATAAACGAGAGGTTAGAGAGTTTAGAGATAATTTAAGAAGTATTTTACAAATTTAGGGCATAATTGGAGTGCTTATACTAAATGAAGACCTGGGAAGAAATCAAGGGTAGCACTTAAAGGTGAAGGCAATGCCCAACCTTGTTGATAACTCCATGGTAGTTGGTAGGCCAAATTTTGATATGTTCTGAAAACTTATCTAATTTTCATAAATTTGCTAAAAATAGTAATTTTTGTCAAAAAATTATGAAAAAATATATCCTAGCATATTTTTGTATGTAGTTTTAAGAAAAATATCATTTTATTTTAATTAAATCTAGAAATATATCACCCTTAACAAATTGATTAAATTAAGCCAATTTCACTTTTATTTTCGAAAACCCAATTGATGTTGTTTTGGCTCTAAAATTTTCCTATGAGACATCTATTATGAATACAAAATTTTTGTAAAATGTATTTAGTGAAAACTATTCTTCATAATTTTATTTGATTTTTTTGCCTTAAAATTCTATTAAAATAGCTATTTTTCAACCTATATTTAATAATTTTTCAATCTATCGATTTGGAGTCTAAGTTAGGGTGAATTTTGATATTTTATGGTGTTGAATGATGTTGATATATGAATTTTGTGGAGATTGAAGCATCGAATGGGTATGTTAAGGATGTAGAGAATGTATTTGTTATATACGTGAAGTAACCTAATGAAGAAGTCAAGTAGAAGTTGATTCAACACCATAAGAGTTGAATCTAGTTATGAACTAAGCTATAAGAAGAGTTTTGAATTTGGTTATGAACTGAACTTAGGAATGGTTATGCCAAAATGAAGAAAATCCTCGAATTAAAACCTGATTTAGAAACAAAATCATAATCAAGGCTAATAGGAATATATTAGAGAGTTAGTCAAAATCTGAACCAGAGGTTATATTCACTTGAATAAACTATAAGAGATAAGTTAGAATGCATTTATAAGAATTTGAAATAGAGGGTGATAAGAAGCTAAACTAGAACCTAATTCATGAAGAACATTAGGCTAAACTCAAGAAGGGGGGTGATTTGAGTTTTAAGGACAAATTGCAATTCCTTTCGAGATTTCCAATTAAATACAATAACAAGAATGATCAAGATGATGATAAAAGAATAATAAGTACAAAAATTAAAAGAGATAGGGATAGAGATATTCAAGCCCGGATATAATGTGGAGTTTAGATTACTCCCTAGTCTCCACAGACTTACAATGCCTCCAACGGAGGACTTCATACTACTTTGTTAACTTCTCAACACAGTGTTTTAAGAGCTACACAAGCTTATACAATCACTTTTACATACAACAAACACGAGGCTCGAAAGGAGTGATAAAATAACCAGTAATGATAACCAAGAATAGCAAAGTTCATTAAAGACAAAAGCATAACAAACATACTACAAAAGCAATAAACATCTAGTAGTAATAACAAGTCCATCAAGGACCAAAAGTCATAATACAACAAAAACATAAAGTGGCCAAAAGCCAAGTTCATAAGCAAAACATAAGAAAGATAAGAGAAAGATGAAATGGATAGTTAAGAAGTAGGTGGATCATCATCTTAAGCTGGAGGAGAAAAAGGGTAAGAGAAGCAACGATAATTCAGTTGGAAATGACTGTAGAGCTCTTGAAACTTGCTGTAAAGGTGATTATGAATGTTTTCCTTGAGTTGATTGAATTGCATCTTGGAGTCTTGATAAAAGGGGTGTTGAGATGTAAGAGGCATGGTCGGATCAAAAGTAAGAAACCCAAAATTAGGAGGAGGCTGGTGAGAAGATCCTTTAGGTGGAGGAGTAATAGCATGACTAGAAGCAGCACTAGAAAGAGGATGATCATTGTGATTACTGGACCCATAAGAAGATGTAGGCGGGTTAGATGGGTCATGCTCAGAGCTAAGATCAAGGGGAGGGGTTCTTTCTTCTTAAACCAATTGTTGCCTGTTTTCTTATAGAACCCTTGATAGATATCAATTAGTTCAAGATGTTTGATACGAGTAGCCCAAGGAGGTATGAGGAGTTGAACACCTTTGCAGATTAGCAATTGTGTAACCATCCGCCCTGCCGTTTGTTTGCAATTTTGCAAAAAATGAGTTAAGTCCACTTCATTAGTCTAAGTTGCCAACTTAAGTTGATTTGGAGTGATTTAATGAGCATTCTAATACTTCAAACATGTTTATTTGAGTCTGTTAAGGCTTAGAAAAACTATATTTAAGTGAGATTGCAAAGATTTAGCCAAATCTAACTCTAAAAGCTATAGAGTTCATGACTTAAATGAAAACGAGCATATATGAGTAAATCATGTACATAAACATTAAGTTTTTACATATTGACATTCGAAGCAAGTTTTAGATAGATGATTGAGCATGGTTGGAACATAATATAGCCTTAAGATGCTTCAAAATGTAAATACACTACTTGAGTTCCTTAATCATACAAGTAGTTAGAGAGTAATATGAGATCCTTTCTCAATATTCAAGAGGAGTTCATACTTCAAATATGTTAAAATATATTAAGAGGTATAAAAGTTACATGATTAAGCTAAGCAACATTTGTATAGGCATAAATAGGCAAGAAATGCTTCACAATGCACTTGGTACCTAAAAAGGGTCTAAAGAGTTCAAATATGCACAAAATTCAAATTAAGCTAGTTTGACCGCTTAAGCATGATATAAGCATGAAAGAAAACATTTGAAGCCCGGTTTTGGGTACGGAAACTGATACATGGTGAATTTGTGCATATGTGAGCTTGAATACTTTATGAATGACTTCAAGTGTGCCTAAAACATGCTAAATGTGATATTTAATACATGAAATCCATATGATCATGTTTCTTATACTTCATAGTGTGGATTTTACCGATTAACCTATTTAATATGTTTTTTTTTTTGTTCAAAATGCTATCTTAGTTCTTATGTTTCAAGCACTCATCTTGCATGATTATTCCCAATTCTCTTCTTAGAGTACAAAATTTTTCCTCACTCAAGGGTTTAGTGAAGATATCGGCTATTTGATTGCTAGTATCAACAAATTCTAAGCAAATATCATTGTTTTGCACATAATCACAAAAAAAGTGATGTCTAATTTCTATATGCTTAGTCCTAGAATATTGAATTGGATTTTTGGTCAAATTTATAGCACTTGTATTATCACATCTTATTAGGACATTGGTGAATTCTAGACCATAGTCAAGTAATGTTTGCTTCATCCATAGTATTTGGGTACAACAAGTACCGACTACCACATATTTTGCCTAACGGTAGAGAGTGTGATTGAGTTTTGTTTCTTTGAGTGCCATAACATTAAAGAGTTACCAAGGAAGTGATATGTGCCACTTGTGCTTTTCCAATCAACTTTGAAAATGAAGAAGTCGACATCGAAATATCCAACAAGATCAAATGAGGTGAACTAGGGATACCACAAGCCAATTTCAGTGGTGCCTGCAAGATACTTAAAGATACGTTTGACTGCATTCAAGTGAGACTCTTTAGGGCAAGATTGAAATCGTGCACATAAATACACAGTAAACATGATATCGGGTCTAGATGCAGTTAAATATAAAAGATTTCCTATCATACCCCTATACATCTTTTCACAAATGTTCTTTCCACTTTTGTCTCTATCAAGTCTTAGAGTGGTGCTCATTAGAGTTAACTTAGTCTTATAGTTTTCCATTTTGAAATTTTTTAAGAGCTCCCTGGTGTATTTAGCTTTGTTGATGAAGGTTTTATCTTTGGTTTGTTTAACTTGAAGACCTAAGAAATAGTTGAGTTCTCTCATCATACTCATTTCAAATTCATTTTTTATGCATTGGACAAACTCATTAACTAAATCCATATGAGTGGCACTAAACATAATGTCATCTACACATATTTGGACAATTAGTATATGATCATTATGTTGCTTAATGAATAATGTTGTGTTGAGTTTCCCTCTAGTAAATTTATTTATTATCAAAAAGCTGCTCAATCTTTCGTACTGATCTTTAAGAGCTTACTTAAGTCCATACAAGGCTTTACGTATACTTCTTCTTTGATATGGCTATTTAGAAACACTTTTAACATCCATTTGATATAGTTTAAAGTCTTTATACGTGGTAAATGCTAAAAGTATCCTAATGGCCTTTAATTTAGCAACCAGATCAATGGTCTCATCAAAATTAATTCCCTCTTCTTGGTTGTACCCTTTTGCAACTAGACATGCCTTGTTTCTCGTTACTATTCTTGTTTCTCGTTACTATTCCAGTTTCATCTAACTTATTTTGAAACACCATTTAGTTCCAATTACTGGTCTATCTTTTGGTTTAGGTATTACGTCCCATACCTTATTTTTAGTAAATTGATTTAGCTCTTCTTACATAGCTTAAATCCAAAATTCATCCTTTAGAGCTTCATCTACATTTTTTTGTTCAAGTTGAGATAAGAACAATACATTACTTGCATTCTTTGGAGAGGCTCTAATTTATACCCTATTAGATGGTTCTCCTATTATCAGATCCTTAGGGTGATTTTTCATAAATTTCTTTTCTTTAGGTAGGTCTATGTTAAAGTTGTCAACAATTCCATCTTACCTAAAGGATTCCTTCTCAATTGAATTGGATTGATTCTTGTTAGGATCAAGACTGTTCAAATGAGCACTAATGTTTTCAATTCCAACGTTATACTCTTTAAATGCATATGTATCATCAAATGCAACATGAATTGATTCTTCTACAATAAGATTTCTTTTGTTATATACTCTATAAGCCTTACTGGTAAGGGAATAACAAAGAAAGATGCCTTTATCGAATTTTGAATCAAATTTTCCTAGTTGTTCCTTTCCATAATTAAGAATATAACATTTTACTCCAAATGGATGAAAATATGATATGTTAGGTATTTTGTCTCTGTAAAGCTCATAGGGGTTTTCTTAAGAATAAGTCTAATGAAGACACAATTTGATATATAATAAGCCATATTAACGACTTTAGGCCACAAATACTTGGTAGATTATTATCACATAACATAGTCCTATTTTACCTTTCAGCAACTACATTTTGTTGTGAAGTTTTTTTATCGTCGAAAAGGTATGTTCTATTCCATTTTTATTACAAAATTCTTCCATTTCATGATTTTCAAATTCTTCCCCATGATTACTTCTTATTGAGACAATAGAAAGACCTTTTTCATTTTGAACTTTCTTATTATAATTCAAGAATACATGATACGTTTCATGCTTATTCGCAAGGAAGAAGGTCTAAGCGTATTTAGTGAAATTATCAACTATGACTAAGGTATATCTTTTTCCTCCTAAACTTAAGGTTTGGGTTAGATCGAATAGATCCATGTGTAGTAGTTAGAGTAGCCTAAAAGTTGAGATGACATCTTTTAATTTGAAAGATGTCTTGGTTTGTTTGCCATATTGACATGTTTTATCTTTTTTGAAACTAATCTTATGTAATTCTTTAACAAGATTCTTTAGCTAACCTTGATAAGATATCCATACTTGCATGTTCTAACTTTTTATGCCACAACCAACTATCATTATTTTGAGTGGATAGATAAGTTTCAAGAGAACATGAAAACATACTGAAGTCAATTTTGTAAATGTTTCCTCATTTATACCTCTCAAAATGAATTTGGTCATTGTTAATGTTTTCAATATAACACTTTGATCTATGAAAGATTACTTTGCATCCTATATTGCATAATTGACTAATACCAAGTAAATTATGTTTCAAATTATCAACGAGTAACACACGCTTAATAGTAAGATTATTATTAATGCAAATGTTACCTTCTCTAATAACATAAGCCTTCTGGTTATCTCCAAAAGTTAGACTTCCTCCATCCTTCAAGTCTATAGATGTAAACTTGGATGTGTCTCTCGTTATATGTCTTGAGCAACCATTATCCAAGATGCATTTGTTGTAATGCCTTGAAAGACCCTCCTAAACAGACAGTTCTTTCTTTGGTATCTACTTTAGTTTGGGTCCTTTGGGCTTAGCTGTCATAATATAAGTTTGTTCCTTAGAGACCCAAACCATTTTACCTTTGTTATATAAGGAGTGATTGCGACGTAATGCATATGTATGCACAATATGACCATATCTTCTACAATAGTTACGAGTTTAGTTACAAGTTTTGTTTAATGCCTTAACAAAGTAGCTTTTGTATGCTTTATATACGTTCTCTTTAATGTAACCTACTCTAATTTTGTCTAACCTTTGCATTTATGTTCTAAGAATTTTATCCAAATTTTTTTCTTCATCTACAAATTTTTCCATTGTCTTCCTCGAATCATCTAAGCTAGATTTTATGATTGAGTTTTTAATTTCAAGACGACCCAGTTTGTTAATCATACCTTCATCATCTTTTGCCTTGAGTTTAAGTTTTTTCATTTCCTTTTCAAAATTTTCATTGGTTTCCTTCAATTTGCTATTTTCAACCATTAATTCATTGTTTCTAGTACTTAGCTCTCCATTCTCCTTTTTCAATTTCTCATTTTCAATTTTCAAGCATTCATTATCTTCTTCTAATCCTTCTTTTGCATCAACTACTTTATTGTGTTCACTTTTGATAATATTAAACTCATCATCTACTTCACTCATCATTTGCTTCAAGACTTTATTCTTCTTTTGTACTTTTATAAATTCTTTCAATAACTCATCATACATACTTCTAAATTCATTAAATTAAGAGTCATGTGAAGGGGAGCATACCTTTTCAATGAGAGACATAAAACAACTTTCATTATTGAAGTCGCTAGAATCTCCATCACTTTAAGTAGCTATCATGCCTTTCTTACTTGACTCTTGTCGAGCCTGGTTTTTCCCTCCTAGTTTTTATAAATTAGTCTTCTTTAAACCGATCAATGTTAAACCCTACCCGTTTAAGATTAACCTTCGACTAAGGTTAAAAGAAAACCGATTTTTTTATATTTTGAAAATGCTTTTAGAGTCACCATCCGACTAAGTTATAATCACCATCTTCGATTTTTTTGTTAAAAAAATTTTTGAAAACAAAAGATTTGGATCCAAGGGCTAATTTTTAAACCCCTAAACGGGTATTGCTTTTAATCTCTTCGAATTTAATTTTACCTTTCAATATACTCTTACAATGAAATCTATCTACATTCAACTTAATTTAATTATAAAAAAATAAATAAAACAATCAATTATTTACAGAAGATGGAAAAAGAAAAATTTTCATATTTTAAGTTGTCCCGTATGTACGAGTACTTACGTATCTACTATTCCAGATTAAACTTACGTAGTTTGTTCAACGAAAACTTTAGTGAATCGATTAATTTTAATTCTTGAAAAAAATCGAATTTATATTTTTACTCGGTTCAATTTATTTAAGGAAATTTATCTAAAGAATCCTAATTGGGGTTTTATTTTTTAGAAACTCTAAAATAATCCTAATTTGGAAAATAGGTTGGTTTATTTTTTATTTATTTGAAAAGTAGGTTTTCTAGGTTATAAAACACTTTCCTTTTTTTTTTATTATTTCACTTATTTTATTTTATTTTTTATCTAACTTTTTGTTCTTTTCATTATTTTTTTTGTTTTAATCGAGAAAGTAAATAAAAATTTAAAACTACTCTACTCTTACTTTTTCTTTTCCTTCTTTTTTTTCTTTTCGGTTTTCTTTCGTTTTTCTTTTTCTTTTTACAATCTCTTCTTACAATATAATAAAATAAACTAAAAAAAAGAATATGATACAAACATAAAGAAAAGCTGAAAGGAACAAATGTAACAGGTCGAACCCAGGATTGTTTGTGGGTCAGATTTGATCGGGTTTAAAGCTCCAACAAATTGGGATGTGGGTCGCGAGTTAAGAAGATAGCAGCAACTCTAAGGGCTTGTTACAGATACCTTTAATTATCAAATTGAAAGGGAAAAACGATTTTCATGACATTTTTATTGGTAAAAAATTGAATGGTGTAGGTGTTTTCACATTTGGTGATGGTTTAAGGGTTAACCAAGTGATGGTAGAGAGAGAAAGAGGGTGATACGACTTGTTGTGGTGGTTATAGGACCCTAAGGAGATGTTGGTTAAGGGTTATTAGGGGTTGCAATCTCAACTGTATTGGTGTTTGAGATTCAAGTACGGTGATGGCAAACGAAGTGGTAGTTTCTATGGTAGTCGAAGGTTTTGTGGAGCGTTTGAAGAGAGAGCAAGGGCTAAAGCTTTTGGCTGATTATGTGCTGGAGATGTGTAGCATGTCACATACGGTGTAGAGATTGAAGGTGGATGGAGCAATGTACGAGGATGTGGCTAATTGTTCGTGACAGGGGTTGTATCGTGCATGTACTGCAGTAATGGGGCTATCGTATGGTTGGTTGTATGTTCGTGAATGGCTAAGAGTTTGGTTGAGGTTGTGATGGAGTATTTAGTAAGGTCTATGGTTGTACGAGGATGTTGTGTAGTGGTTGGTTCTTGATTCATAGTTGAGAACTAGAGAGAGAAAGAAAAGGTGATATTGTTTGAGTATTCGATTGTAGTGGGTTATGGTCGTTACTGCATGAAGTGCAGCTGTACATTGTTGGACAAAGGATGCTATAATAGAGTTTGATGTTAGTGTGGTGTTGGCTGCTTGTGATTTAGTACGGGGTATGCATCAAGATTGTGTATGTGAGAGAGGGTTGGCGTATAGAGTGAGGATGGAGTAGTGACATGAGGATGATTAGCTGTTGTGCGGATGCTTGGGCATCAGTGAAGTGCTCGATGTAAAGTGTTGTGTTTGGCGAGGAGTGTACAACCGATGTGGACATCGTATGTAGGTGAACAAGGGCTGCTATGTTGGTCGTGTCGTTGTGAGAGATGGACTAAGTCGTATGCGGTATACTGGAGCTTGTGTTGAGTATGGATTAAACTTGCAGTTTACACTACAGTGGTTGAATGGTAATGGAGAGTGTGGGTTGAGGCGAGTGTATCCCAATGAAAGAAAGAAAAAAAAGAGGATGAGTCAAGGATAGGGGTCTATTGGTTAGTGGATGTGATGCGCAAGAGAGATTGGTGTTATTGTTGCTGGAAAGAATTTCCAAGAGAGATAGAGAGATGGTTTGTGTGTGATTCCCTAGGTCCAATTTCAGTAATTGGGTTAAGAAAAAAAAATTGATGAACTTTGACCATAATTAATTTTTTCAACTTTCCAAACCAGATTCAAACTTGTACAATCATGAATGTGGATAGGATTTTGGGTAAAATCAAAACTAGGATATGCTTAGTTTGCAATTTTGCCATCAATTTGGTGAAATTGCATCATAAGAAAGCTTGTAATTGGTGTTAAAGTCGACTAACTAGAAGGGAAAGTACGGAAATTCTAGGGAAAAAAGAAGGGAGATTAAGGAAAGTCGAACAAAGAGAAGTTGACGTGGCATTAACGTAGCGCCACATTAACAATGTCAACTAACGAAAAACTGCCATGTGTATTGAATTTCATAAACTTTTTAAACTTCTTTATCAACATTGCAACCTCATCATCCTCTTCACTTTCTTCTTTACTTGAGTTCTTTTTCGTGACTTTTAAAGAAATTGTCTTCTTTCTAGAAACCTTTCCTTGTCTCTTTACCATCTCATGCATCTTGAGTGTTCCAATGTATTGCTCTCTTGACATTTTATTGAGATCATAGGCTTTCTCAATTGCGATTTTATCAGCTTTTCAATCTCTTGGTAAAGACTTAAGAATTTTAAAATTTATCTCAAGATTAATATATAACTTTCTAAGAACACTTAAGGGATTAATGATATTGATAAACCTATTATCAATCTCATCAATTGTTTCATTTGGATTCGTTCTAAAATTTTCAAATTGTCCACATAATAAGCTTATTTTTGTAACCCTTATTGTACTAGTTCCTTCATATGTGCTTTGCAATTAATCCTATATTCCTTTTGTACTTTTGCATGTACATATCCTATTAAAGTCATTTTCATTTATGGCATAATGCAAAATATTCATAGCAATTTCATTTAGATCAAGTAATTTCCAATTGTCATTCGACTAATCTCTTTCTTCTTTTCCTTCTATCTTAAATGGTCTTTGGTTAACTATATGCCAAAATAGTCTATTTTATGCTTTCAAGAATATACACATCTTATATTTCCAATATGGATAGTTGCTACTGGTTAAAAGAGGAGGCTTATTAATTGCTTATCCTTTTAGAGAGCCTAATGCATTAGATGCCATGACCTTTACTCTACTATGCGGTTAAGTAATTAGAGACCAGCTCTGATATCAATTGAAGAACACTAGGCTAAACTCGAGAGGGAGGGGGGATGCGAATTGAGTTTTAAGGACAAATTGCAATTCTTTTCAAGATTTCCAATTAAATACAATAATAAGAATGATCAAGATAATGATAAAATAATAATAAGTATAGGAATTAAAAGAGATAGCGATAGAGAAATCCATGCCCGAATATAACGTGGAGTTCAGACTTCCTATTAATCTCCACGGACTTACAATGCCTCCAACTAAAGAATTCACACTACCGTATTAACTTCTCAACACAATGCTCCAAAAGCTACACAAGTTTACACAATCACTTTTATACACAACGAACTCAAGCACTGTACACTAAGTCTCTTTTTCTTTGATTGCAAGCAAAGAGTACAAGAGACAAAATATAAGTAATGAAGCTAAAGAATGTAAGAGAATGTCTTTTGATTACAATAGAATATCAGTTCTTGATTCTCTTTGGTCTGGTTGTTAAGCATTTATATCAACTTATTGAATTCTTTCCGTTATAGTACATTAAATGCTCCAACGACTACTTGGAATAGACTTATAGTACCTTACCTTTACTTGCATAAACACCAGCAAGTAAACCAATACGCCGGTTCCTTAAGATCAATGAGCTTTTCTTTATGTTATACAGGGTTTTACATTATTATCTTAGTTCTTCCTTGAGCCGTCATGCTAGTAGGTTAAGTATTACTTAAAAACTCATTTAACACACAACAAGCAAATACACTTCGCAATCTAACTTCATGATTGTTTAATCATCACTTAAAAGATAAAATATCTTGTAGAGCCAATTGATGTATTTAATTATTAAGCAAATTAATCGATCTTATTCAAGTAACTCAATATAGTCAAATAAAACTTAGTTTAATAATTCACTTTTGTTTTGATATCATTAAAATCAATTAATGAACCTTTAGTTCAACAAGTTAGAGGTTGAATCAAAGTCGAAATTAGAAACAAATTTAGAACCTAGTTGAAAACAAGAAGTAATCACAAAGGACTTAAATTTGAATAACTAAATATAGTAACACCCTAAATTGAGGATAATGATTTATAATGTAAACTAAAGCCTATGTACACAATTTGTATGAACGCCACCTTAGTAAGCAAGTACAAGGACTTACGTAAGTTTAGGATCAATACGTAACTGTATTTCGAAGTATTATTTTATAGTACTTAAAGGTTTAAGATTATAACCGTTTATACTTGAAGGTAGTATGATTGTGCGCATGCCTGTGTATGTATGCTCCTGAATGTATTGATACTATTAGCTTGTTGTACTAGTTTGCAATTATTTTATATTACGTGATATGGTTTAATTACCTTAACTGGACTTAACAATATATGGCTTGTAATCTTAATTAGACTTGCATTGTAACTTACTAAAGGAAATTTAGAGTTTTCCAACCAAATATTGACACTTTTGAAAAGGATAGCGTTGAAACATAATGGTCTCTTCTTCATCCTTATTCATTAAGTAATAGGAGATGGAGTCGTGGCAAGAGTAAAGGTAGTAGTTTGAAGGTAGTTACAGGAGAAGCAGTGTCTCTATTGTACAAGTTTGAGTTTAGTCGTGAGTTATTGTATGTGCACTGAAATTCTTCAACCCGGATTAGAGTGGGTATAATTTCTCTAATCTCACAACGGACCGGACTACATTGTGTGATGATATTTGGACATTGCATTACATTAACTAACTATTTGACAACCCTATCTGTGCTTGATGTATAGTCTTATGTCTTCGTCCCAACTTACTAAACGGTTGGTTGCTGACATCTCCATAGACGTTTTTGCAGGTGTTGACTAAGAAGCCTCACTATAGCTAACCTAAAGCTAAAGATTGCTGGATTCTGGAGAGTGAAAATACAACATTGACGAACAACTGAACTTCTGAAGTGTTTGTACTTTCTCATCAACCAATGTTAAAGAAATACATATTTATTATACAACTAAATTAATGGTGTTGTAAATAGGATTTGAATTATTCAACATTTAATATATATATTTTAAGATTCCTATTGCCAAAAATTATATTATCTTCAGAAGGATTATTTATTTCAAAATGAGTTAGTCATGGTCGCTTTGTGTTAATTGAGCTTACGATAGCAGTTGAGATGTTAACTTCTATTTTAGGATGATTTATATGGTGGTACTGTCAAGGTGTAACATATATAGTTTTAAGTTTTAATCTTATGTAAATGGTAAGGTTAAACTTTAACCATAGGTTTTAATTTACAAATTTATTAATATAGTTTCTAAAGGGTTTACCTCAAGTATAGAATACAAGCAATTCAAATTGAAACCATAGTTATAGGTTGTGTAACATTAGTTTCCAATTGAGCATATATATGTGATGGGTTTGTTATATAGATGTATTGGGTTTCAGTGTCAATAATGAATCATGTACTATGGTTCTTCAAGAGCAAGATACGTAACATATGTTTGCTAGTTGTGCTTACTAGGCTAGAAAGTTAAAATGAACTAATGAAATATCTGACTATAAAAATGTTTATTGCTTATACTTGACTTGGCCTAAATGTTCGAAGTAGTAGATCCCTAGAGGGCACCTGTTAATTGATATGTGGTGTTGTTCTTAGTAGAGTTGCATATTGACGTGATGTGGATAGATTTAGGGACTCATGGGTAGTTAGGGCTTAGAGTAGCAGTTTCTAACACTATATTATGTATGTATATATATTGTAAGCCTAAGTCATGAGTTACTCTAAGTCTTAGAATGCTAAGATTGTGATGTTTGGTGGACTAATTTAAAGATAATAAATGAATTATTTGTGTTTTATGTTTACATTAATACATGTGAACTGTTATTTTGTACGGCATACGCATGTGCTTATAATGTTATGTACTAAGCTTTAGTCTGCCTACTTTTCTTTTTCAATTGCTGTAAACTTAAATCAACTGATATATTACAATGATCTTAAAAACCCTTATTATACTGCCTTTGGGAATCAAAGAGCGATAATTACACATGAAATAAGAGTTAGGACAACTAGAATTTCATTCCTTTTGGTTACTATTTATTGTTTAAGAACCGATTATTCATAATTAGATATTAATTTAGCTTAGAAATTTAATTTTTTAAAAGTTATTGGAGTTTTTTTTTTTTTTTTTGTACAGTGATATTTGGAGATACAGTTGTTAATTTATGCCTAATGTATCATTAGAGACTAAAGTCATATGGTGATCTATAATGTCTTGAGTCTAGGACGTTAAATTAATACAAGAAGTCGGTACATTGAAGAACATATCAAGTGCTCTAAACTAGCTTTCCTTTTTCACTGAAGAATTGTAGGTTTATCAATATTAGGTTAAGGACAAGAGATTTTGTATTCTAGGCAATAGTAGAACAAAATTTAGTTTAATAGTGAAGTGGTAATTGCACCACAAGATGAATGATTCAAAGCCCTTTATAAAGATCCATTGAACTTAACAAATAGAGATTCTTAGGTAAATGAGAGAAAATTGAATCACAACAAATAGGGATTTTATTTATCAAATTTTTTAGTCAACTTTTTAGTACCCATAATACTTACTCCATTAGGAAAAGGTAAAAGAGGATTTGCCTTAGATGTTAGGTTATATCCTTCCCTAAGTGATATCTACTCACAAATAATAGTGACAAAAATCAGTATTTGCAAAACTTAGAGTGGATTTGGTCTACTATGTTTCTCCAAACGATAAAATTATTGATTGTATAATCTAACACGATAGTCTTCCTACGATTATGAATTTAAGAAACAAAAAGATTTTAAAAAATATATATTGGCCCCAAATTTGGAGAGCATAATGAAAACAAGAAACATGAGTTTAGAGATTGCTTGAGTCTAAGAAATATCCATAAACTTTAGGAACTATGAGAAGAGGAGAGAAGATATTTTAAGTAAACTTCCTATTAGCCCACCCAAAAAATAAAAAATAAAAAAAGGGAAAAAAACTTATTATTTTGGATTCATCATTTGGAAAATTTGGTGCTTTAAGAGCTTGGCTATTTGAGCATTGGACCTTTTACGACAAGCGCAAAATGCTGTATAATGCAGAACTCAAAGATTTGAGAAGAGCAAAATGCTATAAAATGATCACGCATTGGTTACAAGTGAATAATAACTATTTATTATTTCACAGCATTCTTCTCTTTATTGAATTGGTATTACGATAAACTAAATGCTGCAATAGACACATCTTTTAGAATCGAGAGGTACGGCAACCCATAAATATTTCCATTTGGTGTTACCGGGAAAAAATAAATAAATAATAATCAACCCAGCCGACTGCAACACTTACAGCAACAGTAACCTATAGGCTTAGAGGCGAAATCATAATTCAAAGTTTCAATGAATTTCACAACCAACACGTTGACATGTGTCCGAAACAAGAACACTTGCGAAGAAAGAGTAAATATCTCGTAACTCATAAAAATCTTAATTAACCATGAGCATTTTTCATGTGCATGAAAAATGTAAAATCTATAAAAAAAACCCTCCCTCCTTCCTTTTCCCCACCGAGATCCACCGTCCGAATCAGAATAATCCTCGTGTAACCCCACACCTCATCATGATCCTGGCCGTACGTTGATGGAACAATCTTTCGTGGCTGTCATTCCTTGGTCCTACTACCAAACACGGACACGTAACCCATACTCCGTTAATTTCCTATTTTGGGTATTCCCCATCATACCCTTTTGACCCTCACCTTTCTCCATTCGTCGACATTAAATTAACATTTGACGCGTGTCCCACCTCACCATGAAGAGTCTTCCACGTATATGGAGTCATGGCTGGCGTCGTCGTCTTCCATTCCGTGGTGTATCCACTTCTAGACCCCTAATATACGTATATATATGGATATATAAACTAGACGTAAAAGGAAATCACCATGCAATGCGTATTGGGATTCTCTCAGGCTCTAATTTTTGTTGGTCTCCTCTCTGTTGCAATTTCAATCGATAGCGTATAAGAGAGAGAGAGAGAGAGATAGAGAGAGAGTAGAGAGAAATCAAATTTTGTAAACATTGTTTAAAGTCAAGATTCTTGTAGTGATCTCTGGTCATATCACCGTCGTTACACTAAATATCGCTACAATGGAAAACGCATCTTTTTTAGGAGTGATTGAGAGGAAATCATCCATTGAAAATGAGCCTAGAACTCTTAGTTTTCATCAAATTCAATGTGCAAGGGTGAGTTATGATTAAAAATTATATATATATACACACGTACGTATGTATGCATAATTTGTATATTAAAAATGGTTATTGATATGGTTTTCTTTGTTTCCCTTTGTGCTTTGCAGGAAGCAGCGCTTTATGTTTTGAGTACAAGAAGCATAGAGGAAGCCTTGAGCATCTTCACCGAGGTAAGACCCAATGTTTTTTCAAATTATTTTCTGGTAATTTTCTTTTTTTTTTTTTTTTGCTTTTTACTGGTTAGGAAGTGAGTCGTGTAGTTGCGATATTCGATATCATCAAATACTTTCGACCTAAATCGTAATCAAATGATTCAACTTTGAGACAATCTTGTAATTTTACTATGATGATGAGAAACTAACTATATAGTTGGTTTATTGTGAGAGGGCGGTGTGTTTTTCTTTTCAAATTTTTTGTTCCATCAACGTAACGATGTGCATACGTACATCCCATGTTGTCATGTTATTGCAGGCTCACCGTGGAGTTGATGGTCTACGGTGAAATTTTGCTCCACGTTAATATGCAATAGGTCAATGACTATTTCAATTAATTACGGGATAGATAGAGCTGAAATTATATGTTATGACGCGAGGGAAATTGTAATTAAGGAAAAAGAATTGTTAGGCATATTGGTTTGTAGATATAGAAATACATAGGCATTGTTTGGTTTCCTATATAACACCATACAAAGAGAATTAAGTGTTTTTTTTGTATTATGATAGGTACACTAGGCATAGAGCAAATATATTTATCTTATATGTTTTTGTTATGCATAAATAATACGCTTGATGATACTTTTACCTTTATATTAGGAGTGTAACTTAGAATCAAACCTATAGTTTTGCTTAAGAATTTACAAAACTATATTATTTACAAATTAATCTATATTTTGTAACTTAGTAAAGTTGCATAATATGTAATATGATATAAAAAGTACTGAATTCATTTGATATTAGTAATTATCAATATTATATAATGTATTCAATATTTATACAATTAAGAAATTTTAAATGTCTATTAATAACTAATTTTATTCATGAAACTAATGTATAATATAAATTTTTAATTAATCTCTATATATATTTAAATAGATGTAAATCGATTTTTTTTTATTGCTATGTTACAAGAATTTTTTTTTTTTGTTACAAGTAGAAATACTATTATGTTTTTCTTAAACGATTTATTTTGGTTTTATGGTTTTGTTGGATTTATTTTTTTATGCCAATCATAAACTTTCAATTTGATTGAAAAATTTCAAAATCGAGAACCATATTCTTAGTTTGTTTTGGTTCGATTTAAAAATTGATTTTGTTTTGTTGATTTTTATTTTTGCAATATCCCTTATTTATATTATCATTTGTTTATTCTATCTATTTTTATCTATTCCATCGTTATCTTACGACTTCTATTATCATTAATGCTGATACTTCTACCATCACGTTGCTAACTACCACCTTATCATGCTACCATTGCATCACCATTATAGCATCAATGTGTTGGTGTTGTTATACATTGATTTGCCAGTATCAAAGATGGAAGAGATAAAAGTAGATAGAAACTGTATGAGGGATGTTAGGAGCTATTATAGTATAGAGCGGTAAAGACGAATGTAGCAATTGCAACGAATTGTGACAATAATAATGATTGTGAAATTATGGTTATAGTGATGGTAGTATAATGGTAGTTATGGTAGAACGACTGTACAAGCATATGAGAATTTTAGGGTAATAATGATAGAAGTAAGAGGAGTGAAACTATGGTCTTGCAAGTTAAGGTAATAGCATGATGGTAATAATGTGCTAATGGTGGTGGTGATTTTATACTAATGTTTCATGATGTGACGGTGGGGGTAATGGTATTAAGGTCCTGGTGTTAATTACTAATAGTGAGATAGTAAAGTTAGTGGTATAAGATGGCGATTAAAAAGAAGTGATAGTAAGTGAGGTGTGGGTTAAAAAACTTTATTTATTCCATCTCAAGATTTTTGAAACATCCAAAAGTCTTTTTATTTGTCCAATATCAATCTTGTTTTGTAAATCAATGGTCCTATAATGAATTTTGTCCTATTTGGTGCCTCAAAAAGTTAGGAATCAAATGTTATGTTGGAGAATTAATTAATTTAGTCACTTTTTATAGTGTATAACTAATCTATTAGTATAGCTTCCACTAGATGCAAGTAATATTCTTTTTTGAAAGTCCTCTACTTGTCAAAGTCTTGACTCTAATTACCCTATCTGAAAATAAAGGTAATTTTGCCATTTGATACACCTAATTTTGAACCAATGACTAACTTTGTTCTCACTCCTAACATAGTTTTCCAAAGCTAACATAACCTTCTTTGCGTTTAAAGATGAGAGGAAATACAAAAGAGCATCAACGGCAACATCTATTTTCTTAAGATTTGACAATAACCTAACACGGCAAGTGATCAAATCTATCCCTACATATCTTATATCTGCTTGACATAATGCTAACAAATACTTGTTATCCATACCTCTATGTTGTAGTGCTTAAGAATGTTTGTTTGCTAATTTTTTCTATAGGTAGAGAGTGAATCTTGGAACTGATATGTGCATGTGTGTTGTATTGTGAACAGGGTCTACAGCCAGTAGTTAATCTTAGGAAACAAATGAATTCATCAAAAGAGGATTGTGACGATTATGACTTTAGAGAAGAGCTACTGTTCCCAAGTTCAAGAGATGTTGTCTCAGCGCCTTTCTAAATTATGTATATCATTAATACCTGTACATATAATGTAATATATAGCCATATATATAACAAGAGTGGTTATTTTGTTCCATTCAATTATGATGATCAAGTGATTTTGATGTACTTCATGGCCTCTTTTCAATGTTTTGCCCACCATTGTAGCAAGTGACAAGATCATGTTGACACTGAAAGTATTAATTTCAAACATCAGACTCATGATAATAAGTTTATCTAATGACAATATTTTGTGATAAGGTCTTAAAATTTGCTAAGATCGGGTAAATTTATTGATGTGGAATAGAAGATTTTTAAGGGGAGAAAAATGTATATTGGTTTTTATAGTCCTTTACATAAATAGATTTTTTTTTTCCTATTTGTAAGATTGAGTTAAATATGTATCTTATTTTTTAGTATCACATCGTTTATTTTCTAGTTTAATTAATATTTAGATTCTTGTAATGTTAGGTTTTTAATGCCTATAGGTAAAATTTATAATCAATTAAAAAGAGAGTAACTTCATGTTAAATAGAATTATTTTTCGAATTAGTGTAACTCTTATAATCAATTAAAAAGAGAGTAACTTCATGTTAAATAGAATTATTTTTCGAATTAGTGTAACTCTTCTCCTTTTTACTAATGGTTAAGGCAATAAAAAATCTCATCATATGGTATAAGGGCATACAAATTATGGATAATGTAAGGTTATTATAAAGATATATCTAGTGGTGAAAAGTTGCTGGATATATCTTTTTAAACAAAGTACTATAATCATTCAAAATTTAAAAAACATATTTTATTTATTTCACAATAACTTCTTAGCTCGCTTGACATATTTATTATTTATATTAGTTTTCTCTCATTTATTTCTACGTTTTTACTTCTACTATTTTACATCAAATTTGGTATTAGAGC
The DNA here is from genome assembly GCA_024138005.1 of Lumnitzera racemosa. Lineage (NCBI taxonomy): Eukaryota > Viridiplantae > Streptophyta > Magnoliopsida > Myrtales > Combretaceae > Lumnitzera > Lumnitzera racemosa. The sequence continues at coordinate 26,706,524 of JAMXBC010000008.1, forward strand.
CTACTCTTAGGTTTCTTCATAGACTTATATTTAGTATTCATTCTTAGAATTGAAAAAAAAAAGAAAATCTTTTCTTTTCTTTGTTATTTACTCAATTAAAAAAATAAAATAAAATGTCTAAAATAGGGAAAACTTGTAGTGATGGAAATTTTGGAGGACACTTGATCAAAGAAACTTATATTGCTGAGATGCTTAAGCAACTAAGCTCTAAGATGGACAAATTAAATGCTTTAGCACATAATCTTAGTTGTCAAATTGCATACATTGATTGAGGTTTTGATAAATTAAGAATTCCTAAATTGCCTATTAAGTGGGAGAAACTTATCATGGCTTAGGTCTCACATATTGTCCAAAAAAGTGATATGGTGTATAATTCCCCTAAAATTGAACTAGATCATCAAAATGCTCTAAATTGTGTAACTAAGGAATTAAAGGAAGAAGTTTGAGTCATTTAATTTTGGTTCCTAAAGAGAATCTTATTAAGGAAATAGATGCAAAAGTTTGCAATTCTTTTGATAATATTCCTTAGAAAACTAATGTATTTATTCAACCCCCATCAATATCTTACTCTTTAAATCATGTTGAGTCAAATGATGTTCAATTCAAGAAAAGTTTATGGAAATTGAAATGAAATTAATCTAAACAATGAATTATGTGAATTTATAGGAGAATTTTATTATAAGGATTTGAAATATTCAGTGGAAGACATGTTGGTTTTGAACAAATAAATAGAAGAGATTATTGGCATTGTCAAAGATTGGAACAACATAAGAGTAAACAGACATTATATTTGGAACTATTTATTGGAGTTGAAAATTTTTGTTTTTATAGAACTTGATGGAAACATGTAGAGTTGATTGATCATGAATTCAAGGTTAGTTTCATAGATTAGTGTTTAATCTAAGAGGATTCATCAAAAAGCTTAGAGATTTAAGGATGAATCTTTTCAAAATAGGGAGAATGATATAGAAAAGAACATTTTTTCTTTTTAAATTGATTTTTACTGTCTTTTAGATAACCATATTTTGTTTCTTATTCTAAGATTTAGTTAGATAGTTATTTTATCTTATGGTACCAAATCTTTACTCTCCAGTTTAATTAATTTTCAATTAATTAAAAAGAGAGTGGTTTGATATTAAATAGAATTATTTTTTGAATTGATGTGATGATTTTTCTTTTTCACTAATGGTATGAGTTCATAAATAATCTCATCATGTGATGTGAGGTGACACAAATTATAAATATTGTGAGGTTCTCATAACAAATTTAATTTTGTGAAAGGCTTTTTTAGTGTCTCTTTTTTCTACCATTCATAAAAAATGGCATATAAGAATGTAGAACTTAATGATTTTATTTTTATTTTTATGGAAAGATATAATAAGAATGTAGTGAATGAAAGGGAGCATATTTCTCCTAACTGAATTCTATTTAACAATTTGCATGGAGATGGAGAAAAATTAAGAAGGATAAACTATTAAAATTAAATAATACTTTTAATATCACATTTTTACAATTGATCAATCCCTGTTGTCTTTGTTTTAAATTTTTGACTTATCTCATTCTTCATTAACAATTATTAATCCTAAATAAAAATGGCATGTGATACATATGTGCCCTCCCAGCAAACTACATATATGTATACCTAAGGATGGACCCAAGGTGGCATAAAGGGGCTATGGCTCCTCAACCCCAAGAAAAAATAATCTTTATCAACATATAACTGCAACATTCTAAAATCTTAGTCAATAGGTTAAAGCCTTTCCTTAATGATCTTATATCTGAAAATGAAAGTGTTTTTATTTCATAATGCTTAATTTAAGATAATATTGTAATAGTACATGAGGTTTTTCATTTCCTCAAAACTAAGAAGAGAGGAAAGGTTAATTTTTGTACAATAAAAGTTGATATGAATAAGGCCTATGATAGGATTGAGTGGAATTTTCTTAGAATTGTTTTTGAGAGATTAGGTTTTGGTGCTAGATGGGTGGAATGGGTTGTAGAGTGTGTTACTTTAGTTAAATATAATGTGCTTGTTAACAAGAAGATAGTTGGTCATATCAGTCCATCTAAAGGACTTAGGTTGGGGGATTCGCTTTCCCCCTACCTATTTATCTTAGTACCAAATGTCTTATTCGGAGGCATCTTGTGATTTGTAGACTCAGGAGAACTTAAAGTAATCACTATGAAGCAAACATTTGTCACATCTTTTTTTCAATGATGATTCTTTGTTTTTTACAAAATCTACAATTGAAAAAGTGATTAGATTGTTGAATGTGATTCAAAAGAACTATGATGTGTTCGGGAAAAGAATAAACAATGAGAAGTCGTGTATGTTCATTAGTACCAACATTCAGAAGTATATTAAGCATGCCATTGGTAGTACTTTGAATGTGGAAGTCACAAATCAACCAAGGAAGAACTTAGGGATCCTTAGCATTTGGGGGAAGTCTAAGTGTGAGGCACTTGGTTTTGTTAAAGAAAAGATTTTAAGGAAGCTTCATAATTGGAAACAACAATTCCTAAGTTAAACAAGCAAGGAAATTTTTTTGAAGTTTGTTGCAATAGTAGTGCCAACTTACTCGGGGTGTTTTAAGTTTCCCTTGAAGTGGTGTTTTGAAGTAAATTATACTATTGCTAAGTACTAGTAAGGTTAATAGTATGATGACTGAAAGATTCATTAAGTATGTTTGGACAAGTTGACCTTATCTAAAGAGCAAGGAGGAATTGGATTTAGAGATTTACATGACTTTAATATTGCTTTATAGACAAAACTTACTTAGAGAGTTCAGACTAATCTAGATGCATTGTAGGTTAAGGTGATAAAAGGTCTCTATTTTCTTAATTGCACTTTTTTGGAGGTTAGGAAAGGGAGTAAAGCGTCATGGGGTTAGTTAAGTTTACTTGAAGGACAAAAGGTTATCAAGGATAGTTTAATGTGGCCGGTCAAGAATGGGGAAAGTATAAGAGTGTTGGGAGATCGTTGGGTCCTTAGGCTTTAGGATGGTTGATTGCAAGGACAGAAGATAGAGGAAAATAATAGGGCGAATGAGAATAGGAAGGTTTGTGAGTTAATTGATAAGGATTGTGCAATGTGGAAATTAGATAATATTAGAAATCTATGTAATGATGAGGAACTAAGAGATATTAGAAGTATACCTTTGCCATAACAAGATGAGGCAGATAGAATCATTTTGCCTCGGGAAAGAAATGGTACCTACTCAGTCAGATCTACCTATCATTTCATCCATCAAGAAGAGCTTTGGTTGAAAGAGAATCATCTTCATTTGCTGTTCAACCTTATCAGTGGAAGCGGATTTGGAATTCAGATATCATGCCCAAGATTAAACATTTTCTATGGAAAGTAATGACTAATAGCAAGGCAAATTTTTTTAATCTATTCAACAGGAAAATGTCACTAGACCCTAATAGTTCATGGTATGGAGACATTGAAACTATAGAGCATTCTATTCTTCTCTATGATTAGGCAAAATACATATGGTTTGGTTGCTTAAGCATTGTTGCGAATGATGATAGTACTAGTTCCTTCTTGCAATGGTGGAGCGAAGTGAGTGAAGGTGCTATGACCTCGATTAAGGCAAGGAAAGAATTAGATGGCAAAGTAAGTTTGGTTTGTTGGTTGATTTAGTGTGAGAGATGCAGAGCCCTTAGTTGGGATTCAATACCAAGCCCCAATTGTATTATATAGAGCTTTCACAAGAGCTATCAAGAGTGGGTCACTTATAAGAAGATATTTGTACCTGTTCTTTCTAAGTCTTGATCAGATCAAAACAAATGGGAGCCTCCAACACTAGGTGTTTTCAAAGTGAATGTGGATGCATCATGGATTAAAGGGAAAGTTGTCGGACTATTTGTTGTTACAAGAGACAACAGGGGTAGCATGTTAGGAAGAGTGAGCAGATTAGCCTTTGCCATGGATTGAGAAGCAGTTGAAGCTAAAGCCATGATTTTAGGAATAAATTTAACAAAAGACAAGGGATGGTGAAACATGGTTCTTGAGATAGATGGATCGGTAATCTTTAGAACGTTGGAACTTAATGTAGTAAGGGGCGGATGTAGTTCACATGTTTTTTTCAAATGGTCTTCTATAGAGATTTTAAATACTATTTTGTCTTTATCGTGTTTTAATAGTTTTTAAACTTTTTCTTTTTCTCATATAATTCGAAAAGCTAATGATGTAGTTGACTGAATAACTTCACATACATGAAGGGGAATGTGTCAATTGGATTGGTGGTGTAAGCCCCAATTCACCCATTTAGAAGCTTATCCATATAGATATGTTTTTAGGTGTTAGTTCTTCTATGTCGTCTTATTGTACTTCTTTGGATACAGGTTAAGTTATTAATGAATTTCTCTTTTGATTAAAATAAAATGACTGCGACAAGTTATGGATTAGTTTTCGTTATTTCCTTTTCTACCCTTCTAATGCTCTTACGTAGTCTGGTTGATGCTTAGATTTAGCCTTTAATTTCTTTTATATTTTTTCTTAAGCAAGTTATTGGTCCTTGGAAACCAGTTAGCACATATTATATTGTTGATTTCACTTCTTAATCAAAATGCAAAAATGGAGATTATGAACAGAGTTGTGCTGAAGGAGGTAAAATAATTCATTCAATTAAGTTGGTTATGTGTAAAGTATTTATACCAATATTTACACGTATAATGAAAAAAAATATAATATCCTATAGTGTAACAATAGAACAACACTAAGTATATCGGTATGTTCAATAATACTATTGCTGCTTCAGTGTATCAATATATCCAACCACTCCACCCGTCACACCCCCCCCCCCCCCCCTCCCCCTCCGCGGAAGTTGAGCATGAATGAAAAGCCAACTTCGATAACAAAGGATTGAGTTGAGACTCTGACAAAGCTTTATTCATTGCATCAACAAGTTGATGGGAAGAGACAATATGATGAAGCTTTAAGAAACCAAACATGATGTGGTAAAAAATGAAATGAACGTCCAACTTAATGTGTTTAGTGCAACCATAGAAGCATAGATTATCTATAAGATGACAAGCTGACTTGCTATTAGTGTATAAAGAAATCAATAAAGCAAGAGGTGCATGTAAATCGTTCAACAAATAGGATAACCATAAAAATTCTTTGGCGGTGAAAGCAAGACTCTTATACTCCGCTTCCGCTGATGATGTTGCCACAATAGGTTGCTTCTTTGTTTTCCATGAGATAAGAGAGGAACCAAGGAAAATACAAAAACCAGATAGAGACTTGAAATCAACACGACTTAAACCCCAATGAGCATCCGAGAATTCAAATAATTGTAAGGAAGAATTTGAAGAATAGAATAGCCCTGTATCCACTGTCCCTTTCAAATATTTTAGCAAATGGATGGCAACACACATATGTAAAGTTCTCGGAAAGGACACAAACTAGCTTAATTGTTGAATAAAAAAGGAAATATCTGGTCTTGTGATAGTCATATATAAAAGGCATCCAACAAGATGTTTGAACAATGAAGGGTCTACTAAAAATTTACCATTAATATTATTCAAATAAACATTTGGTAGAAAGGGTACATGAGTTGGTTTAGCACTAGTGAGCCCCCAATCTTGCAAAATTTCTAGTAAAAACTTTTGTTAGTTGAGAAAGATGCTAGTTGTTGTTCTACAAATCTCAATACCCAGGAAAAATCTTCACCCAAATCCTTAATAGTGAAATCTTGATCAAGCTATTTTTTTACCTCAGCAATTGAATCAATATCATTGCCAAATGACAACACATCATCAACATAAATCAATAGTGTTGTAAAAACAGGACTTTCATCTTTTACAAATAAAGGTTAATCAGCTTTAGACTGTGTAAATCCTAAGGAACAAATAAATTTGGTAAATTCTTTGTTCCATTGTTGTGATGCTTGTTTCAAACCATATAATGAATGAATGAACCAACCAACTTACAAACATGATTCAGCTCATCAACTGGATATCCCTTCGATGGGTTTATATATATCTCTTCATCAATGAAACCATATAGAAATGTATTGTTAATATCTAGTTGATATAAGAACCAGTTATTAATAGATGCAAGAGCTAACACCAACCGAACAATGGTAAGATTGGCTACTGGAGAAAAGGTGTGAGTATAATCAATCCCTTTAACTTGATTGTACCCTTGAGCAATTAACCTTGCTTTAAACCTATGAATTGAGCCATCATATTTGTATTTAATCCGATATACTCATTTTGAACCAATAGGCTTCTTATCATGTGGTAATGGAACAAGATCCCATGTGTGATTAGCCTCAAGAGCAAGGAGTTCTTATTCATGGCATCAATCCACCTTAGATCTTATTTAGCCTCATTATAATTTTATGGTTCTTGAATTGTAAAAACATTGGCTAATGAAACAATGTACTCCTTTAGATAAGAGTGGAAATGCTTAGGTTAGAAACAAAGGGTATTTAGAACTTTTGGTGGGTGAGCTAGCTAAAGAAAATATTGTCAATGTAGGATTAGACAATGTAGAAACTTGCATAGTATGGATGAAATCTTTAAGCTAAGAAGGAAGTTGTCATTCTTTGGCTGACCTTCTGAGATTTTTTGAATTTAAAAATATTGGTGACTATGCTGAGTGTGTTTGTGGATAATGTGAAACAAAATGATCAGAAATAGTAGAAGAGTTAAATGGTGGGACAAGAGGTTGTAGAAGGTTAGGATGATTAGAATCAAATTAGATCACATTATCGTTTGAAAACAACGGATAAGGATGATTAAGAGAAGCAAATTCATGAGTAATATGTTCTGATTCGAATGGAAAGATGGTCTCATAAAAAATAACATCTTGACTGACCAAAAATTGATGTTTATCAAGACCATGCAATTTGTAAGCCTTTTGTCCAACAGGGTATCCCAAAAATATACATTTTCACCCTCTAGTATCAAATTTATCTCTATAACAACTTAGTATACTAGCATAGGATAGACAGCCAAATACTCATAGATTGGAATATGTTAGAGGTTTTTTATAAAGTATTTCAAAAGGAGATTTCCATCTTAGATGTTGAATAGGCATTTGATTAATAAGAGTAGTGGTAGCAATTATGCATTCACCTAAGATTTCTTTTAGCAAGTTGGCATGAATATGGATAGCACGAGCTGTGTTTAGGATATGTCTATGCTTTTGTTCAATAATCACATTTTGTTGTGGAGTATATACAACACTTTTTTAATGAAAAATACCCTTCTTCTTGAACAAGGATTAACATTCATGGGACAAAAACTCATTACCATTGTCGATTCTTACAACTTTTGGAGTAACATTGAATTGTTTTTTATGAAGGAAAGGAAATCAACAGGGGTTGATAAGGAATGGTGTTTGTGCGGAATCATAAATGTCCATGCACACTTACTCATATCATCAACAATCGTTAAGAAAAATTTACTACCAAATAATGAAGATATATTATAAGGTCACCATATATCAACATGAATCATTTCAAAAGGCTGTGATGAAGAAGAATTATTGGAATAGAATGACAAATGATGAAATTTAGCCAACTAACAAGTTTTGCCAATGAAATTGGATAAATTCTATTTTTGACAATTAACAACATGCTGAAGTTTCCCAATAGAAACATAACTAAGTCTATTATGCAACAAAGCCAAAGAAACACTATTGTTATTTGCATCAACATGACCACAAGATATATGCTTTTTTATTTCATTTGAATTAGAAAAATATGAAGAAGAACTAGTACTAGTATAAAAAATCTTTGGCTTAAAGGACATCACATACAATCTAAGTTGTACATTAGCCTATCCTACATACTTGCTAGAACTCGGGTCTCGAAAGAGACATGAATGAGAATTAAAGATTGCAAGTAAACCATTATGGTTTAGCAACTTATTGACTGATAGTAGATTTAATTGAAATTTTGGTATCGGTAAAACATTAGTAAGTTTGAGGTGTACATTTAATTCTATATCACCTATGGTATGAACAAGTTTAATTTTTCCATCAGGCAATCGAACCTTAATTAGGTTAGCAAGGTTCTGTTTGTGTTTAAGAATATGAGAATAAGGAGTAATGTGTTTAGAAGCTCCTGAATCTACAATTTAAGTAAAAACATTATTATCATGAGCCAAATTTGATTCAAGGAAAATAGATGTCACGTTACTTGCAAAATTGACATTAGGTTAAGTAGCCAAAGAACATCCAACTTGCTGATCTTTCAACATCTTTAACACCTCATTACAAACCTTAGACATAAAATTAGAATCATTAGTATAACACTTCTCATTATCTGTGACCACATACCTTCCATCTAGAGGATTATCAAATGCTTGCCCCTATCAAATGACATGTGAGTAATAACCTTCGTTTTTTTTTCTTTAGATTTGTACCAATTAAGGTAACCCACTATTTCAAAACATTGATCAATCGTATGTTGTCACGCCCCAAAGCGGTAAAGTCATAACAGTCTCGCCGTGCAAACCATTATAAGATAGAAATTAGCCATACAGCTGCTATCTTAGACCTGATTTATACAAGCCGTCTACGACTAACCCGCTTTGAAATAAACAGTTTATAATTTAAAAAAACTTTATTTGCTTATGATCTTAAGAAAAGTACATACTTGCATTAAAATAATCTAAGTATCTTACAAGATTAAGTGATCTAGTCACAATTTAATTGAGTAATTTGTAAACTAATGCCAAAAGCATTAAAATAAATCTAACTAGAGAGTGTATTTGGTCTTGATTTTATATCTTTACTCCCTAGGATCTTGCAGTTGCTAGTGTCAAGGTGATTAGAAGCTGCTTCATCGTTAGCACCTGCAACAATGGCTATAGGGATGTGAGCAACCACAGCTTAGTAAGTTAGGATGGAGACTTAAAACTATACCACAAACACAAACAAGGTTATTAATCAAATTATTAGGTACAATGCATGTTTAAGCAAATGCCATCGTACGACATTATCCGGTCGGTCATGAAATTGGAGAAATTGTGCCCGCTCTAATCCTAGTTGAGGAGTTATCGTTAATGCAATGGCTCACGACCAAACCCAGGCTTGTACAATGGAGACACTGCTTTTCTCATGACTACCTTCGAACTATTGATTTCACCCTTGCTGTGGCCTCCTCACTTGTCACTTAGTTCGACTAAGGATGAAGAAAGTACCCATTATGTTATCCAGCACTATCTCTTTCGAAGGGGTCGGTATTTGGTCAGAAAATTCTAGGTTTCTCTTAATGGGTTGCTATGCAGGTCCAATTTATGGTTATAAGTCATATATTTGTTAAGTCTAGTTTAAGATGATCAATATTTCATACAATACAAGCCAAAACAATAACAAAATCATAGCATCACTCATATTCAAGTACATGCACACGGCCAACTATCTAATAAGTACAACCACATATAATCTTAAGCCTCCAAAATACATTAATGTATTAATCCCAACTTATTTGGACTCCTCGCTCACTCACTTAAGCCATCGCCAATCATCCTTATAATACAAACATGGTTTCATTTTTTCATATAAATATTATAGGTTTTTTTTTTCCTATAACGTTTATTATTATCTTTAATTTAAGGTTTAATATACCTAATTATTTAGGTTTTTAAGTCTTTTATGATTCTTCTTGAATCATGTTAAGTTTTGTTTCAGTTTTCACATTGATTTTTAAATTAGGTTTTTGTTAGAGATTTATATGTACACCCTAAGAAATCATTCCGACCCATAATGTGAAATTAATCGCATTATCTTCGAATATCCTAAACATTGTTTTTAGTCTCTAACTAGTGTTTTAGTCCATGCAGTACAGTTGAATCCTAATTTAATTATCAAATTTACCCTCGTTATGAAAAAATCTTACATTTTTTTATATAATTACCCTAATTTAAATTTTCCATCAGATTTATTATATATTCTTATTATTATCATACTATCACTAGTTATTTTAATATTTTCTATTTATTATATTTTCAATAATTGCATATTATGTATTATCACCTATTATATACATAATACATATCTAATATTTCTATTACTCTAATTACCATCTCCTAACATCAATTAACATTTCAAAATATCTAAATTCATTCCAAATTGGATTTTACACCTAATTACCCTAATTTACAAATTAACTTAAAATTTACTATTTTTTCCCATTACTTATTTACCACATAATTACCCTAATAATTACATTTAACACCCTAAATGCTACAAGTATCATACTTCATCAGTTTTCAACATCCTAAAATATACAATTATTCACTAAATCAGTAATTAACCATTTAATTACTTAATTAACAAAAATAACCCATTTTATGCATTATTTGAAGGCCTAAAAATTATCTAAAAATTTAAAAAATTAATTTTTAAAAAAGGGCTTTGTGGCACTATTTTATATCACTTAAATAGTTTATGCAAAAATTTTGAGCTTAAAACTATACTCCTAAGATCATTTATTTCTAAATCGAAACATATTTAGTTTTGCATGATTTCTTAAGGATTATATATCACGGGACATATTTTCATCAAAATAATATTTTTCATAAAAAATAAATATAAAAATATTTCAGAAGAGAAAGTTTCATAATTTTTCAACTAATTTTGATATTTTTGATAATTTTAACAATTTAAGAAAAATCGAGTAGAAATCGGAACACACCAAAACTGGTGGGTCTGGCCACCATCAGTGGCCATGGGTATGTCATCCCACTTGGGTGTTGCCACCACCGTGTAGTGGTGGCGACCGCCCATTCCTAGTTGCTCATTGAGTCTGAGTTTCCCTTAGAAACCCCAATTGTACGGTTTTTTTGTGATTTTTTATAAAATCCTAATTTCCTCTTAATTTCGCTTCTCTCTAATTTTCTACACTTCTAGACATCTAAAATGAGCTTTTGAAAATTTATGGGTATTTATAGAGGTCTTAGGAAATTATTGTGTCTTAAATTAATTTGACAATTGCTTTATTTTCTTCCAATTTACCTTTTTTATTGTTCTAATTTGATTAGATAATTTTTTTTTCTTTTCCTTATCTTCCACGACCCAAATCTAGATCATTCCTTATCTTTTCTGATTTTTATTGATTTTTTTAATTAATTATGAATTTTATTTAATTATTTAACATTGTTTTAGCACATTTTGTGTATTTTAAGTAATTACGCGTATTTCTACGTACATGTAAATTCATATATAGTACAAATAAATATTGATAAATATTATTTAGGTCATTTTATGATTTTTAGTATACATATAATTTATCTCTAGCAATTCGTTAATTATCAAAATATATTTTATGCATTTTCGATAAATAATGAGTTATTTACTTAAAATTTGGAAATTTTATATTCTTTTATTTTATTACTTATTTTCTTAAATTCAAATTTACGGAATAATTTTTATTAATATTTCTAGCTTTATTTTATAATTTAGACTTGATCGGATCCTTTAGCCGATTGCTCTAAATTTTACGAGCCAAACTTCGAATATCTAATTATGAGTCTTACATATGTCTTTGGCCTTTTACAATGGCACAAACAACTTTAGCACCTATTCTTCTACGGTTATCCCTTTTATCAGTAAATGAAAGAAATCTGCTATTCCCTTTGACTACAAACGTAGCAGCATCATCTCTTAAAACACCTACAAATTGTTTCTGTTTCTCAACTTGAAAAACCAAGTAATAGGCCTTACTTATAGTCGGCAATGGCTCCATGCCTAAAATTTGACTCTTAACACCATCAAAGCATTCAATCATTCCAACAAAAAAATTGCATGAGCTTATTAAGATTCTCCATCACTTGCCACTTATCAATTATATCATAGGTATACTACAACAAAACACCACAAGTACACTATGGAATACTGCATATATTCGAGATCTCATTCCACAACTTCTTTAATTTGTTGTAATACATCGTAACATTCATGTTTCCTTATCTAATATTAATGATCTTGTGTTGCAAATAATAAATCAAAGGTTCGTTAGTCAAGGCAAATCGTTCATTCACATCATTCCATAATTGTTTTACAAATTGAGAATGTATAAATGCTTTAGAGAGATCTTTAGACATGAAATTTAAAATCTAACATCTTATCATATAGTCGTATCTAATCCAATGAATAAAATCCTTTGATTCATCATTAGGTTTTGTACAATTTCTGTCAATAAAACCTAGTTTAGCCTTTGCTCCTAAGGCTAAACGTATGGGTCGACTCTAACCGATAAAATTAGATCCATAAAAAACAATACTAGTAATAAGAGTACTTAGATTGTCTAATCCAGATAGATGAAGAGGATCACTGTAATTCTCACCAGCAATAGCCATTTCTATTAGATGTCGATCAAACTTCGAATTGTGAAATTCTTTGAAGAATCGCAAATAAAAGCAACAAATGAATTGAAATGGAAATGAAGAAATATCATATCAAGTAATCCTACTCTGATACATTGTTGATTTCACTTCTTAATCAGAACGCAAAATTGGAGATTATGAACAAAGTTGCACTGAAGGAGAGAAAATGATTCATTCAGTTAAGTTAGTTATATAAAAAGTATTTATACCAATATTTACACATGTGAAGAAAAAAAATATAATATCCTATACGTGTAAAAACAAAACAACACTAAGTATATTAGTATGTTCTACACCATTACTGCTGCTTCAGTGTATCGATATATCCAACATATATTAATACTAATTTCTTGTCTTGTAAAATCCAATATAAGGTATTGATTATCGACATTAATTGCCATTGAGCATCAAACCTACCACCACCAATATGAGTATCATTTCTATAGTTGAATGGGCTTAAAGGATTTATAGGGATAGAAAACAAGCATGTACTAATACTCATCTAGATTTATGGATTTATTTAGCAATAGCTAACTTGCTTCTTTTCTCTTTAAGCCAAAGTAATCATAGTAATTTGGCACTAAGCCAACTCGTATTGATTTCTTTTGACTTTTTCTTGAAATTGCATCATTTAATTGGATAACATTTTTATTAAAAAGGATGCAGTAATTTGAAAGATATAAAATTTTTTCCAATGAAAAAGAAGGATATTAAAGTATGCAATAAAGAAAATGGTCTTCAAAGTAAGTATTATATCTAACTTCTTAATGGAAACTAACTAACTAAAAGTACTATTATCATTCACATTTATCAATGCATCTTCTAAGGCCAATAGGTCCAATCAAATATGTAAGTTTTGTAACATTAGATTATGTAGTTTCATTATCGTCATCATATGCACGCAAACGTTACCAGTTACTATCATTGCTTCCATCCATAAGACTTTAACTAGGTTAGAAATCTTTACCGTATGTAACATATTGTGCCTTCTTTTTCTTGTGATTATTCTTTATATTGTATAACTTGTTTTTATCCATAATTATTATTATATTGTGTTGTTTCTTTTATTTTTTTATCCTTTCTTTATTTTTTTATTTAAACATGGTTGTTTTCTTCTTCTTTTTTTTTGTTTTTTAGTCACATACCAAATATTTATAAACATTGTAAATGATAAATATTTTGTAATTTGTATAATCAAATATCTTCCAACTTATATATAATATTATATAGATAGCAATCATCTATTATATTAGTTAATCTATATAGTAAACTATATTATAAACCATAATTAAATTTGCATACGTAGGATGTATATTATTTGCAATGTGTAACACTTATACACTTTAAGGTTGTAATTCTTTTCCCTTTTCTATAATAATGCTATGGCGTTTAACCCAAATCCTCTTCATCTTGAGCTCATCCTGTGTATACCTTACATAAAAACCTTAATTGAAATGTAATGATACAATCTTTTCATTTGAACCTTAAATCAAGAAGTTTACAAGTTTAATGTTGTATCTTGTTTAGAACTTCCAAGTAAGATAGCATAATTTGAGTTTTGTTGGAGGGATTTGTACTTGTGACGTTTCCTTGCTAATCAAAATTGAATCACTATAATGGCTTCTATTCCCTTTCACCATATTGGGAAGTGTATTTAGAAGATATAATAACATAATTTCGAGTTTTATTGGAGGGTAGGTGCTTATTGTGTTTCCTTGCTAATCAGAATTGAATTGCTATAACAATTTTCATTCCTCTTTACCATATTTGGAAGTGCATTTAGAAGATTGAATTATGATCCTATGGAATCGATGATATTGGCTTCAATAAGGAATTCGATTCTATCTTTGAGAAGGCGAAATCGCAATTCCCTTCCCTTCTCATTCATTATTACTAATAGAAAATTACCCATTTAACCTTTAATGAGAAGGTCAACGTTTGGGGGTAAATTCAAATAAAGAATCAATATTTCAAAAAGTTCAAATAAAGAATCAATGTTTCACAAAGTGGTTTGAATACGGGAACAATATTTTGAAAAGTTTAAATAAGGATAAGAAAATAAAAAGAGGAGTTTTAGCAAATTTGTGAGCTATCAAGCTGGATGTGATGCACCAACGAGATCCTACATGGCCTATGACCCGCCAGATGTGACACATCGATCCAAATGATAAGGTTACTCATCACAATCTTTGCTAAAAGGATTAATAAGAGTAGGTAGAAGAAAGTTTTCCAAGAGAAAAGTATTAAGGATTTTTCATTAATATCCAAAGTCTCCTTAAAACTCTATACATGCATTCTATTTATAAATAATGACAAACTCGTAAATAAAAAGACTAAAAGGATGCCCTAGTGGCATTCTTGTAAATACAAAATAAATATGTGGGTAATTTAGGAAAAATATAAAAAATGGGAAGTTTAAATAACATAAACAAAAAATAAGTGATCAAATGAGATATCTAGGTAAGGAGTAGATTAACTAAGCTCCGACATTTAGTTGAGTTAGTACCCATTGATATGTTTCCACAAATAATTGAAATTCAATTTCTTGATCTATGTCTTCAATTTTTGGAAACTTAGAAAGTTCTTCTGTTAAGCCCTGATCAATGAATCTACCAAATCCTTCAAATTGTATCTGATTTAAACCAGGTATTGTAGCCATTCCCTCATTTTCGTCCCCCAGCATTTTGAATTTCCCATTTCCCGAAAAAATTCCATTATTGACCCATTCTTCATCAAATCATATGGATTGATCTAGCAATAATGGAATTTATATTCTGTTTACTGAATCACATGAAATTTTACCCAACTCCATATATGGAATATATGAAATTCATATGAATATGAATGGAGGAGAATCATCACTCCCCTCTTAAAAAAGTTTCAGCCCGAAACTTAACAATTGACTACTTCAACTTCCACCTAGATCAAAAACAAATTTGCAAGACCGAAATAAAAATAAACTACAACAACTCAGCTTAATGATCAAAGCATACGCAGTCTGGTGCTCTTTCCACTCATCATGTATCTTGTCAATTACCCTTAAGTAGTTCTAATAGCTACCAATCAAAGGCAATAACACAACTTTAAGTTTAAACATGACAAGAGCTTAAGGGATTTGAACTTGTAAGACCTCAAACTGCTTTTCTACCTTAAGGACCCTTAGAGATTCATCCTCTCCCAATGTTGGCCCCTGAATCTCATTTTCAGTAGTTGTCATCTCATCCACTTCATCACAACTCTATTCTTTTCTCCTCCATTTATATACTTCAAATTCTTCTACTATAAGAGAACTAAGGATAAGAACAACACAATCCATCACCACAACCTCGAAAAACACCAATGAGCAACCTATAACGTCTTAGAGAGACGATACTACTACAACACATATCATCTTTGTACAACCCCCTTAGTGGATCAAAATAAAAGAATCTTGCATATGGATGGCTAACATAGTAGTACTTTTGATCATCGATATCACCAAGTGTCAATGGCAACCGAATCACATAAGGAATATGGGTGTTAAGTTGCAACTCATCTTGTCCGTTCTTATCAACCTCCTTCTCATCTTCAACTCTTACTTTCTTTCCGCCAGATTTCTTCTCTTCAATATTTTCTAGTTGAGGGTTCTTTTGGTATCTTATTTCATCTCTAATCTCCTAGAGCATAGCAAGTAGAATCTCTAATTGTTCCAGTAAATAAGGAGAAGTAGGATTTATGATTTGATGAGAAGATTTCGTCCTTAAGCTTTGTGCATAACAATACCTTTGTTGAGCTCTAATTGCCATATCTGATAAATTTCCATTCAACAATGCTCAAATAAAATCGGGAACTCAACACTTTAATTATCCAGCAGTACGCTACTTACTGGTTTGGCTAACATCAAGAGCTCGGCACATAAGCTTGCAAGGTACACGTGTCAACAAGCTTGGAAGAACAACATAGCTCACACGTGAGGGCAATTAGTTTAGTAAAATCCTTGGTCAGGACAGCACTTCATACAATATAATAGCTCGAATTTGTATGCTTTCTTGAAGAATCAGTTCGGCAATTGTTCATTCATCCCTACAATCAACGCTCGTTTGGCTTCAATTTGTAGAGAGTAGTTCGGCCACGCGATTTAATCAGGTCAGTCACTTGCTCATGTGATCAGTAGTCAGCTCGGTAATTTGAAAATTTAGCCTAAGATCAGCTCGACAATTATGCAGGAGCACAGTTCGGTCCTCTTGGCAAACAATAGTCCACTGTTCAGCACCTTTGGTTCATGCATAGGACAGCACATACAATATCCAACAGTTCAGCAATGCTTTCACTAACACTTCAAACTAATCGCTTGGTAATGGAACTGCTACATAACTCAATTCGGCTCGGCAGTTTTAGGATTATAACAGTTCGGTAATTGGAAGCTAGACAATCTTAGCTAAGCTCGATACGCTACTGCACTTATCGCTTGTACAGCTCGGTATTGGATTATCAACTTGGCACTTCACGACGACACACACGAATAGTGAACGCCATACTAGCACACAAACTACAACCAAGACTTCGGTACACACAATCACAAGGCCTCGGCAATTAAAATGGCAACAGCAGCACTTCTCGTTATAATAGCAGCTCAGTGATTTGAAAATAGTAACACATCTCTGTTCAAGGTTAAAACAGCTCGGAGACGTACTACAAGAGCTCAGTTCAGACACTTAAATCAACTGGGACACAATTTCAACTAGGTCTTCAATCTTGTAGTACTTGCTAGACCATTAATTCACAATAGCTCAGTTAGCTTGGCCTCGGAAAATTAGTAGTTTGGTAAGACAGAAACGATAGCTCGAGCGTTTGGAATACAACAGCTCGGTACGCGATCTTAGATATGATAGACCATCTCAGCAGCAATTTAATTAATCACCTTAGCTCTGTTTCAGTAGCTCGGCGCATACATAAAATAGCGTTGACTTCACGAACAGCTCGGCAATTATGAAAACAGCATAGCAAATATACACATGCATCTGCCAATTCAATTAGCAAGCATACAGCAGCTCGGATGCTTGCACAGCTCTGACCTTCCACTTCACTTCGGCACTTCAACCAAGTGTACACTAAGTCATTACTTGACAGCTTCAGTTTGGCACTCTATCAACACCACTGGCTCACTACTGTCACTTGCACCTGTACACAGAATTTGGCTATTAGATTCACTCAGCTCGGCGCTTAGGATTAAATAGCTCAGTGAAAATTCACTTCGGCTTGGACGAAGCTAGTTGAGTTCAGCAAGCTTGGAAATAAGCACAAACACCTCAACACAGTCACGGCTGCAATCCAGATACAACTGTACCACTAAGTTCGAACCACCTACACAACCGCGACTATGCAAGGAGCTATTACCCATTACACTTGATTCCAATGGCCACCACCACCACTGTCTACTACTGCTGTAACGACAAAGTCCACTGCACAACTTAACTCCGACGACCACCAGAGCCAAACTCACATATCCGTGCGACTTTAACACTCAGTCACAACCACCAGCGATGCAACTCAACCATATGCATACGGCTACAGTCCCACACCTTTCAATTAACTTTCCCACTGCTGTAATTTCAAAACTACAGAATCACATTCGCACACTTGCTACACAAAATTGTAGCACAACACTGTCTTGTTTGCACAACGGTAGAGCCGCCGACTTAAGTTTCGAGAGATCCAGAATACAAACACAATACCACCATATGGTATGGCAACCAAACACCATACTTTAGTGACCTCTATTGATAGATCCAAAGCCTCATATTCAATTTCATACATCATATTCATAGATAGTAAAAATTGACAATTTCAAAACCCTAAGTGCCCTATTCTCGAGCCAACAACTTCATAGAAGAAACGTTGAGGTAGATTCTTCAACAAGCTTTCGTAATAGAATATTGCAGATGAACAATTGAGCAATATAACCCAACATATTAATATTAAAATTGAAAAACTAGTCACCGAAAAACAAAGGAATCAATTCTTAGATAATAACCCTCTTCATGGTGACCTACTGATTCAATAACCATACACAGTTACTAATATGAAAAGCAAAGGCTCAAGTTCAATACTCATAACGAATTAAAATCACAATCCAGTACCTAATATTAAGAAATATAACTATACAAATGGGAGTACGAAATTTTTAAGTCTTCACATCAAGCTATCACAAAGAACCTTCAAATAACATAGCCAACAAAGCAACTTCAACAATGTAGTAACTACCAAAAAGACACAACAGCTACTAACAACAATAGGGAATGGAACTTCATGGCAATGTCACACAATCTTTTGTCGAAACTGCACTGTAACACCAGCGAAGCTAATGCATTTATATAGTCGGACACATAGTGAAGCATTACAACGAACAAGAACACGAAAATAAAATGAGAGATTTTAGCAAATCCGTGAACTATCAAGTTGGATATAACGCATCAATGAAATCTTATACGATCTACGATTCGTCGGATCGAGTGATAGGGTTACTCGCTATAATCATTATTAAAGGGATTGACAAGAGAGGACAGAAAAGAGTTTACTGAGAGGATAGAAAAGAGAAAAAGTCTTAAAAGTTTTTCATTAATAGCCAAAATCTCCCTAAAACCCTATACATGTGTTCTATTTATACATAGTGGCAAACTTATAAATAAAAGGACTAAAAGGATGCCATAGTGCATTCCTGTAAATACAAAATAGACATGCGGGTAATTTAGTAAAGATCAAGAAATAGGAAGTCTAAATATCATTAGTAAAGAATAAGTGATTAAATGAGATATCCGAGTGAGAAGTAGATGAGCTGGGCTCCGGCATTAAGTTGGGTTAGTACTATAAATCCTATCATACATGCTTTTGGTTATACCCCATTCTCATTTTCAAGGCATTTAAAGAGCTTTAGATTACTCAAACAAACACTCCTTCCCTTACTTTAAGATTGCTACATCATTAGGTCCTTTGAACATACCTACATTAAAGAATCATAGGTATAGCTTAAAATGAACAACTTCATACTCTCTTAATGTGTGTTCATTAAGTGAAATGTTTTATTATCAGAATAAAACACCTACTCTTAAGGAATAGATAGGCATGTAATAGCCTATCATTTTATTTAATTATGCTAAAATTATAAGGAAAAATAGATATTGAATAGAAGTAAGTTGGCTAAAGTGCCATAAGCAATCCTAATGACATACCGCATTAACAATATAATACAAGCCTGCATTGATGACCATAGCACCGACCAACAATACACCATAAACCCATACCAATTGCTAAAGCAAAAAGTGGGGACACAACGCAATGGAAACACAACCCAACATCATAGTAATCATGATGTGTCGTAGTTGCAAGTGCAAGTATGGTTCCATGATATTGGTTTTCACTATAGTTTGACAAAATATAGGTTCTTCGGTGGTCCATCTTGTCATGGTTTGAATAGGTCTAGGTGTATGGTTCGTGAAGTTTGCACAGGGTAAATTTGATTCTATTGGCTGGGATAAGTATGGGTTTGCTAGTGGTTAAGCTCATTCTAGTTGTGGGTTAGCCTTTAGGGTATATAGGTAGTATGGTTTATAAGGAAGGGCTTGGTTAGTCATGGTTTATGAGTTGCTTGGGCGATTCCAGCAAGTGTTGCGAGTGGTTGTGAATTCGACAAGTCATAAGTTGCTATGGTGATGATCTTCTTAAGTAGTCACTGTTGTTGTATTAAAGGATAGTGATAAGAACTAAGGCCACAGATTGCCATTTAATGGCCATTTAGTTACTCTTTAACCCATGATATGACTCATTTATTAATTGTGTATGAAAATTTAAACCTATAACCTGATGTGTCTCATGGGTTAGACCTATCCATCGGTTAAAATAATTAAATTTATAAAATATTTATAGATATAAGAGGAAAAAAACAATAAGAATATTTTATGAAAGGAATCATAGACTAATCACATGGTCCTAAGCTTACAGACTTGTTACCATGGACCAATCTTCCATGCTGACCTATTAAAGTACTTGAGGTCTTATAAGCAATTGATTATCTCTTGAGTCGAAGAACATAATACTATAACTTAATCAATTGTGAGCCAATACCTTAGAGTATTGACCTATTTAGGACCCTGGAGGTAACATAGGAAACAACTTAGTTGTAAGCCTTGGAACTAGAAGTTCGGATTTGACATATAAAATTTAGGGCGATTAGATAAAGTATTCAATCGAGCCTAAATTCTACAATGAAGTTAGTTAAGTTTGAATTTAGAAAAATAAGAAATAAAATAATTAAATATTATAATATTGAATTTTAAGCATATTACCTATTATTTATCGGAAATACATAGAATGAGTTTTGATAACTAATGAGTTGATAAAAATAAATTATACTCACACTAAAAATCATAAAATAAAATAAATAATATTTATGAGTCTTTACTTGTACTCCATATGTATTTACATGTTGGTAAAAATATCTGAAATTACTTAAAATACTTGAAATATACTAAATTAATACTAAATAATTAAATAAAATTTCAAAAAAATCAACGAAAAATAAGGAAAAATTAGAAAAAGTAAGGAATTGTCTGGATTTAGGTCGTATCATATTGGGATTAAGAAGAAAAAATTTAACCAATTAAATTAGGGTAAATAGAAAGTGAAATGGAAGAGGATAAAGCCAATTATCAATAAAAAATTGAACGAAAAAAATCAAAGTAGCTCTATGAATACCCCAAACCCCAACTGGAACTCATTTGGTCAATTAAGAGATAAATAAAATTAGAGAGAAAACTAAATGAGAGAGTTAGGGTTTTTTTTTTTTTCAAAAAATAGCTAATTTAATATGCACTTAAGGCTTAAAGAGGGAACCTACAACCAACGGTCACCTGAAAACTAATAGCCATCACCACCACTACACCCTACCCCCATGACTCATTACTACCAACACACCTAAGGCCACCACTGGTGGTCAAAAGTTGATTGGACATATGAGTTTGATTTCAATCTGAATCTTGTTTAATTTATTTAAATCATCAAATTTATTTAGAAAATTATGAAATTTGATATTTTGAGGTTTTTATGTATATAGATTTAGGAAAAAATATTAGTTTGATGAAATTATGTCTGAAAATATATAGTACTTAATACATCTCATAAACTCAAGTTTATTTCGATTTAGAAATAAATAGCCTTAATAATATAGTTTTGAGCTCAATTTTTTTGTGTAGGCTATTTAGAGGATGTAGAATAATGCTATGAAGAGATTTTTTAGAATTGAATTTTTGAAATTTTTAGATAATTTTTTATCCGTAAAATGATGTATAAAATGGATGGTTTTGAGCTAATTTAGTAATTGAATAGACAATTACTGATTTAGTGTGTCATGAGGTATTTTAAGATATTAATATCTAAAGTAGTATGATAATTATAGTATTTAGAGTGTTAGACGTGATTATTATTTGTATTATGTAGTAAATATGTATAAATTGATAATACGTGAAATTGGATTAATAATAATAGAAAATATTATGTTAAAATTGATAATATAATAGTAATAGAAATATATAATAAATCTTATATGAAACTTAAATTTTTGGTAATTATATGAAAAATGTATGTTTTTCTCATATCATAAGTAAATTCGGTAGTTAAATGAGGACTAAGATGTACCGTACAAACTAGAATATTAATTAGGACTTAAAAGTGATATTTAGGATATCCGAGTATAATGTGATTAATTTTATATTATATGTCACGCCTTGAGAAGGTGGAGTTGTAATAGTCCCACCATGTGAACCATTATAAAATGAAAACTGATCTTACAATTGCAATTATAGACCTAGTTCATACTAGGTGTACTCAACTTTACCACTTTGAAGCCTCTAGTTCAGTACCTACTTGATAGAAACCTATAAAATAATTTTTGGAAATAACCGATAAGAAAACTCATAATTTAACTTTTTAGAAAAGTATACGTAAAATCCATAGGCACATACTATTTGGAATACAATTTAAGATTAAAAACTAGTGAGCCCCCTATGAAGGCTTGGATAGTTTTTCTAGCCGTTAAGAAAAAATCCTTAATAAGAACAACATTTGGCCAAATTCTTCTTGATCCTACCTCTCAATCCCATTTGCTAATGTTTTGGTTTTGGGCGTAGTACTTATAGTCCTAATATAAACCTACAAATTAGACTATAGGGGAATGAGCAACAACTTGCTAAGCAAGTGGGATGGAGATAAAAGAATATATTTATCACATCATAGGAAAGGTTTTCAATCAAGTTAGTTAGATACAATTCATGTACAAGCAAATACCACAGCACAACATTATCTGGTTTATGGTGCGATCAAAGAAATTATGCCCGCTCTTATTCGAATTGAGGAGCTTAATGTTGCATATTTGCTAATCAAAACCAAACTAGAGCTTGTTCAATAGAAAACACCTTCCTCCAGTAACTATCTTTGAACCACAATCCTTTACCTTCTCACTACCTCCTCTCCTATCACTTAGTTTGGCTAAGAGTACAGAAAGGACCGTTTTAGCTATCCTTATCAAAGGAAGTCCGTATTTAGCCTAAGAATCCTAGTTGTTACCCTTTTTAGGTTGAGATGCATATCCGATTAGGTATTAAGCCGAATTTAAGTTAGTTTATATTTAAGGCGATCAACTAAATTAAACTAATTCAAGCATGATATTTACAAAACTATAACATGGAGCTCAAGTCTCATTATAGCAAAATGAATCTCAAATACAAGTGTTATATCCGCATAAACAGCTAACTACAATCACAAGCAAATAAGTACTTAAGTCTCTAGATATTTTGAAATAATACCCTAAAATACTGTAAAGCAATGATTTTACTTAATTGAAGTCTCTGATTTACTCATTCAAGTCTAATGTAAGTCGTATTGTCACAATTTGCTCCTATAATATAAATATCATTTTAATATATATACTCTTATTACATATAAGCTTCGAATCATTATTTTTAATTTCAATTCATAATTTTACTTAGTTGTTTAAGCTCTATATTACTTATTGTGTAACCTTTGTTGTATATATGTATGTATATATTTGTAACATAATACTATTGGTGAAAATACCATTCAATAAATAATGTCTATAGCGTGTGTGTATATTTTTCAAATAGTACTAATTATGTTAAAAATATTGTATAATATGTAATTTATCTTAAACATGAAATTATCATATTGTTCCATACATACCAACGATGAGATTAATTAGATACCATTTTGAATATATGGCTTATTTATATATATATGGAAAAGATAATTTATTCAAATATATATATTTATATATATATTTAACTAGCTCTTTACGGATCACTAAATGGAAATGATAAAAAAATATAACTATCAATATTTTAAGTTTAAAATTCAAACAAGAAAAAAAATTACGTAATTATACATAAAATATTCAATTTAGGAAAACAACAGGATTACAGATATATCTTTTCTATGATTATTAAATATCAATTAAAAAAACAATACTTATAATTATAAAAATGAAATTATATGGAAATATCGAACGTTGAAAAAATTTAAATCTTCTAATCTTTCTTTTTTTCTTCTTCTTCTTTTCTTTTTTTCCTCTTCCGTTTTCCCCGTATCCTCTCTCTCTCCCTCTCCTTTCTTTCTTTCTCTCTCCCTCTTTCTCTCTTTTCTCTCTCACTTCTCCTCTCTAATTCTCACGTCTTCTCCCTTTGTCTCATAATGTTGTTGCTTTACCACAACAAATGGCTTAAAGCCATTTTATAGGCACAATCCTTTACTGTCGTTAAATGGTTGTTAACTTATTCTTTTTTTTTAAATTATATTATATATATTATATATTCATCTTAACTTTTAGAATATTCAAGGAATATTCCTTTTTTTTTTTTTACCGCCAACATTACTAATAAAGAATAATTTATAGTCATAATTTGTTTTCCCATACATTGTTATTTCGGATAAATTTTAACATAATTATTAGTAAAAATATCAGTAACATATAATATATGATTAAGTTTTATTAATTATTTAGGATGTATTCATACACATCGTATATATCATTTTACTCACTAATATTAATTATTAAGATCACGTAGTTAATTCTAAAAAAAATTATCATAAGCTATATTTAAAATTACAAAACTCTATAAGATAGCTACTAGACCTAATAAAATTAAGAATTCTAACAAAATTGTGTAGGCTTAATTTAAGATACTAAAGCTATACGGTTATTTCTTTTAATAATTTTTTTATTACATTCGTCATGGAGGTCAACTAAGTTCTAAGAATGTTAATATAATTAATAATTTTTAAAAGTGTATCTCAAGCATTAAACTTTTCATTTTATTTTTTGTTAATTTATATACTTACATATAATTTGTCTCTAGCGATTTATTAATTATCGGAACTTGTTTTTGATAAATAACGATAATACATGTATAAATTAATAATGTAATATTTTATTTTATTTTATTTTTAATTCTAAACTTAACAGGTTTTTTTCACTAATATTTTTAACTTCGTCGTGAAATTTAGGCTTAATCGGATAATTTATGCAACTGCCCTAACTGTTACAGACCGTCTCCATATCCACAAATCGTAAATTAATTACCAGTTTTTACAGGTCTCACATTATAGTTTGGAATGCATTCTTAGGATTTACATATAACACTCGTAGTAAAAAACTAATTGGAACTAGATTAGAAAACCAATTCTTAAACTAGCCTAAAATAAGATTGGTAATAAATAAAATATATATATTTGGAAAGTTGGGTCAAATTATAATTCAAAACTTATATGTCATAAGGATATAAATACTAAAAGAGCATTTATATTATAGGACACGCAGAGACAAGTTGACAAGCGAC
This sequence comes from Lumnitzera racemosa, assembly GCA_024138005.1. Taxonomy (NCBI): domain Eukaryota; kingdom Viridiplantae; phylum Streptophyta; class Magnoliopsida; order Myrtales; family Combretaceae; genus Lumnitzera; species Lumnitzera racemosa. The sequence goes on from JAMXBC010000008.1 coordinate 26,731,756, forward strand.
AAGTTGAGTAAGCAAATTAAGAATTTCAAGTAAGTTAAGTTTAATCAATTGCTGCATCTTGGAGTACTATATTAAAGTACTCGGAGGCTTATGATTGTATATGATTATGCTTGTAAATAGTTATACGTGCATGTGCTTATGTATCTTTGATTACTTGTTGAATATTGATGTTGTGTTCGTGATGTATTTGTGAATTGAGTGGTGTGAGATTGTTTAGTCATCTTAAACCGAACTTAATTATAACTGACCTAAATGCCTTAATTAGACATGCATTGCAGCCCTTTAAGGGACTATTAAGATTTTCCAAGCAAATACTAACACCTTTGAAAAAAATAGTGTTGGATAGCATAATTTTTTTTTTTTTTCATCCTTAGTTGAACTAAGTAACAAGAGAGGAGATCGCGATAAGGATGAGAGCAATGGTTCGAAAGATAGTCATGGGGAGAGCGGTATATCTATTGTATAAACCTAAATTTGGTTTTGAGTAGTTGCATAAACACAAAAACTTCTCAACCTAGATTAGAGTTGGTGAAATTACTTTGATTTCATAACAAACTGAACTACATTGTATGATAGCATTTGCATGTTGCATTACATATAATTAATTGTTGAAAACTTTCTATTTGCTATGCATTCTTAAGTCTCCATCCTGACTTACTAAGCTATCGGTTACTCATATCCTTATATATTTTTTTGTAGGCTCCGATTAAGATGCTGTGATATATTTATCCCAACGTTAGTTCCTTTTCGAAGTGTCTTGAGGGAGTGAGAATCTACTGGCTGAATAATCGAGTCCTTAGTGTTTATTTATGAACTCTTAGGTGTATGTACTAGTCTATAATACTTTACTTATCAAAATTCTATGGCATGTAAATTACTTCCTAAGATTATAAGGCAATATAAGTACCTTATGTAAATACGACTTAAGGTTTTTAGTTATATATATAAAATTTTGTTTATAATTATGAATTAGCTATTTTACTTCAAAGCGAAGAGTCGTAGACGCTTTTTGTAAATCATATCTATAATAGGAACTGTGAGATCAATTACTATCATAGGTTGGTTTATACGATGGGACTATTGCGATTTCGCCGCTTTGGGGCGTAATATCAACCAATCAAACCAACATCTCGACTAGTCTAACACTAAGCTCTTCAAAAAAAATGCTGACTTGATTAGCCCCACTAAGTAACAAACACGAAGACCTCAGTCTCCAACCAAGACTGTCAACTGCCGACCTATCATTAACTCCTTGACCACAGGTCATTAAGGTAAAACGAGCTAAATTGGAAGTCTAATTTTCATATGTGATTTAACAAGTTTTGAGCTACCTTAAAGGGTATAAGGTCGAAGTTAATTGGGTCTTATTTCATTAAAAATGGTCAATTTAGCTAATCTTAGCTTCAAGTGTGTAGACACTTAATTTTTGCCCCCTTTTATTTTTCAAATTAGGTTATAGGGTCCTAAATTAAAAAAAAGTTCAAAAAATAGAGCAATAAATGAAAGCCCCAAAAAATAAAGAAATTTAGAAAAAATAGGAATTCTAGAAAAATATAAGAAAATAGGAAGAAAGCATAAAAAATAAGAAATTTAGAAAATACAAAAAATAAGAAATGTTGAAAAACTCACAAAAAAAATAATAATAATAATAAATAAATAGATAAAAGATTTTAGAAAATAACATTTCGTTAGATTAAATTTAAATTTAGAAGTTGAGTCATTGAACCTAGACTTAGATTTAAATATGGCCTAGACTGATCGAGTTTATATGTGCAATTTAATTACACATATGAACAAAGCATAAACCAACGGCCTAACGGTTAAGCATATGAACATAATACTAACATTAAGTATAAGGTCTTGGGTTTGAAACTTAACAAAGGTAGGGAGGCCTTTTTCTTACTTTTTGTTTTTCTTACATCAGAGATGGCCACGTGTCCTGACACATAGCATAATTGGATTGGACAACCTTTGCTGACATTGTGCCACGTGGCATGCCATGTCTGTCACCATGTGTCCAATGTGATACGTAGTAGGTCGTGGCGCCACGTCGGCGCTACGTCTGCACTTTCCCTTTCTTTCCTTTGGTTTTCCTCCATTTGCTCCCGATTTTCCTCAGCTTTCCTTCCCAAGAATAGCTCATTCCCTCCACCTTAGCTTTGATTTCTGCACAAATTCCATACACAGGCTCATGGTTTCTTGCATCAATCTTGCACTAGACATAGCCTACTATGAATCGGTACAGAAAACGCGTCTAAGTTCAATCAATCACGTATTCAAATCGAGCTTCAAAGATTGGAAAAAAAACTGAGAATCCGACCATTTCCATTAACTTCAATCCGAGCTTACCTTTGTTGCTGGGTTGAAATTCATGTATAAATAGGGACGTCAATGAGCAGAAGAGGGATCCCAAAGCTTCAAAATCAACACTCAAGCTCCCTTTCTCTCTGGTGATTCTCTTTCTCTCTCTAGCTAACTCATCTCTCTTTGATTCCTTCTCTTCGCTCCGACCCAAACCGAAGCCACCGCTCAAGGAAGATTACCCACGACTTAGGCTCTTCGACCCAGCTGCCTTCAACCTCCGCCGCGACCCCTAGCTGCTCTACCAAATCACCACCCTTAAACCCTAAACCACCAAAGTTCACCTCCTTTGAACCACCACCGTCAGTCACCCTTGGCCTAAACTACGACTACGGCTGAGCTCCTCACACTCCAAAAACCCTACTCTAATTAACCATTCACGACCAGCAACCCCCTCCAACGCTACTCGAGCTCCGATGCCAACCACTACCTCCGACGACCCCCTCAATCGCCACCAAATGTCAAGGCATCAAACCTATCCCCCTTAAACCTAATTAGAAAATCACAAAAATCCCATTTATTAGTCAAATTGGGGCTCCAATCAGTCGGAATCACATCTGTGACATTGCTACTGCTGAAGACCAACCTGGATCCAATGGAGCCAATCCAACTCGACTTGACCCGACCCGATCCGACCTATCCGATTCGCCTAGGTCCAACCCATGCATTCGAATCTGTCTAGAGTTTTATTATTTTATTTTCATTTATTATTATTTTTATTTTTATTTTTTTGTTGTTATTTTTTTTGTTTCGTTTATTTTTTTTATTTAAATGTAATAGAAAATAATAATAGAAAGAAAAGAAGAAAAAAAAAGGAAAAAACTTAAAAAAGAACAAAAAAAAAGAAAAAAGAAAAAAAGAAAGAAGAAGAGGGTAATTTTGTTTTATTTTATTAAATAAGTAATAAGTGATAAATAAATTAAGAAAAAGAAAAAAATTGAAATAAAAAAAATAAAAAAAATAAATAGGTAAATAAAAAGATTATGATTTCTTTTTGTCACTTAGAAAAATTAAGCTTTCTAAAAATAAGTGAAAATAAATAAACCTTTTTTTCCAAATTAGGACTATTTTTAGAGTTTTCAAAAATAAAACACTAATGAGGACCCTTTAAAAGAATTTTCTTAAATAAATTAAACTAGGTAAAAACATAAATGCGACCTTTTTTCAAAAATTAAAATCAAACCACCCACTAAAGATTTTTGAAAAAAAAAATATGTGCGTCTGATCCCGAATAGCGGATACGTAGGTACCCGTACGCAAGTATAGGGTAACTTAAAATATGGAAAGTTTTATTTTTTCCATTTTTAAATATTTACGTAAATTAATCAATTTAGTTGCATGTATCATAATTAGATTTTTTTAGAAATTAAAAAGGGTATATTTGAAAAGCGAAGTTAAATTTGGAAAGTTAAAAAGTGGTACTCGTTTAGGGTTTTATAAATTAGCCCTTGGACCTAAATCTTTAGTTTTCAAAAAAACCGTTTCACAAATTGGTTTTTTAATGGATAGACCGGTAGCTAAGTTATAACTAATCCACCTAATTGATTATAACTTAACTCCTTTTCTCGACTCCGGTCGGGTGGCGACTCTAAATTTTTTCAAGTTGGAAAAAATGATTTTCTTTAAACCTTAGTCGAGGGTCAATATTAAATGAGTAAGATTTAGTACCGATAGGTTTAGAGAAGACCTAATTTTATAAAAAAAAAAACCGAGAGAGTGAAAAACCAAGCTCGACAAAGTGAAGCTTCAAATTTAAACTAATTAACTTATTAAAAATCGATTTTGAATTAATTGAATAAACAATGAATTGAAGCTTCGTAAATTATCAAATTAAGTTCATGTCTTTTCTCATATGCATATGGTCTATTTATTTTGATTGGGGTATTTTTAATTGGGCCTAAACCTACCATTTTTCATTTAAAAGCAGTTCAAGACACTTAGTGCTTACTTGTAATTAGCTTGCACCAAATAATAGGGCACAGACTAATGGCTAGTGCTTGCTTATAATTAGCTTACATTAAATAATAGGGCATAGACTAATGGCCTAATAGATAAACACATGGACTAAAACCATGAGACTACAGTTTGATTCTCATAATGCACTATCTTAATTTAATAAGGCCATGTTACACATCATGACACGTAGCATCAACCCATTGGTCTACTCGACTGACATGGTGCAACATGGGCACCACGTTAACGCACTACAAGAACACCCAAAATTACCATGTTCGAACCACTCATTTTAAATTCCTTTTTCGTCCATTTCTCATCAAGATTAGTCTAGAATCTTGACATTTTAAGATTACCCACAACTTAGTTTTGAATCCATCCTTTTTCGTATCTTAATTCATCCAATTGAGCTTCCAAATCAAAACTCAAAAAAGGAAAAAACTCATATGAGCTTTCACCAGCCTGTACAAATTTGAGTTCATTTAGCAAAAACCTTCGATTTCAAATGTGCAATCAAATCAAAAAAATTTCACAAATAAAGCTTTTTTGAGCAAGCACAACTAACACATACGTTGGAATAATTTAGGCTTATTTTGCCTTTACCATTTGAATTCAAGCTCTAATATTATAAGTAGAGCTTTCTCATCACTTCTAGACATCCATTACATCTCAATTAACCCTTTATAAGCTCTAGCACTCTTTCTCACTTTACTGCACGTGACTTTCTCTCTTTAGGATTTGCTTAAGCTCGAAGTTTTTCGAGCAAAGATACTAATACACTTACATTATTAATGATTTGAGATTTCATTTCCACCCTTCCCCATCGACTGACATGTTCCCTTACCTAAGTTCTTAGAGCTTAGACTACAACACACACCACCATGAGACCTTAGCTACTACCCTTCCCCATACAAAACCAACATCACATATGAACTCTTAACCATCAAAAACCCCTAAAACCACCCTCATTTAGCCTAAACAAAGCATGTGTAACACCACTCTCTCAACAACTAATGTCAGCAACCTTAAAACTCCTCTAAAACCACCACCAAACGTCGGAACACCTCCATCATGCCACCTTCTCTCAATAAGATTCTTATGAATTTGCTTTTTCTTTTTTAAAAAATCTTATTGGAAACTACCGTTAGAAGTCCTTGTAGCTACCGCCATTTGCTACCCAAGATCCAACTTGCGAATGCTTGGAGATCCAAGTCTAACTCGAAGACCCGTGTCCATTTCCTTCTATGACTCACGACCTAGCTCCTATTCAGGTTAGCCTTACTCCCTTTTCTCCATTCTTAAATTATTTTGTTACATAAAAAATGAAAAAGATGTAAAGAAAAAATATTTACATTCCCGTTTTTAGAAATTGCCCCCTTATTACATTTAGATAATTTTTTGAGTTTTATATGAATATAGGGCCCTTTTTGAAAAGAATACGGAAAAGGGCCCCTAGAAATAAATATTATGAAAATGGTATAGTGAAGGCTATGTGCCTCTACTCCCCCTGATCTTTTTACACTAAAAGCGCTTGCCTTCACTATAAAAAATTCCACAATTTGTGAAAAACTGAAGGCATATGCAATGCATGTACCTTCAATGTATTGGAAATTTACAATGAAGGTACATGTAAGGCATACACCTTCTTTGCATTTTGAAAAACAAAGAAGGCACACATAGTTGTTACGCCTGCCGTGGCTCCATCATTTAAATAGCACATAGAAAGCATGTGAGAACAAAACTCAATTTCAACGAAAAAAACACACCCTTATACTACCAAAAACACAATCTACTTATGCGATAGCGTTATCTCGCATCCTAATTTTCTTCTTCTTTCACTCTAATTAGATTATTAAGTTAATTCCTTTCCTTGTCATATTGATTACATCGTTTTTTTTTTTTCTTAATTTTTCAAAAATCTTTCCCATTTCATATGTAGTTGCTAAACCCTAGTTTATTATTTTTATAATATCTATCAATCTATTGCATGAAGTAATGTTAGAAATCGTTAAGGCACGTGTTAGTTCTTATATTGCGTACTTTTTATCATGAAATCTTAAGTATAGCTCCCAAATTTAGATTCAAAATTTGATGCATGCCATATGTTCCATGAAATTTCCAATGAAGTTCTACCTTATAACTTTGTAAATTTGTAGAGTTGTGCGGATGCAAATTATTATATTATCGTGTGATGTTTAGGAGAATGGACAGTTTTCTTAATTAATTGGTTGATTGATGGTGATATTATTAGGACGAAAATAGCAAATTATGTGAAAGTAACCGTGTACGCCAATGGAAACATCATTCAAATGGCCAAGTCTTTTGGGAAATGCAACATCTAAGAGGTATACATTAGACACTATAGGGAATGAAGTGCTAAGGCTAATGAGAATATGTGTCATACAAACAATCAGACATTTCCAACACCTTAAGTGTAGTCTGATGACTGAATTGGATTGATCAAACTTGAATGAGTCACATGAACCCTATGTAGATATGTTGACATCACAAAAGAATAAATTAATGAAGCACTCAATCCGATTATCGAACGTGAAGAGCACATGATCCATATGTGAAGTTAACATACATGGACATAAATGGCAACGATGATGGAGATGAGGAGTCAATTGGATATGATGATGGGGAAGATGTTAGACTCGACGATGATGATGGTGAAGATAGAGAGGATGTGGGAGAACTTAAGATGAGTCCAAAATTTTTTGCTAGCAATGTGCCAATCAGGCCTACCTACAAGGCCATGCTTAGTAGGCCTTGTCACTACCCTCAAGCGTGCACTACACAAACTCAAGAGCTTCCACAACAAAACAAAAGGATAGACAAGATTGTAAGAGTTCTTATTCCTTTCTACAATGATGAGTATGACGTTAGTGGATATGTGACATTTGCGCAAGATGTCAATGAAATGTGTAGCAATATCAATACGAATGATGACTTGAGTATAGGTATGTGTTTCAACAACAAAAAGGATCTTATAGATGTGGTGAAGTTGTTCTACATAATGAACCACTGTGATTTTCATGTTAACATATCAAATAAGATGGTCTATGTAGTCTACTGTAGAAAGAAGAAAGAAAGTTGCAAGTGGAGATTACAAGCATGCTTGAAAAAGTAGAATGGACATTTCAAAATCACCATTTTAGAAGGACTACACACTTGTGTGAGCCTAATGATAAACTAAGATCATCCTTAGATTGACAGTAGTATCATGGTGAAAAGCTTCATCAACAATGTACGGAATAAACTTGATGTAAAGATACCTAATCTTACAGCAAATACATAGAACATATGAGGGTTTTTTAGGTCAAGAGGAAGCCTATTGAGATGGTTTATGGTACCTAGGAGAAATTATACTACAAGCTTTTGAGGTTACTGGATGCAATGAAGATAAGTATCCCAAAAACACAAGTGGATTAAGGTTGGAGCAGCTCACTAAAATCAAGTGAATCCTAATTTAAGTGGGTTTTCTAGACCTTTGGGCCATACGTAAGGGCCTTTAAATACTGCTAACCTTTAGTATGTGTTGATGATACTTTCTTATACAGCTAATATGGTCATAAGTTGTTAACTGCATGTAGTATGGACAGAAACAATTTCATAGTTTCGTTGGTCTTTATGCTCATGGATATGGAATCGGTAGAAACATGGGGATAGTTCCTATGAAAACTTATGTAGCATGTGGTTGGCTAAAAGGAGGAAACCCTTTGTCTTATTTTTGATAGATAGTTTGGCATTGATTTTACATATACAGAAGAATCAAATGGGTAGCAACTTTTGCTTGCAGTGTAGAGATACTGTTTAAGGTACATTGCAAGTAATTTCAACTCAATTCACAAAAACCAACTATGTAAGAAACTAGTGTAGTTTGTAGGGGTTTAGGCCCAAGAGAGGAAATTCAAAGGTTTCATGGATTAGTTGGGATGAGTGAAGGAGGATGCCCTTAAATGGTTTGATGATGTAGACTTGGATAGGAGACTTTAGCATATGACGGGTATTACTCATTTGGGTACATGACATCAAATATTGTTGAAAGCTACAATTCGGTATTGAAAGTAGTCCGTAGATTACTTATGATAGCACTAGTAAAAAAGATCTTTAACAACTATGTGGCATATTAGGAGTCAAGACATGAAGAGGAGTATGAGGCAATATTGAGTGGCAAAATTTTCATCGACTATGCCTTAGAGATGTGAGAGACTTGGAGAGTTCAAGCTAATGCACATAATGCTGTATCATTTAGTCTACAAAATGGGTTGTTTGAGATTTTAATTGGAAACTGTACAACAAAGACTAACCATAGGGGAGGATAGAGGACACGTACCATTGTTTTTCAAAAATGGCAAATATATAAGATCCTTTGCTCCCATGCTTGTGCAATAGCCATAAAGATGAAGGGTGATAGCAAAATGGAAATAGGCCCATGGTAAAAGTGGACAAATAAAATGGAGTGCTACCGTGCCCATTTCTATCCTATTGGTGATGAGTTAAACTAGCTACAAGTAACCTTCCTATATCTCCACCCTAACATATACCTATTGTATAAAAAGGGTAAGCATAGATGAAAGAGGTATCACATGAAAATGGATGCCAAGGAATGGGCCAATAGGATTAGATGTAGCACTTATAGGAAAAGATACAATAGGAGAAGGTTTCTAGAGATTAATAGGGCTGATAACTTCTATTTACATATATAGATATATTATTATGTTTCATGCATTTGTTTTAACACATATACATTATTTCAATTACTAACCATGTTCATGTATATTTACAAGGTAGATGGAACCCGAACCTATTAATCTGTGTGTACTTAAAGGGTACGATAGCCATCATTCACAGGCCATTTGGGAGGGCTAGGTGAGTATTCATATTCTTACATACCGTTATTACTCTATATAAGCTATATTGCTTACTAACGCAATCATGTTCACAAGAGGCTGCTTATATACTATAAGTATGGTAGAGCGAGTTGTCTCTCCATAAGGATGAGGAGGATATCCCAATACATCCTTGGGTAGAACCTTATGTACACGAGGCTAATTCTAGGGCATAACATAGCTTCTCTTTGTCATAATGGATTGGCATTTGATCATGGTATCATGACTTAACAGTACCGTTGTTGTGGTAGGTCACCGTGTACCGTATAAAGGTCTACTATCAACCCCCTTAATGATCGCAGGCTTTTCATATGACACACTAGGCTCCTTCTACTACACGTTACTACCAGACCTATAGATAAGTCATATAGAGTAATTTACTAAGATTAACTTTTTAAGACATGCATCAATCAAGTAAACGTATGGACTCATTACGTTCCACACCAAAAGAATATTATAAACAAATACAGTTCATAATAGGAATTGCATCATAAACTATAAACTATGTTATGAATAAAATAAAAGTAAATAACTATCTATAGAAGCTTTTACAAAATCTCCTCTACGCTCCTGATTGCTCCAACCCGTCTTTACACGAGACTCACCATGGGTATGCCTTTACCTAGATTAGCGAAGAGGTTCTCTTACAACAAAAGGAATCTATCAGGATATAAGCTTAAGCTTAGTGAGACAAATACCCTCATCAACACCGTATGGCAGAAATTTATTAGATGCACAATCATATAAATGCATGAACAATTAGTATGCCGATGTAGTGGCATAGGAACTACATACAACTCAGAATTACGCCCCCTATAGTTAGGGTTTGGAAATAATTAATCTACCTAAACTAAAATCCGGGTTCTAGACCTTGGGTTTTATTTCATTTGCACTATTGTGCTTAAGCCAAAACAAAACTATATATATATATATATATGTATGTATATACTTTCTTTACCAAATAACAAATCATATTTTTAAAATCCCAAGTCTAATGATGTGGTGGCTTCTGCAATCAACAAACACACGCCCTAAATAGAAGCCAAAAAACATAGCCCCTCGCCGACAGTTGGCGTCTTTCGGAGCCTAATAAGCCCATTAGCTGAGGACAGATACTCAATAAAATGATGACATAGCTAGTGCCCAATCCTGTAGGAGGCCCTCCTCCTGTGAGTCCTTTCCCATCTTTTGCATGAAGCGGCAGTCGGTGTTATCCCAATGAAATTATAGGGAATGCATGATCCATTTAATTTCTTAATCGTATAAGCAGTTAACCCGATTTTCAAGGTGATCAAACAATTTCATTTCATATAATCGTACATATAAATTATCACAACAATTCTCATTATTATATAATTAACAAGCCACAGCATTTAGTTCACAAATTCATACATATGCATTTCCCATATCTCACAAGTATCCAAATTTATATATATAAGTTTAGGTGCATCTATTCTATAAGGAAAATCAAGTAAAGAGTCATCGGAAATTTACTCATTCCGCTATGCAGGTCAGTCAAAGTAGTCTGGGGGTAGGTCATCTTTGAACGTGGGGTCCCTTAGTCATTGAAATCATAATACTATAAGGGATTGAAATAAAACTTAGGAAACTAAGCTAAAACTCCTTAAGTTATACTCTTGACTAGTTTTTGTATTTTTCTCAGTTTTACTTAAAAGTTCAATTGTGTATAACTTTCTCATTTTAAATACGATTTTTATGATCTTATAGCCAATCTTCATCATTTTCAAGTGTAATTTAACGTAGTGAGGTTGGATTTTCGAGATGAGGCATGTAAATCTGTCTACAGGTCAAAATAGTAGCGGTCCTCATAGTTTGGAGTGCTTTTGGGCTTTGTTTGATTAATGGGCTTTTTGGTAACTTAGGAATCCCTTTAGGCTTAGGATTAAGATTTCATTCTAAGCTCAAAATACTCCTTAAGTTCAGGTTTACAACTTTGATTTACTCTCCTAAGCCTATCAACTACTTCTTGGGCTCTTAAGTGAGCTTAAGTTATCAAATAGACTTGTTTTAATTCAATTCAAATATGGTCACCTTCTTGGGCTTAGAGAGTGTTTTGTGGGTTTCTTGAAAGTCTTAAAACAACTCTTATTGATGTGTCAAGTTACTAATCAGAAACTTAAGGGTGGTTCAACTTGACGTTTGAGGCCCATTTTAGAAGTTTTAAGCTCGGTTTTAAGTTTTAAGCTTAATATACTTATCATACTTGCATTGGTTGGTCTTCTCACTTTGTTTACTTACGTTTATCATATTTTTAAGTGTCTTTTAGCAATGTTCTAGATCTGGTAGGCTTGAATATGAGAGCTTCCAACTTATTTCATCATTTTCTTAAGTTTAGATGTTAGATCATAAACTTAAGTTACTTGTATTTAAATCTTAACTTGACTTCTTTTCTATGAAAGGGTTATTTGACTCATACTTTTCATGAAAATAGTAGATCTCATACTTATTACAACTTTTATATCATAGTTTATGTCTTACAAAGTTGGTTTCCTCACAAAACTTCATGTGATGGATTTTTTCTTAACCTAAGTCTAGATTGAAGCATATTTAACTTAATAGAAGTAAAATCAACACTCAAATGACCTTTGAATCTTTACGTTCAGCATGTTTCTTTTCCATTCAAGTTCTCATTTCAACATTTCCTCAACTTAAAATCTTCCATTCAAAGTGTTAAACAAGTATCTCTACGAAACATTAACTTTACATACCCATATTTCAACTTCATGTAAGGGTTTCATGAGTTTGTTTCTTATAATAGTCTTAGATATTATACCAGCTTATGATCATACTCATATCTTCAAGAAATCATAGTCTCATAACATGAATACTATCCTACCAACACAAAGAAACATTTACTCATCTACAAAGTAAAAGTATGGTGGTTGTGTATTAGGGTTCCACTTATGCTCTTTATCTTACTTCCTCCTTCTACACCTTTTTGAAACCCGGATTGTGGTCCTTTGAAGTGGAGTTTAAGGAGTGTTCTAAGGGTTCTAAAGAATCTTTGAATGTTGGAAAAGAAAGACACAAGAAGGAGTTGAAGGTACTGTGAGTGTGGGTGTGCTTGGAAAGTAGCGGCAAAGTGAAAGATTTGTGGGGTATTTGTGTTTCCACTTTTGGGTTGGTTTCAAGTAAGAGAAAAAGGAAGTGAAAATGAAATTAAAAGTGAGAGAAAATGATGAAAGAGTGGCTGGTTGGGAATGGGGGTGATTGTATGTTTAAGAAGCTTGATTTTGTTATCTTGTAGCATACACAAAAGTCAACAATTGCAACTATTGATGATGTAAGCATTAAGGGATGAATAGTAGAGTGTAAGATAAAGTGATTGATGGATGAAAGATAAGAGTATGTGCACCCCCCCCCCCTTTCCCCCTTTCTAGCTTACACAAATCGGCCATTGGGTGTCCTTTTGGGCATATAATTGTTTTGTCTCATTTATTAAAGTTAAGTACGTGAAATCTTGTGATAATTTGTCCATATGTAGTATAAGTGAAGTGATGATAAGAAAAGTGTCTTATCACTAGATTTTGGATAAGTTATCAATTGATAAATGGCTCCAACTTTCAATTGATAAGTCATTTAGGGTGATTTGTTGGTTCACTTATTTATATGTAAAGCTTAGGTATGAAGATAAGGGCATTGTCTTATAGGGAATTGTTTTAGGATTTACTTCTTGAATTGATTTGTAGATTATGATTCGATTGTTATAAAATTATGAAATTTTCTAAAGTTGAATGAAATTATTCAAATTAAATTATCAATTAGTCACTTAGGGTTAAAAGTCCTTAATTGTTTTAGGGCTTACGGTTTTTGGTGACCTTAGAGTTTGTAGTTTTTCAAGTTCGGGTTTTATTGATAATAGGCTTTTGAATTGAAAAATAAGTTCGTTTCTAATCATAAACTTGAGTTCTTAGTTTAGTTGATTCTTGGGAATGTTTGGGAAATATTCTTAGTCAAATCATAGGCCCACTAAAAGTAGGGTTTACACATGGCCTTGGTAGAGAGATGAAGGTTAGGGACACACACGTATCGCTAGCTTACTAGAGAGACTATGATCATACTGTAGGACATAGAGGTCTAGATTGGGCTTTCAATTGAGGGTATGGTAGTAGGGGGGAAAACAGAGCTAAATCATGATCAAACTTAGGCGAATGAGAGTGAGAGATTGCTTGGATTGAGGCCTGCTAAGATTAGGGTGGGGGGTGAGGTGCATATGTCCCTTGCATTGTTGCGAAAGCAATTCAGGATACTTCTCTAAGGCATAAATGAGGAGACAGTCTAGTAATATGCACATGGATACATTCTTAGCTTGATGGGGGATTTATCTTCGCAAATAAATCCTCTAACCTAATCCACCTCATGTTTTTACTATTACTTGAGGACTTCGTAGTTGCAAGGCAATACAGCTAGGCCTCTACATACTGGACATGGTTGTACAGATAGCTGTACTCCACTACACAGTCTAATATGCATGAGATTAGAGGAACCACCATCCTTCTACAAGTATGGGCATGGGATAGATTTCCACACATTACCCTACTTTACCAATACGGTTTCTCAATTACAAAGGGGAGGCCATTGGTACCCAAATGGAGGGTCTTACGAGATAAGACCTAACGCATTAGTCATGTGGCAGATGCATACGCATACTGCATCACATTTAACTTACAAATGCTATAATAGGTACAATATACTAACTCTTCTTATATGCGTCTGTCTTATTACACCTCACTCTCAACTCTTGTATATGTTTTCTATTGCTAAGTAGTCTGGGAGTCGTACTTTGAGGAGTTACTGTAGTTGCAATCCCAATTTTGTAGTGCTAGGCAATAAATTTAGATGGCTCGAGTCCTAGTCATATGTTTCTATATCATTAAGTGGTGTTTCCCTGGCTATGTGGTTTAGCAATTCGATAGGTTCTAGTTCCCGCTACAAGATGTAAACATCAACAATCGCCTCTACCAGATCAACCTTTGGGATAGGACTTATGTGGACTAAATCCATGTCCATCACCATTACATCCACCTATTGGGTGACAAGCATAGTTATTCGCATATATTGAAGGTGTACATACAGGATATGCCTTCAGTATATTTGAAAATACACTAAAGGCTGAAGGCATATGTAACACATGCACCTTCAGTTTTCCATAATTTATGGAATTTCTTACACTGATAGTTTGCATACACCTTCACTATACCATATTCATAATATGTATCACCATTGGTCTTTTTCCATATTATTTTTTTGAAAGAGACCCATATTCATAGAAAAACTCTAATTTTTTTTCTTACAAAGTATTATTCTTAAGTTTTCCATGATTGGGCATTTTTTCAAAAGAGGAATATAATTATAAAAAAAAAATTCCCTTCCATAAAATTTAGGATAACTTAGAATTTTTCAAATATATACGTGTATGTATATATATATATATATTTCTTTTTCATACTTATAAAAATGTCTTGAGAAAAAAAAATAATAATAAATGAACCCTTTTCTAAAATTAGGTTAAATTTATAATTTTTCAAAAATAAAAACACTAAATTAGGACCTTTCACTCCTAAAATTTTCTTGAATAAAATTAAATAGATAAAAAAAAAAACTTAAATAGGATTGTTTTCCTAAATTAAAATAGACCAACACTCTAAAGTTTTTTAAAAATTATCTACGATGATCTAATATAGAGTTATAGGCCCATAGGCACCTTGTAAGCAACCTAAAATATGGCTTTTTTTCTTCCTTTTTATAAAATAATTTTAATTTTATTTTAGCATTTAATTTATTTAGTTTGATTAAGTATTTTGAGAAAAGAAGCTATAATTTTGGAAGGTTGAGGTGGAACCATTAAGGTTTAATAAGGTAGCCCTCAAACTGATATCTCTGGTTTTCTTTTCTTCTTCTTTTTTTTTTTTTTACAAGATCAGTGGCTAATTACAATAAATAAACCCAATTAATTCTAATTTAACTCTTTCTTGATCTCAATCAAGTAAGGACTCCTATTTCTAAAGAAGAGAGTTTGTAAGATAAGTTTTTCCTTAAATCCTAGTTGAGGTTTATATTGAAATGGGTCTCAAATTTGATATAAATCGAATTAAGGTAAAATGAAAACCAGAAATTCAGGATCAATAACAAGATTACAAAACTGAGACAAAGGGAAATGTATGTAGAATATTATGCATAAGAATATGAGACACTTTTGATGAGGTGCAAAGTGAAGGATCTTACAGAACAAACTATAGCAAGGTTCATTTTAGGTTTATAGTATGAATTTGTAAATTTGGTACAACTACATTCTTCTGAAACTTTGAATGATGTAATTAAGTTAGCATTTAAAGTTAAGAGGCTAACATAAAGAACTAAAGGTAGATCCCTTAATCCTGCTTATAAATCAAAAGCTCTATGAGAGAAAGAAAAGCAGAAGGATGGCAAACTTGGAAAGAAGGAGCATGGAAGCTTTGAGAAAGCTAATAATAGTGAAAGTTATCAAGTGCAGGACAATAATTAGAATTTCCTATAGAAAAGGCTGAGTGAGATCAAATGTTTCAAATGCATAAGATTTAAGCATCTTGCTTCTTAATGTCTAGATAAAAGAGTTGTGGTTATGAAAAAAGAAGCTCCCAAGATGGAAGTAGAGAGTAAAGAGGAAGAAGTAAATGATTTTGAGGTTAGACTCGATAAGCTTAATGAAGTGAGGGAAAGAACTAAAGGTAGAGTTATATCCTTAGTGGTTTGGTGTAGGTTACACCTTAATACTTCTTAAGGAGATGAGACAAAGGATAATCTCTTTTCCTAAGGGAGTTGTGAAGGGTAAAATTTGTATGTTCATTATCGATTGTTGATGGAGGTAGTTGCATTAATCTTATCTCCAATGTATATGTCCATAGTATAGGATTGAAAGTCATGCGACATTAGAACTGGATAGTCTACATTGGTATGCTAAGAAACGATCAATACAAGTTAGTAAGAAGGTCAAATTTCCAATCAAGATTAGCAAATATGAAGATGAAGGGGGGTGTAATGTTGTTCCGATGGATTCTACCAATCATTTGCTAGGATGAACTTAGACATGATGGAAGAGTACTACGCAATAGCATCCAAAGTACTTAAACTCTTAGAAAAGATGGTTAGAAATTACTTAAACTTATCTACGAAGAGGTTCAATAAACTTGAGTGAGCTAAGATTTGAGACAAATCTTTTTTGAAAGCAAGGGTGATAATGGGAATCAAAATCCAAGTCTACTCTTAAAGGAACATAGAAAAAGTTGAAACTAAGAAAGCGAGATCAAGATTCTAATTTAAACCTAAAAGCTAATAAAGGACAGGTTTAAGATCCTAGAAGAGTAAATTATAAGAATGGAGTTAATTGAGATTCCGGTTTTGGAAGGAAACCTACTAGAGATCAAGCTTAGAATCAGAAAGGGATTCTAATCAGAAGCACATCTAATTCATCAAAAGAAAACAAAGTAGCTTAGAAAGAAACTTTTAAAAGGCATCTCAAAAGAAGATTCTAACAATAGCTTATAAAGAAGTTACTTGAGCAGGCAAATCTTATTTGAATTGGCCAAATCTTTCAGATAGGGAAAGAGAATCATGCCAAATAAATTAGGCTAAGGTTATCTTGCAAGTTATTTTATTTTTTTAACAATTTTTTTTTATTTTTAGACAATCATTGAATATCTTTTCTATCACTTTCCTTTTCTAATAGTTACTAGTGTTTTCCTATAAGTATCATGTAACCTTAAGAATTAGGAGGTTTTTATCACTTATTATTTGTCTTTAAATAAATATTGTTGTTTACTCTTTCAAAGTATCATATGGCACATTTAATCTTTGTTAAAAGTGTTTATCTCTATTGATCTTATCAATCAGAGTATCCTTCTAATCGTGGCCATACTCTTTGGTTAATCTAGTCTTGGATCATATCAACTACTTCAATTAAAACTCGTTTGATTTCCATAAGGTATAGGGGTTGTGAAAGTTTAAACATACCCTATATTCTAGTTAAACCATTGAATTTTGAATTTAAACAATTATTCATATCTCTTTATTTTTATCTATTTCTCGACATATTGTAAAGAAAAATCATGAAAAGATTATTCTTTCTTATTATTTTAAACCCATAAAACACAAAAGTTCCTACCTTTATTCATGTTTTATGCATTTGGTTTATGTTAGTTTCTTTCTCAAGGATTTATGTACATCATGTTCTGAAAAAGAAAAAAGAAAAGAAAAGAAAAGAAAACGTCCCAATCGTATTTTTTCACCATGATAATATAAAACTTAGAGTGGATTTTTGTTTTATTTATTTATTTTTTTTAATGAATTAATAGACATCAGGGTAGTAAAATGGGCTAATAAGTCTCAAGTGATCAAGAAAGCTAAAATCACCATCCAAGTAACTCAACTAAAGCAACAACCTTCAAGTTGACCAATCATTTGTTAATTTCTCTATCATATTTGAACAACATCATTCAATAGCCAACTAAATTACACATTAGAGACAGTAGATTGCTTGCAATCTTCCTATTGCAAAAGTTTCTAAATGTAATAAGACCATTGAAAATGGAAAATAAAATACATAACATTACCTCAAACAAGTTAATGTTATTTGATTTATTACACGAGAAACATAATTTGTAATTGAAGAACCTTTCCAACATTTAGTGGTCTATTAGAGCATGTACAATGATGGAGCTTGAAGCGTTGACTAAAGCATGAAGGAACTCACTTATGTTTAAAGCTGTATAAGTTGGCTAACCTAACTCGGCCCGCATTGACCCATAGGTTGACTACGTTGGGTTATAAGTTAAGCGAACCAACTCATGAAATGGATATTTGGAAGGATGCTTATTGACTTAGCATTGAAATTTATCATTCAATTTTAGTAAAAATCAAGCAGATTTTGATTTATTATGAGAATTATTCATTAATATTTAAAACTTTGAAAAATAAGAAATGATCTTGATGTAAAACTTGTAGTAAAATATAATTTTTTTAAGAGAAGATGCAATATAGATTTCTAATGAAAAAAAATCAACTAAAAAATACACCATTACTTGTATGATCCATTTTGAAAAATACACCATAAAAGAAATAATGATCTTTTATGTTTGTCATAATATAAATCCCATAATCAAATAAATTGAGTTAAGTGTTGTTTTTTAAGTCAAAAGAATGAAACAAGGCTAAAAGCAATAAAGAAATATGATTATGAGCGTAAATGAAATTAGGTTGATGAGATTTCTATGTACTCAGTATTCTCACTTTAGTTTCTTATTTCTGTATTGCTTGTTAATTAATCAATGAATAAATCTCTAGGATTTCTTTGTAAGTTTCAAGGTACTTATTGTATATTACATATAGGATGTTGATAAGAAAATATTCAATATTCGAAATGAAACATCAAATAGATAAAGTAAAAAAATTTACAACTATCAACACAAAATTGAACACCCACGATATTCCACATAGTTATGTATACCAATTCTCTACTCTCTCTTTTTTCCTCCTTTTTTTTTTAATTTTACTGTATATCTTTCCAATGTATAAATTGTTCTTTCAGCAATGTTTACTTTAGAAACAAATAAGTTTCTACTTCTAAATCTTCTTCTTCTCAATACTTTTTTACCATAACCATGAATCCTTTCTATTTTTAATGTTTAAATAATATTCAATTTAGCCAAAATGTTAGACGAGAATATATTCATTTACATATCAAGTGTTTAATTCAGGAATCTTTTCTATGGGGATTAATTGAATTTATTTCTCTCTCTAACAATTTCAATATATTTAGTAGCTTGCAAAAATTAAAAAATAAAAACCAAGTTTGACTACGGAAATGGATTAGATATATAAAATAAGATTTTCCAAAAATCAAAGTTAACAAACATAACTGCATGACAATATATTGTTAGAGGCCTAATAAAGATCAATTGATGCCACAACATAACAAAAGCTATCTTTTGGAATGATATTAAGAACATACATTAGTTCCTGACTATAAACAACTAGAACAAAAGCTATTCACTGCAATGTTATCCAATGACTCACAAATAACTAGTTTCAACTTGTGACTTACGATAAGAGAAAGCAAAGAAAAATTGGTGTCGTAATAGGAAGTCTGATGAAGGAAAATTGAGAGGTGATAAGAAGTTAAGGGAGGTGATAGAGAAAGTGGGATATGGGAATTAGGTTAGGGTAAAGGGTTAGAGTTTACTTTTTTTTTTTTTCTATTTAGTTATAATATTTTATTAATATCTTTTATCCTTTGTGAAATTGAAATTGCAAATTGAAAAATGAAACCTCACCTCACGTGCTTTGTATAGTAACTTATGTTGATTCCCTTGCTGCTAACGTTATGCCTATACATGATTTTTTTTTATGGGTTTGTGGGCTAACTTAGCCTAGCCTACCCCATAGAGGGCGAGGCTAAAAAAAAAAAAAAAAGGCTACTTTTAAGCGAGTTAAAATTTTTAGCCCAACTGCATTTTTTTGGTAGGTTATACAAGTTGACTCACAGAACTTGCTCTCTGTTGAGTCTGATTTTTCGATTTCTTTTATTTAAAAATTAATTTCCAAATTCTTAATTAATACTAAACCCTAACCCATTTAATATTAATCATCGACTAAAGATAATTGAGAAATTCCGGTTTTTTATTAAAAATAATTTTTGAAGTCGCCACCCAACTGAAGTCGGGAAAAGAAAAAGAAACCGTAACCAAAACCAATTTAGTAGATTGATTACGATTTGACTACCGGTCTTTGGTTTCAATTTTAAATGAAGAACCAGAGGGTTCTAAGTTCGGGGGCTAACTTATTAAACCCTTAACAGGTAACACTATCTATTTACCGAAATTAGGATTATTTTTTTAATTATAATATTTTTAAAAAATAAATAAAAGCAAAAGCAAAAAAAAAAGAACTTAAGTTTCTACATATTTTATCGTCACCCCGAAGTGCCTACGTACCCACTAACTGGGATCAGACGATCGTAGTTCTTTCGAAAAATCTTTAATGTGTTAATTTATTTTAATTTATTTTTTTAAAAAAAAACTACCTAAGTTTACGTTTTTAATTTATTTGGTTTATTTTAAAAAAAAATCTAAAGGGGTCCTAACTCCTATGTGATTTTGTTTTATAAAGAACTATTCTAAAAATCATATTTTTAAAAAAAATCTTTTATTAATTTTTATTTTTAAAAAAAAAAAAATGACTTCCTATGTAATGAATTCTTGAACAAAACCTAATGCTAAAAAAAAAAACAATCTTAACAACCCTTAAATTAATATATAAATATCTACCAAATAACAAATAATTCATATAATATGTTCATTAAAAACTAATACTGAAACCCCTGTAGTAAATGTATATATAATAAAAATTAATCTTAATGGTTTCTAAACTAACACACACACACACATATATATATATATATTTATATCCAGGTAGCTACTTTTAAATCATTATCTAATCTATACACTAATATAAAAAAAAAACATAACCTATTATATATACTGACATTTATATATACTACAAGATAATAATATTAAAAAAAATAAAATAAATGAAAGAAACCAAGTATGACCGAACCTGAGCATACCCACAGCAGTGACTGGAGTATTGAACGTGCATACCGAAGTCGTAAGGTTTTGCGTCAAGGAGTCGTGTACCGGTACTACAGTGGAGATTATCGCTGCGTATGTTCGTGCTCGCGTTCGAGTGTAATGGCGTGTGAATTCTAGACGTCGGGCTAGATTGGTTGGCGTGAGGAATCGCAAGTGGCTTGGAAGGCATGCTGCAGTTCAATCCGAATGTGGAGTTGAGCGACTAATCAGTACGTGGAGTTCAGGAGCTTAGTTGTCGGATTGTGGTTTCAGATTGTATGTGTATGGCAGAGGCGTATTCAGCGATCGTGTCGGCTGCAAATTGCAGTAAAATGCCGATGATAATTCGGCTGTCTGTGCAGTAGACGTGAAGGGCTGCTGTCGACTGGTCAGAGTTCGGCTACTGTATCCGTCAGGTTGGGTTGCTGCGTGGAGTGATTGTGGATGTTGGATTGGAGTTCGGATGTGGAGTTGTCGTAGAGATGCTGTTGTTTCTCTTCTGTGGATGAAGCAGATTTTTTTTAATTTTTAATGAAGCCGATTATCTGATTCCCATTGCGGTTTTTTTCTTTTATAAAGTCTAAATCAAATCCTATTATATCTGATTAAACAAGATTCAAATCTTATTCAAATCTAATTTAACTAGACTCATATGATTTGATTAGATATGAATCTGATTTTCGTCTCACTTCTGCAAAGTTAGAAAAATAAATCCACTCAAGTACTCCGCTGCTTATCCGTTAGGCTGTTGACCTGTTTCTTAACAGTCATTACTATTAAATTATATTTAAACTATCCGAATCCCTAAACTAAAATTTTTAATTGAACTAAAATTAATACTAACATTAAACTAATTATTCCTAATATAAATTACTTCCTAAAAATCTACGAAATCTTTATAATTTTTCCTTTTTTTTTTGGTATTTTCATTATTTGTCAATTTTTGTTATTTTGATCTCTTTCTTGAATTAGGACCCTTTTTGTAAAAAATAAAAAATAAAAACTAAGACTATGGAAGGGCAAAAATTAGGTGTCTACACTCTCCTTGCACAGCTCTACTTAAGTTCCCTTAGCAAGGCATTGTGTCCCCTCACTTGTAGGCATTCCTTTACCCAGGAACACATCTTAATGGTTTTTTTTTCCATTCTTTTTTGAAAATTTGATTAGTTGATTATTTTTATGGGATATACAAAAACTTTTCAAAAATTGTTAAGGAATTTTTGTGAGGAAATTTAAGAATAAAATAGTGAGTTTCTTAAGAAAAGAGTCCCTTTATATATTAATGTGGTACTTAGGGACATGAAACAAGTTTCTTATGGTTGCATACAGTCTTAAAAGCTTAAGTCATAATCTAAACTTTCTTCATATTTGAAATCTCTAAAATTTAATGAGGATTTAATGAAGGTGTTCCTAGATACATCTAAGTTAATTGACACCAGAGACATCTTTAAGGTAAGGAACAAAACCATAAATCTTGCTAAGCTAAATGGAGCCAACACCTCAAAGGATCTTTGCATTTACTTGAACAAGGAAGAGATCAATGAAATCATCAACTTACTGCTAGAGCTTCCCTTTAGCTTAATAAAGCTTGCGGCTAATGGATGTCAAACTCTACAATCTACTTCAAACTTGTCAAATTTGAAATTTTTATTTAAGCTATACCTTACACAATACACTAAGCTACAATGTAAAAAAAATGTTTTTAGAAGGTATAGAATTATCAAAATAAATCTAATCAATAGTATCAACTAGGGATGCAACCAAGGTGGGTTTGGTACAAATTTTAAAACCTGAAACCGACCTTGATTACTTAAAAGGGGTTCCCAAAACCTATGGAAAAACCTTATATGGTTTTTTTTTTTTTTATCTTGAACCCGTAACCAATCCTGACACGCACATGGAAGATCCCAACTCAACCTACATCTCTTACAAAATATTTTTCTCAATTTGTCGGGCTTGTTGGTTTGACCAAATTATAATGAAAATGTTTCAAAATACAAAAGTAAAAGGAGAATTGCATAGGACCATCTAAACTTTGACGCGAATTACCCCCCTAAACATCCAAAGTGTGGTTTTTAATTCATAAACTTTCATAAATTAGCAAACAATCCCATAGGTTAAAGATAACCCCTTAAACTTTGATTTTAGTGTGTAAACACTCCCCTAAACTATAGGATGTTTAGGAAGATGTTTATACACCAAAATCAAAGTTTAGGGGGTGTTTACAAACCAAAATTAAAGTTAAAATGGGTTATGGAGATTATTTACCAATTTATGAAAGTTTGAGAATAAAAAACCGCACTTTTAAAGTTTAAGAGGTAATTCGTACCAAAGTCAAAGTTTAGGAGAGTTATTTGCGTTTTCCCCAAAGTAATATGACAATTTTATTAGGTAATATTGGATACTTTTTTTTTCCTTCCTTAAACATTTATCCTGTATATTACGATCCAATTGTAAATAGATGAGGAAATAAACAATAAGAAATGATTTGGCACTGGCTCTTTATTCATCATATCCTCTAAAGGTTCACTTAAGACAATAAGGTAGGTTATAACAATTCTTATGCCCTTAAAAATTGTAAGGATTTATGAAACAATCAACCTTTGAAAATAAGAAAGGAACTCCTAGAATTTATTTGACAAAATGAATATTTGATAGTTTAATAATTTAGCTAATATGTTGTAGCTTAAACCTTGTATCTGTTGCTTTGTAATATTGGATGCACTTAAGCCTTAGCTAAATACCAAAGGAAATTGAAAAAATTAAAATAAAATGTAGAGTATGGTGTAAGGGAGGGCAAGCATATGTGAAATACTAAAATTATATTATCAATTATTATTTTTATTAGGTCAAATTTCCCATCGAGTTTTTTCTTTCTTTTTTTAATCTTGTAACCCAACCCTAAACCTTATCAAGTTCTAATCTATTCGAAAACCTAATCCAAATTTGATCCTACGAGGTTTTTACTGGTTTGGGAGGTCGTTTACCCTATAATAACCTGTCTAATTGCCCTTAATGTTGGGTTTTATATAAATATAGGGCCTTTTACAGAAAATATCACTAAAAAGGCCCTTATCAAAAAATATTTGACTTATAGGAAAGTAAAGGCATAGCTAATGAAGTATAAAAATAAGGAGCATGTAGTGCATGTGCCTTCAATGTAATGCCAAATACATTAAAGGTGTTTGACTGGTGTTACATTGAAGGTACAAGCACTATATGCGCCTTTAGTGTATTTCAAATAAAAGGAAGGCGAATGTAGTGCATGCACCCTCTCTATAGCCACACCTTCAACACATAGAAAAAACAACACTAATCTAAAATACAACATCACCTAAAAAATGTTCAAATAGCCAACACACACTTAAAGTCCCCCACCTATTAGATGAACTCTATACGCTAAACAGTACTAATACAACTTTCAACACCACAAATAATTAGGTTACACTCCAATCCATAACAAAAATTAAAAGTTTATGCAAAAGTTATGAATATTGCAATATATTGTACAAGAGAAAATCTATAGTACATGTCGACATTCACTAAATGGTCCATAAATGTTTTGACAAAAGTATATGTACACCATATCTCTTTATTTCGAAGCATATAAATAATTACAAATATGACATTTTTTATTCCTCTTGTGCTACTAAAATGCTTTGCATGCTCGAGATAACATAGAACGCTTCTATATTAATGGAGACTCCGAAGGCTTTGAGGTATATCATCAAGATCCCTAGGAAGCATTGGACTCATCTAAGAAGCTGGCTGAAGCTAAGTCATACCCTCTCCCATAGACGATGACTATGAATAGTCTGAACATAGCTTATGAGGAGCTTAAAGAGTTAAAAGTTCCATCAATGCCAGAACTCTAAATTCATGTAGGAGCTAAAACCGACCCCGAAGCTAAAACCAACTCTAAAGGTGGGACCAACATAATAGTTAGAACTAATATTACCCAAGTCAACATAATGGTGCTCCTAGGATGGCATGTCTTAGTCATGGCCACCAGACCATGCATTTGGTACCCCTTGATTATGCTGGTGGTCCTACAAATGCTAAGAATATAGTATAAGCTCACTATACTCCTCAACAAACTATAAACCTCCATCTACAATGGTAAGTACGGATGGATAGTCTCCTGCTACTGTACATCACAAAGCGAGTCAACCTAAATTGAATAGAGAAGTGGTCTTGATCAATATAAGATATGATGTATATACATATATAATGCAAATTAAGTGGGGTGGGTACTTACTAATTGTCCTAGGATAGCTCCCTGATGGGTTATATATCAATGCGTGATCTCCCTATGCTAGGGCCAGTAATTGGGGTTAACTCTACTTGAACCCTAAATTTAGACTGGGTAAAGGTGGTAATCGATCTATAAATGTACGTAATAGTCATGAACATACAACTAACCCATATTAGTCTTCCCTTGCAAGTCAATCTAGTGAAGGCGATCGCTAATGTCAATGCTCTGTAGAAGTAGTTGGTACCTCCTAAATTGACGAACCACATAGTCAAGGAAACACCACTCCACTATATGGAAGCAAATGAATGGGACCCAAACCATCCATATATGTCACTTAGCATCGCAGAAGTAAGGTAGTAACTGAATCAACTCCTTAGGGCAAGGCTCCTAAACCATCTAATAAGACTAACGTTTCAAAATAATGAATGTGATTTAAAAGTATAAGTATGAGTATATTGTACCTGGCATGCGGTATGTAAGTTAAATGTAATGCAGTAGGCATCAACAACATAAGTAATATGTAGGGTAGTTTCGCACTCTATCCTCCATCGGGCTACCAACGGCCTCCCCTTAGTAATTTATGGATGACCTGATTAATCATTAAATAGACACAAGTGTAGGGTCCTTTAAGGATTTTGATTTTGAAAAGCCCCTCCCACTTCTTCTTGCATGCTTGTAACCAACACTTATAGCCATTTGCCTTCTCTTTGCAATGTATTACATATATGGTTTTGTTTTATTCATCGACCTAAAAATTATAGTGGTTATTCATATGAAACTTGGTCATTGCCTAAATAAGATCATCTTCATTGTTGAACCACAAGGCTACACTTAAGTTGTCATTGGTGATTATGTTGTTGCTATACATTACATTCACATCTTACTTAAATATGATAGCTATTACCATCACAACTAGCGTTAAAAAAAAAAAGGGATTGCATCCCTAATAACTCGATTAGTCATCTCATTTTGTTGTAAAGGTTTTAGAGCTTGGGTATTGTGCATTATCACTTAAGCTTCTCATAGTCTCATGAGTAAAACCAACCAGCACATTATTAGCAACAAACTCTAGATCTCTTACGTCCTTTCCATCATTGTCTCCATCATTAAGTCCAACACCTCCCTTCCCCCCAGCCAAAAAAATCTTCTTCATCTTGTTCTTCTTCTCCTTCATTGTTGCTATTTATTCCCATGGGTATTTGCTCTATATAAGGATCATATGACTCTTTGTATTTGAGAATTAGTCCTAGTGCTTCATCAAGTTCCTCTTTAGTAATACCAACTATGGGTTCAATAAGCTAAACACTTTACTACCAACAATACTTGATGTATACCTCTTAAAAGATTCAACCATCTCAATGAAATTTTCAACATTTTTATCATCTCTAATGACCATCAACTTATAAGAAACTATTCCATCATAAAAAAATGGATGCCCACACACAATTTCAACCCAAGATGGGTTAATTCCAACGCTTTCACAAATTTTCTCCAAGAAGTGAGTGAAGCTTGCATCCTTGCTCATTTTCAACTTCTTTAGGGGCTTCTTATCATACTCTAGCCCCATATTGGTACTCACCATGTTTTCATGGGCATACACAATTAGTTTCATGTATCCCTCCATTTTTGCCTTAACAATATCATGAACAACCAATAAGTTAGTTCACACAACACTTATTCTCCAAACACTGCACATCAACATAATAATTTTCCTAAACATCTCCAAAAATTAAGCAAGTGCTGAAGTAGAAACTTTATTTGGAATTTTATCAAACACATTGTGTATGTGAAATTTTAACTCTATATTTGCGTGTTATACCTAAGTTTTCATGAATGAATCGATACATTTTAATAACACAAGTAGTATATCAAGTGATTCTAAATAAATATTTAAAAAAAAAATTAACTAATTGATTGATTTAGGGATTATGCATGGTCAAAAATGTGAAAATGTAGATGAAGTACTTAGAATAATGCCTTGATGGATTGAGAAAGGTGAAAATAAGTTGAAACTTGGAGGAATTTTGAAGACGTTACACAACCAAATTACGTTTTTTCAAGTGTAATTATGTTAAAGTATGTGTACAGTGTGCATTTTATGTTATGTGGTGATATTTATAGGTCATGGAAGGTGTAAGTATTACATACTCCCTCTGCACATTGAATTACAAAAGAAGACACATATATTACAGACACCTTTTTTGTAATTTTGTTCCACCAATTTTTTACACTCATGCGCCTTCAAAGTAAAATATTTCCTTGGTCGCATAAGCCTTCATTCCCCTATAGGCGGAATATTTTTAGATAGAGGCCCTTTTCAATTAGCCTCATATTCATATAAAATTCCCTTAGTGTCAACAAGATAATGTCGCTTGGACGATCCCAGTAATCGTCACTATACAAATCTAGCTCTTACTATAAGGTCACTATCTCAGTGTAATATGAGGTGACATCTCTATCTTCTTGTCTTGAATACAATAGCCTTTACATTAAAGCAATGCCTTATAAATAGATCGTGATCTCTATAGTAAGAAGCAAAGAATGACATTTTGAAGATAAAAGCAATAATAAAGAAGCTTACACGAGATGGTACCACAAAAATGGTTAATTCTTTATTTAAAAAGAAAAAACCTTGTAATGATTTGATGCTATTTTATGCCATAACCATGTACATAAATACAAAAAAAAAAGTTAGAAAATAAAAAAAAAGTTGCGCATATACCTTACTTTAAGGTTCTTTTTTAATGCAGTCAAGATGCAAGTTCATTACTCTTGGAAGATGTCCTGCATACTTATTCTTCTTTTTTTCCCCACTACCCCATACCCCAACCCCCACCCCTTTTTCTTTTTGAGGTGAGTAGACCCTTATTGCTGCTCCAAAGCAAAGATTTCAACATTGATGCTTCAAAAGCTTACAACCTAAATATAATCTCTAGCACCGACCAAGAAAACATAAAATAGAATCAAAATATTGTCACATAGTTTTATAATCAAGTATGGAACATTAGTTCCTAATGACAAATAATAATGAAATAGGAATTGTTTATTTGAAAAGAAATTGAAAGATAATTGGAGAATAAAGGGAATCATCAAGTTACTTATCAAAACTACCATGTAACATAGGGAAGTATTCAACTAAGAAGGTGCATTGCAAATTTAAAACTTGTACTAATCTTTATAATAAGGATGGAAGTGATTGCTTCTCCTGTCAAAAGTTTCACTTATCTAGTATGAATTTACAGCTTATCGCCTCCTTGAGAAAAAGACTCGCATCTTATGGACATCACCAATATGAATTCACAGGTTATTCACAGCTTATCACCTCCTTGAGAAAAAGACTCGTATCTTATGGACAACACCAGTGTTCTCTAAAATAACAGTCTATACAGGCTTTATCACTTGCAAAGCCATCCTTGAATGACAATTCTTATCACTAATACTAACAAAAATAGAGTCTTGACTAGACTAGATAAGATTCATTAATAGTAAAGTTGATATGAACCTATTGTATGTAATAGTGAGTAATGAGTTACTTTGTGTTAATGTAGCACTTAGTTAATAGAAATAAATAGGTGTATTAGCTAGTATAAATAAGCAAGTGTGTGCTTATCTAGTAGAAGAGTGAGTATAAATAGAAGAGTCTAACGCCCCAGAACTTAGGATGCCACAACTCCTTCACGTATCCCTAACTTCTGCTAACACATCAGACATCTAAGAACCTGCAACTTATTTAAGATCCACAAAATAATTATATGAAATCAGCTAATTCACAATTTAACAACCTTAGATCTAAATAAGAATGAAACGACATCCACTCAAATGCCATAAATGCTGAAGGTAATAACATAATCAAAATCTATCATAACTCCACAACTTAAACACGAAAGAACTCTAGATACTATATTGGAGTTTCATAGCTCCCACAACAAATAAACCACTAAATCTAGCAACAGGAGTCATAGGCAACTCTAAAACCGCACAAGTCTCTTAAACAGACAATCATAATGAAAATAAACACAAATCCTTTAATCTCCCCTACAACTAATCTACGATGTCCTAGCTCCATATTCATAATAGTAATAATCTCCCTGTTAATCATAGTATAGATAATCAAATCTGTAAACCTTAGCATAAACGCCACCATCTACCTTACAACCTGTCCCTGCAGCTGAAAAATAACAATCCCCATAGGGTAAGCTAAAGCCTAATACAGGATACCATGCACATGTGCATGAAACACGAGTATCAATTAAACACACACAAATACCACTATTAAATGCAATAAGCAATAGTTTTAATGTTTTATTTAGGCCTACAACCATCATAGTCCCAATATCCTAAAACTTGGGGTTACTCATGACCCCTAACGTACAATATATAGATATTATATATGTATTGGTGTTGGGTACCCTCCAATACTCAAGTGCTAATGACCAACTTAGATCTACCTAGGTCATTTCAGTATGGGACTCCACAAGGGACAGCGTCATGCAAGGAATATCAGGTACCTCACCAGTACTACTGGACCCAACCAATGAGTGGTTGAACCCAAGCACAGCCAGCAATATAATTAAGTCTGAGTTTGAATTAATCTAATTCATATTCACAAACCTAACACATACAATCAACAAATACGTATCTCGTACTTGAAACTCCTATTTCAAAATGATCCAACACCGCGTATCCTCTGGTACTTGTTCAAAACATAAATGCTAACTTAGAATTTAATAAATTTGCAACTTGATACTTCTTTCTCCCAAACTTCACCTTCTACTCCATACCTTAAGCTTCCAAACCACACTCCATATATCCTTTCAATATCCTCTTAATATAAATACATAAGCGACACCGACATTCACACAACTCTCAGCATGCTGTCCCACACACATACATATACAGTGCACATTGCCACTCCAAATCCATGTGTGCACACATACACTACCTAAAACCATAACTTTCTTACACGTTATGCACCACACACAAAAATCTGCACGTGCACATGCTCTTCACAATGTACGCAACCTCCAATATAGAAAAGAAAAGAACTCGTAAAATTGTATAAAGAACCTGACTTACACTTTGTTTCTTAGTGCTCTAACACTCTAACTAGTGATTCTCGCTACTCTTCTATAAAGACACAATTTTCTTGAGTTTTTCATGCCTAGATAAAAGAAAAACAAATTCCTTCAAAGAGCAAGTGGTGACTTATCTAGTTTCGGTTAATCCTTTGCAAAACTCACTTTTTGGCTTATTCTTAAGTGTTCTCCTCTAAGCTTTCCAGTATGGCACATGAAAGAAACCATAAGGATTAGTGGGGAAGAAAACAACATATGGGAAAAGTATGAGTTTAGATTTTTTCCTTTGGACAAATTTACCCTTAGTACCTAAAACCTATTTATATGTCATACCAATATTTGAATCTTTTTCCATAATAGTATTACCTCTAGCACTTGATATTTAATTACATGTCATACCAATATCTGAATCTTTTCCTATGGATCTTCTTCCATAACATTATTGCCTCTGATACTTGATATTTAATTATATGCCATACCAATATCTAAATATAAAAATCACTTATTCCTTTAATTCTCTTAAACTTATTTATTTATTATTTTTATCTTTACTTCGGATTTTACAAAGAGTGACTTAGTAAAGAGAATAAGTAGATTTTTTTTGTAAAAAATACAGGTTAGTTACGTTTGTGAGCTTTTGCTCATGCCTTTAGGTGACCTTGTGCTAATGATTCTCATGTAGTGAGAAAAGTAGGCCTTCTCCTGTGCAAATCTCATACACAACTACAATAAAATTCCTAGATTTCTTTTGTTCCTACTTTTAGATGGTACCAAAAGTGATATGTTCTTCTCTCAAATATAATCTCGTAGAGGCAATCACAAGAACATTCGATCTTCTTATATATCCAATTCAATAACCATAAAAATCAATTAGTCAAGTAAAGGGGAAAAAGTATAGTACAAAAGCAAGAGATAGAGTTGGAAAACGTCTTGTGATAGCTCATCATGCCATTATCTCGTTTAGCACACATACAGACACAATTTATTTATTTATTTATTAAGAAGAAGAAGAGGAGGAGAGAGTTTGAGATCTATCCTATAGTTTGGTGCTTACACTTCCCTCCCTCCCTCCATATTTATTCCTACTTTCTCCAACGCAAAAGTATTTGGATTATTTGATGCATCAAAAATGCTTGGACCAAAATCATTCAACCCATCCTAAGCTGAAATAGTAGAAATCACAAGTTAGTTTAATGGCTTTGTTTTTACCATCTTGGAGCTAAAACAGATAACGAAAATATTTACTAGATACATTCATAGATGAACAAAGAGTGAAGTGAATATAAAATGTTTCAAGTGACCGAAACAATTTCTCAAAACCATTAAAATGTTACCTTCAGGTTAACTAACCATCTTTTATGATTCCTCCATATCATGTTGTCAACATCATTGGCCAGCAAAATGAATTTTTATCACATGCATTAGTCCACTCACAATCATCCCATTTTTACAAAACTTACCATTAATCGAGGGCCAATACTAGACAGAATAGCTCTAAAATCTTAATATTGCCCCTAATTCTCATACAGGGCATAAATTTCATACTTGATACACTTTTGGAATGGAAGGAAAATGTTATATGTAACCTCTAATACCTAACTAACTTTAAGTACAATTAAACAAAATTTGATAATGGAGCAAAATAAGGTCAATGATAGTTCAACATAAAAAATAAAAAAAAAAATTATTTTATTTCTCCAAATTTATAGTTCAACCAAATTCAAACAAACTAGAAGCTATTAAAATGGACCCCGTTAAGTTTTAGCATGGATTCGTATTATCTCAATCATACGAGCTAATTTCATTGATGGAGATGCATTAGTATCTGTAAAATCAGTGATAGCATTGAGAATCATTTTACGTAATGGGGTATATGTAAAATCAACCATAACATGGAACGATCTTTGTGCCAACTGCCATGGGAATCATTGCGGATCTCTTGCGACTGGACGCAGTTTTTCTGCTACAAAATGCTAAGTAGATCATTTGCGGAACGCTCCTCTACCAATGCATTTACATCCTACGGCTTCGGCAGATCACTTAACACCGTATGTTACCATCAACTGCAGCAATTCAAACAAAAATTTATTCCATTAATTAAGTAAATTGAAAACATGGATGCATTGTATGAAGTAGAAATTTTCCCTACCTGGCGGTTGAAAACAAATTCTTAATAAGGCAAACAAATCGCTACTTCAAATAAAATGCTGCACTAATAATGCATTATTAAAAACATCTTTGGAGGTGATTGTGAGAAGAAGGCAATATTTGTTGAATATAAATTCATATTAAGAATGTTTCAAATTAGCATGATGAATGGTACTTTTCACTAGTATTGTCTTCTTCTTCTTTTTTTTGCCGGGGGGGGTGGGGGTTGTTTTCTGACAAGGCTGAGCACATGATATTACCAAGAAACCTCTGTATAATGCCTGCTAGTGAGCTGTTTTGAGGCCATTTAAGAAACCTAGAATCTTAAACCCAGGAATAGTGCAATAGGAGGAATGGATCCTCTTACCCTATGTGGAAAGTGAAAGAAAAAATAAGAAAGATTATAACTCAACTTCTTTTTTTTAAGCCAAATCTTAACATGCCATTGATTGACATAACCATAATTAGATTTGCATAAAACCAACCAAATAAAAAATAGAAGATGTTCAAAACATAGAACCTGCAGTAAGATATTACACCAAATTATTGCTCATTACCTTTGAGGGATTATGAGTTCATCAGCTGGGCAATTGCATCCGACAACGTTTCATTTGATGTTGGATCTCTTGAACAAGCCAGATCTCTCATCCTCAATTTGGTAAATGTAAATTCGGTGCTGTAGCAATCCCATTACCCCTAAGTATGGTAATGTTTTTCTTCCCCTATTCTCTGTCTTCAGGACTCAGTCATAGTTCCAATGAAATATCGCAAGTTGCGACCTTTCTCCACAATGTCGATTGAGTCTCTGTATTGGGATATGTTACTCCTTCCTTCTTTCTCCTCAAGTGGGTCAGCGTCGATGAAAACATTATTTTGAATAAATCCGAACATTTGGCAGATCTGGCAACTTTCTGAGTGCAGTACATCCTGTTATGTTTAATGTCCTTAATGACCTTATCTTTTCAAGCCCTCGAATCTCTGTGAGTTTCTCACAA
Source organism: Lumnitzera racemosa (assembly GCA_024138005.1). Taxonomy (NCBI): domain Eukaryota; kingdom Viridiplantae; phylum Streptophyta; class Magnoliopsida; order Myrtales; family Combretaceae; genus Lumnitzera; species Lumnitzera racemosa. Next base: position 26,765,062 of record JAMXBC010000008.1, read on the forward strand.
TCACAAACCTTTAGATCCCTTAATTCTGTCAATTGTGAAAGATCTGGCAAACACTAAAACGACTTGCATGAGGAAATACTTAATTGGGTCAGGGAATTCAATTCTTGGAGCCTTGGGATCTCCATAAGTTCCTCATCCTTTATTGTTAAGGCTTTGAGACTTCCGAGCATTGAAAGATCTGGAAACACGACCCTGGGATAGCATCCAGAAAAAGATAGATCAGTCAAGGCTGTTAGTTTTCCTATGCCTTGAATGTCACTTAGCTTCTCACAGGAATGCAGACTTAACTTCGTCAACATCTTCAAGTGGGATAAATCGCCAAGTCTAGATAACATATTGCATCTTTCAATCCTTAAATCTGTTAAGGATTCTGCTCCATCTAGACCATTAAGTTCCATCAGCTTAGAGCAATCCCTGAGGTATAACTTCGATAGATTTTTCAAGTTTGACAAATTTGGAAAGGTATTCAAAGTTTGACAATTATAGATCTCAAGCTCCGCTAGACTTGAAGGAAGCTCAAGTAAGCTGAAGTTTTTTGGTGCCGTATCAATTTCTTCTCTTGGCTTTGAAATTTTAATCCCTACTTCTGAATCTGAACCCTCCCAAGTATCATTGGTGACCGATTGATGAATTGTTAAGGTCTCCAGTTGGTTTAGCTTTCCAAGATTCAGGGCTCTATTTCTTCTCTCAAACAAGTCGCTGTAGGTGAGATGATTCAGGCTTGTTAAGTGGAAAATATCCGGGAGTGTTTCCATTGAATCCCCATAGAATGTTAGAGACATCAAACCATACGGTAGATTTGATAGAGACTTAAGCTTACATTCCTCTAAATCTAGCTTTTGTAATTTACTCAACATTCCAATAGAAGTTGGTAAACATTTTATGGGAGTTCCAGACAAAAAGAGTACTTCTAAATTACATAGATCTCCAATTGAATCGGGTAATTCTGTAACTCCTGTCCATCTTAAATCAAGCATGGTCAACACCTTTAGGTTTCCAATGGACACAGGAATCCTTGTCAAGGATCGACAGTAGCATAAATTCAAATGTTGTAATTTACTCAACATTCCGATGGAAGTAGGTAAACGTTTTATGTAGGAGCCAGACATGAGGAGTCGTTCCAAATTACATAAATCTCCAATTGAGTCAGGTAATTGTGTAACCCTTGAAAATGTTAGGTCAAGCTCGGTCAATGATTTTAGCTTTCCAATCGACTCAGGGATCTTAGTCAAGGATGGACAATCATTTAATATCAAGCGTTGTAGCTCCACAAGTGAGCCGAGGGAATCTGGAATACATGTGAGCAAAGTACAATGTCCAGCAAAAAGTGTCTCAAGTTTTGTCATGTACCCTTCAGAAATAGGAATTTCTCTTATGCTGGTATGTCCTATAAGAAGATGTCTTAATTCTTCCATTTCCCCCACTTCTTCAGGTAGCTCCTCAAGGTTAAAGCATTGAGGGACTTCGAGAACTTTGAGTGTCTTTTTCAAATTTTGAATGGATGGACGAATTTTTGTCAAACTTGGAGATCTAGTAATATCCAAAACCTCTAGTTCCTTCAACTCTGAGAAATCTGGAGTCGTCGTTAATTGTTCACAATCCCCAAGCTTCAGAACTTTGAGACACTTTACCAAAAAATATATATATATATATATATATATATAATAAAATGTTTAGATTAGACATGTAGAAGAATATATATATATTTTTTTTTACTCAATAATAAACGTCATTATAATAATAATTAAAAAAAAACAGCAATGACAATAATAATAATAATAAAATATTACCTTCATTTGACTCCAACCTTTTTAATGGTCCACGATGTTACACCATGTTAACTCTAAAACCACCAATTTTTGAGGATTAAAATTGATTCCCATAAAATCAAAACTTGATGAACATTTCCAGCGAAGCCATCTTAGATTTAGAAAGGAATTTTCAAAATCTCCGGTTAGATGCACGTTATACATTTGAAGAAATCTTAAATTCGTCGTTCCCTCGAATTGTTGGCTAGTGCAATGAATGTTTGGACCCAGTAGATCATCATTAATTGCGAGGGCTTGCACTTTCCTAGTCCCCTGCCACAAGAAAAGATGAATAAAGAAATGAAATAGGAAAATAAAACAAAACGGAAGAGCAATGGGTGATAGAGACAGAATTTAGGGTTTAACTAATAATTTTCGGTATTTGTGGCACAATATATCCTCCAAATACTTTTACCACAAAAATCGCCTTAATATTTTTTATTATAGAGGTATCAACCCTTTTAACAAAAAAAAATATATTCAACAAAAGTCAAAAAATTAGAATTGTTTTTTTTTTTTCCCTTTCAAAAGGCATTTTAAAAAATTAGTAGATAGGAGATCTTCGAACAAAGTGACTGCAAGCAGTTTTTTTGTATTATTATATAGAAAATGCATGTAAATTAACAGATTAAAATACTTATATCCGTGAACAACAAAAAAAAAAATGAATGGCAGTTGGAAGTTATAGCAAACAAAAAGAGAGAGAAGGAGAGAAAGGTCAAAGAAGAAAGAAGAAAAAGATAAATGCCTATTGCTGTTGATTACAATCATCAAGTAGTACTAAAATATGGTGAATCTTTCTTTGCTAGTTTATTTTGCTGAATAGAATAGATGAAAAATATTATTAGAATTATCATATAATGGAATAAGGATGAAATACTCATTACATCGTTTAGTTAAATAAAAAACAATAAATGCCAATCCGTAATACAATTTAAAAAGACAATTTTACCCTCTTTCCTTCTCTCTTTCACTTTCTCTCTCCTTAATCTCTAGATTTCTCTTGATTTTTTTCTCCTCTCGATCTCAAATTTCTCTATTGCATCCTCTCATCCTCTCTCCCCAATCTCGATCTTAGATATCTCTCCTCGATCTCAAATCTCTCTTAGCTTCCTCTTACTCTTTCATATACACCTCATCAAAAGATGGTTTGTCCATTCTCCTGGCTAACACTCAAAATCCTTGCTTCATACTCATTCATATGTAGGTCTATTCGTAGTCGAGGTTTAGCATCATATTTGTGCTCTGTTCTTCTCCCCTCTCATTCATTGGAAATTAGTGGCGAAGGTGACAACGATGAGTATATAATGGAGAAAGTATGTATGCGGTACTATATAGTGGTAAAGATGCGTGTGCTGCTATGTTGAGTGATAGTGGTGAAAGGGTAGTGTACAATAGTAAAGGTGTGTTGGTGAGTAGTGTAGCACTAGTAGTATACAGTGATGAGTGTATGGGGTGGTAGGGGATGGTGAGCAATGGCCTAATCGTTGGATGATGTTATGTTTAGAACTGTAAAGGATATTGGGAGTAAAATATGCACCAAATCCTAATTTAGTACTTAGGCCAAGGAATCCTAATTCATTAGTTTCATTGAATTGCGATTATGTGGAATGGCAATTCAATTAAGTAAACAAAGTAATAAGAGTAATGTAAGGAATTAAAAAGGAATGGAATTACCATTCTCCCAAAGTGAACATATTGTTTTTATCGCTATTTAAGGGGAAGTTGTGATGCCTCATTTGTGGTTAGTAATATATAGAATACATGAACCTTTCTTCTTTTTTTCTTTTTTATTAATATTATGAGTAGATATTTTAGAAATTAGCCCAAAGTATACTTAGTTAATGATATGAATACTAATCCCCAATACATGGATAGAATTTCATTTTCCCCTCTCTATAATTGTTGTGATAATATTTAAAAGTAAATGAATAAATAACATATTTGAAACTACAATTGGAAATATGAATTTTATATGTATGATCATTGATGCAAGTGTTTCCATTCCGACAGACATAAAAAGGTTAATTAATCTGTCATTATGTGGCAAAAACAAACAAAAAAGTTGTACCTCCTTTCTCTGTATCACTTCCATTGCTTCCTCTTGTAACCATATCCTACTGCACAGTCCAATATCGTCACGACCTTCATCGTGAATGATCTCCCTTCCCAAGTCTCTTAATTGATCATGCATAATTATTCGATGAAATTGAGCTTCCATTTTTATTAAGGATAAGGAAATAAGCCTTTCGATTCCTTGTTTTGGATAGAAGTGACAACTATTCCACATGTAAGATGCAAGTTCAAGTGCATCTCCAATTGAAAGACAGGCAATATCGAGAAATATTTGTTTCTCCCTATGTTCAAGAGCCTCATAACTTATTTTCAACTTATCCCGCACCTTTTCATTAGGTATCCTCCTTAGTTTTTCCAATGTTTCTTTCCAAATATCTTCACCCTTTCGACAAAGCAACGAACCAATAATCTCAACTGCTAAAGGAAGCCCTCCGGTTGTGGACACGATATCTCTGGCTATGGTTTCCAAATCCCTTGGACAAGAGGCATCCCTTCCGAAGGCATGCTTACAGAATAATCTGTAAGATTGATCTTCATCCAATTCATTGAGTTCATAACTCAGATTCACCACAGAATCTATAGTGACATCTTTGTTTCTAGTAGTAATGATAACTATGCTCTTAGACCCAAACCAACCGTTTTTCGCTGCTAGTTTATTTAATTGATCCTTATTCTCAACATCATCGAGTAAAAGTAGAAGTCTCTTTTGCTTAAAGCACTTTTCAATGATAGTTATTCCTTCATCCACATGTGATATTTCTCGGAACGACTTATCAACCAGAATATCTGAGATAACTTGCATTTGCAAAGCCTCCATACCCTTATTTTTTGATTCTTCTCGAATATTGGGCACAAAGCTACGACATTCGAAGTCATCAGAGAGTGCATTGTAGAGGACCTTTGCTAGAGTCGTTTTACCGATGCCACCCATTCCATGAATTCCTATGATTTTAGTCTCATTGGGTGGTCTTGCATGAACCATTTTCATAATCCGTTTCACATGATCCTCAACTCCAATCAAGAAATCTGGAACATCTAAGACAGCTTTTCTCAATTCATTAAAAATTCTTGTGACAATTATCTTCACCAATTCTCCTTCATGTCTGTACAACATATTTCAATGTAAAGATTTCATAAAAAGAAAACAAAAGAGAAACTAACATATAAAGGGCAATTTAAAAGTTACCCATCCGCCGTTTTGTCCGATTCCCATCCTTTCAAAGATGAAATTTCTATGAAAGCGTTTTCTAGTCTCTGGACAAGCTTCCCATCGAGGTCATACTTCTTCCTACACAGCCGAAACTTCTTTCCAAAATCTCCTTTTCGCTCACGAACATCTGATGGCTTGACTTTGTAGAAGATAGGTAGGACAAGTTGGCCTAATGTTTTCTTGCACTCAAGGATTCGGAGAAGCTCCTTGAGGCACCATAAACTAGAAGCATAATCGGGGGAAATGATTGGGATTGAAATTTTAGAAGCCTTGATTGCTTCCAACAGTTGATCAATCTTCTCACCCACATGAAGCTCTTCGCTGTCTCTAAACGTTGAGATTCCTTTATCGACCAATCTAGTATAAAGATGGTCAGTGAAGCCAAAGCGAGTGTCTTCTCCTCTAAAGCTTAGGAACACCTCATACTGTTGCCTCGGAGCAATAGTGGCGGTGGAACTTGACTTTTCTTGGTTTCCATCACCACTAGGATTGCGGCTTGAAGAGCTAAAACGCTGACCCATCTCCAAATACCAGAAATTTCGGGGGCTTGTGAATATGAGATTTAGAGGTTTTTTTCCGTATGAGGATTCAAGGAAAAACTGGAAGCTAGTAATAAATCCTATAGTTGGATCTTCCCATTCATTTATAGCGATATTATTGACGTTGACTTTGAATTTTAGGCAACTCTCTATCTTTTGCCTCGTGATAAGATGAATGGTGAGTTATATAATATGTAGGATTCATCCAGCAAAGCTGCTACACTGATGATTTCCATGTGGAGTTTAAAAAACTATGCTGGCTCTTTGGAAGCAGCTTTAGTAACTTGCAGTTGGTCTTGGTCTTTAATGGAGTAACTATTTTTTATTTTATTTTATTTTATTTTTTCAATAAAGAAAGCTTTCTTTCTTTCTTTCTTTTTTTTCTTTTGGCACCAAACTTTCAAGGGAGAAAACTTTACTGATCATGTTTTGGTCCTTTTTTTTTTTTTTTCTTTTACCTCAATATCCATTTTTTTTTTTTGTTTTTTTTGGTAATTATAATAGAAGAGAAGGGTAAACTTGAACGCTTCATTCTATTGCACATATCCTTTTTTCTTTTTTTTTGGTGCAGTTTGCAATTTGCCGTTGAAGTCAATAATTTTCGAAAGGCATTTGTTTCAATTTTCTACTGATATAACAATAACACGGCTGTCTGTACACCTAAGATAACTCTGGAAAACATATTTTAACCACTTAAATGAACTCCAATTTAAAATAAATTAGAGGAGCTGTACAACTCAAAACTGGGAAGATAGCCACATGAAGGAACAGTATATTGAGCTTCTTATCATTAAAGATGTGAATTCCAGCTAGGAAATTTATTAATACTACTTGTTATTTCAAAATACTTAAAACAGACCAAGACTTGGGTTGAGTTACAATAATACAACTTGTTATATTTTAAATAAGAATGTTAACGTGACACACCTTGTTTAGCGGTCTTTGATGTTGAAACTTCAACAACCATTTGAGTAGCTACGGTCATGTTGGGTAATGTAGTAGGTGGCTTTTCAAAGCGTGTTTTTGCAAGAAGTGCTGTACAGGTGGAAGTGTTGCCATTTAAAGAAGCTTTGGACTTTTTTAAAGATCCGATGCTTATAATGTTGTGGGGGCTCTGTGTGGCAATTTAGAACTTGCATCTGATTTAAGCCTTTCTATTAGGAGTTCGCCTAGTAAATCGAATAGCTGGATTGGGTAGTCAAGTTTAGTACGCGGCAGATGTGGAAATACTACACACAATATCAAACAATGTTACTGATCCATTATTGTCTGTAGTATTTCCAATTAAGCGCCATTTGCATATTGATGATTGCTTTGGTGCAAGAACAAAAAAAAAAAAAAAAAAACAAAATAACTAAACTTTATATTAGGCTTGAGTATTTGGTTTAGGATAATTCACCATTGATCACCAAATCCAGCTACGTGCACTGGAGCATTCACTTGATCCCGTCCAAAGGTCTTGTTGGGTTCATTCCTATTTATTTCTACCGTGACCTCCTTTTTAGTCACTTATTTTGGCTTTAAAGTTGAGAAAACATGACTCTTCACAAACGGTACCCAACCTACTCTAATACAAACGGATGTGGATCTTGGATTGCTCCAAAATAAATTGATTTTTTTTTTTATGTTTTTAGCATTTACATGAAATAAATTGATGTTTTATTTTTTTTAATGTGCTTCGATATATTATTGAAACTAAAAATAAAAAACAAAGGTACAGATGAAATCAATATTCATTATTATGCACGAATATAAAAAAGGAACTAGTTTGCAATTAAATCAAAGATAGATATTATGCAGCATTTGTGAAGCTATCATTGGTGTTAGAAGAACTAGACATGACAAACACTAATGCAATGGGGAAACGATTTTTTATTACTCGATGATAAGATATAATAGCCTTATCACATATGGTCGCTGGCCACCCAATCTTTTTTTTTTTTTCATTTTTTTATTAATTACAGCAGTTTTATATAATTGTATTGTTCAATTTCTAATTTGCATTTGTTTTTCCTTTTTTTCCTATTTTCTTTACATTTAGATTTTTCCCTTTTTATAAATTTATATATTATTTTTTCTTTTTTTTATTTTGCAAAAACCATGATATATAAGCATCATATCAACACCATGTAAGTGTCATATGTCAAATAACAGCTACATCATCAGACATATTGGATGTTATAACAATTAATTGATAAAATCTTCTTTTTAATCATTTAGTATAACGTTGTTTCTTTATTCTAACTATTTGAAAATTTGATCTCTAAAACTTATTATAAACATTGATTCTCTCCGATATAATATTCTCATAACAACAATAATAATAATAATAAAATACAAATTTTCTATCTTCCTTCTTTTCTTTTCTTTTTTTTTTTCCTTCTTTTAATTTAATTTTCAAGAAAGTGACCAAGGACCTAACACTCACTTGCCATAATTGGTGGGTTACTTACAATAGGAGGTCATGGCTTACTTAAATTTAAATAAGGCAATTAGGCAATTCAAGTGAGCTACTTAGTAGTGAAGTCACCAACCAATCATAATAATGGTCACATAACTCCACCTTGTTAGGAGAACCCTAGAACTTGAAAGTTTATTATTCTTTTTTCTTAATTGCTTTCTTACTATTATTATTTAGGTAAAATCCACTCAATGCCATTGTAATTTTAAAAAATATCATACTAATCATTGATTTTTTATTTTGACTACTGAAACCATCGAATTTCTCAAAAAAAGTTGAATCATACCACTCTAGCGTTCAAATGGCAATCAAAATCCTATATGACATTTATAACGTATCATCCTACATATAAAAATACTAAAATGTATATTCTCTTTCCTCTAAAAACACAAAATATTATCAAAAGGAAATATTTTTATTTATTAAAATAAAACTATTCATTTTCCTCCAAAAAAACACAAACTATTCATTTCCCTTTAAAAACTAAATTATTAAGGTAAAAAAAAAACAAATTCTTTCAATCCATTATATAGCACAATGCATCTAACATTTGTTGGGATAGAAGAGAAGGACATGGAAAACATGGAAGAAAAAGCTTTAGTGATGAGAATGGATAATTAACTATAAGAGATTCTACGCTTGAGAGTTGATAAAAAAAAAAAAAAGTGGTTCACACTCATGGTTTATGTATTGCGATCATACTCAACAATGGTTGGCATTCCATGATGTTATAGATGCTTTTATTAATTTGCAATAGAGGGTATGTTATATTGATATTATGAATAGTGAAATGTTGGAAATAAGGAATTAAAAGGAAAAAATAAATATGGACAATTGAAAAAAATATATATTTTCTTAATAATTTGGTCTTGGAGGAAAATAATAGTTTGTGTTTTTGGAAGAAGATGAATAGTTTTTTTTTAATACATAAAAGTACTCTCACTTGTTTTTGGAGGGAAAAAAAAACATATTTTAATATTTTTAAATGTAGATGACACGTCATAAATGCCATATAATATTTTTTATTGCCATTTACCCGAAAAATCATTGGAGTGACATAACTACACATTTTTTAAAAGTTCAGTAGTTTTAATGGTCAAAATAAAAGTTCCATAGTTATTATGCTATTTTCAAGAAGTACAATGGTATTTGATGGATTTTATCCATTATTATTTTTAAAAGGCAATTATCTCTAAATGCCTATTATTTGAAAAAAAAATTAAATGAGCCACATTCGTTTTCAAAGTTAAAGGACAAGACTCACATAAGATAAAAGGTAAGAATAGTATGTTTACTAATTGAGTAGTTAAAGAGTCGTTTTCAAAGTAATTTTCCTTTCTAAATTACTCCTCACTTTATAAAGGAGTACGACACTAAAGTTATTTATCAATTTTTAAAATTTTTTATGAGTTTCATACTATTATTACTTTTCAAATAATATATAAAATAGTTTCTAAAGATTTTTAGAGTGTGAAAAATTATTTTATTATTATTACATGTTACAATAATATTATTTTATTTGTTATTAAAAATTAAAAAAGAAAAAAAATGATGCGTAATCTAACTTCATTAGACAAAAAGCACACAAGACACAGGGAGGAAACGATCATTGTTGAAGCACATTGGAGATTCTATGCATCCATTGGTTCTTGGACATTATATAAAGGAAAGTGGGGTGCTTGATATAGTAGCCCATGCCAAACAACCCTTATAAACATACCTTAATATGCAAGTTATCCAAATTTGTCAATATATGTTTTCTTACCCCCTATTATACTTTCTTAACATATGTTATATGTGATATTACACAGAAAGATAGGAAAACATAACATTAGGATTGACCATTTACATGTAACACTAAACAAGAAAAACATCACGACAAAGCATTACGGCAAAGAATGTAACAAGGGGTTGTGAATTGTTTATTTTGTATAATATTAAACAATAAAATTTGTTCTTTGCAGTATTTGTTCCCCAAACGGCAATATAAATTTAAAAATCGTACCCTTTGCTTACTTTTCAAAGCATTCTACCTACTAATATTATCACTACCACCTTTACCATTACCATCATCACTACCACTAGTATTTGATAATAATGAGATATTGCTGGTCACGTTGTGTAAGTGCAATGACAATCTAGCAATTTGGGGTATGCAAAAGCCCAATGGAGACAATACAATATTTTGAGTGCAATTTTGAGCTTGATCCAAAGCATCATTGAGTTTAACATTTTGAGTCTAAGCTTGATTCAAGGTATCACTCATAAGCTTGTGCTTGATTGAAAAAACCTACTATTTTACTTGAGTGTACTTTTCTTCTAAATATAAATAAAATTGATGCTTGAAGTTGACTTAGATGCGAATTACCATATATAAGCTCAACTCGAGGTTAATTAGGCTCATGAACTTATTAAGCAATATATTATAAAGCTTGGATTTAACTTGATAAATTACTCAATTGAATACTTAGTCAAATTCTAACTTGACTATAATCAAATAAGCTTCAAGTAAATATTGAATTGAATTCAAATAATTTGAGAGTACGTTTAACTTATTTACACTTTCTATAGTGATAGAGAACAAAAGTATCATACGCATTTAAAGGGCCTTTTAGTGTTTTTAGGAGCTTATGTTGTGCTAGAGATCCTTATAACTAAAATTTCAACTAAGAAAATAATTCATACTTATCCAATGATGTGTTTCAATTTTTCTCGAGTAGCTTGCTTAAAATACAGATTGACAAAGTGTTGTGTCTGATTTATTAACTAATGCCTCAAAGAAAGGAAATATATATATATATATATATATATATTCTTTTAAGTAAGTGTTACATACCCACATAAGAAGAAGAAGATAAGAAGTTTAGTTGTATCGTATTTGTGTTTTATTGTGTTGTGTACTCCAGCGTTGCATCGATTGCAGTAATGTAGAGTACAATAGTATAAGCCAGCTTTATCCCAGGTCTCTTTGCCTAGGTGAAGGATCCTTTCCTCATTCCTCCTATAATATTCAATCTCTTTACATGAGGTAAGACACGTCTCTTCTCTTGTTTATTATTTGTTTTTTTTTTTTTCAATTTTTCATTGGTGCAGATAAAATATTGGATCCCATGGGTTAAGAAAAAGTCAAGGAATTTTTGTGAAAGAATTTAGAAATAAAATAGTGAGTTTCTTAATTATAAAGTTTTTTAAGATGTTGATATAGCATCTGAGGACACAAAATAGATTTTTTAAGAATAAAAATGTTCTAAGCGGTAATGTTGTGTTATGTTGATTGAGTGTTATCTGTTTCATAAGTCTATGTAAAAGCGGTTATGTCGTTTGTAGTGATAACATGTGTAAGACCTAAAATCTTATGTAATCATTCCATGCAAGCAATTTAAAACATAAGCGAAAACATGTTGATTGTGACGATATTTTACATGTGAATCTTAAGAATTACATAAGGACACCTCGTGAGTTCGGATTGTGAAAATATAATAAAATAATAATATTATAGCTAATGATAGTTAATTTTACTAAACTACACTATATTGTATTCTACACGTCGTGAACGTATGATTTAGATAACAAAAATTTATAAAACTTAGAGATAAGATATTTAGACTATAAAAAACTTAAAATGATATGAAATAATATGTAAATATACTATACATACTTCAATGATTAATATATGTAGATATATACATGTAAACTCTAAAAATACTTGAAATTATATAAAATTAAATAAAAATAATTAGGAAAAATAAGTAAAAATCATAAAAAATTAGCATGTGTATGACCAAAAACTTGACATTGGAGTGAGTCACCTAGAATAAACTTATAATTGGCATCAATTTAGAGGGTTCTTTAAATTGTTGGTCTAGTAAACAAAAATACATAATCTCTGATTCAGAAGCTTAATCAGTAGGTTATCTAATAAAAGGAACTTAACAATCCCCTTATGCTACATACTTGTTCAAGAAGTTATATGGCTAAGGAAATGTGGTTGAAATGCCTTCAAGGACTTGATCAAAAAGTTGGTTGGTATAGAAGACTTAAATGTAGTAACTTCAAAGACATGTTTAGATGCTAGGATGGAGCAAGAAGCTTAGATGGGATGACATTAGAAGCCTAGCTAAAGGGTTATAAATTTAGGGACAATTGTATTGGGGACTTCTTTAGAAGGTTCTTAGACCATAACTTGGTATACGCCAGCTTTCAAAACCTTACTCAGAAACTTCAATAACAAGTTAGAACTCAATACATAACTTACACAACTTACCTAATATAAGTCACAACCACACTTAAATTATTAAAATAAACTCATTTATTTTATATTTAATAAAACTAAAGTCATTATATTCAATATTCAAGGGTAAACCAAAGTGGACAAGACCAATATGCAAGATTATTAAGCATCACATGTTCAGGTAAGTGGGATTAGTACTTCACCGTACTTTGAAGTATTATTTAAAAAGTACGTATCTTATTTGTGATTATAAGTTCGTTGCCTATGCGTATGCAACATGTGTGTTGGAATGTTGATTGCTTTTATGTGAAGTGCTAAACTTTATGTATTAATTGAGTTATGTTATTGTTTGACTGGATTGTTTGGAATTGCTTGATCACCTTAAAAAGTAAATTAATTTAAACTCAACCTAACTTCTAACGAGATATACATCTCAATCCACTAGCGAAACAACTAGGATTTTTATGCCAAACACGAACCCTTCAATATGGATAGCTAAAATGATCATTTCCCTACCTTTAGTCCAACTAAGTGAGAGAAAAAGAAGCCATGGCAAAGTTAGGAACTGTAGTTTGAAGTATAGTCTTGAGTAGAGCGTCTTTTCTATTGCACAAGCCCTGATTTAGTTTCGATTCATGTATGTTATCAAACTCCTCAATCCGGATTAGAGTAAGGAGCAATTCCTCTAATCTCATGACTCACCAAATAACACCATGTGATGGCACTTACTTGTACATACATGGCATTTAACTAAATTTCTTAAAAACCTTGGTTGCTCTATGTTGAATGTATACTATTATATCCGCCCCTTTTACTAAGTAAGTTGTCGTTCATCACCCTATAGTTGTTTTGTAGATTTATGACCTATTACCAGCACATCTCCAGATTCCACAAGATTAGAGAACAGGATTTAGGAGTAAGATTCAAGAAAAATCCGATGAACTTTTACTTTGTTTGTCGACTTTACTTACTTTTAGAAAAACTAATAAGATCTTATTAGGTAACCCTCTAGTTTTGTATACTCCTCGTTCTATGAACCTATAGAATTTTATAAATTTTTTTACTAGATGCATTATCTTTCCAGATCAAGATACTTTATGAAATTTCTTGTTCGTTTTCAAAGATTTGCTCACCATATGATTTATAAAACTTAACTCTTATGGGCCATTTTGACTACAAGTTAGTTTTTAACAAATATTTTAATGAACTACACCACATGTTATATCAAACAAAACATCTTATGTAGACTATACCTATATTAGTGACTAAGGTAACTACCTTCTAACTTAGTTTAATTACATGATGGGATTATTACGACTCTTTAGGTTTGGGGTAGGACAACATGTCCTCCATCTAGGGAAATTAGAGGAAGTTATCTCACATGTCATGTTCAGAGATACAATAAGAAAAGAACTTAAATGTTGAATAAATTTATGGATAGATTTAAGAAAGGGGATTAAAAAGGAAAAAGGTATATATATATATATATATATATATAAAACATATAAAAGAGCAATTATTTTTACAATATCGAGTATAGTTGAATGGTTAAGTGCTTATTTTTTAAATAAAAGGTCGTGAGTTCAAATCCTATACGAAGATTTATTTTTTTAATACGAATTTATTTCATAAATGACATTAAATTCATTATTACAAAATTATATCTAACCAAATAAATTATTTTAAATTGCAATTTTTTATAAATAGTACATCGTAAATAATCATTACTTTACCTATATTACAATTATTTCAATCTTATCGTATAAATTATCAATAAATAATACCAATTATAACTTAATTTAATAACCATTTTTTTTGTAACTAATGTTAAGGAAATAAATATAAAGTGTTGATTATGTAAATAACTTATAGTTAGAAAGATTTTTTAGCATAATCAATAAAACAATTTCATAAAATTATCATGAAAAGAAATCGAAGAAATTTATATTTATATCTATTTGCTATTTCTGATGTATTTGCAACTTCATATCCAAATATTTTTCTAATATATTTTTATTGAAAAAAAAATTATACAAGTTTATATATTAATTTTATTTTTCTCGATAAATTGATAATTAAATTTCAATTAGTATATAAAAAGGGTCAAAAATTTAATTGTTTTAACTTCTTATAAAAAGCATTGAGTACTCTTAATAATTTTTTAAAAGAACATTTCCATTCTATAAAGTTTAAAATATATTCCGAATACAATCATTAATAAAATTATATATACATATATATATCTATAAGAGACAATACAATTGTAATAACAAGCTAATATTTTTCTACAAATAATTTTTATATTGACTTAATTAGAATAAATCTAACTCCCTTATTATATGGCTCCGCATCCATCCCTAAGGAGATCGTGAGATTCTTTTCGAAATAGAGCTATAGTCGAGATCATTGGAACCTCTTTTGATAAATCCAAAACATTAGTAATTGATTTTATATCAAATCGGTATCCAACCCAGGCAATGGGCAAAAAAGTGCTACAACAAACTTGAAGCCTTCTTATTAGTCGTTGTAACGTGAAGCAAGACAATAGCAACTTTCAGCCTAGCTTGCATCCTGCGATGTGTCAATACAATGAACGGAGACCGATAACTAGAGGAAGCCAACGACAACAGAAATGGCGAGGGTCAATGTGCATTAACGCGCCTAAAAACATCTACTCCAAAGTAACAAGATGATCAGGCTCTGGATAAAAAGGAAGAATGTCCGTGTTGCTTTGTACTGAACATGAAGTTAGGCAATCCATACAATAGAGATCTCTAGCAACGTCGTTGGTAGAAAAGAAATAAAACAATTTTTTTTTTTTTTATGTCAAGATTATGTACCAATGTTATCTAATCATCATGGCTGAGGTCGCGTGCGTTCTCAAAATGGGGGGTAAAATCAAGTCTAAATTATCTCCTCTATGGAAGAAAGTAAAATTGTTTCTATTAAGCAAGTGAATTCACGATAGAACAACAAGCAAAGTATAGTTTTGTGGCATATATTTGTTGTGCTATGTATTCCAACGTTGCATGGTCTACAATAATGTGCACTGGAGTAGTATAAGTGTTAGTGCTGTGTTGTCATGTTGCTTGAGCGGCATGTCTCTCGTTAGTTTGTAATAGTGGTTACGTGTAGGAACGATATGTTCCATGCCTAGAGAAGTCGGGGCAAGTTTCCCATGTGTCATTTTAGGAGATAAAAGAAACTCAAATGATATTATTATCCACGTTTCTATGGCAACAAATTAGGAGGGCTAAAAAAAAAAAAAAAACACGAGTTTTTGCTAAAAAAGAACGGTTCATAATTTATCAAGCGACTAGCTTCGAGATAGGATACATTGAGCACTAGAATTTTAGGGCAACTTGAAAATGCATCTCTTAAACTGTTTTAAGGTGTAACTTCACCTCTTTGTGACTTCTATAAATGGGTAGATATGCCACAAATTGCCGCTATAACCCAAACTATCAGTAAAGTCTATTTTAAAGTTTTTTCATCAATGGTTTGGATTTTAACAACAATTTTGGATTATTTGATTTTAAAAAATTATGGGAAGTTGAAATTACGTTTTAGAAGTTTATAGTGTCTATATGCACCTAGTCAATATGATGTGTCTTTATAGAATTGGGGCAAACAATAGGCTACTTAATTGATTGAAACAAAAAGAATTGAGACTCCAGCTATAAAGCCTTCTTTGAGCACACTTGCCCAAAGCCAACATCTAAGGAAACATATCCCCGCCACCCTCTAACTAGAACTATACAAGTATACGTATCCTAAGAAAGCTAAGAACATTCTAAAAACTATTACAAAAATATCTATTAACTACCAATTGATCAGTAGAAACAAACTGCCAACTACTGAGAAATATCCACTCATATCTACTAGCACTACTAACACCACACATAAACTTCTTCACCAAGTCTTCAAGTTTGCGAAGCATGCCTATCATACACTTCAATCACTGGCCTTGCTACTCTAGAATGGAACTTTCTAATTTTGCATCCAAGTTTGCATCATAAGCACACTATCCTTAATTGTAGCCACAGGTCCATCCAATCCATCCATTCTCTCGACAGCATGTTTAGCTCCCTCAAAAAGTTCTTTCATTGCATTTTCAATTGCTTTCATACAAGCATCAATTCTCATCATCTTGTACAAGTCACATTGCCGAAGCACAAATGGCCACAATTGATGTGTCTTCACTAAACAAGGGAAAACAATAGACTATTTTATTGATTTACACGAAAAGAATTACACAAACTCTAGCTATGAAGCCTTCTTTAAGCACATTTGCTCAAAGCCAATATCTAAAGAACATATCTCGGCCACCCTCTGACTATTACTATACAAGTATTTATATCCTAAGGCAACCAAGAACATTCCAAAACTATAGCAAAAATATCTATTGACTACTGATTAATTAACAGAAACAAACTACCAACTATCTATAAAATATCCTCTCATATATACTAGCACTATTAACACTACACGTAAACTTCTTCACTGAGCCTTCAAGTTTGTCGAATACACGTGGTATGCACTTGAAGCATTGGCTTCACTACTCTAAGATGGCACTTTTTGATTTTGCATCCAAGTTTGCATCATCTGTCATAACGAAAGCACACTATCCTTAATTGCATCATCTATCAAAAGTATGTTTAGCTGCAGCAAAAGGTCCTTGCATCGCATTTTCAACTACTTCCAAACAAGCATCCATTCTCGTCATTTTCTAGAAGACATGGCGTCAAAGCACAGACAGCGCCAGTTGATGCGTCTTCACCACATTAGGGCAAACAATAAGTTATTTCATTGATTGAAATGAAAAGAATTATACAGACTCCAGATAGAAAGCCTTCATTGAGCATGCTTGCTCCAAGCAATATCTAAGGAACATATATCCGACAACTAGAACTATACAAGTATTGATATTTAAAGGCAGCCAGGAACATTCCAAAATAATTAAAAATATATATATCTATTAACTACCAACTAACAGAAACAAACTATGAACTAACGGAATCAGACAACTAACTTACCAAGAAATATCCTCTCATATCTACTAGCACTACTAACACCACGCATAAACTTCTTCACTAAGTCTTCAGGTTATACACTTAGGTCACTGGCCTCACTACTCTAGGATGCACAACAAAATAGTTTCATAGACATATTTCCAATTATCCCTTAATTTTATGCAACGTTAGAATTTTGCCCCTTTGAAAACTAATATTTGCAAGCAATGATCCCATATAAAACATACAATAAATAACGATAGGGATTGAAAAAAATTAAGAAGTGAGAATTGTACAGAATCTGCCTTATTTATCGATTCTCTCTTCCACCTTAACCACTGAACTCCACTAAGATATCAAAATAATGTTTTGCATATGATTACACATCATAGTCTCTCACAACCATTTCAACCTTACAATTACAGGAAGAAAGCTCTTAATTGAATGCCTTTGCAGTGTTTTTTGTTGTATAGTCTATTTACAGCAACTTTTTAATAGCGATTTTTTTTATTATCTAAGTATTTTACATTAACTTAATAAAATTACTGAATTATCCAAAAAAGATAAGCGCTCCAAGTTGAAATATTGAGAGAAAAAATGGCCAGAGAAAGCCGTCACAACTAATCATCAAGAGAAAAAAAAAATTAAAAGCAAAAATAGACCAAACCATCAGAAACACTGAATGGATCAACCAATCTTTTTGTTCCTCTTTATACTCTGCATTTTTTCTGGGTGCTGGAACTCTCCCTTTTTTGGATCCATGAAAGGAGGGTAAAGTTCGAGGGAGCATCTCCACATGCTTACACATGTTGTCATTCAACTCACTTAAGCTTTTCTCCATGGCCATTCAACGAGTTTAACAGAATCTCATAGATTTTAAAATGGGAGAGATGCTCTTGTTTACACCACTTACTCTTGATATCAATCAAAAGCCCTAGAGCAGCAAAGAACCATTTGATTATGAAAACCTTCAAATTGGCAGCCCATGTTTCGGCCAATATCTCCTTGTACATAACTGGAAGGCAAATTTCAAAAGAAATAAAGAAGAAAATGTTTTCTAGAATAGCAATACAGAGTTTGGCAAAAAAAAAAAAAAAAAGAATAGATATAGAGAGTAACAAGAATGTTTGTATTACTAATTGAAGAAAAGATCTGATGATGAAGGCATTTGTCTATTGAATAAATAATCTTAATTGGAAAATCCTAAAATCATGGAACCCAATTATTAGAGGCATGCTCTACCATTGAGCTAATAGCACAAAGGTATTTGTTAACTTTATCATTTTGACATATGTAAATTTGTAAAAAAGGCAGGTTGAGTGAAAATAAAGGAACCAATTAACATTCTGTTCAATAAGCATAAAGGAGAAGACAAAGACCTTTGTCAATTTTTATTTTCCCAGTCAAGAAAACACTGTTGATTACTACCCAAACTCCTTATGAATGGAAGAAAACTTTTTAACAGGCTAAAAGAAAAGAATAAGAAACATATCAAGTACCCACTCAGTTGATCACAAAACTAACGCAAACAGAACTTGGTGACAGGATTTGGTCCAAATGCCCCTCAATCTATTAGGTAATTGATCCACAAAACCATGAACAAAAATAGTTGAAAAGTTTAAGTACAGAATCTGCAAATGATTTCCTTACTTCGAGCAGTCTGCATTTTACCAGTCAGCCAATCTACAACATACCACTTCCAATAATGCACTCTTTAGGACTTGTAAGTAGCCAACTCACCTAGAAAAGATACAGAAACAACATGAAGTTTGATTGTAAGTAAAGGCTCAAGTTTAAAGAAAGCACCTTGTACAAATTGCACCTTCCTGTATATGAGTTGCCCCATGTAATCATGGTTTTTTTGTCATAAAACAGTATGTACGGCAGAAACATGAACAATCACACTGCAAACAAAAACACATGGCAGGACCTACAAAAAATTTACTTGGGCAGGATGACTTGAAAATGAGAATACATCAATCCATAGTTTCTCATTTGTAATGTATAAGATCGGTTAGAGAAAAGGAAACTGTGCTTCTATATAAAAATCCAGGCAAAAGAATGACAAAGCTCGGCCAATTACAACAACCAACCAGTGAAAACAAAGTGTCACACGAACCACTAACTTCTCCCATTCAACTTTCAATTTTGAGAGGAAAGAGCCCAATAACACACAAAGTTACGGGATGCAAGAAAAACACAAAAGTAAAGAGGAACTTAACAATGTGTGAGGTATCCAAGAACTCACCTAAGCTACAAGCTCAGAACCGAGCAACCTGAGCTAAAGCTCAGAATCCAGAAGTTCTCATGAGTAACCAATTGAAAAATATCTCCTCCTGCCCAACTAACTCTTTTCCCTTTATGTACTTCAGTAACCAGACTTATTCCCTTCTCTCTTGCCACATCAGCAAATACTTCTTATTTTTAATTCTTAACTAACTCACTTGCCACATCAGCAAGTCTTTTTATTCTTATTCTTTATTCATTGCTTACTTGCCACATCAGCAAGTCTTATTCCACTAGTAATCCCATCCAGAAATTATTTATGTACATACACACATGCCCCCACATTACCCCCAATCCTTCAGGTATCAACAGTAGCCTTGGCCTTATGCCTCCTAGCATACACTTTGGTAATAGGACCAATAGCTCTAGACATATCAATACCGCCTCCCTAGAGAGTGTCCTTGTTCTCAGGGACAAATGAAGGAAATTGAAGTTTGAAATAAGAAGTATCAACCCAGGAGGCATCCTCAACAGATTCGCCACACCAATGAACTAACAACTGTGCAACAGGTTTGCCATCCCTTTGATACAGCCATCAGCCCAAAATAGCATAGGGAACTCTATCAGCAGAACTATCATCAACAGAGAACTTAGAAGGAAGATCAGTGGCAAGCGGAGTAGAACCAATAGATTTTCTAAAAGAGAATAATGGAAGACTAGATGAATAAGACAATCATCTAGAGGTTTGAGCCAATAAGCCACAGCCCTTATCTTTTCAATAATCCGGAAAGGGCCATAACATTTGGGCTCTAATTTGGAACCAGTTTTTAACTTCAACTTCAAATTCAAAGCAGATCAGAGGCAAAGAAACTCCCATTCACCTGCAGCAAAAGAAATATCCCTGCAGTGCTTATTAGCTTGCTTACAAGATCTCAACTGAGCAACCTCCAAATGACGCTTCAAAAGGGAAAAAGTTTCATCACTCTCCCTCAATTTATTAAGCAACAACCAATCACCAATCTCACTAGGAACATAACCAGGAAAGTGTATTTGGTGCATTTAAGCCACTAAGAGCTAATAAAGAGAGCTGAAACTCCTTACCGTCAGTGTCAACAAACTCAGCTACAGGCGGCAATTGAGCTTCTTTTTCTGCTTCCAACCACTCCTCTGTATCTCCAAGTTCATCATCCATGACTAGCACTAAATGGCTGATCGCAATGAAAACACAGTCCCTTTGCCCTCTTACCAAGATACTCAGTATCAGAAATCTGTCGTAGGCCACAAGTTCCACGATTAATAGGCTGTGCTTTACTTGCATCTTGATTCACACTCACAACCAAAGTACCTACATGACTAAGAGTTTCTTTCTGTTGAATCAGAACAGATGAGGAAATCCAACTCAATTTTGAGTATTGGATGTTTCCTGTCCCCATGGATTAACAAAAACTTGTTGCCTAGGAGATTTAGTTGATGAACTGTAAGGTAGAACTAGACATGTTTGATTATATGATCTAGTTGAATAGCCTACTTGTTTCACATTGTCGACTTGACAATA
This sequence comes from Lumnitzera racemosa, assembly GCA_024138005.1. Classification (NCBI taxonomy): domain Eukaryota; kingdom Viridiplantae; phylum Streptophyta; class Magnoliopsida; order Myrtales; family Combretaceae; genus Lumnitzera; species Lumnitzera racemosa. The sequence goes on from JAMXBC010000008.1 coordinate 26,786,180, forward strand.
GGTTGGAGACACATATGTTCTGTAATCAAACTCTTTCTCCACATCAAACGACAGATCCATTGCCCAGCTATGGTTTTGGGCCCCAAGGTTGAAACTCAAATGAAAATTTCTTCTTGTAATCCTCCCAAATAGTAGTCTAACAGCTATCGTTCCATCATGGCTAGAGCTTCTGATGGCAATGCTTCAAATTCATCAATGTATTGCTCCATTATATATGTCTGTCACAACATGGATAGACTAATAAAAGGATTATTAGAGAAACAGCAATTATTCCTCTTCAACAGTTCAGCTTTAAGTGTCTTCCAATCCAAATTAGGAATCCTTTGTTTTAAAGTCTTCAACCAGTATATTGATCAACCTCTCATGCACAATGACACCAAAGGCACTTTCCTCTCCTCTCTAGTTCAATGAACTTCAATATTGTTCGGTAGCTACAATTCAATTAGTAGTATCAAATCATTCAAAGATCGGAAGTGTAATTCACACCACATTAGATTGATACTCCTCGTCAACAATTTCAATATGAGGATTAATATGATCACCTTGATTGACTAATTCCTCATACTCAATAAACACTCTATTGCAGTGTTGACCTGCTGTCAATCTATTTACTTGAGAATGTTCTCCTCCTTCCATCACTGCAGCCTTCCCATGACGATGACCTAAAACATCTTTCAACGTGTCTTGTATTGAGGCTACATCAAAATTTTTTCAGCTCCTACCATGATTGTTCACCATATTTTCCAGAGATCTATGGCTTTGTTCTGGCACAGATACTTGCGTCTTATGATTTTGATCCATAGCCAAAAACTATTGTTGAATTTCAAACAATACTCCATGAATTCCATCCCACATTCTTCTCAAGTTCTTCAACTGGACTATCCATTCAAGTCATGTTTAATCCAAATAACAAGCGTGTTTCCCACATACGGCGCCAATTAATAACACACAAAGTTACAGGATGCAAGAACAAACACACTCAAGTAAAGAGGAACTTAACAATTTGTGAATTATCCAAGAACTCACCTAAGCTACAAGCTCAGAACAAAGCAACTTGAGCTAAAGCTCAAAATTCATAAGTTTTCATGAGTAACCAATTAAAAATTATCTCCTCTTACCTAATGAAATCCTTTCCTTTTATATACTTCAGCAACCAGACTTGTTCCCTTCTCTCTTGCCACATCAGCAAATACTTCTTATTTTTAATTCTTAAGTAATGCACTTGCCACATCAGCAAGTCTTTTTATTCTTATTCTTTATTCATTGCTTACTTGCCACATCAGCAAGTCTTATTCCACTAGAAATCCCATCCGGAAATTATTTATGTACATACGCACACACCCACATTACCCCCAATCCTTCAAGTATCAACAATAACCCTGGCCTTCGACCTCCTAGCATACACTTTGGTAATAGGACCAAGAACTCTAGGTTTATTAGAGCCATCACAAAAGACACCTTGGAGAAATAAGTTGATTGACTCAACATGGAGTCTAAAAGCTGGCAATCCTCACCTAATGGATTTGTGGTTTATTACACTATCCAGACTAAGGGGGAGCACAACATGGTATGTTTGATATAGGAAACGCCTATTGGAATGGGACAAGATGGACATCAAGGACCTCCCATGCTGGCTAATATACCCAATTGAGAAGTGATGTGCCTGAAAGATGCCTCTAGAACCATGAAACAGCCAGAAAATAGGAACTGGGAAAGATTCAGGTCTGATTGTCTCAGGGAAAAAAAATGCTTCTTCCTTTTAAATGTTCTAAATAGATAACTAAATCAATTTTCATCTGTTAGAGATAAAAACGCCTGTTACTTTAAAACTTCAGTATTTGCAGCTATTTTTGGCAGGATGCCTGCCCATGGACAAGTAAATAGATGAAAACGCCAGCTAGCAGCTTCTGGCAACCTTTAAAATTTTTCAATCAGCACTAAGTATACAGCTCAAGTGTTGTGGAAAGTTGACAAGTAAATAGCTAGCCATGTTTAGGTTATGCATGTTTACATTGTCTTTTAGAAGGTAGCTTCTATACCAAACACAAGAAAAATGAACATAGACTATACATCTGCACCCCACAATACACCAACGTGAATTGGTCAAAGACAGAAGGGTCAAGGTACACAGGTTGATTCATCGCATGATTGAGTTTCCTTGAGCATTTGCAAGTGCATATAATTTGAGGGAATCGAAGTGGTATGTCAAGGAAAATGCAATTCCCAATTGTCCCCTTTAATTGGACTGCCAATTCACTCTCTAAACAATATTTTACTAGCCTCTTCCACTAAGGATTTACTCAGACATTCCCCAAAATCAGACCACATAAGAACTGTCATACACAGAAAATCGAGAAATGGAACGAAAGGAAACCCAATTAAATTCATCATATACCTTGGAAATCGGGAAGTCAAGAAGAGGATGGAGGAGGTTTGGCTGAAGGAGGAGTGTAGATTCTAGCACGCTTGAGGATCTCGGCAACTACCCAGTGCTTGCGCTTGCTCAAGGGTCTAGAAGGGTCCAAGCGAACGCGGTCGCCGATGTTGCATTGGTTGTGCTCGTCGTGGGCCATGAATTTGGAGGTTCTTTTCACGTATCGGTTGTAGAGCTTGTGATGGAAGAGTCTGTCTACTGCTACCACCACCGATTTCTGCATCTTGTTCGACACGACCATGCCCACCGCTCCTTTCATCTTCCTTCTGTTGATGAGTCTAAACCCTAAACCCTCTTTTCTTTCCAGCCGAAAAGGAATCCGTAGGAATCCGTAGTTCATGACCTCGCACGTCAGCGTCCAAAAAAATAACTCTCCATTTTATAAAAAAGTTTTTTAAAAAAAAAATTATGAAAATTTTTTATTCTTTTATCGAGTTCCTATTAATATTATTTTTCAAATAACACATATAAAATATTTTTAAAATAAATATTAAATAATGTAAAATTTTTCATTAATATTTCATATTATATTTATAATTTATTTATTATTATGCAAAAAAATTAAAATTTTAATATTGTAAAGTAAAAAGAATTGTTGCCTCTGCACATGTTTATTAGGGGAAAGAAGAAAAATGTAAATAAAAAAAATCCTAAAAGTATCAGTTTTTGAAAAAATAATCACAAAATTTCGACAATCAAAGTCATATTTTCAAGAAACAATTTCATTTAGATTATGATGAAATCGCCTTTCGCCTGGTCTAAATACAAACCACTAGAGATAGGGCAACATGAGACAATATGTATGAAATTTCCATAAGAGAGAGGATGGCATGGGAGAAGTAAGAATGGAAAACGTTGTTGTCTTCATATCAAACAAGATAACAAGTATTTACTACTCGTTCACTTTAAGAAATGGAATGAGAGGAAATAGAATTAGAATTCATAAGAAATAGAATAAAGGTATAATACATATTATTTTGTTTAATTAGATTTATAAACAATTTAAATATATAATATAATTTTAAGGACTAAATTATCCTTAATCCATTTTTTTTCTCAATTAATTTTAAAGTAATAGGTTATGTTAGTGGTAGCTGCAGTAATGGTGGCAATGATGGTTGATGGTGGTAATGGTAGTAATAGTTATAATGATTAGTAGTGGCGGTAGCAATAGTGATAACGGTAATGGCAGCAATCATAATTATGGTAATGATAATGGTGATAGTGATTATAGTGGTTAGTGGCTAGTGGCGATAGTAGCGGTGGCGGTAACAATGGTAATAGCAATAGTAGTAGTGGTGTGGCACGGTAACGGCAACAGTAGCGGAGGGTGGCGGTGGCGGTAATGGTGGCAACAATAGTGGTGATGACAATGACGACAGCAATAACAATGGCAATGGTAATAATAATGATAGTAGTGAGGAAGCGTAATTCTTTGGTTAAATTAAAAAATTCTTATTACTTGATTTTAAGTATTAGGGATTCCTATAAAATTACAATTTAGTAATAAAAAATCAAGTCAACGTTTTAATAAGGAATAAAGAAGGAATTGAATTACAATTCCCCTAAATGAACCGGATGTTAATGTTTATATTGTTAGACTCTTCATGTAACGACAATGTAACGAGCATTTAATGGTACGCAATTTCCATAAAAGAGAGGATGGCATGGGAAAGGTAAGAATGGAAGACGTTGTTGTCTTCATGTCACACAAAATAATAAGCACTTAATTATGGACTAATGAAAATCACTTTTTGAAAAAAGCACTTTTAGTTTAAGTACCATAGTCTCAAGATTATTTTTCTAAGATTAGCATTTTTGGTTTTTTTTTATTTTTTGCAATATTTTTTCCTTTTCCTTATATATCGTATCCATATATTAATGTGAAATGTAAAAATTTACAAGAATTTTGATGAAAATAATACATACCGTCATAGAAGAAATATTAAAGTTTAGTAAATTATATTGTTGTAGGAAAAAATTAAAAAAAAAAAACATTTCTATTGTCATGGAGGAAAAAGTTTATTAAATTAGGAGTGCATCAACGAACAAATAAATTACATTAATTTTTCAATGATGATTGATTATAACAATGAAGTTACATTTATCGAACAATTAAATTTAGACCCATACGAAAGTTCAACATAGACAATAACTAAATTGAAACTACAACATGGCAACATATGGAGATAAAGTGGGAGAAAAAAGCTAACAAGCCCACACATAATATGAAAATCATCATTTTCAACTTATTCATTGTTTTGCAATAAGTCCAAATCATTGCCACATATATTAAATTAGATCGGACTGTAGTTGACGATGTTTAACCCTATCATGAAGCCAAATATCACTTTGAGTGTAAGTTGCATATTTTGCAATATGGTTACTAGAGACATATGGTATAGGATCGGTGTTATCTCCCAACTCATAGTTCGAAGCTTGAAAATTGAAATTATAATTACTCCGTTCATCTTTAACAATCATGTTATGTAATATTATACATGTTCTCATGATTTGCCCTATAACTTCTTGATCCTAGATATGTGAAAAGGCCATGAAGTATAACAATATGAGGTTATAAAACTCCAGAAACTCATTCAACATTTTTTCTATATCCTTCTTTGGTAGGAATCAATCCTTCGGACTGATTACTTATAATCGAGCTAAAGGACTCCAAGAACTCGCTCAAAGGATACTGGCTCTAATCCATAGTCGAGATGGGAATTCATATCTTGAGTTGGTCTCCTACCGACTTAACTATCAAATTCTTACTTGTATTAGATCCGCCATATTTAGCAACAATGCTTTATCCTATAAGATAGGCCAAGAATAGCCGAGGCAAGCTCCAGATTCGACTATAGCAATCCAACACCGAATCAAGCTAACTTCTCTTCAAAAGAACTAATTGGTCCCCGACCTATTCTAAATCAGGTCAGCCACTGACTGTGATGCTTTTCTGCTTTTGCCTACTTTGTATCGTATTTCTAATATCCAGCCACCAAGCGATACGTGTCTTCTAGCATAACATTCTATAATGATTCCCTCTTTTTCTGTACTGAATATTCTTTATCTTTTTTTACACCATTTTGGTATATTTTATGTAACATAATTGTAAGAATATCTTTTTTTATCTTTTCATACATGTAAAATAACTATAGTAGCTGGCTATATAAACCCCTACTTTCTTGTACACAAATAATCAACTAATTAATACAAAATTGTTCACTTAAGTAACCTTAGTATTCTCATTATCATTTAACTCTTATCTGTTTTTTTTAGTAAGGAGTAGTGGTGAGTGACCCTTTAGTTCGGACTGGTATGTCATATCAAGCGAAATGTAAGCTGTATAGGATCTTGTTGGTGCGTCATATTTAACTAGATAGCTCATAGATTTGCTAAACCATCATTTTATTCCTTATTCTTGCTCATTGTAGTGCTTCTCCGTATGTACAACCCCAGAACACATCAACTTTGCTAGTATCAAAGCACAGTTCCAAGAGGGAGTATATAAAATCGTAGTAAAGTTTTAGTTGGCCTTACTATTAGTAGCTAATGTGTTCTTTCCGTAACTACTACAGTGTGTTTGTATATTAATAAGTATGGTTCCATTATTACTCTATTCTTACTCTGTTTTTCATTACGAAAGTAGAGCAAGTTATTTCTATTCTGTTTGAGCGACTAGTGGGTGTTAAAGTTGTTAGTAAGTTGTTAGTAAGTTGTTAATCTGTTCAAAAGGTATTGTACTATGTCAAATTCGAGTGTTTAAGGTATTATTGATGATTAGAGTAATGGTGCTCAACCTAATCGTGATCATAATGATAGTAATACCCCAGGGTCAATTGACAACAAACTTGATAAACTAATCAACCTTATTAAAAATCTAGTCACAGCAATGCAAATTAACAAACAATAACCTTATGGTATACAACACCATAACCCACAAGAAAATGCCCCTAAGAGATACCATGGCCAACGTAATCGAATCAATCGCCCAGTTTGACTGCAATGAGCTAAAGAAGTAGCAAACTGAGTTGCTAGACAAAGACTGAAGTTAGAGGATATTGAGAAAGATGATGATGAGTTAGATGTTGAAGAGTTTGGGGAGGAAGAAGAAGAAGCTAAATATTACCAAGCACAAGAATGAAGATGCCAAGCTCTTCGATGATTAAATAATGTAAAGGTTCAAATTCCACCCTTTAGTGGGAGTAGAGATACCAACGAATACTTAGAGTAGGAAGAGAAGGTTTTTTTATTGTTATAAGTATACAAATGTTGTCAAAGTCCGACTTGCTACATTGGCATTTACTAGGTATGCCTTAATGTGGTGGAAAAATCTTAACATAGCCAGAGTAAAGGATGAAAGACAAGGTGTCAAAACCTAGGATGAGATGAAAGGGTTATTGAGAGATAGATTTGTACCCGAGACCTACCTATAAGATACGTTTGTAAGGTTGTAGAAGCTTCGCTAAGGAAGCTAATCTATTGATGAGTATATTAGAGAGTTCCAAATGTTAATGATTCGAGCCGACGTGGAAGAACCTGAGGTCCATATAGTGTCGAGGTTCATTTCTGGACTCAAGTACGAGATTCCCAATATCATGGAAATACAAAGATTTTATACCTTAGAAAAGGCGATGAAGATAACGCAAAGGGTCAAAAAACAGAGGAGAAGTGTTCCGAGCTAATCTAAGCCAACATTCTCCCAACCCTTATTTCCATGTCGACCTATTCAAGTAGAGCTGAGGAGGCCATACAGAGTTGAAAATAGGAATGATCAATCGGATGATGGCCGAACAAACCAATAAGGCCGAGTCGAGGTTAGGCTAACCTCAAGGACATATGAGAAGGGGCAAACCTCCAGACGGAAAGTTAGCGAAGTGAAATGCTTTAAATGCTTAGGTTTTAGACACATGGCTACTAAGTATCCAAATCGACGTGTCATGGTGCTATGAGGAGATGTGATAGATAGCACCGACAAGAGCAAGCTTGAGCAAAAAGAAGATATAGGACAGCCTAAAGTTGAAGAGGAAGATGATACCCTAGTCTTAAGAAGAGTACTAAGTTCCTTGCTCAACTCTAAGGAAAACTAAAGGGAAAATCTATTTTATACCAAGTGTATCGTCAGAGGCCAATTGTGCATGATCATTATGGATGGGTGAAGTTATACTAATATCGTTGCAGAGTCCTTTATACAGAGGTTGAGTTTGTTGATCTCAAAGCATCCCCAATCTTATAAGTAACATTGGCTTCATGATAAGGGTGCTTTACACGTAACTGAATAAGTGACCGTACCAATCAGTATTGGGAATGTGTACAAGGATGAAGTAGTTTACGATGTTATCCCCATGAGAGCTTCACATTTACTGTTTGGACGACCTTGGTTGTTCAACCGACGTGTTACTCATGATGGGTATCGGAATACCTATGCCTTTGTTAAAGATGAAAGGAAGATTGTGTTGCAACCTTTGACCCTGTTCCAAGTAAATGAAACCCATAATCAACTCACCCGAGCTAATAAGAAGAAAGCCTTGGTAATGAGCCGGAGAGTACTCTAAGCTACTTAAGAGGCTAAAGAACCTATGTTCCTATTAGTTAGAAGACTGTTAGAAATGAGAGATTTGGAGGATATCTTTGATGAAATTCAAAGCTTACTAAATGAGTTTTCCGATCTATTCCTTCAAAAATTGCCTAGAGGACTACCTCCAATTTGAAACATTAAGCACTGTATTGATTTGTAACTAGGCATTAACCTGCTAAACCAACTTGCATTCAAAATGAACCTTGAGCAGGCTGTTGAGCTAAAAAGATAAGTAGACGAACTCATTGGGCGAGGATATGTAAAGGAGAGCATATCATGGTACATGTACATCGACAACTGAGCAATCGACTGGATTACTGTTAAGTACAGATACCCAATATTGAGGCTCAGTGACATGTTATATGAGCTTCATGATGCCAAGATATTTTCAAAGATTAATTTGTGAAATAGCTACCGCCAGATTCACATGAGACCAGGAGATGAGTGGAAAACTACTTTTAAGATTAAGTATGGACTCTACAAATGGTTGGTTATGTCGTTCGGACTTACCAATGTACTAAGTACATTCATGAGGTCAATAAACCATGTGTTGCGCCTTCTGATTGAAAGATGTGTAGTTGTATACTTTGATGACATACTGGTATATAGTACCGATCTGAACTGCCATGTTCAACATCTCTGTGATGTATTTAATATATTGTGAACTGAGAAGTTATATGAAAATGTGAAAAAGTGTACACTTTGCCAGAATTAGATGATTTTCCTAGGGTTTATAGTGTCAAGGGAAGGGATCCAAGCAAATGAGGAAAAGATCCAAGCTGTTCTAGAATGGTCGATGCTAAAGAATGTCACTGAGGTTCAAAGTTTTCATGACCTAGCTTCTTTTTATAAATGATTTATTAAGGACTTTAACACAATAGCTACCCCATTGATTAAGTTGACAAAGAAGAGTGAAAGATTTAAGTGGAACAACTAAGCTGAACAGAGCTTTAAAAAGTTAAAGAAAAGCTCACCTCAACACCTATCCTATCACTACCAAATTTTGATAAGCTCTTCAAACTAGAATGTAATCCATCGGGAGTTGGAACTAGTGCTATCTTAATGCAGGAGCGATGACCCATCGCCTACCAGAGTGAGAAACTTTGTGGTTTTACCCTGAATTATTCTATGTACAAGAAGGAGTAGTACTCTTTTTTCTAAGCCCTCACTATTTGGCAATACTATTTGCTACCATAAGAGTTTGTTATTTACACTAACTATGAATCATTAAAGCATCTTAAGAGTCATAACAAATTCTCAAAGATACAAGCCAAATGGTTAGAGTTTATGGAAGGGTTCTCGTACGTTATTTGGTACAAGAAGGGAAGTACAAATGTAGTCACCGACACTTTGTCATAACGGCAAACCTTGTTGACTACTTTACAGACAAAATTATTAAGATTCTCACTCATTATTAAGTAGCATGCTCATGATCCTCATTTCGGCCTTATCCTAGAACAGTGTAGGGATGGAATTGCTGTTAAGGGATATTATCTTAAGGAAGGCTATCTATTCATGGATCGAAGGCTGTGTATACTAAATTGTTCTACGCGTAAGCTATTGATCAGGGAAGCTCATAGCAGCGGATTATCAGGTCACTTTGGGGAGACCAAGACAGCCAATCTGTTAAAGGAGAACTTTTATTGGTCAGGTCTGGTCAAGGATGTCCATTAGGTAGTTAATAGTTGTAAAGTGTACAAGCGAGCTAAGGGAAAGAGAGAACCTCATGGAGAACACATATTGTTACCAACACTAACCTTACCTTAGGCCAACCTCAGCATGGACTTTATCTTAAGGTTGCCTTGGACATCTAGAGGTAAAGATTCTATCTTTATTATAGTAGACCACTTCAGCAAGATGGTACACTTCATTTTATGCCATCGAACTAACAATACTCTATATATTATTGATTTGTTTTTACAGGAAGTTGTCTGACTACATGAAGTGTCAATGACTATTGTCTCAGACCGAGATACAAAATTCTTGAACTATTTTTGGAAGACTCGAAACTAAACTCGTGTTCAGCTCTAGTAGCCACTCTCAGACCGATAGCTAGACTAAAGTGGTAAACAGGACGCTAGGCAATCTACTCAAAGCTGTTGTGGGAAACAACTTAAGGGATTAAGATCTATGCCTACTAGTTGTAAAGTTCGCATACGATCGGATTGTCCACATCACTACTGAGAAGACTCTCTTCAAGGTCATTTATGGCCTTAATCAAACAATTCCCTTAGACATGATCAGCACCCTAATAGCTGCTGAAGAGAGTCAATCCAGAGTTAACCGAACTCAAGAATTGCAAGTGCTACGCAATTCTGTAACTAAAAAGATCTATAAGTTCAATAAGAGACAACAAGAGATTGGTAGCCGAGGCCACCGAACTATTTCTTTCCAGTTAGGAGACTTAATATGGATTCACCTCAGCCAAGTGCGATTCCCGCACTTAAGACAGAGCAAACTATCTCCTCAAGCTGATGGCCTATTTAAGGTCTTAAAGAAGATCGATTACAACACCTACCAAATTGAGTTGCCTGATGACTATGGTGTTTCCTCCACCTTCAATGTGTCCAACCTAATTCCTCACCAACCAACAGAAGACCTTATGAACGCCCCAAAAGAAAAAGTAGAGACTGTTTCAAATTTGAGGACAAATCGTTCCAACCACCAAGTAGATGATAGGAATCAACCCCTTGGACTAATCATGCATAGCTGAGCTAAAGGACTCTAAGGACTCGCTTAGAGGATACTAGCTCTAATCCATAGTTGAGATAGGAATTCCTATCCCGAATTGGTCTCCTACCGACCTGACTATCAGAATCTTACTTGTGTCAGATTTACCCCTGTTTAGTAGCGATGCTTTATCCCAAAAGATAACCCAAGAATAGCCAAGGCAAACTTTTGATCCGACCATAAGCATCCGACCCTGAATCAAGCTTACTTCTCTTCAGAAGAACTAATTGGTCCCCGACCTATTCCAAATCAAGTCAGTCAATGACTACGACGCTTTTCTCCTCCTGCCTACTTTATATCATATTTCTAATATTCAGCTATTGAGCGATACGTGTCTTTTGGCACAACATTCTAAAATGATTCCCTCTTTTTTTGTACTAAATATTCTTATCTTTTTTATCCCCTTTTGGTATGTTCTATGTAACCTAATTGTAAAAATACCCTTATTTTTCTTTTCATATATATAAAATAACTCTAGTTGTTAGGTACATAAACCCCCACTTTCTTATATGCAAACAATCAACTAATCAATGTAGAATTATTCACTTAAGTAACCTTAATGTTCTTATTATGATTTAACTCTTATTTATTTCCCTTAAAAATGAGTAATGGCGAGCGACCATTCAATTCGAACCAGTATGTCATATTGGGCAAATTGTAAGCCATGTAGAATCTTATTGGTGCGTCATATCCAGCTAGATAGCTCATGGATTTGCTAAACTCCCATTTTATTCCTTATTCTTACTAGTTGTGGTGCCTCTCCATGTATATGACCCTAGAGACACATCATTCTTGTTGCCTAGCACATAATTGCTATTTTAGACCATGCGGATATGGAATAGATTTGACAAATATTGACTACTCTAGATATATGTCATCCTTGAGATGATATCTAGTATCATAGTTTCTATCAATAACATTATAGTGTGCCCAATGGAGCATGTCCTTCTAAGACGTCATCTGATAGGGGTGAGTGATCCAATACATTAATATCACTATTAGAGCTTAAGACACCGAAAAATATATACATATCCAAGTGTCATATAAAGCAATAGCTTCAATTATGATTGTTGGAGAACTATGATCTCCTCAAGTATACATGCTTAGCCATGCAATTGGATAGTTTTTCCACTCCCAGTACATATGATCTATACTTCCTAGCATATCAAGAAATCCACGTTACTCGACTACATAAAGTAAGCGTTCGATATTGACCTAATCAAGCCTACATAAGTACTCATCTTCAAAGCATGCAATAACGGCTATAACAAATTTCTTAACACATTGTAATATCGTACATGTAACCATTCACAAGAAATCATCTAAAGCATCACCAACTACTCTATATGCCAACATCCGAATAGAAGCAATACACTAAAAAGACTGCAATGAGTTGCATCGCTCCTCTTGCGTCTGAAATATGGAAAGTAATCTTAAAGTGCTTAAATGATGCGAAGGAACACGACCTTCCTTATTTAGAACCTTCAATAAAATTACTCATCTGTATATACCAAGCTATATGAGAAATAGTCATTGCACAAACGGTTGTGACCTTCGATACGAACTTTATCTATATACTTTCTCTTATGTCTTCGAGTTGAAGAACTCACAAATATCTATGGTGCTATATCATGTACATGCCCAATTATGTCACTTCATGAAATACTCAGTTTCGATAAAATAAATTCTTTGATGGCATGCTTACTTCTTGGATTAGAGCCACTAAAGCTATTTAAGCTACTTGAGTTGCTTGTTACCATAATGATTGAATGGTTGCAAAGAATACTACAAATGTGAATAGAAATGAGAAATGTGAGTGTATTGCTTGACGTTCTACCTTATTGAATATATAAAAAACTTTTGCAATTGCTAGTTTACAATGGTTAGTTTATAACGGTTAGTTCACAATGGCTAGAGTAATAGCTATATTGGATTGATACATTAAGCAATATTAAATTCTCGAATTGCATCAACTTGATCTCATACATGGCATTAAATAAATTAAAATCATGAATTCCTTCTTTTATTAAAAATCTTCCAAGGCATCTCTTTAAACCATTACTTTTGCTCCTCATCCATTTTTTAAAGATTAGCAATCATTATTGATCTTTCGCATTCTAAGCGCTTCCGGTGTTCCTTCTTTGTCTTGCGACTTTCTTCTCCTTAAACATTTTAAGTTCTTGATCCCTTTACCTAATTGTCTTATAGAGTAGCTCCACTTTGTCATAATCCGTTCTACTAACTCATGCACTAATCCTTCGATAGCCTCCTCCATTCCTATCTTCTTCTTTCATTTTCTCTTTTTTAGCAATTTACCAGATAAGCTAGTGACTTACTCACTATCCTCATCATTATTTGGTAAATCATGATTAGAGAATGAGCTAATATATGCACTAGATGTAGTGATCTTGGTTTACTTAGTTAGAAAGTTCTCTAAATTATTGATTCGAGACATCTACTTAGGTTCATTATGTAATATTATCTAACAATATTCAACCATGCGTAGTATTTTCTTGTTTTCTTTATAAGGATTATGAACATCTTTTTATATAATTATACCCGTTCTTCCTATTTTGTGCTCCCCTTTTTATTCGGTTGTAATATGCTCCAAATTTCATCACATCCCTTGATAAATTTACCATCGAGCTTTACATTGCTTCTAATACGTTTCTCTTAGTTTGTTTCATTCTCTAAGAGTTGACCCTATTCAAAACTCTCATGGACCCATTGTTAAAAAGTTTGTAATGGCTTATTGTTTTCAACAATGAGATTTTTACTAACCTTCAACCATGTGTAATTGAGAAGTTTGTCATCATTGTGTTCCTATTTGCTCCTTTGATCTTCAACTGGTTCAATTTCCTCTACCTCATCATTACTATTTTTTTCTATGGGAAATTGTTGACGGGGCAAATTTCTATTGTTTGGTGTTTATAGTGTTTCACCAAAAATCGATTGAGAAGTTGACCCCAATAGCATAAATTGTTGGCTATAATTTTGAGAAGAGTGTGGACCATATTAGAAATATGGTAGTGTCATGCTACATGAGGTTGTGGTGGAAATTTTAGAGAATTTGGTTCATCGGTAGAAAATTTAAAGGAAATTAGTAGTGTGATATGCTTTGAAAATATACAATAAATGGAAAATATAACCTCCCTTATGAATTTAGAGGCATTTGGGAGTTTTGTGAATTTGAGGAGTACTCAAAATGTGGAAGATTAATAGCTTATATGAAATTGTAAGTACATAGATTTACAAAATGATGTAAAGTTATAGTGAAATTTTGGAGTGTAAAACTCATGTTATTTTACCACTATTTATAGACAAAATTTACAAGAAAAAAATAATGAAAAAAAAATCTTTATGTTTTGAATTTTAAAATGTTAACTCAAAGTTCAATTGCTAGAAATTTATTTCTCTTAGATAATGGGGGAAAGTAGAAATCAAAGAGGGCAAAATACTTGACCATTAATTCCTTAATTCGATGGCGGATGCTTCATAGACATCAATGGCATTCATTTACTTAAACTAAAATTATATTTAAAAAAATAAAGCAAGGCCACATGGTAAGTAAGGCTTGCAATTATCAACTACAATCAGTACCTTGCATGGCACTCGGAAACTAATGAGCACCAAAAGGTGCATCCTATATATAGAGGGCAAGGGGCTTGGCAAGCGAATATGTGCGAAGCACCTCTTATAAATATACTCTTATTTCATGTGCCAAACACCTCCTTGCCCTCTATATTTAACTAACACTTGTCAGTGTTTATAAGTTCCTAATGTAAACCCCACAACTAATTACTCAATCGGCTGAAAGATTCGATCGGCTGAAAGATTCGATCGAGCCTAAATTATAAGTAAAGCTAGAAATATTAGTAAAATGATCTCGTAAACTTGAATTTAAGAAAATAAGTAATTAAATAAGAGACTGTAAAATTTTTAAATTTTAAGTATAATAATTATTAATCGTCGAAAAGGCGAAAAGTGTAATCTAATAACAAATAAATTACTAGAGGTAGATTATATGTATATTAAAAATCATTGAACGACCTAAATAATAATTAGAAATGTTCACATATATTTACGTGTAGGTAAAAATACGTGAAATTACTTAAATTGGCCAAAAATATAGTAAATAATTAAAGAAAATTATTAATTAATTGAGAAAAAAATCAAAAGGATATGGAATGATGAAAATCTGGTCATGGCAAGTCAGGAGCTAAAGAAGAAAAATTATCTAATTAGAATTAAGTAACACAAAAACCAAAAATCAAGGAATGGGGCAGTGTTATGTCTAATTAATACATATTAATTATCGAAAACTTCTATAAATAGGGAGAAAATTTATAGAATACCTTTGGACAGTTAGGAATTAGAGAAAAATAGAGAGCTTTGAAAATTCAAGGGAAAAACCAAAGAAAAGGAAAACTGTGCAGTTAGGGCCATAAAGGGGAATTGACATCAGACGAGCAGTTGGGAGTGGACGGCCACCACCACCACACGGTGGTGGCAGCGCGTAGACCAGCCGACAAAGCTACGGTAGCCGGCAGTAGGAAGAGCCACATAGACCGGTGAGTCCGATTTCTAACCCGATTTTGTGTAAATTTGTAAAAATAGTAAATATTCTTAGAAAATTATGAATTTTGTTATTTTGGAGTATTTTTGTATGTAGTTTTTAGGAAAAATATTATTTTGATGAAAATATATCATGTGATATATAGTCCTTAAAATATCATGCAAAACCAAGCATGATTAGGATTAGAAATAAATAGGTTTAGGAGTGTAGTTTGGAACTCAAATTTTTTCTGTAAAATATTTAAGTGATATAGAATTGGAAAATTAATAAATATGAAAAATTAGGTTTAATTAGACAATATAATAATAAAAATTAGAATATAATAAATCTGAAACAAAAATTTAATTTTAGGTAATTGTATAAAAAATGTAAGATTTTCTCATAATGGGGGTAAATTCAGTGATTAAACTAAGAACTGAGTGTACCATACGAACTAGAACATTAGTTAGAGACTAAAAACAATATTTAGGATATCCGAAGATAATGCGATTAATTTCACATTATGGGTCGGAATGATTTCTTAGGGTATATATATAAATCTTTAATTAAAAATTAAGTTAAAAACCTAATTTAGAAATCGATGCGAAAACTGAACCTGAACCTAACCTCAGACCTAGAATAATTGTAAAAGATTTGAGAACCCAGATAACTGGATATATTAAACCCTAAACAAAATATAACAATAAACGTTATAGGATAAAACGAATCTATAGTAGTTATAAGAAAAACTGAAACCACCTTTATGTTATAGGGATGATCGGCGATGGTCTGAGCAAGTTGGAACTCGAGTAAGTGAGAGAGGAGTCCAAGTAAGTTGAGATTAATACGTTGTTGTATTTTGGAGGCTGGAGATTATGTTTGGTTGTGCTTGTTAGATAGTTGATTGTGTGCATGTGCTTGATTATGAGTGATGCTATGATTCTGTCTGCTGTTCTGGCTTATATTGTATGATTTGTATGAAATGATTGATCACCTTAAATTGGACTTAATCAAATATACGACCTGTAATCATAATCGGACCTACATGGCAACCCATTAAAGGAACCTAGGATTTTCCGGCCAAATGTCGACCCCTTCGAAAAGGATAGCGCAGGATTGCAAAATGATCCCTTTTTTATCCTTAGTCGAACTAAGTGACAGGAAAGGAGGTCGCGATGAGGGTGAAGTCAATGGTTCAAAGGTAGTCACGAGAAGAGCCATGTCTCCATTGCACAAGCCTGGGTTTGATCATGAGCTGTTGCATTAACGGCAACTCCTCAACCCGGATTAGAGCGGACGCAATTTCTCTAATCTCATGACAGGCCGGACAATGTCGTGCGATGGCATTTGTTTGAACATGCATTGCACTTAATAAGTTGATTGATAACCTTGTTATGTTTGTGGTATAGTTTTAAGTTTTCCATCCTAACTTCCTGAGCTGTGGTTGTTCACATCCCTATAAACGTCGTGCAGGTGCTGGCTAAGAAGCGGCATACAACTACTCTGAAGCTAACAACTGCTGGATCTTGGGGAGTAAGGAAAAATATTTGAAGAACAAACATATATTCTTAAGGTATAATTTTTCATTTTTGAATAATGCAATAACTGAATTATAGTGTATATATATAAATTTTCTCACTTTTGTAGGTAAATGATTTATTTAAATTACAAACTGTTTACTTCAAAGCGGGTTAATCGTGGACGCCTTGTGTATATCAGGTCTAAGATAGCAGTTGTAAGGCCAACTTCTATCTTAAAATGGTTTACACGGCGGGACTGTTACAACTCTGCCGCTTTGGGACATGATACCTAAGTACCATATATGGTAATGGTACCAATTCTTGCTTGACAAAGTTGCAGCCTTTGGTTACATAGCATGTAGCACTTTCTTTCTTTCTTTCTTTCTTTTTTATTTCAATTGTCTAAAAGAAAAAGTGGTCATTTCCTACAATGTGCATATTGCACCGTTAGAGAATGTTAGCTAATTTGGAAAAGCATTTTAGCTTCTTTAGTTCTTTCTTTTGTCAATTCCATTCAATGTTGATCTATAGGTATAATATACATGTAAGGTAGGGGTGAGCAAGTAACCCTATTATATAAAGCACCTACTTAGATCCTGCTCAACTGAATAGGTTCTAGTAAGGTAATTAGGGCCACAAGGTAGATCTAAGTAGTAATTTTCAGGAACTTGCTCTCACAAAGTAGTGTACAAGTAAAAAATAAAGGCATCATATACTTACCCTATAACCTGTACTTTGAATTATATAAGGTATATGGAGGTTTAACAGTTTTGTCTTTTATTTTGATAGGATCAATCCTGCCCTTAATTTCACCATTCATATAACTTTTTTTAAAATCTAAATTATTGAATTCATAGTTTACTTAAAAATTCAAATACAAAACAATACAAATTAAAGGTGAGATAGAGGAGAAGATTGATTTCGTAACAAGTAAGGACATAACCGTAAAAAAATTCATAGGATATATATTTCAGGATCCTTACCCTATAATAGTAATTAAATAAAATTAATACATGAATGATACCATCTTATTAAAATAAAGTAAAGCCTAACTTATCGAAAATCCTAAATGAAATATTTGTTATTCACTTCCCTTCCATCTTCCATCTTCCATCTTTCATCTTTCATCTTTACTCCATTGTCATTTTCTTTCTACTCCTTCCTTTTTTACTAAATCCATCATCTAGTAAAGTTTGAAAAAAGGAATTTGAGTTCTTAGTTTATACTTCAAATGCGACCTACAATTCACAAGGTACATCAATTACTTGTTTTTCTATAATGGAATAATTTTTTCGTTTTATATTTGATAAAAGACTTGATATTATTGCTATAATGAAAATATGATTTTCTTAAAGTATAAGGAGATTATTTACTTGATGCATGTATCTTGAAAAAGAAAAATATTTTAATTCGAATTTATGTTTTATTACGTTTTCCATGTCATGTCCCCATTTTTCCATGGTTAATTGTTTGATCATATATCATCATTACATTCATAATTATTGAATTATATAATCTTGTTAATTTTTTATCTCTATTTTAATAAACTTTGTAGAACTTGTATTAATTACAATTTTACCGCTTTATTTTTTGAAACGATGTGCTTATTCCCTTAAATATTTTTGCAATGTGATTATTGTAAAATAAATATTTTATTTATGCAAAGAATGTTTTTTTTTTTAATTATACTTCTATAATAATTTATCCATAATAATAATGATTCGAAGAACCATTTAAGGAAAAAAAATTTGTCGGAAATAAACCTCAATGGGCCCATCCATTGTTATCATTTGAAAAACTGACTAAATTGAACAATTGCTTTTGAAAAGAAAAAACGATCAGACTTGTTTTATGTTTTGAAAAAAAAAAAAACATATTGAAATTTATAAGAAAAAAAATCTATATGTTCTATAGAGTATTTATACAATTTATAAGGTATAAGTACAAGGTGATTTTAAAGTACCACAGAGTATGATATATGTAACAAAATTTTGGAACTTGTACCCATAAAGTGATGTATGGATAGTGTCCATATCCTGTCTACCTTATACCTTCTCACCCCTTTGTAGGGTAACAATTCTTTTTATCTTAGATTATTAAGTTTTTTTTTATTTTCATGTAACAATAAATAAATTGTAATCACAATATGAAATATTAATGGAACAATGTTACACTATTAAATATTTATCTTAAAAATTTTATGTATTCTTTAAAAAAAATGATAATATGAGGCCTACAAAAGAATAAAAAATTCCGTAAGTAACTTTCATTAAATATTCCTTTACAAAAAGGAAAATTACTTAAGTCATCTTTATTCAAGTTACTTAAACACAACTTTTGAGGTAAGGAATTGTCATATGGAGTTATCATATATTGACGAGGGTTACTTAAGCAAGTATTGTTGCTCTAACTAGTGATTGAAAAATAAGTTGTTTTATTTAGTTTTTTTCTTTCTTTAATTATGTCAAGACAAAAGTAAATGGACATTAAAAATTTTCTTAATTATATATTTAAGTTAATATGTTAAATATTAAATGCTTGAATGGATATTAAAAGTTTCGAATTTTCTTTTACATGTTTAATTAATACATCAATTTTTCTAAATTATATTTTTATTTTATAATATTACAATTAAATTTCTTAATTTTATTTTTAATTGATACGTTAAATAATAAATTCGTCTCATTGTTATTTTTCAATGTTTAGATATTTGGTTGAAGTAATTTTGTGTGGAACACATAAGAACTTTAAAAAATGCTTAAAAGTAACTCAAAGATAAAGTGGATAATTGCTTCAAAGGAAAAGTTGCTTTAAGTAATGATGTAACATTGCAAATAATTTGTAGTATTGCTTAGTGTTACAATTACCTTAAAAGGATGGATTATTTGAGATATTGATATGGCACATTAAACACCTTATTTAGGTAACCCTTTACAAATACGCCCTTATTATTATTATTATTATTATTATTATTATTATTATTATTATTATTCATTTATGTTTGCTATTTATGTTTTTTTGTTGACATATGTTTCAACACTTTTAATATTCTATTTTCTTCCTATTACTATAATCAAACTCCTTTCTTAATATTATCGTAGAGATCAACATTAGAATAAGAGTCTTTGCAACTTACCATTTTATTTATCACTTTTGATCAATCAAAAGGATCCACACTTGTGATTTTGTTTATTAATAATTGCAAATTTTGATTAATTTCATAGGATATTGTATTATAAGGCTATCATGTTTTTGTTTGCAGAATAAAAAAGATTATTTTATGTAATGGTACAATGAGATGGTGTTTAATACCTTTAATAGATTTGCAATAGATGAATAACTATCTTATTCAATATGTAAAATTGGTACTCTACATATATCATATAAAATCCTCTCTTTTTTTGTCACACTTAAAATTTTAAATTTAAATATCCTAAAGCTCTTACAATATTCATGCTAATTTGATCTAAAATTTAAAATTTATGCTATTTTTTTATTAAGAATTCATAGTAAGAAGTCAACAGCAGTATAGTTTACCAAACGGAATTAAAGAGGAATGAAATTAGGATTCGTTAGGAATGGATAGAGATGCCATTAGGACGAGTTTGAAATGGGCTTTGCAAAACTTAAACCCAACTCAATACCCTATAGTTTCACCTTATTTCCATAATCCGCCCCTATAGAGTTTTGGAAAACTCAATTAAAACTCGACTAGACTTGCAATATTAGTAGATGATTTCAATCTATTAATTTCCAAATTTAACTCCAATAGGTGGAGTTTTCCTACTTCTTCCCATGATTTTTTTAAGGAAAAAAAATAAAAGAACATAAATTATGGAAGAAAAAAAATTGTGTTTACTTTTAATTGGGACTAATAGTTGTCCTTTTTAATTTATTAAATTAAATACAAACAGTAATACATTAATCGAGATATATTATATAATCTACATATATAAACAATTGTAGCTGGTTGATATGGCCTTTAGGGATGATAGTAAAGGCTTTTGTAAATAAACATATTATTATTTTAAAACGGATTCGAGTTTTTCTTAAATTCCAAAAACCAACCCTAATCTTATAGGGTTTAAGAATGAATTTCAAAACCTGCCTCAAAATTCTATAGAATCTGATCCTCTAAGGTTTATAATAGCTTGGAAATCCTATAATGACCCACCAAGTAACATCCTTAGAAATGGAATGAAGGGAAAATGTATACTACATTGTTTAGTTGGAAAAAAAGAGTAATAAAATATCATGATATATTTGCCTTAATCTTTCTTCATTCTCTCTTTCTCTTACTGTTGGCTCTCTCTCTTTCTACAATCTATTAATCTCTACTTTCTCTTTCTCTTTCAACTCTCTCTCTCTCTCTCTCTCTATGCGCTCATCTTATTTTTCTTTTTAAAAAATTGCTAAGTCATTGAGATTAATCATTAGAAAGAGAAGAAACAAAGATTGGGTTTCATTGCTAATTAAAGAGTAGGATTTCAATAAAATTTGGCTTCAAAACCTATGGGTTCTTCTTTATTTCAAAATTAGGGTTCGAAACTCAAAGGTTGAGATTAACCATTTCAAAGAAACAAGAATTTAGTTTCAAAGCCTATGGGTTTGCCAAGATGGATTTTTTTCTAAGTTAAGGGTATTGTTTAGATTTCGAGCATTAATGAGAGAAAGATGGTTGTGAAAGATCAATGGTAGTGGTTGTGTAATGTTGGCGCGATGTCATGGCATAAGGTGGTTACGTGGCGGTACACAGTAATGGTAGCTGTGTAATGAAGAGAGATAGAGGGAGAGAGTGAATGGAAGGAGTTATTTTGTAGGAGGGAAGGAAATATACATGTTCTGAATCCTAATTCTTAGGTTCCTTTTCATGAATCTGCATGTCAAGATATTAAGGAATTAAGATTTGGAAGAATTGTGATTACGTAGGGCTTAAATCTGAACTAAATAGGGTAATAAGGAACATTGGTTGGGAGAGAGGGGGCGGCACGTTTAGTTTTAGGTGAATAACGATTTCATTCCCCGAAAGTAAACATGCAAGTGTGCTTAGATTCCTTAAATTTCTTTTTTTTTTTCTTTTTTTTTTCTCTCTAGAAAGACTCTTAAATTATTAGAAAATACGTTTTTAGACCATTATTTTGCTTTTTACCATCAGATGAATATTAAAAAAAAAACACTTTTTTGTTATTTTTTCAATCGAAAAATAGTTAATCATTTAAGGAACTAAACAGTACTTTCATAAACAATTAATGTCAAATATAAGAGAGCTCATATGTATGGAGAAATATAAAGAGATGTATTTAGAATGTACCCAATAAGAAAAAAAAATATGAAGGAATAAAAGTCACTCAAGGAATCAAAGCCATACCTTCAATCTTAAAAATAAAACCCTATGCCAACGATTTTTAACCTGACTATTCAATAATAAACTATTGTTTTTTAATTTAAAATTCGTTGTTTTAACTCTACTTTTTCTTTTTCTACTTATTTATCTTAGATTTTGTTGATAATGATTATAAGAGTTTTGAAGGGTCTTACGATATATAGTTAAGCCTTAGAATCACTTACGCCAACGTCTATGAGCAAGATACGACTAGAATAGGCATTAGAGCTTGTTTAAATATGCGTGAGGTTACATATAAAATTCTTATAGTACAAGGAGGAGAAGTTGGACTATTTATAAACAGGTGTACCTAATAGATTAGAAGGTAGCTTGTAATCTTAGACATCTTGTCCTATGTTGTTTTTTAGGGCTCGAAGTGGATAAGATCTTCTAACAATGAAAGTGCAAGCGGCTACCTGAGGCTTTACATATGTCCCTTTGTATTTAATATTTAAGGGCCGCCATATAGCCTCATTCATTTAATGTATGGCAAGCACTGTATGGCTTAGGCTACACTTGATCTTCTATAGTTGTGCTCAGTTACTCGACAAAGCACTAAGGGAGTCGGTAACAGGGCAAGGCATGTGTAAGGTATACTTGCCTAAGTTGGGCCCCTAGCATGTTAAGCTTGTGCCCTAAATCCAAAATCTACTATCAACATTGCCTCCTTTAATCTACTCTTATTTGTAGTACTAATAATTCAACAAATAGTCTCTTTAAACAATTAAGCCAAACATTATAAGCATGATTCAAGATTAAGAAGTTATTTGACGTTGTTAGGAAAAGAAAATTAATTGATTTACAAAAAAAAAAATCCCAAAAATGCAGTCTTTACAAAAATAGTTCTAGAAATACCGTAAATAAATTAGGCTT
This sequence comes from Lumnitzera racemosa, assembly GCA_024138005.1. Lineage (NCBI taxonomy): Eukaryota > Viridiplantae > Streptophyta > Magnoliopsida > Myrtales > Combretaceae > Lumnitzera > Lumnitzera racemosa. The sequence goes on from JAMXBC010000008.1 coordinate 26,809,253, forward strand.
TTGAAAGTACGAAATCATATTGAATTGAATTTGGCTTTTCAATTAAGATAAAAAAAAAGCCAATTATATGAATAATAAACGTATAATTGGCTTATGTAAGGTTACTTTTATATATCTAATCTACTTACCAACATCCTTCTTTCTCTTTCAAAAATTCCTTTCTCTATCTACTATAAACTCTAACTTGAATCATCTCTCTTCTCTACTACTATTGAGGTCATTTTTTTAAAATTTAACTTGAAATCATGATCTAAATCACTCCTATATACTGTATCTAGTTGGATTTCATGATTTTTTCCTAAAAGTCACAAGGGTTTAAAGCAGTTTCTCTCTGTACCAATGGTTGCATATATGAAAGTACTTTTGTTCTTCAAATTAATTAATCTTGTACTATTTTGCATTCTCAGTTGTGAGAATAGTGATATTCGTACTTACCTTATATGTTTTAGCAATTTATGTAGATATGTAATATAATTATATTACATTGTGTGCTTACTAAATATCTTAATTCTAGCAATTCATTGATGGTTCGAATTTTTTATTATTTTATACTTTGTAGAAAATCTATTACATCCATATTGTTTATTCTTTACATTAAAAAATGATACTAGCTTATAGTTTGAACATCATGATGTTGGATATGAATTTTCTTATTATTTAAGTGAAATAAGTAATTAAAAGAAAAAAGAAAAAGCACATTTTATAGGGTTTAGAATGTATAGATTTTACACGAGACATTTGAAGTGGTTTAAAGGGTTATATAAGGTAGATTTAAATTTCAAAATTTGGAAATATATACTTGTAAAAAAGCTAAAGAGTAAATTTTATCACCCCAAAAACATATAAGAAGTGTTGGTAACAAATTTATTATTACATTGTCCTAATTATATGAATTGATAGCACTTGGTAATAAAATCCATTGTCTAGAACTTTATATAATTCTAATATATTTTTGGCTTCTACTCCTACATTCCAAATTTATTATCATGAAACGAAATTATAATCAAATATTGGTTGCATTATTCTTCAAAAGCCATCTTTAATGATAATCAATTACTAATCTAAACCTGTTTACGAATAAATGTCGAATGTACATAAGTGAGAAAAATAGGTGAAGTGAGAGTGATTTTCCATACCCGTGACCATATTGTGAAATGAGAGAATGGGATGTGTATGATAGGTGTCTAGCGACAATGGTTGGGGTTCCATATGGGATAAGTTATGAGTAGTTAGTAGGTATCATATGTAGTATTTAAAGGTCAGTTTTAGGTTACAACTTGTCCCTTTTCATTCTTAACTTTTAGATAATGAAATACCATTTTTGTGATTAGTAATATTTACTAAGAGTTAGAAACCCTTTGAGGAACTGTGACTCTCTCTCAAACATTGACCTACTTAACTTTAAAGATGAAGAGAGTGATCAATCCTATAAAAGTAGGAAATGATTTGTATCCATGAATGAAGCAAATGAGAATAATCCCTAGCCAATAGAAACCAAGAAAAATGAAAATAGTAAGCAATAAAGGACTAAGAAATTATCTTGTTGAGATACTGTACTCACCAACATTCCAAGAGCTTATTGAAAATAGTGCTTTAAAGACAGTAGCTCGTAGAGTACAATGGAAGAAGGTGAGGATAATTCCCTAGAAGAGGACAATGAACTAAATGAAAATGCAAAACCAGGTATCTACTATGTTCCCTTCTCAAAAATTGAAAGAGAAATCTTATATGCTTCATGGAAAAATACATTAATAGCTAAGGTAATTGATATAAGGCAAGCACATTAATCAAATGCCTGTCTTCTCCAATGTGCTTGCATGCTCTTTCCATTAGGCCATTTGCATGTGTCTTGTTCATATATGCAATCAAATTACATATATGGACAAGTTGGCTTGGGTGCTTAGGTTAGATTAATTTTTAACCCAAGCCTAACATCCCCTTCATGAAACTTTTATTTAAGACCCAACTTAAATGTCATTCAAAATACTAAAGCTATTTCAAACTACCTTATTATTATTATTTTTTTGTACTTTTCTAAATTTCTTGTTCTTTTTTTTCTATTTTTCTAAATTTTCTTTCTTTATTTTTTTTGTGTTTTTCTTCATTAGTAACCTTTCTTCTATTCTAAATATTTCCAAAACTAAGGGAGCAAAAATGGTATTTCTACAGTTGCTCTTCTTTGTGGTGAAGTTTGAGTAAAACTTTATCTTAAAGACAAATAAGACACTATTTTTGCTCTGAAGATGAATTTATCTTAAGCAATGCTATAACTAGCTAGCTAGCCTAGGTCCGATCTACTAGTGATTTATTGAAAGAAGTAAGATGGTGATTTAGGAACTAATTGAGACATTAGAATGAGTTTTAGAAGGGTCTAGCACTATAGGAGCTAGCTAGAACCCTAAAAAATACTAAGAGAAGGGTAGCACCCCTATGGGTTGGCAAGGACACTAAAGAGAAATGTAAGATGGAATGGTACTCCTTGAACTTGCTAAAACCCTAAAGAGAACCTAGTCGTAGTCCTGTAAGCTAACTAACCTAGGTGAATAGGTAAAGTGCTCCTCAACCTAGCTAAGACCCTAAATAGATGTGAGATGAGATAGTAGTCCTTGAGTTGGCTAGAACCCTATAAGAGATTGTGAGATGGGACAGCGTTTCTTGAGCTAGCTAAAATCCTAAAAGAGATCGTGAGATGAGACAACACTCCTTGAGCTAGCTAGAACCTTAAAAGAGATTGTGAGACAGGATAACTCTCCTTGAGCTAACTAAAACCTTAAGAGATTATGAGAACGGGCACTACTCCTTGAGTTGGTTAGAACCCTAAAAAGATTTAAGACAGGATAATGCTATTTGAGCTAGTTAGAACCCTAAAAAAGATTTAAGATGGGATAATGCTCCTTAAGCTAACCAAAACCTTAAAAGAGATTTGAGATGGGATAGTGCTCATTGAGCTGGCTAAAAACCTAAAAGAAATTGTAAGACAAGACAATCCTCCTTGAGTTGGTTAGAACCCTAAAAATATTTGAGATGGGATAACATTCCTTGAGCTAGCTAAAACCCTAGAAGAGATTTAAGATGGGACAACGCTCCTTGAGTTAGCTAGAACCCTAAAAAAACTTGAGACGGCACAATGCTCTTTAAGCTAGTTAGAACCTTAAAAAGATTTAAGGCGAAGCAACATTCCTTGAGCTGGTTAGAACCCTCAAAGAGATTATGAGATGGGATAATGCTCCTTAAGCTAGCTATAACCTTAAAAGAGATTTGAGATGGGACAATGTTCCTTGGGTTGACTAAAACCCTAAAAGAGATAAAAGTTTAATGCAAATGCAACATTTAAAAACCAACTTAACTTTCTACTTAAATGTACGGAAGCACTTACCTAGCTTTATTAATAACACCCAATTATTCAAACCTTTTCTCAAGAAGTCCAATCAAAACTAATTATTTAGCCGTTGAAAATTATTTTGATCTTGAGACGAAGCATACAAAGTCTTGCTTGCCATTGTCTTTAAGGAGAGTGGCCCAACAATGAAATACCTCTTCTTTAGATTAGAGAGGTCATGTCTTAAATTTCTAGCCTTACATAAATCCTCAATTTTTCAACTGAACTATCTCTTAACTTCCCCCTGTCAGACCTAAGCCTTTATCAGATGATGGCTATCGGCTATGAGATGTGGCCTTGCCTTGAAAAATAGAAAACCAATCTCCTCATCAAGAAAGGTGAATTCATAATAAAGAATTTTAAGAGTTTTTCATTAATTATCCTTGTTTCAAAGCTCGCATTCATCTTCTCTCGTGTTTGTAATGAATAAGATTTCTTTGAGTAGAGTAAGAGAATAGGACTTTTTGATGAAGCAAGAAAAGCATTAAGAATCATCTAATGCTGACGACTGTTAAGGATACCAGCTTTGCTTTTAGAAAAATGAAAATTAAACCATAGTAATATTTAAGATTACTAGCATTTTGTGCTCCATGTAAAAATTCCATTGATTTTCAAGGGTAATACAACTTCACTACATTAGCATTTATAGGGTCCCTCAAATCTGGACTATCAATTTGTAACAAAATTAAAGCCCCTCCTAGCAACATTCTTTTCACAATATAAGGACCTTCAGAATTTAGAGCAAATTTCCCTCTGGAGACTTGTACGTTTAGGAGAGCCTTTCTCAACACCACATCACCCTTTTTGAAATTTCAAGGTCGTACCTTCTTGTTAAAGCTCGAGCCATTCTCTATTGATAACATTGATTGTAGCACAAGGCTATCAATCTCTTTTCTTCAATTAAATTTAACTACTCGATGCACAAATTTAACTACTCGATGCACTTCTTTACCCAATCGACCTCATCCAATTAAGTTTTTTATAACACTTTGAGGGATGGGATCTCGTACCATATACTAAGGACTAAGGTGTTGCCCTAATTAATGTCCTGATAGAAGTTAGTAGGCTATGAGTGCAAATGATAACATCTTGTGCCAATTGTGATAAGTAACAACTGTCTTTTCAATGCTTTTCTTGAGATTTTTGTTAGCCGCTTCTACAACCCCGTTCATCTAAGATCGATAAGGAATGGAGTTTCTGTAGATGATCTTGAATTGCCGATACAACTTTAGCATGAGTTTGTTGCTAAGGTTTGTGCCATTATTAGTAATAATTGTTTCTGAAATCCCATATCAAGCCACGATGCCCCTTTTAATGAACTTAACCACAACTCCTTTGGTAACACTTGAATGAGATGAGGCTTTAACCTATTTACTAAAGTAGTTGATGGCCACCAGTATGCAACGATGACCGTTAGATGCCTTCGGAGTGATTAGGCTTATGATATTTATACCCTACATTGAGAATGGCCATGGTGTAAATAATGTATGTAACTATCAAGGTAGAGCATTTATCTCGTTTGCATAAACTTAGCATAAGTGGTAGTGCCTAATATGTTTGATGCAATTACTGTCCATAGTTAACCAATAGTATCCCAGTCTCATAATCTTTTTGGCGATTATATAGCCATTCATATGGAGGTTACATACTCCCTCATATACTTCCTTCATCAGGACCTCGACTTCTTTCTCATTTACACACCTTAGGAGTGTACCATCAAACAATTGCCGATACAAGGTGGATTCGCTTATTAAGAACTGGGTAACTAGCCTCCTGATCATCGTTCTATGTTTCTTTTTAGCATCATCAAGGTACAGGCCTTGTTGTAAAAAGTTTTTAATGCCGTAGTACCAAGGCTTTTTATTGTGTACATCTTCAATAGCTAGACACAAAGCAGGCTTCTCTTCAATTTTAAACTTAAGTAGTTGAATTTCTACCCTACGAAATATTTGAACCATAGATGCTAAAGCGATTAGAGCATCAACAAATTGGTTTTAAGTCTTCACGATTTATGTAAATGTAATTTCCTAAAACTTCTCTACTAACTTAGTTAAGTGTTGGTGGTAAGGTACTAATTTAGGGTCTTTTGTTTTATATTTACCCCGAGCCTGGTAAATTATCAGTGACGAATCCCCTTATACTTCTAACTCTTGTATCTCTTTATCCAAGGTCATTTGAAGTCCCATAATATATGCCTCATATTAAGCAATATTATTGGCGTAAGAGAAAATGAGCCTTATAGCCATTGGAAATTATGTACCTTTGAGGGATATCAGTATTACCCTAATGTTACATCCAAATACATTGGCAACTCCATCAAAGAACATCTTCCATTTCAAGAGTTTTGCATCCTTTTCTTTATCATAATCATCATCAGCTACTAAGATATCCTCATTAAGAAATCTAACTTGCACTTTTTGGGGAGTACCTTTAGAGGGATTTTTTGTCAGTTGATTTAATAAGACTTGCCCCTTGACTGAACTTTAACTCATGTATGTGATGTCGAACTCATATTGTAGTATTTGCCACTTTGAAACCCTACTAATTAAGGTTAGCTTTTCTGCCAAATACTTTAGGGGATCATGTTGTGTCAGCAAATCAATCTGATAGTAAAGTGTGTATTATTTGAGCCATTACATGACCCAGACCAAATCACAACATGTTCTTTCAATTTTAAAATATTTCTACTCCCTTTCTATAAATTTCTTACTCGGATAGTATACAACCTACTCTTTCCCTTCCTCATCTTTTTGTCTAAGCATGCATCTTATGGATTCTGGCAATATGGTTAAGTATAGAAACAACGACTTCCTGGGTTTAAGAGCTATTAGAACTAGAGGGTTCATAAGGTATTTCTTGATTGTTGTGAAGTCTTTCTCGCATTCTTCATCCCAGTTTATCTTAGTGTTCTTCTTCAGCAGCTTAAATAAGGGATGGCAATTATTTGTGAGCTGAGATACAAACCAAGCTATGTAATTCAATCTGCCTAATAAACCCCCAACCTCTTTTAGTGTGTGTTAAGAAGGCATGTTAAGTATTTCTTTCACTTTATCAAGATCTACTTCGATGCTCCTTTGGTTGATTATAAAACTCAGCAATTTTCCTGATGTCACCTTGAAAGTGTACTTCTCTAGATTCAGCTTCAATTAAAATTTTCTCAATCTGTTGAGTAACTTCCTCATATTATCCACATGATTCTTCTCTTTTTTAGATTTCGCAATCATATCATCAACATATACTTCCATTTCCATATCATCATGTCATGAAAGATTACGACTATTGCCTTATGGTAAGTTGCCCTAACGTTTTTTAGTCTAAAGGCCATCACCTTATAGGAAAACGTATCCCAAGTGGTAATGAAGGTTATCTTGGTCTTATCTTCTTCGGACATTATGATTTGCTTGTATCAAGAGAAGCCATCCATAAATAAGAAGAGATGGTTCCTGGTTGTATTATCTACCAAGACATTTATGTGGGTAAAGAAAAATTATCCTTAAGTGTTGCCTGATTGAGATCTTAGATATCTAGCATACTTTGACTTTCCCATTCTTCTTCATTACTAGTACAATGTTGGCCACCCATTCAAGATAATCAGATACCTTAATGAAACCGACCTCAAGTAATTTCTCGACTTCTTTGATATTTAACAAGACATCTGGTCGGAATCTCCTCAACTTTTGCTTCTTAGGTTTAAAGTCCTCTCGTATAAGTAGGCGATGCACTACAATCTAAGGCTCTAGCCTAAGCGTATTTTCATAAGACCATGTGAACACGTCTTGATTTCAGATAATAGCATAGCTAGCTCTGCTTTTTGCTCTTCTTTTAAGTCACCTCTAATTTTCAAATTCTTTGAATTGTCAACAATCCTTATATTGATTGTTTCAATTAGTTTGTCAATGGAAATTCTACCTAGTTCATGTTTTTGCCATCTTTCTTGTATTTCATTGTGATTATCAACATTACTCTCGATGACCAACCTAGTATGATCGAGAGTAGTATTAATATTTTCATCATCCACTTGTATGAGGTATCCCTAACTTTCATTCAAAGCATTGGATCTAGACAAAAAGTATATAGAGAAAAAAAAGTATAAATGACAAGGAATAATGAAGAAAAAGGGAACTGATGTTTTATTGAATATTGGAGGAGTTCTCATAAGTATGTCAAGGAACAATAATGATTATTGAAAACTCATAAAAAAAACTAGATTATGGTTCACCCTTTACCCTAGGAAAGACCTATTGTGGTTCGCTGGGACAAAGAACCAATTATTCAAATGCTAGAGCTTACGAAATGAGTTACCGATTCCACTTTGTTAGGGAATTTTTCTTCTATAGATTCAAGGGTCTAAGTGCCAACCTAAACAAATGTCTCGGTCGGTAGTGGAAAGATCATTAGGGCATAGTACAATCTATCACCTGTTTTAGCCCTCGCTTGCTTAAATTGAAATTCTTTAGTTGGGGTTAGAACATAACCAAGGCCATTGGTACTAATATGACCTTCCTTGAACTTCACCTTCTCCATGTCTCCTTTACCAGGACCAATAACCATCCATACACACCTTAACAAACATTTGTAAGCCAAAGTCCTCCTACTCTTCAATACCTATATAAGGTATAGCCGTTTCTTTATAAATATCATAGTCTTGATCTTCGAGAATTGTTATCACTTGGCTGTTTGAGATAAACTTGACCTTTTGATATAGGCTTGAAGGTATGGCCTATGCTGAGTGTATCCAAGGTCTTCCTAAGAGCAAATTGAAGGGTCTCGGGATATCTAGAACCTAAAATCAAATATTGAATGTTTGAGGGCCAATATCAACTAGCAAGTCTATCTCCCATATAATGTCCCTTCTGGATATGTTAAAATCCTAAACTATAGTAAAACCAGGCTTAATTGTAGTTATGTTGACACCCAACAAGTCTAGGGTGGCCAGAGGACATACATTCAATGATGATCTATAATTGATGAGAACTCTGGTTATGATTATGCCATTACTTCTTACTACTATGAAAAAGGGTTTAGTATACTAATTACCTTCCTCACCTAATTCTTCGGTTGAAAAAGATATTTGATCTATGGTGAGGATAGAATTGGTGATTAGTCTCTTTCTCTTAGTTGATATTTCACGAGGGAGCTTAACCTCTTTTAAGGTTTAGAATAGAGCTTCCTGATGCAGCTCAGATGCCATTAACAAACCTATGAATAATATTATGCTGAAGTCTTGGTGAGCTGCTTCGTTATCTTATATTCACTTGTCTTAATCATTTTAGTGAAGGTAGGCAATCCTTTCTTATATTCAGTCGGTTTATTGTTTACCTCCTCTAGTGTATTTTTCTTTCTGAGATCTTCTTTTGGTTCATAAACTCTTCCACTTCGGGTAATTCTACCTACTAATGGACTTGATTTCTCTTAGTTAACAACTTAATAATTGAATGGGGTAGCTTAATAGTTTTCAGGTGCTACCAGTACTTGGAAGGTATAAGTCTTGGTGCTTGGGACCTGTTCATTCTTGTAAAATTAAAAGACTCTAAACTTCTTATTTGAACTGATCATATTGACTGTAGAATCGAAATCATAAAAAATTAAGTTGATAACAAGCCATGGTTGGGCAAGGGGTTATTGTTGACATTTGGAGTTGGAGCTTTTATGAAGTCTAGTTGGACTAAGCCTTCGTCAATTAAATCTTAGAACATGTTTTGCAGTCTCTAACATGGATCAATTGAATGCCCTACCTACCTGAAATGATATTCACATTTCGGATTAGGATAAAAAATCCTTAGCTTGTATCTATCACTAAGGAGCTCAAACTGAATTAAGTCATCTTTTTTTTAGCTGTTTAAAAACCTGGCTAAAAGGAATTGGTATTTTGGTGTACTATCTTGGAGCCCTGCTGATATCAGGCAAGTGCACCTATCAATTTTAATATAGCAGATATGAGTCCGAGTCGATCCCTCAGAGATTTCGAGTACTAATATTAACCTTAGCTCTATTATCTAACCGGAAAATTGTGATGGTTTGAATGAATTAAAACTGAAATTGACAAACTAAACTAAGTATGAGACTTGATTAAGCAATTTAGAAAGCAATAAAACTAAGAACGACTTCAAGTATACAATAACATATTTAGGAATTATTTCCCCTAGTGTTTAACATGTGACCGCGTAAAATATATTCAATTAGATTTCTATTATTCTTGATCGGAGGGATTCACAATTAAAGTTAATACCTTTCTCAAGCATATTAACCCTAATCCTAAATTATTTACCGAAATCTCTTCACTTAGTAATATAATTTAGAATTGCATTAATGTATAATAAATTCCTACACAAATAATTAACTTTCCAGAAGAAAGTCTTAAAGTCCTAAGCTAAATAACCCGTAACTTTGCCTTCCAAAAATTTGACTAATCAATTCTAGTAAAGTATAATAAGATCAATAATAATCAAGATGACACAGTTAATTTGGCTCGATACTTGTTAATCACCTATTGCAAGTTAACTTAAAAATTAATTGGGTCAAATGTGAATAATTGGTCTCCTAAACTGTAACAAATTCATATATATCCCTTCCCCATACTTAAAAATGTACATTGCCCTCAATGTACGACTAAGAAAAAATCATAGCAGCAAGAAATGAAACAAGAAAAAGCAGCATAGGGAAAAAGGAAACATATGTACTGAAAAGAAACTAATACTTCCCTGCCAGTCGAAAAGAAGTTCAAAATGAAGAAGCATCATCATTATATATCTGAGTTCACAAGCCTTGGCCAACAAAAGACAACACAAAAAATTATGAACTAAGAAGAGGGATCAGAATCCATCTCTTCATGCTCCTCATCAGATGGTGCCTCAGCCATCGTAGCATCATCGTCGTCGTCATTGCCCTCAACATCCTCATCACTTCCCCCAGCCGCCTCGTCCTCACCACCCTAATCATCCTCTTCCTCACTCTCACTATCCTCATTACGGGTATCCGACTCTTTCATTTTGAGAAATTTTTCCATTTTATCCCGGCGGATATGAAGTTTATCCACACTTTCTCTTATCTAACGAACCTCAAACATCAACATATCAAATTTGTTGTCAAAGCTTATGGAAGATGTCTGGCCCTGAGATGTGCTGCTGCGAGAGTGTCGACCTTGACGTCTTGTTGGTAATAAGTTCATTTGTCTGAATGAATTAAGGCGCATAGGAGTGACTTGATTGACTAAAGTAAGTGAGGGCCAAACAACAACCTTAGTCCGTATGGCCTACACGAGTAAGGTAATGTAGGGGCCACAACAAATATGCCCTTTCTTCCATGTAGTGGCGGCTTGGTAGCTGAAAAGTTCAGCGATTTCGATGGCGAGATTGATAGGATGTTTATGAATGACACTGCACAGATATAGGCAATCCTTGTTGGAAACCACCCCGGTGCTGAGGCCTCTACCAGTCAATGTATGCGAAAACAACTAATGAAGAACCCGATATTTAGGCTTGACTAATTGAGAGGCCTTACTCCTTGCTGGATCATACATATCACCAACAGTAATCTTGTTCCAAAACGTCCCTGGTGTTACTCCTAGGGGAAAATGACAAGAGAGACGTTGGAATTCTTCTATCCGAGTGTATCTATCTTCATAGAGACCAAGATATCGACCCAATTGAGCTATGGTCATGTGGAATGGGTGGCTACTCAAGGTGAAATGTAGTTTGCGCTTGGGGCCCATGCCAGTAGCATTCTTTTTATCAAGTTTGTAGGTACACAAAAACTCTAAGGTCAGCTCTTTATAAATTGGAGCTTCAAGAGATAAAAAACGCTCCCAAATGGTACCATCCAAGAGCTCCTTCATTTCTGTGGTGAGCTCTAATTGAGCGAGAACATCCCAATCCAGTCGAAGGGTCTCGCTGAAAGGCTTATTCTGAAATAAATTATATCGTTGCACCTGGTAGTCTTCCTTAAATTGAAGCATTGGGTACTCCATCGGGGGAAGAGTAGCTAATGGTTTAACTATTGCTCCTGATTGTGATGAAGAGGATGTTGCAAATTTTGATTTCTGGTGAACGGTAAGCTTAGCGCGATTCGCCATTGAAAACCTACAAAGAATCAACAAACCAAATCAAAAACACACATCCTTGTCGCACGTAGTTCAAGAAGGCAGAGGGAAATAATATTAATAGTGAAGAATATTAACCGAATTCTCATTGGGGCATTTAAACAAACATGTAGAGTACAGCTGGAAAACTAGTAGGTGGAAAAGAAATAACTTGCAAATGCATCCAACTAATTCTACAATAGACTTACTACACTACATTAGCTCGAAACACAGGCGTCCCAACATATAAAAGACGCTAAATGACCTAGAATTGTTTTCTCATATTGCTAACCCTAACTAGCATAAATGAATAAGGATGAGCAAATTAGCCAACAAATTTCAGAATTGAGAGAGTACAATGAATATTTAACTAGATGAGGCAACATAAAGGCATATAAGATCAAGAAACACAAGGCAATGGTGCATGGCGTTTATAAAATAACAAAAGAAAGGTGCAAACCAAATGCAAGAACCCACGCATACAAGATCAAAATTTCGAGTAGCTAAACTGCCTAAACCATGAGGAAGATAGAGCAAAATCAATAAAGGAGAACTTACTTGGATCTAGATTCGTAATGTCAAGGATTGTGATGTGAAGATGGAGGGAAGAGAGAATATGAGAGAGAGATATGTTGGATTGTGAGTGTGTGAGAGAGTGTGTGCGTTTTAAATAAACCGAGCGTGTGCAAAATTGTATAGGGCTAAGTAGACACGGGCTGGGACACGACTGTGTCCTACGCCCGTGTAACAATCTGTATAGGCAGTGTCTTACCTGGGCGGACACGGGCTGGGACATGACTGTGTCCCACGCCCGTGTAACTCTCCGTAAGCACGTGTTAAACATGGACGGACATAGGTTGAGACACGACCGTGTCCTACGCCCGTGTAACTTTTGTAGGCATCCGGGAAAATTGGGCGCATACGAGATGAGACACTACCGTGTCCCACGCCCATGTGACTTTTTGTTTGCGCGGAGGATAACTGGGCGGACACGAGCTGGGATACGACCATGTCCCACCCCGTGTAGCTGTCTGTAGGTACGACATAAAGCTGGGCGCACATGGGCTGGGACACGACTGTGTCCCACGCCCGTGTAACTTTTTGTGGGTGTTGCAAATTAAAGGGTCCTAGATGGACACGAGCTAGGATATGACCGTGTCCCATGCCCGTGTAACTTTTTTTTTTTTTTTAAGTTCATGAATTTAATTTAAAAATAAAGGAAACTTAAAGAAATAAAAGTAATTAAACTAGAAAAATAAAGAAGAAAACTAAAGAGAAGAATAAAAATGAAATTAAAAGGGAAAATCCTATGACTAAAATTGAAACAAATAAAAGAAGCAAGTAAGAGCTAGATAAAAGAAAAATAAAATGAAATAAACTTAAAGAACTAAAGTGTAAGCAAAGTTAAACATGGGTTGCTTCTCAAAAAGCGTTATAGTTAACGTTAATAGCTCGACGAAATACGTCTTGTAATTCATGATTCTTCATCCAAGTGGAGATAGGACTTCTCCTGTATCTCGCTTTTGAACTCTCCATACGAGTGTAAATCTACCCTTCGGCCATCGACCTTGCCAATCCCATTTCATTGGTGCATAACTTCCATAGTTTCTCTTCTTATCATGCCACTTATCAAATTTATGTAGCCTAAACCTCTCCATTTTGTCTGCTTTTAGCTTAGATGCGGTTATCATTGAGAGTTTTGAACTTTTCACCGCAAAGACATGTTCCAAATGATTTCTTGACAGTTTTGGTTCCAAAAGTGGTGACTTCTCTTTAAAATATTTTAACTTAAGATCCTTTGGCTTGTGAAGTGGATCAATCCCCTTCTCGTCCACAATGGATTCATGAACTTCTATTTGAGCTGCCACTTCTGCACAATTGGGGTTAATCACCAAATTTTCATCTCCCTTTTGCAAGTAATAGCTTGAGGAATCTTTGACAAGTGTTTCCTCTGGAGTTTTAAAAACTATTTTATCATCTCCGACCCGTAATATCAACTTATACTCATTAACATCAAAAATAGCCTTAGTAGTGGCTAGAAAGGGTCGACCTAAAATGATTGGCACCTCAATATCTTCATCTATATCAAGTATAACAAAATCCACGGGAAAGATGAATTTGTCTACTTGCACTAAAACATCCTATATGATGCCTCTAGGGTATGTGATAGACCTATCGGCTAATTGAAGACTCATGCCCGTTAATTTAGGTTCTCCTAACCCTAGCTTTTTGAACAATTTATACGGCATCAAATTTATACTAGCTCCTAAGTCTGCTAAAGCATTATCTACTAACAAATTGCCAAGCATACAAGGAATAGTGAAACTCCCTGGATCTTTTAATTTTTTTATAGCAGCTTTTTCTGGAGAAGTGTCGAACATTCCTCGTTCAATGTGACGATTGTAAGCTCCTCTAACTTCCTCTTATTCAATAGAAGATCTTTTAGAAATTTCGCATACTTTGGCATCTGCAAGATGACATCAACAAGAGGTAAGTTAATGTGTAATTGTTTGAAAACATCAAGCAATTTACCGAATTCCTTATTTTGATTAGTATAACTTTGCTTAAGGCAATGCGGGTAAGAGATGGGAGGCTTGTACTCCTTCACTTTCGGTGATTCCATACTTTCTTTTGATTTTAGTGGCTTTGCATCTTCCTTACGGTTGACTTCCACTTCTTGCTTAACTACTTCCTCACCATCCTTCTTCTCCACGTGCAGTTTTCTACCACTTCTCAAGGTCACTGCATTAACATGTTCCCTGGGATTGACCTCGATATTCCCTGGAAGTGTTCCCTGCGGTCTTTCAGAGATTAGCTTTGTAAGTTGACCAATTTGTTTCTCAAGGTTGCGATTTGAAGCCTCTTGATTCCTCAGCAATGATTCAATGTTGGATAAGCGAGCTTCGTTGCCTTGAATATATTTGGTGAGAAGTTCTTCCATACTGGACTTTTTTTCTTAAGGAAGAGGAGGTGGGAATGGTCTCTGAAATCCAGGTGGGCCAAAGTTAGTCTTCTACTAGCCTTGGTTTTGATTTCCCCATGAGAAATTGGGGTGATTCCACCATCCGGGATTATAAGTGTTGTTGTAGGGGTTATTTTATTGCTTGGGTGGATTTCCTAGATAATCTACCTGTTCCAGTTGTTCTTGTACTCCATACCCCTGCATACTAAAGTCACTTACATTCAATTGCACTTGTTGAGGTCTAACAGAGAGTGCATCAATCTTCTTACTCAATAGGTCCACCTTGGCTGCCAGAGCAGTGGTTGAATCCACATCATAAATTCCCATAGCCTTTTACTTGGCTCTGGTGCTTTCCCACTGATAATTGTTCATTGCTATTCCTTCAATTAGGTTTTGTGCTTGCTCAGGTGTCTTTGTATTCAAAGTACCCCCTACAGATGCATCAATCATCTGTCTCGTAGATAAATTGAGACCATTATAGACGGTCTGAATCTGCATCCATAATGGGAGGCCATGATGTGGGCACCTCTTGAGCAAGTCCTTGAATCGCTCCCAAGTGTCATATTGAATCTCCGTTTCCAATTGAGCAAAACAAGAAATGTCATTCCGAAGTTTAGCAATCTTTGCAGGTGGGAAATACTTTTCCAAAAATTTCTCTACCAATTCATTCCAAGTTGTGATTGAATTTCGTGGTAGAGAGTTCAACCACTATTTTGCTCTACCCCTCAAGTAGAAAGGGAATAGCTGTAGTTAGATGGCATCATTCGTGGCTCCGTTGATTTTAAATGTATCACAAATCTCTAGAAAGCTAGAGATGTGGGCATTAGGATCTTCGTCTTGGAGACCGTCAAACTGAACATATTGTTGCACCATTTGTATAATGTTAGGTGCAATTTAGAAGTTGTTAGCTGCAACGGTTGGCCTTATGATGCTAGAGTCAGCTTCAATAAGTGTAGGCCTTGAATGGTCGAACATGGTCCGAGCTTCATTACCATTGTTAGCCATATATGGTGGATCTTCTTGCTCAATGAATTGAGTGTTGGTCTCTTCACCCTCTTCCTTAATCTCAACGATTGACTCACCTTTTATGGTAGCCACAATTTGTCTAGGTCGCTCTCTCAAATTTTGAAGGGCAGTTCTTTCAATTTCAGGATCAAGTTTTACTAAATCTTCTAAGTTGCTTCAAGTCATGCACTGTAAGGGCGAGAAATATAGAATCAATTGCAGCTCTAGCTAATGAAAATAAACAATGAAAACAAAAGAAAAAGAAATGGTTAAAGTAATAGAGCAACTAGTGTTTTTAATATCGAAAATCCCCGGCAACGACGCCAAAACCTTGATATCAGGCAAGTGCACCTATCAATTTTAATATAGCAGATATGAGTCCGAGTCGATCCCTCAGAGATTTCGAGTACTAATATTAACCTTAGCTCTATTATCTAACCGGAAAATTGTGATGGTTTGAATGAATTAAAACTGAAATTGACAAACTAAACTAAGTATGAGACTTGATTAAGCAATTTAGAAAGCAATAAAACTAAGAACGACTTCAAGTATACAATAACGTATTTAAGAATTATTTCCCCTAGTGTTTAACATGTGATCGCGTAAAATATATTCAATTAGATTTCTATTATTCTTGATCGGAGGGATTCACAATTAAAGTTAATACCTTTCTCAAGCATATTAACCCTAATCCTAAATTATTTACCGGAATCTCTTCACTTGGTAATATAATTTAAAATTGCATTAATGTATAATGAATTCCCACACAAATATTAACTTTCCGGAAGAAATATGTATCTTATCTCTAAGTATACATGTAATTCTCTCCAATTATGTAAACATCTAATTATACACGTAATTTCTCAATCAACATGCATAATATCATATATTGATATTCTAGAAATATCAATTAACAATTAAATGACATAATTGAATCAAGCAAAGATAGAAACTTTATTGAGAATTATAAATCAACCCAAGAGTCACATGAAACCCTAGGTTCCATAATCCTAAATATATGAATTTTAAGCTATCATAATGAAACTAAAAACAAGTTCCATAAAAAACATAAAATAAAACATGAAAAACCCCTTTGATTGATGAAAAATCTCTCCGATCTTGAAGTCGGTGTTGCTTTCGCCTTTTTCTTCTCGTTCTCCTCAAGTTTCTTCTCTTCTCTAATGTCTCATGTTTCTTTTGAAACCATAATATATCTTTTTATACTGTATTATAAGGTTTTCGTTTTCTTTACCAGACACGACCTGGGACATGACCACATCCCCAGATCATGTAACTTTCTGCCCCTGGCCAATTTCCCTGCATGGACACAGCTTGGGATATGGTCATGTCTTAGACTGTGTAACTTCAAAACTTCATAACTTCTTCGTTTGAACTCCGAATTGAGTGAAACTTGATTCCTTTTCTTCATTTTCGATTCAAGAACGCGTTCAAACCTTGAAATCAAAATTTTACTCAATTAAGTATCGATTTCTTTAAAGAAAACAAAAAATGTAAGGAAAATACTATAAAATCACTATTTGAAATATGTTTAAAATCAGAGTTATCACCTGCTAACTTAAGGTTGGTTTATGAAATGTTATTGGATTTGAAGAGGATTTACCTTAAAAAAAAAACTTAAGAAATGAGCCTAGCATTTAAATTCACCATGCTAACCGTAGCTTCTTTGGCTTTATTAACTGTTGGTATAAGAGCGGAGGATAAAGAAGATAGTCTTCTATCGAATGATTCTTGAAGCTTCCCGAAAAAGATAGCACTTTCAATTCTGCATCCTGCTGCTATAACCTCTATAAAACTAGATGAAGCTTACCTAATCAGATGGGAGAAGTAGGGCTTATCAAGTGCATTGATAAAAGTGGAAGTGAGTTCTCTTTTAGACACTAGAGTAAATATCTTTGCAACTAAGGCTCCCCACGTTTGAATGTACTCTTTGATGAAGTCATTGTTCTTCTTCTTAAGATTCACTAGATCAATTGTTATTGGAGCTACTTCGACATTGAATTTATATTGCTCATAAAATGCCTTAGCAAGTTTCTCTCATGTCTTCACTTGGTTTAGGTCAAGCTAAGCATACTAAGTCAATGCTACATTCGTTAAACTATCTTGGAAGGTTTGTAACATTAGCCGGTCATATTGGACATATTTGATCACCTTATACACATACAGTGTAGTATACAATTTGAGGCACCAAGTCCCATTATACTTTTCAAACTTTGGTACCTTCAATTTCTTAGGGTAAGCCCCAACATCATATGTAGAGAAATCTATCATACTGGCTTGATTAAATCAGTCGTAGCTTTTAAGTGCCTTCATCCTTTCTGTGATTTGTTGGGTTAACTTTCTTTCCCATTCTTTTAAATCATCTTGACTAAGTTATGGTCTCGTATTAATAGGGAATGAATATGTGTTAGGCTTAAATGTTGAGTTGACCTTTGGATAGATTCCTTCTAATTCCAATGATTCAAATGTCAGCTAAACTTGTGGATAATTCTTTTCAATAGGTGGATCCTTGACATTCTTTTTACAACGAGCCTTTGAATGCCCCTCATTTGATAGTGTTGTGGCCTTAGGCAAGATGATGTTATCAACTAGAAAATTCATTTGTTCATCCATTTTTACTACAGTCTTTTCAAAGGAGTAAATCCTCAACTCAGTAGGATTGATGCTTTTAAGGTTGATGCAACTGTTGTTATTGTCATTGATTTTGTCTTTGTCATCTCTTTAACTAGCCATTATAGTATGTGAACTGGTTTTGATCAGACTGTTTGAAAGGTTTGACGTTTAGGAGTTATCTTTGAAACCCTAGAGTAAGAACACTTCACAACAAGTTAGCACAAATATGTATATGTCTACACCTTTCAAGGAAGCGAAATGAATAAATAAATAAATAGATATGTAGGGATGTATGGCACACGAATGTAAAAAATTTTAAGTTTGGTAAGAGACTCATAATGTAACAAAATATTTCACTTTTTATTAATTCTCACAATCCGTGGGCCTTACATTATTTTATTAAAAGAAAAAGAAATCTTCTAATGCCTAAATTCTCTTCTTCTGGTGACAACTTAGCTTAGCTTCATCCTTTTTCCTCTTTTGAATTTTAAAGGCCTTTAATTTTTGAATTTTACCTCTAATCTTCTTGAGTTGTGTTTCCTAGGCCTTTATCCTCTATTGATATACTTTGCATTGGGCTTTCAGATTTTGCTCTCCTTCTCTTAGTTTCTTTAGCGTAGTTCTAACTCAATTCCCTTCTTTTTCCTTTATTTCTGCCTCTTCCTTTAATTTCTAAAGTTGGCAATATATGAATTCCTTGGTTGTTTGAAATTTGTCGGGTGTCCCTTTTATGATAAGGGTGGTTATCATTTTACAACAAAGAGATTTGATGTCCAAAAGTTGGGCCGCTTTATCGGCTAGGAGGATATGAGTGTCATAGAAATTAACCGTAACAAGCTTAAGTATTGCTTTTTAAGCTAAAGCCTGAAAAGGCTCAGCTTGCTAGATTATCAAGGATGGATAGTATCCAGTGTAGTTGTTGAACCAAATTAGAGGAACTGCTTCAAAGCCCTTGCATCCTTTAATTATCTGATCACTTGAATTCCATTTGGCTGTCAAGAGTCTCTCTTCAGCTTGCACATTTTGAAAATACTAACCCAATGACGAGTGGCAATATTTGTAGGTTAGTTTCCGTTCTTATAAAGATTTGATGAGATCATATTGCTGTCTGAACTCAACTTAATTAAAGTCTAGCTGATGGCTTCTCATATGACTAACGAACCAAACCATGAGTAAGGTTACATTAGTTTTTAGATCCCTAAATCTCTTATTCTTGAGATGGCTCAAGGAATGGATCTGCTTAGTCAGGAGGGTAGGTATATAAGATTTCCCTTTTAAGAATTGAGACACTAATTTGACTATCCTAAAATTAATATGACGTAACTCATCTGGTAATATAATGGCATCAAATACTAATAAGATATAAGCATTTACTTGATGCTGGTGCCAAGTTTCTAAATCCACAAAGAATATATCGCATTTCTCTTAATATCTCAGTTTAGTGGAGAACCACATAATAATATCATCCATCTTGAGGGCTTTTCCCTTAACCAGAACTTGGTTTATTTTTGCTTTCCTTACTCCTAATAACTTGCTAAAAATTTTTAGTGCAACGATCTCAAGGTTTAGTACATAAATGTCATCAGTGATAAAAGTAACTGAAAGTATTCTTCATTGGTTAGGCTTAGTTAGTCTGAGCTAAAGTAAAAGGAAATAGCTTCAAGCCCAAAAATGTACCAAGACCTATATTAAAGTGATATTAGGATTGATACTCTATAAGGATAAGATGAGCCCAATTTTGCTCTTGATAAATTCCTTCTTGTTGGGATTGAAGAGTTGAAACCAATTTTCTAATGACTTCTTATGCTTACAAGGCAGGTGGATATGAATCTTCTTAAAAGTATCTTAAATAGAGTTAACTATTTCTACAAAAGACAAAATTACATCAAAACCTATTCTAATCCTTACATGTAATTTTTATTAGGATATTTACAAGGGAAAAATAAGAAAGTTACAATATTTTTTTTTAGTTTGCCACATTACGAGTTCTTACCAATATTTGAAAAGGGGTTTCATGTATGCAATAGAGTAGGTTTTAAAGGTCTTTAAGTTCCGTGACCTCATACATTTTTGAAAAAATAATTCCTTAATCAAATTAAAACTTGAGTAAGATAACCTGATTGGCTCCGGAAGGTGGTTACCCCACAACATTCGAAGTTTACACAATGGCCCCCCTCCTAAGGTACTAAGACAGCCTGGTTCTGACAGCATCTATGATTTGAAAAAAGAAAAACCCCTAAGTAATTCCCATAGATAAGTTACAACAACTAGGTTAGTACGTTAAAAAAAAAAATTGATACTACAATATAACTTGGGTAAATTGAAAAATAAATCTAATTTCAGAAGGTTTAAGTGGTTAGCTCTGTTGATGAACTTTTGTAGAGTCACCAAGTTGTCGAGCCTAAAATTTTTTGTTTATTTGTTTTTCTTAATTTAATTTAAACCAAACCTTACACCTATTCGATTTAAATTCTCGATTGAAGTTATGAAAAACCTAGTTTCTTGCTTTTGAAAACAAATGGAGTGGCCATTAAGTAGAACCAAGAAAGGTGATCAAGTTAAAATCAATTAAGCAAATTGATTCTAATTTAACTACTAGCCTGCGATTTTAAATTTTTTCTAAAAGAAGGTTTCAAGAAACTAAATAGTTGAGTATTAGTGGGTTACCTTATTAAACCCTAATCAGGTTTTGCTTAAAACATTATAACTTTAATATTTATTTTTCAAGACACCTTACTAATATATATTCATAAATAATAAAGGAGATTGTACCTATTTACAAAAAGTCAGAAACTAAAAAAAAATTACAAAAGAGGAATTTTTTTTTTCATTTTTTAAAGTTGCCTTAAAGGTGCTTATGTATACATTAATTGGGATCAAATTTCCATAGTTCATTTAAAAAATTTAGGTGTGTTGGGTTTTTTTTTAATTCAATTTAATTTTATTTAAAAAAAATTCTAAAGAGTTCTAATTTTAACTATTTTATTTTCTTAATAAAGATTCTAATTGAAAAGGGTTCATTAGTTTTTACTTTTTTGAAATCAAAATTTCTTAAGTGAATAAACATTTTTTCATTATTTTTTTTATAGAGACATAATAAAATAAAATTTTCTTTTGCTCTTCTCTATATTTTTTTCTTTTTCATCTCTTTTTTTATATTTTTCTTTTTTTATATGTGATTTATATAGTAGAATACATTAAAAAAAGAAAATATATATATATATATACAATGTAGATGCAAAACAAAATAAAAGAGGGCTAAATTGAAATTGCATATAGGTTGGACCTAGGCAAATTGGGTTGGTTCGATTTGGTTAGCCTAAGTCTTTAGGTCATGCTTTCATGTGCAATGTACGCGTACGAGAGAGAAGAGTAATCACAACTACCATGGGTTACTTTAACTTAATCTAATGGCCATTTTTAGGTGATGAAGATAGTTTTGTGAATCCTTTATTAGACAAAGTGGGTTTAGGAATGGTGTTATAGGGTTTAGTGGTGGTTTTGAGGGTGGTCAGATATAGGTCGTGAAGGGTAGCAGTGGATATTTGTGTGGAGTTATTGTTAAAGTTCAATGGGTGATGTAAGTAGGGGTTTTCAAGGATACTGATCACGGTGGTCAGGTTAGTTTGAGCAAGGATGGTCAATGGTGGTGGTTCCAAAGTGGGTAGAGTGGTGGCTAGGGTTTGTTGAGACTCTTGGGTGTTTGTTCTTGAGCTTATAGGCATGACTAAGGATGGGACTAGGCGGGTTAGAGAGCTAAGGGAATGAAGAAACTCATGGTTGTGGTCTTAAGCTTTGAAAATGGTCGTGGGTGTTTGAATTTTAGAGAAAGAGAGTGTATGTGTGAGTGACTGCGGTTAGAGAGAGAGGTGGTTGTGTATGTGTATTTGAGAGCTCGAGAAACTAAAGATGATGCTGGGAATCAAAGAAAGGAGGCCTATTTATACTTTTCCAAGCTCATGTAAGTTAGGAAAGTCGCTTAATGGTTGAATTGGCCATGATTGGGCAATCTCAGATATTAAGCTTTTGCTTGATTTCATGGCCGATTCAATCCTTTTCTTAGGCAAATTTGGATGGTTTTTGAGTTAGATTTAATATAATCCTATGTTATTTACACAGTTTTACCATTAAATTGGTAAAATTGTATAGATAAGACCATTTAATATGGCTATAAACTTGATCCAACGAGCTTAGGAAAGTGTTGGATTCATGGGGATTGAGGTTGAAGAAGGAAAATGTGGGATAAAATCTTAGTCTCCTTCATATTGAAGATGTTGGACAACCCATATTCCTCTAGCAATTAAACTCTATAAGCATTTAAATTGATCTCTTGGATCACTCTGATGGTCCATTTGCCCATAGAGACAACTTGCTTTTCTTAAGATTAGGAAATCAATCCTTAATGAGATGAATCCATACTAAATCACCGGGCTAGAGTTTTCTGACTCTTTGTCCTTGGGCTTTTCTTGTAGGCTTAAAGGCAACTAAGGCTATGTAGTCCTTGACCTTCTATCATATTACTTATATGGCTTCCGATCTATTGATAGCTTATGGATCTTTAGGATAGCTAGATGAGGGGATCAAGTTAAGTGGAAGCTCAGGATTATATCCATACATGACCTCGAAGGGTGTCTTTTCAATGATATTATAGCCTATCCTATCATAGGTGAACTCAATTATTGATAAGCCCATGTCCAGATCAATTAGGTTTCTTCCAACTGCAACTCATAGCAAGGTCCCTAACATCCTATTGATGACCTTAGTCTATCCATCTGTTTGTGGGTGGCAAGATATACTGAACAGTAGCTTGGTCCTCAATCACCTCCAAAAGGTCTTCTAAAAATGGCTTAAGAACTTGGGGTCTTGATCAAACACGATGGTTTTTGGCAATCCATGCAACTTGATTACTTCTTGTAAAAAGGGAAAAGAAATAGCCAAAGCATCATTAGGTTAATTACATGGCACAAAGTGTGCCATCTTGTTGAACCAATTTATGGCCAATATGATGGAGTCCTTCCTATGGGATGTTCTTAGTAAACTTAACACAAAGTTCATACTTAACTCAGGTCATGGTTTTATTAGGATAGGTAATGGTAGATAAGGTGCTTATTTAGCTCGACTCTTTGCTTTAAAGTAGGTTGCACATCTTTCTAGTATAGACTGTACATCCATCATTATCCTTGGTTAAAAGAATCTTGAGCTAATCACCTCATGAGTTCGAGCCTTCCCAAAATGACTAGATAATCTTTCCTCATATACCTCGTGCACTAGTAATTCTCTCATGGAACAAGTCAACATACACAACTTCCTCTTTCTGAACAAGTATCTATCCTCCCTATGATAATCATCAATAGCTCAGCTATCCTTATCAAGCATTTATTAGACTAAAGTATGGATCCTCAACTTATAAACTCTTGACAACTGAGAACCCAAGAAGTCTTGTCCAGAGCTTAATCAAGAGAGTATGTCATCATGATAAGGCATTGAGCATTACATTGTTCTTACCAGTCTTATACTTAACAACATAAGAAAATCCCTCCATAAATTCGATCCACTTAGCTTATCTCATAGGTAACTCTGGTTAGCTCTTTAGATATCTCAATGATTCATGATCGGTATAGATTACAAATTCTTTAGGCAACAAATAGTGCTGCTAGACAATTAGGGCTCAAATCAATGAGTAGAACTCCTAATCATACATAAAATAATTTAGTTCCAATCTTCGAAGCTTTTCACTAAAGTAAGCAATTAGTTGACTTTCCTAAATTAGCATAGCACCTATACTTAATCCAAATGTACCGTACTCTATCATATCTTAACATAGCACAAGATGTACCATCACATAAGAATACCTGTTTATATTCAACAAAAGTTTTATTTATAACAAAAGAGTACTATAACAGAGTTTAGCCTTACACCTGTTTAGACAAAAGAGTAGATCCATCAAACTTAAATAAACTTAAAACACAGTGCTTTTTTTTCATTACATATGTATAGATCCTTCATGGGACTAAGATCAAAACACAGCAAGGATTCCTCAAATGTAGCTGACTTCGTTCTATGTGCTCTCAAAAGCATTTCCCCAGTTGGTGGTGATGCCTAATCAATTTTCTTTATAACCTAAGGATACAGAAGTATCCCCTCAACTCTCTGTGAGCTAAGTCAGAGTAGATAAAACAAAACATAAAACATATTCACAAATGTTAGTGTTATAAAACAATTCATTTCATAACCCAAGTTATCAAGACAAATTGTCTATATAAGGAATTCATGCTATACTCATGTATGTGACATGCATTGGTACCAAGATACTATGCTTTTGCAATTGCTCATTCGGTTCTTTAACATACCCAGGCATCTGAATACAACATCTAAGTACCTAGAGGCAACAAGTAGCTACCTAAGAGTAGGACCTCTAAACTCAGTAAAACAAAGCCACCCATTGTGGTTTAGAAATCCAACACATAGCCAACCTAGTTGAAACCACACATCGTAACCAGAATAAGTTAAGCAATGCAATTCTATATACCAAAACCTAACTTAGCAATAATTAAGCTTTCAAAAACTTGACCTATAGGTCCTTTTGTACCATGACATGAATACAATGAGCAATACCATAACTTAGTATCAGGCATGAATCTCAATTTTCACATCATAAACCATTCGATTATCTTAACTTCAGCTTTGTTTCTCAACTTTATAATTCATTCCTTCATATAAGGTTCACTTAGGTGAACACCTAAAAAGATAATTCATTTTCCAAGTTTTCCAAGCAAAAACACGCATCAACAAACAAGTCATATGAGAGGGAATACTTTACTTAATCAATGCATATTTGACAGAACCATATATTTGACCAATTCAACACACATTACAATTCACGATGCAACTAACTCTAAGTCAAGTAGACAGGCCTACTTGCACAACAATAAAAATATCTACTTATCAAGGCTTGATAGAAGTGCAAATCCTAAGTTTCACGATATGATCCTTCCTTACTTATCACACATAAGAAAATACACACAATCCCCAAGTCAACTGTAGGTTAAAACCAAACTCATTAGCTTTTACTATCGCCTTTCCAAGCTTCTTTTGATTGTATCTTATTCATTTTTTACCCAATTTTAGTAAACTTTATATTGTCATGATCATTATTTTGAGTACTATTATGATACCTTAAGAACTAAGACTAACCAATATAGTTACAAGCCTAAAAATACCCTTTCTCACTATCAACTCGATTATATGTTAATATAACTTTGTAATTAATTCGAATAAACTCTAATCCTTAATTAAAAATCGTAAAATTTCACATTTCCTATGTTGCTTAGCACCTATTATGTACCCAAAAATATTAATCTTTTACAAATTCAACAAATATCTCACTAGTACTAATTATTATATCTATATTAGGCAAATATATAGGTTTATACTAGGTAAATACATAATAAATAGTATAGAAGCTCGATTAATTTTACAAAAAAATGTAAACTCAGAAAAATATGTAGTTTAGATATTGATCGTCAATTGTACTAAATTAGCTTATCGCCTATATTTCTAAATATAGCATTTTAGTACTCAAAATTACTGAAAATTAAGCAAATAGGTGAATTTAATTATAAAATAAAAATCAAGTGTTCTAGCCATCATCATAAACTTCCAGAAGTTAGAATATGTAAGGCTTATATATTGATTTTATCAAAAACTAATTATTCGAACAAACCAGCAAAATTGTCAATTTTATCCAAAATAATTATAATAAATAGTAAATATGCTTGTTTTCAAAAATTATTTTTACTACAAATAAATACATATATTAAATATATTATGTATGATAATTTACCTCAAAAGGACATTATTTAATATTTCCAAAATTTAATTAAATTTTCACCCAAACAAGGAAATTCCTTAAGCACCCTTTATTTCCACTTACTATTTAATTAAAATAAAATTACTATATTAATCTACACATAAGATAACCTTTGAAAACCAAATTTCATAATTAAATAACATCATTTGATAATTTTAGAAAATTAAACAAGTTTCGGCTGGAAAATTGGTTTACCTGAATTAGCTACCACACCTTATCAGAACAACTAACCACGCTACCTTCTGTTATACCCCCAAGCCAGTCTAATTCAAATTGTAGGATGCTAGGTGAACCATTCTGGACCAAAACCGACTTTGTTTTTGCCTTATTTTTCTAATTTTATTCCTTTGTTTTTCTAAATTTTGTTGAGCAATTTTCCTTATGTTGTTAGATTTCCAAAATGTTGTTTTTTATGCGTAGAGGTTCTATTTATATGTTTCAAGTTGGTTAGATTTAATAAAAATTTGACATGTGGCATACACATATCATTTTTCTACAATTTCTAAGCTTGAGGTGGCAATTCCCTATCAAATTGATGATAACTCATGTTTTCCATTGTTTTCTACACTGCCACTTCATTTGATAACTTACCAAATCATTTTTTATTAATTTTTCATTATTTTATATTAATTTACCTTATTTTTATAATTTATTGTTATATATATATTTAGTACATATACATATAATATACTAAATTATTATTTTTTTATAAGTTAAATAAATTATCTCGCTATATCTCAAAGGTCAAATTTTATATTTTCGATAATTTATAGGCTTTATCAATAAATTGATGTTTTTCTTGAATTAATTATTTTATATAACTTATTTTGAGAAACTAACTTTACTAGAATACTTCATCTAACTTTTTTAGCCTTATTATGAAGTTTGATAAAAATAAATAAATAACATTGCCCAATGCCTTCAATTTAGAGGGTTGGATCGTAAGCTTATTGTATTGACTCAAAACCTTAAGGTATTATATACCCTACCTCAAATACTTTGTCAAGGCTCAAAAGAGATAGGATAAGGGCAATTATTAACTTTCTCTTCACCTCCTCAAAGCTCTATTGCTCCTTCTCTCTCCATCATAATTCAATGTTCTTATTTGATAGCTCAGTAAGTGTGATTACAATAGTACTAAAATTCCTTATGAAACATCAATAGAAGGATGTTAGGCCATGAAAACTTTATACATCAGTAGAACAAATCGGCACAAGCCATTCAGTAATCGCCTTCACATTCTCTTCATTGATTCTTATGCTACCTCCACTCACAACAAATCCTAAAATGATCACCTCAAGGCGACAAAAGTTATACTTCTTCAGATTAGATTATAGATTCTTAACTTAGAGTTTGTCAAAAACAGCTCAAAGATGCTTACAGTATGTCTCCAATTAGGGTTGTAAATAAGAATATCATCAAAATAAACAACAACAAATTTTCCTATCTATCTTAGAGAACATGATTCATTAGTCTCACGAATGTGATCGATGCATTTAATAATCCAAATGGCATAACCAGACACTTATAAAACCTATGACGAGTCTTGAATGCAGTCTTCCAATCGTCTCCTTCCCACATTGTGATTTCGTGGTACCTAGATTCAAGATTAATCTTAGAGAAGATCCTTTCTCCATCCAGCTCATCAAGTATGTCATCAAGTTGAGATATGAGGTACCTATACTTGATAGTAATACAATTGGTGGCTCAGCTGTCCATGCATATATGCTATGTACCATCTTTCTTTAGCACCACTAAAGCTAAGACAACACATAAGCTTAAGGAATCTCTCACATATCCTCTTTTCATTAGCTTGTCTACTTACCTTTGGAGCTCAATAGCTTATTCAAGGTTTAGCCTATATGTTAGCTTGTTCAGTAATATAGCTTCTATCATAAGGATCAAAATAAGAAAAGAAACAGTAGCGGATTTGGAACAAACGAACAGGAATGGGTATTCAAAAGAAAAAGTGTATGAAGAGTAGGAAGGGTTTTGATAGTAAATGTAGATGGATATAACTCACCAAGACACAAATACAATCAGGGGATTTGAGCTTGAAATAGAGCTCGATGCAACTCACAAACACTAAATGTAGCTCAGGGTTTCAAATGAAAATTAGATGCGACTCATTAACCAATTCAAATGAAGGGGTTCACCACAATTTGATAACAAGATTGATAAGAATGCAAGGATGATTAAAGATTCTAATCAACACTCGATAATTCAGCAAATTCGAACTCCAGAATAGCCTTGCTCGAAAGAGGAAAGATTCACTCTGTTTGGGAATATACTTTCTATCTGTATATATCTCTCTATCTCTATATAATTCTATCTATCTGTACAAATGTTGCTATTTATAGCAAGTCCTAAACCCTAGTAGCCAAACTATAAATAACATACAAGGCCTTAAACCCTAAAGAATCGAGCCCACAAATAAAACAAGGGAAAACATATATAAGAATACAAACTATGCGTTTTACATAAGTTAGCATGCAATCACTTGGTATGTCCTAGAAGTAATAGTATCCAAACCGAACGGGGTTGGCAATTTGATGTACGAGTTCAGGAAGGAGTCTTTGAACTCCTACGTAGCTTGGCTAGGTTCTAGATTCAATCGGTACGAGTCTTTCAGTACCATACTAAGTGGTTCGTAGCTCTCGAGTCCTTGGCCTTGGGGTTTCTTCTCTTTTCAGCAAATAATAGGCTTGTTGCCAAGTGGCTCCTTTTCTTCCCCTCGACCTTAGCAAAATTTGTTCAACTTCAAGTTAGAACAAGTCGGCATCTTCTTCTGGAAGGTCAACGTTGGCTTCAGACAAGTCAACCTTGACTTAGACGTAGTCGAAGGCTGATTCCTATCATTACCACGGGTTTGAAAGGATGACGTCCTCGACGTTAAGCATGGAGCATAGGCCGGAATGCTGAATAAGCTTCTTTTCTCTTTTCTCTTCACCATGGGTGCCAAGTATCTCTAGATTTCCTCAACACTCACGGGGGTTAAGCAATAGCTCTTCCCATCTTTCCTAACAGTGTAAGTATTGAGGAAGCCATCATGGATCACTTTACAGTCATACTCCCAAGGTTAGCCAAAAAGTAAATTCGCAGCATTCATAGGGACCACATTAAATTCAATCTTGTCTTCATATTGTCCTGTCTTGAATGCAATCTGAGCACGCTTATGTACCTAGACCATTCCCTTCCCATTAAACCACTTCAATCTATAGGTTCAGGGGTGCGGGTAGGTTGGTAACCTCATCTTTTCCACTAGCTCAATAGAGACAATGTTGGTGTAGCTACCTCCATCGATAACTAAGGAACATGTCTTCCCATGCACCAAGCACTGCGTATGAAACAAATTTTCTTTTTGCCTAGGATCTACACTTAAGTTAACTCATGTCGCCATAACCAAGAGTTTATCGCGGTTCTCGAGATAGACATCTTCTTCTATCAATTGGTCATCCAAGCTCTTGTCACTTTGACTCTCGATTTCAGCCTTAGAACCCTTGCCCTTCAAGACCATGACCCTTTTATTTGGGCATTAGGACGTAATGTATCCGCAGCCTAAGCACTTAAAGCACTTCACTTCTCGGGCTTGTTGCTAGGTGCCT
Organism: Lumnitzera racemosa; assembly: GCA_024138005.1. Classification (NCBI taxonomy): domain Eukaryota; kingdom Viridiplantae; phylum Streptophyta; class Magnoliopsida; order Myrtales; family Combretaceae; genus Lumnitzera; species Lumnitzera racemosa. The sequence goes on from JAMXBC010000008.1 coordinate 26,838,782, forward strand.
TCTCTTTGTTAGCAATCTTTTTCTCGACATGGGTTGGTTGGCTAGGCTCTCCTTTTTCTTTCTTTTCTTGCCCTCTCTTGACATACCTCTCAAGCTCAAGGCTACCTTATTGAAGTCAGCTACTCGACCTCTGATGCCTTCTTCTCCTGTGCCTCTCTACTCTTAATGCCAAATTAATTAACTCATCTAAAGAGTTGAATGGCTGCAATTCAACTATGCCGGCAATGTCATCTTGGAGTCCACTCAATAATTTAGCAATGGTGTAGTCCTATGGCTCGGTAATCTCACATCTCATCATTAATGTCTCAAACTCTTGTAAATACTCTTCAACAGTATTTCGACCTTGTTAGAAAGCATGGGGCATCTCTTGCTTGAAGGAGGTCAACACAAAACGCTGATTCAATAATCATTTCATAAGCCTCCAAATTCTTATCAACTCCTCTCTTTCATCATCTCGCTTAGCAACCAACTTATCCCACCAAAAGGCTTACATATTCAACAAAGGATAATGAAGCTAACTTAACCTTTGCTTGATCATCGCACTCGTAGCATTCGAATAACTTCTCAACTCGGTGAACCCAATCAAGGAAGTCTTCAGGTTGACTACTTCGACAGAAGGTTGGAAGTTTCAACTTGGCATTGTCAAGTCCTCGACCAGGTGCTCGAGGTTCATCCCTTACATTCCAATCTAGTTGATCCTCCTTGGTTCGGCTACCTCTATTGAAGCTCTATTAGGCCACACCTCTTCTTGGCCTTGGCTCTCTTCTCCGAGCTTTGTGATTTAACTCAGAGTCAATACTCCTATCATTGCTTCTTCTCGGCATTGGTAGGTTTTCTCTCCTTCTTGACCCGGCTGCCTCGCATCATTATGATCGAGTTCATTAGAACCACTTCTACTTGTGGGTGTTCTCTCCCTTCTTTCCTCACAGCCATCCCGTTTGTAGCCTCTAACTAATCCAATGAGTTCTTGGATAGAGTCAATGAGATTTTGAATCTGATATTCTAAGTTGTCAACATTTTTGTTTGTATAGTAATTTACCAGAAAAATTGAAGAAACAATAAAACAGGATTATGATTACTCAGAAACAACCACTCTTTAGCAATCAACTACTACTACTACTACTACTACTACTACTACTACTACTACTACTACTACTACTACTACTACTACTATTACTACTATTCGATTTCTACAACCACCCACAACTAACAAACACTTCCATAGTAACTAAAATCAAACTTTAAAGAACAATATCATGCGTATCTCCCTAAATCTCTGATACCAATATGATAAGGATCAAATTAAGAAAAGAAATGGCAGTGAATCTAGAACGAACGAACAAGAATGGGTATTCAAAAGAAAATGGGTACGAAGAATAGGAAGGGTTTTGATAGTGAATGTGGATGGATATAACTCACCAAGACACAAATACAATCAGGGGGTTGAGCTCGAAATAGAGTTCATTACGACTCACAAACACTAAATGTTGCTTGGGGTTTCCAATGAAGGTTAGATGTGACTTACTAACCAGTTCAAATAAAGGGGTTCACCACAATCTGAAAACAAGATTGATAAGAACATGGGTACGATTAAAGAGTCCAATCAACACTCAATAATCTAACAAATGCTAACTTAAGTATAACCTTGCTTGAAAGAAGAAAGATTGTTTAGGAATATACTTTCTATCTATATATATCTCTCTATCTCTATCTAATTCTATCTATCTGTACAAATGTTGCTATTTATAACAAGCATAAACCCCAGTGGCAAAACTGTAAATAACGTACAAGGTCTTAAACCCTAAAGAATTGAGCCCACAAATAAAATAAGGGAAAACATATATAAGAATACAAAACTGTGTATTTTACAGAATTCAACATGCAGTCACTTAGCATATCCTGGAAGTAATAGTATCCGAACCAGACAAGGTCGACAATTTGATATACGGGTTCAAGAAGGAATCCTTGAACTCTCGCATAGCTTGGCTAAGACACCAGAGAGGTTGGCCCACAATTGCTGAGTTCTAGATTCATTCGGCATGAGTCTCTCGACACCATGCCAAGTGGTTCTTAGCTCTCAAGTCCTTGGCCTTGGGGTTTCTCATCTTCTTAGCAGACAATAGGCTTATTGCCAAGTAGCTCCTTTTCTTCTCATCGGCCTTCTATCATTTGCATAGCCTTGGCGAAATCTATTAGGCATCGACTTTAAACTATTCGGCCTAGGGTTAGAATAGGTTAGCATCTTCTTCTGAAGGGTTGGTGTCGACTTCGAACAGGTTGATCTCGGCTTGGATGTAGTTGGAGGTTGATTCCCATCACTTCTGGCTACAGATTTGTCACATGCTCGATCCATCTTATCAAAGGTAGTCCTTCTGGCAATTTGTTAGGGAATAGGTCAACAAATTTTTTCAATAAGTCTCTAACCTCAGTAGGTAGTTCAACATTCAAATTCTTTAATTCAATTAACCTTTTGCCCAACAGAAAGATTAACTCTTCAAGTTTCTATCTCTTTTGACAGCTCAGCTCACATCATTACTAAGGTTTCGCTCTTCAAGGCTCAGTTTAGTTAAGTGATGAAGGCATATCTTACTCATATTCCATTATGTGAATTATGTTGAATTATTAACTGATTTTATAGAAATCATTAAGAAATTGTACTTAAGTATATTCATTTGGATATTTCAAGTCTCAAAGGATTTAGAGTGGAAATATGAGCAATTTGGAGGAGTTTTACACAATTGAAGGGAGCTCGAATTAAGTTACATCAGCCAAGGACATTAGAAATGAAGGCAATCGGCCTACATTCAAAGCCGCCAATTTACAATTTAACACCATTGGCCTTTATAGCTAGCCTTCAGTGAAACAATAGCCAGTCGAGAGCCATCCTTAGTTTACTCTATAAATATGTGTTATGTTGATAGTTTAGGGGGCTTTGGCATCTTCTTTTTACCTAGAGAGTTTTAGAAGAAGTTAGGAGATAATTTGAAGAGTTATTCTTTTGGTAGTTCGTAGATCATTGAGAAGACTTTGCTATTACTATGGAGATTATCCTTAGAGTTTTTGCAATTGAAGTTTACTTTATCATAGTTACAAAATTTGTGGCTTCTATCCTATTACTATTTATGCAATTCTATAATTTGTTCTTATTTCCAATCATGAACTTCCTTGTAAATTTGATTATGATATGTGATTCTATTTTAATTTCCATCGCTAGCTAAGTTTTAATTAGAGGAAATTGACGAAACCCTAAGAAGCTAGGGTAATAATTGTAGTCATGTTATAGGATTAATAGATATGTAGTTAGTTCATGATTGCAATTTCTATAATTTCAATTTCTATAATTTCAATTATAATTCTCTATTGGTTATAATTGTTTGAAGCACTATTGATACGGGAGTTAATATAGCGTTTGTTAAGAATTCTTAATTAAATTAATTAGCTAATGCGAAAGCGGTGTTAATTAGATTAGTTAGAAATTATGTAGGAATTAATGCAATGTTTTTAGTTAATTATTCGTACATTAGGGATAATTAATTTAAGGCATTAGTCGATCATAACATTAAGAGATGTATGATTGTAATTTAAAGTCTACTATAAATTGGAAATGCGGGAGTTAACAAATTAATTAGAGATTTAAGTCCTTAATTTTAAGGCATGATGATTTCACTTGAACGACCGTATAGTTATTAATCCATATAACATGATGACAATTTGATTTGCAAAACTAGGGTGGATTCTGTTTTTCCCACATTCTTAATTGATTGTTTCATTTTAGATATATTCTCGTGATTTTCTCTATGATAGTTTAAGGTTAATTATTAGATGAGTTAATTCGCAATCCAATTTCAATTGCCTAAATATTGATAAGAGATATCATAGGTTTAGTAGTTTCATAGTCTTGGAGGGATCGATAACCTTACTCACTTTTTATTGCTTGATTCCAACCTAGTATACTTACTGAAGTATTCACTATATTTTTATATATCTATTTTGAGCTGATCATTCAGCCTACATGGTTTTGCCTTGTTCGGTAGATATGGGACTCAATCTCACCTTTCTTCCCTTGTATTCAAAAGAACTAATATTCTTATTTCCATCATAGATCACCCATTAGTCATACATGTAGGGTCTTCCTAAAAGAATATGTTAAGCATTCATAGGCAACATATCACAAAGAACTTCATCCTGATACTTTCCAATGCATATCAGCACTACAACTTACTCCTACAAGGCTCTATTTTTAATGAGCTAGTATAGTTTGTAAGGTTTGAGGTAGGGTATGGTATATGTTTATAATTGCTAGACCATAAAAGCATATGATGCATTAGTGTAACTGCTACTATCAATAATAAGAGTGAATAGCATCCCATTAGCCTTACAACAAATGTAAAATAAGTTCCCTTGCTATTCACCTTCAGATACTGGGCTTATACTCATTACTTACGTCAGCACTATGGTTACAGGAATAAAATTCCCCACTATGCTAAATAACTTCCTCCTCATTGAACAAATCAGTTTGTCTAGACCATTTCAACTCTTCAACTTCCTCATAAGTACTATCAACCTTAATGGCTGTCATTTATCCCTTAGTCGCCATTATCCTTCTATTTAGGCACTAGGCTGCTATGTCTCTGAACCCTTAACACTTAAAGTACTTAACATTATTTGTCTTCCGACCAGAACTCTACCCTTTCTCAAACTTCCTCAAAAGTTTTTTCTCATTTACTCAGGTAGTTGAAACAAGTCAAACATAACTAGTCTTACTTTGTTCTAATTGCCAGGTCTGCTTAAAACAGGCTAGCTAAGGGTTGATCGACTAATAAGAGCTTGGAATCTACTCATTCGTCATCACTCTATCCTTTGAGCAGCTCGAATTGCCTCATCTAAGGATCTAAGTTCTCTAGTTTCCAAGACATCTCCAATCTCATATTTGAACCTACTAATAAATCTAGAGATAGTCCTGTCTTCTAGTTCTTCAACTTCACAACGAATCATCAACATTTGAAACTCCTTTACATAAGCATCAATGTTCGATCCTACTTATCTCAACTCTTACAATCTTTTAAATACATCTTATAGATAATGGCTCGAAAAAAATCTCCTTCTCATCACTCTCTTCATCTCATCCCAATCTCTAACTTCTCTCTCTCCCTCTCTTCATAATGTAACCTATAGATTCTTTCACCATAGAGCGACATATCATGTGAATTCTAGGACATAAGTCTCACTTTAGCATTCTCAACAACTTTATTGTACTCAAATTGCTCTTCTATCTTGTCAACCCAGTCAAGGTAGTCTTTAGCATCACCACTACTAGAGAAACTCAGGATTTGTAACCTTTGGCCCTCTACCTTAGGAGCTAAGACATTTCTTTCTTCGATTACATAGTACTCCTCTTCTTCATCACTTAACTCTTCATCTTCTTCTTATATTTCCTCCAACGTAAGCCTTCGTTGAGTAATTTTGTCTACTCATCTAGCTCGAGGTAGTTGAATTAGGAAATTAGGTCAGTTAGGTTAGCCAATACCTCTCTTAAGTAGTTCATTCACTCGGCCTCTATTCGGGTCATCTCTAGCTCATTGCCTACCTTCATTTGTAGCAGTCACCAAGCTAGTCATCAAGTCAATGAGCCTATCCAGTCTCTCATCTATAAACTAGGGCATATAACTTCTTTGTTGTCCAAGTCCATTATAAGCACCACTCTCTTAGTTTTTAAGAGTTCCTTGAACACTCGAGTCTAACTTTGTTTAATATTTCAATATACCAACTCCTCTAATGAAAACAACTGAACCATACTCAAAAGCTCTTCTTTGAACAATCAACCTAATATATTACACTCTAACCATTACTAGAACAAGACCACTAATTCTCAATACAATTGCAAATCAATAAAAACCACACACCTTATTTTGTGAGTACTGAAACAGGGGAGAATAGAGTACTGACTTCCATAACCTAAAACTCTACTCCAACACTCACTACAACTACTAAAAACTTCTTTAACAATTTCAAGTCTCGACCTACTAAATATACATGGCGTATTATAGTAAAACACTTAAGAACACAAAGTACCAAAAACTTACTCAAATGTAGCGAAGCTTTGATACCAAGATGATATAGAACAATGGTCGTAGATGAACATTACCTAAGGTATGACACAAACAAATGGGTTCGAACCACAAATAGCTCAAAAGAATGAATGGAGGTCAAAGGGTGAATAGGGGATCCATGCACTGATCTAGGATATAACACATCAACACCTCATACAAGCTCGAGCTACACTTAATATGATGCACGAGTACAACCAAAGGTCACTTACTACTAGTCCATGCTCAAGTGTCCTAGATAAAAGTAAGGAGAGCAAGTAGGAGAACACTTGGCTCAAAGAGGGAAAAGTTCTATATTCGATATTCTTGATGATGTGGCTAATACAAAATCAGGTATTTATAAATCCTAAGTATGATAAGTTTACATTACTACAAATTACTAATAAGGATTCTTACATAAAAAGGAAAAGTGCATATTACATAAGGGCAAATCAATAAACAAACAAGAAGGAATATCCTTCATAAAGGATAGTACAATTGTCAAAGAGGGGACCCATGTCAGTTTTTTAGTTTGGTGGTCTAAATAGGTGTTAGATGCTAAGTGGAGCTAAGTTGGTTGGGTTAACTTCTAATACAAAATGAGGTATTTATAGATCCCAGGTACGATAAGTCCCAGGTTACTACAAATTAATAAAAGGATTCCTACCTAAAAAGGAAAAGTGCATATTACATAAGGGAAAATCAATAAACAAACAAGAAGGAATATCCTTCGTAAATGACTATACAATAGTTAGAGAGGGAACATGTGTTGGCTTCTCAATTTGGTGGTCCAAATAGGTGCTAGATACCTAGTAGAGCTAAGTTGGTTATCTTAACTTTAAGTTGATTAATTGGCAAGTCGAGGGTTGGGGATGCACTTGCTCTCAAAGTAGGGACTTGTTAACTCAAACACAGTAGATCAACTTGATAATAGGTCAACTTGAGCTCAAACACCTATCAAATTTGATGTAGGTGAGTTCAATGATTGGCTTTAATTGGGGTTAGCAATGTCAATGGGTTCTTCTTCTTTATTTTTGAAATGGTGAGTGGATTAGGGGAGCTCAAAAGATATGCTAGGTTAATGTGGAGGAACTTCTCTTTTTCTAGCGTTAGGTCCATTTGGGTAGCATAGTGGACTAAGGAGGCAAGTCCCCAACCTTAGGATCTCATGATCAGTACTTGATTCCTATCATTTGAGGTCAAATCCTTTCAACCTTGGAGAAGATGATAGAAATCAACTCTATAGACCAATTACCATAAGTCAAGCTAAAGGACAAGTTCAAACTTAAGAACCTCTAGGGGACGAGGATTCTGTCAACATCTAAGGCCTCTTATACTTCAACTGACCTGAATGCCAAACAATAGTCAAGGCTAAGATGCCTATTAACCTATCCCTAAATAGATGATAGTACCAAAGTCAAAGGAAGACCCTTGTGTGCTGAGCAATCGAGCAACCAACCTCCAAAGCAATGAAGCTGAACTATTTGATTACTTAAGCAGACGAACACCCAACCTTCCGATCTAATCTAGATCAAGTCAACTCCAGATCAATCAAACATCTTTGTTCTTTCCTTTTACCCGAGCATCTAAGTAGAAGTCAATACTTGTCCCTCCAGCTTGTGACCTCATGAGCATTATCTGATAGTTTCCTTTTTATCTCTTTTTCATTTTTACTCTTTTAGCATCTATACTAAGAATCTTCAGTATATTAACTTTTTGTCTTTTCCTCCCATGATTGTTACCCTAAGAAGCTAAGTATAAAAGGTTTCATTTGTAGTCAATAGACATCACGACTTAGAATATTGAGTACACTTGACATTCTATGGAGAACTTTATTTTCCTTTAAACTCTTATTTATTCCCTTTATAAGAAATAATGGTAAGTGACCATTTCTATTACCTTATATGTCGTATCAAGGTAGTGGTTATGCCATGTAGGACTTGCTGGTGTATAACATCCACCAAGTAGTTTGCGAGTTTGCTAGACCTTATTTTGTTTTCTTCTCAATTATGGTGCATTCTTGTATGTATGACCCTAAGGCACATTAGTGGCAAACTATTTTTTTTTTTAGCCCCATAATATGTTGATATGATAAAAAACAAGTCAAAGATATAATTGGATGTTTTATACAATATTGGAAATTGGGAAGATTTGGTGAGTTAGTGAAGATTCATGGAAATTAGTAATGGTAATGAAAAAAAGACTCATGGATCTTTTGTAAAATTATTGGTGTAAATTGACTCACAACGACTTATAAGGGCTAACTATGGTAATAAAAACATTTTATCACGTTTTGATTTAGAAATTTAGAAAATCGTATAAATTAATGTCTTTTTTTCTACGTAATTTTAAGAGTTAAAATAGTCATTATAAATAATATTCACAATAAGTTGATATAGTAACTGTGGTGATTAGTACTAAAAGTATATACATCCATGACTCTATAAATTTTTTAGAATGCAAATTGGACGCATTTACTATTCATTATGAAATTTAGTTGGTAGTTGCCTATATATTAATTAACTTTAAAATTTTCCATTGATTTTATGAAGAAATGATAATACATGGTATTGACTTATGGTTGATAGAGGATATGCATGCTAGTTCATCTGCATTTAAGCAATCATAAATTCATCTGAAGGGTGGTTCAATATAATTAAGGCCATCTTAATGAGTATTATAAGCTAAGGGCATGTTAAAGATTTAAAAGCGTTATCTAGTATTATTATTGAATATAATCAAGCTAAATTGTTACCATAAATGAGTAGTTCTTAAGTAACCAAGCACCATGGCATAAAGATTAGTAAAAATTGAATAAGTAACAAATACGTTTTGACTATAAGAAGATGATAGTATAAAGGAAAAAGGGTAATGGCTCATAAGTTCTACTGTTGATTGTCTAAAATATCTTCTAACTTTTTGAAGTGCAATTAGTTGATCTCATGTGTGGGAATTGACATTTGGGTCTACCTACAAGCTTGATTATGTAGATTATTGCTATTTTAGGTAAGCACCACTGGTCAAATTTGTGCAGGCCACTCGTTTATAATTGCATCATTATGAATTTGCTTAAGTGATGAGTACAAAAGATATTTTATTATAATGTATATTTATGTTGAGCTAGGTTAATGATATTGTTGTACTGATTCTTAAGATGAAGATATGAGATCGTATTACAAATACTTGTTGCTTACCTTATCACTTAAAACACCTATTACCCAAATGAATGCATATGCGACAAATAGGAGAAGCAATGTCAACCTATAGTATACAATCTCATATAGTAATGCATTCAATAATACACTTGGAGAATGCCTACTTATTTGAGATGTTGATATTGAATTGGTATAGAGATTGCACTATGTACGATTGAATGTTGATGTAAGCATCTCAAGCATTGGTGTAAAGATTGCCTCATTCAACCTAATGTATGATTTAGTTTATTGACCCAAGGTAAAATGTAAAGCATTGAGTGTTAATCAATAGTTATCTAAGAGAATTGAGTGTTGTCTACTAATAGTAAGTTTGTAGGACAATCTAGAAATCGACTTGGTAAGTTTGTAGTCTATTGATCCAATAAGTTTGTGGTGCAATCTTCAAATTGGCTCAATAATGAGCAACCTACTAAGATATGTCCCTCAACTTTTTTTTTTTTTTGTAGTTAGAGAAAGGAAAAGGAAGGAATAAGTATTAACTCTTGATGTGCACAACTTAAGCATTTAGCTTGAGTAATTAATTGAAAGAAGTTAAGGGCTAGCAAAAGGATTTGAGCTAGATTCAAAGAGAAATAATACTAAGGCATTCCAACTTTTGCAAAAGCTAGGTAAGAGTCCTTCAACTAAGCAGCCAAAGTATGTGAAATGGATGCAATAGTTGCTTTTGTACTCCACTCACATTGCATTGCTAATTGTCTAAATATGATCTCTATGAATATGATGTCTTGACAAATTTCTTATTATCTTGGTTTTAATATTACTCATTTTATTCTATAAGGAACTAAAGGTGTTAGTTTCCTAACCTTAGGTGCAAAAGAACAAGTTTAAAAGGAAATCCAAGCTTGGATATGAGGATACAAAGTATGTTAATGCCCTTGTTGAAGATAACATGTCAAAAAATTTTGTACTCTATTTACTTATGTTTACATAGTTTGTTAAGCTAAGTTTATGGCTTTATTTTTATAAGCATGTTTGCAAACTTTGTAATATAGTTTCAAGGATGTAACAATGTAAGCATGGTTGTTTAGGAAGCCTTAACATAGAAGTTAAAGTGTAACTATAGACATTTCAAGGTGATTAGTGATAAGTTCTGTAGGTGGATGGAACAATCATGGCCAAAGTGGGTATGCTTTTAGGGAATTCAATCTATAGCCATGAATTGGAATTAAAATGGTAAAAGATATCAAGTTTGGTATAAATGTAGCATGTGAGGTCCATTCATCAATTGAAATGTGTTGTGCTGAGGGCATGATTTTGGTCATGAGTGATTACGAGATTGATTTGTTCTTGAAAGGATTTAAAATGTTTAACTAATCTACATAACTTCAAGATAAAATGACCATTATGCGTGCAAAATTAGAAATTCTAAAAGTTGTGTTGTTAATGGTACTCTTGATGTATGAGCTATTTATGTATTAGAGCAAGAGAAGTACAGGTTGAAAAATAACTAAGTAGGCTTTATCCTTATATTAAGGATGGCATAATGATTCGCTTTCTAGGTATTATTTTCAAGTTTTATGGGTTAAAGTAGATATCTAGGAGATGAGGAGTTACACTAGGTTGAGTCTTTCTCATTCAAATCCTTGTTCTTATCAATCTCATGATTATTAAACATCAACAACATTGATTTGTGTATCATATCAAATCAAGGTAGCCATTGTTTAATCCCCTTAGGAATAATATCTTAAGGACGCTCCAACGTAAATAGTTGACTCTAGGGGTTCAATTATGATTTTCATATGACAAAACAATTTGCTTAAACTCGCACAATGTATTTTGTTAAATTATAAATTACGAAACTTCTATAAATAAGAGTTTCCCAAACCCTAAATATATGTACTCCGACTTATGTATATGTGCTCCAAATGTCATGTATATGGTCCCAAGAAAGTGCTAATTTTCAATCCATTAAAGATCAAAATTTACAAATTTAAAACGAGAAAAAAGAGTAATTGTCATATTTCTTCTAGAGCTTATGAATACATCGTTTGAGCAATTATATTAACAAGATTTTGAGATTAATATATTTTTATTAACTATTTTTTGATAACTCTCTTTTAGATAAATTTGTTAGATTTTGAGAGAGAGAAAGCTAAAGTTAGTGAGTATTTTTTTGTATATATATTTTCGAGGAGAACTAAATTGGAAATTAAGAACTTATAATTTGTAAATTTGTTCGTTAAGAATCAACATTAGTAAAGTGTTTACAAAGTCTTCTTGAGGAGACAATTTGCAATTATAAAGGGTAGCTCCATGTTAAACAAGAGCTTAATTTTTTTATCTCATTTTCATTTATTTTTTTCTATAATCATTTATGCTATTGCTCACAATTTTAATTAATTTTCAAGATTTGTAGTAATCCAAGTCAATCAAGTATTTCACAATGATTGCCTAATTCATTACTAAGTTGAAATTGAAAATAGATAGCATTATCAAGTTGTAAGCATCCACTATTTTAGATGGTATGATCAAGTTTGTAGTGAAGATAGAGAGCTAGCAAAGACAATTCCACTTAAAGTAATAGTTTCTTCACTTAAACTAATGGGTTCCAATAAGCCTAAAGCTAGATAAGAGTAATGGTATGAGAAGGGGAGTAGAGCCTATAAGACTAATGAAAGAGAAAAGAGGCAATTTACATGAAGAGATGGCAATAAAGAGAAACCCCTTACCACATCTAGTATGTTGGCTTTGTATTAGAGGTAAATAGGAGAGTAGTCCAATTAAATGTTTCATGAGCTTAGTCTAAAAGCAATTTTCTTAATTTTAAGGTAAATAGCAAAGATGATTGTGAGAAACCTTTAGATAATATCAAGAAGGGAATAGAAGCATATGATGAGTAGAATGATAATGTAATGTGTAACAAAGGGACATTGATAGTAATGGTTGTTAGGTGTACCTTGAGCACCAAATTATTAATTGCAATTAAGCAAAGTGAAAACTTGTATCACTAGGTGTCAAGAGAAGGGAAACATTTTTGCTTTGATTGTTGATAATGAGAGTTATCTTAATGTGACATTGGTTAGATGATAAAGAATTTATTAATGTTTGAAAAAAATATGGGTTCTCATTTTTATTAGAACATACACATGGATGAAATCTTATGTGATACTACACCAACAAATGCAACCCATATTTTTTTAGGCAAACCTTAGTAATTTCATAAGTAAGTTATTCGTGATGGATACTACAATGCTTATGTCTTTAAAAAAGATGTATAGCAAGTATTCTTGTTATCCATCACCTAAAGGAATTAAAGAACTCAAATAGCTTTGATCCCTTATTCAATTTCAATACTTTCAATAGCAAAAAATGATAACATGGAGGATGTGCACTAATAGCAACACCATTAATCACATAACAATCAAATATTACTATTTCATACCTCAATTTGATGATACGCTAGATGAACTATATGAAGTCTAAATAGTCTCCAAAGTCAATCGAAGGGTATGTATCATGAAATCCACATTAAGCTAAGATATGAATGGAAAACTGCTTTTAAGGCTAAACATGGCTTTTATGAATAAATAGTCATGCCATTTGGGGCTATCTATTACTCCCTACACCTTCTTGAGACTAATGAATCATGTCTTACTAAATTTTTCTATTAAATTCATTGTGGTATATATTGATGATATTCTTGTATGTAAAGAATGGGAGACTCAATGGAGCACTTAAAAGAGGTGCTTTTGTTGTTCAATATGGGAACATTATTTAGCAACTTGTAGAAGTTCATGTTTTATCAAAGGAAGGTTGTATTTTTGGGATTTAATGTAGTTAAGGTGGGCCTAAAGAAGATTAAGACCATAATTGAGTGGCTTATAACAAAATCAACTACTAAGATGAGGAGCTTTCATTAGTTGACTCTACAAGTGATTTGTTAGCGATTTTAGCACTATAATAGCACTTTTTACTAAGTTGACTAAAAAGATTGTTAGTTTCAAATACAAAAAAGGCTACTTAGAAAGTTTTCATTTCATCATAGAAAAGTTGAGGACAACTGATTTTAGATTTTAAGGAAGAGTTTAAAAATGATTGTGCTACATTTTTGGCATAGAAGTGTAGCACTCTTTAGCAGAGCAACAATAGATTACCTAAGGTATGATAAGATGTATGCTTTTATGAGAGCATTAACAATGTCATAACAACATTTACTACCTAGTTAATTATACAATCTATATCTATACTTAGATAAACTAATTTTTTAGTTTGACCATGAATATGCTATATTAATCCTTATATATATATAAGCAAAAATATGTAACTATTGAACTTGAACTTATATGTGTTCTCTAAACTTGTATGTAACTATTGAGAGTGATGATATTCTACATAACATGACTATTCCACCAAAAACCTTTCTTTTGGTTCAAAATAATCAATACATAGAATCCAAACAAGTAATTCCTAAAATTCATGCAGAAACATACACTTAAAATTTTAAAGATAGGGAAATGATCATCGATCATAGAAGAAGCCCCTTTACCCCTTTGTATAAATGGGCTATTTTATTTGTATAAAGACATGGTTAAAGGGGCCCATTCAAGTCTTGTTCTTCTTTGTCCATTAATTCTCCTTCTTCTCTTTATCGTAGGGTAAAGTAGTTTGATAACTCAAAAGGCTCATAACCTTGAGGTTATGGGTTCAAATCCCATTTTCGCAATTTTCTTTTTTTTTTTTTTGTCGAAAAATTAGGTTTGACTTTGGTGATAGGATTCCATTTTCCTTTTTCCTTTCTTTATTTTTTGCATTTTATCTTATTTTATTATATTATTTAATAATATAATTTTTATTAAATAAACTATCATGAACCAACTAAAAACTGACATATGTCACTTGACTAACAATAAAATATACGATATAAGCATAAGAAAAAAACACATAATATTATTTGGATGATTTTTTTTTTTTTTTACTTCAAAAAGTATAAAGTTAGGATTTTTTTTATAGTAAGAGAATTTTTTTTTTTTTAATTCAAGAGGCTTTTTCAACCTAACAACCAACGGAGACTAAGATAATTGACTACACAAAACGAATATGAACAAAATTTATTGGCATTAAACAAATAATTGACTTAGCAAGCCAAAAAGCTAACCGAATACATAACTAGGTAAAGTTTTCTACGAAATTGTATAAGGGACCAACCAATTATAGGGTTTTGGCCCTCATGATATTTGAAGCCCCTAGAAATACTCTTCTTTGTACATACGAGTTGCTCCTACCATAAATGTTGATGTCCTCATCCATGCGTTCAGCTAGATGAATCATGTGTAAGTGCGTTCAATTTTAGGACAGTCATAGGGCCACCAAGTTAATGATCATTTAGCTCGACCCATGTGATTTTTGGTACGTAGCATGGTCGAGTGCCTTATCTGAACATAGTATATAGCCCCACTTCTTGTCTATTAGTCCCCCTCCTTCGTTAATGTTTTTGGACTACTTTACTATACTATGCATCAATAATCGAACATATATCGGAAAAGAAAGGGCTGAAAGGGAATCAGTTGACGCTTTCCTTTGATGTTTGTATAGGTTTTATTCGAATCACATTTTCATTAGGATGTACGATCGTTTTAGATAGTCATAGTCTGCCGGCAATATACATGGTCCAATTAATTAGTCACTCTCGCCATGGTGAAATACATCGTGTCAAATGTGATTTAAGAAATTTGCCGTGTGGATTTCTAGGAAGCATATATGTAACATTAATATGTAATCACCTAATTTTTGCTTCCCTTTTATTTTTCAAATTAGCTTATAGGGTCTTAAATTAGAAAAAATTTAAAAAAATAGAAAATTGAAGAAAGCTCCAAAAAATGAAGAAATTTAGAAAAAATAGGAATTCTAGAAAAATATTAAAAAAAATAGAAAATAGGAAGAAGTACAAAAAAATAAGAAATTTAGAAAAAAATACAAAAAAAAATAAAAAATTTGAAAAGTTACAAAATAAAATAAGGTATTTAGAAAATAATAAATTTTTAGGTTGTTTAAATAGAATATAATTTTAATTTCAATAGTTTTGAATAAAAGACTGTTAGGTTTAAGTTTAATCTTAGATTTAAATCTAACTCAAGTTAACCTAATCCATATATTCAATTAATTATATATATGAATAAAGAAAAACTAATAGCTTAGCTGGATAAGTATTTAGACTTGATATTATATATGACTTAAAGATCTTAGGTTTAATTCATAGAAGATGTAAAATGTATTTTTTTATTTTCTTGTCTTACTTTATTGCCATGTCATTACCACGTCATTACCACATCACAGGCTATGTCATCGCCACATCATTTGTCAACTTACTTCTAAGTATAGCAAACACACTTCGGTACATTCATACATGCGCAGCTATGTATTTGACACCACATATTATCCAGATTCGTCCAATCTAAAATTGAAAGAAAATCATATTGTATTTAATTTTTTTTATCCTTAACACGACCATGACATTTATAAATAGGAGTCTACTCTTCATTTTCAAAAGATAACAAAAAACTTCAAAACACTTTAGAAAAAACAAAAATCAAAGTTGCCTCTCTTTAGCATGGTTTCTCTCTTTCTAGGATAGCATTCCCTATAGACTTTTTACGAAAACCACTACCATCGAATTTCTCGAGCTAACCGAGCCGACTCCAAGCCGAAGTGAGCCGACCGAGCCAAAGTGAGCTGACTCAAGCTGAAGTGAGCCGATTCAAGCCAATCGAGTCGATCTAAGCCGAATTTGAGCCGATTCGAAGCCAATCTAAGCCAACCCGATTTTTATTTTCTTTTTTTTTTATTTATTCATTTTTTTATTTGTAAATGTTATAAATGAGAAAAAGAAAAAAGGAAAAAAGAATGAAAAAGAAAAAAGAAAGAGAAGAAAAACAAAGAGAGAAAAAAAAAAGTAGTATATTTATTTATTTTAATAAAAATAGATAGAATAAGTATAAAATAAAATACAAAAATAGCGTAAATTACTACTCAATCATAATTGGATGGTCTTGCAACATGATCGGGTAAAATGTTTTGAATGTAGAGATATTAGATCATATGCAACTCCGATGAGAAAAATGACCCGTATAAGGGCTTATTGTTACTTAAGAATCTACTGAAAGGAGACCTGCTGACTTTCATGCTTGAAACTTTCAGCGTTATTGTAAAACCAACTACTATTTCATTTGCTCGTTCTTATGAATTGTTCTTAAAAGATGAATTATGACGAATACGAAATGAATTTCAGTAAAAGTACACAACGTATTCTAAACATAAACCACAGCACCGACTAAAATTGGAGCTTTCAGACAGGTTGGTTTGTTTGTCTGGCTGAGTGAGTTATATTTCTATTTCATTTGCCAAATTTATTCTTTATTTTGTAGCGATTTTTACACTCCCAGTACAAGGTAGCAGGCACCTTGCTTTTTTTTTTTTTTTTTCCCCTATTATATTTATGTATAAAAGTTACAAGAAAATTCCAGCACGTAATGAAATATGGTACAGGTTTTGGACTTATCTTATATCCTACTTTATAGATATGTATTCTAAAATTTAGAATATTTATTGTATAATCTTCTGAAACCTATATCTTGTAAAACATGTAGATTAAAAAGTGATTTGTGAAACCAATAATTTTTTTTATCTCTTTCTTAAACTAAAATATCACCATCATGGGGAAATATTTCTTCCAAATTGAAATCATAACAATCATAAATATAACAAATATCTAAAATAATAATAAAAACATAAACCACGCTACCACCTTATAGTTTAGATTAGACAGATTTGACAATCTGTCATAGTGTTAGTTTAGAATAATTATATGAAGTTAAGCAACAGGTTTGCATTTTCATCATATATATAATGTAAAATATTATGTATTAGAATAATCAGGTTCATGGTATCCTTTATACATTGAGAAACCATGGCCAAATATGAAATCTATATAAAATATAGCAAGTATGGGCTATAAGAAGGATTAGTATGAGGTGATATCTTGTAACCTACCATGTTGCTACAGTTTCTTGTCTATTGTCCGTCCCCTAGTTTCTTATGCTCAACCCTGCTTGCTTGTGTGAGTAGATTTTGAAAAGTTTGGAAACTAAATTTATCCCGTGACATGCAACATCCGCCCTTAAATCGATCCTATGATAGAGATTCTACGAATTCCAAATTCTGTCGATGCGCAGACCGAGTCCCGGGCTAGAGAAAAAAATGGCCAAAGAAGAAAAGAAAGGAAAAATAAGTCAATTGTAGACGATGCTTATGTCTATCTTCCGGATGCGTCAAAAATATGTTTAGATATCCAAAATCTAATTGTTAAAAGATGCATAAAGTACATCTGAAAGTTCAATGTCCATTAATAAAATGTCCCTACAGATTACGACGCTTGAATTCACCAGCGATGACTCTTGGAATGGTAAAATAAGACACGAATTTTCCAGGTTACGACGCTTGAATTCCAACAAGCAAGTCATCATTTAAAAACTCGGCATCAAATTTCTGTCGTAATATTATTTTTTATGATTTTTTTCTTTATTTTCATTTATCAAATCCAATTAATAAAGTATTATGTTGGGAAAATATACATCCATCACCCTTGATCTTCTTGACAATGAAAAACGACGTTAATTGGGTATCTTGATGGAACCAAAGATGTACAAGAAAACGAACCCCACAGATGTTGGGTGTGCTTGAAGCTGCTTATCTGGTCTCTGTTTTGCAATACCCAACCATTTCCTAGAGCATCCATGACCACAGAAGACACGCAGTATGTCTGGTTAAATCATGGTGAGACAAGCGGTGGATCCAAGGGGCCACCTGAAAAATAAGAACACTTTCCTGTATTTTTGTTAGTATCCCCTCCTCTGCTAATTTTCGAAACCACAACCTTTTCTTACACACGCTCTTATATTTATATGAGTTAATTATACAAAACTCTAAAAATTGCATAAACTCACAGTTTTTCTTAAACTCAGCACTCATCCTTCTAAAACAAATTGCCCTAATTTTTGCATAAAATAATCTGCGCAACACATTGCGGATGGTAAAGGTAAATACTTCATGAACAATTGATGGCGTAATGCAAACTCTAATGTTAAATGATACATGTAAATATCGAGGCATCTAATTTGTATCAGTTCAACAAAAACCATACGAGTTTCAATTGGGACAGGGGACAGCGTGGGAGCCTTCTAAAAGGGATGGGAAAAGGCAAATGCTGATACATTTTTTGGCATTACCCTGGAAGGTCAGATCTAAGACCTAGAACTAGCAATTTCATGCAACACTGGTCGGGGACAATGATATTGACCCTATTAGACCTTCTCACGACCCACACAACAGGAATTCACTTCAACATGTACACCATTGTCTCCTGCAAAGCCAATGTGTATCTCCATGTCAATTACAACGTATGTGCCTATATAAGTAAGCGGCTTGCCAGGGAGTCCATGCGCACACACACAATTTTCTACTTGAAACAAATCAAAGTAGTCTTGTTATTATCATGGCTAAAGTTCTATTAAAACATCTTCTTCTAGTTAGCTTCATCTGGCTTTGTTTCATATCCAGTTCTACTGAAGGTAACTATTTACTACCACTTGTATAAATAGGCTTTTATATGTATATGTATGTATGTTGAATGGCGTCCTGTTTGAATTATTTTTTGCAGCGAGGATTTTAAAGGACACTACAGATGTGGACACACAAGTACACCCCAAAACCCTCGGACCGAAAATAGAAGGGACGACTAGAGGGGATGATGACTTTACATCGGTTGATTACAGTCCGGCAAGAAAGAAGCCACCAATCCACAACTAAATGGGATATACACGGCCAAGGCTGCCCGGCTGCTCCTTTTAAATTTAGCTATAGTTTTAGTTGATACAAAGTTCCCGATCCATGATTTTGGAATGTAAATAGACACTTGATAGTAGAAGAGATGTGGAATGCTAGGAATTAGGAGGGATAAAAAAGGGTAGGAGGCTTGTAAAGAAGAAAACGAGATAGTAAAGATACAGTTAGTAAGCTATGCTATTCTTAGGGTAAGATGACGATTCCCTTCATCATATGTAATTTTTAACGAGGAGCTTCGTTTGTTTATTACAAATAGCAAACCCGACCTTTTGGGAGTATGAAATCCTTCTCGTGTGTTTTTTACGGTGGCAGTCTAAAGCGAAATACTTGAACTAGTGATTATTGTATACTTGTTGTCAAGTATGATAAAAAAAAATTATATTGTTTTCCATATCTTTCAGAATAAAGTGTGTATTCAATCATGGAAAACATGATAAAATTTTATTTTTAAATCCTTAACAAGTATTTTAAATCATCCACTAGCAAACCTTTTAAATTTTATTTTTTGTTGATATGAAATGTTTGACAATTTACAAAATCACTAAAAACATACATCTCGGCTACTATATTTACACCCTCAAATCAAATCTAAAAGGATGCCATTCGGGCACATGATCGTCCTTTCAATTATTTATTTTCATTCGAAGTCCATATATAACATGGGCCCACTTTGCTCTTTTAGCTATTTCCAATTGGTGGCCAGCCCACTTTTACAATTGTTGAAGCCCATATGCCGATTCTTCCCCTTGCTAAATTAGTGATTTCGATCTTATTTTGGCATAGAATTAATATAGCTTTAATTTCATCGAATGTCCCCAAGGAGACATAGGATTAGTAGATTGAATTTGATCTTGTCTATTATTATTTATCTCTCTCTAAAATTTTCTAAAAATTTGTGTTAGTGAAAAGTTCGTCTTGATAAGAGTTATTTGTATTTGTTATATATATTGACTATGACTAGTTGGTGTATTTAAAGAAGTCTAAGAAGCAAGTAAAAGTGATTGAGTTCAAGAAGGAGTTCTCTTGTGTGGTCCAAGTGTAAAAAAGGGAAGGCCAATGTCATCACCGAGGCACCATCAAGTTTAACATGCTCTTCTAACTGCCTTGCCGCCCCTTTAAACTTGGCAATAGTTTTAATTGAAACAAAGTTCCCAATAAATGATTTTGGAATGTAAATAGATACTTGATAGTATAAGACATGTGGATGCTAGGAATTAGGAGGAATAAGAAAGTAAAATAAAGGAGGCTTGTAAAGAAGAAAACGAGATTGTTAGTGAAGATACAGTTAATAAGCTGTGCTATGCTTAGTATAGGATAAGGATTCCCTCCATTACAAGTGCTTTTTAATAAGGAGTTTTGTTTGTTTATTACTATAGCAAACCAAACTTTCTGGGAGTATGAATTCCTCTTATGTGTGTATTTGTCGGTGTTTTTAAGGAAATTAAATTAAACATCAGTGTAACTCTAAAATCGGAAAACGTCAATGATTTTAATTTGGCAAAAAAGAAAAAAAAAAAGAAGAAGAAAAAGAAAAAGAAAGAAAGAAACTAGATTTTAATTGCACCCGAGTGGTAATTATGGCCTTGTAATACAGCATGCAAAATATCTTGACTTCATTAAACATTACAACATGAAATAAGCTGAAAATGACACAGGAAACCATAATACTTTCTGTATTAAAAAGTATGTATTGTAAAATATATGCCCCTTTATATTTCTTTTATGTGATCTTTAAGCCTTTTATTTTTTAAATTGAGTATTTATATCTGAATTAAAAAAAAATACATCTACAATCCTCTATGACCATTTTACCCTTGATCTTGTAGAGTTTTTAATTATGGCAATTTATATTGTTTTATTGTTTGGCAAACTAATAATTCAAAAGAAACCTAAGAACATGTTCAAACAAAAAAAAAAAAAATTGGGTACTAAATAGTCAGTTTTAAAGATGATAGTTAAGGCCTAATGAAATAAAACAGGAGGGTATATTTATAATTCCTTTGTTAAAAAACTACGCTAAATTATGCCTTAGTAAACAAATCTAATTTTATCTATTACTTAGGTGCAACGTTTTTCTAAGGCCATCAGCAATGTTGGATTCTTGGATGCACAACCAACGCAGTCTGCCCGTCCCTTCCAGTTTCTTCAGCGTTGGTCTTCAATTCCTGTAGTAGGAACGGTCCTATGTGAAGGACCGATTTTCTTCTATTTTTTCTTCTTTTTTTTTTTAAAACAATGTTATGTTATAATTTTTTCTTTAAAAAAAAATGTGATTGAATTTTAGTAAAAAATAAATAAATAAAATGTAAATTTCCTTAATAAAATGAGTTACTTTATGACGGGACATTTAAAAATTCGAAATAATTTTCTTCTTGCTAAGATGTCCTAAGCCACCCATTACACTTCGAGGATACCTCTTCCTCTCTTTTCGAACTCCAATGCAACTCCATCTTCTATATATGGCACGCATGGCCCGCTCGGATTTAATAACATGGGCCCACTTTGCTCTTCTCTCTTTTTCCAATTGGTGCCTATCCAAAATTATAGGCCAACAATCATGCCAGCCCAATTGTACAATTGTTAAAGCCCATATACTTATTTTATCCTCTTTCTAAGCTAGTGATTGCTAATCTTATTTCGGCGGTATAGCTTTAATTTTATCGGATGCCTCCAATGAGACGTAGGGCTAGTATATTGAAGTTATCTTGTCTAATACCGTTTGCCATTCTCTCTAAAAATTTGTCAAACTTTATGTTGTCGGAAAGTTCCATCTATGTAAGAATTATTTATGTTTGTTATATACCACATTTAAAGAGTCATCTCAAGTTATCTAAGAGGTAAGTAAAATGAATTGAGTTAATGGAGGAGTTTTCTTATATGTGGTCAAATATAAGAAAGAAATAGATAATATCGTCACTCATGTGCTATCATGTCTTCGTACTCTTTTAATTGACCTTTAAACTCAACTTTTTGAATTTACTGTTATCACTGAACAATATGCTTAAGATCTGCACTTTGGTTTTATTGTCGCCAACCGCAATAGTAGAATAGCAATAATTGGTTACTTCATAGAAGTGGATTTCTTTTCTGATGTAGAAATCTCTACATTTCGAACAATTCCATCCGAGAGTTATTAGTATGGAAAGCTCATAGTAAAGGATTGTTTAGACATTTTAACAAGAAGTGGATATGCAAGCTAATGAAAGCACATTTTTATTGGCTTAGAATGACAAAGGATGTCTATAGAGTAGTGGAGAGCATGGTTGTCAAAATCGCGATTTTACTATTTATTTCAATATATAGAATTAATAGAATCGTATAAAACCAATAAAATTGTAAATTTATAAAACCATATATGAAAGTTTATAATTTTATAAAAAATCTGTAGATAAATGATTTTATCTCCATTTTAATTAAGAAAAATATTATAAAATTGTAAACTCATAAATCATATTTTCGACTCGTAATTCTAACAACCATAATAGAGATATGCAATATGCAAGAAAGCAAAGAGCCAAGCTAAATAAGTACATACCACTACCAATTTCAACCAAACCCTAGGTTAACATAAGCATAGGAAGCCTACTAAAATAACTAGAGGACAAGATTCCATTATAGTTGTGGTTGATTAATTTAGCAAAATGACACACTTTACCATGTATCATAAAACTAACAATGCTTTGCATGCTACTAAACTTTCTTATAGGAGGTTATAAGGTTACGTAGAGTTCCACAAAGTACTGTGACGAATCGAGACCTAAAGTTCTTAAGTTTCTGTTGCAAAACCCTTTGGTGCCAACTTAGGACCCAACTTATTTTAAGCAATTCATGTCATACATAGATGACAGACTGATAAAGGTCATCAATGGAGCAATAGATTCCTTACTCTAAGTAACTATGGAAAAGAATCTCAATTATGGGGACTTATGTCTACCCATAGTAAAGTTCACCTGTAACAAATTGCCTCACAGTACCACAAGCAAGTCCCCATTTAAGGTTGTATATGGATACAACTTAGAAATTCCGCTCAACCAACTACCCATGCTAAGCTCATATAAGAAAGATCTAAATAGAATTAACAAGGCTCAAGAACTCAAAAAGCTCCATCATAAATGGTCGAACACTTTAGTAAGGTTACTACCATGCTTTAATAGTACAGCCGAGGAAGATGCATTGTATAATTCTAGCCTTGTGATCTTATAGAGAGGTTCCCAAATCAGAGGATCGGTAAATTCAAGTTCACTTTTTGAGTAAACAAACTTTTTAGAGTTCTCTAGAAGATGGACAACAACACATACAAGCTCAAGCTACATAAGAGATATGGAGTCTTTGAAACATTCAACATCTCCAATCTAAGTCCCTATAGCACTGAAGCGTAAGAACTACCCGAATTTGAGACTAAATCCTTTGCAATTCCAGGAGGATGATGGGAATCAACTTCTTAGATCTATCACCTACTCCTGAGTTCATGGCCTCATAAACCTTATTTAAAGGATCTTGCCCAACAAGCCCACCAAAGAGGAAGCTGCCCTCTTGCATGTTTCCTATCCATACCATTTTCTAAGCTATCAAGTGCCCTTGACAATTTCTCATGTGTGCTTTCAGTCTAACTCAAGTAACTTAAAGTTCAATGACATCAACTCAACCAAGCTATTTCTAATCATAACCAAGTTGCTCGACCATTGATGAGGATGTCCAACCTAACCTAAATCCACATAGTTTTGTCTTTCTTGCTAGTAAAGCACCAATATTTAGCTGGCACATATCTACTAACATTATTTTACATGAGTATGTCCAAAAATATTCTCTATTGGTGTTTTCTCTCTTTTACCCTGTCAAGAATGTTTTAAGAAGTATAATTTTTGTATCACTTTCGATGAAACTTTTTTAATCTTTTCATTTTCTAATCCAATCCTAGAGAGGCATACCATATATAACCCTCTTCTATAATAGCCAAAACATGTTATTGCTTTATTCAAGAATTTTCAACTCTATCCTTGTAAGTTTCACTTTCAAGTGCATTTTACTCTTACAAATTCTCTTTAGCAATGAATTGTAGGGAATAACCCCATTTTTCGATTTTTGCATAATATCAATCGAAAACTTTGTTCATATTATGCTTATTTGATGTGTAATATCCATTTAAGTAGCTTAAGGTTTAGCTAAACTAATATGATACAAGATTGTATCTAAGTTTAACATGCAAAAGCAAACAAAAATAGAGAATAAAAATTGAATATTATTGGTGTTTTTATAGTTTTCATATTATTTTGGGATTTTTTTGTAGAAGAAACAAGGAAAATGAAAAGAATATGGAAAAATTAATCTATAGATATGATAGCACCACCAATTAATCTGAATTGGTGCTTATTTAATTGTAATCTAATATGATAGCACATATTATAATTAAATAGGGTTTAATACAAGTAATTGATATGACAACACAACTAGATCATTCAAGGGTTTGAAATTATTCAATAGATATGACAACACTATTTAATAATCTCAAGAAAAGATTTTGCTTACTACAATTCAATATAATTGATAAGAATTATAGAAAAGGGCTTTTCCTTGTCATAATTCACTCTTGCTAACGAAAGAGTTATAAGAGAGTATTTATATTAATCCCTTGAAACTCTAAGGACAAGTACAAATTGACTTATCCAAAATATTAAATAAACCTCAAAAAAGTAGAAATAAGCAAATGTCTTCAAAAATAGGAGAATGACAAACTTGCCATAAGGAATATGATTAAGCTTCACAAGCATGAATTCAATCATGATCCTCTCAAATCATAAACGATTACAATTCTTTTTTGTTATAGTTATTGTATCATAATTGTTAAGCATGTTGTATATCATGCTTAGAAGCGTAGGTATG
Source organism: Lumnitzera racemosa (assembly GCA_024138005.1). Taxonomy (NCBI): domain Eukaryota; kingdom Viridiplantae; phylum Streptophyta; class Magnoliopsida; order Myrtales; family Combretaceae; genus Lumnitzera; species Lumnitzera racemosa. The sequence goes on from JAMXBC010000008.1 coordinate 26,863,800, forward strand.
AACCTCTCTAATGCTTGAATTTTCCTATTCTTTAGCTCCTCACTAAAGCATCAATAGTTCCTATATCATCTTGAGGACATTTCTTATAATCCTAATACCACTCACTTAAACCCTCCTTTATATTAAAGGCTTACTCCCATTTCTCTCGACTCTATGAAGGCTATGAAGGAATTCGTTCATAGAATGCTTTTTGATTGCACATTTAAAAACAACCGTATGGGATAGGCCTATTTTTCTATATTTAGAAGGATCTAGCCTCATTTTATGTGATTGGATTGATATCCTCATGTGTGACTCCAGAGGCATATCAAGTCAAGTGCCATATATGGAAAAATGTCACGATGCAAAGGTATTGTCACAATTTAAAGGTATAACTTGAGGCTATAAAGGAGAACCTCTAGAGTCTTCCCTATCTATTATAGTCATTGGTTTGTATGATAAAACTAACTAAGATGTCATTGACACTTTTACTCTAAAGTTAAGTATACTCACTAACTAGCATTCCCAAGATGAATGATAATATCTTTTTATTTTAAATGCTTATACGACATTGTCAACATTCATTCCATCTTCTATTGAAAGGTATGACAACACTACATATCAATTAAAATAAAAATGGAGATTAGAAAATGTAGTTAATATTTGGATATCGTTGCCCTTCAATATTGGGAAATGTGGTTACCATGTCATTTATATATCATATCTATATTGCTTATAATATGGTTGGACAATATGCCACTTAAATGAGATCAAAATTCAAACATAGATGTTTTTATTAATTTGTTGTATGATAAAGCCTAAAATGAGTTTTAAATTATTTTTCTTTCAATAATGTTACGTTGAAGTGAACAAATCAATATCATTAGGCTCTATTCTTGCATTTTGAAGTGGGTTTAGTTAATTTTAATTCAATTAATCATCCCATGTCAAAAAGACTATGCATCTAAATCATATATCTATGTAAGAAATTTAGATTGCTTACTAATCATTGTTTCTTAGTCACCGATGTTATCAATAGAATACAATTAGTTAACTAATATATTCTTCTTTATTCTGGTAAGCACATGGCGACTGCTTCCATGTATATATTTTGATTTCATAATCATGTTTTATACAACACCCCAAATAAGAGAAGTTATAACGGTACCACCATGTAAACTAATCTAAGATAAAATTTGACCTCACAGCTACTATCATAAATATCGTTCACACAAGGCATACCATCTCAACCAACTTGAAGCGTCCGTTCTGATATCTGTAAATGATCAAACTTATGGTATAGCTTTACAAAATACCCATTCTATATAACATATTGTCTTATAATATAACAATACTTACATAAATATCTCGTATCTAGAGTTATAATGTACAATCAAAGTTTACCAAAAGCTACAGGTTTGAAGTCTAATTACAATAAGATAGGAAACTGGTAAGCGTCCCAAGGGATTCCCAATTAGTTTCCTAAAACTCAAAAGAAAAGTCAAAAGCCCAAATTCAGTAGATTCCTCATTCCTTACTTTCATAGACAATAGCACACCAACCTAGGGGTGATGGTATCTAAACATACTGATCTTCACTCGTCACCTACAAAAGAGTCTATAAGGATGTAAGTACAACTAGCTCAGTAAGTGGGACGAAGTCAAAAGAGTACTAAACAATCACAAGCAAGGTTATTTATTATGATAAAATGAAATGCAACCAATCACTTGAAATATCGCACAATGTTATCCAGTCCATTGTAAGGTCAAAGAAATTGCATCTAATCCAACTCGGATTAAATAGTTTCATTGTGACTCGACTTAAATCAAACTTAGGCTTGTGCAATGGAGAATGCTCTCCTCCTTTGACCACCTTCGAACCATGGCCTCTGCCCTTGCCACAACCTCCTCATTGTCACGCCCCGAAGCGGTAGAGTAATAACAGCTTTGCCGTGCAAACCATTCTAAGATAGAAGTTGGCTTTACAATCGCCATCCTAGACTTGATCTACATAAGGTGTCTACAACTAACCTGTTTTGAAGTAAACAATTTATAATTTAAATAAATCATTTACCTAAGAAAATGAGAAAGTATATATATATATACTAGAATTCAGTTATTACAATTAACGTTTACAACACTTCACCGTAATCTATTTTCTAGTTAATACATTATTCAGAAATGAAAAATTCTAAAATAAGAGCTTAGACCTTAAAAATATATGTCTATTCTTCAAATGTTTTTTCTCACTCCCTAAGATCCAGCAATTGCTAGCTTCAGAGTAGTTGTAAACTACTTCTTAGCCAGTACCTGCAATGACGTCTATAAAGATGTGAGCCACCATAACTCAGTAAGTTAAGATTGAGAACTTAAAACTATATCATAAATACAATAAGGTTATCAACCAACTTATTAGGTGCAATACATGTTCAAACAAATGACATTATACGACGTTGTCCAGCCTATTGTGAGATTAGAGAAATTGCGCCCGCTCTAATCCGGGTTGAGGAGTTGCCATTAATGCAAAAGCTCACAACCAAACCCTAGCTTATACAATGGAGACACCGCGACTACCTTCAAACCATTGATTTCACCCTTACTGTAACCTTCTCACTTGTTACTTAGTTCGACTAAGGATAAAGAAAGGACCCATTATGCTATCCATAGCTATCCCTTTCGAAAATGTTGGTATTTAGCCGGAGAATCCTAAGTTTCTCCTAATAGATTGCTATGTAGGTTTGATTTATGTTTACGAGTCATATCTTTGTTAAGTTTAGTTTAAGGTGATCAATCACTTCATATAATATAAGCCAGAACACCAAACAGAATCATAACATCACTCATAATCAAGCACATACACAAAACCAACTATCTAATAAGTACAACCAAGTATAATCTCAAGCCTCCAAAATACAATAACGTATTAATCCCAACTTACCTCGACTCTTCACTCACTTACTCGAGGTCCAACTCGCTCAAGGTATCATCATTCATTCCTATAACACAAACGTGGTTTTAGTTTTTCATATAACTATTATAGGTTGGTTTTATCCTATAACGCTTATTGTTATCTTTTGTTTAGGGTTTAATATGTCCAGTTATCTAGGTTCTCAAATCTTTTACAATTATTCTGGGTTTGGGGCTAGGTTTAGGTTTAGTTTGTACATCGATTTCTAAATTAGGTTTTAGTTTGATTTCTAAATACTATTTTATACCTAAACCCTAGAGACTCATTTCAACTCATAATGTGAAGTTAATCATATTACTTCCAAATATCCTAAATACCATAATTACCCCTTGTCAGTATTTTATTCCGCTCAATACACTTAAATCCTTATTAGTATACCGAATTTACTACTGATATGAGAAATTTTTACATTTTTCATATAATTACATAAATTTAAGTTTTCTATCATATTTATTATATATCTCTATTATTTATATAATATCAATTTTTATCCTAATATTTTCTATTTATTATATTTCCAATAATTACATATTGTGTACTATCACTTATTATGTACATAATGCACATCTAATATTTCTATCACTCTAATTACCATCTCCTAACATCAATTATCATTTCAAAATGTTTAAATTCATGCTAAATCAGATTTTACACCTAATTAACCTAATTTACAAAATTAACTTAAAATTTACCATATTTCCCTATTACTTATTTACTACATAATTAGCCTAATGATTACATCTAACACCCTAAATGATACAAGTATCATACTTCATCAGATTTCAACATCTTAAAACATATAATGATTTACTAAATCAGTAATTATCTATTTAATTACGTAATTAACCCTAAATTATCTATTTTATACCTCATTTTAAGGTCTAAAAATTATCTAAATTTTTGAAAATTCATTTTTGAAAAAGGGCTTTATGGCACTATTCTATATCACCTAAGTATTCTATAGAAAAATTTTGAGCTCAAAACTACACTCCTAAAGTCCATTATTTCTTAAAGACCATACATCAAAAGACATATTGTCATCAAAATAATATTTTTCTCAAAAACTACATACTAAAATATTCTAGAATAAAAAAAAATTCATAATTTTCTAAATATATTTACTATTTTTATAAGATTACACAAAATCAAGTTGGAAATCGAACTCACCAGTTTAAGTAGCTCTGGCTACCATCGGTAACCATGGGTGTGTCGGCCCACCCGAGCGCTGCCACCATCGTGTGGTGGTGATAGCCGTCCACTCCCAACTACTCATCAAGTCTCGGTTCTCCTTAAAAGCCTCAACTGTACAGATTTTGCTAAATTTTTGTAAAACCCTAATTTACTTTCAATTTCGCTTCTCTCTAATTTTCTAAGCTTCTTGACATCCAAAATGAGCTTCTGAAATTTTCTTACTATCTATAGAGGTGTTAGAGAATTATTGTGCATTAATTAAACAATACAATTGCCTTATCTCTTCTTTTTTTAACTTTCTATTTGTTACATTTTAATTAGTTGATTTTCTTTTTTAATTTTCAGATTGCTACGCCTCACTTCTAGACTTTTCCTTATTTTTCTTAATTAATTATGAATTTTATTTAATTATTTAGTATTATTTTAGCATATTTCGCATATTTTAAGTAATTACGTGTATCTCTACCTACATATAAATTCATATATAGTACAAATAAATATTCTTAAATATTATTTAGGTCATTCTATGATTTTTAGTATACATATAATTTATCTTTAGCTATTCGTTAATTATCGAAATATATTTTCATGCATTTTCGATAAATAATGAGTTATATATTTAAAATTTGAAAATTTTATATTCTTTTATTTTATTGCTTATTTTCTTAAATTCAAACTTACGGGATCACTTTTACTAATATTTCTAACTTTATTTGATAATTTAGACTTAATAGAATCTTTTAACCCATCGCTCTAAATTCTACAAGTCAAACTTTGGGTAACTAATTGTAAGCCTTACACTTACTTATCACTTAGTTCAACTAAAGATGAGGAAATGACTATTTCAGCTATCCACATCGAAGGGAGTTAGTATTTGGCCTAACACTCCTAATCATTTCCCCTAACAGTTGTTATACATGTCTAGTTTCGTTGTAATCGAATCATTATTAGTTGTAATTAAGAGTGACCAAACAAGTTCGTACAATATAAGAATAATGCAATCATGTAGAAGAGTAAATCAAGGTGATTAACTCTTGTCATAACTAAATACCCATCACACGTATGGCATGCACATTAACAACTAATTATGATCATAAACAAAAGTATTTTTAAATTTCTAGATACTCTAATATAGTATTTCAACAAGCGGTAAAGCTACGAGTAAGATTATTAAGTAGGACAAAGTCAGAATAGTACTAAACAATCACAAGTAAGATTATGAAATGTGATGAAATGCAAAGCAACCAATCACTTAAAACATCGCATAATGTTATCCGATCTATTATGAGGTTAGAGAAATTACATTCACTTCAACCCAGATTGAAGAGTTCCATCGTAAATCAAATCAAATCAAACCTGAGCTTATGCAATGGAGGACATCCTCTTCTCATGACCACATTTGAACCACAGCCCTCACGCTTGTTTTGATCTCCTCGCCTATCACTTAGTTCGACTAAGGATGGAGAAAGGATTATTTCAGCTATCTTCATCGAAGAGAGTCAGTATTGGCCTAATACTCTTAATGGTTTCCCCTATTGGTTGTCATACATGTTTAGTTTCGTTATAGTCGAATCATTATTAGTTATAATTAAGAGTAACCAAACAAGTTCACACAATACAAAAATGATACAATCATGCAGAAAGTATGCCAAGGAGTTTAACTCCTGTCACAATTGAATACCAACCACACGCATGGTATGCGCACAAACAACTAATTACAATCACAAACAAAAGTACTCTTAAACCTTCAAATACTCTAATACAGTATCTCAACAAGTGGTAAAGCCATGACCCTAATTTACCTGCTCAGATGCTCAATGCAGGAGACTCGAGTCGTCAACGGTTTGATCGCTAGGAGATCCTATATGTACAAAATCTAAATTTAGTTTTCATAATAATTACAAAAATATTAGGGTTTTACCTAAGATAATTATATATATATATATATAAAGTATATTATCATTTTCCTTATATAATAATATACAGTTTTATTATATAGGTCAAGTTATGTTATTAATTATAAATAATATGCGTAATTATATTATTACGTATAATATATCATTTCGATCACATCAAAACCTATTTGCAATCAGTTAAATCACGTTTCAATTACGATAAAGTTATCGTAATATGTAAATTCTTGTAATACTATAGTGATATAAGTTATATTACCTAAAATTATCTAATTTTAATAAAAATAGTATCGTTGAATTTGTACAGACCTTACGACACATATTACAGGTCCTATTTCTAAAGATGATTTCTAATGAGTAGTTTGAATTTCTAACATAGTTATACGTATCTAAATAAATATTATCATGTTACATTTATTTTACATAATTAAACTGTATTTTACATAATTTGTTAACATAACTCTATAATATAGATATTATCTAACCCAAACACACATATAACATATCTCGGTCGTCAAAATATCATTAAATATATTATAAATCTAACGTATATATGTAGTTTTAATTTTACTATTTACCACATTTTAGCCTATTATTACTAAAAATGAGTTCTAGTTTATAATTTAAGCTATTTTACTATGTAAATTCATAATAAGTAGCTTGGGTTACCAAATAATTCTCCAAAAATTTCTATAGACTCCTAAAAATATGGGAAATTCAGTCATCACTTAGTTTCGTGTTATTGATTTACCGCCTATATACTTGAATTTACAATTTTACCCCAAAATTATACTTAATTACCCAAATTTTTTTTACAAAAAATTATTTTCAACCTATCCTAACATTTTTATAATTCACTAGAAAGTAGTACATGTCAATTTCATCATTTAATTTCATAAAACCTATTTATTTAATATTTTTACCCTAATTTCTAATTATTTTTAGGAAAAAAAATAAAATAAATATTAAAAATAATCAAATAAAAAATTGGGCTGCATAGCAATTATCTATATGTCTTATATATTCTATACAAAAATTTTGAGTTAGAAACAATATCATTTGATACATTAATTTTGAAATTCAAAATTCAGATAAATAGTGACTTTCTTAAGCAAGTATATCAAATATTCAATATTTTACAAAAATAAAAATATCACACTATAGCATATCTAAAATAATCTAAACAAAATTTTTCTAGGTAAATTTACTATTTTTTAAAAATAATTGAAAAATAAGATAGAAGTTTGACTAACCTATTCTTGGGTGCTCCGATGGCCAATAGTGGAGGGGGTAGTATTGGATGGCCAAAATGTGGGGTGGACTGGTGGTGGCTAGTCGGTTTTCACAGCAAATTCAAGTTTACCCTAAGAATTAAACAAACTCGATTCCAACTCTCTTTTTGAATAATTTTTCTATTTTTTTCCCATTTTGTAGAATTTTTCTCTCTATTTATTCTAGTCCCAACTTTGCTAAACTAATACCATTGTGCTATGGTTTACTATTTATAGGGGAAATTTTCTGCATGGGATTTTTGTTTATTTATTTTTTTCAATTTTCTTCCCTCTAACCTAAGCATGAGGTGCCAACCTCCTCTTAATCTACTTTTGAATCAATAAAAATCAACTCTTACAATATGCCACAATGAAATCCAACTGTGTCCAATAATTTTGCATGCAATTAGATTAGTTTAAATGGATATTTTGATTAAATATTAATATTATATTAGTATTTAGTTATTTTATTAATACATGAGTATATATCCTATGTATATACCACGTATAACATATAATTATACTCGTATAATTATGTTTGTAACATATCTTTTATTTTTAATGTATATTTCTTATTTATTTTTATGAATTCAACACATATTATATGTAATTATGTAACTGGTAAATTTACGTGTATAATTATTTTTTATACCGGATATACTCATAAAAATATGTATTTATTCATATAGTAAATTATACCATATTATCTTATTTTATAATTTAATTAACTTATCTCTAAATTTTTGTTGCATTCCGAGCCCGATTTCAAGGGTTCTAAGCAATTTTGTACTATATTAAGTAATTATACTTCTAAAGGAAAAATTGGGATTTTGGATCATTATTTTCAAAATCTATCTTCATTAGGTCATTTCAACTCTTAGTCGTAAAGTTTAAGTTCAATCGAATAACTTTTCCTTAAAGATCTTATATATAGACTCAGTTGGCCCAAATACAAGCTCGGTTGAGCTCACATTATATTCTAAATTCTATTATATGTCTATATTTAATGTCATAAGCATTCAAGCTATATTACTTTTTACAATTATTTCATGAATAAGATTAATTCTTATGAAATTTAATCAATGTTGCATTATTTGAAACCAAATTAGAAAAATCAAAGTCCATTTATGTAGTTTTACAAGATGTAAAGTAAAGTTATAAGAAAAATGTTAATATAATGGGACAAAAAAATATTTAAAAAATTTACTAAAATTACAAACTTTATAATATGATTAAAAACTATAAACTAAGCTTATCAACTAATAACTGTGATACAAAATATAACTTATTCACAATTATTTGATTCAAACTATAAATTGAGGAACCTTATTGATTTGCCGAGGAAGAAAATGTGGAAATGTTTCAAGCAAGAAGAAAACTAAGTGATGAACTTTAACTCCAGTTATCAATAAAAAAGAATGCTGAAAAGAAATACAAGAGTCTTTTTATATTTCTACTATAACTAACTCTCTAACTAACTAGTAGCAAAATGATTTACATCCAGCTAATAAACATATGAATTAAATATAGCTATTGTACAATTGGCTTTACCTCAAATAGCCACGTTAGCAATTCTCCTCAACCTTAGATATCCACATTAGTTACATTTCATATTAGCATACTTGCAATATCCTTCATAACCAACCCAACCTACCCCACCACCCTAACCTCACCCCCACCCCTCACCCCCTAACAAAAAAAAGTTAGAGAGCATAGAAGGCCCAACTTAGAACAAAAATCAAGTAGTTGTGTGGCATTGACAACTTTAGTCATAAGATTAGCCAATTGAGCATGAGAAGGCACATAAGCTAGTTTAAGAAATTTAGAAGCAACTAAACTACGAAGAAAATGAACATCTATATCAAGATGTTTTGTGCAACCATGTAGGTAAGGATTAGCTGCAATTAAAATAGTGGAGAGATTATCATAAAACATAGGAATTGGTAAAGAGATAAGAATGCCCAAATCTCGCAAAATATAAAAAATCCACTTGACTTCTTTAGTCCTAAAAGTAGCACTTTTGTATTCCACTTTAGTAGTTAAAGTAGAGATAGTGGGCTACTTTTTTGTTTTCTATGAAACTAAGGTAGAACCAAGTTGGATACAAAATCCACTAAGAGATTTCCAATCCAATGCACATGGACCCCAATCAATATTAACGTAAACTTATAGCATAAGATCATTTTGAACCGAAAAGAAAAGTCTGAGTCTAACTAAACCTTTAAGATATCGCCAATCAGTGAAGCATTGCATGATAATGTAGCATATGAGGCTAAGCAACAAATTGACTAAGCCAATGAACAGTAAAGGAAATGTTTGGCCGAGTCATTATAACATAAAGTAAGTGCCCTACAATTTGTCTATAACCAATAGGAACTAATAAAAGATCCCTTAAAACATTATCCAACCGAAGATTTGTTTGCATAGGAAATTTGGAAAGTTTGCAACCAAAAAGACCAACATCCATAAGAAGATCCATGATAAACTTATGTTAATTAAGAAGTGTACTTGTTCGGAGTACAATAGATTTCTAACCCAAGAAAGAATGTAACATAGCCAAGATCCTTTATAGTAAAGGTAGCATCAAGATTAGCTTTGATATTAGAAATGAAAGTGGGATCTAACCTAATAATGATCATATCATCAAAATATAAAAGAATTGTAACAAAACCATGTAAAGTGCATTGAGTAAAAAGTGAGTAGCCATGTGGTGATTGGATAAAACCATAGCTTGACAAAAACTTAGAAAATTCCAAATTCTATTATTTAGAAGCCTATTTAAGGCCCTACAAGGACTTGGTCAATTTGAAAACTTAATTTAGAAGAGCTTTAGCATAGCCCTCTGAAGGGATTGTATATATTTCTTCATCTAAATATCCATGTAAGAAAGCATTATTTATGTCTATATGATGCATGGGCCACTTATAAGCAGTAGCAATTGCTATGAGTATTCGAACACTACCTAATTTAGCTATCGGGGAAAAGGTGTCATGATAATCCTTACCTTCCTTCTAAGTAAACCCCTTAGCTACAAGTCTAGCCTTATATCGCTCTATGGTTCCATCAGGCCTATACTTGACTTTATACACCTATTTGCAACCAATAGCCTCCCCCCCCCCCTCCCCTTAAGTAGACTAATCAATTCCCAAGGGTGATTACACTCCAATGCATTAAGTTCTTTCAACATAACATCTTTCCATTCTTGACTCTTAATAACTTATTTATAAGAATGCAGTTCTTGGACAACTAAAACATTAGCTAAAGATGCAGTATAGTTAGGAGGAAAAGAATGAAAAGAAGTAAAATCAAATAAAGAGTATGGTGTAAAAGATGCTGATGATGTAGAAGAAGAACTAGCTACATGTGTCATATCGTTAGATTGGACTATATGAACAAAGTCAAGCAACCACTTAGTTTCTTATGGATTCTAAAGGATCGTCGAAGCATTTTCTCAGGTCCTACTGAAGATCCCTAGTCTATCAAATTATTATCTATAACATGATCAACATTGACAAATGAATTTAGTATGGAAAAAGAAACATAGGGTAATATAGTAACAGCTAGGGAAACTTCTTAATGTGCACTTAAATCCTCCTTAAAAGAAAAAAAATTTTCAAAGAAAACAACATCATGTAAGACAATTACTTTGTTCTACACCAAATCAAACACTTTGTAACCCTTCTGTCCATAAGCATAACCAAGAAATACACATTTTGATCCTCTTGGTTCAAACTTATTAATAAGCTTAGGTTGAACACCAACATAGCACAAACAACCCATAGTTCAAAGAGTAGAGTAATCTGGAATCTTATCAAACAAACATTCATATGGACTTTTCCAAGCTAATCTTTTTATTAGCATACGAATTAAGTGTATGGCAATTAATATACATTTACTCTAGAACTCTTTAGGTAAATCAGTTGGCAACCTAAGAGCTCTAGCTACTTCCAAAAGATGATGGTGTTTCCTTTCAATACATCCATTCTACTATAGAGTGTATACAACAGTTCATTGATGTTCTATGTCTACGTCCTTAAGTAATGTTGTGCAAAGACTAAACAAAAACTCAGCTCCATTGTCTATTTGCATTGTTTTGGGAAGAGTATCAAACTGATTTTGAACATAAGAAATTTAAGATGACATGATATAAGGTGTTTGTCCTTTAGTTTGCATCAAATAGGCCCAAGTCGTACGAGTATAATAAGCTACAATGGTTAAAAAATAATATGCTCCAATAACTGGTTTTTGTGCATATGGTCCCCATAGATTAAAATGTAACAATTGAAAATAAACAAATGATTCACTCCTACTTCTTAGAAAAGTAAGTCTATGAAACTTTGATAACTGAAAAACATCACAAAGCCACCCTTTCACATCCAAACTTTTATTAGGTAACAAATGTTACAACTAACCAACAAAAATTTGTCCCATACGTTCATGTAAGAACCGAATGTTTATAGATGAAGTATTTAAAGTGGAATTAGCAAAAACAATGGGTTAACTATCTTACATTATAACAGTTTTATTAGTACAACTTGACCTAAACACATACAGTCCTCCTAACAATTGTGTAGTAGCTAAAACTTCTTTAGTTCTCTAGTCTTGGAATAAACATGAAGTGTGATCAAAGATAGTAATAAGATTTTAATTATGAATAAGTCTATAGATAGAAATCAAGTTATGTTTAAGATGTAGCACAAATATAACATTATGGAGGATAAAGGATGGAGTTAAAATGACATTTCCTAATTTGGTGGCGAGTAAATGTCTACCATCAGGTAGTTGAAGAGTAATTGGTTTAGGTAGAGTAGTTAATGAAACAAAGGATGCACAGTTAGATGACATATGATCAGTAGCACCTGTATCAACTATCCAAAAATCTATATTATTATAAACCATATTAATGTTGCAAAGAACAAAAACAGGATGCATACTTGCACAATTCATCAAGTTTACCATGGATTGATCTTTGAGTGTCATCTGCTCCATGAACTCTGAACAAATCGACTTGATCAATTCCTTATGAACCTATCCTTTTGAAGTAATTCATTTGGATGATCAAATGGAGCATCAATTGTACTACAATCTACCTTGGCTACTACAGAATTAACCTTAACCACTCATTTTCCCTTATACCAGTCGAGATATCCGATTAGTTGAAAACAATTTTCAACTTAATACCTTTCGTTTTTACAATACTCACGAATCATTCTTTGGTTGGTTCATTTCCTATCAACTCCTTAATCATTTCTTGCCCGATTTTTGCCGATGAATAAAGCTGAAATATCCATATCTATTATCAACATCGAAGAAACTTGCCTTTGTTTTTCTATTTGCTGCACTAGATAGAAAGCTTGATTTATACTTAGTAATGGTTCCATTGAAATAATTTGATTACAGACCACATCATACACTTTATTCAGTCCCATCAAAAACTACATTAAGCAAGTTTCCAATTCAAATTCTACAATTCTTTATTGTAGTGCACATGTATAGTATTCAATTTGGCTACAAGTGCAAGAAGGATACAAATGTAACTGCCGAAGCTCATCCCAACATCTTTTAAGTTTATTAAAATAGACATTGACACTTTGATTAGACTACCTCATGTAACTTATCTCATGTTGCAAATAAAATATGAGTGGTCCATTCGTCGTGCCATACTATTTTGAGATCTCTGTCCATAACTCCTTAGCAAATCGCATCTTTGAGAGATTTCTAGTTGCATTGAATTGATTATCCAACATCTAATCATGTAGTTACATTTCGTCTACTTTATTAGATCAAACAACTCATTTTCCACTTTGTAATTATGCCATCGATGAAGCCAAGCTTCAATTTCGCCCCTAGTGCCAACTTTATTGCCTTACTCCAAGCTAGAAAATTATTTCCATTAAAAATAATGGATCGTATAGTCATACTAGGGCTATGCAATCCTAATATGTAGTATGGACCAAAAATTGATGCATTAGCATTAGCTCTAGGCAAATCTATGTTTTGATTCATTTTGTACAAGAAGAAACTATTCTATACTGGACATGAATGAAGAAATAGAAAAACTAATAATCTTACTTTGATACCATATTCATTTCTCGAGAAAGAAAATGTGGAAATGTTTCGAACAAGAAGAAAATTGAGTGATGAACTTTTAACTCTAGTTATCAATCGAAAAGAAATACAAGAGTCCTTTTATATTCCTACTATAACTAACTAGTAACAAAATGATTTACATCCAGCTAATAAACAAATGAATTAAATATAACTATTGTGCAATTGGCTTTGCTTTGAATAGCTACATCAGCAATCCTCCTCAGCCTTAAATAGCTACATTAGTTATACTCTATATTAGCATACTTACAGTATCCTTCATAAACTTTATCAAAGTTTATTTAGATTTATGATCTATACTAGAAATATCAAATCTAAGCCATTTGACAAAATATATATAGCATAAAATAAAATAGGTTCCATTATGAACTTTTTAGACTTTATCCATATATGGAATATTACATTTATTACGATAGTATTATATAATGAACAAGATTTTTACAAACATTATTAGTCTTATGAACTCTTATGCCAAATTACGAACTTTATGCAAATTTACAAGCTTATGCAATGTTATCACTTTTGAATATAGCTATAATGTTTTAGGGATCATTACACTTACTAAAACTTAAGTAGCAAAACTTTATTATTGCCCATAGTTGCAAAGAAGCTAGCTTTTAGCCTTATGTGATGGAAACTAACTTGATTTGTAGTTAGCTATGTCACAATTCGTTAAAGAAGATTACGGTGTTTTTTAATTAGCTTAGCGTAACATATAAAATTACAAACTAAGAGCTTTTATAAGATTTCATGCAAGTTTGCATAAATTTACTAACATCTTATAATTTTGTGAACTTAAATACATTTATGAAGCTTAACAGGATGCAACAATATCTCTGTAAAATGTCAATTTCTATAGACATTTATACTGTGCAACAATATAATGCTTCTTCTTTTTTTTAAAGAAGTCTAATACTTATGTTTTTCTTTTTTTTAACCTATTGAATTTTAGACTTCTTAAAGCTAATATTACGAATATGTCCTCATTTTCTTAATTTGATTGTGTTGCACATTATTGCTTACTGAAAAAAAAAATTAATTGATGCCTTTTAAATTGTTATTATATATAAATATATGATATAATATATCCATTCATTGAACATCCTTCTTATCACATTTAAGGATACTTTTCTTTCTTTTGTTTTTGATAAAACCATCAATTATATTTTTCTTCTTTCTTTTGCCTTCACTAAGTATAATAATCATTTTGAACAATCTTCATCCATCATCAAATGATAATCACCAATATAATATATCCATTTTAATAATAAAAAATATTATGCATTTAATTATCAATTGAGTACTCTTTTAAAATTTATTTGTATTTTTCCATACTATGTCTCCTTCTATTGTAATGCTAAGGAAAAATATTGCCAAACACAAGTCTTTTAATCTTTTATAAGGTTACTAAAACCCTACCCTTCGTTAAGGCAGCCACTTAGTTAAAAAAACTCTACTCCTTTTAGTAAATAGCCTTCTAAGCACTCTCCTAGCCTTGATTCTTTTCTTTTACAGCTACAAATATCTAAAACTTAGGGGCTTTCTGTCAATAATTCTCAAGAAAGAAGACTAAGTGGAGGTTTAAGGTAAGTCTTGAAGCTTTTCCTTTAGTAAATTCTTTTTTTGGACTAAAAGGCATCTAAAATCACTCATTTCTTGCAAATCCTAGCTTATTCTCAAGGATTTTCAATTGGGAATTTTTAGTTATTCACCAAAAGCAACCTATTCAAGAGATTAAGGTAAATCTCTTAGAGGTTATCCTAAACTAAGTTTGTTTCTAAACTTTAATATTTCGTTTTAGAGAAGTTTTACTTAGATTTAAGTATAAAAAGAATCTAAAACGAGTTGTTCTTTATAGTTCTTAATCGGTTATGACGTTCATCTAGATTTCTCACATGTTTACTTCATCTTATGTAAGTTTCCTAGCATCTCTCCTTTTGTTTCATAAGTCTATGATGCACTATCAAATTTGGAGTGGAAATGGAATGATTTGAGTTAATGTTGAATCAAAATTTGTAGTTTGGATGGAGTAAAAACGTGATATGTGTTATGCCCTGAAGTCATAGAGTCGCAACAGTTCTACCGTGTAAACCATTCTATGATAGTAACTAGCCTCACAGTAACTACCATAGACATAATTTACACAAGACATTGATAACTCCTCACTTTGAAGTAAATAGTCCAATTAAATGTTTAACTACAATTATGGTAAATTTCAAAAGTTTTGAATAAACATATATAATTATATGTAAAATCCACAGAACTTCCTAGGATATTCTACATATACACAACAGTTCACTAATTTACATAATAATTATCAGTCTTTCATCCTCAAACTACAAAGGACATTCTCGCTACACATCACTACTAAGTAAATTAATCTTCACACCCCTAGCTTCAAAAGAACTAACCTCTAGATAATTGTAAGGCGGCATAATACTTGAAGTATTTAAAAATCAGGACGTGCAAAAGGATCTATAGGGGTATAAGCAACTATAGCTCAGTAAGTTGAATTGGAGACTCATGAGAGTATTGAAACACAAATAAGATTATCAAGCAATTATTTTAATGCAATGCAACAATCAAGTGTCATCGCACAACATAGTTTGGTCCGTTGCGAAATCAGAGAAATTTCACCCGCTCTAATCCGGGTTGAGGAGTTTCCATGTTATGCAGCAACTCATAACCAAACCCAGGCTTATGCAATGGAGACCTTACTCCTCCCGCAACTACCTTCGAACCATTGACTTCACCCTTGTTAGTGACCTCCTCTCCTGTCACTTATTTCAACTAAGGATGAAGAAGGGACCATTTTGCAATCCTGCGCTATCCCTTTCGAAGGGGTCGGTATTTAGTTGGAGAATCCTATGATCCCCTAACGGGTTGCAATGCATGATATTTTTTGTTATTAGAGTTGACTAAGATTAAATTTCATTTAGGGTGTTTAATCAATCACATTACAAATTTCAGCACGTATTTAAACACATCAAACACATGCGTAGACTACTTACAATCATAACCATATACAATCCTAAGTCTCTAAGTACCATAAAATAGCACTCTAATACAGTAAGTAATAACCCGACTTATTTAGAGTTTCTCAGTCGCCCGATCACTCGATTACAAGTCTAAATGCAAATAGGTCTTTTTAGTTCTTATACGTTAATGATTTACATTAGAAGTTATAATTTAGCTTTTTTTTTCCATATATATCTATTATTTACTAATGATTCATTTTACCCTATTTCGAGGTTCGGTTCCTAAGTTAGATTATAGTTTTGATTTTGGAATCGTAAATATGCTCGAATCATAATATGAAATTAATCATATTAAGCTCGAGTATTCTAATATCCTATTGGATCTTAATTTAGTATTCTAAATTATTCGGTACACGCTAATCCTAATTGGGATATCGGATTTATTCCCGATGTGAGAAAATCTTACAATTTTTTATACAATTGCCTAAAATTAAATTTTATTTCAAATTTATTATATTCTAATTTCTATTATTATATTATCTAATTAATCCTAATTTTTTATAATAGTCCTAATTTTCTATAATTAGCACATAATTCCTTCATTACTTATACTTAACACTCCAAAGGCTAAGATTAGGTTTCCACATTAGATATTAACATCCTTAAACATCTAATTACTATTTAAATCAGTAATTAGTATCTTAATCAATTAATTAACCCAAAATTACCAAAATTTTCCATCATTTTAAGGCTAAAAATTAACTAAAAAATTTTGAAAGTTAATTTTAAAAAAATGGCTTCATAGCACTGTTCTATATCACTTACTCATTCTCTAGAAAAAAAAAATTGAGCTCCAAACTACACTCCTAAACCTATTTATTTCTAGTTCTAATCATACTCGGTTTTGCTTAATTTGTTAAGAACCCTATATTTTCAGATGTGATTAAACTAAATCATTATTTTTCCTTAAATCTAAATACAATAAAACCTCAAAATAACAAGTTTCATAATTTTATAGGCAAAATAACTAATTTTAAGAAATTATCCAAAATTAGAGCAAATTGGATACTCACCCGGTCTGATGGCTTTTGGCCTTCCAACACCAGTCCAAGTGTATCGTCCGGTCCAGGCAGTGGGTCTAGAATGGGGTGGTGGTGGTGGCTCGGTCTCAAGTGGTGGTGGTGGCTCGGTCCCAGGTGGTGGTGGCTCGGTCCCAGGTGGTGGTTGCTCGGTCCCAGGTGGTGGTTGCTCGGTCCCAGGTGGTGGTTGCTCGGTCCCAGGTGGTGGTTGCTCGGTCCCAGGTGGTGGTGGTGTGTGGGTTTAGCTCACTAACCCTATCTGCATAATTTTCCTTTTCTTTTTTTTTTCTCTGGTTTCTCTCTTGAATTTTTTAAGCTCTCTATTTTTTTTTTAATTCCTAACTATCTAAAGGAGCTCTATAAATTTTCTCCCTATTTATAGAAGTTTTTGTTAATTAACATGTATTAAACGAGATAAAACATTGTCCAAATCTTTTAATTTTTGGCTTTTGTGTTGCTTAATTCTACTTGGATAATTTTTCTTCTTTAGCTCCTGACTTGCCATGACCAGATATTCATCATTCCCTATCCTTCTAATTTTTTTTCTAATTTTTTCTCAATTAATTAATAATTTTCTTTAATTATTTACTAAGTTTTTGGCCAATTTAAGTAATTTTGCATATTTTTACCTACATGTAAATACATGTGAACATTCCTAATTATTGTTTAGGTCGTTCTATGATTTTTAATATATATATATAATCTATCTCTAGTAATTTGTTAGTTATTAGATTACACTTTTCGCCTTTTCGATGATTAACAATTATTATACTTAAAATTTGAAAATTTTATAGTCTCCTATTTTATTATTTATTTTCTTAAATTCAAGTTTACGGGGTCATTTTTACTAATATTTATATCCATAGTTTATAATTTGGGTTTGATTGGATCCTTTAACCGATCGCCCTAAACTTTGTATTCTAAGTTCAATCCTACGGTCACTTGGCTTAACTTTAGGGCTTATAATATGATAATGGGTTAGTGAGTAATTGAAGAGTATTTGAAGGGTAATTGAAGGAAATATTGGATTTGAGTTGATTTAGGGGGTGAATTCAAAAGGTTACTATTTTAGTTTAGATTGTGGGGCTGGTTCCAGTAAAACCATAAGGCTAGTTGTAACGAGTCCTCTAGTCACAGAAGGCTAGTAAGGACCAACAAGCTAATTCCCCCTTGAGTCGTGTGGCTAGTTCACACTAGAATGTTGAACCAAGTTTTTTTCTATTCTTATTTCTTAAATCAATTTCTTTGTATTATAACCTATTTCCTAAAATATATTTTATACTTTAAAGCCATTTTTTAGCATCATATATATTATATCTTATTTACAAACATGTTCTACAAAGAATCAAACTTTATTTGAAACTTCCTTTCTTAAACTTCCAAGTCTCATTTGAAGTGTTTTAGTCACTCCTCTCTTAAGCCAATAATTAATTTTTGCCTCTTACTCGGCCTTAATTGCTCTTAAAAGTATAGGTTAGAATAAGAGTTTAGAGAGTTATTGGAGGTGGATATTTTGAACAAGATGAAGTTATTTAAGATGATTGATTCAAACTTAAGTAACTAGCGGTGTGAGTTGAGAAGGATTTTGGAAAGGGAAGAGTCCTCTTTATTATGAATTACATTACTTATGTACTAATTAGAGGATGTTTAAGAGTTAGTACAGGAGTAGTAACAGGGTTGGTTCTAAGTGTTATAAAATGATTTATGTTGTAGGTGAGGCATGTGAAAGACATGAAAAACTATCTAACATAGTGATCTTGAGAAGTCAAATTGAAGTTAGAGATGGGTGTTGATGAGAAGGTTGAATAAAAGGATTTGGCGATTATAATGTATATTCTTAATGTAGTTATGTGAAGTGCTTAAGACTAGTTTATTGATCTTTCAGTTGTTCAAGTATGTAGCACATGCTTGTTGCTTGTGAGTGCTAGGTTAGTAAGTAAGAAACCTTACTAGTTCATATCATACATAAAATCTTGTTTACTGGTTATGCTTATCATAATCGTCCTTCAAAAAGGGGGCAACAACTGATCATATGGGAGGTTTTGCAAGTGGACTTGCATGTAGGACAACGCAACTAAATCTAGGTATCATGCTTCTTGGGTGTTGGTCTAATGACCTCTACAATAATATATGGTAGTAAAATTTAAAAGCCGTATCTTATATTATACCTATTCATATATTTATTTATGATTATGGTTTGCTAAGGTTTGAGTACGCCTCTACTATTTGTGGACATAAATACAAGATAATAATGGCTACTTGTTTAGTTCTCATACTATATGCATGTAATATGTAGTGTTTAGCATCCATGTGTGCTTGCATGCTATATATTAGGCTCCAATCCATTCTTTTACCTTTTTTAAGCACAAGTGTTGGTGATTAGTATTTTATTTTTGAATAACCATTCATTGATGAGATCCAGGATGACGAAGGGATGGATTACTTATATTAGTACGATGATTAGATATTTGGTTTAATTGATTTAGAGACTATCCTTTGTTAGATTTAAAGGTTCTATTGAGGTATATACATGCTTATTGGGAGAGAAACACCATATTTTATTTCTTTTTATCAAGGTTTATTTTGTAGGAGAGGGGTAGACTCCTTGAGATTTTACAATTTTACTCATGATACTTAGAGGGTGTTAAACTCCTTAGAAACTTGATGTTATGTTTTTATGTTAAGGGTAAGTTTGCTATCCATATTCTATCATCATTAAACTTCTTTATAGGTTAATGAGGATGTTCAATAGGTGGTTGTCCCATTCATTTGTTTATTTGGAGTCGTGAACTGGTTAATAAAGCTTTTGCAAGATTTTATGTTACTTAAAGATTTATAAAACCTTAGCATGCTCATGATTAGTAGGACTACGTGATAGGTCATAGCATCCATTAGGTCTCAGGGCATTACAATTATACTTCTATATTTCATGTATAGCTTTCATGTTAGCTACTACATGTATAGATAGAATAAGATCTCTGACCTCCCTCTACACACAAATATAGGTGCACTTATGCTAGTGGTTAACAAAAAAATTTATAAGGTTATATGTGATTAAAGAAGTTACCTTCTAATCATCTACAATTTAGAAATTAAATTTGATAATCTCATTCAATTATTTATTTTAGATAGTTATGAATAATTAAAAGCCAATATTTGGGGGAAAATCTAAGAGTAAATTACTTCATACGTGGCATCCATTAAAGGAAAGAAATGAATAAATATAAAAAGAATAAATTCATTGCAATTTTTTTATTGCACCTTTTTAGCCTTACTTTTATATTCTAAAATTGCTCATGTGCATATATATCACCAATAGAAGATAATATTTGCCCAAATGTTAAGTACATTTATGGTATTATCCAATATCGTCAAACTCAAATTGACTTTTGATAAGGAAATCAAAAGGGATTAAGGATTGATAGCATTAGTTGGGATAGAATTTAAATTAAACTAAGGTCAATAAAACTATTATAACATAATTTTTATTTACTTATAAAATAATAAAAATTACTTATATCACTCAAAATTGAAAGTTGAGAGCTTTTTACTTTTTTTTTTCCTTTGATCTACATTTATGTTTTTAGTAAATGGGTGTATTTTGTGGAAAATATAAGAAAAATAATATATTTTAATGAGAGCCAAGCTGGACCAATCAAATCATTTAGATCTAACTAAAGTTACTATCAATGAAAGTTAAATGGATGAGTCAAAGCAATTTTATGAAGGGATCAAGTCGAATATGATTAGATCGGGGATCAATCCGAGTTTAATATCATTGGGTTTATCTACTATCCTTAGTCTTGTCCTTTATTCAAGGTAAGAAAATGTAACCGATTTTTCAAAAAATATCTATCAAAATTGTAGTGAATGGTTTTGATGGGAAAACTCAAGGAAAAAGGTAAATACGTTTACAATTATGTTATACCCAATTCAAATTACGAGAAGTAATTTATTTAAAATGGTGCTGCCCCACACCCCACCCCTCCAACCACAACCATCAACCCCCACCCCGTCTGTTTTTTTTTTTTTTTTTTTTTTTCCAACTTTGAAATAAGCTCCACGTAAGATTGATTTGATGGAAAATAATTCATATAGAATAGATAATGCTCTTTTTTCTTCACAATTTAATGTAGTTTCGCCTTCAACATATTCAGACACTTAACCATATAATTAACATAATATAATAAACCTTAATTGCAACGTTACATCATGATATATAGGAAGTGGTACCTGAAGCCATATGATGCAAAGTAAATTTATTCCAATTCTATACGTGATCTGTCCAACTATTTTTCATACTGTCGGTCCATCCAAACTTAATAGGCGGTGCATGACGCTGCGTGACATGTTAAAACAATTTTCATATTACGAACGAAACAACTAACGCACTACTTCTAATATGTAATGTGATTAATTTGAACCAAATTTGATTTGATGAAAAAATGTTTTGAGTAGAATAATTAATGCCATACTTTTTTTTCCTACAATTTAGTGATCTACTATTTACGATATAATCATATACATAAATAGGTAGTTGACATGTTGATAAAAATAATAAACAAATAAATAGTTGATATATAGTATCATAATCTTCTAGTGCAGCACTGCATTATGATAAGTAGAAAGTAGCTTCTAATATCGTAATATGATAAATAAATAGATGATGTATGACGCATGCATGACCTGTCAAAATAGTTTTCATATTACGAACCAAACAACTAATTCTCTATTTTTAATATTGCAACATGATTAATTTCAGTTAAGTTTGATTTGATGAAAAAATATTTTGAGTAGAATAATTAATGTTTTACTTTTTCCCCACAATTTAGTGGTCTGCTATTTATTATACAATCACATACATAAATAAATAGCTGAAATGTTGGCAAAAATAATAAATAAATAAATAGTTGACATATTACTTTGCCGCATTATGACGAGTAGAAAGTAACTTCTAATATTCTAATATGGTAAATAAACAGGTGGTGCATGACACCGTGTGACATGTTAGAATAGTATTCATATTACGAACCAGACAACTGAATCACTGATTTTAATATTGTAATATGATTAGTTTCAAATGAGTTTGATTTAACGAAAAAATATTTTGAGTAGAATAATTAATGCCTTACTTTTTCCCCCACAATACGTGTTTACTATTTATTATATAATTATATACATAAATAAATAGTTCACATGTCGGTAAAATAATAAATAAATAGATAGATAGACGACATATAGGATCGTAACTCTTTATTGCAATACCGTATTACGATAAATAGGAAGTAATGCACACTCAAATTATTGGAGTAAATAGATTTTGATTCCATATATGAGATATCCATCCAGTAATTGATGTTCAATGCTGCATGATAAGTCAAATAGCTCTGTTAAGATACTAAGATGATCGATTCACTTTTTAGAATATCTTATGCCAATAAATTTTAGAATTGCAATATCTAAAGTTCAAAATTTATGAATTGAATTTTTCTTTCTTCTATAATTACTTTCCACATCCTATTTTTATGATTTAAAGGAAGTTTGACTTAAAGAGTGGTTTGATGAAAAATTATTTGAATAAAATAGTATATTTTTCTAAAGCCGTTGTAATATAATAGCATCTCTATTAGTATCCCATCGACATAAGTCATCGTTCGAATCTCTCATAGTTGCTTAAAAAAAAAGAAAAAAAAAATTTCCTTTCTTTTCAAAATTCAAATAACTTTTATTTGTGATGCCTTCATCCATGAAAGTAAATAATTGCATAAAGTATAAATCCTTGATTGCGGCATCGAATTATGGTAGGTAAAGAGTGGCACGTGGCGGTATGTTATGTGATGTAAATAATTTTTCATCCTATACACGATATATGCATCTAGTTTCGATATTATAAGTCGATATTGTCTTCCTCATATCCTAATTTGGGCTGAGTGTCCCTGTAAAGTTGAAATTGCTTTTCAAAATAATGCATTCGACAATCAATTCATTTCTTCTTATATAATAATTGAAATAAATTTTTTCATTTGACGTCCAAAATCAAAATTACGTGGATCAAAACCTTCATTACATTCAATTGACGTATTAATGATATCGCAATTTATTTCGAGTATGAAATATTAAATTCCACTACCGAGTTATATAGAGCCGATCCAAATGTCATTTTATGTCCATCTTTTCCTTCTATATCTTCACTTTATTTTGAATACGAATCATAGTAGGTGCGGTCAGGATCGACAAGTGGAGAGGAAGAGGTGACAGTGGTGTTTGAGGTTCAACGGTGATGGAAAAGGGTAAGGGTAGTGAGGTTCTTAGTTCACTGGATCCCGATTCTTAAGTTTTGAGGTAGGTAAGTAATAAAAATTCCTATAAAATCATATCTATAAAGTAAAAAAAAAAAGTAAAAAATTAACTTAACGATGTAATAAAGAATAATGAAATAATAACATATTCATTTATCTCAAATGAACGAGTTAGTAATGGAAGACTTAATTGTATATTTTAGAAAATAACTAAATTTATAGGCAGTATTTCCAAACCTATATTGAATATAATTGATTTACTTTTTAGGAAATATTTTTTTAAATAGCCTTCCCAAATATACCCAAAAAAAAAAATCTACAATAACTTGCCAAAGCTAGAAAATCGTTAGCATCCATATAATTTGTGATAATCTATCTTAAATAGCCTGCACAAATGCACAAATTAAAAATTCCAAAGGGTTTTTAGTAAATCAATTTAATCCATTTTTTTTTTCCCTTCCCCTTTATAATTCTACCGAGTTGCATCATCTACACTCTTGCTTCTCTTATAAATAGACTTGAGATTGTAGTAATTTAGCATACAATATAAAAGAAAAAAAAAAAAAAAAAACACCATAGCACACCAAGTAGAGAGAGTGGTGTATATATAAGTCAATTATCTATGGCTAGGAAGAGAGTCTCTTTTAGGCTTATAGAGAGTGAGAGTGTTAGGAAAGCAAGTCTTAAGAAGCAGAGCACATATTTAAATAAAAAGCTTTCAGAGTTGTGCATCTTATGTGATGTCATTGCATGTGTTATAATCTATAGTCCTGACATTGATGAACCTATCGTCTGGCCATCACGTTCAGAGACCGATGAAATCCTTACTAGGTTTGAGTCTATTCCCGATATTGAAAAATATTCAAAGTCAATAAATTATGAAAGCTTCATGAAAGAAGAAACAAAGAAATTAGAAGAACAACTTACTAAGTACTTGAAACAAAATTTGTGGATCGAAATGAATGAGATGATGTTCCAAATCTTCACTTTAGGGAAGCGATTCATTGAGTTCCCCATAAGTAAATTGAATGCTTTCTGTGATGCCATCCAACAACAACTCAACGACCTTGATAAGAGGGTTGCCTATTTGGAGAGGTTAGCCGGTGCTAGTGGTTCTGGTGGTGGCCCACAAGAAGAAGACACTACCCAAAGGGTAGATGGAGTACCAGGTGAGGCTTTAGAAGAAGATGATGGAGAGAAATGCGAGAATAATACTAACCCGGTTAAAATTGCAGGTATTGAGGATGCCAACATAAGCTACGACCCACCAAGCGCCCTCCATGCTGGTGCCACTTCTATGTCTGGATTTCATCCCAAGAGCATACTTGGAGGTGGTGAAAGTGGTATGGTGGTTGCTCTTGGTTCGGGCATTGGAGATGCAGTAGAAGATGCAAGTGGCTTCAAAGCTTCAGCACCCTGTGGTGATAAGGAGGAGACTACCGGGGCAAATAACAATGCAGGTCAAAGTGATGATACATTTCCATTTTTGAAGGGACGGAGTCTTACTGGTGGATACGTAACTGGAGCTTTACACGATGTGGTGCTTGGCCAGGGACGCATGGTTAGTAGTAGTAGTAGTGGTGGAACCGGTGAGAACCGGTTTGGTAATGAAGGAGTTGGCGGCAATGAGACTGGAGGAGGTAGCAATCAGGCCAGTGAGAGCGAAAGCAATCCTTCGGCAATGAAATGAGTGAAAAACCTGTTCAATTCATTAGCTAATTCATGTCCTTTCTTCCATTACTTTTTTTTTTTTTTAACCTTTATTTCATAATGTCTTCAATATTTTAAGTTAAACTCCCAAAGGATATTTAGTATTTTATATTCTCCACAATTGTTGTTGTTCCCATATGTTTGAAGGGACGAATTTATGTATTAACGTAGAGGACATATTTAGAGTTTAAATCAACGCATGAACATGCAATAAATTATGTCCATAATTTGGGATATGTTTGTTGTATGTTTTTCTCTCTCTTTCTATGCATAGTCTCAGACCAAGCTTTTGGGAAAATAAGACACCAAAGTGATAAAAGCATTGATATTAATATGCATATTATAGTTAAGTTTTTAATTACCAGTTAATCTTCCATGTATAAATTCTTTACTGTTGAATGGAAAAAAGTTATAGTTGACAAGAAAATTACTGATGAAAAGCTATAATTTACAAAAGTTTCCAAAATATTATATATATATATATATATATAATTTCGACAGTTTGTGTTCAAGATGAACTTCTCTACAAATGATGGAACTTTTTTAAATGGCTGCAATTATTGTATAATTTAATGCAAATATTGTGATTTTGGCTTATTTTCACTACTATTTTTCAAAAGTTTATAAATGCTTTGATATGGCACATCATTTAATGGACAGCCATCCAGTATTTAGTAAAACTGTAATATGTTATATTTTTTGTGTAATTAAATAATACTCTTTACCTTATATTTATAACAACTAATAACCATATATATTGTTAATATGTTCATCGTATCTTTAAGGAGAATTTATGATTTTTGCTGATAAGTATATTTTAAACCAAGATCCACGTATGCTACGAGGTTTTACCCAGTTCCCTATAAAGATAAGGAAATTTATTTTAACCTCTCTGTGAAAATATATATATATATATATATATAAAAGTATTGTTATCCACGTTAATCATGCTTTTACAGTCTAAGTAAGGAGAATCTGATTTACAAATATGGAAAATTACTCCCCATAATTTTAGCCACTGTCATTTTAGCAATTACATTAGATATACACGACGTTAAATTGGGGGTTTATAGCTAAGAGGATTTTACATATGGAATGATTTCAAGGAAAAGGGAAAAATTAAAGTTATTCCCTATTATAATATAAGATTCTTTTTAATAGTTGTCGCAAGCATCAAGTTTTCGTCATGAGACCCTAGTTGTTTGAGATAAGTGCGATTTAGGGTGTTAAAAAAGAAAAAATCTTCAAATTGAACAATATTTTAATATGTGGTCCAAAGAGTAAAAAGAAACATCATATTAAATTTTATTTTAAAAAATTAAATCGGCAAAATATTTAAATTAATATTTTATCCTCAACTTTTAAAGTAGTTGTTAGGCTTAACTAGTAAAAGTTACTTTAGGAGTGCGCTAAAAAAATCGACAATCTTTTGAGAAGAAAGTTTCAAGTTAAAGTGCAAGAACTATTTTGAAGCAGGTGAAGGGGGAAAAAGAGTACGAGTTTGTACATATGATCTTTGAAATATATAAGATTTGTATATATTTGAAGCTTGAAAGTTTGTAGCTAAACTCCATTAAAAGCTTAAATTATGTGATTTTTGTCAAAAACTCTATATAAATCTTTAGCAGGTTTTACTTGAGTGGTGCAACATCCTTTAACAATCATTCTTTGGATTAAAGTTTTTCTTAGCAAAAACCTTTTTACATTTACATCTATTATTCTAAGTTCTAAAGATTGAATTGTCCTAATATGGTTCAAACGTTTACATTCATTGTAAATACTTTTCTAGAGTAGCTTTAGATTGTATATATTTCATTGTATTAAAAAACCAAATTTTTTCAAGGTCATCAACCAAGAAGAAGAAGAAGAAGAAGCATATTTCAGGTTATTTAGGTTTTCAATAGAATATTTCAAATAAAGACATCAAATATACATAGTTACAAATAAAATATGAACAAACATAGAAACAATAGCACAATATATATGGCTCATTACGGTAAAAATCTATTGGCATCCACATCATGTGGGTTATTCAAGTGACAGAACCACAATCAATGTCCACAAGGTAGGGTTCAGCCAACAAGCTACATGATGCTGAGTACCGTGACTAAAATTTTCCTAAACGCATCAAGCCATACGGCCACAGGCTCAAAAATAAGAAATCAAATGGCTGCTGTAATTCCATGATGTCAAAATATGCCCATAAAAAATAACCTTTCTGGATAACTTTTTGTTTGGATAACTTAAGCACACCTTTCAAACACAGGCTTTTCCGTAGTGCTCGCAGGTGTTAAGCCACTGCTCCAGCACACTTTCAAAGCATGCTTGATCATAGGATGCATGAGCAATGCACTATTAACTATCAAATGCATTATGCATCAGCTGTCTAAAACTAACCGAGAAAGAAGAAATGGGATGTCACTTGGTGACATGCATTTCAGTCTGCCTCTATCTTTTCGTAGAACAGCAAGCTAGCCTCTGCAGCAAGAACATCTCTTTCTGATGTACGGTATACCTGAGAATCTGAAATGCAAAACCACTTGTCAGGGGTAGGTTGTGAATCATGGTTGACATACCCTGTAATCGGCTCATGGCGAACTCTCCTGTAGACGGTATAATGGCCGCTTCCAACTCTTCCAAAATGTTCCACAACTGAAGCCAAATGATACAAATGATTTTTCGGGGCTACCACTCGAATATTACCCTGCTTTGCAAAGAAAAACACAAGAAACAAGGGAATATAAACTTGCTACAGAAATTCTAGAATTCTGGCTAGGTGCCAAAATTGCTTGACTGGAGCACATTACTTCAGTAAAATTAATTTATAAGAGACAATAACGATCTGCATCAGCGGAGGAATGCTCAATGGAAAAATATCACTGAAAACCAACAATAGGTCGGAGGAAGAAAGAAAACAAAAAACGCAGATACAACTTGATTTTAGATAGTGCCATGTATAATTTATCAAAGGTACCAATTTGACAATAACTCCTCGAACCCAGATTGCAGCCCAAATTTTAGCTACTTATATTAGTGTTTCCACTCAACAGCAACCTTCTTAATTAGGCAAGTAACAGCAGAGAATCAACAAGAAGCCAACTAGAGTATCAGCAAAACCAGAAGATCTACAAGGAAGTCCTTTGCATTATGGGCATACAGCAAAACACAACAATTACATTTAGCAACAATAGAATCCGCATGTAATTTAATTCAATTAGTGTAAGAGATCTAAACAACTTCCGAGCTACTCGAGCAGCACTTGGTTTTTAAAATTATGAGTTACTGCAAATAACAAATCAAGTCATAACATGTTTACTACACACTTAAACATTCAGGTTCTAGACAAAATACCCATATGGAAGAGCACAGATTAGAAAATTTTCTACAAATCTGGAAATATTTGTAAAATAATTCTCATGGTAAAATTAAATTGTTATTATAATGTAAAACATCTTAGTAGAGTGAAGACCTAAAATAACTCCATACCCTCAAAACCCTTCCTCTCTCATGCAACTTCATCATACTATTACTACCACACTACAGCCACCACCACCACAGCCCTACCTCCACTAGTACCACTAATGTCACCACCACCATCAACATCACCACCAATGCACCACCAAACCACCACTAAGACGACATCGCCGTCACACCACCATCACATCCCAACACTCCACCTACACAACACAAATAGATGGTGGAAAGAAACTTCTTTGAAAACAAACCATAAACATTTGATTTTAAATGTGTACACAGAGCATCACCAATTTATTTCATCACACCAGCAGAACAAATCTGTTCCTCATGCAGTAAATTAGTGCCACAAATTGAACTAGTAATATAAAAGCCTCACGAGTAGTTTTGCCAAAGATTGCATCACATCACAAGTTCAAGGTGTTAACCAAAATATAAAAGAGAAAAAACATGAACAAGACTTGTTTTCTTTATGTACAAGCAAAGCCTCTCTCTAAGTGCAAAGTTTGTCAACAAATTTGGCAGCCAAATATTAAAGCCCAGGAGAGGGGACGAGTTCCATGATATGCTTCATGACAAGAGGACAATAATGGAGGATAATATGTCAATTTGATGTCCAATGTTCCATCAAAAATGCTAACACAGCACTTTCTCCCCTTTCACCATGGAATGTCAATGGTGAGACTTCAATCCCTTTCAGCTTCCCAAATAAAGAGCATAGGAAGTTCATGTCATAAAATATTTCTAGAAGCTAGGATTTCCAAGAATGCATGCTACATAACCAAAAGACAGATTACTGATTTATCATGTGAGTTGTTCTTATACTAAATGTTCTATGGCTATGGCCACAGTGGACCATCCTGACAGTTGTTTAATAAACCAAGATTTCACGTAGTCACTTTTTCGGTACTTTCTAGAGGATAAACCACCTGAAATAGAATTCGCTCAAGCTAAATCATATGGGCAAAGTGTACTGGCAATCAATGCATTATCTAACTATCTGCAAAATAATTTGACTGACCTTGCTGATGATTCCCACATCCTCCTTATCTTCAGAAGCTTTTAAGCAGTTTTCACCTCGAGAATGATTTGATTCTTGAACAGAAGTTCTAGTTTCCACTTTGCACCAAGATTCATCTGCTGCTAATGCCCTGGAAGTTTCCTTTTGCACTACATTCCCAGAAACAAAATTTGGAATTCTGGAGCCCATCTGAACATGCAATTGGGATGCATGTGTAAATGCTCGTGGATACTGCTGTTCTGCTCTCTCTTTTCCCAAACTCCCTTCCCCACTCCTCATTCCCACAACATCTGACATGAAAGGGGAGAGGTCCAACACTAATGGAAATGAAATATGACCCTGAAATTTTCAGTAATCTTACTGTCAGGATCTGTTCAGACCTCAGATAGTCTTTTTACCTGGACTGACTGCAGAAAAATGATGGAATCACATGGAACAGAAGAAATGATTAAAATAGAAAAGGCTGGGGAAAGAAAAAAGAAAAATCCATTTGTGTTGTTTCAGATTTGTACATGACAACCACAGACGCCAGAATCACATGTACATAGAAAGAGATAAAAAAGTCAAAATAGAATGGTGCAAGGTTGGAGACTACTTAAAGGAGATGAAAAATCAAAATATATATATATGAAGGTGTCGAAATATTTTTAACAAAAAACAACCAAAACTTCATAGAACACATCGATCCACATAGGGTTATATGAATTTTCTAATTATTGGCAGAAAAAAGAGAATACCCGTAATTTTTCCTGTTCTCCAAATGCCTTAACCATAGCTCTTTGCAGCTGAATGCACAATATCTGCAAGCATTTGCCATATAGATCAGAAAATGCAAGTAGCAATACAAAGTATAATATATAAAAGAATCTGATATCATCATTGATGACAGCAACACCAGGAAGTTAAAATAAAAGTACATAAATAAATCAAGCTAAAAGAAGAAATCCTGCCCATGCAAATCCATTAAGAAACAAGCATATGCTAGCTTTGAGCTGCTACATGAAATGAGGCCCCGATCAATGAGCATGCAAAGAATTTAGGGTTAACTATTAAAAAAAAAAAAAACCGAGTGTTCAAACCTTTTCACTTTGAGTACCTATGTTATATCATTTGTCAATTACATTACCAAGTTCTCATTCTGTCCACTTCACTAATCTGTGTTATTACTTTTTTCAGTTACGTAACCTTTGTACTGTCATAAGAAGATGACTCCACCATTAAAAAACAAAGAATCTAAAAGGAAATATGAAAACATGGAAAGTCTAACAAAGTTTTTATTTAATTAGCTTTTATATAACTGAGGAAAAAAATAATAACATAGATATACAAAGTGAAGAGTCACGAAAATTCAGGTTATATGGCTTAAAAGAATATAACTTGGTGCAAAATGCAAAGGTATGATATTGCAGATTATTTAACTAAGAAATGAAATAATAGAGGCATGCACTCAAGTGCATCTTTTATAATTAATCCAAGAATTTATTACCAATATCTTTCACAACTTTTATTATAGAAGAAAGCAACCGGAAATGCCTCATTAAGCAACAAAATTTCAAAGAAATATTGAAGCATGAACTTCACAAAGGGACAAAATCATTTCTTGCTCTTCTTCTAGCTAATTACAAGCTGACTATAAAAATGACATCATTGACCTATCATGACCAATAAAGATTAGTTTGCCTCGCCACCAACAACACCTTTAGATGTCTAAGTGTACTGCAGAAAAGGTTTTCTGAACTTTCTATATTTGTTATAATCAAGTATTTACAATGATTATATATTATTGTAGCAATTAAAAGAGATTACAGTTATTAATAGCTTTCACTAACAGATGCTGGTAGAAAACAAAGATAGTGGACCATAGGTAGTGCTGGTGCTTAACTTGAATGAATAATATTAATGGAAATAGGATAGATAATTTCCCTTGCCAATGCCACCTACTATTAAAACCAACTAATAACAATAACATTTGAGATCATTAAGGAAGAGTTGCAAACATCAAAAAAGCTAGATTATAACAAATGTTGAAATAATATCTTTGATTAAAAACAAGTGAGTTAGGTAAATAAACTGTTGACTGTCCACACAAAACTCAGCCAGAAGTAAAAGCTCACACTCCCCATCAGTGGATAGCCTTATCCATGGAAATGGCTTTATTGCTCATGTTCAAAAGCCATAAGTACGAACAGCTACTGAGAAAAGCAAAAGGAAAGCTACATGATTGAGGATCCTAAGAAAGGCAACTAATATAAAGAAGAACATGATAAAAGCAGGATATCACCAAGGAATCAGATTAACCATATATCTATAGTTATCATGAGATTATCATGTATCTTTATCATTTGTGAAAACTTTTTGTATCAAGAGTTAAAATACTCAACAATTACCTGCCATTTGCATATTTTCTTTACACAAGACTGCAGCCTGAACTTACAAATGGAAACCCTTATGAACTACATGCTTGCTTTGAGCCAATAATCAAACAGGGCAAAGTTGGAAATGATGAACACTGCTGTAAGTCATGACTTTGGCTAAAGACAGGTTCCAATGTCCAAAGACAGTGCAAGGTCTTACCTTTGGGGCACGGGCAATACTAGACTGTCTTAAAGTATGGGAGAAATTGTTTGACCAAGGTAGCTTTTTGAGATTGAAAAGATCTACACAGTCACAGGAATCTCTCCCGTCACATGCTTTAAGCTTCTCTATCTCCAACTATATCAATTGCCAAGAAAAGATTATTCATATGGGTGGCACTTAGTTGTTCCAAGCATAGGGAATAAAAGCATTTATAACACAGAATATTCAACTGAACTGGTGGAATATTATGAATAAATAAATCTCAAAGGTACCTCACTTGATCCAGTTATGGACAAGTACTTTAAAGCAGCTAGGTGCCAACAACGGCTGCAACGATAATCAGTAATCCGTTCAGAAAGAGAAAACTCTTTTAAGCAGTCCAGCAATGTACACTCTACCATCTACATGAAACTGACAAGTCAAGAAAGACCCAATGGAATGAAAGAAATCAAGCAAGAAGATTAACATAAAAAATATCGTCGACATTGAAGCTGTTAGTAGACGTACAGTGAAGGATCCATTGTTCACACAAGGAGAAAGCAGCAAAGTATGGAAAAATTCATAATCCAATGATATCTGCAGAAAAGAATCTATGTCAGGTCTAAGAAAAATCAGCAGAAATATTTAATTAAAAAAAGAAGAAAAATAACAAGCAGAAACATCTCTTTCATAGTATAAAAGCAGTACATTTAATAATAGAAGTTAGCCTGACAGATCAACTGACACAATTGTGGCTTGGTTGGTTTTGGCTGCTTTTTTTGGTGGGGTGGGGGGGAGAATGGAATGGGAAGAGGGGAAAGACAGCATAAAGAAAGAAAATTAGCCGAATGGTTGTAAAATGCAAACAACAATATCCCAACTTCGCCAACCTGCCTTTTTTATAAATGTAGATTAACTTAATGGAATTTTGAAAGGCACCCTCACCCCTAGTGTCACTATGCATCAAGAAAAGTTGATTGGACACAAGCATTTTCCGTTGTCAATCAAAGATAAACAGCATTAATAAGGGCATCATTCAGATAAAAATATCCTGATACCAGCTTGCCACAGCATTAATGTGAACATAAGATTAATTAATAACTTTTTTTATTTCAGAAATAGCAAGAATGGATAATTCTTTGATCACACAAAACATTTAGGGAATGTTGCATATAGTGGTGCTATCTTAATCTAGGTTAGTTGTCGCATCTTTTTGGTCGTTACAATTTTATCACATCTTCAAGAACAATAACACATCCACAAGGTGTCTACATCAAATCTTCCACCATTTCACACTCTCATCATGCAGACCACCACAGGAGAGAGAGATCATGATATTCAGAGAAAAGAATTAAAAGAAATTCATTTCAGAATTTTAAGTATAGGATTTGGTGAAGGCCACATGAACCTGAGATGAACAGCTTTGACATGTTAAGCTGCTAGCAATTATCCCGTCAAAAGGCCCAAGGTAGTGTTTCTGCCATCTCTCTTTTTCTGTACTGTCATCTCCTCTATTTGGAACAACAATCCTACCCAAAGAAGCAGAAACAGCTGCTAAAGGACTTTTAACTGGAGCATAAGATTCTGCAAATTCTTCTCTTAAAGAGGATAGAAGATGGAGGAATGCTTCTGCTGCATCCTGCATTGCCAATTCAGTACAAATATTTAAACGGTTCAACTAGCTTGTGGAACACAATCACACGGACATGATGGCTGGCACCTGCTGGCTTGACAGGTTAAAATTGGGAATGTATCTGGCCAGCTCAACCATTACTCTCCGTGGGCTTAAGACTACCTTTGCTTTAGCTAATGCACATAGATCTGCAGAATCATCCAAACATAAATATAAAGGTCAGGAAGTATTCTCATTGAATTAGAGGATGACCCATCCAGTGGATGTTAAAAGTGGAAAGGGCAGGCAAGTCCCACAAATATCACAGTATACTATGCTATTTTTACTTTTTGCTACAAGTAAGTCATGCTCATCCAAATTGCCAACCCATCATTGACACACAGATCAGCAAAAGGAAAATGAAACATTTCTCATCTCCCTAGTTATTTTATATACCTTCAAATAAAGAGTCTACGACAACCGCCAGTGGCAAGATCTCAGGTGTTTCGTCGGTCAATGACAATTTGCTTTCCTCCAAGACCTTTTGAAGGAAATTTTGAAATTTTGAACAACTAGCTAGAGCCTGCAAATATTTAGGGAGAAACAATAAGGCAGAGTTTTGAATGTTTTACGGACACACCAACATGTATAATTACTCTACTAAACGGTTCATGTGCATCCTTTAGGAAATAGTCACTAGCGAGAGTGGAAAATCAGGGGTTACACCACCGCATTACAAGAACAATATAAAAGAAGAGAAGGACTTAAACAGAACAACATAAAAAGCTCCCACTTACTTTGATAACTCAAAAGCTCCCACTTACTTTGAATATAGTCTAGTAATCTACCGTTGGAAATGACAGTCACGATGACATGTCTAGAAAGGACTATTATACAAGATGGCAGCTCAAAATAAGATATAAAAGAAATTAAGAGTCTAGGATTAAAGGAAAAGGCATACTTCAAAAGAGGTGATACCTGCAAGATTACATTGAGAAAACAGTTATTGCCAAGATTTTCCAAGCCAGGAACTGAGTATTCGGACTCTGCTGCTTTTGTTCTCTCCGAAAACCATGGGAATCTACTCAAACTATCAATTATTTCATCTCTTTTCAAAGCCCATATTAGCCCAGCAACACCAACAATGCCATAAAGGGATCTGTGAAACTTAGAAGATAAGATCCATGACATGTGTGAAATGAAAATCACTGAAACTCCCTCAAGATAATTTTCCTTCAACCCTATCAACCGACTTCACAACAACCTTGCAATGTATCATCCAATAAATACAACTGCACACCAAGGAAAACATGAGTTAGAGTCTAAAAACCAAAACAGAACAAGAGTAAACTCCACTTTTAACCCCAAAACAATATGGTATATGTCAATGGACCTCCAAATTTTGAAATAGGGATGTAAATGAAATAATCCTACTTGCAAGCTATTCAAGTTCAACTTGATATTTACTTTAGTTGGATTCCATAAAAACTGAGTCACCAGATCAAGTTACTCAAGTAATTCATTAAGTTGAGCTCAAGCTTCCCTATGTTCAGCTCAACTATCTCACGCTCATTAAGCTAAAGTCGAGCTTAAATGTTGGTAGAATTTGAATATCAATATTAGTATAATAAATAATAACACATTTTATTAGATAATCCAGCCAAAATAAGCTTACCAATGTGTGACTCGACTCATTTACAGTGCCATACTTTTAAGGACATTTTTGTTCCTCCTAAATCTCTCAAGAATTGGAAGGTGTTTACGTTTTATCCCAAACCTAAAACCTTAGCTCCTACCAATTGGCCGGAGTTTCAGGAGACAAATCCACGGGAGAAGTAGGGGCTTTTCCTTATACATGCTCGGGTTCATAATGCAAGTACCCCAGGGAACAAATCATCTTTAGTCACATCATTCTCGTTGAAGAAAACGGAGAACTGGAATAACATGTACACTGAATTCATTCAAGCTAGATAATGAAATGGAGAAGGACATTCCATCACAATGGCTTCTACAAGAAACGAAATTTATGGATAACCAATTCATCAAAGCAGCATTTCGTCACCCAAAAATAAATAAATAACTTAGCTTTCTTCCGTCTATGCTGACTCATAATCTATGCTTCAAAATATAAGAAGGATTGTTCATCCTTGAGTACAAATTGAAGGCACTAAATAATGAGGGTACAAGAAAAAGAAAAGGAAGCGATTTGGGATGTGAAGTGATTACATAACTAGGGAATCAAAGAAAGCAGCTTCTCGAATGAAATCAAAAACTGATAAGATCGAAACCTTTTTGATATTGTCGAAGCTCTGTGGAGAAGTAGAAGCTTGATTTTCTCGTACTATCCCGTTATTTGTTAAAGCCTTGTATTGTCTGCATAAATTTTCAAAGGTGAAAATACGGCGACCCTTTTCATCAATGGTGGATTTGACTAACGTCTTTAATTTTTACTGGCCGTGGCAAAAGCACTGCGTTAATAAATATATAAAAATAACATCATCACTAAATTAACTAAATAAAAATAAAATCTATTTCGCATTTTATATTGCACTTCTGCCTATTA
Source organism: Lumnitzera racemosa (assembly GCA_024138005.1). Classification (NCBI taxonomy): domain Eukaryota; kingdom Viridiplantae; phylum Streptophyta; class Magnoliopsida; order Myrtales; family Combretaceae; genus Lumnitzera; species Lumnitzera racemosa. The sequence goes on from JAMXBC010000008.1 coordinate 26,900,521, forward strand.
TTACCTAAGTCTTTTAAATAGAAAGAAATAAACTAAGTTATTTTATAATTAAATTCCCTTTTTCTTTTAAGTAATGTAGATATAAGAACTCAACATGTATAGTTCATATATTAAATAGTTAATTTCTCTTATCAACTATAATTATTGCAATACATTAATATCCCAACTCCCTCTCTTGATGGACATTGATTTTCTATGTGTAAATCAATGTTATATATTTAGATTATTTAGTACAGACAATCTAATCTTATTATAAAATTAGTTCAATCTAATCTCAAATTTAACATCCCATCCAATTCTATTCATCTTTTTAACCCATAAATCTCTTATATATCCATCATCCAAATCGGATTTGATAATAAAGATTTAAATAACTAGCAATGTTGTTTATATGTTATATGTTTATAAACATTCACCATCACAAATGATACTTCCCTTCATCTCTGCTTCACTTATATGATGTGGTTTAAGGATCCAACATATTACTAGACTGTAAAGTAGTCTATAACAATTGAGAAAAATTCTACAGTAACACTATTTCACTGTAATATTACAATAAATCACAACTAGTTTCAATAGATTATATCTAAACAGCAAAATAGAAAATGCTGATAACTTTGTTTTTACTATGATAGGCATAATTTACCAAAATCTATTAAAAGATAGTTATCTAGATTTTTCATTTTATCGTTCATAACATAATAACTAAAATTGGTTATAATTTATCATGATATTATAGTAACTTAACGGTACCATAACATTAGTATATGTATGACTTAAGAGGATCAAATTTATAGGGACCATAACTAATAGGTTACATTCCATCACTTATGAGTAGAAAAAAAGTAAAAGGTAAAAAGTATAAGACCCATTAAAATTTCTTCATTTCAAAGAACATTTGATTGGGAGGAATTCAAATCACAGGAACATTGCAAAATATTTACCTAAAAGTCCCATAATCTAATAACCATTCAAATCAATCAATAACTTTTATATTTCTCTCAGTATTAACTACTAAGTAAGTCACCAATGAAACTACAGCTAAACTTTAACCATATATATCTTCTATTTCCTCATGTAAAGGACAACTTAAAGATAATAAGTCTTACATTTATCAACAATTATAACAATGTTTCCTTTGAAATCTAAAGCATAAAAATTAAATTTTCAGCATCTTTCAAAGATCACAATATAAGATTACAACATATTTTGTCATGTGCTAATTAGCCACTTATGGTAACAACCAGAGTATAAATGAATAGGCTTTTTAAATTTTTATCTAATGGTGCATGTTAAGTGATATAAAAGTGAAAATCATCATTTTGATTAGTACCCAGGTGGAGTGTGCTAAGTTACTCTTTGTTGTTACTAAGAAAGTGATTAAACTTTTATCAAGATATATTAAAGAAAACAAAATGTAGTAATAAAAATTGAAGCTGAATGAATGAAAAATGAACTTTGAACATTATGAAGAGCAAATATAGATGCTAACTCATAAAATAAAGAATCATGTATAAATCAATATAAAAATCAAATTAGATTTAAGAAGAAGGATAAATTTTGATCATCGATCATTAAGAATAAAATGTCATAAAAATAATAAAAAAAAAGAATAAATCAAGTTAAATTGAAGAGAATGACATGCAAAAACTATTGTTTCTTTTTCTTCTTTTTCAAAGAGATACTCTTTTTTACCTTTCCACGTACAACATTCCATTGGATGTTTAAACATAACATAATTTTTTTTTCCTCATATAATGAGTTGTGCTACTTTCTTCTCTCACATCATATGTGTTGTCGCTCAATTTTAATGTAGAACTTTGGTCTTACAAAAGTAAGAAGAAAAGGCTAAAGGGAGTATAAAACTAGTCCGATGCAACCACTCTAATGCCTAAGAAGTGATTGTTTATATAAGGCTATAAGTAAGGGACTAAGCTAGAAGCATTAAAGAGAGTGAAAGAGTTCTTATAGTGCTTTATTTCCCTAGTTCATTGGCATATCAAACACTTGTTGTAATAGGTGATCATTAGTCATGAATCACATGGTAACTCATTAATTAAATAAATATCTAAAAAACAAAAGTAGTAGGCAGTTATATAATGAAGTCATGCAAAGCCTCAACTATCTATGCTACTTTTTAAATTTAAAGCAAGTAAATGGGTAGGTCAAGCCCTTAGACCCAATAGATGAGCCAAGTTTAGTGCAATAATTCATCAAGTAGAGTCGAATTGAAGGCCTTAATTGAGAATAGTATAACTCCACAACTGAAGTGCCAAGCAAGATTGCTGAGCAAAATTCTACTATTAACGTTTGTCTCTTAACTCCCATGCTAAAAAATTCAACTATAGGAGTTAATAGTAAGAACAAGATTCAAGTTAATCAATCAGCAGGTAAGGGGTCTAAGCTTATGCTTTCCTGGAAGTTATAAAATGCCTTTCGAGCTAATTTGTCATATTATTATTAGCATCCTTATGTCTAACATTCGAAACGCATTGTATTGAGTTTTACACGAAAGGTCATAACCTTTAGGTTTTCCCACTTACTCAATTTCTATGTAGATACGTGGGATAGCTATCACTTTTGTCATCACTGCATCGCAGGGTTTATTAACTATCAACAATAGGATGTCCCTTTGATATATGGCCTTAAATAAGTGCAACCATCCAAACTAAGCCATCTAATCAATATTCAAATCCCAATTAGCTATGCTTTTTCTCTCTCTCAAAACTTTCTTCTATAAGTTGTTATCCAACCCTTGAGCAGCTCCCTTACACGGCTGATTTTCAACACTTCAATAGGTGTAATATCCTACTATTTAAACTAGTGATCTTTTGAATCTAACATAAGAAAGATAAAATTTGACCCCAAATTTTATTTTTCTTTTATATTTTTCTAAGTAAGAATATTAACAAAAGTACATTTAATACTTTTACTTGAATTTAGAAAATAAAAAAAAAAGAAAAGGGAAAAGGAGGAGAGAAGAAAAAAAAAAGGTTCCTTGATAAATACCAATTACAAAAAAAAAATAGATTTTTAAATGAGTTGGACTAATAAAATGTTGCTTTGAAATAACACCAGCCCTACAATGCATCACCATGAATTACATGAAGCATTTTTTGTAAACTCCCATTATTTAAATAGGTTAATTTATATATCTTATAAACTTTTGGTAAGAGAATGAAGTAATACATTAACTATTGGAAACTCAAACTTTGAACTTTGGGATACGATATAACACTTGGCGATAGTATATAATTATAGGTAAGAAATATACCAAATGGAGTACTCAAAAAGTTTTATTTGCATGAAACTATGGTACTATATGTCAAGATATATATATGTGTATGTGTGTGTATGTAAACATATACACTTATCTATATTACAATGCGTTTGAATAATAATAACAAATAAGTAAAAAATCTAATATATGTATTCTTACTAGAAAGGGAAATAACCAAAATAGTAATAAAAATTATAGTCTATATTTAGTATAATTGAGTATGTAGTACGCAAATTGATACCTAGGTATTTGAGATGCTTTCTTTTATTTTACTCCATAGATTGTGGTTGGAGGAAGAAATGGAAATTTAAAAAGCTAGAAAATAATGCGAAACACAAGAGTAAATTAGGATTAAGTTCATAGTTAGTATTGCTTAATTACACTAATAAAAAGAGTTACAATTTCCATAGCAGTTAATGAGGAACTTATATTGTGTTTTGCTCATCTAATTGATTAAGATTTAATGATAATAGTAACAATAATAAGATTGACTCAACATATATTAAGTATTAAAAAAAAGTCTACTAGTGATGTTAGAAATGACTTAATTAACTTATAAAAAAAAAACAAAGAAAAATACAACTAAATTAAAAAAAAAAATTATATTACAAACGTATGTATGTGTACACATCCATATAGTTATTTTTAAAAAAAAATAGTCAATTAAAAGAAATTGGATCACGAGTGGCAACAAATGAATTGCCCCAAAACTTAGTCATTTGATAAAATAAGGACATAATTATTAGTGGAAACTAGAATGATACCTAATGGATAATTGCTTTAATTCTATTGAACCGTTATCAAGAAAACTTGTGTAAAGTTGGATTAAAGCAACAAAATATAACTATGATAAATTAATAATAGTATATTCCTTATTCCTTCACCATGGAGATTGTAAAAATATAAATAATAATAAATAAATAAATAAAAGGTTAGAGAGAGAGAGAGAAAAGAAAGTAACCTTCGTAAATTAGCATTTGGGGCATTAGTATCTAATATGTAAAAGTTTTTGTTGTAACTTAAAGTTTATGCTAGGTCATAAAAAATTAATTGAAGTGGCTTCATAAATTGAATCTCAAAAATGAATTGATAAAATATAATGTAATTAAATAGTTTTATATATATATATCATCATTGTCCATTATCTTACAAAATCGCAAAATAGATATATTCTATTTGAGTGTATATTTTTACTCCTCTAATGATTGTACTAAGAGAAAAAATATCTATATAAATATAGATAGATGGATAGATAAAGGATAATTATATAATATCTTATCAGTATATATATTTATATATGTCTATATATATGTGTATGTATACACACTTTATTACATATGGCTATATATATATATATTAAGGTATTGTGTAAGGATGTGTATTAACATATACATATATACATAGTTATATATATATAAATATATATATACATAGTTATAGGCGGTGAAAGCTAAGCCTCAACAGAGAGAATGAGAGATTGAGAGAGAGAGAGAAAAAGAGAGATTAAGAGCAAAAGAAAAGAGGAAGAGGAATCGTTATTGGTAGTTAAGTTTCAATTCTTATTATCCTTTTCATTTTAATAATTCCTAATTTACTATCATATTATATGTCTTTCACCTATATAATTAAAAATATATATAATACATATAGATATGCATGTTTATAGCATATGTATCAATATATATCTATGTACACATTTTACAACAAGCATTCACATATATTTGTACATAATTTTTATTTGTTAACAATAAGACATATATAAAACATTAAGGATATCGCATTGAACATTGAAATGTAAGCTAAAAATTTAATATAGTTTTAATATCTATTTTGGATATGTATATTGTTTAATAATAACCATGTGTGAAGAATGCACTATTTAGGTAATTCCCAGTCTTAAGAATACAAATATAAACTTTTGTAGTCAAGTAGTGATATTAGGTTACAAATGATGTACTTAAGAGTCAATTTATATGAAGTCACTCCGTAAAATTAATTATCATAGTATATTACTTATTTTTTTTCGAATAAATAATAATAAATGCATAATAATGGCATGAAATATTAACAGTAAAAATTTCCTTTGTAGTGCTTTGTTACTTGTAGAAGTTGATATCTAAACATAATAAGTTTATGATTAAATTGCTATAGATGCTTATAGGTTACTTTAATTGTCAACTCTATGCCTACAAAGGACTTTGACAACAATTATATATAGTATGTATCCCTTAAAGAGATTTATAGTACTACTGAATTAACCTCGATGGTATATAAGGGTTTATTCTACATAGTAAAGAAAAATGAATTTATAACTTGCACCATATTATTTTGTGAACTTTAATATGTTGGCATAACTAATTTTTATTACTATGTAACAAAAAGAAAAATAAAGAAGAAGAGGTTTGCTAATCTATATTTATAACGTTATAACAATATTATTTCGTGATAATTTCTTCTAAACCTAATTATGGCTTCATGAGTAAAATCTATAATTTGTTACAAACATATTGTTATATTTTATGTAATACTTGACCAACTACAATATATATATATATATATATATATATATTAATGCATAAACATGTATGTCACTAACTCTCCTCTATACTCCTTATCTATACCTATCTATTATGTGTTAATAATATATGTGACGAAAACATAAATTGACCCCATGAATATATTCACATATATTTATTTAACTAATATGTAGCTAGTATTTGAGTGTCTATATAAAGTAAAGTATGCCTATCATAGATATAAGCAAACAATATACATAATGTATGTATATATATGTATACAGAATATTCTTACACAAGTACATATATTTGGTAAATTACCTAAACATTCGATGATTATCGGATTCAATGGACTATTACATATAAAATTTATTAATACTCAATAAATTTAAGCAATTGACAACGTAATCATAAGTTAAAACGAATCATATTAAATAATATTTTAGTAAGTTTCATAAATCCCAAGGTTTTGCTATGTTATATAAGGAAAATTAAGCTTCTAAAACAATATTACCTAAAAGCAATAAGATCGAAACCAATGCTAGGTAAGTGGGATTTGTGGAGATTGGAATATATGCTTGCCTGTGGTTGTAAACACTTATTTGTACCTTGTGCTATGCTTGAGCTTGGTTAGTGAGATGCTGATTAGTAGCTGAGTTACATCATTTGCTGTGTTGATTGAACTTACTTGGTATATTATGAATTGGTTGATCATCCTTGAATGGACTAATTGAAACACAAACTAAAATTATAATCGAGCATTTCTTTAACTAAATTCCAATGCCTTCAATGAGGTTGTCGTAAACTAGTGTTTCCCTACTCTTGGTCAAACTAAGTGATAAGAGAGGAGGTTATGATGAGGTTGGGGGCAATGGATTCAAAGGTAATCACGGGCAGAGCAAGAGTCTCCATTGCATAAGCTTATAATTAGCTGTAAGAAAGCCTCATAGCCTTTATGATTAGCATTGTAGCCATAATCTCGCAACTCCTCAACCTAGGTTAAAATGAGTATAATTTCTCTAATCTCACGATAGATGGATAACATCATGTGAATGATACATTACTTGTTCATGTATGGTACATAATAATTGTTTGATAACATGGTTGATTTGCTCAACTTGTATATAATTTTTTTCTCCCACCCCTTACTGAGTCCGAGGTTCTTTAGTTCATTCCCTTAATAGTTTTCTATAGGTTATTGAAGCTAAAAGCATTGGATGGGTTAGGATACTGAGTGCATGAAAGTTTCTGCAATCCAAACAAGAGAACCTATGCTAAGATGTGAATGTAGTTTATTATGAAAGAAGCTATTAGAATTGCATCTACTAACCATCTTATTGTTTGGTAGGGAGATTCTGATTCTCTATGGTCCTAATGGTTCATGAGAGAATACAGAAACATCCGGTAATATTTCTATAAATACTTACATTTATATTTTATTCTTATAGAACATCTAATAGATTTTGTGTTAAGTTAAAACCATTATAATTAAAGCAAATAGAACAATTGTTGCGTTTCGAACTAGGAAACTTCTAAGACGAACAGCATGACCCTTAAACTTGGGGTGTGACAACAAGTATGGTTCGTCGAGTTATTCATTCTCTTATTTTGACAAATTCCAAAAGCAACTCTCTCTAAGGCTACTTCTTCCCCCCAAACAAGAACTGTTTCGACTTCCTCATCTAGTAGTTTGGTGAATAGTACAATGGAAAGATGGGAGAAACTTGCCTACATTGAAGCTCTACTTATGGACAATTATCCCGATGATAAGGATGATAGATTGGTTGTTAGGTACTTATATAACAACATTGTCTACAACTTTGACTCTCCGGATGGGGTTGTAAGCGGTGTTGTTAAGCCACTTATGTCAACATATAATAAGCACTGGTAAGATCTTTTTAATGAGTAGCACTTGCGTAGGCTAAGAGAGGATAGGAGAGTTTGTTTTCCTATGGGTCGTAAGTTCCACTTATATTTGAAATACCTTGATTTCAGGAGGCATCGTCCATTTTCTTCTTTTAAAAACAATTCCTCAACTACTTTCGCATTGCTTCAAGTATGTTCTCTCTTAATTCTTATAGGCTCCTCATCGCATTTAAGGAAATATGCAAGGAACTTCAAGTTAGAGCTACACTTCAATTGTTTAGGTATTTTTTCCTGATAAAGAGACAGCCCAGATGGTTAGTTTTATGTAGCAACTCGGCATAGCTGTAAGCTTATGGATAGGTTAGAGTCCAAAATTCATAAATGGCATGATAAATACATTTCGATTAGATTGGATGAGGAGTTAGATTTTTAGAATAAATGGACCGAACTCATCCAAACTGAGGGCATTGAGTTGTTGCCAAATAATGTTGCTGTTGCCAAGAAGATTAAAGACAAGCGAGGATATAAAATGTTCTTATGGGATTTTGGGAGGAGCATCTCCACATACTAAAAGGGGAAGCCCATATTTTTCAATGATGAAGGTAGGGTTCATTTAACTTACTGTACTGAGCTGAGCTATAAGAGGAAAGTCAATCTTCGTAAATTATGAGGGGGAGACTTATTCTCTTTGACCTTTGCTCGGTACGAATTTATAGATATAGACCTTAAGAAATTACTAGCCCAAGCTAAGGCCAAAAAACAAAAATTGGATAAGTGACCTATTAAGGTTTTTACTATCTAAATAATAATGTCGAAGAAGGTGATAAGGGAGTAGGTCATCAAGGAACCTATTATCTAAAGGAAGAAAAAGGAAACCACTTGACTAAGTGAAGTATGATCAACGAAGCAAATGGAGGCTATTAGAACTGCTCAACTTTAGGTGCTTCTTACAGTGAGGGACAACGCTAAGAAGGAGCTACTGAGGGAGCCTAGCTAAGTTGTCATTGCTAATGACAATGTAAAGGCTGTCCCATAGGAGGCTATGGATAATTCAACAAACTAGCTAACTTCGGTGTCAATCCCTAAGAAAAGGAGCGAGAAAGAGTATTTCAACTAACCTCCATCTAAAAGAAGTAAAGGGATGGACAAGAGTACAAAAGAGGCTTTGAGGAATAAGGTCCTCAACATCAAATCTATCGAGTTTGTTCCCAATCGTAAGGTAGGTAAATATTTTGCACTATGTTAGAAGTATACAATCTTAAATACCGATTATGCTTTAGGTGATAAGACAAAGTTTTTAGTTTTGAGGGGAGGGATTGTTCTACCAAAGGATAAGGAGCAGGCTCGGATAGACATAGGAGTTGGTGGCTGTAACAAAGGCCACACTATTGCCAATTTGTATGATGTAAATTCCTTTGTGATCACAATTTGCTTTGGTTTGCAATATTGATTTTGTTGTTAACTCTTTGTTGCTATATAAATTAATAGTTACATTTTGACGGCCCTCAATGATGCTGAAAAATAGATGAAGAAGGTATGTTCAGCTTTGCATTCATCATGGTTTTAGGCTGATTAATTTATTTAGTTTTGCATTCATTGCACAAAGCGAAGGAGGCTTACAACTCCTCTAAGGCACAAATTGTTGAGGCTGAAAACACTAGAATAAAGGCCTAGATGGAGGTCAAAAAGTTGAAGTGAAAGCTCTTAACCGAAAAGTTGGCACATTCTTTGATGGCCAATGAAGTCATGAGCTTAAAGGCTAAAAATGATGAGCTTTCAAGGAAGCTAAAGATCTAAAGGAGTAGCTCCGCAAAAAGAAGGAGGAGTACTGGGGCTAGGAAAGACGTTTTCCACTGTAAGTGAGGAGGAAGACAAGTTGAGGGTCTAAATCAAGAATTCTAGACAGGAAGCACACATTACTAAGCTAAAGGAGGCTACGAAAAGGAAGCCTTTTGCTGAGGAAGCTTTATCAATAGTAACCCCTAGTCGGCAATACCAAAAACTACTTCATAAAAAGTTCTTGCAATAACGAGGTTACTAATAGTAGTGATGATGAAGAGGTTGGTGAAGGAAAGGAGGGTGATGGTCAAGAGAAGGCTAACAACGAATAAGACAATATAGAGGCCCCTACAGATGTCAAAGAGCTTTTCGAGAAAGAGACTCTTTATGTACGTAAAGAGACCTTTAGCTCCTCGAATAAAGCCCCTAGTGCCGACAAAGAAATCAGCTCCAACAAAGTCCCCTCAAGCTTTACCAATTAAGATTGTAAAGCTTAATATCATAGACTCCCAAGGAGTCAATTGATTTGTGTTCATTGTCTATTATGACAAATTTTTCTAAACTTTAGTTGTAGTTAGGATGTTAACCTTCCTATTATAATTAATCTTTATTTTATGTTTCATGTTTTTAGTTTATGGCATGTTTTGTTTCGCATGCAGTTGGTACTTCTATCTTTCCATTGACATAGCTATAAGTAGTTCATTAGTCATGAAAGACTTGAACTTAAAACATTAAGGTTCATTTTCTAAATCGTGCAGTTGCCCTTTAGAGGCCATTTTGAGTTTATTAGCCCCAATAAGTCAAAACTCTGTTCAAGGAAGGTTTAGCATTATTTGCTAATTAATATTGAGCTCGTTAACCAATGTTGGTCATAACTTTTTAAGTATTAGTTCGTTTGCCAATTAATTAGAACTACATTTGTCCATTAACTATGTTTAGGTCCAAGATAAAAATAATGATGAGGAGAGACACTCATAAACTTAGAACGAATACTTCATATTGAGCATAGCATAGGCCATTGCCTTACATTATTCGAAAAGAAAAAGCAAATGCAAACATAAAACGATGTTGACGAAACAAGATAACTATTCGAAATATAACTTAAGATTCTCAGCATTCCATATACAAGGTAAGACCTTTCCATCCAATCTTTCTAGTTGATAAGCCCTATCACCTATGACTTCTAAGACCTTTGCTAAGTCCTCCCAATTTGCGTCGAACTTCCCTTGATTGTCTCATGCTTTAGTTGCCTCCAATTTCTTACAAACCAAGTCTCTAAGTTGAAATACTTTGTGCTTTACTTTCTGATAACTCTTATTTTAAATACATTTCACATGGTGATTTTATAGTATTTCCCTTACATCTTTGTTTTTTTTAGAGAAATTGATACTTAATTGAGTAAAATTTTTATTTCAAGTTTTAAATGCATTCTTGGATTGAAAATGAAGAAAAGGAATCAAGTTTCACTCAATTTGGAGTTCAAATAAATGATTTTTGAAGTAATATAAACTGTCACGCCCAGAAGCGATAGAGTCGTAATAGCCCCGCCGTGTAAACCATCCTAAGATAGAAGTTGGCCTTACAACCGCTATCTTAGACCTGATCTACACAAGGCGTCTATGACTAATCCGCTTTGAAGTAAACAGTTTGTAATTTAAATAGATTATTTACCTAAGAAAGTGAGAAAATTTATATATACATACACTTTAATTCAGTTATTACATTATTTAAAAATGAAAAATAATTCTAAAATAAAAACTTAGAACTTAAAATATGTGTGTTTATTCTTCAATGTTTTTCCTCACTCCTCAGGATCCACCAATTGCTAGCTTCAGGGTAGTTGTTGCCGCTTCTTAGCCAGCACCTGCACCACGTCTATAGGGATGTGAGCAACCACAACTCAGTAAGTTAGGACGGAGGACTTAAAACTATACCATACACATAACAAGGTTTTCAATCACTTATTAGGTGCAATGCATGTGCAAGCAAATGCAATCGCACGATGTTATCCGGCCCATCGTGAGATTAGAGAAATTGCGCCCGCTTTAATCCGGGTTGAAGAGTTGCTGTTAATGCAACAGCTCACGACCAAACCCAAGCTTGTGTAATGGAGACCTTACTCCTCCCGCGACTACCTTCGAACCACTGTCTTCTCCCTCGCCACGACCTCCTCTCCTGTCACTTAATTCGATTGAGGATAAAGAAGGGACCATTTTGCAATCCTACGCTATCCCTTTCGAAGGGGTCGGTATTTGGCTGGAGAGTCCTAAGTTCCTCTAACGGGTTGCCATGCATGTCTGATTATGATTACTGATCATATATTTGATTAAGTCCAGTTTAGGGTGATCAATTATTTCATACAAATCATACAATATATGCCAGAACAACAAACAGAATCATAGCATCACCCATAATCAAGTACATGCATACATTCAACTATCTAACAAGCACAACTAAGCATAATCTTAAGCCTCTAAAATACAGCATCGTATTAATCCCAACTTACCTCGACTCCTCGCTCACTCACTCAAGGTTCGACTTGCTCAGGCCATCGCCGATCATCCCTATAACACAAACGTGGTTTCAGTTTTTCATATAACTGTTATAGGTTCGTTTTATCCTATAACGCTTATTGTTATGTTTTGTTTAGGGTTTAATATACCTAATTATCTAGGTCTTAAGTTTTTTACAATTATTCTAAGTTTGGGGTTAGGTTCGGGTTCAGTTTCCACATAAATTTCTAAATTAGGTTTTAGTTCGATTTCTAAGTCCTAAACATGCTCAAATCCTAATGTGAAATTAATCACATTAAGCTCAAGTATTCAAATATCCTATTGGGTCTTAATTTAGTATTCTAAGCTATTCGGTACACATTAATCCTAATTAGGGTATCGGATTTATCCCCGATGTGAGAAAATCTTACTTTTTTATATAATTACCTAAAATTCAATCTTAATTCAACTGTCATATTATTCTGATTTTTATTCTAATATTATCTAAATAATCCTAATTTTTTAGATTTATTAATTTACAATTTCACATATTACTAATTTCTTATATTAATTACCTAATTTCCTAAATTGACCATACTTAATACTCTAAAGGTTAGGATTATGGTTCCACATCAGAGATTAACATCACTAACCATCTAATTACTATCTAAATCAGTAATTAATATCTTAATCACCTAATTAACCCTAAATTACCCAATTTTTCCATCATTTTAGGGCTAAAAATTAAATTAAAAATTTCAAAAATTAATTTTAAAAGAATGGCTTCATAGCTCTGTTCTATATCACATGAGAATCCTACAGAAAAAAATTAAGCTCCAAATTACACTCCTAAGCCTATTTATTTTTCATTCTAATAATGCTCGGTTTTGTACGATTTCTTAAGGACCCTATATTTTCAGACGTGATTAAACTAAATCACTATTTTTCCCTAAATTTACATACAATAAAACCTCATAATAACAAGTTTCATAATTTTCTAAAACTATTTACTATTTTTACAAAATTACACAAGAATCGAGTTGGAAATCGGACTCACTAGTCTGGGTGGCTCCGGCCGCCGTGGCCTTATCGGCCGACCTGGGCACTACTACCACCGTGTGGTGGTGGTGGCCATCCACTCCCAGCTACCCGTCGGGTCTGGGTTCTCCTTTGTGGTCCTAACTGCACACTTTTTCTTTTCTTTTCTTTTCTTTTTTTTTTTTTTATTTTTCTCTCAATTTTCACCTTTCCCTAATTTTTTCTGATTTCTAACTGTCCAAATGAACTTCTGAATTTTTCTTGCTATTTATAGAGCTTTAGTGTAATTATTATGCATTAATTAAAAATGACTTTGCCCAATTTCTATTTATAGAGCTTTAGTGTAATTATTATGCATTAATTAAAAATGACTTTGCCCAATTTCCTTGATTTTTGGCTTTTGTACTGTGTAATTTTAATTGGTTAATTTTTATTTTGTGGATTCTGACTTGCCACGACCTGATTTGGATCATTATTGATTTTTTCTGATTTTTCTTGATTTTTTCTTAATTAATTATAAATTTTATTTAATTATTTAGTATAATTTTAGCACATTTCGCGTATTTTAAGTAATTACGCGTATTTATACCTACATATAAATTCATATATAGTACAAATAAATATTCCTAAATATTATTTAGGTCATTTTATAATTTTTAGTATATATATAATTTATCTTTAGCGATTCGTTAAGTACCGGAATGTATTTTACGCATTTTCGATAAATAACGAGTTATATACTTAAAATTTGAAAATTTTGTAGTTTCCTATTTTATTACTTATCTTCTTAAATTCAAACCTACGAGATCAATTTACTAATATTTCTAACTTTACTTTATAATTTAGGTTCGATCGGGTCTTTCAACTGATCGAAATCTCGGATTGCTTAGTTGTGGAGCTTACATAAACAATAAGCGAAAGTAGCAATTTTTTGTCAGAAAGTTATACAGTTTATGTAAACCCCGCAAATTTAGCTATTTAAGAGTATAAGTGAACCCTAATACTAGAAATGACTTGAAGAGTCATTAAAACCGAGTAAGATAAAAATTTAATAAATCATAAATCTAAATATATTATAAGTAGTAAAAACCTTAGAAATTGATCAAAACCCTACATCGCATACTAAAACCCTAAAAACTGACTTACATACCATTAATCAAAATTGAACCCGAATTTGATCGAAACCCTAAAATTATGAATATAAACCTATAAAATAGTTAAAATATTACCCAATAGTGATATAATCATAGTCAAATACAATTTTCGACTAAATTGCCCATTCGTACGAAATTTTAACGAAATTGCCATAATAACTTGTAAAAATTATAATTGTAACAGATTCCAATTAAATTGATAAAATTTCACAAAAATTTGAAAATTAATTTACAAGGAGAATCGTTATAATTTATATGATTCGAAAAATTACATATATTTGTTAATAATTTTCATTTTCATTTTCCTTCTCTTCTATTTCTAATTTATCTCATTTTCTTTCTTCCATTTCCAATTCAATGTTCCTATCCTGCACAAAATGTGGAAAAAAAAAACCAACAAACAAAATAACTAACAGCAGCCCACGTGATGGAAATTAAGTGACAAGTGTTACTTAACTAAACAAACAAAAAAATATTACAATAATTACTTAGGATTTAGCTTAAAATCTAAGCTATTCTCACGTGAATTAAAGGAAAATCCAGGAAAAAAAAAATCTGCACAAGAAACCGAAAACTGGAAGCAATAAAACGTAAAAGAAAGAAAAGAAGAAAAGGAAGAAGGAAGAAAAAGAAGAAGAAAATAAATAAGTAAGTCATTTATTTTTCTAGTATAGATGTATAATATGTATAAATATAGTATTTGTATGGTATTTTATACATATAATATTACTAAGTCCATGTATATTAGCATAAACGCATAAATTGAATTATATATACATATATTAGGCTATGTATGTATACATGTATGTACATAGGAATATGGAAAAGTATGTATTATGTATTATTTTTTTTAAAGTATACATATGATTAGTATTAAGTATTTATATTAAATAACTATAGTATGTTTATGTATATGTGTGTACCGTGAGTTATATGTATATATATGTAACCATGTATAATTATTTTCCTACATATATGTAATCGTATAGTATATATATGTAGTAGTATATTCCCATAAGTAATAATATATGTATATAAGACATATAATATAGAGTATATGTTTTATGGTATATGGCATAATATATGTATAATATATAATATATATACTATATAGCAAATGCTATATAAATATATATACCAAATATATATAAAATAAGAATAGGTATTTGTGGATTATTTATATATATTTACATATTCGGGAATTACATAAGTAAATTATTGTGTATAAATACAAATACATGAGTATATATATATATATGTACATAAGAGTAGGTTTATTTTCATATAATAAGTATATACATATATATAGCATATAACATATATTATATATATAGCATACCGAAAATATATATATATAGATATATATATGTATGTATAAATCGTAAAGAACATAAATATTAAGAAAATGAAAAAAATTAATAAAAATAATAATAATCATAATAAAGTTAAAAATCTCAAAAATAGGAAAATACACTCAAAATAATAAAAATATCAAGTATATGATTTGAATAATTATTAAATCATAAATATATTAAGAAAAAATGAAAATCAATATTTTATAATTTTTTAAACTTAAATAATAATTTTTGTGATATTTTTATATCATAATTTATGTTACGAGCCACAACATCCAAAACAGACCTCATTACGAGCAAATTTGCTCGAAAACGATTAAAATGGACTATAAGTCCATAACGATCCAAGCTAAAATGAAAAATTTATACGCGATTCAATAAAAAGCTAGAATCGACAATTTCACATAACTAAGTGAAATAAACCTTACAAATTATAACACTAGTTAACTGTAAATTCCCAAACTTACAAAATGTTCATTATTCTTAGGTGATCTCGATATCAACCCTGAGCTGCCCACAGACTACTACGGCCGTGAGCTAGCCATAACCGAGTGAGTTTTTTCTTATGATTCCATACTTGTTTGTGCTTGTAAATAGTGAATTTAAATTATGATTTATAAATGAATGTATATGGGGTTGGGTTATGCTTGTGCATGATAATTGTTGTTAATGATGAATCTACTTTAAATTTCAATAATATAATGTTTGTTGCATAGTAGATTCAATAGATTGATTGTTTGTGACTTGGAATAATCACTAATTAAATATGACTTAACTGTTTATTTGACTAGCAAAAGTTAACTTGGATCATGCATAAATCATGCACTGCATAACTAATTCGGGGCAGTCACATTATACGGAGGTAGCAAGAGGCCATACATGGGTTGATTATTGATTGTTATTGATTTCGTACGGTGCACACGTGCGGTATGACCTTACCCTGGCCCGCGGGATGACTAGGCGTTGGAGGCACCAACTGCCTGGCTATGGGTTGAGTCCAGAAGCCTTCATTTAGGGGTGAGTGAGGGCTACGTGAACCTACTCACAATCATATGTAGAACTTATTTTGATAAAGTTGGTAATGGATGTACTATTACATTTTAAATACGAAACGCAGAGTTTCGTTATGAAATATGTTCTAATATGATACCTGGATCTAACTGTACCGATGAATCTCCAACCTTGACGTGTTAAATCTGAGTTACATGCAGTACCTGGTCACCTATATGTATTTGTTTGGCATACTGTTTGCCATACATTCATTTGGTTGAACCTAACTATTGTATAACTTGATTGCTGTGTGGTTGAGGGAAATTAACTCATTAAGCTCTTGTAACTTACGTCCCAACAGTTTTCTCTTGCAGGTTGCTAGATGATTGGGCATAGGTTAAGAACTGAGGGTTGAGTGTCAACGTCGAGATGAGATGCATAGAAGTTAGATTATGAGGACAGACTATATGGTTCATTGGAATTCTTGTATACTATATTTAAATTTTGTGACTTTAATAAGTTTGAGTTTTAGAACTTTATTACCTAATCATATTATTTGGTAGGGGATACCGATTCTCTACGATTCTGTTGGACTGTGGCTTATCAAATTTCCATAGTCACATATATGTGGTCGTAAGTTAATTAAATAAAAACTTTAGTGACTAATTATTTAGAATCTTGCAATCTCTGACTTGTAAGATGATTTTCTAATCATGGGTGCACACATGATATGAAAATTTTAGGTAATCCTACTAGGCTCCCTTTAGGGTCATGACAGTTTAGGACACAACTTTATCCCCAGGCTATGTCCATGTAAGATAATTTTTGTGCTAAAGTCAGTAAGTTACATAACCTAAGGACATAATTATGTCCCAAGTTATATTTGGTGATGAAAAGAGAAACTTCACAATACATTATATGAGGACTTATGAAGGTTTTGCACGTAACTTTTGACATTAAAAATAGAAGATACTTAAAGAGAAGAAGGAGAAAAAGGTGGAAGCAACACCCAACTTTAAGATTGAAGAGATTTCTCATCGATGAAAAGGGTTTTTCATGTTTTATTTCTTAATTTTGGTGCAATTCGTTTTTAATTTCATCATGATAGCTTAAGATTTTTGTATTTAGGATTGTGGAACCTAGGGTTTCATGTAACTATTAGATTTATTAATAATTTTCAATAAAGTTTCTATGTTTCTTGATTTAATTATGTGTTTTCATTGTTAATTGATATTTCTAGAGTATCAATTTATGATATTATGCATGATGATTAAGAAATTACTTATTTAATGAGATCTTGACATAATTGAAGAGAATTACACGTATATTTAGAGATAAGATACATGATTCTTTCAGAAAGTTATTCTTTTGTGTGAGAATTCATTGTACATTAATGCGATTCTAAATTATATTACTAAGTGAAGAGATTCCGTTAAATAATTTAGGATTAGGGTTAATATGCTTGAGAAAGGTGTTAACTTCAGTTGTGAATCTCTCTCGTAAAGAATAATAGAGATTGAATTAAATTCTTTTTAAGCTATCACATGTTAAACACTAAGGGAAACAATTCCTAAATACGTTATTTGCCTCCTTAAAGTCGTTATTAATTTTACTACTTCCTAAATTACTTAGTCAAGTCTCATAATTAGATTAGTTTGTTAATTTTAGTATTTCTAATTCATTCAACCCATCACAATTTTCTAGTTAGATAATAGAGTTAAGGTTAGTATTAGTACTCGAAGTCTTTAAAGGATCGACTCAGACCCCCATCCGCTATATTAAGACTGATAGGTGCATTTGCCTTATATCACTTTCTAATTGCAGTACCTTGCTGCCTCATGTTGATAGGCAAAAACTATTGTTCTTGCGATGTCTCTTATTCCCTCAATTGTGTCCAAATTGGTGGTTAAGCCAACCTAATTTGCCATAATGTCAAACTTTTGTATACACAAATTGGGTAACTCCAACTTAATCAACGGATCAGCTTCCAATCCAAAAGCAAGCCTAAAAGGCATCTCTCTTATCGAAGTCCTGTAGGTGGTCTTATACCCTCATGAAATATTAGGCAATTCATCAGACCATCTAACTTTAGCTTGATCTACTCTTCTCTTCAAACTGTATAAGATAGTCTTATTAACAGTTTCTACTTGTCTCTTGGTTTGGGGCCAAGCCATTAAGGTACAGTTTAGCCAGATCCTATGCTTTTCATAGAAAGGTTAGAACTTATCGTTGTCAAACTATGGACCATTGTCAATTATTATCGTGAAGGGAACCCTAAACCTTGATATAATAAAGTTGAAAACAAACAAATTAATCTTATGTTTTGTAATCTTTGCTACTACCTCGACCTCCACCCATTTAGTGAAATAATCCACAGTGACTATTATAAATTACCATTGATCAGTAGCCTTTAGGAAAGGCCTAAGTATAACTAACTCCCATTAGGCAAAAGGCCAAGGGCTAGTTAGACTATATAATTCAACAAAAGGCACATGGCTTAAGGCTTCATGTTTTTTACATTGTAGACATTATCATACAGCAGCCTTAGTGTCTTCTTTCACTATTGGCCAATAATAGTCGAGTCTCAATGCTCAAATATACAAAGTCTAGGCTTTCACATGGTTGCTGCAAACACCTACATACAATTCAGAAAGAACTTGTTGAGTGTCTTTCAGTAGAAGACACCAAAGGTAAGGTTATGAGAGGCTACACTTGTATAACTAGTCATCAATCAGTATGCAATTTGTTGCCTGATGTATTAACCTTTGAGCTTCTTTCTTATCTTCAAGTAGGACACCATCCTTCAACTAGTCCACAATTGGATCCATTCGAGACCTCTCTCTTGGGCAAGGAGTTAGTTCATAACTCTCCCCAACTATTTCTAAACTTTTGCTAGGGAGATATTCGATAAAGATTTCATCATTCAATCAAGAAGCGCTGTATTGGCCAATTTTGAAAGTTTGTCGGCAGCAATGTTTCTAACTTTTGGTATCTTATCAATTGTAAATGATTGAAATTCTTCTATGAGCGTTCGTACTAATATCAAATACTTACTCATCATATCTTCATTTGTTGCGTAACTCCCTTTCACTTGATTTACAATCAATTGCAAATTAGAGAAAACTTCGAATTTCTCCGCTCCAACATCCCTTGCTAATTTAAGCCCAGCAATTAGGGTCTCATATTCAACCTCATTGTTACTAATTGGAAATCCGAACTTCAATAAGTACTAAATTTTCACATTATGGAGTCCTTGTAAGAGAAGGCTTGCACCATATCCTTCCTTAGTAGAGGAACCATCTACATATAAATTCCATATAGATTTCTCAGCCATTTCTATGTTGTCCTCTTCTTTAGTGAACTCTACCAAGAAATTTGCTAAAACTTAAGCTCTTAGTCCTGTACTAGACTTGTACTATATGTCACAGGTACTTAACTTTAGAGCATATTTTGGCCATTGTAAGGCTTAATGTTAAGGCTGATCAATAAGAACTATGATATAATGAGTTTCAAAATACGATTTCAATTTTCTTATGGAGATTACTACAACCAAGAAAAACTTCTCAATCTTCATATACCTTTGTTCTAAGCCCCGTAAGACATGACTTATGCGATAACTTAGCCTACGCTCCTTTCCTTCTATCTAAATAAGGATAGAATTAAGAGCTTAGCTACTAATTGATAAGTATAAAAACAGATCCTCCTCAAGGATAGGTATCAAAAGGATTGGTGCTGATGCTAGAAACTCTTTTTAACTCCTTAAATATTGCCTCGCATTCACCAGTCTAATGGAACTCCTTTAGATTCTTCAAAATTTTGAAAAATTTTGTGAACCTATCTACGGCTTTATACACAAATTTGTTCGAAGTGGCTACATGCCCAGTCAATTCTTGAACTTCTTTGATAGTACTAAGAGACTTCGTGTTCCATATTACATCAATCTTCCTAGGATTCGCTTTAATGCTGCACTGAGTGACCATTTGTCCCAAAAACTTACTCAAGGTAGCCCCAAAAATGCATTTCTGTAGGTTAAGTTTTGTATTATACCTCCTTAAAGTATTTAACTTCTCTTCGAGGTCGATAAGGTGCTGACCTTATGCTTTGCTTTTAATTATCGTGTTATCGACATAGACTTCAATATTGTGGTGGATTTAAGGCTTAAACATTTTTGTCACGAGCCTTTGATAAGTTACGCCAGAATTTTTTCGCCTAAAGGGCATCATTATGTAGCAATAGGTCCCAAAATTCATGATGAACAATGTGTGAACTTCATCATCCTTTTCCTTCTTAATCTGATCGTAGCCAAAAAATGCATCCATGAAAGAGAGTAAGGCATGCTCGATAATTAAGTTAATCATTTGATCAATCTTTAGCAAAGGGAAATAATCCTTAGGACAAGCTTTATTTAAGTCTATGAAGTCTATGCACATGTACCACTTGCCATTCGACTTCTTCACTAGCACACAATTAGTTAGCCAAGTTAGATAAGGCTCTTCCCTTATGAATCTTGCCTATAATAACTTCTAAACCTCTTCTTCTATGGCTACCTACCATTCAAAGGCAAAGTGCCTTTTCTTTTGCTGAACTATCTTCACATTCAAATCAATTTGCAACTTACATGTCATTACTTCTCTAGGGATGCCTAACATATCCAAAGGAGTACAATCAAAGACATCAACGTTATCTTAGAGAAACTTGATTAAGTCTCAACGGATGTTTATCGACAATAGTCTCCCTATCTTCATTGTCTTTTCAGGGTTATTCCTAAGTTGAACTTCCTCTACTTCTTCTTTAGCATTCTCAATGTCATTGGATTTCTTCTTTAAGTTAATCTCAATTTGAAAAACTTTTTTACATTGTAGCACTCTCAAATATAAGGATTTAGCTAGTTGTTGGTCTCCCTTGCATACTTTGACTCTGGTGGGAGAGAAAAATTTTATCTTAAGATATGTAGTTAAGGGGACCATACCGAACAAATACTGACAAGGTTGGCTCATAATTATATTATAAGGGGACTAGCACTTTATAACAAGGAAATTACCTTGTCCTCCACAGTATTCTCGTCATCTCCAATTTGAATTGGAAGGGAAATCACTCTAATGACCCATACGAATTGATTTTTAAAAGCATACAAATCATAGTTATAAGATCTCAACTATGCCTTTATCTTTGACTTCATTTGGTCAAAGGCATGTTGGAAAATAATGTCGATCAAACTTCTAGTGTTAACTAAGATCTTTTTCTACCTCAAAGTTCATAATTCTTGCACTAATCATCAGTGCATCATCATGAGACCTCTATATACCTTCAAAATCTTCCTTCATGGAGTATATGGAATTGTCAACCTAGACTTTCTTGCCTTGCACATTGCAAACATATTACACAACGTTAGTTAAGCTTAAAGAACTAGACCGCCTTAAGGTTGAAGGTCTACTAGTAGTGGTATTTATTACACCATCTAAAGCTCTGCTATTATCTCCATCCTTGCCTCCCTCCTCGGTTGAGGAGAGCGCTTTGCATTTTCCTTCTCATCTCTTCGTCTTTGAGTTGGCTGCTCAATATTCTTAGCATTGTAAGCTAGGAATTGGCCCAAATACCTTCATTAGATTGCGTCGTCAACTATATTTTTGAGTTGAATACACTCATCAGTATTGTGGCCTCTATCATGATGAAAATCGTAATACTTGTTCGAATTTCTAGTCGATAGATTTCCTCTCATCCATTTTGGCTACTGCAGTACTCCCCTCTGGTTATGTACTTCCATTAAAATATTAGAGATCAAATGGTTGAGTGGGGTGTGAATTGAGTAGGTCAAGATGCGCGGCCTCTTCCTTTCACTACTGCTTCCCTTTGAGAATTGATGATTACATACATTAAGTCAATGTCTTGTATTCTTCTTCTTGTTATTCTTAAGTTCTTCTCTATTCTGATTGGCCTTATGTTGAGCTTTGATGTTATCTTCTTATCGAATGTAAGATGTGGACATAACCTTGAATTCAACGAAAGTTTTTGACTTGTTTTTTGCTATAGATTTAAAGAATCTATGTGGTTTGACTCCATTTATCACCACATTGAGAACAACACTCATGTCCAATTCTATAATTTGAACCATCTCAGCGATGAGTTGAGCCAAATAGTCTCGAATGGGCTTATTAGATATTTACTTTATAGTATTAAGGACAAATAAGTCCTTAACAGGGAGTTTGCTTATAAGGAAGTGCTACAAGAACACTTTTGCTAAATCTTCAAAACATGAAATCGTGTTTGGCTTCAAATGTTTGAACCAAGTACTCATAGCATTCCTCAACATTGAGGGGAATGCTTAATAAGCTACGGCATCACTTAAGCCATACAACTTAGCCAATGTGTAGTAGTACTTATGGTGATCCTTTAGGTCTTTCGTCCCATCATATGTCTTAAATTGTGGCAACTTAACATGCCCCAATATTACTTCTTCCAAAATTTTAGGATGAAAGGACTCCTCTTTATCTGGAATTGTCTACTGGTTGAAGCAGGGGCATTAACATGTCATGGCCTAGTAGTGTAACTGCTACATTGCTTTCCTTTATTGACTTTCTTGAAAGTAGGGGCCAAGGTCTAAGTGTCACTCTAACTTTCTTTTTCAGTAATTCGGGTGAATGGATAAAATTATCAGAGTTATCAACACTATTGCCTCCGTACCCTTTATTCTAGCCTAGCGAATTACTCTTATGGATTCATCATTTTTCCTATTAAGATTCTAATTCTCCTTAGCTAAGTCAACATAAAGTTGCTTTAGCCTAGCCAAACATTGTTCACCAGTGTACCTACTCCCTCCCCCCTCCCCCCTTTAAACATGCTGAGGAGAAGTGTCAGCACCTACACTTTTGGTCATGCATATTTTTGCCATGTAGTAATTGGGTTCAAAACAGACGGCACAAAATATTTTCATTCAATTTTACTATAGAAGAAAAGGCTAAAGGGGGTATCGAGGCTAGTCTAGCACAGGTACTTCGATGCCTAAGTAAGTGAGTATTTAGATAAGGCTGTAAGTGAGTGAGTGAGTAAGCTAAAAGTGTTAAAGAGAGTAAGAGAGTTTTTATAGCGCTTTCTTTCCCTTATTTATATACATGTATTGAGCATCTATTGCAATAGGTGATCGTTGGTCATAAACTACGTGGCAGCTCCTTAATTAAGTACATGCCTAAAGAACAAAAGTAATAGGAGATTATGTATTGAAATCATGCGACACCGCAATTATATACGCCACTTTTCAAATTCAAAGCAAGTAAATAGGCAAGTTGGGCCCTTAAGGCCATTGAATGAGCTAAGCTTAATGTAGTAATTCATCAGATGGAGCCAATTCGAAGGCCTTAGCTAAGAATAGTATAGCTCGATGGCCAAGGTGCCGAATAAGATTGCTAAGCGCAATTCTGTTATTAACAATAGGTGCATCTAAAGAGATAACTTATGTTTAGTACTATACATTCTTCAAATATGGATTAAGTTCATCAGGGTTAGTAATTTGTCACATGACTCATTAATCTGAATTTAATTCAATATGATTATAAATAGGTCTGTCTCAAAAAATAAAATAAAAAATCAATAGAAGTGATAAATAGGCCAAACTCATTTAAACCTGTTTATAAGCATTTCTTAGTCTAGAATTAGCATGTAAACCCATTTACAAACTCACCAAACCATTTAAGGCTTGAGTTGTTAACATTTTTCTTTGTTTTTATAATGTTGTAATCTAACTTTAATAATGATCTTGTAAAGCCAATAATTCTGTCCCATACTTTATATCTTTGCTTTAGTTTTATACTTATAGCAATGACATCTCTAAGTGAAAATTCAAGGATTTTAATAGTTCTTTCTTATGGTACAGAGTTAAATTAACTTATAGAATTGCATGGTCCTACTTTATAATGATTAATTTTTTAGAAAGTTTACGATGCGGTTACTCAAAACTAACCATATAGTATGGTCACTTTTGAAATCAATAAATCATTTTAATTTACAGTAAAATAGTTTCTGTTGATAGCTAATCCTCGTCACTAAGGCTCGAAAAGCCCAAGCCCACTAGGGAGCTCGACCTTTGCGATAACAAAATTTCACCAGCTTAGATAAGAAGTGACCCAGAGCTTTCTGGGCTTAACCCCCTTACTCAAGTCAAACCCTGAGCATTCTAGAGTATTCCTCCTAAGGGCTTTCAACCTTCACTCACTACCCTAGAGAAGGGAAGCTCACCTCCCCTCTTTCCAAAGATTGCTTCAAGGGAGCTCGCTAAGCTATAAACTGAGCACCCTTCCTATTCCATGTCTTCTTTTTCTCTCATCATTAATTGTTGAATGACACACGCCTTACGACTTATAGTCTAGCAGCTGAACTAGGGTGGCTACCTAATACGAATGGGATAATATCATCTCCTAAGCATCTACTAACCAGGAAAAGGTGGATTATCTTATCTCATACTAGCAGCGCCACGCTCTTGGATTCCACGCCAACCCATCCCCTCCTACTAAGTGTCTGCACAGGTTAACACCTTTAATCTATAGATAAAAGTAAAGTTTTCAGGTAAATAAGGATAAACTCCTTACATACTCTTAAGAACTCACTATCTACTCTCAATTATCTTCCTCTCCTCCTCGCAAACTTGAGCATTGAGTGACCCTTACTAGCTACACCATAAGGGGTTTTTTGCAAGTCCACCACTCATGGCTAACAAACTACTTGGAGTTCACACAAGAGTCATACTTATGATATCCTACATCACCATTTAGCACCCACCATTCACTAAAATTCACAAACATGGTTAAGAGCAAAAAATCAACCCCTCACCATTACTTCCAAAAGATGGTGATTAATAGAATACAGACCCAAAACCACCTCCAATGAACTCATAATCATTAGACATGGAACAAGTCAAAACAATGTTACAACAACTTATGGAAACTAACATGAATGTTCTCCAAGAAAACTCCAACTTAAGAAAACAATTAGTCACAACCTAAAAACTGAAAAGAAAAAAAAGAAAGTTACTCTAAATGATAGGGTCAACCTTGAAGACATAGTCACTAGCTCTCTAAGCCGACAATAGGCGCCTTAAACATTAACCTACATTAGCCCTAAACCTTGTATGCCTACGCAGTAGTATCCAAAACAAAAAGTGTCCGCTTCCAGATCTACTCGAACAATTAAACACCAATCACAACAAGGTACACCACTAGGATACTCACTCAGAAAATAGTAGAATCAAGAGAGACCTCTCTCTTAAGCGTTCACTAAGAAACTTGGATGACATAAATATCTGCGAACTCGACAAACACATCCTACATTCATCTAACTTACATGACTAGAAGTAGTCAAGTCTTCCCCCAAACTATTAGGCATAGTCATGAGTATAAGCCCCTTTGCTATGGGCATCCTTGAAGAAACTTTCCTACAAGGCATATACCTCCCCCATCTGAACAACTACAATGGGTCAGGTAACTTAGATGACCACTTAGCACACTTCCGCATGATAATGAGTCTCCATAACTTCTTTAACATAATAATGTGCAAGGTAGTCCCAAGATTATTAACTAAAGCCATACTAGTCAGGTTCAACCAGCTCTTAAGAAGCTATACTTGCTCCTTTGACAACCTTTCCACTAGATTGTGACAACACTTCTTAAGTAGCAAAGTACTACGTAGAGATTCATCCATCGTATACAACGTGTACCAATACCCGAATGAAATACTATGAGCATATCTCGAGTGCTTCAACTATACCAAATTACTCATTCCCAAAGTGATATCTAAAACAACATTCTAGGCTATCATATACAACTTAGACCCAAGCAGTAAGCTCTTCAAAGCAACAACATTGTCCTAACTAGATAACTTTAAGGAATTAATGACTGTTGCTAAATAATACACAACATAGGAAGATACCATCCGAGTATGCCTTGAAAGTGATTTACAATGCAACACATCAGGAAAAGACTACCTCAATTCCTACGGGGATCACCTCCTTTCCTTTAAGGAACAACAAGAAAGGCGAAAATAGAAGTTTGCTGACTTTCCTAAATACACCTCATTAATCTGCCCCTTAGGAGAAGTATACTACAAAGTCTACAAACACGTATCATACGCTCTAGCCATTAAAGAAACACCTGAGGCCTTTACATTGGGCAAATTTTGCGATTACTATGGAGCACGAGGTTACAACACAGATGAATATAGGCACCTCAAAAACAGAAATCAAAGGCCTTGTTAGCAAAAGCTGCATCAACCAACTCATCGCTAACGAGTGAAACCATCCCTAACCCACTCTACGACACCACACTTAAGAGCCATAATAGTAACCAAAACTAGAATAGCAAAACCCACTAGAAAAGACAGAACGCAAAGGCTACTCATCGAATTCACCTTCAGCTATGCCATACTAAGCTCCATAGACGCCTACTCCGGCTACAACTAAATTAACATCGCCTTTTAGGACTAAGTCTATACCTCCTTCGGTATAGATTTCAAAACAGACCACTACAAAGTCATGCCATTCAGACTCAAGAACGTCGGAACTATATAACAACACCTAGTAATAGTGGTTTTTAAACTACAACTCTGGAGGAATGCCTAGGTCTACATTAATGACATGATCATCAAAAGCAAGAGCAAGATCGATCACATTGCTGACATTTGTGAGACCTTCGATACATTAAGAAAGTACCAGGTGAACCTTAACCCCTAAAGTTGCATCTTTGAAGTAGGCTCTAACAAGTTCCTTGGCCATATGGTCATAAAAAGAGGTATTAAAGCCAATCTCGACAAGTTCCTAGCAATAAAGGATACGAAAGCCCTACAAAGATCAAAGACGTCTAGCATCTCATAGGCAGAATAGCCATCTTTAACCGTTTCCTCTAAAAAAGCATTGACAACTGTTCAAAGTTCATCAAATTATTGAAGAAACCATCAAAGTTCAAATAGATGCTAGAATTTGAAGCCACTTTTGATAAATTGAAAGAATTCTTCTATAACCCATCCATACTCTCTAAACCAATCCCTCGTAAAGACATCTAATTGTACTTAGCTATCAGCAATCGAGTAGATGAGTAAGGGCATAAACTAGTTTACAAACATTAGTCACATCCTACAAGGCCTGGAGGTCAGGCATACACAGATTGAGAAGTTTGCCCTTATTGTAGTCATCAGTTCTCAAAAACTCTATCCATATTTCTAGGTATATATCATTATTGTTCTCACCAATCAATCATTACAGATGCACCCATCAACTGACACCCAATTCAGAGCTTTGCCCCATGACTAACCCATAACCCTTCACCCAATAGGGACTTAACATTCTCAAGCCTTTCCCGAAGGCGTCAAGTGGATGATAGTTTATCATGGTAGATGTAGACTACTTCCCCAAGTGAGTCAAAGCTCAAGCAGTCACCACCATCATGGCTTGAATGGCTAAAGGTTTTATTCTGACAAATATCATCACCAAATTTGAGTTACCCTATGCCCTCATTACTGATAATGGAAAACAATTTGACAATACGTGGTTCTAGGAGTTTTGTGATTAGTACCACATCTAAGTCCAATATACCTCTATCGTCCACCCTACCCCCAAGCAGACGAACAAGTTGAGGCAATCAACAAGATTGTCCTTGGAAGCTTAAAGAAGAGGGTTGAGTGAGCCAATAGATACTTAGTAAACTAATTCTAAGATATCCTTCAGGGATACTGAACAACGTACCGAACAACTATAAGCAAGACCCCTTTCCACCTTGTGTTTAGATTTGAAGTAATGTTACCAATGGAGCTTGAGCTCCCAACAAGAAAAACCTAGAACTTTGACATTACTGCCAATAAGGTAGCCCTCCAAGCGAGCTTAGATACCATCGGCGAAGTAAGGGAAGTAGCAAGGGTCTAAGTAGCAACATACCAACAACGTGTGGCTAGATACTATAATAAGAAAGTTAAGCACGTGCTTTTCCAACCAGAAGATGTAGAAAGCTCGAAGCCATAGGGTCTTGTGAAGGGTAAGAGAAATTATCACCTAATTAAGAAGACCCGATATAGGTCAAAGAAGACATAAGTAGTGGCGCATATAAGCTTAAGACATTAGATGGATTACCCATCCCTAGAACATAGAACACAAACAATCTTCGACCCTATTTTATGTAAATCATATGAGTAGTTATGTGTACTTATGTGTCTTTTGAAAGATAAATGCAAAGTGACCTTAACAATTATCCCATCTATTATTTATGGTTTATAGCACCATCATCACTACGCCCCACCCCATTCATCAATGAGCACAAAGGTGCTAAACTAAGCCCAATCAATCTTCATCCTCAACGTATGGACACTTTCACAAGTTCACTTACCTTAGATAACCCAAGCCTCATGCTATACCTCAAGCACCTACTAAGTATCTACACCTAAAGGCTCCATAGGATAGGTATATAGACCAAGCCTATAATGCCTAACCTCCTAGAATCAAGGCTTCATTGGCTCAACGCCCCTAACTGAACATTACTCGGATTAGGACTTCTAAACCTAGGCCTAAAATCACGTAGTCTTATTAGTAGCTGAACATATACCAACATACAAACTCACAAAACAAGAACATACATGGGTATAACAGATAAGCAAAAGCTACATAGTGAACGATAATATGCAATTATGGATCTTCCATTCATGCAATCTAGGTTACACAACTTTCAGGGCCGACATCCTGACCTTGTTAAATCATCATCAATTCAACACCAAAACAACACAATCCTAAACTTAAAAAAATAAAATAAAATAAGAGCACCAATAGAAAAATAGTAAAAGAAATGACAACAAAAATCCCTTACACCTCTCTAGGATCACCTCCTACATTAGTGGCCTCTTCATCACCTTCACCATTGGACCCAACCTCTTCATCCTTGCCAACTTCAGCCCCAACCTTAGTTGGATGCTCTTTTATTAGATAATTCAAAAAGATAAAGTTGAGCCTAAAGTAAGCCTCATCAGCCTCCATTTTTTCCGTCTTCATGCCATCCCAACCAATACCCATGATAGCATCTCTATAGTTTTAGCTGATGAGAACTCACCGAAGAGCTCATCTATCATTGCCTGAGTAAAGTTAAGGCCATTCCTTAGTTGTTCCTCCCTTCTCTAAAAATTGGCTAGGGCTTCATTGAGCTCTCTCTTTAGATGGTTAGCCTCCTTCTTAGCCACCTCTTCCCCTTTCCTTGCCACATTAGCCTCTACTTTAGAAATCCTTACCTCTTGCTTAATTGACTCTACCTCTCCCTTTACAACAACAAGGTCCTCTTCCCAAGTAACAAGTTTTGCCTTTAGCTCCTTAGCTCGCTTCTCACAACTGCCTAACCTGGACCTAAGACTAGCAACTTCCTGCTCCAACCGCATTTTCTCTATAGTACATTTGTTATACTCCTCTACAGCTTCAAATTCCATCTTAACCCTGCTACTTCGAGCCTTAGCCTTTCATTCTCTCTAGTTCCCTCCTGCTTGCTTGCCTGTGAAGCCTGTAATAAGAATAAGAGTAAGTACATGTCCAATAAAACATAAATATAACATTAGTAGCTGAACTATACCTGGTCAAGAAAGTAACTCCTTCAAGTTAATACGTACCTACATAGGCTAATGGCATCACCTAACCCCTCAAAGCAACCAAAGACAATTCACTGGACCATTTATCCTATAACCATAAAGCATGCTTCCTCTTCAACGGCTATTCTCTAATGATGTAAACATTATTATATACTTGAATCGGCTCGCTTGTCTTAGCCTCCTAATGCAATATCAAAGGAAACGATTCTAGCAATGCACCATCGACCCTAACCTTCCTTGGCCATCAGATCGCTCCTCCGCATATATTATTAGCTCTTTTAGAACACGCTTATCTCTTAAGTGAACACCCCCTGGTAAAGCATAGGTCACCCTAAGCCCCTACTAGTGAGTGTGACCTACTCATATGACCCCTTTTCCTATACTCCCTAAAAAACAACCTTGTGTACTCCTTATCTAAGCACCTCCTATTTAGGTACCCTCTGATTACTCGGCTCCTTGATAACATTACTTCGCTCTTGCTCTTCCCACCTAGGCATACCCTTAGTATCCACACTTATGGTAACCCCTTGTTGTGCAATAACATTAAGGGGAACGGCGGTTGGGACACCTCCTGATCTCGGGCCCACAACCTTCTTTAATTTCACCTTGATGGCTATAACCTTCCTCCTCTTCTTCACAACAGGGGTAGTCTCAAGAGCAACCTCTTTAGCTGCATCAAGAACAGTCTAATCACCCTTTATCGACCTCTTCCCCTTATGTCGATGCCTTTCCTCCCGGATTCACAACATCTGCTCCTTGAAGGAGCTACTAGACAATTCATACACTATGAACACAACAAAATACTTAATAGTAGAAACAGAAATAAAGACAACATTCCTATTGAGGAGAGCAGCCTTAAGCCCCTTTGTTAGTGATCAACGGCAGTAAACTCTCAACTACCCTCCTCGACCACAATAATGCCCATACTTGTCTCCTAGGCATGCAACATCTCCCCCTTTAAATATAACTCTAAAGTCTCTACTATGTCAAACTTTAATCGCTTCCACCAACTAATATTGAGTATCTACTCCTTGGCTTCCTCATCTTCTCCTTTCAAATGAGTAATAAGCTTCATATGAATCTATTTCATCCACTTCATAGGAAAATCCAAGACATGAGTCGACTTCACAACGAAGAACTGATACCTCCACTCGTCAATCTTACTCTTCTACCCATAAGAAAGCTTAGTCAGTGATTCCCAATTTAAGCAGTATACCCAGCCACCAAGGTTCTCGTTCAAGTGAAAGAAGTATCAGAATAATCAAGCTATAGGCCTCCTCCTATGGAAAATGACTCAACCTTGAATGTCACTAAAACTTGCTAGAGATGAAGGGAGCCTAAAGCACACTTAAAAATACCTAAAGACCTCCAACTAAAATTCAGTAAAGGTAAGTGCAATCCCATCTCTACCACTTTCTAGTATATGTAGAATGAGCACCCATCTTCACTATAGTGCTATTCCCATACACCCTTCTCATGCACGAATGTCTCCTAAGCATTAGTATTTCGATGGACCTCATCACGAACTTTGCCACTGCTCCTCCTTATGAATGTATTTTACCTCCGTGATAATGCCATTACCCTTAGTAGTCAACAACGGACCCTTAACCGCCTCCTCCTTCTCAAGCGAATACTTGCATTGAGGCCTTACCCCTACATAGGCTCTCCATACTTCCCACAAATAACTCATGTCCATGCCTTCACTTCCAGCTACCACCATCTATTAAGGGGGAGTAAGAACAAGCTCATCCTTACAGTTTATGCTTATTGAAACCTCACCTATGAATCGGTTTGTTCTTGGTTATTGCAATTGATCAACCATCTTTGAAAGTCTAAAGCAAGACAAAGAGAGGGAAAGGATAGGGAAAAGTAAGATTAAGGGAGAAAAGCTTTGATGGAACCTCGATA
Source organism: Lumnitzera racemosa (assembly GCA_024138005.1). Taxonomy (NCBI): domain Eukaryota; kingdom Viridiplantae; phylum Streptophyta; class Magnoliopsida; order Myrtales; family Combretaceae; genus Lumnitzera; species Lumnitzera racemosa. The sequence continues at coordinate 26,932,492 of JAMXBC010000008.1, forward strand.
GAATGAATAGCAAAAAGTAGAAAATGAATTGACCCCTAAACCCTTATATAGGTTGACAAGGGCCATGCAAAGTGTCACTTCATAAGTAGCCATCATACATAGCTACATATTGCAACTAAGAGATTAAAGGCCAGAGATTGATTGTTAAGAGGATTGCCAAATAGGCATCCACTTGCGCAACATTGATGGTGCACATATGCTTAGAACCTCGTATACCCCAATAGTCACATCGATCACTTCAATAGTTAGATTTGATCAAAAAGTGATCGAAGACCCATATCGTGGGTTTACCCGAGGTAAGCTTGGGTATGTGCCCCTCACGAGCTTGTATCAAGCTATAAGTACTCGACCTTGTCTTTGAGCACCCTGAAGGCTATCATAATTACTCGAAGTAAAGAAAAACAACCTGAACAAAAGTAGATACAAAAGCATTTGAAAGAACTTCAATTTTATTAACCATTTGAAGAACAAGTTACAAGGCTTAAGGTTTAACATACTAGGTTCGAATATAAGTAGATACAAAGAAAATACAAAATACAGTAGATCGACCTAAGACCTTCCTATCGTATGACTTGGTGACAAATGTTTTCCTTCGAGCTTACAGCTTTAACTTATCTTCATGAGGTGGTCTTCCTAACTTAATTTATACGCAATCCCAAGCTGGCAAAAGACAAGAGTCCTCACGCGGGCCACTCGGTTCGTAACCTTAACTCTGCTCTTTGTCTATCCTAATAAACCGTAACTAGCTCAAGCCACTCTCAACAAATGACTACGAACTTCAAGGAAACGCGTCTACAGCGCCTCCTCTACTACCGTAATCACCACAAAGCAAGGTTCCTTATACCCCATCCAAAGCCGCAATGGCACACCTTTCCTTCATCGAGCAAGTATCACCGTAGAGATCGTATGGGGAAGCTCCTCTCACATTCACAAGCAACTAAAGATTGCTTGACCTGTTGGAATATGCTACTAAAAACTATTAAGGAGCCTATAGAAGTTGCCCGAGCACTTTAAGCTCCTAAGGACAACCATTGCCAAGGCAATAAAGCATGCAGACTTATACAAACGACCATATTCTTGAAACTTAGTAGTATCCGAAGGAGTCCTCTGGCTAATGAAGGTCAACAACCCCTAAGTCGTTGAAGTTCTCCCTCTTAGGACAAAAAATATTATTGATGCAAGGAATCACTCAAACATATAGACAGGGGACCTCAAACGTCAACAATGTTGGCACCTTATGACTTGAAGAGAAACAATAGAGCAGAGGCCAAGGGGGAGGGTAATCTTCATTCACCCCTATATTAGTGCTCAATAGCCGCTCTTAGTCACTGGGCATCCAATTAAACCCCTTAATCATTGCTAAAAGGGTCCACCAGTAGGGTAAAACCCCAATTTAATCACTCTACCATTAGGTATGATCATCTGAGACTCACTCATTTGCCACAAGCTCTATCGAAACGAAGAGATTATGCTAAACTCTCAGTTAACTCAAGTAGACCAAAACTAGAATGAGGAAGATGGTCCTTATTACCCCCTTTATATAACAAAGGGAAGGAAATCTAATTTGTCTATGTGTAATGTATTGGCTCATCCAATGATTAAGAAAAGGTGACAATGAAAGATCGATATTAATGTCCATCATTACTCTAAATCGTAGTTTTCCCATGCATATGATGATCAAGAGTGTTATACATCTCTTAAGGAGTTACCATTGGACATTGGAAAAGACCAAGCATAGGAAAGGACTATTGTCAATGGTTACATCAACTATCACTTCTAGAAGGTCACCCATGATGATTTCCCTGGTGCCTTGATGCATTTGTATGCCCTGGTCCACTTGTACGCTCATTCATCCATTGTTAAGTCATTAAGGGCTTTGGCCTTCCTAGCCCAAGTCTCTAATACTCCCTTCATCGCCTGGATGCTAAAGAGAGTAGGAAGGCAAATGTTGATAGCTAATCTTCATCACCAAGGCTCCAAAGGCCTAAGCCTACTAAGGAGCCCAATCCCAAATGCCTACGAAAGTTCTCCAACCTAGATAACAAGCAACACAAAGCCCATCCGAGCTTAAAACTCTACTTAAGTCAAACCCCAAGCACTTTAAGGTATACCTCCAAGGGTTTTCGACCTTTACACTTTATCTTAAAGAAGAGAAGCTCTCCTCCTCTTTCTTGAAGACCGCTTCAAGGGAGCTTGTTGGGCTACAAATTGAGCACCCTTCCCACTCGTTGCCTTCTTTCTCTCTCATCATTAAATACTAAATGACACCTATTACACTACCTACAATTTAGCCATCAAACTAGGGTAACTACCCACCATCAATGGGATAAGTCTGTATCTTGAGCATCCACTAACCAGGAGAAGGTGGATTGTCTTATCTCATACTGATAGCGCCACCTTCTTAGATTCTATGCCAACCCATCCCCTCCTACCTCGTATCTATACAGGTCAGCACCCTTAATCTATAAATTGAGGTAAAGCTTCAAGAAAATGAATCAACTCCTTGCATACTCTTGGGAACTCACTATGTACTCTTAATTATCTTCTTCTCCTCCTCGTTGACTTGAGCATCGGAGGGTCCTCATTAGCTACTCTACAAGCGTCTTTTTGTAGGTCCACATCCACACATGGTTAATAGCCTATCGAGAGTTTACTCAAGAGTCATACTTGTCATATCCACCATTACCAATTTCCATTAACAATAAAAAGAAACTATATATATTGATAACCTCATGAAAGTTGTCAATAATTTCCATGAAAACTGTTGATAACCATGAAAATTGTCAACAATCTCACTTTTATGTTTTTTATTGTTGACAATTTCATTTTTACTACAAATGGTCATGATTTACTATAAATTAAGATGATTCATTGGATTAAAAAAAATAACTATGTTGTATGGTCACTTTTGAATGATCACGCCATAGAAGGCCCATTGATTTTTATATATTATAATTTTTATTTATTGTCTCCTCTTTAAATAATATAGGCATTCTATTTTGACAAGTCTTATGTTTCTAATACCCATAATAGAAGTAGAAGGTGATAACATATATATTTTACCATGTTTTAATTGCACAATTATTTCTTACTTTCTTCTTTTGCATCTATAATATTGATGTAGCATCATGTCATATTCTCACAATGGTATATATCATGAACCAATTGATATAATGTACATATCCTATCATAAAGTTTTATTGTGAAGTTGAAGCCCATCATAAGGTTTAAGACCACTTGCTTAAAATGAATAAAAGCACCAAATCCATTACAATAGTTTTACTTCTACAACAACACCCTTTTCCTTTTTCGCTAACCCCACTACCACCCCACAGCCCCTCCCCCAAAATTTACAACAACAACCTATGAGAAATACAACATACTAAAAATAAAGTTTCAAATAATTCAAGCATATAATGAGTTAAAAGTATCATATTCTTTTTATCTTCATTATCATTAATAAAAAATATTAATAGGTTCTTATATTCTATGTATATTATACTATACCATATACCTTAGCCTATGAGAGTGGATTCCAAGAAATTGCAATCAAAACTTACCTGATAACCTAAAATACTTACGCAAAGCCTACCCAACTATGGTAGAATAGGTTTTAGATTTCGATAGCATTACTAGACATCCTCAATGTAAACAATGCTAAATCAATTTTTTTGTTGATTTTTACATAGAAAATAAAATAAAACCACCCTTCCTTTCTATATTATTTAATATGTAAGAAAAATTATGATTTATTATAATTTTATATAACAAGTAAAAAATTAATAAGGAAGCTAATAAACAATCTAGTTAGGGAGAGAGAGAGAGAGAGAAAGAGAGAAGTTAATACTCAATAATAAAAGTAAGCAGGGATACTATAACTTTTAATTCTTTAATAGAGACCTAAAACCTAATTTTCATTCACGTTAAATGGATAGATGAATAATAATCTTCCTTACTTTTTTTCTAGTGAAAAAGGATAAATTATTATAATATAATACAAAAACAAAACATAGTGTAATAGATTTATCAATGAAACATTCTCAAAATCTGCTATAATGGTTAATTCTCAAGCTTAGAGCTTATCTATATGTTTATCCACCAAATTTCCATGATAAATTTGCAACATAAACACATTCCCGAACAAAGGGTATAGATACCCCATTTTTGCCCCTTTTTTTTCTTTTTATTTTATTAATTTTGGGCCAGGTTTACAAAAAAGTATAAAAAAAATGGAAAATTGAAAAAATACAAAAAAAAATGAAAAATATAAAAAACATAAAAAATTGAAAAGTTGAAAAATATAAAGTGTCATAAGCATCCAAGTCAAGTCAATCGGTTATATAAGGTCAAACTAGGAAATAATGAAAATATATATGCCATTTAATAAATTCCGAGTTTTTGAAAAATTGAGCTTTATTAGAAAAATGGTCCAATAAAATGTTTAAACTTATGAAATAAGCTTTTAATTGATTTGAATTTTTAAATAATCTTAATTAGGTTAATTAAAATAAGACTTAGAATTTATTAAATTAAACTTATATACAAAACCTTTACCATATGTATTTTTGGATTATTTATAGTGAGTTAAAATGGATTAGGCTTAGGTTTCAAAATAAAATAATTGGGCCTCATAAGAATAGATTAAGACTGGGTCGCATTATATTATATGTAAAAGGCTGAATTGAGCTGGTAAGTAGTTTATGTAGAGTACAAAGGATTGCGAGTTCAAACCTAAGCAATAACATGATTAGTGTGATTTGATAACATCGGTAGTAACATGGGTCTTTGCAGGTTTAGATGTCAGTTATTTTTCTAATTGGTTATTTCTAGCATATTTTACACATTTTCTAATATGTGTCGCATTTTTAGAAAAATTCATCTTTTTACTAGTTTTTGCACATTTTGCATCTTTTGCCAAATTTTCATAAAAATTGCACTTTAGGTTTTCTTTTGAGAAATAAAAATTTTCGCCACTTAGTTTTTTTCACAAAAATTCTTAATTTGAGTCTTCTCAAAAATTAGTTTAGGATTTTTCTAAAATTAGGAATAAAATTAGTTCTTTTAGGGTTTTTTCTTAAAAAAATAAAACAATTAATAAATGTAAATATGGGTTGTTTTTTTTTTATAAAAAGAACTCACCTACTTAAGATTTTTTTTTTTTTTTAAAAAAGAACTACTACCAGTTTGATCTCGACTAATAAGTATGTAGCCATCTTAGGAGTAATTGTAAAATTTGTAAAATATTTTATTTTCTTTTGATTCTTTTAAAAAAAATTTGTAATAAAAAATTCGAAAAATCATTTTTTCATGCATTTTTACATTCTTTGCATGTTTTCACCCTTTTTTTAGAAAAATCATAAACATAAAGGCTCATTAGTTAGTTTTTTTTTTTTTACATGAGGATAATGTCTTAATAAGTTAGCCATTGAACCCCCTTTTTTGGATAAAGTTTTCTAAAAATTAGTGAGTTAGTAACCTAATTAGGGTTTCTTCCGTCCAAAAGACCCTAATCATTTTCTACCAATTTAAGTGATTGGCAACTCCTAATAGTTATTAAAATATATTTTTTAAACACTTTTTTAAAGAAAAAAGTATTTTCCTTAATTTAATGTCAAGTATTTTATATTAAGCGGGTTAGGCTTACTAAAAATAAATTGAGGAAAACCTAAGTAAGGCTTAATAAAAGATTCTATGTCTTCAGTTGTTGTCATGATCATGATTAAGTGTTACTAATTTTCTCATGGTAATCTTAATCAATAAAGTTGAGATAGAAGAAGAAAAGTTTTATTTGGAAAAATGATAGAAACCTAATTAGATGGGGAGCTATAGTAGCTAGAATCAGTATATGGTGATGACATGAAAAATCCATATCGCCAATTTGATCCTTATTCATTTGAGACTGATCCATAAAATATGGTATTGATGGATGTAGATGCAAAGAGGGATAAGAAGAAGATGACGATGGTCTAGAAGGGACAAATGGAGGAGAAAAAGAAAAAGATGGTACTAAAGCGATTTGATCATATAAGTTCATGGACTACCCTTAATGAGAAACCATAGGTTACGATGCCTCAAGACTTTGGATTTGGGAAACACTTTTCCCTGCATCAATTGGAGTGGAGAAAAGGTTATTAGGATGGTCTAAAATGGTGAGCTAGGTCGGCAATGGATCAGTAGATGAGTACTTGAGTCTAACATTCTTAGGGAAGTTGAGCTTGTCCTCGTTGCCTTTGAACTTCAAAGTAGCTTCATCATAGGCTCTGGCTGTTGCCTCAGTTGTGTCAAATGTACCTAACCAAATTCTTGCTTCTTTTGTTCTCTTTAAAAACCACAGGAATCTACTCAAACTATCAATTATTTCATCTCTTTTCAAAGCCCATATTAGGCCAACAGCACTAACATTGCCATAAAGGGATCTATGAAACTTAAAAGATAATATCCATGACATGTGTGAACTAAAAATCACTGAAACTCCCTCAAGATAACTTTCCTTCAACCCTATTAGTTGACTTCACAACAACCTTACCATGTATCATCCAATAAATACAATTGTACACTAAGGAAAACATGACTTAGAGTTCAAAAACCAAAATAAAACAAGATTAAACTACATTTTTAACCCTAAAACAATTTGGCATATGTCAATAGACCTCCAAATTTTGAAATAGGGATGTAAATGAAACAATCTTACTTGCAAGGTCCTCGAGTCCAACTTGATATTTGCATGAGTTCAATTCCATAATAACAAAGTCACCAGATCAAGGTACTCGAGCAATTCATTAAGTTGAGCTCAAGCTTCCTTATGTTTAGCTCAACTATCTCAAACTCCTTATTAGGCTGAAGTCAAGCTTGAATATAAATATTAGTTTAATAACTAATAACACATTTTATCAGATAATCCAACTAAAATAAGCTTACCAATATGTGACTCATACTCATTTACAATGCTACAGTTAGAAGACATCTTTTATTCCTCCTAAATCTCCCAAGAATAGGAAGGTGTTAAGGTTTAAATCCAAAACCTAAAACCTTTTCGCTTGCCAATTGGTAGGAGTTTCAAGAGACAAATCCATAGGAGAAGTAGGGGGTTTTTCTTTATACATGCTTGGGTTCATAATGTAATTACCCCACAAAACAAATAATCTTTTATCATTAACAAGCATAACCAATAAATACATTCATTTCCACTTTAATGCCATCATTCAAGCTAGATAATGAAATGGGAAAGGAAACTCCGTCATAATAGCTTCTAAAAAAATGAAATTTATGGATACCTAATTCATCAAAGCAACATTTCCTTACCCAAAAAAAAAAAAAAATCACTTAGTTTTCTTCCTTCTATGCTGACTCATAATCTATGGTTCAAAATATAACAAAGATTGTTCATCCTTGAGTGCAAATTGAAGGCACTAAATAATAAGGGGAACAAGAAAACAAAAAGGATGTCATTTGGTATGTGAAGTGATTGCATGACTAAGGTGATGAGAATTAAGCTACTAAACCTTTTATCTACAGCCAAGCCCGAAGACTAAAGAGACTAGTATAATGAATCCTTCTATTCCAGCTGACCCCTACTAAAGCCGAATACTTCCTTACCAAGTCACCCTTCATGCCAAGCCGTATGATTGGCCATCTTTCTATAGTACGTCAAATTGAAGATTACTCACTCGCGTTCGAGCCGACCAATTACTTAGCATCTTCCATGCAAAGAACCCGAGAAAGAGAAACTTTGAACTGACTAAGCCATCCTTGCTTAGACAAGCCAGCTGTCCATACTTTCTTATCCACATCTTCTAACAACCTCGCTAGTGTGGCAATGCTACGTGTACAGTATCATGTGTAGAATCTGTTATACCAATGATTGTTTTTCTTGTATATTTATTTTCATCCTTATGTATCTTATCTATTACTTCTTTAAAAAATGCCCTTTTTATCTTTTCCTTTTTAGGCAAGTTGCCCTAACTTATAGGTATAAATACCCTCATACTTATAGCTGTATGAATTAGATTATCCTTAATACACTTGAGTATTTTCTTCCATGCGTAAATATAGTTTACTCTCGGCATCACTCTTATCTTAACCCTTAAGTAAGGCTAGTTGGCAAATAACCTTACTGGATCGATTCGTGCATCATATCGAATTATGTCGTGAGTCTTCGAAAGCTCCCTTGGTACTCTATATCCTCTAGAGTTGTTCATGGGTTTTGCTTACATTTCATTCATCATTCATTCATTTCATACTTTCCTCCATCAGTTCTTTTAAGTTTTCTGCAAGCTTAGACCCATCCAGTGACCAGCCTTATATGTTCTTGGTTACTAGTCGCAACATCTTAGTATCAAAGTGGAGGTTTTGTTCAAGTTGACGTATGTTTTCAAAGTTCTATTATACTCTATTTTGCGTGTGTGAAGTAGAAGTAAGTTATTATGTTCATTTGAACACTATGTTGTTAACTATTAATTTCCTAAAATGTTTACTTGAGCTTTGAATCTATAAGAAAAAAATGACTGACCTGAGTATGAATGTTAGTACTGGCAATGATATTAGAGTTATCCACTATGGACGATAGTCCCAGGGAACTCTTAGAAGCATTAACGAGAGACTTGATGAGGTAACTAACATCTTGGTGGATTTAACTCGAGCTGTACATGCGTTTGTCTTACTGACCCAATGAAACCATGAAAAACACCCCACAAGTTGCTCAGCCTATGAGAGGTCAAAACCTAGCTTAACCCATTTGAGGTAGAAGAGTAGGCGGACAAGTGAGGAGAAGGATTGATTTGGCAGGTATGGGAGATGAGGAAGAAGAAGAGTATTTTAAAGAAGAGCATATACGAGTCCCCATAGCATCCGACCATGTGAAGCTTCGAATTTCGGGTTTCAATAGATCTTGGAATGCTGATGAATACCTAGAATAAGAAGAGAAGGTGGAGCATATATTTAATTATTATCAGTATAAGGATTATGAGAAGGTACGAACTGCTGCTGTTGAGTTCTTCAGATATGCCGCCATGTAATGGAAGAATTTTCAAGCCATAAGGAGACAAAAGGGATACCAAGAGATTAATACTTGGCTGGAGATAAAGAGAATACTCAAAAACAGATTTGTGCCAGAAACCTATCTTTAAGATACTTTCACTCAGTTTCAAGAGCTAAGATAAGGAGGCCGAATTGTTGATGAATATGTTCAAGAATTTCAAATGCTTATGATACGTTGCGAAATGGAGGAACCACAAGCTCAAACAATCTCAAGATTCATTATTGGGTTAAGAGGAGATGTTTGAGACATTGTAGAGCTCCAAGAATTTGACATAATGGATGAAACTGTTAGGATTGCCTAACGAATGGAAAGGCAAAGGAAGAGCTGACTAACTGCTAAGGTGCCGACTAATAGGCCTAAGCAGGTAAGTCATCGAGCTCAGTCAAGTACAAAGCTGAACAGAAAGATTAATATTCGAGTTAAGCAAAAAGGCCAACCTGATGGCAAAGTGCTAACCCAAACTTAAGAGAAGAGGCAAGGTCTAACAGGAAGACAAGCCAAATCAAGTGCTTCAAGTGTCAAGGGTTCAAACATGTGGCTGCTCAATGCTTAAACCGTAGGACAATGGTCATCAAGGGAGACGTCCCGAAGCTAAAAGTAGACAGCATAGATGAAGAACTTGAAGAGGAGGAGGTCCTTACCGAGAAAGAAAATGCCGAAAAAGAGCTGATTGAAGAAGACGTGGTTGTTGAGGAATTGGACAAGTTACTTATGATTGTCTGATGTACTATGAACGTGGAACCCTCATCAGAGGAGGATCAAAGAGAGAACTTATTCCATACCACTTATAAGGTGAAGGATTAGGTGTGTGCCCTCATTGTGGACAGTGGAAGTTGCACTAATTAGGCATCAACCAACCTTATTTCAAAACTAAAGTTGTCAACTATTGCCTATCCAAAGCCATATAAGTTGCATTGGTTAAGTGAGAAAGGAGCATTACATGTTACTCGGCAAATATTACTGCCAATTACTATTAGGAATTACTTTAACCAGATTCTCTATGACACATTACTCATGTGTGCTTCCTATGTATTGTTAGGTAGACCATAGTTGTTTAATAGGAGAGTCATCCCTGACACCTGTAGGAACATGTATATGTTCCAGAAGGATGACTGGTAGATCACACCGAATCCGATGCTGCCAAGAGAAGTTAATAAGTTATAGATAAAACTTGCTCATAGATTGAAGAAGGCTTTAGTGATGAGAAGAGCCAAGCTCTAAGAAGCCATTAATACTGATGAGCCAACCCTCTTATTATCTAAGCGACTATTAGGTAAGCTACCCCAAGAAATCAAGGAGTTGTTAGCTGAATATGCCGGCCTATTCCCAAAATAGTTACCTAAAGGGTTTCCCTTAACTTGAAGTATAGAGCACTGCATTGACTTAGTACTCGGTGCCGTACTGTCGAATAAGCTAACTTATCAGATGAATCCTAAGCAAGCTTCTGAGCTCCAACGTTAAGTCAATGAGTTGTTAAAGAGAAGCTATGTAAGAAAGAGTCTTAGCCCTTGTGTTGTGCCTGCGCTTCTAGTACTGAAGAAGGATGTAACCTAGCAGATGTGTGTACACAGCCGAGCTATAAATAAGATCACAATCAAATGCAAGTGTCCGATCCTGAGGCTAAAAGACATGTTGGATGAACTCAGTGGAGCCAAAATTTTCAAAAAGATTGATCTTAAATTTAGCTACCATCAAATCCGCATGAAGCCAAGAGATGAGTGGAAGACTACATTAAAGACTCGACATGGACTTTACAAATGGATGGTTATGCCCTTCGGCTTATTGAATGCCCCGAGTACTTTCATGAAACTAATAAACCATGTAATTTGACATCTCGTAGGGAAGTGTGTCATGGTGTACTTTAACGACATCCTGGTTTATAGTACTGACATGCTGAGTCACTGTGAACATCTCAGAGCAATTCTCAATATCCTTCATGCCGAGAGACTATTCGACAATCTAAAGAAATGTTGCTTTTGCCTGGAGGAAGTGGTATTCTTAGGCTATATAGTCAATGGAGGAAGCTTGCGAGTAGATGATGAAAAGATCCAAGCAATTATCAAGTGGCCGATTCCTACTACATGTACCGACATGAAAAGTTTCCCCGGACTAGCTTCATTTTACAGAAGATTCGTCAAGAATTTTAGCACCCTCGCTACGCCACTTATTGAACTAATGAAGATAAACACTAACTTTCAATGGAGAGAAAGGGAGGAGAAGAGCTTTATAGAGATAAAAGAAAGTTTGACCTCTACCTTGGTGTTAGTTCTACCTAACTCTGAGAAAATCTTTGAGTTGGAGTATAACACATCAAGTTTTGGAATAGGTGCTATCCTGATGCAGGAAGGTTGACCAATTACTTTCCATAGTGAGAAGCTCCGAAGATCGCAATTGAACTACTTCATGTATGACAAGGAACTTTTGGCACTAATCCAAGCACTACAAGTATGGCAATAGTATTTATTGCCAAAAGAATTTGTCGTATATACTGACCATAAATCATTGAGGTACCTCCAAAGTCAAACCAAGTTATCGAAGTGACAGGCAAGATAGGTTGAATTCTTTGAAGAATTCAATTTTGTTATAAAGTACAAGTAAGGGAAAAGCAACATAGTTGTAGATGCTCTTTTGAGGAGATATGCGCTTTTATCAAAACTGCAGACTAGACTGTTGAGGTTTGCAAGTATCAAAGAACAGTACTCTAAGGATCAACACTTCGGACCTATAATTTCACAATGCATCAATAGGAGGACAGTAGACGAGTATCATGTGGAGGATGGCTACTTGTTCCGAAGCAAAAAATTATGCGTATTGATTTGTTCACTAAGGGAGCTACTGATCAGGGAGGCCCATAATGGAAGACTCTTCAGTCATTTTGGAGAAAGGAGGACCTGTGAGCTATTAAATGGTCGATTCTATTAGTCAAGGATGAGGAGAGATGTACACTAAGTGGTTAAAGGCTATGCCCTGTTCAAGAAGGCTAAGTGTCGAGCCGTGCAATGGAAAGCAATACTTTTGCCTATCCTAACAAAGCTGTAGACTAAATTGAGCATGAACTTTATTTTTAGACTACCATAAACTATTCGAGGGAAAGATTATATAATGGTCGTTGTAGATCAGTTCAGCGAAATGGCACACTTTGTACTATTGCTTCTCTTTTCTTGCAAGAGAATGTATGGATATACAGCGTGTCAAAAAGCGTAGTCTCCGATAAAGACCCAAAGTTCTTAAGTCATTTCTAGAGGACCTTATAGCGTCGGATGGAGACCAAACTAATGTTTAGTACTTCCTACCACCCTTAAACTGACGACTAAACAAAAGTGGTTAACCGTACTTTAGGATCACTACTTCGAGCTGCAGTGAGCAAAAACTTAGCTGACTGAGATGTCTACTTACCTGTGGTTGAGTTCACTTACAATCAAATAGTACATGACACTACTAAGTAAACTCCCTTCAAAGTAGTCTATGGTTTCAATCCCAAGTTGCCCCTCGATTACACCCCTGCACCCATACTTGCCTAAAAGGACCACAACGCCTTAGCTAAAGCACAATCCCTTTAGTACATCTATGATAAAGTAACTCGGCATCTCAATCAAGCTGCTAGAAGAATGTGAGAAAAGACCAAGGATAAGATGGCTAAACAATTTCAGTTGGAAGACTTGGTGTAGCTGTACATCAACAAGAAACAGTTCGCAAACAAGAGGAGGAACAAATTATCTGTAAGAGTGGAAGGACCTTTCAGAATCCTCCAAAAGATTAATGATAATGCTTATAGATTAGAATTGCTTGAGGACTATGGGGTTTTTTACGTCTTCAACATTGTTAACCTCAGTCTGTATCACCTTGATGGAGGACTGAGCGAAGACCATTCGGATTTGATCCTAAATCCTAAACAATCTAGAGGATATGATGGGAATCAAGCTACCGAACCTCTGACCCACAGCCAAACCCAAAGACTAGAGGGACTAGCATGATGAATCCTTCTATTCCAACTAACCCCTGCCGAGGCCAAGTATTTCCTTACTAACTCACCCTTTATGCCGAGCCGTATGACTACTTATCTTTTTATAGTACACTACATTGAAGATTACTTACTCTCGCCCAAGTTGACCAATTACTCGGCATCTTCCTTGCCAAGAAGCCAAGAAAGAGAGACTCCGGATTGACTAAGCCATCCCTACTCAGACAAGCCAGCTATCCGTACTTTTTGGTTTACATCTTCTAACAACCTCACCAATGTAGCATCGTCACGTGTACAGTATCATGTGTAGAATCCGTTGCACCAATGATTATTTTTCTTATATATTCATTTTCATCCTTTTGTATCTTGGCCATTACTTCCTTAAGAAATGCTTTTTCTGTCTTTTCCTTTTCAAGCAAGTTGTCCTAACTTATGGGTATAAATACTCTTGTACTTATAGCTATGAGAATCAGATTATCCTTAATACACTTGAGTATTTCCTTCCTTGCGTAAACACTATTTACTCTCAACATCACTCTTATCCTAACCCTTGAGCAAGGTTAGGTAGCGAGTAACCTTACAAGACCGATTTTTGTATTATATCGAATTGTGCTGTGAGTCTTTGAAAGTTCCATTGATGCGTCATATCCTCTAGAGCTATTCATGGGTTTTGCTTACCTTTCATTCGTCATTCATTCCTTTCACACTTTCTTCCATTAGTTCTTTCGAGCTTTCTACAAGTTTGGACTCATCCAACAGTTGGCCTTGTTTGTTCTTGGTTACAGTCTACAACATAAAGAATAAAAGAAAGTAGCTTTTTGAATGAAATAAAAAACTGATAAAATCGAAACCTTTTGTTATTGTCTAAGCATTGTGGAGAAGTAGAAGCTTAATTTTCTCGTACTTACTTGTTAATTATTAAAGCCTTATATTATTTGCATAAAATTTTCGGAGGCAAAAATACAACAACCCTTTTCATCTACCTTTTTTCATAATGTAGGAAGTATGAATTAAAAGATGGTCAATTTGACAAATGTGTTCAATTTTTATTAGTAGTGGCAAAAGCATTGCATTAATATTAGCTATATAAAAATATAAATTGTTTCATATTTGATATTGCATTAATGCCTATTATTACCCAAGTCTTTTAAACAGAAAGAAATAAATTTAGTAATTTTACACATTAAATTCCCATTTTCTTTTAAGTAATGTAGATATTAGAAACCAATATGTATAGTTCATATATTAAATAGTTAATTTCTTTTACCAACTATAATTATTGCAATACATTAATTTCTCAACTCCCTCTTTCTATGATGGCTAATGACATCAATTTCCTATACATGTAAATCAGTGTTATGATATCCGAATTCACTAGTACGAACAATTCGATTCAATCTCATCCTGTTTTAAAATCGATCCAATCTAATCTCAATTTAACATCCCATCAAACTCAATTAATCCTCTTAACCCTTAACCTTATATGTCCACTATCCAAATTAGGTTTGACGAAAATGGTGTAAATTAATAGAAAAGTTTCACTTATGCTATATGTTGATAAACATTCACCATCACAAATGGTACTTTCCTTCCTCTCTATTTCACTTATATACTATGGTTTAAGGATGTGAGATGCTCCTAGATTTCGAACCATAACAATGGAGGAAATTCTTCGCTAATATCTCTTTACTTAATGTCATGATAAATCGCACCTAATTTTACTAAATTATACCATAAACAGTAAAATGAAAGTTGCCAAAAGCTTCGTTTTTATTGTTTATGAGCATAATTTACTAAAATACAATAAAAAGAAAGTTGTCCGCAACTTCCATTTTATTGTTCATGGCATGAGCATTGGAATAAGTTCTGATTTACCATGACATTATGATAACGTGATGTTACAATGACATATGTATATATATGAGCATCGAATACTTATAGGGACCCATAATTGTCATGGTTAGTAGGAAAAAATTAAAAAGTATAAGACCTATTAAAATTTCTTCATTTAAAACAACATATAAGTAAAGGGAAGCGTAGTTATTATGGCAGATTTTGTGTGCAAGTCAATTTTGATGATCCTCTTTTACACACTATTAAAATAGGGAAGAAGTTTTATTGGTTGCAGTATGAGGGTATTCGTTCATTTTGTTTTACATATGGTTATATTGGGCATGTTGAGGTGTCTGTCCAAAGAAGCTATCTTCAAGTATTCATAACTAACTAAGGTAGCCCTCCCTTAATCAGGCCTACTCATAGGACCAAATGGATTTGCCATCTTAGACACAACAAAAGGAGGAAGTTACTTTGGTAAGGGCTATTGGTGCAAATGATTCATAATGTGAATGGATCTTGGTTCAAAGGCAGCAATCAAGGTGTAAACTTCAAGATGCGCTACGTAAGTCATAAGCTAATGCTCCTAGATAATCCTTGTAAGGTTTTCATAATGAGGTTGATTTATCACTTAGGTAAGGCATGGAACATCTGAGTTCAGTTGGTATATAAATGGACCAATAGCCTATATGTTGATAGGCCTATCCTACCACATTAGTGAGGTAAAATGCCAAGTCCCCCCAATAAATAGTTCTTTTGCAAAAAACAGTCATGGCTTATGATATGCCACTCCAAGAGTTGATAAGGATGACAATATCGAGATGGATTTGAACTTACAGAATGTTCGAAAATGAACATGGAACACACATCAATAAGCAAAACCTATGATCATATCCTAGGATATGACGCACTAAGGAACTATTGAGGACTTACGAATCAACTTGATATGATACACAGGCTAACTCAATGAGGGTACTCACTACTTAACCTTTCATAAAGGTTAGGATAAGGGTAAGGAAATCTAAGTAAGTAAATATGAGGATGCTTACAAAAAGGAAAGTGTGGTATATTCAATAACGAGTTGCCTTTGCAACTATAGTTTATAAGGCTATTTATACTAAAAAATCTAGGGTTTCCTTTTAATATGGAACAGATAAAAGGGGTATTATCTAAAAAAGTAAAATACAAGAAATGTAAGAGAATATAAATGAAAAATCAAGAAAACAAATTATTGGTGTAACATATTCCATTACGTAGTCACTAAGACACATGGTTAGCAACTAGTGGCTAGTTTCTGGTAGAACAGACAAATTGATACGATCATGTTGATCATTACTAAGTTGAGTGAAGATCCTTTTAAGGTGAAGTTAACTCAGACATGCATCGGGTAGCTCAATCGAGCTGTTGGTCAGATGTATTGAGCTATTCATTGGGTGCTCCTTAGGTTGGCATTTGTATACAAATATCAAGTAAGGAAGAGTTCAGCTCGGCCATAGTAACAGCTCGGCAAGTTAAAGCAACTCAGACTCTTATATAGATTAGTGAACGAGAACATGCCTTGCTAAGTTCTTAAGCACCTACACTCACGCTCAAGTCAAGAGTTTTATGGCCTAATTCCTATCATCTCCTCTAAGTTGTTTGGGATTTGGGATCAAATTCGATTGGGCTTCATTCCACTCTTCTATTGGTTAGTAAGGGTTGAGGTGAGCAATATTGAATACGTTGGATACTCCAAAATCTTCAAGTAGCTCCACTCAATAAGTATTGTCATTGATCTTCTCGAGTATCTTAAATGGTCCATTAACTCAAGCAAATAGTTTGCTCTTCCTCTTGCTGGGAAATCTATCCTTGCTCAAGTGCAACCATACTTAATCGCTGAGTTGAAATTGCTTGGTCTTCTTTCCTTTTCCCTTTTCCCTTAACTTTTTGGTAGCTTGGTTTATATAATGAACAACTGTCTAGTAAATCAATTGGAAAGACTGAGCTTTGGTCCTTGCATCAATTTCTTCTTGGTCGATTGATGGCATTAGGGTGTAATCAAGTGGTAGGTTAGGGTTGAAACTGTGGATGAATTCAAATGGTGTATGCCTAGTAGTGGCGCATACTGCTCTATTGTAAGTAAATTCCATCATAGGTAGGCATACATCCTAATCAGCTAAGTTCTTTTTACTACAGCTTAGAGTAGTGATGCTAGAGAATAGTTGATGATCTCTGCCTAGCTGTCAGCTTAAGGATGTTAAGAAGTACTGAATAGTAGTTTAGTACCCATCCGATGTTGAAGAATCTACTAAAAATAACTTAGAAATTTCGAGTCGCTATCTAAGACCATACTCCTTGGCACTCTATGCAAGCTAACAATGTCCTACAAAAACAAAGAAGCAATAGCTAAATGATCATTAGTTTTCGTACAAGGTACAAACTGAGCCATCTTACTAAACCTGTCTACAACAACCATTATAAAGTCTTTGTCTTAGGGAGTTTAAGGTAATCCAAGGATAGAATCCATGCTCTCAAGTCAACCCATGGTCTAGTCAGGATGTGTAAAGGCATCGCTCTCCTTTGTTCAACTCAACTCTTTGCCTTTTTGCAAGTAGCGCAACCTCCAATCACATGGTACACATCACATCTCTTAAGCAAGAAGAACCTTACATTCAATAGTTCATACATCCTCTTTTCTCTAAAAAGTCTAGAGAGACCACCAAAGTAAGCTTCTCTCACTAGTAATTTCCTTATCAAATAGGTCAATATACACAGCTTCCCACCTCGGAACAAATAAATATCCTTTACATGATACTCATCAACTATCCTCCCTTCTCTATAGTATCCATTTATAGGACCAAAATGATGGTCATGTTAATACTACTCTTTAATGCGAGCAAACCCTAAAAGTTTAGTCTGCAACTTTAAAAGAAGAACATGTCTTCTAGATAAGGCATTGGCAACCACATTGTTCAATCCATCGAGGTTGTCTCTGTAAGATCTTTGGTTAACTCCATAGACACCTTAATGATTCATGATTATTGTATACGATAAACTCTTTTAGCAGAAGGTAATGTTGCTATACATGAAAAGCTCAAATCGATGCCAAGAATTTTCGTCGTACATAAAGTAGTTCAATTGTGCCCTTCTAAGCTTTTCATTGTGATAGGCAATAGGTCAAACTTCTTACATCAACACAGCTTTGATGTTGACACCTAATACATCACATTCAAGATCAATTACTTTCTCAATGTCAAGCAAAGCCAAGATTAAGGTAAAGGCGAACCTCGCTTTCACTTAGGTAAAACTCCTCTCCTCTTTCTCTCCCCATTTGGACTTTACACTCTTCTTTGTTAGCTTAGTCAAGAGTATACGTATTAAACTAAAGCCATGAATGAATCATCCATAAAAGGAAGCTAATCCATGGAAGCTCCTCACCTTAGCATAAAAAGATGGGCTTAGCCACTCAATAATTGCTTGAACTTTCTCTTCATCAACTCTTAGTCCTTCCCTATTGACTACATACCCTAAGAAGGTCACCTTTTCCTAATAGAAATAGCTCCTAATAGAAATAGCACTTCTTTAGATTTCCAAACAACTTATTTGATCAAAGAATATAAAAAACTGCTTAGAAATGGTCAATATGACTTATTGAGCAATACTGTATACAAGGATGTCGTCGAAGTAGACCACAACACATCTTCTAATCAAATTTCTTAAAACATTTCATCAATCGCATGAAAGTGCTTAGCGAGTTCGATAACCCAAAAGGCATCACCATCTAATCATACAAACCATGTCGAGTTTTGAAGGTAGTTTTCCACTCATTACCTTGCCTCATACGAATCTAGTGGTAACCTAACTTCAAGTCGATCTTGTTGAAAACTTTAGCACAACTCAGTTCGTCCAACATTTCATCTAAACTCAAAATAAGATACTTGTACTTGATCGTAATCGTGTTCACAACTCTACTATCTACATATATTCACCAAGTACCATCCGTCTTTAACATTAGTAATGTAAGCACAGTACAAGGGATGAGACTCTCCCTCATATATCCCTTGTCCAATAATTTGTTGACTTATCTCTAAAGCTCTACAACTAACTTAGGATTCATCCAATAAGCTGGCTTATTCGACAGGGTAGTACCAGGTATCAAATCAATGTAGTGTTCAATGCCTCAAATAGGGAGTAATCCTGTAGGTAATAGCTTAGGAAACAGGTCAAAATATTCTTCCAATAGCTCTCGAATCTCCTTAGGTAACACAGTTTGCTCCTTTAACTCCAATATCCTTCTTATCAATAGGAAGGTCAACATGCCGGACTTGATGGCCTCTTGGAGCTTAATTCAACTTAGAACCAAAGCCTTCTTTGATCCTTAAGCTAGCTTAGCTTATAGTCTACTTACTTAGGTCATAAGGTTCAAAGTAATCTTCTTCCCATCCATCTTAAATACATACGCATTTTAAAACCCATCATATATGACCCTTCGATCAAATAACTAAGGTCGGCCTAACAAGACATGTGACGCACACATAGGTAATACGTCAAAAAGAATCTCATCAAAGTAATTCTCAATTGAGATTAGTAGTAACACTTATTAAGTGACATATAGTGATCCCTTCTCATTTAGACAATGCAATTTATATGACTAGGATGTGACAAGGTTGGCAAACTGAACTTCCCAACCGAGTCGGTAGATGCTACTTTAGTATAACTTCCGCTATCCACTATGAGCTCATACACTTGCTCATTCACCTTGTAAACAATAGAACATATTCTCCCATTGCTCCTCCTCAGCAAATGCTTCAATGCTCATCACACGTCAAATAACCAAGGTCAGCTTATCCAAATCTTGAACAAACATATCCTCCTCAACTAGTTCCTTATTGCTCTCAATGTTCTTTTCCAACTCTTCTCTTTCTTCTAGCTCCTCATCCGTACTATCTACTTCAATTTTCGAAGCATCGCCCTTAATGATCATGGTTCATACATTCGGACACTAGACAACTAGGTGCCTAAATCCTTTATACTTAAAGCATTTGATTTGGCTTATATTTTGTCCAAACCCTTGTCCTTTCTCATAAGTTCTCTTTGGCAATTCATGATCAATAGTACAACTCTTCTATGCAGTCATAACTTCAATTCTTCTACTAGAGTTAGTACGTTATAGAGCTCGGTTACTACCTTGAGTAAGCTGTTGTTTTGAGTAAGTCAAATAACTTGAGGTCATATTAGCCTATTCTTCCCCTACCTCTCTACACATTGGGTAATCCTTATAACCTCTTCCAGTATAGTGAACTGTTAAAGCTTTACTATTTCTCGAATATCATTTATTAACCTAGTAAGTGTTGTGAATCGTGACTAAGAACAGATAAGGTCGGTCGTTGAATGGATCTAAGCTTACTAAAAGCTTGAAAAAGAAATAATGGGGAGTGTGTGAAAGAACAAATGTGAATGAAAAGTGAGAAAAAAAACCCATGAATAGCTCTAATGGATATGATACACCAATGAAACTTTCGAGGACTTACTACACAACTTAATATGACACACGAGATGGTCCAGGGATGTTACTCACCACTTACCCTTGCTTAAGGGTTAGGATAAGAGTGAAATGATTGTAAACAGAGTAATGTTTATGAAAGACAAGTTGTCAAGTGTATTAATGATAATAATTTCATCTACGGCTACAAATACAAAGGTATTTATACCTATAAGTTAGGGCAATTTGCCTAAAAGGGAAAAAATAAAAAGGTATTTTCTAAGGAAGTAATGTACAAGATACAAAAGGATAAAAATAAATATTTAAGGAAAACAATCATTGGTGTAATGGATTCTACACATGATGATGTACACATGGCAATATTATGTTGGTGATGCCACTGGCAGATGCAAACAAAAAGTACATTCAACTTACTTGTCTAAGCAAGGATGGTTTAGTTAGTCTGTAGTCTCTATCTTGGCAAAGGTGATGCCGAGTAAGTGATTGACCATGCATGAGTGGGAATGAGGATTAGCTATTGTCTCAGCCTTCCACTTCGTGGCACACTATCTACAAGAAATAGGCAGTCATTCAGCTTGGCATGTAGAACGAATCGATAAGGAGATACTTGGCCTCAGTAGGAGTCAATTGGAGTAAGAGGATTCGTCTTGCTAGTTCCTCTAGTACTCAAGTTTAGCTACGATTCAATGGCTTAGTAACTTAATTCCCATAATTCCCTCCAAGTTTTTTTGGATTTGGGATCAAATCTAAATGGTCTTCGATCAACTCTCCGTTAGGATGATACGAATTGAAGTCGGTAACATTGAAGGTATCAGAAACCCCATAGTCCTCGAGCAACTTTAATTCGTAAGCATTATCATTGATCTTCTGGAGGATTCTGAAAGGTCCTTCATCCCTTAGAGATAATTTGTTCCTCCTTTTGCTTAGAAACCTTTCTTTACTTAGGTGCAGCCATGTTAAGTCTCTCGATTAGAAATGTTTCGTCGTCCTACCCTTAGCCTTTTCTTGCATACGTCTAGTAGCTTAGTTGATGTGTCGAGTGACTTTATTGTAAATTAGCTAAAGGGATTGTA
Organism: Lumnitzera racemosa; assembly: GCA_024138005.1. Classification (NCBI taxonomy): domain Eukaryota; kingdom Viridiplantae; phylum Streptophyta; class Magnoliopsida; order Myrtales; family Combretaceae; genus Lumnitzera; species Lumnitzera racemosa. The sequence goes on from JAMXBC010000008.1 coordinate 26,953,878, forward strand.
CTCTAACTTTCACATCAGGGTCCTTTTGTGCAGGTACATGTACAGGGGTGTAATCGAGGGGCAACTTGGGATTAAAACTATAGACTACTTCAAAGAGAGTCTACTTAGTGGTGTTATGCATTGTCTAGTTTTAAGCAAATTCAACTCCTAATCAGTTAAGTTCTTACCCAGTATGGCATGGAGCAATGATCCCAAATTACAATTAACCACCTCTATTTAACCATTAATTTAGGGGTGACAAGAAGTACTGAATAGCAGTTTTGTCCCTATCCAATGCCACAAGGTCCTCTAGAAATGGCTCAAGAACTTCAAGTCTATGTCGAAGACTACACTTCTCGACACGCCGTGTAACTACACAATCTTCTACAAGAAAAGATCAGCAATAGCCGAAGCATTGTTAGTCTTTGAGTAGACCACTATCTTGCTAAACCTATCCATGACAACCATTATAAAATCTTTGCTTCGAGCAATTTGTGGTAATTCGAGAACAAAGTCTATGCTAAATTCAGTCTAAGGTTTCACCGAAACAAGCAAAGGCATTACTTTCCCTTACTCTGCTAGGCACTTAGCCCTTTTGCACATGGCATAGCTTTCAATAACTCTGTGCACATCTTGCCTCATTATCCGCTAAAAGAATTGACCACTCAGCAATTCATTTGTTCTTTTCTCCCCAAAATGTCCAAACAATCCTCTATTGTGTGCTTCCCTGATTAGCAGCTCCCTTAAGGAACAAGTCAGCATGCATAATTTTTCACCTCGAAACAAGCAACCGTTTACTACATGATACTCATCCACTGTTCTTCCATCGACACATTACAAAATTATAGGTCTAAAGTGTGGATCCTTAGAATACTACTCTTTGATACTCGCAAACCTAAACTATCTAGTTTGCAGTTCATTCAGAAACATGTCTTCTTCAAAGAGCATCTACAACTACATTGCTCTTTCCTTGTTTATATTTTATTACAAAATTGAATCGCTTAAGGAATTCGACCCATCTTGCCTACCACTTTGACAACTTCGTCTGGCTTCTGAGATACCTCAAAGACTCATGGTCAATGTAGATAAAAAATTCTCTAAACAAAAGATAATACTACCATTCTTGCAATGCTCGAATCAGTGCTAAGAGTTCTTTATCATATACAAAGTAATTTAACTAAGCCCCCATGAGTTTCTGACGATGGTAAGCAACTAGTTAGCCTTCTTATATTAAGATAGAGCTTATCTTAATGCCTAACGTGATACACTTTAGGTTGAATATTTTCTCGAAGTCAGGCAAAACCAATACAAGGGCGAAGGTCAACATTTCCTTTATCTCAATAAAACTCCTCTCCTCCTTTTCTCCCCATCAGAAGTCGACATTCTTCTTTATCGATTCACTCAGCAATGTAGCGAGGGTGCTGAAATTCCTAAAGAATCTTCTGTAAAATGAAGCTAGTCCATGGAAACTTCTACATAATTAATGGGAGTCAGCTAACAATTGCTCGATTCTTCTCATCATTCACTCGTAAGCGTTCTCCACTAACTATATAGCCCAAGAATACCACTTCCTCCTAGCAAAAGCAACATTTCTTCAAGTTACCAAATAATCTCTTAGCATGAAGGATATTGAATACAGTTTAAAGATGCTCGTAGTAACTCAGCATGTTGGCGTTGTAGACTAGGATGCTATCAAAGTACACCACAACACACTTTCCTATTAGATGTCTCAACACATGGTTCATTAGCCTTATGAAAGTGCTTAGGGCATTCAATAAGCCAAACGGCATAACCATCCACTCATAAAGTCCATGTTAAGTCTTAAATGCAGTTGTCCACTAATCTCCTAGACTCATGAGAATTTGATGGTAGCCAGACTTAAGATCAATTTTGCTGAAAATATTGGTTCTAGTTAATTCATCCAGCATATCTTCTAACCTTGGGATAGGATACCTGTATTTAATCATAAACTTGTTTACAGCTCGGCTATCTACACACATCCACCAGGTTCTACCCTTTTTCGGCACTAAAAGCACTGGCACAACACAAGAGCTAAGACTTTCCTTAACATATCTCTCTCCAATAACTCTTTGACTTGACGTTAGAGCTTAGAAGCTTGTTCGAGATTCATTTGATAAGCAAGCCTATTTAGCACGGCAATGGCCGGTATTAAGTCAATGTAATGTTTTATGCCTTACAGTGGAAGCGATCCTTCAAGTAACTATTTAGGTAATAGGTCTGCGTACTCATTTAGCAACTTCTTTACCTCTTAGGGTAGTTCACCCTACTCCTTTAACTCTAATAGTCACCTGACTAACATAAGGGTAGGTGCATCAACGTTAAGGGTCTTTTGAAGCTTAACTCTACTCATCACTAGAGCTTTCTTCGATCTGCGAGCAAGTTTAGCCTACAGTTTATTAACTTACTCAGCAACATTAGGTTCAACATGATCTTCTTACTATCCTTTTCGAATGTATATGTATTATGGTATCGATCATGAATAACTCTCCTATCAAACAGCCATGGTTTACCTAGCAATACGTGGGAAGCGTACATAGGTAGTATGTCGTAAAGAATATGATCAGAGTAATTTCCGATAGTGATTGGCTATAGTACTTGCTAAGTGACGTGTAGTACTTCTTTCTCACTTAACCAATGTAACTTATATAACCTTGGATATACGATAGTCGGCAACTTCAATTTCGTAATGAGGTTAGCTTATGCTACATTGGTGCAACTACCACTATCCACAATGAGGGCATATACTAGATTATTCACTTTACAGGTAGTATGAAATAGATTCTCTCTCTGCTCCTCCTTGCATAAAGGTTCCATGTTCATTGTGCATAGGACTACCATGATCAGCTGGTCTAAATCCTTAGCAAACAAGTCTTCTTCAATCAATTCTTTCTCGGCAATGATCTCCTCCTCTTTAGGTTCCTCATCAATATTTTCTACCTTTATCTTCAGGACGTCTCCCTTGATGACCATCATCCTTTTGTTTAGGCACTAAGCAACCATATGTCCGAACCTTTAGCATTTGAAGCACTTAATCTAGCTCATCTTCCTGCATAATCCTTACCCCTTCTCATAAGTTCGGGATGATACGTCACTGTCAAGTTAGCCTTTCTACTCGACTTGGACATTCACCTTTTAAATCAGCTTAATACTTAACTAAGCTCGGTAACCTCCCTACCCTGGTCGATTAGTCGGCATTCTGGTCGGCACTCAGCTTCTTTTCTGCCTCTCTATTCGTTGAGCTATTCAAATGACTTCATTCATTATTGTGAATCGTTAGAGTTTTATAATGTCTCGAATATCGCTTCTCAATCCCATAATGAACCTAAAGATTGTTTACGCTGGGGGTTCCTCCACTTTACATCGAACCATGAGCATTTGAAATTCCTGCACATACTCGTCAACTATTTGGCCTCCTTACCTCAACTTTTGAAGTCGAGTGAAAGTATCTTATGGATAAATTTCTGGTACAAATCTATTTCTCAATATTCTTTTCATTTTAGGCCAAATGTTAATCTCTCAATAGCCTTCTCACTTCCTCATAGCCTAGAAATTCTTCCACCACATAGCGACATATCTAGAGAACTCAACAGCAATAGTTCTTACTTTATCATAATCTTCGTACTGATAATAGTCGAAAACATGCTTTACTTTCTCTTCCTATTCCAGATATTCATCACCATTCCCAGATCTATTGAAACTTGGAATCTGAAGATGGTTAGATGCCCTAGGAACTTGAGCTCACTCTTTTTCAAAATGCTCTTCATCTAATTCTCTCAAGTCTATCCTTCATATTACTCGTCCACCTACTCCTCTATCTCAAACTAGTAGAGCTAGGTTCTGACCTCTAACAAGTTGAGCGACTTATGGGGTATTTTACACAGCCTCAGTTGGTCAACAAGCCAACGCATGAATGGCTCAGGTCGCATCTACCAAAAGGTTAACCACCTCATCAAGTTTTTCGTTAATGGTCCTAAAGATTCCTTGAGATTGTCGTTAATGGTAAACAACTCCACTATTGTCATTTTGGCACCAGTGTTTACACTTAGGTCAGTTATTTTCTCTACAAATTCAAAACTTAAACTCTTCAAATAGTTGATATAGCAAACACTTTCATTAACCAAAAAAAGTAACGACTAACAAACATAGCAATCAAATGAATACAATAACTTGCTTTGTTTCATACATGCAAAACAAAGCATAAACAAAACTTTAAATAAAAACCTCCGCTCTAATACCAAGATATTGCAAATCGTGACCAAGAATAGACAAAGCCAATTATTGAATGGGTCCAAGCTTGTAAAAAGCTTAAAAAGAAAATAATGGAGAGTATGCAAAAGAACAGATGCAAATGAAAAATAAACAAAAACCCACGAGTAGCTCCAACGGAACTTTTAAGGACTTATGGTATAACTTGATATGACACACAAGATGGTCTAGTGAGGTTATTCGCCACCTAACCTTACTTAAGGGTTAGGATAAAAGTAAAATAAGTGTAAATAGAGAAATGTTTACGAGAGACAAGTTGTCAAGCGTATTAATGATAATAATTTTATTTGCGACTACAAATACAAGGGTATTTATACCCATAAGTTAAGGCAACTTGTGTTACGCCCCGAAGTCGCAAAGTCGCAACAGTCCCGCCGTGTAAACCATTCTATGATAGTAACTGGCCTCACAGTGCCTACCATAGAGATAATCTACACAAGGTGTTAACGACTCCTCGCTTTGAAGTAAACAGTTCGATTAATAATTATACTACAATTAAGATAATTATCACAAAGTTCTATAAAATATAGATAATTATAAATAAGTCCACAGAGCTTCCCAGGAAGTTTTACACAAACACGACAGTTCGCTAGATTACATAATAACTATTAGTCTTTCCTTCCTAATTACATGGTCATTTTAGTCACACATTATATTAAGTAACTTGATCCTCACACCCCTGGCTTCAAACGGCCTAACCTCTGGGTAGTTATAGGGCGGCATAGTACTTGAAGTGTTCACAAATCAGAACCTGCAAAAGGATCTATAAGGGTATGAGCAACTACAACCCAGTAAGTTGAATTAGAGACTCATGAATGCATACAAGCACAAACAGGGTTATCAAACAATTATTTTCATGCAATGCAACAATCAAGTGTCATCGTACAACGTAGTCCGGTCCGTTGTGAAATCAGAGAAATTTCACCCGCTCCAATCCGGGTTGAGGAGTTTTATGTTATGCAGCAGCTCACAACCAAACCCAAGCTTGTGCAATGGAGACCTCGCTCCTCCCGTGACTACCTTCGTACCATTGACTTCACCCCCACCGCGACCTCCTCTCCTATCACTTAGTTCAACTAAGGATGAAGAAGGGACTATTTTGCAATCTTGCGCTATCCCTTTCGAAGGGGTCGGTATTTGGTTAGAGAGTCCTATGATCCCCTAACGAGTTGCAATGCATGACATTTTCGGTCATTAAGGTCGACTAAGATAAAATGCCGGTTAGGGTATTCAACAAGTTCATACCAATTCAATCAGTCACAAAATCATTCACAGTACAAATTCCAGCACGAATTCAGATACATCAAGCACATGAGCAAACTATTTACAATCACAATCATATACAAGCCTAAGTCTCCGAGTACTACAAAACTAGTACTCTATTACAATAAGTAATAACCCAACTTACTTGAATTTGCTCGATCGTTCGATCCTCTAGTTGCGAGCTGATTTGTGTATGGGTGTCCTATAATACAAATAGGTTCTTTTAGTACTTATATTTTATGGATTCTTATTCTAATTCATAATATAACTCATTTTCCTCATGTATACCTATAACGTATTAATGATTCGTTGTATTCTATTTCAGGGTTCGGCTCCTAAACTAGATTCTAGTTTTAATTCCTAAGTCGTAATTAAGCTCGAATCCCAATGTGATATTAATCACATTATGCTCAGGTATTCAAATATCCTATTGGGTCATAATTTTTGTATTCTAAACTATTCGGTACACGCTAACCCTAATTGAGGTATCAGATTTATTCCCGATGTGTAAAAATCTTACATTTTGAGATATTTACTTAAAATTAAATGTCATTTCAGATTTATTATTTTTCTGATTTCTATTATAATATTATCTAAATAACCTTATTTTTTAGATTTATTAATTTACATTTTCACATATTACTAATTTATTATATTACTTACCTAATTTCCCTAATTAACCATACTTAGTACCTAAAGGCTAGGATTAAGGTTCCACTGCAGAGATTAACTTCCCTAAACCTCTAATTAAGATCCAAATCAGTAATTAACATCCTAATCACTTAATTAACCCTAAATCACCCAATTTTACCATCATTTTAGGGCTAAAAATTAACTTAAAAATTTCGAAAATTAATTTTAAAAAAATGGCTTCATAGTACTGTTATACATCATATGAGCATCCTACAGAAAAATTTTGAACTCCAAACTACATCCCTAAGCCTATTTATTTTCCGGTTTACTAATGCTCGGTTTTGAACAATTTGTTAGGGACCTTATATTTCCAAACATAATTAAACTAAATCAATATTTTTTCCCTAAATCTACATACAATAAAACCTCATAATAACAAGTTTCATAATTTTATGGATAAAATAAATAATTTTACAAAATTATACAAAAATCGGGTGAATAAATGACTAACCGGTTCGAAGCTTTTGGGCCGTCTAAACCCAGTCCAATGTTATCGGCCGGTCCAGGCGGTGGGTCTAGTATGGGGTGGTGGTGGTGGTTCGGTCCCGGGTGGTGGTGGTGGTTCGGTCCCGGGTGGTGGTGAGTGGTGGGTTTAGCTTACTTGTCTAATCTGCATAGTTTTCCCTTTTTTTATTTTTCTGGATTTTCTCTCGATTTTTTCAATGTTTTGATTTTTTTCAGATCTTAAACTGACCAAAGGACTTCTGGATTTTTTTCCCCTATTTATAGACAATTGTAGAATTTAATGTGCATTAATTTGATGGGATTTTGCCCAAATTCCATGAATTTTTTTGTTTTTGTTTGTCAAATTCTTATTGGTTATTTTTTTTTTCTTGTTGACTACAACCTGATCTTATTGCAGCTTATCCTCTTCTGATTTTTTCTGATTTTTCTATAATTATTTTATATTTTTTTTTAATTATTTGCTTAGTTTTAGGCTAATTTAGGTAATTACGCGTATTCTTATCTACACGTAAATGCATGTGGGGTACACGTGAACATTCCTAAATATTATTTTGGTCATTCTAAAATTTTTAGTATACATATAATCTATCTCTACTAATTTATTAGTTATTTCATTACACTTTTCGCATTTTCGATAATTAATACCTATTATGCTTAAAATTTGAAAATTTTATAGTCTCCTATTTTATTACTTATTTTCTTAAATTCAAGATTACGGAGTCAGTTTTACTAATATTCCTCTCAATAGTTTACAATTTGGGTTTAATCGGATCCTTTAACCAATCGCCTTAAACCTTGGGTTCTAAGTTCAATCCTACGGTTACTTGGCTTGGTTTTTGGGCTTACAACTTGCCCAAAAGGGAAAAGATAAAAATGGTATTTCTTAAGAAAGTAATATATAATATACAAAAAGATAAAAATGAATATTCAAGGAAAACAATTATTGATGTAACGGATTCTACACATGATTCTACACACATGGCAATATTATATTGGTGATGCCGTTAAAAGATGCAAACAAAAAGTACAGGCAGCTTGCTTGTTTGAGCAAGGATGCCGTTAGTCTATAGTCTCTATATTAACATCTCGGCAAAGGTGATGTCGAGTAAGTGATTAGCCATACATGAGTAAGAATGAGGATTAGCTGTTGTCTTGGCCTTTCGCTTCTCGAAATACTATTTGTGAGAAATAGACAGTCATTAAGCTTTCATGTAAAATAGGTCAGTAAGGAGATACTTGACCTCGGTAAAAGTCGGTTGAAGCAGAAAGATTCATCTTAGCAATCTCTCTAGTCCTCAAGCTTAACTGTGGGTCAATGACTTAGTAGCCTAATTCCCACCAATAAGGAACCTAGATATTGTTTGGGCTAATGGCTCATCAAATTCACATTGAATTATGAGTGTTTGAAATTCTTGCACATATTCATGTTGGCTCTCTTGCCTCAACTCTTAAAATTGAGCAAAAGTATCTTGCAAATAGGTATCAAGTACGAATCTAGCTCTAAGAACTCTCTTCATCTCAGGCCAGGTACTAACCTCTTTATATCCTTCTTGCCTTCTCATGGTTTGGAAGTTCCTTCACCACATCGCTACATAACTTAAGAACTCTACAACAACAGTCCTCACTTTCTCGCAGTCTTCGTACTTATAATAGTCAAAGACTCGCTCAACCTTTTCTTTACAATCTAGGTAGTCATCGGCATCTCCAAAGCCATTAAAGCCTAGAATTTGAAGCTTCACATGGTCGGCAACTCGAGGTGCACAAGCTCGCTCTTCTACCTCAACATACTCCTCTTCGTCCTCTTCATCCACTTCACCTAAGTTAACTTTCCCTAGCACACATTCTCTTACTCCTCCATCTCAGTTTTGTTAAGCTAGGATTTGTCCTCTCTTAGGTCAAGCAACTTGGGGAGTATTCTAAATGACATTAGTAGGTTGAAAAGCTAACGTGTCAATAGCTTTAGTTAGGTCGACTATCAAGTTAGCCATTTCATTGAATTGCTTATCTATCCTTCTAAGGGCATTTTAAGGTTGTCAGCCACTGTAGACAACACTACTATTATCATCTTCACTACTATTATCATCTCCAATACTAGCGTTTATACTCGAATCAATCATTTAATACCATCCTCTTAAAAAAACTTCAATAATACTTAAAACTTCAATATTCCAAAAATAACTACACTGTCTTCAATTCAACCAACTCACATACTCACTTCTCTACAAGAATATTCAAATCCAAGTAAACTTTGACCACAAACATAGTAGCTACTTCAAAGGACAACAAAATCCAACTGAAGCTTACTTTGTTTCCTAAAATTCGAAATAGAGTAAAACAAAGTATCTCACTATAAATTCCATAGAACAACAATGTTATTTCCACTACTTACTAAAACACTATAGCTAATCCCTTAAGTAACCCCAACACACTTTCACAACAGCACTGTACACTATATAGTAATAATTACATATGAACAACAACTTATCCACTATGAACTTCACTCCAATACTAAGATAATATGCCATGCCAAGAGTTGACAAAGGTGGCTATATCAGGATAGGTTCAAGCTCACAAAAAGTTCGGAAATGAAGATAAAATGCATATAAATAAGAAAAACCTATGAACAGCTCTTAGGATATGATACACTAATAAATTATCGAGGAATCACAAATGATCTCAATATGACACACGAGCTAACTCAATAAGAGTATTTGCTAAGTAGCCTTGCTTAAAAGTTAGAATAAGAATAAGGATAGCTAAGCAAGCAAACATGAGGATGCTCACAAAAAGGAAAGTATGGTATATTCAATAACGAGTTGCCTTTGCGGCTACAATTTACAAGGTTATACCCGAAAATCAAAAGTTAACTTTTAAATGTGTAAAAGACAAAAGAGATATTGTGTAAAAGAAGTAAAGTATAAGAAATGTAAGAGAGTATAAATGAAAAATTAAGAAAATAAATTATTGGTATAACATATTCAGGCAGAACAGAGAAATCAATATAGTTATGCTGATCACGGCCGGGCTGAGCTGAAGATCTTCCCGAGGTGAAGTTGGCTCAGACATGCTCGGGGCAGCTCGGAATCAAGTCTACCAAGCCGATGGTCAAATGTGCCGAGCTATCCATTGGGTGCTCCTTAGGTCGACTATCGTAGACAAATGTTAGGTAAGGAAGAGTTTGGCTAGGCCACGGCAACAGGTTGATAGATTGAAGTTGCTCCGACTCTTTTGTAGATCGGTGAATGATTCTTTAGCCCAACTTTTCCTTTCACTTTTCAAACTTCTTCGTCCCCTCCTAACTCTACGCAACAACGGAAAAGGGTTTCAAAAACTAAAAGGTTGGCACGGAAGCTAAGGGGAAATGGAGGCCAAAGTGGTTCTAACCTTCAATATTCGGATTCTGCAGTCAGAGAAGGAATTGCATGTTCTACATGGACCGCAATTAGAGGTGGGACAGGATATTAGTCCATCAACAGAAAGTGGGTCGGTGTTGCTGACCAAGTCGAACCTTGCGGTTCGGACAAGGAAGGAGTTTATTGCCCCGGTAACAGCCGCAATCCCATTCAATGTGCCATCTTTATCAATTGATGGACATGTGGACGCGAACCATGGAAGTAGTAGTGCAGCAAATTTATCGGAGGGAGGGCTTGCATCCTCCGCAGACCCTGATTCCTATTTCACACCTCATAAGAGAGTAGATCCCAAATGTCATTGCTTTTACAGAACCTGGTGGAATCTCTGGTAATGTTTGATGTTGGGCGAACGCCAACAACATTTGCCTTGGAAGTTAAGAGTACTCTCTTCATGGAGGAGGAGCCAATTTGGTATCGCCTGCATGCCTTACAGATGGCTGATCACCAATCGCACACGGAGAGAAACACTTGGATCATGGCTTGGAATGTTCGTGGCTTGCACTCGGCTAGGAAGCAAACTGAGGTATTGGATGTTATGGAGGAGTACACACCGGACCTGATTGTGCTGATGGAGACCAAAATGGATGCACATGCGGCTCATCTATTTGCTCATGATAATCCTCGCCAGCCATTGGACGGTTTTCTGTGATCAGCTGTTACGGGCCACAGTGGCGGGCTTATCATGCTTTGGAGCACGGAAGTTTTGGACGTGGAACTCCTCCGATAATCTCACTAGGAAATTCATATAATGGTCAAGGTTCGTTTCTCAAACTATTCTTGGTCCTTTTTGGCTTTATATGCTTCGCCTAAATTAGTAGATCGTCTTGCTCTCTGGGATAGTCTTAGAGATTTCTCTACTACAGTATGTTGCATGGTGTGTCATGGGAGATTTTAACGAAACTAGTTGGCCGCATGAGAGTTAGGGTGGAGGATTTTTCCCTAGGAATCAGGCTTTTTATTATAACCAGCGTATGAGTGATTGCAACCTCCAGGATCTTGGTTATGTTGGCCCAAAATTTACATGGCGCAATAGGCAAAGTTTCTCTAGGCTTGTACAGCATCTTTTGGGTAGGGCATGGGCAAATTCTTTTTGGCAACAGTATTATCCGGAATCCACTTACCTAAATGGTCCTCGGATCATTTTTCTCTGCTTCTTCAGACGAGGCCTTATAACCCTTCTCGAATGAAGAATAGGAAATTCATACTTCAGGCGATGTAGTTTCTACATGAAATGTACATGCCTTTAATTCAAAATATATGGAATTGCTTCCGCCAATGAGGTACTTAAAGCCACTGAGAAATTGCCTCAAGAATTTAGGCGTTGGAATCAGAAACTGTTTGGAATTGTGCATATAAGAAAGGAGGAGATTTTGAGGGAGCTTCTAAATATTGAGCAAGCTATTTCGCTAGCTCCTTTAAATGAACTAATTTCAAAAGAGCGGCACCTGCGTTGGCAACCGAATGATATGTTATATAAGGAGTGATGTTTTTGGAAACTCAAAGCTAAGGCTAAGTGGCTTCAAGAAGGGGATTGAAATACGAGGTATTACCACTCGATAGTGATGACAAGATGAGCTAAAAAAAGAATTTTGGCTTTAACGGATAACTTGGGCAATTGTGTCTTTGATCACGAGGGCATTCAAAGTATCATTTCCACTTTCTTTCAGGAGCTTTTTGCTACGAGAAAGATAGTCTCTACTTCAACTAACCCTATTGAACCTTTCATGCAGTATGGGCTTTCTGACGAAGCTAAGATTCTTTTAGACCAAGAGCTATCGGATGCAGAGGTATTGGATGCCTTGTACTCTCTGCCTTCATGGAAAGCTCCAGGGTGAGATGGTCTACATGCTTTCTTTTATAAGAAATGCTGGCATATTGTGGGTAATTCGGTTTTAACTTGATTAGGCAGATTTGCCCTTTTTAGAGGATCCCTGAGTGGATCAACTACACCCAGTTGTGTCTTATTCCTAAAAAGCAGGATGCTAGTCATATAAGGTTGAATCGTCGTGTTAGTTTATGTATGACGTTGTATAAGTTGGTCACTAAGGTGTTGGTACGAAGGGTACACCCTTATATTAATCAGCTTGTCCATTCTTGTCAGGCTAGCTTTGTTCCTGGGCGTAAGATAATGTTATGGTGTTAAATGAGGTTCTACACTTGTCTTGAAGGAAGAAGGGAAAATCTAGATGGAAAAGGCTTTTGATAGCCTTGAGTGAGATTTCATTTACTGGGTTCTCCGAAGCTTCAACTTCCCTGATAAGTGGGTTCGGTTGGTAATGTCATGTCTTACCTCTTCAACAACGGAAATTCTAGTGATCAGGTCCCCCTTGATGCCTTTCAAGCCAACTTCTGGTATTCGCCGGAGCAATCCACTATCTCTTTATGTTTTTATTTTAGCCATAGAGATGTTGAGTTGAATGATAGAAGCTGAGGTTCTTCAAGGAAGCTGGATTCCATTTCAATTGCAAGAAGGTAGAATTAAAATCTCTCATCTGCTTTTTGCAGATGATGTTACCTTGATAGCTCAAGCCACTTCAGCTAATGCTTTGACAATCTTATGTATGCTTGATAAATTTGCTGGTATGTGTGGATTGTAGGCTAATCATGAGAAATCCTTACTTTTATTCTCTCCTAATGTCTCTTCATCTATAAAAAATGAAGTTCTTAGCATTCTTGGCTTTAAGTTAGCTAATAGTTTTGCCAAATACCTAGGTTACCCACTGGGGAATGGTCACAAGCCAGCAATAGCTAACTTTAACTTCATCATAGAGAAAGTCCAAGCTAGGTTGAGCGGTTGGAAAGCTCGTCATTTGAGCATGGTAGGCTGGGTTGTCTTAGCTAAGTCAGTCTTGAAGGCAGTCCCAACTTATTATATGCAGGTGGTGCGTCTCCTTAGGTCAATTCTGGATACGTTTGCAGTGATAACTAGGAATTTTATTTAGAATGGCATTCAGGATATGTGCGCTATGCATTGGGTTAATTGGTAGCAAATCACTAAACCTAAGTGTGAAGGTGGACTAGGCCTCATAAACCTTACTAGGCATAATACTGCATGCTTAATTCAGAGGCTGTGGGAATTTGAGCATAAGGATGCATTGTGGACTTCATTCTTGAGGGAGAAGTACTGTAGGAATCAGCAGGCTTCTAATCTAAAGCAGGTTGTCTCTAAGGGGACCTTCTCTTTTGTTGGTAGGGAGCCTTTTCAAGGTAGGGCTCTTGTTGACAAGGCTCCTTTTGTTGTCCTTGGGGATGGTAAGTAAGTGAGTTTTTGGTTTGATATTCAGGCAGGGAATTGTTCTGTTAGGTGATTAGTTAGTGGTCCTCTATTAATGTCAGCAAAAAAACTCACAGCTGCTGGTTGTTGGGTTGCAATTGATGCGTGGGATGAGGAGAAGATTGGGTTTGCTACTTTCTTTACTATATGAGGTAGTAGGACCTATTATGCTAGACCAACACCCTGATGTTAGGGGTGTGCGTCTTTCGGCCAGATGCCAGCCTTCTTTGAGTGATTTTTATGACTTCTTAGGAAAAGAATTGAATGAAGTTACTCCTTCATTGTGTTGGCTTTGGAATCCCATTTTTCCCCCTAAAATTCAGTTGTTTCTTTGGCGTGTTTACTTTAATTCTCTTCCTACAGCATAGAATCTAAGGAAGAAAAGTATTTGCTCAAATGTACATTGCCCCCATTGTCATTCTCCTGATGAGGATGTGCCCCATGCTTTGCTTTTCTATCAAACTGCTCAGCTACTTTTGGCTGCCTTTGCAGCAGTGTCTCCTAGTAATATGGAACGCTTTTGTACTTTTCAGACGTAGCATAAGGTAAATGATGTGGTGCAACATGGAGCTTTATGATTTGTCTCCTCCTAGAGCTCTCTCCTTTGCTGTTTGTCTTTGGAAGCTTTGGGAGTTTCAAAACAGGGCATGTTTTCATGGAGTGTGTTGTCCTGTTCACGAAATGATTCGTTGCATTCATGGAACTGCTCATGAATTGTCGGCTCATGCACGGTGGGCTAGGGTGCTGGTGAGGACTGAGTTGGTTAGTTTGCAACACCCTCGTGTTAAAGATGGCTGGGTTTCTTTGTATACTGATGGGTCTGTTTTGCTGGATGGAAGAGCAGCTAATGGGGGGGGGGGGGGGTTGTGGGGGGGTGGGGTGGGGTGTTGCGTGATGGTCAATTTAATTGGATCTTAGGTTTTGGCAAAAGATTGGGTCGGATAGACATTGTTGCTGCTGAGATATGGGGGATTTACTGGGGATTAAGCCGAACTTTCCAGCAACATTTCCTTAGATTGCATATTTGTACTGATGCCCTTGTAGCTGAGCTGTTACTTTTTAGATCGGTGAACTCAAAATTAAAATATGACAATGCTGTTGTTACTTGCAGGGCGATGTTCTCCCAATTCCAGGAGGTGGCTTTTAGCTTTATACCAAAGAACTCAACCATGTTGTTGATGCGTTGGTTGCTAAAGCCTGGGATATGCAGCAGATGGAGTTTTTGGTTGACAATCCTCTACCAGAGTCAGTTGGGTTTTTTTGTTTGAAGATGCTGTAAATAGGGGTTTGGTTAGGAGCGTGCGGCTACCGCATGCTGCTTTAAATAGTTTTAAGTTTGGTTCTGTATCTAGCAGTAGCAGCATAATTTTGATGGATGCTGCAGAGCCCTGTGTACGCATTGCTTTTGTACTTAGCAGGTCATAGCAGCCTGCTTTTGTTGTCATAATGTAAATATTTTAGCCTACCAAAAATGAAAAAAAAAATTCCAGTTACAGAAACATCGCAAAATATCTACCTCAATGTCCTATAATCCGACAATCATCCAAATCAATCGTAAACCTTTACATTTCTCTCTAGTATTAAATATTAATTACTGAGTAAGTCACTAATGAAACTACAGCTAGAGTTCAATCATCTAGATCTTCTATTTTCTCGTGTAAAGTAAAACTTAAGATAGTAAGTGTCACATTTACCAACAATTATGACAATGAATCCTTTAAAATCCAAAGCATAAAAATAAAATTTTCAGCATCATTCAAAGATCACAATATACGATCACAACACACTTTTTGAAGTGCTGATTAGCCACTTTATGGCAACAATTAGAGTATAAATACGCAGGTTATTGCATTTTTTTAATTATTATCTAATGTGCATGTGAAGTGAAATAAAATTGAAAATCATCATTTTTATTAGTACCCACATGGAGTGTGCTAAGTCACTCTTTGTTGCTATTAAAGTTTCGATGAAAGTGATCAAAGTTTCGATGAAAGTGATCAAAATTTTACCAAGGTAAATTAAAGAAACAAAATGTAACAATAAATTAAGACTTGGGTTGTTAACATTTTTCTATGTTTTTGTGATGTCATAATCTAACTTTAGTAGTGATCCTGTATAGCCAATAATTTGGTACCTTAATTTATGTTTTTGTTGCAATTTTATACTTCTAGCAATGGAAATTCAAGCATTTTAATAGTTTTCCTTATGCAGAGAGTTAAATTAACCTACAAAATTGCAAGATCATAGTTTGTAATGATTGATTTTTAAGAAATGTTACAATATAGTCACTCAAAACTAATGATCCAATCTATAGTAAAAGTGTCTATCAATAATAAGAAGAAGCTATTGATAACCTCATAGAAGTTGTCAGTAACTTCTATGAAAACTATTTACAGTTTCATTTTTATTTTTTATTGTTTTTATAGTTGAAAGTTTCATTTTATCATAGATAATCATGATTTAATGTAATTAGGGATAACTTATTGAACTCAAAGTGACCATATCATATGATTATTTTTGGGTGATCATATCATAGATTACCCATTAATTTTACATAATATAATTTTTATTTGTAGTCTCCTTTTTAGAATAATATACACATTTTATTTTGACATGTCCTATATTTCTAATGCCTATATTAGAAGGTGATAACATATTTATTTTACCATGTTAAAATTGCGCAATTATTTTTTATTTTGTTCTGACGGATGCAACATTATGTAATATTCTCATAAAGGTATATATCATGAACCTAATGATATAATTGTTCACATCCTATTATAAAATTTTATCACAAAGTTGAAACCCATCATAAGGTTTAAGACCACTTGCTTAAAATGAGTAAGAGCACCTATGAGAAATATAAATGCAATGAAAACAAAGCTTCAAATAATTTCGAGCATGTAAGGAGTTAAAAGTATCATATTTTGTTATATTCGTTTATCATTAATAAAAATTTTTAATAGGTTATATTTCTATATCCTTTACAAGTTTTAGAATGAATATAAAACATAGAAATTATATACTATATATTTTAGCTATAAGAGTACAATCAAAATTTACCCCATAACTTTGAATATTTATTCAAAACCTACCCAACCAAGGTAGAATTGGTTTTAGGTTTCAATAGGGTTATTGTTGGCTCTGGATATAAACCATGCTAAATCAATTTTTCTGTTCATTTTAACATAGAAAATAAATTAAAAAAGCTCTCCCCTTCTATATTAGTTAATATGTAATAAAAATTATGTTTTATTATAATTTTATAGAACAAAGTAAACAATTAATAAAGAAGGAGAAGTTAACAATCAATAATAGAAGCTAGTGATAAAGTGATAGATGGATACTATAACCTTTAATTCTGTAATAGAACGTGTAATAGAACGTAATTTTCATTCACGCTAAATGGATACTTTTATTGATTAGTTTTTCTAAGGAAAGCTTCTTCCTTACATTTTTCCGGGTGACAAAGGATATATTACAATGATATAATACAAAAACAAAGCATAATCTGACAGATTTATCGATGATATATTCCCAAAATCTGGTACAATGGGTTCATTCTTAAGCTTGAAGCTTATCAATATGTTTATCCGCCAAATTTCCATGATAAATTTGCAGCATATACACATTTCCGAGCAAGAGGTTCTGCATCTTCAGTTGTTGTCGTGATCATGAATAAGTGCTACTGATTTTCTCAAGGCAATCTTGATCAATAGAGTTGAGAAAGAAGAAGAAAAGTTAAATTTGGAAAAATGATAGAAACCTAATTAGATGGGGAGCTATAGTGGCTTGAATCAGTCCATGGTGATGACATGGAAAAATCCGCACTGCTAGTCTGATCGTTGTTCATTTGTGGCTGATCCATAAAAAATGGTGTTGCTGGCTGTGGATAAGGATGAGAAGAAGATGACGATGAGGTAGAAGGGACAAATGGAGGAGAAAACGAAAAAGATGGTGCTAGAGCGATTTGATCATATAAGCTCATGGACTGCCCTTGATGAGAAACCATAGGATACAATCCCTCAGAACCTTGGATTCGGGAAACACTCTGCCCTGAATCAGATGGAATGGATAAAAGGTTATTAGGTTGGTCTGAAATGGTGAACCGGGTGGGCGATGGATCAGCAGAAGAGTGCCGGAGTCTAACATTTTCAGGGAAGTTGAGCTTGGCCTTGTTGCCTCTGAACTTGAGAGCAGCTTCATCGTAGGCTCTGGCTGCTGCTTCAGCTGTGTCGAATGTGCCCAGCCAAACTCTCGCAGCCTTGGTGGGGTCTCTTATCTCAGCAGCCCATTTGCCCCATGGTCTGTGTCTCACTCCTCTGTACTTCCTCCTTGTCTCTTCCTTGTTATGTTGTGTTTCGTTGACATACTCGTATGTTGGATTCCAAGCGAATCCTTCTTCTCTTGTTACTCCGGAGCGATCATCCATAACTGGATATTGCATGAAATTGTCAACACACACAAACTCATCAGTACTCGGATTGGTTTATACCAGTAACGACAGCTTCATCGTCAATGTATGACATGAAATCATTCAAAGTTTTCTTCTTCCTTTCTTTTTTAATTTTAAAAGTCGAATGAAAGAGAGAGTTTTCGATTTTAATAATTTAGATATATAGACATCTAGAGCATAGAAGAAATCTGTAATGACTTTGTTGTAAGGAAATCATTAAGCCTCTTTGACAAGAAAACTGACATATAATTCCCGCAGATTAGGGATGACTTTCTAGAAAGATGTCTGCAATTTATATATATATTATACTAAATCGTGCTAAATAAAAAGTAATAACGCTTACGATCCCATTAACTCATAAACGGATGTTTTAGGACACGTATTTAAAGTTATAATTTTCAATATTGATTATGCATTATAAGAAATGTAAATATATTCAGAAATCAAAATTTATACTTTAAGGAATGAAATAACATATTATTTATTATATAAGAGTACTGTCATGTTAACATGGTTTTACCATTCTCACCAGATGATGTTCCTCCATGTGGAAGTTCATTGAGTGCATTTGAAGTATTATATGCGTCCTGGCAGGAGCCATGAGGCCCATGACCACCGTCCCTAGAATAAACGGCAGGAGTGGAATCATTAAATGCATATTGGCCGGCTACGCCATCCCGCGGTGGTGTTGGAACATCTCCAACCACCACTCGTGTCAGAGCCAACACAATGGCCGACGAATCAGCATCCTCCCCTTCTAATCCACCGAAATAATTCAAATATTGGTGGTGGTGACGGTTCTGGTAATTAGTTCTGTCCCAATCATTTGATTTATCTCCAGGACTCACCACCTTTGAAAAACACATAAAGGTGACACCAGGACACGACTATACAAGTACGTTTTAGGTAGTACAAGCACTTTAGGAAATTTAATTCCAATTGTCGACTACTGCTATTTATAAGAAATTAGAAGCAAAACATTTTGCTTGTATTCTATGAAAGAAATATGAACGCTGTGCATGTCAGCCTAGGTCGGCAACCCCCCTAATCATGAAGTAGAAAAGAAATTATGCGTATGAAAGGAAGCCTATGTTTTATCCTTTCACTTTTAGAAGATATAATTAAACTATTGAGATGGCAATCTAAACTTAACCGGCAGTTTTTTTTTTTATTATTATTATTATTATTTTATACACTATAACAACAAAGGAGAAATCTGAACTTAGCTTGTTTTAATAGGGGATTAGCACTTGTATCACTAGATTATTATAAGAATTCTGGTTTATCTTTTTTGTATTTTTTTTTCATCATAGCTAAATATGAATCAAAATTAAACAAAAAAAAATTACCCTAGATGTGTGGGAGATTGTCTATTTATTTAAGAGGTTGAAACAAAGAGAGTATAATTGCATATTTTACAAGTTATAACTAATGTTGTTAGACCTAAATTGATTCAATTAGTCTAAACTAATTTAACTTTATCTGACTGTGAAATCAATTAACGGTATTTTTTTAAATTTTATTAACAATGAACCGGAAAAACTTAGTTAACTCGATGAGTCCAATATTGTTCTTAAAGACCCAATTAAGGTTTTACAAGTTAAAATGTACCATTTTCTTTATAGAGAATACACTAATTTATTGAAAAAATAAATCTAAATCCATGAAAAGTAAATAATAAACTGCACTTTCAACTTTTAAATATTAAGGTATATAGTTTTATAATTTATAAATAAATATGAATTATATTTTAATATTTATATTGACCGTAGTTAATCATAATTGAATCTCAACTTAACTTTCTCAACTCTTAAACCTTTCGCATTCTCATGTCAATCTCCTTATTCGAGTCTAATAGCATTAGTTAAACATAATAAGTCCGGTAATCAACGATTAGCTACTATCGCAACAAATGATTAGCTAATATAGTAATCAAGGGAAACTCACTTCCTCGTAATAGCAGAACTTTCTAGCGTTGTATAGTTTTCACGATTTCATAGCGACAAGCTCACTTTCTTATAATTAGGCATACAAACATAATATAGATCTCACGTTCAATTTTTGGACAAAATATATCTGGCACTGCAACAGAGATTATCGGTTAAGTCCTCTTCGTTGCTCAATTTAAGTAATTGTATAAACCAAATTGTGTAATTTATTTATGTAACATGGCTATTCACTGTGGAGAATAATGAAAAAGGTCTAACCATATCCTGAACTTTTAAAGCCCTAATTTCATTAGATGATAATGAAGGAGCAAAATCTGTGGACTTAAAAAAACCAACGGTTGGCTACTTTTTTGACGATGAAACTTTAGTTTGAAATTGGCAGGGTATGGCCTCGATAAATAGAGGAATGAAAGTTACCTTCTTTGATTTAGTAACTAACCGGCCAAGAAAAATCAATTAGCAGTAAAACTCGTTTTTGAATATTCCAGCAAGTGGCCCAACAAAAACGGAGCAAAAGAAAGAAAAAACTTGCAGTGGCCTTCCTAGACCCTAGGTGGCGAGTCAAAACGGCCAAGTGGGAACGTTTATCCGACAGTCGACGTCGGCATCTTTCGAGGGTGACTGTGGATATGTGTGGCCATCTGAAAGGGTCAACTGGTAACACCGACACCACCATATGTTAAGAAAACTCCTTTAAAAATAAAAATTAATTAATTAATTAGAGATTATCGATTATTGACGCTGCTCTACACTCCTACCCTCCGTAATTTAATTTGTCCATAATCTCCTCCGTTGCTAAAATATTCGTATTCATCAAATTTTAGATTTAATGTTTTGAAATTAGTAGATGTAAGACTAGATTAAATTCTTACTTATTAAATTTATCGCCTATATCATTTTAATGATTTTTATACCTTGCCGCTTTTGTATATTACCAAACAAGTCCATCCTTATATTCCACCCTGAATTTACATATTTTTTTTAAATCTAAATTATTAAACTATTTATGAATTTAATAAGTCAAATTTAAAATAATATAAATTAATGATAAAATAAAAGGCTGAACTGATCTAATTAAAATAAAAGATAAAATCATGAAAATTTCTTATTTTTAAAATAATGTTAAAGAAATATTTATTGGTCGGTAATATAAAGTGTATATAATGAGAGGCGAGTACAAGTTCGACCGAAAGTTTGATATGGTTATATTGATATTTTTTCCTATAATTTATTATTTTTTTGAGCATGGAAGAGGTAACGCCGTAGTGGAAATAGGGTTCTTTCTTTACAACAAAATAAATTATTAGTATATAGATTCTTCGCACAAGAAAGGAGTTGAAACGTGTGATAAAATCTCGGAATCGTCACATGGAAGCATATTGGCTTTGGCCACACCCACATGCAAAGCCAACCTTTGATACCTAAAAAAAATAGAAACTATGAACAAAGATAGATATCAAATGTACAATGACCAACTTCACTTTTTTGTGGAGCTAAAACTTTTACCGTTTCCCACTAAGCTTGACTTACTAACCATCCCAGTTCCCACCATGGTTATTCAATTTTCTAGCAAATTTTTCTCTAGCAATGATAACCCATGAAAGCCCAATCCATTGTGTAACGCCTGAAGATTTCAGACCGCTGAGTCCAATATTTTCTCCTCAAAATTGTGCATATCAAGTCAATGTACCCGTACTTGATGTACACGCTGGGTCAAATCGATTTTAAACCATTGACTCTTAAGTCAGTCATAGTAAAATGAGCCCGATAATTCAAGGGTTACTTGTTTTTTCTTTTTTTTTTTCTTGATTTTTTTTCATTCCTTTACATAATTTTTTTCCCTTTTAACCTTGCCAATCCTTTAACCCTTTTTTTCTTTCATCCTTCCATAAATTATACATTAAAAACAAACAAAAATTAAAATATAAAAAGTCTCTTACAATATAAATACCTAATCTGATTGAATAGAGTGAAGTGGCTGAAAGAAAAATATTTTTTACTATATTTTACGGTCATTTAGAAGATATCTATGTATCTGCTAATTAGAATCAGACTACTGTAATTCAATTTAAATATTTAGAAAACCTTTAATTTATTGATTAATTTTACATTTTGCAAAAAGAATTTAAGTATACGTAGCTATCCAATTTAAATTTTTTGAAGGAAAATAATTTTAGTCATTCATAATTTAAAAATGCCTAATGTTAAATTATCACTTTTGGGAAAACCAAACCATTTGCTTTTTTTTGAATAATTGGGAAAAAATAATTTTTTACGTGATAAAACTTTTTCAAAAATGATGAAAAGAAAACTTACTATATCTTCTCTTAAGGTCACTTTTTATGTTTATGAGCAAGAGTGGAACTTGCGGGTAAGCTTGAGCTTCTTGGTTTCAATCACTGAAATAATTATTCTCCTCACTTAATGTCTTGTATGGTTCTTGTCGTCTGCAAGCCGCCTTATACCAATCTTTTGTGTAAGCATTTGCCTCAACATTGACAACAAATAGGAAAACTCGGTGTTTGTTAACAATTGGACCTACTGTACTAAACGCTTACTCAACAGTGACCGTTAAAGCCAAAGCAGCGAATACTTCACGGGCGATACGAGATAGTAATGAAATGTCCCTTCTATGCTTTTGCCATCACTCTAAAGTGTCGAATTCCTTGATAAAGATATTTTTAGAAAACTCGAAATTCGTATTGATATAGTGTTACATCTCAGACATAAGACCACAAGACTGTTACCTCTTCAATTTTTGTGCTAATAACTGCTCACTCATAAATGAGTAATGTCGCTTCTTGGTAGGTGGCAAAGAAAAGACTGATGATTAACCACCGTACTGACTTTGGTAATGGTTAAGTATCTTCTTTATGGCAGTCGTCGCTACCGACACTTCCTATTGTGCTTTCAAGCTATATACGTCTTGGGAATCTATTAGATCTTGAATGTAATTATAATAAGTTTTCAAATACATTAATAATAATTTCGTTTTACAACAAGGGTCTAGAATAGTTGCTACAAAATAAATACGAGGATTTTTTTTATAATAAGTTAACTACTTCAACATCATATCATATATGCATGCATACAGGTTTGAGTCCTCACAAGCTTGAAGTAGCACGTCAAGTACACTAACAGTTGACATAACAATTAAGTGAATACTGGGCTTGTAAACTTAAACTTGTGAGAAAGTCTTAGTAATATCATGAAAAACTTAAAAACTTTTAGCAACTAAATATATATATATATATATATATCCCTATTACTGGGAAAAATGTCAACTTCCTACATGTTGTACATTGCTAAGTCACACAGCAATTCACTGTAAAGAACTGTGCTATGCAACAACTCATAAGTTAAATTTCAGTAGTATTGCACATCCATCTTAAACTCCCGAAGCCTCTTCCCATGCTCTATGCAAAAGTTTCTTCGCTTTTTATGAACGAATAGCCTCTATATTATTGTCTTGACGAAGTTCTTGATCAAAGTTGTACTGTCGTGCAAAGCTGCTATACCATCCTTAATACATAAGTTAAGAATATGACATGCACAACGTATATGGAAAAAAAATCCCCTCCAATGATGGTTGACAGTAATTTTGCAAATCAAATATTGATACAGTATTGGCACTTGCTTTATCAAAACCAATAAAAAAAATTTTCCTCTCCTATTCGTACTCATTTAGGATTTCTCTAATAATTTTATAGATGTTTTGTACCGTATGTCACTCGTTACATGCCCTTAAGGCCAATAGTCATTTATTAAATCGCCAATCATCGTCTATCTACTAAACAGTAACACCCATATAAAAATTACTACAAAAAAAATCTATCCGTATGTTTGTACATATGGACACATAGGAAGCAAACTTACCTGTGAGCTCCCTTTTACCTTTGTGATGAGCTCTTACATGGCTCGGGTTAACAATCTATAGCTAAGTTGTCACAAGCTAGGGTTGAATGTCTTCTACTAGTATCAACTTTACTACTCTGATGCACCTATGTTGAATGCCATGTACATGTTCACTAGGTACCATGCTAGGTTATACTTATGACTTTCTTTATCATACCTCATTAGCAATTGACTGGATGAACCACCGCCTCAAGTAATCTGTTGCTATGTTCTTTCTGTTCCCACCTCCCCAGGATGCTTCGATCTCAAGTACCCGTTAAGGGTATCATATCCGTCTCTCATTTTTCACGAGTAACTTGTATTATAGTAGTTGCAAAATGCCCTTGAGTTCCCCCTTTTATTTGTACCTTTACGAAAACGAATAGTAAAAATATTAGAGTTACTAAGTTTAGGGGGCTTACTTGAGCTAGATGGTCTCGAACTACTAGGCCCATATTATCCCATATGTTGCTCTTCTGTCTCGAGAATAATTTCTATCTTATTCTCCTCATCCTCGAACATACTTATAGGCCAACTCATTTGTGGGGGTTTAAATCCTACAGGTCATGCAAGCATACTTATAAAAGGAAGTTCAAATCTAGCATGACGTTCAGGAACACTCATGCTTGGAGGTGTAAAACCGAGATATGGCGTACCCAAGTAACTCATGCGTTAATGTTCAACGTCAAAGCCAAGAGGTAGTATACTGCAATTACTCATGTGATGAGGTTCTACATTGAAACTTGGAGGTGGTGTAACTTATTCTTTCACGTTCTCAACCACATTGTGTGCCCTCTGCTCATTTAAGTCATACTCATTATCCAAGAACACCTTAACATCTTCAAACCATTGTGGCTTAAATAACGTGTTGGAACTTCCAGTGCTCTTACCTTTACTTTTCCTACTAGATGATGAATTGTGTTTTTTACTAGATAAGGTATAACAAAAAAATCTTTTCATTAATGCTAATATTTTTTTCTCTTATTTACTACAACAAAGATTTATGAATGAAAGATAGAAACAATATGTAAGACAAAACAAAGCAAAAATTATATGGTGGGTATGTGTATGTCAATGTTATTTGCTAATATAAATTATTCTATACAATGGAATGGAGAATTATACACAGATACCGGTGGTTAGTAGAAGGAAATATTTCTATGACAATGTTTTGTAATTGAAAAAATTCAAAAGCAGAATGGTTGGAGTTAGAGAGATTTAATTAGTTTATAGAGTAATAGTTGTTGCATATCGAAAGTTGCTATTTATAAGGACTAAAGAATATGTGAACACATCGTTTGAAAATTCAAATTCAAAATTTGAAAATTCAAATTCAAATTTTAAATGATTCAACATCGCAAATTTTGAACTTTACAATTCAAAATTTGCGGTGCATGCGCCAAAAGGTATTATTGCAAGGGGTGGGTGGAGAGGTTATGGTCAGTCAAAAAGGACCAACCCC
Organism: Lumnitzera racemosa; assembly: GCA_024138005.1. Classification (NCBI taxonomy): domain Eukaryota; kingdom Viridiplantae; phylum Streptophyta; class Magnoliopsida; order Myrtales; family Combretaceae; genus Lumnitzera; species Lumnitzera racemosa. Next base: position 26,979,013 of record JAMXBC010000008.1, read on the forward strand.
TTTTATTTCTTTTTTTTTTTAAAATATCCGACAGTTCCGCTTGGGCCTATTTACAATTCGAAACCAACCCTTGTGCGAATCTACTAACAATGCATAATTATAAGTATTTAATGGGAATTTGGCTATCGAACCTCTAACCAACAGCTAAGCTCGAGGAGTAGAGAGACTAGCAAGACGAATCCTCCTATTTTAGCTGACTCATGCAGAGGTCGAATATCTCCTTGCCGACACATTCTACCTACCGAGCTGAGTGATAACCTATGTCTTGCATGTTGAGTATCGAGAAACTGAAGGTCGAGATATTGCACATGCCTAGCTAATTACTTACTCGACCTCGCCCTTATCAAGATGCCAAGAGAAAGTCTAGACTAATGAAGCCATCCCTACTCAGACAAGCAAGTTATCCGTACTTTTTGTCCACATCCTCTAATAGCATCACCAATACAACATTACCACGTGTACAATATCATGTATAGAATCTATTGCACCAATGATTACTTTCCTTATATATTTATTTTTACCCATTTATATCTTATATATTACTTTCTTAAGAAATACTCTTTTTGTCTTTTCCTTTTTTTTTTTTGTTTTTGAGCAAGTTACTCTAACTTATGAGTATAAATACCTTCGTAATTATAGCTGTAAGGAGAGATATATATAGAGATTACTATTAACACACTTGTGTGTTTTTCCTTCCTTACGTAAACATTCTGTTATTCTTGGCATCACTCTTATCCTAACCCTTGAGCAAAGCTAGGTAAGCTAGGTAGCAAGTAACCTCATTAGACCGATTCGTACGTCATATCGAATTGTGTCATAAGTCTTCGGAAGTTCCATTGGTACATCATATCATCTATAGCTATTCGTAGGTTTTACTCACTTTCATTTGTCATTCATTCCTTTCGCACTTTCCCCCATTAACTCTTTTAAGCTTTCTGCAAGTTTGGACCCATCTAATGGCCGGCCTGATCTATTTTTGGTTAAGATTTGCACCATCTTGGTATCAGAATGGAAATTTTGTATCAGTTATAGTTGGTTCTTTTAGAAGTTCTATTATACTCTGTTTTACATGTGTAAAACAAAGTAAATCACTGTATTCATTTTAGCTGCTGTGTTTACTAGATGTTAATTTCCTGAAGTGTTTGTTTAAACTTTAAACCTGTGGAGAAAATGACAAACCCAAGTGTGAATGTTGGTATGAGAGATGACAATAGTGGAGTTGCCCACCATAGTCAACAGTTTCAAGGAACACCTAGAAGCACTAACGAGAGACTTGATGAAGTAGCTAACCTCTTGGTGGATTTGACTCAAACAGTTCATACATTGTCTTGTCGACTGATCGAGGCCGCGTTTGTTGAGGACTTAGATAAGTTACTTATGGTTATCTGACGTACTATGAACATGGAATCCTCATGAGAGAAGGAGTAGATAGAGAATTTGTTTCATATTACCTGTAAGGTAAATGATCAAGTATGTGCCCTCATCGTACAAAAACTTGGTATCTATGTATAAAAAATGATTATTTATGCATACTTATACTTTATCATGAACTACATAACTTTAAGGATTTAATTTGATTAGATCTTAGCTATCAAGCTAAAATTAAAATTTTCAAGCCTTAACGGACTAAATTAAAATTACTTGAAGTGGTAGATAGCTTAGGACATCAATTAAATTAGGCTTGAACTTAAAACTTGGACTAATGGAGTAGACATCATCAATTTTCTATAGAATTGCAAAATACCGTTGTGACAACACCTTGATATAAGCATGACAGTATTAAGGCCTCTAGAAAACACTTTATTTGGTTTTGTTCGCTAAACTATCATGATGGTACCCTTCATTACTATCATGATGGTATACTCTTCAAAATAAGATCCTCGCATAGATTCTGTTTGTGGTACCGTCATGATGGCATCCCCATCTTGCTGTCATGTCAGTAACCTAAAAGTCATCAAAACCCTCTTTTCAACTTCTTGATCCTTTCTCTCTCTTCATCCATCTTCTCGTCCATCTGCTTTCCTTTCTCTTCAAACCCTAAAACCACTCTCCTACTTTGATCTGCCATCACCAAACCCATAAATCTCATCTTTCTCTCCTTAATCATCTCAAATCTCTTAATCTTACACTCCTCTTCTCTCCCCACGTAACCTTCTCTCTCTACAAACCTACCATTTATTGTCATGCCACCACCATTATCCTAACCCCACAAACCTTCTCTACAGCCGTCACCTCATCCTCCTTGTCTCTTACATCCTCACATACTCTAACGAACCATGCCACCAAGAACCATGCGTGGTCTAGCACCCTTATGTATGAACACCGCCTCTTTCTTATACACCAACATGCCCAACGATTTAAGAAATTTGCCAACTTAGAAGTAGAAAATGGACTCTTCTATACTCAAGAGGTGCTTAAAGAATTCCGCAGTCATTCTAGGTGTCATTACGAATCACGTCTTAGATATTCTCCAGCTTCCAAACAAGGTACATGACAATGCTCTTAAGTACTTTATTGTAATATGTTTGATTCCTTAAATGATCAAGATTAACCCAAGCTGAAAATGAATCCTACTGACAAGATAACCTAAACTGTTCTCTACACCTATGTTTATGGCACCATGATCACTATCACTCCTAAGGATATTGTAATGTTATAGGTGTTGAGATTGATAGAACTAAAGTCAATGTGAATTATTATGGGGCAGGATTTTATGAACGAGTATTTAGGTATCAAGGTATTGGTGGACAATGGAGGAAACATAAAAATTTGGCTACAATAAGACTTAATCTTCAAACCAAGATTCACCACCATATTATGATCCACAATGATTATCCTCGCTGAGGCTAACAATCTAATGTTACATACTAAGATATGTGGATCCTCTACTATCTCCTTATAAACAAGCAGATTGACTTTTTTCAATATTGTGGTCCAATGCTTCAAACTTGTGACCAATAAGCCTTCTTAAGGTTTCCTTAGGTTTGGCCAGTTAGTTACACAATCATTAATTTGCAAAGGAATTCAATTTCCTATACCCCATAGGTTGCTCAGGTCAAATATCTTGAACTAATTGATATTTGTCGGGGCGTTTAGAAAAAGGTAGGCAATGATTAGGTTATAAAGAAACTACTTCCTCCTCTTGATCTTGGCTCTAAATAAGAACCACATGAATCTTTTGAAGAACCAGGGAGGAATAGTAATCATGGTCCCTTTGATGAAGCTGCTCCAAATCTCAAAGGATAGCTTCTACCACTTGCTAATAATATTGTTTCTCCTCCTCCAAAAGGCTCCTCTCATCAACCTCCTCCTCATAACTTTGGCTTTCCTTTTTTTGATCAAACTACTCCTTTGGCATCTCAGCATCCATTTTATCAATACTTAGAGATGCGTTCTAATCAACTTAAGGAAAACATTCATGATTATATCTATAGTAGGTTTTAAGGTCTTTATTACCATTTCTATATAGACTATCACTGCTCCTCATGTCCTTTCCTTCCTCTAGCTTAGGACGATGACCCTCCTACTATATAAGTTGCTTACTCTAACCTATGTTTCTTATGATGCTTCCTTTTTTAGTTTATGTATTGGACTTGGCCTTCAGCCACCTTTATGTTTTCCTTATTTTGCCTTTAGTTAGTTTTTAGCCTTTGTTACTTATGTTAGTGTAATTGGTCTTTTTTTATGCATTGACATCTCTCTTCTGTTGTTCTTATGCAAACATACCTCTTTATCAACTATCCTTTATGTCATAAGACATGGTCTTAAAAGCTTTTATGCTCTCTATTTACTAGGGATGCTCTAGAATCGCTATTTAGTATTGTCTGCATTTTCTTTGGTCTTCTTTTTATAGGGGGCATATCCTAAGGCTTAACTTGAGAATATGCTGAATTTTTTACTTAAATTCTTTTTCTTCTTCATCGTCTAGATCCTCCTCTTTTTGATTAGGCCAAAGGGAGAGAAACATTCGAGTCCTTTAGAAAGTCAAAAAGTGTGTAAAACTGTAGCATATCATGATCTTGATTCATTGAAAGGTTGATACATCTAATATGAGAAGGCTTCATTCCCTAACAAATCAACACTCTTTATTTCAAGCACTCACTGATCTTGATTGCTATATATCTTAAAACCGAATGTCTAATTTATAGGGACTATTATATTAAGGAAGAGCTTTCAAAATATAAGGGTTTTGACCTCATAAAAAAGGGGGAGATTATTAAACCCAGGGTTCACTATTTGATTTTGAAGAGAAAAAAAAAAACTAAAAAGTAAAGTTAAATATGTGAGTATGTGTTAAGTTAATTGAAAAGCATAAAATATCTTGCAATAGTATTCTTAGATATTTGTCTTACATTTTAATGATGACAAAAAGGGTTAAAAACTAATGAATCTTTAAGAGTGTAGGCTTATAAAAGGTTTTTTAGAAAGTGTAAATTCGCAAAATTAAGTTGCATTCAAAAGCTTCAAATTGATTGTAAATAGTCTATTGTGAAAAGTCTTTAGAAAGTATTACAAAAGCTTTTATAAGAAGAATCGGTACAACACTTTAGAAATAAAAAGCCGATACTCCTCAAAATGTTGTTTAAAAAGTAAGTCCGGAAAGCTGATGTTGAAATTAGTTTTTAAATTAGATTCGAATTAATCATTCCCTAGCTCCTCTAGATTAAGTGTATTAGGAAAATACATTTAATTCTATTTCACTTAAGATAGAATCATGATCTATGAGAATTATTTTTATCCATGAGAATTATTTTTAAGCGAAAATATATTTGGATGAATCAAAATATATACAATCTTTGATAAGGATAAGATTGGTTCGATTTTCGTAGGATTTCAAATTTTGAACACAAGGTGATGCAAACCGTGACCAAGAACAGATAAGGCCAGTCGCTAGATGAGTCCAAGCTTACAGAAAGCTTAAAAATAGGTTAATGGGGAAAAGTACGAAAAAGGTGAGAAATGAAGAGTGAAAACAATAAGCAAAACCTACAAAAGCTATAAAGGATATGATACACCAATTTAATTTCCGAGGACTCATGACACAATTCGATATGATGCATGAATTAGTCCAATAAGGTTACTTGCCACTTAACCTTACTTAAGTAAAAGGATAAGAGTGATGCCAAGAGCAAATAATAGTGTTTACACAAGGAAAAAAAGTACTTAATTGTATTTAAAGGTAATCTGATCATCTTACAACTATATATACAGGGGAATTTATACCCGCAAACTAAGGCAACTTGCCTAAAGGGGAAAAGACAAAAAGGACATTTCCTAAAGAAGCAATGTACATGATACAAAAGGATAAAGATGAATATATAAGAAAAATAATCATTAGTGCTACAGATCCTATACATGATACTGTACACATGGCGATACTACATTGGTAAGGTTGTTAGGAGATGCGGATAAAAAAGTACGGACGGATAGGTTTGTCCAAGCAGGGATGGCCTAATCAGTGTGGTCTCTCTCTCTGCGCATCTCGATAAGGAAGAGGCTGAGTAATTGGTCAACTCAGCAATAAAGAGTAATTGTCAACTCTGCATACCAAACAATAATGGGTGGTTATATGGCACGACGTTAGAGGTAACTTGTTAAGGAGGTACTCGACCTCAGCAAGGGTTGGTTAAAACATAAGTGTAGACATCTAATTTTTACCTCTCTATAGTCCTAATTTTTATTTTTACAAAACGTGTCGTAATTTAGAAAATAATAAAAAAATAAAATAGAAAATTGTTGGAAAAAAAATAAAAAAGAAAAAAATTCAAAAAAAATAATAATTTGATGGAATCTTGACTAAATAGCCATCGAAAAAAAAATTGATACGATGACGTTAAATCTAATAAAAATCAAGATTTATAAAATTCGAATCTATTTTTTATCTTTATCAATTTTGATTCGATTCGATTCCATTCCATTCCATTCAAAAGATTTGTTTTCGAGTTTTATAAATAAGGGTTGGATGGTGTGAGCCAGAAAGAACAATTACACATTTGTTAAAAACATGCTCAAACCCACTCCTCAGACCAATTCTATAGTTGTGCGCGCGATAGGATTGGGGATCCAATCTGTTCCCTTTTACCAGCTTTGCATGCTTTGCCTTACAGGTATATAATAGTAGTTTTTAATTATTGTCTATAACTTGTATTATTTATTTATTTTTATCTCACTTAATATATGTGCAGTTATTTTTAAGACTTTTTTTTTTATCACGTCTTTGATTGCTAGTAATTAGTTATAGTATTATTGTCTAGTGAACATGTGTTAAGTTAAATTTTATTTTATTTTTTCTTATTTTTTTAGATTTCATATTTTCAAAATAACATTTTTATAAAATCTCATATTTTATAAAATCTCGTTCTTTACATATTGTATTAATTTAGAAAAATTGCAATAGACATGTTAGGGTATTCTAGATAAAAAAAAAAAATCATTTTGATGTTCATAAAATAAAAAAAAATCTTTAATTGACTTCTTTTTTACGGCGAGACATCATTTCTATAGTTTAGGCTTGTTTTTCATAATTTAGATGTCTTTTCTATAGTTTAGTTTTTTTTTTTTTTCTATGACTTGACCATCTTTTTTATGGTTTAGACATCTTGTTTATTGTTAGACATCTTTTCCATAATTTAGGCTTCTGTTCTATAGTTTATATATCTTTTCTATTGTTTATATATCTTTTCCATTGTTTAAGTTTTTTTTCTATGATTTAGATGTATTTTTAATGATTTAGATTTTTTTTTCTATGGTTTAAACATCTTTTTCATAATTTAGATATCTATTCTATAATTTAGGTATCTTTTCTATTATTAAGGCATCTTTTCTATAATTAGGAAAATTTTTTTTTAATGTTTTAAGCATCTTTTCTATATAAAAGTTTCATTGTGTAGAACATAACATATTGCATAAAATCTTTGGGGTTTTTCTTGAAAATAAAAAAAAATTATCACTTAGTTGTTTTTAAAATAAAAATCTTAATTTGGGACTTTTCAAAAATTAGGTTTTTAGTTCTTTTTTTTAATTAGAAATAAAAATTAGGCTTCTAAGGATTTTTCTTAATAAAAATAAAATGGTTAATAAAAACACAAATTCAACCAATTTTTTTTTTTCTAAAAATAACCAACACATTAAAGTTTTCGGAAAAAAACTACGATCATCCGATCTCGACTAAAGGGTACGTAGGCACCTTCGGGGCGACGATAAAATATATAGAAACTTAAGTTCTTTTTTCTTTTGATTTTTTATATTTATTTATTTTTTAAATATTATAATTAGAAGAATAATCCTAATTTCGGTAAATAGATAGTAAATGGATAAGGGCAGTTGTGAAGTTGCGGTTGTAATATTTCTCCGTAAATAATTTGTAATAATTCTATGTAAAGTTTGGAATAGGTGATGATTGTAATTTTGATTTTTTCTTTTTTACATAACTATAGCTAAATCGAGTCAATGGGCTTCCAAACAGATCCACATCTACCCACTTCATTGGTCTTAAAAGATACTCTAAATATGGTTCTAACATTTTAGCCCAAATAAGCAAGAATTTATTAGGAACAAAATTGAGCTCATCTTACCCCTATAGAAGAGCCCTATAAATATTACCTTAGTATAGACCTTAGCATATCTATGGGAGCCCGAATTTATCGCTTTTTATTTGGGCCCACATCAGCTAAGCCCAACCCTCACGGAGTAAATAGAAGACAAAAAATAAAAATAAAAAAGGAAACAAAATGAAAAGAATCAAAGCTGTAAAATAATAGGTAATTATCATTTTGCCTAGTATTCTACTAATCCGAAATATTCATTCTTTTACGTAAATTTAGCATTTTGCAAATAGCCTTCTTCATTTGGAATAAATAAGATTTAGATATTTTCTTTGTTTAGTCCTTTATTCTTCAAAATTCCTCGCTTATAAATAGACTCTTAGTAATGATAAATTGTATAAGCTTGTATATAGAATTCTATGAAAGCAATCCTCCGTAATCATCCATTTACAATCTCATCACTTGGGCTCTGTAACATGAAAGCCTTCACATATTCTTTCTCTCTTTATAAAAAAAAAAAAGAAAAGAAAAGAAAAGAAATTTGCTAACGATTATAAATCCCTATAGGTTTGGGGACAAACACAATTACTTGGCCCGTTAAGGCAACTAACCTAAACAAATCCACTTGGCCTAAGAAAATAACCAACAAACCCGAACCCTAGCCCATCAAGATGATTCAACCAACTTAATGCCCCTAAGCCATCAAGTCTAACCATGAACCGAACCAAAACACAAAGTCATTAAACACTACCCTAAGCTTGATCCTTGGTACAAACAAAAAGGGCAATTCATTAGTCCCTTCTACGTCAAAAGTTATCAATTCCAACCCATTCGAACTCTAAAGAACCTAACCTAAAGTCACATGTGGAAGCTTAAGGGCGTTAAGACCTATAAGTCTAAGGCGTAGGGCATTTAGTATTTGAAATTTCACAAATGGGGCATGTTCTAAGGAATTGGGGAGTAAGGTCAATACCCTAAGGTCAATTAATCCCTATATAAGGAATTGGTAACTCACTTTTAAAAATTTTTAAATGAAAAGAAGCGAACTATATCCTATACACTAACCCTTAAACACTTTGAGAGTTAAGAGACATCATGGTGAAGATATTTTGGACTTATTCCTTAAAGGAGGTCCATTTTGAATTTGATACGCAGATCGAAATGAAGTTAGGCATTCATTTTCAAATCCCAAACACAATTATCCTTTGATAACCCCGTTGAACTGTTTTGGAGTCATTTCAAATGTAAACCCTGTCAAGAACCACCCTATAGTGGGGCAATTCGAAGGATAGGGTCATTAATTAAGAGAAAAGGATAAAACTGATTTGTGTTTACCCTAGTAATAACAATTCAAGGATAATTTTTGTTTTCGATAAATTGTTCCCTTTAAAGAAGAGCTAACATTTTTCCAAATACCCCAAAGGCCATACATACCTTTCCAAAGCCAATGCACTCTGAACCTATGGATTTAGGGCCTTAATTCATTTGGAGACAAAAACTTAACAAAAGAGATAGTTATTTTTGGGGAGAGAAAAGAAAGAAATGAAATGAAATGAAAAAATAAAAAAAAAAAAGAAAAAAAAACCAGGAAAAAAAAAATGAGGAAATATCCAAATATCGGGCTTGAGCAAATCCCCAATCAAAGAAGGCTTAAGTTGCTAAAAAAAAAAAAAAAAACATAAGGCCTTAAATCGCATTCCTAACCAAAAGCACAAAACTTCATATTCATTTAGAATCATGTTCTCAACCGCAAACCCAAAACTCCATATTCAGTTCAAAATCACACTTCAAATCATGAACATAAACCCTTTCTATCCACTTAATTCTCAAACACAAGACCTTCCCACCCACAATACTTCCCTACTCAAAACTCTTCCAATTTTGAAGAATAATTTATCGATAAAAATTATTTTTGAAACTGGGGCAAGCGCACATCTAGTTCATTCCTAAGGTTCTTAACTTGTACCCTCGGGTTAGATGAAAACACTTCTTCAAAAATAGGCCCTCTCAATTAACTTCTTTTGAAACCATTTGACCAAAAGCCAAATTTACAATACTGAACCCAAAAAAACCTAACAGATTGATTAGAGCATATCACTTGTGAATTATATTGTAATTTTTGGAATAGTAGTCAAAAGTGACATCTAAACCAAGAGTGCGTAAGGAAGTCCCCTTCGACTAAACTAATCATAAGTTACCTTTTCCTTACGAAATGAATGTTTAAGGCCTATCCAAGAAGCTCATTGTCTAGGTTACAAACTAAGGTACATATGAGATACCTTACAGGATTATAGCGTTTACCTTTTAAATAGGAATTTGTATCCGTTAGCAAACTTTCAAGGCAAAAGAAGGAAAAAAGAAAATGAAAAGACATGAAAAGGAGAGAGAGAAAGTGGAGGCTTGTTATAAGTTTTTCCATTCATTTCTAGTCCATTTCATCTATAGTGGCTAAATTTTCAATTCATGTTATAAACAGTTTTCACTAAATCCCTCATTTTTAAATTTCTTAAGTCAAGAGTTTTTTTTCGAGTCAGCTATGTTTCTTAGCCAATAGAGTTTAAGCAAGTCTGAAGGGTGCTTACTCTTTATCCATTTTCTCAAGGATATAGCCAGCTCATAGAGCACTGTTCCTATCCATATCTTCTTTAACGCTTCAGCCAGTTCATGGAGCACTATCTAAATTCATATTCTCATTTAAGGATCTAGCCAGCTCATAGAGCGCAGTCCTAATCTAAATTTTCTTAAGCTTCCGGCTGGCTCCCAAAACATAGTCCCAATTTATAATCTCCTAGGAAGCTAGCTAGCTCGTAGAGCGTAGTCCCAATCCAGAGTTTCTTAAACTCCCAATCGTCTAACTTACAGAACGTTACCTAACTCAAAATTTCTTTAAGGTATTTAGCAAGCTCAAAAAGCACTATCCTAATTCAAGTTTTCCTTCAATCTTCAGGTCTTAGCCAGCTCAAAGGGCACTTCAACCGCCTTGGTTAGTTAGCTCATCAGGGCACGACCAAGTTTCCTCATTTTTAGGTCTTAGCCAGCTTAAAGGGCGCTTCGATCGCCTTGGTTAGTTAGCTCACCAAGGCACGACCTAGTTTCCTCATTTTTAGGTCTTCGCCAGCTCAAAGGGCACTTTGACCGCTTTGGTTAGTCAGCTCATCAGGGCACAACCAAGTTTCCTCATTTTTAGGTCTTAGCCAGCTCAAAGGGCACTTTGACCGCCTTGGTTAGTTAGCTCATTAGGGCACAACCAAGTTTTCCTTATTTCGGTGTTTGCCAGCTCAAAGGGCGCTTTAACCGCGTTGGTTAGTCAGCTCATTAGGGCACGACCAAATTTTCCTTGTTTTTAAGTCTTAGCCAACTCAAAGGGCACTTTGACCGCCTTGATTAGTCAGCACATTAAGGCATGACCAAGTTTTCTTTATTTTTAAGTCTTAGCCAGCTCAAAGGGCGCTTTGACCGCCTTGGTTAGTCAGCTCATTAAGGTACGACCAAGTTTTCCTTGTTTTCAGGTCTTAACCAGCTCAAAGAGCGCTTTGACTACCTTGGTTAGTCAGCTTATTAAGGCACAACTAAGTTTTCCTTGTTTTCAGGTCTTAGCCAGCTTAAAGGGCGCTCTGACCGTCTTGCTTAGTCAGCTCATTAGGGCACAATCAAGTTTCCTCATTTTTAGGTCTTAGCCAGCTCAAAGGGTGCTCTAACCGTCTTGGTTAGTCAGCTCATCAGGGTACAATCAAGTTTCCTTATTTTTAGATCTTAGCCAACTTAAAGGGCGCTTTAACCACCTTGGTTAGTCAGCTCATCAGGGTATGACCAAGTTTCCTCATTTTTAGAGGCACAACTAAGTTTCCTCCTTTTTAGGTCTTAGCCAGCTTAAAGGGCGCTTTGATCGCCTTGGTTAGTCAGCTCATTAAGGCACGATCAAGTTTTCCTTCATTCTTCAGGTCTTAGCCAGCTCAAAGGGCGCTTTGACCGCCTTGGTTAGTCAACTCATTAGGGCACGACCAAGTTCCTTCATTTTTAGGTCTTAGCCAGCTTAAAGGGCACTTTGTTCGCCTTGGTTAGTCAACTCATCAAGGCACAACCAAATTTCCTCATTTTTAGGTCTTAGCCACATTGTTAGGTCTTAGCCAACTCAAAGAGCGCTTTGACCATCTTGGTTAGTCAGCTCACTCGGGCACGACCAAGTTTTCTTCTTTCTTTAGGTCTTAGCCAGCTCAAAGGGCGCTTTGACTACCTTAGTTAGTCAACTCATTAGGGTACGACCAAGTTTCCTTCATTTTTTAGGTCTTAATTAGCTCAAAGGGCACTTTGACTGCCTTGATTAGTCAGCTCATTAAGGCACGACCAAGTTTTCTTCATTCTTTAGGTCTTAACCAGCTCAAAGGACGCTTTGACCACCTTGGTTAGTCAGCTCATTAGGGCACGGCCAAGTTTCCTTCATTCTTTAGGTCTTAGCTAGCTCAAAGGGTGCTTTAATTGCCTTGGTTAGCTTTAACTGTCTTCGTTAGTTAGGTCATTAGAGGACAACCAAGTTTTCTTCATCTTTTAGGTCTTAGCTAGCTCAAAGGGCGCTTTAACCGCCTTGGTTAGTCAGCTCATTAGGGTACAACCAAATTTTCTTCATTCTTTAAGTCTTAGCTAGCTCAAAGGGCGCTTTGACCACCTTGGTTAGTCAACTCATTAGGGCACAACCAAGTTCTCATTATTCTTTTCAGGGATTTTTGCCAACCTACAAAGGTGCTACCCCTCGCTATCCTTCGTTTCAAACTAATCGTCGTCAAGTGCCTTAACGCTCCTTAGGATAAAATTGTCCTGAGGCAAAAACAGTCTCTTTTGTCTTTGTGGCAAAGTTTTGCTCAACTTTACCATAAAGAAAGGCAGCTGTAGACACCTAATTTTTGCCTCTCTATAGTCCTAATTTTTATTTTTACAAAAAGGGTCGTAATTTAGAAAATAATAAAAAAAAATTGAAAATGATAAAAAAAAAGACAAAAAAATAAAATAAAATAGAAAAATTGTTGGAAAAAAAAGAAAAAAATTTGAAAAAATTAATTTGATGGAATCTTGACTAAATGGCTGTCGAAAAAAAAGCAAATTTGATACGATGATGTTAAATCTAATAAAAAACAAGTTTTTTTAAGATTCTAATCTATTTTGGATCTTTATCAATTTAAATTCGATTCAAAAGATTTGTTTTCAAGTCTTTTAAATAAAGGTTGGATGGTGCGAGCAGCCAGAAAGAACAATTACACATTTGTTAAAAACATGCTCGAACCCATTCCTCAGACCAATTCTATAGTTGTGTACGTGATAGGACTGGGGATCCAATCTGTTCCCTTTTATCAGCTTTGTGTGCTTTGCCTTGCAGGTGTATAATAGTGGTTTTTAATTATTATCTATAACTTATATTATTTATTTATTTTTATCTCACTTAGTATAAGTATAGTTATTTTTAAGACTTTCTTTTTATTTTTATCACGTCTTTAATTGCTAGTAATTAGTTATAGCATTACTGTCTAGTGAACATGTGTTAAGTTAAATTTTAGTTTTTTTTTTCTTATTTTTTTAGATTTCATATTTTCAAAATAACATTTTTATAAAATCTCATATTTTACAAAATCTCGTTCTTTACATATTTTATTAATTTAGAAAAATTGCAATAGACATGTTAGGGTTTTCTAAATAAAAAAAAATCATTTTTATGTTCATAAAATAAAAAGAAAAATCTTTAATCGACTTATTTTTTACGGCAAGACATAATTTCCATAGTTTAGCCTTGTTTTTCATGATTTAGATGTCTTTTCTATAGTTTAGGTTTTTTTCTTATGGTTTAAACATCTTTTTTATGGTTTAAACACCTTATCTATAGTTGGACATCTTTGACATAATTTAGGCTTCTGTTCTATAGTTTATATATTTTTTCCATTGTTTAAGTTTCTTTTCTATGATTTAGACGTCTTTTTAATCATTTAGATTTTTTTTTCTATGGTTTAAACATCTTTTTCATAATTTAGATATCTTTTCTATGGTTTAAATATCTGTTTTATAATTTAGGTATCTTTTCTATTATTAAAGCATCTTTTCTATGATTAGGAAATTTTTTTGTTTTTTTTTTTTTAATGTTTTAAGCATCTTTTCTATATAAAAGTTTCATCATATAGAACATTACATATTTCATAAAATCTTTAGGGTTTTTCTTGAAAATAAAAAAAAAAATTATCAGTTAGTTGTTTTTAAAATAAAAATCTTAATTTGGGACTTTTAAAAAAATAGGTTTTTAGGTTTTTTTTTTTAATTAGAAATAAAAATAAAATGGTTAATAAAAACACAAATTAACCAATTTTTTTTTTCTAAGAACCAACACATTAAAGTTTTCAGAAAGAACTATGATCGTCTGATCTCGACTAGCGGGTACGTAGGCACCTTCGGGGCGACGATAAAATATGTAGAAACTTAAGTTCTTTTTTCTTTTGATTTTTTATATTTATTTATTTTTTAAATATTATAATTAGAAGAATAATCCTAATTTCGGTAAATAGATAGTGGTACCCATTAGGATTTAATAGGTTAGCCTTTGAACTCGAAACACTCTGGTTTTTCATTAAAATTGAAATCAAAGACCGATAGCCAAATCATAATTAATCTACTCAATTAGTTATGGTTTTTTTTCTTTTCCTGACTTCGGTCGGGTGGCGACTCCAAAAATTATTTTCAATAAAAAATTGGAATTTCTCAATTTCTTTAGTCGAGGATTAATATTAAATGGATTAGGGTTTAGTATTAATCGGGAAATGGGGAAATTAATTTTAAATAAAAGAAATCGAAAAATCAGGCTCGATAATAAGGATTCGTAGTGCCAACCCCTCTAGTCTTCGAGCTTGGTTGTGGGTCAGGAGCCCTGTAGCTTGTTTCCCATCACAATGCTTTTCCGAAAATAGCTAACAAAAGCTGATCTTTTTAAATTCAAATCAATGCTTATCTAGTGATTACGGATTGATGAATATCTAATCTAAACAAGATAAGGAGAACTAGCTTTAAATTTTCAAATGATCAAGATCTTCTCACGAATATATCTAAGGATTATCCTTTACATTTTAATAGTTAGATAATTATGAAAGTAAAGATAATTTTCAGATTTTTAGTCGTTAGAAAAACTCAATATAAAAGGAAAAGGGGTTCAAAATGCTGATATACGACTCCAAAGGAATAGTATCATTGCACAAAAATTTCTTGATCGATTTTTACCTTTTGAAAAGCTTCAAAAAGTTCTTCAAATACTTCTTTAGAGAGCTACACCAAATCAAAGTTCTACAACAAGTATTATTTCTTTCGAGTGCAAAATTATTTGAGACTTATACTTTTGTTCTCCCTTGTAATCTCTATACTTTATTATAGAGAAAAGATAATTTATACTCTGTAAATCTGTATTAAACTAGATTATAGAGAGGCCAAATAAGCAGAGTAGAATGTTGTAAAGTCATTATGACAAATGCTTATAATTTGTTTGTGATTTGATTTAGAGGATCAAGCGAGACGGCATTAATGAAATAGACCAAGTCCCCAGCAATGGAGTTAGAAGATAGCAGTAGGTAGAAGGTTAAATCTCTATAAAATCTCTACCTGATATTCCCCTTCCCTACTCTTTTAATTTGTGTTATTTAACTGTTGTTTAATTGTGTGAAATACCACTGTTCACCAAATTAAGAGGGGTAATCTTATTTTTATATCAAAAAGTTCAAAATTTTAAAGATATTAATTCAATCCCTCCCCCCTCTTGATATCTTATACGGGACCGACAATTATTAATATCAATTTACTCCTTCAAATATTTAGATTTAAAAGATGTATAAATATTCTTGAAGTTAAATTATATAGTGTGAATGTATATGTTGTGCTTGAAAGTTGAAATCAGGTGAAGATAGTCTACCGGCTTGATGGCTCTAGTGGCTTACTAGCTTAACAATAAAGTGCCCTAGATTAGAAGATGAATTGCATTCTATTCTCCAATCTAGCATAACAATAGACTTGCCAGTGATCGTACCGATAGTTGATAGGTTTACCGGCATCATAATAAGAATGTGATATCATCACAGTGGTAAGCTTGTTTTAACTAGCCATTAGAGCATTTAATTCATATTAATGGAAAGAATTAAATTAGATGGTATAAATGCTCAACAACCTGATGAAGGACAAAATAGAACTGATATTCTACTATAATCAAAAGACATTCTCTTATATTCTTTGGCCCTATTACTTACTATTTGTCTCTTATACTCTTTGTTGTGATCAATTAAGAGAGATTTTGTATGTAATGCTTGAGAGTTTTTATCTTTGCAATCTTTAGAGAAAAAAGAACTACACTTATGTGATCATTGTACGTAATTATGATTGAGGAAATTTATGTAGCTCTTTGAGCATTGCTTTGTAAGATTAATAAAGTGTTGTGAAGTCCTTGATTGGAGGCGATTATGGGTCCGTAGAGAGTAAGGAGGTAATCCAAATTTCAGGTTACATCCAGACTTGATCTTCTCTATCCATATCTTTTTATTCTTTCACACTCTTTATTATCTTATTATTACATTGATCACATTTATTGTTACATTTATTTTTCGAACTTAAAAATAATTGAAATTTGTCCTCAAGACTCATACTCCCATCTTGAGTTTTAGCCCAGTGATTCTTCAATATCTACCCATCCCTTATACATTCTCGTAACATAAGGTTCTACCAACAAGCTTTTTAACTTAATTAATTACCAAAGCTTCATTGGCAATAGTTAAACACTTTGCTCCTTTGAGCAATTAATGCCGATCGATACTTATTCAGCTATTTTTAATATTGACAATGGAAAAGTACCTTACTTTTTTTAGGGCCTATTACCAATCCTTGTTAATTTTTCATCATTCATTTGTTTTCTTTTTTCTTTTTTCCTCTTCTTTTTTTCCAGCAAATTGGTAGCAGAAAAGATTCTCGCTCTTCTAATAGACCAAGACCCATTATTACCAATGACTATTTGTCAATTTTACTCTTAATTATGCGCTCAGCAAATTTAATTTCTAAGGGGAAATTACAAGAAACAAGTTTCATTTACTTATTCACTTAGGATTATGGAATTCTAAAAATAAAAAAAAATTAAGTAAATTTTATAAGTAGCACATAACTAAAGCTCAACTTCAATCATTAATTAATTAATATCCTGGAATCCTAAGCTAAATAACATGCAACTTTACCTCCCTAGGGATTCTACTATTCAATTCTAACAATATATTCCATATGCAATATATGAGGAAAAATTAGATACAAGCACTATTTCCTTATCAATGAGAGTGGGAAAAATATTTTAGTGGATCACAATAAATGATTCAACACTTAATTGAGTAAATTGTCCTCAAAATACCTATGTCTATAAGTAAAATTATTGCAATAAAATAATGGAGAAGTAAATAAAAAAGAACATGGAAAAAACAATACTCTCCTGAATAATCGGAATTTGCTCAAATTGTCCATTGAGAGTTTAGTGTAATGTTATTAGAATTTATCAATGCCAAAGATCTAAATTAATACACTTAAAAGAAGAAGATAAGAGCACATGCGGAAAAAGAAACTTTTATCAATTCACATAATTAAATGAACAAGAACATTAACATAAAACTAAAAGCATGAAAACTAAAAGGAAGTTCAACAACTAACTAAGAAAACACTCATTCAAGTAAAAATTGCAAAATTGGAAAACATCTACCCAACTAAAAATTCCTAAAAGAAATCTAAATCTTCTACATTGGTTTCATCTTCGAAATCTAGATTAATTGGTTCTTTTTCTCCATTACCCTTAGAAGGTTCTTCTTTTTGGGTCTTAAATGTCACTTCCTCCTCTTCCTCATCATCCCCTAAGTTCATCCTTCTCACCACATCAATCAATTCCTCATTAGTTGGTAGAGAATTTTCATCTTAACTTGGTAACGAGATTACTATAAAATTCCATCATCCAAATTTATCTTTGAAATAATCTTTTCAAGGATTGCTCCATAATCTCTTTAGATTCACTTTAGTTTCTTCACCTCCTTAATGAGTTCATCATTGGTGGAAGTTTCAACTTTCTTCCTTTTAGGGGGTCATTTATCAACCTCATTAGGAAGAAGTCCCATCTGATGAAATGTAGAGAGATTCATTAGGATAGCGTTTCAAATCATGGTAAGTTAAGGATTAGCCACTAAGAGTTTGAGTCTCTTAGCTAAGACGGTAACATAAGGTCCATAACCCAATTGATTTACCTAAGAATTTGTCACTTGATGTCACATGCAGAATGTGAAAGTAACCACAAGATTGATGGGGTATCCTTCTATAAGACTATTGAAGTAGAAGACCTCATGCATAGCCACCACTTCGGTACTTTTTCCTCTCTCGCTATGTGTGTATGAAAAGCCAATAGAGGATTCTATTAGTTGGATTTATTAGGTAGGATCCTCTTGCAAATCTTGGATTATATAGTTTCTCACTACTCAGCTTAAGCTACTAATTTGTAGGGGTCACATCATGAGGTAGTTCACATAGAACAATATAGAACTCCAATGAACAAACAAAGTTCTTATCATAAATACCCACAAAAACCTCGAACTTGGAAATCGAAAGGTTAACTTTAGTGTTTCAGAGTTGAAATGAAATTGTGTTTTGGGCTCTACAAGGGACTTTGTCATGCTCTAACGACATAAAGGTCATGAATTCGAGTGTTAGTTCTTTGTAAACTAGTTCTTGAATTATGAGCAACCGATTCTAATCCCCTCTCTCAACCATGCCATGGATCCTCGATTCTATGTTTGCAGGTTCCAAAACTTCCTAATTAATGAAACTTGATTAAGAGAAAGTCTTTTTAGATAAAGCTTTATAACCGGTTTGGTGTTTAGGATTATGAAATTGCAACATTTGTTTAGATTATAGTGGTAAGGTAGCTGAATAATCCTCTTCCAAAATTCTTTTAGAAGAGTTCTTATGACTAGTTTGACAGGTGGTTTGAGGTGCCATTGGTGGTTGTTGTGGTGATTGGTCTCTCTCTTTCCCCACACTTAATTGATGGAGTAATGTTTAGGATGCAATAGGGCTGTTCAAGATGCCAATTAGTTTTAAAAACTTGTTTCCTGGATTATCAATGCAATTTTGATGAAGCAACTGAATTTTGAGGCAAGTTCCAATAATATATTCACTATAAGAAATTAGTAAATTAGGAGGTATCATTGAATATTTATTGCGTCTTAGTAATAGGAAAGTGACTTAGGAAGAGGAAAGTGGATTTGATGTAAGAGAAGTTCAAAATAAGAAAGTGTACTTCACTTTCTTAGAAAAAAGATCTGGGTGTATCTTATTTTATTGGCAATTGCAGTACACAATCGCCACGAAGGCCGTTGTCAGTAGCCATGGTTACTACTAAGGCTGACTCCTTTGAAGTTCTTTAAGTGCAATTTCTTGACAAGAGGAATATGGGTATGACCATAAGCATGGTCATTGGTCGTGGTAGCCTTGTAATGGATTTTTTATCTCAACTTTGTATTTTAAACATCCAAAAAGTACATGGCCATGAACAGTATTCCTTGGCTATGGTCTTCTCATAATTCAAAATTTTAAATTTTAGACTTAATTTAATTCACGATAAGAGGAACACGAGCAAGACCATAATCTTGGACTTGGCCCGTAGTCCTTACTGGACTCAAACTTACCTCTTCTCCTTACATGCCATTCTCTAATTCACGATCATAATTCTTTCTAGCTGCTTCCTTAGTCATCATAACCCCTTTGTTTTTTGTGATTGATCCTGAAATACTTAAGAAAAATCTAGAAACCAATTGCTTTGACTTAACAAAAAATAAAAAGGACATAAAATGAGAATTTTAGCCAAAAAGAAATTAAACATGGTTGAGTTGCCTCCTAAGAAGAGCTTTGGTTAATGTCGTTCACTCAATGAGTTAAGAACAAAATTGCCCATTTTCTATGATCGAATGGAGATCATACTTAAGGTAATTCTCTTTTCTAAGCTCTCCTCCTAGGTATATTTTGGGTCAATGTCCATTTACCTTAAAGTTCCCTTCTCAGGACTCGAGATTTCCATCACTCCATATGAAAGTACCCGTGTCACAGTGTAAAGTCCTGAAGCTTACTTAGAAAGAGCTTCAACGAGGATTGGTATAGCAAAACTTTATCTTCAACTTAGAATTGTTTTCCTTGCCTAATCCAATTGTCATGAAATTGCCTAACTCTATCCTTAAATATCCTTAAGTTTTTGTAGGCAATATCTCACCATTCTTCTAGCTCATTCAGTTAAAATTTCCTATATTCACCTACACACTCAACATCAAGGTTAGCATGTTTTATGGCCTAATAAGCCTTATGCTCGGTTTCAATAGGTAAATGACATGCTTTCCCATAGATAAGCTAATATGGGTTTGTTCCAATTATTGTCTTATATGCGTTTCTATAGGCCCAAAGAGCATCATCGAACTTCTCAAACTAATCTTTGTGATTATGCTTGACAATATTTTCTAAGATCCATTTAAGGTCCTTATTTGCTACTTCAACTTGTCTACTAGTTTGTGGATGGTATGGAGTTGCAATTTAATGCTTAATTCCATATCATTTCAACACTTTCTCTAGTTAAACATTGCAGAAATGGTTTCCTCTATCATTTATCAGTACTCTAAGAGTACCAAATCTAGAGAACAAACTCTTTAGGAACCATCTTACAACTGTAGAATCATTAGTTGGTAGAGCTTGTGCTTCTACCCATTTAGACACATAATCTATAACTACTAGGATATATTTATTTCCACTCAAATTTAGAAGTACTCCCATAAAGTTTGTACCTTATATATTGAACATTTCACATATCAAAATTAGGCTTTGTTGCATTTCATCTCTTTTAGATATGTTTCCTACCCTCTGACATCTATCACAAAGTTCAACAAACTTACAAGCATCTCTAAATAGTGTTGGCCAATAAAAACCACATTCAAGGACTTTATGAGCCATTTTATTCATACTCAAATATCCTCCTGTTGGTCCTGAGTGGCAATGTTCTAAAATATGCCAACCTTCTAAATGAGAAATGCATTTACAAACTATTTGATCTGCATCAATTTTGAATAAATAAGGGTTTATAAGATCTAGTCCTAAAGAGATAATTCTAGCTACTCGATAATTAGCTATGTCAGCAAACCATGGAGTTTCCCAAGGACTTACCTAATACAACTTCTCGTATGGGAACTTGTCATTAATTTCTTATTCATTGAATTTCTCCAATGAGGGATCTTTAAGGCATGACAGATGGTCGACTACCAAATTCTTTGCTCCCTTATTGCCTGTAATTTCTAAGTCAAACTCTTAGAGTAAAAGAATCTACCTAATTAATCTCAGCTTGACATCTGTCTTGTTCAACAAGTATTATAAACCAGAGTGGTTAATGTAAACAATAACTTTAGATAAGATAAGATATGACCTAAATTTATCAACAGTCTCATACATTAAAGTGAATAATTCCCCCCCCCCCCCTCCCCCCCTTCTATTGTATTTCTATTTTTTCCATAAATTATTCCAACACTATAGGTATACATTACATGTACTAATATCAAAGCGATTTACTGTTATTTTTTGTTCAAATTTTATCTTGTTCTAAAATAATTAATTTAGATCATGTAAACGTGATGTTACCTTAATATTAAAATGTTAAGTAATGCTTGTCTTCGGCCACTTTCAATTATTTCTATTGCATTTGACCATTTGCATCAATGACTCAGAAATTCTCTACTTTCAATAATTTGTAGGAATGTATAGTATATTATATGTTTTGTCTTCTTCTACTTTCATGTATTATGTATGCATATAAATGTCCGCTTTCAATTATATGTTTAGAACATGCAATAATGTATTATGCAAAACTCTTATGTTAGCATTTGTTTTGTTTGCTTCTTTTTTTTTCAAATATATTTAGGTGTGGCCTACCCTTGAACTGACAGGTCGAATAATTGGTTCTAGCTGGTTCTTAGAGTTTGGGCTTGATGATTTATTTGGCTGTTTGGGGCTACCTCCTCTTGGGCTAGGCTAGTTTTGAGCAAGTTTACAATTCAAAACCAACTCTTGTATGGGTCTAATTGGTGGTTATACATGGATGAGGTGGGGAAGACCAAGAGGAACTGGACTCAAGCTTAGGGGTCATGAGAGAGTATTAGCTTAAAGGGGTAAGTATCCTATAGGAGGGAAGGCATAATTTAGGAGGAAATTATTATGCATTATATGTTTAGGGGTATATAAAGCTAAAAATTGCATGGCTTGAGATATATTAGCAAGGTCAATTGAAGATAGACTTGACAGACCCACAAACCTTATTAAGAGTCTTGTCACGGCAATGCAAGTAAACATGTGACAAACCTTAGGTATACAACACCTCACCTACAAGAAAATGCCCTTGAAAGACCTCATGGCCAAGGTAACCAAACTAATCGCCCAGTTCGACCACAACAAATTGGAGGAGTGGTAGGCCAAGCTGCTAGATGAAGATTGGAGTTAAAGGAGATTGAGGAAGAAGGTAAGGAACTGGATGTTGAAGAATTTAGGGAGGAAGAAGAGGAAGATAAATATTACCCATTACAAGGACAAAGACGCTGAGCTTCTTGAGGGCTAGATAATGTCAAGGCTTAAATACTACCCTTCAATAGAATTGCAGATGCTAATAAATACTTAGAGTGGGAAGAGAAGGTCAAGAAGATGTTTGACTGTTACGAATATGCAAATGTTGTCAAGGTCTGACTTACTATACTAGAGTTTATTGGGTATGCGACAACATGGTGGAAAAATCTAAATGCAGCTCAAGCAAGGGATGGAAGGCAAGGTGTTAAGACCTAGGATGAGATGAAAAGATTATTAAGAGGCAGATTTGAGCCCGAGACATACCTGCAAGATATGTTTGTGAAGTTGCAAGAGCTTCGTTAGGGAGGCCGATCTATTGATGATTATGTTAGAGAATTCTAGATGTTGATGATCTGAACCGATGTAGAAAAACCAGAGGCCCGTACGGTATCAAGGTTCATTTCTGAACTCAAGTATGAGGTTTGCAATATCGTAGAAGTACAAAGGTTTTATACCTTAGAAGAGGTAATCAAGGTTGCATAGAGGGTCGAAAAGCAGAGGAGAAATGTTCTAAGCTAACTTAGGCAAAGATTCTCCCAAGCTCTCATATCGTGCGAACTTATTTAAGCCGAGTTGAGGAGACCACACCGAACTTAAGAAAGGAATGATCAACCTAATGAATGCCAAGTAGACCAGCATGGCTAAGCAAGACAATCAAGCCAACCCCGAGAACCTATGAGAAAGGCCAGCCATCTGGACAAAAGACCAGAGATGTGAGATGTTTTAAATGCTTAGGCTTCTAACACATGGTTGCTTAATGTCTAAACTGACGTGTCATGGTACTTCAAAGAGACGTAGTAGATAGTACCGACGAGAGCGAGCCCGAGGAAGAAGATGTTAAGAAGCCTGAGGTTGCAAAAGAGGAGGAGACCTATGTCTATGTCGACTAGGGAGAAGTAATGGCCATAGTCTTGAGACAAGTCTTAAGTTCCTTACCGAACCCTAAGGAAGACCGAAGGGGAAATCTATTCCATACCAAGTGTACCATCAGAGACCAATTGTGCACGATCATAGTGGACGGAGGAAGTTGTACAAATGTTGTTTCACAATCCCTTGTGCAGAGGTTAGGTCTACTAACCTCAAAGCAGGCCCAACCTTACAAGCTTCATTAGCTTCATGATAAGGGTGCTTTGCACGTAACTGAATAAGTGACTGTACCCTTTAGTGTTGGGAATGTGAATAGGGAAGAAGTAGTATACGATGTCATCCTTATTAGAGCTTTACATCTACTGCGAAGACGAACTTGGTAATTTAACCGACGTGTTACACACAATAGGTACAAGAACACCTATGCCTTTGTTAAGGAAAGGAAGAGGATAGTATTGCAACCACTAACCCCATCCCAAGTAAATGAAACCCATAATCGGCCCACCCGAGCTAGTAAGAAGAAAGCCCTAGTGATGAGCCATAGAGAGCTTCGATCTACTGAGAAGGCTAATGAACCGATGTTCTTGTTGGTTAGAAGATTGGTGGAAATGAGGGATTTGTCGGATGTCCCAGAAGAAATCTAAAGCTTGCTAAATGAGTTTTTTTACCTATTTTCGGAAACACTACCTAAAGGACTGGCACCAGTCCAAGGCATAGAGCCCTGTATTGATCTACAACCAAGTGCCACCTTGTCGAACCAACCTGCATATAGTATGAACCCTGAGCAAGCTAAAGAGACATGTGGACAAACTCATTGAGTAAGGATATGTGAAGGAGAGCCTGAGCCCTTGTGTTGTGCTAACTCTATTCGTTCCAAAGAAAGATGGTTCATGGTACATGTATATCGATAGCCGAGCAATCAACCGAATTATTGTCAAGTACAAATACCAGATACCATGACTCAATGACATGTTAGATGAGCTTAATCGCATAAAGGTATTTTCAAAGATAGATTTATGGAGTAGCTACTACCAAATTTACATGAGGCCGGACGATGAATAGAAGACTGCCTTCAAGACTAAGCACAGACTCTATGAATGGTTAGTTATGCCATTCAGACTTACTAATGCACCGAGCACATTCATGCGGTTAATGAACCATGTGATTCGCTCTCTTCTTAGAAGATGTGTAGTTGTGTACTTCGATGACATATTGGTGTATAGTGCCGACCTGAACAACCATGTTCAACATCTTTGCAAAGTATTTGGTATTCTACAAGTTGAGAAGTTGTAATGCATGTTCTACCAGAAAGAGGTGATGTTCCTAAGGTTTGTAGTGTCAAGGGAAGGAATCCGAGCAAATGAGGAGAAGATCCAAGATGTTCTAAAATGGCGGATGCTGAAGAATGTCAGTGAAGTCTGAAGTTTCCATAGCCTAGCTTCTTTCTATCAGCAATTTATTAAAGACTTTAGCATAATACCTACCCCTATTGATCGAGCTAACAAAGAAGAATGAAGGGTTTAAGTAGAGCAATTGAGCTGAGCGAAGCTTCAAGGAGATCAAGGAGAAGCTCACCTCGACAACTGTCCTTTCACTACCAGATTTTGACAAGTACTTCGAACTAGAGTGCAATGCATCGGGAGTTGGCATTGGTGCTGTCCTGATGCAAGAATGACAGCCCGTCGCTTACCATAGTGAGAAACTAAGTGGCCCAACCCTGAACTATTATGTGTATAAGAAGAAGTTATACTCCCCTTTCCGAGCCCTTACCATTTGGCAACACTACATGCTACCACAAGAGTTTGTTATTTATACTAACTGCAAATCCTTTAAGCATCTTGGGAGTCAAAGCAAGCTTTCAAAAAGACAAGCTAAGTGGTTAGAGTTCATGGAAGGTTTCTCATACATCATTCAGCATAAGAAGGGAAGTGTAAATGTGATCGCCAACACTCTGTCACAACGGCAAACCTTACTAACCACCTTGCAAACAAAACTATTAAGATTCTCACTCATCATTGAGTAGTATGCTAATGTCTTCACTTCGATTTCATTCTTGAACAATGTCGTGAAGAACTAGCTATCGGGGGATATTATCTTAAAGATGGCTATCTATTTAAGGACCACAGGCTATGTATTCCAAATTGCTTCACACGTGAGCTGTTGGTTTGGGAAGCTCATAGCGGTGGACTTTCAAGCCTCTCTGGGGAGGTCAAGACAGCCAATCTATTAAAGAAGAATTTTTACTGGCCAAGAATATCCATAAGGTAGTCAGTCATTGTGAAGTGTATAAGCGCGCTAAGGGGAAGAGAGAACCCCATGGAGAGTACATGCCTCTACCAATGCCAACCTTACCATGGGTTAACCTCAGCATAGACTTTGTCTTAGGTTGCCCTAAACATCTAGAGGAAAAGATTCTATCTTTGTTTTAGTGGGCAATTTCAATAAGATGGCGCACTTCATTCCGTACCATCAAACTAACGATGCTTCATATATCGCTGATTTGTTTTTGTAAGAGTTTGTCCGACTACATGGAGTACCAAAGACTATTGTCTTAGACCAAGACACAAAATTCTTGAGCTATTTTTGGAAGACTCTTTGGAGAAGACTTAGAACTAAACTTGTATCTAGCTTCAGTAGCCACCTTTAGACTGATGGCCATACTTAAGCAGTGAGGGATTAGGATTTGTACCTACCAGTCATGGAGTTCGCATACAACCGAACTGTCTACAACACTACAAGGAAGACCCCATTCAAAGTCGTCTACGGCCTTAACCCAACCATTCCCCTGCACATGATCAGTACCCCAGCAGCTACTAAAGAGTCAATCCGGAGTTGATCAAGCTCGAGAATTACACAAACTACACTAATTTGTAACTAAGAAGATCACCAAATTCAATTAGAGATAACAAGAGATTGGTAGCCAAGGCCGCCAAACTATTTCTTTCCAACTAGGAGATTTAGTATAGATTTACCTTAGCCAAGAGAGATTCCCACACTTAAGACAAAGCAAACTATCTCCTTAAGCTGACATCCCATTCAAGGTCTTGAAGAAGATCAATTGCAATGCCTACCAGATCAAGTTACCTGATGACTATGGTGTCTCCTCTACCTTCAATGTATCTGACCTGATTCTCCACCAACCAACAGAAGAAGACCCTGCAAGCGCCTCAGAAGAACGAGCAGAAACCACTTTAGATTTGAGGATAAATCTTTCCGACCCTCAAGCAGATGACAAGAATCAACCCCCTAGACCGATCACAAGAAGTCGAGCTAGAGGTTGGGGACTCCTATCCTGATCCGACCTCTAGCCAACCCCTATGTCAGATCCTCATGTGTGTCCAACATACTCTTACCAAGCTACGAAATCTTAATCTAAAAGGTAACCCAAAAAATACTAGCCAAGCCAAGCTCTCCAATCGACCATTGGCGCTTGATTCCAATTCAACCGACTTCCTAACTAGACTGATTGGCCCTTGATTACCAGCACTTTCTATTTTTCCACCTATTTATACATACTCCTAACGTCCAGCCATCAAGCGATACGTGTCTCCTAACACAACATTCCAGAATGATTCTTTCTTTTCCGTACTGAATATTCTTTGTCCTTTCTACCTCTTATTAGTATGATTCATGTAACCTAATTGTAAAATACCCTTTTGTCTTTTCATACATATAGAATAACCCTAGTGAGCAAGTATATAAACCCTTACTTTCCTTGTATGCAAAGGCATCAAACTTTTGAATACAGAATTACTCACTTGAGCAAACCTTAATGTTCTCATTATCATTTAACTCTTATCTATTCCCTTTAGCAAGAAGTAGTAGTGAGTGACCCTTCAATTCAGACCGACATGTTATATTCGAAAAGTTATAGGTTAAGTAAGATCGAGTGGTAAGTCATATCCATTTGATGGCTACCCGGACTTTACTAGTTCCTTTCCTATTTTCCTTTCAGTTCGTCATTGTGGTACTCCTCCATATGTTCAATCCTAGAGACGCATCAGAAAGATAGCTCAACAACAACTTTATTAACTACCAAGAAGACTGGGAACCAAATAACCAAGGTCCTAAGTCCATAGACTAGTATAGCACGGCACAAAGAATTTAATGCTAACCATTAGCAGAACTCAGAAATTATAGGTTAACCTTACTACCAACTCAGCTAAGTATCATAGGACCTCAACAACACCTGCCTAAACTAAGACATCCAACTGCCGACCCTACCTAGTTCGGATTGTACTCATTCTAGGACGGCTTGGATGACCCACATGCCAACCTCTCCATTAAGCATACAACTTTGTACACTTATAAATATTTTCCTTAACTTTAGCTGTAGGCCTACTTTAAGGTTTAAGGCCTTATATTTTATTTACAGTTTTGCTACTAGGGTTTTAAGATTTGCTATAAACAACAGCTTTTGTAATTATACGAAGATACATAGATATAGTGAATTACATTTAAACATTCCTTTCTGAGTAAGGATATTTGTATTTTCTTTGATCCTCTTTTTTTTTTATTTTTTTTTATTATTGAGTGCTACTTTAACTCTTTAATCTTCCTTACATTCTTATCAATCTTGACCTTAAGATTATGGTGAGCCTCTTCATTTGAGAGAGTTAGTGAGTTACATCTAACCCTCATTTGAAACCCGAGCCTTGGTTTGGTTTTTGTGAGTCATATCAAAACCTATTTCAAGCTCAAACCAGAATGTGTTTGTGTCTTGGTGCATGACATCCATCCACATTCACATTCAAAGCTCCATTTCACTTCCTATTCCTCGTTTTCACTAAATCCTGAATACCTCCTTTTGTGGTTTGTGTTCGCTATGTATTCACAAATTTGCATCAGCTTCACTGGTATCCATCCACATTCACATTCACATTCAAAGCCCCATTTCACTTCCTATTCCTCGTTTTCAATAAATCCCGAATACCTCCTTTTGTGGTTTGTGTTCGCTATGTGTTCACAAATTTACATCAGCTTCATTGGTATCAAAGCTTTTGGTGAGAGACATATGAAAGTGTTCATTAAAGTTAGTCTGTGTTATTATTTTCTACTAGTTTTTTATTATTCTGTAGTGTGTTATTCATGTTCTTAGTAGTCGTAGTATTATACTATTTGTAGTAGGTTATTGAGTCAAGTAGTAGTGATTTTGGTAGTTGATTCTAGTTGCTGTAGTGTTTAACAGTCGTGGGTAACTATAGAAATCGATCAGTGGTAATTTCTGAGTTACTATTGTATTTTGTTAGCGATAGTGTTTTGGCAATTATTTTATGGTGGCTTTAAGTCAAGTGTGTTATGAGTCTATTTAATCCTTTCTATGGAAGTTACTGAACGAAAAAGAGTATCTAAAGATAGTATCAATAATAGTAGAGATAGTCCTCGCAAAAGCTTAAAGAGACATGTTGATAACTTGGAATATCAGATTCAGAATCTCACTGATTCTATCCAGGAACTTACTAATGGTATCAAAGGCTATAGACGTGTTGGCCAAGGTAAAAGAAGGGAACGGGCACCCACCAGTAGAAGTGGCTCCAATTAGCTTGATAATGATGAACAATAACTGAAAAGAGCTGCAAAGCTAAGGAGAAGAGAAAACTGACCTGAGCTGAGGAGACATAATGACAGGAGTATTGACTCTAAGGTGAACCAAGGAACTCCAAGATGAGAGCTAAGGTCGAGAAGAGATGTAGCCGAATAGGGCTCCAATAGAAGTAGCTAATCTGAAGTGAACCGACCAGCTAGGAATGCAAAGGATGAGCCTTGAGTACATAACCAAGGACTTGACAACATTAAGCTTAAGCTGTCAACCTTCAATGAAAGTAGTCAACCTGAAGAGTTTCTTGACTAGATTCCCCAAGTAGAAAAGTTGTTCAAATGCTATGAGTGTGACGACAAAACCAAGGTCAAGCTAACCTCGTTATCCCTTATTAAGTATGCTAGTCTTTGCTGGGATAAATTGGTTGCCATGTAAGATGCCAAAAGAGAAGAGCCAATCAGAACTTGAAAGCTTATGAAGCACTTAATGAATCAGTGCTTTGTGCCAACCTACTTCAAACGAGAGATGCTCCATGCTTTCTAGCACCTAAGGGAAGGTCAAAACACTGTTGAAGAGTACTTATCAGAGTTTGAGACCTTGATGACCAAATGTAAGATTGTTGAGCCCCAAAACCGTACTATTGCTAGGTTCCTGAGTGGACTCCGAGATGACAATGTTGATGTCATCGAACTGTAGCTATTCAACTCATTAAACAAGCTGATTAATTTGGCATTAAAGGTGGAGAGACGAAGGAGAAGGAGGCACCAGAAGCCAACCATCCGACCTCAACAAGGCAACCCTAAGCTTAAAAGGTATGAAGAGAAGAAAAAGCCTAAAAAGAGGATGGAGAAAAGAGAGAGTAGAAATTAAAGTACATACCACATTCAAATGAAGCAGACCTAATATACTTATCCTTCTAGTTATATATCTTAAATCAATGATTAGGCTTATTATGTATGTGTAAGATTCGAGTTAAATAGATTAAAATATTTTTTTAGATGATTATCCTAGTGTTATCTTTTGGTTATTAAGTTAATTAACTAGCCCTATTGTTAATATAAAATATTATTAAATATATATATAATTCTATTACATATATAAGTAGGCAGATACGTACAATCCTAGTATATTACTTATCGTGTAAACTTTGTTGTAAATATACTATAAGATAATGCAACATAATGATCATATGTGTTTACCATATAATAAGGACTACTTGCTATTTCAAATTAGTGAAAATATCATTTCAATAAGCAATATATGTTCATAATGTATGTCATGCCCCAAAAAGGTAAAGTTGTAACAGTTTCGTAGTGTGAACAATCCTAAAAAAAAAATGACCTTACAACTACTATCATAGATCTAGTTTATACCTGGCGTACTCAACTCTACCACTTTGAAGCATCTGGTTCATCAATCACTTAATATAAACTTGTGGAATAATTCTTTTGAAGTTAATTGATCTAGCAAACTCGTAGGTTTGACCTGTTAGAAGATTACTGGTAAAATCTACAAGTATATTTACCAATATACATCATTCGGTATACAAACCAAAAGATGGAAACTAGCAATCCCCTTAAGAAGACTTGGGTAATTTCCTTAACAATGAGAAAAAGTCAATAACAAGAATGAAATTCAACCGAATTCTTCTTGATTATCACTCCTCAATCCCATTTTATAAAGTTTTAGTTTAGGGTGCAATACTTGTAGTATCATTTTGAACCTACAAACATACTATAGGGGAATGAGTAACAACTTGCTTATTAAGTGGGACGGAGACATAAGTATACATTCAGCACATCATAAGTAAGGTTTTCAACCAAGTTAGTTCGATGCAGTATGATGTGAGGCAAGTGTACCTATCAGTTTTAATATAACGGATGTGAGTCCGAGTCGATCCCTCAGAGATTTTGAGTACTAATATTAACTTTAGCTTTATTATCTAACCGAAAAATTGTGAAAGTTTGAATTAATTAAAAATACTGAAATTAATAACTAAACTACTTATGAGACTTAATTACGCAAATTAGAAAGCAATAAATTACGAACGACTTCAAGTACGCAATAATGTATTTAGGAATTATTTCCCTTAGTGTTTAACATGTAACCTTTTTAAAATATATCCAATTCAATTTCTATTATTCTT
The DNA here is from genome assembly GCA_024138005.1 of Lumnitzera racemosa. Taxonomy (NCBI): domain Eukaryota; kingdom Viridiplantae; phylum Streptophyta; class Magnoliopsida; order Myrtales; family Combretaceae; genus Lumnitzera; species Lumnitzera racemosa. The sequence continues at coordinate 27,009,776 of JAMXBC010000008.1, forward strand.
GACCAGAGGGATTCACAATTAAAGCTAATATCTTTTTCAAGCATATTAACCCTAATCCTAAATTATTTACTGGAATCTCTTCACTTAGTAATATAATTTAGAATTGCATTAGCGTGTAATGAATTCCCATGCAAACAATCAACTTTCCGGAAGAAACATGTATCTTATCTCTAAGTATACATGTAATTCTCTTCAATTATGCTTAGATCTAATTACACATGCAATTTCTCAATTAATATACATAATATCATATATTGACACTCTAGAATTATCAATCCATAATTAACGACATAATTGAATCAAGAAAAGGTAGAAACTTTATTGAAATTATAATTCAATCCAAGGGTTACATGAAACCCTAGGTTCCATAATCCTAAATACTCTAATTCTAAGCTATCATAAAGAATCTAAAAACGTAAAATAAAGCATAAAAACCCCTCTTGATTTGATGAATAATCTCTCTAATCTTGAAATCGATGTCGTTCTTGCTTCTTGATTAATGTTCTTCTCCAATCTCCTCTCTTCTCTTGTATCTCTTGTTTCTGTAATGTCTCTTCATTTTCTTTTGAAACCCTAATATGTCTTTTTATAGTGTATTAAAAAGATTTTGTTTTCGTCACCCGACATGGCCTGGGATACGACCGTATCCTCAAGTCGTGTAACTTTCTGCACTTAGGCAAATTTTCTACACAACTTCAAAAATTTATAACTTCTTCGTTTGAACTCGGAATTGAGTGAAACTTGATTCCTTTTCTTCGTTTTCGAGCCTAGAACACGTCTAAACCCTAAAATCAACATTTTACTCAATTAAGTATCAATTTCTTTAAAGAAAACCAAAAATATGCGGAAAATACTATAAAATCACCCTATAAAATATGTTTAAAATTAGAGTTATCACAGTATGTACACAAGTAAATGCCATCATACAAAGTTATCCGGTTTATCGTGAAATTAGAGAAATTACGCGTGCTCTAATTTAGGTTAAGGAGTTTAACGTCACATATTCATGAATCAAAACCAAATCTGGACTTATGCAATGAAGAACACCTTCCTCCCATGACCACCTGCAAACCACGACTCCTAACCTTATCGCAACCTCCTCTTTTGTCACTTAGTTAAACTAAGGTGAAGAAAAGACCATTTTAACTATCCTCATCAAAGGGAGTATGTGTTTGGCTCAAGAATCCTAACTGTTATCTTTAGTAGGTTACAATACATGTCAAGTAAAATGTTAAGTGGAGTTTGAGTTAGTTAATTTTTAGGATGATTAACCAAGCTCAGACAATTCAAGTGTAATAATATTCACATAACAACTATAACATAGAGCATAGCTCCCATTACACCAAATTGAATCTCAAACACAAGTGCTATACATACACAAACAGCTAACTATAAGTACAAGTAAATACATATTAAAGTCTCCAGATATTCTAAAAAAAATCCTAAATTGCTATGAAGCATTGATCTCGCTTACCTGGCTTCCTAGTCAATGGTTCCCAAAAGCCTTTTATAAGGCTACGAATCTAGCCTATTTGATTTAAAATAGAGTGGAAATTAAAATACAGTACTTAGATGAGACCTACTTAGTATATTAAACTTACCCCCTTTGATTTATCCCAACATAATCATAAATACTGATTATATAATGTCATTGTAATTTAACATTACATTTGGAATTTATTTAACATCATTTTCTAGTATTATTTAAAATTTTTCTACCTTTTTAAGGAACTTTTACTTTAGAAATATGTAATTTTTACCAAAAATTATATATACTCAAATTATATAAAAGAAATTATGTTAGAATTGTAAAAAAATAAAGTTTGATTTAAATAGTTTGATAAAAGATTATTAGTAAAGGTCTATTCATTATGAGAATCGGTGTTAATAATATAAAAGTCCTATAGTTGTTAATACTCTAAGTTTAAAATTAGAAAAGAGTAAAATTATGAAATTATACCAATAAAATACTCCATTTGGGAAAATAATGGGATTACAGATATATCTCCTATAAAACTATTATATATCAATTAAAACATAACACTTATAATTATAGAAACAAGGTTACTTGAAAATATTGAACACCAAAAAAATTTAATCTTCTAATCATCTTTTCTTTTTCTTCTTCTTTTCCTTTTTCTTTTATTCTTTTCTCTTCTTCTTCTTCTTCTTCTTCTTCTTCTTCTTATTATTATTATTATTATTATTATTATTATTATTATTATTATTATTATTATTATTATTATTATTATTATTATTATTATTATTATTATTATTTTATTATTATTATTATTATTATTATTATTATTATTATTATTATTATTATTATTATTATTATTATTATTATTATTATTATTATTATTATTATGTTGGTCCAATTTTACGTGACCCAAACGTGACCATTTGAGTAAAATTTTATCATAATTTATTATTTATAAAGTTTCATAATGTACTTCAAAAAATAGTAGAACATTATACTATACAACTAATGAAAACTATCTATTTTTAAACTAATTAAAATTTAATCCAATAAACCTTATATTATAATATATATTGATTATATTTTAACTTATTTTTGAAATCTGACTTTATAAGACTATTTCTTATAACTTTTAAGAGTATCATATTATCATTTGGTTTTATGCAAAACTAATTTTTCGTTGGCCTTATGTTTCAAGATAAGGCTTAAAATACACTTCTCTTTAATACATGATATATATATATATATTGGTTTTATTAATTATTTGAGACTTATTCATATACAACTTATATATAATTTTACTCATTAACATTAATTATTAAGGTCTCATAGTTGATTACAAATGATTTGTTATAAGCTATATATAAAATTACAAAACTCTACGTTATTACAATTAAACCTGATAAACTTAATACTTCTAAGAAAATTACATATAAATGAGCTTAATTTGAAATATTAAAGCTATACAATTCATTCTTTTAATTTTTATTATTAGTTATGAGAGTTCAACTTAATTCCAAAAACGTTATAAATCATAATTTTTAGTGTGCATCCTAAGCACTAAACTTTTCAATTAATTCATTATTGATTTATATAATTATATATCCAAATCTAAGTATAATTCAAAGATTCCCATACCTATAAATGCTTCCATTCAATCTAATGAAGAGAAGATATTTGGCGAACTAGGTATATGCTAATTCAATTACTTTTACATATTTTCTCGTGTCACTAATAACATTACTATACACATTATTCTATTGCCTAGATCTATATTCTCGTGGTCATTAGTAATGTAAGTAATTATCATTTTCTACCTATTAACCTAACTTATAAGTACATATTTATCTATAAAGGATACGGATTACTAAAAAGCTAACAGGTTGAAATCGTAGAGTATTACAATGTATGTATATATTTTTCAAATAAAACTAATTACATTTAAACTATAGTACAATATGTAGTTTATCTTCTACATAAAGTCATCGTATGTATCACACATATTAAGGATAAAATTAATTAGACATCGTTTTGAATGCATGGTTTAATTTTTAATATTCTTTTTTTTATAAGCTTCATCTAGCTATCTATATGTAATACATGTACTTTCTATAATAGGGTCATTAATAAACTTTAATGCTTGCTACTCACGTTTTAATTCATATTGTTACTAATGGGTTACCAACCACCAGCCCAATCACTCATACACACCTCAAAGGCTTCTAGTCCCTCACCCGAAGAATTCTCTCTCATCAACCTACCGATGATGAAAAACAATACACAGAAGGTGGATGGTTGAATTCCCTTAAAACTCCAGGTTGTTATACTATTCTCTGTTAGTTCTCTTGTGCCGATGCTTACAATCCTCTGTCCGAAGGCTTTATACCGAGTGAACTGACCTTTAACTGCCAAGAGTCTCCTGTAGAGTAATGAGAGCTAACCTCCTGGTCGAGTACTTCTCTCTCGGCCTCCTCCCAATTCTCAAGGCATCCCTTCTCGTCTTGGCCTCCTTGTCGCCATAACATCTTGATTCTTCTCACCTGCTGTGCCTAGAGAATCTTTGTATTGAACCAATGTTACACTGCCACCTATCCTTTTCATCTGATATTGTACTACTTTTCCTCTTTTTTTTTTGTCTTTTGTCCTTTTTACCCTTTTTCATATGTACTAAGAATTCCATTTTTATATATGCCTTTTTGTAATTTTCCTTAATTGTAATGTTGTCCTAGGGACTTACTATAAATAGTCTCTTCTCTTTGTAACCGAAATTATTACATTTTAGATTCCTAATATTGAATATACCGGTTCTTGTTGGACGACCCTCTCTAAGTTCTTCTCCTTACACTTTTATCTAATTTTATCGAGTAGTTCAAGATTAGTAGCGGGTAGACCTTGACATCAACTTGTGCATCATATCAAGTAAAGTGTCAAGTCATGTTATGTTCATTAGTGGGTTATATCCTCCGAGCAACTTCACATCGGCTACTATATATATTCAATTGTTGACTTACTCACTCACTTTTCTTCGATATTTCAAAAGAGCCATTAGTTTCTCACTTCCTGTAGTAAGCCCTAATGATAATTGAGCTCCTAAGCACATCATATAACTTCCTAATATCAGAGCTTAAGGATGAAGTTAAGAGTTATGTGGCGACAGTCCTTACTAGTTTGCTATTCAAGATACTCTATTTTCTTTTAGAAGAACAAAGCAAGTTTATGGTTCACAGTTCACGTAGTATTTATGTGTGTATAAGGATTTCTTGTGTGAAAAGTATTTTTTGAAAACTTTGTTTTGAGGATGTCAAATCCTAGTGTTCAAGGAAAGATTAACGATGTCGAGAGTAATGCTCATCATTGTAGTCAAGTTAACCAACAAACACCACGTCCTACTGATGAGAAAATCCAAGGCCTTACTTCTATTATGGCCAATTTAGCTATCTCGGTGCAAAGAGTCTTAGAAACTAAGCCGCGTAAGAAAGTTGTTAAACAGGGCCAAGAGATAAGAGATAAGCCGAGAAGACATATGAATGAACAGCATACACTAAAGCCCATTCCTATAAACCTAGCACCATACTGACATGCCGAAAGAATGGCAAGAAGGAGGTTAGAATTGGATGAAGTGGAGGAATATGAAGAGGAAGAGCAATATGTTGAAGTTGATGAGCGTGAACTTAGGGCTCCTTGGGGCGTCGAACACCTTAAAGTACAAATTCCAAGCTTCAATGGGTCTAGTAGTGCTAACGACTACTTAGACTAAAAGGAGAAGATAAAAAAGATATTCAACTTTTATGATTATGAAGACGCTATTTGTATTCGAGTTGCTACATTGGAGTTTTCTGGATATACAGCAATATAGTGAAAGAAGTTGTAGAGTGTCTGCTTGAGAGCCCAACAAGAAGTCTTAACATTGAATGAAATGAAGAGAGTCCTAAGAAGTAGGTTCATCGTTGAACACTACAAACAAGACACTTTACAATGTCTCCAAGACTTGAAGCAAAGTAACCAATCCGTAGGTGAATGTCCGAGAGTTTCAATTGCTCATGATTAAATATAATGTTAACAAGCTTGAGACACGAACTATAACATAGTTCATTTTTAGGCTAAGGATTGAGATTGGTAACATAGTGGAGCTATAAAGTCTTACGATACTGGATGAAGCCATTAAGGTGGCACAGAGAGTCAAATGGCAAAGGCGAAACTAAGTTAGCTGAATGCCGAGTATCCAACCTATGCTTCCAAACAAGAGCGACATGCCAAATTGATCGATGAATGATTGAGCATCGAATAGTTCTAAGGTGGATCACCAAGGACTAGTGCCAAACCAACTAGAAGAAGGCCGAGGTAAGGGTAAAGCCGAGGAACCTGAGGTCCGAAGGGACTAAGGTCAAAGCTCTAGAAAAAAAACCCAAGAGATCAAATGTTTTAAAAGTCTTGGCTATAGATACGTAGCTAGTCAATATATAAACCGACATGTCATGACAATCAAGGGAGACAAGTCTCAATTCGAAATGGAAAGTGCTAATGAAGGAGAGGAGGAGGTTGAAGTTGGCCCAACATTAGAGGAGTTTGACAAAGACCCTGATGCCCTTATACCTCCCAAAGCAGGAGCTAAATATTGTTTTGTTGTGAATCAATCTCTCAGCACTTTTGTTGCCAATGAGAACGCACAAAGAGAGAATCCCTTCCAAATGAATCGCCGTGTGAATGGAAAACTATGCACCCTGATCATTGACGGAGGAAGCTGTACCAATGTTATAGTACAGGGCATAATGAAGGCCATGAAGTTGCCAACCCTTCTGCACCCTAAGCCATATAAGATTAACTGGCTAAATGAGAAGGGAGGTTTACCCGTCGCCGAGCAGGTTAAGGTACCAATCACCATTGCTGAATAGGTACTAAGACGAGGTGTTATGTGACATCCTACCCATACACGCGTCATATATCTTACTCGGCTAACCCTGGCTATTTGACTTAAACGTATTATACGATAAGTATAAGAACACTTACATGTTCTAAAAAGATGGAAGGAAAGTTATTTTGACTCCTGTGACTCCTATGAGCCCTAAGGAAGCACAGGAGTCTCAAGAGAAGATTGCCCGATCTATGCAACAGAAATCCCTAGTGATTTCCTATGCTCAATTTTACCAAGAAACTAAAGAGGAAGTATGTGTGCTTCTTTTAGTAAGAAAACTCTTGGAGTTGAGGAAGGTTGAGAACTTACCTACCGAGATAAGAGCTCTACTAAAAGAGCATGCCGACCTATTTCCTATAGAGATGCCAAAAGGCTTACTACCCTTGAGTAGCATTGAACATTGCATTGATCTTCAACCTAAAGCAGCCCTATCAAACCTAACCTGCTTATAAACTCAATCTTGAGTAGGAAACCAAGCTGAAGAAGCAAGTTGATGAGTTGGTAGATCGTGGATATGTTCGAGAGAGCATGAGCCCATGTGCCATCCTAGCTATACTAGTACCGAAGAAAAATGGGTCATAAAGAATGTGCATTAACAGTCATGCCATCAACAAAATTATTGTTAAATACCGATGTCTAATCCTACAATTAGATGATATGCTCGATGAGTTACATGGTGTCTACATCTTTTCAAAGATAAATCTGAAGAGTGGCTACCACCAAATACAAATAAGACTAAGAGATGAATGGAAGACAACCTTCAAGATAAGGGATGGTCTGTTCTGATGGATGGAGATGTTGTTTAGCTTAACGAATGGGCCAAGTACTTTTATGCAGCTCATGAATCATTTACTGAGAGCACTAATTGGCAAGTGTGTTATAGTTTATTTCAATGACATTTTGGTCAACAATACAAACCTCATGACCCATGTAGAGCACTTAAGATCGGTTTTCGACATTCTCTATGCTAAGAGATTATTCGGCAATATGAAGAAATGTGTATTTTCCCAAAACAAGGTTATATTCCTCAGGTATGTTGTTTCAGAGGAAGGAGTTCGAGCTGATGATGAGAAAGTCAGAGCTATTCTCAAGTGGCCTCCACCAACTAATGTTACTAAAGTCAAGTGCTTTCATAGTCTAGCTTTGTTCTACTAGAGATTCATTCGAAACTTCAGTTCCATAACAGTACCCTTAACTAAATTAACACGGAAGAATTCTGAGTTTAGGTGGTTAGAGAAAGTTCAAAAAAGTTTTGAAGATATAAAATATAAATTGACGTCTGCCCCAATACTCGCCCTAGCAAATTTCGAGAAAGTTTTTGAGGTTGAATTTGATGTGTCTAGAGTCGGCATTGATGCTGTCCTCATATAAGAATGCTGACCCATTGCCTACTTCAGTGAGAAACTTAGAGTAGCTGCCTTAAATTACTCAACCTATGACAAAGAGTTCTACACCTCTATCCGAACACTACAGAATTAGCAGCATTACCTATTATTGAGAGAATTCATCATCTACTCTGATCATGAGTCTCTCAAGCACCTCCGAAGATAATAGAAGGTTTCTCAATATGATGCCAAATGGGTCAAGTTCCTAGAAACCTTTTGCTATGTCATCAGATATAAGAAAGGGAGCACCAACACCATAGCTAACACTCTTTCACGTCATTATGCCCTCATCACAACATTGTAAGCTAAGGTGCTTAGATTTAGTACTTTACCTGATCAATATGAGCATGATCCACATTTTGGACCCCTAGTAGCCATGTGCAGTATTAAAGGAACTATAGAAGGGTTCTACTTAAATCAAGGGTTCCTGATGAAGGGCTATAGGTTTGTGTGCCGAATGGTCCGGTAAGAGAGTTACTCATCTAAGAAGCTCATGTTGAGGATTTAGCCAACCATTTTGGGGAAAAGGGGATGGATGAGATATTGAAAGAACATTTCTGCTGACTTGGGATAATGAGGATGTACATCGAATTATTGAGAGACGCGATGTGTGTAAACATGCAAAGGGAAAGAGAGAGCCGTATAGAGAGTACACACCCCTACTTATACTAGAGCGGCCGTGGACCGACCTAAGCATGGATTTCATGCTCGACCTTCCCTAAACGCTAAGAAGATGTGACTCAATCATAGTGGTGGTCAATCAATTAAGCAAGAAAGCCACTTCATTCCCCACCATAGAACTAATGATACTTTATTTGTCACTAACCTCTTTTTGCAGGAAATTGTATGGCTGCATGGAGTACCAAAAGGTATTGTGTCCAACTATAACTCAAAGTTCATGAACTTCTTTTAGAAGACCTTGTGGAAGAAGCTTAGCACTAAGCTTATGTTCAATACTTCTTGTCACCCTTAAACAGATGGTCAAATTTCCTATAAGCAGCTATTGGAAAGAATTTACATGATTGGGATTTATGCCTGCCTGTCATTGAATTTGCTTATAACCACTCGGCTCACAGCTTGATAGGAAAATCACCGTTTGAGGTTTTTTATGGACTTAACCCAAACTTACCTTTGGATTTAATTATCAGTTTAACTACACAAGGAGAAAGCCAATCCGACCTACAACGTACCAAGGAATTCTAGAAGTTAATCAAAAGGTTGTCAAACAACTAGCCAAGATTGTGGCCCAATAGAAGAAACAAGGAAGCTAAGGAAAAAGACGAGTCGTTTATACTACTAGAAACCTTATATAGATCCATCTTAGCAAGGAACACTTCCCTAGCAAGAAACAAGCAAACTATCTCCCAAAGCGGATGGACCTTATAAGATCCTTAGGCGCATTAATGATAACACCTATGAGGTTAAGCTGCCCGAAGGGTACAGCATGTCTACCACATTCAACGTTGCTGACCTAACTCCCTGTATGCTAAATGACGATGAAGATCATGATTTGAGGGCAAATCTCCAACAACCCGGGGAGCTAATGAGTTATCGACCATTAGCACTATCACTTGTGCACACCTCAAAGGCCTCCATTCCCTTACCTGAAGAATTTTTTCTCGTCAACCCGTTGATGATGAGAAACTATACACAAAAGGTAGATGGTTGAATTCCCTAAGAACTCCAAGTTGTTATACTATACTTTGTTCATTCTCTTATGCCAATGCTAACTATCCTTTGGCTAAGGGCTCTATGTTGAGTGATCTAACCTTCAACTGCCGAGAATCTCCTGCCAAGTAATGAGAGCTAGCCTCCTAGCTGAATACTCCTCTCTCTGCCTCCTGCTAATTCTCATGGCATCTCTTCTTATCTTGGCTTCCTTGTTGCTGTAACATCTTGATTCCTCTCACCCGTTGTGCCTAGAGAATCTTTGTATAAAACCAATGTTACACTGCCACCCATCATTTTCATCTGACACTATACTACTTTTCTTTTTTTTTTATCTTTTGTCATTTTTACCCTTTTTTATATATATTAGGAATTCCCTTTTTATGTATGCCTTTTCGTAATTTTCTTTAATTATAATGTTGCCCTAAGGATTTACTATAAATAGTCCCTTCTCTTTATAACCGAAATTACTACATTTTGGATTCCTGATATTGAATATACTGGTTCTTGTGAGACAACCCTTCCTAAGTCTTTCTCCTTACACTCTTATCCAATCTTGTTGAGTAACTCAAGATTAATGGTAGGTGGACCTTGACATCAGCTTATGCATCATATTAAGTAATGTTTCAAGTTGTGTTGTACTCGTTAGTAGGTTATATCCTCTAAGCAGCTTCACATCAGCTAGTATATATATTCAGTCATCAACCTACTCACTCACTTTTCTTTGATATTTTGAAGGTCCCATTAGTTTCTCCATTCCTATGATAAGCCCTAGTGATAATTGGGCTCCTTGGCACATTAATTACACCTTCAACAATATACAAGCAAAAGATCATTTACACCAATATATATTCAATTATTTCCTATACAAATTATTAGATGGAGCAATAGAAATATAACTATCGATATTATAAGTTCAAAACTTTAAACCAAAACATTTATGAAATTACACAAATGAATTACTTCATTTAGAAAAATACTAAAGTTATCAATATATCTTCTCTAAAACTATTATATATCAATTAAAAGACAATACTTAAAATTATGGAAACAAGATTACGTAAAAATATCAGACCGAAAAATTAAATCTTCTAACTCATCTCTTCTACATGCTATCCCCTTCTAATTTTTTTATTTTATTATTATTTTTTCATTCTTCTCTTCTTCCTTTTTTCCTTTTACTCTCTCTTTCTCTCTCATTGAAATTTTGCTGCTGCAAAATGGAGATGGCTCCCGAGGGCCTAATTTATAACCTACACCATCCCCACCTCTACCTAACCACCACCCCTTATTTTCACCACCTCAACTAAGGCAGTTCACACACATACACACATATATATAATAATAATAACTATGTATATATTTATATATATATATATTAATAAACATTCAAATATATATGTGTATAATTGATAGTTATACATAATAAAGTGTATATATATAATATAGATATAAACATATATAAATATGCTGTTGATATTCCATAATTATTTTCCATGTATATATATATATATATATATCTTTTTTTTTCCTTATTACAATCATGTGAGTAATCAGATTATATACTCAATTAAAATATATCTATTTCATGGTTTCCTAAGATAACAAACAATAATGATATATTTAAGGATTTAATTACATTTTATTTTATCAATTCATTTCTAAAATCCAATTTACGAAGTCCCTTCGATCAATGTTTATAACCTATCATAAACTTTGAGCTATAATGAGAACTTTTGCGAATGCCCTACATTTAGGTACTTGTGCCTTAGATGCTAATTTACGGGGATTACTTTCTTTCTTTCTTTATTTTTATTTGGATTTATTTATAAATCTCTACAATTCAAGGATACCTATTCATATTTTTAAATAAATCTCATAATACATATATACACACAAATATATTATATATATTTAATTTATCTAATTTTTGAAGTTAGCTCCTATATTTCTCAAGAATATATTTACTTATTGAAATTAATGATGATATGTGGTACATTTTTAACTTCCCATGCCATTGATCATTTCTTTGACCTAATTTCATTTTGATAAGTAGGCATTGATGTATTGGGAATAGGTCGTAACAACCTAAACTTATTATATAACCATAGTTAATTATTATATATATAACTTCTTAAGCCTATCTTAATGGGACCAATAATGGATCAAATATCCTATTGTGTTTTGCTACAGTAACCCTTAGTATTATAATACAGTCTTATTATTTATGTTTTTATTTACTATTTATATTTTTTTTTTTCATTTGTTTAAGAATGTGATTATGACAAGGCTTAATCTACATTGATAACATAAGTATAGGTATACATACCGCTTTTATGGATATAAGGGTTTATCAATTTACAAGGATATATTTTTCACATACTAAATATATTTACAGATTATAAATGTACTCCCTAAATATTATTTCATGTAATTTTATTTTCTTTCCTACTCAAATAATTTTATCTTTTATGTCTCATTGTACTACTGAACTAACTTATAACAAGGTAGTTATCAAAAACACAACCTTATTTTCAAAATCAAAGCCTCGAGATTACCTCAACTAATTTCTATAACTTTTATAAGAGTTCTAAGCTTACACGAAAAGCTCTTACAATGGACCTAATATATATGTTTTTAAGATACTTCTTTTTTATAATTATTGAATTAGAAGGTCTTACAAAGCATTATTCCCAAGGATCTTTAGATAATAATTACTGCAAAGTCTTAAATACGGAAAAATCAATAGAATCAAGACTAAAACATGTATTGTCTTGCTTAACGCATTTTCTCGTTGCTTCTTTAATTTTAATTACCATCTCTTCTTCTCTTACCATTAATGTAAGCTTACCATCATTAACATCTATAATAGCCTTGGCCATAACTAAAAAGGGTTTCCCTAGAATGAGTGGCACCTTAATATCTTCACTGATGTCTAATATGACAAAATCAATGGGAAATATAAATTTATCTATTTTAATAAGCATGTCTTCAATTATACCCCTAGGATATGTTACTGATCTATTAACTAGTTGTAAGCTCATCATAGTTGGTTTAAGTACACCTAGACCTAGCTTTTTAAATAACTTATAAAACATTAAATTTATGGTAGCAACTAAATCAACTAATACTTGTTTAATAGATAGATTTCCAATAAGGCAAGGGATAGTAAAACTCCCTAAATCCTTTCGCTTTGTAAGAAGCTTATTTTACGAGATGGTTGAGTACTTCTCACTAAGCATGACCATGGATAATTCTTCTAACTTCTTTTTGTTGGAAAGTAACTCTTTTAAAAATTTTGCATACTTAGACATCCGCAACAACATTTAGAAAAGATAAATTAATGTATAATTGTTTAAATAAGTATATAAACTTACCATACTACTCATCCATACATTCTTTCCTTAACCTTTGACGATGTAGAATGGGTGGTTTATATTCCTTAACCTATAGAAGTTCTGGTTCTTCTTTAGGCAATTCAAAGGTTTCTGTAACTTTATCTGTCTCCTCATTTATCACTAGTTTAGGGTTGACTGGTGTCTTTTCAAGTTTTTTAGCAACTTGCAAGTCCTTACCACTTCTCAAAATCACGACTTCCACTTGAGCTTATGGTAAGGATTCTAGTTTCCTTTCAATTGAAATCTTTGTAAGCTGTTTTATGCACTTTTTGATTCTCAGTAACTTAACATCACTACTTTGCATTCACCTAGTCAACATCTCTTTTAGTTTCGAGTTCTCCTCTTTTGGAGGGCAAATTTGGAATCCATAAGGAACATTGACATTCCTAGGTAGATTTGCATAAAAATAATCACCTACATAGGAAAAACACTGCCTTCCCCGTTCTTCATAGTCATTAAAAGGTAAACAATGAAAACCCCAATAAGGTGATTTTTGGTAATAAGGTAGCATGTATCCTACTAGGCTAACTATATTAAGCATTGTAGGATGATTTATTAACATAGGATAGGAATCTAACCTTTTATGTAGCGCCTCCACCTGTACCACTAAGTTATGGTAGACTCTACATCCTTCAATGCTTATTTCTTCCTTATGAGTTTATCACCTTCCCATGGTGACTATTCATGGTTAAGCTTTCAAATAAAGCATACGCTTCACTAGGTGTCTTCGAGTTTAACGTACCACCTTCCCAATGGTAAATTGCATCAACAAATTGTTTAGTACTGAAATCCAGTCCATTGTAGAAAGTTTATACCTGCATCTAGAGTGGTAGAGTTTGGTTTGGGCATTTTCTAAGCAACTCCTTAAAACGTTCCAAAGTGTTATGAATTGTTTCCTCGTCAAACTAAGTGAACAACGAGATATCACTCCTCAGCTTAACTGTCTTAGCTGAAGGAAAATATATTTCTAAAAATTTTTTTGTTAGTAAATCCCAATTAATAATAGAATATTTTTTGTCTTGCTTTTCCTTGCAAAGAGAACAAAAACAATCTCAACCTTATCGCATCATCCATAGCTCCTTCTATTTTGAAAGTCATACAAATCTCCAAAAAGCTTGGAAGATGTACATGTGGGTCCCTTCTATAGAGCCTTCAAATCGCAACTACTGCTAAACCATCTAGATAATAATTGGTGAGGTCATAAATTCATTTACAATGATAGTTGATCTTACAATACTGGAGTTGGCTCCAGTAGTCAACTATTTAATATAGTCGAACATAGTTTTATGTATTATCATTATTAACCATCGCTCCAAATTTTCTTCAACACAAAATAAAAATTCAAGTTAGATTTTGGGCTATTTAACAAAAATAAATAGAAAAGTAACAAAAATTGAATTAATAGAGTAATAAAAGAACGAGCTTTATTAATAAACGGTCCCCAACATTGGCACTAAAAACTTGATGAGACATATACCGTGCCATTAGACAAGTTCACCTATTAAGTAATAATATAGAGCACTACAAGAGTCTTGGATTGTCGATCTCAAGAGGACTGAACACTTACTAACTCATTCTAATTACTCTAATTTATGTGAACTGCAATATAATTGATAAATATAATAAAAGCAAGAAATAGGAATTAAATAAAATATTAACTAATGACACAATAATAAAAGATAACTAAATAAACATAAATTGGGTTATCTAAATGCTTATCACCATAAGTATAAAACATAAGATCTTTCAAGATGTTATCAAATATCTTATTCTTATTAACTAGAGGAATTCAAGTGTTCATCTAATAGGAATCACTTCTCTACTAGATTTTAATCTCAATTACATACTACTTGAATCACTTCAAGGACAGGACTCATTAGAACAGGAATCTCGCATACAAATAATAAATAAATTAATTTCAGAAAAAAACACATAACTTATGTTTAAGCTTATAGCGAATCATTTTAATTACGGTAGATCTAATTATGTATTGGCCTCACAACTTCAATATAGAATATCGAATAAATTAAGTTGAAACTCTAAAAATAACAACTTAATTCAATTAAATACATAATTGAGTTAACAAAAATAATATAATTGCATTAAGATAAAACAATTCATGGAAACTACATCATTCCCTTGATGGTTCACGAATCTAGATATCGATGCTTCTAAGCTATAATCATAGATAAGATAACAACTTTCATAATTACAAGAGTGTTTCTATTTCCTACTCTATTATTCTCTTTTGCTCTCTTTACAAATACAACTATCTATCTTCTATTTATAATGTATAGACTAAATAATCTCCAAATGGCAAGTGTGTAATTACAAATTGGACGTATACAACCATGAACACGACCATGGTGGCTGCACGTAAATAACACCTTGCAATAGTTTTTGTGAGAATTGTCTTGAAATTGATTATGAGGGGAGCACAGTTAGGAAACACAATCGTGGTAGGTGACTGTGGTCGTGCCTTTGTAAACAATCCTTGGAAATTCAAATTACAATTAAAGACAAGGACACCATGGCAAAGGAACACAATCATGGTGTGTAAACCTGTAGTTATCTTTTTTGCTTATTTCTCAAACAAATTCTCTCTAATCCTTGTCATCTTTAAATTATCTTTCAAAATAAATGAAATTCTCTCAAAAAATCACCTAAGTTCTTATCTTTTCATCATGTTGGTTAAATTGAGTCTTGAAATAGAAAATAACTCAAATTAGTGAGCAAATTCACCAAAGTTATATCAAAATAGCTCAAAATATTCTAAAAAACAGCATAATAGATGTATTTATAAATGTTATCAATGAAAGGCAAATATTTATTATTTATGTATATTTTTCTATATATATATTTTACAATATTGTCTTACAAATTATTAAAGCATGTCTGAAATAATAAGGTAAACCATCGACAAAATTCTATGACTTCATATTGTCTAAAAGTTGACCTTAGTCAAATAAATGTTTGGAGGGGACATGAATATCTAAACCTACATATTGTATAACTAAAGTCATCTCTTTTAACCAAGGGAAAGACATCCAAACTATATAAGTAAGTGAATAAATGAATAAAATTGACACAACCCACTAATAAAGGATACAACATGTTTACTATTGTCAATTCCTTCTCTATATGAAAGTATGCAAATGATCTCCAAACTGAGACCTTCATAAATATTACATATGGAATTTTGTACTTTGATGTCATTAAATACGACCTTTACTTAGATTGTAATTAATATGATTATTAGATACGACATGAAATTTAGAAAAGATAGTGACAAGTTAAAATAAAATTATTTTGTCTTAGAAGGAAGAGTCAAGATTCAAAACTACTTAGTTGAGATAATAATAACTAACAAACCCATGATAACAACAAGTTTTATTGAGTCTAATTTATCTTGAAAACTAGGTAAAATGATTGAACATTAATGATATTACATGCAATAGTGTAATAGGAATGTCTTTGATAAAGACATTTAATTATGCACTAATCGATTTATAGTGATTTATGATACACAACCTCTATCAAGTCAAAACTACAACAAATTTAATTTATACTAACGTGGTTTTTCTCAATAACATCAGGTTCATGTGCATAATATACTCTCTTATTGTGAGTCTAAGATTTTATACTCTCTCTCTCTTCCTTTTTTACATCTCATTTTTCTTATTCCTACTAAATAGTTCCGCCTCTTCTTTTTACTAAAAGGACAATACTCTTGAAATAGGTCGGGGTTTTTAAGATTCCTCTATTAAAACAGCATTAATTGTTGGACGATGGATTTGAATTGCTGGGAAATCAGAGCACATCTTCAAAAATTTCCCTTACTTCTTTTCTTTTCATATTTTGACTCTCTTTATCTTTCTCTCTCCTAATATCCTATGTATTCTCCTTACTCTTATTTCACCCTTCATGGTGTCTCTCTATATTGACTCAAAAAAACATTACTAGTACATTTTCTTTGCAATTGATATTGTTATTTTCAAGTCTATGATTGTTTCAATGGATCCTTCTTGCATATTTTATTTATTTTGGTTAGTTGTCTTCTATCGTTTTGTATCAAGGTGAATCTTCTTCTTTTTAGGTAAGATTTTTTTTTTTCCCCTTCATCTTTAAGTAAAGAGATTTCATCCTTTATCTTCCACCTGTCTAGATACAATTAACCTTAATTATGGCTGGAGTGACAAACTGAATTCTAATAATATCATCACCTCAAAATAAAGAAAGTATACTTTGCTCTTGTCAATTTTTCCCTTCGTTTGTCCTTTTAATTCCTAGATATGAGATCTTTTTTATGTAAACATGTTTATCTTGTTTAATGTGACTCAATTTACATGTTTTGTTTTGTAAATGTTTAAATTTCATCATTAGCATTTAAAAGTAAAGAATGGGTTTATCCAATGAAGCAATAGATTCTCTTTCCAATTTTCTCTCTCCTCAATCCTGCCATCCCACTTTATTCAATCTTCTTTCTTATTTGTGACTTTACTTTTCTAAAAGAATTGTTCAAATTTTAAGATTGTTAAAGGATGTTTAATTTGCTAAATTCTATTGTCCATGTATTGGAGAAAATAAGGAGTTCTAGATTTTTATTTGCTCTAATATCTCCCTTTGATAGGATGTTTCTTTTGTTCTTTTTTGTTGATTGTACCATCTTTTTTTCTTTTGGAGCATTTGAATATTTAAGTGAATTACAAATTAAAGTGATGATTTTGATTTTTAGAATTTTGTTTTCTTTACTCATCCATGTTTGATTATGAAATGTACATGTCACTTTTTGAACTTCAAGTTAGGAGATAATGTTAAATGTTCTAGAGAAGTAATCTTATTGTAGACTATGAATTTTTATGACATCATACTATCATGTGCTATCTCTTTTGACATTCTATAAAGGTCTCTACTCTATCCGAGTTAGGAGTAACATGCAAATAATCATGCACACAATGAATGACATGTTTGATTTTTATAAACAAGTGTCAATTAATTCTATCCTTTTCATAATTTGTTAAGGAAATTATAACTTAAACATTTGAACAAGTACATATACAGTAAAGATATTACCTTTGAGCTTAATTAGAAAGAATCAATTCTATCCTTTACATAAGTTTTAGGTAACTATTTCTCAAAAATTTGGATAATTAAATATAAAGTGGAGAAATTTGTACTTGATTTTTCTAAGAAAATTTCAATTATATCATATTTAGAAAAATTTCTACCTTGTTTAGGTAAATTAGGATCTATTATTTATTATGCAGTAGTTCATCATAACAAACATACATCAACTTAATGTTTTTGTCCACTCACAAAGAAAATATATTTGGTTTTGTGAATTATATGTTATGTATAGTCATTTTAAATCCATTTGTAATCTTAAGTCACGAGTTTTATCACACATGAAGCATGGTCATCATTAGGACTTCATGATATATTAGAGCTGATTTTACCACATAGGAGACTAAAATTACAACTACATAGGACCTTATATTACCAAATTTTCATAAAAATAGAGAGGAAAGATGGTTTTCGAAAATTCCAATAGATCAATTTCTTCTTTGCCACTTTCTTTTCTAATTTTAATTCCATTCAATTTGCTTCCTTTAGTGTTTTCTAAAAATGGAAAATTAAACTAAATTTGTTATAGTTTCTTTATACCCCCATTTTTTTATTGACTTTGACAAAGTAAATTGTTTGTTCCCCTTAAAAATATATATATAGATTTTGATTTACTTTTCTAATTTCGTTTTCCTAGTTAATTATTAGGTTACTAGATATTTAAGGCTCCTTATCAAGGTAATTTAATTTATCATGTTTGCAAAATCATCTTGTACTCTAAATAGTGTTACTTAACAATTTTTTTATTATGCTTGAAAATAAAATAAATTAATCAATATAATTGATGTCATTGTTTTGATAATGAAAACCATTTGGCTCCATTGTAATATTGTTGCTATATGGAATACTTGTCACTCGAATTTTATGTCAATTTTGCTAGGTACATTCATATATGTCTATCTTATCTAAATAAGGAAGTCCAAACCAATCACAATGAGAAGCCTGCAATATTACTAATTGATATTTCAATTAGGGAAAACTCCACTAAGCAAAATTCATTGCATTCTAGGACTTCATAACGAGATCTTTTCAACCTTTTTTATGTAAGTTAGATAATTTTTTCATTCAGTTTAGAACAAATTCTAGTGCATGGTGCTATAGTTGCTTCCTTGCAAAACCTTACTCTTTGTTCACAATTAGTGCAACTTGCCTTCATTATATTTGTAGAAAGTCCACCTAATTTCCCCTTTCAACTCTATTGCCTATAAACTCGCTTACATATTTAGAAATTGAAGTTATATCAAATGTAATGTTTGAGATATTGAAAATAAATTAACCTTTGCTATTATTATCTCTACAAATTTTGAAATAGGAGACATCAACTAATTTGCAATCAACGATAGCCTACTTTATGTTTCACCTATTGTTTGTACCTTTGAGTCAAACTTCAATTATTGAAGAATTAGAAATTTTTACAAGAAATTATCTTGAAGTGATTATTAAGTTTCATGTACATCTACTTTAATACCGTATTTCAAATGTATATATAAATAAGTATTGTTCATATTTATAGTTAAATATTTATCTTCATCTACCAGTAATTAATAAACCATAATGAATGGATGAATTACAAATCTTAGCTATTTATTCGCAATTGGCAGCCAATTGAATACACTATAAGAGTAGAGAAGTTTTTGGATATTGCATAAAATCACAAGTGACCTAACTGTAGATGTATCTTATGTACATGTCACGATTGTCTTAATACAAGATGATATCCCATTACCACAATGGCGGCTTATTTGATTGATAAAGGAATCGCTTTTTCGTACAAAAAATAGATTTATCATGGTGAAGACATAGTGGTTTCTAGGTCTACATATGGTATTGCATCTAGGTCTACCACATCAATGATGTTTGATGAACATCCTAATCAAACTATTCTTGATGATATAGTTAGAGGGATTGTTGCAATGGAAGATGATTCTGCAAGAGATAAAGGAGATGATAGGTTCAATACTCTCTTAGAGGATGTACTCAATAAGAAGTTTATCTTTGGTGCTAAAAATTCTCTCATCTGACCTTGTTATTGAAATGTTACATATGAAAATGGAAAGTCAATAGCTAATAAAAACCTTCAATAAGTGGTTAGAGTTCTTGAAGAAAATATTGCCAGCAAGTGTGATTTTGCCATGTGCATATTATGAAGCAAACATGTAATCAATTCATATACATAAAAATGACCGCATATTGTTTTGGAAGGAATTCAATGACTTAGATATCTGTTCATGATGTAAGACATTAAGTTGGAAGGAAGGCATAAGGAAAAATGGAAATTCCTTGTAAGATTCTTCGCTATTTTACTTTCAAATCTAGATAGCCACTATAAAGAAAATGAGATGGCATAAGGAAGAATATGTAAAGGAGGCAAATCTTTTAAGACACCCATCAACATTATTTGGAAGGATTTTGATGCACAATTTTCATGGTTTGTTGCTACATAATGTTAGACTTGGTCTTGCCATCAATGGGTTTAATCCATTTGGTAATATGAGTAACTCATATAGTGTTTAGCCAATTTTATTATTTCCTTGCAATATGCCTCCTTGGAAATATATGAAAAATCCTTATATCCTATTGTCATTGATAATTCCGGTCTTCAATCGCTAAGTAAGGAAATTGATGTTTTCCACCAACCTTTGGTAGATGAATCAAAGTACTTTTGGTAATCTGGTGTTAAGACATATGATGCGGATGCCAAAGAGATGTTCCAATTGAATGCTACTTTACTTTGGACAATTCATGACTTCCCTATGTATAGTGACATTTCCATTAGACTACCAAAGGTTATAATGTTTATCTACTGCACAATGTTCAAACTAGTAGTTCACATAGATAAGACAAACTACTTTACACATGCCACTAGAGATACCTTCAAGAAGATCATTCTTGGCATCGTAGTCCTAAATTGATGATTCTTTTGAGAATCAACCACCATCTCATGATGTGTCTATGGAGCAAATGATGTTGCAGTTTAATGAGATGACACGAACACTGAGTAAAAATTAATAGAATTAACAACACTTTATAAATGGAAATTTTTGAAATAATGTCAATTTCTTAACTGACCAGTGTGTTAGATCATCTACAGTAACAAAACTAGTGAGTATTCACTAAGCCATTTCCTCAAGGAAAAGGGTTCGGTTAAGTACCAAATTTTAACCCATTACTCTAATCTAGGCTAACCAAATAAGAAGTAGTGAGTTGAAAATAAAATCAACTAAACGAGAATGAAATTTAATAATAAACACAACTTTTAAAGGTATGGGTTTGTGACATGTTTCCAAAGTAGTATTGAAGATATGCCATTAGGATATTAGATATGGTTTTTAATTGAGTTTTGATAGAACTAACTTGTGTTCAATCCTGGGTAGGACATGTCGTTCAACTATGTAGCGGAAAAACTCCTCTCAATCTTATTTCCCTACATGATCGACTAAATTACTTAATTCCTATCATAAGTTAAGTAATCTAATCCTAGGAATTAAGGGGTCAATCTCCTTTCGGTCTCATAACTTACCCTGACTCACTAAGACCGCACAACGCATTGTGATATCAATGGTAAACACATAATCTCCTCTCGGTCTCATAAGCGTAAGAACCCATTATTAATATTTCACTGACATAATGACTCAAATTGAGAATTACACAACTAATTTCCTCTCAGATACATTATTATGTAAACACCATAAACTACTAAGGAAACTTTTTAGGACTAATCTCCTCTCGATCTCATAATCACAAGGAAATTCTTGAAACTTTCATTAAAAAGCACCTCAAAGGCCCTAAATGCTATACCAATCATCAAAATCACATTTAAACACACATACCCACAACTATTAGGTTACACCATCTACAACATCCATAAGTTCACAAACCCACTAAAACTAACTTAGCCGCTTATATTAAGAACAATGGCAATAAAATCCATTGGAAAACAAGATAACAAGATGATAATGAATGAACTGGAGATTAGATGAAGAAAAAGTAACAAATGCTCATTAAACAAACAAAAATGTGCATCAAAATCCTCAAAACATTTACTAAATACCATAAACTGAGCAATGGAATAGTAAAACAAATAGTGAGATCACAATTCTAAACTAAACAATGTTAAAAATCTAATTGTAGCTTGCAATTTCTAATATAAATGAGAGTATATATAGATTTAGGCTATTGATCAATCGATGGGAGGGTCTACCAATCAATTAGTAAACACGTGTTATCCCTAGGTTATCACCATGTTTAATGAAACGTAACGTTTAAGGAGGATTAGGGTTTAGTAGAAAAACCTTAATCCTAATTTCTTTTACCGATCAATCGGTATAATTAAATCCATCCCTGCATATCTTGTTCGAGACACTAACGTCTCCAGCTATCAATCGTCCAATAAGTCATCCCATCCCTAATGCTTTAGGGCATACCAGTCAATCATAGCAAAGTTATCGACCAATAGCACCCTTCATTTTATCTTTCTTGTTCAAATGGTAAGGGTCATAAAGACTAAGGTAACCTCCGTACACCTACATGTTGGATATAAAATGCATCAAACTTGTTTAAAAACAACACTCTTTCATGTATTTTTAACAACTTTACACAAGTTGGTCCATTTTGTGCGTAACCTCTAAATTCAAATAATTTTAACGTTTTCGCTAAATTTTATGCACAGATGTGAGCATTAAAGTTGGGAAAAACTGTATATTTTGAGCAGTGATCACCGTTGGAATCATACGAGGGAGTAGGTTTTGGGAAAGACTTGGTCCTTCAAAGAGAAAGAGAACTGAAGATGGGACAAATTGGTGTAAGAAGAGTATTTTATTTCAACTTCTATACTAAGAGAAGAATGCTTTGAAGCATAACATGCACATTGAGAAAAATATTTGTGATTATATTGTTCATACCATTTTAAATATAAAAAGAAAAACAAAGGACACTAAGAAAATCTAGTCTTGCTCCTGTACTGCCAACGAAAAGGAAAGCTAACAAGTTAAGGGGATTAAGGATGCCCAATAGGCTAAAGTTGTCACCAAAAGAAAGGTCGTTAAGGTTGTCATGTCAAGAAAGCTACCCAATACTCACGAGCATTAATCTGTCAATTCGTTGTCCATTAATAAACGAAGCCCTTGGTAAGAAATGCCAAGAAGGGGAAAAACCCCAGGAATGACAAGTTAGGGGGCCAATTCTAGGAACCCCAATGAGGGTAGAGAGGCCCCCTTCAAGATTTTAAGCTCAATTACTCATTCTCAAAGGCAAAACATCGAAGTCTTATTATAAACCCCGTAAATCTAACCCTCTAAATATAGAATCAAACCCCTAAACTGTAGATGATTTCCTGAAATCAATAGAGCCAGTAAGATTTAAAACTGATTAAAACCTCAATTCAAAACCTAAAGCGAATATAAAATACCTTAAATTATCAATTGAACTACTAATTGCATACGAAGACTTTAAAACCTTAAGTACATGTAACTGCAAAAATTGACCTAAAACCTCATCAAAACCCTAAGGTAACAACCGAAGATTTAATCGTGTATAAAATTTTTCAACCCTAAATGTATATAAAAACTAAAGATTGCACCCAAAAATGATAAAACCCTAAAACTATAACTTTGAAGATATAAAAGTACTAACTAACTATACTTCACTCTAAAACCTTATCTAACAATGTATCCTTAATATTATTATATTACATAATTAGTAAAAAATCAAAAATAACTTTCAAACATTCATAAATACATATAATACTAAAGTAATCCTTTAGAAACTAGTATATTGCATTATAAATCACACCCATTTTCCAATTATATAACTAGGTCAGTATTATATAAAATTAAGAGCTTAATTGATGATTATACTATATGTAATAAGTATTAGTACTCCAAATGACACTTTTCATGATAATTACATTAAATAATTTATTAAATGATTTAATAGGATATAAATACCTAAAGAAAATTTTCATTATCTATTCTTACTATCATTTCAATAAACCCTATATTTCCTTAATTTTCCCTAATTACTTCATTACGTACACTTACATTATATGTAATTTTAAAATGTTGACCAAGTCAAAGGTTGACTAAGCCAACATGATGAAAAGTCAACAAAATATCATTGTCATATAAATAATCCCTTCCTTTTCTTTAACTTTCCATACTCTTTTTTTTTTCCAACTCTATCCCTCCTCTGCCGTCCACTTCCTCCCACCATAAACCCCACTTGTCTTCATTCTTTTAAAACACAAAACAACACGAACAAAACTCTTTTGTCCCCTTTACCAAATCGTAACCCCCTTGCTCTCTCATTTCCACACTTTCTCACTTCACTTTCGCAATTCTTGCTATCATAAATCAAGAAGAAAAAGGTATGTTATTATGTATCTTTTCATCTTATTTAGTAGTTAGATGAATAGGTTAGGTTAGTGTAGAAAGCTTATGTGATATGTGCATATGTATTTTTGAAGATAGAAAGTTCTATATTTATACTTAGAAGTGTAAGAATCCTTAGATAATTGAAAGAAGAACACATGTATATATATACTTAAGCATGTGAACATAGGAAAACACTTGATAAATACATGTATGAAGACTCTTGTACATAAGTACCGATTATGTACATAACCAAAAATGAAGTATATACTACCTATACATACATATACCTTGCTAAATAAGCTCTTAAAGTGCAAAAATATGAAATTTGTAAAGCTTTCTTAATAGAGCACTCTAGGCATACGAAAATACGTATAAAAATACGTTTATCACCATATGTGTATATAGGTATTTATACTAATATACATATAAATACACAAGTATATATACTAGTATGTTAGAAGTATAAGTATATATATATAATGTATGTGTAAAGTATATAAATATATATATATGTAATGGACGATTATGTAAGTAATGAAATGACATAATTAAGCAATGACATAAGCCTCTAAAATAATAAACCATAAGATCATCTAAGTGTAAAAATTAATGGCTAATGAAATCATTAACTACTAAAATAAAACATAAAACTATCCAATAGGAATAATTAAGCTTCAATAGTTAAAATTTTAATAAATTTGATTCATATTATAAAACACGAGTCTTAATGTCCAAAACAGACATCACCATATGAATATGCATCCAAAAACAATGAAAAACGACTATAAATTCATAAATATTGAAAATAAAATGAAAAAGTCACATACAATTAACGATTAGGTTTAATCAAATAAAAATCAATAGTAATCTAATTAGAATTAGGTAGATAGATATCTAAAATCGTTAGTTAATTCAATTACTTATTATCCCTATCATCTTGTAATGATCAGATGATCTTGACAAGGGCGAGGATCTTCCGATTGATTATTACGACTAGAGCGAGTTTTCATTATCAAGTGAGTACTCCCGATGACTCTATACATGTTTATGCTTATAGTTAGTGCACTTAAATTAAATATTAATAACTTGATGCATAGGGTTTCAGGATATGCATGTGCTTAATATCAATTGATTACTATGAGAAATATTGTTAAATACGATGATTGATGATTTAATTATATGATTAATTGTTACATGATTTGAATGGTTTGCTGATATTGATTAATCACCTCATAATTTGACTTAATTATATTTGGCTTATCTTAAATTCAAAGAAGCATACATTATCCATGCATTGCATTACTTATTCCGGTTGTCACTTCACGCGGAAGTAAAGAGAGGCCTTACGGGAGTTGTTTATATATATTAAAGTGTTTCTATATGGTGCACTCGTACAACATAACCTTACGCGAACCTACGGGCTTACTAGGTGATGGAGACGCCAACTGTATAACTGAAGGTTGATACTAGAGATCTCCGCTATAGAGTGTGAGTCTGGACTGCGGGGACTACCTCACAGCTAGGCTTAGGATTTTATGTACTACTGGATTTTCAAAAATGAAAATGTATTTTGTGAAATACGAAATTCAAAGTTATGATTAAAAACCCAGGTACTAGAGCCCAGTTGTGATTGGTGCCAATGCCAATATTATATGTAGTACGGGTCAACTATATATATCGTTTGGCATACTGCGCGCGCATACATTCATATGGTTATGACAATTTGTTTAATAACTTATTTGCTAGTATAGTATGAAGGATAGCTTACTACGCTCTTGTAACTTATCCCCCAATAGTTTTTCTTTTACAGGTACTAGATATTTGGGCACGGGTTAAGAGCTAAGCATTGAGTGAGTATATTGATATGTTTTGGAAGTTAGAATTAAAGAAAGATTGTATTCCTCATTTAAGACTTTAAATGTTACCACTACTTATATATTTACATTTGGTAACTTCAATAAATTGAATTTTAAGTTTATACTATTTAATCTTATCATTTGGTAGGAGATACTGATTTTCCGCAGTTCTGAAGAACTGTGGAATATTAGATATTTATAGTTATTTATATTTTACAATATGTTAATTAATTAACAATTCAGAAACCTTAGTGATAAATTATTTACAATCTTGCAATCTCTAACTTGTAAGGCAATTTTTGTATCATGAATACACAGATGATATGAAAATTTTAGACAATCTTGCTAAACCCCCCTTTAAGATCCTAATACTTGTAGTTCTTCCCCTGCTAGAACTTTAGTACTACTAATCATGCCTCAAGGAATGGTTGAGTAGCACTGGAGTTGCTCAGGGGCATTCACCTACCTTAGGACATTTAACCACTAATAAATATGGTCAAGCTTTGTCAAATCTCCGGATCTAACAACTTATTGCGTCTTGCTGCCTCTGGCCGTTACAATGTGAGTTTCTCTAACCTCTTAAGCTTAAGCTTAGTAACCTTATCCTCCAACTTCACTTTAATTTCTCAAAACTCCCAACGCTAGATGATGATAGTGGAGGCTTTAGATGAGGATAAGAGAGCCATAAGTTTTCTATTCTAACTTACCTTTCAGTTTTACTTTCATTTTCCTGAACTAACAATTCCTCTTTTCCCTAGATCACTAAGGAAGCCAAGAACCAGGTATCTAGTGTAGAGGCTAAGAAGAAGAACCTCCAAGCAAAATGAGGCAATAAAAAGGCCAAGTTAGAGGAAGAGAGGATGAGGATGGAGGAGCTTAAGGCTTAAAAGGAAAAGGTAGAAAAAGATGCCAAGGCATGAGAAGAAAAAGAGGTTGCCCTAGCAAAGGAGCAGAAAAAGTGCTCTTAACTAGTGACTGGCCTCCAAGGGACAAAAAGTGAGGTTGAATCCTCAAAAGTAAGCATAGAAAAGAAGTCACCCATTTACAAAGCTCATATAAGGAGCAAAAAATAAAGATGACAAAAGTCAAGAAGAAGTAAAGTTCTTTATACCAAAGGGCTTATGACAAAGCATAATAAGATATCCAAGAGAGTAAGGAGTATAAGAGTTTGATGCGGCGAAAAGTGTTGGATAGAATAAACTTAGCTCGAAGGGGGAGATCCTCATTCACCATCCTGATTATGATTTAAGCTACCTAAACTTCACCAGAAAAGATTACGAAAATTAAACCTTTATTGATGAGGCCAATGCTGGTGAGGTTGAAACAGAGGAATAGCTAAGTGAAGATGTAAGCACTCTTGTAGCTAATTCCCTCAACATACAAGAGCAAAGCGATACTCCTAAGGTCCTAAAAGTGCCTAATCCTAATCATACGATCAATTCTCAACCGGACTCTACTCAAGACTTTAATAATTAAGCTATTGTTATAGACCAAGCTCAAGACAAATGATTTTCTCCTTATTTATTTTATTGCTATTGATAAAGATTTGTTCCTAGGTCTGTATGCTAACCTTAATGGTATGTAATGAATATACTAAGATTCCTTATGACATTTTTCCTTTTGGACTTTAAGATCATTTATATTGTTGAACATCCGTATAATTATCTGTTAACTTCTTCTAATGAATTTTGGAATTTTAGTTGTGCTCATGAACTTTAACTTGCTCATCAATTGACTTGATATTTGTTACTTCATCGTCCATGTATGTTATAGGACTTAGAGTAAGAGTCCTGCATTCCAGTAGTTCAAAGGTCCTCAATAGGACCTTATGTAATTGATTTAAAAGCCTTGCAATGGTAATAGATTATTTATCTAGGGGTGTTTGTGCCTCAAGGCTTATAATTAACTAGTTACCTGACATAGCTAGTTTAGAACCTTAGGTTCATCACTAATTAATAGCTTAGGAACTCTAAATGCCTCATTGTCCATTTACTTAACTTAGAGTAACCAAGTTTGTAATAGCCCATTGCCTATTTATTAGACTTAGAGTGTCATTCTCACCATCAGCTAGAGACTTAGGGATACATACTAGCTCATCACCCTTAAAAGGATCTATAGCTACCATACATGTCCCTCTTATAAGAGCTTAAGGCTTTCACATCTCATCATCCTTTCTTAGAACTTAAAGATATATAGATATCCTTTTCCCGTTGCCCATCAAATATGGGACTTAAGGATTTAGCAATTTATAGTTTACTTGTTGTCCTTTACTAAGCTTAAAGACCTTTTAAGCTCTCCTTATTAGAGAGATCGAGTAGAGATCATATCTTTGTTTATCAGTAAGTTTATGTTCTTACAATAGGCATTATAGTAAGACAAATCAAAGTGTAGAATAGAACAATGTCAAACAACAAACACTTCATTATATAGAATGTTGGAAATAAATTAGATTGGTCCATTGGCTTCGACCTTTTAAGACTAACACATACATAAAGAGAAGAACAAAACTTGATAATCAAAAACAAACAAACTCCCTAGCAAGTCTATGGAATAGGTCCACTTACCATCACATCATAATTTACATAAGCACTAACACTGAAACATGATAAAAAGAAAACACACAAACAAACAGAATAGGCATGTTTTCTTCTCTTCTCTAGATATTCATCATTCAAAGTATGGTCTGAAGTTGTCAACATTCCACACCATAGGAATCAGTTGTCCATTAAGACTTTCTAACTTATAGACATGTCCATTTCTTATCACCTCCTTCACTATGATGGGATCCTTTTAAGTAAGGGTGAGTTTCTCTTGGCATTCCCTTACTCCTAATACTTTAAATTTCCTATATACTAAATCACCATATCCAAAGCACTTATGCCTAACCTACTTATCATAGTACAAAGCCACTCACAATTGATAAGCAATGAGATGAGCTTTGGCTTATGCATGTGTTTCATAAATAGTATCCAAATTAGCTCAAAGGCTAACGTCATCATATTCGGGGTTGTATGCTTGAACCCTTACACTCTCCAATTGCAGTTCAATTGGCAATACTGCCTATGACCTAAAAGCCAATTGATATGGGGCATGACTTGTTGAGGTCCTCTACATAGTCTTATACCCCACAAAGCATTAGGTTGCTTGTCTATCCATTTGCTTCCAACTTAGTTTACCATTTTCTTCAAACTTCGCAATATAACATTGTTCACTGCCTCTACCCGAACATTGCTTTAAGGTTATGTAATAGATGTAT
Organism: Lumnitzera racemosa; assembly: GCA_024138005.1. Taxonomy (NCBI): domain Eukaryota; kingdom Viridiplantae; phylum Streptophyta; class Magnoliopsida; order Myrtales; family Combretaceae; genus Lumnitzera; species Lumnitzera racemosa. The sequence goes on from JAMXBC010000008.1 coordinate 27,039,226, forward strand.
AGCACAGCCTAATCTGTCAAGCTTCATAGAATTTCTTAAATTTATCATTATTAAATTGTGGCCCATTATTTATTATGATAACATAGGGTATCCTAAACCTACTCAAAATGTTACTAACCGCAAAAGCCTAAATGGTTTGTTCTATTATGCTTGCTACAGCCTTAACCTCGACCCATTAAATGAAGTAATCTATTGTCATAATGATACATCACCTCTACTTCGTCATCTTTAGGAATGGACCTAATATGTCCAATCCCTACTAAGCAAAAGGCTAAGGAATAGTGAGAGGAATCAAGTATGAGCTCGAAGCTCCCTCTAACAAAGCATTCCTTTGACACTGATCACATGTTTGAGCTTGGCAAAGTTCATTCTTCTTCATTATAGGCCACCAATACTCCAATTACAATGCTCTAACATACATAGCCACGGCCTTGATATGGTTATTGCATACCCTAAAGTATAAATGGGAAAGAACTTACTCTGCTGTAGATGGTCATAGGCAACTTAAGTACGACATGCTCAGGCCCATTTTGTACAAATTTCAATCAATTATGGTGAAATTGGCAACCTTATAAACAATTCACCAAACCTTCTTAGTATCTTGAGGCAAAGTCCCATTCTATGGATACTCTAAAATAAGATCCATCCAACAATAATCTAGATCCTTTTGTTGAACCTCCAAACATTCCACTAGTCTATCTTTCTTGCTCTTCTCTAACAAATATTCGATGAAGATCCTTTCTTCCCAATTCAATAAGCCTGTAAAAGCCAGCTTAGATAATTTGTTTGCTGCATAATTCTTCATCCGTTTAATCTTCATCAGTTGCTAGGTCTCAAAATCTGAACCAATCTCCTTTACCAATTGTAGATACTTAATCATGTTCTCATCTTTGGTCATACTACTCCCTACAACTTTATTAACTACCAGTTGATAGTCAAAAAATGTGTTCAAACACTTTGCTCCAAGCACCTTAGCCAGCTTCATCCCAACCAATAGTACTTCATATTCCAACTCATTATTACTAATCAGGAATCCAAATTTCAAGGTATAAGAAATCTGAGCTCCCACTGGACTAATCAGGACTAAACTTGCTCTACTTCCCCCAATGGTCGACAAACCATCAACACATAACTTCCAGGTTAGTTGTTTTATGTCTAGAATAGAACTCTTAGTATCCATAAATTCTACTATAAAATCTGCCAAGATCTAAGCCTTATACACCTCTCTAAGTAGTTATTGTATCCTAACAGCACTAAGTTCTAAGGCGTATTTCATCATGCATCCTAAAGCGTTTGACTTGTTTAAAGCTTGTTTCAAGTGTTGATCAGTTAAAATTATGACCTGGTGAGCTTCAAAATAAGGTCAAAACTTCCTAGCAGCTACGGCAATGGCCAAAACAAACTTCTCTAATTTCATGTATCTTAACTCTAGTCTTAGCAAAACATGGCTTACATAATAAACTAACCTATGCATCCATCCTTCTACTCATACAAGCATGGAAGAGAGAGTTCGATCACTTACAAACAAGTATATTTAAAGAGTCTGTCCTCTGATAAGCTTTGATAAGATTGGAGGTTTTGTAAAAAATTCTTTCAATGCCTTAAAAGCGTTCTCACAATCTTCATTCTATTGAAATTCAAACGAATTTCTTAAAACTCTAAAAAACTCTACATAGTTTTCAACACCATTAGAGACGAACCTATTTAATATTGTCACTCTACTAGTTAGCCTTTGGACCTCCTTAATAAACTTCAATCACTCCATGTCAAGCACGGCCTAAATCTTCTCTAGCTTGGCTTCAATCCTATACTATGCCACCATAAAACCTAAAAACTTCCTCAAAGATGCATGGAACACACATTTCTATGGATTCAATTTCATATTGTATTTCCTTAATGTATCAAAGGTCTCTTAAAGGTTGGCTAGGTAGTCGTCATTTGTTTTACTCATGACTATCATGTTGTTTACATAAACCTCAATATTCCTATGTATATAAGGCTTAAACATCTTCGTAACTAATCTTTGATATGTAGCACCTGCATTCTTTAACTTGAATGGCATGACTTTGTAACAATAAGTTCCAAAGTTTGTAATGAAAGATGTGTGCACCTTATCAGAGGGATGCATCTTTATCTTATTGTACTTAGAAAACACATCCATGAAACTTATCAAGGCATGTCTCGAGGTTGAACTAGCCATCTAATATATCAAAGGTAGGGGAAAATAATCCTCCAAACATGCTTTATTCAAGGCAGTGAAGTGGATGCACATCATCCACTTTCCATTGGCCTTCTTCACTAAAACATAACTTGTGAGCCATGTGGGATAAAGGTATTCCTTAATAAAACATACCTTCAACAACTTATGTACCTCTTCCATTATAGCCGCTTGCTTCTCTAAGGTAATATGTCTCCTCTTTTACTGTTCAACCTTTATGCTCAGGTCAATATTCAATTTATAGGTGATAAACTCTTCAGGTATTTTGGGCATATCAAAAGGAGACCAAGTGAAGATGTCCCTGTTAGCTTGGACTAAACGTACTATGTATTCCCTCAAGTTAGCTAGCATATTGGCTCTGACCTTAGTATTATGCTCGGGACTATCATTGAGATGAATTGTCAACGTTTCCTCTACAAGTTCTCTACTTACTTACATATGACTACTCAAACCTTGCTCAATATTTCAAACCCGATCCCTCTTTAAGGCCTTCAAATACAAAGCTTAGACTAGCTACCGATCTCCGTAACATGTTCCTATCTTGGTTGGAGTGGGAAATTTTGCCTTTTGGTGGGTAGTTGACACTACCATCTTGAATGTGTTGATGGAAGGTCGGCCCATTAGACCATTATAAGGCAAAGAGCAATCCGTTATCACAAAATTAGTTTCCTTTTTAACTATGTTCCATCATCCTTGATTTATAAGGTTAAGGTGACCACTCCTTACACCTTAATTGATTAATTGTTAAATCCGTACAAATTATATTTATATAGTTGCGGCTTTATGTTTCCAAGCTTAGGTGCATTTAAATAATTAGTGGTGATTTAGAGTATGTAGAGATTAAAGGTGATTCTAAGAAGATGAATTGGTACATTTAAAACAATCACTAAGATATTGAGTCTTTTATAAGGTTTGTATTATTGTAAGCTTATCAATGAAAATATTTATTCAATTTCATACATGTTGTACTAATCTAAATTATGACTCATTTAGTAAGGGAATTAAAGATGAACTTTTAACAAAAAACATAGACAACATATACTGGCAAATAAATGAAGAATTTCCCATATGGTTGCAAGAGAAATTGTGCATGAATTTAATGATAATAAATTTTTAAAGTACATTTGATATTTTATATACAAATCAACTTATTCTTTTATATTATAGGCTTCAAAGTCAAAACAAAATAATCCAACCATGGGACCGGATAGCTTTTTCTCAATAGCATATGGACTTTCAAATCTAGCATGTGTTTATTCTAGATGCACTTTTTGAATGATGTAAAGTTTTTACTAAAGAATGTGATTCACTATGATCAAGCTGTAAATGGCCACATTTTTTCTTATTTTATGTTACTTTTCAGTTACTTAGTGAAGAATCCTTATCTAGGTTTTTAAGACATTTGTGAAGGTTTTAGACTTTTTGGTTGACTTGAGTTGGATGCTTAACAATTTTAACTTGAATATATTATGTTTGTTTTTTATATGTTTCCAATGAATAAATGCCATACCTATTGATTTAAACTTAAAAATTATTATCACCACAGAACTCATTGATTCACAATCTTAACAATAATTTTCATTTGAAAGCTACCTTCTTTGTCCTTAGGATTACTAAATTAGTTCATGACATCTAGTTGGCTTTGTGACCTTTTGAACCATATTATGATATAACACTATTCTTTTTTCCTTCACTTATAGGCAAAGAAAGTAGAGTTGCAAATCAAGTCTCAACAAATCAAGAATGAGAATGCTCGTTATCTAAAAGAAATAGAATATCACAAGTTTTAGGGCATAGGTTTAGATACCCTCATAGTCTTGGTCATGGTGGGCCAAAACCTACTAAGGTTGATGCCCACAATATATCTTCGATCCCATTGCAAAATAGACCAAAAGCTCTATGTTTTGTGGAGAGGTTTATGACATTGGAAAAACTTACTTGATTGAAAAAATTAGTAAACCAACTATTTAGACAACCATCTATATTACCTTTTACTACAATTGATCTGGAATCTCCTATGCAAGCACTTAAGAATTAAAAGCTATAGAAAAAAAAAAATAGCATAAATTTAGCATTAAGCATAATTTTAGTCTTACTTGTAAGACCATGAACATGTATCCTTAAACCTTCTCCTTCAAAAACTTGTGATGTCGGAGAAAATTTTATCATATTCAAACAATTACAACCATAATTAGACATCTATTAAACAAAAACAACATTACATGGATTATCAACACATATCATCATCAAATCATTAACAAAAATAAGTATAAATAGCTTGTTAACAAGCATCAAACTTTTTACTTAGACTCATCATTACTAGAAGCTACAAATTCAACTTCCTCTTCTGATCCCAAGAAGCCTTCATCATTACCATCAGTAAAATTATTTATTTCATTTATTTACCTATGTGTATCTATTTGTTACTCTTATCGCAAAATTTCCTCCCTATCAACTTCTCTCATCTTTATTGGACTAATATCAATAAATATTTTATCTATTCGAATGAAATTGGCACATCTCTATTGCTAAAAAGCAATTTTTGCACCATTGTTTCCCTCATCATTATTATCATAAATGAAAACATAAAATAATCCTTCATTGTAAAATGAGCAGTGATGTACCTTTTGTCTAACATACCAATTACTACCCTCATATGCTAGATCCTTAATACAAATCACTTAGCCGACTTGATTTATGAATCATTTTCATACCACATCTTACTAGTATTAGAACTTGTAAGATAATCATCCACAAAAACAAGTTTCTGCCTCTCTAGATCATATCATACACATTTGAAAAGATAGAATTGAAAGCCTAAGAGATATTTTAGTTCTTTCACATCAACTAAATGACCATATAACATTAAAGATTCACCCTTATGATAACCCTCTATACAAACACCACTATTTTGTGTAGAGAGTGAATCACGTTTTTTAGTCAAAAACTTTACACCATTCAAAAAATGCATCCAAAGTAAACATATGATAGATTTGAAAGTTCGCATGCTATTGAGAAAAAGCTATCATGCCCATGGTTGAATTATCTTATTTTGACATTGAAACCTATAATAGAAAAGAATATGTTAATTTGTATTTAAAATATCAAATGTACTTTGAAAATTATTATCATCAAATTCTTACGCACTTTTTTCTTGTAACCATCTAGGAAATTCTTTATTTATTTGCCGTAGTATGTTGTCTATAATCTTTGCTAAAAGTTCATCTTCAAATTCCCTTACTAAATGAGTCATATATTAGATTATTATACGACATGTACAAAATTAAATAAATGTTTTCATTGATAAACTTACAATAATATAAACCTTATAAAAGGCTCAATCTCTTCACAATTGTTTAAAATGTATCAATTCATCTTCTTGAAGTCATGCCCAATATCCACTACTTTAAAGCAATTAAAGATCTAAGTCTTTGTGAAAACACTAAGAATTAATTATGTTATTGAACCTCACAATCATATAAATGAGGAAATCAATTGAATCTTGTCCTAATTCCATCAAGAGAAAGAGTACAAAATATTAAACATTTACGTAATATGTATGCCACAACTACGGAAACTTCAGGTCAAACTTTATTTCAAACCATTACTTTTAATCCACAAAGATAGTGCTCAACTAGATACACCCATCTATGTTGCACCGACCCCACTAATCATGCTTATTGAGAAAGGCATACCACCAAATGCACCACAATAATGGAAATACAGGAGAAAAAATCATTTAGAACTTGTACAAAGTGAAAATAATACAAAACTTTTAAAAGGCTTAATCTTTTCACAATTGTTCAAAATTTACCAATGCATCTTCTGGGAATCACCCCCTATATCTACATACTTTGAAGTAGTTGAAGGTCTAAATCTTTGTGAAAACACTGAAATTAATAATGTTGTTGAGCCTCTTAATCATATAAATGAGGCAATCGATTGAATCTTATCTCGACTCCGTTAAGATAAAGAGTACAATACATCAAAATTCACGTAATATGTATGCCCCAACTATGGAGCCTTCAGGTTAGGCTTTATTTCAAACCATTACCTTTAATTCATAATGATAATGCTCAATTGGATACATCCATGTATATTGCACCAGTCCCCCTAATCATGCTTCTCGAGGAATGTTACCTCTAAATGCACCATAATATCAAAAAATGTCGGAAGAAATATCATTTCAAACTTACATAAAGTGAAAATAATGCTTTCCTCCAATGTAAGCAAAGTATCCATCTTCAACTCTTTAGCACACAACTTATAGAAAAATTTGGACAATTGACTAATTGTATTATAAATATCATTATCCAGTTAACCACGAAGACCAATAGGAAGTATACACTATAATAACATGTAGGAATCATGACTTTTAGTCCTTTCAACTTCCCATCACCATGACTTAAGGCATTTGATATATTTACAGCATACCCATTAAGAAAACACACCTCCTTTAAGAAATCATAAAGATCATTTACTTTCTTTGGAGGTAATGTAAAGCTTGCAACTAGTTCAATTAGCTTTTCACCTACATGACGAAGGTGCAATCTTTCCTAATTTGCATTTCCTTAAGAGCCAAACAGGCTTTCTCAGTATCCTTTGTTTTTCCCTTTTATATTTAAAACAATACTAACAATATTATAACAAATATTCTTCTCAATGTGCATGACATCAAAATTATGTCTCAAAGCATTTTTCACCCAATATAGAAGATTAAATAAAATACTCCTCTTACACCAATTTGTCCCATCTTCGATTCTCTTCCTCTTTGAAGGACCAAGTTCTTTCCCTAAATTCACTCCCTCATATGATTATAACAACAATATTATTTGCTCCATAAACACAATGAGGTAGTGGCCAATTCTCCAAAGAACCATCAAATTTACAACTATGATGCTGATAATCATCTTCTTAAAGGTATCTTTGATCGCCTATGTAAAGTATTTTGTCTTATCTATATGAGCTACTAATGTGAACATTGCACATTGGATAAGCATCATAACCTCTAGTAGTCCAATCAGAAATATCACCATACATGGGGAAGTCGTAAATTGTCTAAAATAAAGCAACATGCAATTGGAACATCTCTTTTACAGTTACATCATATGTCTTAACACTGGAGTACCAAAATTACTTTGATTCATCTACCAAAGGTTAGAGGAAAACATCAATTTTTTTACCTAGCGATTGAGGACTAAGAATTATTAATGACAACAGGATATAAGAATCTTTCATATATTTCTAAGTAGGCATATTGTTAGGAAATAATAGAATGGGCCAAATAATATATGAGTCACTCGTATTAACAAATGAATTAAGTCCATCGATGGCAAGACCAAGTCTAATATTACGTAGATCTACAGTAAACCATGAAAATTGTGTATCAAAATCCTTCCAAATAACAAAATTCGCTGGTTGTCTCAAAAGATTCGCTCCTTCACATATTCTTCCTCGTGTCATCTTGTATCTTTTGCAATTTTGTCAGACATAAACAACCTTTGCAATCTAGATTTCAAAGGAAAATAGCAAATAACCTTTTCCTTTTTCCTTGTGCCTTCCTTCCACCTTGATGTATTACATCGTAGACAGCTATCTAAGTTACTAAATTCTTTCCAAAACAATATGTAGCCATTTTTACATGCATGAATTGATTGTACATCTATACCAAGATTAGACAACATTTTTCTTGATTCATAATATATAGAAGGCAATATCTCGCCAGCTGGCAATATCTCATACTTCAAAAACCCTAACCACTTATTAAAGGTTTTTATCAACTGTCGAAGTTCCAGTTTCATATGTAACATTTCAATAACAGTAGTTAAATGAGAGAATTTTTTATACCCAGGAAAAACTTCCCTTTGAGCATCCTCTAAGAGAATACTGAAACTATAATCTCCTTCATATCCTGAATTGTTTGTAGAATTATCTTCCATTGCAACAATCTCTCTAACAATTTCATCAATAATAGCTTAATCAAGAGATTCATCAAACATCACTAATGCGGTATTATCTTCATCATCAAAAATGCCCTCTTTGACTCTAGATGTAACACTATATATAGACCTAAGATCCACTATACGGTAATAAATCCATTTCTCACACCACAAAGCCATTCCTCTATCCTATGTATTTGTAATTCTAGTTTCCTATGTGGTAAAATCTACTCCTATATGATCCTAATGATAACCATGTTTCATGTGTTATAAAACTTGTGACTTAAGATTACAAGTGGAAATTAAAATGACCATACATAACACATAATTCAAAAAACCTTTTTTTTTTTTTGTGTGTGTAGATAAAACCATTAAGTTGATGTATGTTTTATATGATGAACTATTGCATAATATATAATAAATCCTAATTTAGCCAAACAAGGCAGAAATTTTTCTAAAAATGATAGAATTGAAATTTGCTTAGAAAAATGACGTACACATTTCTTAACTTGATATGTAATTATCCAAACTTTTGAGAAATAATTACCTAAAACTTATGAAAAATAGAATCGGTACTTTCTAACTAAACTAAAAGGAAATTTCTTTACTGCGTATGTCATTGTTTGAATATTTGAGTTATAATTTCCTAAAAAAATTATGAAAACGATTGAATTAATTAACACTTGTTTTCACAAATAAAAGCATGTCATTCATTGTATATGTGATTATCCGCATGTTACTCTTAATTCAAATAGAGTAGAAGCCATAATAGAATGTCACAAGAAACGTAAAAATTCATAGTCCACAGTGTCATTGCTTCCCCAAAACGTTTAACATCATCTCTTGACTTGAAGTTCAAAAAGTAACATGTACACTCCATTGAAATCAAACACGGATGAAAAAAGAAAACAAATTCTAAAAAATCAAAATTATCACTTCAATTTATAATTCGCTTAAATATTTAAATGCCCCAAAAGAAAAAAGATAGCAAGATCAGAAATCCCTTATCAAAGACAAAAATTAAAGCAAATAAAAATCCAAAACTCCTTATCTTCTCCAAAGCATGGACAATAGAATATGGCAAATTGAATATCCTTTAACAATCTCAAAATTTGAACAATTCTTCTGAAAAAGTAAAGTCACAAGAGATAACCCGAGAATATGGGATCGGATGAGAGAGAAAATTCGAAAGAGAATCCATTACTCCATTTGACAAACCCATTCTTTGCCTATTAAATGCTCATAATGAAATTTAAGCATTTACAAAACATAACGTGTAAATTAAGTTGGATTAAACAAGATAAACATATTTTTAAAGAAAAAATCTTATATCTAGGAATTAAAAGCATAAAGGAAGGGAAAAATTGAAAGGAAAAAAAAAGGTATACTTTCTTTATTTTGAGGTAATGATATTGTTAGAATGGATTGTCACCCTAACCATAACTAGGGTTAATTGTATCTGGACATATGAAAGACAAAAGATGAAATCCCTATACCCAAAAAAAGAAAAAAAAAATCTTACCTAAAAAGAAGAAGACTCACCTTAATACAAAAGGATAGAAGACAATAGCCAAAATAAATAAAATATGCAAGAAGGATCCATTGACATAATGATGGACTTGAAAACAATAATATTAATTGCAAAGAAAAAGAAAGAAAAGAAAATATACTGGTGACTTCTTTAAGTTAATACAGATACAGAGAGACACCCAGGAGGGACAAATTAGGATAAGCGGAATATATGGGATATTTGGAGAGAGAAGGATAAAGAGAGTGGGAACATGAAAAGTAAAGAAGAGGGGGGAAATTTTGAAATAGGTCTAGATTACTATTTAATTATATAGGCCTGAATACATTTCTTTTTCAAATGTGCAATAAATAGCTTTATTTTAACCCATTAGAGCTCATTTGACTAAGCAATGAGCAATATAAATCCGCAACTTGAATAGCATTATAGACATTTGACTAAGTATGGTGTGAGTCTTTAGAGTTGTAGTACCAAATCTAAACATTAAACTGAGTAAATCTGAAGCATCTTTCTCTCCAACTATTTAGAGAGAGAATATTCTTTGTGTAAGAGTGGTCCCACCCGTGATTATAGTGGTTTTCTTTCTATTTTTTGCTTTGGATTATGCTTGCTTCATGATATTTGCTCGTTCTACTCATTCAAAAACACTTTTCTACACTATTTCATACATCTTAGGTACATCATTATAGATTACTTTTCATATCATTCCTCAAATTATCTTGGTTCATTAGCATATCATATCTATGTCTGAATCACACTAGTGATACAAGCATTATCTCGATATTTATCTTGTCCTAGTCCTCCTTTATCTTCATTGTTATTTTTTCCTTAGTTGATTGTCTTTTGTCGTGCTTTTGTTAATATTTTGCTCCTTGCATCTATCGCTTTATGTTGAGTATTTTTTTCCTTCTCGTGTTTTTTATGGCTATTTTTGTGTAGCGTTGTTGTTTTGGTATCTATGCTTTCTTCCTTTTCTCTCTTCTATGTCTCATTGGTTTTTCGTCTCTTTGTATAAATCATGTCACAGTCTACTACTAACTTGAGTGGAGGTCCTCCTCATTCCAACCTAATTGATAATTCTTCTAAGGATGGAGTGGATCTAGAAGACAACGTAGAATTGATCAATGAAAATGAATATCTAATGATTGGAAGAGTAATGTGTGATAAGTCTTTAAATAAGCAAAGGGTTTTGAACATTCTTCAAAAGGCTTAGAAGGAGTTTGGTAGAGTGAAATGTTCTGTTATGAATTTCAATTTGTTTTTGTTTACTTTTGAAGTTTTTTTATGGCACAAGAGGTTATGTTAAATGGCCCTTAGGTAGTTATGGGGCATTGTTTAGCCATGGAGGAATGGAGAGCAGGTTTACATGTGGAGGCTGTGCAGTTGAATCATGTAGTCTTTTGGATCCAAATCTATTGATTGCAACTAGATCATCTATCAATTAATAATGTAAATAAACTTGGAGCTTTAGCTGGTATGGTAGTGGGTGTAGATCCTATTAAATTACCAAATGGCATGAGGAGGAGTTTTCTTAGAGAAAAGGTTAGAGTTAATGTTTTGCAGCCTTTGAAATCGAGGTCATGGGTTAATAGGAAAGATAGCACAAAGTATTAGGTAAGCTTTCGATATGAGAGGTTATCTAACTTTTGTTTTGAGTGCAGCTTATTGGGTCATGTAAGTAAGTCATGTTCTAATAATAAAAGAATGGGTGAGCAGTATGGTGAGGTAATGAGAGTTTTGGTGTTCGAAGATGTTGTATGGAAGGAAGAGGTAAATGTAAATGAGGATAGAGTTAGGGAGTAGGAAGGCAAGGAGAATGTAAATCCTAATTGTGATAGTGAAAAGGTTATTGTTAGTAGTAAGAATGAACTTGAAGTGTTAGGGTGTAATGCTTATTGTCCAACTATGACTTCTCAACCTCCTATGTCTAAACCTTTGGAATTTGTCTCTCCTTCCATTTCTTCTTTAGAGTTGTTGCGACTAGCAAGCACTATTCCGGAACTCCCTCATAGTTTTACCTGCCACAACAATAGTTTGAATATTGTCAATCCTTGATCACCTAATACCTTTTTTTTTTTTAACCAAATGCCTCTAGCCATTCGAATACCAATCTACTTTCACCCGTTCCCTCTGTCTCTAAAGCATATCTTCTTATACCTTCATCTCATCCTAAAGTCAATACTACCTATAACACCATACAACCTTTATCATTTGTTAATTCACTATCGGCTGAGTCATCGGATAACTTAAAACCTGTTCTAGAACCTGATGATGAAGTTGGCAAAGAAGTACCTAATGAGGCTTTGACTATTATACAAGAAAGCTGTAGGGGGGCCGGGCACTTAGAGTTATAAGATATGCCTTCATATGATTTGTCCATTGCTATGAGGAAGTAAGTGGAAGCTCCTAGTGGTTTGGCTTCATCTTTTAGTCATTTGTCCCTAAAATGAGAAAATGCTTGTATTATGGACAATGTGAATAAAAGAGTGAGAGTTGCTGTTGAGACAATAAAAGTGTGTGAGGAAGTGTCAAGAAAAATTTCAGAAAAGCAAAAAAAAGGGAACAAGCAGTTTGAAAGAGAAAAAAGAGAGTGTTAAAAAAAATAGTAAAAGGCAAAAGAAGTGTGTATATTGAAAAATCCTTTAATCTTGTAGATGTTTCAATGGTAGCTTTTGATTTTGGTTGCGGTGGTGGCTAGTCTTCAATAACCACACAAGGGCCATGATGTTTCTTTCTTGGAATTGTCAAAGACTTAGGTCTCCTTTGGCAATTCATCATCTTGACAACCTAATTGTCAAGAATAATCTTTGCATCGTATTTTTAATGGAAACTAAGAACTTAGAAAATAAGCTAGAACAAGTAAGGAATCATTTGCGCTATCTAAGTAGTTTTTATGTGGAAATTAGGGGATTGAGTAAGAGCCTTTCATTGTAGTGGTCAGCAAATGTTTTAGTGGAGATTGTTGAAATTTGTAGATGGTATATTCATTCACTTGTTAAAAGAAGTGATAATTCGCTGGTGGGGTCATTTACTTAGTGCCATGCACCTTGTGATTTTGGGGAAAAGAGGAGAGTATGGAAGGAGATTGTTGAAATTTCTAAATTAGTGAGTGGCCCTAACTTTGTGTAGGGGGGTTTAATGAAATATGAATGATTTAGAGAAATTTAGAGGTAAAAAGATGGATCGTAGACAAATGGAAGCTATTATAGATATGGTTAAGGCTGCTGGCCTTCAAGATCTAAAATTCATTAAGCAACAATTTACTTAGGCTGGTAGAAGGGTTAGTAGAGTATTAATTAGAGAACGTTTGGATGGGGAGCTCTGTTCACTTGATTAGATGGGCTCATATCTTCAAACTCGAGTGTTACATGAACTAGTTGTGGGTTTAGATTACGCTGCTTTGGTGATTAATTATGAATTTGTGGAAATTAAGGGTAAGAGGTGCTTTAAGTTTGAAAACTTATGGAAGGAGTCTAAGTATGAGTGTATTATTGTTTCAGTGTGGGAGTGTAATCTGGAGTTGAGTAATTTGGCAAATTTTGCTATTTTGTTACAGGTGTATAATACTAATTTGACAACATGGAGCAAGCATCATTTCCCTAATAATAAAGTGTTAATAGAAAATTGCAAAAAAGGATTAGTAACTGATTAAGAACAGGGAAATCCATCTTTGTTAAAGGAAGAGGAGGCCATTCAAAATCAATTAGATGAATTATGGGGTAAAGAAGAAGTTTATTGGCAACGATCAAGGGTGAAATGGCTAATCTATGAGGATAAGAATACAGCTTTTTTCCATCACTCAACTATTAGTAGAATACAAAGAAATAAGACATACTAGCTAATTTTGGAGGATGTATAGGTTATAAACTCTGAAGAAGGTGTTGGGAAGGCTTTTGTTGATAATTTTTCTAGTTTGTTTAAAGATAAAGGACACCATGATTGGGGGATGTGATTGGTTGGGTTGATAATGTGGTGATTGATGAGATTAATGATGATTTGTGTGCATCAGTTGAAGTAGAAGAAGTGAAAAATGTTGTTTTCCAATTAGGGGCTCTTAAGGCATTAAGATCTGATGGTTTTCCTAGTATTTTTTATCAATCATATTGGAATGTGGTTGGACTGTCATTAACCACGACAATTCAACATTTCTTTGCTTTAGTTCAGTTTCCTAGCTCATTTAATTGTATTGATCTCGCCCTAATCCCTAAAATTCCTTGTCCTACTAAAGTTTCTCATTTTAGGCCTATAAGCTTATATAATAATCTTTATAAAATTGTGTCTAAAATTCTAGTCAAAAAGGTCGAAACTTTTTTTTAGTGAGTTCATTACTAAGAATCAAATGCTTTTGTGTCAGGACGTATCATTCAAGATAAAATTATGATTGCTCATGAAATGTTTTATTTTTTGAGAAATAAGAAAAGAGGCAAGGATAGGTATGGTGCTATTAATATGGACATGAGTAAGGCAAGTCAAATGGAATTTCCTAGAAGCTGTGATGGTCAAGATGGGCTTTTATCTTAAGTGGATCAATTGGATCATGGAGTGTGTGTCTAGTGTAAGTTTTAATATTGTGGTTAATGGTAGAGATGTAGGTCATGTGGTGCCTAGTAGGGGTATTCGTCAAAGGGACCCTTTATCTCCTTACTTATTCATACTAGTAGCTGATGTGTTGTCGAAAGGATTGATTAAAGCAGTTATTGTAGGCTTATTGAGGATATTGGCATTAAGAGATATTGTTCCATGCTAATTCACTTACTATTTGCAGATGACTCTCTATTTTTTGTTAACGCAAAGGAACAAAGTGTTACCTAGTTGAAAGTTTTGATGTATAGGTATGGCTATGCTTTAGGACAGCTTGTCAACTTCAATAAATCAGAGATTTTCTTCTACAACAATACTCTTGAGGATGTGAACGTAGGACTAGGCAACCTTTTGGGCATTCCTATTTCTTCAAGTCCGAGTGGATACTTAGGCCTCCCTACCCTGTGGGGTCGGTCCAAGAAGGAAGCCCTTCATTTTGTTAAAGATAAGATTGCTTCTAAGTTACAAGGGTAGAAACAGAATTTATTAACTGAGGCCGGGAGGGAAATTTTAATCAAAGCTGCAGCTTGCGCAATTCTAACATATTCTATGGGTATTTTCAAATTTCCTATCACCTAGTATAGAAAAGTTAACGCAATTTTGGCTAACTTTTGGTGGGGACAGCGAAGGGTAGAAGATAAAGTGCATTGGCCCGGTTGGGATAAGCTTACTAAAGCTAAAGAGGTTAGAGGAATGGCATTCAAAGATTTACACTTATTCAACCTAAGCTTTATTAGCTAAGTTGGCATGGAGAATTCATCAGAATCCTCAAGGTCTATGGGTTAGAGGGTTAAAAGGTATATATTTTTCTGGACTATGAATTCATGGATGCTAGGAGTAGTAGTAGGAATTCTTGGGTTTGGAGTAGTATTTTAGAAGGGCTCAGAGTGGTGGTAGATAGGGTGTTTTAGAGTGTAAAGTTTGGATCGTTGGTTAAGGTTAGTCTAGATAAATGGATTCCTAACCTAGTTGAGGCAAACTACATCGAGGAAAGAATATTGATAGAGAGTTAAAGGTATCCTCATTAATTAACAGGGATGACAAAGTGTTGGAATTTACAGAGCATATAGCATCTGTTATCAGAGGAGGAAGTAAGAGCAATTAAGAGTATAGCTTTGATCAATGTGGACGGAGTGGACATAATTATCTAGCCGCACACTAGGAGTGGTGATTCCTCGATGAAGACTACTTACCATAACTTGGTATCTGCACAAAAGAACGAGATTTATCAGAACGCATCTACTTCTCGGACTATTTCTAAAGATCTTTGGAAGGCGGTATGGAACATGCAGACGTTACCTAAAATTGCTCACTTCTTTCGACATGCACTGTCAAAACACTATTCCGTATATGTTGACTATTTGTCATCGAAAGGTCATCTCGTCACCTTCTTGTCCCTTCTGTTATGCTCCAAAATCCATTGAACACCTTCTTTTCTGTTGTGATTGGATTGTGCATGTACGGAGGGGAATCCTCAATTGACATGTGAACCGGCAAAGGGTCTCTACTGTAGCAGAGTGGAAGGGTGATTGGCTTCTAAAATAAGGTCTTTCAAAGGAGGAAAGGAAAGAGTTTAGAAGATGAGTCATGGAGACAGCATGGTTTATTTGGAAGGAGAGTTGTGAGGCTTATTATAAAAAAAGTAACCCTAACCTTAGGACTGTTATCAGAAAGCTTGAAACATGGTTCTTAGAGAGAGACTCAATGAGAGAAAGAGTGGGGTTAGTACGATCTGACTTTTCACAAAACTAGATGACTACATAGTAGACCACTTTATCCCCTTCGGTACAGGATAGGTTAGATAAAGGAAAAAGAATTTTTGGAGATGGAGACGTTGGGAGGGTTTCGACAGAGGTGGCAGTTGGAGTAAAGTGGTGTTGTCAAGTCAATTTGTTGAAAAATCAGAAGAAGTTGTCTAGAAAGCAGGTTTTGGTGAGAAGTGTTCCGTATTGCAGGGGGTGATTAATCGGTTTGAACTTGAGGTGTTTATTCATTTTGATGGATCATGGGCCAGATCAACTACTAAGGCCTGGTCAGCTTATGTAAGGGTGCGACTTTGGTTAATGCAATAAGCCCAAAAGCTACGGAATTTCAGGCTATGTCATATGCTCTAGGCTGTGTTGGAAAGCAAAAGTGGAATAAAGTGGCTCTCTTTACGGATTGCCTTTTACTATTTCAAGTTTTTTCATCTGGAAAAGGGGAAGCTCACTGGTCATCAAACTCATGTTTTTCTTTATGCCTTAGTTTGTTGGAGTCTGTTTCTGACATGTCAATGTCTCTTTTTTTTTTTTTTTTTCTTCACTCTCTGAATAGCGTTGCTGATTGGATAGTTGTGAATTTTAGGAAGAGAATGTGTATTGGTGGTTGAACCCCCATTCTCTCTCTCCAAAGGCTACTTTCTTTAGATTTGATTTCCTTTAAAGATATAGTTTCATCATGTTAGTGCTGCTACTATTTTGATGCTGGTTAATGAATAAACTCAATCTTTTCTTTGGCAAAAAAATAAAAAATAAAAAAAGAGAGTAAACCTGAATTGCTGATGAGGGTTCCAACACGAACTGGTGATTCCCAATTTTTTTTGTTTTTTAAATGACTGGAACTCATTCTCGTAATGGTCTAAACTGACCTCACATGATTGAGAGATTCAAACAAAGTTATGCCAAACAAGACAGACTTAATCTGAATGAAGTGGTTATGGGATCCGCGCCACGTTAAATTATACGGATTATTATATCTGCACTTTTTTTATCCAACTATTGTGCTGTTTCAAACATTTAAGATAAGGTTCTTCTAATAGATGGTTTAGATAAGTTTGTAACCATACTAAACACCATCGAACGAATAAAGACAAATTTCTACGGATGATGGCTAGACGTTATTCAACTTTGGGTCTTTTGGTGCTCTTTCACCCTTTTTTATTTAAGCATTTATATAAAGGGCACAAGAGCAAGGAGACTAAATAGAAAAGTTAATTACTTAGAAAACGTGTCAGTCGCCTTCATGGCGGCGTTGGTTGAAATTAAGTGTCAATATGGTGGAGACGTGTCGGTTGCCTTCTTACAAATAATATTTACGTGGCAGAGTCTCAAGCTATATACACGTAGATAATGAGTTAGAATAACATGAAGCCGGCGTGAGAGTAGGAATAGAGCCGAACCTAAAAAGCATGGCTAACAAAACAACTGGAACTAAGCCCAGCGATGGATACGTGCAAGCTACGGTGCTGAACATGGCAAACTATACTCTCCCGCATTTGCAATAATGGTGGAAAACAATACTCATAACCGAGGGAATGGGAATACTAGTTCTGGTTCCAGTTTGAGTTCGAGTTTCTTAATAAAACTAAGAGAAAAAGCTGCTCGAGAAGTTTGTGAGGGCTTCTGTGCCCCTGGATGCTCTGAATAAAGCTCACGATCTGTTGGACGCCACATTTGCTGATGTCAATGGAGATACACTGGCTAACAGCATCGCCGCCTTAGGCCTCGTAGTTTGGAACGTTCGGTTGATGCAGTGCCCAATCTCTCACCGGATGTAATGAAAAAGGTACTACGTATAATATGCGATTGTAATGATCAGAATACCACAAATCAAAGGATTGTCCGTTTTGACGCAATAAGCCTTTGTAATGGTTGTCCTTGTGATTTGATGATTTCCGCTTGATGTTGAAGAGTGACAGTATACGTCATGGTGTTTGTATTTGCATGTTTTACGGACTGATTGGTTCTGTCCAAATTTTTCCACGCAGTTAGTGGACGATGCTGTGGAGGAACCAAATCTTGATAGTGTACAGGCAAAGAAGGACAACCAACATCATCAGAAAGAAAGAGTGCATAAAGATTCAATGTCCAAAGCGCAGACCAGGCTCTAGGATCGAATTAAGCGTTTTTGATGTTCTGTTCATTTAACTTTAGCTGGTCTATCTTCCACGATTTAGTGATGGGACAAGCGTAAGAGCTTATTTGATATAAAAATTTTATATTTAAAATTTTATTGTTTTCATTATTTTAGGATAGATATATTGTAATATCTTTTAACAAATAGATATATTTTTGGTTTTAAAAGATTTTTTTTAGTACCTTTTATTTTAGAAAACTTATTTTTGTTGGATTGGATTTACATCATAAGGCTTATATTTATATTATTTTTATATAAATAACACTTTTTAGGGTTTTCAACCATTGAATGATTGATTACTAAATTTGTATTAAACAAATTGAATGATTGATTACTAAATTTGTATTAAACAAATTTTTCATGAGTGAAGTAATTCATTCTTTCACTAATAGTATGACGCTATCAAATTTTCATCGGTAACGTGGGGCCATCAAATCTTGCTATTTCAATCTACTTAGTTATTTTTATTTACTATATTAATTGCAACTACAATAGTCTTTCAAGTTTCGACGATCTCCAAGAATGGCATTGATTCCACTCTGATTCAATTAGTTGGATTCATTAAGCGTTGTCGTTGGGATAATTAATAAAGTTATAAGGGAAGCTTATATTTACATATTCTTTACAAGTGAAGATTCTTAAAGGGAATTGCAAATTGATTCAAAAGTTGAAATTGCAAATTGATTCAAAAGTTGAAATTGACAATTAAAGGTTGGATTACTTTGAAAGCTTGAATTCATCATTCTAAATTTTCGAGCTTTCACATTCACCAATTTTGATAGCAAAGCCTAGATTAGCCTACATTCTTTAAAAAAACAACAAAAAAAATAACCATTTTTTCTTTGTTAAAAAAAAACATTTTCTTTGCATACTCTTACCAAAAGAAAAAATCCAATAGTAGAAAAACTTGTAGTAGTACAACTTTAAGGAATGACTCACCTGTAAAAGATAATTCCACCAAACAACTGAGTCAAATACTATTTAGGATGAATGAACTTATAACTACGTGTAATATAATAAGTCGCCAATTAGAGACCCTTACAAATCGTGTAGAAGTCCTAGAGTTACTGGGTTAGACGATGGTCAAGGTGAGAATGAAGAAACTGCAGAACACGCTTTAGACAAGAATCCTAATTTAAAGGATGACACTCCCTTTAGATGATATCCGCTTAAGACCCCTAGAGCTCAAAACGTCCGTAAAGTCGAGCCAGCACATCATAGGATACTATATAGAAATTTTCAAGGAGATGACTTTGTATAGCCCGGCTATGAAAACCCACATTATAACTACCGTATTGATGACACCACTAGGCATATTAAGATTAACCTATCTATGTTTAATGGGAGTCTTCACCCTACAACCCTGATAGACCAAATCAATGCTTTAGAACAATACTTTGATTTCTATAAGATGCATGAGGACCGTAAAATATGCTTTGCCAAGATGTTATTGATAGCTTAATGCCAAATTATACTAGACCAATGTGAAACTACAACTTTTGCGATTAGGCCAACCACCTATAGAGCATTAGGTAAAGATGAAAATCAAATTGAAGGAGAAATACATTCCTTTATCTTATCAGGATAAACTCTACAAAGAATACATAAACCTTAGGCAAGGAAACATGACAGCTGAAGAATATATGGCTAGGTTTGATGAACTTTTGATTAGGTGTGATGAGCCAGAGTCACCTAGGATGACACTTTATAGGTATAAGAATAGCTTACAACCAAAGATTAAGAGAGAGTTTCGTCCTCATTATGATGAGACCTTAGAACAAACCTTTCAAGAAGCTTTACAGATTGAGAATTGGTTAAGACCGCCTAGGAAGTTTACTTCACAAGTCAAGGAGTAAGTGTTTAGGAGTAACAATCTTAATATGAGATCTAATAAGTCCACTGGGAATATCTCTATAGCACCTAAGGCTAGTAATCTTAATGTGACTCGAGATAGGAATAACAAAGGTAAGAACACTGCTGTTGAGAGTTCTAAGGCCAGTTCTAGTCAGAAGTGTTATAAGTGTCATAGTCCCAGTCACCTTGCCTACCAATGCCCAAATAGGAACCTTTATGTAAGAAAGGGAGAACCACTAAAGAATGAAAATTATGAGGAGTTAGATCATATCTCAAAAGAGAGTGTTAGTGATGAGGATGACATGGGCTTGAACTATGACGAAGGTAACTTGAACGTTGTTAGGTATCTTATTACCGAGCTTAGGAAGGAGGATGATTGGTGATGCACTAGCATATTCCATACCTACACAAAATGTAATGGTCATAATTATAAGGTGATCATTGATGGGGGTAGCAGCATGAATGTAGTTTCACAAGTTGATGTGTCTAAGTTAGATTTTAAGCCTGAACTGCATCCTAACCCCTATAAGGTAGCTTGGGTAGATAAAACCACCTTACCTATCACTCAGAGATGTCTAGTCCCTTTGCAGTTTGCCACATACACAGACTAAATTTGGTGTGATGTAGTACCCATGGAGATCACTCATGTTCCTTTAGGGAGGCCTTAATTATATGACTTAGATGTAATTCATTATGGTAGGGCTAATTGATAAGGATTGAAGGAAGAAAAAAAGGAATAGTAGCAGATTTGGAAATGAATAGGAATGGGTATTCAGGGAAAAATGGGTACAAAGAACAAAAAGGGCTTTAATAGTGAATGTAGATGGATATAACTCACTAAGTCACAAACACAATCAGGGGTTTGAGTTCGAAATAGAGTTCGATTCGACTTACAAACACTAAATATTGCTCGGAGTTTCAAATAAAAGTTAGATGCAACTCATTAACCGATTCAAATGAAGGGGTTCACCATAATCTGAAAACAGGATTGATAAGAACACGAGGACAATTAAAAAGTCTAATCAACACTCGATAATCCAAAAAATGCTAACTAAAGTATCGCCTTGCTTAAAAGGGGAAAGTTTCACTTTGTGTATGTGTGTGTGTGTATATGTGTATGTGTGTATATGTGTGTATGTGTATCTGTCTCTATGTATCTATCTATCTATGCGTTTACAACAGTTACTATTTATAGTAAGTTCTAAACCCTAATGCAAAACTATAAATAAAGTACAAGGCCTTAAACCTAAAAAATTAGTCCCATAAACAAAATAAAGGAAAACATACACAAGAATACAAAACTATGCGTTTTACAGAGGAAGTTGACATGAAATCACTCGACATGCCCTTGAAGAAGTAGTACATGAACTGGACAAGGTCGGCAGTTGAATGTACGAGTACAAGAAGGAGTCCTTGAAGTCTCGCATAGTTTGGCCGAGACACTAGAGAGGTCAGCCCACAATTGCTGAGTCATAGAATCAGTCGACACGAGTCTCTCTCTAATGTGTCGAGTAGTTCTTTAGTTCCAAGTACTCAGCTATGTGATCTCTCGGCACTTTAGCTGACGACAGACTTGATGTTGAGTATTCATCTTCCTTTCTCTTGTCCTTCTGGCTATAGTTCGGCCTCAGCAAGCATTAAGAGGCCTCGGCTTAGATATGGTTGGAGGTTGATTCCCATCAGCTAATACTTATGTCTTCATACATGATGGTAAGAAAATTAAACTTAGTCCTTTATTCCCAAAAGAGCTTAAGGTTAGTATAAACAAAGGGTCAATCGGTGCTTTAGATTCCAAGAAGCCCCTCCAAGTTTTGAGTGCAAAAGAATTTGAGCTTAATTCTAAAGAAAGTACTTAATACGCATTAGTGGTTAAGGAGGTAAATGAGTGTAACCCTGAGTCAAATTTAGACTTACTTATAAAAGCGAGACCTTCACTTGAGGAATTTAAGGATCTTACCCCAGAGGAACTTCCAGATGGGTTACTACCCATGCATGACATACAGCATGCTATAAACTTAGTTCTCGAAGCAACCTTACCTAATTTACTACATTATAGAATGAACCCTAGTGAGCGCGCAAAGTTAAAGAGGTAAGTGAAAGGATTATTGCAAAAGTGTTTTATTAGGGAGAGTCTTAGTCCATATGTTGTGCCTACACTACTTACTCCTAAGAAAGATGGAAGCTGGAGGATGTGTGTAGATTCATAGGCCATCAATAAAATAACCATCAAATATAGGTTCCCAATTCCCCAATTAGATGACATGTTAGATTTGCTTTCAAGGTCTAAGTGGTTTTCTAAAATTGACCTTAGAAGTAGCTACCATCAAATTAAGATTAGACCGAAGGATGAGTGGAAAACAGCCTTTTAAACAAAAGAGGATCTGTATAAGTGGTTAGTCATGCCCTTTAGGTTGATTAATGGCCCATCTACTTTCATGAGAGTGATGACACAAGTGCTGAGACCATTTATAGGAAAGTTTCTTGTGGTGTACTTTGATGATATTTTAGTTTATAATAACACCCAAGAAGAGCATCTATCATACTTAAGGAAATTATTTGAGACGCTTAGGCATGAAGAGATTTATGTGAATTTGAAAAAGTGTACCTTTTTAACAACTCAAGTAATTTTCTTAGGTTTTGTTACGTTTATAGAAGGGTTAAGAGAAAATCCTAAGAAAATTAAGGCAATTATTGAGTGGCTTGAACCTAAAAATATTCATGATGTTAGGAGTTTTCATAGACTATCTACTTTTTATAGGAGATTCATTAGAGGATTTAGCACCATTACGGCCTAAATCACAGATTGCATTAAAAAGAGGGAATTTAGTTGGACTAACAGTACATCTAGAGCATTCCTAAAGATTAAGAAGAGAATAACTAAAGCACTTATGTTTAGGTTACCTGATTTTTCAAAAGTGTTTAAGGTTACTTGTGATGCATCTAGCATAGGGATGGTGGAGTACTTAGCCAAGAGGGACACCTAATAGCTTTTTTTAGTGAGAAATTAAATGAGACTAAACAAAGGTACTCAACTTGTGATAAAGAATTTTATGTAATAGTGCAAGCTTTAAGGCATTGGAGACATTATTTGTTGCTTAATGAATTTGTATTATATAGTGATCACCAAGCTCTTAAGGACATTAATTCACAAAAAAAAAAAAAAAAACTTAGACGTAGACATGCAAAATGGGTTCAATTTTTGCAAGAGTACACATTTGTTTTGAAACATAGGGTTGGAGTTGAGAATAAACCTGCTGATGCCTTAAGCTATGTACACTTACTAGTACATACCTTAACTATAGAGGTTGTCAACTTTGAAAAATTGAGAGAGCAATATGAGACTTGTCCTAACTTCAAGGAAATTTATGCATCATTATTTGAAGGTCCATTAAGGCTTTATGTTGATTATGTCCGTAAGGATGGATACTTATTTAGATGTGATAGGCTATGTGTTCCAAAGACTTCCTTAAGAGACTTTTTAATTTGGGAATTACATGCAGGTGGTGCAGCTAGTCATTTTGGAAGAGATAAGACCATATTTATGGTTATTGATAGATTTCATAAGCCTAGCATTAAGAGAGATGTGGCTAGAATTGTGAGATAGTATCGTACTTGTTAGCTTTCTAAACATAGGAAACAAAACACTAGTCTTTATACACCTTTACCTATTCCACATTCACCTTAGCAAGACATTAGTATGGACTTTGCGTTAAGTTTACTTATGATACTTAGAAAACATGACTCAGTCTTTGTGGTAATTGATCATTTTTCTAAAATAGCACATTTTATACCATGCAGTAAGACTACAGATGCCTTTCATATAGCCAAATTATTCTTTAATGAGATTGTTAAATTACATTAGCTACCTAAAGTCATTGTGTCAAATAGAGATGTTTAGTTTGTTAGTTACTTTTGGAAGACATTATGGAGAGTGCTAGGAACCAAATTACAGTTTTCTTCTGCTTTTCAACCTCAGACTGATAGTCAAACCGAAGTGGTCAATAGGAGTTTAGGTGATTTGTTGAGGTGTTTAGTTGGTGACAATGTGTCTACGTAGGATCATATTCTTCCTATGGTATAATTTTCTTGCAATAGTTTAGTAAATAGATCCATTGGATTGAGTCCTTTTGAAGTTATACTAGGTTATCAACTTAAACATCCCATTAATCTTATACCACTCTCGCTTTCATCTAGACCTTCAGAGCCTGTTGAATCCTTTGCCACCCATATCCATGACTTGCATACAGAAATTAGAAAGAAAATTAACTTAAGCAATGAATTATATAAGTCTGTAGCAAATGTTCATCCAAGGTATCAAGGGTTTAAGGAGGGAGATTTAGTGATTACTTGAATTAGACCAGAAAGATTTCCATGAGGTTCTTTAAAGAAATTACATGCTAAAGGCATGGAAACTTTCAAAGTGTTGAAGAAAATTAGTGCAAATGCTTATGTATTAAAGTTGCCACTAAATACAGGTCTTAGCAACATATTCAATGTTGAGGATCTCTTACCTTACCATAAGACGCCTCAAGATGCTAATTCTTCATGTGAGCCAAAGTTTAGATTTCCTACTCTTCCAGTTCCACATGCTCTACCATTAAGAGGAAAGAGAGAAGAGATAGAAGATATTATTGATGATCAGCTCATGAGGGATGGTAGATATTTTCTTGTCAAATAGGTAGATCGTCCACTTTCAGATGCTACATGGATAATGAAGTCAAAGCTTCAAATAATTGATTTAGATCTTTATGAACAGTACCTCAATTTTGATTCACCAGAAGTGAATCTTTCCAAGCTAGGGAAAAATGATGGAGACTACCAATGTAAGCATAAGAGTTCACGATAACAATATCATCCTATTTGGCATGAGGATTTTTATATTTAAGATTTTATTATTTTTATTATTTTAGGATAAATATATTGTAATATCTTTTAACAAGTAGATATATTTTAGATCTAAAAGGATTTTTTAGTATCTTTCATTTTAGAAAACTTATCTCTGTTTAATTGGGTTTATATCGTAAGGCCTATATTTATCTTTATATAAATAGTACTTTCTAGGGTTTTGAACAATTGAATGATTAATTACTGAATTAAACAAATTTTTCAAAAGTAGAGTGATTCCTTCTTTCGCCGATAGTATGAGGCTATCAAAATTTCATCAATGGGATAAGGCCATCAAATTGTACTATTTCAATTTACTTAGTTATTTTTATTCGCTATATCAATTGCAACTACAATAGTCTTCTAAGTTTCAACAATCTCCAAGAACGGCATTGATTTCGCTTTGATTCAATTTGTTGGATTCACTAAGCATTGTCGTTGGGATAATTAATAAAGTTATATAAGAAGCTAATATTTACATATTCTTTACAAGTGAAGATTTCTTAAAGGGAATTGCAAAGGATCCTTCAAGGTGGAAAAATAAATTGATTTGGAAGCTAATATTGATGATTAAAGTTTGGATCACTTCAAAAACTTGAATTCATTGTCCCAAATTTTTAAGCTTTCACGTTCACCAATTGAGAACAAATATCAAAATCTTTACTATAACATAGAGGTTAGAGTAAATATATATTTTTTGGCATTCTTAATATAATTCATGTTTAATTTAATTTTTTAATTTAGTTTTCACATCAATACGTTATCTCTTTCTTTAAAAATTAAACCATTTTCATTATCCTACATCATTTAGAATTTATATAACTTGGAATGATCCAAATTTATTCGGTATGAGGAAGTCTAGAGGTTAGATGCCATATCCCATTACTTATCCCAAAGCTTACTTTTGATTGGTAAATTTGCTGTGATTTTCTCTTGAAACGAGAATGGTTTCAACATGGATTGCTAAATAATATATAAGAATCAATAACTTTTTTTAAACGATACTTTTCTTTATTATCATATATAAAATTTTATTGATACTTAGTGCTACTGATCGACTTATGTGACTTATTAATATCATTAAATTTGTTTTAATCCATTAGATAGGAAGAAATATATTAGTAATATTTATCGATTCATATGATATATTAATATTATTTTTATTATATTTAAGAGGACCCAATCCCTAAATGTGTAGCAAGAAAGCAGGATGTGAATGGTGTAGGATGGGCTTAAGATCAATTCTATTATTGCGATTAATATAGGATGGGTTGAGGTTTCACGAAAGTAATGTTGTATAGTTGTCTAATATTGCTATATTAGTTTTGTCGCTAGTGACTTTTTACGGCCACAATAGCCTCAGCCTCTAATTGCCAGGGGTAGAGAGTCGCATTTGCGAAAATATCGGTATAAATGAAAAAATCAATTTTCAAAGGAAAATATGTTTTAATTCATTGTTATATTAATTTTATCATGATTTTTGGAAGTGACTAAGAATCCTGATGATTCTAACTCGATTCATAACTTTAAGCTAGAATCGCAATTTTTCAAAATCACTGGAATCCTGATTCTAACTTTAATTCATAGCTTTAAAGTTCTATTTTGGTTTACTCCAATTTCATTCCTCCTCATTTTATTCCTTTACATTATGACTCATTTCCACATTACTTTCCAACTCATTTCTGCATTACTTGATAAACACACTTCTTAAGTTAATAAACAAGACTGATAATGCATTTGACAACTCAGAGACAAGAATTGTTGTTTATTAAGTTAAACTTAATCAATCAAGGTAGACGATAATTAAGATTGAGCCATCTCAGAAAGATCGATCAACCAAACTTCATAATCATCTAATCGAACCATCTATTTTTCAATTAAACAATTCGCTAAATTTAACTTAATTTCAGATAATTAAGTTTGGGACTAATGCTTAAGGCGTGCTATAAGTGAGCATCCTATGTCTGACTTTTATTAATGTATGGTAAGTTTAGGCTTCTTTAGATGAGTTAACAGTCCTATATGGGAAGATAGCATTAAAGACTATCTAAAGGGTAAAAAGCGCTTGAAGAGTTAACTTACCCTAAAAAGGGTTAGACATTGAGTAGACAATTCTAAAACGAGAACATAACACTAAAGACTATTTTCAGGGCAAAAAAGGGCTGCAATTGGTCGTTATGTGGGGGTAAGAAATTGGATTTGGAGACTTAGCAAAGTTACAATGTAGCTTTAGAAATAAAAAGTAAAAATGATGAAAGATAAGTTATAATAACTATTTTTAGATTTTGAAGTCAAGTTTCAAAAACCCATGCTGTTGTGTCAAGTAAGTGCACCTATCAAATTATAATAAAGTGGATTATGAGTTTGAATGTCAATATGATTACTAATATTGATTAGATTTTTATTATCTAACCTACAAATTAAATTTCAAGATATTTAAAAAAGTAAATCTAAATTACTGCTAAAATTAATTTAAAAATTAACTAAGACACAATTAAAGAATTAATAAAAAAAGAAATTCAATTGGAAATTAATTCAAGATTCAATATTATACCTACATCTAACATGTAATTTTCCTAAAAATAATATAATTTATTTTTTAATCTTTCTTGATCGAGAGAATTCTCTATTAAAATTAATCACTTTCTCAAGTCAATTAATCCTAACCCTAAAATTACCCATTAGAATATCTTCTCAATAACATGATCTAAAATTGTATTATTAAATAATCCTCATCAACTATGCCTAAATCTAATCTTACAAGAAATATCTCGATTCTCTTATAAAATATCGAACTCTAGATTACTACTCGCAGAAATAATAACCTAAATCATTAAGCATATATAGCTAAACCAAGAAAAGAACTAAAGAATTAAATTAATCAAATACTAATCATACCACATGAATAAATCTAATTTCTATAAGACCTAAATATCAAAAATCTACTTACCATACATCACAAAATAAGAATCTAAAAAAAAAAAAGAGTAAAAAATAGTGGGAAAGAAAATCATGAAGTCTAAAGAAAAATTGAATCTTGAAGTATTCTTTGCGACTTACTTTCGTAAGTGTCTTTGGCTTGAAAAACTCTCTCAAATTCATGCCAAAAATTTCTCTCTTTAAACAAACCTTAACAAGGCTTTATATGGGAAATAAATAAAAAAAAAATAAGTTGACTAGAAAAGACACAACCGAGGACATAATCATATCTTTTGGTCATGTCTTAGGCTATAACAGTTGAAAATAAATTCCTAATTCGCCTAAGAACGATATAGTCATGTTATTTGGCTGTATTAATCTTCAAATCTTCATAACTTGTTCATATAGCAGCACTTACTTCTTGATTTTTTAGATCTTAACAAAATGGCCAATGAAGCACCCCAATGAAGTGCCCTCAATCAACTCGTCTAATAGGTTAAGCAAGTAGAGCAGGCATTCTACACTACCTCCACCAAACCTAATATACCCATGCAAGCATGTTCACCCCGATCACCATCAACCTAAGGACCTCCTTGATCAGTCAAGCACAAATTGCAATAAGGTTCTCATGCTAGTAAGCAATTAAGCACTAGTAGAGCGCTAAAGGAACTCTCCCTAAGACACTCTCAAAAGCTATTCGAGGAGATGAATGACCAAGATTCGGATGAGTACATTCATTGTGCCTCCACCATGCGCAAGTAGAAGAGAGTCAAATCCTCAACTCAGCTATCTAGAACAAGCACAAGCAGAAGCCCCTTCTAACCCATCATCTCGGATGAAACACTCCTACAAAGTTTTCAACTTCCACATCTTAACACATTTGATGGCATAAGTACCATAACAACCATCTGGTACACTTTCACACCATGATAAGCCTACATAACTTCTCTAACACCATCATGTACAAGATCTTCTTGAGCATCTTGATGAAGGTAGCGTTGTTATGATTAACACCCTTTAGGACAACTCAATCTACTCCTTTGATGAGTTCATAATCAAGTTCTAACAACACTTTCTCAACAACAATGTACACGCAAGGACTCGTCTACTCTCTACAATGTCAAGCAAAGTTCTAACTGAACACTCAGGACCTACCTAGAGCGCTTTAACCAAGCTAAGCTTTAAAACTTGAAGCTTAGCACAGGGGTCATGCTCCAAGCTATAATCAATGAAGTCAACCCCTTTAGTAAACTATTCGAAGCTACTGCTCTCAACCACCTCAAAATTCTAGGTAAATTCATGAGGATAGCGAAGAAATATGTTGCCCAAGAGGATGCCATTCACACTAAGCTTGAGATCGATAGCCATGATAGAAGATGCTCAGTCAAGGATCGCCTTAACCCCTGAGAAGACAAACCATCCTCCTCGAGGAAGGACTACTAACAAAGGTAAAAGAAAAGGTTCGTTGACTACCCCAGCTAGACTCCACTTAATTTCCCTCTTGGCAAAGTCCTTTATGAAGTTACCTCTTCAAGTTAAGGAGACACTAAAAGTCGCAAAATCAAGAAAGCTTAGTAACTACCATAAAGTACACAAGCACAACACAAATGAATGCCGACACCTAAAGAACACAACCAAAAGCCTCATACGTTATGGTCAAATTGACTACCTCATCACCAATGAGAGAAACTAAGTTCAACAACCATCCTAATAATGTCAAACTAATCAGTAACAACAACAACAACAACACAATCCTAATGACCAATAGTGTCGAGTTAGGAGAGGCCAACTCCAAAATATCATTAGAAGACAAGGTTAAGGGATGGTAGCTCCTCGACAATACAACATGAAATCCTATTCATCCAAAGAAAGAAGCTAAATATCAACGCCAACATTTCCTTTTCTACCAAAGACAAAGAGAGCGTTAAGTAACCACACAGTAATCCTCTAGTCATCAATACGAAGATAAGCTACTTTAATGCCCCTAAGACAAAGACATTCATCAATAATGGCAACTTATTAGATATCCTTTTCTATTATACCTATGAACAGATGAAGGATTAGCTCAAGGAATCCCTATGACCTTATAGATAAAGCTTAGTTGGCTTTGGTGGCAAATTTGTGCTTGTAAGGGCCTCATCACTCTCATTGTTTGATTAAGCAACAACAAGCGCATAGCCTTGCAACTTATTAATTTTGTTGTTGCCGATCATTAGTCCCTATATAGCGCCATATTTGGAAGACTAAGTCTCAATAAGTCCAACCTAAGCATCAGCCAATGGAACCTGAAGGTAATGTCCCTTATACTTACGGGAGTTAACGTAGCCCAAGGCGACCAGAAGCTTTCACGATCACTTTACCTCAAAGAGATTGCTCACAATCAAATGATGCACATTGAGTTGAGGTTGGAGGAAACGCATACCTCATAGGGAGAGCCTATTGAGAAGACTAAAGAAATATAGTCCAATAGCAGCCCTGAGCCAATAATGTGGATAGAGATGTCGCTATCCGCTAACTATAGAGACCAACTTGTCCATTTCCTTCAGTACAACACTAAAGTCTTTCCATCATCCCCTAAGGATATGCTAAGCATCACTAACATCCCTGAGGCGATGCATCACCTCCGAATAGACCTTAGTATTTAACTTATCAAATATAAGAGAAGACACTTTGCAGCTAAGCAACAGGTTACCGTTGAGTAAGAAGTGCAAAAGCTGCTCTCAGCTAAATTCGTGATGAAGGAGTGCTATACGACTTCGCTAGCTAACATAGTGCTAATCAAGAAGTCTAACAAAAAGTGGCATATGTGTGTTGACTACATAGATCTTAATAAGGCCTACTCGAAGGACTACTTTCCTCTCCTTAGGAACGACCAGCTTATCAACTCAACGTCAGACCATGCAATGCTCAACTTCATGGATGTCGTTCAGGCTACAACCAGATGCATATGGCCTTCAAAGACAAAGTACATACTTTCTTTATTACTAACTTCAACACGTATTGCTATAAAGTCATGCCCTCCTCAAGAACATTGGGGCAATTAATGGATGCTCATGCAAAGCAATATTAGGCAAGTGCACCAATCAAGTAATAGTATAAAAAACACAAGAATCCAAAGTTGTTAGTCCCACAAGGATTGCATACCTACTCATGCTCAATCATTCTACTAGAAAGAAGATAACGATAGCAATGATAAAACAATTGATTAAGTTAATTAAAAGAAACAAAGATTAATTAATAACAAATGATAAATAATACGAACAACTAAGAACCCTAAATAAGCATAAATAATGATATTTAAACATTGATCACCAAGAGATTAACAAGTAGTAATCCTAAGGTTTCTAATGTATGAATCACTTCTCTATTAGTTCCTAATCATAATTATATTTTATCCTAAACACTTTTGCAATAGAACAAATTAAAATAGCATTAAGAACAAGAATTTCATAAACAAATAACAAAATAACATTTATTCTGGAAGAAATCTATAACTTGTCACAAGTTTATAGCATATTCTTCAATTATGATCAATCTATTTATGAATGGGGTCTTGCAACCTCAATAGATAAAATCTAATAATTAAGCAACTTGATCAATACAAACATGCAATTGAATTAATAAGAAATAAAGAATTTCATTAAAATAAACAAAATTGATTACTTTACATATTACCTCAGGGTTTACAGGTCTAGATATCAAAAAATCTACACCATAAACACAATAAAAACGAATTACATGATAAAATGATAAAAATCCCTAAGAAATGATATGGAGCTCTTCTTCTCTTCTCTATTGCCTCTCCTCTCTTTATTTGCGTATGTCCATGTATTATTTATATGATCTTAACAAAATGGCCAACAAAAGGTAAGTTTTCGAAATCATAGCATGTCAACAATTAGAGACCACAACCATAGAGTTAGGGTGTAGACTTCTCCTTGCAATATATCTTCAAAAAATTAACTTAAATCAAATTATGAGGGGATCATGACCAAGGATCATAGCCGTAGAGTATGCCCATGATCTTGCATTTACTGTAAAAATCTTCAAATTCAATTGAAAATTGAGAACAAAGGCTTCACGCCAAGGAACATAGCTGTAGAGTTCACTGTAGTCTTCTCTGGTTCTTGATTATTGACCAAATCGTCCTTTGATACTTGTTATGTTTAAGTTATTCTTCAAAATTAGTGAAATTCTCCTTGAAGATTGCATAAATTCCACCATTTTCACCTTATTACTCTATTAAAGCCCCGAAATCAACAAATGACTTAATTTAATAGCAAAATCATACTTAAAATAACCATAACGACAATATTAGAAATGAGTATGGAATTACACTCATCAAATTCACCACACTTAGACATTTCCTCATTCCCAAGCAAATTAATCAATCCTTAACAAGGATTGAAAAAATAGTATAAGACTACTGAGTCTACCTACTATTATTCAGAATATCAAAAGAAAATCATATTAATCCCAGCATATGATGAAAGTCTATACATCCCTGAAAAGTTTTTTTCTCAATCACTTTTAGCAACTTGTATAGTTTTCTCCTTTTCCACCTTTCAATGCAACCAAGACACAAATACTAAAAGTCTATAGATATTTCATGTAAGTTAAAATTTATTCATCCTATTTAACTAAGGATTTTCCCTTGAATTAGTTCAATTTTATAAAATTAGGCAAAAACTGATAAGGATCAACAGCAGCAAATCTCAAAAACCCAAAATGGGTCAAATGAGTATGAAGGACAGGAAGTAAAATGGTTAATTTTAACGGTAAATGTGAATAGATATCACACACTAAGACACAAACACTATCGAGGGTTTAAGCTCGAAATAGGGTTCAATATAACTCATGAACACTAAATGTCCCTCAGGATTCAAATGAGGGTTAAATGCAGCTCACTAACCAGTTCAAACACAATCTTAGGGTAAAGATCAATAAGAATGCAAGAGAGATTAAAGAGTTTAATGTACAATCAATAATCTAGCAAATGCTAGCTCAGGGGTAGCCTTGCTTAAAAAAGAAGGAAAGCTTCCAAAACACAAGAATATACTTTTTCTGTCTATTGATGCCCTCCCTGATTTTTACATGTGTTGCTATTTATAGCAAGTCCTAAACCCTAGTAGCAAAACTATAAAAAATGTACAAGGCCTTAAACCCTAAAGAATTAGGCCCATTAATAAAATAAAGAAAAACATATGTAAGAATACAAAACTATGCATTCAATAGAAGTTAACATGCAATCACTCGACCTATCGTATAAGGAGCAGGATCCAAACTAGGCAGGGTCGGCAGTTAGATGTCTGGGTCTAAGGAGGAGCTCCTAGAGTCTTGCAATGCTTGGCCGAGGCACCAAAAAGGTAGGCCCATAATTGATGACTGCTAGAATTAGTCGGCGCTAATCTTTCGGGGCCGTACCAAGTGATTCTTTGGTCCCAAGTCCTCGGTTGTGTAATCTCTTAGCTTCTTGGCAAACAACAGACCTGTTACCGAGTAGCTACTTTTCTTCCCCTCAGTCTTCTATCATTTGCTCGGCCTCAGCAAAAGCTGTTCGGCTTTAGCCTTAAATAAGTCGGCATCTTCTTCTAGAAGGTCGACGTCGGCTTAAGACAAGT
Source organism: Lumnitzera racemosa (assembly GCA_024138005.1). NCBI lineage: Eukaryota > Viridiplantae > Streptophyta > Magnoliopsida > Myrtales > Combretaceae > Lumnitzera > Lumnitzera racemosa. The sequence goes on from JAMXBC010000008.1 coordinate 27,072,664, forward strand.
CGACCTCAGCCGAAAGATAATCATGGGTTGATTCCCATCATTACCGCAGGTCTAAAAGGAAGTCGTCCTCGACATTAAGCGTTGAGCATAAGCCAAATTGGTAAATAAACTCCTCTTCCATCTTCACTTCACCATGGGTGCCAAGTGTCTTTAGATTTCCTCAATGTTCATAAGGGTTAAGCAATAACTCTTCCCATCCTTTCAAATAGTGTAAGTATTGAGGAAGCCTTCATGGATCACTTTCTGATCATACTTCCATAGTTGGCCAAGAAGTAAATTTATGGCATTCATTTGAACCACATCAAAATCAAGCTCATCCTCATACTGTCCTACCTTGAATGCAATCTAAGCTTACTTATACACATGGACCATACCCTTGTCATTAAACCACTTCAATCCCTAAGGTCAGGGGTACCGGTAGGTCGGCAATTTCATCTTTTCTACTAACTTGGAAAAGATGATATTAGTGTAGCTACCTCCATTGACAACCATGGAACAGGTCTTCGTATCCACTAAGCACCGCATATGAAATAAATTTTCCCTTTATCCAAGATCTGGCTTCAGGTCATCTCGTGTCGCCATAGCTAAGAGTTTATCCAAATCCTCAACATAGACATCTTCTTCTATCAACTGGTCTTCTGAAATCTTGTCACTCTAACTCTTGATTTGAGCCTTAGGCCCTTCACACTTTAAGACCATGACCCTCTTATTCGAGCATTAGGACACAATGTTTCTGTAACCTAAGCATTTGAAGCATTTCACATCTTGGGCCTTATTGCAAAGTGCCTTCTCTTTCTCAGCAATCTTCTTCTTAGCATGGACAAGTCAACTAAGCTATCCTCTCTCCATCTTCCTCTTTATCCCTTTTCTTTCGGCATACCTCTCGAGCTTAGGGCTACCTTATTGAGGTCGGCTACTCGGCTTCTAATGCCTTCTCCTCCTCTATCTCTCTACTCTTAATGCCAAATTGATTAGCTCATCTAAAGAGTTGAATAGCTACAACTCAACTATGTTAGTCCACTCAAGAACCTAGCAATGGTGTAGTCTTATGGCTTGGCAATCTCACATCTCATCATTAATGTCTCAAACTCTTGCAAATGCTCTTCAAAATTATTTTGACCTTGTCTCAGGTGTTAGAATACATGGAGCATCTCTTGCTTGAAGTAGGTTGGCATAAAGCACGGATTCATCGATCACTTCATAAGCCTCCAAGTTCTAATTGGCTCCTCTTCTTCAGCATCTCGCTTGGTAACTAACTTATCCTACCAAAGGCTTCCATACTCAATAAGGGATAATGAAGCTAGCTTGACCTTTGTTCAATCATCCCACTCGTAGCACTCGAACAACTTCTCAACTTAAGGAACCCAATCAAGAAACTCTTCAGGTCAGCTACTTCCACTGAAGGTCAGCAACTTAAGCTTTATATTATCAAGTCTTTGGCCAAGTGCTCAAGTTACATCCCTTGCATTCCTAGCAAGTCGGTTCACCTTGAATTAGCCACTTCTGTTAGAGCTCTACTCAACCATGTCCCTTCTTGAGCTCGTCTACCTTCTTCAAGCTTCTTGATTTGCTTCAGAGTCAATACTCCTTTCATTTCTTCTTCTCGATACAAGTTAGGTTTGTCTCTTTCTAAATTAAGCAACTCTTCTCAGCTATTGCTGGTCATGATCAAGTTCATTAGAGCCATTCATACTGGTGGGTATCCATTCCCTTCTTTCTTCTCGACCATCATGTCTGTTGCCCCTAACTAAACCAGTGAGTTCTTCAATAGAATTAGTAAGATTCTGAATCTGATACTCCAAGTTGTCAACACGTCTCATCAAGTTTCCATGGGGACTATTATCACTGTTGTTAATACTATCTTTTGATATTCTTATACGTACAGTAATTTTCCAGAAAATTGAATAAACATGTTTTATAACAAAAACACTACAGCAACTAGAATTAACTACTAAAATTACTATTACTCGACTTAATTAACACAATACTACAACTATTAAAACACAAACAAGAACACGCTACACTATAGAATGATGATTAACAAAAATTTCTAAACTACGAATCAAACTGTGATGAATCACTAGCATGAGTGTCTCCCCAAAGCTTTGATACCAAAAGATGATAATGATCAATGGTAGCTGATCTCGAAAACCTAGAAGGGGTTGAATGGGTATGATGAACCGAAAGTGAAATGGTTGATTTCGATGGTGAATGTGAATGGATATCACATACCAAGACATGAACACTATCGAAGGTTTAAGCTCGAAATAGGGCTTAATACAACTCATGAACACTAAATGTCACTTAGGATTTAAATGAAGGTTAGATGCAGCTCACTAACTAGTTCAAATGAAGGGGTTCACCACAATCTTAAGGTCAAGATTGATAAGAATAAAGAAGAGATTAAAGAGTTTGGTCTACACTTGATAATTCGGCAAATGCTAACTCATGGGTAGCCTTGCTAAAAAAAAAAGGAAAGATTCCAAAATGCAAGAATATACTTTTTTTGTCTATTAACATCTTCCCTGATATTTACAGATGTTGCTATTTATGGTAAGTCCTAAGCCTTAGTGGAAAAACTATAAATAATGTACAAGGCCTTAAACCCTAAAAAATTAGGCCCATAAATAAAATAAAGAAAAACATATATAAAAATACAAAACTATGCATTTAATAGAACTCGGCATGCAATCATTTGTCTCAGCCTGTCCTAGAAGGAGCAGGATCTGAACTAGACGGGGTCGGCAATTGATTGTCCAAGTCTAAAGAGGAGCTCTTAGAGTCTCGCAATGCTTGGCCAAGACACCAAAAAGGTTGGCCCATAATTGCCAAATGCTAGAATTAGTCAGCACTAGTCTCTCGAGGTCGTACCGAATGGTTCTTTAGTCCCGAGTCCTCGTCTGTATAATCTTTCAACTTCTCGACAAACAATAGACCTAATGCCGAGTGGCTCTTTTCTTCCCCTCGGTCTTCTATCATTTGCTCAACCTCGGAAAAAGTTGTTCGGCCTTGGCCTTAAACTGTTCGACTTCTACCTTGAACTTTTCGGCTTCAAATTAAAACAAGTCGGCATCTTCTTCTGGAAAGTCGACATCAACTTAGGCCAAGTCGGCCTCAACTAGGAAATAGTCATGGATTGATTCCCATAAAAAACCATAAACAATCCCATTACATTTGATAGGATATACAAAAATCTCTCCTCAACCCCGCCAAGTACCATAATCAAGGTAAATACATTTTATATTTACGCATCCCATGATCATTCCCCTAATAGACATTTTTGCTAATAAGCTATTTAATTTCATTGTCAATCATTTACCAAAGCTTATTAGCAGTAGGAAAATACCTTGCTCTTCTGAGGAATCAAGGTCGATCCGCACTAACTTTACCCTTTTCATTTTAATATTGATAGTGAGAAGAAGCCTTGCTCTCTTGAGGGAACCAAGGTCGATCAATATCAATTTTCATTTTCTCATTCTTTTCTTCTTCTTTTTTTAATTCAATAAATTGGCAATGCAAAAGAATCTTACTCCTCTGAGGAATCAAGTTCGACCTATACCAACTGCTTCTTCATCATTTTATTCTTATTTACACCTTTAGTGATTTAGAATTTTCAAGAGAAATTATAAGAGACAAGTTTTATTTACTTATTTAATTAGGATTATTAGGGCTCTAAAAATAAAAAAGGGATAAGCATACATCTAAATAAACTTTCGGAGTAGCATATGATTAGTGCTAAATCACAATTTCATTTAATTATTGCCTTGGAATCCTAAGCTAAATTGCATGTACATTTGCCCCACAAGAATTCAACTATTCAATTCCAACATGTAGAACGTACAATAATGTGTTAAGAAGAATTGAATATAAGCACTATTTACTAACAAGAGGGGATTGTAGATAAAAAAAAAATCCTAGTTAAAAATTAACATATTGATTTCCTTTATAATAACAATATAAGGCATACTATTTTTTGTCATACCGTTTCCCCACACTTAATTTTGTATATTATCCCTAATGTACTTTATTATCCTAAAGCATAGCAAAAATACATACAAGCATAATAAAATAAAACATAATGGAGAAGAGAGTGTTAGAGAAACGATACTTCCTCAAATGAGTGTAATTTGCACATAAAAGTCCATGATAATAAGCATTGTTAATGTTGTTGATTAGTTGGCATGAAAGAGATCTAAAGGAAATTGAGAAGAAAAATAAAAAATATATGCCAACAAACACAAAATCTTATTTTTTTTCATTAATAAAAGAGAGTTAAAACATGAACTCAGGAATTAAAAATTGCAACCTTACTAAAAATTATTCAGAACTAATAACAGAACATAAAAATATAAAAATTCAAAAGTAACAACATAAAGGAAAAATTAACACAAGGATACCTAAAAGAAGTCTAAATCATCTTCATTATTTTCATCTTCAAACTCTATATTAATGGTGTCCTTCTCATCATTTCCCTTAGAGTCCTCTTCCTTATCATCCTCCAAATCAATTCTTCTCGCCACATCAGTTAATTCCTCATCAATTGGAAGAGGAATTTTTGTTCTGACTTGATCGATAAGGATACTACAAAATTTCATCATTCTTGTCTTGCGACAAAGCAATCACTAAAGGCATTATTTAAAGAGCTCACGTAAAGTTATTGATTTGTGTACTTCATTCTTTAACTTCTTTATCTCCCTAGCCAAGCTCTCTTAAATCATGGAATTTTCAGCATCTTTTCTTTTAAGGGGGTCTTACTAGTATCATTTAGGAGAAGATCTATCTACCAAAAAGATAAAAGAGATATCGAGATTATATCACTTATTGTAGTCAACTAGAGCTTATCAACAAGGAGTTTCAACTTCTTTGCCACAATCTACACCCAATTTGGTTGACGGGAGCATCTGTAGCTTAGTGTCTCATATAGAAAGCTAAGGTAACCACTAGATTGATCACGTACCCCTCCACAAGGCTATAAAGGTAAAAAAACCTCATGAATGACCACAAATCCTATGCTTTTCCCTCTCCCACTAATAGTGTGAGTGAGCAAATAGTGAAGGATCTAATGTATGGGATTTTTGAGATGGGATCCTCTCGTAAATTTAGGTTATAGGCTTTCTCTCTACTCAATTTTTTCCAATAGCTTGTGGAGGTAACTTCGCAAGGGAGTTCACATGGTAAGGTGAAAAATTCTAGAGATTGCACATAAGCCTCATCATAAAGCCCTATGAATACCCTAATTCAGCAATAGAGAGGTTGAATTTGACGATAAAGAGGTTGAATTCTATATTTCTTAATCTAAACGATAAAGTGATTTGAGCCCTACATGGAATTTGGTCATGCTCCATGGAGAGGGTAATGAGGAACTCTAGAGTGAGCTCCTTGTAAACCAACTATTGGATAAATCTATCCCGTCTTCCCTTCCCTACCATGGCTTGTATTTCAAGTTCCATGTCAACTTGTTTTAGGATTTCCTAGTTAATGAAGCTAGATCGGGAAAATCTCTTTTGGTGAGGATTTCAAACCTAACTTAGTGGTTAGGGTTATCAAATTCCAACATGTGTTTGGGATGTGTCGGTAAGGTTGCAAACAGCTCATCTTCTAGGATTAGTTAGGAAAAAGTCCTTTTAGTGGTTCAACAGGTGCTTTTTGGTTGAATAAGAGCCAAAGATTGTAAATGAGAGACTTTCCCCATACTTAGTTTCTTTTGGCTATTGGAGTGAGAGTAATTGTTTTAGGAGGATAATGATTCACACAACATTAAGGATTGATATAAATAAATAATACTTGATATGATATTATCCCTCAAATTGGAAACTTGCTCTTACTCAAGTACAGTAAGTGGACAATCTCAATCTAAATAATATCCAAGTTAGTGAGATTTCTTTGAATTTTCATAAAGGCTTAAAGGAGTAAGATATTAGAAAGAAGGAAAGTGATTCTTTAATAAAGGGAGTCTAAATTAGGAAAATTTGAAACAAAATGAGCAAGGAAGACTCAACTATAACTAAGTAGATCATTAATGCATGACCGTAGTCGAGATCACGGTTGTGATCTTTGGCCATGGTTCTTCTTAGATTAATTCCTTGAAAAATGATTAAGTGTAATTTATGACGAGAGGTCTATGATAGGATCATAGGCATGATCCTTGCCTGTAGTTCTCTTATCATTTTCTTCGATAAAGCTAAATTGCCTAACAAGAGGTCTATGGTTGGGATCATAGGCATGATCTTAGATCATGGTTCTCTCTGACCCCCATTTACCTTTTTGATTCGTTAGGTTCTATCCCCTGATTCACCAATAACGCAAATTTACTATCCATTTTCTACGGTTATTTAGTGCTATTTAAAATTTTAATCAAGCAAGTTTTATGTTATTTTGAGCTTAAATCATTTAAATTTCATTTTCAATTACTTTCAAAGTATTTCATGAAACTTTAAAGGTTTTTAGCAATTTCTGAAGAGTTTTGAAGTAAAATCATTGAGCAAGGAATGAAGCGGAGGAAGGTCAGATGTGAATTGAGCAAAGAAAGAAGTCCAACAAGGACCATAATCATAGTCTACACATGTGTTGCTTACATCAAGTAATTTCTTCAAATTCAAAATTTTCACACAATGAGCAAGAACATATCTAACCACCACAACCATGTACTTAAGGTGTGATCATCCCTTGACAAGTGAATCTTTTGTTTTTGCAGTGAATCTTCTATTTTTGGACATGCAATATTCAATGAATATTTTATTTATTAAGTCTCTCTTTGTAAACCCGGCCTTTCTCCTTATAAATAGATCCTTAAGCTTAGGTTTTTAAGGAGAGCCACCTTGGGTAAATGTATAGCTTAGAATTCTAGTAGGGGTCTCTTAACTTACTTTCTCTTTTCCTTCTATCATGTTGTTTTTCTTTTAAATCATCCTTTGTAAATTATTATTGAAATCTAGTTATCTTTGCAACAACTCTTCTTTCTTTCTATGATTTTATTCTTTGATGATTTGATTACACCAAGCTTATTTCGCCAATTAGTATTTACCATGGTTACTAATTTGATGTCTAAATTTGTTGTACAAGGCCTACAATAACGAGATATAGGTTCTTAATGCAATCCTGCAATACTCTATTCAGCAACAATGTAGATAGAGAGGGTCTCAAGGTTAGGATTTAATTAGAGATGCGAATTCGACTAATTCAAAATCCAATTCACATAAGAATAAAATTAGGAATCTCTATAGACTAGAGAATAATTGAGATCAAAAGGTTGCATGGAACTAGAAAGTAAATGATAATAATTTTCTAAGGATCATGTCTTCTTTATTTTAATTTAATCATATTTTTTATGTTAATTAGTTTTGGTTTTAATTAGTTTTCTTATTTTACTTGTTCTCATTTACTTTATTGTTCTTACTTTACCAATCTTTATTCATCTTTCCTAGTTAATCACAACCATCTCTATGTTGCAAAGTTAGATGATTGGAAGTTTCAGGTAAATTGCTAAGTAAAAAGGTTCTCACACACTAGTTCCATATGGGATCAAAATTTAGACTCAAGTTCGTTATAACTATTTTAGAACTTGACCAGGTGTACTTACCTATTAGCACAGTATATGCCTCATCAAGTTTTTGACACCGGTACTAGGGAGTCAAAAAGAGTAACGTAGTTAGAATTAGAAAAAACCCTAATTTTTTATTGTTTTAATGTTTTATTAACAATATTTCCTACAATTCTTTTGGTATTTTCTTTATTAGCATGCTTTTAACCAATTAAGTGTATAGATATTAATCAAAGAGTTGCACTTAGGATAGATTCAACCATTAAGCAAATGATGTAAAACAACAGCACTCTTTAGAAGGTAGGCCAACATTTGGTTTAAATTACCTTAATTTCAGTTATTTTCATTAATTTGTTCAATTCAAAGTATCAATTTTCGAATAAGTTAGTTTTGCCTTACTTTGAACAATTTACCTTCATACAACAACAATTATTGATTCTGTGCTGCAATAGTAGATATAAAGTTGTCATTTAATTGATATTTGACCTGTTTTTATGTCCTAATTTGTTTTAACTGAAGTTCTTCTAAAGCTATAGTAAAAATCGAATCAAGGAAATTAAAATTGTACAAATTGAAGGATTGGAGAAGAATAAGGCTAAGGTCCATGCACATTGACCTAGCATGTGTTCCCCTCATAGAGAACTTTATGAAGAATTTCATAAGAAAAACATAGATAAGAGGTCCACAAGTAAAGAGAAGTTCATGGGTAAGGACCACGCCCATAATCATGCCCAAGGAGGTAAAAATAAAATATAACACAAACTATAGCCGAACTATATGGTCATGAACCATGCCCACAGTCTAGTAAAATTTAAAGACTATGGGAAAAACAAGCTACTTTTATTCCAACACACTATTTCTCTCTCTACACGCCCCTTCTACTCTTTTTCTCTCTCAATACACACCCTAAATCATGAAAAATACCATGATATAGCACCACACACTACAAAATCAAGGTAGATACATCATCTCTCATTAGTTATTTTCTTAGATCCATGGGTAGATTGTGTAGAAATGTGATTTTTTATGAAGGTTTCATCCTTACATGGATATATGTTTAAATTTGATCTCTAGGAGTGATTTAGGAATTCTAATGTAATAAAATGTGTTTTTCATGCATTATTTGCTAGCAAAAAAAAAAAATTGCGTGCTTTTTGGATGAGAAGGTGAGAGAAAGTTGAGGATAGGTTATGCTAGTGAGAGAAAGTGTAAGAAAGTGAAGAGAAAGTAAGGGGAAGTGATGGAACTAGTGGTTGATGTTATTCTTGCTATGTGTTGTACACAATTCATGCTAAAATGTTGAAACTTGTCGAATGTTGAAATTTTTACAAAATTGATGAATCCATAAATTTTTAGAAATTATTAACATGAATTCAATTTAACACATGTCCTAAATTCATATTAGAATTAGGAAATTTGGTGTTAGAAATTGAATAATTAGATTGTGAAGACAATTTTCAATTATGAATGCTAATATTCATTGTCAATTAAAATTATAAAGTTATGATTAAATTAAAGAGTAAAAATTAACATCTTATTAACCTATTAATTTTAGCAATCCTTATTTTGAGAAATTAGTGTTTCAATATTTTACATGTTGCTATTTCAAGAATCTCTCACATTAAGCAAGATTTGAGGAATTTGCATATGCTAGATGCTATTATTTTTGTTAATGGGATAATGCGACTAGGTTTTGATCAACCCCATAAATGCATTAATCTATGACTTTAGTGAAATTGCATAATACCGTACAAATCTTCTTCTTTTTTAATTTAATCATTACCCATATTGCTTAGTTAGGTAAACTAGCAATTAACTATAATAATTGAGCTTTATTAAATTGGCTATCATTTATGTCACATGAATTATTCTTTTTGTCAAAATTGTATTCCTTCTCTTTATGAATGTAAACAAATGCCTTGAGAAAAGCACAAATGCTACAAGAATGCCAACCCACTTACTAAACACTCGCTTCTTTAATTTCACCTTCTATGTCAACAAAAGAGATAATCTCGCCTTTCTCAAAAAGAATTTTGATGAGTTTACCTATTTTAACTAAGAGTCATTGGCTTAGGTTAACTATGAAGCAGGATTAGATAGCTAATTGAATTCAGAGGATGGGATTGGCTAATGGTAATAAATGAGTTTGTGTACAAAGAGTTGACTATGGAATTTGATATGCTTAGGAGCTTTATTATCACTATGACTTACCATAGAATATGAGAACGAAATGGGCCCTTTGAAATCGAAGAAAATAGATTGGGTAGGTTAACGAACTAAATATAGTAACTAACGTGAAGCTACTTAGAAGATATGACTCACCTATGAACACGACACAACTTGGCACTTCACTTGATGTAATGCACATGCTAATGCCAAGGTCCACCCGCCATTGATATTGAGCCACTCTGCAAGATTAGATAAGAGTGTTTGAAAATGAACTTAGATTGAAATATCTCGCAAGAACAAGTATATTCAATGTTTGAAAGGAATGTCTTGTATATGCAGCTACAAAGAGAAAGGACTATTTATAGTAAGTCCCTAAGGTGACATTACAATTAAGGAAAATTACAAAAAGGCATACATAAAAAGGAGATTCCTAATGCGTATGAAAAAGGATAAATAAGAAAAATAATAAAAAAGGAAAAATAATACAGTATCATATGAAAAAGGATAGGTAGCAATGAAACATTGGTTTTATACAAGAAGTAAATGTTAAATGTCGCTGTGTAGTAGTAGAGAAAACAAATTAAAGAGCTAAAGCCAGTCTAGAGGGGTCTCGACATGGTACTAGTCGGTCTCGACACTCAGTACCTTAGGACAAAGGGGTCATGGTGATTGGCATAGTATTGTATTGTTAAAGTCCTCGACCTCTACACTTAACTAATCGCTTTCAATACTTAGCAAATTAGGTCCGACACTCATAGCTAGATAAAGCAAGGTATGGACGAGATGAGCCCTTAAGGAGTTATTCCACCACTCTCTTGTAAACTGTACCTCATCCTCAGCAAGTTGATCAGAGAGAATTCTTCTAATGAGTAACTAAAGGCCTCAAAGGTGCACGCAAGTAAGAGGGCCAGTAGTCAGCAGTCCATCAGTTTTTCGAGGTCAATGAAGAATTGCCCTCAAATCTTAGCTGTCTTTTTCATCGAGTACATAGGGTGTCAAGTCAACGACATTAATAGTAGCAAATACACCGTATCCATTGGATAGTTCAAGTTCATAGGCATTGTCGTTGATGCACTTGAAGATCTTAAAAGGTCCATTCAACCTAAGGGAAGCTTGTTCATCCTCTTCTTAGGGAAACACTTCTTACTAAGGTGGACCCAAATAACTATAAACCACTTGTCTCCTTCTATCGGGACACAATCTATGCCAATTATTTTGATACCTTTTGATGCAACTTTTGGAATTCCTCAGCGTGTTGTAAGCGAAATTGACTTTCCCAAAGAGTGGTCGGGTCAATAGCATTATCTAGGGGTAAGTTCAGATTAAGTTCATTAACGACCTTAAAAGGTAACCTTCTTGTCGAGCTGTGAGTTAAATGATTGTAAGCAAACTCAATGACAGGTAAGCATAGATCCCAGTCATGTAAGTTCTTCCTAATAACTGATCGCAGGAGGTTGTTGATTGTTCTGTTTATAACTTCAATTCGGCCATCTGTCTAAGGGTAGGAAGAAGTATTGTACATGAGCTTAGTGCCAAGCTTCTTCCATAGGGCTTTCTAAAAGAAGCTAGTAAACTTCGAGTCATGATCAGACATAATTCTTCTAGGCACTCTATGCAACCACACGATCTCCTACAAAAAGAGGTTAGCAACAAATAAAGCATCACTGGTTTGACGGCAAGGAATCAAGTGGCTCATCTTGCTAAACTGATCGACCACCACCATAATAGAGTCATGTCTTCTTGAAGTTCGGGGTAGGCCAAGCATAAAATCTATGCTTAATTCGATCTATAGACACTCAGGTACGGGTAAAGGTGTGTATTCTCCATACGGCTCTTTCCTCCCTTTCACATACTTCGCATAGCTCAAGAATTCAGCATTCATCCTTCATCATCCCAAGCCAATAGAAATGTTCTTTCAACATTTTGGCCATTCTCTTTTCCCCGAAATGGCCTGCTAAGCCGCTAGCATGAGCTTCTCATAAGTAGTTCTCTAACCGAACCACTCGACACACAAACTTGCTTGCCCTTCATCAATAACCCTTGGCTCAAGTAAAACCCATCTACAATTCCCCTAACATTGCACTTGGCCACTAAGGGTCTAAAATACAGATCATGCTCATACTAATCGAGTAAGGTGCCAAATCGAGTGCCTTAGCTTACATTGTCGTAATGACGGTATGACAACGAGAAAGAGTGTCAACCATAGTATTTATGCTCCCCTTCTTATACCAGATGATATAGTAGAAAGACTCTAAGAATTCGACCCATTTGGCATAATGCCAAGAAAGTTTTTGTAGCCCTTGTAGGTGTTTGAAAGATTCATAATCTGAGTAGATGATGAATTCTTTCAGCAACTAGTAATGTGACTAATTCTGCAATGTTCGAACAAGGGCATAGAACTCCTTATCATATGCCAAGTAATTCAAGGCAACGCCTCGTAATTCAGGGCAACGCCTTTGAGTTTCTCGCTGAAATAATCAATGGGTTGGTACTCCTGCATAAGGATAGCACCGATGCCAACTCTAAACGCATCATGTTCTACCTCAAAAACCTTTTCAAAATTCGATAACGCAAGTACAAGGGTTAATGTCAATTTAGACTTTATATTTTCAAAACTCTTTTAAGCTTTCTCCAACCACTTAAACCTAGAGTTCTTCTTGGTCAGTTCAATTAATGGCACCTATAAACACCTAATTTTTGCACACCAACCCCCCCCCCCCCCCCCCCCCCCCTCTTTTATTTTTCAATTTAAGTTATAGAGTCTTCAATTAGAAAATTTTCAAAAAAAATAGAAAATTAATGAAAACTACAAAAAATGAAGAAATTTAGAAAAAAAAATAAGAATTTCAAAAAAATACAAAAAATAGGAAAAAGCACAAGATAAGAAATTTAGAAAAAAAATACAAAAAATGGAGAAATTTTGAAAAGTACATAAAAATTTTGAAAAGTCACAAAAAATTGAAAAAAATAAAAAAATTTAGAAAATAACATTTTATTAGAGTAGGTTTTTTAATTTTAATTTAGGTTTAGAAGTTGGGCCGTTAAACTTAAACTTAGATTTAAATCTAGCCCAAACTTACCGAGTCCATATGTGCAATATGAATAAGATGCAGGCTAACAGCCTGACAATAAAACGCATGGACATTGCAATTGGGATTAATTGGAGATCGACGATTCGAAACTCACTAAAGGCATAGAGAAATGTTTTTTTTTTTTGTCCTTTTCTTTTTTAACTCGCTGCGTTATCACATGTTAGGCCGTCATTGGATCATATGTCTAATTGCGACACATTGCACTTCATGATTAGCCATGAGAACAAATTTTCCTTCCCCCCATTTTTTCCTCCCCTTTCCTTATTTTTTTCCTTTTTTATCAAATCACACAAACATAAATGGGGGCTAATTCATTTAAAAGTAAAAGGGGGGACTTTCAAAAAAGGATACATGCACACAAGGAGGGGGAATTGTTAACATACACGAGGAAAAACAAAAACAGTAGGGAAGACATTTGAAACAGGAAGGGGAATTCTTTTAAAAACACCCACACACTGTACAAAGGGAGGCAGGGGGGGTGGAGGGTGGGGTGTGGGGAATCAGAATACATACGTACAAAACAAACAAGAACAGACCTCTCTCTCTCTAACCTCCATCTCTCTCTTAACTCTCTCTCCACCGTCTCTCTATGCATCTAACTCTCACCACCCAATCCCTCTTTCACACCGCCCTCTCAACCTGATCCTCTCTTACGCCGACCCCTACTTTCTGTCTTACACCATCTCTCTCACAATCGCAACACCAACTGGAGCCATCACTCAACCTCGATCACTCTCTTGCCAAGCTCCAGACGTACGACGGTCATCATCACCAACGACGCTCTACGGTAGCAGAGCCCTTCCACTCTCGAATCCCTTTCAAACAGCAACAAATCTCTCTTCAGTAGGTGATCTCTCTCGCGCATCAATCTCCTTCCCAACGCAAACTCATACACCGATGCCCAAAATACAACAACGACGATACTAGACAGACCACACATAGACCATCCAAACCCAGCGGCAACATTTCCTATCCCATACGGTGGCTATCCTCAATCTAAATCCACAGTCACAACCACACTCGCAAACAACATCCAAACCTCCCTCATAGCCAACCCGCGTTCTGATTTGCATACCTACATCCTCGAAAGAACTCCGCGATCACCACCCACTGTCCAAACACTGCGACCATCTCTAGAACGGCCACCATTAGTAGTAACACTTTGTGTAGACTCCCCAAGTCTAATAAAATTTGCACAAAAACACCATCTCCGGTATGAACTGATGCTTGGATCCACCACCACAATCGAACCCACGCGGCCATCTCCTTCTTCTTCCAAGACCTAACCCGCAATCCATTAGGAGCTCCAAAAACCAACCTGAACCCCTGTCTAAACCCGAGTCCGACCCGAATCCATCCACGTACCTCATCCAACCCGTGCTCTAAATCCCCAGCAACTCGAACTCGCAATCCAGAATTCAATCCGAACCCCACTTGCTATTTTTTATTTTTGTTGGTTTAGTTATGTATTTTTTTTATTTTATTGTTCATTTATTTATCTTTTTGTTGTATTAGTGACTTAGAGTAATAAGAAAAAGAAAAAGAGAAAAATTGAAAAAAGAAAAAAATAGTTTAGTTTTATTCATTTATTTATTTTAAACATAATAGAAATAGATAAAATGATAATCAAATAAAAAACAGTAAAAATCTTTTTTATCACTTAGAAAATTAACTTTTCAAAAAATAAATAAAAATAATTGGACTATCCCAAAATTAAGACCACATTAGAGCTTCTCAGAATTAAAATCTAATTTAAGACCCTTTAGGAAATTTCAAATAAATCAAAATGGGTAAAAACGTGAACCCAACAATTTTTTCAAAGTTAAAATTAGTCAACCCGCTGTGTTTTTAGCAAACAAACTATGAAAGTCTGATCTCAAATAGTAAGTATGTAGGTATCTGTATGTCAGTATAGAGTGATTTAAAATATGAAAAGTTTTATTTTTTCTATTTTTAGATATTTATATACATTGATCAATTTAGTCGCGTGTATTATAATTAGCTGTTTTAGAAATTAAAAAGGTATATTTGACAAACGAAGTTAAATTCAGAAAGTTATAAAAAAAAAAATTGGTACTCGTTTAAAGTTTAATAAATTAACCTTCAAACCTAAATCTCTAGTTTTCAAAAAAAAAAAACATTTTATAAATTGGCTTTTTAATCGATAAACCGGTAGCAAAGTTATAATCAATACACCTAATTGGTTATAACTTAATCCCTTTTCTTGACTCCAGTAGGGCAGCGACTCCAAATCTTTTCAAGTTGAAAAAAAATGGCTTTCTTTAAACTCTAATCGTAAATCAGTATTAAATGAGTAGGGTTTAGTATTAATCAATTTAGAGAAGTCGTAATTTCACAAAAAAAATCAGGAGGGTGAAAAACTAAGCTCGACAGCGCTGTTATGGTACTAAAGTTTCGAATGAATCTTCAATAGAATGAAGATAAACCATGAAAACTCCTGACTTCGACAACATTAGTCGACATAGGCCATTCAAGAATAGTTTTGATTTTCTCGTCATCAACTCAGACTCCCCCCTCGAAACAACATACCCAAGGAATACGATCTCGCTCTGGCAGAATACGCATTTCTTCAAATTGCCAAATAATCTCTCAGTACGAAGAATGTCGAATATGGATCTTAAATGGCCAGCATAGGAGACTAAGTCGACACTATAGACTAGAATGTCATTGAAATAAACCACAAAACATTTCCCAAGTAGTATCCTCAAGACATGATTCACAAGCAGTATAAACATGCTCGATGCATTTTCCATTCATCTCCAAGCCTTATTAATATCTGATGATAGCCACTTTTCAAGTCAACCTTTGAAAAGATGCAACCACCATGCAACTCATCAAGCATATCATCAAGTCACAGGATCAAGTATCAGTATTTAATGGTAATTTTATTGATAGCTCAGCTGTCAATGCACATTCTCCACAATCTATCCTTCTTCAACACTAGTATGGCTAGTACAACATAGGGGCTTATGCTCTCACAGACATATCTATGATCTACAAACTTGTCCACTCGTTTCTTAAGCTCAGTTAGCTACTCAAGATTGAGCCTAGAGGCAGGTCAATTCTACAGTACAACTTCAAGTTGCAGGTCGATGCAATGTTCAATGCCTCTTAAAGGTGGTAAGCCTTATAGCATCTTAACAAGAAATAGGTTGGCATACTCCTATAATGGTATCTGTACTTCAGCAGGTAACCTCTCGACTTCCCTTAAATCTAAAAGTTTCTTGACTAAAAGGAACACACACTCCTCAACCTTGACTTCACAAGCAAATTGAACTCAGGAAATCACTAAGAACTTTCTCTACAGCGATTTGGTAACCTTCTCTTGTACCTCCTACACTTCTTACAACTCATAGGGGTCACTATAGCCTTCTTCCCGTCCTTCTGAAACATGTAGGTATTCCTATACCTATCGTATAATACCTTTAAGTCAAACAACTGGGGTTAGTTGAGTAAGATGTGTGAAGCGTACATAGGAAGGACGTCGCACAACTAAGGTCAGTTTTGCCAGTGAATCTTATACGATTTAGGGTACAGAGGGGTTAGCAACTCCATGGCCTTAACTATTCCTTACGCTATAACATTGGTACAGCTTTCTCCATCAATAATCAAGGTGCGTAGCTTACGATTCACCTCACAATTCATATGGAAGAGATTCTCCCTTTGCACATTCTCGTTGACTGCAAAAGTACTAAGAGATCGTCAGACAACAAAACAGTACTCAGCTCTTGCTTCAAGAGGTATTAGGGCATTAGGACCCTTTTGAAACTCTTCTGGCGCCTAACCAACTTCCACTTCCTCCTCTCCTTCACTAGCACTCTCCACTTCGAGTTGAAGCATGTCTCCCTTGATGGTCATGACACATCGGCTTGGACATTAACTAGCTACGTATCCATAACTAAGGCATTTAAAGCATTTAATCTCTCAAGTCTTCCTTCCTAAGCTCTAACCTTGGTATCTTCAGATCTTAAGGCCCTCGACCTTACCCTTACATTGGACCTCTTTAAGTTGGCTCGACACTTACCCTCGATGGTCCACCTCAAAATTGTTCGATGCTTGGCCATATTCTAATCAACTCAACATGCTACTTCAGCTCGGCAGTCCTAGTCAACTGATCTGGCTCTACCTTTGTCTCTTAACCCTCTGTGCAACTCAGATTGCCACATCTAGACTCCTAAGTCTCTGCAACTCCACAATACGACCAATCCAATCCTAAGCCCAAAAATGAATCAAGTTATAGTTTAGGTTTTGGGTTCATTGAAATCATATCAGATCATCAGCAATTGGAATTCACATACATACTAGTTTACCAACTTACTACATTATTTCAAATCTTAGAGTCATTGAAAGGTGTCTTATTCATAGTATTCCAGCACAAACCTATTTATCATAACTCTCTTCATTTCATTCCATGTCCGAATCTCATGTCGTGCTCTCTAGCGTGTGTTCTGCAACTTTTTCCACCACATTACTACATATCCAAAAAATTCTAGTGTAGCTACCCTAATACGAACAGCATCCTCATAGTCGTAGAAGTCGAATACCTTTTCGATCTTTTCCTCCCAGCCTAAGTAGTCATCGATACTACCAAACCTATTAAAGCATGGAATCTTCACTTTGAGATGCTTAGCTTCTCAGGGCACCCTCAGGCCACACTCCTCAACAACATCATATTATTCCTCCTCATCATACTCCTCAACGTCATCCAGCTCAAGTCTCTTTCTTGCAATTCTGTCAACACGTCAAGGTAGTGCTTGGTTTACACAAAGTAGCTTTGGGGCTTGTTGCTCATCTAATTGTTTTCTTAACCTATCTCTCATTTCTCAACTATGTTCATCAAAAACTCTCTCTCGAGGCCTAATCTCTATAACCCTTTGTACTAAAACAGCTAGGTTAGCCACAATAGTAGCAAGGTCTTGTACTTGCTCATCAGTAATTTGTGGTGTTTGTTGGGTAACATGATCATGATCATAAGCATCACTCTTGGCATTGCTAATCTCCCTTTGAACACTAGGATTCAACATTTCTACTATAAAACTTTCGAGAAACACTCTACTTGAGATTTTTTTCACACTCACCATAGAAATTACCGAACAACAGTGACTACAAACTTACTCTGTTCTTTTGATGTAAAATAGAGTAAGATAGAATAATATGCTAACAATAACCGATCTATATAGCTTTAGTTTGCAACATTAATCTCTAGTACCGGGATTATATGATGTGTCTAGGAGCTCTGTTATCACTTATTACTAGAACTCACCATAGAAGATGAGAACCAAATGAGTCCTTCGAATGGCGAACTGAATATAATAGCTAACATGAAGCTACTTGAAGGATATGACTCACCCACGAGCACGACATGACTTAGTACTTCACTTGATGTAACGCATAAGCTAATACCAAGGTCCATCATCCACTAATCTTAAGTTACTTAGTAAGATTAGATAAGAACGTTTAAAAATGAACTTAGAGAGGAATATCTTGCAAGAACAAGTATATTCAATGTCTTGTAAGAACAAGTATATTCAATGTCTTGTAAGAACAAGTATATTCAATGTCTTGAAGGAATGTCTTATATATGCGGCTACAAAGAGAAGAGACTATTTATAGTAAGTCTCTAAAGCAACATTACAATTAAGGAAAATTACAAAAAAACATATATAAAAAAGAGATTCCTAGTACGTATGAAAAAAGGATAAATAGAACAAATGACAAAAAGGGCGAAATAGTACAATGTCGGGTGAAAAAGGATAGGTGGCAGCAAAATATTGGTTCTATATAAGCAATAAATGTTAAATGTTACTGTATAGTAGTATAGAAAACAAACTGAAGAGCTAGAGCCGGTCTAGAGGGGTCTCGACACCATGGCACAAAGGGTTCCTGGTGATTAGTATAGTGTTGTATGGTTAAAGTCCTCGGCCTTGGCACTCAACCGTTTACTCTCAATACTTGGCAAATCAGGTCTAGCACTGAAAGCTAAACAAAGCATAGTATGGCCGAGATGAGCCCTTAAGGAGTTCTTCCATCACTCTCTTGTAAACTGAACCTTGTCCTCGGCAAGTTGATCGAAGAGAATTCTTTTAGCAAGTAACTAAAGGCCTTAGAGGCATGGGCGGGTGAGAAGGCTAGTGGTCAACAATCCATCAAGATTCCTTAGTGCCTTCAGGTTAGGTACGAATGTAGTATTATAACCGCTTACCACTAACTCAACACTAATGTCATCACGTCTCCCTAGTCGAGATAAACATAAGTCTCCTCTTCCTCCTTAACTTCAACTCTTCTTACATTCTTCTCCTATCAGGACCCTAAGAGAGGCTTAATTGGATTGTCTAAAATTTTCATATCACATGTGCACTCATAATACAAACCACTTTGCAAGTTAAAGATTGCAAGACTCTAATTAATTAATCACTAAGATTTTTTTTTTAATTTATTAATTAACATAAAAAATAAATAATTATGAATATCCAATATTCCACAGCCCATCAGAACCATAGAGAATCGATATCCCCTAACAAATAATAAAATAAAGTTAATCAATTTTATAAATTGCAACAAATACTAGGTGATCCAAAACTTTAACGTAGAAATACTTTTCTCATAGGGTGCTCTTATACTAGCTATACGTTTCCCAACTCAATTTAGCTTTCTCTTACGTAATTTAGATTTACACTATGCACTCGACCTTATCTCAATCCCAATTCAAATGGACATGTACAAGAAGCTATAGGGAGATGAGCAAACCACAATTCGGTAAATTCATTCCTCACCATTACCGTTCAAGGAAGTTATCAAACATTATTAGCACACATGCTAGTCTATCTATACATAAAATGGATGCATACACAGTAAATGTAAGCAATACATCTACAGGAGTCTGGAACTATAGAAAGTATAGATTTGTGTTATCTATACGTCGACTACCCTCCATACTTAGCTGTACAAGCTACCTCACCTGATGTGCCTATGAGCTCATTGATCACTAAGACTTATCATATAGAATAGTACCTAAGTGAGTCCTTCGAGATATCAAAGAAAACTAAGGTAGAAGGGTCGACAAATATAATAGCTTCTATAGAGCTACTCGGAGGATATGATGTACCAACGAACACAACACAACTTAACACTTCACTTGATATGACTCACAAGCTAATGTTAAGGTCTACTATCCACTAATCTTGAGATACTCGATAAGATTAGATAAGAGTATATGAAGATTGTACTCTAAGAGGGCTATCTCACAAGAGCAAGTATATTTAATATCTGAAAGGATGTAAGCTGCCTTATAGCTATAGCAAAAGGACTATTTATAGTAAGCCATTTAAGACAGCAATATAAATAAAGAAAATTACATTAAAGATAATGAAGAAAGAGATTCCTAACATGTATGAAAAGGGTCAACAGGAAAAATGATGAAAAGGGAATACAGTGCAAATGTTAGAAAAATAAGGACAAGTAGCAGCTTGTCAATGGGTTCATATTGGTGATTCTTAAAATGTAGTAGTTGAGTTACAATGAAGTTATAGTTGCTACAAATGGATGGTATTTGAAACTGCTAAGACGAAAGAAGGATGCTATTATTTTGTAGGTTGAATAAGTAGAGCTTGACATGTTGAAGCCTCAGCAATCAGCAAGTCGGCCTTGGCATTAGGCAAGTTGATGATTAAGTAGGGGTCCATGCAAAGAAGAATGCTTCTAAGCTAAGACCTCAAGGAATTTACCTACTATCCTTTCGTATACTTGCACTAATCCTCTGCAAGCTGACTTGAGAGTATCCTCTTCACAAGAGTCTATAGGCTTAGGAAGCATACGCAAGTGAGGGGGCTAGAGGTCGGCAATCCATTAGTTTCTCGGCAATGTTGAAGATGTACCCTGAAATCTCGGTCTTCTTCTTCCTCACGCACATAAGGCATCAAGTCGATGATATTGAAAGTAGAAGATACTCCGTATCCTTCTAGTAACTTACGCCCATAGGTGTTGCCATTGACACACCGAAGGATCCCAAAAGGTCCATCCAGCCTAGGGGATAACTTGTTCATCCTCTTCCTTAAGAAACGCTCCTTGCTAAGGTGGATCCAGATACGGTCTCCTGGGTTGTTAATGACCTACCTCCTTCCTCAACGTCCCTATTCCTTATATCAAGCTACAGTCTTAGCTAATTTCTCAACAACCTTCTGATGCAATTTCTAAAACTCCCCCGTACGTTGTAGGTTGGATTGACTTTCTTGTTGGGAGGTTGGGCGAATAACCATATCCAAGGGTAAGTTCGAGTTACGTCTATAGACAACCTCAAAAGGTGACCTTCCTGCCTTACTATGAGTGGTACAGTTGTAAGTGAACTCAATTATAGGTAGGCATGGATTCCAATCATGTAGATTCTTCCCAATTGTAACCCGAAGGAGATTGCTGACAGTACTGTTCACAACTTTTGTCAGGCCGTCTTTTTGTGGATAGCAAGAAGTATTGAACATGAGCTTAGTGCCAAGCTTCTTCCATAAGGTTCTCCAAAAGAAGCTTATGAACTTTGAATCAGAATCAGACATAATACTCCTTGGTACTCCATGTAACCATATAATCTCTTCAAAAAAGAGGTTAACGAAAAATAAAACATCATTGGTTTTGTGGCAAAGAGTGAAGCAGCTCATCTTGTTAAACCAATCGACTACCACCATAATAAAATCATGTCTTATCGGTGTTCTAAGTAGGCCAAGCATGAAATCTATGCTTAGATCAATCCATAGCCATTCAAGTATACGTAAAGGTGTATACTCTCGATACGAGGCCTTTTTTCCCTTAGCAAGTTTGCATACTTCACATCGTTCAAGTACTTGGCACACATCCTTCATCATCCCAAGCCAATAAAAATGTTCTTTCAATAACTAGGCCATCCTCTTCTCACCAAAGTAGCTAACTAAGCCTTCAGCATGAGCTTATCGGACAAGTAATTCCCTAGCAAAACCACTTGGTACACGAATTTATTTAACCTTCATCAAAAACCATTAGTGTAAATAGAACCCTTCTACTACTCCTTCTATGTTGCATTTGACCACTAAGGGCCCAAAACATGAATTATGCTCATACTAATCAAGTAAAGTACCAAACCTAAGTACCCTTGTAAACCCCTAAATTTTTTGACCCAATATCTAAAGTAGAATCAAGTGTGTTAGATAATCCTAAGAGTCAATAAGGTTAGTTAAGATAAAAAAACCTTAAAATAACAGCCAAAGATTTAATCGCGTATAAAACTTTTATATCCTAAATGTACATAAACATCACAGTTTTCGCCCAAAAGTGATAAAAACTCTAAAACTATAACTTTAAAGATATAAAAGCACTAATTCATTATAACTTATTATAAAACCCTAATTACTAATATATCCTTAGTATCATACCAAATCATTAGTAAAGAATTAAAGATAACTTTCAATTATTCATAAATACATATAATTCTAAAGTAATTCATTAGAAACTAGAATATTGCATTATAGATCACATCTACCTTCTAATTATATAATTGGTTAATATTATAAGAAGTTAAGTGTTTAGTTGATACTTATGCTACATAAAGTATTAGTACCCTAAATGACACTTTTCATAATAATTACACTAAGCAACCTACCAAATGATGTATAAAGGATATAAATACCTAAATGAAGATCTCATTACCTATTCTTACTAATCGTTTCAATAAGCTCCATATTTCCTTTCATTTCCTTAATTTTCTTCTCAATTTTCCCTAATTACTTCATTATGTACACTTATATTACATGGAATCCTAAAGAGTTCAACTAAGTCAACATTTGACCAAGTGAAAGGTTAACTGAGTCAACATATTAAAAAGTTAACAAAATTTCATTGTCATTTAGAGATTTCTTTCTCTTTTCCTTAACTTTCTATACATTTTTTTTTTCCAATTTCACCCCTTTGTTGCCGTTCACTTCCTCCCACCATTAGACCCCACTTGTCTTCATTTTTTTAAACACAACAACAACAAAAAAAAAAAAGTCTTTTCTCCCCATACCAAACCATAACCCTCCTTACTCCTTATTCCCATACCTTTTTAACACTTCACTTTCATAATTTTAACTACCAAACCAAACTAACATCTCATATATACCTGTCTTCCTATTCATATTATAAGGAGGAAAAGGTATATTGTTATGTGATTTTCCATCTTATATAGTAGTTAGATGTATAAGTTAGGTTAGTGCAAAAACTTTGTATAATACATACATATGTGTTGTTGAAGGTAGAAAGCTCTATATTTATGTTTAGAAGTGTAGAAATACCTATATAAATATAACAAGTGAATACATGTGAAGTGTATGTGTAAGGATTTGGTGAAATACTTAGTATAAGTATAGGAAACCCTTAGGTAAATAGAGAAGGAGCACGTATGCATATGCTTAAGTATGTATATATAAGAATACACTTGATGAACACATGCATGGGTACTCTTGTACATGAATATCTTTTACGTACATAACCAAAAAGGAAGAACATACTAACTATACATACATATACCTTGCTAAATAAGCTTTTAGAGTGTAAAAATATCAAATTTGTGAAGATTTCTTAAGAAAATATACTAAGTATACACAAATACATACACAAATATGTATGTAATCATATATATATATATATATATATATATATATATATGGGTATCTGTACTAGTACACATATAAATACACAAGTATACATACTAATATATTAAAAACATACGTATATATATAACATATGTATAAAATACATAAATACGTAAGAATAAGTATACATATGTAATGGATGACATAAGCGGTGACATAAGCGGTAACATAAGCGGTAACATAAGTAAGTGATGACATAAGCAGTGATGACATAAGTAGTGATATAAGCAGTAACATAAGCAATTGATAACATAAGCGGTGACATAAGCGAGTGACGATATAAGCGGTAACATAAGCAATTGATGACATAAGTAGTGATATAAGCAAAGACAATATATATATGTATAAGCCTAAGATGACATAAGGAAATAATACATATATGTATACAGGGCCGAAACCTCTTTAAACTCCTAATACACATCTTAAATTGAATTATTCTTAATTAAGCACATAAATTACTAAAGACAATGTAAAATTATCTAAGTGTAAGAATCTGATGGCTAATTAAATCATTAAATACTAAAATAGGATATAAACGTAAGCAATAAAAATATTTAAGCTTCAATAGTTAAAATTTCAATAAATTTAGTCCATATCGTAAAATACGGGTTTTAACATCCAAAACAGACATCACCATGTGAACGTACGTCCAAAAACAATGAAAAACGACTATAAGTTCGTAAATATAAAAAATATAACAAAAAATTTACATACGATTAGCGATAAAGTCTAATTAGATAAAAATTGATAGTAATCTAAGTAAAATTAGATAAATAGATATCTAGAATCATTAGTTAAATCGATCGCTTACTATCGTTGTTATATCGTAATAATCAGGTGATCCCGATGCTAGCGAAGATCTTCCAATCATGGCCAAGTGAGTATTTATCCTATGATTCCATGCTTATATGTGATCATAGCTAGTGAACTTAAATGATTATGTTAATTGAATGTTATGTGGGGTTGGGAAGTGTCTGTATGTGCTATTGTGTGTTGATTTGTGAATTACCTTAAATATGGATAATAAATTGTTGTTACATAGTAGTATAAATGGTGATTGTATGCGATATTGTTTGGTCACAATATAATTAGACTTAACTATACTTAGCTAATAAAAAGAAACTAGTACATGCATTGACATACATCACATTGACCTAAATTCTAGCAGTCACATCACATGGGGATAACGAGAGGCCATTTTGGGGTTATTATTATAAATTTATTGGTTATGTACGGTGTACTCCTACAAAATGACCTTACCTTAGCCCGTAGGAATATTAGGCGTTAAAAGCGCCAACCATCTAACTAAGAGTTAAGTCCAAAGGCCTCCATTTAGGAGTAAGTGTGAACTGCAGGAGCCCATTCGCAATTATACTATAACTTGATTTTTATAAAAATAGAAGATTTGTTTTGTTTAAATACGAAATGTAAAGTTCCGTAGTAAAGTAAGTTCTAGTATAATACCCAGATTTGACTGGTGCTGTATATACTCTAACCTTGACTTTAGAAGGTATTAAATCTGAGTTACATATATTAATTAGTTAATTATACGTATTGTTTGGCATTCTATTTGATTATTTATTCATATACATGAATATAATGTATTGATAACTTGCTTATGGTGTGACTAAAGGTTTTACTTACTAAGCTTAGGCTTATACCCCTTTAGATTTTTACTGCAAGATGACTTATTCGTTGAGGGTAACCAAGAGATGCCAGAGGTTAGCTTCGGTATCTAGGCAAGAGCAGGCCATTTGGTATGTTAAGAAAACTGATTATGTAAACCTTTACTTATGTACTTTTATTTTATCGGTAATATAGACTTAGATGTACTAAATTACTACTTACTGTAAACTTTGTAATTTAAATTTTATATAAATATATTATGTGATAATATTCTTTGAATCTGTATGTTCCTGGGAAGCTTGTAAGCCCCACAACCAGGCACTCAAGGTTTTAATCGGCCGAAAGATCTGATCGAGTTTAAATTATAAGTAAAACTAGATATATTAGTAAAATGATCTTGTAAACTTGAATTTAAGAAAATAAGTAATAAAATAGGAGACTATAAAATTTTCAAATTAAGTATAATAATTGTTAATCGTCGAAAAGGCGAAAACTGTAATCTAATAATTAATAAATTACTAGAGATAGATTATATGTATACTAAAAATCATAGAACAACCTAAATAATAATTAGAAATATTCACATATACCCCACATGTATTTACGTGTAGGTAAAAATACGCGAAATTACTTAAATTAGCCAAAAAATTAGTAAATAATTAAAGAAAATTATTAATTAATTGAGGAAAAATTAGAAAAAAAATCAGAAGAATAGGGAATGATGAATATCTAGTCGTGGCAAGTTAGGAGCTGAAGAAGAAAAATTAGCTAATTAGAATTAAGCAACACAAAAGCCAAAAATTAAGGAATTTGGACAATGTTTTATCTCATTTAATGCATATTAATTACCAAAAAAATCTATAAATAGGGAGAAAATTTACAGAGCACCTTTGGACAGTTAGGAATCTGAGAAAAATAGAGAGTTTCGAAAATTCAAAAGAAAAACCGAAGAAAAAAAAAGAAAAAGAAAACTATACAATTACGGCCATAAAAGGGAAACGACATTAGCAGAGCAGTTGAGAGTAGAAAGCCACCACCACTACATGGTGGTGGTAGCGTCTGGACCGGCCGATAAGGCCACGACGACCAACAATGGCCGAAGCCATCCAGACCGGTGAGTCCAATTTCCAACCCGATTTAGTATAATTTTGTAAAAATAGTAAATATTCTTAGAAAATTATAAAACTTGTTATTTTGGAATATTTTTGTATTTAGTTTTTAGGAAAAATATTATTTTGATGAAAATATGTCCCGTGATATATGATCCTTAAGAAATCATGTAAAATCGAACATGATTAGAATTAAAAATAAATAGGCTTAAGAGTATAGTTTAGAGCTCAAATTTTTTCTGTAAAATGCTTAAGTGATATAGAACAGTGCTATGAAGCCCTTTTTTAAATTTAATTTTCGAAATTTTTAGGTAAATTTTTAACCCTAAAATGATGAAAAAATTGGGTAATTTTGGGTAATTATGTGATTAAGATACTAATTACTAATTTAGATAGTAATTAGATGTTTAGGGATGTTAATCTTTGATGTGGAAATCTAATCCTAGCCTTTGGAGTGTTAAGTGTAATTAATGAAGGAATTATGTGCTAATTGTGGAAAATTAGGAATATTATAAAAAATTGAGTTTAATTAGATAATATAATAATAAAAATCATAATATAATAAATCTGAAACAAAAATTTAATTTTAGGTAATTGTATAAAAAATGTAAGATTTTCTCATAACGAGAGTAAATTCGGTGATTAAATTAAGATCCAAATGTACCGCACGAATTAAAACATTAGTTAGAGACTAAAAACGATATTTAGGATATCCAAAGATAATGCGATTAATTTCACGTTATGGGTCGGAATGATTTCTTAAGGTATACATATAAATCTTTAACCAAAAATTTAGTTAAAAACCTAATTTAGAAATCAATGTAAAAACTGAACCCAAACCTAACCCCAAACCTAAAATAATTGGAAAAGACTTAAGACCTAAATAACTGGATATATTAAACCCTAAACAAAACATAACAATAAGCATTATAAAATAAAACGAACCTATAATAGTTATAAAAAAAATTGAAATCACGTTTGTGTTATAAGGATGATCGGCGATGGCCTGAGCAAGTTGAACCTTAAGTGAATGAGCGAGGAGTCCAGGTAAGTTAGGATTAATATGTTACTGTATTTTAGAGGCTTGAGATTATGCTTGGTTGTGCTTGTTAGATAGTTGGTTATGTGCATGTGCATGTGCTTGATTATGAGTGATGCTATGATTCTATCTATTGTTATAGCTTGTATTGTATGATTTGTATGAAATGGTTGATCATCATAAACTGTACCTAATCAAATATACGACCTATAATCATAATCGAACCTACATGGCAACACATTAGGGGAACTTAGGACTCTCCGACCAAATACCGACCCCTTCGAAAGAGATAACTCGGGATTACATAATGGTCCCTTCTTCATCTTTAGTCGAACTAAGTGACAGGAGAGAAGGTCGCAGCGAGAGTGAAGTCAATGGTTCGAAGGTAGTCGCAGGAGGAGCGTGGTCTCCATTGCACAAGCCTGGGTTTAGTCGTGAGCTGTTGCATTAATGGAAACTCCTCAACCTAGATTAGAGCGAGAGAAATTTCTCTAATCTCACAACGGGCCGGACAACATCATGCGATGGCATTTTCTTAAACATGCATTGCACCTAATAAGTTGATTAATAACCTTGTTGTATATATGGTATAATTTTAAGTCCTCAATCCTAATTTACTGAGCTATGGTTGCTCACATCCCTATAGATGTCGTGCAAATGCTGGCTAAGAAACGGCATACAACTACTCTGAAGCTGGCAACTGCTAAATCCTAGGGAGTGAGGAAAAATATTTGAAGAACAAACATATATTCTTAAGGCCTAAGCTTTTATTTTAGAATTTTTCATTTTTAAATAATGTAATAACTAAATTATAGTGTGTGTGTGTGTATATATATATATATTCTCAGTTTCTTAGGTAAATGATTTACTTAAATTACAAACTGTTTACTTCAAAGCGGGTTAATCGTGGACACCTTGTGTAGATCAGGTCTAAGATAGCGGTTATAAGGCCAACTTCTATCTTAGAATGGTTTACACGGCGGAGCTGTTACGACTCTGCCGCTTTGGAGCGTGACAAAGCTAGTATGTTGTAGAGCCTTATATATTGTGTAAAGAGTTCTTGATTGAAGGGGTAACCAATTAAAGGTTTTTCATACAGTATACGGCGTCTACCACGACTAGACCATCCTTAGTTCATGACAACCTTAACCTATAAAGTGGTGATAAGTACATGTCAACAAAAGAGAGCATTAGCTACAATATTGATACTTCCCTTCTTGTATCGAATGACATAGCAAAAAGTTTACAAGAACTCAACCCACTTAACATGACGTCGAGAAAGTTTATGCTGCCCTCTAAAATGTTTAAGAGATTAATGGTCTATATAAATGATGAATTCCGTCGGCAATAAGTAGTATTTCCAATTTTAAAGTGCTCAAACAAGGGTATAAAACTCCTTATCATATACCAAATAATTCAATATGTCCCCTCTGAGCTTCTTGCTAAAATAAGTAACTAGCCAGTGCTCCTACATAAGGATAGCTCCAATGCCAACTCCAAATGCATCACACTTTAATTCAAAAACTTTCTCAAAGTCGAGCAAGATGAGTATTGGGGCTGAAGTCAACGTGGTTTTAATCTCATCAAAACTCCTTTGAGCCTTCTTAAACCAATTGAATTCAGAGTTTTTTCTAGTCAGCTCAATCAATGGGGCAACTATGGAACCAAAGTTTCAAATGAATCTTTAGTAGAATGAAACTAGACCATGAAAACTCCTTACTTCAACAGCACCAATTGACACCAGCCATTCAATAATAGCTCGAACCTTCTCATCATCAACTTTGATACCTCCTCCAAAAACAATATAACTAAGGAATACTATCTCACTCTAGCAGAACACATACTTCTTCAGATTGTCAAATAACGTCTCAACATAGAGGATATCAAACACAGATCGCAAGTATGCAACATAGGACATGAGGTTGGCACTATACACTACAATATCACCAAAGTACACAACAACACATTTGTCAATCAATGGTCTTAGGACATGATTCATGAGTCACATAAAAGTGCTCAACACTTTTGTTAAACCAAACGGCATCACTATCCATTCAAACAGGCCATCCTTTGTTTTGAATACAACATTCTATTCATCTCTGGTCTCATTCATATTTGATGGCAATCGCTTTTAAGATCAATTTTCGAAAAGAATCGAACACCATGCAACTCATTGTGAATATCATTAAATTGCGAAATCAGATATCAATACTTAATAGTAATTTTCTTGATTGCTCAGTTATCAATACACATTCTCCATAAACCATACTTTTTCAACACCAAGACGGCTAATATGACACAAGGACTCATGCTTTCTCGAACATATCCACAATCAATCAACTCATCAACTTATTTCTTCAACTTAGTAACTTGCTCAGGGTTGAGCCTATAGAAAGGCCGATTAGGTAAAGCAGCTCTAAGTTAAAGGTCTCAAAGATGACTAAAGTGAAGGGGCTCTTGCTTATAACTGTACCTAATTGTCGAGTAGAGGATTTGAGGTGCTTCTAGTCACATAGGCTAGAGGTACATCGAATGTGCTCATCAAGTTCTTGGATATTCATGCCATTTAAGTGCTTTAGTGACTGCTCCGAAGAGATATCCCTCATAATCCTACTTATTCCTAAATGGATACCCTAGTGGTATGCCTTGTTAGAGTTGGTGTTCAACTGGTCACACAGATCTAGTAAGGTGTGTTGCTCGTTATAAACATTGAGTGGGCACATAAGGTCTGCTAGTGGCATAGGTAAGTACGTAGGGCACCTGCTGGGTCGACTAGGTGAGCTAATAGCTATGTCTTCAAGGTTAACTGTCGTTGAGGTTATCCTTCCTTTAAGATTTTGATTTGCAGTTTGTTGTTGTCTTAGGCTAGCTTTTTCTTGAAGAACTTTTGCATTTTTTTTCGATTAATTGTTGAAACATTGCCTTCATCTATTCCATATCTAATGGTGGTAACTTCATTAATAGCAGTAGTGAGTCTATTCCAGATGATCATCGTTACTTGGGAGTGCTAGATAAGGGTATGTGTTTTACTCTTAACCACTAATGATGAGTTTTCCTAAACAAATGGATGCCAAATGGCAATAGTATATATCACGAGTAATACTCTTAGGTAAACTCTTGATGGTCCATCAGCCGCGCACAATGGAGGACCTGTAAAAAGACAACCTATGGAGTAGCTAATAAAGGCCCATCAATGCTCAAGTTAACAGGAAGAGTATTGGGTCTTACTAAATGATGGAGCAAAGGAATTGAGAGAGTTCCCAAGAGTTGTGAACCAAGATCCCTTACCTGGTGGCTTCATTAAAGGATCTAACTTGCTTGAACAAATGGAAAAAGGGGATTAGTAGGCACGAAATCCAAAGAGGCAACACTATCCATATGAGAAAAGACATCCAACCTTTTACCAATTGGTAGAGGCTTGGGAGATGAGCTAATCACATCGATAAAGGGTGGTCGTCCCAGTCCGATTTCTAAGCTATAGGTTGTGCATCAAATGGTCATTCATCATTTAATAATGAGAGAGAAAGAGTCGAAGAGAGAGGAGTAAGTTCAATTCACCAATCAATGAGCTCTCCAAAAGTAGTCCTCAAGAATAAAGGCGAGACCTCCACTCATGGTTTGGAAGCAAGGATGAAGGGCATCCGAAGAAAGGCTCTTGAGTGCTCAAGGTCGGGCTCAAGTAGGATGGGTAGAGCTCACACAAATGTTAGCCCAATCTTTATTCAAATTGGAGAAGCCTTAAAACTGCACTAACTGGGCTCTCTAATAGGCCTAGGCTTCTTAAGCTCCAAGCCAAGTACTCACCATCAACAAACGACATTCGAGTTCTCGCTCGTCGGGCACAACTGCTCCACCACATCTTTATCCATGCCTTCATAAGCATACCTCCCCCAAAGCCTCTTCATAGTTGCCATACTCCTCATCCTTTTGCTATTATCGCTATTCTTCCGAAGGGGGAAGGGACTGGGATTGGTCACCATTTCCTTGTGGGTATCCTCAATCGTAGCAAAAATTGTCCTAAGAATAGGAGTTACCTTAGAACACCAAGCTACTTTAGTTAGCCATTGCATTATTGCTTCGAGGAGTAAATTATGGGAATTTAGGGTACATTTGGTGTTGAAGAAAAGGTTAGGAGATTTCTAAAGAGAATTTGGCAGTCTTGACAATGAGTAAAATGAAAGTGAAGAAATTAGCCTCTCAAGGCCTTTATAAAGATGAAGGGGCACACAAATCGTTACTTCTTACCTAAACGAAAATTTCGACCTCAACCTTCCATGTGTCATCATTCACAACTTAATAGCCTAAATCCACTCGTTATGTAGATCACTAACATTAACCCCAAGTGTGCTTCCAAAGCTACACACATTGCCCAAAGTGCCATCATTAAGCCTCGAGCATTCTAAAGGTCATATCGATCAAATCAACCGTCGCATCACATAAGTGCTCAATAGTGCCATGTCCTCGGCTGATAAGCCTAAGTTCATCACCCACCTCCTCTTTATCATCCCTATTTACTCTCCTTACTACCTCGACATCGAAGCAAAGGAGGAAGTAAGTGTTGATAGACCATTTTAAGCCTCAGCTCCAAAGGCTTAAGCTCAAGTGTCTCCATTACTCAAAGACCCATGAATATAACTCTAAGTTGGAAGCTTGGCTCCCTTTAGCAATTTGATTTGCTCAACCACCTCGTAAGTTCACCCTAGCCTAAGTTAAGCAAACCACTCAAGTCCCCTGAACATAACTCCTTAAATCCTCCTTGTTAAAGCACCCCGTTTAGGCTACCTAGCACCAACACAGCCTACTAGAGTCTACCTCAAGCACCTTTCCACCTTAACCTCCTCAAATCCTCAAAGACTCCCACCATCCTCAATGAGCATAACTCCTCAAGCCTTATGGCCAGATGGCCCTACTATTTTCAAGCTACCTAAATCCAAGCTCTACATACAACACCAACCTTGACCCTTCAAGTACATATTGGGTGCTTAAGGCATGACTCAAAGCTTTCGATGTCTTAGCTAATTTCCTCATTAAATGTCATATGACATCCACAATACAACGTAAGTACCTAACTACCCTAACTGTAATAGCTACCAATACTATAAACATAACAACCACATTTCCTAAGGTACACCAACTAACAAACTAGCATTGTCCTCTCTCATATATGCATACCTTCTCAACATCAATTATGTACAAACCAATCTTAGCTTACCATATGTCCTAAGTAAGCTTCATTCCCTATAAAAACATGTTTATAAATGAGTTTTCAAAAAAGGTACTTACAATATCGATATTCTAAACACCTCTTCATTCAAGTATCCTTTCACTTTATAAAGATAAGGTTTTTCGTCTTTATTTAATTATTTCATAGGTCCAACTATTTTTTTGTTTTAACCAATGCAATACCCGCCTCTATTTATTAGTGCATAATACATTAACCGCATAACCAACTATATATAAAAAAAAATAAAGTAAAGAATTGATTCTTTATAAAACATCTCCCTTAAGTTAAACACCTATTTACAAATGCAAATCATAAAGGGAGAAGTGTTTGGTATAAGCATTTATACTAAATACACCTTTATAAACATACTCTAAATAAGCCAAACATATAGGTACAAAAATTTCTAACTCCTAAACTTTCCTTACACCTTATAAACACACAATACTCTCTTTTCTTTTCTTTTCTTTTCATTTCTTTTTTGTAACTTAAACATCAAAATACCCTCCTTGACATAACCACAAAAGGTTTTTTTTTAGTAAGCCTACCTCCTACAACCAAACCACCAATACAACCACCTATTAATGATTGACATCACCAATTATAATAAGCTATATATCCCATTATGATTAAGATTAATAAATTATAGTTTAATTAACGAATGCCCTACAAATTCTTAAATTTACTTATGAAGGAAAAACCTACCATTGTAAAGTTTTTTTATGCACATTTTATGAATCATTCAAAAATAGCGTAAAAACCCTATTTTAGTCAAAAAGAAAAAAATCAAATACAATGTCATTTTATTGTTTTATTTTTAAGCATTGCTATATCCTTTCGTTTAGCAGCTTTGCGAACATATGGATAACGGATGACTGAAAATATAAAAATCAATGACTTACAGATATATAAACATTGGAATGTGAATTCGGAGAAAACCTTCAGCATGGATAGGGCTTTCCTTTATTTTACCCAGTTTTACTATTTCCATTATGTAAATTCGTGCAGGCAGAGTTGAGTGCGTTCCGCTTTGTCAAAGATAGATGCTTCGGTCAATGCTTCTCAGTTCTCTATTCTCTAATGAGAAGTCATTTTGAAAAGGAAAATGATTATGAGACGAAGTGACCATCGAATGATTCCAATAACTAAGCCGAATCAGTTCGAGCACAGGTACGGTAATGGAGGAACAGTAGAGATCAAAGGAGCCACCATTTGGCATTTCCATTAAATTCCATGTTGCCATTAGTAAGAAACAAGAAGTCATCAACCCACATAATACAACATATAATACAAAATACATACCGAACCCCAATAGTATTTAAAACTGTACATAGAGCTATTAAGATCCTATGACCCTGCCAAATTCAACTTTTGAAAGTCAAAAGCAGGAGCTATTAACCTATAAAGGAGTCGACTCTGTTGGGCACCATAGAGCACACGAAGCAAAAACCAAAAAGTACGTATCTTCAAGTTATCACCGTTGAATCTAACTTCCACAAGCCAGGCACTCTTCACGATTTGTTAAAGAGCACACAACTTGTGCCATTTTCGTATCATCATCTTCTGCAAGTGTCTCTTGCTGCAATTCAAGTTACAGGCAAAGTGTAAAAGCCAAAGATAGAGAAAATATGCAAATGCAGAAATTCAAAAGAAATGTTGGAATTTTACCTTAACTACAGAAGTGTCAACTGTGAACTTTATGGCATCAGCTGCAGCACGTGACCGGAGATAATACATCCCTGTTTTCAGACCCTGCAAGAGACAATGATGAGAACAAAAGAGTCTTTACTCATTCAGTGAATAGTACTCAATATCACCACAAAATAAGTAACTGCCATAAAGACAGTCCATAGACGAGCCTGAACCAGATGTACAGAGACATTCAACTAATTAAGCAAACATAAGACACTTCATTTAAATAATTATGTTAAGCAAACAATCTCAAGAACCTTGAGAATATGTAAAAATATCAAGCAGTCCAGCTGATTCCACTTTGAGGGTCTAGAGCAATACCTTAGACCATGCATAGAAATGCAATGAGGTAAGTTTCCCAAAATTAGGCTGATCCATGTGAATATTTAAGCTTTGACTTTGGTCTATATAACAACCACGATCGACAGCCATGTCCACCAAGGTCCTTTGCTTGATCTCCCATACAGTCCTAATGGAAGAACAAAAATTAGCAGCCAACAACAGAAGTCCACAGGGTGCATAAGGAATCTAAGTTCAAGAAGCACATACTTGTAAATGTCTTTCAGTTCACCAGGAATTTCAGGAATCTTCTGAACAGAGCCATCATAATGAATTATCGTGTGTTTAAGGGCAGAACTCCAAAGACCCATCTCAGTTAGGTCATGAAGAAGATGCTTGTTCACAACTACAAATTCACCACTGGAAGCACAAAAGGTCAAAATTTTTAAGCACAGAAAATTGCAAAGTCGCTAACATGTACAATTAATTTCTGTATTCTACAAACCTCAAAACTCTGCGATTGTAAATATTTGAAGTGTATGGCTCAAAGCACTCATTGTTGCCAAGAATTTGACTAGTTGAAGCAGTCGGCATAGGAGCTACAAGCAGTGAGTTTCTCACTCCATTCTTGGATACCATTTCCCTAAGAGCATTCCAGTCCCAACGGTCTGAGGAGGTCACACCCCACATATCTGGCTGAAGAATTCCCTGCAAAATAAAAGTAATGGCACAAGTGCTTGAGTACTCCAGAAGGAAACATACTAAATATTATAAAAAGGATCAAACATAGTGGATAACTAGAAAAAACACATCACTCATTCTTGCAGCAAGGCAGATCCTATACCTTGCTAACAGGAGAACCCTCATATGTCCCATAGGGACCTTCTACAGAAGCCAATTGAGAAGAAGTTTTCAGGGCATGGTAGTAGATTGTTTCAAAAATGTCCTTGTTCAACTGTTTGGCCTGATATTATAATGCAATCACAATGTTAAAAATGCAAATATACTTGAAATAGAAATGAGTAAAGACCTGGAAGTATCTGTACCTCTGGCGAATCAAATGCCATGCCAAGTAAGATGAATGTATCAGCAAGACCTTGCACACCAATACCAATGGGCCTGTGTCGGAAGTTAGATCTTCTTGCATTCTCAACAGGGTAATAGTTAACATCAATGATCTTATTCAGGTTTGCAGTGATAATGGAGGTAACCTGTGCAAACATTGAGGGAAATTTAACATTTGCTGCATAGCCATGTGAAGTATTTGAATTAAGATCCCAGTACAAATGGGATAAGCTAGACAGACAAGAAACCAACCTCTGCTAGTTTGTCAAAATCAAAAAATCGATTCTTAGAGCCCTTGCTTCCAACTAGCTTGGATGGGTGTGATTCCACAGGAATTCCCTGAATTATCATGCAGTGAAAAGTTAGAACAGATTACAACCAACAAAAACAGTGAAGACATGCAAAAATATGCATCCCACCTTTTCTCTAACAAACCGAGGCAATGCAATTGAGGCCAGATTACAAACAGCAGTTTCAGTTGGACTGGTATATTCTATAATCTCTGTGCATAGATTAGAAGATTTGATGGTTCCAAGATTTTGCTGATTACTCTTTCTGTTGCATGTATCCTATAAAAATTATCAAAAGGTCAAACTATTGGGCAACTGAATAACATAAAATATCTCACAAGTTGAAAGCGTGCCAGATCCTGTCTCACCTTAAAAAGCATGTAAGGAGTTCCAGTTTCAATCTGGGACTTCAATATTTCAAACCACAGATTCTGTGCCTGGACAACCTTCTTTGCTTTGCCCTAAGATTAAAGGTAAAGAGATTGATAAATTCAACACTGCTAGAGGTCCATTAATAGTGACTACTTTCATTGCAGAACAGCAAATAAAAAAAAAATAAAAAAAAAAAAAGAGGGAACATGAAGGCTTCACTAATCACACCTCTCTTTCATATTTCATGTACAACTGCTCAAATTTTTCACCCCAATAATCATCCAAACCAGGAGCCTCATTGGGACAAAACAATGACCATTCTCCATTACTTTGGACCCTTTCCATAAAGAGATCAGGTATCCAAAGAGCATAGAATAAATCACGAGCACGATGCTCCTCCTAAGAGATAAAATTTAACATTTAGATATAAAACAATTATACTGAAATAATCTTTAAAAGATGATAAACACAAGCGGCAACATGACTAGAGTAACTTAATGCATTAATATAAAATTAAGAGCACCAAGCAAGTGCATTTCACAGACATATTAAATCATACCTTTCCATGATTCTTCCTCAGGTCAAGAAACTCAAAAATATCAGCATGCCATGGCTCCAAGTAAACAGCAAAAGCACCTGAAAGAAAAGGCACCTCAATTAGAGAGATATGTATATAAGGAAGCTAAAGCACAAATATAAGAACAGCAAGTTCTAAAAGGCACCTTTCCTCTTGCCACCTCCTTGATCAACATAACGAGCAGTATCATTGAACACCCGCAACATTGGAACAATCCCATTAGATGTCCCATTTGTACCACGAATGTAACTACCAGTTGCACGTATGTTATGGACAGAAACCCCAATTCCACCAGCAGATTTACTGATTACAGCACACTCTTTCAGAGTATCATATATTCCTTCAATGCTATCTTCTTTCATGCAAACAAGGAAGCAACTGCTCAACTGTCAAAACAAATGAGTACAAGCTCATTACTTAGGTTCCAATTTCGCCACAACAAGCACAAACAACAGTAAGATTTGACATAGCAATGCATCAATTAGTATACCTGAGGCCTTGGTGTCCCTGCATTGAAAAGAGTGGGAGAAGCATGAGTGAACCACCGTTGAGACATCATGTGATATGTCTTGATAGCAGAATCGATATCATCTTTGTGAATTCCAACAGCAACCCTCATCAGCATGTGCTGAGGCCTTTCAATAACTTTGCCTTGCACCTTCAAAAGGTAAGACCTTTCAAGGGTTTTGAAACCAAAATAATCATAGTCAAAGTCCCGATCATAAATAATTTCACTGTCCAGACGAACAGCATTCTGCAAAGGTCAAAACAGAATTGTTAAATCATTACCCACCCAAAAAAAAAAAAAAAAGCAAAAAGAAACTCAAGAAATTGAAATTAAATTCCAAAAACATGAGTATACCTTCATAATAATGTCATAAACATCATCAGCTATTAAAGGAGCCTTCAAACCAGATCTCTCATTGAAATGGTTGTACATGTCCTTGATTCTGCAGTAACCATGTAAAATACATAACTATGAGTTCATGATATAAAACTGAATTGGAACGAATAGTACCAAGAACAGCATGACTTACGTCTCTGAGAATGATTTCTTGGTATTCTTATGCAAATTAGACACAGCAATTCTTGCAGCCAACTGCAGAACAAAACAACGCCACCATGTTGCATAAATTAAAAAATTCCAATAAACTTAATTGATATGATTCTTCTAACATATTCTCCAATCAAACTAAAATGATAACTGCAACGAGGTGAAGTTCACAATGCCCAGACAACAACACAACTCAAATTTAAGACAAACATATAATTGGGTTCTAGAACTTACACAAGCATAATCAGGGTGGTTAGTGGTCATGCTAGCCGCAGTCTCTGCAGCCAGTTCATCAAGCTGACTCGTTGTAACACCCTTATAGACCCCAGCACAGACCTTCTGCGCAACAAGCACAGGGTCACAGTGATCCGGGCTCAATCCATAACTCAATTTCTTCAACCTTGCAGTAATCTTATCGAAATGGACTGATTCCTGACGCCCATCTCTCTTGACTACATACATTGTTGTGATTCTTGTGAAAAATAAGGTTTAACCCGTCGGGAAATGTATCAAACAGGTGTTGTGCACAGATAGGAATGGCGGATAGGTGCGATTTAAATAGGGGAGAGGAGGTTTTTGGTGTGTTGTGTGTGGAAGAAGCTATTTGAGGGAGTTTGAAATTTGTAAATTTCAGGTAGGTTTGATTTTCCCTCTTCGGGGATTAACAAAGGAGGCTTTTGTTTGAGTAGGGTTTTCAAAGTTTGGCGCCAAAATTGTGATGCATGCAGCTGGGGCTGGGGACACCGCCAATGAGAATGGTAGGGCTAAAGATGGTACTTACGGATTTTTTGTCATTTTAAGAATAATTACATGCTTAGCAAAAAACATTAAAAATGTAAAAGTTATGAAGTTTCTTATTAGGAAGTCATCGTGGGTCACTATCAATCATCGTAACTTAGGTTTCTAAATATCATATTGATATTTGAAAAAATTCTCTTTATTAAGCTTCTTATTTTATTTCTAATTTCTTTATAAAAACTAATTATAATTATTTTTATATTAAAAGTGGGTATCATACTTCATATATCAAAAATAATAATGACAAAGATCTACGGTGCTCTAACAAACACCGCACCTTACTAGAGAGAAAAGAACTCGAAGTGGCGTTCTTGTGCCTGAAAATTCTAGCCAAGGAGCGGCATTGGGATGGCCTTAGTCAATATTCTTTTTAAAACATAACATAACATAAATTTGGTCAATGGCAACACTACTACAAGAAGTTTAGTTACTTTTTAATTTTACACTTAAAATCAATTTTATATATCTCATTAAATTTTTACTTAATAAATTTACGGCATGATTTCTTACTTATACTCTTATATTGATGAGTGTTTATCACATCATCATATTATGAAAAGTGAACTTACAAGTAGAAGTAAATTAGTTATTATTGATACTCAAGATTGGAATTAAAAGAAAGTAAGACACTTCACTCACAATCACTTTACAAAATGAAAATAAAATAAAGCTATAGAGGTGCCAAGGCAATTGAAACGTAGACATCCTAATGCCTAAGTTAGGTTGAGGCCTTTAAGGTAAGAAAAAAGTTTAAAGAGACTATAAAAGTATCTAAAAGAACCTCGTTATTGCATTATAATCTTCTTTTATACTGTAAAAGTATTTAAAAGAACCCCATTACTACATTATAATCTCCTTTTATACTATAAAAATATCCAAAAGAATCTCATTGTTGCATTCTAATCTCCTTTTATAGTTGAGGGTTGGTCCGAATTTGGTAACCGTCTACATTAAGTTTAAATTTAGGAGCACTTCCTAATATTGGGGGATGTGGTTGACGTCATAGTGACTTGTGGGTGATTATTTATGTAAACAGCCTAATTGTTCGTACCATATGTCTAAATTCTATTGAGTTCTCTCATAAATATTTTAATAATAATAAAAAGAGTGAAGATATTTAACAAGTTTGTTAAGTATGAAATCAATAAACAAAAGATAAGATTCTGCTTTTGTATTGATTTTGAAAGTAAAAAATAAATTCAAAACCTCAAATACTGTAGCCGAAGTTACAGAGCATAATGTTTTAAGAAGTATATTGGGCTTATAATTGTTTGAAGGCTCAACTCCACTTAATGGATATATTTGGGCAATGTATCCAACATGCTTCAGTGAGTTGGTTAATTAAATCCATAAGGATTAAAAAGGATTAATTTAATTAAAAATAACAACAAGATGATTAGGACATGTTCATCATAGTTATGGATGAATATTTGATAGAGTCATATTAATTGTTGTTCATCAGATTTTTCAAGATTTGTTTAAAGGATTTATATCAAGAAAATTTCAAGGATTTCAAGGGAAGGAAAATTAGATATTTTTCAAGTTTAAATCAAGATAAATATGAAAAGAAAAATTTAAGATAAGAATGAATCTTATCCATATTTTCAAATTTAAATTAAGCTGAGATAAAAAAAAATATCATGAAGAGTGTAGACACCTAATTTTTGCGCACCACCCCCCCCTCCCCCCCCCCCCCCACCTTTATTTTTATTATTTTTCTTTCTTTCCTCTTTAGGCCCTAAATTATAAAAAATTCAAAAAATAGGGAATCAAAGAAAACCCAAAAAAATAAGAAATTTAAAAAAAAATAAGGATCATGGAAAAATAAAAAAAAATTTCAAAAATAAGAAAAAGCACAAAAAATAAGAAAATTTCAAAAAGAAACCTTAAAAAGATAAAAAGTTAGAAAATGAAGTTTAAAAATTTAGAAATTTGAAAAATTACCGAAAAAAATTTAGAAAAATTAAAGTCAAGTAAAAGATTTTAAAAAATAGTAAATTATTAGGACAGAATTTTAATTTTAATTTTAGTTTATAAGTTGAGGCGTTAAACTTAAGCTTAAATTTAAATCTAACATAGGCTAACCGAGTCCATATATTCAATTCGATTGCACATATGATAAGGCATAGGCCAATGGCCTAATGATTAAGTATATGGATTGGGTATGGGGTTTGAGTGTAGGGTTCTGGATTCGAATCTTGGTAAAGGTAAAGAGGCCTTTTTTTTTCCTTTTTATTTTCTATTGACTAACATATTGCCACGTGTCAAGATCTTATTACGCTATACGTCTTAACATATGGCATCATTGGATTGGACTGCCTTATTGACGTAGCGCCACGTAGCACATTGGGGTTAGCTGGCACAACTGGCATGGTACCACGTCAGCCCATTTTTTCCTTCACCTTCTTTCCTTTTCCCTTTGCTTTCCGCCTTTTTCATTCTCTTTCCCCCTTCTTCCTTCATTTTCCCCAGATTTCCAACGCTTTCTTCTTCAGACTGCTCACTTCAACACAATTTTTGGACCTTTTCTTGTTGCAATTTCACCAAATCAATGGCAAAA
Source organism: Lumnitzera racemosa (assembly GCA_024138005.1). Lineage (NCBI taxonomy): Eukaryota > Viridiplantae > Streptophyta > Magnoliopsida > Myrtales > Combretaceae > Lumnitzera > Lumnitzera racemosa. Next base: position 27,113,820 of record JAMXBC010000008.1, read on the forward strand.
TTGCAAGCTAAACATAGGCTACTATGAATTGAGCCCTTTAATGCATCCAAGTTCGATCAAAAAGAAATTTAATTCGAGCTCAACAAATCAGAAAAAATTAGGTTTTCGAGCATTTTTCATTAAATCCGATTCTAACTTTCCTTTGTGGTGTTGAGGGAGCTCACACAGACATACACAATCATACATAACATCAGACAACTACTTGAAACAACCCCTCTTTCACTCTCGCAAACATTCTTTCTCTAACTCGTTCTCTCTCTCTTCGATTCTCTCTCTCCGTTCCAGTCCGAGCCCAATTACCACCATGGTCGAGCTCCTTGTAGCTTAGGCTCTCTAACCCAATCCCTTTCAACCTCCGCCCTACCCCTTAGCAACTCTACTAAGTTAGCCACCGCCTAACCCTAACTGCCGCAAGCCACCCCCTCTCAAAACACTACCTCCAACCACCTTAGCCCCAAATTGAGCCCACAATCAAACTCCCCACACCTTAGTTAACCAATCACACCTAGCAACTCCTTTTAATACTACCTAAGCATCACCGCCGATTGCCACCTCCAACAACCGTCAAACGACCACCCCAGGCTACGGGATTCGGCTTACCTCCCCCCTCCCCCCCCCCCCCCCCCCCAAGTCCAATCCCAAACACATAAATCTTCCCTCACCCCTAAAGAATTTGACCCAAATTGTCTTGAACCACCCCTATCTGACATTGCTGAAGAAGAATTACAAATGACCCAACCCGCGCTCTCTACCCTGGTCCGAGCCTCTACTAGATTTCATTTCATTTATTTATTTATTTGTTTATCTATTTATTTATTTGTTTCATTTACTTATTCCATGTAAATGTAATCAAATCAAGAAAAAAAAGAAGGAAAAGAAAGAAAAAAGAAAAGAGAAAAGAAAAAGAAAAAAGAAAAAAGTATTTTTTCTTTATTTTATTTTATTTTATTAGTTTAATAGAAATAGATAAAATATAATAAGTAATAAATAAAATAAGATTAATCACTTAGAAAAATTGATTTTCTAAAAGTAAATGAAGATAAATAGACCTATTTCCAAATTAAGACTATTTTAGAGTTTTCAAAAATTAAAAAACCAATTAAGACGTTTTAGGAATTTTTTTAAACAAATCAAAACTGAGTAAAACATAAGCTCAATTGTTTTCAAATTAAAACAAAACCAATCCACTAAATTTTTACAAAAAAAGAACTACGTACATCCGATCCCGAATAACGTGTATATAGGTACTTACAAGACGACGATACAAATGAAAAAACCTAATTTTCCTTTTTCTTAGATTATTTCATTTGTCCAATTAAAATAGTTAAATTGAGTTTCGTCTTATAAAAAAAAAAAGTGATTTTTAAAGATTAAAGTTAATTTTGGAAAGTCAATGGTACCTGTAAGAATTTAAAAGTCCTAACCCCCAGATCTAGATTCTCTAATTTTTCAAAAAAGTCATTTTATAATTTGTTTTTTTAGCCGATAAATCAGTAGGTAAGTTATAACCAATCCACCTAATTGGTTATAACTTAACCCCTTTTCCCTACTCCAGTTGGGTGGCGACTCCAAATCTTTTCAAGTTTAAAAACATGGTTTTCTTTATACCTTAGTCGATGATCAATATTAAATGGGTAGGGTCCAATACTAGTTAGTTTAGGGAAGATCTAATTTTATAAAAAGAACCAAGAGGGTGAAAAATCAGGCTCAACAAAGAGGATTAAGACAGAACAAATTAGATTTAATATAAGGAAATTCATACAATTATTCATTAAGAAGATATTTGAAGCTTCAAGATTCAAATACAAAAGCAACAAGCATCAAGATTTGCTCTTAATTTTCAGGAGATATTTATTTAAAAAAAAAAGAGTAGTTCAATTTTTCAAAGATTATAACCACTAAATACAAGAAGAAACTAGAGTTTTTGTGTAAGAATACCTGTAGATCTTGAAAAATATAAAAGCAGCATTACAACATTCAAATTCAATTCAAGATCGAGTGTGATTTAGCTTCACAACTAAAGGGATTACAACAACCAACGGCTAAATCACGATTTTTTCAAAAATAATTCAAGATTTGATTAAGAACTATCCAAGATTCTAGCAAAAAAACATTGCACTAGGAGATATAAAAGAAGAAGAGTTCAAATTTTTGAAATATAGATCTATAAATTAGAGTTTCATTCGTTTACTGAAAGTTTGATATTCAAGAAAATTCAAAATCATATTTAGAGAAAATACTATTTACTCTACTTTCAATCTTTGTATTGTATCCTTTCATTAAGATGATCTTTGTATTGTGTCCCCATAGTTACTATAAATACAATTGTTTATATGACAGGCTTTGTGATAGAGAGATATTCAAATTTCTATAGATCTATGTGTAGGTAAGGGTAGCTTAGTAAGATAAAGAATAAAAGCTTATAATTGTTTCTCTATATTGAAGTTATTAAAATGTGGATGGTGGAACAATACTAGTAAAGATTATCAAGTCCCTAACAGTAGAGTTGAAAGAGTGCAATAGGCATAAGGTTGAAGTATTATAAATATCTTGCCTGATTTTCTCAACTCAACTCTCTTTACTTTGAGTTTTATTATTGATCATAGATTGTTTCATGCCTAATTTTGTTTAAGTAATCAAAAAGGACATTTTTAATCTTATTTTTTCAAAAAAGTTCAAAGTTTTATTGTAACCAATTCTCCCCCACCCCAACCCATAACCTAAACCCCAACCTCTTGGTGACTTTTGGGACCTACAAATTCAAATCCTCTAGTTTGACTAAGTTAAAGGCCGAGTAGTAAATAATTATTATGAGTTGAATAAGGTTAACCCAATCCATTATGGTCGAGTTATTTTGTTTAGTTTTGGCACCTCTAGCCCATCAAATTTCTCAAGCTAGTCAATACATCAGGCAAAGTGAAAGGAGAGAAAGAATAGGTAGAAAGGTCGAACATCACTTATTATAGATCGATCATGATCTTTTAAAAGAAATCATTGTCAACATTTGCCCCCAAACTCCATTTAATGGGTGCATCAAGGGGAGTAATGATATTTCCCCAACTAGTTATTTTGACCTAAGTTCTTTACAATGGTAAGTGGTTTTAGGAGATGTGTCAACACTCAAATTTGAGCTTTGGGTATCATATGCCAACCTCAATCGTGATGGTTATAAGGTGTTTTCTAAATGTTGGTCTACCTTCAGTACTTAACTTGTTGTAAAAGCTTTACATCTACCAATCATGACATTTCATGCCCCATTATTAGGATTTGCACGGCCATGTCAGAGCCTATGCACATTTCTTGGAAAATCCATTTAACTGGGGTCATAAGATATAAGCAATGCATGCCTAATCAATGGGTTACATTAACTATTAACTACAACTTATGTAGATCCCCAAAAAACCATAACTCCACATATCTTTTATTTCCTCATTATCATGCGTTTCATCCCCTTTCCTCTTCTCCCTCATCGCTAATTTTTTTATTCCTTTGCATAACTCTTACTTATAATTTTCCTTCTGCTGTACTCTAAATATTGTTCATCTTTCCTTTGCTTTCTTTTCTTTTCACCCGCACTATTGAGGTAAACAAGTCTATTACTGAATCTAATGACTCAACATGAGCACAATAGCAAAGTAAGGAATTGTCTACCACATACCTAGTTGGTGATTTCTCTTCCTCATAAAGAACCCCGCAACATGGTGGATCCCAATGTCATTGGTTGTCCTTAGAATATATCTAGATTGACTGGGTTAGACAAAATTCGCACTTATAGGTTGTGGAAAATTAGGAAACTTCCATTTGATGACTATCTTCCAGACAATTAGGGTAATTCCTAAGCTCCTCCTTTATACACCGGAATTGAGTACAATAAGAGCCCAAATGGTGTTGCTAGCACAATAAATGAATAAGAGTTCAATGCTCTAAGGCTTAACTTTCACTATACCCCCTGAGCATGGACAATCGAAAGGCCTCAATCACATGAGCAGATTACTACACTTAAGGATCAAGAATTCACTCTCTTTAAGAAGTATTTTAAGGTCAGTTTAAGGTTACCTTTTTCTATTTTTCAGATTTCCTATTTTACCTATCATCTTATGTGTCTTTCTATACCTTCTCTGAACTTATATAGGCTATTAGTGGCCTTTGAGTGTATATGTGAGGATTAGGAGGTTAAGGCTACAATTACCTTATTTCAATACTTTTTTCACCCTGAAAAGAAAGGATGTGTGGTTTTTCGTATGTGCCCCACATCATAGGAAGTTCTTAGTAGAGCTAGAGTCCTCAATTCATGACTAGAAACAAAAATGGATTATAGATAGGTCGGCTTCTTAATTGGATTTTCCCATTGTTTAAAGCTACCCTATTAGACTATCAGACATCATACGCTTACTGTGCAACAACTAGAAGGCCTATGACATAATCATAGAGGCCTATAACCACAAAGAGTTCCTTTGGGATGCGAACATCATGATCTCCAAATACTCTTGTAATGCTCCAATCTTCCCTAAGGATGAAGCAAAAGTAGCTAAATGTGCTAGTAGTTCCCATGATGGGGATGTTAAGGGCCTAAATGAAGGTATTGTAGTCTATCAAGGTACAAACTTTCTGTGGTCTCACCTATTGAAAGAGGCTTGTAAGAGGAGGGACATTTTACGTTTACTATGAAAACTGAGTGGTCTTCCTTACTTATGCTTGGTATGGTGTTTGTAAGTCCTTTAATTTATATTTTACTAATTTTCCAACTTAATATGTTTTATATTTCATTGTAGATATGTCACTTATGGATTACAGCTCCAAAGACCTTTTTGCTAAGCTGAAGTTTTGTAGCTTGAAGGGGAAAGAGAACCCTAACAAAGCAATTTCTTGCCATACCACCAACGAAGCCACCAATCAAGCCACCAATGAAGTATACCACTTCTCAAACCATAAAGAATACTCAACAGGTGAAAACTACCCAAGAGAGACAGCAAACGAAGATAGGTAATACTAAAAGGAAGGTCGTAGGGTCACTAAGCCAAGGAAGCGATCCAATATACACAATTTTCTGCCATTAAAGAAGGCCCTAAATAAAGGAAAGACCTCTAAGAATGACAAGTTAGGGGGTAATTCTAAAAATCCAAATGAGGGGAGAGATACTCCCTGCAGAATTTCGAGCTCCATTACCCCTTTAAGGAAGCAAAACTTAGAAGTTCTACAATTTTTTCCATATTGGAACATCAATACGCCAACCATGCTTTGGGGAATGGTTGAGTCACTCTTGAATTGATCAGGGGTATTTATTTACCCATAGATGTCCAGCCTTCGACAAATGTTATCAAACTCTACCAAAATTCTAGACCTAATAGCTTATTATGCCTTTCTACTTTCCAGCCTTTATGGTGTAAGATTTTTCCTAACCTTTTGTATTTAGATTTAGTAAGCTACTTTTATGGCTTTTGCTCTAACTTTGCTTTAATCTTCTAGAATTCCTAATGGCTCTTAATGATTGTTGAGGTCCTCAATGAAGAAAAGAAGGTTGTAAGTCCTCTATTCTGATTTATTTTTTTTATCTCCTTATAACTCCTTAGGCTAACAATTCATTTTTCCTTTACATTAATGAGGAGGCCAAGAATTAGGTGCCCAGTGTGGAGGCTGAGAAAAAGAGCCTTCAAGAAAAATGGGGCACTAGAAGGTGAAACTTGAAGAGGAAAAAACAAGGATAGAAGAGGAGCTCAAGAGATGGAAGGAAAAGGTTGACGGAGAGGCTAAGGCTAGAGAAGAAAAAGAAACAGCTTTGGTGAAGGAATAAAAAAAGTGCTCTCAGCTGGTGTCTAATATCCAAAGGGTACAAAATGAGGTCAAAACCCTCAAAGGCAAGCATAATAAGGAAGTCACCCACTTGCAAAGCTCGTGCATAGAGCAAAAAATAAAGATGGCTAAGGTAAAGAAGGAACAAAGTTCTACCTATCAAAAGGCCTATGATAAAGCTTACTAGGATATTCAGGAAAGTGAGGTATATAAAGGTTTAATGCGACGAAAAGTGTTAGATGGGATAAACTTAACTCAAGAGGAGTTTGTCATCCATTACCTTGACTATGACCTAAGCTATATGGACTATGATAGAGGAGGTCAGGAGAAGGAAGCTTCTCTCAATTAGGCCAATGTTGGAGAGGTTGAAGTAAAGAATAGTCAAGTAAAGGTGTTTGCACTCTTGTAACTGACTTTAACAACATACAAGAATTAGCTGAAACTCCTGCTCTTAATCTTTCTTCTAATCCTTAACCTATCTTAGCTTAAGCTCTTGATGACTAAGTGTTCATTGCCATTAAAGCTAAAAAAGAATGATTTCCCTCCTTTCTATTTTATTGTTATTTTTTATTTGCTAGTAGGTCGGTATGCCGACCTTGGTGATATGTAATGACCTTTTGAAAGATCATTTATGTTCCTTTCTTTCAAACTTTAAAGTTATTTTCCTACTATTGAATATTCATACGCTATTCGTTAACTTCTTGTGGTGAATTTTTAGGAGTACTTGTGAACTTTTTGTTTACTCATTAAATGACATGGCTCATTACTTAACTCATCATTTATTACAAGACTTAGAGTAAAATTCCTATGTTTTGGTAGTTTGGGAGCCTTCAGAGGTCTACTTAATTGATTTAAGACACTTGCAATGATAACAAATTATTTGCCTCTTATCCGAACTTGATAGCTGTGGTTACGCTTTAAACCTCTAATTATCTTGTTACCAAACTTGGGAAGTTTAGAATTTTAGGTTTATTACTAGTCAATAGCTTAAGACTTCCAAGTAACTCATCATGTGCCTATTAGACTTAGAGCATTATTACCTATGAGACTTTATAAAAATTGGTTATCAACTTACAATCAGTTAATTCAAAACTAATACGTAAAACTTAGGGTAATCGGGTAAACTAGCTAATTGAGCCCAAATTTTATAACAAAACTAGAAATATTAGTAAAAATGACTCTGCAAGTTTAGATTTAATAAAATAATTAAAAAATATATTAATAAAACATACGTATTTTACTAATTACTTATTAGAAACACGAAAAACAGGTTTCAATAATTAACAAGTTGTTAGAAATAAAACATATATACACTAAAAATCATAAAAGAGCTTAAATAATATTTAGGATTATTTATTCATATTATGTATGCATTTATGTGTGTATAAATATCGAAAATTACTTAAAGTACCTAATATATACTAAATAAATATAGAAAAATTAATAAAAGAAATTAACAAAATGACGTGTTGCTGAAAGATGTTGGAATTAGGACATGGTAACATGAACAAATGAGGATATGGCATGAAAAGCAAACAAAGGACACATAGGGATTTGTGATAAGGGGAGAAATGGAGACATGTACTATTAACAAATTCCTGCTAACCTCAAAACCTATTTGAGAATTTAAAGATCCTCTCCAATAATCATTTTGGCAAGATTAATACTTGGGAAAATTTGAGAGGAGTGGAAAAAATGGAAGAATAAGCTTAAGTAAAATATACAAAATATATGCAAAAATAGGCTAAGAGTTGATGGTGTAGGAAGTTTCTGAAAAACAACCAAGGGTGGCGTTGAAGGTAGAGGTAGCACCTAATTTGACCGATAAGCTTAGAGTTGCCAGAGGTGGCTAGCATGGCGGTTTTCGATGAGCTTTGAAATTTGATACAATTTTCATTAATTTATTAAAAGTAGTAAATTAATCCAAAAAATGATGAAAAATTGTATTATGACATATTTTTGTACATAAATTATAGGAAAAATATTATTTTAATGAAATTAAGCCTCAAAATATATTGTCCTTAATAAATCACTAAACCCGAGCCGATTTTGCTTTCATTTTTACAAACCCAATTAATATTGTTTCGGCTCCAATTTTTTTTTATGAAACACCTATTATGTAAATTGAATTACAATGAAAATTTTTCAATGAAGTCTATATTTTTATCTAATTTTTTAGCTCTAAAATACTATTAAAAAGCTATTTATCAAAATATAAATAATGTTTTTTCAATAAATTAATTTGAAATCTCATTTTTGATGATATTCTAGCACATTGTAATGTTAAATGATGTTTAAAGATGAAATTTGTAGTGTTGGGAGAATTGGATTTGAATATTGAAAGCTTAGTGATGATATTTATGATGTATATGGAGTGCTCAAATAATGGAATTAAGTAAAGTTGCTTCAAACTAGAGTAATGACGGACTGTATAATGTACTTGGATTCTAATCTTGAATGGAATTGTGGGGAAATTATGTAAAAATATAGAATATGTTTGGATCAGAAGCTAAATTAGAAACAAGGTGTATAGTAGCATACCAAGGAGTTGATTAGAAACTAAATCAAATACTACATTTATTCAAATTAAAGTTAGTTAAGCCTTATATAATAGGTTAGAAGGAACTTTATGAGATTTATGTGTAAAATGAAACTAGGAGTTGAATTAGAATCTAATTCGAAGGCTAAATCAAAGAAGAAATCAGAGGCTGAATCAGAACCCAACTAAAAACGAGGCTAACCATAAGGGACCTAGAACTTAAATAATTAGGTATAGTAAGACCCTAAACCAAAGATAATAGTTTAATTTATAGGATAAAGCTTATATATAGTAGTCATATGAGTAGTAAAACAACATCTGCATTAGAAAGACTATAAGCATAGGCCTGATGCAAGTTGCACCTTAAGTGAGTAAGAAGGAAGTTTAGATAAGTTTAGGATCAATACATGACTATATTTCAGAGTACTGTATTAAAGTACTAAGAGGCTTAAGATTATATTTAGATGTATTTGTTAGGTAGCTTAATTATGCACATGCCTATATGTATGTACTTATGAGTTTGTTGTATGATTTTGGCTTGCTACTCTAGATTACAATTGTTTGAAATTGCGTAAATTGATTAATCACCTTAAATTAGACTCAATCATATATAACATTTAATCTTAACTGGACATGCATTGTAACCCATCAAGGGACATTTAGGATCCTTCAATCAAATATTGACCCCTTCGAAAGAGATAGTGCTAAAGCATGATGGTCCCTTCTTCATCTTTAGTTGAACTAAGTAATAGGAGAGAAGGTCATATCAAGGGTAAAGTTAGTGGTTAGAAGGTAGTCTTAAGAAGAGCAATTTCTCTATTATACAAGCCTAAGTTTGGTTGTGAGCTATTGAATATGCGCTGAACTCCTCAACTTAGATTAAAGTAGGTATAATCTTTATAATCTCACGATAAACTAGATAACATTGTGCAATGGCATTTTTTATTGCATTGCATTTAATTAACCAGTTGATGACCTTGCTTATGCTTGATGTATAATCTTATGTCTCCATCCTAGCTTACTAAGCAGCTACTTACTCACATCTTTATAGATGTTATTACAAGCGGTAGTTCAGAAGTAGCATTATAACTGCTTTAAAGCTAGTGATTGTTAGATCATGGAGAGTAAGGATATAAAATTGATGTTTAGTTACACTTTTGAAGTTTTGGTTCTTATCTTTGAATCTTTTAATATTAAACTATATATTACTTAAATAAGATTAGGTTATTTAATCATGTAAATACTACTTAGGACATCAGAATCTTAATAGGTGTTTTTATATTTCCACAGGCAAATAATCTTATTATTTAACAAACTATTTACTTTAAAATGGGTTAGTTGTCGACGCCTTGTATAAATCAAGTTTACGATAGCAACTATAAAGTCAACTTCTACCCTATAATGGTTTACATAGTGGGATTGTTACAACTTTACCGCTTAAGAGGATTTATAGCTACCATTCCTATCACTCATAAAAGAAGTTAAGGCTTTTGCATCTTGTTGCCTTTTGTTAGGACTTATAGATCTTCGGATATCCTTTTCCCATTGTTTGTCAAATATAGGGCTTAGGGATTTAGCGCTTTTATAATCTGCTCATGTTATACCGAGACAAAGTAAAGTATGAGATTGAACAATAAGCAAATCCTTCATTATACGAAATACTGAAAAGGAAATAGGTCAGTCCATTGGCTCTAACCTTTCATGACATAATTACATCACATGAATGTTAAGGAATAACGTTGAACTAGCAATCCTAACCTCACAAAATACGTTAATTAAAAATAAATAAGCGTCCCAATAAGTTTGTGGAACAAGTCCACTTACAAAAACATCAGAATTGACTCAAGCATTGATATGGACAATTATAATAACAAAATGCATAAAGAAAAAGGCAAACATATCTTCTTTTAAACGTTTATAACTTAAAGTATGGTATGTGGTTGTTAGCATTCCATGCGCTTAAGGATTGGCTATCCATCAAGCCTTTCCAGCCTATAGGCATATTAGTTCCCTATCACCTCCTTTACTTTGACGAGATTCTCTCAAGTAAGGGTAAGTTTCACTTGGCATTTTCTTGCTCCTAATGCTTCAAGCTTCCTACATACCAAATCACCAGGTCAAAAGCACTTATGCTTGACTTGCTTATCATAGTACCGAGCTACTCACTGCTGATAAGCAGTGAAATGAGCTTTAGCCATTACACGCATTTCATGAATATTATCCATATTAGCTTAGAGGCTAATATCATTGTATTCAAGGTTGTATGCTTGGACTCTCGCACTTTTTACTTAAAGCTTGATTGGCAAATAGCCTTTGACCCAAAAGCCAATTGATATGGGGTGTGACCTATTAAGGTCTTCTGCATAGTCTTATAACATGACAAAACATTGGGCAATTTGTCTGCCTACTTGCTTCCTGGTGCATCTTTAGACTCGAGCATACCGAAAAACACCATAACGAAGCCTAAGCAGTTATCAACTAGATATGATATAATAATTGATCATATTCCACCTACAATCCGCTGAATATGACTTACCTATCCAAACCGAAGTGTCACTTACCACTATTCCTTGCTGCTATTCCTTACTAAAGGAAATGGATAAGAATCGAAGGATAATTGAAACACTAGGGTTACTCAAAGGAAACTTGAATAATATTCTGATATTGATGACTAATGATTGCGTACAATAAGAGAGGGTTTATATACCTATTCACTAGAGCTACTTGACATGTATGAAAAGACAAAAGGGTATTCTTACAATCAAGTTATGTAATACATACTAAAAAGAGCAAAAGAGACAAAAAATATTCAGTATGGAAAGCAAAGAATCATTCTGGAATGTGATCCCGGAAGATACGTGTCACTCAGTGGCTAAACATTAGAAATATGGTATAAAGTAGACAAGAAAAAGAATTTACAGTCAGGGGCTAACCTGATCTGGATCAGGTTAGGGCCTAATCAATCTCACTGTAGAATAGTTAGTTGAGGTTAAGGTTAGATACCTGTTGTGGGTTCAACAGCTTAGTTCAAATAGTCTTAGGACTGTTTACTTAGATATTTTATCATAGCATAGCTATTTGGTAGGTTTGGTGTACATAAAGACTTAGCAGTTAGGTCGACAGAAAAAGGAAACATAAGGTTGGGATAGAAATTTTTGTTTCAGATAGAGCTTCGAGCTAATATTCTTCATGTGAGTTATTAAAGTTCTCTAGCTTAGCTTAGTGTGATCGAATAAGGGGGTTGATTCCTATCATTTCCAACTTGACTAACCCTTTTCTTTAAACTTTGCAAAATAACCTTGTTTACTACCTTTACATGACCATTACTTTGAAGGTAGGCAACAAATGTATAGCATAGCCTGGTCTACCGAGCTTCACAAAACTCTATAAACTTATCATTATTAAATTGTAGCCCATTTATGTTATTACAACATAGGGTGTCCTAACCTTAGTTAAGATGTTGGTGACAATAGAAGCCTCTATACCTCACTCCATTATGCTTGGTACAACCTTAGCTTCAACCCATTTAATGAAGTAATCTATTGCTACAACTATGTACTGCTTTTCCTTAGTCATCTTTGGTGAACAAATTAAGTATGTCCAATCTTCACTAGGTAAAAGACAAAAGACTGGTGAGAGGAATTAGGTATGAGCTCAAGGCTCTCTTTATCGGAGCACTCTTTTGACAACGATCGTAAGTTTGAGCTAGGTGAAGTGCATCTTCTTCATTGTAGGCCACCGATACCTTAATTACAATGCCCTTACATACAAAGTCGTAGCTTTAATGTGGTTACTGCATACCCCAAAATGTAGGTTGAAAGGAATTACTTTGCTTTTGATTGTTGCAAACACTTCAGATAGGGCATACTCAAGACCCTTTTGTATAAATTTCCATTGATGATCATGAAATTAATTGCCTTGTAAACAAGTCTTTAGGCCTCATTAGTATCTTAAGAAAAGCTTTATCCTTTAAATACTCTAAGATGGGATCTATCCAACAATATTTCAAATCCTTTTATTGAACCTCCTAACATTCTAATGGTTGTCCCTCCGTACTCTTCTCTAGCAAGTATTCGATAAAGATTCTTTTCTCTCAGTTTGGTAAGCTTGTAGATGTTAACTTTGACAATTTTATCAACTGCATAATTCTTTACCCTTAGAATCTTCATCAATTGCCAAGGCTCGAAATTCAAGTCAATCTCCTTTACCATCCGTAAGTATTTAACTATATTTTTATCTTTGGCCATGCTACTTCCTATTACCTAATTAACTACTAGTTGGGAGTCAAAAAATATGTCCAAATGTTTTGCTCCAACCTCTTTAGCCAACTTCATACCTGTTAATAATGCCTCATATTCTGACTCATTATTGTTGGTTGGAAACCCAAACTTCAAAGTGTATCGGATCCAAGCTCTTATTAGGCGTTTCAAAATTAAGCCTGCTCTACTTCCCTTACTAGTCAATGAGCCATCGACATACAACTTCTATGTCAATTGCTCACTTTTTACAACAAATCTCTTAGTCCTCGTGAACTCCACTATAAAACTAACCTACATCTAAGCTTTGTATGCCTCTCTAGGTCAATATTATATACTAAGAGCACTAAGTTCCAAAGCATATTTTACTTATGTCTTAAGGCATCAAGCTCGTGCAAAGCTTGCTGATGGGATTCAAGGTATTAAACCAACTCAACTGCCAAGGCCGAGCTTATCTACTCATCACCCAAACATTTTATTTGACGACTTATTTTCATTCGTATTATTTAAATTTCTTATTTTTTGTATTTTTCTTAAACTACTCTCATATTTATTTTGTATTTATAGAAATACCATTATGGCATCCTTTTAGTTATTTTGCTTACAAATTCATCACTATATATAAATAACTTATGTATATAGGGTTTTAGTCATATTTGAACATTAATGAAAAACATTTTGAGTATTTTTCTTTCTTATTAGTTTTTATCAATCACTTTAATAAGAATTGTAATAAGCAATACTATCACTCAACCAATGCGTCATATCCAACAAGTTTTAGATCTTATAGAATCTAGTTGGTACATTATATCCGGTTTTGTAACTCACGAATTTGCTAAAATACTTATTAAATCTATTATATTTTTATTCCTTTAGTAACATGAATCTATCTCGATATTACCACCCTTATCGATTCTTGACATGATATATTATCTTGGGACCAAAACGAAATACAGTAACAAGAAGACTTGATTTTACCGATTTTTGTCGTACTCTGGGAGGATTTATAAGTCGGAGATTTTGTTACCATTTTGTGTGGAAGTTCTTAAACAATATTGCTTGAAGCGTGGCTTCATGCTGTGTTGCTACGTGGGCCCACGATACGAATCAGCTTCCAATATTTGACGTCGTCTTAAAATTTCAATATAATATTAACACACTTAAGAAGAGAGAAGAATTAGTGCTGTTCGAGTTGTGTGTTAGTTTGTGTTGTGGCTATCGTTAGACGGTAAATTGCTACGATTGGCCATATATTTAGTGGTTGGTGGCTGTTAGAGTCGTACTTTAGTTCAGTAATGTCCGGAGCTACTCTGTTTTTGACCTTGAGTGGAGGTAGTGTCGTGTATGGTGAGTGATATTGCGTGAATTACAGTGGGTATTGTAGGTTGGAGTTCCTACTGTCGCATTGTGGCTTCGCTATCTCTAGTGTTACTACTGTCTTGAGTTGGAGTGAACTGTGGCAGTGGGAATACGACGGTGACTAGCGGTGAGTGCAGCAGTTGTAATAGTAACGCAATTGCAAGCGTAGTCGGGTTTGGGACATCTGGTTGTGTGTAAGTGGCTTGTGCTTGCGTCATGTAGAAGGTGATTGAAGTAGTTGCGCATCCTACCGTAAGAAGTTGCCAAGTTAGTTTTGTGGGTCATGTAGTAGTATGCGGGTTGAGTAGTGTAGTGACTACCGGTGTGTGTGCTGGTTGTGCATTCCACGTACTGAATTGAAGTGTTGAAGTGAATTGGAGTAGTGATTCGAGCTCTGAACTACTGCGATCTGAAGTGTTGACTTGAGTGACTTTGCTGAACTTGCGGAGCTGACAACACCCTTAATCCGAGTTGCTCACTCGCCGAACTACTGCGAGCTCCATCCATGTTGAGTTGGCCAAGTTTAGTGTTGCGATTCAAGGAGTACCGAGCTCTCCTTTACATAAATGGATTGCTGAGCTGCATAATTGATTGTCCAAGCTGCTCTGTATAATTGCTGCCGAGCTGTTATTGTTTCACTAATTCGAACTTCTTGTTGTGCAAGTGTGATTCGAGCTAGCTGAAGAACTACTAAACTGAAGAACTATAGTGTCCAAACCAAGCTAATGCACGTATGCTGCTGGTTGTGTCCAAAGTGTCAACCAAGCTGCTATAACTTTGGAAGTAGTGCCCTGTTTTCAATTACCGAGCTGTAAGCTCCAATTGAAGTGTGCAACGAAGCAATTTCCGAGCTGTGTGAGAAGCCGAGCTAAATTGGACGAAGTAGAAATATTCCGAGCTAATTATTGAAGGTGCAAGCCAATTTCCAAGCTTTGCCGAACTGTTATGTTTGTGGTCTACAAGTCGAGGAGATAACTTGTATGTGCCAAGCTTCCTCTGTGTGTGTGCGGCCTATACCTTGTGTGTTGCCGAATTGGACTTGGTGTCGAACCATAAATTGCCGAGCTAGGGTTTGAAGTATATTGGCCAAGCTCTGCTGCCTGTGAGCCAATTTCTGAGCTGTTGAATCGTGTGTGTGTGTCCGTAGTGTCCTTTCAAATTCTGCCGAGCTATCTAAGTACACTAGTCAAGACACTTGTGTGTTTGAGCTACTGTGATAGGCTGTTGTTAGTAGTGAGCCATTGTGTTGGGTTTCAAGTGCAACTTGCCGAGCTTCCGATCTAAAATTATGTATCTGAACAGTCTTAATTTCCAAACTATTTGACTTGTTTTCGTGTTGCTGATAGGATGATTGGAACTACTGTGTAGTGTTGACCGTGCCATCCTATCTCAAACATATCTAAATTACTGAAAACTTACGTTTCCGAGTTAATTAAGTTAGAGTTTGAGCTGCTTGTGTGTGGGTCGAGATATCTGCTGTCTTAAAGATTTCATACTGAGCTGTTGTATGACTGTGCTGGTCATCATTGTTTGATTCGAGTTGCTTTGCGTCGATGCGCTTTGGTCGATAGTGTGTCGATGCCAGGTATTTGTGCCAATCTCCGAGTCTGCAGCGTAGGTGCGTGAAACCAGCGAGCGTTGACTGCCGTGAGTATCACCCAGCTGATTTGAACTAAAAGTGCGTTCGGTGCCTGTGTGTGACCTGGTGTGTTTGTGAACCAACCTACGGCCTCGTGATCTGGACTGTGTAAGTGACCGTAAAGAGTGCATGTGTTGTCCACGTGCAAGGAAACTAAGGATCGCTCGGAGTATGTGTCTGCTGCCCTGATCCAAGTGAAATTCTCACTCTGAGCTTCAGTTGTGCTATCCATTTTTAAGAAAATATCAAGCAATAGTGAATAATCATGCTGTAGTGCTTAAGCTTCTTTTGTCGAGCTGTAATTGAACCTTATCATAAGATTAAAGCTAGTATAATTCCAAAGGCACCGAGTTGCAGTCATTTGAAGTACTTATTCGAGCTAATTCTGGATAGGAATTAGCGTGCCGAACTGTTTGGCCAGAAAATTACTTGAGCTTCCAAGTGAGCAAAGTTGAGCATTACAAGATAAGTGTCAAGCTATAACATTTCTTACTCAGTTACTCTGAATTTAAGTATTGATGGTTGCTCTTGTGAGGAATTAAATACTGAGCTTAAAGTATTGAGCTATAGAATTGAGATATACATAACATGGCATATAAAGTTGGATATGATCATGAATATTATTATGAAGATAGGATATCATAAATTCTAGAATTTGATAGATATGACACTTCAAATGAATATTTGAATTAGGAATTTTAAATCAATTAGGTTTTTGAAGATTATTCTTATCCTGAGCATAAGAGAGCTTATGCTATAAAGAATTCGATGATTGGATTTGCAGCTACTTAATGAAAGTAAATGATAAATCAAATAATTGATAAATGAAACATTGAGATCATTACATGGAAAGAGATAAGATACTCGATGTAAAGAAAATTTGTGCTAGGAGATCACTAAGACAAATTGTATGAGAGAAAATTCACTTATGGAGCTAACCTTTCTAAAGTGTTGGATTAGTTGAAAATGATTGAAAAATGACTTAAAGTATTCAAGGATAAAATGAGACAATAGAGGAATGTCGAATTAGAGAGTGTTGAAGGAGGAGTTAAGGAAGTGAAGATTACTGGAGAAGCGAGTAGTAGAGAGGAAGAGGATCAAGTTGAGTTGAAGTTAAGCCTTCATATTCCCAATGTGATTCTATTACTGACCATCCATACTATTGAGGATGGCCTCAAGTATTACTACATTTGTCTCCTACCTGTTGGGCTTCTTTATCTTAATCCATTAAAGGGATTATTTAGGATTGGTGAAAGTCGTAGTAGTGTTGTACCCATGAATCTTATAGATTACTTCTTGATATTTATTGTGGTTGTCGCAATGGATATTTGTATTGGGGTTATATTGTGCTCTTACTTGGAAATCTTATGTTAGAAGCGGTAGAACTATATCAATGGAGAAAGGAAGGATTGAGTAATGAAAGAATTGAAGACGTAGAAGTAAACGAGGTAAGGGAGCAGGTTGAGGCCTTACATGTTCAGATACATGATAAGTAAAAAGAAGGGGCTTCAATAAAGATTTTGGTTGACCATGCACATGACAAATGGAAGGAGCATTAGCCGATGATAACACTGGTGAAGGAGCTAGAATACTTTTTTACATTTACATTTCATTTTTGCAGTTTAGTATTTGATCCTAGTGTGATTTGGAGCCACCAATTACCGAGTGTTGGGTCAAAACTTCTTTAATGGAAAGGGAATTATAAGATTTAAGGTACTAACTCAACTCAACTACCAATGCCAAGCTCATTCACTCCCTACTTGGACATTTTATTTGATGACTTATTTTTATTTATATTATTTAGATTTCCTATTTCTTATATTTTTCTTAAACTATCTTCATGTTTATTTTGTATTTACAGAAATGCCGCTAGGGCATCCTTTTAGTTATTTTATTTACAAACTAAGGCATCCTTTTAGTCATTTTATTTACAAATTCACCACTATGTATAAATAGCTCATGCGTGTAGGGTTTCAGACATATTTGAACATTAATGAAAAACCCTTTGAGTATTTTCTCTTGAAAAACTATCTCTTATTAACTCTTATTAATCCCTTTAGTAAGGATTGTGGTGGACAACCCTATCACTTAGATCGGTACGTCACATTTAGTGAATCTTAGGTTGTATAGAATCTTCTTAGTATGTCACATCTGGATAGGTGACTTACAGATTCACTAAAACCCTCATTAAACCTACTCTATTTTCATTCATTTGGTAGGATCGAACCTACCTCAATATTGCTGCCTTTGTCGGTTTATGGTGTAACGTATCGGCTTGCTTCAATGGCTTATTAGTTAAAACTACGACTAAGTGAACTTTACAATAAGGTTAGAGTTTCCTCACGACCACAATGATGGCTAAAACAAACTTCTCCAACTTTGTATACATCAACTCCAGAACTTGTAAAACATGGCTCACATACTAACTAGCTTATGAATTTGCCCTTTTGCTTATAATAACATAGAGAAAAGAGTTTAGTCACTTAGAGAAAAATATAAGTAAAGAGTTTCTCCTTCGATAAGCTTTGAATATAGGTAACAACTCCTTATACCTTCACCGGCTGATTGTTGAAGCCATGCAAATTGTACTTATATAGCTGCATCTTAACATTTTTAAGTTTAGGTTGCATTTGATCAAATGTGAGCTTAAAAATGATGTTGGTTGAGTTCGCTATGTCAACCATTACTTTTCTGACCTCAAATGCATCATCATGAGGGAATTGAACTCCCTGCATATCCTTCTTCGAGAAAACAATCATATAATTAATTCTATGTCTCTTTCCCCTTAAGTTCAACACATGATCTCCTCGTACATTTGACAAATTTGTCGTAGACAAGGCAATCCCTCCTATGGGCCTAAAGAAGATCACATTGATAATACTTAGGAGCTGAGCTCGGTTGTCTCCCTAATCGTTACTTAGCAACATTAAATCTTGGTTATTAAGTCGGGCCTCAACATTTCGAGGTTATTGTTCAATCCTCTTCCTTTGCATAGGTCGCTTAATGTACGCCTCTTTGTTTGCTACAAACTTTCTCAAATATCCCTCTATACAACATCCTTAAGTGCATTCTTCAAATATATGTACTCATCTATATTATGACCTCGATCTTCGTGAAAATTGCAATATTTGTTAGAGTTCTTTCTTGCAAGATTATTCTTCATTTTCTTCGACTAAGCTAAGAAATCTTGATTGTACACCTCTATCAAAATATCCGACATAGGTCGGTTGAAGGAGGTATGGTCAGCAAAGGTTAAAATTGGCTTCTTCTAATCTCCTAAGGGTTGCCTAAGCTTATTATGAATATCAAATTTCTTTCCCAACCTATATTTCACAGAGCCCTTATTCTTTAATAACCTTTTCTTACTCTTATTTTTCTCCAGTTCTCTTTTAGCTTGCATTTGGTCCTCTTAAAGAATAAATTTTTTTGACATCCTGGTAAAGTCATCCAAAGAGGTTAGTGGGTGCTTAGCAAGTGACTTGAAGAAGTTAGAATCCTTCCTGACTCCTCTACAAATCGCATGGAGCGCTACACTCTTATTACGGTTAGTGATTTTGATCATCAACTGGTTGAATCTATGGACATGATCTTTGATCAACTCCCAAAGTTTTTGTCTAAATGAGGTAAGGAGTGAAGAATCTTTAGCTGAAGGTTTGCTGGCTAAGAAATATTTGCGGAACTCATCGGCTAACTAGTTGAAAGAAGAAATGGAGGCTACTTTTAGTGAGTTCAATCGATTGTTAGCTGACTTCCTCAAAGTGGAAGGGAAGACCTTACAAACAATCACATCGAATAAGCAATAGAGTTCCTTTAGTGTTCAAAATATATTCAAATGGTCATTTGGGTCCTTTCTTCCATCACTCAATGGAAGGAACTCATCCATAATACTTTGAATGAAAGAGCTTTCCTTTTTGTGCGTTACATTAATTTCCCTCTTAGAAGCCTCTTTTGTGGTTAGTTTCTTAATGTAATCTTCCAAGCTTACAGACTGATGTCTGTTATTACTCTTTGTAGCACATGAGTAGTTAAATGCTTGATTCTTCCATGTATGGGTGTTTGCATGCGTAGTGCAGTTTAAGTCGTTTGAGCATGTAGTGGTGTTTGTTAACAATCTTCTTCTTCTCATAGTTCTTGCCTTTGCTATGGATCGGTTTTGTCCATCATAGGGGCTTTTCCTTAGAGTTGTCATAATGCCTCTTCTTGTACAAGTGGGTTGGTCTCCCATCTAACTTACTGTAGCGGAGGAGTAGAAGAAGAGGCAACATCCCTCTCATTAACTCTTTGTCGCAACGCTTTATTGTTGGCTCAAACTTCGTCAGCCTCTTTTGCAAACTTAGCATGTGAGGCCTCTAACTATACTATATGTGAACCACCATCATCTTGCTCCTCATGCTGAGATGTTTAATTATAAACTTTGATTTGATGTACCTTTGGTGTACTCTATTGAGGGGATTGTTCCTCCTGATTCGCCTGAGGGGTCTAACTCGCCTTCGAAGTGTTATTGTCTTTAGATTTAGTTCTAGCCATTGTTGGTATTTAGAAACAAACATTGCCAAATTGTTGATGCTCAAGATTAGAAATAGGAGAAAATAGGACACTTCATTTGAAATCATACTACAAAATGAAATGAAAATGAGGCTTTGGGGAGTGTCAAGGCGACTTTGGTATAGTTACTTTGATGCCTAAGTTAGGTCTAAAGACTTTAAGGTAAGAAGAAAGCTTGAAGAGAGTATAAAAGTGTCTAGAAGAATCTCATTGCTGCATTGTGATCTTCTTTTTATAGTCGAGGGCTTGTTCAAATCTGGTAACTATTGCATCAAAAACCTAATATGTGCATTAAGTTTGAATTTAGAATTGCTTCCCGATATTGGGGGTATAGCTAATGTCATGGCAATCGGTGGATGGTTATTTGAGCAAGGAGCCTAACTATTCACACCATATGTTTGAATTCTAATCCTTTAGGGTTAACTGAGTCAAAAGTTGAGTTGCAAATAGTTATTTCAAGCTGAACAGGGTTAATCCGATCTATTTTGATTAGGTTGTTCAGTCTAGTTTAGACACCTCTTGCCCATCAACTTTCCTGAGCTAGTCAATACATCAGGAGTGGCCTAAAGAAGGTTGGGGGCAAAGTGAAAGGAGAGAAAGAGAAAAAGGTTAGACATAACTCGATTTAGATTGGTCATAACCTTTTAGAAGAAATCACTATTAACTGTTATGGCATTTAATATATTTAGATTTTATGCGTAAAAGTTGACAAATAAAAGTTCAATTGGCGTAAATGATATTCAATAATATGAAATTTTAAATATTAAATTAAAAGAATACATAAAGTTTATTTAGTAGTCTTGATATCATTTCAAATAGAATGGATAAATAAACTAAATCGTTTATATTCGTCTAAAAATTCAATCAAACTCTTTATATCTCGAGGGAGGCAATTCCAGTCTTTTTCTTTTCCCTCGTCGTACCAAATAAGTCCACTCTTTACTATTTTATTCATGACTTGAAAAACGGAAAAGCAAAACCCACTATTCCTACCATGTGCGCAGATAAGTTAAACAACTGATTACAGACTCACGTAAGCAGCAGAAAAACGTTTAATAGGGGATAAAAACTGCATACCCAGGGTTTATGTTCAATTTTATTGTGCCATATAAATGTTGTAAGTCGGTATCTTATGTGTTGCATTAACATATTTTAAATTTTAATAACACGAAGAAAAACTTTAATGCATGGACTTTGATACAAATATAAAGAATTTACCATAAATATATATATTTTTTAATTTTTGGTACGAATATGGAAAATTTATAGTATATTTATCTTTAAAATGAAATAGTTATCTTACTGTCCATTTATTTATTGAGCAGAGAGAGTAAAGAACTTTTTTATGGAATATTCATAAAGAATGAACTAATACTATTGTACGGCAAAGTACATATATTTTATGGTAAAAATTATCTGCATCTTCCATATATTCATACCACATAACACAATTCTCCGTTGAAAACTATAAAAAGATGGAAAGGGAAAAAAGGATAATGTGTTCTAAACTATTTCACTTCTTTGCTGCCAAATATTTTAAGATTGGGAACTTAGATATTCAATTGAACCTGGTATTCTGCCGCTTGATTCCAGGAAACAAATTCATTATGAAAATAATTGATTCTAAAGGACGGACAATTTGTTTTTATTTGATGAGGAAACTTCATCGAATTCGTCAAGGAATAATAATTCAATCTTAAGTTGCATTTAGATTTAATTTATAATATATTAGTTCCTAGTTTTAAATCCTATAGGTACTTGATTTTCGTTTGGCCAGCAGTATCCCTTGATTTATATATATATATATATATATATATATTGTTTATTCAAATGTTTGATTTAGTTTTTCCTTTTTTTTTTTTTTTTTTGTTTCTTTCCATTGCCAGCTGATTTGATGAAAGTGCAAAGTTGGGTCTACGGCACACAATAAGAAGCGCACTGCGGGGAGCGCCAAGAAACATTTGCCTTTTGTTTTTCCCTTCCGCAGTTTGGCGCCGATTTGTTGGTTTGCGTCGCATTACATGAATTGCCTTCAGCCGAGCTTTTATTGCATTAAGTCGCGTAATACGAACTTATAGATTCCAGTTAAAGCTACCTTACCATATCTTTTTATTTTATTTTTATCACTAGTTGAATTGGATCGGACGACATGTATCCGCTTTTGATATGTTTATAATAATTTATTTAATAAAAATAATATTCTTCATATTTAATAAAATAAATATAACAAAAAATAATAAATACTAAATCAGCTGCAAGGTTTAACTTAATTGCAAGATTTAGTTAAAAAAGCTATGATTTTCCATTTTCTTTTTGTGATTTTTAAGTAGATAAAAAGGCTATCATTTATTATCAAACACATTTAATAATGCCTTTCATTTAATTAAATTATTATTAATCAATCAACATCAAGCACGTGTCCTCCAATTGAAAATGATAAAATAGTGATAAAACGTAGTATGCAAATTGTCGAGAAAGATGATACAAACATACAAAGTGATAGCGTAACCAGCATATTTATCTAAAGTAAATAATAATAATAATAACAATGATATCAACAACATCAGCTACGAGGGAAAACAAACAAGAAGTGAATTAACGAAATTAATTAACTATATTGTGGTCTTAAAACGTAACCTCCAAAGTACCTTCGGTCTATAATTTATATGTTTTAATGTATTATATAATTTCGAATTTGACAATGTGATTTTTATTTATTTATATTATTTATACTTGAAAACAGGGTACCTACACTTATGCCCATGATGCTTATGCAAATATAAATATTTCAAAATAATCTTAAAATAAAAATATAATAAGATAAAAGTTTTTGTATATCGTATTTAGTACAAAAAAAAGTACTTTTTGAATTTTACTGGTTTTGTTATCATAAAACGTGGGATTGTGGAGATTACGTGGTCGTTGAAAATGTGGGATTGTAGAGACTTAGTGGTTATTTGTAACTGTTATTAATAATTTTGAATGAGGATGAAAGAGTCAAATAATCCAATATTAGCTTAATGATATAAAAGATAAAAAATATAGAAGAGGAATACATAAATATAGATATAAATTTAGATATAGAAGATAGGTGAATGGCTCAAAATATAATTTAAGTTGTATAAAAGAGACTTAGTGGTAATTTAAGTATTATTAATAATTTTTAAGCGCGTATGGAGTCAAAATAAACTGGTATTGGCTCAATAAATTTATATATTGATGAGAGTCATATAAATAACTTTGTATGCAGGGGATTAGAATTCATGGAAATTTGTTGCAGGTCCAATCCCTGTATTAGTCGTTATATACAGCTCCATACCATGAAACGATACTCAAGATTAAAATCGACTTTCAACTACGTAAAATAAGCTTCATGTTCTGATCTTTCTGCCCATACGAAATGTAGTATTGGAGCAGTGAAGCCGCTTTTGCAGAAATTTTCCAGCTTTGGGAGGAAGAATAGTTCAACAAATTCCAGCGAGGGGAAATTAAAGTGGCAAGTTGTAGAGGAGAAGCTCTCAAGTTTTTTTAACCGGAAAAGTTGCAGATCTTTCAGCTTAGGAAAGGAGATATAAGCACCTGCAGTTACCACTTCAATTCCATTTCCATCTTGATCTTCTATTACTATATGTTCAATGTTATCGCAATCGCTGATCTCCAATTCGGTAAGTTGCACCAGGCATCTTGCTGCAGAAGATGTTATCAAATGCTCCATTCCATCACATTTGGAGACGCCCAACTTTGTCAAGTTAAGGAATGATGCTGAAGCTGGAAATAGAATTTTCAAAGAATGACATTCCGATATGGCCAGGTGCTCCACTATATTGAGAATGGCAGCCATTATTGAGTCTTGCTTCCACACATGCTTCAACATATGAAGCTTCTCAAGCTTTAGTTTTCTAAGAATTAGAATCTTTAAGGCCGCCAAAGCATGTTTCTGCTTGCCATTGCAAGTTAACCCTCCCGAATTGTATGGAACAATCTCCTTTTCCTCCTCCTCCCCCTCCTTATGTCCGCCGGCTTCTTCATCAACCAAAGGAAATAGCTCCTCAAAGGAACTCTGACTTATTTTAAGCATTTTGAAATTGCAAATTTTCTCAAGTAGCAACTTCCAAGGAAATTTCTCTATTGCTTCTTCATCCTCAACGTTGCTTAATGTTACATTTGCCGGGTTGACAAAATCATATGGATACTGCCCATCCTCCTGACTGGCCATGTCAGTTTCAATTGACTTCAAGCTAGAGATACTCACCTGCTTATTTAATACAAACAAATAAAACGACATATTTCAAACGGTCTTGTTGTACGAGAAACAGGTTTTATTTGCAAGTTCTTTTAACATATAGTTTGTGGATAAAAAAACCAAAGGGAAATGACAAGTGGAGGTTTAACAGTACCTTTTCAACTGGATTGATGCGTTCATCAGAAAATATATCGAATTCGTTGCTGTTGTTGGTACCATTGCTTGTATTCCACACTTCAGCTGCCAGTATTTTTACATTAGGGCATTCATATACCTCAATTTTCTCTAGCGACGGCCATTCTAAGGAATGCACACCATACAAAATGGTCTTCAACTTGGGTAGCTTTCTCAATCCTAGGTAGGTTGCTTTCGGAAAGGAGAAGAAACTTTGATGAGCACCTCCCTCAACATAATTGTTTGTGCTGTTGCTTTCCCTTAGAACAATATCCTCCATCTTGCTGCAACTACTTATGACAACATCCTTAAGCTGGTGGAAATATTTAGCTACCGAGGCTGGAAACAGATGTTTGAGGCCATCACAGGATTCAATATATGTGCTCTGCAACTTCTCAAAGGAAAGCTTTACCGCTTCAGGATTCTCTATGGTCCAGATATGCTTCATTATGGGAAGATCTGACAACCGCAGCTCTCTCAATGAAAAATCCATAGAAATGACTCCGTCATTATCATAAGAATCTGCCCTGTTACCTTCGACTTCGAACACTTGTTCAAGTGAACTGCAGTTTTGTACCGACAATTCCTTCAAGTTTTGAAATCTCCCGATCATCTTAGATGATAAGATGGTTGAGAGACTGTTACAATTATCTATTTGCAGAGTTCTTAAATTGCAAAATGCTTCTGACAAGCATTCTGAGTTCTTTCCTTCATTGCTCATGTTCCATATTTCCTTTAGATTGCTCATTTTGGAGATGATCAGTGATTCAATCTTTGGAAAGGCAACCTGCCGAATCATCCAGTAATTTTAGTAATTAAACTAAGACATATTTGAATTTTGCACAAGAGGACATGAACAGAAGCATATGTAGCAACAACAACATCCAGATGGATTAAAATTAATCTTTTAGGTGGAAAAATTAAAAAAAAAGCTTAATCTAGTGGATATTTGTTCATGACCGGCGCATGATTCATGTGAACATGTTAGAAAAAGAAAATTATTTTAGGACAAGAATGTAGAAGCCAATTTCCTATTGCTTGCCTGATTAACATAATTTTGCAGAATGATTTCATTTTAGTACAACTGATTATTGCAATCATATCAGGATATTTCAGATGGCATATTTTTCTTTTGTTTTTTTCAATTCACTAAATTAGGAAATTAGCTAGCCTTTTGTAAGTAATATGTACAGATATCACCATTCATATAGTTTAATGATTGAGCGGTCTATTCTTTTGCCTGCACCAATTCATTTTTCCTGTAACATTTGAACCAACGAACAGCCCCATGTATTATGTTTCAAAAATCATTTTGAGGTATAATCATTATAACAAACTCTTTCAGGCAATAGTTGATATCATCTTATGATTGTGAAACGGGTTATAAATTTTCTTTACTATCCTTTATATTTATACAATCTTCTATCAATTATTCACATTCCAGGAGTCTTCTCTCTATCATGTCCACCTTACTCGGTTATGAAAGATGATAAATTCAATATTCAACATCACAAACAGTAGATGCTATGAACTCAAAAGCAAAGAACTGGTGTTTTGGAAAATTTAGGCGGATACCTTTTCCAACAAGAAAAGTGGTTTAAAGTGTTGCTCTGAATCTGCGACAAGTGCCTCCACGGCATGGCAATCTCTGATTTTCAACTCCTCCAGTGATGGCCATTCTGTTGTATGCTTGGCACAAAAGGAGATGAGTTTCGGCAATTCAAAAAGCTTTAAGGAAGATAGATGGGAAAGTATGATTTTTTTACATCCTCCAGTGTGGTCTTCCTTTCCATTTTCAGTGACTTGTTCCATAGACTTGCAAGATTTTATACTTAGTTTTTGCAACTTCTCCAGTCTATACACCATTGAAACTGGAAAGATACTAGTCAAAAGATCGCAAGACTTGACTTTTAAAGAGACCAACTTGTGGAAGGGAAAATTTTCAGAGAAGGATGGACTCTTGCATATGAATTTCAAATTCGGCAGATCAGATAACTTTATGCTCTTCAATTTCCAGGATCTGCTTTTGGTAAATTCTCTGCCTGTCTCAAATTCAAATATCACTTCTAGTGAACTGCATTCTGTTACTATCAGGGAGTCCAAGCTCTGCAAGTTGCTCATCATAAAAGATGGGATAAGGATTGAAAGTTCGTTGCACTCTTCAACCACAAGGACCTTTAATTTGCGAAGGAACCTTGCGGGGAGTTTGTTGTGCCATATTTCATTTAGCTTCAACCCTTGGATTTGCAACTCTTGTAGATTTGGAAGGATAACCTGCAAAATTTGCATGTAAATAAGTAATGGAAAGTGGAATGATTCGTAAAATGGGAATTTCAATTAAAGAATAAACCTTCTCGTCAAACAAAGGCATAAATTCATCTTCACTAGAGGCTGGATTGGGAGGCTTCAAGATAAATGCCTTCAATTTGGTGCATCCAATAATGGATAACTCTTTCAAAAATGGAAAATAGTGCTTTGCATGCCCGGTGCAGAAACTAGTGAGGCTGTCAAGAGCCTCAAGCTTCACAGAACATAAATTACTGAATGTCATCTCCTCCAATGAGGCCACCTCTTCATCTTCTGCTGCTGCAGAAAAAACTTCAACCATACTCGAGCAGGAAGTTATTTCTAGATTTTCAAGTTCAAAAAGGGTCCTAGCAGTGGCATTAGGGAAAAGATCAACCAAACCGTCACATTGGTATAAATTTATATCTGTTAGATTTGGAAATCCCAACACTGTATTTTTGGAAGGATCCTTTACCATCACCAAATGTTTCAGATTTGGTAATTGACGTAGTGACACACTTTTCAGTTTAGACATCATTAAGTCTTGCTCACCGGATTCAAATAATACTTCCAAAGCACTGCAATTGTCCACCTCAATTTCCATGAGATTCTGCAGTCTCCCCATCAACGCAAGAGGGAAGATGGTCCTTAGTTTCTCACAATCTTCAATCTCTATGGATGCTATCTTGCAAAATGAATCCTTAGGAAAAGAGCTTTCCCATATATTTGTTAAGCTTTCCATTGAAGACAACACCAGTTTTTCCAAGCTTGGAAGGATAGCCTACAAGCATTGCAAGACATTAATTTTGTTAGTTTCTGGATAGTATTGAAGTAAGCTATCTTATCTTAATGTGAAACTTCCCTTTTACACTTTGTTTGGCATGAAGGAAGGAATATGAGACGAATGATTTTGGAAGGAAAGAGATAGAGAGGAAAGAATTATGAGAATATTTGATTCCTTTTATTGTGTTTGGATAATAAGTGGAAGGAAAGTGGAAGGAATTTTAATTATGGTAAAGACAAAATGAAGTATAAAATGAAATTACTAACACACCCATAATAAAATAATACGAGATAAGATAAAGAAAGCTAAAATTGGAACTTTAACAACTTTTCTTCCCCTTTTTCTCCAATTTGGAAAGGAATAAAAATTAGTGGGGCTCATGGAAACTTTTCCCTCTAAATCATTTCTCCCACTTTTCGTTCCTTGTCTAAATAAAGGAAAGTAGATTGAAAATTCACTTTCCTTCCCCTCCTAATTCTTTACTTCATACCAAACACAGGCTTAGTGTGATAAATTGCAATGTAAGAAGATCACAGTATTGAAATCATAATATGGAAAAAGAAAAAAAGTCTAAACGATGGAAGAGTATTGCAGTTAAGCCATGTTTCTATACCCATTCTCAGCTCGATGAATATTTCGACCTGTATCAATGATGTAGTTTTGTAAATTGTCTAAATACCCATGTTATTTTTGCATTTTCACAATTAGCCTCTTAGGACCCGTAAAAATTTAAGGGACAACACTGATAAGTTCAATTATCCTATGTTCCTTTTGTAGCTTAAGCAAGTCTTCACAAAATTTGATAACGAATTGTTAACTAGTAAATTCATTGACAAGTTTTCACAAAGCCAAAAGCAAGTGGAAGGTGACACACACTGACTAGTAATATCAACGACAACTCTATTCCCATACAAAAACTTATAAGGGGCGATTGGAATTATATTGATAAACCAAAGGGAGTAAAGGCAAAACTAATGCTACACTTCGAATAATTCTATGGCACAATTATAAGTTAATTAAAGCTAAAACATATTGAGGATAAAAAGTACACTTCAAATAAAGAAGAATAAATGATGTAAGAACTTGTCATTTAGAACTTCTAGGGTGACACAAACTGAAAAATGTTCATCTTACAGCAACCATTCCACCAAACCGCATGGTGGTTGTAGCTGTAGTGTAGCAACAGTGGTGGTAGTTGGGCCGTGGTGGGAGTGTGGGCAGTGGTATTGGTAGAATTGTGGTATTTTTTTTCCCATTTTTTTAATTTACTTATTATTTCCTATGCCATGTGAAATGGATTCTATATAAACAACTTTTGTTGTCAAGGTTCACAATGGGTTATTTGTCTGGGTGTGGTAACTGGTAAAAAGTAGAATCAAAGCTTGCGCATACCTTTGCACTGAAGAAGGATTCATCCCTTACATTGTCAATATTTTGGGTTGTGGCTGTCCTTGATAGTTTCTTCTCACTTCTCGAAGGAGCAAATGTCCCTATCCTTGATAATTTCTTTTCATTTTTCGCAGGAACAAATGTGCTCATCTTGGGACAGTCATGTACCTCTATTTGCTTTAAGCAAGGAAAATTAAGACAACGATTTCCGCTGGCAAACATTGTCAAACTTTCCATATCAGAAATTCTCAACTCTGTCAATAATGGAAACTCTATAGTATCTCTTGTGTCATCATTGTCTTTCTTCTCCTCCATAAAAATCTTTTCCATCATCTTGCAATTCGCAATTGATACGTGGCTTATACTCTGCAATGACTTAGCCATTGATGATGAGAACAGATACTTTAATTGTTGACAACCAGACACCTCTAGCTGCTTCAGATTCTGTAGCAATGAAATATCCTTGAGATTTATGCGCCAGATTGTCTCTAAAGCTGGTAGATCAACTAACTTCAGCGACCATGGCTTTGGCACAGCTGGACTCTTGGCAACTTCATTGGTGCTCAACTTGTCAAGATAAAAAACTGTAACCATAGACTCACAATTTTTTATAGTTAATTGCTCCAAGCTCTTAAGCTGCAATAGTAATTGGGAGTCGATAGCATTTGAGAGTTTCTTGCACGCCTTAACTTTCAGAGTATGGAGATGGTGCAACTTCAGTGGATATTTACTATGAGATATCTTTTCCAATAAAGGAAGTCCAGACAATGTCAGAGACTCCAAAGAGGGAAACATAACCTAGCAAGAAAAAAAGAAAAGACATTATAAAGATCATACAAGTTGATGTAAATTAGTTTGCTTTTGTTCATTTTCTTCAAGGGAAATTCAATAAAAAAGTGATTATACAACAATATGAATAGAAACATTATCTTATCATCTCAGAAAATTTAAGAAATATATAGCAAGTGCCAAGTTATTTAATAAGGAAAAAGATATAGAAATAATTATGGCAAGTGATTACCTGTTGTGAATTAAGAAACACAATTTGAGAGATAACATCACCCTTACTCGTTGTCCTGTTTCCCTTAGTAGTGGCACTGAAGCTCAAAATCTTCGATAGACTAGACAATTTCAATGTCTGCAACCTCTTAAATGCCATTGGCTCCAATTTGTTATCAATTGTTCCTCCTTTTTGTTCGAGAGAGTCATCAACTAAATCAAATGTAACAATCTCACTCATCATTTTGCAGTCTTCAACTTCGATTTCTTCAATGCGAGAGAGTTCTTTTGCCAAGGAGATGGAGAATACATTCCTTAACTTATGACAAGCTTTTATCCTTAAGGATCTCAAATTGGTGAAGGAATTTTTGGCGAGACTTCCCTGATATATCTTCTCTAAGTTAATCAACTTGTAAAGATATAAAGACTCCAAGAAAGAAAACTGAAACCGCTCATTTGGGCGGAAAATGTATCGGATCCTTGGGCTATACTGAATATCAATAGATTTCAATTCTAGAAAACCTCTTTTTGATAATTCAATGATGCCTTTTTCGATTCCTCTCCATCCTAGAAGGCTTATCTTTTGAGCCTTCTGTAATGTAGCTTGAACCCAATCTTCCCAGATGATCTTACTATTGTCTAAGTTCAACTTAAGCACTAATGTTCTCTCTTCATCATACTCCATAAAACAGTCTGATCGACCCCCTATAAGAATCTTGTACCTTTTCAGGTTTCCAAAAGGGAGATCATGAGGAAGTGCATTAACATCAGGGATACGAATCTGAAGACTGGTTAAGCACGACATATCGTTCAGCTCATTGAGGCTTGCATTGGTTACTCCTTCTACTTCCCATCCGTTGAAAGTATCAGGCAGATTCAACTCCTCCAGACAAATTAACCTTCGAAGAACGTCAGGTTCAATTACTTCTAATGGGTAACAATCCGTTAAGTCAAGGAGTCTTAGATTGATTAATTCACCAATTTCTTTTGGAAGCCTAGAAATCTCAGACCCACGAAAAGTGAGCATTTGCAATTGCTTTAGTTTCCCAATGTTCCTTATATCTTCTATTTTGCAACGATCTAGACATAGTGTGTGGATTTTATGAAGAAATTCGAATGAAGAAGGCAATGCTGTAAGAACTACGCCAGAAAGATCCATAACTTTGAGTTCCTTCATGTCATTGAAAAATGAATCAGGAAAATTGAGGGGGCAATCTTCAGTATATAGTAAAAACATGTTTAGCTCCGGACATATCAGTCCTTCAGGAAGTTTGTGGATATCATCTGCATAAGGAAAAGATATAGATTTGCATCTCTTCAACTCGTCCTCTCGGCAATTATCCAATGATTCCTTCTTTCGTATCACAAGAGAATGTTGATCTCTTTTCGCAATGGAGAGAGAAACCTCACTCACCAGGTCATGTATTTTAACGAAGTCGCTTGTTTCTTCCTCTAACAAGCCATTAGATTTGAGACTCTCAAGTAATGTTTTTAGTCTCTCTCTACAATCTTCTATCGTGTCACCTTTCAAGACACCTAATCCCATTCCGTAAATGAGTAAATCATATGTAGAGAGGATTTGATTGCCTATTTGGCCACACAGTAAGAAGAGTGCCTTGACCTCCTCTGCTTCTATGACCTGGTAGTTGATTCCTAGTGTTTCCTCTATAAATTTCTTCATCCCTATACTGTCTGATCGTTTTAAATTTTTCAAAGCATCATTCCAAGTAGACAAAGGGAGTCTCTTCAACTTTGTAGCAAGGGGAACTATAAATACTGGCAAACCTGCACATCCCTCAGCCAATTGTTTTTGTAGGAGCTTTTCTGTTGTCTCATCCTTGATATGGTGTCCTACAATCTTCTCAAATAGCTCAACCGCTTCTTCTTCCTCCAAAGGTTCAAGTGTAAGATTTGGTTTAGAATTCATATCATCCATTAGCATTTCTTTGCTTCTAGATGATAGTAATAACTTTACATGGCTATGACCATGGTCCTGGGGAATGCCTAACTTTTCCAAATCTATTTTTTTCCAAAGATCATCCAAAATTATAAGAGTTTTCTTCTTTTGCTTCAACCGCTCACCTAAACGATGTGCTTTATGCTCCACGCCATTTTCATTCTCGAACTTTAGTCCTAGCCTATAAAAAGATTTAATATATACTTTTAGTTTGTAGAAATCATAGTAAGAGAGAGAGAGAGAGAGAGAGAAGTTAAATGATTCGGATCTTTCAAAATATCTATTGATTTTGTTCATAAAATTAGAGTGAATAACTATTACTTGCACGTTACTGCCATGGGCAAAGCCACCCTTACCTCCTTATGCTTATGCAGATGCGACATGTATGCATTTGAGGTGTTTACACATTGGCACTTTCAGTTGTGTAACCATAAAACACCTGGCCATCTAATCTGAATACCTAAGGTGCCAATGGATTTCATTACCATGTAACAAAAACATACAAGACTTGTAATTGGGTTTTAATTTTTAAATAGTAACGGATCCTAATATATAATTAGCAAAACTTAGATACCTAGCAAATACAAAATATTGGTTTAGAGATATCATTAGATTAATAACAAAGGCTTTATACTTTCTCATGCCCCTATGACACGATGATTTGAAGAACGTTCACTTATATAATTTGTATCACAGTTCACTTCCTTGAACCGTATCTTATTAGAACATCTTATACCTTGAGAGGATAGAGCACAATATAAATCTTGTGCTGGAGGTAGTATTACTAAATAAACTGACTAATTGGATGAATCTAAAAGAGGTCAAGGAACTTCAAAGGTAGGTGAATGAGTTGATTGATAGAGGTTATGCCCGAGAAAGCATGAGTCTATGCATTATGTCTACATTGTTGGTTTCTAATAAAAATAGTTTATGAAGGATATGTGGGGATAGTCAAGTTATTAACAAAATCACTATTAAGTATAGGTATTTTATTCCATGCCTTAATGAAATGTTGGATAAGATGCATGGTGTTAAAGTGTTTTCTAAAATAGATTTGAAGAGTAGCTATCATTAAGTTCGTCTAAGGTCTGAAGATGAGCAGAAGACTGCATTTAAGACGAAGCATGGTCTTTATGAATAGATAGTTATGCCATTTGGTTTGATAAATGCATCGAGTATATTTATGAGGCTCATGAATCATAATTTGAGGGAGTTTATTGGTACGTTTATTGTGATTTACTTCGACGATATTCTTATCTATGGGAGAGACATAGATAGTCATCAAAAGCATTTGCATCATATAATTTTAGTCCTAAGGAATGAGAAGTTATATAGGAATCTAAAGAAGTTTAAATTTTTTCAATTAGTAGTATCTTTGGGTTTTGTTGTATTCTGAAGGAGGATTGAAAATAGATCTAAAGAAGGTTACAGCCATCATAGAGTAGCTTGCTCTAAAGTCAATAGTTGAAGTTAGAAGTTTTCATAGACTTACTTCTTTTTATAAAAAGTTTGTTAGGAACTTCAGTATCATTGTTACTTTATTGGTAAAGCTTACAAATAAAAATGTAGAGTTAAGATGGAATGAGAAAGCATAAAGAAACTTTAAGGAGATTATGTAGAAACTTACTTTTGCTCTTATGTTATTTTTGGCTAATATAGGAGAAGCAACTTGTTATTTACTATAGTAACAAATTGAGTGGAGCCCCACTTAATTATACAATGCATGATAAAGAATCCTTTATTGATTAAAGCTTTAATAGTATGGTAGCATTACTTGCTTCTAAAGAAGTTTGTTTTTTGTACTAACCATAAATAATTGAAGTATTTGAAGGGTCAATAGAAGTTATCACAAAGGCAAAAAAAATTAAGGGTGCATTTTCTTGAGAACTTTGCTGATATGATTAAGTACAAGAAAGAAAGTGCCAACATGATTGTTGATGCTTTGTTAAGGAGCTACATTTTGATCACAACTTTGTAGAATTAACTTGCTAAGCTTTAACTTGTTGAAACAATAGTATGTTAGGAATTTATTCTTTGGTATAATGGTGGAAAAATGTAAGGATGGAGTGGCTATTAATGATTTTTACATAGAGGGTGGTCTTTTTTTAGGAATGGTAAGTTGGGCATAACATCAACTTCTGTAAGGGAAGGTGAATGAACTACATTATGGTAGGATGCCTAGGTATATTAGAGAGAAGAAGATGTGTGAATTGTTAAAGGAGCACTGTATGATGATGGATTTTATAGTATCATTGAGAGGTGTATGGATTATTAGAAGGCTAAGAGTAAGCGAGAAACTTTTCAAGAGTATATGCCTTCGCCTATACCATTAATGTTTTAAGATTACCAAAAACAACTTAAGGAAAGATTCAATACTAGTGGTGGTTGACAAATTTAGCAATATGTCTCACTTTGTTCCATGTCATAAAACTAATAATACATAATAAATTACTAATCTCTTATTGTAGAAATCTATCGGATTGCATGGAGGGCTGCATATCATTATTTATAATCAAGATGTAAAATTTCTAAGTTATTTTTGGAAAGTTTGTGGAAGAGATTGGGAATTAAATTGATATTCAATATTGCTTGTCATCCTTAACAAATGGACAAACTAAAATTGTTAATCGTAATCTTGGAGGTTTACCTGGATCAACTATGGGGAAGAATTTAGCAAATTGGGATGAATGCTTACTTATTGTAGAGTTTGCCTACAATAGATCTACTCAAAGTTATGTAGGGAAGTTGCCAGTTGAAGTTGTCTACAGGTATAATCCTACTATTTCATTAGATATGGTATCTTTAGCAACTTCTAAGGAAGAATTTTAAGTGGGATGGAGAAGGCAAAAGAAATTTAGAAGTTACATCAAAAGGTGGTGGAAATTGAAGAAGACAATGCTTGAGCAAAAACAATATGGAGTTAAGGGTAAAAGGAGAAAGGAATTTTAATAAGGAGATCTAGTATGGTTGCTTTTGAGAAAAGATAGATTTCTTAATAAGAGATAATGGAAGTTATTGCCTAGAGTTAATGGACCATTTAAAATCCTCAAGAAGATTAATAAAATGTTTATCACTTAGAGATATTGGATGGATTTAGAGGTGTTACCGCTGCATGCAATGTTGTAGACTTTTAGCTTATGTTCTAGAATAAGAAGAAAACCTCATGAAAGATGCACAACATTTGAGGGAAAATTTTCATTAACTCTAGGAAAATGATGGGATTAAGGTTTTGGACTAAATGGCAATGCAAGGAGGACCAACGAGTTGAGTAAGGACCAAGGGTTTAAACCATATGGTGGATGAGATTTTGAGAAGTTCTACTTTAGAAGATGAAAAGAAGTTCCTAGAAGGTTTTCAAGTTGTTAATATTAGTTTAGGCAAAAGCTTAATAAGATTAAACGATGATGAAGGTTTTGATATTAATAAAAAAACCATGGGTGGTTCTAATCTTAATCCATTTATTGCTTCTTATACTGCGATTGATTCCAAAGGGCATCAAGGTTCTAATTAGATTGAATAAGGAATTGAGAAATGAATTCGAATGAGAATATTCCTTAAGCAGTTATGAAAGTTACTCATATAATACCAAGGAATTCGAGGGAAGTTATTATGGAAGATGTGTGAAAATATTATAACATATTTCTTTCTTAGCTTAGTTTATATTTACTTTCCTTATTAGTTACTTTCTTATTTAGTAAATATATAGTTTCCTTTAGAATTATTTCATATGCACGTAATTGCTATAGTATATAAATTCATTTAACCTTATGGGGTAGAGTTAGTTAAGTGAATGAATATTACCCTCTTTTTTGGTATTGTGTAAGTTCTTCCTCATGATATTTTTGCATTTATCAGTCTCTTTGAGATTTTGGTGAGCAAATCATGCAACTTACTTATGCATCATGTCAAGTGATTCATATATAATTCGATTTTCCTTTAGTGTGTCATATCTATTAGAGCAATCCCCCATACCCTTTTGCCTTTTTCCCATTGCATCCATTATACCATAAAACCCTTATATATTATATGGTTCGGTATATTTAGTAACCGGAATCTCCTTGGATCTATAGTTAGCCTATTGTTCTTACTTGCCTTAGTGATTCTATGGTACTAAGCTTATCTTTAGTAGGGTTGCAAATGAGTTGAGCCAAACTTTTGATTGCTCAAACTTGGTTCATTTAAAAATGATTGACTTTGAGTTGAGCTTTTATTTAACTTGTAATTTAAGCTTGAGCTTGGCTCACTTAGATAAACAAAACTTTATCTTAGCTTGTTTACTAATCAAACTCGAGCCTAAGCAAACTTAAAGTAAGTTGAGCTCAATTTTTCTCGTGAGTGTAAATATATAAAATGAAGAAATATATAAATAAATAGATTAGTAAATAGTTAATAAAGGTTAGATTGTATATTATATATTATCTCATAACGTATTATATGTTTATATATATTACATAGATATTAGCTTTTATATTTTAATAAAATGTAATATGTAATATACATAACATTTGTAATATATATGAAGCTCGTCAGCCCGTTGATGAGCTTAAACAAGTTGGCTTATGAGTTTAAATTAGAGCTCATTTTTGACTCATTTAGATAAATAAGTTTTATCTTGAATTTGAGTTTAGCCGATCTACTAATCAAGGTTGACTTGGATTGAGTTTAAAGTGAGCTTAGCTCAAGCAACCTATGAGTAACATGACTTCTTTGTAACTTAGAGAGATCTTAATTGTGTTTGGATCTAGCCTTGTAGATGTAGGGACATTGGAGGGCCTTCAGTACTTTTAAGGTTCCCAAAGATAAGAAGATTGATTATGGCACATTCTTACTAAGAGACATTGCCTCTGATTGGTGGAAAGGGGAATAGGGAGTAATCACTAAACTCAATATGTGGAGGATGTTTAAGGATGCCTTCTTTAGGATGTCTTTCCTTAATAGTTTGAGGAAATATATAATGACAAAACTCTTCAACATTTTATAAGGATATAAAACCATTGAAGAGTGTGAGGCTAAGCTAAATGGTTAATCAAATTTGCTGTAGAAGTAGTTAGGGTTGATGAAGAGTTAAAGATATAATTATTTCTAATGGTCTAAATTTAAAACTTTGTAATGGGATAGATCCTTAATCCTTGAACCCTAAATAAATTTCAAAGACAAAACTCTTTTTAAGTGTAGAAGGATGAAATGTGATATCCCATGTTAAGTAAAGTCCCACATGGTTTGTAAGAGAGAGATTATACTAATTTATAAGGTCACAGTAGTGTACATCAAGCCAATACTAGCTGGAAACTTTTCAATGAAGTGATTGAAAAGGGCTTACTAGTGTCGTTGTTTGGTTATTGATTCCTTTTGACTTAAAACATTACAAATGTATCAAATTTGACCGCATATTAGTAGGTAGAGATTCAATGACAAACAAAGTAGAAATTGGTGGACTTTTTTTCAACCCAATGTAAAGAAGAGGTTAAATGAGGGTGGGGAGTATCATTAAGGTAAGACTCATAGCATGCTTCCAAGATAACTTATAGTTTAAGGGTGACAAGAGTGAACTAAATTATATGATGAAAAGGTGAATGATCTAAGCTCAATTGTGCATCTCATGATGTAAAAAGGGAAAAAGAAAAAAAAACTAAGGGGAGAAGGGTGGGGTTTAGGTTTAGGAGGTTGGATGGAATGAGATTGTGATAACTCTATGTTGAGTAAAGTGCCACATGAATTATGGTAGAGAATTCGTATTGATTTGTAAGGCCATAAAAGGAAATGTAGTGTTAAAACTAGTGAGAAACTTTTGAGCCAAATGGTTAAAAAAACTTCTTAATTTTTATTGAATATTAATTATTTTTTACTTGGCACATTACATAAAATGCCCCATAAAAACAAATTAAAAAATGACATTCTAGTAATTTTTTCTTCCTTAGTCCCTTTACCTTACCCTTTTAAATAGGAAAAGAAGAAGAGCTCTAGCTATCTATTATATTAAAGTGGTCAAAAGAAAGAAAATAAGAGGATTCTATCTCTCTTTTCTCTATCTCGTGCCACTTTCTCTCTCTTAGGATTTCAATAAAGTAATCTCTATTTCCTTTTAAGCTTTACCCTTTAGTTATCACTTAATAGATTCTAACTAAAGGTGCTGATAATCTGAGGGCAACATGAAACAAGTTGCATGGAGAAGCAATTGTAAGGAATTGGTAAGCGATGGTTTTAAATTTAAATTTTGCTTTGTTGATAAGATGTTAATTAAAATTTATTACGTGTCGAAGGGAAGCAATAAATGAAGAAGAATAACAAAAGTTCAGATAGTTACATCATGGGTTAGGTTTTGATTGTGACAAGTGTGATTCCGAGTTTGGTATTCCATTTCTTTTTTAGTTATAATCCTTCCTTTTTGCATCTTAATCTAGGGTTTGATATCCTAAACTTAGGGATTCAACAAAATTAAGCAATAATTCATAAGGAAACTTAAAAGGGTTTTGATAATAAATTGGCTTAAAGATGAAATTATAATCAAAATTGATGATTAGTGGTTTGTTAGCATATGAAGATTTGTTTCTTTTGAAAGATTGATTAACTCAGAGTTTATTCATGAAAAATAAAATTCTTGGAAGCAATTAAGAGATTTCCTAGAATCTTAGGATTAACCAAAATTAATGCTGAATGTAGAATCAATGGATTTAGGTTATGAGTATGAATTGTGAAAAAGTGTCAATGTGATACAATGTTGGATATTAAATAGAAATCAAGGATTATGCGATTAGAAGTAATGGAGTTGAAAACACATAAAAATTTCATTTTGGCAATTTAAACGATAGAAATCTTAAAAAAGATGGAAATTATATCTTTTTTGACCTCAAAAAATATTTTTCTAAGTTGAGGTCAACTATTAAACCTTGTGGTTGATTGAAATTAGTTTGAGGAGGACATTAACAAAGGTAGTTGATCGTCCTTATGTCATAGTTGATCGATCCTTGCCTTTTAGTCGGCTACTCCCTTTCCATAGCCATAGTTGATGCCCCATCTCCATAGTCAACTAACCTTTTTAAATAATCTCAATTTGCTTTAAATTATCATTAAATCGATCAAGTTAACTTTTGAAAAACCTATTTAATCTAGTTTGAGCTTTAAACAACATATTAAGTGGAAATTTCTACTAGAATCTAGGAATTATAACTCGTTAAAGAAATTAAGTGTTTAACTTCTTTTTTATTTTTAAACGATCTCCTTAAGTTTTCTAAATGTGATGATCTTTATTTATATACATAGTTATCATGTATTAATGATTACGATTGGAGGAATAGTATCTTAATAAACCTAAAACTATTAGAACATTAAATAAAGTATTGTTTATGCTTGCATCTAGGTTGGGAGTATTGTGGTATTGAAAATGTAGTAATAAACTAGGAGCTTGATTCTTCTTTGAAGGGGATAACAACCTAGGAAGGCATGATATGTCGTTTTAGGCAATGGTGCCACCACTTGAGCGCGCTTTGGCTTGGTGGGTCATTAATTAGTCGGTTTTCACGATAGGATTAGGCTACTAAAAGGAGATTGTAAGTGGACCCATAGTATTAATGATTGATTCTATTGTTGACTGTAAGATGAGGCAATTTGCATAAGTCAGGTGATGGAGATTACCCTCACCTCCGTTATATGTATAGAATGTTAGGGAATACACATATCATGTTTATTCATTTTGGGATGTTCGAGAGTATCCACATCATGTTGGTTTTTTTGAGTGTTGTAGAGTACCCACATTATGGTTTCTTATTTACTCTTGATCTCAATACCTTGAGCCGTATTGGTTGTTTTTTACTAAATATAAAAATTAATAATTGATTTTTTGTACATAAGTAATTTAAATTGTATGTATATTAGTATTGATTGGCATAATGCATGGTGTGTATGATAGCTATGTACTGAATTTTGGCTCACCTTTTTTAGAACATTTCTTTTAAGGTTTGAGAAAATAAGATAACTGGAAACTTATGACAATCTTGGCACTGATTTGTATTATAGATATAGGTAAGATGTTATTAGTTTTGATTGCTTAGTGACTGAAAGAATATTTGTTTAGGCAGAGCTAAGCAAAAGTTTTAATATCAATTTTTGATAGATTTTATGTCAGCTATTTTTTTTCCTTTAATTTATTTTTGGTCGAATTTATTTTCTTTAATTTTGCAAGTGAATTTTGAAGTTAGAGAAAGAATTTTGTGAGTTGTTGTGGATTTTTTTTATGAATTATTGATGATTTCTTTAAGAGAGTTTGGCATATTATATATATATATATATATATATATATATGGTTTAGTAGGTTATGAAGTTATGAATACTCATCCTGTGATACGAGTATGCAATGAAATGCTTTATGTCTTTCAATTCTAATATTCTTTATGTAATTAATTAAGATTCAAAACTTGAATCATTTATAAATTCATATACATTCAAATGCCTAAGTAAAGAAAGACTCCAAAATGAGATGATGTTGGTTCTAAGGGAAATGTGATTTTGTTCATGTTTTAGGAGGTAATAAATTTTATTATCTTTGATAAATAATCTTTTCACAAATATCTTTGCTCTTATTATGCTATCTCAAACTATATTTTCATTGTGTATCATCTCCATGTTTGCGTTTGTGAAGAGAGTGCATCTTTATACCATGAGCATGGAAATGTAAGGATCTTCACACTCCAAAAGAATAAATTTTATAATGTTTTCAAATTTTCACAATCTTATTCATTTGATAATTTTTGACTTACATCTTCATTTTTGTGGAGCATATTTACAATTTGCTCTTATATTTTTTGTTAATTTAAATGGTATTGGCAAGAAGAATTTTGTGAATCTAGGTGATTGTAGTTATTTATGAATGAAGAAATTGATGAATCACCTATTATGTTCTATTTATTTATATTTTCTTATGAATAAATACATTTTTAGTCCATAATGTTTTATTGTCATTCTATATAAGTTCTACACTTATTTTCCTATTTCAATCCTCAATGTTTGTAAAAGTTCACAAGCAAGGACTTATCTTAACACTTTTAGTTCTTTAGATATGATATGTGCATTGATCTAATTGGTCCAATCTATTGATTTGATTAAATCATAGTTGTTAAAATTGTGACTCAAGTAAACAATTCTATGAATTTATTATTTTATAATATTTTTCATACTTAAAAAAAATGTAAAATCATTTAAGAATATAGTTTAAGTAAAATTATGAATTTTGATATATAATTTTATAAGTTTATGATTTTATTGATTTTATATGATTTCATAGGGTTCTACCGATTGTATATGTTCAAAGTATCAGTATAATCGTGATTTTGACAATCTTAAATAATGTAATTATACATATCAATGGAGTAACTTGTTTAAAGAAGTTAAAAAAAAAAGGGAATAAAAGGGGAAAAAAAAAACACTCCAAAAGTTTTTTAGAAAGGAAAAATATCCAACCATCCCTTGACCTTGGAGTAACCACTCACTATATAATTGGATTGGTGGGTTAAGTAAGTTGAATGGCCCACTTTTTAAATAAGTTGTAACCTACCAGGGTCTATGTAGCCAGTTTAGCCACTTTAAGGTTAGAGAGTAGCCAATGACAACTTTAGAGGGGTCTCAAGCCTTGGGGGTAGTTCGATATATATATATATATATTATTTCTAGTGTTTTTTCATTATTTTTTCTTATTTGATTCTCTTAATATTGTCATTGATCTTTTTTATAATTTTTATATTATTTGTTTAATATAATTACGTCGACTTATTAAATCTGCTACATATCATACATTAACATAAAAGTTAACATAATTGATAAAAGTTCTTGTTTATAAACTTTTGCAAAGAGTAAGATAGAAATTTAGGGGAAGGTGTTCGTTGGGTAGGGACTCATAGGAAAAATAATGAAACCCTGAAGACCAAAAATATATTTATCCTTATTTCTTATATTAACGTAATTTTAAGAAATAAATTATTAGATTAAAGGTACGTAGTACTATGGTGAATAAAAGGATATTGTTCTCTATGCCTTACTTATGGGTTAACCATAATGTTGGGTAGCTAACCCAATCAAAACTTAGTGCCTACTTAACTTATATGATTAGGCTGATTTGAGGTGGATATAAGAAGTCATAGGGTATGTCCTAGTTCCAATTCTTGATATATTTTTTTCTTTTTCATGAAAAATAGAATCTAAAATATTAAATGTCACTTTTTATTAGTAAAACAATTAAATGGCAAATGTAATAAAGTATATGCACAAAATAATAGAAGGAAAAAGTTCTTTAGAACTAACAACAATATTGCCTGTTGAAGTTTAAAGTTATAATTTTTCGGTTTCGAATTTTAATTTTAAGGTTTATATTTGGATGAAACTATTTCTTTTTTACATCAATATAATCTAATTTTTGTTCTTTTTGTTTTCTTCATTGAAGAAAATATAAGTTTCTTTTTCATTCTTTAACACATATTGCATTATTCAATAAATTTTAAAGGGAAGGTAGTATTGTTTGTAGTTTTTGTTAGTAGAGATTATGCTTGCTTAGGCTTAAGTAGACATGGTCTTATAAAAGAGAACATGATGGGCAACGGGATGTCATTCGATATGATCATTTCAATACTTAAGTTAGAATGTTCTTTTGAGAGGAGGTTTTCTTTCTTTTTTTTTTGGTAGGGGGTAGAAGGGGTAGGGGTGAAAAGGTGTTTATAAAAGAGTAGAAGGCAAAGTGTGAGCTAAATCAGGGAAGTAGATAAATATGAATCTTATCCAAATAGGAAAGCAAATCATTTATTAGTTACGGAGATCTCGAAATAACTGGGGGTGAGTTTGGTATAAGTCTTGTGCGGGCACTATCCTTAGTCGAGCCTTTTGAATAGGTTATCCAACTTACTAGAAGGTCAGGGATGACTGCTAATGGTATGACGTCTCGTTGCAGACTTCTAGCTATGACTAGCTTGGGTTACCAAGGGTAGTTCGGTTAGATCGCTAATAGTTAGATGTAGGCCTTAATTAAGTTGGCCTATATCTTCGATAGATTGAAATGGGCCTTACAAGCCCAATACCTATAATAACCTATTAACAAGTATAAAATATCTAAGAATCTATACCTTTTATAGCTTTAAAATACAAGCTATGGAGTAAGTATATGTATGAAGGCATCATATACTTATACATTGCTCTATATGAGCAGGCTTCAACGAGTTACAGTTAGAGCCTACCTAATGTCTCTCAATACCCAGTTAGAACTTACTTAATTAAGTATGATATTATTTGGGTACTTTATATAATAGGGTTATCTACTTACTTTTAGCAACATGATGGGTTTTGATTCCAAAATGTAAAAGCTAGTACATATAGTGCAAGGTACAAATTAGGTTTCACATCTACTGTGTACTTACCCCTCGTTTACTTGCTATTCTATTCTTCTCCTTAGGTCGGAATGTAATTTTCCATATTGACTATGAACTATTCAATTATTTTTCCATCAAAGTCCAAATATTTGCTTAATTGATCAAGTGGTAGAAAATTAAGGTCAAATAGCCTATATTTGATGAAAAGGAGATCAATTGTAAACTAAGAATTTGCGAAATTTTTGTTTTTTTGAGAAAAGTTTATCAATTAAATTTGTATTATTGTAATCATATTTTTTGAAGCCTACAAAAGTTCTTAAAAAATATATACATCTTATAGATTTTGACGATATATTTGTGTGAATAGTTTCATTTTGTCTGTGTTCAATTACACTCATAGCTTAAAAAATTAGACGTGAAGATGTTATATTACTTTTAAGTGGTAATGCAGTGGGTTAAATCGATTTAACCTATATTTGACTCTTTAGGTTTGCAATAAAATGATTGTGCTTATGGAGTAAGTCCATAGACCGAGGATGCAATAAGGAAATTTGATGTAGTAGGCTTACAGCAAAGATTATTGGACCAATCTGTTTACTTTCAATCTTTCTCAGGAAAATTCACATGGGTATCATCAAGAAGAGAACTAATCTTAACCTTTGCCTATTAGTGTGATCCAATGGACATTGTTTGTGGCTAAATTCTATAAATATTGAAGAACTCCTCCTCATTTACACAATTCCGAAAATTGGGAAAAACAACTGTCCTGTTGTCATATCATTGTCACAAAAGATGAATAAATCTTAGAACAGAGGACACATCACTTCTTTCCTAAAGCTAGCTGCTTCTCCTCTTTACCTCTCCTTTTAGGCTACATATAGTGTGCAAATTACGCTATAAGGCACGTGATTGTTATAGCCAGTTTCTTGTGTCTATAATAATAATTTTCTTTATCTAATCTATTTATTTATTTATTTTTTACAAATGACCCTTTCACATATAACCTTATTCTTTTGATGCTATCTAAAATTATATAAGATATTATCATCATATACATGATTATCTAATTGTAAGAATCT
This sequence comes from Lumnitzera racemosa, assembly GCA_024138005.1. Taxonomy (NCBI): domain Eukaryota; kingdom Viridiplantae; phylum Streptophyta; class Magnoliopsida; order Myrtales; family Combretaceae; genus Lumnitzera; species Lumnitzera racemosa. The sequence goes on from JAMXBC010000008.1 coordinate 27,158,204, forward strand.
TCATATCCTAAATATATAAATTTTAGGGGAAAATGTGAATAGTTCTCTTAAACTTTGAGTTAAATGCGGAATGCCCCCCTAAATTTCAAAGTATTGTTTTAGACCTTTTAAAATTTGATAAATTGATAAATAACTTTTATAAATTAAGAATAATCGCCTAAAACTTTGATTTAGTATGCAAATTCAGCATAAACTTATCAAATTGTGTTTTAAGATTTCTTAAATTTTAGCCATAATGTAACTTTTTTTAACTAAAAAGGCAAATGTTCTTTGTATTATTGATTTATCAACGTTTAGAATGTTAAAAACTATATTTTAAAAGTTTAAAGAGTCAATTCACATTTAGGTTAAAGTTTAGAGATATTATTTGTAATTATTCCTAAAGTTTATAATGTATTTGACTTTTTATGGTCACAATATAAATTTGGTATTCTTGATTTATAGGATATATTAACAAATTCCTATATTTTTAACTTATTTAGGTGGTAACTTAGCAACAAGGATTTCTCAAAAGGATAACCATAAAAATTTGCAAACACAAGAGATTGGAGAATCACCTAATTTGTAGTTATTTCTATTTTTTGTGCTACTGCATTTTTAAGAAATTTAAATTATTAGATTAATTGTACATGGCGTCATGATATATCAAGAGACACTATTTTCCACGTCGTACTTATAGGTTAATCGCAACTGTATTTTGTTCTTAGATATGAGCGCACGAAACACGGTTATTTGTATATTATTTAAATATATTTAATTATCAAATTTTACATGTGTGCTTAAATGAACATGTTGTACAAATCATTTGAATAAATAAGCCTCAATAAGCTTAGAACCAAGTTCAAACTTGAATTAATATTTGAAATTAATTCAAAGTTTCATATTTTTATGATTTTTAATTATATTATCAATTCTTAGTGATTTCTACATTAACTCATAGTGTTTGTTTTTTCTACTCTTATATCCATAATTCTTATTTCTTAAAATATTTTTAAATTATACTAAACTTATTTTTATAATCTTATATAATGTATTTTTAATATATGTATACAAATTGACTCGTTAAATATATAAACAAGTCTATTTAAATTTAAATAAGAGTTTGAACTTAACTCGTTTAAATAAAGAAATTTCATTTTAAATATCAATTGAGTTGAATTTAAATTAAAATAGTCAAAATTGAATAGCTTACAAATAAGTCTGAGATATTTACATGCTTATTCACCACATGTTTGTATCACTAAAAACACAAATGTAGTTTATGTACTTGGATCATAACAACATTACCCTTGGCATAATTATCCCATGCATTCAAATAATAAATAATTAAACTCAGTATAGCTAATTTTTATTAATAAAATTGTAGTCCAATCATATTGGTAAAGTTGAAAGGACTTTCACCTTTCACCAAATTCGACTTAGCTGAATTTCAGACTTTTCACATTGGCGTGTCACTAGTTAGGCTCAAATCAGTTCAAACTTTAAAATTTTAAACTTCAACTCACCACAAATTTAACTTTAGAGCTTGAGTTCAAAATATATTTAGCAAGTTTTAGCTCAATTCAACTATTTAGATTAAGTTTAAATTTTTTATGAATTTTATATAAATAATTTTAGATTCACTTATATTTAAAAAATAAAAATTATATAAAACTCAATTAGATTTGAAAGTTTGATGAGATTAGTATTCTCAAGTTGAAGTTCCATTTAATTTGCTATTTAGTAGCTCGAGCTCAATTTGATGGTTATGGAGTTGAATTTAAATAAAAATCTAAATAAACTTAAATAGTGTATGAACCGATTTAATTTATTTATATTTTTAATTTCACAGCAAAATATAAAATAATAAAAAAGGCTATCATGCTGATATTACTGCGAACGTACCTGTATGCGATATCCTCTTGGATCTTTTCCAAGTTGGAAGCTTGAGCCACGGTCACAGTTGCCACATCGACAAAATCGTAGCCATGCTTTTTCTCTCTAACTTGCTTCTCAACTTGCTTCATCAGTACAGACTTGCCAACACCAGAAGGACCTGAAACCCCCACGATTCTGACAGTTGAATCCATCAAAGCTTTGTTGATTTCTTTAAGGATATCTTCTCTTGATTTTGTGACGTGATAGTTGGCACCGGTGTATGTGCCAGTGACTCTTCCAAGGGGTGCACTTGGGTACGAGATACTTCCCAACTGCTCTTTTTTTTCTGTCAACTTCTTGACTGACTCGATGATTTCTTCTGCTCTCTTGCTTATCTCGAATCGTGTGGAAGGATTCGGGATGATTCCACGGAAGCAACTTATGTTAGACTCGTCGTTCTTGTCGAGAAGGTCATTTGCTTGTTTGGTGGCATTTTCTACTTCTTTAATCCATGTAGAGGCTGCCTTCTCAATGTTTTCCCCGTTGTTTTCAGCTGCTTCAATGGCATGATCAACTTGGTCTTTTTTACCCTTGAGAGTGTCTAACCCATCTCTCAAAGTTTTCACATATGTCTTGTAATCTAGAACGTACTTGATCTGGCCTTTGACAGCTTCAATCAATGACTGGACGAGTGAATCTGCAGCTGGTCCAGCAACTAATTCAGCCATTCCCTCTTTTGCTCTCTCTCTCTTTTTTTTTTTTAAAATTTTGAGTAACAAACTTGTATTTCACAAAAACAGTGTAAACATTAAGATTAAAAAGTTCAAATCAAGAAAATGACTATGCAATTTTTTTCTTTTTTTTTTTTTTGCAAATTGAACTTGAAGTACAACCAAAATGCAAAGATAAACAGAAAGCAACTGTAATTGAGAGGAGAACGGAAACAGTGTACAGTCGTAAAGGAGATTGGTTAAGAGAAAAGATGAACTTAAAATCCTCAGTTTTTTTATTTTTTCTTTTTTGTAGTTGTGATGGACAAGGACAATGGAAATGCAAAGACAAAATTTCCAAACCGGGAAGACGTTATGCTAAAACTGGCAATAGGAGAACTAAAGGGCCGCAAAAACAGAAGAAAAGGAAAGCAACTTCAATTTTTTTTTAATGAACGGAAAGCATCTTGTAAAGAAGATTGGTTAAGAGAAGAGAGGTGCTTAAAAACCACAATTACTTTTTTTTTTTTTTTCTCCTCTCTTATTTTGTAACTGTAATGAACAATGCTAAGGTAAACAATGAAATTTCAACCCAAGAAGATAGATGACACGAAAACTTGTTACAAAGGAAAAACAGAAACTTCGAATAACACAGGCACACACACTTTTTTCTTTCTTTTTTCTTTCTTTTCCTAAAGGAGGGAAGAAAAGGAGGAGACAAGGAAACTTCAAATCAAGACGAGATAAATTTGCTTTACTGTTTTGGGAACAAGAAAGTTTCTCTAAGTAGTATCTTCGGTAGCTGTTTAATTCCTGAGATGTGTTTTCAGAGAAAGAAGCTGGAATATAGTATGGTGTTCCGCAATGGTTCGTGTCTGGCTTTATATAGACCATCTGGAAATGGCCGACTGCAGTTGACCTTTGATGTTACTATAATGAAGGCTGTTTAACCTTTCGCTTATGTAAGACGAGGAAGTAAATTGAGATCCGAATCCTATATTCTATTATATTATACTGCTGGATCCACATCCGCGCTATGGATATTAAGAAATAATAAATAATAGAGTAAAATAATTTATTAAAAATAAATTAAATAAGTCGACTACATATAGAAATACTTATAAAAATATTTTTTTTTCTTTTCCTTTTAAATGTAGTATGAGTGTGTGTATTAATTCATGATTTGGTGGTATTTGGTATTAGTTACAAAAAAAAAAAAAATTACAAATAAATGGTTTTACCTAATATGATAAAGAAATAATAGATAAGAAAGTTTTAAGTAAACGTGTGTAAAAATGTTTTGGCTCACTGATCAACCTGTTTAACCTGCTTAAAAATAAGTGAGTTAGAGTTAAAGTATTTTCGACATATTTAAAAGTGAATAAAATGAATCAAGTTCGTTTAACTTGTAGTTCAGAATGAGCTAATTTAGGTTAGTCTATTTATATTTTTAGCTTATTGGTTAAGGTAGAGTATTTTTGGTTTGTTTAAAGAGCGGATGGTTACGTTGATTTATTTAATCCATTTGTACATATGTTTTAAGTTATTGGATGGAAATGGGATTAGAGTTGAATGTAAAAAAATAGGTTGATTATGAATTCAACTATTATATGGAAATGAAGCGAGAGTTGAAATGAGAAATTATAAAAAATATTAAATTTATTTATATTATAATATATTTATGGTATTTTTAGTATTAATTTTTTCGTGATATAATTTTAAATTAGAGATGTAAATAATAATTTTATCGAGCCTTTGTAATTTCAATAGTATAGATGCCATGAAGACTTTATACAGCAGGTCTGACTTATTTTTATTTATATCGTGACTGATGTTATGACAGTACAACACAGGTACATTTATCATTTCATATTCTTATTTTAATTCCATTTTGCCTGCAGATGGGAACTCATTACATAATACCTTTTCTATTTTCTTTTCTTCCTTTCTGGGCCAAAGATATTTTATTGCTTTAGCCGCTGTTAGGTACAATGTGCAACCACAGATGAATCCGGTATTAGCGGTAGATACACGTGATACCAGTACTGGCATATAAAAAGGGTTTGGAGTTTACGGGAATGGGTCCTCTGATTTAATTAATATATATTTTCTTTTATATTTTTAACTTATTACATTACATCATATAACACGAGAGAAGAATTTGAATTTGATTTATCCTATTAGGAGATAAGTAGTTATACCAGATAAACAAGATATTATCATTAAATTAATTAATATTAGTTTCTCATTAAAGAGAACCTTCCGATGTTATATACTATTTTAGATACTTCATAATATGCTAAAACTAATTTCTAGCTAACATCTTCATTTTTATTGACAACATAATCTAATAACATCTCCTTAATGCGGAATGTCAAACCTCAAAGCTGCAGGACATTTGTTGAGTGTGGGGTGTAGGTACGAATGCAAGTGTCATGTGATTGCCGTATATGAAGTGGCACGGCACGTGATTAAAAAAATGATGTGAGTGACTCACATAAGATAATCAGAAGAGAAGTGCAGAAAGGAGAAGTGGACAATCTTGATGAGGCTCTAACATATTTGGTGACAAGTGAAGAAGCGTGATAATATCAAACTCTACAATTAATAAAGAACGGGATGGTGTTCTTAAGGTGTTTAGGTATTTGATTTTTGAGATAAGATTCCAGCAGGAGAACTGTGTTAATGGGGGTTTTCCTCTTATTCAAATGAGGATGTAAATGGAGTATTTATAAAAAATGATAGTTTTTATAAAAAATGATAGTTGATTACATTCGTCGGATCAAAACGGTGATCAGGTTAAGATTGAAGTCTTTTATTAAATGATCTTAAGTGAACTATTTTCATGGGTTTAGGTTCAGATAAAAACTTTATTTATTATTTTAGTATGAGCCAAATTAAGAAAGGTTGAATAAGACAAATCGATTCAATAGGTCCTACTTTAAGCCTACTATACTAAATCTTCCTTAATCATCTCGATAATTTATGAGCTTGGCTTCTTGGGTCTTGTTATCTTAGTCTAGAGAGTCAAATCCATTTAATCAATGAGTTTGAAATCCAATATTAAATTTGGCTTTCTATATTTTATCCGCTGACTAAAGTTATCCAAACGAAGTCGAAGGGGTGAGCCTTTTAGACGACATTAGCGATTTCATAGGGTTGACTCCATATATCAATGTCACCTTGATCTTCTCTTTATATAAGGACATTTTTCTTATAAGGTTTTTACATATTATGTAAATGTTTTGCATAAGTTAGATTTTATTTATTGCTCTATGATTGGTAAGTACGGTAATCCTACTAATCGGTTAGCGAGTAAGATTCAAGGGGACACCTGTGGGGTTTTTAGAATAATGTTTTGAAAGTTAAATAAGTTTTCAAATCTCTATTTAAAAATCTCTCTTCAAATAATCAAATTAGCAGCATGATTCAAAAACGAACATGTATCCATATCATATATAAATATGGTGTCCTTGTAAAATACTTCTTTTTTTTTAATTCATACCATCCAAATACCAAGTCACGTGACACTTTGTGAAAGCTAAGTGCTTGTGGCCCCCAAAATAAAATCATCAATGCGTTTCCCATATACACTCATTAGCAAAGACATGGATAAGGTATGCACATGGCTCTACAATGCATTAGAATAAGTTCTTGAAGGATGTCTTTGGCTTCTTATTGATTTTCTCTTGGTTATCTCTATTATGTTCCTTTTTCTTTCGATTCTCTCTTTTTTTTTGTCTTTTAATATTTCACTTTTATAAGAATTTGACAGCTGCCCCCTTACTTTTTCTTTCTTTCCTTTTGTGCTTCCCAAAAAGTAGACAAACTTCAGGCTTAGGACAGTGGACTCCTTACTTTTTCTTTCTTTCCCTTGCCGCCCAGTGATGAGTAGCTCCAACCATTGTTAGTCTCTCTTGGTTAGCTGCGTGTGTGTAAAGGTTGGTCTCTCAGTTTTGTTTTTCACTTCGTCATTTCTCTTTCTTATACAACATCTACTAAAGCAAACATGTACACTGCTTCAAATTTTGCATGACAGTGCAGCTCGTAATGTGGGTGATATCAAGCTCCGAGAAAGAGTGACGGAGTAACCACCATCACCACAACTAAATTAGGTGAAGCTCTTGGCCCAAAAAAGAAAAAAAAAAAAAACACTAGATGAAACTCTTGACGTCATGAACAACAACTTGTTCACGTTATTCGCTGTCCGAACTGACATGCCCGTTTTTATTACTTTGGTGTCCATTTTGTGCCCGAAAGAGAAATTTTGACGATCACAATGAACTAAGCTGCGATTGTTGAGCATAAACACCGAGGGTCGCACTAGGTAAATCCTTACTCCAGCGTGCAACTCATTCGCATGGGTTCACGCCTTAAAATTTACACCTTTTTTTTTTACCTTCCTTTAGAGCTGCTGAATGAAATGTAACGAGTACAGGTTTGTTAGCTTGTTTTAGAGAGAGAGACAGGAGGATGGTGCATAATTTACATAGGGTCCGTTATGGTTACATACGCACATAGTTCGTCGTAGCTAGAACACAAGCTGGAACCAAAAAGATCCTTACGACTCCATAGGAAGTTAGAACCAAGCCCTTCCGCAGCATGAAACCAGGAGTGAAGTTGGTCCTAGCCAGAACCGCCATATGCTGGAGTTGAAAAAACAATAAAGACTCGTTTAGGAACTCAGAACCAAACCCCTTTTGCAGCATGAGTGAGATAAACCAACGCCTCGAAGTTAGTAAAATAGCTTGAATCGTTAAGCTCAATTCTACGGCACGATCTTCACCTTGGTACATATGGGTTTCTTCCTGTTTGGATCTCAGCTACATATACCGAGCTTTCAGCAAGGAATTTGAGAAATGCTTGCTTCTTCCTATCAAAGATTAACTTTGCACGATCCAATATTTGACGCTCCCTCTGTAAATCTTCCAGGATTTTTTTTTTCTTTTCTGTTTCAGGTCTTTAATCTCGTTCTCAACTTCATAATAATTAGGAGGAAGACCAGATGTATGTGAAATCATTGGAAGTCTCACCCCCACTTTTCTCATTTGCCTCGGATATACACACTAGGACTCCCTATTATCCCCCATCCAAAGAAAATGCTCCATCACTTATAAAAGGGAGTGCATTTAGCATTTCATCCCCTCTTCGACACACTTAGAGTGTGAGAAATCGGATGATAAAATAGAGTTTCCCTTAAGCCACACCCACCAGTGGTCACATTATATAAGTATAGGTTATCACTCTTAATCATATTTACTGCAAAGCCAAGAAAACTAGGCAGAGGATCGCCATTGCGCAAGCGGGTTTTTACAAGATCAAGCCTCCTTTGTGGGTCATTGCATAGAAACTCATCAACACAAGGTCTTAGATTCTCAAGATAAATAGCAAGAGGATATCCTAATGCTTAACATTGCTGTTGGTTGCTGACCTTCCATTTTTATCCATTTATTTGCTTCGATATTTCAATAACCAGCATTTGCTTGACTTGAGATGTTGAGAATCTTGTGTATAACCGAAATTTATGCATTTTCTTTACCTCTAATATTCTTTCTCTTTATAATGAATAATGAGATAGTTTTCACTACTTGATGCTTTTGTTCTTGTAATTTTACTTATGCTATGATGTATATTTTTGGGTAATTAATTATGACATCCTTTTTCTCCCCTTTTTCTTTAAATTTTGAAACCGACATCTCATCATTGTCTTTTCTTTGCAGGTACCATAATCAACATTTGAGAATTTGGTTTAAAGAGGATATCTTCACCGCCCAAACTATAGTCGTCTGCAACCGAGGATCAAAAGTATATGATAACTCTTATTTTAAATACATTTCACATGGTGATTTTATAGTATTTCCCTTACATCTTTGGTTTTCTTTAAAGAAATTGATACTTAATTGAGTAAAATTTTGATTTCAAGGTTTAAACGTGTTCTTGGATTGAAAACGAAGAAAAGGAATCAAGTTTCACTCAATTTGGAGTTCAAATGAATGAGTTATGAAGTTTTGAAGTTACATAGACAATAAGAATTTTGGTCAGAAAGTTACACAGTCTGGGACACAACTGTATCCCTAAGCTGCGTCCATGCAGGAAGATTTGCTAAGGTCATAAAGTTATATGCCTTGGGGATACAACTGTGTTTTAAGCTGTATCTAGTGATGAAAAAAGAAACTTTACAATACATTATAAAAGGACATACTAGGGTTTCGCACATAAGTTTTTGGATATTCAAAAGAGAAGAGACTTGAATAAAAGGAGGAGCAAAAGGCGAAAGAAATACCCAACTTCAAGATTGAAAAGATTTTTCATCAACAAAAGGGGTTTTTCGTATTTTATTTCATGATTTTGTTGCAATTTGTTTTTAGTTTCATTATGATAGTTTAAAATTCTTATATTTAGGATTGTGGAACCTAGGGTTTCATGTGACTATTAGATTTATTGATAATTTTCAATAAAGTTTATATCTTTTCTTGATTCAATTATGTTATTTAATTGTTAATTGATATTTTTAAAGTATCAATTTATGATATTATGCATGATGATTGAGAGATCATATGTGTAATGAGATTTTGACATAATTGGAGAGAATTACATATGTACTTAGAGATAAGATACATGTTTTTTCCAGAAAGTTATTCTTTTGTATGGGAATTCATTATACATTAATGCGATTCTGAATTATATTACTAAGTGAAGAGATTCTAGTAAATAATTTAGGATTAGAGTTAATATGCTTGAGAAAGGTGTTAACTTTAATTGTGAATCCCTCCGGTAAAAAATAATAGAAATTGAATTGGATATATTTTAAGCAGTCACATGTTAAACACTAGGGGAAATAATTCCTAAATACATTATTTACCTTCTTGAAGTTGTTCTTAATTTTATCGCTTTCAAAATTGCTTAATCAAGTCTCATAATTAGGTTAGTTTGTTAACTTTAGTATTTTTAATTCATTTAGCCCATCACAATTTTCCAGTTAGATAATAGAGCAAAGGTTAATATTAGTACTTGAGGTCTCTGAGGGATTGACTCAGACTCACATCGGTTATATTAAAACTGATAGGTACACTTGCTTTGTATCAAGTTTTTGGTGCTGTTGCCGGGGACTATATCTCGAACTAGTAATAGTTTGCAAATCGGTACGGTTTAAAGATGGTAGACTCTTTACTGCCTAGACAGTAATTGTTTGCCAATTGAGGGTCAAAAGTTTATGGTTGTGACTTGTGTACCAATCTTCATTGATGGGTGACGGTGAAGGAGTATAATGCTTGGGTTATGTGTGACTTTCTTTTGTGATCTCGATAAAACCAATTGCAACTTGTAATATGAATTGAACACGAGTCTCGAGTCATAAGGCTATGAACACATGAGCACATGAGGGGTAAGCGCGAGCTTTACACATGAGAAAAACTAAACATGAGGCTTGGATGTTAATACATGAGAATAGAACATAAACCTGTAAGTTGAGCACACATGAATAAAACATGAGCCTTGGATATCAACACATAAGAGTTGAATGCAAACCCATAAGCTGAGCACACATATTAATAAGACATGAGTCTTGAACATGATGTGAATCTTTGATCATGATATAAGTCTTTGAACATGGCACGATGGATTTTTAAACATGACGTGACATGAGCCTTGAGTATGTGAATTGACCATGAGCTTAGAATATGAACTTAACATAAGGATTGAACATAAGCTTCAAGCCTCTTTAATATACTTGTGAATTGAAAGTTTGAAATGAACATGACCCCCTTTAACATGTGTAGTTGCGAGCTAAATCATGTGAAATGGACATGAAGCCTCTAAGTGAGCATAACATATGAATTGAATATAAACCCTGAACATGGGTACGTAAGAGTTGAGATGGCTTAAGCACTCATGAACCATTTATAAGGCTTCCATATGAGTACATAACGGTTGAACACTTCAATTCAACATAATCCCTTCGATATGAGTACATGCAGGCTTTTAACATGAGTGGGCATGTGTGAATTGTGTATATAAATTGAACACAACATGCCTGGCATGTGAGCTAAATGTGAGTCTTGTCATATGAGTCGAATATGATCCTTAACACATGAGTCTTGATTATGATACAACACGAGGCCTAAACTCGACGTGAGGCCTAAACTCAACGTATCTTGAACGTGATGCAAAATCTAAACATGATACTAAGCTTGAATGCGATGCGAGCATTGAGCACTATATGAGGTATGCACATCATGTGAGGCCTAAAGACCACATAACCCTGAACATAACATGAGGCTTGAGCATGATATAAGTCTTAACATCATGGGATAGGTATGGTGCTTAAAATGTGAGTTGCACGCGAGTAGTTGAATTGTGAGCCTTCTCAACATAAGAGTTGATCATGATATGAGGCCTCATCCTAACATAACCTTGATCATGAGTGAACATAAGTATTGTGCTTGAGCATTGAATATGAGAGTGAACATAAGTCTTGAATATTAGAGTTGAATAAGACATGAGGCTTAATTCCATATGTAAGCTTTATTCATAATGTGGGGTTTGAACATAAGTGTACATTTGGCAAATATATTACCATAAATGAGTTCAACATGTGAGTTGAGCATGAGTCCTCTAATATGAACATGGGTGAGCCAAATCTTCGAGTTAAACATGAGTCCTTAATAAGGCTTCATTCCTTGTATTGCCTTTGTCATTTTTTCTTTAACTTCTCATTTGTATAGTTGTACGATTTCTATCCCATTTGCACTTTACTTTACTAACTCATTTACTTTCTTTTATTTTCACATGTAATCAACCTTTCCTCCTCCCCTAAGTGGTAGCAATTGCATATAGACATTATTGCTTCTTTCAAGAATCAATAAGAGGAGGCAACATGGCATTATATAGGAGGAGTCTCATGTATTGAACAACTTTAATAGTGTTATCCTTAAAATCGGGCAAAGGGGGATGTGTATCAAACAATGAGAGTACTCATGTGTTGAGCACCGTGTACGCATTGAGCCTTGTGCATATGTACACTTCGAGCATGTGAGCGTATGTGCATCAAGCCTTGTGAATACACGCACATCAAATACCATACATAAGGAGTATTGTATAAAGAAAATATTATAAGTAATGATCATCATTACACAAAAATAACCTCTTCATATACCTTATCCATTTATAATTTTCCTTTCCTAATTATTGACATGTGGAGAAGGGGCAAGTCGGTAAGTCTTGATGCGCCTCATTCCCTTATGACACCATTAAGGACCTAATGCTGCATTATAGTATGCTAGTCTTTAAAAGCCATTATACTGCTTATGGTAAGCATTGACTTAAACCTTGTTTCATACAATCTTCTTGATCACTTAGTTGTAAATTTTATATCTCCTTATAAGTACAAGTTGTAATTAAATATGTAGAATCAATAGCAATGAAGTTCATTGATCGGCTTTCGTGCTCTTTTATCTCCTTGACACTTTCGTCAACTTTTATGAAAGTATCTTATTGTTATGCATTTGAGGGCAATAGCTCTTTACTTAGCAGCAGTGTGCTAGATAATAATGTAGTAGGGCAGCTCCAATCCCCTTAATGATTTGCAATGTCTTAACAGCTAGTGAGAAGCATGTCTTAAGGACTTTACATGCTTAGCAGCAATTCCTTATCTAAGCAGCGCTATTATCTAATATAAAGTAGTAAAATTGTTTCGTTATCTCTTCTTTCTTCTTAAAAATGATACTACGTGGTAAGGAGCAAAGGCTTGACCTAGTCATATTAGTGTTAAGCAATCATAACCTTCAAATTTTAGATTGACATAATTTTGAGATTGTTTAGACTCTTAGATCTAAGGGGCCTCTTCTAGAATAAATATAATTATGAGATTTCTTAGACTCCATGATCTAAGTGGGTTTCCTTTAAGATATGCATAATTACAAGACTGCTTAGACTTAAGAATCTAAGGGATCTCACATGTCATCTCACATATTGAAGCAAAACTTTTGCTTGTTACTGATAATATATAAAAGATCTCTCCTAAGATGTATTCAATCGCGCATACGTAGCGACGATCACATTGATTGCTTGGATCAATAATTATTTTTCATCAGTCAAGGGGGTATTTATCACTACTTGATTGCATAGCATGACGTACCAGGATGTTACCTGGGTTCTAATGCCAATATGTTAAAGTGCTCATTAATGAGATTGTTTTCACTACTTGATGGTAAGAAACATAGAGATTAGATATCATGAAAGCAATAAATGATTATCATGGTGTGATATACGTCTGGGAGTTAGTGCTCTTACTAGTCTGCAATATACAAGCTAAGCTTATTATTGTGTGCTTAGGAGACCAAGCTCTTACCAGCTAACAACAATGTGTAGTCTATATATTATATTTATTATCACTTTCTTTTGTTTGATTGAGGGGTTTAGTTTCCCCTATTTAGACACAAACTGTTTTGTGAAATTAACTTTATACGGTAAGGAGACTAGTCTCTTACTTTCCAGTGAAAATTGTAATAAAATGAAGGTACTCAAACTTTTATCAAATTCTTATTAGGAAATATTAGTTATGGGAAAAGGAACTTTCATTAATGAAAAGCATTCATTATTGCACTTATGAAATGAAATGAAAACCGGGATAAAACTAGTGAGAACACATCTTAGCTACTAATAGTTCTCATACTTCTTAACTTATAATGTGCCTTCTAACTTCATAACATCATTGGTTCGCTTTCATTTCTTTATACCCCTATGATAACCACGCATCCTCTTTTTCTTAAATGCTTGAGTCTTAGCCTCTTCCTCTATAGGTAGCTGTACCTTGGGGGATTCTACTAAGAGTGTTTCCTTTTCATTCACATTCTCGTTTAAGAATATTGCTTTAGTGAAGTGAGACTTATTATGTGTGAATGGGTTATTTGTCACAGGAATGAAGATGTCTTGCTCATTGTAATGACCTTTTATGCATTGATGCCATGTTGAGGGTATTATGTTGTAATCATGTAGACATGTCCTTCTTATAAAGAGATGGTAAGATATAGGCGCATCAATCACATGGAACTACGTGGAGCCGTGGTTAGGTCTAATATCAGAGTCTACTCCAACACGCCCCATTGTCTTCATGGAAGACTCGTAGAAGCTATTTAGTGTGATTGGTTGTCTCACTATATCTACCTTTATAGCTTTAAAAGTTGATATTAGCATAACATTAAGTGAAAATCCATTATCAATAAATATCCTCCTAATAGAATGACCATTGAGTACGTTTTCCACGTATAAAGGATGATTGTGGTTAGGATTTATTGTACAAATGTTAGCATTTGTAAATGTAATTGTCCCTTTATTCATCGAAATGATTCCCTTTATGAGATGTGCTACAAGATATTTCTTATATTGATCTTGTGAGATCCTTATTAGTGTAGGTGCTATCTCAAATTGAGCATTCTCATCAAAGCTAAGTAAATTAAAGAAATTTCTAACATTAATAGTCTTCAACAAAGAAAGAGTAGTACTGTCATCTCCATTTGTCTTGATCTCAAATCCTTTATGCTTAACGTTGTATGTCTCAATTGGCTACATGTCCATACTTTCCGCCTTTGTAAGATCATGAGTGATGACAATTACAACACCACGTTGGGTGTTATGAGCTGGAAGTGGGTTGTTCCCAACATCATTACCCTCGATGATCAGTCCTCCATTTTGAATTGGCTCAATAAATATTTTTTTCAAAGTTCAACAATCTTTCGTAGATGGCCTACACTTTTGTGAAATTTGCAATACATAGGGTTATTCTTTTCTTCATTTGTTGGTAAATGTTCAACCCCTCGGAGTCTAATATTCCCATCACGTAGCCATTGGTTAAGCGTAGAGAATTCATTATTCAATAATGCAATCTTAGGTCATGCTATTGAGAAGAGATTCTATTAGGTGATTTTAGGATTAGGGTTAATTGTCTTGAGAAAGTGATTAATTTTAGTAGATAATTCTCCCGATCAAGAAAGATTAAAGAATGAATTAGAATATCATTAAGAAAATCACATGTTAGCTCTTAGGGAAGTAAGATCTAGGTACAACATTGAATCTTGAATTAATTTCCAATTGAATTCTTTCTTGTTAATTCTTGAATTGCGACTTAGTTAATCTTTAAATTAGTTTTAACAATAATTTAAATTTACTTCTTTAAGTTTCTTGAAATTAATTTGCTGGTTAAATACTAGATATCTAGTGACTACTAGTATTCGGAGTCTCTGAGAAATCGACTTTTGGACTTATATCTACTATATTATAAATTGATAGGTGCACATGCTCACATTAGATAGCAACAAGCATAGTTTAATGCTTATAGGGGGTTTCAACATGACATGTAATAGAAACACAAAGTCACTCCTTGTTACTCAAAGTTACAATTTGATATTTAGATTCAAACTTTTCTATTGTTGTGATTATGAGTTTGGGAAAGTGAAGCATATGCTAAAATAAGGCTTACTCTTGATGAATTTGGGATGGCCATGTGTGGGAACCCCAATGAAGCTATGAATTCCTAGCTAACCTTCTTATAGTGACTACTAAGCACTCTTACTATAAGAAATCTATCACTAGCTAAGTTGGTGAAGGAAAAGAGTTTAAGTGTTCTCACTTGCTACCTACTGTTTTAGGGAAGACAATGATGGAAAGAAGGGAAATTTTTCCGCTGACCTTAAGGAGCTAGAAGGTGAAGTGCTCTTCAAGATCACTACTTAAGGCATTGAAATATGCTTCCACCTAGGAGAAATGGGGATAGAAAGATGAAGAAAAAGGACTGTTGTTGTCTAAGAGAGTTGCTGGACACAAAATCCCATTGACTTGGTTTTCAAGTTTGCAAGTGTTAAGTCATTTGTTTGAAGAAGGTAGACTTTATGTTGGAAAATCAGCTTAAGTACATCCCGCATTGTTTGGAAAAGAAAAGAGATTCTCCTTAAGTTATTTTATTCACTTAGATAGTTCCATTTAAAGCAAGTCCTAAGTGTCCTAGATTTGGTTGGGGTTGTGAGTAAATTAAGGGACAAGAACTTATGCAATGGATTTTCAAATGTATTAAAAGAGAAAGGTTTGGTCATATGTGAGAAAGGGAAAATGATTTATTATGGGACACCAGAACTGTTCTAAAGCTTTTGTCTAAGTGTACACAATTATACATACAATCTATATAAGTTAATGCATTTAAGTATTAAGTGTTTTAAATACTAAGGTTAAATATTTTTATTGTGCTCCAAGAAAAATTATGTTTGAGAAACTTTAGTTTTTTTTTTTAAAGATAATTTATAAATTGATTTAATTTACCAATATGAGAAATTTTGACGATACTAAGGCCTTTTATCTGATTCTAGCTTTTGGAAAAATTACAAGGCTTATAGATTCTATGTTTTTGGGGTGGAGAGATGATGACTTAGCTAATATAAAGTTTGTGAATTTGTTACTTGTATTTGAATGTTCATTTTATTGCTAATTGCATGTATTTAAGAGAATGTTGGAAATTGTTGTTTATGAGGGGGATCTATCAGAGAAGTTGTATGCCCCTAATGTAACTTTAATTATAACAATATATAACTAAAGTTGCATAGGGGGTATGTTACTTCTTCGAATTTTTTTTTTTTCAAAATTTGCTTTGCTAGCTTCAGTACAAATTTTGATAGGGTATGCTATTTCACCACCCAAAATTGTAATAACTTTTGTCTAGGAGCCTCTTTTGTAATAATTTTTTTGCAAGAGCCCTATTTACGTACTAAACTCGAAGTCTTCATCGGACATGCTTTGACCATCGTCGGCTGAGGGGTACGTCGGATGGCTTCTTTAGGTGATGAAGAACATTTCTATACCTACGGTTTGTACTCAGGTGGCGGTTAAATTGATGCTCGGCAAAACTCCCAAACTGTTGAATTGGAAGTTATTGATCCGAGCTTTCTTTGGTGGTTAAAAAAAAAAGAAAGATATTTTTTATGAATATACAAGTGCTGAGGAGTCAGATAAACCATATAGATTGCTTCAATTTTGAGTGTATGGTAAGAAAAGCTAGAGAGAAGTGAGAGGGTAGTTGCCAGAGCTTTTAGAGGGAGAAAGCGTGATTGGGTCTCAACGAAGGGAAATCATTGTTAGAAATCAATCCTAAGACATCGGTATTTATAGGTCAGCACACATTAAACATTGAGAAAGAAGAATAGTCGAAGGATAAAGCTTTAAATGGAGATGCATTTTCAATTTAATTCGAGTTTGCCGTTTTGATTCGATTTCTAAAATGATTTCTTTAGAAATCAACCTTTCAGTATTCCAAACACTCGAATACATGAAGAAAGTGAAAAGATTTGTCTTGAAAGAAGCTTTTGAGCTTCCTTTCCTTCCTTCCATGGCGTAATAATAGAATTAATAGAATTAATCAAATTCAAAGAGATGCATAATCCTAAGTAAGTCTTATGTTATTTATTACCTAGTTATATGTGATTTTTTAATCTCAATTACAATTTCAGATTGCAGAGATTCCTAATATGAACTACTCGGACTTGCATTTCTAATTAATTACTAACCTAGAGTATACTCTAATCAAATCCCATCTACAATATAGTATCTAAGGATTGCATTATGACCTTAAATCCTGCTATTAGGTTACCCTAATTAGGGAAAACCAAAAAACTAAATGTTTAATTTAATTTAGTTTCTTCTAATCATATCAGTCGATCATACTATAGGATTTGGCCAACTCTATGAAAAACTCACACATTAACTCAATTATAGGTAAAATTGAATTAAAGAGTAATCTAATTGGTGAGTGTAACTTTACACTCATTTTCTATATCATTTTTGCAATTATTTTGAGTTATTTTGATGGAGTAATAAGGTAAAAAGGATGGAATTTATGTGCTTTTTGAGTAGATTTCACCAATTTTGAAGAATGACTTAAATATAGCAAGTATTGGAGTAGATTTTGTTAAGAATCAAGAGCTAAAGAAGACCATGGGTAAACTCTAAAGCTATGTTCGTTGGCCATGGACCCCTTATCATTAACTTCCATTGAATTTGAAGATTTTACACAAAGTGCAAGATCACATACACATATACATACACACTTGTTCTTGGCTATGATCCCTTGTAGATTAATTCACGTTAATTTTTTAGAGAAATATTACAAGGAGAAGTTCATGCTCCAACTCCATGGTCATGGTCTCTATTGTGGACATTCTATATTTCTGAAACTTGCCATTTGAAGGTCAATTTATAATAATCATATAAACATAGTCTAGCTATACACAAAAAAGGAAGAGGAGATGCAATAGAGAAGAGAAAACTAGCTACAAAGCATTTCTTAGGGATTTTTATCATTTTATCATGCAAGTTGTTGCTTTTATCATGTTTGTAGAGTAGATTTGTGGATATTTAGATTTGTAACCTCAAGGTAACATGTAGCGTACTCAATTTCATTTATTCTAATGAAATTTCTTATTTCTTATTAATTTAATTGCATGTTTTGTATTGTTAAGTTGTTATTTTTAACATTTTAACTTAATTATTAGACCCGATGCATAAATAGATCTATCACAATTGAAGGGAACTGCCATAAGCTTCGCGATGAGTTACAGTTTTCTTTCAAAATTAATGTTATTTGCTTATGGGAATTATTGTTCTTATTGATCTTCTAATTTATTTTATTTTAGAAGTGATTCGGATAGAATATAATTAGGATTATGGATTAACAGAGAACCAATGCCTATTAATTTATTAATTAAATCCCTTTAGTTAATAAGAATAGGGAATAGATTAGAAATTTTTAAGATTACTACATGTTAATCTCTTGGTGATCAAAGTTTTGATATTACCTAAGGTTGTTTGGAAATTTTATGAATCAACAAGTATTTTAACATATGCCCTATAACGACCGTAATGAACAATGCAGGGAAAGGTTCAATCATCTAAGTGATTATCCACATGCGACTCAACCAAGGAATATGAAGATTCATCGTGGATTCTAAGGTCTTCCTTAGCGAGAGGAGAAGTTGAAACTGAAAGATCTATTGATAAGGTACATATACAGTAGTGATGCTAGATTAACTATCATAAAAAAACAAATCGAGTACCTTGCAAAAATTGCAATTGAGAAACAACAAGAACTTTTGCCACAAGCTCAAGTAAAACTTGTAACTCTTTGAAGTGGTAAGGAATTGCAAACTACTAAACAACCTAGAAAGAACCAAGTCAATTTAGAGCCAATGATAGAAGAGGTGATAGAAGAGCTGAAAGACAAAGTCGCGGAAACCCTAAAACTACCCAGGGAAGAACTAGAACCTTAAGAGTCAAAAAGTACAAACCACTAATTCCATATCCCCAGAGGTTAGGGAAGGAATGCTTAGATGAATGATAAGGTAAGTTTTTATATCTTTTTAACAATTGCATATTAATTTACCATTTTAGGAAGCTTTACCGTAGATGCCCAAATATGTGAAATTCTTGAAGGAGTTTCTCTAATAAGACGAAATTGGAAGAATTATCAACAGTTACATTAAGCAAGGAGTGTTTAACAATCCTTTAAAAAGAAGTTTTTAGCAAAATTAAATGATCTAAGGAGTTTTATTATCCCTTGTTTAACTGTAGATTTATCTATAAAAAAATGTATTAGTTGATCTAGGCCTAAAAGAACTAAAACTGATACTAATGAGTTTACAATTAGCTGATAGATTAATAACATACCATAAAGATATAATTGAGGATATACTAGTTAAGATAGATAAATTTATTTTTCCTATAGATTTTGTGATCATAGACATTGATGAAAATATAGGAGTATTACTTAGCTTTAAGAGACCCTTTTTAGCTATAGCTAGAGCTATAATTGATGTTAAGACAACAAGCATAGATTAAGGATAGGAGGAGAGATGATAGTATTTAAAATAAAAGAGGCAATAAAGAAATACGTTGAATAGGAAGATACTTGCTTTTATCTTGATGTTGTGGATGCTTCTCTTTAGTGTTTTGTAAGGAAATCAAGAAGAGTCATCTAGTAATCCAATTAATGCCAACATAGCAACATAATTGGATGCCACTCCTCTACCTATGGAGAGAAGAAGCAAAATAAGCAATACCGAAGCCCTCTATTAAGGAGCCACTCGAGCTAGAATTAAAGCAGCTATTAGATTATTTGTAGTATGCTTTCATAGAAGAGAATTCAAAATTTCCTATGATAATTTCCTCTAAATTAATTGAGCAACAAAAGGAAAACTTCTAAACGTGCTAAGAAGTCACAAGAGAGAGATCGCTTGTAAGATTTATAATATTAAGGGAATTAACCCAATGTTTTGCGCTCATTAAATTTTGTTGAAAGAAGGTCACAAACTAGTAGCGAAATTGTAGAGACATTTGAAGCTAAACATGAAAAGTAGTCAAAGTCAAAGTAATCAAACTTCTGGATGTTGGTATAATTTATTCTATTTCTGGTAGTTCTTGGGTTTGTCTTGTGTAGGTTAAACCTAAAAAGGGAGGAATGATGGTGGTCCCTAATGAGTAGAACAAGCTTATTCCTATGCAAGTAATCATAAGTTGGATAGTTCATATTAACTATAGAAGCTCAATGATGCCATAAGGAAGGATCACTTCTCTTTATCGTTTATCAATTGGATGTTGGAGTGCTTATCAGATCCTATGTATTATTGTTTCTTAGATGGTTTATTAAGTTATTTTCAAATTCCAATTGCTTCAGAAGACTAAGAGAAAACTACATTTATGCATCCCTATGACACTTTTTCCTATAGGAGAATGTCGTTTGGCTTCTATAATGCACTAGTGATATTTCAACGGTGCATGATAGCAATTTTCAATGAATTTATTGAAGATATAATAGAAGTATTCAATGATGATTTCTTAGTTTTTGGGAATTCATTCGATCATTGTCTTAAAATCCACAAAAAGTATTGTCAAGAAGTAAGGAAACTAACCTGGTATTAAATTGGGAAAAATGCCACTTTATGATACAAGAGGGCATAGTACTAGGATACAAAGTGTATTGGAGAGGTGTTGAGTTGGATAATGCAAAAGTAGCATCATTGCAAAAGTGCCCCCTTCCACATCAGTTAGAGTCATACATAGTTTCCTAGGTTTTGTTAGGTTTTACAGAAGGTTTATTAAAGATTTTTCAAAAATAGTTAGGCTACTAACCTGGTTGTTAAGAAAAGATGCTCCCTTTATATTTCTCACAAGACCATTTGGAAGGATTTAATACTTTGAAAGATAAATTGACACATGCTTTGATAATGGTTGCACCAAATTAGAGCTTACCTTTTGAACTAATGTGCGATGTTGATTATGTTGTAGGGGCAATTCTGGGACAAAAGCAAGAAAAACACTTCCAGCTAATTTATTATGTAAGTAAGACCCTCACTAAAACTCAGGAGATTTATACTATGACAAAAAAGGAGCTAATAGTAGTGATCTTTGCATTAAAAAAAATTAGGTTGTATCTAATCCTTTCTAAAGTTATTGTTTATATTGACCATTCTTCCTTACGTTATTTTTTAAATAAAAAAAATGCTATGCTACGATTGATTAGATGGATATTACTATTACAAGAATTTGACCTAGAGATTAGGTATAAGAAAGGAGTAGAGAATTTTGTAGTATGCCATTTGTCGCAATTAGAGAACCTATCATTAGACAAACTAAATGAGTAGTATATCAATGACAAGTTTCCAGAAGAAAGGTTGTATCAAGTAAGTCCTTAGGAAAACCCTTGGTTTGTTGATACAATAAACTACTTGGTAGTTAGATTTCTTCTTAAGAGATTAGATTACCAATAAAGGAAAATTTTTTTCCATAATGTTACAAGTTACTTTTGGGAGGACCCTTATTTGTTTAAAATTTGTGCAAATCAAATCATTCATGGATGTGTATCTCACTTGGAAAGATGGTAGATTTTATAACACTATCATGCAAGCTTAACTAAAGGACATCTTACTGCAAATAAAACAGCTTATAAGGTCCTTAAGTTTGGTTTTCATTGGCCAATATTGTTCAGACATTCTCAAAAATTTATAGAGTTATGTGATAGATGCCAAAGTGCATGGAATATATCCAAGAGAGATGAAATGTTGCAAAACCCAATACCGATTTAGGATGTCTTCGATATTTGGGGAATTCACTTCATAGAACCGTTTTCAAATTAAAATGGAAACAAATACATCCTAGTATTGGTAGATTATGTATCCAAATGGGTGGAATCTCAAGCTCTACCAACAAATGATAATAGGGTGGTGAAATAGTTCTTGAAAAGCTTATTTTCCTAATTTGGTGCTCTTAAAGCACTTATTAATGATGGAGGAACCTATTTTTGTAATGTCTAATTAGAGAAAGTATCGGAGTGATATGGAGTTATGCACCGGATTGCAACTCCATACCATCCTCAAATTAGTGGACAAGTACAAATTGCAAATAGGGACCTAAAATGAATTCTACAAGAGACGGTTGAGCATAATCTAAGATATTGGTCCAAGAAGCTCAATGATGCTTTTTGGGTGTATCATACCGCATATAAGACGTCAATTAGAACAACTTCATATTAGCTAGTGCATGGAAAAGCTTGCCACTTGTAGAAATTGAACGTAAAGCTTACTGGGCTATAAAATGTGCTATTAATGATATTGAGTGTATAGGTGAACACATAAAACTTCAATTGAAAGAGATGGAAAGATGACATGACATAGCCTATAAAAACTTAAGCATATTTAAGGATTAAACCAAGCATTATCATGACAACTTGATCAAGTAAGGAAAAAAATTCCAAGTTAGGGACAAGACTCCCTTATATCGATGATGGTTTAGGCCTTATAAAGTGACACAAGTATTTACATATGGAGAGGTGGAGATTTCAAATTTTAAGTGAGGAACATTAAAGGTAAATGGCCACCAACTTAAGTTAGATTTAAGGGGGGAGTTTGATTAAGGGAGTCACACTAAGTTCGACCTCTAACTAATTTGAAAAAAATGAGTAACCTCTATCTTAATTTGCCAAGTGAACAATGTTAAACAAAAGTGCTTCTTGGGAGGCAACCCAAGCTACCTTTCGTTCTTGACTCTAGTTTGATTTTCATTTCATTTCTTTTTTATTTTGTTTGGTCATATAATAGTTTAAGACATGTCACTTTTAACAATCCTTCTAAGTGTTTTAGGCTGGAAACATTAAAGAAGAAGTTAAATTTGCTAAGGAAAAGATTGTAATCATGAACTAAGGCATGGAGTCTAAGGAATCAAAGAGGTGAAAAGGGTTAAAGATCCCAACCATGGACCTCTCATCATAAATTACACTTAATTTGCAATTTGAGGAACAAATTCAAGGAAGAACTATGGCTAAAGATCATGGCTATGATTTTGATCGTGGTCATGCAATACTGATCTAACTTGGTTACATTTACGTCTTCCTTGCTTATTTTGTTTCAAGACTTCCTAATTTAGATTCCTTTTGTTAAGGAATCACTTTCCTTCTTTCTAATAGTGTACCTCTTTAAGCCTTTATGAAAATTTAAAGAAATCTTACTTACTTCGCTATTACTTAGATTGAGATTGTGTACTTGCCATATTTCTTAAGCGCAAGTTTCCAATTGGAGGGGCAACAACACAATGAGTGTGTTTTACTTATGTCAATCTTTATTGTTGTGTGAATCATAATCCTCCCAAAACAAACACTCTCACTTTAATAGCCCAAAGAACTAAGTGTGGGGAAAATTCTCTCATTTACACTCCATGGCTCTTAGTTAACCAAAAACTAACCACCGTACCACTAGAAGGGCCTCTTCTCAACCCAACTTGAAAGATACGTTGCTAGTGACACTACTACTACAAAGCTGTAATTTGATAACCCCTATCGCCAAGCTAGATTTGAAATCATCAACAAGAAGAGCTTTTCTACATCCAGTTTCATCAACTTTGAAATTCTAAGACACGCTGAGATGGAACCTAAAATTAGAGTCATGGTAAAGAAGGGAAGATGGGATAGATTGCTAAGCATCTGAGAATTGGTTTATGAGGAGCTTACCTTAGAGTTCCTTACTATGCTTTCCATAGAGCATGACTAAATTCTATATAGGGCCCAAAACACATTATCCTTAAGATTGAGAAACACTGAGTTTCTCACTTTTCCCAATTCGGTATACATCAAGCTTAGCCCACTTAACATAAATCTCTTGACTAAACTAAGGAAAAGTTTCAAAAAATTTTTTTTTTGAAAAAGGAGTCACCACTTGACCAAAATAGGGAAAAAATTAAAATTAGGGTTCATGGGTAGATGAACTCTAATATCAGCTACTAGCCCACAGGTTTTCTATAAAAAAAAAAAAGACTTTTAGAAAAATAGAAAGTAGAAAAATGTTCGGTTCGAAGGATAACTTATTAAAATACGAAAGTTTTTATAAAAGAAATCTATGGAATTACTTAATGGACCTTGAATAGATTTTCAAATAATTGGGCTTTTTATTAATTTTTTTTCCTAAAGAAAAAAAGGGGAAATACAAAAATTTTTATTATTTTGGGCTGCCCCAAGTGTATATGTATCTGTGAATTAGGATCAAGCCCGTGTAGTTCTTAATTTAAGAAAAATTTAGTTTGTTGGTTCATTTTTATTTTTTTGGAAAAACTCTTATGACTTATGAATTCCTTAAGTTTTGTTAATTTTAAAAGAAATGGATTTTTGGTCCACCTTTAAGAAAACCTAAAAAAATCCCTACATTTTAGAAAAAAGGCCAATTTATTTTTTCTTTGTAAAAAACATTTTATTATGAGAAAATCATTCTTGAATAAAAACCCATCTTATTTGAAAATATCATTATTCATGAGATCATACATACAAGCCTATGTGACATGATATGGGAGAACTACAAATTAATCAATTAACACAATAACATGTAAGATTAACATTATCATATTATTCAATAAACTTACACTAATGGTGTAAGTTAGAACTAATCATTATTCTAAACATGTTAATTATAATTAATTGTTAACAATGTAACATGATTATATTATTTTACAAATTAACTATCAACACACAAAAACACATTATTCAAGCAAAAAATATGACAGGACAAGATCAACATGTATTTTTTACTTTTTATTTTTAAATTTTTGAATAAGCAACAAAGGAATCTAAGGGAGAAAAAACTTACCTCGCGTATGGATTGAATCAAGGTCGGTTTGGGCCAATTCTTGATGTAGGTCTGACGGCTCTCAACTTTTGAGACATTAATCTCTAAAACCCCTAGCTCAATTTCTAGGAAAATTAAGCTTATCTCCTATAATTTCAACAAAAATGCAAGTTAGTTTTGGGTAAACCCTAGAAACACCATTCTTGATTCAAATTTAAACTAACCTGAATCCAAGTTTTGTTGGATGAAATCAAGCATTTGGCTTTGTTCTTCAAGGAGTGGGGCATCTCTTACTATTTTGGCTTTCTTTAATTTGCTAGTGAGAAAAATGGAAGAGAGAGATTGGGGGTAATAGGTTTGAATGGTAGAGAGAGAATGTGATTTTTTTTTTTTTACTTTAAGAGCTTTTCAATGTTTTGTGTATGTTGGAATGAAGAGAGTAGACCCCTATTAATGGTGTAGAAGCTCGAGTAATGCCCAAGAAACATCCATTTTAAAGAAAATTTGAATTTTTTATTCATGGAAATGAATACGGGTTTTTTCCCATTTTTGATGTGATTTGATCACGAATTTGTGGAAATTTTTTGAAATTAGATATACAAAGATGTTTTAGAAGCTTCATTTGAATATAATATGCAATTACTTCATGATTTACAAGTCAAGGAATCCTCAATTTGCCAATTCAAAATTGGATGCAATGTGTACATTATTATTATTTTTTTAAATTTTAAGTATATTTTTATAGCACTTTCCTTTATAATAAAATTCAAAATTGGAGATTAATGAATAGTACTCTAAGTGAACATTAAATTTTCACTTTTTATTTGATTTGATTTGACCAAAAGATAGATGAAATTGGGCAGGAAAAATGTAGGTGCAAAATGGTATAAAACCTTTCGTGTTTGAGCTCTTTGAAGCTTTTGGACATAAGGAGAGGGGGAGAGAAATTTGGGTCTTTAACCAGGTACCATGTAAATTTGGTTCTTTAACTAGGTAACATGTATTAATAAGCTATTAGACCATATGGTGCTATGTGGCACCAAGTTAGTGGCACCTGTTGCCCTGTAGAATGGTGCCCTGCGGTACTACTAGATGGTCGTTACATGGCTCACTATGGATTCGACATGTGGCCATTTGCTTGGTTGCCATGTGTCACTTATCTTTTCTTTCTTTTTTTTTCTTTTTCCTATTTTCTTTTTTTCTTTTTCTCCTCCCTTTCTTCATTTTTCTTTTCTATTGTTGGTTGCTCCATTCAACATTTCTTATTTCTCTCTCTTTTGTTTTATAAACTTCCTTTAATAGCACCTAAAAGTAAATACCTGACTTCTAAAAATTTACACTTCCCTCTTTAACCCAATTTTAAGTCTAATAAATATGTGTCAAAATGTTTTTGAAATTTATTTAATTTGACCAAATTAAGAACTCAATTTCTACCCATACTTGGCTTTTATTTGAAATTTGAAATTGCCATAAAATACTCGTTTTAACTTCAATTGAGGTGTGATTTGAGGCCATGATAATTAGAAAAATGAATTTTCAAAATGGATTAGCTGAACTTAGGTAAAAAAAAAAATTAATTTTCAAAGAATGTCCATTCTTACTTATAATTTTC
This sequence comes from Lumnitzera racemosa, assembly GCA_024138005.1. Classification (NCBI taxonomy): domain Eukaryota; kingdom Viridiplantae; phylum Streptophyta; class Magnoliopsida; order Myrtales; family Combretaceae; genus Lumnitzera; species Lumnitzera racemosa. The sequence goes on from JAMXBC010000008.1 coordinate 27,184,519, forward strand.
AATTCGATCAAATTGCATATACTTATTTTAACTTTAGAAGCTATTTTGTACCTCGAAATGGATAAGCACATGACCTTTATTATGATTTTTAAGTTAAGTTTTTTTTTTAAATTTTTTGGGTTTTCTTATTTTTTTGGTTTTTTCTAATTTTTTATTTTTTTCGAATTTTTAATGTATTTTCTTGATCTTTTAATTTCTTGGTATTTTTCATTTTTCCAAATTTTCAATTTTTTTTACATTTTCTGTTTTTTTTTACACTGTTCATATTTTTGACCTTTTCCAAAGAGTAAGGGATCTAAACTAGAGATAAATTTTGGGAAGGCAAAAATGGGGTGTTTATACTCTCTATTGTCGAATTTAGGGTATTGATAAGGCTCTATGACAAGGCTTATGTGCAATCTCTTGAGTTTTACACCCTGTAGAGTTACCCCTACAAGCTACTGGCAGAAATTGGCTGGAGCGAATGCCTGTAGCTCTAAATTTGTAAGAGGATCCCACTTAGAAATCCCAAACACTGGATCCTCCACTAGTTGCTCACCTATACTAGTAGTGGGAGAGGAAATAGCATAGGGGTTATCGCTACGCTTAAGTTCTTTTACCTCTATATCTTTGTAAAGGGGTATTCAATTAACCTACAGGTTGCTTTAGCTTTCTATATGAGACACCAAGCTGCTGATGCTCGTGTTAACTAAATCAGGTGTTAGTCATGTGTTATGGTCCTAGTAAAGAAATTAAAACTCCTCGTTGACAATCCTTAGCTAACCATGATTCGAGATATAACCCTAATGTCTTTCGCAACTTTCCAATAGATGGGACTTCTCTTAGATAGCATCGATAAAACTCCTTTGAAGAGAAAAGAAACTAAAATTCCATCTACCAAGAGAGCTTGGTTAGGGAGGTAAAGAAGCTAAAGGATGAAGTGCATAAGTTGGTAACTTCACAAGAGCTTTTTGAATAATCCTTGAAGCGACTATTCTATCGCCAAACAAGGATGATGAAATTTTGCAGTATCCTTACTAATCAAGTCAACATAAAAATTCCTCTACCAACTGATGAGGAATTGATTGAAGTCGTGAGAAGAATGGATTCAGGGGATAAGGAGGAAGAAGATTCTAAGGAGGATAAGGAGAAGATTTCTTGTAGGTGTTCTTGTGTTGAATTATTTTGTTGAGTTGTTGATTTTTAGCTTTTATTTTATTTTTTAATTTTCTATTATTAGTTTTGAATAATTTTAAGTTTAGGTTGCAATTTTCAATTTTCAAGTTTATGTTCAATTTCCTTTCATTAATGAAATAATAAAAGTTTTGCGTATGTTTGTTTCTCTTCTAAATTTGCTTTCAAACCTTATGCACAATTAATTGATAACATTTGTGATGCTCATTCTCATGGACTTTCACATGTAAGTCACACTCATTTTGGGGAGTACTGTCTGTCCAATACTTTCTTCTCCATTACATTGTATCATATTTTTCTTGTATACATTATTACTATGCTTCACAATAAGTACATTAGGAACAATGTACTAACTGAAGTGTGGGTAAGGAGTATAATAGAAAACAGTATATCTTACAATGTTATTCAGGATATCAATCTACAAATTTTAAATCAACAAATCAATATGTTAATTTTAAGCCCTTTTTTTTTTTTAGTTTGAAATCCTCTCTTAGTAAATAGTGCTTGTATAAAAATTTTCCTAAGACACCATTGCACATTTTACACATTATTAGAATTGAATAGTGGAATTCTTGCAGGGCAAAGTTACATTTTATTTATCCTGGGATTCTAAGACATTAATTGAATGAAATCATCATTGAGCACCAATAATATGCTATTCCTAGAGGTTACTTAGATATATGTTTATCCCCCCACCCTTTTTTTTACAGCTTTATAGTCTTGAGTAAATAAGTAAATAAAACTCGTCTCTTGTAATTTTCCTTGAAAATTTTATATTGCTAAAGGTGTAATTAAGAATAAAATAATGTCAAAGTAGTTGGTACAAATTGATCTTAGTCCTTCAGAGAGTGAAATTCCTTCCTATTAATATTTTGTTGAAAAAAAAAAAAGAGAATAAGAGAATTGACATGGATTGACATTAGTCATTCAGAAGAGTAAGGCTTTTTCTTGCTATCAATATAAAAACAAAAAGGGCTAAATTAGTAAAGATCAAACTTGATCCTGTAGAAGAGTAGGTTCAGTTCCAGGAACTAATTTTACAATAAAGTCTAACTCTCGGGATGGGGTTAAACCTAGTAAATCCTCCGGAAATACATCTGGAAACTCATTCACTACCCGTATGTCTGCTACCTTGGGTATTTCCTTCTTTGCATCCACAGCAACCACCCAACAAAATTTCCAATCATTCTCTTTTCCTTTTGTCTTTATTTGTTCATCACATATCTCCATCACTGATAAATTTAACCTACTTCCACCAGCTTTTCCTTAAAATATCGTTTCTCCCTCATTAAGGTTGACAATTTTATTCTTACACTCCACAATGGCTTTATTTTTGGACAACCAATCTATTCCCACTATCACATCGTAACCCTGTAAAGGTAATATCACAAGACTTATAGGATACTCTTTCTCCTGAATTTTTATTCTACCATCAGCTATTACTTCTCGAGTTGTTACTTTCTCTTCAGTTGGAGTTCTAACTTTATAGGTTGTACTAATAGTAACCACACTAATTTCTTGTTCATGTACAAATTTCTGACTTGCAAAGGAATGAGATGCACTAGTATCAAACAACACAAAAGCAGGTTGTCCATTTATCAGCACATGTCCTGGAATGTACTAATACTATGATTACTAACTACACTAGCATTCATAAATCTTGAAATACAAATACTTTAATTTAATTCACACCTAGAAATATCATTACAATAAATAGTTTGAATATGTACCAGTTATAAGTCCTTCATCATTCTTTTCTTCAACTCCCATGATTTCCTTGACATCATCATGGTAGTACTCCTCTATAAATTCTGAGAAATCGTCATCCTCCTCAACTCCCATATCCTCTAGAGTGAAGATACGAGCAGGTGCAGTGGTGTTATCAAAACCTTCTGTTCGCTTAGCTCCTTGTACAAACTGTGGACAGTATATGGAGAAATGACCTTTTCTACCACATTTATTACACTTTACTAATTTCATCTTAAGGTATGCCTTCAGCTCATGGTTCGTGTCCCCACATATAAAACATTTTCCCTTAAGCTGAGCACAATTTCTCGGAAAATGATTTGCACCACACTTCCAGCATTTGACATTTCCATCCTTATCATAAAAACTCAAACTAGGTATTGACTGTGCTGGGCTATTAGCCAGAATTACTGGTCTCCTTCTCTTCTGTCCAGAACTTCTACTAGCGACACTAGGATATGATCTTTTAAATGATAGACCAGGTCGATATTCTTTATTCATCTTTTGACTCCATATTGCTTGCATCCTCATACGATTATCTTTCAGTTGTCTTGCCTTATCTACCACTTCATTGTAAGTGGTAAAACCATAATCCAACAATTTGCAACACATTGTGGGGTCAAATCTAGTAAGGAACAAATCTTTCTTCGACTCAACATTATCCCGGTATGAGCCAGGCACATATTGTAACAATCTATTAAATTCAGTCTCATACTGGGTTACACTCATACTTCCCTTCTTCAATTAAAACAGATCTCGCACCATTCTGTTTTGCACACTATGAGGAAAATACTCTTTTCTGAATTCCTCCTTAAATTGTTGCCAATCAATATTATTTCCGAGTTGCCTTGTTCTCGAGTCCCACCATACTTTTGCAGCTAACTTTAACATTAACGTACCATAAGATAACTTTTGAGATTCAAGGACTCTGAAAGCCTCAAAACTTCGTTCGATTTGGGATAGCTAATCATAAGCTATATCTGGCCTACCCATCTCCCCTTCAAAATAACAATTGGCTTTTATAAATTCAGGAAGTTTATTTACCTCTTGAGGTCGCTCCATTCGTTGTTCAACTTCTTGAGGTCTCCTGTTTCCCACATTACCACCAGTCAGAAGATGTTGAATCAACATTCTTTGCTGTCTCATCATCGTATGCATACTGGCAAATATTTGTCCAATAGGCATATTCTCCTGTGAAGGAGGTAGAGGTAAATCTTGTCTATATTGTTCTCTTGGTGGTGATGGTGCTAGTGGTGGAGGGTTTTGATTTCCTTCAATTCCTCCTTGACTACTCCCGTTTCCAACTTCAGCTATAATCGTTTAATAGTTTAACTTATAATCCTGCATTCATATCTATCTATAAGTTATCCTTACTTTTGTTTAAAGCATGTTTATAAATTAATAAATGCTGGCAATATGTATTCATATAAAATAGTAATGACAATATCATTGAAGTCAACATACTAAGTAATCTAACTTTCACTATATATTTCATTCAACCTTACATCATTACTATTACAACTTCAAAACAAAGGATATAACTTGATAACTTTCAAATACATACATCAAATTTACAACTCGATTACATCATTACTTACATAATATAATACAGACTTGATCTTTATAACTGTACAAGACAAAATGTTACATCAACTGGCTACATCAGACTTAATTACAACGTACATTTAACTTGATCCAGAAGCCAAAAAAGTACATCAAAAGTAAAAAAGATACATCAAAAGTCAAAATACATCAAAAGATCCTAAAGTACATCAGTTTCCATCAAAATCACTACTGGATCATATCTAAAAATTTGCCTAACTAAAACAAGTCAGTCATCTAACTAAGCTAATCTTCCTCTGAATCCGTGGTAGCTACTCCATCAAAGAAATCGTGATCCACATAGCCTCCTACCGAATGATCCTTAGGCTCGCTATCTGATGCAGAGTTTATAAACACTATTTCTGGAGTCTCAGGAATCACAATCACCTCCTGCACATCATCATCTGACTCAGCTGTAGTACCAGCTCTAACTCCAGCTATCATAGTGTCTACGATCACCTGCATAACTATAGTATGTATAGTTTATAAACACTATCTCTGGAGTCTTAGGAATCACAATCACCTCCTGTACATCATCATCATCTGACTCAGCTGTAGTACCAGCTCTAACTCCAGCTATCACGGTGTCTACGATCACCTGCATAACTATAGTATGTATATCTATATCGGGCTCATTCTCATTCTCTTGCTCCTCCTCAGGGTCTTCTTCTGGCTCTTCTTCTTCTGGCTCCTCCTCTAGATCTTCCTCTGGATCCTCCTCTGGGTCTTCCTCAGGGTCTTCCTCGACATGAACTCCATCTACTTGGGGTTCAACTGGAGGTGGGTTTTCCGGTGGTGGTTCTGGTATTTCAAGCTCAGGTTCAGGGTTAGGGTTCAATGGTATCTCTATACCATCCCCAGCAGGCTCTGGAAATTGAGGAAACCAATCAATGATCCTGGTGGGTACTGTCTAGGAATGTATGGAATGTCAGCAGGGATGTGTGCAATACTAGCAGGGTATGGTCTTCCATCCTCCAACCTAGTAGGGAAATACCGTAAGGGCATCATCAAGGTTATAATTCCTTCTTTCTCCAACCATTTTTGCTCAAAAGCTGCTATGGCAGTGTATCTATTATATTGGGGTCCTAAACTCATCTCCATCCATGCCCGCTCATCCTTCTAACTATAGCACATTTTATCATGAAACTTATCAATAATCTCATCAACTGTTCTAAATATATTCCAATCGGCTAATTCCATTAATAGCCATTGTAATTTAACCCTATAATCAATAGGAGATACTTCTCCATTCCATCCAAACCGTATCCAACGATGGACTAGTTCTCCCCTTCGAACCTGTAATTATAATTAAACCAGTTAATATTTCCTATGTTAAAGATTATGGTTACTTATGTTATGCAATCTTTTATCGCCCACTTAATATTACCCACTCTCAATATTCCTATAATGTCGATTTCTTTTTAAAGTATGACGTTTTAAAGCGAGTTTACTAACACTACGCTTTGATACCAACCGAGAAATGTTACACCTTGAAGTCGCAGAGTCGCAACAGTCCCGCCGTGTAAACCATTCTATGATAATAACTGGCCTTACAGTGCCTACCATAGACATGATCTACACAAGGCGTCGACGACTCTTCGCTTTGAAGTAAACAATCTAATTAACAGTTATACTACAATTAAGATAAATATTACAAATTTCTAATAAACATATATAATTATAAGTAAGTCCACAGAGCTTCCTAGGAAGTTTTACATAAACACAACAGTTCACTAAATTACATAATAACTATTAATCTTTTATCCTTAACTACAAGGTCACTCTAGTTACACATCATTACTAATAGATTGATCTTCACACCCCTAGCTTCAAAAGGACTAACCTCTGGGTAATTGTAAGGCTGCATATTACTTGAAGAGTTTAGAAATTAGGACCTGCAAAAGGATATATAAGGGTATGAGCAACTACAGCTCAGTAAATTGAATTGGAGACTCATAAATGCATACAAGCACAAACAAGATTATCAAGCAATTAATTTCATGCAATACAACAATCAAGTGTCATTACACAATGTAGTCCGGTCCGTTGTGAAATCAGAGAATTTTCGCCTGCTCTAATCCGAGTTGAGGAGTTTCCATGTTATGTAGCAGCTTACAACCAAACCCAAGCTTGTGCAATGGAGACCTCGCTCTTCCCGCGACTACCTTCGAACTATTGACTTCACCCTCGCCGCGACCTCCTCTCTTGTCACTTAATTCGACTGAGGATGAAGAAGGGACCATTATGCAATCCTACGCTATCTCTTTCAAAGGGGTCGGTATTTGATTAGAGAATCCTAATGATCCTCTAATGGGTTGCAATGCATGGCATTTTTTGTCATTAAAGTCGAATAGGATTAAATTTCATTAAGGGTTTTCAAACAATTCACACCAATTCAATCATAACACATAATCCATCATATCACAATTTCAGTACGAATTCAGATACATCAAACACATGCGTAAACTACTTACGATCACAACCATATACAATCCTAAGTCTCCGAGTACCATACAAATAGTACTCTATTACAATAAGTAATAACCCAACTTACTTGGAATTTCTCAATCGTCCGATCACTTAGTCGCAATTCGATTTGTCTCTAGGTGTCTTATAATATAAATAGGTCTTTTTAGTACTTATACTTTAAGAATTCATATTCTAAGTTATAATTTAACTCATTTTTTCCATGTATACCTATTATGTACTAATGATTCTTTGTACTCTATTTCGGGGTTCGAATTCTAAAATAGATTCTAGTTTTTTTATTCCTAAGTCTTAAATATGCTCGAATTCTAATGTGAAATTAATCACATTAAGCTCGGGTATTCAAATATCCTATTGGGTCTTAATTTAGTATTCTAAACTATTCGGTACACGCTATTTCTAATTGGGGTATCGGATTTGTTTTTGATATGAGAAAATCTTATATTTTTATACATTTACCTAAAATTAAATTTTATTTCAGATTTAGTATATTCTGATTTTTATTATAATATTATCTAAATAACCCTAATTTTCTAGATTTATTAATTTTCAATTTCACATATTACTAATTTCTTGCAATAACTACCTAATTTCCTAAATTAACTATACTTAATACTCCAAAGGCTAAGATTAGATTTCCACATCAGAGATTAACATCCCTAAACATCTAATAACTATCTAAATCAGTAATTAGTATCTTAATCACCTAATTAACCCAAAATTTTCTAATTTTTCCATCATTTTAGGGCTAAAAATTAACTTAAAAATTTCAAAAATTAATTTTAGAAAAATGGCTTCATAGCACTGTTCTATATTACATAAGCATTCTACATAAAAAAAATTGAGCTCCAAACTACACTCCTAAACCTATTTATTTTTAGTTCTAATTATGCTCGGTTTTGCTCAATTTGTTAAGAACCCTATATTTTCAGACGTGATTAAACTAAATCACTATCTTAAACTAAATGTATATACAATAAAATCTCAGAATAACAAGTTTTATAATTTTCTGGGCAAAATAACTAATTTTACGAAATTACACAAAATCAGGGCAATTAAGGGACTCACCCGGTTCGATGCTTTTTGGCCGTCCAAACCTAGTCCAAGTTTGTCGGCCGGCCTAGACGGTGGGTCTGGAGTGGGGTGGTGGTGGTGGCTCGGTTCCAGGTGATGGTGAGGTGTGGGTTTGGCTTATTAGCCCTATTTGTACAGTTTCCTTTCCTTTTCTTTTTTTTTTTGTTTTTTAGATTTTCTCTTGAATTTACGAGTCTCTCTATTTTTCTTTAATTCCTCACTGCCTAAAGGAGTTCTGTGAATTTTTTTTCCTATTTATAGAAGCTTTTGGTAACTAATATGCATTAATTAGACATGACATTGCCCTATTTCCTTGATTTTTGGCTTTTGTGTTGCCTAATTCTAATTGGATAATTTTTCTTTTTTAGATCTTGACCTACCATGACTAGATTTGGATCATTCCATACCCTTTTGATTTTTTTTCTGATTTTTCCACAATTAATTAATAATTTTCTTTAATTATTTACTAAGTTTTTAGTCAATTTAGGTAATTTCGTGTATTTTTATCTACACGTAAATACATGTGTAGTACATGTGAGCATTCCTAATTATTATTTAGGTCGTTCTATGATTTTTAGTATGCATATAATTTATCTCTAGTAATTTATTAGTTATTAGATTACACTTTTCACCTTTTCAGTAATTAGCAATTATTATACTTAAAATTTGAAAATTTTATAGTTTCCTATTTTATTACTTATTTTCTTAAATTCAAGTTTACGAGGTCATTTTTATTAATTTTTCTATCAATAGTTTATAATTTAGGTTTGATCGGATCCTTTAACTGATTATTCTAAACCTTGTGTTCTAAGTTCAATCCTACAGTCACTTGGCTTAACTTTAGGACTTACACAAACTTCCTATTAAGGATTCCTCAATCCTTAATACAATCAAATAAAGATCAAATGAATCAATCAGAAACTACCTATCTAGGTTTATGGTTGAGATGGTTCAAATCCTAAAATTGGATATGAGTGTGCCTTTAATGCCGTAATCGATGGAGTTAAGCCCCATAGAAACTTCTTCAAGTCTTTCACAAGGAACAAATTGAAAACTTTTGCGGAGTTCAAGGCTAAAGCCACCTCATACATTTGATAGGAGGATAGCATAAAAGCCCAGTGAGAGGTCGATCAAAACAGAGGAGATAGAAAAAATGACAAAAGGAAAAGTACAAAGGATAGACTTAGTATAGATGATGATCAAAGTTTGAATGCTGAAAGAGAGCGATGAAGGATTCCAACATTTTCATCCCATACGCTAGTCAATCATCTAATTTTGGACATATTGATGGAGGTACGTGGGTAGAGGCATACTGCAGTGGTTGGAAAGAATGAGAAAAAAACCTTTGAAGAGAAATTCCAATAAGTATTGTAACTTCTACCATGACAAAGGTCATAACATAGATGAGTGCATCTAGCTTAAGAATGTAATCCAACGTAGGCATTTATGAAAGTTCTTAGCATATGATGCGGAAAATATCGAGAGACCATCCTTGAGGAGACAATGATACTCTGCTAATTGTGGCTGGGAGAGATGCAAAGGATAGGAATTCCCATAGAGCACCTAATGGAGTGATCAACACCATTGTCGGTGGACCTATTATTAGCTAGTCAAGCTCTTCGAGCCTAACTAATGCCAAAAATTATGTTTACTACATCCAAGGCAAGAAGGTCAGGATAGAAAAAACAATTTCTTTCACGGAGGAATACTTTGAGGGCATCTAGAGGCCGTACGACGATGTACTTCTTATCATTGTAAGAGTCGCCAACTTCGAGGTCAAGAAAATTCTTGTTGACATAGGAAGTTCAATAGATATCATTTTTTAGCATGCGTTTGACTTGATGAGCATATTGCAGAGGATAAAGTGGACTTCCTCGTCATCAAATGTTGGTCCCCATACAACATAATAATGGTACAGTCATGTCAGCATCTATTCGACATTGTCCCTTTAACTGCACATCTTAAAGCCAAGTTCCCTACTCCCATGGGAGTCGATATTTGTAAAGGGGATCAGCAACTGGAAAGGTCCTTGAATATAAGGGCCTTAAGATGAGAAGAGGTATTTCAGGTATAAACCTATCCGGAAGGCAAGTCGGTTAGCATAGAGGATGCTGAGAGTGATATTGAGGAAATTTCTTTAGGAGAGGACCTTGGAAAAACAATGAGGATAAGGAAACCCTTGTTAGAAGATATTTGGCAAAGTTTGATTAACTTCTTGCAAGCCAATATTGACATGTTTACATAGTCCCCCTCAGACATGCTGGGTATCTTAAGAGAAGTTATGGTACAAGCTCCAGAGTTATTCGAATGTGAAGGCAGTTCAACAAAAGAAAAGACATTTTGTGTTAGAGAGACAAGTGGCAATAGAAGAAGAAGTCCAAAAGTTATTGAAGGTAGGATTTATCTCGGAAGAGCCTTATCCGAATTGGTTAGCTAATTGTGTGCTGGTCAAGAAGTCTAACGACAAATGGTGAATGTGCATCGACTTCACAAATCTCAACAAGTCTTGTCCCAAGGATTGTTTCCCATTGTTGAAAATTGATTAGATGATAGATTCAACTACTGGATACACATTACTTTCTTTTATAGATGCTTTCTCTGGTTATAATGAAACCAAAATGGACAAGGAGGATGAAGTCCATATGTCTTTTGTTACTAATTTTGGAACATATTATTACATGGTAATGCCTTTTAGGATGAAAAACACTGGTGCAACCTATCAGAGACTTGTTATCAAGATGTTCAAACTCCAGATTCATAGAAACATCTAATTATATGTCAATGACATGATTATGAAGAGTGTGAAGGAGGATTTGCATCTGACCAATCTTGAGGAGACATTTGCTACATTGAGGAGACATTGAGGAGATATAGCATGAAACTTAACCTACAGAGTGCATCTTTGGCATAACGTCAGGAAAATTTTTAGGATATATAGTCACTCGCCATGGCATCGAGGCCAACTTGAGAAAGATTAAGGCAATAATAAACATGAAATGCCCTCGTACAGTCAAGGAAGTATAGGAACTCCCTAGGCGAATAGCCGCCCTTAATAGATTTGTATTGAAAAGTACATATAGGTACTTAGAATTCTTTAAAATCTTAAAGAATTTGAAAGAATTCAATTGGTTCGACGATTGCAAAAGAGCTCTTAATGATCTTAAAGAATTCTTCACATTATCGCTAATACTCTTGACACCCATCTCAGGAGAGTCTATATTTATATTTGTTGGTAAGCTACTGAGCTCTTTTTTCTATATTGGTCAAATTGATGGCAAAGAGCATTGACTCATTTATTATGTGAGTCATGTTTTGCAAGGGTCAAACCTTCGGTACACAAAAATAGAAAAATTAATTTTAGTAGCAGTTCTCTCGATAAGGAAGTTGAAGCCGTATTTTGAGGCTCACCAGATCATAGTGCTTACTGATTAGCCATTGCGGCAAGCATTGCAATGGCTTGACTCCTTTGGGAAGATGATGAAATATGCCTTAGAGCTAAGTTTCCATGGTGTATAGTACAAACTTAGAATGGTACTGAAGGCTCAAGTGTTGGCAGATTTTGTAGTCAAATTCATTGGTAAGGAAGATTGTATGGATATTGTCGAAAAACCAATTTGGTTCCTTTATGTCGATGGTTCTTCAATGAGAGAAGGAAGTGGTGCAGGCCTTATTCTTTAAGGCCCTTACAATGTTAAAGTTCATTATACTTTAAAATTCTGATTTCTAACTAGCAATAATGAAGTAAAGCATGAAGTTTTGATTGTTGGACTAAAACTGGCAAAAGAGATTAGCACCGAGAAACTTGAAGTGTTCTCTGATTCATAATTGGTGGTAAATCAGGTCATGGGAAGTTATGCGGTAAGGGAAGGTACCTGTTGATGGTACGAACGTTCGTAGAAGAATTTCAATCTTTTTTCCATTCATAAGATTTCAAGAAGTAAGAATATTGCTATTGAAAAATTGTCAAAATTAGCCAATATAGCATTCCCCAACTTGAGCAACAAACTTTTTTTCGAATTTCTTCTAGAGAAAAGTTTATCCACTCTTTTATAGAGCTATGAATTGGCTCCTTGCTGGAAAGAAGAATCTTGGATAGATTCCATAATAGATTATTTGAGAGACGGTACTCTTCCTAACAACAAGAAAGAGTGTGAAGATTGGTTTACCAAGCCGCTAATTATACATTGATTGATGGTCAACTGTACAAACACGGCATATCACAAATCCATCTTTGATGCCTTCCTTTGAGAGATGCTTAGACGGTGTTATCCAAACTGCATGGCGGTGTATGTAGTAACCATGTAAAAGCACAAATGCTGTATGTTCGAGCATTGTGACTCGGCTATTATTGGCCAACCATGAGAAAAGATGCAAAGGAAGTTATCCACTATCCTTAGTGCTAGAAGCACGAGTCACCGAGTCATATGCTTGCAATTGAGTTATGTAGCCTATCCGACCCTTGGCCTTTCACCCAATGGGGGTTAGATATTCTCGAACCCTTTTCGAAATCCACTAACCAGTGGCAACTTGTCATTGTTGTTGTGGATTACTTTGCTAAATGGGCAAAGGCTAAAGTAGTGGCCATAATCATCGAGTAAAAGGTGGAATTGTTTGTTTTCAGTTCCATAATATCAAGATTCGGCATTCCTTACATGATAATCATGAATAACGGCTTGTAATTTGACAACAATAAGTTTTGAGCATTTTGTCAAAGGTATAACATTCACCTCAACTATACGTTTGTAGTACACCCTCAAATGAATGGACAAGTTGAAGCCGTAAATAAGATAATCTTACATGGCTTAAGAAGGAAAGTAGATTAAGTTAGAGGGAAATGGGACGATGAACTACCGAATGTCTTATGGGATATCGAACTACTGATAAAACTACGACAGGGGAGACTCCCTTCAGGTTAGCGTATAGTACTGAAGCGGTGTTGCTTATTGAGTTGGATTTACCTAATTTGCGGACACAGAACTTCGAAGTGATGGTTAATCAAGTTAGATTAATGGAAAATTTGGATACCATTGATGAAATCAAAGATATTGCAAGAGTTAGGGTTGTGGCATACAAACATAGGGCAGTAAGGTATTACAATAAAAAAATGAAGCATAAGGTTTTCCAACCTGAAGATTTGGTTTGCCGAAAAACGGAATCTACTGGCGCGTGAGTGAGTCAAGGGAAGCTTAGTGCGAATTGGGAGGATCCTGTTAGGGTCTGAGAAGTCGTTGGTGATGGGGCTTATCGACTAGAAAGGTTAGATGGGTCAATCATTCCTTGAGCATGGAACGCTGAGAATTTGAAATTATATTTTAATTGATTGTTCGAATGATGTTCATCTTCATTTGTTTGTAAGAAGACAGTATACTTTTTTATGAGAATTATGTTTGAAGTCATTATATTTCCTTATCTTTTTGTAATTGCTGAGTCAACAAATTCTAGACTACATGGTGAATGAATTGACGTATGTTCTAGCTTATCATGATTAACTAACTACAAAAATTAGTTCCATAGCCGAGTAACGCGACTAGTCTATGTCTCAAATGGTTAATGGATAATGTCTATAAAGATGTATGAATTGGGTATGTGAAATAAAACATCCCAAAATAATTAGGTCTATGAAATAAAACATGCCGAGAAACAATTAGGCGTGTGAAATAAAACATGCTAACAAATAAGGTGTGAAACAAAATATGTATATCATACATTCCAGGAGAGTACGGTGCATGAAATAAAATTTGCTGAAAATAGTTACATGAAAGATACTTCTCATTCAATAGTATATTGTTACAAATACTAGGGAAATGTAATGTACAAGGAAGATAAAGAAAATCCTATGGCCTATTCTTGGGATTAGTAGAAGTAAATTTTGGATTGGAGGTTGGGGCTTTCTCCGAGTCAACTTCTTTCTGGGCCCTTTGGGTCTCAAAACCAATGGATTTCTCTTTCCATACATAGGGGATTTCTTTTGATAGACGTTCTTCGTCTTCTCCTAGATCCTAGACATGAGCTTCATCATTACCCTTCATAACCATTTCGGCACTTGATTCATTGTCGTCAACCTTGTTGTAATTGTTGACTTTGTCACTGATGTAGGTGAAATTGAAGTAGGGGAGATCGTAATTAGAGTGAAGCTTCAGGATCTCCTCTCTTGTCGCTTAGACCCCTCCAACGACTTCTTCTGTAGAAGTCTTTTGTACTATCGACTAGGAGTGACTATATCGAGAGTCTCTTGCACTGACGGTCCCTTCCTTACAGTCTCCTCCAGTTTGGCAACATGGCTTTGTAAGTTCTTGTTGTTGGTCTTTAACTCTTTAATTTGCATTCTGAGCTTATCTTCTTTGTCACTCATCATGCAAAGAGTTTAGCTAGCCTCTAGCGCTCTTCTTTCTTCTTCTACAGCTCCTCCTTTATTCCTTCAAACTCTTTGTATTGCTCTTCAACTTTAGTCTTCAGGCTTAAGACTTTATTGGTAGTAAGGGTATGTGCCAAATTTTAGTACCAAGGTCCTCCTAGAGCTTTCTCGCCTCTATGTAGACCCTTATCCTTGTATTCTCAACAGCAACAGTCTAGGCTTTGGAAGCATTATGTATATCCTTGATTGTTTGCAATAATTTTATTTAGTATGATGAGTATTAAATAGATATGGATACTCGGCAGAATACATAGACTACTATGGATCCTACCTTCTTAGTTTCTTTATTCACCTCATCCAAAGTCGTTAGAATGTGGTTGCTTATTTGAAAAAGAAAAGAAATATCAGCAACTGAGTAAATTCAACAATTAAAAGATAGATATGGATAATCATGTCATATAACTTAGCTGCGATATAGGCCTTATTGTAACCACCGACCTTATTGACATCCTTCTTGGTAATCTCTTTGCCCTTTAGAAGAATAATTCCTTCCATTAAGGCTAAAGATTTTGTCTTGTCTCCTATGGCTAAGTTGGTATCTAAAATGTTGTGGCTCCAACAGGGGACGAAGTACTTGTTGACCTCCTTATTGGTGATGAATTTGGTATTGCTGATGCCAAGAGCTTTGGACTGCATTACCTCCTTCATCCTTTTGTCCAAACCTTTAGACTTTTCAATAGGTGGTTGGCTAGTGAGTTCCTTCGCCAGTTTCTTATTAGCACTCGGTGCCGCCTTCACCACTAACAATGACCCTTCAACAATAGTGATATCTTCAACCTCGCTATAGGGTTGGGTCTCTTGGCTACCCTTTCTTGGTTCGACAATAGGTCAAATATTCTCAATCGGAGGCTTCTTAGAATGAGCTACCTTTGCTAGTACTATCTTATTACTCTCCTTTCACCTCTTAACAAGTCGGGAGGTTTTCTTCTGTGTTGCAGCCTGCTTTGATGTGTCCTCCTTTGCCGTTCTCTTCATGGCAGTAGACTGAGTGGTAGTGGCTACTATGGCTACCCTCTTTTTAGCTTTTGATTTTTTGGCTTTAGCTTAGGTTAGCAGCTTGACTGGATTTACTTCACTAGCACTTATATCTGCAATATGAGCAAAAATGTTAATATTAACGCAGGGGAAAAGAATAAACTTACATTCTTTGTGTTGAGCAAGGCCCAAAGGAAATAATTCTCCTCTTAAGTCATGAGAATGACTTTTTTCTTGTAGCTATACTCGGCATGGTGGTCACTCATTAGTGTACTTTCTTTTTCAGAAAAGACTGGCTCTCCGCTTTCATAATGCCTTATAATTCTCTGGGTGTCCTAGAAGAACATTTTGTTCCTCCTCTCTTGAATTTTTTTTGCCTCTATAGCATCATTTGGCATTAGTTCTATATCCTTTGTGTGGATTGGCTCAGTTTATTGAGTCCAGAAGTCCAACTCTTCGTTAAACACTACCGAAATGAATTTATCATGCCACTTGTGGATCTTGGACTCTAACCCATTCATGAACTTACGCTCATACCTTATAGCGGCAAAGTACCACCTGTCAAGTTACCTCCAAATTGTGAAGAAATACTGAAACAATGGAGATGTGGCCTTGACTTCAACTTCTTCACAAACTATCTCAAAAGTTGCTGGAAGCCGGTATGTGTTTAGTGAGAATATACTTAGTGTGACTCGAAAGTAGTTAAAGAAGCCCTTCACAAAAGCCGAGAAAGGGAAGTGTAACTCGAAATCCAAATATTTCAGGTATATGTGGAATTCACGCTTCCTTGGGAAACATACCTTTTCCTTTTCTCTCAGCCTCCTAAGATTACATGATCTAGGGAGGTCTTGCTAGTATTGGCCATACTTCGTTATAAGGACTTAATTGATGGAATTGGTAGTTCTATCTATAGAGTCGTGGAAGTAAGCTATGTTGTTGTACAGATATTTTGCTGAGGATCTCCCTTCCTTGTCCTTAGGATAATTATCCAAGTGAGTTTATCCTACCTGTCCAATGTTGTTGGTCGAGCTACAAGAGGAATACGTCGTCTCATTCCTTATTTAGGGGGGAGAAGTGGCTTCAACTTACGTCACTTTATAATTAGAGAGGATAAGTCAATGGACTACGTTACAAGCCATACTTGAATGGTTATAAGGAATGATATTACAGAGATTGAAGAATGTAAGAATGAAGTTAAGAAAGCAAACTAACGTTTGATGATGCAACTAGAGAAATGTATTTTGATTTTGGATATTCCTTTAAATATGGACAATTCACCCTCGTAAGTGTAAATACATTTTTTACAGTAATGATGCATCGATTTAATAAGTTATGTAGATTGTTGACCCGTGTTTCATGATTGAAATCTAACAGTTGACAACTCTTTAACAGTTATTAAGCCTACGACATAGTGATTACTGAGGTGACAGGTTTCTGCCTATTACCTTTTGGTCTCTTCAATAGGTAGGGATTTGAAAATTATGACCTTTCAATTGGAATGCAATCTATTTTGCTTCCTACCTCGCTTAACATCTAAGGAAATTCTCCCCATTTACCCTCCAGTGTATTACATGTCACTCCCTTTGTCAAATTCTCAAACATGGGAGTTGGGGGGCAAATGTTGATAGTTAGTTTTCATCTGCTCAGCCTGACAAGTGTTAACAATTAAAAGTTCCACTTACTCGTCCACTTGGTTGCTAATAGGTTAGGTAATCAACTATCTTGGCATATCGTTGAGTAACGCGAATTCGATCCTAATTTAAATTTAAGTTTATGGTGTGAACGGTTATTACAAGCACTGTTATATTATACAACTACCTGCTCTCTCTACATTTTAAGGAGGGCATCTAATCGAGAAATTTCTACGAGTCTTGATGGTTATTCCGATAACTGCTGCTTCAAACACAATAGTTTCCTATAAATACGGGAAAGAAACTTTGAAAGAGATATCTGATAACTCTTTGACCATTCACTTTATTTTTCTTATTTCTGCTTACTGACTTAAGCATCGAAGTGGCTGTATTGGACTGGCCCTAGTACCAAGTGACTTTCTTTTCTTTGCAAGACATTTCTTAGTCACCAAAATCTACCAACAATAAGAGGTACACGACTAATATCATGACCATGGTAGTTGTATGTGGTCTTCTCTGAACTTCAATTTTTACTTGAATTTCTTCACTTTAATTGCCCGATCAATGTACTTTTTCAATTAAGCTCCAAAACTCCATGAAAATCTCCAATGATTCATCAAACTCTTTCAAATGAAACATGAATGAATTAAGCTCTAAATCACTGTAAAACTAATACGATTAATAGATAAAATCATGCAAAATTATCCTAAAATACTTATGCTAAATGAGTGTTATCACTATGAGATTGAAAGGAGATTAGGAGTAGAAATCTCCTTAGATTTACACTATTTTATGCGGTTCTAGTGAATTGAGATAAGTTATGAGACTTAGAGGGGAATGACCCCTTAATTTCTAGAACTACAGCACTTAATTCATGATAAGAATTAAGTATCTAGCTAATCTTATAGGAAAATGAGACCGAGATGAGATTTTTTGCCACATAGTTGAGTAAGATGCCCTACTTGGGATTGAACTCAAGTGCATTTCATCAAAACTCAATTAAAAACTATACACAACATCTAAACGACATAACCTCACCACTACATCGGAAACATGTCACAAACCCATTGCTTTAGTTTTTGTGTTAGTTGTTACTTTTTTCTCTTACATTTACTTTCCATTACAACTTATCACTTTCTATTCGATTCGCTTAGATTAGAGTAGTAGGTTATAGTTTGGTACTTAGGCGAGCCCTTCTCTTCAAGGCAATAACTTGGTAAATATTCATTGGCTTTATTATTGCAAATGATTCGGCATACTGGTCGATTAAGATGACATGTTTTCAAAATCATTTCCTTCAAAAGTTATTCTTACTAGAGTTTCATGTTGTTGTTAGTTTTTGGTGTCATTGCTAAGGACTAACTTGTGTCTTCAAACCTATTATTTTTCAAGTGTTTCTTATCATTGTTAGAGATATAGTTTCGACTTGTGACAATACAAAGGGAAGGGAAATTAGCAACAGGAAGTGTGATGGGAATTAGGTTTAGTAGGGTTTCACTTTTCTATTTAGTTGTAATTTTTTTATTATTATCTCTTTTTAATTTTTTGAAAATTGAAGTTAAACTCGGAAAGAAGTGGGATGGGAGTTTGACTTTTTCTTTCTCTTTTATTCTTTGTTTTTTTTTTTTTTTTTGGTTTGTAGGCTAACCCGCTTGTAATTGTTTAGCTTACTTTAACTTATGGGTTAAGTGGGGTGGTGATATGAGGCAAGTGCACCTATCAGTTTTAATATAACGGATGTGAGTCCGAGTCGATCCCTCAGAGACTTCGAGTACTAATATTAACCTTAGCTTTATTATCTAACCGGAAAATTATGAAAGTTTGAAGTAATTAAAAATACTAAAATTAACAAAATAACTTAATTATAAGACTTAATTAAGCAATTGAAAAAACGATAAAATCAAGAACGACTTCAAGAAATTAATAACGTATTTAGGAATTATTTTCCCTAGAGTTTAACATGTGATCACTTAAAATATATTCAATTCGGTTTCTATAGTTCTTGACTGGAGGGATTCACAACTAAAGTTAATACCTTTCTCAAGCATATTAACCATAATCTTAAATTATTTACCGGAATCTCTTCACTTAGTAATATAATTTAGAATTGCATTAATGTATAATAAATTCCCACACAATTAATTAACTTTCCGGAAGAAACATGTATCTTATCTCTAAGTATACATGTAATTCTCTTCAATTATGTAAAGATCTAATTATACATGTAATTTCTCAATCAATATGCATAATATCATATATTGATATTCTAGAAATATCAATCAATAATTAACGATACAATTGAATCAACTAAATATAGAAACTTTATTGAAATTTCTAAATCAATCCAAGAATCACATGAAACCCTAGATTCTATAATCCTAAATACTCGAATTCTAAGCTATCATACTGAATCTAATAACAAGTTTCATCAATAATATAAAATAAAACATGGAAACCCCTTTTGATTGATGAACAATCTTTCTAATCTTGAAGTTGATGTTGTTCTGCTTCTTTCTTGATGTTGTTCTGCTTCTTTCTTGATGTTATTCCTTAAGTCTCTTTCTTGATGTTGTGCCGCCTCTTTCTTGATGTTGTTCCACCTCTTTCTTGATGTTGTTCCACCTCTTTCTTGATGTTGTTCCTTAAGTCTCTTTCTCTTCTCTTGTGTCTCTCCGTTTCTGCAATGTCTCTCCTGTCTTTTGAAACCCTAAGATATCCTTTTATATGTGTATTACAAAGATTCTGTTTTCGTCACCAGACACGGCCTGGGACATGGTGGTGTCCCCAGGTCGTGTAACTTTCTGCACTAAGGCAAAATTTTCTATACAACTTCAAAACTTCTTCATTTGAACTCCGATTTGAGTGAAACTTGATTCCTTTTCTTTGTTGTCGATCATCGAAAGCGTTCAAACCTTGAAATAAAAATTTTACTCAATTAAGTATCAATTTCTTTAAAGAAAACAAAAAATGTGAGGAAAATACTATAAAATCACCCTATGAAATATTTTAAAATTAGAGTTATCAGGTGGCTAAAGCGGGTTAAAACTTTTAGCCAAACTCGTATTTTTTTATAAGTTACATAGGCTAGCATGCATAACTCACCTCCCTTGCATCGCACTACAAATAGGGCAAGAGGAATAGTACCTAGGTCTCAAGATTGGGTGTCACCTTCATCTTGAACAATAGGTTCTCCATTCTTGTTGTCACCCTCCTCTTTGGATTTGCAAGACTCAGGTAAAGGGTCCATGATGGATAGGCATTTCAGACTAAGGCTCTGGTGAGCTTTTTAAGCAAGCTCCTAAGCTTATTTCACCCCTTCAAAGTATTGGTCCTTTTAAAACTTCTCCCATTATTCTCTCACGAAGATGGAATTGAAGATCAACTTATGTGCCTTGAATGTGATAACCTTCTCACTTTCAAAGTTTGACATCTATGCACTAAGGTAAGTAGCTTCCTTTAAGCTCGCCTTCTCCTTCTCCTTGTTGGCTTTTAGTAGACTCCATGTTTGCCTTATGCTTGCTTTTCTCTTCCTCCAACTCCTTAGCCAACTTCACCACCTTGGTACTAAGTTCTTAGTTACTGGCATTAATTGTCACAACCTCAAACTGATCACTCTTAAGTTCCTTTGAGAGGAGTCTAACCTTTGCTCCACCCCCTTCACTTTCCTTTCAATAGCTTGGAGTTTCTTGTTGTCCTTGGGCATAGCCCGTTTGAGGCACCCTGAAGGTTGTCAAATAAATAGTAAAGAACAGCCTTAAACTAAACTTACTTTTCCCTTTTAGCCTTCCAAGGGTCTAAGGTCTTCAACATGTGTATGGGCTTATAAAACACATGAACTACATGAATTATAAGAAGGATGGTTGGAACTTATTCTAAACTTAAGTACAAGTGTTTACTTCTTGTAATTTATTGTAGGCCACCAACTTTATCTGCTTATGTGACATCTTTTTATACTTGTCCTTGGGCAAAAGGGAACCCTTCAACATCTCCCTGCTTGGCCTGACAAAGCTAATGCTTACTTCATTAGAATATATTGACCATTGAAGTTGTTATATATGCCCCTAGCCTAAAAGAGGCATAGTTTGGATAAGTTATGCTAGGATCAATGTAGGTTAAGATCAAGTAGGCAGGCTTGGTGTCAATAGGCATAAGGATGTAATTCTCTACATCCACAATTTCATCCACTTAAGGAGGAAGAGAAGTTACACTCACTTGTTGTTTATAGGAGTCGTTTGATACCCCAAACCCACCATCGTAATACTCACCAAGGGTTTCTTTCTCCAACTTCACCTATTTTGGCCTCACTGATATGGTAATATGGCTTAAGCCATATCTCTCAATCTTTTTTCCTAATATCTTGGCCATCATTCTTGATAAACCTCCATTTGGAGTCACATTGGCGAGGAGACCTCTTTTTCTTCCCCTTGTCAACACTAACACTAGCAGTAGTATGAGCAACTTTCTTATCAGCTCTCTTCTTTTCTTCCTTCTTAGCCCTTGCGTGTTTGAATTAAGCCATTTACATGGCAATGAAGCTTATGACATCTTTGATGGGAAGGTTTAGTCATACAAGGCAAACATTTAGTTTGAAATAAGTGAATCTTGATTGCCTTAATAAAAGACTGCATCGAGCACTGGCATTGGCTTACAGGGACTCCCATTAGTCAACAATGGACTACAACCATAGCGATATACTTACCTTAGCATGACTCCAAGGGAGAGTAATACCTTCTACATTCTTATTACTACCATCCCCTGCCTCCTTATTATAAAAAAGAATCGGTTCCTTGTAGACATATTGATTTACTAGGGTTTTTTCATTCTATCCTAGATGACCTAGACGTCAAAACTGTTAAGATTACGTTGCTAACTGAGCTGTCCTTGGCCTCCAAAACTTTAATATCTTTGATATGGATTGGTCTAAAAGTTTGATTTGCAATCCACCAAGATGAGCATAAATTTCTTCTTCCAACTATAGACGAAGGACTTTAGGCCCTCTAATATCTTTTTGTATCAATGGGTTGATAATTAAAGCCAAATAGGGATTTCTATAATCCGAGGAAGTACCTTTAGAGTAGTGGTGTAGCCTTTACTTGAAGCTAGGTATATAACACCTTGAAGGTTATAAGTAGCCACATACTGTTCGATTTAAGTTAGGTCAAACACAAGCGGTGATAGGTAAAGAAATCCCCCTGAAACTTAGTGAATGGGACAAGGAGTTGCTCAACCCAAAATTTCTCCCAGTATAAGAAAAATACAATTGTATAGAGTAATGTCATGTGATCATCTTCTTTGAGCATGAAAGCATGCCATCCTCGAAATTTTTCTTTGAAGCACATTGTCAGGCAATGGCTAACCTCTATTCTAGTTATCTCACTTATCTAACTAGCTTGGCCTTATTGTATATGGGTATTGCGGCTTATTCACCCTTATGATGATTTGAGTATATATTATGAGGAAGAGCCTTAATTTTTATCTATTTATGCTTGTAATCATTAATTTCCATTGACCTATTATTCGAATCTACCACTTGAGATGATGTCACTATAGTCGTTGAAGGGGGAGCCATCCTCCTTGCTATCTCCTCATGCTCAACACTTTGAGTTGACTTAGAGCTTAGAGAAAAAAAGCGATATAAGATTGAGAAGAATCGCTTAGATTTGACATGATTACAGGAAATTGTAGAACACATAGAGTGCTTAGAAGATCATTATGAGTTTGAGAAGAGTTTTGGTTTGGGATCAAAGAAGTTTCAGAGAAATGAAGAAGTTGGAAGTGGCAAAAGTGTGAATTCAAAGGAGTGTAGTCGATTTTACAGTTTCACCCTCAAAAACCTAAATGGTGGTTATGGGAAGTCGAAGTGACATGACACTTTGGCCTTGAGATCTCCCTATGTAGAATTGGCACAGATTGGATAGTCGGGATGGGATTAACGTAACAAAAGTGCGTAGAGCTAACCAATGATAACTTGAAACCTATTATGTTCATAAAATGAGCAAAGATTATTGTGCCTAAAGTTCAAAATTCGATTAAATCATCCTTGGGAAGCCATAAGAACCACGGATCAGATGCCGCCTAAGATTTTGGGACTAATGTTACGTGTCATATTAAGAAAGCTTAAGGATTGATGCCTTGGCTCAGTTTGGTATAAGATTTTGTCAAAAGTAAAGGGGTGCTAAAGATAGTTCAGATATTAATGCATTAAGGCTCACCCAAGGCATAAAGCTCAAGAAAGTGAGGTGATACCTTAGAAGCCAATCCATCCCAAACAATAAAGAAGTCCATGCCACTCCCTTTTACTGGTCTTGCCTAGCTAGGATGAAGGTCAAAGAAGCCTCTCAAAAGTTGGAACAACTTAGAGTGCCCCTTAGGAACCTAACCTTATGCTAACTCTCCCTATTGATTACTTGTCATTGAAGGGGAAAGGGTATGAATTAAGCCCTAAGCCCTCGAGGCTTACGTCAACCTATGGGGATCAGGGTCTAAGCTATCTAAGCCTATGGTGAGCTATTTGAGTCTAAGCCCAACCTTTTTCCTCATGATCTCTATCTTAGACTTAACCACCACCTTAGTTCTTAACCTCCTTTCAGTTGGTACTCAAGTTTCTAGAGTTTGGTTCCACTTGTGGTGTTCATGCTTAAGATGCTTAAGGACCGGATGCCTACTTAGAAGTTTTGGAATGGACAACCGCTAGCATAAAGCGAAGATTTTAGTCTATGTAGGATAGTCGTTTTACTACTTAGCCTTCAGATCTTACCTAAAATAGAATGACAAACTTTCCCATTTAGGTAGGCTTTCAAATGTATCCACTTTCTGGGTTTATTTTCTTCGCAACTACTATAAATAGAGGTTTACCCTCAAGGGAAAGACGCTTTATATACACATAGCATTCTTGCCTTCTTACTTTCATCTTAAACCCCACATATTCGTTGATTTAAGTATTACAACAGTTACGTTAGACAAACCTCTTATGCTTCTCATGATTTTTTTCTTTCTTTTTTTTTTTTTAGGTCTTAGGTCAATCGTTTGATTCTCAAACCTCAATCTCTACTGACAAAAATTCTGAGATGATATATTATATTTGTATTTGGACATACAGCAGCGAGAAAGAAAATAAGAACACAGTCTAGTCGTTAGAGCAGCATAAATTATAGTTCATTTTAGAGGAAGTAAGTACGGATAAATTTGTGGTAGGTATGCATATAGTTTTCTTTTTTATTAATCTTTTTTATTTTATCAGTAGATAGGGACTCGTTTGAATAAACAACTATTTCCAGGATGTGCAAACATTACCCCACTGACTTTGCGGTTTCAATCAAATCAGCAATAAGTATTGAGATAAAATATTTTTCATAGATCTAGATATTAGTACTTATATCTGAATATTTTAAGTATGTGGGGAATTTTATCATTAATTTATCTGATAAAATTTAGGTTTCTTATATTCCTTAGATATTGCAAACATTGACTAGAATTAGCGTTTGGAACGAAACCTCTTAAAAATCGTATATGAGATATTACTCCTAGGAGCTTATGCTCCCAGCGATTAAATAAAGACCTCAAGCTCTTGTCCTCTTCTAAATAAGCAATTAATTAGCCGTTCATAAACCGCTGACTTTATCAAATAAAATAGATGGAGAATAAAAAAGTTATATCTTAGTAATACCTATTATCAATAATAGATTAATCTTTTTTTTTCAATGTTTGTGTAAATTTTTATTGAAGGGAATACTTATTTCAATATTTATTTTACCTTATTAATTTAAAAATTAAGTTGAAAATACAATTAAAAATCTTGGTTCGCCCCTATGTGGTTATATTTAGAATAACCAAAAGCTATTTAATTGTAATATTGATGGGATACATTGGTTACACTATTTGAACTTTTACAGAAGGAGTAAAAAAATTTTCATCTTTTCTTACTTAACAATTACTTCCAATGGAGTAGGAATACAAAAGTCTCTAAAAATTAAAATTTCCTACTTATTTTTCAAGCAAATAAGGTAATAAAAAGTCAAGATAAAATAATTATTTTATTCTAATCTTTGTTAACTCCAAGCAAATTGGTAGTAAATCTTGAAAGGGCTTCCATGTTTAATAAAAACGTATTCAACATTTGGCTCAATCTTGAGTTTGGAGAAAATGGGGACATGGACATAGATGAAGCTATGTAAGTTGGATAAACAGACTAATTAAGTTCAACCTACTTTAACACGTACGTTAAAAAGACTTGCTTGTTGCCATCCGTCTAATAAATGGGTTTGGATTTTTAAGTTTGGTTAAGCTTGCAATGGGTTATAAGGATAGTAATCAGGATGGGTTTGTGACGGATTCGATACTCTTCCCATTACCTTATAGGATTACCTGAAATCCACTTGACAATCCCAATGGGAGACTTAGTTCTCAAACCCACTACCTTTCTTTTTCTTCTTTTTGATTTCTTAACATTTTATTATTATAATTTAATTTAAATTATGAATTCTTGTTTCAATTCAATTCCTTGCGTCGAAATTATACATTTTTACAAACATGTTATACATTTTTAATTCAATTCCTTTACATCTTTTTTCCTTTTTATTCCCTTAACGTCTCAATAATTTCCCACACTAAAATTATTTGAAATGTTCATAATTATATTATAGTGTCAAAGATAGTGGTGGTTAATGAACTGGTTATAGTTGTTGAGAGAGAAAAAAGAGATTGAAACTTAAGGGAATGAGAGACGAAAGCAACGAGTAAAGAGAGATATAGATTAGTTGTGGCTAGGGTTTACTTTTTAGTTTTATTTTTTAATTGTTTATTATTATTAAATAATTTAAAATATTGTTATTTTTAATCAAGTTTGGATTTCCTAATGGGTTAAACACTTGTCTCAAAACCCTACTTAAACCCTTTGGATTTTTAAAAAGAATCCTAAAACTCAACCTAAACCCTATAAGCTATAGAGTATTTAGTAGGTTGGGCAGGTTGGTACCCTATATGTACTTGTCTAGTTTCATCCCTATGAGTTACTAGGTAGGATTGGCAATTTATCTTAATGGGTTATACCTCATGTCTAGGCTTAAATACAAGTTTTAAAACTTTAACCTCTAACATGATCTGTTTATTAATTAAATATAGAACCTAAATCTATAACCCGATTTATTCAATTAGCTTGTTTCATATCTAGGTGGAACTTGCTTATTATAATAATATTCCAAAATAATAAAATTGCTAGTGAATCTCTATCTAGAAGACTTACTTCTAATGTTGTCTTTAGTTTGTGTGATATTTATAATGAAAATTACCTTGGAAATTATACTAATATTTGTAAAGATATTTTTTATTTCTAATCTAAATGTATGAATATAATTCTGAAGAAAACATGGTAGCTAAAAAATTCAACCATTGATTTAGATTTAACATTATGTGACTAACCTAAATAAAAATTTATGTCATAATTGTTTTATAGGTTAATTTATGACATTTTAACTTAAATAAAAATCGATTAGTACGTTCAATTCGGTTTTTAATAAGAATATCAAATGTTTTCACTAATTAGTAAGATATGCTTAAATGAATGTATATACAAAAGTGAAATATGCCTTTTTCTATGAGAATGTTGGAATACAAGGAAATAAAAATTTAAGTGTTTGCTTAATCGAACTAGACAACTCCATCTTCCCTGTTTGTATTAAGAGCTTTAAAAGAATTGGAGGTTAGGGAGACACTTCTCGACTTTAGGGACAATGACTCCATCTTTATATCTTTATCTTTGTAAGGTTGCATGGTGTGTAGTTTTGATACCAGAGAATAGAGACAAAGATATGAATACCAATGTGGTTTGTTTATTTTACTATTTAATTTGTTTTGCTAGTGTTCTTTTTTTTTTTTTTAAAGTTATTATAGGTTTCTACTTTAACTTGCAGGCTAAGGGAGTTAGGCTATATACTCCACTTTTTGAATGGATTGAATATTTTTCACTCCAACTCACTTTCTTTTATGGGTTAAACGAGGGTGTAGTTCTAAACATGTTAATATTTGGGTTGGATTTTGATTTATTTTTTAAAAGGGTTTTATTTCGTTAGGTAAAAAATCTTACATAACTTTTTTAAAATGTACTTTCATAATAACTTAGTAAATAAGATGGACCTAGTTGAAGCAAGATGTTGATTCATACAAGGTGAACAGGGGTAGTTGCTTATAAGCTAAGTTTGCAACTTGTAGTAGATTCCTACGATCCATTTATTTGGAGGTAATAGAGAAGGAATAAAATAACTATTTTCTATCAACTTTTCATTATCTTGTTTACTTAGATTTTGCATGGGGAATTTTTATTTCTAGTAGCTTTTCTATTTCCTCTCTAAGGGGAATACTTAATACCTTACAAAAGATGGAGTTTTTAATTCTCTCTACAGAGGGAATAAAAAGACCAAGTAATCATACCATTATACCCCACCAAAAATGTTAATTAATGAAACTACTTACTAATAGTAGGGATAATTTGATACTTTTGATTATATGTCCAACTTGATACTTCAATTAATGAAGCAAAATAAAAATTGGAATAAGTATTGTTTGTAGTGGAAACTTACACAAAAGTAAACACTAAAATAGAAATTGTGGTAATAATCATTCTAAAGGCACAAATTTCCTATTCCCATCCTTTTTCATTCTAAAAAGTGAACGGGAAGGGGTGAAAAAGGTAATGTTATTTTTGCTTTTGGTAGAGTTTTGCATATTTGTCACATACCTCAAAACTTAAAGTGTAGCAACAATTCACCACATATTTTTGCTTGGATAAGAACATGTAAGGCTTATTTCTTATGTTCTTCCGATCATTAAATTCAACTAATAGCAAAAGAAAAAAGAAGAAGAAGAAGAAGAAGAAGAAAAGAAAATCCCCAGATGGCGCAAGTAAAAGCCTAGCAAGATAACTATTGTGAATTGCATACGCACATAAGTCTAATGCAACAAATAACCTTCCATTATCTTATTTAGGTGAAATAACCAATGTAGTCATAGTGGGCTTAGACATGGAGTAACATAGATTTGGGTTAGTAAACAAGTCAATTTATTAAAATGTCACAAATTTCTAAAGGGTCATATGATCTACATTACTACAACACCACAAAAACTGTAGAGAAAATGATTCTACACGTCTCACCAAAAGAGATCATCTCATATAGAGTTCACCACTTGTATCTAGCCATCAAAAGCATATCCTCTATAACATTCAAATCAACATTGCATACTACTAATTCAACCCTCAAGTTAATTTCAATATTAACAAGAAGTCAACCCCTAAATTTTATCATGATAAAACCTAAAGCTTAATTTGGGTTGATACTGGCTGGATCCCCAGTTGAACCCCCAACTCAACCTCCACTTAGCTTTACTTACACTTTAGCTGATGCCTAGTTCGGCCTTTTTGATCCCAAAAACGTTCCCCCATTTTTAGTCTACCTTAAGTCGAACTCTCACAAAATTGATTTTTAGATAGTTAGTAGATTATGTTTAGATTTTAGTAACTCAATTATATAGTTAGAGTTAATCCACCATGTTTTAATACTAATATGAAAGATTGATTAACAATAGTTATATATATATATTGTGTATTATACATACAATATTAGTGCTTCAATTACACTATTGATCCATTGGTTGTTTTCCTACCAATCAGTCAGTAGGTTTAAAGTAAACTCTCTTCCAATTAGCCTATCGATTGATGGGTAGGTTTAAGGTAAACTATTCTTCAATTAGCCTGCCGATCAACTGGTAGGAAAACAACCGATTGTAGGCAGGCTTAAATACCTTATATCGCATTTTCTAAATACAAGAAAACCATAGTATATCAAACATCAAATTGCATCTACTAGATATGATATCTTTGTAGACTATTTAAGAAAGCCATAGTATATCAAACATCAAATTGCATCTACTAGATACGATATCTTTGTAGACTATTTTGTTGCATTTATAAGATGCGACTTAATGATGGTATTTCCATCATTATTTTTATACAATTCATGTTTTTGTAATTTTTTTTTTTTGTAAGTTTAGTAGACATGTAACCCACCGAGAACACTTATATGAAAACTAAGGGCGTGCAAACTATTAATTATTAATTTATTTCACATATGTTAATTATTACAACCTGGTCACTAGTTATTAATATACAAATAAAGGGTGTACGTATATTAATTATTAATATTGCAAAACACTATACATGTATATGTTTTTGTCCCATCACCAGCAATTGGTTGATAGCGCCACGGCTCTACCCCTCCCATCGCTTGCAGCTAAATTTTACTTGCAACCATATTTTTTAAAAATTATTATAATATTAGACAATTTTAAAGTTTTGATTATAATAAAGAATGCAAAAAGAAAAGTTCCGAAAAACAACTTTCAGAGAATAATCGCTCTTTGAGCACAAGTTCGATACCTCAAGCCATTATAAATAAATTATTATTATTTTTTTAAAAAAGACAAATTTGAAGATAAAAGGTAACAGGTAGCCAAGAGCACATTGATATTTGCACATAGGATAGCAAGGAAGAAAAAGAAGATATAGTTTTCGCCTTTAAGCAACGGAGCAACCTAAATTATAATACATTTTGGAGGCAGTAAATATAGACGATGTTCCATGGCCAAAAAATATAGATAATGTTCTGACAAGTATGTGTATAGTACTTATTATTAATTTTCGTTTTTGTCAGCTGATGGGGCTCATTTGAGTAAGCAGCTAGATGTTAAAATTAGCTCATTTGGCTCTGCGATAATGCGAACTATTTTTCCTTAGAGGCAGTACAATATGCAAGGTATATCGGTACTCATTTCGAAATATTTTAGGCAATTGGAAATTTCCTCGTCAGTTTACTTAATATTATTTTAAGTTTCTTACGTACGTCAGTATTGGAGCCACTGGCATTAGCTACAATTAATGCTTAAAATAACTTCATCTTTTGGTAATATTTTTATATTAGTGAACACCACATCCGTGTTACGAGTACTAAAGAAAAATAAATGATCGGCCAAATAATCTAGGAAAAAAATTAAATAAATCAATCGTATATAGAAATGTTTATAAAAATAAAACCTTTTTTTTTTTTGAATGAAGATTGGACATGCATATTAATTGATGATTTGGTATAATTATTGCAAAAAAAAAAAAAAAATCCAACAAATAAATATTTTTATTTAATATAATAATAAGTAATAAGAGATAAGGGAGTTTTAAGTGACTACAGTTTCCATAAAAGTTGAATGTTGTGTACGATTGGTATAGGAGTGGGATTAAGATTAGAGTTGGAAGTGGAAGATTGTGATTGATTATGATTTTGGCTATTATTGGAATGAAAAAAGAGATGGAATCAGAAATTATAGGAAAATATTAAATTACTTATATTATGATATATTTATAATATTTTTAATGTTGATTTTTTTTGTTATATAATCTCAATAGGACATCTAAATAATGATTTTTTACTTAAGGTGTTTCAATTTTTAATGATATAGGTGAGATGATACCCAGCCCATCAATTAAATGAAGACCTTAAGCTTGTACTTTTCTGAACGACCAACTAATCAAAAGTTGCGTACGTTTGCAGGAGTATAAGCTAAAAAATACGTATTGTAGGAGCATTTTTACTTTCTCGAAAGGAATAAACAGGAAAATGGAAATTTTGCTTATTGTAAATCCCTATTGCTACGACTAAGTTAGAATTTTATTCTATTGTTTAATTCGTATAAATTTTTATTACCGGAAGTACTTATTTCATTTAACACTCATTATCTACAGTATTAATAAATTAGAAATATAACTAAAAATATCAATTTGTCCATCATTTTAGAAAATAACAGATTTCACTAATAAAAAAAAAAAAGAAAAAGAAAACGTGAAGTAAACGATAGGATAGAGAGAACCACATTGACTCATGGCAAGCATTTTATGGGTCGTGCTACTCACAATACACGACACATGGGCACCATCCCTTAGGTTGATGGTTGTAATCCTCCTACGGTGGTAGAACGTTCTCAAATATCATCGAAAATCAAATAAGAATCTCAACGAGAACGACAAAAACAAACTTATGGTAGAAAGCTAACCATTAGAAATAAATGAAACTGAAAAGACAAATGTAACAATAAAGGTATTTTATTTATGTATATGTTTGGCAGAATACATTTTCCAGTAGACATTCGATATAATCAAATTAAACGTATAGTAATTTTAAGAAGGTGACCTGGTTGTATTTACAAGTCTTTTTGAGTAGCAAGTGGTTTTGAATTATATGATAGGCTACTAGTGGAGGTCTTTCAATGATTTTAGAAAGAATGCTAATAATGAAAGGTAAAAATGATTTTCCTTTTCTAAAAACGATTTCTTTTTTTTTTTTTTTTTCATTTTCTATCGATATTTTTCTCATGTTTACCATCGTCACCAGCAATCAGTTGACGACACCACCCCTACCATCACCATTGGCTGAAACTACTAGTGACTACAATATTTTAGAATTACTAATATAATATTTGATAAATCCTAAATTTTTTGTTATAGCAAAGAGTAGAAAATGTTCAAAAAACAATTTTTGCAAAACAAGCACGCACTTAACATGAGTTCAAATTACCATAATAAATAAAAAGAAAAAATAGAAAATAAACGTGACCAGTAATTTGAGGAAACACAACTCCAAAAGCCAAGGGTTGAATTGGTACTTGTAGATGGAGCAGTGACGAAGAAAATAAAGATATAATTTAGGCATTAGAGCAAAATAAATTATATTTCGTTATAGCTGCAGTATGTATATATAATATTGTTAAGAATGTTATAGTTTAATTGTATGAATATTATACTTCAATATGTCTAAGTTTTATTTTTCTTTTTCTCCAAAAGTTCTAGTATGTATAGTTGGTCAAAAGAAGATATATATATACATATATATATATATATATAATGTCATTATAGGGATGTTTATAGTTCTTTTCTTTATTATTATCAGTCATTTTCATTTTATCAGCAGAGAGTGACTCGTTTGAGTAAGCAACTATTTTCAAGGTCTGTAGATATTATCCAATAGACTCCATGATTTCAATTAAATTCGCAAATAGTAATGAGATCATTTTTCTTTCTTTTAGATCCAGTTCAATACGAATGGTATCATTATTTACATCTGAGTATTTTATGTAATTGCTAATAAAATTCAGGTTTCTTATATACCTCAGACACTGCAGCCATTTAATTATAAATAATGCTTAAAGCGTGACAATTTAAAAATTGTATATGAGATTAGAAGCCGATGCCCCAGCGATTAAATAAAGACCTGAAGCTCTTGTCCTCTTCCAGTCACCGGCTGCGTGCATTTGAGGCGTTCAATCGAGGCACATGTGCTCGCACGTGCTAGCACATGTATTCCGCCACATAAAACAAGAACGCTTTATTGAGTGTCTCTGGTCTCGGAATAAATAATGAAAGAAGCACATGCGTATGTACCCCACTACATGGAACAAGAACGCTTTAGCTAAGTGTTACTGTTCTCGAAATAATTAATGAAAGAATAGATAAATTATGAATTTTAAACTGCCTACTTTGCGCAACATCCAGCTCCATTTTCATCGCTGATCAAGGGAATAACATCGTTTTTGTTAAACTTTCTTGGAAATTCTTCGTGAGAAATGACGTCATCCCAGTCCATCATAAAAATTGTGAAGTAAATATAGATAAAAGAGAAAACTCCCCGTTGACCCAACAATCACCAAATTTTATGGGTCGGGCAACTCCACCCACGTGGAGTAATTGTCACAATTCATCTTTTGG
This sequence comes from Lumnitzera racemosa, assembly GCA_024138005.1. Lineage (NCBI taxonomy): Eukaryota > Viridiplantae > Streptophyta > Magnoliopsida > Myrtales > Combretaceae > Lumnitzera > Lumnitzera racemosa. The sequence continues at coordinate 27,217,421 of JAMXBC010000008.1, forward strand.
GTCGTGGAACATTGGTAAATATCATTGAAAAATTTGATAGAATTACTGAAAGTCCATGCTGAAAAATTTCATGCCACTTAAAAATGCTAAATTTCTTTTATTTTTATCTAGGTGGTGATCGAAGGACCATTACCGCAGGTGGATCCCATTTTGCTACTTACCATGGGAGTGGGTCAAGAACCTTGAGTAGTGGTTTATGTGAACGAATTATATTAGTGGTGCGACCAACTGCTCCCATTGGTTTGGTCAAATGACCCACCTTGAGGGATGGCGTGCACTCCAAAAAGGCGGCTATCAGTCGTCCATTCAATGCTCTAGAGTTTTGCAATTTTTTATTATTCTCTTGCCAATTTTCTCTCTGTCTTTTCATTTTTTTACTATTTTTGAGGAGTAAATTGCTGAAATATGGTATATGCGCATATATATAGAGGTTAAGAATATTAATTGCACATTTTCAGAGTAAAAGGTGCAATGCACAAATGAGGGTCTCAATGTGCATTTTGCCTTGTAGATAAATTGTTCAAAGAACTAATATAATTAAAGCCTATAACTGCTTGCAAATAATGGTCAATAAGTGAATCCTCCATTTAGACCGTTTGAAGGCCCAATTAATAGAACTTGAGCACTCATTAAATGCTTGTTGGGTGGGCCTTTGAGCCTTGAGTTAGGTCTAAATTGTAACTATATTATAATATATAGTTTTAGAAGTGCTTTTTAGTTTTACATGTAATCATTAATTTATTTTCATAATTATTTTGTTAAATCTTAATGTTTTTTCGTATTTAATTTCCATTATTTCTGTTATTTATTATACTACCTATTTATATCGATTGTGTCATCTATATAAACCCATAATGTTGTGTCTCTCCATTTAAATTAGGTTATTTTTAGATGTGTTGTGGTGTGATCATTTTCAAAATATTTGTTGAATATTAATAGTAAAATGAAATTCATCTCTAAATTTATTTTCTTTCTATTTGTTTATGACAATCCTTTCAATAGGTAGAAATATCTTTTTGTGAACTTTTTTTTTATTGTTTTTTTCAATTCAAACTTGATGTTAATTTCCATATTTCAATTCATTTTCAAGTTTTGCAATGACCTCTAACTTTTTCATTTTTTTTTCTTGTTTTCATAGAAAAATGAGTTTAAACTCATTAGGAAAATATTCTTTCTTCCACCAAAAAATTTCTTTTTTTTCTTTTTCGTGCTACCAATTCATTAGAAAAATGGGATTAGACTAATTAGGAAAATACTCTTTCCTAATGTAATAATTCAATAGAAAAAGCCTCATTATAGTATGATTAGTATTTCTCTTATGTTTAATTTTTTTTTAGTGTTCTTTTTTGTTGATTGTATAATATTATTTAGTGCATTCTTCTTTTAAAAAATGCAAATAGCAAACTGAGATTGTTGTTCAATCTATACAAAAAGATATTCTAGACATATAGATAAATAATTCGGAGATATGAAGATGAATCATTTGCTAGAGGTTACCATGATGACAAAGGGATCTATTTATTTATTTTATGTATTGTTGATGTATAAAGCTTGGAATCCATTTTTTATATTAGAGCGAAGATCAATGTATAAATGATGGATCAATGTATAAAAAATGGATCTAGCATGATCAATATCGCCAAAGGTACTTATATTGTGAGGATTATTTATGTTTTATGTAAAGCATAATTTTTTTTCTTTAAATTTTGGTTCAATGTATAACATAAAAAGTTTATGTTATATGTTTTATGTATAGCATGATTAGCTTTTTATGTATGGCATTCAATAGCATAATCAAGCAAAGTGATTATTCTAAATAATATAGATAGAAAACTAAGATTAACTAATAGTACTACATAGAAAGATACTCCAAGGATGTAAATAAAAATTCTAGAAACATAAGGATGAATTATCTACTAGAGCTTACCATGGATGGCAAAGGGATTTATATATGTTCTATGTATTGTTGACGTAAAAAGATTGGAATATATTTTTAATATCAACAAGAGTGATGATCAATCTATAAATTATGGACCAATGTATAAAAGGTTGATTGATCTAGCATCATTAATATAGCTAAAAGAAAGACGTTTATGTAAATGAAAAAGAAAAAGAAAAAGAAAAAGAAAAAGAAAAAATGCATTGTAAGAATAAATCAAAAGGAAAACTTGGTGTTACTTAATTTGATCAATGGCAAGAAATTTTTTGACAAAGGAATTAATAGTGAATCTTATATTGAAGTAATTCTTTTTTATGTATTGTTAATGATAGTACTTTTGGTATCATGCATCTAAGGTTGTCAAATTCATGATTTTATCTAAAGTCGCTAGAGGTTCTATAAAATTGGAATGCGAAATTAAAACGTAGAAACGTAAATTTTTATAACCTATATAACATAACTTAAAAAAATTGTGGATATGCTTATATTAATTCTTTAAAACTTGAAATACATGATGAAAATAAAAAAAAAAAACGATTAAGTTCCTTTTTCATGAAAAAATTCTTAATAATATATAATTTATTATGTACAAAACAAAAATAAAGAAATTTGAAACTAAACTATTTTTTTTTAAGTAATGAATTAAAGGGAATCGAATATTTTAATTTATTTTAAATTATTAATGGTATAAACTAAAGCATATAGTTTTTTTTTTTTTTTTATAATTTTTCCATTGGAGTTAAAACCTAGATAGAAACTACAAACATAAAATAAGGGACGAAGAGAGAAAGAAAGAGGGAAAAAAGTAAAATATGATGGGAAAAATGATGTAGTACGCTAATAGTTGATTGTATTTTTTTATTTTTTAGCTCATTCAACTTAAATATGTCGAATCAGTAAACTTGATAAAAAAACATAAATTTCTATCAAGTTTATATGTAAAGTCGGTTAAAAATATAAGTTTCTATACAAAAATGATTTTATATATGAGTTAATACAGAAGAGCCTCCTAAAATAATTGTATAATTGTACTAGTAGAGTCGTGATTTTAACAATTATGTACACATCTAAGTAACTTCTATTAAGAAAAAAAAAAGGAAAAGAAAAGGGTGAGAGAGAGAGAGAGTTATTCTTACTAGAATGTTCCCTATTTCAATAATATTAAATTAAGAGGTCATGCATTTTCAATATGTGTGCAGAACATTATGCTTTATTGTCCGTAAAATAAAAAAATAATAGAAATGTATTAGTATTGAATGCAGAAAGATAAAATAAATAGTTATTTTTACATTTATATTAAATATAAATTTAATGGATGATGCACTTACAATTCGTGAGTATGAGATAATAGAAATGTGTTACCATATGTGAGACCCTATAAAAATTGGTGATCAACTCATATTCGGTCAGTTTGAGAATAGTTTGTAAAGTTTTAGGCGATTACATAAATTGTTCAATCAAATCCAAATTTTATGATAAAACTAGAAATATTAATAGAAATAACCTTGTAAATTTGGATTTGAGAAAATAAAATAATTAAAAGTTATATTTATAAAATAAATGTATTTTACCCATTATTCATTGAAAGTAAGTAAAACGAGTTTTGATAATTAATAAATTATTGGAGATAAATTATATGCATAAGAAAAATCACAAAATAATTTAAATAATATTTAAAAGTATTCATTTTTACTAGATATAATTTTATATGTAAGTATAAATACCCGAAATTACTTAAAATAACAAATTTATACTAAATAAATATAGAAAAATTAATTAAAAATTCAATAAAATGGTGAATTATGCTAGAATTCACTAGAATGAGGCATAGCAAGTTTAGGTATCATTTGGCCAAAAGAAAAAGCAAGATAAGGACACATAAAAATATGTTTACGAGAAAATTGACACATGTTGGGACAAATAAAATCCAACCAACTCTTAAACATTCTCTATAAATTCAAGAAACCACCCCTTTAGCTTAGTTAGATACTCCATCATACAAGAAAAATAATGAGACAATTTGAAAAGTTAGAGAGAAAATAAGGAAAATTATAGAAAAATAGGGAATTTTATGGCTACATGAGAGTTCGACCACCAAACCACTACTTGAGACTGTAAGGCCATCACTAGTACATGGAAGGGGCTACACCATAACTGATCAACAACTACAAGGTAGTTGGCGATGGTCAGAAAGATAAAGTCTAATGAGTCTCTTCTCAACTTTGATTTTGTAAAAAATAGTAAAAATATCAATTTTTCCTAAAAATTTATGAAAAGTTTTATTTTAGCATATTTTTGATGAAAAATATTATTTTGATGAAAATTGAGTCCTGAAATATATTGCTCTTAATAAATCACTAAAAATCAGGTTGATTTCACTTTTGTTTTCCAAAACTCTAATGATATTGTTTTGGCTCTAAAATTTTTTTGTAAAACATCTATTATACATATTAAATTATAGTGAAGAGTTTTTGTGTAAACTATTCTCCATATTTTATTTGAATTTTAGGCCCTAAAATCCTATTAAAATGATTATTTATTAACATGTATTTAATAATTTTGTTTCAAGTAATTGATCTAGATCTTGGTATTGGGTGTATTTGGATATATTAAATTGTTGAATGATGTTGAGGGATGATATTCGTAATGTTGGCGGTATTGGATTTGGCTATTATGGGTTTAGTGCTAATAAATGGGTAATGTGTAAAATATTGAAATAAGGAATATTGAATCAAATTGAGGTGATGTGGGACTAAGTAGTGTACTTTGACTTTGATTGTGAATAAAATTTTATAAATTATGCTAAAATGGATACACTTGAATTAGAAGCTAGATTAGGAACATGGCATATAAGATGAACTAGGGAGATGACTAAAAATTAAATAAGAGACTTAGTACACCCAATATATAGTTAGATGAACTTTACAAAATGAATTGGGGGAAGTTTCTATGACTTATGTGTAAAATAGTAATCAGAAGCTGAATTAGAAGCTATTTTACAAGCAAAATCAAAACTAGGGAGTATACTAATAAGCTAGGGAATTGATTAAAAACTGAATTAGATACCTTTTTTCACTTGAATTAAAGTTAGCAAAACTTTATGAACTAGATTAGAAAGAATCTCTAAGGTTTAAGGGTGAAAATGAAATTAGAAGCCCAATTAGAACCTAGCTCAAAATGAGAGTAATTGTAAGAGACTTAAAACTTGAATAATTAGATATAATAAACTCTAAATTATAAATAATAATAAGAGTTACAGAATAAAGCTTATATATAGTATTTTTATGAATACTAAAATGACCTCTATATTATAGGGATTATCGATGAAGGTTTATTGCGAGTCGTATCTTAAGTGAGTAAGTGGGGCATCTAGGTAAGTTTGGGGTTAATACGTAGCTATATTTTGAAGTACTATTTATAATACTTAGAGGATTAAGATTATATTTATTTGTGCTTGTAGGTAGTTTGTTATGTGCATACTTGTATATGTGTGTTTCTAAATTTAATTGTGTATCATTCACTTGTTGTTCTAGTTTGCAACTGATTGAATTGCTTGATATTGATTAATCGCCTTAAGCTGAACTTAATAATATATGACTAATAAACTTAACTGGTTACGAATTATAACCCATTGGGGAAATGTTTTGGATTCTTTTATTAAATACCGACACTTTCAAAAGGGATAGCACTAGACTACGATGGTCTTTTTTTCATCCTTAATCGATCTATGTGGTATGAGAAGAGACAAGAGTGAAGACAGTGGTTCGAAGATAGTTGTGAGAAGAGTAGTGCCTTCATTGCACAAGTTTGGATTTGGTCGTGAGCTATTACTTGAGACTTCGAGTAGCAAACCATTTGACATGGGAAGTATAGCAAAGACAAGTAATAAAGAAGTGCCATTAAGAGAAGTTTACAAAATAGGTTTAGTCAAATGATTATACTTGAACTATTTGATATTGATACGATTTAGTGTGTTTGGAATAATTTAGGTTCTTTGGATAATTTTGTCCAAATTGAACCAAATTTTAATATAAATTCATAAAAGTTAGACAAATAGCATTAGTAATATCAATTTCTCAAAATAAAGTATTTATAATATTTAATTTCAATAAAATGTATTTTTACTGAGTATGATTAGTAACTATCGGAAACTCGAAATTAGAGTTCTGAATGATTAAGAAACCTTAGAGATAAATTATATAAGTAATAAAAATATTACATGACATAAATAATATTTAGAACATATGTATATACCCTATGTATAATTATAATGCTTAAATATGTACCCAAAACTAATTAAAATACCTAATTAATTGTAATTTAAGCTAAAATAAATAAGGAAAACAATAAAAAATCCTAGAAAGTAATGGGTAATTGAATTTTACTGATGTTGGTGTGTGGAACCATGCTTGACAGATGGTGGGGATTAGACAAGGATTAACATGCAAATTTCATTAAGCTTAAAAGATGAAATTGTGAAGGGAGGAGAGAGAAAATTTCTGTATACATCCAAATGCTCTAAAAAATTTTAGAAATCACCGCATTACCATTCTACATGCAAAGTAAAATCTAAGAAAAATAATCATGGGTTTAGAAGGAATGAGAAGAAATTTAGAAAAAAAAAATATAAAAAATAGATGCAAGATAAGCTTGATGGAGTGCGAGTAGATAGGAAGAAATTGGGAACAAACCAAGAGTGTTGCCTAAACGAGGTGGCCGCCACTAGTGGTCGAAGATCTATTTTTTGGTGAGGTCTATATCTAGTTTGAATTTGTAAAAATATAAAAAGTTCCTAGAAAATTATGAAAAAATTATTCATATATATTTTCGTGTGTAGAATCTAGTTTAAATGTCATTTTGTACAAATTCAGTGGTGGTAATGTATGTTCTTAAGAAATCGATGGAACTAAGCAATTTTCAATATTCAATTAAATAGGCCTAACGATGTAACTTCGCCTTCAAAATTTTTCTCTAAGCTGCCCTATATTGATATTGAATTGTTATGAAGAGATTTCTAGAAAAAATATTTCGAAATTTTTATGTGATTTCTGAACCCTAAATTATGTATTAATGGAAAAATAAATTATTTTCTTAAATAATCTTGGATTCTGAGTTGGATTAGTTCTTGAAGTATATGTACTGTTTTGGGATGGTTGTGTTGAGTAATAAAATGAGGAGTCGTATAAAATTGTAGTTTGGTCTTTAAAAGTAAGCAAAACAACTAAATTTTTGGATATTGGGAGAAGGTAGAGGATATCTCAAAGGTTGTGGGAATGAATTTTGCACTATAATGATACCTAGAGAATAGGTCAGGGGAAATATATGAGTTAACTGTAAAAACAAAGGATTCAAAAGCTTGGTCAGAAGTTGTTTTTCTTAAAAATTTTAGGAATGATAAAGTTAAAGGGTAGCTTAGAGGATAATTTAGTAAGAGCCTTAAATTGGAGAAACCTACAAGTTGCATTAGAAGATAAAACTAATATTATGAATGGCCCTAGTATAGCTCAAATGGTAACTTAAAGGATTTTCGACTAGAGAAAAATTACTATAGAATCGCTTAGAACCTAATTAAGAAGATTTGGCAGTTTCGGGTAACTTATAAAAATTATTGATTGGTCAAGAAATTATAATTTGTAAAAGAGGATAGTGCAATAAGAAGTGGTTTCAGAAGATAACTTAGAATCTAACTTAGAGAATGAATCAGATTTAGCTTATAATGAACTAAATACCAATAAGCAAGTATTTAACTAGATATATATATATATATATATATATATATATATAGTCATGACCTATAATTGACTTTAGAAGTACTTACTTTTACTAGGTGAATTCGTAGGAGAGGAAGTTTATGTTAACAGGTAAGATTGGGATGTATCGCTAGCCGGGTAAGTGGATATTTGTGTGTACCTTAAGTAGACTTATGTCTACTCTTAACTTTGCATGCTCTATGATGTTTTAGCTTGGTTGAACTTAATTTCAAGTTGATGTGCTATTCAATGAACATATGGAGCTTCTTATTATAATTGTTGCTGATTGAATAGTGACATGATATTAAACTTGATTGTTAGGTTGGTACTGATGAATGCATATGTGATAATTGTAGGGTTTTATGTTATCTTAGAACTAATGAAACTATAAGGTAAAGGTCGAGTAACAAGTGATAAATAAGTCTACTTAAATTTTCTAGGTTTTGCTTAGTGTGCAATCTAATACATTTATGGCACAACATGGTACAACACGGCATGAAAAAGACCTATAGGTTAAGTTTTTTAAAAACTGAGATGTTGCTAGGTTGGTTTCCATATGAAAAGTTGGGTATATTAAGTGAACTACTTGATTTATAAAAGTTGGGTTTTGAGTATGTAGAGACTGCATTATATCTATTGGGCAAGCTATATGCTAGGTTTTCTAACCACTTTATGTGGTTGTTGTTAGGCTGAAATGTTTGCTAGGTTTTTGGATATGTTATCTAGATGCTCGATTTGAGTCGACTGAATCAGATGAGTTGCTAGGTTGGGCTAGGATATCAGCATTGATGTATGTTACGTACATGAGCATGGTACACTCTTAATGCACTTCATTGTTTTGTTGGGGAACTATAAGATAACATAATTGGACTAACTACTTAAATGATGTGCCTATTTTGTTATACTTGTTGTATATTTATCCACTCTCACTTAGCTTATAGTAACTAAAGGGATAAGTTTCTCTTATTCTTAAGTTACGGATGAATATATAGAAGAAGTTATCGGAGTGATAAGGAGACTTCAAAACTCTAGCTAAAGATAAGTCTTGAGAGAAGTCGTTGACTATAAAACATAGTTTGGAGTACATGAAGATGGCTTTTCAGGAAAGTAGTAGGTGTTACTTCACCAAAGGTTTAGTATGATCATAGTGGTCTAAAAACATATATTTGTGAAAGAGTTACTATGTTGTACATAAGTGTGTAATTGTGATACTCTAAGTATGGCTTACTAATGTGGAAGCTTTTGTCATTGTTAGTTATATTGAAAAAGAAATTATCTGAAAGTAATTGTTTATGGAACAAAAGAGTAAGTTAAATACAGGTTTTGCCTTATCTTTAACTCAAGAATAGCTGTAATGAACCATCTTGAGGTATCAAGAGTTTGAGAAAAATATTTTAAGTAGACACTTAGAAGACAAGGCATTATACGCTAAACTCCTCAACCTGGATTAAAGCGAGTGAAATTTCTCTAATCTCATGATGGATAAGTTAACGTTGTGTGATGACATTCGTTTTGTTATACCTTGAACAGGAGAAGTCGTAACAGTCTTGCTGTGTAAACTAACCTAAGATAGAAGCTAACTTTATAGCTACTATCATAGATCTAGTTTACATAAGGTGTACACGACTCAACCAACTTGAAGCATCTATTTTGATAGTTGTGAATGATCAAACCTATAGTATAGCTTTATGAAGTACCTATTTTATATAACCTATTGTCTCACAATATAATAGTACTTACATAAACGATTTACATCTAGAGTTATAATTTACAATAAGAGTTTACCAAAAGCCACAGGTTTGAAGTCTAATTACAACAAGATAGGAAATTAATAGGGTTGCCAAGGAATTTCAAATTAGTTTCCTCAAAACTCAAAAGTAAAGTCAAAAGCCCAAATTTAATGGATTCCTCATTCCTTATTTTCCTAGCCAATAGCACATTAACTTGGGAGTGATAATATCTGAACATCCTGATCTTTACTCGTCACCTACAAAAGAGTCTACAGGGATGTAAGCACAACTAGCTCAATAAGTAAGATGGAGTTAAAAGAGTATTAAATAATCATAAGTAAGGTTATTGATTATGATGAAATACAATATAAACAATCACTTGAAACATTGCACAATGTTATCCGGTCCATTGTGAAGTCAGAGAAATTACATTCGCTTCAACTTAGATTAAGGAGTTTTATTGTAACTCAAATCAGACCAAACTTGGGCTTGTGTAATAGAGATCACTCTCATCCTGTGACCACTTTCGAACTACAGCCCCCACCCTTGTCGTAACCTCTACACCTATCACTTAGTTAGATTAAGGATGGGAAAACGACTATTTTAGATATCCTCATCAAAGATAGTCGGTATTTGGCCTAACACTCTTAATCGTTTCCCCTATTGGGTGCTATGTATGTCCAATTTCGTTACAATCAAACCATTATTAGTTTCAATTAGAGGTGACTAAATAAGTTCTCATAATACAAAAATAATGTGATCATGTAGAACAACACACTAAGGAGTTTAACTCTCATCAAAACTAAATATTAATAACACGTATGGCATGCACAAAACAATTAATTAAAATCACAAACATAAGTATTTTTAAGTCTCCATATACTATAATACAGTATCCTAATAAGCGATAAAGTCACAATTCTAACTTACTTGTTTAGACTCTCATTACGGAAGATTTGTATCTTCAACGCCTTGATCCTTAGGAGATCCTATAGAAATAAAACCCAAATTTAGTTTTTATAATAGTTACGAAAACATTAGATTTTTATCTAAAACGGTTATATATATATATAAGTATAATATCATTTTCCTTATATAATAATGTATAGTTTTACTATATAGGTCAGGTTAAGTTATTAAATATTAATAATATACATAGTTGGACTATTACATATAATATATCGTTTCGATTATATCGAAACGTACTTTTACTTGGTTAAATTACATTTTGATTATGGTAAGGTTATCATAATATGTAAATTCTTGTAATATTATAAAGATATAGATTATTTTACTTAGGATTATTCGATTTTTGTAAAATCAATGTTATTAGGTTCATACAAATCTAACAACACATATTACGATTCCTATTTTTATAGATGATTTCTAATGGGTAGTTCGAATTTTTAACACAGCTATACATATCTAAATAAATATTATCGTATTATATGTATTTTATGTAATTAATCTGTATTTTACATAATTTGTCAATATAATTCCACAATATGGATATTATCTAACTCTAATATAAATATAATTTATCTTAATCGTCAAAATATCATTAAATATATTAAAAATCCACTTTTCATCAAATCTAACCAAGATGTATATATGTAGTTTTTGTTTCATTATTTATTATATTTTAGCCTATTATTATTAGAAACGAGTATTGGTTCGTAATTTAAGCTATTTTACTCTGTAAATTCGTAACAGCTTGGATCACCAAATAATTCCTTTAAAATTTTTGTAAACTCCTAAAAATATGGAGAATTTAGTCATCACTTATTTTCGTGTTATCAATTTATCGTTTATATATTCGAAATTATAATTTTACCCCTAAATTGCATTTAATTACTCAAATATTATCTTTTTTATACAAAATTATTTCATACATATCCTAACATCATTACAATTCATTAAGAGATAGTTTGGGCCAATTTCATCAATTAATTTTCAGAAAACTTATTTATTTCACATTTTTACCCTAATTCTAGTTATTTTTAGGGCTAAAAATGCAATAAATATTAAAAATACTCAAGTAAAAAATCTGGCTACATAGCATTTATCTATTTATCATATGTATATTACACAAAAATCTTGAGCTATAAATTACATCATTTGATACATTTATTTTGAAAGCCAAAATTCAGATGAATAGTAATTTTCTTAAGAAAATGTATTAACTATTCAAAATTTTACAAAAATAAAAATATCACATGAAAGCATATATGAAATAACATAACTACAAATTTTTCCAAGATTTTCTGGTTAGATTTATTATTTTTTAAAAATATTTGAAAAATAGAGCAAAAGTTTAATTTACCTATTTGTGGGTGCTCTTGTGGCCATAGGGTGGTGAAGGGTTGTCTAATAGACTGGGCATGGGGTGGATTAGTGGTGACTAGTCAGTACCTATAGTAGATTAAAGTTTACCCTAAAAACTAGTCTTGCTTAGTTTTAGCTCTGTTTTTGTATAATTTTTTTTTATTTTTCCAATTTTCTAGAATTTTGCTCTCTATTTATTCTAGTCTCAACTTTGCTAAATCTATAAGATTTTGGTGGTTTGTAAAATTTATAGGGTCTAACTTGCCATATGGAACTTTCTATTTTTCTTTTTTTTTTTTAATTTCTCTTTAACGTAAGCATGAGGTGCCAATCTCCTCTTAAATTTTCTTTTGAATCAACAAAATCAACTCCCACAGCATGCTATGGTAAAGGCAATTAGATAAACTTAAATGGATATTTTGTTTAAATATTAATTATATATTATATTAGTATTTAGTTATTTTATTAATGTACGAGTATATATTATATATATATATATCATATGTAACATATAATTATATTTGTATAATTATGTTTCTAATATATCTTTTATTTTTAAGATATATTTCTTATTTATTTTTATGAATTTAACACAAATTATATATAATTATATAATTTCAAGTTAATTTATGGATATAATTATTTTTTATATCGGTTATACTCATAAAAATATGTGTATATTCATATAGTAAATTATACCATATTATCTCATTTTATAACTTAATTAACTTATTTTTAAGTTCTAGTTCCATTCTGAGCTAGATTTTAGGGGTTTCGATCACATTTATACTATATTGAATAATCCTACTTCTAAGGGCAAAATCAAGATTTTAGGTTATTATTTTCAAAATCTAACTTCACTATGTTATTTCAACTAACTTTTTTTTTATCTTAGTCATAAAGTTTGGACTCAATTGAATAATTTTTCTCTAAAAGCCCTAAAATTAGGCTTGGTTGTCTTAAATATAATTTTAGGGGCTCAAATTTCTAACCCCCTTAAGAAAGTTTTGTCCTCAAAACTTTTATTCTAAACATAATAACTACTTATTTCCTTATAAAAACATAGCACTTACCTTTTTCTTTGAAGAGTCCTGGGTAACGATTCTATATTGTTGACTTTGGTTCCCAAGTTAGCTCACCATTAGATCGCTATTGATTCGTATTATGACCAAGAATAAATAAAGCCAATTATTGCATGGGTTCAAGCTTGCTGAAAACTTGAAATGAGCAATGGAGGAATAACGCGAAAGGACAAATGACGAATAAGAAGTTAGTAAAACCCACGAATAGCTCCAAAGAATACGGTACACCAATGGAATCTTCGATAGCTCACGATATAATTTGATATGATGCATAAATTAGTCTGGTGGGTTACTTGTTACCTAACCTTGCTTAAGGGTTAGGATAAGAGTGATGCAGAGAGTAAACAGGTAATGTTTACGCAAGGACTGAAAACACTAAAGTGTATTAATGATAATCAATCTAAAGTTTACAGCTATAAGTATAAGGGGTATTTATACTAGAGGATTTAAGGCAATATGCCTAAAAGGGAAAAGATAAAGAGGACATTTCCTAAGGAAGTAATGTACAAGATACAAGGGGTAAAACTGAACATTCAAGGAAAAATATTCATTGGTGTAATGGATTCTACTCATGATTTTTTACATGTGGTGATGCTGTATTGGTGATGTCGTTAGAAGATGCAAACAAAAGTATAATCAGCTTGCTTGCCTAAGTAGAGGTGGCTTAGTTAGTCTAGAGTCTCTCTATCTCTACCCCTCGCTAAGGGAGATGCCGAATTATTGATTGGCTCATACGTGAGTGGTTGATCTTCAATTCGGCGTACTACAGAGAGATGGGCATTCATTCGGCTCAACATAAAGAGTAACTCAACAAAGAAGTACTTGGCTTCAGAAGGAGTTGGTTGGAGTAAGAGAAACCACCTTGCCAGGCCTTTTAGTCTTCGAGTTTGGATATGGGTTAAAGGCCTAGTAATCTGATTCTTATCATTCCCTTCGAGTTGATTTAGATTTGGGATCAAATCCAAATGGTCTTCCATTAGCTCTTCATCGGGGTGATATTGATTGAGATCAGCAATGTTGAAGGTGTCAAAAATCCCATAGTCCTCGGGTAACTCCAATTTGTAGGTGTTATCATTGATCTTCTGGAGGACTCTAAAACGGCCTTTAGCTCTTGTAGATAATTTGTTCCTCTTCTTACTCAAGAATTATTCCTTGCTGAGGTGCAGCTATACCAAGTCTCCTTGCTGGAATTGTTTAGCCATCTTACCCTTGTCCTTCTCTCCCATTCTTCTAGCAGCTTAGTCAATGTGTCGAGTGACTTTATCGTAGATGTACTGAAGGGATTGTACCTGAGTTTTCTCGTCAGGTTCCTCTTACGCGGGTATAGGTACAAAGGTGTGATTGAGGGAAAACTCGAGATTAAAACCATAGACCACTTCGAAGCGAGTCTGCTTAGTAATATCATTTATTGTTTGGTTGTAAGTGAATTCGACTATTAGCAAGCAGAAGTCTTAATTAGATAAGTTCTTGCTTACTATAGGTTGGAGTAATGATCCCAAAGTGCGATTAACCACCTTTATTTAGCCGTTAGTTTGGGGGTGGCAGGAAGTAATGAATAATAGTTTGGTCTCCAATCATCGCTACAAAGTCCTTTAAAAATGGCTTAAGAATTTCGAGTCCCTATCGATGACTACACTTCTCAGTACACTATGCAATCGCATAATCTCCTGAGAGAAAAGAGTAGTTTTAGCTGAAGCATCATTAGTTTTAAGTACGGTACAAAGTATGCCATCTTGTTGAACTTATCTATGGCAACTATTATAGAATCTTTGCTTTAGGCAATTTGTGGTAGTTCAAGAACAAAGTCCGTACTTAATTTAGTCCATGGCTTCATTGGAATAGGTAGTGGCATTGCTTTCCCTTTTTCGGCTCGGCACGTAGCCCTTTTGCACATGGTACAGCTTTCAACAACTTGGTATACATCTTGTCTTATTCTTAGCCAAAATAATCGACCACTCAACAACTCATACATCCTTTTCTCCCTAAAATGTCTGGATAGTCCTCTACTATGGGCTTCATTGATTAGCAGCTCTTGTAGTGAACAAATTGGCATGCATAATTTTCCTCCTCGAAACAAGGATCCCTCCTCTATATGATACTCGTCCACAATCTTCCCATTGATATAATGCACGAGTATGGGTATGAAGTGTGGATCTTCAAAATATTGCTCTTTGATACATATAAACCCAAATAGGCTAGTTTGCGGTTCAGTTAAAAGTACATGTCTCCTTGAAAGAGCATCTACAACTATGTTGCTCTTTCCTTGCTTGTATTTTATCACAAAATTGAATCTTTTAAGGAACTCAACCCATCTCGCCTGCTGCTTTAATGACTTAGTCTAACTTCAGAGGTATCTCAAGGATTTGTAATCAGTATAGATGACAAATTCTCTTGGTAGAAGATAATGTTGTCATACTTGTAGTATTCAGATCAGTGCCAAGAGTTCTTTGTCATACATGGAGAAATTTAACTATGGTCTTCTAAGCTTCTCATTGTAGAAGGCAATTGGTTGACCTTCTTGCATTAGGATAACGCTTATTCTAATGCTTGATGCGTCACATTCCATCTCAAATATTTTCTTGAAGTCAGGTAAAACTAACACTAGGGTGGAGGTTAATCTTTTTTTTTTTTTTTTGGCAAAACTCCTCTCCTCCCTTTCTCCTTATTAGAAGTCGGTGTTCATCTTTGTTAGATCGATAAGTGGTGTGGCATGGGTGCCAAAATTCTTGATGAACCTTCTGTAGAATGAAGCTAGTCCATGGAAACTTCTCACGTTGGTATAAGTAATAGGAGTTGGCTACTCGATGATTACTTAGATCTTCTTGTCGTCTATTCGTAAGCATCCTCTACTTACTACATAGCTTAAGAATACTACTTCCTCCTGGCAAAAACAACACTTCTTGAGATTACCAAATAGTCTCTCAACACGTAGGATATCTAAAACTGCTTGGAGATGTTTATAGTGACTCGTCATATCAGCATTGTAAACCAAGATATCGTCCAAGTACACTACGACATACTTCCTTATTAGATGTCTCAGCACATGGTTAATTAAAGTCATGAAAGTACTTGGGGCATTCGACAAGCCAAAAGAAATGATCATTCATTCATAAAGTCCATATCAAGTCTTGAATGTGGTCTTCCTCTAATCTCTTAGCCTTATGCGAATTTGATGGTGCCTGGATTTCAAGTCAATTTTGCTAAAAATCATGGTTTTACTCAATTCATCCAGCATGTCTTCTAATTTAGGAAAGGGATACCTGTATTTGATTGTGATCTTATTCATAACTCAGCTATCTACACACATTCGCCAAGTTTTTTCCTTTTTCAAAACTAGAAGCGCTGGCACAGCACAAGGGTCAAAACTCTCCCTAACAAACCCTTTCTTTAGTAACTCATTGACTTTGTTGGAGTTTAGAAGCCTACTTGGGACTCATCCGATACGCAGGCTTTTTCGGTAGCGCGATGCCAGGTATTAAGTAAATTCAGTGTTCTATGCCTCGAATTGGGGGTAATCCCTCAGGTAATTGCTCTGAGAACAGGTCAGTATATTTGTCCAATAACTCTTTTATTCTCTAGGGTAATTCACCTCACTCCTTCATCTCCAATAGGCGTTGGACTAACATGACGGTCGGTGTATTAGCCTTAAGGGTCTCTTGGAGCTTGGCTCTACTCATCACCAGAGCCTTCTTCAATCTACGAGTAAGTTTAGTTTGTAGCTTATTAACTACTCGGCGGCATTAGGTTCAATGTGATTTTCCGACCGTCCTTTTTGAACACTTATGTGTTCCTATATTCATCATGGATCACTCTCTTGTCAAATAGCCATGGTCGGTCAAGTAACACGTGTAAGGTGTACATGGGCAGAACATTACAGAGAATCTTGTTGGAATAGTTTCTAATTGTGATTGGCAGTAGTACTTGATGGGTAGCATATAGTGCTCCCTTATTACTCAGCGAATGTAAGTTGTACGGCTTAAGGTGTGCGATGGTTGGCAACTTCAACTACGTGACCATTTTAGCTGATGCTACATTAGTATAACTTCTACTATTTACAATCGATGCTCTACCTGGTCATTCACCTTACAGGTGGTATGAAACAAATTCTCCCTCTACTTCTTCTCTTGTGAAGGCTTTAAGTTCATAGTGTGTTGGATAACTAAGACCAACTTGATACAAATTTGTAGATAAACATATGAACCTGATATCACGCAGAACCAAGGGATAGGTCTGAACTACGAGATGGCTAGAAAAAAGTAAATGATAGTTGAGGGATGAGCAAGGGTTCTTATACACCGACGATGGATATGATGCACTAACGCCTCATACGAGCTTGGGTTAAACTTGATATGATGCATAAGTATGGCCAGAGGTCACTCGTTATTAGTCTACGCTTGAATGGGCTAAGTAAGAGTAGCTCAAGAGTAAGTAGAAAGACACTTAGCTTAAGAAGGAGTAAAAAGTTCAGTATATTCTCTATGCATGATGATTATACGGCTATTACATTATGTGAATATTTATAGTATCCTGTTAGGATAAGTCCTAAGTTACAGAAAATTAAAAAATGGATCCTTATTTGCTAAACAAAAGGAGAATAATTTACAGGGAAAGCATGATATCGTATGTGATGAACATCCTGTGTTAGAAAAGACAATACGGATGTTAGAAAGGACAATACATGCATGTTTTACTCAATTTGTGATTTTGACAATATTATGAGCCGAGCAAGGGTAGGCTTCTGATCAGGTTTGTTTAGTGTCGGTAGTTCAGCACCTTAGCTACTAGGGCTGGATAAGGGTTGGCTCAGGGATGATTCACAATCAGGTTGGCCTCGGAAGGTCGGCTCCTAACAATTGTCAGCTTAGCCTCAACATTGTGGAGATGGCTAATTTTCTGATTTGGTGCTTAGACTAAGGTATTGTAGAGGGGTTAACTTTGTGGGTCGACTAATCACCTTGGTAGCTTCTTGAAGGGTGTAGAGGATAAGATAGCTCGGCAGTTTAGACTATGATAAACACTACTCCTGAGTGTTTAACTCACCTTGAACAACTCGATGGACCATCTGAGAAAGCCATCAAGCTCGGGAGCGCGTAATCGGTCCTCAATCCCGATCAAATAATGTCTCCAAATCTTTAAAGAAAATACTACAGTCGCTAACTCTAAACCATGAGTTAGATAATTTCTCTCATGAGGCCTCAATTGTCTTGATGCATATGCTACCGCTTTTCTATCCTGCATCAATACACATCCTATTCCATTCTTGGAAGCACCATTATATATACAATAAGATTTAGTTGGATTTAGTAAAGTAAGTATTGGTGCTGAAATCAAACGATCCGTCAATTCTTGGAAACTTTGTTCACATTTATCACTCCATTCAAATTTAACATCCTTTTGCGTCAGTTGAGTTATGGGCTTAGAGATTTTGGAAAAGTCTTATAAATCGCCTGTAATATCTCACCATTCTAAGAAAACTTCTTATTTCTGTTACAATTGTTGGTTGTTTCCATTCAGCCACTACTTTGACTTTTTTAGGATTTATTGAAATTCTTTTTCTTGACATTATATGTCCTAAAAATGATATTCTATTTAGCTAGAATTCACATTTACTTAACTTAGCATACAATTGATTATCTCTCAACTTCTACGAAGCTAAATGTAGATGATCAACATGATCTTTTTTAGTCTTGGAATCAATTAATATATCATCAATGAATACTACAACAAATTTATCCAAGTAAGGTTGATATATCTAATTTATCAAATCTATAAACACAACTGGTGCATTCGTTAAACCAAAAGGAATTACCAAGAACTCATAGTGCCCATATTTAGTTCGAAGAGATGTCTGTGATACATCATCTAGCTTAATTGGTAATTGATGGTATCTAGATCTTAAATCAATATGTGAAAATACTGTAGCACCATGCAGTCGATCAAACAAATCATCAATCCTGGGTATTGGGTATTTATTTTTAATAGTCACCTTATTTATCTCTTGACAATCAATACATAACCTTAAAATTCCATCTTTCTTTTTCACAAATAACAATACTGCTCCTTAAGGAGACATACTAGGCGGTACAAATCCTTTGTTCAATAGCTCCTGAAGTTGCTTCTTTAACTTCAAAAGTTCTATCGGTGACATTTAGTATGAAGCTTTTGACATTGGTTCAATTCCTAGCACTAACTCTATAGAAAAATCTAGTTTCCTCTGTGGTGCTAACCCAAGTAATTCTTCTAGAAAGATATCAGGAAATTCACTTATTACCAATATTTCTGATACTCTTAGGGTATCCTTCTTTAGTAATTTTATTCACTTCTTTGCTTACTTAAACAACTGACAAATCTTAGACTTCTCTCACTTATTTTTCCTTAAAACATGACTTTACCCTCATCTAAGATTATGTTCTTATTTTAACAATCTACTTTGGCTCTTCGTTTGGATAACTAATCTACTCTTACAATAACGTCATATCTCTTAATTGGTAATACTATGACTTTTATTGAAAATTCTCATCCTTTTATTTTTGCAATTGTCCTTTATCTATTATTTCTTACGTTAACACTTGTTCTCATATGGGTGTTCTTATTATATAGATGGATTTAATTCATTTGTCTTAATCTTATTTCCCGAAACAAACTCTTGACTACTAAATGAATATGATGCTCTAGTGTCAAACAACGCATAAGTATTTCATCCGTTTATAAGTATGTTCCTTGAAACAATTACTATTATTATAGTTATCTATCTCTTTAGTACTATACTTAAGTCACATATCTTCATAGTTCTTAACACTATTGATATATACAAGATTCACAATTAACTCATAGGTAAGTAGAGTTATAAGTTAGTTCACATACCTATTACTAAACCTTAATCAATTCCATCAATATCCATTTCGCCATTCAAGCCATCGTGAAAGTATTCTTCCATCCATTCATCAAAATCCTCAATATCCTCTTCTATACCCTCGATTGCAAACACCTAAGCTGGTACAGCCGTTGTCTCTACTCCTTCAAATTTGTTACTCCTTTGTTTAGCTAGATCATAATATCTTGAGAAGTGTCATGTCATTTCACACCTACAGCACTTTACTATTTTCATCTTTGGATACTCCCTCAACATATGATTTGGATTATCACACAGAAAATACTTACCCCTTAATTGAGGGCATTGCTTGGGAAAATGTTGTGCTCTACATTTCCAGCATCTCGCATTTCCTGCCTCATCATAGAAATTAAATCCAGTCCTATTTGAAGCAAGGCCACTAGTTACAGTAGCTAACTTCTTTCCTTTATGACCCGAGTTATTATTTTCACCTAAAAAATGTTCTCTTAAAAACAGGCCTATATTCATTAACTCTTCTCAATTTCTTACTCCACTCATCTTGCATGACCAGTCGATTATTCTTCAGTTGATGCGCCCTATTTATAATTTGATGATAAGTGGTGAATCCATAATCTATTAACCTCTATCGCATTGTTGCATCAAATCCATTAAGAAAAAGATCCTTTTTCAGCTTTTCAGCTCCTAATTATCTTTGTATGACTTAGGTACATATTGCAACAACCTATTGAATTCATTCTTGTATTGTGCCATACTCATTATGCCTTTCTTTATTTTCATTTATTGTTGGGTCATTTGATTTTGCATACTGATAGGGAAATATTCTCTCTTAAATGCCTCCTAAAATACTTGCCATGTAATGAGGCTTGGCATTATTCTTGCTATTGAGTCCCATCAGAATTGTGCTCCCATCTTTAGCAAGAAAGCAACATATGAGACTTTTTGATTTTCAAGAATTTTAAATGCCTCAAAATTGTGCTCAATATAAGCTAACCAATCATCAACTAAAATAGGCTTACCTATTTCACCTTCGAAATACCAATTCGATTTCATAAACTCATGAAGTCGACTTGCATCTTGGGGTTAAATTCCTGTAGGTTTAGCCTTTGCTGATCTTTGGTTCATCACATTTCCACCTGTGATCAAATGCTGAATTAAAGCTCTTTGCTGTTGGATTATGGTATTTATATTAGCCAACATTTATCCAAATTGAGTTGAGTCCATCATGTTTAGAGCAAGTGGTGGTACATCATTTCAAGGTGGTTTTGGCATATTAGGAGGTGGTACTTCTCCTTTAGGTTGGTTATTTCTATTTTCGTTTCTATTTGCTTCCTCTTCCATATTTGGATTCATAGTTTGCTAATTATTAACCTTGTACTCACAATGTGCATATTTGAAGTTAGTATCTAACCTAGGTGATTTATATTTAGATATAGATTAATTATTCTCTGCATTAGCAATACATAACTACAAATTTCCTTATCAATGATCTTAATCAATATAAGATCTGTAATACTTTACCCCTATATAAACAATGATATATTCATACACTATTTATTACACACTCCATATGTGATCAAATATATTTGTATGTCATGGGCTCATTGAATTTAACTTATAACATTATATCATTTTCATGGTGATATCTTATACAGATGTTGAAAAAATAAGGACATTTACTTTACAGTAGTTGATAGGATAACCAAAACTTTACATTCAAAAATTGCATCACTTTATTTACAACATCAAATTACATATCTGATTACCTATTTACATCATTAACATCTTTGGTAACCGTAACATAAAAAATACATAAGTTACATTTAAAAGGTCAAGAATACATCAAAAGTTGTTACGGGGGACCTAGATACATCAAAATAACTAGGTTAGGTGATATAAAAAGCCTTAGACTTGTCTTCCTACCATCTCCTTAATTTTCATTTGCTTGCACTATTTGAAGTTGCTACATCTTCCAGGGGAAGCCAATCTTCTATCCCAGTCTCTTTAGATCCTAAACTAATCTCCACTACTATAGGGGTGTCTAGTATAACCACTACTTCATGCACTTCATTCCTACTATCCTGTGCTTTATTTTCTACTTTAGCCTCCTCTTCCTCTAGATCCTCCTCAAGATCATTATCGTGTGGTTGCAATGGTACTTCTATACCTATAGTTTCATCTATGAGGTATATGGGAAACAAATAAACCATACTAAGGGGATAGTTAGTAGGAATATCTGAAACACCTGGTGATACCTGATCAAAACCTGGAGGGTAATCCTTATCTGCCTCTACTAAAGCTAGAAAATATAGCATGGGGATTATCATAGATAAAACTCCATTTTCTCGGAAGTACCTCTTCTCATAAGCAGCTATAGTAGTATACTTAATATACGTGGGCCCTAACTCATCCCTCATTATCCTTCAATCATCTTGCATACTAGGAGACATCCCATGCTTATAATTTTCAATAATATCATCGATTGTGTAAAACATTTTCTAATCAGCTATATCTAGTAACAACTTTTACATCCAAATCTTATATTTGATAGGTGTCTCATCCGCTTCCCATTCAAAATTCTACCATGCATGTAATAAATCATTCTTACGAATTTGAAATAATAAGGTAAAATTAGTTTATAAACCATTTTACATATATATAAGCTATATATATAATCTTATGAATATAAGTTTTTTATATTCATTATCAACTACACTCTTAGTGATCCTATCATCTACTTAATTTAATTAGAAGCTTTAAAGCTTGGTTCTTTTAGAACCATGTTTTGATACCAACTCAAAATTGTCATGCCTCAAATAGGAGAATTCGGAACATTCCTACCATGTAAACTAATCTAAGATAGAAGCTGACTTTATAGTTACTATCATAGAAATAGCCTACGCAATGTGTACATGACTTAACTAACTTGAAGCATCCATTTTGATACCTATGAATAATCAAACCAGTGGTATAGCTTTACAAAGTACTTGTTCTATATAACCTATTGTCTCATAACATAATAGTACTTACATAAATATTTTACATCTAGAGTTATAATTTACAATAAGAGTTTACCAAAAGTCATAGGTTTGAAGTCTAATTATAATAAGATAAGAAACTAGTAGGCATCCTAGGAATTCTCAACTAGTTTCCTCAAAACTTAAAAGAAAATTCAAAAGCCCAAATTTAGTAGATTCCTTGTTCCTCACTTTCTCAGCCAATTGCACACTAACCTAAGGGTGATGGTATCTAAACATCCTGATCTTCACTCGTCACTTACAAAAGGGTCTATGAGGATGTGAGTACAACTAGCTCAATAAGTGAGATAGAGTCAGAAGAGTACCAAATAATTATAAGCAAGGTTATTAATAATGATGAAATGCAATACAAACAATAACTTGAGACATTGTATAATGTCATTTGGTCTATTATGAGGTTAGAAAAATTACATTCGCTCCAACCTGGATTAAGGAATTTTATTACAACTCAAATCAAATTAAATCAAACGTGGGCTTATAGAATAGAGAACACCCTCCTCCTATGACCACCTTCAAACCATGGCCCTTGCCCTTGTCGCGACCTCCTTGCCTATCACTTAGTTTCATTAAAGATGAGGAAATGACTATTTCAGCTATCCTTATCGAAGTAAGTCAGTATTTAACTTAACACTCTTAATCGTTTTCTTTAATGAGTGCCATGAATATCTAGTTTTGTTATAATCAAACCATTATTAGTTTCAATTAGAGGTGATCAAATAAGTTCACACAATATAGAAACAATGTGATCATTCAGAACAACACGCTAAGGAGTTCAACTCTTGTCACAACTAAATATCAATCACATGTATGGCATGCACAAAAACAACTATTTACAATCACAAACAGAAGTACTCTTAAGTCTCCAAATACTCTAATACAGTATCCCAATAAGCGGTAAAGCTACAAACTTAACTTACTTGTCCAAACACTTACTACGGAAGACTTATATCTTCAATTCCTTGATCATTAGGAGATCCTATAGATATAAAACCCAAATTTAGTTTTCGTAATAGTTACTAAAACATTAAGATTCTATCTAAAACAGTTATGTATAAAAGTATAATATCATTTTCCTTAAATAATAATATAGAGTTTTATTATATAGGTTAAGTTAAGTTATTAAATATTAATAATATATGTAGTTGTACTATTATGTATAATATATCGTTTCAATTATATTAAAACGTACTTTTATTTGGTTAAATCATGTTTCGATTATGGTAAGGTTATTGTAATACATAAATTCTTGTGATATTATAAAGATATGGGTTATTTTATTTAGGATTGTTTGATTTTTATAAAAATAGTATAATTGGATTCGTATAGACCTAACGACATATATTATAGATCTTATTTTTAGAGATAATTTCCAACGGGTAGTTCTAAGTATCTAAATAAATATTATTATATTATACGCATTTTATATAATTAATCTGTATTTTACATAACTTGTCAATATAACTATATAATATGGATATATCTAACCCTAATATGTATATAACCTATCCCAATTGTCAAATCCGACCAAGATGTATATATGTAGTTTTCATTTCATTATTTATTATATTTTAGCCTATTATTATTAAAAAAGAATTTCTTTGTAATTTAAGCTATTCACTACATAAATTTGCAATAAATAGCTCAAGTCATCAAATAATTCCACAAAAATTTTTATAGACTCCTAAAAATATAGGGAATCTAGTCATCACTTAGTTTCGTATTATCGATTTACCGCCTACATACTCAAAATTACAAATTTATCCTTTAATTGTGTTTAGTTACCTAAATATTATCTTTTTACACAAAATTATGTCCTACGTATTCTAATTACAATTCATTAAGAGTCAGTATAGGTAAATTCTATCAATTAATTTCACAAAATCTATTTATTTCACGTTTTTAGCCTAGTTCTAGCTATTTTTAGGGCTAAAAATCAAATAATTATTAAAATACTCAAATAAAAAATTTGGCTACATAGAAATTATTTATATATCATATATATCTTACACAAAAATTTTGAGCTAGAAATTACATCATTTGATACATTTATTTTAAAAGTTAAAATTCGGGTGAATAGTAACTTTCTTAAGTAAGTGTATTAAATATTCACAATTTTACAAAAATAAAATATCACATGAAAACATGTATGAAATAACATAACTAAATATTTTTCTATAATTTTCTAAGTGGATTTACTATTTTTTTAAATAATTGAAAAATAAGGTAGAAGTTTGACTAATTTGTTTTCGGGTGCTTCGGTAGCAATAAGGTGGTGGAGGATTGTTAGACAGATTAGGCATGGGGTGGACAAGTTGTAGCCGATCAAGTTCTACAATAGATTAATGTTTGCCCTAAAAACTAGTCTTGTGTAGTTTTAGCTCTATTTTCATATAATTTTCTTTTTATTTTTCCTATTTTCTAGAATTTTGTTCTTTATTTATTCTAGTCTCAACTTTGCTAAAACTATAAGATTCTGGTGGTTTGTAGTATTTTTAGGGTCTAACTTGCTACATGGAATTTTTTTTTAAATTCTCTCTAACTTAAGTATAAGGTGCCAATCTCCTCTTAAATCTTCATTTAAATAAGCAAAATCAGCTCCCACAACATGTCAAGGTGAAATCCAGCCATTTCCAACAATTTTGAAGGCAATTAGATAAGCTTAAATGGATATTTTGATTAAATATTAATTATATATATTATATTACTATTTAGTTATTTTATTAATATACGATTTTATATCCTATGTATATATCAAGTGTAACATGTAATTGTACTCATACAATTATGTTTCTAATATATCTTTTATTTTTAAGATATATTTCTTATTTATTTTTATGAATTTAACACATATTATATATAATTATGTAATTTCGGGTTAATTTACGGCTATAATTATTATTTATATTGAGTATACTAATAAAAATACGTATATATTCATATAGTAAATTATATTATATTATCTCATTTTATAGTTTAATTAACTTATTTTTAAGTTCTTGTCCTACTTTGAGCTTGATTTTAGGAATTTCAATCATATTTATACTATATTGAATATTCCTACTTCTAAGGACAAAATTGAGATTTTGGATCATTATTTGCAAAATCTAACTTTACTAAGTCACTTCAACTAATGTTTCTATCTTAATCGTAAAATTTAGGCTCAATCAAATAATTTTTTCTTCGAGCTCTTAAATCTGAGCTCAATTGTCTTAAACATAATTTTAAGGACTCATACATTTGTTGCATTGTATCTAATTAACTAATTGATAACTCTGCCTATGCTTGATGTATAGCCTCATGTCTACATCTCAACTTACCAAGTGGATGGTTGTTTACATTTCTACAGATGTTATTATAGATGCTAGTTAAGAATTAGCATTAGAACCACCCTAAATCTATCAACTGCTGTGTCTTAAGAGTAAGGAAACGTGATGATTGGTTACATTTCTAAGGTTTTAGATCTCATTTTTGAATTGTCTAATATCAAATTATGTATTACTTATGTAAGATATGGTTATTAAATCATATAAACATTACTTGAAATATTTGAACCTTAGTATATGTTTTCCATACTTTTGTAGGCAAATAGCATATTGATTTGTGAATTATTTACTTTAAAATAGGTTAGTCATAAATGCTTTGTATAAATCAAGTCTAATACAGGGGCTGTACAGATAGCTTCTATTACATAATGGTTTATACAGCGGCATTGATATGATTTTGTTGCTTCGAGGCGTAACGCTATATAGGGTTACATTTCTAAGATTACCCTTTTTTTTTCTTGAATTATTATTTGAAAAATAAAAATAATCATATGGGGCTTTATAGTAATTTAGTTTTAGAAAAATCTTATTAATATGTGCTCATTAAATAATTTTGATATTATAGATTAATCAAACTGAAACTTGATAATATTAAATGTATTTCTTATTTTCCTCTTAATATAGTAATAAAACTACGTATTTATAAAAGTGGATTGAATGAATCCTTATTTTGTTAATAATCGTATAGATAATAGTAAACAATATAAAATAAGATAAAATTTGACTTTCATTGTATTTTTCTCTCTCATATCATTATCCCTTTCTCTCTCTAGCTATTATCTATTATTGTACATTAATATGCAATAATAATTGCATGCTTATAGGCAAACTATAGTAAATACTCCCCAGTATACAATAATAGTAAGTATTACTAAATAAGGTGAACTTTTCTTTTGACTTAGTTTTGCATATTTTATTTTATTATTATTATTATTTTTTTTTGCATCATTTACATAGGCATCTTTCTTTTGGCCATATTGATCATGCTAGATCTATCCATCTTACATTTATGGAATTTAGTTTAGTTTATACCTAAATAAAATAAAATATATCTTATTTTATAAAGTGGGAGAGCTAATTTTATGTATCTTACATATTATTATAAATTTTTAATATTTCAATTTTATAGGAAAATGTAAAGTATTTTTAGTTTCACATCTATGTAACTTATCAAAAATAAAAATTATCCTTATTTAAATGTTCCTGTATAAAGTAAGATAAGACTTTTATTATATTTTTCTCTCTCATATATCATTACCCCTTCCTCTTCCTAATCACTATTTATTGTTGTACATTGATATGCAACAATAATTGTATTCTTATAAGCAAGCTATATTAAATACACCTCATTATACAATAATAATAACTGTTATTATTACTAAACATTGATAATCCTATATAGTCAAATTATAATAACTATATATTAATGTATGTTAATAATTATAATAATATACATTAATAAATATTAATATTCATATATTCAAACTATAATAAATATAATTAACTAGTGTATAGTAATTTGTTGAGTTAAACTATAGTAAATATATATTAATATACACATTAATATATAATTAGACATATGGATCTTCTATTGCATAATGGTTACTTTGTCTTAGTTATATTTATGAACTTTTAAAGGAAATTTCCATTATAATTATATTTTGGTTAAAGTAATATAATTTTAGATATATGTGTTGCATATTAGATATAAACCATTTTATATACTATATCATACAATATTATAATACATATTACATTACATTCTGTTACATAGCATATGTTATAATATGAATGTTATAATTATTTTTTTTAAACCTCTTTGAAAGTTAATGTGAGTTGGTTCCTCTCTCTCATATCATTATTCATTTTCCAGTAAAAATACATTTCAATTCTCTTTAAAATTAGTTTCCATCAATAATCTATAATATTAAAAAGTCTTTTATGCCTTCTTTGATGACTTATATATTCAATTTTTAATTAATAATTCAAATATAATCATTCATTTATGGTGTTATTATATTTATCATTAATTATATGTTTTAATTAACATTAACATGACTTACCATCAATAAATATATACATATATAGTAATAAAGTTTTAAGTGTCTTCGGTGCCTTGCTTATTTTAATTTAATTAAGTGACTAAAACGTTAACCGTTAATAGTACATTTCAACACTCATTATTATCAATTTCCATCAACAATTGAAATTCTAAATCATTAATTTATGGTAGAATTATACTTGCAATTAGTAATAAATGTTGATACTCATTAACATTGATTTCTATCAATAATCGAAAATAATTAATTTCTTTAGGATATTATTGGTGCCTTACATGGTAACAAAAAATTCTCTAGTTGCCATTAATAATACAATTCAATTCTCATCATTATCAATGGAAAATTAAAATTTGAAACATTTTATTAATGGTATCCTTACAGTTGCCATTTATAATAAGTTTCAATTATCATCGATATGTAGTAGTGATTTTCTTATGGGGAAATTCATTGATATTTCTCTTTCATTCATTTGATATTAGATTTAATTTGGCTCACACTTAAGATATGTTCTTGTCTATCTTTTTTTATTTTTCTCTTTAAGTTATGCCTTTTGTAGGTTTTTCACTTCAACTATTTCCTTCTAATTTAATTTGAAATTTATTTTTAGTTGTAAGGATGCAAATAAATTTAGAGTCTCATGATAAAATAGTATTAATTTAATGCGATTTAAAAAAAAAATTAACAAGTATAACAAGTTTTCTAGAAATACTAGAATAATATACTTCCTAAACAGATTCATTTTTTTAGAATCAGTTTCATAGATCGAAGTTATTAATACCTTGTAGGTTTTGTAAATATAGTTTGGAATAATGAACTAGAAATATTTAATTGTGTAAACTTTTGTAACTATTTTGGCAATTAATTTACTTTTGAAATTCAATAAATTAAATGTAGACATGATTAGCAATATTGGTGTTAATTTATACTATATTTTGACTGTTATTCAAAGAACATGTTCCTAATATGATATGCCATGTATATAAAATCACCAAAACAACAGAAAATTACATCAATTTAGGTTATTATAAAAATTTATGGATTAAGAGATAGAATTAAAATTTTTTATTTGATTGTAAGTTTTCAATAAGTTTGAAAATTAATTACTAAAATTGAAAGTTTTATAGTTTGTTAAAAAATAAAAAAATTTCAAACGAATTCTAATTTATCTAGTTTTCCTTTTTATGTTTTTTCTTGATACTCATATAATGACTTTATGTATGTTTTTCTTTTTCTTGATGAATAATCAATATATCATATATAACAAGTCATTCATTTTCGAAACTTTATATTGTTTAAATAATTTCTATTTTTATGACATATAAAAATCATTAGATTATATTTATATTTTTCGTTTTGAGAAATAAATATAATTATTATTCAAATTTTTATCTTCATATTGCATGGACTCTTTAGCTTGTTACTTTATATTTTATGAACAACATAATATAAAAACATCAACCAAGTAATGACAAATAAATAAAATATTAAATCTGTAACAGATATGATTCAATTTATACCTTAAGTACCTCGTTAAACTACTTGGTGAATTTAAGTATTGACCAAGCTGAAAAAGAATTTAATAAAAGGGCTACAAACATTACAACAAATCCAAAGCGAATGGCCACTACCATCACAAAATTGACTTTGCAACCAACTTTAACCATTCGCAATTGAGCTTCTTGGTCATGATCTAAATGTAGAGTTGTACAATCGCATGATATATCTACAAAAACGTATATATAAGCTTGGACTTTTAATTCGGTTAATTACGAGGATACTCATGAATTAGAATCAGGTTGATGGTGGCATAAGTTTATTTAATTAATTCAGACATAGATCAAGTGTATACAAGCAAGGGTGGATCGCGGCATAGGAGGGAAAGGTGGAAATGGAATGATGTAGCTGTTCATTATGTGAGATCATTTGCTTCAAGGAGTAAATGACTAAGACCGTACATAATAAAGTAATGGATGCAAGTCATTAGATGGAGGCTCATGGATAATGCCAGCTTTAATCAATGTGCTCTAGATTTTTTTCACTTTGAACCCTCCATCTGATTCCATCGACCATTTATGAAGGGAAACAAAATCATATTTTGTTAAGTTTTGTGACTAAGTTAATATTTTATCCAAGCTTCCACCCATTCACCCATGCACCCTTACTTGCTTGGAAGGTTTAGCCTTTTCCTGGCTAAAGCCTTTCTTCTACTGTATCAAATAATTATCAACCGGTTTTGGAACGCATCAATTAAGTAATTGATTCTACTCCCAAAATTACAGTAAAAAAATTTGAATCGCATTATTTTAGTTATAAAATTTTAATTGACACTTGAAAATGTAGAGATTGCTTTATGTTGTCATGTGCCTGTAGCCATAACGGAGTAACATTGAATTGACATATACAGAGATGATTTAAAAAGAGAAATAGAGAGGGGAAAAGGCAGTCTAAGAGAAAACTTGAATGTACAAGTGAGAAGTGGAAAAATTTTAGAGTATCAATTCCACTATTGTTTAGAAAACAGTTGTTGTTTCTTTTTCTTTTTTTTTTTTCCTTTCCTTTCTTTTACCATGTTTGGTCTTCAACAGTGGAAACTTAATGACACAGTTTCTATAATCTCTATTTCTCTCTCTTCTTATTCTTTTTATTTATTTTTTAATATAATAAGGAGGGGTTCTTGAATACTTATAAAGTTTGGTCATTGACAACACTTAATAGTATATTTTAACATAACAATTTTAGCATCGCTTGAAAAAAAATAAAAATGACTCTAAATTTAATTGATCATTTATGTGCTATAATTGAAAGTTTTTATTTATCTGCTATATAATTGAGTGAGCTATACCAGGCAGCCTCATGTGGGCTAGATCATGTAAATATTTGTTATATGAATTAATCATAAATATACTTATATAGGAAATTTTACTATAAAGGCACAAGATTCTCATAGTTTAAACCAATTTTCAATAAAACTTGGGTCATGTACTGGGGAGAAAGAGGATTTATGTCTATTGGACTAATAAACCTACTTTTATTCAAATGACGAACTTAAAGAAATTGACACATAACTAACAAATCTCCTAAAAATTAAAGAGATTTGTGTCTTCGGTTTTGGAGCTTGAATTAGTTTTATTTTAGTTCAATAGACTTAATTAAGCTTCATTTCTTTGTGCTATCCATTTCGATAATACTAGTGATTGATGGGTTTCGCGTTGTAATCTTTAACCAATGTTACCAAGTAATTACTGTTGGAACCATATAAATTGTGACTAAAAAGCCATGTCTCTCCCTCTCCACTCATCATCTAATATGGAACACATAATCGGAATATGTAAAGCTACATACAGCCATTTCGTACCATTCAATGACCAATTAATTATAAATTAACACTCTACTCATTGTTTTGTTTTTGAGAAAGTAGATATCGTATTCATCTCCTAAGCAACTCATCGAATTCCCTTGTAAAATAATTATCCAAACTACAAGATTTATTGCATTTCCATGGTTTTATAATTACTTAGAAAATATCAGTAATCTCCTTTCACATTCCTATTTGTGACTATAAAGGCCAACCTGTTCATTACTTTTCATCACTTATTCTCCTACATTACTTTTCAAGCAACACTAGAGAAATACATAACAAAAATCATTGTCATGGCAATGAAATTTGTGCTTGTCCTAGTAGTGATGATAGTGATCCCCTTTGCAACACAACCCATTGCTAGTGCTACCAGGAGCCACGAGACAGTGGCTACCCTAGGCCAAAACCTCGTGAAGCAGGAAGTGGTGGACTAATGGAGTGCTGGAACGCAATGGTGGAGCTGAAAGCCGTTCCATTGAGATTGTGCTCTTCTTCTTAGATGGCGAGACAACTCTAGGGCCCGAGTGTTGCGCAGCCATCAAAATGATCTCCCACCACTGCTGGCCGGAAATGCTTTCTTCTCTTGGATTTACCAATTAAGAAGGAGATATTCTTAGGGGTTATTGTGACGGTGCTGCTACTCCAACTGACCCTCCTCAGCAGAACAATTATCAACATTGTCAATTAGTTAATACTGAGAAGGGGTTTTAGATGTATGACATGCCAATATGACTATAATTTTGCAAATTAAATAAACAATGTCATTGGAAAAATTATGAATGAGTTCAAGACGTCTTGTCTTGGTATTCAAAAGAGAACAGTCATGATTAGTGTTCTACAAACATATTTCTCAAAAATGCAACTGATATATTGTACTTCTCATTATCAAGTCCAATTGGTTCCCACACGAGGTTTATAATGTTCGATGCTTTGTATAAAGCAATTATTTTATGCGCTTGTGTATGCTCGTGAAGCTTGATAAATCCTCAAATATTCGGGGTTCAATGCAAGTACAAACACCTCTTTAAGGTGGCCAGATTGCCTTCGGTAACCGAAGTTCGGTTTTGTTTAGGTCTAGAGTTTCGTTTATATTGATCCAAGCCCGTGCAAATCCATCTGTCGGGCCTAGGATTTTTTATGCCAAGGGCATGCCTTGCAAGGAGTAATCGGGGATTTGATCAAGCCCAACTTTTTCCCCCACTTTTATCCCATAAATCATTGTTCCATAACATTTAAAACCTTCAGATCATCAATTGTCTATGGATATATAAAAAGAGTTCATAGAGTTGCTTGAACATAAGATAATGGCATGACATTAATTATTTAATATTTTTACTCCTAAAGTTAAAAGTTAAAGAACGCTTTGTCTAATGCTTTCGGTCCCCCATTTTCAATCCATTAACGAATATTTTAAAATTTAAGGAAAAGTATAAATTTAGCCCTAAACATAATGTTGTAAATGTTTTTATTTGAGCTTGAATATTTTATTTTTCAATCCTCCATGTTTGCAAACAAATATTTTACCATGATTTTCTATCATGGGTGACATGGGTACGGGTTATCTCTTTGACCTTTATTGATAGTGACCTTCGGTTTGACTAATTGATTCAATCGGTCCGATCGGATTTTTCTTGATTAAAATATATTATTTTCTCTTATATTCTTTAGAAAATATATTAATTTGCTAAAAAAATAAATATAGATTAATGAAAAATAAAAAATAAACCTTAAAAACTTCCCAACTTTTAATATTCATGGATATAGGTAATTTTTATTACTTTATAAATAAATATGAATTATATTATAATATTTTTGTTAATTTCAGTTCAAGTCTAGTTGAATTTCTTGACCCTTAACCTCTTCTTGTCAATCTTTTGATATGAGTTTGATAACATTGTAAATAATTAATTAAATTAATAATATATTATTTAATTAAAATTACAAAAATATATATAATACATAAAATGATAAAAAAAATTAGACAAAAATATGTAAACTTGAAATATTAAATTAATCAAAATAATAATATTGATAAAAATAATGATATATTAAATGAAATTAATAAAAAATAAAAAACCTATAAAAAAAAGAATAATTTCAGTAACCTATTGCTAAGGGTGGAGTAGCTAATTGAAGGGGATCATATGACCTTCTTCAATTGGTTGTTGGCCACTCGACCCCCTTTAGTTAGTCACTAGCCACTCCCTAGTCACGGGATGGTTAGAGTTGCCAAAATACAAAAGTGAGTCATAACCTACTAATCAAAGTGGGTTATTTAGATTCACTACTTAAGGGGAGGTTGCATAACCATAGGTAGCTACCCAACAAAGGGAGACAAATAAAAGAACTTACACATTTCTTTTTTATAAATAATTTATAGTTGTGGGTGGCCTTCCACCGTTAGTAATGTTTCGAAATGATTCACTTTGGTTAGTAGGTTGTGATACACCTTTATATTTTGACTAGTGACCACCTTTGGGGTATGATGTAATATCTTTTAGGTAGTTTCTAACCAGCTTTAGTCTTGAGGTGGATTGAACTATTTTTTATTTTAAATTTTTTCCTTTTTTTGTGATTTCTTTAAATTTTTGTTTAACTTACTTAATAACTAATATATATTTATATATGCATACATAATATATTATGGCCATTAGCTACCTCGACATCATGGTTGATGGATTTTTTTTGTAAATTTTTTCAGTTTTTGGTTATTTTTTTAAATTTTTATTAATTTACTTAATAACTAAAATATATGTATATATATTTTTTCATTTTTCTTTCTTTATCTTTTTTTTTTCAACTTATTATATATATTTTTTTGTTAATTTTATTCCATTTATGTAATTTTATTATATTACTTATTTTATACAATTACTTGGACTAACGTAACTCTATCTTATGTAACTATGTAACGAAAAAGTTAATATCGTTAAGAAAAGCCATTATTTGTAAACATTTGCAAATGTAAATAACTCAAATAAAAAAAGAAGGAGGAAATGTTTAGTACTTAGATAGAAAAGATGGCAAACCTTATGAATTAAATTTAAGCTTTTTCCTAACATTTATTCATATCAATTGATATAACTTGAAATATTTTATTATAATTTTCCTTTAAAATTGTCTTATAAAATATAATATCGTTCATTAAATTATTTTATATACTTTTATCTATACAAATGATTGACCTAAATAGGTTGCTAATGAACCTTTTTTCCTTCATCCTTGCTATCATCGAATACTAGTTAACTATGCATCTACGATGCGTGTGCTAAAAAACAAAAATTAAAATTAAAATCCTTTTAGATTTATTCATTTTTTTGCCATCCAATTTTATAATTGTTAATTTCAATAATCAATTTCTAAAAGTTTTGAAAAATTATTTGCAGTAGGCATGCGTCAAGTCTTAAGAGATTTTCGAGAATCTCTCCACATGTTGTATGTAGTTCGAATTACCAAATATTTAAAACTGCTTGGCTTGTCTTGTCTAATATTTAAAATTCTTTATAAGATTAAATTCATATGATAGTTTTGGGTGGGGGGGGGGGGGGGGGGGAGGGGGGGGGGAGAGGGAGAGGGAGGGAGAGGAGAGGTGCACCAAGTTTGTAGGGTTGGAGGGAGAGATGAATAGGTAGAGGGAAATTAATATGAAGAAAGAGAAATTTTATAAGTTGACAAATTTATCCATATTATAATACATTTCACCTACACTTTAAGAAATTTACATATCCCGCTTTTTCCATGTTTTAGTCCAATAACTAATTCGCAAGTCTAATATACATTGAGTTCTAAGACATTATTACCGAGTCATAACTATTTATACAAGGAATTATTATATCTTTACATAGTAATTTAGATTATCAATTTGTTTTGCACTACAAATATAGGTATTTGTAAGATTCAGAATGGAGCAACTAAAGTGTGATTAGGATTATTTCCCCATGATGTATTGACAACTACAATCTATTTAGGCTACTCTATTATCTTTTTTAAATTTCTTTTTTTCTAAGATATTCTTCAACATTTTTTTTTTTACCAAAGGAAATACGATATTCATTGTACATCAATAGTACTACAAATACAGGTGTCACCAACAAAGAAAGAAAAATAAGAAACATCTACACAAAGGAGCTTTTGGAGGGTAAATGAGGGGGTCAATCACCAATCCATAGAACATATTTTCTTCCTCACATTAGAAGCTACCTAACCAACAACTCAATTGGCTGATCAATTAATAAAATAAAAAGACAAATGAAAAGATTGCAAATCCTTCAATAAGTGTAAGAGCTTGGCAAAATAAGGCTTGGTACTCCAATGAATCCCATTGACATTCCATTGAAGAGCTTGCACTAACACTTAATAGTCTAAAAGGAAAATGAACTTATCACCACCCGCACTCCTTACTTTGTCTAGCACTGATATTAAGGCTAAACAATTGGTTACTGCCGATACTACTATGGATACGCCCCTTGATGATTGGCCTTGACTGTTTCGAAAAATAATACCAAGCCCAGTACAGTCCTTAGACCCAACCTAGAGTTTTATATGAATATGGGCCCTTTTTTAGAAAATATTATGGAAAAGAGCTTGTTTTTTTTTAAAAAATATGAATATGGTATTATAAAGCCGTATGTAGTGCATGTGCCTTCAGTGTAATTCTTTATAACTAAGGGCACATGTACTGCATGCGCCTTTACTATACTACATATATAAACCTCAATCCGTACAGCCAGAATCCATTCTTATTTATATTAATTTCTATTATTTCCAAAATACAGAGAATACTCTAGGAAACCTATAGTGGAAGTACTTGACCATTTCTTAACGCGGGTGTACATTTGAAACAGGTAATAATTTATAACTTATAGGCATGATTTTTTTTAATCTTAGTAGTAATCAACATTATGTATTTTTTTTTAGAAAAAAATTTGTTACTTAATTACGTAGATTTTGTAATCATAGATGTATTGTAAGTTGTATAAATTATTAATATTTCATGAAAATTTATTATATTTTGTCTAAATTTAGAAATTTTTTGTATTACGGTACATAAGTTATACGAATGTAGGTATGAAAAATATTAGAATGTAAGTGAAAATTGTTGTGTATATATATATTTTTTGGCGTTTATATTGTGTTGGATCAAATTAAAATGTTAAAGTTAAGTAGCATGTGATACAGTTCAACAAGATGATTAAGTACATTTTGTAAAGTTGTTGCTCGATGTATAGATGTAGTTTTTATTGTTATTTAAATATTCAGTTCATTGTAGCATTATTAGGGTGAAAATGGTAGATTATGCGAAAGTTATTATCTATGCAAACGGAAATATAGTTATGGGTAGTTGGGGGCCGGAGTATGATAGGGAGCTCGTTAAGAGTTAAAAATTAGGAAGGATTCAAACTTCTCTCATTTCAGTTGAAGAATTTATAGATACACCAGAGTTGAGCCGAATGGTGTTGAACTTGTGCATAGGCATCCCTTTTTCCATGATTCTTGAGTTATCTACTAGTTGATGGCCATTAAAGACGATGGGGATGTTAAGAATTTTATTGAGATGTTAGAGTCTTTTAGGAAACGGAGTATTTACGAAGCGTACATAAGGTACATTGGGGAATTGAGTGCTCGGGACGAGCATGAAATACATGAGCTAGACAATCTAGCCCTTCTGGATCCCAATATGTATTCAATAATGACCGATGTGGAGCAAACACATGTAAATCGGTCAAATGAACGAGCACGTGAATATCATAGAAGAACAGCTTGACGAAGCATTAGGTCTCATTATTGAACATGAAGAGTCTTATGATCCATACGTAGAGAGAATGAACATGGACATAAATGTCGATGATGGGGAGAATGTGGCAGATGTGGATGGTGATGAGGATGATGGGGATGGTGATGAAGATGATGTTAGCCTCGAAGATGACCATAATAACGTACAAACTATGTATAAGTATATAGTAAGTAATAGAAGGATTTTTGAGGCTAAGTGAGAGGCTATTGGGATAGTATACGATAATTAGGAGAAGTCGTATAATGAGTTACCGAGACTATTAAATGCAATGAAGTTGAGCAACTTGGGGATATAAGTGGTTGGGGTTTGAGTAGTTTGCCAAAGCAAGGTCAGTTCTAGTTCAAGTGGGGCCATGATATAAGTAAGCAAACCAGATAGATTGTTACCGAGCTTATTTCTACTTGATTGGTGACAAGCTAAATTGTTCACAAGTTAGCTTCCCTTATCTCTATGTGAACATTGACTTATTACAAAAGAAAGGTAAACCTAGGCATAAGTGATATCACATGGAGATGGATGCTCGAGAGTAATCGGACAAAACTAGATGTAGCGCATGTAGGTAGGAGGGACATAATAGGTCGAGGTATCCGGAGATTAATAGGGCTGGTACATATTCCCTTTCTATTTAAGAATTACATCATAATACATACATAAGTATAATGATTAAAAATTTTTTTTTGGTCTACTAAACATGTTTGTATGTGTTCGTAGGATAGATGGAGCCGGGACCGATTGATCTACGTGTACTTACAAGGTAAGCCAATTACCGTTCACAAGTTATTTGGGAGGATATGGTAAGTAATGTCATTATTATTTACAATTAAGGCTTTTATTAAAAAAGTGTTGCTTGTTAACTTCATTGAATGTTTATATAAGAGGCGGCCTATGCATTACGAGTGTGGCGCAGTAAGATGTCATTAAGTAAGGATGAGTGGGATATTCCTATACATCTTAAGGTAAAGCCTTATATATAGGAGGTTGGGTTTTAGAGTTTTATATAACTCCCATTTATTATGTTAGATTGGCATTTGATTACGACACTTATCGAGAGATGGAGGCTCAAGACATACATGTTCTACCTACTTATTAGAGAGGCGACTATCATACTGTAGGATGTTGAGGTCTTGCTTGGACTTCCAGTTGAGGGTTTCGTGGTGGTAAGCCGGACCGAGATGGATGATGAGGAGAGCTAGGCTGATGTATGGGAGAGACTATTGGGCGTGAGGCCTGCTCGGATGAGGGGTGCTTGTTTATCTTTGACATGGTTACGGGAGTACTTTTGGATACGTCCCCGTAGGGTGGACGATGAAACGATCCGATAGTATACGCATGTGTACATACTCAGCTTGATGGGAAGATTCATATTTGTGGATAAATTCTCCAACCTTGATCACTTGATATTTCTATCATTACTGGAGGACTTCTCAATAGTTAGGCAATTTAGTTAGGGCAGCGCTTGTTTGGCATGGTTGTATCGATAGTTATGCGCTGCCTCATCATCCTATGTACATGAGCTTAGAGGGGTTGCAATTCTATTGCAGGTCTAGGCTTGGGATATATTCTCACATGTCGCTCCCCCAGTCAATATGGGTTTATTATTGATGAGGATAGGCCATTGGCGGCCAAATGGAGGGTAGTATAGGATACAACTTAGCATCCGATGCATGTCATAGATGTATACTATACAGCATTTCACATGCAGACGATGTAATAGGCATGATATGATAAGTTATCTTCTTTGCTTTCCTTTTTTAGGCCATAAGTGATAACCATCGTTGTTTCACTGATTGCTTTTTTTTTTTTTTATTCTTTTTCTTGTGCTTGTTAGGTTGTTTGGGAGCCTTATATAGAGGAGTTGTTGCAGTTGCTACCTCACTTCTGTATTGCCGAGCCATACATTTGGACTACCTGGGTACCACTTATATGTTTCCATATCATTGAGTGGTGCTTTCCAGATCATATCGTCCGGCAGTTTGGTGGATACCAATACGTCTCACGGGAGGTTGACACCTTAAAGTAGCTCCACTAGTTGGACCTTCGGGTGGGATAAATGTTAACTGGATTAACACACACTCTTCTTATATCCAAGCTTGGGGACAAAGACACGGATTCCTAGTACACATCTAGGGTCCTTAAGGGGTTGACGAGAGTTATTGGCTGTAGAATAAATAGATCACTTGGCGTTACATTATACACTACGAAGTTGTCATCGGTTGACTAGTATGTATATCTAAAATCGTCCATTATTTTTTTTGCACTCGTATATACTTGCTATCATATGTATTGACAACTATTTTTCTACTTATTTTAAGTGGACTCACTTAGGAGTGTTAGACTGGCATCTGATTATTCTACAGTGCTGGGTATTGCAAATGGGGTACTTCAATTCATTGAGTAGCACAATAGCTTTATCTTCTACCTACAGCAAGAAGGCATACATGAGTCACCCTATGTGGATCATGGTAGGGAGTAGGGACCACTTGCTAACAAGGATATGCCAGCTCCTTATGCACTACCTAGGGGTAGAGCTAGAGTTCGAGGAGGCAAGGCTTAAGTGAGGTGTCGTCGGGCAGACCTTGGTGACGATATCTCACCATATGTGTGTCATTCCATTAACCTAAGGCATATCTACAAGAGATACAACACATACCCTGGGTTAAGTGTTACCCATACTTCGGGAGCCGAATCCAGCTCTTAGGCTGGATCTATTCTTATATGACTCTTGAGTTATAGCAGCATCTTGATCTTAAGACTTCACTAGTGCCTCAAAAGTGATGTTCTACCCCCATACAGTCATCCATGGGTGAGGGTGTCACTCAGCTAAATCTGGCCCATTCAGTCGACCCAGTTCCTCTTAGGGAACTTAATCTCAATGATCTGCTACCTCAGCCTACTCAGTCACATGATAGACTAAGGTGTTTACTTCTTTCCTGTGCCGTGAGGACCTTTACGCAGCATAGGCATTAGTAGATATGTTTTATCTATTGTTTTTGTTTCATCCTTTTTTGGCCATTATATTAATGTTATCATTGACTCATTACAAATTTTGTGTATATACTAATTATTCCAAATACAATTTACTTTTCATCAACTATTGTAGTTCAATGCATTCTTTATTTATCATAGTATTACAATTTGCAATTATTTTTTCTTGTATCCAACTCATATGGTCATTGGATGATCATCCCGTATGCCTATTTCTTCCTCACTTGCTATCTTGTTGAAGCATTCCATCAATTGTGATTTTATGTAATTGATTACTGTATCAAACTTTCTATTTAGTTTGCAATTTAAGGTTTGAAAGAATATTACTTTATCATTTCGGATTGGGGGAAATTACTATGTTTAATAACAATTATTTTTAATCACAAATTAAATGATGTGTGGGATTTAAACTGAAGGTGCATGTACTTGATGCATCTTCAGTGAAAATATTTACATTGAAGGTGCATCTAGTGCATGCGCCTTCAGTTTAAACTAAGATACTGAAGGCGCATATATTAGATGCACCTTTACTATAGCATATTTGTATTTTTTTTAAACGAGCGCTTTTTAGTAATATTTTTCAAAAAAGAGGCCATATTCGTATTAAAACTCCCTAACCTAACTTGCATCTACATTAACCAATATGATGTTCGGATTATCCAAATTGAACTACCTTATGATAGAAAACCCTAGCTCCATTATACAATATCTCCCACTCTTTTACCCCGACAAATAAGCCTTTTCATTGCTAGAGACAACTATACCAATTTGTTGATGCGACTGACCAGAACTCCTCAGGGGGGATCTTTGACATCGTGAAATTTGCACATGTTCAAATTTCTAACCACTATGAATGAATTAGGGTTTTGCTTATCAAAGCCTACATTACACCATTCCTTCCAAATTGACCAAGCAATTTCGGTAAGCCATGCGATTGTCACTTTTAACCCAAAACCTCTTATAAATGATTGGGAAGTGGAGGTCTACCATTCAACAAACCTAGTAATGGTACTCTTCTCAAATCACAAGCCAACAATGTTAAACCACACATTGGTGGTCCAATTATAGTATAGTAGAGCGTGTTCTAGAGTTTCCATATCACCATGGAAGGGACAAAGAGGGTTT
This sequence comes from Lumnitzera racemosa, assembly GCA_024138005.1. NCBI lineage: Eukaryota > Viridiplantae > Streptophyta > Magnoliopsida > Myrtales > Combretaceae > Lumnitzera > Lumnitzera racemosa. The sequence continues at coordinate 27,258,780 of JAMXBC010000008.1, forward strand.
TTTGAGGCTCTTCTATGGTATAAATTTTGGAAAGTTGGCAAAGCTCCTAACAAAGTTTGCCAAATAAAGAGACAGACTCTTGGTAATGTTAGTAGATTCCATAGAAGTTTCCATATGATTGGTTGTATCATTTACGATAATGATACACTTTTTGTATGTGTAACCTTCATCTTATTATGCAGGAAGTAATATATGGACTTAACATAGAATATACGAGATCGCATGAAAGGCTAGAAAAGAGTATCTTTACTCTAAGGTCACAGTAAAGGTATGTTCCTAATAGCTTATTCTTCGACTGGTGATATTAAATGTTGAATATTGGATAGTTGCCAAACTCTTACCTAAGCTTCAATTAGGTCCTGAACTTTCAACTATGTATCAACCTCAGAACTCCTACTAAGCCTTTTGGTTGAGAGATCTCGGGCAACAAAGATCTTATCTCTACAACGAACTTGCCATAATACCACACTGAACAACACGTCTCTTCCTTCTAAGATAATAGTCGAAACCCAAGACGTCCGCTCTCCTTTCCTTGCAAACCGAAATTCACCCTCTAAACAATATCTACCTTTTAATATTCTTACCCATAAGGCATTTGGCTATTGGTTGAATCGCCAAGCGATTTTAGCTAAGAGACTTAGATTAAAAAGTTCCAAATCATGAAATCCCAATCAACCCATATCCTTAGACATCGTTAGATGATCCTAATTGGTTCAATGTATTCTATTTTTTCCTTCTTGTTGCTACCCCACCCCCACTACCCCCCTTACTACTAGAAGTTTGCTATGACCGAGTCAACTAGTCTACCCCATTTCTTTATGAACATAAAAATCACCATCAAGTAGGTTGCAATAGCACACACAACCACTTTTATCAACACTTCACGTCTTACTTCATTTACAAAACAGTGCTTCCATCCTTGCAATTTCTTAAGAATTCTTTCGTTGACAAAGTTCATAGCCTCTATCTTAGACTATCCCCATATGGTGGCCAAACCTAAATACTTAGATTTTTAGTTGTAAGAATGTTGAGCACCTGTGCAATTGACCTTTACTTAGAAAGTAGAGTGTTAGCATTGAAGAAGATAGTAAATTTATTGAAATTTACAGCTTGGCCCATAGCTTAGCAATAAGCATCCAATATATATCTCAAATTTGTAACATTTGATTTGTTAGCCTTAAGGAAAAATAGGGAATCATTTGTAAAAATAGATGGTTTAGTATTGGGTAAAAACAATTAAAAGATATGCCTTTTATGGCCCTTGCCTTTGCTACTTTAGAAATACCTTTAGACAACACATAAACTACCTTGATAAACAAGTAAGGAGAAAGAGGATCACCCTAACGGATTCCCTAGTATGTTGAACCTAACCAACTAGTTTACCATTAACAACCACTAAGTTACAGAGGTCACACATGCCGTCACCTAACTAACCCATCGCTGAGAGAAACCTAGACGACATAACAACATCCTTAAGAAAGCTTAATTTACTCAATCATATGCCTTCGACATATTAAGTTTCACTGTACACATATTCTTTTTCACGATTGTCAAACTCGCAATTCTATCTAGAATTGTTAGAGGGTTTGAAACATTGGAATGTAAAAATGAAACATAGAAACGTAAGTTTTTACAATTTATGTAAAATAGTTTTAAAAAATTATGGATATACTTATAGTAGTTATTTAAAACAAAAAATACATGATGAAAATTTTAAAAATGAAGAAATTAAAATTTTTTCATAAAAATTCTTAATATATAATCTAATATGTTTGGAAAAAGGACAAATAAAGCTAAAATTAAACTTTTTCCAATTTTTTTTAAAGTTATAAATTAAAGAAAACCAAACATTTTAAGTCATTTTAAGTTATTGATGATATAAAATAAAGTATATAGTTTTCTTTATAAACTTTGTTATTGGAGTTGAAACTTAGATAAAAGCTATAAATATAAAATAAGAGATCCAGAGAGAAAGAAAGAGGTAAAAAATTGAAATAGGATAAGATAGATGTTGTAATGCCTTAATAGTTGATGGCTTGTAAAAGATTAGTTGTATTATTATTTTTTTTAAATTTTTTAGTCCATTAAACCCAGATTTATAGAATTAGTAAACTCGGTTAAAAACGTAAGTTTTTGCCGAGTTATATGTAAATTCGATTAAAAACATAAGTTTCTATACGAAAAAAAAAAATCTACACCCAAGTTAACTAGGAAGAGCTATATAAAATCATAAACTCATAAAATCGCATGGGTAAAATTGTGATTTTGATAACTATGCTCTTTTTCCTTCGACACTTATTCTTTAAATAGTGAAAAATTTCATGTACAATCATTGAATTATCTTGAATTAAGCGTTCAAAAACAAAGGTGCTTTGGTTCTTAGAAACAATACCATTCAAAATTGGCTTAAGGCAATTGACTAAAATTTTTGAGATAATTTTGTATAGATTATTGTATAAACTTATGCACCTAAACTGGGTGATTGGCTTAAGATTAACAACCTTTGGAATCAAAACCAAATATGTATTATTTAGCAAAGAGGTAAAATACTTAAATGAAAGAAATGCTGAATTGCCTGAGTTACAATGGGGCTTATGGAGTTCTAATAGGTTTGATTGAATATCCCAAGGAACTTGTTCGAACCTGGTGCTTTAAGCTCGCTTAGCTAAAACATTGTTGTTTTAACTTCTTCTAAAGTGATAGCAGTACATAAAACTGAGTTCTTTTTAGGTGTAATCTCCAAATCGACTCGGGATAAGTAGCATCTGTCTCTCTTGCTTGAGTTAGTAGCAAACATAGTAGAAAAATGTTGAACAAATATCCTCCTTATCTCTTCTACATTTGATACAATAACCCCTTAGTCATCCTTTGAGTGAAACACTTTGTTTCGTTACTTCTAGTAGGGGTTGAATGATGAAAAAACAAGGGGTTTTTATCACCATAGAGGAGCAAGTTCACTTATGATCTCTCATGCCAAAAAAGCTCCTCTCTCTCCCAAAGACCCTCAATTTCAACTTGAATTCTCTCTTCCTCCTCCATAAAAGAATCATTACTAGTGTTTTGGATGTTAACCAATCTGGCCTTAAGCTAGTAAATCATTCTCCTACTATTAGGAAATGCACCCTTACTCTACCTCAAAAGTTCCTTATTGCAATTTGTAGCAGTCTCATAACTTCATCTAAATCATCACGGTTTACACTAATGGCCCACTCTTGCTAGATAATTTGACCACACCCTTCTAATGTACATGAAGGATTTTCAAATCAAAAGTGTTTCTTACACACATTATCCTTAACTTTAGAATAAAGTATGATAACAAAATGATTGTAGCTGATAATTGCCATATGAAAAAGCTATGATTTAGGGTACTACATAAACTAGTAATTTGAAATAAAGCAACAACCAATTCTTTCCTTAACACGTCCATCATTTCGCTTAATACCCATCCATGTGAATCTTAGCCCACGAAAGCTCAAATCATGTAGATTTGCATCACTAACCATCTCTTGGAAATAACATAGTTGGTGTATCTTGCATCACACCACCTTCTTCTTCCTAATCATGAAGTATATCATTAAAATCACTGATTAAGCTCAAGGACCACGTATAGACCAAAAATGTAAATTAGGTCCCCCCAAAAGATTTTTTTATCCTTAAAATTGCAAGGAGCATAGCACCAAGTAAATGGACCCACCAAGGAGCCATCATCTCTTAACACTTTAGAATGTATATACTAAGGACAACTCTCCAAAACATTCACTCAAAAATCAGTTGACCGCCACAAAGCCAAACCACCACTCAATCCTAAGGGTGGTACATAGAAAATTCCTATGTATCTTCTTCTAGAGTGGAAGTGCTCCATCTTTGAATTTTGATTTTTTGTTTCAATAAGAACAATGAAAGTTGGACTTTGCTACCTTATTAGGTCATTGATATGTTGATTTGTCAAGATTGATTCGAAACCTTGATAATTCCAAGATAAATAGATCATAGTGACCCGGTGGCTTTTAAGGGCAAGCTACCAGCACCTTTCCACTTCGAGATCATATTAGATGAAGTAACCTCCATTTGGTGTTGCAAAGCCTCAACATTAACAACTAACATAGTAGTTTTGAATGTCTTCTTAGTCTTTGATTTTTGCTTCTTTTGAATACCCTTACTGTTTATCCATGCAATTGACTTTTTAGCTTTGACATCCACCTTAACCATCATCTTAACTCTCTTCTTCACCTCTGTAGATGTAGTAATACATTCTCTTTTCAATCATAACTTATCAAAATTGTATGATAGGTCATGTATTGCTCCTTTCCCTTTTATAATTCAATATTCTCTTTAGATGGAGCTTAAAAACAAGATGATTGCATAAGAAAAATCTTTGTTGCCAAGATAACCGAAGAGGGACTAGTAGAGACACTATGGTCCAAAGATCCCTTCATCACTTTGAGGCTTGTATCAAGGCCTTCTTTATGACAGCTAACTGAGAAATTGCTGACTAATTTGGAACTTTCACATGATCAATTGATAGCTCACATCCTATGGTAGGTTCAAAAAGTGCAGGCTTAATCATTGGAAATGCAAGTATAGGTCGTTGATTTGAGAGAGTTGAAACACCATGTGTCACCACTTGGTAAGGTGGTGAATTAGAAAACTAATTTTGATCAACTGAAAATGATTGCTCTAAGACATGAGATAATTGGCCAAGTTCCATACGAAGCTAATCTACAACATAAGGGGTACCTGATGGGGTCTTAACACTCTCTTCTTGATTATAGGTAAGTGCATCATACTTGCCATCATCATTCATGGCACTTTTATGTGGATACTTTTCCAATGAATCTGAATGATTCTAATAATTTCTAAGCACCATAGTAGAGTCTCTCAAACTTGTAGCTATGGTACATCCTTTACTATCATAAAAGTCCCTAATGGGAAAAACCCTTAAGGAAGGAAAAACCATATTTCATGGAAGATTGTCTAGCAAACGTCCTAATCTTCCACAAACAAAACAAAATTTAGAATTTAGAGTGTCTTTCATAGCGAAATTGGACCCAATATTTGTCCCCTTGTTTTTTATTAACCTAAGCACCTGTAATAAGGGGGTTTGTACAATTAATCTTCACTTTTACCATCAAAAAGTTCCTTCTAAGCCTAGTTCCACGTCACAAAGGATCCATTGGGATGATTAAACTTGCCAAAGCACCCAATTAATTAGCATTACTCAATGACAAGTGCTTTAATTGAAGGCTAGGTATTTGTATCCATAATGATAGGGAGTAAAAAACAATGTCCTACACGTGGGTACCAAATCTCCACTCTTCCATAATAATATAATGGCCCATCACCGCCTAAGGGTCCTCATTACAAATTGCCATTGCAGTAGCATAGCAATCAAATGTCAAAAGGCATACATTAGTGCCTAAGCACGAAATCTTCACTTCTCCAAACTCCTTCCTCTTAAGAATGTTGACCACACCTTGCTTGTTAAGTGACTTATTAGAAATAATCTTGCCAACCATTGAATACCCATTGCAAGTGACTAACTTAGTGTTTTCCTTTAGGTCCAAAACAAGGGATTCATCATCAATAGTTTTTATACATAACTTTGTTTCCACTTCATTCTATTCTTTGCTTATTTAAATAACTACGAACTTTTTTGGGGTAAAGAATTATTAAATCTTTCATACTTTAAAATTTGAGAAAATAGATATAGGAGTTTTCTTATGTATTTTTCTTTTGAATAGTTAATCTTTAATTTCATTTTTATTAATGATTCTAAACACAGTTACTGATACACCTACAATGCGAGTATGTTGACTACTAATTTAATTTTTATATTAGTAGTTTTTGTTGTTAAGCAATTTAAGAACATGAAACATATCGTGTATAGTTTAAGAAATTTACATGTCCCACCATTTCCATGTTTTAATTACATTAATTTTTTATTTTTATTTTTCAATTATATTGCAACAAAATACTAGTATTAATAACCAATGATTAATTAAAAAGTACCTAATAAAAGCTCTAAGATAAGGAGAAAAAAAGGCTATACTATGATTTTTTTTTTCAATAGCCAACATACAATTGATCATTGAGATTTTGTTTAAAAAAAAAAAGAGGAAATTTGAACATTTACTTTCAACTTTCCTATCCAATAAAAAATTAACTTAAAGTTTAATATGAAAAGAAAGATATGAGATAATGAAATATACTATTTAAGAAAAAATATATTAAACAATATGTCAAAATGATAACTTGCTAATTTACAAAGTTATAACTCTTGTCTTAATACAACTGCTGTTTCTCTAAGAAAAATATCAAATAACAAAACATTGAAAGAAAGGGAAAAAAATAAAATAAAAACAAAAGAAGCATGCTACTGATGCATCATCAATCTCTTCTACCGAAGAATTTTAACATACCCCCATTCTTTATGTACTTTACTTCCATTCTGGACCATTGAAAACCTTGGAAAATGGCAAACAAAAAGTAGATAAATGCATAATTCATATCCTACAACAATGAAAAGAGATATGCAAGTTCGAAATTAAGAGATAAAACCCCACTTTAACGGTTTAGATTCTCATTTCCCCGAATACTAAAGTAGGATACTTTTACATAATCTACCTTCCCATGTCCCACCAATTGCTCACTGATGGTTTGTTGAGATAGACCACTAAGGAAATAACTACATCACCTAACTTTCATTTATCCATTGCAGATATATCACGTGTTTTAATTTTTAAGGCACCATCTAATTCCAAATTTGTCCTATAACATTCATGCATAAACAGTAATCTGGCTTTCAAACATATCCAACGTTAATAATATGATGGAAAAGGGATGTTACCTTAACGGAGACAACGGAACCATCTTTAGTAGAATCGTATGGAATCCTTCCAACATGGAGGATAACGGCGATGATGGAACCGTCTTCAGTGGAATCATACGGAATTCCTCCTACGTAGATGAAAACAGTATTTGGATAGCTACACGGATGAAAACCATATAGGATGGAAACTACTTTTTACTATGTCACTTAGGGAGACACCATGGGGAGAGGAAATTGGAGAAGAGAGGAAAAATGGCTTTGTGTGTGTATATATATAGACAGAGAGAGAAAGAGAGGAGTGGGGGGTTTGGTAGGTGTAGTTCGTGGGGAGAGGAAAATAGAAGAGAGTAGAAAACGGTTTCAGTAAAACTTTATGGAGGAGTGAGAAGCGCGGGAGAGAGATGGTTGAGTAAAACTGATTTAATAAACCAACTATTATCATAGAGACAGTTACCGAAAAAGAAAAAATAGTGGGAAAATTAGAAAGAAACAAAAACTAAGTTTTCTATCATTAACTTTTTTTTTTTTAGTATATAATAAAGACGAATAGTAATTAATAAGTAGCTATACATGTAGTTATTGATTTACGCATTTAAATATTATAGATGAATGCTTTGGCAAAATATATATATATATATATATATATTATAGATGAATGAAATATTGATTTGCCGACCAAGTCTAACCATCAAGATTATAGTCTATGGCAAGCCTAGCTATTTATCGAGCCTACCCATTGGTCCGGCGAGCACTACGCATGTGCATCACCATTAACACCTAGCCATTCGCTATCTTCTCCCCATTTTCATTTTCTCCTCGTCTTCAAAATGATCCAGTTCGTGTCTTTCACAATTTGGTTTCCTTTCACGCTTTTCCTTGCATTATACAATTTATCAGCGGAGTAGGAAAAATATAACATCTAGTTCTAAAAAGTCATAGAGAGTGAGGCAACAGCCGAATAATGATGTATTCTTTATATCCAGTACTGCAGACCTTGTTTAACCCATTTGGTTTATCTAAGTTTGATATAATTTAACCATGAAATCAGTCCAAATCACTTAATTACTTTCATTAATAGTGACTCAAAAAAGCTCAATTGACCCGATTAGTTCAGCAAGGTTTCTATAGGACTCTGTTGAGTTTTTCAAATGAAAATGTATTATTTATTTATTTTTATTGAATAATGCCTCGATTTACTAAAAAATAAATCTAACTCAAAGCAAAATAAAATGTAGACCGTAAAAATACTATCAACTTCAAATCTCATGAAGGTAGACAATTTTATTATTCTATAAATAATTATTAATAATTTTTTTGAAAACTCGATTCTATCCTAGTTAGGCTCTCTTGATCCTTGACCCATTCATACTCTCCGGTCAGAACTTCCAACCCGTGCGAGCATTCATTGTCGCTGAAAGAATTTATGTTTAGATTTAAATATAAATCTTAGAGGTTGTGTACAATTAACTTTAAATATGTATTGGACACTCAATCGTTGAGAGTGTTACATAAGCTCCTTCATTGCTTCTTTCATAGAGATTGCGAAGCTTGATCAAGGTCAACTTTCTTAATTTTCGCATCTTATAAGAGAGCAAAGGTAAGACTTTTACTTCTATTTCTTTTTCCTGTACATGGCTTTGCAATACAGAATTTCGCATCGTTTTTTTTCGACTATGGATATTCAATTACATTTAAACCGTAATGCCCAATCAGATCAAGTTAACTCTGATCCATTATATATTTCTTACTCGGACTGTCCAATTGTGATAATAGGATGTATCATATTCAATGGATCTAATAGCCTTGGATATAGACGATAAATGAAAATGGGAATACTAGCAAAAACAAAATTAGGTTTTATAGACTGAAGTTTTCCAAAACATAGTGAGAATTTGCCCAATTTGATTCGTTGGACTATATGTGATTATATGGTAAGATGTTAGATTTTGAATTGAATGACAAGTGCATTTTCACAAAACTTCTTGTATGCACAATTAGCATTAGAATTGTGGACAGAAGTTAGTGAACAATATGGATCAAGGATTGATCTACTCATTTTTCATTTGCAACTTTAAATTAGCAATTTAAGGCAAGGGAATCAATCAATCAATTGGAGTCAAGAGTAGTAAGTGAAAAATATACCTATAATATGCACATTCCTTACATATATATATTTTGAAGCTTGAGAGACTAAGGCCTCTTTTAGCCCCCTAAGATTGTCCCTTGTTGCAGTGTATCACCGTAGGCTTAAAAGAGTTGGGATTAATTGCAAGTTTCAAATTGTGATCTAACTTTTGATTTTGGGTATCTTGAATATTGTACTTGTGGATCGAAATAAGAATATCTTATATTCAATCTCAAGGAAAACTTGTACAATAAAAGAAAAGTGAGAATTTTGAACCAATATGTAATTAATTATTATATGTGGAGCCAATGCCAACTATCAATATAGTATTTTATGAGTCTAACAAGTTGAAAAACAAAGATAAATTACGTCTCTTTGTTCATTCGATGTGAAGAATCTAGCACACCATTCAAATAGAATAGGAAATATCAAAAGCTTGCATAATAAAAGAAAAGGAGGAAATCAGAACAATAATAAGTTGCTTCTTAAGTATTTTAAGAATGGTGGGCACACCATAGAAAGTTACTTTCAAATTGGTGGATATCCTAATTAGTACAAAGCAAAAAAGAAAAAAAAAACTATTAAAAATCAATCAAGGTTAACGGTGAATTATAGAGAGAAAAAAAAAAAAAAACAAAGGTGATCTATATGTTGTAACTCCTTTTGATTGTTCAATTCATGCATAAGTGATGTAGGCAAATTAGGATTACTAATTATGAAGCAATTAGATCAACAAAAGCAAGGAAGAAAGAAAATAGAAGCTAGTCCATAATGCTTAGAAGTATCCTTAGTTAGAAGCCAAAGAAATCAAAAGTTGAACATTAGTCATGAGTTCAGAATTAGCTTTGATTTTTTCAATTTATGTCAGTCAACTTTGATGGACATAATTTTTTTTATATGGAGAGTTGTGAAACTCATAATATGTTAATAACAACTAATTTGAGTTCGCTTTAGTCTGGACCAAACAGCTTTGCTTTTTTTAAGGTTATTTAGGAATTCGAATTTGCAACTTTTGGCAAGATACAATGTTGGTAAAGATTTCCTTATTAGATTAATAAAGTTTATTTTTTTTTATTTTGTTTCTTGTTTTTATGGGATTTAGATTTCATTTAATTTTGTTCTTTGCTCTAGGATTATGAGTAAGGCTATAAATGAACCAAGTCATTCAAAAGATATTTGAGTTTGGCTCCTCTAAGCTCAACTTAGCTCAAGTTTGATTCATAAATGAAGCTTAAGCTAAAAAAAGAAAGCTTATTTATTTAAATGAGCCAAGTTTAAGCTCCTATTTAGACTCATAAACTAGCTTATGAGTAGGTTCATTTATATTATTAGTAAGTTGACTCATGAGTAAGCTTGTGAGTATGCTACTGACTTCATGAGCCTACTTGATACATATCCGTAGGTGAACATATGAATCCAAATACTACACGTAACCAAAGAGTAGGTCCAGATCATGAGATGGCTTGAAAGATAAATGATAGTTGAAAGTTGAGTAACTGTGCACCAACAATGGATATAACGCACTAATGGCTCACATGAGCTTAGGTTACACTTGATATGATATACAAGTATGGCCAGAGGTCACTCGCTACTAGCCCATTGAGCCTATGCTAATGGGCTAGATAAAAATAGTTTAAGAGTAAGCAAAAGATTACTTAGCTTAAGAGATTTGTAAAAGTTTAATGTATTTTCTATATGTTGTTGTAGCTATTACAATTTAAAAGTATTTATAGTACCTAATTAGGGTAACTTCTAGGTTATAGGAAATCATAGAAAAAGATCCCTACTAGCTAAGGAAAAGCATAATAATTTACAGGGATATTAATATATTCGTGTAAAAAGAATATCTTTTGTCAGAAAGAACAGTACGGACTTCAAAACAGGACTGCGTATGCATGGTTTGCTCATTTTGTGCGCCCCATGACACTGTCATTCGAGTAGGGGTGAATTCTGATTAGGCAAAGTCGATATCGACAATTTAGTAGCACAAATGGTTGGGGCTGGACCGGGGATGACTTGAGGGGGGAGGGGGGGGGGGGGGGGGGGGTGCGCAGTGGAATAACTCATTTTCAGGTTAGCCTCAGATGATTGGCCCTTGACAAGTGTTAGCTCAGCTTCGATACTGGTGAGGTTGTTTATCTCCAGACTCAATGCTTGGTCTGATGCGTGTTGCAGAGGGGTTAGCTTAGCATGTCAGTTGGTCATCTTGACATCTTCTTAAATGATGATGAGAGTGAAGTAACTTGACAAATTGGTTTGACGAATGCATTGCTCCTCGGTGCTTATTTTACCCTAAATAGCTTAACGAGCCAACTGGGCAAGCCCACAAGCTTAGGTTCACATGATAGGTCCATGATCCCTATCACTACTCTTGAGTACACTCATGAACAGACTCACGAATTGAGCTCATGAGCTATATGTTATATTAGAAATCATATTACAAGGAAACATAATATTAAAAAAAATGAGATTAAGACTAAGATAGTTAAAATATAAAAAGATATATTTAAAAAAAATTGGAATTAATTTTTAGTTTTGATTCAAATTTGAGCTTGAGCTTAAGCTCGTTACTTAAGCTTTTTTATGTAGACAAGCTAAGCTTAAGCTTAGGCTTAAGAATTCATAATGAGCTCGAGCTTAATTTTCTGGCTTAGTAAAAACTTAACTTAGCTCGAGCTTAATAATTTTTAAACAAGTCAATCTAAGTCTTCAAAAACTCACCTCATTCATAACCCTAGTTATGAGACTATAAATATACTAAGGAATAGTTATATTAACAATCTTTGCAATAATATAACTTTATTCTCCTATACTATGAGTTTGTTACATTACATACTGTGTTAGTTGGTATCAGAGCTGGATGTCAACCAGTGGTAATGACAATGTTCATCATGATGATGTTAATGAAGCTCGAGTCTCTATTTAGGGGGATGAAATTGAAATTGCATTGCATTATCAAAGCAACATCTAGAGCAATGGATAGACTATATTCCAATGTTTCGAAGAGTTCCTTAGAAATGTTGCAAAACATCTCAATGTTCTAAGAATTGATACACGTAGGAGGTAGCATAGCAATAGAAGACAAAGGGTAAACATGGCTCATGATGACCCTATTGATAGGCTTGCACCTATTCATAAGCATTATTTCTATAATTAAGATGATGATTCAAAAGGATCCACTAAGTATGAAATGCCTAGTTATGGCCTTATCAAGTTAATAGAAGAAAAGAAGTTTACGGTCTAGATTCCAATGTTTCGAAGAGTGTCTTAAAAATGTTGCAGAACATCTCAATGGCCTACGAATCAGTACACGTAGGAGGTATCATGATAATAGAAGATGAAGGATAAACATGGCTTGTAATGACTCTATTGATAGGATTACACCTATTCATAAGCATTATTGCTATAATCAAGATGATGATTTAGAAGGTCTACTGAGTATGAAATGCCTAATTATAGCCGTATCAAGGTAATAGAAAAGAAGTTTATGGAGATGACAATAAGGATTTTGGGGATTTCAAGTTGAAGATAGATATTCCTTACTCAAATGGAAGTTTGGGAATAGAAAGGTTTCTGAATTGGAGTATAGAGATTGATAGGTTCTTTGATTACTTAAAGATTCCACCAAAAAAGAGAGTTAGATTGGTCACATATAGATTGAAGGGAGAAGCTTTTGCATGGTGGGAATGAATTTAGTATAGGAGAGAGAAAGAAGGGAAGTGTCTTACATATACATGGTATAAGATAAATGTTATATCATTAAGCTTTGTTAAAATATTTGTTACTAGAACAACTTTTTAACAATTGTTTCTATTTTGTATTACCTTATATAATTTCTTTTACTTGTAATTATCTAATACTCTAAAAGTTCTCAAAACTTAATGTATAATGTGCTTTATGACATTATTACCATGTTATATATGTATATGTAATGATTTCTCACACTGTCATGTAATAATTTACATTATTGATATGTTTTCATTTACTTATGCAGGTATATGGCAAGCTCTATGATGCAACAAATGAATTAAGCTATAATATTACTATTTTGAGATGATTTGAGAAAGGAAATTGTTTGCAACGTTTCCTTCTATATATATTATATATATATCAACAACTATAATGTCAAAATTAACTACTGAGCAATTTTAAAGTAGCTATAAAATTGCAGCAATAGTAATGAGTCAAGTAATTGATATTTTATACACCGAATGTTTTTAGAATTGCATACGCATCATGTATGTTACATCCTCTAGTTATTTTACATTAAAAATGAACTGACCATCTTCAAAACAAACTACTTAAGCCACTTCCTTCTCCCTTCTTCTTCCTTTTCAGAATATGTTAAAATTTATACTTCCTATCTTTCTAAGTTCTTCCTCCTTCCTGGTTCTTCTTCCTTCCTTTGAATATCTTGTGTAAGATGTCTTACATTTGTTTTAAATGGTTTTCTATACTTCTTGAAGCAACTTGCAAAGGAGATTGCCAAAAAGTTAGTGGATATAGAAGCAAAAAAGGTTGCAAGAGTGATAAACTTCAATGATGAAGGTCACATAATGGTAGTTACATATTTTTCTTCTTCATCTTCATTCTTCTCCTCCTTGTTAAGTTATATGTGTTCTTTTGTAGAAATTAATTGATGAAACACTAAGATGCTACAATGACTTGGCCCTTGATCATGGGAAAAGATACTTCAATTGTTCACAACTAAACACCATAGTTGTTTCAAATTTTCTACCAAGGAAATATCCTGAAATTCACTTGGCAAATTATCTCTAAACGTTGGTTAATCAACTAAGTTTAACAACATTAGCCTTGGTGAAACTGGACTCTTAGCAACTTTGTTGTTGCTTAACTTACCAAAATAAAAACTATATACATGGACTCACAATTTTTATTGTTAATTGCTCCAAGCTCTTGAGTTTAATAATAATTGGGAGTAAATAGCATTTGAAAGTTTCTTACATAGTTTTTGGTTTTTATAACGGGGAGATAGTATAGCTTTATTAGATATTTATTTTTATTTAAAAAAGTCTAGATAATATTAGGGAGTCCAGAAAAACAAAGGAAACCTAGCAAGATATATATGTATGTATGTATTTATGTATGTATATATGTATCTATATATATATATATCACATTGACTCCACTAGATTTGTCAGTTAATCTTGGCAGACATTTCAATTATAAGAAAAGGAAAAAAATCATTATATATATTTACATATATATTGCAATGATAATATATACAATAGCATCTCAAAAAATGTAGGAAATATATGTGGCATGTGATTACTTGTTGTCCATTGAGAAACATGTAATCACTCTTAAACTTAACAATTGTTCCTCCTTAATATTCAACAGAGTTATTGTATAAATCAAATGCATCCTAAACCAAATGTATTAATCTTTGTAATCATTTTGCAATCTTCAACTTTTTTTTTTTTTTTTAGGAACTCTTTTGCTAAGGAGATGGGGAAAAGGTTTACTAACTTATGGAAACTTTTATCCTTGAGGATTTTAGATGAGAGAAGGAAGTTTCAAGGAGACTACCTTGACACATATTCTCCAAGTTGATCAATTAGATTATAGACTCCATGCAAAAATATACAATCCACTCATTTTGGTAGAAAATACATTGAATTCTTAGGTTATATATGAGAAATATTCTTCAATTTTATCTTTTGATAATTCGATGAAGCTTATTTAATTTCTTCTCCATCTTAGAAGGATTATCTTTTGAGTCCTCTATAATGTAGCTGGAACCTAATTTTCCTAAATGATCTTATAATTATCTAAGTTTAACTTAAGTGTTAGTATTCCCTTATCATCATACTCTATTAAACATTCCAATCTATCCCTTACAAAAATTTTAAACCTCTTTAAGTTTTCAAAAGCGAGATCATTAAGGATTTTACTAACATTAGGAATGCGAATATTAAGACTTCTTGAGCATGAAATATTAAGGTTGCATTAGTTTTTGTGTCTACTTCCCATCCATTAAAAGTTCAGGTAGAGTCAACTCTTTTAGAAAAGTAAGCTTTCAGGAACACCAATTCAATTACCACTAATCAGTTATAATCGCTTAAGTTTAGGAGACTTATATGGATCAATTTGCTAATTTTTCTAAAAAGCTTGGTATGTTAAATCCATGAAAAGCTAGTATTTGTGATTGTTTGAACTTCCTAATGTCCCTTATATCTTGAATTCTACATCAATTTTAGCGTAGTGAATGGATTTCATCAAATAGTTCTATTGAGGAAAGTAATGCAATAAGAACTACATCAAAAAGATCCATAACTTTGAGTTTTGTATACCATTGAAAAATTAATTAGGAAAATTGAGAGGACAATCTTCAATAGATAGTGAAAACATATCTAGCTTTAGACATGTAAATGCTTCAGGGAGTTCGTAGATTCTATATACATGGAGGAAAGATACAAATTTGTAATTCTTCAACTCATCTACCAAACAACTAACCAATGATTTATTATTTTGCAGTACAAGAATATGGTGAGCCTTTTTTTCTTTCAATGGAGAGGGAAACTACACTCACTATGCAATCTTGAACTAACTTCGAGTTTTCCTTTATGCAATGCATGACTAAAAGCTATTCAGGAGACTTGATTGATATTGATCCTAAGATTGAAAGGATGGCTCTAAGCAATTTGAGATAACTGTCACTGAGAGGAGCAGTGAAGGCAATGAATTAATGGGGGTGTCCGTTGAGAATTAAGGATGAGGGCGAAGTGGAAGAGTAAGTAAACGATCAATTATTTAACGAAGAGAGTATACTGAAGTTAACATGGCTAATAGTGGGGATTAATAGAGGATGATGTTTGATTATTCTCTACCCTCTTTATCTAGGGTTGAGTCTAGCATAAATAAGGTAGCTGTTGTGGTTAATAATTTTGAGATCAAGCCAAATATAATACAAATGGTACAACATTTAGTGCAATTCGATGGCTTATAAGATGAGGACCCTAATGCATATATTTCTAGCTTCTTAGAATTATGTGTTGCATTCAAGATTAGTAGGGTAACCGATGATGCCATCAGACTTTTCCATTCTCTTTGCACCATAAAGAAAAACAATGGTTGAATTCTCTCCTAAGGAATTCAATCATAACCTAGCATGAATTGGTGGAAAAGTTCCCAGAAAAGTACTTCCTACCCACTAAAACTACCAAGATAAGGGTTCATATATCATCATATGCCTAATTGGTAGTTAAAGCCCTCTTTGACTCTTAGGAGTGCTTTAAGGACCTGTTAATAAGGTGCCTACATTATGGCTTATCTAAACTTTTTATAATGGTTTCAACCTTTTCATAAGGCAAATGATAGACATAGCAGTAAGGGGTATACTGAATCCAAAGACGCTTAAACAAATTCAAAATCTAATTGAAGGGATGACATGAACAGCTAATAATGGGAAGACACCAAAGTAGGGCAAAGAGTTACAGGTGTATATGAGTTAGATACAACTCACTCCTTTGCCACTAGGGTGGAGATGTTAAGTAAGAAGATTGAATCACTCTTAATTGGTTCACAACAACCTTAGTTTAGCTCTAATAGTATGTAGAAAGAAGGATATGTAGGGAATGAGCTGATGGAGTAAGCCAATTTTCTAGGGAAACCTTTAAGACCCCAGTATAATCCATACAACAATACTTACAATCTTAGGTGGAGAGATTACCCTAACTTGTCTTGGGTAAATTAGAACTAGAATTAGAGTCAACAGTGGTAGTCAAAAGAACTAACATCAGCAAAGATCTAATTCGCCTCCACTTGGGTTTTAGTAGCCTTTAGAGAATCTTGAAAAATATATTTTGACTAATGAAGAGAGGATGCAACAAATAGAGACCTCCTTTAGAAATGAAGAAGCTTCTATCCATAATATAGAGAATTTGAGTGGCTAACTTGCAAGGATGATGAATGAGAGATATGGGGATCATTGCTTGGGAATATTGAAGTAAGCCCCAGATAACAAGTCAAGGAAGTGACTTTTGAGAGCGGGAAGGAGTTACAAGCTAAGAATAAGAAGGATAATAAGGAAGCTCTTGATAAGTTAGACACAATCCAGGAGAATGAGACTTTAGGGCAACCTAAAGCGAAAGAGTACTGCCTTCTAGTTCTATATCCTCAACACTTGAAAAAAGAGCTCCATGATGAGCAATTCAGTATTTCCTTGATCTTTTTAAATAGTTAGATATTAACTTACCTCTCGTTGATGTTCTTTCACAAATACCTAAGTACGTAAAGTTCCTAAAGGACTTATTGTCAAATAAGAGGAAGTTAGAGGAGATTTTAACAATCACTTTGAATAAGGAACGCTCAACTCTACTTTAGAAGAAGTTGTTAAGGAAGCTTAAGGACTTAGGGAGTTTCACTATACATTGTGTCTTTGGAAATTTTCTTATTGATACGGCTTTAGTAGATTTAGGAGTTAGTATCAATCTTGTGCCTTACAAACTATTTAAAAAGCTAGGTTTAGGAAAATCTAAATCCACATGCATGAGCCTTCAATTAGCTGATAGGTTAGTCATATACTCAAGGGAACTATTGAGGATGTCAAGGTATAAGTTCATAAATTTATTTTCCCAGCAAACTTTGTTATTTTGGACATAAATGAAGACCTTAAGTTACCCCTTATTCTAGGAAGGCTCTTCTTAGCCACTATTAGGGCTATAATTGATGTTAACAACGAAAAACTAATCTTAAGGGTAGGTAATGAAGAAATGGTCTTTTAATTCTTTAAAGCTATTGGTGAGGTGTATTATTGCTCTAATTGACAATTGTACTATGTCAAGTTATAATATAGATAAAATGAATGCTGAGTTCGAGCATTGATCTCATGAGGAACTAGTTATGTGAGTATATTTAATTATTTTTAAAAGTGATACTCTTTAAATTATTCATTTACCTAACTTCTAACAATGAAGATTCAATGAAATAAACTAAGGATAGATTGTGATAAAATAAAATATTAAACTAGCAAATAGAAGTAAAGAAACAAAATTAAAACAATTAAGTAACGAAAGAATAACTTAATAACATAAATTAATCAATTATGAAATAACATTTTCCTCAAAAAATCTTTATTATTTTTATTTACTACCTAGTTCTAGGGGATTTATTCAATCTCAATCACTATATCAGACCATGGAGATTCCTAATCCTATTCTAATGGAAATTAGAATCTAAATTAGCTAGACTCGAGTGTCATAAGATTGCATTAAGAACTTTGATCTTACCATTAGGTTACTTTTGGAAAGATTCAATATCTAATCTCTTAACATACTCAATGCCTTCTAATTACACTTGTTTGTTCACTACAGGACTTGTGTCTCTAATAAATTAGGTAAATATTAATTTAATAATAAGAACGGTGTAACTAGATAGCAATAAGAAAAATCATAGATTAAAATTCATAAATAAAAATCATCCTTTAAATATAGGGTTCAACAATGATTTATAAAGTAATTAAAAGAAAGATGTGATAACTAAAGAAAAAAGGAAGAAGAATGGAGAAGCTCCCTTAGTACTTCTAAAAGCTGCAAACTAATGCTCAAGGGGCTCTATTTCTAACCTTAAGCTTAATTGTCTATTTATGAGTAAACCTAAGATTATAAAGAAAACCTAACATAAATAGAAGATTTGGAAATTGCTGTAACTCCACACCTGAAGTATAGGGTCATGAATCTTGGGCATGTTCTTGCTCTTCAAGCGAAATCTTCAATTTTGAAGGAAATTCATGATGAGAGGATCATGGGTAGGGACTAAGATCATGGTGTTAGGCCGTGATCTCTATTGAGAATTTGTTCCTTAATTAAAACACCTCTACTTCATCCTTTAATCCATGCTTTCAATTCGTTTGAGCTCGAAATTGCATAAAATCATTTAAAACTTCGTGAAATGTTCCTAGAGTCTCTAAAAAAATAAATAAGAAAATTAAACTCAAAATAACATAGAATTAACAAGAATAAAGTCTAAATCAGCACAAAATATCCATTGAAAATATATACTAAATTCGTGTCAACAAATGCCCTTACACTTAAGCTTTTGCTTATCCTGAAGCCATAATAATAAAAGTCAAAGGAAAACATTTCACGGACAAGATGATTAACTGTAATTTTAGAAAAATACACCCTCAAGATTAAATTACTTAACAAAAATTCTTTCCATATCATGCTTTTTCCTTAACTTCATAATGCATTTAGAAAACTTAAATAATAACAAATTGAGAACTACTGAATTTCCGTGATCAAGAAATATTTTTAACTTGAAAAATTAGACTGGATGCATATTACATCGATTCATCATTTGATTATCCCTTTACTTCCATCAATTTTCATTAGGAGGCTTATCAATTCATTTTGATTTTCCTTATTAAAGCTCAATTAGCATTGGAAAAGTATCTTGCTCTTCTTAAGGACTGAAGTCAATCCTTACTAATTTATCTTGTTTTTAATTACCTTAGTAGTTATCAATAGGAAAGCACCTTGTTCCTTTGAAAAACCAAAGTCGATCTTTAGCAACTTTAATTAATTTCTACTTTTTTGGATTGGTAAAGGGAAAGAGTGTTGTTCTTCTAAGGGATTAATATCAATCCTTACCAATCCTTAGCAATTATTTTATTAATTTTATCCAATTATTCAATGTGTACCTCCAACTACTTTGATCTTTTAAAGGATTTCCAAAGGACAAATCTTCCTTATGCATCTAATCTAAAATATTTTGAAAAAGAAAGGATAGATAATTGCCCTTTAGAATCAATTTTAAAAGTCAAAATAAATAGTCCTTAACCTATTCATATCTATCATAATCCTAAGTCAAAGTCTAAGCTTAAGTGATGGGGAACTCTAAATCCTAAAGATTTAATCACTTAAATTCAGCAAAGTGTTCTCAATTCATGAAGGATGTAGGAAAGTTTGAAAAAATTTTATGCTTGTTGACATATATATCCGGGGTTGCAACTTTCTATGATATTTGAAAACTTTTGGCAAAAGATTAAGTGAGTACATAATAGCATATATATCTTAGCACTTAAGTTGTATATTTTCCTCAATGTACATAACCATGTCAATCAAAACTCTAGTAGGAGATAATAAAGTTAACTATAAAAAGAAGAAAAGAAAGGGAATTGGAACTTCTCTAGTTTTATTGTGGGATTCTTTCAAAATGACTGAAGTCTTAAAGCTGATTTTCATTGATCAGTTAAGCACCTGGTTTTCTTTTCACATCAAAACGAACTATCTAAAGGAAAAGACAAGAAAAATTTAACTAAGCAAAAATAGGTAAAATTACTACTGCTAATTCAAGTATCTAAAAAGTTAGCATCTTACAGCCTTACAAGTCATCAAAAGGCAATAAAAACTTAGTTAATCAATATAGTCATCCAAAATAGCAAATAAAATGAACCAAGTCTTTTAAAAAATGAAAAAGAAATCACTCTTCACCCTCTTCTTCCTCCTCCTCAGTCTCATCTCTAGTTAACTCCTCAATAGAGTTTGGCTCAGGCATTGGTAGTGGTAATGGTAGCCAAATTCTCAAGTGGCCCATGACAGCCTCTTGTTGCACTAAAGATTGGTCCACCTTATGATGTATGGCTTGCTGCTTCTTGAATAGCTTCCTCATAAATTTTTTAAAATTGGCAATCATTAGGAAGATGAAGACTCAGCTTACGGCCTAGATGACAATGAGGTAGCTTCACCAACTGGTTTGAGTGGTAGCTTTTTAGGTGCTAGTGGCAATTGCATGGATTTAATCGCTTCATGGGTGAGAGGAACATGGGCTTTCATCCTTTATATGTGTACCTCATTGCAAAGGCCAGGGTAGTTCCTCACCAAATGAGTTATGAAAGGACTTGGAAAAACATACTTAGACTGCACTTCAGTAGCTTGATTTCTCATGAACTAAGCCATCTTAAGTCCTAAGTTGAGGGGTCGGCTGTTTGCATTCTCTCATTAACCATGTTTTGATTGTTGCCTATACTAATAAAGTTTTTAGCTAATACATAGTGTATCAGCCTAAGATTAGGGTCAACTAGATTAGATGCTTTCAACTTTCTAGGATAATAAACTCCTCTTTCATCTCCAATCAAGTCACCCCATACAAATGACTCAGACGTACCTTAGAGTAGTTGATGTGGTAGGTCCATATTCTCTTGCATCATAATATAGTCAATAGAATAAATATGCATATGGACACCAAAATCATTAATGGGCATGGTAACCTTATGACCATAGCATCTAAAATGAACAATTCTCTATCTATCTTAAGAGAAGTTGTTGATACCTAACCTGAAAGTGTTAAGGAGCTTCAAAGTGAGTTCTCTATATACTGGTTCATTGATAGTCAATAGCCAATCCCATTTTGCTAAACTTTGGCTTCATAGCCAACTAATGCTAATGCTTCCCGATTTATATAAATGAACTTATTAAACTTCTTTTTAAAAAGGCGCTCAAACCTTTCACGTTGCTATTTATGATGGAATGTGAGTTAAGGGGGTTATGGATTAGCACCATATTTTTAGCAACGTTTTTAACTCTTAGCATTTTTTGAAATTAAAACAAGAGAAAAGTTTACATTTGATAACAAAAATCTATGTAGCAGTGTTAATCCAATAATTGAATCATAATAATCATACCTATTTAATTGCTAGTTAATACACTAAGCAATTAAGTTGATGAATTAGTCAACAAGTTTGGATCATACAATACTAAAATTACTAAAATCGTGAATTAGCACATCTATAGGATAATTTTAAAATCAAATCCTATAAGCTTTAGCATCTTTACCTAATCCCTATAAGCTTTAGCATTGAATATATAAATTCTCAAGATTTTGGTTCAATAAGTGGGATTAACAAGCTTCATTATATTAAATATTGGGTTTTGAAAGCTTTGATTAATAAAATTATAAGTTAGTGAAACACTAAAGATCTTTTTTTCGATCTTAAATCCAACCTATAATTTTATCATTGAAATTAGCATGAACACCAACATTCAATATATATATTCAATTAGAAACTTTTTTTTTTTCATATTTCATTCGTCTATAAGCAATTGAGATTACTCAATTCTATATCAGTAATTGGCACAAAATTTCATATATATTGCACATAAACATTAGTCATTCGAGTTTCTAGTTTCATCATAAATCAAAGTCATCACAATGCAAATACAACATCAAGTTTATTATGTTTCTTCATTTTCTTTCTCTTTTTATCTCTTTATGTCACTTTCTTACCTTTTCTTTCACTTTACTTTACCCAATCTTCACAAAAAAGGATGCATTTTCTTCAAGATGTCTAGTAGATAATAGATAGATAGCACACTACATTGCATTGTCTACACTAGATCACTCTTACAAACTTATATTTTGACACGTGCACAACAAAGTTTCTCCTATGAAAACCTAATTAAAAATTGAATTTTTATACATTCTAACAACAAATCTAAGAAAATAACAAAGTAAAGTTGATGTATGTACCTTGGATTTGTTGTTTTGTGCTCGGATTGAAGGATTTTGTGAGTGATTGAAGCAAGTGTAGAGAGGGTAGAGAGAAAAATGTATGTTAGAGAAATATTGTAAATGTAGAATGAGAATGGAAGAGAATACCCATGCTTTTATAATCTAGTGCCGACTACGGGTAAGGACCATAGCTGTGGAATGTGGCCATGCTCGTTCCCTTTGTGTCAAATAATTAAGTTATGTATATATGGCCAAGAATCATAGTTGTGGTACAGGCCATGTTCACATCTTCAATTTTTTTCTTTTCTTTTCTTTTTCTTTTTCTTTTTTTTTTTTTTTTGCTTCCTCTTGAATTAAATTACAAGAAGATCATGATCTAAGTCCACTGGCATGGAATTTGGCCATAATCCTTGTAAATTAAAAATTTTACACCAAGTTGAATTTCTTTGACTCGATTCTTGAAATTATTTGTAGAACTAAAAATTAATACTAGATAAAGCATAAAAATTCAACCAAATAACGATCTAGTTGGATGAAAAATTCACTAACTAATATTGCCTAACTAAATTTAAATAGTAAAAATTGTTCAAAGCAAGACAAAAACTAACTCATAATTGAAAGCTTGAGTTAACTTATTGAAAAAGAAAATGATGTAAACTAAAATAATTGAAAATAAAAATTAATCAAACTTAGGCTACCTCTTAAAGAACGCTATTGTTTTACGTCATTAGCTCGACGGTTGAAGTTTCTTTCCTTAGTTTGCTTTTGAACCCGCTGGTTTAGGATTCAATTTGATATTTTTAGGTAAGCTTCCATATGGCCTCTCAATGATTGATCTCGCCAACTAGCCCAATTAATTCTCCAAATTCCTCAACGATACTATCATCTTTCTAAGTACGACTTTGTTAGATTGGAACCCTGTGTCTAAACTCTAGATAAATCAATTTAGCAACTCTTCAACATTAACAGACGTGTTATGTTGTTGTACATTATGATTCTATTGTTGCTGCTGGCCTCCCCAAGAAATATTAGGATGATTCCTCTACCCTAGGTTATAAATGCTACTAAAAGGATTGTTAGCAGAATGGCTAGCAAAAAAATTCACATCCTTAGTTTCCTTTAAAACTTCATCCTGCACTAAATTAACGGGTTCTATTAATCCATCAATCTTTTTACTTAATTTTTCAACTTGAGCAATTAACATGGTTATATAAATGATTGTATTTTGACTTGTACATTATCCCCTGGCGAATTATTCATCGTCATGCCTTCAATTAGATTTTGAGGCTTTTCTAGTGTATTAACATTCAGAGTGCCTCCAATTGTGACATCAATTGTTTGACGCATGGAATAATTAAGTTCATTATAAAATATTTAGATTTTCATCTAGTGAAGTAGTTCATGATGTGTACACCTTCTTAACATTTCCTTGAATTACTTTGAAGTATCATAAAGAGTCTCATCATTAAAATGAACAAAACCAGAACAATTATTTCTAATTTTTTGTCAGCAAATGGGAAATACTTTTCTAAAAATTTTTTTACTAATGATTCCTTTATAATGATCAAGCCTCTAGGTAAAGAATTTAGCCATTGTTTAGCCTTATCTCACGGAGAGAATGGAAACAACATTAACTTTACCGTGTCATTTGAGACACCATTGATCTTGAATGTTTCGCAGATTTCTAAGAAGTTTGAGATGTGGTTACTGGGGTCTTTGTAATCTATTCAACTAGATGAATGGCTAGACCATCTAGATAACATTGGGTTGAATTTAGAAATTGGTCTAAATTTTAGGTCTCCCAATGCTAGATTCAATTGCAATCATCACTCTATAAGTGTCATCGTTGTTGTTTCCATTGTTCAAGCTCATACATTCTTCCTCATTATCTGAATTTTTTTTAATCTTCCTTTAATATGAGTAGCAACCTTTGATCTATGGTGTTACGATTTCTTCTATAGAGATGTTACACTGTTCTTTTAATTTCTAGATAAAAAATTACCCGATTTCTACTGCTGCTTCTTCTAATAAGCTAAAAACATTTAAAAGTCAACAATAATATAGAAAGATCTTCTCATAAGCTGAAAAGATTCAGAAGTTAGTAATAACATAGAAAGAGAGAATGATATCAAAATAACTAAGGAAAAGAAATATTACAATTATGTTAAGGTAATTGATGAATCTAAGGTTTTGCTAATTTCTTAACTAGACTATGCTATTTCAGGCTTCTCAGCAACAGTGCCAAAAACTTAGTAGGGTATATATTGCCCTAATAGGCAAGTGTACATAGTTAAATTATAGTGTAGATAAAACAGATGTTGAGTTTGAATGTCAATCCCATCAGAAACCAGTTATATGAGCATATTTAATTATCTTTAGTAGTGATACCTTTTAAATTATCTAATTACTTAACTCCTAATAATAAAGATATAATGAAATAAATTAAGAACAAACAATAAAGATTACAATAAAATAAAAGATTAAATTAGCAAATAGAAGTAATGAAACAAAATTAAACAATTAACTAACAATAGAATAACTAAATAACAGAATAAGTTAAAACATAAATTAATTAATTATGAAATAACATTCTCCTTAGTAAATTTTTATTGTTGTTTACTACTCTATTCTGGGGGATTATTCAATCTCAATTGCTATATTGGATCATGGAGATTCCTAATCCTATTGCTATGGAAATCGAATTTTGAATTAGTTAGACTTATGTCTCTGACTAATTCCTAATTTTGAAGCCCTCTTTACCTGAATCATTTTTGAATAAAGCATCCTACGATTGCATTAAGAACTTGAATCTCACTATTAGGTTGCTTCTGGAAAGATTCAATACCTAATCTCTTAGCATACTCAATATCTTCTAATTACACTTATCTATTTACTATAAGACTTAAGTCTCTATGACAAACTCAAGCACTAAACTAATAACCAAGGTAAATATTAGTTTAATGACAATAAGAATAGTATAATTAAATCGTAATATCCAAAATCATAGATTGAAATTCATAAATAAATATCACCCTTTATGTTGTTAGGTGATTTTGGGTGTGAACTTTATCTTGCAAAGAAAGAAAGAGCTTTTGGTATCGAGACTAGTTTGGTACAGCTACTCTGATATCTAAGTCAGTAAGTGTATGTTAGAAAAGATTGAATAGTGGAAAGTTTTCAAATACCTCTTACAATGAAATTTTCCTGTATTTATAGGCGAATGTTAAGTATTTAAAGTAGTGGTTAATTGCATGATTGCTGGGACATGTGGAGACCTCTTAATAAAATGTATTCCTAAAATATGGGAATAGTGGGTAGTTATATAATATAACTGTGCTAAGTGATAACTATTTAAGCTACTTTCCTTAGCTCAAATCGAATGCACATCTATGTTACTCCACATTAGTTGAGAACAAAGTCACTCATCATGTCAATCGCCAAGTGAAGGTAATTTAACTATCAACATTTTCCCCTCAACTCTTATGGTTGAGGATTTGACTAAGGGAGTAATTATTTTGATATTTTATGGGGTCGAATGGGGAATAATTTCCCAAATGTTGAGTGGCTTGAGAAGTTCATTGATTTTAGTTCAGAAGGACGGATTGTACCTTATAAGAAATTTCATAACTTTCAATTTTCCTGTCTATCAAAAGACCAAGTGATAATATGCACGACAGTTGTCACACTAGCTATGATTATATTGTAAGCACTAATAACTGTCAGAGTCTTCACAATCATTGGATTTCTATCTTGAAATACGCATTAATAAACTGTGCCATCATCTAAGTAGTATATCATTTCCGTCAGATATTTAAGGACCTTTGCAAATATCAAAAATAGACTTCTTCCAATTGCATCCATAAACGTTCATTTTGCTTTCAACATCTCATCTTCACTTTCAAAATTTCCAAATTCTGTGACATTCCTTGTAGTTAATTAGGTATGGTTCACAACATAATTCATCGACTTATCCTTTAAGATTCTAAAGCAACTAAGATTGAGGTTACTTCTCTTTCCCAAAAAAGGAGTGAAATAGCATGTTCCTCAAGTAGTTTAATTGATAGTGTAGTAGAGTAATGGGACAAACTTGCTCAAATTAATTCTCTCATAGCTAAAAACTATCCAGATGAAAATGAAGGAAGATTTATGGCTAAATATCTATATAATAATATAGTTCACTTCTATGATTCTTAAATTAATTATCTCATAGCAACTAACTATCCAGATGAAGGAAGATTCATGGAACCTTATGAGGTCAAGAGAAGCGGAAAGGGTATGTTTTCTAAGGGAGCGTGAGTTTCACATCTATTCTAAATATCTTGACTTTGGACTGTACTCCCCTGTCTTGGTGTTTGTCAAGCAGCTTTTCAATTATTTGTGAGTTGCATCAAGTATGTTCTCACCAAATACATATCGGCTTCTTAAGGCTTTCAAGATAATCTGTAAAGAAGTTGAAGTCAAGGCTACACCTCAACTATTTCGGTATTTCTTTACCATCAGGAGGCAGCTTGATGGCTGGTACTTTGGAGTTACTAGGTACGGGTGAAAGTTCATGGATGGGTTGGAGTCTAAGATCCATAAATGGTAAGATAAGTTTGTGTCTATTATTTCAGATGAAGAGTTAGATTTTTGGACCTAATAGATTGAACTAATCCAAACCAAAGACTTTAAGTTGATGTCGAATAATGATGCCGCAGCAAAGAAGATCCAAGAAAGGAGGAAAAACAAGATGTTCTTTTGGGATGCTAAGAGGATAATAAGGCAATACGAGAATGGAGAGCTAATTTTTTTCAAAAAAGAAGGTACGATATTAAGTAATCACCGTGCCAAGTGTAGCTATAAGAGGAAATCCATTCTCAGGACTTAGAGGAGGAATTTTTGCCTTTGAGCCTTACTTGGCATGGAAAATGTATGTTTTTTTCTTTTTCCTTGCTTTAGCATTAATGCATCTACTTTGTATTACAAATATGGGTGCTGGTAAGGTAAACCTTGCTAAGCTATTAGCCTAAGCAAATACCAAGAAATCAAAAGTTGATAAATGTATAACCTCTAAGGTTACTACTACTCGGCTAATTGCTAACAAAAAGGCAATAAAAGAGGGTGCAACAAAACAAGTGCCGACCCAAAAGACCTCCTATCTTACTAAAAGGACGTAAAGGAGTGAGAAACTTGGGTTAATCAAGGCTGTGTGAGTTCAAACCCTTCTTGTTGAGAATATTGCTCCTACTGTAGAGCCAAGAGAGGGTGGCCAAGAAATCAAACCTTGAAATGAGATAGAAGTCAACAATCAAGATGCTACTGAAGGGTCATCACTCTTAGTGGAAGTTATGCCCAATAATAGCAAAAGAAGTAGGAAGGAACTCGTTGGCCAACTTCCTACTAAGAGGTCTAAGGAATTAGATGAAAGGGCAAAAGAGGCTAGCGTAATAAGGCTCTCGTCATTAGTAGTGTTGAATTCATCCCTAATACGGAGGTGGGCAAGTATTTTGTCCCATGCTAAAGCCATAATATCTTACATACTGACTCGACCCTAGGCAAGAGGATAAAATCTTTAGCCTTAATAGAAGGCGTTATTCTTCTTAAGGACAACGAGATTACAAAGAAAGACATCAACAAAGTCAATGGTTATAATGAGGCACATATTGTAGCCAAGCTATATGATGTAAATATTAGTTGAATCCTTTCAATTGTTAGGTGTGTTTGATTGCTAACAATCTTGTTTGTTTATAGATTAACAATCATGTTTTGATGGCTTTAGATGCAGTCAAAAAAGAAATGAAAAAGGTAATAATGGTAATAATTTTTATATATTCTGCCAGATGGTTTAGAGAATTCATCATTCCAAGTTGATTTGTTGTAGAAGATTGAGGATACATACAAATTCTTAAAAGCTCGAACTATGGCCACTAAGAACATGAGAATAAGGGTTGAGATAGAGGCCAGACGGTATCGAGATGAACTTGCAGTCGAGAAGTTAGCACATACTTTAGCTATTGATGAAGTCTTAAGGCTTAAGGCTAAGGTTGATGAGCAGTATAAGGAGGCTAAAAATTTGAAAGAGGAGCTACGTAAAAAGATAGAAGAGTGCTGGGTTTTAGGTTGAACATTCTGCTCAATGAATGATGAGGAAGACGGGCTCCGGGTGCAAATAAAGGAATTGGAGACCAATAACTTTGGGCTACAAAGCTGTGTTGGCGAATTAAAGGAGACTTTGAGTAAAGGGCCCTCTATAAAAGAGGTACTCGAAATCTTCTTTCCGAGTTGGCAATACGAGAGATTATTGTAGAAAAATTTATTAGAAGGGGTTTAGGCTGCAAGAGAAGAAATCCTTAAGTTTCGCCCTGACTACGATCTCTCGTACTTGGACTTCGGTGATGATGATAAAGTTAGCAGCTGTAATGAAGAAGACAATGAGGATCCAAGTGCCAAGATTTATAGACAGGATGATAACGAGGCTTAAGTCGAGGATCATTAAGACATCGAGAAATGTATACCTAAGGAAATCCCTTATGTGTACAAAGAGAAATCTACCTATTCGTAAACCCCAAGTATAGAAAATGCTCTAGCTTTCGATCAATAGAACGCCTCTACTCAATCTGAGAATAAAACATGAGGTTATTTCCTTGTAATTAGTTGGTTAACTTTTATATGGATAGTATTCAGCCAAACGGTCGAAAGTTCATCGTCATATTTGCTATCTTATGTAAATTTTCTTATACATAATCTCGTAATTTGGTACATCTCATTCCATGTACAATTTCTTTTCCTGGTATGTTTTATTTCACACACCTTTTCTTTTTCCTCAGCATGTTTTATTTTATACGCCTAATTTACTTGGCATATTTTATTTCACATGCCTAATTCGAGCATCTTATAGACATTATCTGTTAATCGTTTGAGATGTAAACTAGTTGTTTCACTTAAGGTTCATCATTCAACTTTTCAATTGATTAATGAAGTTCATTAACTGCAATAGGCTTGAACTTAATCTAATTCATTCACTGTGCGATCTGAACTTATTAACAAGTCAATCATTAAAAGATTGAGAGACAAATTAAAGCTTTAACTTTGAATATAATTGTCTTCCAAAATAATTAGATTGTTGCCTTACAAAACAAATGGAAGTGCATAACATCGAGAAAATTAATGAAAATAAAGTTTTAAGTTCTTAGCATTCCATACATGAGGTATAATTGTACCATCCAACCTTTCTAGTTGATAGGCCCCCTTGCCAATGACTTCTTAGACCTTCACAAGATCTTCTTAATTTGCGTCGAGCTTCCCTTATTTTTCTTGCATGCCAATTGCCTCCAGCTTTTAGCAAACCAAATCCTTAAGCTGAAAGACCTTATGCTTCACTTTCTTATTATAATACCCAGCTGCCTTATGCTGATATGCTATAACCCTTGCTTTTGCAACATCTTTGATTTCTTTAGCTGTATCTAAATTTTCTGTCAGACTAACATGATTGATCATCACATCCAAATTCTCTGTTCATACATTTGGTAGATCCAACTTGATCAGCAAAACTGCTTCCATACCATAAGCTAACCTAAAAGGGGTTTCCTTTATTGCGATTCTATGGGTAATTCGGTATCCCTATAGAACATCCGATAACTCATTAGCCCATGTCCTTCAACTTGATTAACCTTCTTCCTTAAGCCATGCAAGATAATCTTATTAATAGCTTCAACTTGCCCATTAGTCTGAGGGTGAGCTACAGACGTGTAGTTCAGGTGATTTCGTATTTTTCACAAAATGCTCAGAATTTGTTGTTATCAAATTATGGTCCATTGTCCATGATTATCATAAATAGGACTCTGAACCTTGATATTATGGAGTTGAAAACAAATGCCTCAACTTTCTGTTTAGTGATCCTTGCTAATGCCTCAACCTTTACCCATTTAGTGAAATATTCCACAACAACAACAACAAATTGTCACTAGGTTATAGACTTTAGAAAAAGGTTTGAGTATATCTAATCCCTATTAGGCGAAGGGCTAAGGATTGGATAAGTAGTGTAATTTAGTAGAAGGCATGTTACTCAACACCCCATGCTTTTGGCATTGTGGACAATACCAAATAGCTATTCTTGCATCTTCTTTCATGGTTGGCCAATAATAGCTAAGTCGCAATGCATGGATATACAATGTTTGTGCTTTCATGTAGTTATTGCATACACCGTCGTGTAACTTAGATAACACCAGTTAGGTGTCTTTCGGAGGAAGGCATTGAAGATAAGGTTGGGATATACTGTGTTTGTATAGCTAATCATCTATCAACGTATAGTTTGTAGCTTGATATATCAATCTTTGAGCCTCTTGCTTATCATCAGGGAAGATACCATCTTTTAAGTAATCTACAAGGGGATCCATCTAAGACTTCTCTTTCGGGTAAGGAGCTAATTAGCAGCTTTAAGAGACAAGGAAAAACTTTTCTGTAGGAGGAACTTGACAAAGAGTTTGTCACTTAGATCTAGAAATGCCACACTAGTAAGCTTGGACAACTTATCAACAGTGATATTCTTACTCCTTGGGACCTTATGGATATAAAAAGATTGAAATTCTTCCGTGGGTGTTCATACCATCAATAAGTACTTACTTATCTTATCTTCCCTCGCCACATAACTTCCTGTGAATTGATTAACCACTAGTTGTGAATCAAAGAAAACTTTGAGTTTCTCAGCACCAATTTCTTTTGCTAGTTTAAGTTTGGCTATCTAAGCTTCGTATTTTGCTTTGTTATTGCTAGCTAAGAGTCTGAATTTCAAGGCATAATTAACCATGTCATTGTGAGGTCCTTGTAGAATAGGCCCATACCACTTCCTTCTCTAGTGAAAGAACCATCCATATAAAGATACCATATGGGTTTCTTAGCAATTTCTACATTGTTTTTCTCACTAGTGAGCTTAGCCAAAAAATCTTCCAATACTTGAGCTTTTAATGTCGTTTTGTATTTGTACTGTATACCATAGGCACTTAGCTCTAATGCATATTTCATCAACCTCTCGGAAGAGTCCAACTACTACAATGCCTATCACAATGGTTAATTAGCAAAGACTACAATTTGGTGAGCTTCAAAATACGGTTTCAATTTCCTTGCCTACAGAACTACTATTAGTACAAACTTCTCAATTTTTGTGTATCGATGCTTCGGTCCTTGTAGGACATGACTCATTGATAACTCGGATTTTAAACATATTTCACATGGTGATTTTATAGTATTTCCTTTACATTTTTGGTTTTCTTTAAAAGAAATTGATACTTAATTGAGTAAAATTTTGATTTCAAGGTTTGAACGCATTCTAGGATTGAAAACGAAGAAAAGGAATCAAATTTCACTCAATTCGGAGTTCAAATGAAGAAGTTATGAAGTTACACAGTCTATGCAGGGAAATTGGCTAGGGGCAGAAAGTTACACGACCTAGGAACACGGTCATGTCCTAGGTCATGTCTGGTAAAGAAAACGAAAACCTTTTGATACACTATAAAAGGACATATTAGGTTTTCACAAGACATAAGAGACATTAGAGAAGACAAGAGACTTGAGGAGAAGAAGAAGAAAAAGGCGAGAACAACACCGACTTCAAGATTAGAGAGATTTTTATCAATCAAAGGGGTTTTTCATGTTTTATTTTATGTTATTGATGGAACTCATTTTTAGTTTCATTATGATAGCTTAGAATTCGTGTATTTAGGATTATGGAACCTAGGGTTTCATGTGATTCTTGGATTGATTTAAAATTCTCAATAAAGTTTCTATCTTTGCTTGATTTAATTATGTTGTTTAATTATTGATTGATATTTCTAGAATATCAATATATGATATTTCTAGAATATCAATATATGATATTATGCATGTTGATTGAGAAATTACATGTATAATTAGATCTTTACATAATTGGAGAGAATTACATATATACTTAGAGATAAGATATATGTTTCTTCCGGAAAATTAATTATTTGTGTGGAAATTCATTATACATTAATGCAATTCTAAATTATATTACTAAGTGAAGAGATTCCGGTAAATAAATTAAAGACATCTAGGAATTTGGCAAATTGAATGTCTAGTTACTGTTGCTTCAATCTTCCTGGAAAGGGGACTGGAGGGACATATGGTTTCATTGCTAGTGACTTCTATGTTAGTTCCTCTTCTACCTCCTTTCCGTTTTCTACCTTTATAATCTTCACTTTTTCTTCAACTCTTTTATCAACTATTTCCAATGCTTTTCCGCTCCTCAGCATAATAGTATTAACACCTCTGAGATTCTCTTCAGTATTGCTGGGTAAAGACTCTGATGGTTTGTTGCTCAACTGTTGAGAAATCTAACTTATCTGATTCGCTAGGTTTTGAATAGTCGCTTATTGATTCTATAGCAAGGTGTTTGTCTTTTGCATATAGCTCAACATGAGCTCTTCCATTCTAGACTAATTTTGCTGAAGTGGAGTGTTCTGAGTAGGACCTTGCTTCTAGAATCCAAGTGGTGGTTGGAATGCATTTTTTTCATTTCTCCATGAAAAATTTGGATGATTATGCTACCCAGGATTATATGTATTCGAATATGGTCCTTGATTGTTGCGTTGAAAATTGTTGACAAAATTCACCTATTCTCCATTGATTGGAGCTGAGTGATTCCTAGTTAAGCACTCAAGAGTTGAGTGTGGTCCTGAATATAACTCACAAAAAACAATAAGGTTAGCATTAAAAAACTATGTTAAGGTGATTTTACTTACCCAAATAGTGAGAGCTGCTATCTGAGCCATTAATTGAGATACAGTGCTATTGTCAATAGCTGCTGCCACTCTTAACTTGCTTCTCTCGTTTTGCCAATTATGTACACTATAGGCCATTTCTTCTATCAGTGTGCTTGCTTCATTGTATGTCTTTCCCATCAGAGTACCTCCAGCTGTAGCATCAACTAGGGACCTCAATGTCTTGTCTAAACTGAGATAGAAGATCTCAATCAAGAGATTATCTAACAAGCCATGATGTTAGCATTTTCTGATCGCTTCCTTGAATCTCTCCCATGCTTCATAAAGTGACTTACCACTAAACTTGGTAAAGTTAGTGATGTCATTCCTTAATTTTGCGATCTTAGCCAGTAGGAAAAATCTCTTTAAGAACTTTAATGAAAGATCGGCTCAGGTGATGACAGACTCTTGTGGCAGTAAATGAAACTAAGCTCTAGCTTTATCCCTTAGTGAAAAGGGAAAGAGCTGTATTCTGATAACCTCATTTGTCACATTGTTCACCTTCACTGTATTACAATATTGAAGGAATCCTGCAATATGCTCGTCAAGACATTCATTAGGATATCCTCCAAACTGATTTATCTGAACCATCTAAATAAGGGATGGCTTCAACTCAAAGTTGTTAGCTTAAATAGTGAGCCTCCTTATAGCGGCACCCATCACCATGGGTACTGTATAATCTCATAGTACTCACGGAACTCCTTATATCTAATTTTCATCCTCGTTACCTGCCATCTCATCTATTTTTCTTTTGTGCTCTCACCTCAATTGATGCAAGGTATGCTCTATTTCTGAATCTAGTGGTAGAATTTCAACAATTTTGCTCCTGTGCATAAAACACCTGCATATAGATAAAATAAATAAATAAATAACACATACTGTCAACTATACCTAAATTACCAACAAAACTAAAAGGTTTAATATTTTCAATCCCTGGCAATGGTGCCAAAAACTTGATTTGCTTAAACTATATCTATAAAAATAAATCACGAAGACTCCAGCAAGTATACTAGGTCGGAATCAAGTAATATAGAAAAGTAAGGTTTTTGATCCTTTGAGAACTAAGAAATTATTAATCATATACTAACTCTTATCAATATTCAGGCAAATAAAATAAAATAAATTAATCTAATAATTACTCTAAAACTATTGAAAAGAAAATAACTATGAAAAAGCTAAAATTAAACAATCAATTGAGAATTGTAGAAAAATAGAATCGACCCTAGATTATGCAAATCAAATTGTTATCATATTATATAGATTAATAGCAATATAGTCATTCAAGTGAAATTATTATACCTTAAAACTTAAGGATTTAAACCCCTAATTAATTAATCAGCTTCCGCATCTTCCAATTAACAGTGGATTCTAAATTATAATCATATATCTCCCGATACTATGATTGTCTAACGTCATAAATTAATTATCCCTAATGTCTTAGGGAATAATCAATTGCCCAACATTACATTAATCGTTAGATAATTTCTAATAAATTCAATTAACTCTGCTT
Source organism: Lumnitzera racemosa (assembly GCA_024138005.1). Classification (NCBI taxonomy): domain Eukaryota; kingdom Viridiplantae; phylum Streptophyta; class Magnoliopsida; order Myrtales; family Combretaceae; genus Lumnitzera; species Lumnitzera racemosa. The sequence goes on from JAMXBC010000008.1 coordinate 27,293,471, forward strand.
CCACATTAATTAATCAAATCAACTAAGAACTTCTAACAAACCTTATATCAACTTCCGTATCATTGGGGTTTCTAATAATTATAATCAATTGAACAATTATAATCGAAATCATAGAAATTACAATCATGAATCATCCATATATCTCTTAATGCTATAACATGAACAGAATCATTATCTTAACTATCTAAGGTTTCATCAATTCCCATAAATAATTTTAGCTAGCCATGGATTTGAAAACAAAAACATAAATATTGATTGAAATTGTGAGGAAATTCATAATTGAAAGCATAAGTAATTCATAGGATTGTATAAGAATAATTGAAATAGATGTCACTAATTTTGTATTGGAAAGAAATAATCTTCAATTGCAACTTCAATCTTGGTCTTCACAGCAAAAGCAAAATCCTCTCAATGATCAAAGCGCTTCTCTTAAAGAATTCTTCAAAAACTATCTAAAAACTATTCTACGATTCTCGATGTCTAAGGAAAAGTATGTCTCAAAGTTCGTCCAATGATGAAACATAAGCTATTTATATGAAAAGTTAAGGTCAGCTCACATGAAGTTTATTTTTTCATGAAGGCCGACAGTGTATCCATCGAAGGCCCGTGACGTATCCATTGAAGGCCATCGGTGCAAGCTTGTAAAACAGCCAGCTACCTTTAATTCCCATTTGCATATATTGATCCAAACTTCATTTATTTGCTTAAAATTCCTCAAAATCATTCATAATTCCACTCTTGAATCCTCTAATTCCTAAAATGTCCAAATGAAAATAATTAAGTATCAATTCTTAATGATTTATATAAAATCTATAATAATTCTATCTTAATTTGCACTTTTAAAACATGAAAAATATGCCTGTATTAAAACCACATGGATCTATCTACCAACTGAATGCTCATTCTTGTGCTTTTGGGCTCTCACAATTTAATCTCTTAAACAAACTGTAAGGCATCATATTGATGCTAGCTCTAAGATCTACCAATGCCCTTTCTACAAGAGGTCTCCTATCAAACATGGAATGGTGAAGCTACCGGGATCTTTGAGTTTCCTAGGCAACTTGTTCAACAAAACTATAAAGCACTCTCCAACCAAGGTAACAGTAGAAAGTTCTTCCAATTTCCTCTTATTTGAAAGAAGTTCATTCAAGAATTTTACATACTTAGGCATCTAACTTAAGGCTTCCACTAAAGGAAGGTTGATGTATAACTGTTTGAAGAGTTCCAAGAACTTCTTATAATGTTCATCATCCTTATCCTTCCTTAGTCTGGAGGGGCATAGCAAAGGTAGCTTATACTCCTTTGGTGCTTTAGGTAAGGGTTCCTCTTTTAGTGACGCATTTTTCACTGCATGCTCTTCAACCCTGGTCTCAACTTCATTCCTCTTTTCTTGGATCCTCTCTAGAGTTTGTAACTCCTTACTACTTCTAAGAGTTATAGCCTTAACATGCTACTTAGGGTTTGTCTTGGAGTTACCCGATAACAACCTACGAGCTCTATTAGATAACATCTTAGAAATCTGCCCAAGATGATTCTCTAAGTTATGTATTGATGCTTCTTGATTTCTTAAGGCTGCTTTTGTAGCTTAGTAGCAATTCGAAGAAGTCTTGATGCATTGGTCAAACATCTCCTCAATGGACATTGGATTGTTTTGAGGGTGAGGCACTTGTCTCTGAAATCTAGGAGGTTGTATGTTGGAGCTTTGACCAGTGTTGTTGCCCCATCTGAAATTGGGATGATTCCTCCAACCAAGATTGTATATGTTACTGAAAGGGGTATTCCTTAGTATAATCAGGTTCCCTATGTAGTCAACCTATTCTGCTTGATCAATCTCTAATGAACTTGCCAACTCTGAACTTGAAATTGCTAAAGCTTTGTTATGACCCATTGTAAAACTATCAAGCTTCCTTGCTAACACCTCCACCTTATGTACTAAAGCAAAAGTGGCATCCAACTCATGTTTTCCCATTGGTCTTCTTTCTCTTCCTCTTGTAGATGACCATTGATAATGATTATCAGTTGTATCCTCAAATAATTAGATGCATTACTCTAGTGTTATGGTTTAGGCTTCTGCTAGTAGCTACATTAATGAGTTGCTTGGTTGTATAGTTTAAAACATTATAAAAGGTATGAACCTAGTGCCAATTTGAAAGCCCACGATGAGGGCACTTCCCTAACAAATCTTTCCATCTCTCCCATGCTTCATACAGTCTCAAAATATATCTGGAAGAGATATCTTCCCTTAACTTAACTGTTCTCGAAGGTAAGAAGTATTTTCTAATGAATAGCTCAGCCATCTCTTGCCAGGTATTGATGGAATTCCTTAGCATAGAGTTTAGACACTACTTGGCATTGGATCTCAATGAGAATAGAAATAATCTTAGATGAACAGCATCCTCTGACATGCCACTTATCTTGAATGTGTGATAAATCTCTAGGAATTGCTGTAAATGATTGTTAGGGTCTTCATCATTAAACCCATCAAATTGGACATATTGTTAGATCATCTGAATGACACAACTCTAAGCCCTACAATACTGGTATTTTCCCCATCTAAGTTGGGTTTACAATAATCCAACATTATTCTTGAAGGCACAAGCAAATTTACTCCTAGCTTATTCTTTGCTTGTACTACTTTCCAATTTCCATCAAGAGTTGGATCCAAACTCATCCTATCTTTATGTGTCTAGATTATCATTCTAATTATTCATACTTAATGACTTTACTCTTGCTTCTCCTACTCTTGTTAGTGATTTCTCCAAACTCTCTCTAATATTTCTCAAATTCCTTCAAATAGTTCTCTCAGGCTTGAGATCAAAGTTTGCTAATCCAATTGTGCAGCTACGGGTCAAAAACTAAAAATTAGCAAATAAGTCAATATAAGCATAAGGATTTCAAATAACTAATAACAAAAAGAAAAGAAAACAAATACTAGAAGAACAAGAATCCTAATTTTCCTAATGATGATGCTTATCTTCGACAACGGCGCCAAAAACTTGATCTACTCTAATTAGAGCTTTTGAGTTTTAAAATGTATAAACCTATGTTCTATCCTTAACTTAGTCCAACAGATAAGTATATTTATCGTTTTACCACACGGATGAGTATAGAGTCGTCTCCAATGAGAGCAGCTTTAAACCTTAGTACTAATTAATCTTTCTATTATCTAGCAAACTAAATTTATCAAGTGTTTACTTATTAATACTCTAAATTACTGACTACACTATACTAATCCATAAATTAATGCCACTAACACAATGATTACAAAACAATTACTAATAGCACACTTACCAAATAGACTTGCTTTACCATTTAGCATAATATCACTATTAATCTTAACCTAATGATTGCTATTTGTAGGAAATCACTAGTATGTAAGCATTCTTCTCAAGATTACTTATGTCTAATCCTTTGTGTCTATTGGAATCTCTTTTAAATTAATAGCCAACTCGGATCGCATTAATGATATGTAATTTGTTAATTTCCCTAAGATGCAACAACTTTTCTAATAATGTTTTTATTTTTTAGGAGTAAGGTGTTCCAATGAATTAAATATATTCAATATAATTATCTCTCAACATATTCTTTGAAATCTTGCCTAAGTCAATGTTGTACACTACATCATACTTAGATTAATTAAGTTAAATTCATCAGGAATAACAAATATCAAGAAACTACTATTCCATGCACTTAATTATACTAAGCGGATGTAACAATTCCTAACATACTACTCATACATGATAAAAGAAATAGAATGAGATAGAATGAGGAATTAGGAAAACCTCCTTTTTATTCCATTGTATAAGTCTCATGAATACATGAATAATGAAGTCTCGTCAGCTCTCTCAAGTAACTCTACGAAGAGTACCATTTACACAAATGATTATACAGAAGAAAAACTAAATAAAACACAAAATGCTACAAAGATGGATGAATAGGTATGTTTTGGGTTGGTGATATGATATATGATGTATGATCTAATGTCTTCCTTCTTTCGTTTGAAAATTTTGGTATATTTATATTTTTCTCGTCAAAGGGATCAAAATACACTATTTCAAGACATCCCCTAATATTAAGACCTGTTCCTCACACTGGTTCATATGATAAAGTTAAAGAAGAATAGTCATGTCCACTCCCATTACGCTCATGACTCAGGAAGTGATCTTCTCATAATAAACATTCCACCTCATCATGCCTTTGATTGAGGGACGTAATCATCCTTTTGAGGTAGAGTCATAGCCATGATGAACAAGTTGAAAAATAGCTTCAACCTTGGTTACTCCCTTGATTACGGCCATGATGGAGGGATTAATGAGCGTTGAGCACTCAAATCTTCTTTTGTCATGCTCGTGATTGCTCCAAAACTCCTTGTTCTTGTATAATTTCATCTCCTCTTCACATTGCCTGGAATAAATATCATCTCCTTGCTCTTGAATCATTTGAAATTGATATATTACACAATTAAGTACCAAGAACTTGAGAAATAAACACAATTATGGTCAATTTATGCTTACATGTACTTAAAAAGTGTAGAGTGATTTATACTTATTAGGTTCTAAGAGGGAGTGTGTAACATACAATGGAGTTTTGGTTCGTATTTGCTATTAGTAGCTACTGTTTTCCTTCTATAGCTACTGTAGTGTATTCGAGTGAAGTAAGTTTTGAAGTTGTGAGTCATGTACTAAAGGTTTGTGGATTGGTAAGTTTAGTTTCTATTGTGGCTCTATTTTCCAATGCAAAAACAAAGGTTGCTCATTTCTGTAGTATTTATGTATGTATGTTAGGTATTGAAGTTGTTAGATTGTGTTAGTAAGATTCTAGGTAGTAAGTAGAAGTATTTGTTGTGTATTTTGTTGGCAACCTATCGAAGAAGTATTAAACTATGTCGGATTCAAGTATTCAAGGAGTTATTGGTGATTTCAGTAGTAGTGCTCATATTGGTCCAAGTCAAAATGGTAGTAATACTTATGGGTTAGTTGATGGTAAACTTGGCAAACTCACTAATCTTGTTGAGAGTCTAGTTACTACAATGCAAGTCAATAGGTAGCAACCATAGGGTGTACCTCATTGTAACCTACCTGATAATGTTCTTGGGAAGCGATGTAGCTAAGGTAATCGAGCTAATCACCTGGTTAGACCCTATTAAGTTGGAGTAGTAGCCAACTAAACTACTAGACGAAGGTTAAAGTTAGAAGAGATTGAGGAAGATGATAAGAAGGTAGGTACAGGGGAGTTTGGAGAGGAAGGAGAATAGGTTGAATATTACGAAGCACCAAAATGAAGATGCTAAGTCCCTCGAAGACTTAACAATGTCAAGGTCCAAATTCCTACCTTTATCAGAAGTAGAGATGCAGATGAATACTTATAATGAGAAAAGAAGGTGGAGAAGGAGTTTGATTGTTATGAGTATATAGATGCTATAAAGGTTTGACTTGCTACACTTGAATTTTCTGGATATGTTGCCATATGGTAGGATAATTTGAATATAGTTAAAGCGAGAGATAAAAGATGAAGTGTAAAGACTTAGGAAGAGATGAAGAGATTGTTGAGGAGAAGATTTGTACCTGAAACCTACTTGTAGGACACATTTGCTAAGTTGCAAGAGCTTTGCTAAGGAAGTCGATCTATTGATGACTATATGAAAGAATTCTAGATGTTGATGATTTGAGCAAATATGGAATAGGCTGAAGCCTGTATTATATCACGGTCCATCTATGGACTCAAATATGAGATTTATAATATTATGGAAGTACAGGGATTCTATATACTAGAGGAGGCTATTAAGGAATGTAGAGGGTCGAAAAGTAGAGGAGAAATGCCTCAAGTAGACCTAGGCCAAGTTTTTCTCAAACTTCTTCTCCATGCTAACCTACTCATGCTAAGCAAAGGAGACCCTCAAAAACATGACCAACTCAATGAAATCCAAGAAAGTCAGAAGAGCCTAAGTAAAGAGAGGCCGATCTCAAAGACATATGAGAAAGGACAGACCTTTGGACAGAAGAAGAGTAAAGTGAAATGCTTCAAATGCTTCAAATACTTGGGTTTTGGACACATGGTTACTGAGTCTCCGAACTAACGTGCTATGGTGCTCTAAGGAAATAAAATGGATAGCACCGACAAGAGAGAGCCATAGGAGTAGAAGAATGCTAGAAGAGTTGAAGCCAAGGATGAAGAGGAGACTTATGTCTATGTTGACTAGGGAGAAGTAATGACATTAGTGTTAAGACGAGTGTTGACCTCCTTGCTGAGCTCTAAGGAAGGTTAAAGAAAAAATTTGTTCTACACAAAATGTACCATTAAAAGATAGTTGTGCACCATCATTGTGGATGGAGGGAGTTATACCAACATTGTTGCACAATCCTTTTTGTAGAAGTTAGGACTATCAACCTCTAATCACCCCCAACTTTACAAGCTACACTGCCTTCATGATAAGGGTGCTTTGTACATCATTGAACGAGTATTCATGCCTTTTAGTGTTGGGAATGTATATAGGGACGAAGTGGTATGTGATATCATCCCTATGGAAGCTTCACATCTATTACTTGGAAGACCATGGTTATTCTACCGACATATCACTCATGATAGATATAAAAACACCTATGCCTTTGTCAAGAATGGAAAGAAGATCGTGTTACAACCTATGACACCAACCTAAGTTAATGAGACTCATAACCAACTCACCTGAGCTAGCAAGAAGAAAGCCTTAATGATGAGCCGAAGAGACCTCTAGGCCACTAAGAAGGTTAATGAGCTTTGTTTTTATTAATCAGAAGGTTGTTAGAGATAAGAAATCTAGAAGATGTCCCTGATGAGATTTAAAGGTTAATTGATGAATTTTCCAACCTGTCCCCCAAAGAGTTACCTAAGAGACTACCTCCAGTTTGAGGCGTTGAACAATGTATTGATCTACAGCAAGGCATAGCCCTACTAAACCAACCTACCTATAGAATGAATTTGGAGTAAAATGTTGAGCTAAAAAAGCAAGTGGATGAACTGATAAAGTGAGGTTATGTAAGGGAGAGCATAAGTCCTTGTACTATATTAACTCTATTCATCCTAAAGAAGGATGGCTCATAGCGTACATGCATCGATAGTCATGCTATCAACCATATTACAATCAAGTACAAATACCCAATATTGTGGCTCAATGACATGTTGGATGAGCTTTATGGCACTAATAAATTCTCAAAGATTAGTTTGTGAAGTAGCTACCATTAGATTCGCATAAGACTTGGTGATGAATGGAAGACTACTTTCAAGACAAGGCATGGTCTTTACGAGTAATTAGCTATGCCATTCGGACTTAGAGATGTACTGAGTACATTTATGAGGCCTATGAACCATGTGATACATCCACTGATTGGAAGATATGTAGTCGTATACCTTGACGACATATTACAGTATCGACTTGAACAACCATATTCAACACCTCCGAGCTTTTTTAAACATTTTACATGTTGATAAGTTGTATGGGAACCTAAAGAAGTGTATATTGTGTCAAGGAGAGGTTGTCTTTCTTAGGTATGTAGTGTCTAGAGATGGAATCTACGCAAATGAGGAAAAGGTCTGAGTTATCCTAAAGTGGGCTACACTAACAATTGTCAATAAAGTTTGAAGTTTTCATGACGTTGCTTCTTTCTATCAAATATTCATTAAAACCTTTAGTACAATTGTAGCCTCCTTAACCAAATTGATGAAGAAGATTGAAAGATTCTGATGGAATGACTAAGTTGAGTAGAGCTTTAGGGAGATCAAAGAGAAGGTTACTACTACTCCCTTCTTATCCTTAATAGATTTTAACAAGCCATTTGAATTGGAATGCAATGCATCAAGCATTAGCATTGGTGTAGTCCTGATGTAAAAACATTGACTAATTGCTTATTATAGTAAGAATTTTAGTGGTGTTGCACTAAACCACTCTGTGTATGAAAAAGAGTTGTACTCTCTTTTTTAAGCTCTTACTATTTGGCAACAATACTTATTTTCTCGAGAGTTTGTAATCTACATGGATCATAAGTCTTTGAAGCATTTTGGAAGTTGGAGCAAACCTTGTTGACCATCCTACAAACAAAATTACTGGGATTTTCCCTTATCATAAAGCAGTATGCTCAGGACCTCCATTTTGGTCCTATTCTTAAGCAGTGTAAAGGAGTTGTTGTTAGAGGATATAATCTTAAGGATGGCTATTTATTCAAAAAGAAGGCTGTGCATACCAAGCTATTCCATATGCGAGTTGTTGGTGAAGGAAACTCATAGTGGTGGATTATTTGCTCATTTCGAAGAGACCAATACAACTAAACTGCTGAAAGAAAACTTTTACAAGTCATGTTTAGCTAAGAATGTTCATAAGGTAGTCAGTTGTTGCGAAGTATACAAGAGGGTCAAGAGAAAAAGAGAGCCACATGGAAAGTATATGCCTTTGTCTACAATGACCTTACATTGGGCCTACCTCAACATGGATATTGTCTAAAGGTTGCTTTGAACATCTAAATGAAAAGATTCAATTTTTGTTGTAGTAGATCACTTTAGCAAAATGGCATACTTCATCATGTGTCATTAAACTGACGATGCTTTATATATTATTGATCTATCTTTACAGGAAGTTGTTTGACTGCATGGAGTGCTAAAGACAATTGTTTCATATCAGCATACCAAATTCTTAAGCTATTTCTAGAAGACCCTTTAGAGAATACTTGGGACAAAACTTGTGTTCAACTCTAGTAACCCCTTTTAGAATGATGCTTAGACCAAAGTGATGAATAGGACATTAGGTAATTGATTTCGAGCTATGATGGGAAAGAACTCAAAAGATTAGGATTTGTATCTTCCAGTTATGTAGTTCGCATACAACTAAATTGTCCATAGTACTACTAAGAAGACTCATTTTGATGTCTAAAGAACCTTTTAAGGGATTATTTATTTATCTTATGGGAATCAACCAATTTCTTAACTTGTATTTTTAGTTTCTTCACTTCTCTTTCCAATGTGTTAATATTATTGGAGTTTTCACTTTCTTTTCTATTCAGGGATGTTTTGTCAACTTCATCTAAGAAGAGTTCCATCTAGCGAAAAGTAGATAGGGTTATTGGGGTGACATCCATGATCATGGTCAATTGTGGGTTATCAATAAGGAGTTAAAATATTACATTAGGAACTCAAGAGTGGAGGCAGGGATGAATTGAGTTTAATGATCAATTTTTACTTTAACAACAAATCCTTAATCAAATTGACCAAATAGATGCAACATAAAAATATTTAAGAAACAATTAGAGTACAGAAATATAAAAAGAAAGGGATAAAGAAATCATGCCTGGAATTTTAATATGGAGTTTGGACTGTCCTCTACTCTCCATGATCACCCAATGGCTCAATCAAGGTCTTCATACACAATTTTATTGAGACAATCTCAATGGCACAAGTGCCTATACCCAATCTCTATTACAGGTGATCTCTTAATCACAATAACTCTCAAGAACTTAGTATAGTGCTCTCCTTTAAGTAAAAATTACAAATATGAAGCTTAACACTATACTAAGGTTCACAAAAGATTGCAAATAATGAGCACAAGACAATTTGAATGAAGTACAAGTAGATAAGAGGAATAATTGTAGAAATACAACTTTATTAATTATACTTCAACTGTCTATAAACTCGCATTTATATCCTTTAGCAAAAATCTAACAATTAGCCTTATTCATCCTGCATTAAATGAATTGTAATGGCTAATTTCTATGCAGACCAGTCGGACAGTTGTGGTCAAATTAGCTGGACTATCCATTTAAATAGGGTCACTATTCAGATAGTTTTCAAGTCACCAATCGCATGGTCTAACAAAGCTCATTAACTTGCATCAAACAACTGGACAGTTTAGGGATAACTAGCTACACAGTCCATAACATGCCATTGATCATAGATGAACCGATGTAACTAGCAGAATAGTTCTAACATAACTAGCTGGACGGTTCACAATAGAACAACTAAAAAACATACTTTGACATAAAAGATAGTTCTTAATCACTTTTTCTTCTTTCAACAACATCGAAATTACTTTCATAAGTTGTAAAGTATTCCCAAATTAATTTTACTTCGTTAAAAGATATGATTGATAAAGTTCCTATGAGAATTGCCATTTGGTTTATAATAATAATTGATTAGCCATGACTTGCATAGATTTGTTCTCATCAAAAACAAAAAGAAAAACATAAACCTCTAGGTTCATTAGGAGTTTGAGTTGTTTGTTAAAACTATCACATACGGTTTACATCCTAATTGGTTGCTTGGTATCACATATAGAAAGCACATGCAATAGCTAAGTTGATGGGATATCCCTCTACTAGGCTATAGAGGTACAAGACCTCATGCATAGCTACAACAGCAATGATTTTTCCTCTCCTACTAACAATATGGGGGAGTAACCAATGGAAAACTCGATGTGTCGGGTTTTTTAAGTGAGATCCCCGTGAAAATTTTGAGTTGTAAATTTTTTCACCACTTAATTTTAACTAATGAGTAACAAGAGTGACACCTCAAGGTAGCTCACATGGAAGTGTTTAAAACTCCAATGAACAAACAAATTCCTTATCATAAAGTCCTATTAAAACTCTAAAATCTAGTATGGAGAGATTGAATTCAATATTTTTAAGTCGAAAGGAAATAGTGTTTTGGGCTCCATAAGGTACTTAATCATGTTTTAGGGATAAGGTAGTAAGGAACTCTAGGGTAAGTTCCTTGTATGCGAGTTCTTGAAAGTTAAACAACCTAATCTAACCCCTTTTTTTTCTACCATGGCAAAGATTTGGATTCCATGTTGACTAGTTTTAATACCTCTTAATCTATGAAACAAGACTAGGAAAAAGCATTTTTGGAAAAGATCTCATAACATGTTTGATGAACAAGGTTATCAAATTCCTACATGTGTTTTGGGAGAGGTGAAAGTATGGCTAGAGGATCCTCGTCTAATATGGGTTGAGAAGAGTTCCTAAAAATTATACGATGGGTGGTTCATAGTGCTATTGTTTATGTTAGAGATTTTCTCACTTCCTTACACTTAGTTTGTTAGGTTAGTGTTTTGGAATTTTGGAGTGCAATAATGGTATTCAAAGTTTAATGGGTTACTTAAATACCACCTTCCTAGATTGTTGTTGCAATTCTAAATTAGCAACTTAATCTTTACAAAAGTTGCAATTACATCTTTTAATCTAAGCAATAAGTATTTTAGGAGATTTCTTTGAATATGCATTGCATACTAACATGAGGAAAGTTGTTTATGAAAAGGAGAAATGGATTTTAGGTTAGAGGGTTCTAAATTAAGAAAGTGGCATATACTTCAATCAAGCAAGATTCAAATATATCTTGATTAATTATCATTGCAAGTATACGACCGAGATCATGACTGTGATCAATGATCGTAGTCTCTTTTGGAATAAAGCTTTGAAAATTCTTCGAAGTGTAATATTTTAATGAAGGGAACATAGGTAAGATCACAAGCATGGTCTTTTACCCATGGTTGCCTTAAACCAATTTTCAAGTACAAGACCATATACTTTCTACATCTTACAAGTCTATAGCTAGGAATACAAGCATGGTTCTAAGTCGTGGTCTTGTCGAAAAAAAATTCGAAGTTCAAAATTAAGTGTAATTTTTTACAAAGGGAATATGATTAAGGCTTAAGGGGTAGTCTTTAGCTGTGGTCCTTTCTAGACTTAGTTTTACCTCTGTTCCTTAAGCTTTTTATTCTAGTTCATGATCATGATTCCTTTCCATTTTCTTCCTTAATCACTACAACTCTTTATCAACTGCATTTAACCCTATAGCACTTAAGAAAAATTGAGAACAACTTGCATAGAACTATTTCAAAAACAAACCTAAATCAAAAAAGAAAAAAAAATGGAAAATCAACTAAAAGAGAAATGAAATATTCTTAGGTTGCCTCCTAAGAAAGCCTTTGGTTAACGTTGCAAGCTCAACTAGTTAAGAATGATGTTATCTATTTTCTCTTATTAGATAGATTTCGTAGTCAAGATTATTCTCCTTTCTGAACTCTCCTCCTAAATACAATTTAAGTCAATGGCCATTTACCTCGGAAGTTTTCTTTTTAAGACTTGAAATCTCCATCTCTCCATATGGGAATACCCACGTTATAGTTTAAGGTCTTGACCATCTAGATCTAAGCTTACCTGGAAAGAGTTTTAACCAAGATTGATATAATAGGGCTTTATCTCCAGCTTGAAATCGTTTTCCCTACTTAATACAATTGTAATGATATCACTTGGCTTTATCCTTGAATATTCTTGAGTTCTTGTAGGCTATGTCTCACTATTCTTCAAGTAGTTTCTTATATTTACATGAACACTTAAGATCAAGATTAGTATACTTTATGACTTAGTAAGCCTTGTGCTAAATTTCCACAAGTTAATGCCATGCTTTACAATACATAAGCTAATATGAAGTTGTTCTAGTCAGCATCTTGTAAGTAGTCTTATAAGCCCAAAAAGCATTGTCAAGCTTCTTGATCAATCTCTATGATTGTGTTCAATAATCTTTTCTAAGATTTGTTTAAGGCCCCTAAATGCTACGTCAACTATCCACTGGTTTAGGGGTGGTATGGAGTTACAATTCAACACCTAACTCCATATCACTTCAACACCTTCTCTAATTGGACGTCACAAAAATGAGTTCCTCTATCACTTATGAGTGTTCTAAGTGTACCAAATTGAGAAAATAAACTTTCTAAGGATCGCCTTATTACCTAATAATTATTATTTAGCATAGCTTGCACTTCTACCTACTTAGATATATAATATATAGCTACTAAGATATATTTGTTTCCATTTGAATTCGAAAACAGTCTCATAAAATCAATACCCCAAATGTAAAAAATCTTGCATATCAAAATTGGCTTTTGTTGTATTTCATCTTTTTTAGATATGTTCCCTACCCTTTGACACTTATCACATAATTCAATAAACTTTTAGGCATCTCTAAATAATGTTGCCTAATAAAAACTACACTCAGGGTCGTTATGAGCTATCTTATTCATGTTGTTTTATTCACAATCAAGTATCCTCCTATTAGTCTTACATGACCATGTTTGAAAATTTATTAACCTTTTAAATGAGACAAACATTTATGAATTATTTGGGCTGCACCAATTTTAAACAAATCAAATCTTTCTAAAAATAACTTTTGATATCACAGAAAAACTTTTTTCTTTGTCTATAATATAACCCTAGAGCGACAATCTTAGCTATTAGATAATTAGTTATATTAGCAAACTATGGAGTTTCCCAAAAGCTTAATGGTACAACTTCTCTTATGGAAACTTATCATTAATCTCTTATTCATCAAGCTTTTCCAATGAGGGATTTTCTAGGTACGAGAGATGATTGACTGCTAAATTCTTTACACCTTTTTTGTATCTAATTTCCAGTTCAAATTCTTGAAGTAAGAGAATCCAATTGATTAATCTTAGCTTAGCATTTGTCTTATTTAAAAAATATCACAAAGCAAATTGATCAATGTAAATAATAACTTTAGAAAGGCTGAGATATTACCTGAATTTATCAAAGGTAAAGGCTACTACCAGGAGTTCTTTTTCTGTAGTGGTGTAATTCTCCTAAGTTTTAGTGATAATCTTTCTTGCATAATAGATCGGTTGGAAATGCTTCTCCCGCATTTGACCTAACATTACCCCTTACAGCATAGTCACTAACATTTTACATTAGCTTAAATAGTAAGTTTCAATCTAGGGTTACCATAATCGAAGTATGGGTTAGTTTATCTTTCAAAGTATTAAATTCATATAAGTAATCTTGAGAAAATATAAATGGTGTATCTTTTTCTAAAACTAGAGTAAAGGTCGAGCTATTTTTGAAAAATATTTAATAAACCTTCTATAAAACCTAGCATGTCTTAAGGAACTACGTATGGCTTTAATAGATCTGCGAGGGGGCAATTTAGCAACATTGTCAATTTTATCATTATTTACTTCTATGCCTTTGTATCCTAGCACTATCCCCTCTTGTACCATGAAATGGAACTTTTTCCAATTTAAAACTAAGTTACTTTCTTCATACTTAGCCAAAACGTTTTATAGAATCTTAAGGCAATTGTCAAATGAATCCTTGAAAACTGCAAAATTATCCATAAAAACTTTCATTATATCCTTTATAAACTCATAAAAAATGGCCGTCATGCACCGCTAAAAAGCTGTAGTTACATTATAGAAGCCAAAGGGTATTCTCTTATATGTAAATGTACTGTAAGAACATGTAAATGTAGATTTCTCTTAATCCTCTATGACAATTGGGATTTAAAAGTAACCAGACAAACTATCTAAAAAGCAATAAAACATGTGATTTGATAATCACTTCAACATTTGGTTGACAAACAATAAGGGAAAATGATCTTTTCTCGTAGCATTATTGAGTTTCTTGTAGTCAATACAAACTCGCTAGCCTATAATTGCTCATTTGGTACTATTTTCATGCTTCCCTTTTATGGTACAACCTATATAGGACTAACCTAAGAACTGTTGGAAATTAGGTAAATCATGCATGTATCTAGAAGCTTGATTAATTTTGCCTTGATTACTTCCTTCATATTTGGGTTCATGCATCCTTGTGGTTACACTACAAGTTTGTGACCTTCTTTAAGTAGAATTTTATGTATAAAAAAACAAGGGATTAATCCCTTAATATCATAAATCCTCCAAGCGATTTCTCTTTTGTGATCCCTTAGCACATTAAGGAGCTTCTCGTTTTGTTGGTTAGTTAATCTTAAGGAAACTATTATTAGTAATTTTGAGTTTTCCCCTAAGAAGGCATACTCCAGATGATCTGGTATGTGCTTCAACTCTATCTTGGTCGACTCTTCAATGGAAGGTTTTAATTTTGCTTCCTTTACATTCTCAAACCTTTCAACTCTTCACTCCTTAGTTAGAGGATTGATTTGTAGCTAAGCTTTAGCTTCAATTATGTCTGGATCACTAGATGCTCCTTCTAGATTCCTTGCATTAACATGACTCCAAGGGGTCTTTAGATTGCAATTCTTGCAAAGTATCAAATACATAAAAATCCGTAGAATCCAAACTAAAACATGTATTGTCCTATTCAATACATTTTCTCATTGCTTCTTTAATCTTAATTACCATCTCTTCTTCTCTCACCCTTAAAGTAAGCTTACCATTGTTAAAATCTATTATAGCTCTAGCAAAAAAGGGTCTACTTAAGATGAATGGTACCTCAATATCCTCATCAATGTCTAATATGACGAAATCAACAGGAAATATGAATTTATCTATTTTAACAATCACATCTTCAATTATACCCTTTAGGTATGTTATTAATCTATCAACCAATTGTAAACTCATTATGGTCGATGTAAGTTTACTTAGGCCTACCTACTTAAATAATTTATAAAGCATTAAATTTATGTTAACACCCAAATCGGATAATGCTTTCTTAATGGATAAATTTCCAATGAGACAAGAGATAGCAAAATTCCCTGGATCCTTTAGCTTTGTAGGTAGCTTGTTTTGTAGAATGGTTGAACACTCCTCACTAAGCATGATTGTTGATAATTCCTCTAATTTCTACTTGTTGGAGAGTAGCCCCTTTAAAAACTTCATATATTTGGACATCTACAATTAAGCTTCCACAAAAGATAAATTATTGTGTAATTGTTTAAATAAGTCCAAGAGCTTATTATATTGCTCATCTAAGCATTCTTTTCTTAGCCTCTAACGATATGAAATGGGTGGTTTATATTCTCTAATCTTTTGGGGTTCTGGTTTTTCCTTGGGTAGTTCTAAAGTTTTTGTAACTTATCTTTCAACTCCTCCATCACTGGTTTAGCACCAACTAGTGTCCCTTCAAGCTATTTAGCAACTTGAAAATCCTTACCACTTCTCAAAGTTATAGCTTTAGCTTGAGCTTGAGGCAAGAACTCTAGTTGCTTTAAGATCATGGGAAGTTGCTCTATTTAATTCTTAATGCTCTTTAACTTGACATCATTGCTCTATATATACTTAGTTAACATTTCTTCTAGTTTTGAATTTTCCTCTTTTGGAAGGTGAGTTTTAAATCCAAAAGGAATATTAATATTCCTTAGTTGAGTTGCAGAAAAGTAATCACTTACATAAGAAAAACACTCCCTACCCATTCTTCATGGTCTTGATAAGGTAAATATTAAAAACCCTATTGATTCCTTCAATGATTAAATGGTATATGATAATAAGGTGTCATATATCCTCCATAATTAATTGAACTAGGCATCATAAGGTTGTGCTATAATGAGATAAGAATATAACCTTTTATTTAGTGCATCCACCATTGCCGCTAAGGTGGTAGTAGATATTGCACTCATCACTCTTGGTTTCTTTCTACTAACCTTAGCACCTTCTTAAAGGCAGCTATCCATAGTTAGGCTTTAGAACAAGGCATAAACTTCATGTGTCTTTAAATTTAATGTCCCACTCGTAGATGCATCAACAAACTACTTAGTAGCAAAATTTAGTCCATTATAAAATGTATATACTTACATCTAATGTAGTAAAGCTTAATTAAGGAACTTTCTAAGCAACTCCTTAAAATATTCCCAAGTATCATAAATCATCTCATTGTTAAACTAAACAAATGACAAGATATCATTAAAGATTGGTTGTCCTAGCTGAAGGAAAATACTTTTCTAAAAAATTTTTTGTTAGTAAGTCGTGTAATATAATTGAAACTTTTTGAAGTGAGGCTAACCATTGCATTGCTTTCCCTTACAAAGACAAAGGAATTGATCTCAATCTTACCACATCATCAGTAGCTCCATTAATTTTAAAGGTAGCATATATCTCTAAGAAGTTTGCAAGGTGTGTATGTGGATCCTCCTCCGGACAGCCTTCAAATCATAATTATTATTAAACCATCCAAATGATGATTGGTGAAATCATAAATTCGTTTGCAATGATAGCTAGTGAGTTGGTTCTACTAGTAAACGGTTTAATATAGCTAAACATAGTCTTTAGTACTTCATTTTCATTGGCTATCGCTCCAAATTTCCTCAACACAATTCAAATTAGGTTTTAATTCACTTAACAAAAAGATATATAAAAACAACAAAAAGGTAAAATAATAGAGTAATAAAGAAATGAGCTTTCTTGATCAACAATCATTAGCAATGGCACCAAATCTTCATGGATCATATACTGCGATTATTAGTTAAGTGCACTTGTCAAGTAATAGTATAAAGGACTTTTAAAGTCCACAATTGTCAATCCCATGAGGACTGAACCCTTACTAACCTAAACTAAATTGCTCTAATAAAAATAGATTGCAATATGGATAATAGATTGAATGGAAATTAAGAAATAGAAAAGTATAAGATATTAACTACGAATGCAATAATGGATTGAAACTAATTGACCATAAATGAGGATATCTAGACTCTAACCACCAAGAGACTAACATGTAGTAACATAAGATTTCTAATGAATTTCTTATTCGTAATAACCGAAGGAATTCGATTATTAATTTAATAAGAATTTTTTTTATTAAATTCTAATCTTAATTACATTTTACCTAAATTGCTTTTAGAACAAAACTCCTTAGAGCAATATTAAGAACAAGAATTTCCAAAAAAAAAAAAAAAGAAGACTTAACTTTTAACTCCAGAAGAAGTCTATAACCTATCTCTAAACTTATAGCAAATCTCTTCAATTACAATGGATCTATTTATGTATTGACATTACAACTTCAATACATAAAATTAAATAATCAAGTCAAATCTCTAGAAATAACAATTTAATCTAAATAAAACACATAGTTAAATTAACAAGAATAAAGAAATTCATTAAAATAAGAACAATTATTGTACACTATATGTTATCTCAATGGCTATAAGGGTAGATATTGTTACTTCTATGCTACAAGCATGATAAAGATACAAGCTTTCATGATAAAAATGTACTAAACCTTAAGAAAAAGAGTTCTTCTATGCCTCTTTACATCTTTCTCTCTCCTTTTTGTATATGTATCTATCTTCTATATATAATGTTTAAGCAAAATAATCTCCAAGCAGCAAATGAGTCAAAGTCTTTGCAAGTCTATAGGTATCTACACAGTTTAAGAGTCTAAGCATGGATTTCTATTTGCAATAATTCTTCAAGAAATTGTTTTGAAATTGATGATGAGAATATCAAAGTTAGACAATATGGCTATGGTAGTAGATTCTGGTCTTATATTTGTCCAAGTCTAAGCATTCTTCAAACTTCAAATTGTGGTCTTGTGTTTGTTGAAGTCCAAGAATTCATTAAACTTTGATAAAAAATTAAGGATGTAGGCTTCACAACTAAGGAACATGGCCATAAAGGGTAATCGTAGTCACCTCCTTTGCTTAATTCTTGAATGATTTGTCTTTGATGCTTGCTATCTTCAAATATCCTTCAAAATAGATGCAATTCCTTTCAAAAATTGCCTGAATTCTCATCTTTTCGTCTCATTACTTCATTTGAGTCCTAAAATCAAGAAATAAATCAAATCAATACCAATTTCAATGGAATTAGATCAAAATAACTTACAATATCCAAGAAAATAACATTAAGGATGAGTGTAATTTTATACTTATCATAGCCGCAAACATTTGAGCTTCTAAGATAAACCTCATGCCATCATGACGTAGTTGAGCTTGTTTTCAAACTTCTGTTAGTACCTTACATACATCTATGAGTTTGTGTCTTTTGGTCCTCTATTTTACCTTGTTTGCAGCTAACTAAATAGAAAACCATCAACCAACTTTGCGTTACAACTCGAAAACAAACAGCAAGAACAAAGACGCCAGGGCAAGTTCAAATATTCAGGCCTTCATTTTGTTTTAAGCCTTACGCTAATAACTGTATACCTACCTAAGGTACTGGCAAGATAACACAATAGATTCTTGGGAACTTGATAAAGTGAGTTGAAGGTAAATATTTTAACAATGAAATGTCAAGTAGTATAAGTAGGTGAATTGTTGTGCTCTCTACCATGTGTAGCCAAGGTTAAAGAACATTCCTTCCCATTGTTTTATTTACTCGTAATAGAAGGTTGAACGTGAATTGTATTTTAAGGTGATCTTAGAATAAAGTGATGCTAAGAATCTCTTGGTTGCTATATGAATGGATGGGGTCAGTTGGATGGTAGGAAGAAGTAGATTAGTATGGTAAAATGTGAAAGTAGGTGCTACCCTTTTATTGGATCGAAGGGGATGGAACTCTTGGAAAACTTGAACCTACACTTTTTTTTTTTTAATTTCAAATTCAGTACATGAAGTTAGGTTGTAAATGTAGTGCGGCAAGGTCTTTCATGGAAAATTAACAGGAAAGCATGGAAATGTAGTGGTTAAGAAGCGGAGTGCTTATGTTGGTGAATATAATATCATCAACATAAAGAAGAAGTGTCAATGTGTCAGAATCCTCATGAAAAGCAAACATAGACGTGTTTGCTTTACTTTAAGAAATCCTTAAGTTTAAGAGGAAACTGCTAAAACGATGAAACCAGGCTCAAGGAGCTTGTTTCAAGCCATATAGGGATTTCCTCAATTGACGAACATGGTGTGGGTAGTGAGGACGGGTTAAACCAGGGGGTTGTTTAATAAAAATTGTCTCATAAGGTGACCATGTAGAAAGGCATTCTTGACATCAAATCTACAAATATCCCAACTAAAAGAAATAGCATGAGACAGGACAAAAAGAATGGTAGTGGGTTTGATAATAGGACTGAAGGTTTCAATATAGTCTACACCTTCTTGTTGAGTGAAATCTTGGGTAACAAGTCGAGCTTTGTAACACTCAACTTGCCCATTAACATTGTGTTTTGTTTTGAATTTCCAAGTGCTGCCAAAAATATTTTGAGTTGGATAAGGAGGAACTAAAACCCAGATCTTGTTCTCAAGAAGAGAGTCAAACTCCTCTCACATGGCTACTACCTACTTGGGCTCTAGAAGGGCCACAATGCAATGTTGAGGTTCAGTATAAAAGGATTGTGTATGGAGGTTAGGATGGTGCTGGGCTTAGTGACACCAAATTTTGAGCGTACATGTATGCAGTGTGTTTGTGGGTTTGAGGATAAGGTGGTATTGGAATTGTTAGTGATAATGGCTGTAGGGTGTAGATTTGGAGGGGGTTGTATGGAGGAGGAGCAGGAGGGAGCAAGTAACTCAATCGGGGATGTGGTGTTTGAAGTAGACAAGATAGTGGAGGAGTGATTATGGGGCCTCGAATGACAATGCACATGAATAATATGTTGGTGAGAATCAGTAGGTGTAGAGGAGGAGGAGGAGAGAGCATGGGGTTCCAAGTGGATGCTGCCAAGGGGTTTGTGATGGTAGGAATGCTCATAGAGGAACATGGGAGAGGTGTGGAAGAGTTTATAGGAACAGGGATAGCTCTGGTGTCTATGGATGGGGATGTAAGTGATATTAATGGAAGGGTGAGTACTGTATAGGTAAAAGTGGGAGAAAAAGTGTATTGCTCTAAGGAAGAGGAAGAAGGGGACACAAGTTGTGTGTAGGGAAATCAGTTTCATAAAAAACCACATGGCAGCTCATGTAAAGTTAATCAAAGACAGGGTCAAGGCAGCGGTAACCTTTATGAAGGGCAGAATATCTAATGAAAAAGCAAGGAGTGGAGTGAGGCAAGAATTAGTTTAAAGCTTGGAAGGTCATGTTGGGGAAACAATGGCACTTGAAGGCGTGAAGGGACTGATAGTCTGGTGGCATGGAGTCTAAAAGTTCAAAGGGTGACTTTATGGTTGAGTGCGGCAAAGGGAAGATGATTAATGGTATATACAGCAGTTAAGGCAGCATCGACCTAAAAGGAGGGAGGAAAATTGGCATGTAAGCGAATGGTATGGATTAGTTCAATGATGTGGCGATGTTTTCTTTTAGCAACCCCATTTTGTTCGGGAGTGTCAGGGCAGGAAAGCCGAAGGCATATACCATGGTCGCTCAAGTAACAAGGGCCTTATAACCAATTCACCATCACCATCGAATTGAAAATTTTTTATACGATTAGAGACAAGTAAGGATTTAAAATGCTGAAAATGGGACAAGACTATTTTTAGTATGCATGGGAAAAATCGAAGAATCTCTGGTATAATCGTCAACAAAAAGTACATAGTAAAGAAAGCATAGATTTGATCTAACTGGCGACTACCATACTCTGAGATGAGGCGATTGTAGGAAAGGGAGATGGGTGGACTTCCCAATGCGACAAGATTGACAAGGACCGATGGACACTGGAGATGACTTGACTTGAATGACTTGATGCTAGACAAGCTTATTAAGAACGTTGTTGTGTGGGTGATATAGGCACCAATGCCTGATTTCTTTGGTGGCAACCGATGCAGGGAAGAACTGAAGAGACTGAGCCCGACGTAGACTGATTGGGTAGAGCGGACGTTTAGTCAGATGCTAGAGGAGAAGGGTGCCCGTTTGGGAGACCTTAACAGGAAACACAGAATCATCAAAACTGTCAGTACAGTGATAACAAGTAAGGCATTTTTAAGAAACAAATTGCAACCATGAATGCCGACTATGAGACGACCTGTGTGAGTAATATCTAATGCAGCACTATTACCTATAACAACCTTATCAGAACCAACATGACGAGTGAGTTCAGTGAGTACACCTGCACCTAGGTTCATGTCCTGAGTAGCACATGAGTCAGGGTACCAAACAGCATCATGGGATTCGCCAAGAGATAAAGTAGCAAAGGCCTGGGGCTTGCCCAAGTAGGACTCATTAAACTTGTGGAAACTTTGAAGGGCGGAATAGCCAAGCATGTCATAAATCTGGCCAGTGAGTTGAGCTGAGTATGAGAAGCCGTATGCTGGATCTAGCTGAGAGGCTCGTCTCTGACTTGAGGAAGCGCATTTAGGTGGATGTGACAATTGTGGTAGACAGGAAGGGACCTTCTAGGCAACTGTGGAGGAGCGACCATGCCCCTTGGTTTCAAAGTGACTACAACCGCAATCATGACTCCTATGATGAGAAGGGGTCGCCTATGTACAAAGAGTTGCATGGACATATATAGCATTATCTGTATGATGGTAGTGAAGCCATTGGTCATGACTGGGGAGTTTGCCATGGACCTGCTCGAATGTGAGAGGTACAGGGGAATGGGTTAGAGTGGTAACTAGTGAATCATATTCATGTAGGAGGCCGCGAAATGCATGAGTGATTAAATCAATGGTGCTGAGAGGCTTGTTGATGGGGCAGAGCTGATCGACAATGGTTTTCAACTTCTGAAGATAATAAGAAATTGAAGAGTTCTGTAAGCAAAGAGTTAATAATCGTTGTTTTAACTCCATCTCCCGAGCTATGGAATCATCAAGGAAACATTGTTTCAATGCATTCCAGATGTCATAGGCAGCGGGGATGTCATAGATCTCTATGAGATCCGTAGAAATGGTAGCAAGAAAGAAGGAAGGCACGAACCATATGATTGACATGGAGCCATTAAGTGTATGCCGAATTCGGAATAGGTAGTGTACTAGAGTTAAGAAGAATATCGTGAGATGGGGCGACAACCGTGACATCAACATATTTATACAGATCCATGGAAATAAGAAAGGAGGTCATAAGGGAGGACCACGATTGGTAGTTCTCGGTGGTGAGTTTGATTGTGACGACATTCGAAACATTGGTTGGGGTAAGGGTGGGTGGACAATCGATGGGAATATAGGGAAAGTTTGAGGTTGGTAGGATCAGGTTAGACAGAGGCCAAATGGGAGGAGTAGAAGCGATGGGGACATAGGTAAGGAGGGTTTGCAGGTGCGGGAAGCGAGAATTTAGATTGTGTTGTACCTATTGCTTAGATGGCTGTGTTTGTGTGGATGTGGTTGAATTTCCTTTAGGGTTTATGTCGTGGGTGATGACAGAGGAGAAAGGGAAAGAAGAGGCCAGAGATGTGAGTGTGTGTTGCAGGTCGGGAGATGAACGATTAAGTGGAGGAGCAACAGAGGGAAGAGCGGATGAGGGGGAAGTGGCAGTGTACAGGAGGGAAGTGATCGGGTGGTGTTGTGTCGAGGTCAGAGGTTTAAGAACAAGAGGATCGGTGCTGTTAGTGAAGGGATTTGGGTAAGTGTTTTTGACTCTGTGGATTTAGGTAGTGGTTGCAGCAGCTGTTTGCAGGGAAGCTGATGACCAGATTGATGAAGCAGCAGAACTGAATGCAAATGGGAAAAGAATAAAAAGGAAAACAGCAATTGATAGGACAAGAGAGATGATGACCAGCGATGAATGGAAGGTTCCGGCAAACAAAAGAAACTCCGAGATTGGGAGGTGAAACCTTTGGCCAGCGGCAAGAAAATGTTAACTTTTTATTAAGGTTTTATACGTAAATATGACTTTTGTATTTTTGGATCAAAATGTTGAGTTAATCCTTAGGTAAGTACAATGTTACAAGAAAAGGACAAAAATATCCCTAATACATATACTATAATAGTAATAAATTTAACGTGTAGTTTGATATAAAGCATAACTCAATAAGAAAATGCAAGGTAAAGTGTAAGTCAGGTTTGATGCAAAGCAAGATGCACCCTAATTTTGAGACAGGTACATGGACTGAGTGGTCTCTTTTGAAGTGATATGAAGTGTGTATGTATATCTATATATATAGGATCATGAGTACAAAGAAAAGGTTCAGGTTTTACTAAAGGTCATTAGAGATAATGGTTTTTATGGTTTCCGTTGTGACATCTCCATGGATGATAGCAAAATGAGATATCATTAATGTATTGTGGAGTTCAGTTAATTGGTAGTTACATGGTAAAGTCTCATCCTTAATTTGAGGATATCATAACATTCTGTCTTGAAAGCAATAAAATTTTTAATACAGGTTTAAATAGAATGGGCGTTATATTTAAAGACATCTACAATCTAGATCACGTATACAAGTTGAAAAAATCAACTTATGGACTCAAACAATCTCTAGGAGCATGTCATAAAAGGTTAAGCTCTTTTATGATACAAGATGGTTTTAATAAAAGATTTCTTGAGCAACATGATGATATGCACTGTAATTTACTCATTTTCAGATATTATCACAATTTTTTCAATGCATAATTGTCCAACCTAAATCAAACAATCGAAAGAAATTTAATTTTAGAGGATTTTTTACGATTATTGTGATCCACAAGAGAGTCGCATAGATAATAACAATAATTTATAGAAAATTTGTCTTGACAGCATAAGTCCAATCCGTATATTACTTTTTTCGTCATTACGCATACTTACTACACATAGCTACATAAGATAAAACGATACTTGGATTAAATACATAGACCTGCCTTCAATTACAGAATGTTCACTTCATGTTCTAATCCCCACGTTGATACTTCGTGTAGTATCGGAGCAGTGAAGCCGCCTCTGCAAAAGTTTTCCAGCTTTGGGAGGCATGCTAAGCTGACAGATTCCAGGGAGGGGAAATTGAAGTGGCAAGTTGTAGAGGAGAAGCTCTCAAGTTTTTCTAACCAGGCAAGTCGCAATTCTTTCAGCCTAGGAAAGGAGACATCAACACCTTCAGTTCCATTTCCATCTCGATCTTCTATTACTATATGTTCTAGGTTATCACAATCGCTGATATCCAATTCGGTAAGTTGTATCAGACATCTTGCTGCTGAAGATCTCATCAAATGAACCATTCCTTCACAGTAAGAAACGTCCAACTTTGTCAAGTTAAGGAATGATGCCGAGGCTGGAAATAGAATTGTCAAGGCATGACATTCTGATATGACCAGGCACTCGACTATATTGAGAATATAAGCCATTATTGAGTCTTGCTTCCACACATGCTTCAATTCATGAAGTTCCTCAAGCCTAAGTTTTCTTAAGCTTTGAATCTTTATGGTCCCCAAAGCATATTCCTGTTTGCTATTGCAAGCAAACCCTTCTGACTTATATTGAACAATCTCCTTTTCTTCCTCCTCCCTCTCAGCATGTCTGTGTGCTTCATCGACCAAAGGAAACAGCTCGTCAAAGGAACTGTAACTTATTTTAAGCTTCTCGAAATGAGTTTTCTGGAGAAGCAACTTCCAAGGAAATCTCTTTATCGCTTCTTCGCCCTCAATTTTGCTTAATGTTATCTTGGCCAGGTTGACAAAATCATATGGAAACTGCCCATCCTCTTGCCTAGCTATATCAGTTTCAATCGACTTCAAGCTGGAAACATTCACCTGCTCATTTGATATGACAGATTTCGAGACAGTCTTGTTTTATTAGGCGTAAGTTTTATTTACAAGTTCTCTTTGAATAGATAGAACGAAGATTAAAGAACGGAAATGAAAAGTAGGGGTTTGGCATTATACCTTTTCAACACGATTCGTGTGTTCATTGGAAATATTATTGAATTCGTTGCTGTTGTGGGAATCATCGCTTGTATACCACGTTTCAGCCGCCAAAATCTTTACATTGGGGCATTCGTATACCTCCAATTTCTCTAATGATGGCCATTCAGAGGAATGCACACCATAGAGAATGCTCTTTAACTCAGGTAGTCTTTTCAATCCTAAGTAAGTTGCTTTTGGAAAGGAGAATAGTTTCTGATCAATACTTCCATCGACATAATAGCTTATGCTACCACCTTCCCTTGAAACAATCTCCTCCATTTTTTTACAATCACTTGCCTCAACTTTCTCAAGCTGGTGCAGATATTTGGCAACTGAAGCCGGAAATAGATGTTTGAGGTTGTCACACGATTCAACATTTATGCTCTGCAACTTTTCAAAGCAAAGCTTTACCCCATTCGGATTCTCTATGGTCCAAATATGCTTCATTGTGGGAAGATTTGATAACTGCAGCTCTCTCAATGAAAAATCTACGACAATGATTCCATCATTATCATAAGAATCTTTCCTATTGCCCTGGCCTTGAAACACTTGTTCAAGTGAACTGCAGTCTTCTACCGACAATTCCTCCAAGTTTTGAAATCCGCTGATCACCCTGGATGAAAAGATGGTCGAGAGACTGTTACAATTAGTTACTTGCAGTGCCTTTAGATTGCAAAATGCATCTGACGGGCATTCTAAGTCCTTTCCTTCCTTACTAGCGTGTATTTCCTTTAGATTGCTCATTCCAGAGATTATCAATGCTTCGACTTTTGGAAATGCAACCTGCCAAATTCATCGATTAAATTTAAGAAAATAAACTAAGACGTATTAGTATTTTGCACAAAGGAACCGATATACCAGAATCTTATAAAAGGATAGCTTTATGTTAAATGATTTTTCATTAGTTCAATTCAATTTCTAAGTGGATAAAATGATAAAATGTTCAATGTAGAGGATATTTGTTCATGAATGGCACATGAATTCATGTGAATACATTAGATTAAGAAAATTATTGTACAACAAGAATCTAAAGAAAATTTTTGGTTCCTTTCCTGATTAGTATTTTTATGTTGAATGATTTCGATATCACGATATTTCAAATGTCATTTTTTCCTTCTCTTTTTTGGGTCACTATTTTAGTGTAGTTTTTTTCCCCCCAAATATTATACATATCTCAACTATTAGGGAAGGGGAAATTTAACCTGATTTATTTTGGAAGACTAGCATTGATATCACTAGGCTTTAACGTTCTTGACAAATTAGTAAAGTTGTTTGAGTCTAGCCTTTTGTAAGTAATTACAATTACTTGTATTATTATTCCTATGGAGTTCGTGTATTAGAGATAATTGAGTTTATTGATTCAGCAGTATCTTCTTTCGCCTCCATTACTTAAATCTTTTTCATTATCGTGGAACCATGGGCTGTCCAAATTGGCTGAATTTGGAAATTCCTAAAGGGCTTAATCATCAAAACAATGTTTTTTAAAGACGTGGTGAAACAAGTTTATCACACAGTCGAGGGCAATTCAATTATGAGTTGGGTTATAAATTGTCTTTACCAATCTCTTATGTTTGTGTGATCTTCTATTATTTAATTGCAATTTAAGATCAATAGAATTTTTCTAGGAAAGTTAACTATCATGCTTAGGTTACTCCATAATGCACAACCATATGTTTAGTAATCCGAATCATACAATTTTAGATGCTTTGAAACTCAAAAGCTATGAACTAATGTTTTGGAGAGTTTAGGCGATACCTTTTCCATTAAGAAAAACGTTTTGAAGTATTGCTTCGAATCTGCAACAATTGCCTCCACAGCATCACAATCACGGATTTCCAAATTCTCTAATGATGGCCATTCTGTTTTATGCTCAGCACAAAAGGTAACGAGTTTTGGCAGATCAGAAAGCTCTAAGGAAGATAGATGGGAGAGTATGATTCCCTTACATCCTCCAGCATGGTCGTCCTTTACATTTTCAATAACTTGTTCCATGGACTTGCAAGACACTATACTTAGTTTTTGCAATTTCTCCAACATATCCACCATTGAAATTGGAAAGATACTGGTCAGAGAATCACAAGACTCGACTTTTAAGGAGACCAATTTGTGGAAGGGGAAATGTTCAGAGAAGGATCCACCCTTGCATATGCATTTCAAGTTTGGCAAATCAGATAACTTTATGCTGCTCAATCTCCAGGATTTGCTTTTGGCAAGTTTTCTGCTCCTCGAGGTGAATCCCTCAAGTTCAAATATCACTTCTAGTGAATCACATTCTGTCACTGTCAAAGAATCCAAGCTCTGCAAATTGTTCAACATAAACGAAGGAATAAGGATTGACAGTTCGTTGCAATCTTCCACCACAAGGACCTTCAATTTGCAAAGGAACCTTGCAGGGAGTTTATTGTGCCATATCTCATTTAGCTTCAGTCCTTGGATTTGCAGCTCGTGTAGATTTGGAAGTATAACCTGCAATGTTTGTCAACTATCAGTAATTGAAAGTGGGATAGGATGTAAAATGAGAATCTTGATAAAAGAATAAACCTTCTCATCAAACAAAGGCATAGATTCATCTTCATGAAAGGCTGGAGTCAGAGGCTTTAGGATAAATGCCTTCAATTTGGGGCATCCAATAATAGATAGTTCGTTCAAAAATGGAAAACAGTGCTTTGCATGCCCTGTGCAGAAACAAGTGAGGCTATCAAGATCCTCAAGTCTCAAGGAGCATAAATTACTGAATGTCATCTCCTCCAATGAGGCCACCTCTTCATCTTCTGCCACTGTAGAAAAAACTTCAACCATACTTGAGCAAGAAGTTATTTCTAGATTTTCAAGTTCAGAAAGGGTCCTGGCAGTGGCATTTGGGAATAGATCAACCAAACCATGGCATTCGTATAAATTCAGGTCTGTTAGATTTGGAAATCCGATTACTGCCTTTTTTGAAGAATTCTTTGTCATCACCAAATATTTCAAATTTGGTAATTGACGTAGCGACATATCTTTTAGTTTAGACATCATCAAGTCTCGCTCCCCAGATTCAAATAGTACTTCCAAAGCCTTGCAATCATCCACCTTAACTTCCGTGAGATTCTGCAGTCTCCCCATCAAGGCTGAAGGGAAAATGGTATGTAGTTTCTCACAGTCTTCAATCTCTACAGACGCAAGCTCACAGAATGAATCTCTAGAGGGAGAGATTTCCCATATCTTTGTCAAACTTTCCAATGAAGACAGGACCAGTTTTTCTAAGCAAGGAAGGATAGCCTATGAGCAATATCAGACATTAACTTTGTTAGATTAACATGGAAACATCCCTTTTCCGTGTGATAAAAGTTCAATTAAATTATGGAAAAGTGCTGCAACTCAACTATGTTTCTATAACTCTTTAAATGCATTGTATGCTAAGTAAATATCTCGGGTCATTCAATAACATAATTTCATAACACCAATTATGTATTCACCTAATTATGAAGTGTTTAAATATTAAAAAAAATTAACACCTATGCTGTAATGCCCCAGAATCCGAAGGCGTCATAACTTGCTGCGTATTCCTACCATTCAGAAATACATTAAACTCTAAAACCAACTACAATCTCCATAATCACTTGTAATAATCTCTTAATATATACAAAACAATAATTCTCCAACTATATCAATTCGAGTGAGTTATAGGCAAGTTACTTTAAACACAAACATACATAATAATTAGATCTTGATCTTCTATAACATGCAGAACTAATCGCCTTTCTTTCCTAATTTGATGATAATAATTTCTATCATCACTCATTATTCCACGTGATATATTATTACTATTGAATCTTTTTTCCTATGGATTGCCTTGTGTAATGTTCTACAACATTATTGTGTTCTCTCTCCTTTTGTTTGCAGTATTGCAGTGCAACTGAGGGATGGAAAAAAAATAAATAAATAAAACCTTTCAAAGCATTCTAAAAAGGCAACCACTTATATTACCTTTATATGAACTTAGTCTTAGATATTTAAAATTAAGCATATCAAATCTAAATCTTTGAGCAGTGTGCTTTTTTATATTTTGCTATTATATACTTAAATAAAATAATTAAAAACTACTAAAACAAAGTACATAAAATTAAAGTGCAAAATAGTTATATAAGAGTCCACAAGCACCTTTTCTTAAGAATTGAAATACAAACACTCAATTTTAAAGAATGGAACTAAGTACACATAGAGCAAATATGTCTTTGCATTATACGAATATTTGCATATATATTTAGTTTTTGGTTTACAATATAATCATAAGCATTTAGTTGCTAAGTCCACATATAGTTACATTGATAAAGAGTAAGAAACTAAAGTTGAAACTTGGACTTACCTTTGCACTGAAGAAGGATTCATCTCTTAGACTGCCAACATTTTGGGTTGTGGCTGCCCTCAGCGGTTTCTTCTCATGTTTCAGAGGAATGATTGACCCTATTCTAGACAATTTTTTTTCATTTTTTGAAGGAACGAATGAGCTCATCTTGGGACAATTTCGTACCTCTATTTGCTTCAGGCAAGGAAAATCAAGACAACGATTTCCGCTAGCAAACATTGTTAAACTTTCCATATCAGAAATCCATAACTCTGTTAATGACAAAAACACTATAGTATCTCTAGTGTCATCATTCTCTTTTTTATCTTCCACAAAAATTTTTTCCATCATCTTACAATGCTCAATTGATATGTGGCTTATACTCCGCAATGACTTGGCCATTGACGACGAAAACAGATACTTTAATCGTTCACAACCAGACACGTGCAATCGCTTCAGATTCTGTACTAAGGAAATGTCCTTGAGATTGATGGGCCAAATTGTTTCTAAAATTGGTAGATCAACTAACTTCAGCGACATTGGCTTTGGCACAAGTGAGTTCCTGACAACTTCATTGGTAGTTAATTTGTCAAGATCAAAAACTGTACTCATGGACGCACAATTTTCTATAGTTAATTTCTCCAAGCACTTGAGTTGTAACAGCAATTGGGAGTCAATAGCATATGCGAGTAGGTTACACGCATTAACTTCTAGATTGCGGAGACGGTCTAACTTCACCGTATATTTACTGTGAGATATCTTTTTCAATGAAGGAAGTTCAAACAATGTCAGAGACTCCAAATAGGGAAACATAACCTGGCAAGGAAAAAGAATCTCGTTACAAAGATCTTACTATTTGATATAAATCCAATTCCTTTGATATAAATCACAATGACGATTGATATGATATCATCTCAACATATAGGGCATCGGAAAGCTATTAACAAGTACCGAACTATGATAGGTGATTACCTGTTGTCCATTGAGAAATGCATATTGAGAGCTATCCTCAGCCTTATTTGTTGTCCTGTCTCCACTATCAGTGGCACAAAAGCTCAAAATATTTGGTAAACTCGACAATTTCAATGTGTGTAACCCCTTAAATGCCATCGGCTCCACTTTGTTAACAATTGCTGCTCTTTGATGTTCAAAAGAGCCATCAACTAAATCAAATGTAACAATCTCTGTTATCATTTTACAATCTTCAACTTCGATTTCTTCAATTCGTGAGAGCTCTTTTGCTATGGAGAGGGAGAATAGATATCCTAACTTATGGCAAGCTTTTATCTTTAAGGATTTCAAATTAGAGAAGGAACTTTTGGAGAGATTGCCTTGAAATACCATCTCTAAATTAATCAACTTATGAAGATATATAGACTCTATGAAGGAATATACAAACCGCTCATTTGGGCGGAAAATGTATTGGATTCTTGGACTATACTGAAGATCAATATGCTTCAATTCCAAAAAACCTCTTTTTGATAATTCAATGATGCCTTTTTCCATACCTCTCCATCCTAGCAGGCGTATCTTTTGAGCCCTCTGTAATGTCGCTTGAACCCAATCTTCCCAAATGATCTTATGATTGTCTGGGTTCAATTTAATCACTAGTTCTCCCTTTTCATCATACTCTAAGAAACAGTCCCATCCACTCCCTATAAGAATTTTATATCTCTTCAAGTTTCCAAAATGGAGATCATGAGGGAGTGTGTTAACATTAGGCATACGAATCTTGAGACTGCTTAAGCATGACAAATTGTTTAGTTCATGAAGGCTTGCATTAGTTTCTCCTTCTACTTCCCATCCACCAAAAGTTTCAGGCAAAGCCAACTCTTCTAGAAAAATTAAGCTTCCAAGAACACCAGGTTCAATCACTTCTAATTGATCACAGTCACTTAAGTCTAGCAATCTTAGAAGAGTCAACTCGCCTATCTCTTTGGGAAGCCTAAAAATCTTAGACCCACGAAAAGTGAGAATTCGTAGCTGCCTTAATTTCCCAATGTTCCTCAGATCTTGAATTCTACAACGATCTAAACATAGTGTATGGATTTCATTAAGTAGTTCAATTGATGAAGGCAATGCGGTAAGAACTACTCCAGAAAGATCCATAACTTTCATTTTTCTCATGCCATGGAAAAATGAATCAGGAAAATTGAAAGGACAATCTTCAGTGTATAGCAAAAACATATTCAACTCTGGACATTTCAATCCTTGAGGAAGTTCACGAATGCCATATGCATAAGGCAGAGATATGGATTCACACCTCTTCAACTCATCATTTGAGCAATTATCCAATGATTTCTTATTTCGCAACACAAGAGAACCGTGATCTTTTTTTGCAATGGAGAGGGAAACCTCACTCACCAGGCCATTTATTTTGACGAAATCACTTGTTTCTTCCTCTAACCACCCATTGGACTTGAGCGTCTCAAGTAATGTCTTTAGTCTCTCTCTGCACTCTTCTATTGTGTCACCTTTTAAGAAGCCCTTACCCATGCTATATATGAGTAAATCGTAGATTGAGAAGTATTCATTGCCGATTTGGCCGCACAACAAAAAGAGTTCCTTCATCTCCTCTGCTTCTATTACCTGATAGTTAATTCCTAGTGTTTCCTCTATAAATTTCTTCATCCCTATGCTATCTGATCGTCTTAAATTTTTCAAATTATCTTTCCAAGATGACAAAGGGAGTTTCTTCAGCTTTGTAGCCAGAGGGACTATAAATCGTGGCAGACCTGCACATCGCTCAGTTAATTGTTTATGCAGGAGTTCTTGTGTTGATTCATCCTTGACACGATATCCTACAATCTTCTCGAATAGCTCCGCTGCTTCTTCTTCCTCCAAAGGCTCAAGTGTAAGATTTGGTTTGCAATTCATATCATTCTTTAGTATTTCTTTGCGTCTGGATGTTAATAACAACTTGATATGATCACCTTTGGGAATTCCTAGCTCATCCAAATCTAACTTTTTCCAAAGATCATCAAAAATAATGAGAGTTCTCTTCTTTTGCTCCAACCGCTTCCGCAAACGATACTTTTTATGCTCCAAGCGATTTTCGTTGTCAAACTTCAGTCCTAGCCTACAGAAAGAGTCCATATTTCCTTTCAGAGTGTCTTTTGTTTATATTTCATATTAAATAATAGGATTATATAACATCTTATTTTATCATTGGCATGCATTTAAGGCATCATTATCTCAAATGAGAAAAAAATTCAACGTGTATTGTGCATCATATGTATATATAAGCGGAGAGTGAATACGTATAGAATTTAGAAATATAATACCACTAGTAGTATGCAATATCAATGAAGCTTTTCTCCAAAGAGCACATCCAGGACTTCAATCACACTAGGAAATCTTCAAACCATCAAAATTATAAAATAGCGGCTATATGATTAATATTTATTAACTACTAAATATGTAATTATAAATTTTTATATAAATATCATATGTTGTATTTTTTGTACTGCTAAATATCATAAAATCTTTAATTATATTATGTCGTATTATATATTAGTATGTATATAACATTTATAATTATTATGTCAAATTAAAATTTGACTAAAGTAGTATTTTTGTTCAACAGCATACATATTATAATTTTAATGAAATAACTTATTAATATTATTGTATTTGTTTTATTACATAATTGTATGACATTTTATAAACTATTAATTTTTATGTTAATGAAATATGTTATGCATTACATATTATTAAGATTATATAATTCACTTACTATATTACTATATTTTTACATTTAGTATATTTGTATAATCTTAGTAAATATTATTATATAAATATAGAAGCAAATATAATTTATAATTATAATTTGTCAATTGGCACAATCTCTAATCCGCTCTTTAAACCGTTATGCACTAAACTTTCAAGTTTTAAATAAACATCACATATAATAGTTGCATAAAGTTATGCGAAAATTATGTATGTTTTCAGTGAGCAAATCAGTGATGAACCATGTTGAGCCTAGCACGTCCAAATCGACTTAAAACCGGTTCCAAACCACTGGTTCCCAAGTCTAAAAGACATGGAATCAATGGCAGCCCTAAATAACCAATTCATAGGCTAGTTCATGAACCCATTAGTCCATAGGTCTAATTCCTGAATCCGTGAATCGTGATACCTTATTTTTTTTAATTTAAATTTGTTATATTTGTATAATCATAGAAATTATTATTATTAGTATTATCATTATTTAGAAATTATTGTAATTTATAATCATATGTGATTAATTAAAAATATACCAACTATATAATTAAAATTTATTAAGTGTTAAATATATCATTTATTACAATTGTACTAATATCATATATATATCACGTTTCCTACATAACTAAATATCGTATAATCACTTTAGTATATTAAATAATTATTATATATGAGCATATACGTATTGATATTTACTAGATAATATTTCAAACTAAGTAAAATTTAATTTTTATATTCTAATATAAACATTATAGTTTTAATAATATAATTATGTGAATTTTAATACTTATTTTATACTGCATTAATATATAAAAAGTTCATGTTATACAATATTCTAATGTCCTTATTACAATTATATATAGATATGTATCATAATTTAATACAAATTTTTATCGTATATTCTTGATACTTACTATCTTATATAAGTAACTTAATACTATATTTTTTATTTTTATTAGATTACATAGTGATATTGTAGTTATAATATAATATTATTTTAATTCAAGCCAAATTGTAAATTCACCCTCTAAAATATTGGTCTAGTACGATTAAATCCTCTAAACTTTTGAAGCACATCTCCTTGATACTTTAAAAATGTGCACATGGGCACAAAACTACCGATAAAGTCCTAAATTTTTTTAGTTGTATCAATGATTTAGAGGTAGTTTGTATATTTTCAGCATTATGAAAAGATGAAATCATACTTTAAAAATTTAGAAAATCTTTCTATTCTTAACTAATAGTTTAGGAAATATATTTGCAATTGTCCATTTAATTTTTATATCTTTTATATTTATTAATATAGTATTATACTATTATAAGACATATTTATTAAATAATATCATAATTTTAGTTCAAATTATTTGTATTCATTTTCTTTCAAACATATTAATTAATTTTAAGATTGATTATTTATATTACTATGGAGGTGGTGGGCTAGCATTAATAATTGTAAGTTTGGCACTAGTAATAATCTAGTTTTTTTTTTTCTTATTTAAGGGTGAACAAGTAATATTATTGTACATGATACATAGTTGTATCCTACTTAATTGAATAGGTTTTGAGCAAGTATTAAACATCACAGGTAGAGGTGAACAGGTGGGTTAAACGGGCTAATCCAATTAGATCCACTTTAGCCTTCGGGTTAAATAGGTTAAACTCATTTAACCCATTTTTTAAACGAAATAAAAAATCTCGACTTAACCTAATTAAAAAGCGAGTTAAATAAATCAACCTACGAGCCAAAGGCATAAATGAGTTTAATAAACTAACCTAAATAGACTCATTTTGGCTTATAGATTAAAAAAACTAAACTCATTTGACCTATTTTTAAACGGATAAAAAAACCTTAGCCTAAACCCGTTTTAAAAACGGATCAAAAGGGTTAATCCACGACCAAAGTCTATTTGCATACCTCTAGTCACAAGTTTCAAGTATAAGTTTTCTAAAACCTACTCTTAAATGATAGGATATAAGTATGAGATCTTTCTACCTTATACCACCATAAAATCTATAATCTAAGGTATAAAGGGTACAGGTTTTAAGGTACTTTATATTTACCTTTTAAGAAAATTATTAAATACTATTAATAAATGAATAGTAAATAATATTACTATGTTTTTCGACTAATAGATATATTAGCAAAAGGGGGGAAAAAAGATCCCAACTCACCATTAGTGAATATACCTTAAACAGCTAAACTTGATATTGTCTTTATCATTTTACATTTTTTATTCTTTCCCTTTATTTATCTATTTTATTGCTAAATAATAAGATCACATAAACTTGAAATTATGATGATAGGAAAAACTATCTTTTTATTTTTATTATCTTTCACACATTTTACCACAAGTTTTGTAAGTTTTACAAATGAAGAACTTATAATATATATTCCATTATTTTTTTTATATCAAATAAGCTTGAAATCTATAGGAAAAAAATGTATAATTTTTAAGTTTCATAGATATCTTGTATACTATAGATTTTATAGGGTACAAGCTCTAAGGTTATTCCCATTTCAAAATTAATGAATAAAGCTCACACTTATCCATCTTATACTTTGATTTACTTGTTTTAGATGGTTAAAAAGAAGAGTGCATGAATAGCTTAATAATAACTACCCATGAAGCATAGGTTATGAATCACTATTTTACTTTTACAGTATACTAGCAAATGTATACCTACACTGCTTATGTAAAATAAAATAAAATTGTATTTTAAATTACAATAAATACCAGTATTTGATTCCCTTTTCTTTGTTTTTCCTTTAATGCAAGTTTCTAAGAGAGAGAAGAAGAGAAGGGAGAAGTTTTCTTTTTTTTTTTAATTACTTATTTGACAATTGCTATATTAAAAGATAAATTTAAAATAAGTTTTGTGAATTGAAAACATAACTTGCATAATATAGGTTAATGTAAAAATAATTAAAATGGATGATATATGGCATATTGAATAATAATAGTTAAAATAAATAAGGTAAATTGCATGGAACACCCTTGAAAACCTTAAATTGCATGGATACCCCAATTTTTAAAAAAATTGAGCACTTTCTCCCCTATAATAAGCATGGTTACTATATATATATATATATTCAAATGTGAAGGCTAATATGTTATTAAATTTTATATTATTTTTTAGACATCAAACAAGTGCCTAAAAATATCTATTTATGTAATAATAATTTTTATTAATATATTATTACGAGATAAGCCAACTTAGTAAATTAATTTTTTTACAATTATTTATTATTTATCTTTATTCTATTTCACTTAACTAATTTTCTCTTCTACTTTACTAATAAAGGAGTATTACCATATTACACAATTCTACTATAAGTAATGACCGAAAAATGCAAATAAAAAATCAATATCTTTTTTTCCTACAAATTAATGCTAATAAAAAATATGAATATCTTTTTCCAGCAAATTATTTTATGTATTTTTAGATATTTGGTGATTAGTTAGTTAAAACTTTTATTTTGGATATATACACTATGAGTGTACATCCTTTGTAGGAGAACCAATTCAACCCTCAATTTATGGTTCAAATTGTTTTTATCAAATTTTTAGTAAGTATTTTATCTTTAATAACATATTTTTCTTTCTATTAAGCTTTCATATGTTTCTAATTAATTTTTCATATATTTATTATGTATGATAATACTTAGCAAAAAATTGCACAAGGTCATAATAAACCTAACTTGATTGGACAAAGATAAGAGAAATTGTTCTAATAAACAATAACGAGAAGGGAAAAATAGAGTTACCCATCCAAAAGCTAAATAAAGAAGATAAAAGAGATACACCAAAGATTAGAAAATATATGAGAAATAAGTAATGAGTATTAAAGTTAGATACTTTGATTTGAAAACATATAAGAAAAGAAAAAATTTTAAATATGAAATTTTAGATAAAACTCACTTAACTTAATTTTAATAATTGATTTAGAAATAAGACAAATAAGGATAAGATATAAATAATTGATAAAATGCATGAAGATTAATAAAAAAGAAAATAAAAGAAAAAGCACAAAACAATTATATGATTTTTTTTTTTTTTGTTTAATTAAGTTCAAAATAGTTTAATAACTTGCTTCCAAGTTGGCCCGACAGCAAGGAATCAAAAGATCTTTGTTAGTGATGACTTGGATCTTAGATGACAGAATAAAGAAATTCAAATCAAACTGCGAACCAAATGATTTTGAAAAAAATCCGATTTTTCTTGATCCTATTTGATTTACTGTTTGAATTGCAGTTTGGCTTTTTTTCCTAACCTTATCACGTGCTACTAAATTATAAGGAAAATTAAATGGCTATTAACCGAGTGAATGTCAGAGAAAAATGCGGTCGTGGTTGCAAAATAACAAGGCAATTGTATCCACGCTCATAAAATTGCGAATTATACCTGAATGCTATATCATCTTGGATTTTTTCCATGCTGGGAGTTTGACCGACGGTCACAATCATCACATAATCAAACTCGCAGTCAAACCTTTTTTCTCTTACTTGCTTCTCGACTTGCTCCATCAGCACGGACTTGCCAACACCAGGAGGGCCCGAAACCCCTATAACTCCGTCCTTTGACATCAAAGTTTTGTTGATTTCTTTGAGGATATCCCCTCGTGATTTTGTGACATGATAGTTGGCACCAGTGAATGAGACAGTGACGCTTCCAAGGGGTGCATTTGGGTATGAGATTCTTCCCAGTTGGTTTTTCTGTTCCTCCAATTTCGTGATTGATTTTACAATATCTTCTGCTTTCTTGCTTATACTGAATCGTGTGGAAGGATTAGGAATGATTCCGCGGAAGCAACTTTTCTTGGACTTGTCGTTGTCCTCTAGAATCTGTCTTGCTTTCTTAGTGGTATCGTTTACCTCATCAATCCACTTGGTGACTGTCTCCTCAATGTTTTCCGCGTTGTTTGAAGCTTCATCAACGTCATGTTGAACCTGCTTTCTTGCACCTTCGAGATTTCCCAACCCTTTTTCCAGATTTTCAACATATACCTTGTAATCTCGCACGTACTTTATGTGCTCTTTCAGAGCTTTAATCAATGACTGAAGAAGTGAATCTGCAACTGGTCCAGCAACTAATTCAGCCATTCTCTCTTTTTCTTTTTCTTTTTCTTTTTCTTTTTCTTTTTTCTTCCTTATTTATTTATTTATTTAAATTTTGAGTAGCATACTTGTATTTCACAAAAACAGTACAAAGATTAAGATTAAAAGCTTTAAACCAGAAACATCAACGCTCTATTCTTTTTTTTTTTTTTTTAAATTTTTAACTTGGTAGTACAATGAAAATGCATATAAGAACAGTAAGCAACTTGTAAGTTCTAATTGAGAGGAGAATGAAAACAGCCTACAGTCGGAAAGAGATTGGTTAATAGAAGAGATGAACTTAAAATCCACATTTTTTTTGCTTTTTCTCTTTTTTTTTTTTTCTCTTTTTGTAGTTGTGATGGACAAGGACAATGGAAATGCAAAGACAAAATTTCCAAACAGGGAAGACAGAGGACGCAAAAACTGGCTTGAGGAGAACTAAAGGGCCGAAAAAACAGAAGAAAAAGAAAGCAACTCGTAGTGGAAAGAAAGCAACTTCGATCTGTTTTTTTTTTTTTTTTTTTGTTTTAAATGAACGGAAAGTAGCTTGTAAAGATGATTGGTTAAGAGAAGAGAGAAACTTAAAAACCACAATTCCTTTTTTTTTTTTTTTCCTTATTTACTTTTTAGTTGTAATAGACAACGACAAGGCAACCGATGAAAGTTTAAACCAAGAAGATAGATGACACAGGAAATTGAAATAAAGGAAAAACAGAAACTTCGAATAACAGAGACACACAAAATTTTTTTTTTTTTTTTTTTTCACCCTAAGGGGGAAGGAACAGGAGGAGACAACGAAACTTCAAATCAAAACGACAAAAATTTCCTTTACAGTTTTGGGAACAAGAAAGTTTCTTTTAACTAGCATCTTGGGTTGCTGTTTAATTCCTGAGATGTGTTTTTGGAGAGAAGGTGGAAGATAGTGTGGTGTTCCGCATTTGTTCATGTCTGGCTTTATATAAACCATACGGAAATGCCCATTCCCCCATTATTATATATCAATCTTTAGATTACGACGTTTACTTACATTTCCCCTCTGCAATACGCATTCCACCGGAAAGTCAGTTACATGTCGTTTCCGCACCAAGACAAAAGAACTCGAATTCCTTTGCTAGTCCATCCTTTTCATTCCAAAATTATCCTCCCCAAATTACAATAATTGCCACAGTTACTCAATAATTGCCACATTACAATAATTGCCACAGTTATCACAGCTAACAGTAGCACAAAAACACCCGTCTGCCCTTCTACACCTTCCACTCCCTCAAATCACTCTTCAACAACTTCTTTGACTTGCTGTTTGTAAATTTCACCCACGCTAAAATCTCACTTTGTACACCCTTCACCACCTTCTTCCTACACAACATATTCCTTCATCGCACTCGTTTCAGCTAGGGTCTGGGAGTCGAGGCGAAGGGGCTGCTAGAGGATGCGACACTGAGCTTGGTTCGCTCAGATCGGTGCTCATTGAGTGAAATCTCGACCATTGTATCTTTCTATTTTTTTTTTTTTTTCCCCTTTGAATTTCACCGATTTGTAGGAATAATTACTCCACGGTCGCATGACGAGGGCCATATTTTAAAGTTTTTTAAAATCGCATAATCCAAATGCGATTCCCTTACAATATTACGCCACATGGCTGCGTGTAAGGAAAAAAGATAAATTGCATGTATAAAATGCAATTTAATTATGGTTTTTAATAAATTATTTCACCTGTGACCATTTTTTAAAAAATAGTTTGCCTCGAACACATCTATTTCTCAAATTTTATCCGTAGATTAGATATTGAGGATTGATCCCAAATGATTACCTAATGCTGCATTTGTTTATTTCAAAAGATATTCCCTGTTTGTTGGCGGAAAATAAAAAAGGATAGCCCCTGTTTCATTACTTTAGCCACTATTAGAGGAGTTAAGAGCGCATCGGATAGAATTGTCCGGTTTAATAATTTAACCGCTTTGTTAAGACAACCATCCGATCTCGTATGCTATTATAAACTACTCATAAATAATAAAAACTAAATTCTAAATAGCTATTCCTTTTTATTAATGTCATAGAAATGCTTATTTATACACGTTCGCAAATTCCTTGTCCCTACCTATTTCAAGTTAAAAAAAAAAAAAAAAAACCAAGTGACTATTGTTGACGGATAATTACAGACATGGACCCTCGATCAAGGCCAACTTCTTCAAGACATGGATTGAACTTTTGAGGCCAAGTTCGACTTGCCTTCCGAAGCCAAGCTTCTCACAGCCACCGAATCAAAGGCGAAGCAGCCAAGAGGCTCTACCGATCCCACTCGAATCCCAGTACGGAGTTCGACCTAGCCAGAAGAAATTCCTTGAACCTAGGTCCGTCTGGCCCAGCTCACGAAGCTTAAACTTGGAAGCTCGGGAATGGTTCAACACAAATGGCAACTCGATAACTGTCTTCAGCCCACTTCCACCAACTTTAGAGAACCATTCTATGTGTGAATAGATCGTGATATGACTTAAATAGCTTGGTTTCATCCTCTACAAAGAGAGAATGAGGTCCCTCGACAACCCTCTCTCACTTTTCAAACACTTTAGCCTATATCGTGCTCATTTCTCCTTTATCCGACTTCCCAATAGACATAAATATTAGAGTTGTTAGCTGAAGCACTTTCCACCACCTTTTAAGCTTAAGTTTTCTCTCTTGTAGGAGTTGAACGACTTTTTAACTTTTAAGGCAACCCACGAATATCTCAAAACAACAACTATATAAGGGATAATATGAATTCAACGGTATCTCCTTAACCCATAAACTATAAAGTAACAAAGTGCAAATATTTGATTATCCTATCATTATAAGCATATTCCTTTCCTGCGTTATAAAGATTTCCCTCCACGTTTTCGCAGTAGAAGCTTTTAACAAAGTGTCTTACAACATCATCTCCCAAAATAGACACTTCTATCCTGTGATAAAGATAACAAGAGCTCAGTAGGAGAGTTGGAAATCCAATTGCGTAAAACCGAAGCCACACCAGCAAAGCGAGCAACCTAATCAACAGATGCATTATATAATAGACTTAATTTAGTAATTTTTGCTTCTAAAAACTCATTGCAAATATGCTTAAATCTCTTGAAGTGCTTCTAAGTAGTTCCAATAATATAATGTAGTAACTAATCACGGGATGTAGGATAGTTGAAACGAGTCAAAGCTCTCTGCTCTTGTCTTTCACATGCATACTTTCAGTAACCCCACTCTATATTACAACCAATTTTACTTAAACATTGGAGTTGATACGCCATATAGTATCGGCACCCCTCTTAGCCCATTTATTTTTATTTTGTAGCAAATCCAGTCCAATCCCAAGATTGAAGAACGCCTACAAATCACCGGTTGCATACGTTTGCGGGAGTTTAAGAGAAAGAAATGTACAATAATATGTATTCCGCGACAGAGAACAAGAAAACTTTGGTCAAGTGTCACTGTTCCGAAAATAATTAATGGAAGAATAGCTACCTATGAATTTCGATTGCGTACTTTGCACAGCATCTAGCCCTATTTTTTATCGCATTGTTTTTGTTTGACTTGTTTGGGCAATTATTATGGTTAGAAATGAGGTCATCTAATTCCATTAGGTAAGGAGAAAAAAAAAATTTGAAGAAAATATAGATAAGGAAGAGAATTCCACATTGATCCATAGCCAGCAAATTATATAAGTCGTGCTACTCACGATACACCATGCATGGTGACACCACCCACCAAGGTTGATGGTTGCACTCCGTCTCGGGTGGTAAAGAATGTTGGCAAATGTCATCGGAAATTTATTTTGAACCAAAAATAAAATAAAATAAAATAAAAGCAAAGAAAAGCTGGACAAGAACAAACATAAGGTAAAAAAACCAACCATTAAAAATAAATGAAACTCAAAAGACAAGTGAAACAAATTAAAGAAGGGTATGTATGTGTTAGGCACAGCCTACAGCCTACAGTACACTTAATCAATGCTAGGATCAATAGATAATACCCCCATATGCAATATGCCGCACTCTTTTCTCTCCTCTCTCAAACTCCATCATTCCTTTCAATATCTCTATCTTAGGGTTGCTAGTAGTGTGCTATGCGAAAACCTAACTTTTCACAAATCTTTCAAGTTTGTTAAATGTTTACTCTGTTTTTCCTTTATTAGATCTTTTATTGATTAACATGTACTGACCTTGATCTTGTTTCATGTGAGGTGTAATGGTGATTCGAGTTCACTAGACTCTAGAAGGTAGAAGAGGGAGGAAGGAAAGGAACAAGGATAGATTCTTGCAAGGGTCTTTGATACCCTTTACTTCTCTTTAATATTAATTATATATTTGTTACAGATCTGTTATCTTTTTGTCATTTTCCTCTCCTTAGTTTGTTTTAGTAGTAGTTTTAGTACCAGATCTAGATAGATCTATTAAGTTTGTTATGATTTCTATAACTAAAGTGTACAATCATTTGCTATATTCATTTATCAACTACAATTGTCACACTACTCTTCCTTTGGTTATAAAAATCTCCCTCATCCTTTGAAAAGTGACCTCTTCCCCAAGGTCATAAGTTAAATAAGTCTATCGAAATGTGTTGAAGTCTTCCCAAGAAGTGTCCTCTAGCAGTAAATCCTTCTATTGAACCAAAAGTTGAGATACCCATTAGCCC
This sequence comes from Lumnitzera racemosa, assembly GCA_024138005.1. Lineage (NCBI taxonomy): Eukaryota > Viridiplantae > Streptophyta > Magnoliopsida > Myrtales > Combretaceae > Lumnitzera > Lumnitzera racemosa. The sequence continues at coordinate 27,336,624 of JAMXBC010000008.1, forward strand.
TATCTTTGTATGTGTCTAGTTAACATCATTAAAAGTGGCTCAAGAACTAGATGTCCTTGTGACATAGTCAGAGGAAGAGCCAAAGAGGGAATAGTAGTACCCTTAGTTGCTTTCAATAGGGAAACATGAAAAACATTATATGTCTTGGAAAATCTAGTAGTTTTAGTTCATAAGCATAGAGGCTCACTTTCTTAGTGATTGGAAAAGGACCATGGTATTTCTATGAAAGCTTATGAAATCCTTGAGAAAGAGAAAACTGTTTGTAGGATTGAAACTTCACATAAACCATGTCAACTATGTCAAATGAAACATCAGTCCTATGCTTATCAACGTAAGACTTCATACGCTACTAAGCCTTGAACAAATTCTCCCGTAATAAGCATAGCACTTCATCCCTATCCATTAATTCTTGCTTTACTACTTTCACTTTAGTGGTGCCTTTAATATACGTAAGAATACTAGGAGCTTTCCTTCCATATACCACCTCAAAAGTTGTAATAGAGGCATCTTGATGATAAGAAGAATTATAGGCAAATTCAACCCATGGTAAAAATTATACCCATTCTTAAGGATGTTCAATTACATATCCTCGCAAGTGCTATTGAATCACCTTATTAATCGCCTCAATTTTCCCATCAGATTGAGGATGGTATTATGCAGTGCTAAAAGATAATTTGGTGCCACTTAATTGAAAGAGTTCCTTCAAAAATTGGTTAACAAAAATGAGGTCTTAATTAGAAACCATTGATCTAGGGAACCCATGCAACTTAATACCCATGTAAAGGAATAATAAGGCTACTTTCGAAGCAATGAAGTGAGTCTCCAAAGCACTAGGATGGGAATACTTAGAAAGTTTATCCATAACCACTAAAATAACTGAGTATTCTTATGACTTAGGTAGTGAAGTCACAAAATCCATTGAAACATCTTTTCATATTTGATTGGGCATTGGTAAAGGGGATAATAAACTTTATGGACTTCTTGTACTATATTTAATTTGTTGATAAACAGTATATGTTTGAACATAAGCTTTAATATCAGATTTCATTCCTTCCCAATAAAACTCAAAAGAAAGATGTTTATATGTCTTGAGCACTCCAAAGTGCCCAACTGTAAGAACAAAATGGAATTCATAAAGAAGCTTTAGTACAAGCTTTGAAGTAGGCACCAAAAGGACCTTATCCTTGAAAAATAGAATACCATTCCTCCAATGCAACTCCTACTTCAATTTTTTCCCACTTTGCAAGTCATCAATTACTTGCTTAAAAGCTAGTAAATTATGATACTCTTCCTGTAATTCTGCCAACAAATGAAAGCGAGGGATAAAAAAGGCCATAAAGGCCATATCATGCTACCTTAAGAGAGAATTGGCAACTTTATTGTCTTGGCCTTACTTGTAAACTATAGTATAGTCATAGCTAAGCAATTTAGCCAAATATTTATGTTGCTTCAAAGTTTGAATAACCTTATTTAAGAGTCCCTTCAAACTTATGTGGTCTATTTCAACAATAATTATAACCTTATTGTCACCATTTCTGTATGGCCTCCATCATAACATGCAACTCTTGAATGTAAGCCAAAGCTTTCTTGAGAAAGAAGGCATTTTTTGCTAACAAAACTACCCTTATTCATGTGGATGATGCATCTATCTCCATTGCAAACTCCTTAGAAAAACTATGTAAAGCAAGAATTGGAGCAAATATTAAAGCTTGCTTTGACTTCTCAAAAGCTTCCTTAGCTAAGTCAGTCCACTTAAAATTATCCCGTAGCCACATATTTGTAAATGGAGAAGAAATGGTAACATACCCTCTAATAAATCTTCTATAATAGCCAAAAAGTCCAAAGAAAGCCTGCAATTGTTTCAAATTCTATGGTAATGGCCATTCACCAACAGCTCTCACCTTTAAAGGGTCTAGTTGGACCCTATTCACATAAACGACATACCCCAAGTAATTTATAGTAGTCTTACCAAAAGCACACTTGTTTTTGTCCAAGAACATAGTTTTATTAGATAATTATTATAACATTATAGTCATATCTATACATGTTAGTCTAATGACTTACTATAAACCAAAATATCATTGAAGAATACAATCACAAACTTTCTCAAGTAAGGTTGAAAAATCTTATTTATAATAGCTTGGAAGGTAATAAGGGCATTACTCAATTCAAAAGGCAATACTAAAAATCTGTAATACCCCCCATGAGTATGAAAAGCAGTCTTTTCAACATCATTAGGGTGTATGTAAATTTGATGATATTGACCCTTACGTCTAATTTAGAAAAAATAAAGGCACCATGCAATTCATTAATAATTGGAATGGGAAACTCATCTTTAATAGTGTAATGATTCAAAGCTTTATAATCCGCACAAAAACTTCACATACCATCCTTCTTTTTAACCACGAGTATCAAAGAAGAGTTCGAACTGGTGCTATATTAAATAACTTCTTGCTTCAAGATATCTATTACTTGCTTCCCCCATTTTGTTTCTCTGAAAATGAAGGTATCAGTAAGGCTTGACGTTGATGGGCTTAGAATTAGGAATGAATGGTTTCTTAAATAAAAATTGGTCAAAAAGTTGTACTTCAATCATTTTGCCAAGAGAAACAGCTGAGCTAGTGATTAACGCCTAACTAAGAGGACATCCCTTCGAATGCTCATCTTTAATAAAAAATAAAGCAGCTAGTGATAAAACTATTAGATAAGCCAATTACCTTATTTAGTATAGCCTCAAATTGAGATTGGTGCTCCTCCACTAGAGTTTACTGAGTAAGTTTAGCTAATAGTTCCCAAACATCCTCAAATTCGAATGGGCTAGATTGTCCCTCCTACGCTTCAATAAATCTCTACCATAAACTAAGTTGATGATTGCAGTGCATCCATTGGTACTGACGTAATGCTCTATCTTCCATTACAAAAGAGGGTAGTTATAAACCTTTATTCATTAGAAATTTAATGAAAATCAAAGCATTGATTAGCTTTGAAGATCTAAGCAGTTAGATCATCACCATTGAATTTTAGCGCCTCTAACTTAATTACTTTGAGGAAATTGTTGACCTTAGGAAGAAGATGAAGTTGGAGTAATAAGTGAAGAATCTACTTATAGACTTTGATTCCCCTCTTGTTTCTTCATGAGTATAGTTTGTAACTATTTTAACTATTGTAAAAGTGCATGGAGTTTGTCATTCATCTCTTGTTGCATTATTAATTACTTAGCATTTAAAGATTCAATCTTCTTACTAAGAAGCTAAGTCATTGGTGAATTTGTCATGATGAGAGCATCAATATTAAGCCCAGCCTACGGTACACTTAATCACTGCTAAGGTCAATAGATAATACCCCATTATGCCATACTCTTTTCTCTCCTCTCTCGA